>CM070788.1:28865100-31650542 GCA_036346955.1 Dipus sagitta
AATTTGCAAAAATAAGAATAAAGAGTAAATATTTAAAAGCAGTTGATACTTATTAAGGTTTTTAAAAATTTTTTTTGTATACTTTCCTTTATTTGAGCGAGACAGACAGACAGAGAAAGAGGCAGAGAGAGAGAGAGAGAGAATGGACACTCCAGGGCCTCCAGCCACTGCAAACGAACTCCAGATGCATGTACCATCACCTTGTACATCTGGCTTACATGGGTCTAGGAGAATTCAACCTGAGTCCTTTGCTTTTGCAGGCAAGCACCTTAACCACTAAGCCATCCCTACAGCCCCTTTCTTTCTTTTTTTTTATTTTCGACATAGGATCTCACTCAAGGCTGACCTGGAACTCACTCTGTAGTCCCAGGCTGGCCTCAAATTCAGAACAATCCTCCTACCTCTACCTCCAGAGTGCTACGATTAAAGGCGTGTGCCACCATGCCTGACATTTATCAAGTTTTAATTCTTTTATCCTCACTTGTAGTGCTGGCCAAAAAAGGAGGAGGAGGAGGAGGAGGAGAAGAAGACAGACAGACAGAAAGAAAGAAAGAGAAAGAAAGAAAGAATATGAATATATTGCCAGGTGTGGTGGCGCACGCCTTTAATACCAGCACTCAGGAGGCACAGATAGAAGAATTGCCATGAGTTCAAGGCTACTTTGAGACTACATAGTAAATTCCAGGTCAACCTGGGCTAACCCTACCTCAAAAGCTATATGTTTAATTTTATGTCTGAATGATCACAGTCACCTGCCAAAGCAGTTACTAACAATTGGAACATTATTAAATGGCCAGGATATGATATAGCAAAGACGTGAGTGGCTCAAATTTCAAAACAGGATTTCCCACTGCAACAGACACATAGCAAACATTTAGCAACACTGAAAGTAGCCAGCAGAAGGACTTATATAAGCAATTAAGATATTTCACCAGTATGCTGTATATGTTACATAGATGACTGCTACCTAGTGTTTCAATATAAAGTGCAGTTACATACAAATACACCCATGCAGGTTTTAGTAGGGGTAAAAAATAAAAATAAAGAAAGAAAACTCCTATGCCCTAGTAGAAACTAAGAAAGAGGGATATCCAGGTGTGGTGGCAGAGGTAGGAGGATTGACATGAGTTCAAGATCAGCATGTGACTATAAAGTGAGATCCAAGTCAGCCAGGACTACAGTGAGACCCTACCTCGAAAGAAACTAAATGAGGGAATAAATTACCATTCAGTGTCTTTTAGCATAATACCCTTAATAGCGTTTAGCATAATAGCCAAAATAGCCTGTATTAAATTTACAGACTTCTTTTAGTTGTTGCTCTTTTTTTAAGAGAGAGAGAGAGAGAGCAAGAAACAGACAGACAGAATTGGCCCCCAAGGGTCTCCAGCCACTGTAAAAGAAACTCCAGACATGTGTGGTACCTTGTGCACATGTATGACCTTGTGCATCTGACTTATGTCGGTTCTGGAGAGTCAAACATGGGCCCTTAGGTTTCACAGGCAAGCGCCTTAAGCACTGAGCCAATCTCAAGCCCTACTAGCTATGCTTTGAAACCTGAGGTATCCTAAGAGATGTAAAACAAAACAAAACAAAATCCCTCAAGTTCATCTTCACTCACAACAGGAGAAAATGCAGATAACACCAGGAAAGCCAGTGGTTTTAGAAAGTGTCTGGAAAGATATCAAGGCTTACAGGATCAAGTCCCTCAGGGAAATCTCTGATGCTCTGCACAGCCAGAAGGGAGGTGCTGCAAACACATGGCTTCCATCCAAAGCAGACAGCAACATGGAGTTCCTCAGTGTAGTTCTCTAATGTTAACTCTTCCTGCTATGGAAAGCTAATTCACATCCAGAATACCTAAGGGGGCCAAGATGTGCTGGTACATGTTTTCATCCCAGCAACAAGGGGCAGGGGGGGGCACAGGGAAGAGTATTACTTTGAGTTTGAGGCCAGTCTGGGTCTACAGAATGATGGCCACGTCAGCCTGGTGTAGATAAGACCCGTAACTCGAAAAACAGTAACAAAAGCAACAAAAAGAATAACTAAGGGATGAGGCAAGACATGGAGGGAAAATAATATTAAAATGTACCCCTGCCCCATCTAACACTGGTTGGAAAATTAGGAAAATTCATCTCAGTGATGTTTTGTGTCAAAAGAAAAAAAAAACATTTCAAGACTACTGAGGCAGTTTAATATGAATGTGCCCCCAAAAGCAAAAAAGCAGGAATGTCCTCAAGCCTGACCTAGCACTCCCCATGTTGGTACAATCAGAGAAGTCTTATGCTTTTTTAAAAAATTTGTATTTATTCTTTTCATTTATTTATTTGAGAGTGACACACAGAGAGAAAAAGAGGCAGAGAGAGGGAGAGAGAGAAAGCAAAAGTGAGAGTGCGTACCGGGTCCTCCACTCAATACAAACAAACTCCAGATGCATGCACCACCTTGTCCATCCATCTGCCTAACGTGAGTACTGGGGAATCGAGCCTTGAACTGGGGTCCTTAGGCTTCACCAGCAACTGCTTAACCACTAAGCCATCTCTCCAGCCCCTAGAGAAGTCTTCCTCTTATCTCTTGCCTTAAGGAGTGCTCTAGATCTGTTTTTCTATAAACAACCTGTGCCCTTCCCTACACCCCTTTCCTAGAACTGAGGTTCCTGGAAGATTTAAATCTGATAGTGGCATTATGGCTACTCAGCCCCAAAACTTAGCATCATGGCAGGTTAGCTCAGCCTCCATTCCGAATCCATAAGTGACCCCAATTTGGGTCATAGGGCAGGCTTTACCCCCTAAAACCTTCCATATGGCAGGAGCTCTCTATACTTTCTCCACTTGCCTCCTCTGAATCTAATAAAATCTCTCTAAACCTTACCCTATGATCTGTGAATTTCACTTCTTTAAGTTTGTAAGACAAGAATCTGGAGATACCACAAAATTATTGGTGCAAAAGCACTCATCAGATATAAATAACTTCCTCATTTTCATGCCATACTCAGATGGTGAAGACACACATTTACAATAGGAACACACATGGTAACACTAAATATGAATTGAATGAATGAATATGAATTCTCAGTCTTATGTTTACCTTTTAGTTACTCTCCCACAATCACCTGGAGTAAGCCACTAATCCTGGGTTTTAACCAAGTTGAGGCCCCTAGAATATGAATGGAACTACTAAAGAGCCTGAGAGTCACAATGTGAAGCCAATCTTAGTACTGTCACTGCTCACAATTCCACCAACTAGTGCAACTAGGTGAACCAATGAGTTTACTGGGTTAACTTATAGAGCACAGGTGGGGTGTTATTTACAGGAGTGTGGGTGACCCCAAAACAGCTGCATTACTGCAAGGTCCACCCCATCACAGACTATATGAAAATGGCATGATAGCATCTACTTACTTAACCTTTCCCTTCCTAGCTTCTCCCAGGCCAGTGACCCTCCCCCTCCTTTTACCAGACAGTGTCAATAGCTCCATTAACATTTCCATAGACCTGCCTATCACTGCCTAGCTCTGCTCAATTAACTTTGACAGGCCCACTAAGAAAAGACATTCTCCACTGGCATCAGATTATATCTGGAGGAAAAACCCCTTCCTACCAGATTGTTTTTTCTCTAGGTAGAGTCTAGCTCTAGGCCAGGCTGACCTGGAACTCAGTATTCACTATGCAGTCTCAGGTTGGCATTTAACTCACAATGATCCCCCTACCTCTGCCTCCCAAGTCCTTGGATTAAAGACATGCACCACCATTCCTGACCCTACAGCATTTTTCAACATCTTTGAGATCTACATATAGCAAACTCACTTTAATTTTAAAAAAATATTGGGCTCGAGAGATGGCTTAGCAGTTAAAGCACTTGCCTGTGAAGCCTAAGGACTCAGATTCATTTCCCCAGTACCCACATAAAGCCAGATGTACATGGTGACACTTGCATCCGGGATTTGTTTGCAGTGGCTGGAATCCCTGGCACACTCATTGCCTATCTTCCTCATTTTCTTCCTCTCTCAAATCAATACAGAAAAATAAAATAGTTAAAAAATTTTAGAGCCAGACATGGTGGTGCATGCCTTTAATCCTAGCACTCGGGAGGCAAAGGTAGGAGGATAACCAGGAGTTCAAGGAAACCCTGAGACTACACGGTGAATTCCAGGTTCACCTGAGCTAGAGTGAAACCCTACCTCAAAAAAAAAAAAATTAAATGTTAACCACCTTTGCTTCAGTTATGTTTCCTTATATGTAAGTCTGTCCAGTATCCTTATAAATAACCCTATGGTTTCATTATACAATCTTGTTATAAGGAAATGAGTAGCTCACCTCCCTGAAACAATGTAACTCCAAAAGTCCCAGTCACTGATGAAACTGTTCCTGAAGAATTTGGGTGCACTTCTGTCCTGAGGCCCACACCTGACTCTCCTCAACCGTCTGTCCTTTCTTCTACTCAGACTCAATAACTGTACTTCTGGCTCAGCCTGAAATTCTTTTCAGCTGTGTTAAGTACCCCGGCTGCACCTGGCTGGAAGGCCTCTAGATAACAAAGCTCGGAACACTGAGATGTGTTCCCACTGCTGGTGACACTTTCAATATTTCAGTAATGGCAATAGGTTTTGCCTGATACAGCTTTAAAGTCACATTTTGACATTAGTCACTGGATAGGTTTCTAAGACTGAGCAATTTAGTTTATAGTTCTGGAATAGATCTGGGAAGGGGTAAATTAAGCTATTAACCCTAACCTGGGCATGGTGACAATATCAGAATCCAAGCAGACCTATTAGAAAATTCTTAAGTAGCCCAAAAAATCCTGTTTCATAATATCCATGAGTGGGAGACAATTTCCTCCATCCTCAAGTTTCATTCACTTCCACCATTCAGCACCATTTGACATTTTTAAATCTTGTTTAAAAAGTCCCTAGGGTTTTTCCTTACACTTGGTGCCTTACATGTAAAGATGGGGCCTTCTCTGCCCTTTAGCAGCCTTAATATTCAATGCATAGGTACTATTTTCTTTTTTTTTAATTTTTTTGTTATTTTTATTTATTTTTTGAGAGCAACAGACAGAGAGAATGAGGCAGATAGAGAGAGGGAGAGAGAATAGGCACACCAGGGCCTCCAGCCACTGCAAACGAACTCCAGACGCGTGAGCCCCCTTGTGCATCTGGCTAACGTGGGTCCTGGGGAGTCGAGCCTCTAACTGGGGTCCTTAGGCTTCACAGGCAAGCACTTAACCGCTAAGCCTTCTCTCCAGCCCTGCATAGGTACTATTTTCTAACCAACTGAAATATTGTTTCCTGTATTTTATGCCTTCAGTATTCGGAGTAAGACATTATAGTAAAGCAAAAGCATCATTTCCTTTTCTAAAGAACCTCCACATTCTCAAGTTACAGAATTAACTCTAAAGAGAGAAGGTAAAACTCACCGACCAGCTGGGGTGGCTTGAAGACCCGGTGAGCGATGCTGACCAGCAGTCTGCATTTCCAATACTTGTCTACAGGAAGGCAAACCTGCTGTGTAAGGGGTCTGGTCCCACATACATGTGTCTGGAGCCAGTTCGCCATGACCAGGCCCTGCAGCCCCTTTCTGCAGTCTGTAAGACCTGTGTGAAGCTTTTGGACCCACCCTCATGCTGTGGCACCGGTGCTGGTCTCCTGTCTGGATCTGCTGGCAGCAGTTGGAAACACCTGTGTGAGGCACATCCAGGAAGTCCAGCCCCACCACTGCTGAACCCAGTTGATTGGCCACCCTGGCAGGGGCGGAGCCTTATGTCTGCCACACCCATCCACCTGTGCTGCACTCCTCAGCACTTATTAAGCACAAGGGAACTGTTTCTGTCCCTTCTAACCTGTAGCCACCATGGTGAGTGGATCACGTTTGGGGAGTGTGAAGAGGAGCTGGAAAGGCACTGGGCACCTCTACATTGGGAGGACAGTGGCTCTCCATTCATCATGTTGAGAGGGCAGCAGCTCACACCGTGCATCAGGAGAGTTGGAGTAGATGAGGCCCAAGTATGTTGAGAATTTCCAGGGCCTGGATAAAGGGTCTGCATGGATGAAGTTTTCACCTCAGCTCAAGCCGGATTTCTCAGTGGCCTGCGTCTTCAGCAGCAATACCCACTGTCGGTTATCTCCCCTGATGACTTCTCTCTCTCTCCCATAGAGCTGCATGCAGCATAGCTTTTTTCCAGCTTTCTGTCAGCTGGTCTACAGGGAGGTTTTCAGCTCAGCTCCAGCAAGATTGCTCAGTGACCTTGTAGCCCAAGCATGTGGAGTGTTTAGCAATAGGGTCTTACCATCTATTCCTGGTAGGAAACCAAGCACCTTGGTAATGGCCTGTAATGTCCTGGGGGCATCAGGGACCTCCCTGGCCAACAACTCACTGGAAGGTATCCCATCACTGGCCTGAAATTTTTCTAGATATAATCTATGGCTTCTGGGTATACCATTGTCCAATGAAGTAGGTTTCCATATGGCTTATTCATATCCTCTTATATTTTGATTAACCCTCCCCTCACCCTTCCTTTACAATCTCTTCCCCTAACCTTACTTAGGACTTTCAATCCCCAGTAATTCTTCTACTTACATATGTACAATACCATCACCTTGAGTCCTCCCCTCTCCTCCCTTCCCTTTCTAGCTTTATGGCCTCTGCTACTGAGTTTTATTCCAACTCACATACAAGTCCAAACATTTGTAGCTAGGATCCACATATGAGAGAGAATATACAGCACTTTGCTCTCTGGGTCTGAGTTAACTCACTAAGTGTAATACTTTACAGATCCATCCATTTCCCTGCAAAGGTCATAATTTCATCTTCCTTTGCTGCTGATTAGAAATTCCACTGTATAAATGTACCATGTCTTCATTATCCACCCCATCATTATCTTTTAATTAATTAATTAACTTATTTATTTACTTATTTGTTTGAGAGAGAATGTGTGTGGGCACACCAGAGCCTCTTGCTACTGCAATGGAACTCCAGATGCATGGGTCACTTTGTGCATCTGGCTTTACATGGGTAATGGGGAACTGAACCTGGGCCATTAGGCTTTAGAGGCAAGTGCTTTAACTGCTGAGAAATCTCTTCATCCCTTATTAAGAAGTTTACATGGGAACTGGAAAGATAGCTTAGCAATTAAGGCACTTTTCTGCAAAGCTAAGGACCCAGGTTTGATTCCTCAGGACCGACTTAAGCACATGCACAACATAGTCCACACATTGGGAGTTTGTTTGCAGTGGATAGAGGCCCTGGTATTCTCTCTCTCTCTCTCTCTCTCTCTCTCAAATAAGGAAAGAATAAAATATTTTTTAAAAGTTTTTAAAAGAAGAGGTGAAATTCTCTATAGTGGTATGAAGATGTCCTAAGACAAATTGTAGTGAAAGATTGTTAACCTTTTCTGGTCTTCCTCAAAGACAGCAAAACCATTTCCTGATGTCTTCATGCTTTGAGGTACAAGCAACCTTTTCTGAATATCTCAGTATAGTCATACATCCAAGAAAAGTGTCTACGATGTCTTTCTTTTTGGGTATGATAATACCCTTCTATCAGGTAATTGGTGAGGTAAAGACAGGCAGTGATTGCAGAACGTGATCTCCTGACTCTCGCTCTAACCAAAACCTTAACACCTAACGTTCACCCCAAAATTCCTAAACTCAACTTGACTCTGACCCCAATCCTGACCCTGACGCAGACACTGACCCTAATCCTAAACCTGGCCTTGACACTAGCCACAAACCTCTAACTGTAAGACTACCACTAAAAATAGTAGTATGTTATGTTACAGAATGATCTCACCAATTAGCAGATGAAAATGATGCTCTGAGAGGAAAAGTTTAGATGTTAGATCCAGTATTTTCGGTGGGACACACTGCAACTGATAACCATTTCTTTCTTTTGCTTTCTTTCTTTTTTTTTTTTTAGCCCAGGCTAACCTGGAATTCATTATATGGTCTCAGGCTACTCTTGAATTTACTTTGATCCTCCTACCTCTACCCCCAGAGTAATAGGATAAAGGCCTGTGCCACCATGCCTGACATTTATCAAGTATAATTCTTTAATCATCAGTTGCAGTGCTGGCCAAAAAAGAAGGAGGAGGGGGAGCAGAAGAGGAGGAGAAGAAGAGAGAGAGAAAGAAAGGTAGAAAGACAGGAAGAAAGAAAGAAAGGAAGAAAGAAAGAAAGAAAGAAAGAAAGAAAGAAAGAAGAAGAAGAAAGAAAGAATATGAATATATTGCCAGATGTGGTGGCGCATGCCTTTAATACCAGCACTCAGGAGACAGAGATAGAAGGATTGCCATGAGTTCAAGGCTACTTTGAGACTGCATAGTAAGTTCCAGGTCAACCTGGGCTAACCCTACCTCAAAAGATATATGTTTAATTTTATGTCTGAACAATTGGAGGCACCAGCCAAAAGCAGTTACTGACAATTGGAACAATATTAAATGGCCAGGATATGATATAGCAAAGGCAGGAGGGGCTCAAATTTCAAAACAGGGTTTCCCACTGCAACAGACTCATAGCAAATATTTAGCAACCCTGAAAGTGGCCAGCAGAAGGATTTATATAAGCAATTAAGATATTTCACCAGTATGCTGTATATGTTACATAGATGACTGCTACCTAGTGTTTCAATATAAAGTGCAGTTACATACAAATACACCCATGCAGGTTTTAGTAGGGGTTAAAAAATAAAAATAAAGAAAGAAAACTCCTATGCCCTAGTAGAAACTAAGAAAGAGGGATATCCAGGTGTGGTGGCAGAGGTAGGAGGATTGACATGAGTTCAAGATCAGCATGTGACTATAAAGTGAGATCCAAGTCAGCCAGGACTACAGTGAGACCCTACTTCGAAAGAAACTAAATGAGGGAATAAATTATCATTCGGTGTCTTTTAGCATAATACCCTTAATAGCCTTTAGCATAATAGCCAAAATAGCCTGTATTATATTTACAGGCTTCTTTTAGTTGTTGCTCATTTTTTATGAGAGAGAGAGAGAGAGAGAGAGAGAGCGCAAGAAACAGACAGACAGAATTGGCCCCCAAGGGTCCCTAGCCACTGTAAAAAAAAAAAAAAACTCCAGATATGTGTGCTACATTGTGCACATGTATGCTCTTGTGCATCTGACTTATGTCGGTTCTGGAGAGTCGAACATGGGCCCTTAGTTTTCACAGGCAAGCGCCTTAAGCACTAAGCCACCCTCCAGCCCTACTAGCTATGCTTTGAAACTTGAGGTATCATAAGAGATGTAAAACAAAACAAAAGAAAATCCCTCAAGTTCATCTTAACTCACAACAGGAGAAAATGCAGATAACACCAGGAAAGCCAGTGGCGTTAGAAAGTGTCTGGAAAGATATCAAGGCTTATAGGATCAAGTCCCTCAGGTAAAGCTCTGATGCTCTGCACAGCCAGAAGGGAGGTGCTGCAAACACATGGCTTCCATCCCAAGCAGACAGCAACATGGAGTTCCTCAGTGTAGTTCTCTAATATTAACTCTTCCTGCTATGGGAAGCTAATTCCCATCAAGAATAGCTAAGTGGGCCAGGATGTGCTGGTACATGTTTTCATCCCAGCAACAAGGGGGGGGGGGCGCACAGGGAAGAGTATTACTTTGAGTTTGAGGCCAGTCTGGGTCTACAGAATGATGGCCACGTCAGCCTGGTGTAGATAAGACCCTAACTCGAAAAACAGTAACAAAAGCAATAAAAAGAATAACTAAGGGATGAGGCAAGACATGGAGGGAAAATAATATTAAAATGTACCCCTGCCCCATCTAACACTGGTTGGAAAATTAGGAAAATTCATCTCAGTGATGTTTTGTGTCAAAAGAAAAAAAAAAAAACATTTTAAGACTACTCAGGCAGTTTAATATGAATGTGCCCCCAAAAGCAAAAAAGCAGGAATGTCTTCAAGCCTGACCTAGCACTGCCCCTGTTGGTACAATCAGAGACGTCTTATGCTTTTTTATAAAATTTGTATTTATTCTTTTTATTTATTTATTTGAGAATGACACACAGAGAGAGAAAGAGGCAGAGAGAGGGAGAGACGGGGAGAGAGAAAGCAAAACCGAGAGCGCGTACCGGTTCCTCCACTCAATACAAACAAACTCCAGATGCATGCACCACCTTGTCCATCCATCTGCCTAACGTGAGTACTGGGGAATAGAGCCTTGAACTGGGGTCTTTGGGCTTTACAAGCAAGTCCTTAACCACTAAGTCATCTCTCCAGCCCCTAGAGAAGTCTTCCTCTTATCTCTTGCCTAAAGGAGTGCTCTAGATCTGTTTTTCTATAAACAACCTGTGCCCTTCTCTACACCCCTTTCCTAGAACTGAGGTTCCTGGAAGATTTAAATCTGATAGTGGCATTATGGCTACTCAGCCCCAAAACTTAGCATCATGGCAGGTTAGCTCAGCCTCCATTCCGAATCCATAAGTGACCCCAATTTGGGTCATAGGGCAGGCTTTACCCCCTAACACCTTCCGTATGGCAGGAGCTCTCTATACTTTCTCCACTTGCCTCCTCTGAATCTAATAAAATCTCTCTAAACCTTACCCTATGATCTGTGAATTTCACTTCTTTAAGTTTGTAAGACAAGAATCTGGAGATACCACAAAGTTATTGGTGCAAAAGCACTCATCGGATATAAATAACTTCCTCATTTTCATGCCATACTCAGATGGTGAAGACACACATTTACAATAGGCACACACATGGTAACACTAAATATGAATTGAATGAATGAATATGAATTCTCAGTCTTATGTTTACCTTTTAGTTACTCTCCCACAATCACCTGGAGTAAGCCACTAATCCTGGGTTTTAACCAAGTTGAGGCCCCTAGAATATGAATGGAACTACTAAAGAGCCTGAGAGTCACAATGTGAAGCCAATCTTAGTACTGTCACTGCTCACAATTCTACCAACTAGTGCAACTAGGTGAACCAATGAGTTTACTGGGTTAACTTATAGAGCACAGGTGGAGTGTTATTTACAGGAGTGTGGGTGACCCCAAAACAGCTGCATTACTGCAAGGTCCACCCCATCACAGACTATATGAAAATGGCATGAGAGCCTCTACTTACTTAACCTTTCACTTCCTGGCTTCTTCAGGTCAGTGACCCTCCCCCTCCTATTACCAGACAGTGTGAGTAGCTCGATTGACATTTCCATAGACATGGCTATCACTGCCTAGCTCTGCTCAATTAACTTTGACAGGCCCACTAAGAAAAGACATTCTCCACTGGCATCATATTATATCTGGAGGAAAAACCCCTTCCTACCAGATTGTTTTTTCTCTAGGTAGAGTCTAGCTCTAGGCCAGGCTGACCTGGAACTCAGTATTCACTATGCAGTCTCAGGTTGGCATTGAACTCACAGTGATCCTCCTACCTCTGCCTCCCAAGTGCTTGGATTAAAGACATGCACCACCGTTCCTGACCCTACAGCGTATTTTAACATCTTTGTGATCTACATATACCAAACTTATGTTAATTTAAAAAAAATATTGGACTCGAGAGATGGCTTAGCAGTTAAAGCACTTGCCTGTGAAGCCTAAGGACTCAGATTTATTTCTCCAGTACCTACATAAAGCCAGATGTACATGGTGACACTTGCATCTGGGATTTGTTTGCAGTGCCTGGAATTCCTGGCACACTCATTGCCTATCTTCCTCGTTTTCTTCCTCTCTCAAATAAATACAGAAAAAATAAAATATTTAAATAAAATTTTAGAGATAGACATGGTGGTGCATGCCTTCAATCCTCGCACTCAGGAGGCAAAGTTAGGAGGATAACCAGGAGTTCAAGGAAACCCTGAGACTACACGGTGAATTCCAGGTTCACCTGACCTACAGTGGAACCCTACTTCCAAAAAAAAAAAAAATTAAATGTTAACCACCTTTGCTTCAGTTATGTTTCCTTATATGTAAGTCTCTCCAGTATCCTAGTAAATAACGCGATGGTTTCATTATACAATCTTGTTATAAGGAAATGAGTAGCTCACCTCCCTTAAACAATGGAACTCCAAAAGTCCCAGTCACTGATGAAACTGTTCCTCAAGAATTAGGGTGCACTTCTGTCCTGAGGCCCACACCTGACCCTCATCAACGGTCTGTCCTTTCTTCTACTCAGACTCACTAACTGTTCTTCTGGCTCAGTCTGAAATTCTTTTCCGCTGTGTTAAGTACCACGGCTGACCTCTGTGGAATGCCTTTAGATAGCAAAGCTCGGAACACTGAGATGTGTTCCCACTGCTGCTGACATTTTCAACATTTCAGTAATGGCAATAGGTTTTGCCTGATAGAGCTTTAAAGTCACATTTCGACATTAGTCACTGGATAGGTTTCTAAGACCGAGCAATTTAGTTTATAGTTCTGGAATATATCTGGGAAGGGGTAAATTAAGCTATTAACCCTAACCTGGGCATGGTGACAATTTCAGAATCCAAGCGACACCTATTAGAAAATTCTTAAGTAGCCCATAAAATCCAGTTCCACAACATCCATGAGTGGGAGACAATTTCCTCCATCCTCAAGTTTCACTCACTTCCACAATACAGAACCATTTGACACTACCCCTGTACCAGGTGATGATGAGGTGTCCCCTTTTCTAAACCGTGCAGGGATGCTGGTCCAGCTTTCTTGAGAGAGAGGCTGACAACTCCAGGACTTCTAAGGAGCGGTGCTTTGCTTCCACCCAATGACGCAGGCGGCAGGAGTCTTGCGTCTGGGTGGAACGCCACTCACATAGGTTCTTCAATTCCTTCTGGACGTGTTTGGAATAAGATTTGAATCAGAATAAAATTCCTAGGTACACATGACAGGTGCTGGGCAAGGAGGCCGTCACTCTTCAGTAACCTGTGTTGAGCACGTTGACGTCCCCCCGCCCCCACAAGGAAAAGAAAATATTTTACTTCTTTAAATGTGAGAGAGAAACAGACAGGGATAGGGAGGAGAAAGGGAGAGACAGACGGAACTGGCACACCGGGTGCCCTACCGCACATGAGCGCCCCCTTGTGCATCGGGCTCGCATGCGTCCTGGGGATTCGAACCGGGTTCCTTTGGCTTCCCAGCAAAAAGCTCTAACCGCCAGGCCATCTCCCGGTTCCCACAGTGCCCATGCCTGGTCTTCTTTCCCTTGCTTTTCCCAGCTATTCTTGAGCTCCAGTAGCGGCTGAACTGGAATTCAGGACGTAGCCTGAATTTGTCATCATTGTGAGGAGCAGGTGAGGCCACAGCAAAGTATAACTGTGTTCCCAGTGGAGCCTGTGTTACGTACTTACCGTGTTTTCCTTGATGTGTGTGAACGTTGCTCAGTGAACCAGGGGCACGTCCGTGATTTTCCAATACTTACCCTTTTGGTCCTTCATTCCACCTGCACCCACTGTCGGGTCACGATGGCTCTCGAGAGCCTGCGAATGCGTGAACAAACCCTCAGAGTACACGTTGGGAACCCGACACTCCTGAGTCTTCCTGGCCTGGCTTCAGCAATTTTGCCCTGGGCCTATAAGGCATGAAGAATGTGCATACTTGCATACGGGTTTTACTCATATTCTGTTTGCCCTCTCGAACTTGGGACACTTCTGTGTGTCTGCTGCCTCAAACAGACGTCAGTCCTCCGGCTAGAAAGGGGCTCAGGACTCATAGGGAGTGTCTCACTTCACCTGTAAGCTCTGCATGTCCCATGCGCATGTCACCACTTAAGTCACGTGTGTGCCAGGGGCCTCCTTTCCCTAGCGCACAGAGATTCCCTGCATGGTCGTGGCATTCTGTCGGTCCGAAAAGCTCCCGATTCCCTAACCTAGGCTGAGAGCAAGGCTCTCAGCCTAGGTTAGGGAATCGGCTGTCTTCAGAAAATGGGTCAGTTTTATCCCATCCACAAAGGCGGCTGAGGCACGGCCATATGCCTGCCCGAGTCGCTGTTGCTGAAATTGAGCAATTTTTTCGGGTTCACCCCCTCACGTACAAGTGTTGAGCCTACTGGAATGGGGATGTCTGAAATGTGAGGGAGCAGGGCCCGGAGGGTGTGTTTCTCTGGGAATAAGAGAGCTCCAGAAGGTATCCTTTATTTGGCTGAAGGAGGAGGGCCTCCACGAGTGCCAGGCCAGCTGACAGACCAGGTGAGGCTGCCTCACACATCAAACATTCAGACATTTGAAAATCGTCGAGAACGCCTGAGTCCACTCGCGTGGACTGCCCACTTTCCCCTGTCCCTGGTGATGATGAGGTGTCCCCTTTTCTAAACCGTGCAGGGATGCTGGTCCAGCTTTCTTGAGAGAGAGGCTGACAACTCCAGGACTTCTAAGGAGCGGTGCTTTGCTTCCACCCAATGACGCAGGCGGCAGGAGTCTTGCTTCTGGGTGGAACGCCACTCACATAGGTTCTTCAATTCCTTCTGGACGTGTTTGGAATAGGATTTGAATCAGAATAAAATTCCTAGGTACACATGACAGGTGCTGGGCAAGGAGGCCGTCACTCTTCAGTAACCTGTGTTGAGCACGTTGACGTCCCCCCGCCCCCACAAGGAAAAGAAAGTATTTTACTTCTTTAAATGTGAGAGAGAAACAGACAGAGATAGGGAGGAGAAAGGGAGAGACAGAGGGAACTGGCACACCGGGTGCCCTACCGCACATGAGCGCCCCCTTGTGCATCGGGCTCGCATGCGTCCCGGGGATTCGAACCGGGTTCCTTTGGCTTCCCAGCAAAGAGCTCTAACCGCCAGGCCATCTCCCGGTTCCCACAGTGCCCGTGCCTGGTCTTCTTTCCCTTGCTTTTCCCAGCTATTCCTGAGCTCCAGTAGCGGCTGAACTGGAATTCACGACGTAGCCTGAATTTGTCATCATTGTGAGGAGCAGGTGAGGCCACAGCAAAGTATAACTGTGTTCCCAGTGGAGCCTGTGTTACGTACTTACCGTGTTTTCCTTGATGTGTGTGAACGTTGCTCAGTGAACCAGGGGCACGTCCGTGATTTTCCAATACTTACCCTTTTGGTCCTTCATTCCACCTGCACCCACTGTCGGGTCACGATGGCTCTCGAAGAGCCTGCGAATGCGTGAACAAACCCTCAGAGTACACGTTGGGAACCCGACACTCCTGAGTCTTCCTGGCCTGGCTTCAGCAATTTTGCCCTGGGCCTATAAGGCATGAAGAATGTGCATACTTGCATACGGGTTTTACTCATATTCTGTTTGCCCTCTCGAACTTGGGACACTTCTGTGTGTCTGCTGCCTCAAACAGACGTCAGTCCTCCGGCTAGAAAGGGGCTCAGGACTCATAGGGAGTGTCTCACTTCACCTGTAAGCTCTGCATGTCCCATGCGCTTGTGACCACTTAAGTCACGTGTGTGTCAGGGGCCTCCTTTCCCTAGCGCACAGAGATTCCCTGCATGGTCGTGGCATTCTGTCGGTCCGAAAAGCTCCCGATTCCCTAACCTAGGCTGAGAGCAAGGCTCTCAGCCTAGGTTAGGGAATCGGCTGTCTTCAGAAAATGGGTCAGTTTTATCCCATCCACAAAGGCGGCTGAGGCACGGCCATATGCCTGCCCGAGTCGCTGTTGCTGAAATTGAGCAATTTTTTCGGGTTCACCCCCTCACGTACAAGTGTTGAGCCTACTGGAATGGGGATGTCTGAAATGTGAGGGAGCAGGGCCCGGAGGGTGTGTTTCTCTGGGAATAAGAGAGCTCCAGAAGGTATCCTTTAATTGTCTGAAGGAGGAGGGCCTCCACGAGTGCCGGGCCAGCTGACAGACCAGGTGAGGCTGCCTCACATATAAAACATTCGGACATTTGAAAATCGTCGAGAACACCTGAGTCCACTCACGTGGACTGCCCACTTTCCCCTGTCCCGGGTGATGATGAGGTGTCCCCTTTTCTAAACCGTGCAGGGATGCTGGTCCAGCTTTCTTGAGAGAGAGGCTGACAACTCCAGGACTTCTAAGGAGCGGTGCTTTGCTTCCACCCAATGACGCAGGCGGCAGGAGTCTTGCTTCTGGGTGGAACGCCACTCACATAGGTTCTTCAATTCCTTCTGGACGTGTTTGGAATAGGATTTGAATCAGAATAAAATTCCTAGGTACACATGACAGGTGCTGGGCAAGGAGGCCGTCACCCTTCAGTAACCTGTGTTGAGCACGTTGACGTCCCCCCGCCCCCACAAGGAAAAGAAAGTATTTTACTTCTTTAAATGTGAGAGAGAAACAGACAGGGATAGGGAGGAGAAAGGGAGAGACAGAGGGAACTGGCACACCGGGTGCCCTACCGCACATGAGCGCCCCCTTGTGCATCGGGCTCGCATGCGTCCCGGGGATTCGAACCGGGTTCCTTTGGCTTCCAGGCAAAGAGCTCTAACCGCCAGGCCATCTCCCGGTTCCCACAGTGCCCGTGCCTGGTCTTCTTTCCCTTGCTTTTCCCAGCTATTCCTGAGCTCCAGTAGCGGCTGAACTGGAATTCACGACGTAGCCTGAATTTGTCATCATTGTGAGGAGCAGGTGAGGCCACAGCAAAGTATAACTGTGTTCCCAGTGGAGCCTGTGTTACGTACTTACCGTGTTTTCCTTGATGTGTGTGAACGTTGCTCAGTGAACCAGGGGCACGTCCGTGATTTTCCAATACTTACCCTTTTGGTCCTTCATTCCACCTGCACCCACTGTCGGGTCACGATGGCTCTCGAGAGCCTGCGAATGCGTGAAGAAACCCTCAGAGTACACGTTGGGAACCCGACACTCCTGAGTCTTCCTGGCCTGGCTTCAGCAATTTTGCCCTGGGCCTATAAGGCATGAAGAATGTGCATACTTGCATACGGGTTTTACTCATATTCTGTTTGCCCTCTCGAACTTGGGACACTTCTGTGTGTCTGCTGCCTCAAACAGACGTCAGTCCTCCGGCTAGAAAGGGGCTCAGGACTCATAGGGAGTGTCTCACTTCACCTGTAAGCTCTGCATGTCCCATGCGCATGTGACCACTTAAGTCACGTGTGTGTCAGGGGCCTCCTTTCCCTAGCGCACAGAGATTCCCTGCATGGTCGTGGCATTCTGTCGGTCCGAAAAGCTCCCGATTCCCTAACCTAGGCTGAGAGCAAGGCTCTCAGCCTAGGTTAGGGGATCGGCTGTCTTCAGAAAATGGATCAGTTTTATCCCATCCACAAAGGCGGCTGAGGCACGGCCATATGCCTGCCCAAGTCGCTGTTGCTGAAATTGAGCAATTTTTTCGGGTTCACCCCCTCACGTACAAGTGTTGAGCCTACTGGAATGGGGATGTCTGAAATGTGAGGGAGCAGGGCCTGGAGGGTGTGTTTCTCTGGGAATAAGGGAGCTCCAGAAAGTATCCTCTAATTGGCTGAAGGAGGAGGGCCTCCATGAGTGCCGGGCCAGCTGACAGACCAGGTGAGGCTGCCTCACACATCAAACATTCGGACATTTGAAAATCGTCGAGAACACCTGAGTCCACTCGCGTGGACTGCCCACTTTTCCCTGTCCCTGGTGATGATGAGGTGTCCCCTTTTCTAAACCGTGCAGGGATGCTGGTCCAGCTTTCTTGAGAGAGAGGCTGACAACGCCAGGACTTCTAAGGAGCGGTGCTTTGCTTCCACCCAATGACACAGGCGGCAGGAGTCTTGCTTCTGGATGGAACGCCACTCACATAGGTTCTTCAATTCCTTCTGAACGTGTTTGGAATAGGATTTGAATCAGAATAAAATTCCTAGGTACACATGACAGGTGCTGGGCAAGGAGGCCGTCACTCTTCAGTAACCTGTGTTGAGCACATTGACGTCCCCCCGCCCCCACAAGGAAAAGAAAGTATTTTACTTCTTTAAATGTGACAGAGAAACAGAGATAGGGAGGAGAAAGGGAGAGATAGAGGGAACTGGCACACCGGGTGCCCTACCGCACATGAGCGCCCCCTTGTGCATCGGGCTCGCATGCGTCCTGCGGATTCGAACCGGGTTCCTTTGGCTTCCCAGCAAAAAGCTCTAACCGTCAGGCCATCTCCCGGTTCCCACAGTGCCCGTGCCTGGTCTTCTTTCCCTTGCATTTTCCAGCTATTCCTGTGCTCCCGTAGCGGCTGAACTGGAATTCAGGATGTAGCCTGAATTTGTCATCATTGTGAGGAGCAAGTGAGGCCACAGCATAGTATAACTGTGTTCCCAGTGGAGCCTGTGTTACGTACTTACCGTATTTTCCTTGATGTGCCTCTAGCCCCTGTCAAGGAACTCCAGACACATGCACCACCTTGTGTTTTTGGCTTTAAGTGGGTACTGGGTAATCAAACCTGTATCTTTTGGCTTTGGAGGCCTTAACTACTATTCCATCTCTCCAGCCCCTGGCTTAATTCATATATCTGTTAATTTTTAATTATCTCTTATAGAAGTCACATGGTTTATTTAATATCCAGCAAGCAAAGCTTACATTGTTTGTAAGAACTAGTATTTGTTAAACCTGTGACGTTTTAAAAAATGTTCATCATTATTATTATTATTTCTTGGTAGGGTCTCACTCTAGCCCAGGCTGACCTGGAATTCACTATGGAGTCTCAGGCTGGCCTCAAACTCACAGTAATCCTCCTACCTCTGCCTCCCAAGAGCTGGGATTAAAGGTGTATGTCACCTGGATTATTATTATTAACAAGATGTTTCATATGGAAACATGTGTTGGTACCCTCTTTCCATTGGGGATACTCCTCAGTGGGGTTGCAGATATTCCCCATGAGGTTATGGTTTATGCATTGTGGGAGCAGTAGCTCTTAGAATCTTTCCATCACTTCTTCCACAAAATTTCCTGAGCCGTGGTGGGTCTACTTCAGTGATGAGTTTAAGATCGTCTTCTTCAGGGTCTGTCTCCTACACCCTGGCGCTGATTATCAGGTACAGCATGGAAGCAGCACTCTTGTTCATCTCCCCAAGTCCTCAGTGATTTCAGCTGTGGCTTGGCTGAGGTGTGAAGGGTAGTTTATTTCCTCTGGTCTCACTATCTTCTGAAAAAGAAGAACAGATTCTCCAACAGAGAATGAAGTCAGCATAGTTTAAATGGGATAAGCATTATTAATTTTTGGAGAATTTGATGTATGCAACCTCTCTTTTAACCAAGGACTAGTGAGAGCTTGACACTGGAGAACATAATCTTTGTCTCCATAGGGTTCTAACTTGGTTCACAATTCCAGATATGTGTTCCTTTACATTGAGTGGATCTCTTAGCCAATCAGAAAACTATTGGTTACCCATTGGGGCTGTGTGCCACTATTGCACTGGCATGTACATCATATCAGGGTATTTGCTTCTGAGTAGCTTAGATCTCTGGTTGCTCAGACCCTTGTTGGCCATTCCCTCCCTTCCCCCACCCCCCAGTAGCTCATGCAATGATTTCCAGCACTAGACAGCTAACTGGGGACTGGCTTTCTTCTGAACTGCAGCCAGGTTTCTCCATGCTGTGTGTCAGCAGCATATGGTGTCTTCAATAGGTTCTAAGCTTTTGCCTCAGGCCAGTAATCAAGTGCTTTGACAGAAAGCTGACTCGATTTGGGGACCTCATAGATCTCTCTGATCAACAGCTCAACGTGGGTAGCAACCAATCTCTAGTACCAGGAGTTATAGGTCAGAGACAGAAAATAAAATTCTTTTATGCTTAGGTTTCATCCCATCCTGACCAGAACCCTACTTTTCAGGTGCTTCCCCCTTACTCCTTTTGAGGGTTATATCTTTTAGGCTATCTTCAAGGATAAAGGTTTCTATAGTATCAGCTCATTTTGGATTTAATTTTGTGTGTGTTTTCCCCCTCCTGTTTCCCTCCCACCCATACCCTTCCATTGAAATTGTCTGGGCCTTGATATCCTGTTTCTTAAATGTCAGGATCCATTGAACTATGAAGAATGTGCTGGAAGGTAATGAAGAAGTGTCTGCAATGGACTGGGTTCCAGCAACAAATTCATCTGTGCCCTCACTGGTAAGTACATACCCATAAAGGTATAAGGGTTAGGGCTGGGTTTTAGATAGGGTTGATGTTAGTTAATAGCAAGGTGACAGGGTTAGGTGAAGAGGCAGGATTAGAGGTTAGGAGTTAGGGGTTAGGATTAGGGTTGCTGTTAGGGTTAGGAGCTGGGATTTTGGAGTTAGGGTTAGGGGTTATGGGTTGGGGTTAAGGTTAGGGGTTTGGGGTTAAAGTCAGGGTTGTTAGGGCTGTAGGGTTGTAGGGAGTTAGGGCTGTAGGGTTTTAGGGTTGTGGGGTTTTAGGATTGTAGAGTTTTGGTGTTAGGGGTTGGGGTGGTTAGGGTGAGAGTTGGGGTGGCTAGGGTCAGAGTTTGGGGTTAGGGGGTTAATTGGGGGTTCAAGGGTGGGGTTAGAGTTATTAGGGTTAGGGGTAGGGTTGTTACAGTTAGAGGTAGGGTTAGGGTTATGTTTAGAGTTAGGATTAAGGGTTAGGTTTTGAGGTTACAGTTTTGAGGTTAGGGGATAGGGTTTTAGGGTTTAGGGTTCTAGGCTTTAGGGCTAGGGTTTAGGGTAAGGGTTTTAGGGTCCAGGGTCCAGAGTCCAGGTCTGGGTCAGGGTTAGGAGTCAGTGGTTGGGGTTGTTAGGATTAGGGTGGTTAGGGTTGGGTTCAAGGGTTACGGTTGGGAATTGGGGGTTGGATTGAGAGTTAAGAGTAGGAGTTAAGGGTTAGTGGTTAGTGGCTAGGGTTTAGGGTTTTGGGTTAGGTTTTGGGGTTTTGAGTTAAGGGTTGGAGTTGTTAGGGATACGGGGGTTAGGAGGGTTGTTAGGGATATTGATAAGGTTAGGGTTGTTAGGGTTAGGGTAATTAGGGATTATGGTGGTTAGGGTTAGGGTTATTGGGGGTAGGGTTGTTGGGGGTAGGGGTTAAGGTTGTTAGAGTTTAGGGTTAGGGTTTAGAGTTATAGTTTAGGGTTTAGGGTTTTAGGGTTAGGGTTGTTAGGGTTTAGAGTTTAGGGCTAGGATTTAGGGTTTTAGGGTTAGGGTTTAGGGTTTTAGGGTTAGGGTTTTAAGGGTAGAGTTTTAGGCGTTAAGGTTTTAGGGTTAGGGGTTCTTTGGTTATCAGATGTACTGATTCATAATTTATTTTCAGGAAAAGTAGACACAACTTCTGAGAAGTATCAGTCTCAGAATTAATCCCTTCTATAGTCCTAAAATAGTAAGTACCACGTAGCATCCTTTTTATCTATGTTGAAGGGAGTCTTCGATATGATATTGTCTTTTCAGTTGATGAAACCACCCAGTTTTAGCCTTTTTTTCTGGAGGATTTTCATTCTCAAAAGCTCCTGTGGAACCAATTCTGAATTTTCCTTATCATGATAAAATGTCAAGGATGAAAGTATGTGTTCCTCCTTAAGAGATAGGGCTCATATAGTTTTTTTTTTTCTAATTTTTAAAGAATATTGATTACTTTCCTTAGAAGGACATAATAGATGTATTCCAAAAGTGATATATAATAGGTTCTTTTAAAACTAATCCCAGCATTTAGGCTATTTAAAGTGAAAGCTTCAGTCAGTTTTGAACATAGTTTCATTTATGTATTTTTGGTTTTCCAAGGTAGGGTCTCACTCTAGCCCATGTTCACCTGGAACTCACTATGAAATCTCAGGCTGGCTTTGAACTTATAACTAGTCATCTACATCTACATCTGCCTTGTCAGTGCTGGGAATAAAGGTGCATGACTTTAAATCAAGCTCAATGGGTTTATTATAATCATGCCTCCTCATGATTAAAAGTCACAGATAAAATGAAAAGGTTGCATAGTAGGTCAAATTTTACAAATAGTTTTAAATCTTTGTAATTTATCAGAGATGCCTTAGAAAGGAACAGGTATTGCCATAGATTTCTCCTTAATACTAATGCTATCATTTTCTGGCAAGTAAAGGTATAATTCCAATGAAAAACATATTTAAGTGTTTATAAAAAATGGAATCAAGCCGGGTGTGGTGGCACACACCTTTAATCCCAGAACTCAGGAGGCAGAGGTAAGAGGATTGCCATGAGTTCAAGGCCACCCTGAGACTACATAGTGAATTCCAGGTCAGCCTGATCTAGAGTGAGACCCTACCTTGGAAAAAAAAAATGGAATCACTGTCTGCAATGATATCTTCAATGTAAGCATAAAGCATAACAATGCTTTCTCTTTCTCTACAATGTCAGATTGGAATTTTTAATTATTTTGTGGATAAAGTAATGCCACAACCAATTGTAACTATGTTAATGGTTGTCCATGTGTTCTGTACTTACTGTATTTTCATTACTAATGGTGAATGTTACTGAATGAACAAATGGCATACTGATGACTTTCCAATAGCTTACTCTTCTTGTGGTCCTTCACCACACCTGCATCTATTGTGGGGTAATGAAGGTTCTCAAGAGCCTCTTTGTGGGGACACCATCCCTCAGAATACACTTCTCAACCCTGAGACTCTTAATTCTTTCTGCCCGGTCTTTAGCAATTTTCCCTGAGCTTATAAGGTGAAAGGAATGTCAATATTTGCATATAGGTTTAAGTTGCTCAT
Organism: Dipus sagitta; assembly: GCA_036346955.1. Classification (NCBI taxonomy): domain Eukaryota; kingdom Metazoa; phylum Chordata; class Mammalia; order Rodentia; family Dipodidae; genus Dipus; species Dipus sagitta. The sequence goes on from CM070788.1 coordinate 28,887,578, forward strand.
ATTATTTCCTTTTAGAAGTTAGGAGTCTCCTCAATGTGTACTGCATCACAAGGATGGTGGTCCTTAGTCAGGAAGGGAGCTCAGCACTCATAAACAATGTCTCAAGTCCTCTGTAAGGTCTGCAGAACTCAGCCAGATGTGACCAGATCACTCACATGATTGTCAGGTGCCTCATTTTTCTATCACACAGAGATTCCCTGGATCTTCTAGGATAGAGAATCTGTTCTTTCCAAATAAATTGTCAGATTGATCAACTGAAAATAGACTGCTGAATCATTGACCATGTGCTAGACAGAATATTTTTATTTTGAAAGTAAGCAATAGCTTAGACTTCATCCCATCACTTAGAAGTTTCAAGCCTAATGTAATAGGGATGTCTGAAATATGAGTGAACAAGACATGAAGGGTGCATTTCCTAGGAATAACACACCCCAACTAAAAAGATGTTATAAGGCTGAGGGAGGTGGATCACCAGGGGTTCAAAGCCAGCTGGTAGAGAGTGGAACTCTGCCTCAAATATAAAAAAATATGGACATTGAAAAATCTTTGAGGAGGTTTGAGTTTAATTACTTCGACTACTCACTTATCATTGTTGTTGATGATGAGAATTATTCAACTTTTCTAAAGTGTGCACAGATGTTGGTGCAGAATTCCTGAAAGACAGGCAGGACTCCACAATTTACAAGAAGCAGTGCTTTATTTCTACCTGCAGACACAGACCAGTGGGATTATTATTCATAGGTTGAACCCCAATCACATTGGGGTTTTCACTACTTTATTTATTTATTTGTTCATTTGTTTTTAATATTATTTTATTCATTTGCTTTATTTCAGATGAAACTTTGTAAGTAAGCATCATATGTTACTATCATGCCCCTCTTCCCTTGTGCCATGCAATGCAGTGCCTGTAACTGTGGGATTGTGGGCATTCCCTATGTTGTTATAGTTTCTATGTTTTGGAAGCAGCAGTCAGTCAATGGAGGGAGCCAGTGCTTCTGCATATTGCCTCACACCCTTTAATTAAAAAAATTATTAGGCTGGAGAGATGGCTTAGTGGTTAAGGACTTGCCTGTGAAGCCTAAGGACCCAGGTTTGATTCCCCAGTACAGACATAGAGCCAGATGCACATGGTGGTGCTTGCATCTGGGGTTTGTTTGCAGTGGCTGGAGACCCTGGCACACCCATTCTCTCTTATCTGCCTCTCTCTCTCTCTCTCTCTCTCTCTCAACCAAATAAGTAAAAATAAAATATTTAAAAAATTAGGGCTGGAGAGATTGCTTAGTGGTTAAGGTGCATGCCTGTAAAGCCTAAGGACCTAGGTTGTCCAGGTCCCATGTAAGCCAGAAGCATATGGTGGCACGTGTGTCTGGAGTTTGTTTGCAGTGCCTAGAAGCCCTGGTATGCTCATTCTCTCTCCTCTCTCTCTCTCTCTCTCTCTCTCTCTCTCTCTCTCTCTCTCTCTTTATCTATGTATCTGGCTCTCTGACTCTAATAAAAAAATAAAAATAAAATCTTTAAAAAAACACTTTAAAAATGTTTAAACGCTATCCATTTTTGCTTTAGTTATATGTTTCTTTTTTTAAAAAAAAGAATGCATACACACAGGTTTTTAAAAATATTTTATTCAATTTTATTTATTTATTTGAGAGCAACAGAGAGAGAGAGAGAGAGAGAGAGAAAGAGGCAGAGGGAGAGAGAGAGAGAATGGGCGCTCCAGGGCTTCCAGCCACTGCAAATGAACTCCAGATGCGTGCGCCCCCTTGTGCATCTGGCTAACATGGGTCCTGGGGAGTCAAGCCTTGAACCGGGGTCCTGAGGCTTCATAGGCATGCGCTTAACCACTAAGCCATCTCTCCAGCCCTTATGTTTCTTTATATGTAAGTCTGTCCAGTGCCCTTATAAATAACCCTATGACTTCATTATAAAATCTTGCTATAAGGAAATGAGTAGTTCACCTCCTTTAAACAATGTAACTCCAAAAGCTCAGTCACTGATGCAGCTGCTGCTGAAGAACTTGGGTGCATTCCTCTCCTGAGGCCCATACCTGACTCTCCTCAATCATCTGTCCTTTCTCCTACTCAGACTCACTAACTCTTACTTCTGACTCAGCCTGAAATTCTCTTCAGCTATGTTAAAAATCCCAACTGCACCTAAGTGGAAGGCCTTCAGATAGCAAAGCTGGGAACACTGAGATGTGTTCCCACTGCTGGTGACATTTTCAATATAAGTCACATTTTGGCATTAGGCACCTGACATGTTTCTAAGACTCAGCAATTTAGTTTATGGTCCTGGAATAGATCTGGGAAGGGGTAAATTAAATTATTAACCCTAACCTGGGCATGGTGACAATATCAGAATCCAAGCAGACCTTTTAGAAACTCTTAAGTAGGCCAATAATTCCTGCTTCCTAATATCCATCAGTGTGAGACAATTTCCTCCATCCTCAAGTTTCCTTTCACTTCATCCATTTAGTACCATCTGACATTTTAACATCTTGTTTACAAAGCCCCCAGGGTTTTTCCTTAAACTTGGTTTCTTAGATGTGCCTTAATGTTCAATGCACAGGTACTATTCTCTAACCAACTGAAATATTGTTTCCTGTATTTGATTCCTTTAGTATTCAGAGTAAGTCATTATAGTAAACCAAGAGCATCCTTTGGTTTTCCAAAGAACCTCGAGATTCTCAAGTGCAGAACTAACTCCAAAGAAAAAAGGTAAAACTCACCCAATAGCTGAGTCAGCATGAAGACCATTAGTTGAGCAGTGTTGACCAGCAGTCTCTGCATTTCCAGTACTTGTCCACAGGAAGGCACACCTGCTGTGTACGGGTCCTGGTCCCACATGCGTGTGTCTGGAGCCAGCTTGCCCTGGCCAGGCCTTGCAGCCCCTTTCTGCAGTCTTCAATACCAATGTGAGGCTCTGGGACCCACATGGGTGTGTTAGGAAAGCCGGCAGTGGCTCTCCATTCATCAGGTTGAAAGGGCAGCTGTTCACACCATACATCAGGAGAGGGAGTAGATGAGGCCCAAATGTGTTGAGAATTTCCAGGGCCTAGATAAAGGGTCTGAAGATTCCCCAACTCCAGAAGGAATGATAGGGCATCACCGCCATTACACTCTTCTGGATCTTCTATAAATTCTTGAACTTAGAATCATAAAACACAAAGATTTTTTTTTTTTTTTTTTTTTTTTTTTGCCAGTGCCCTTCCCCATTCTTCCTTAGCGACCAGATGCATGCACAGATTTTCTGTCCTCATATGCTCCAGTGTGTGAAGTGAAGAAGCAGGAGAAAAGAGCACCAGCTCCTTAAGTCATTTCTAATAAAGAAATTAGTTTACATTAGCACTCCCTGAATGGAGAGGTTAGGGGGAAACCCCATGAGAGAGATATAAAATGTGTGTGTGTGTGCGCGCACATGCGCTTGTTTCACTTGTTGCTAATAGATTAGTTCAGATTCTGTTTTTTTCCCCCCTTACTACAGCAAGACTGCATCTCCATACACATTGGCCAGGCTGATACCAAGATTAGCAATGTTTGCTTGGTGCTCTACAGCCTGAAACATGGCTTGCAGCCAGATGACCATTGGGGGAAGGATGATTCCTACAGCACCTTCTTTAGTGAAAATAGTGTAAGGAAAATGTGAAAGAAAGGCACAAGAGAAACACCAGACTTGACCTCAAACAGGGACTGTTTATTGAAACACAGTGAGGAGCTACAACCTTCCCCAAGAACCTTCAGGATTACCATCAAGGCAGCTAATATTTCTTTACCTGTAAGCAAGACAAACTCTCTAGACCCCTGGGATCCTGCCCAACAGCCTGGCCCTAATGCTTATCAACATCCTAAACATCCTGACTGCCCCCCCCCACACACACATATACACATTAATAGAGATGATAGTTTTAGCTAAAACTAGCCATGAATTCCTCAAACAAGCTGATTTAGAATTAGGAAGTGATTGCTTGATCTGTCTTAGGGCAGGAGAAATTTCTTACCTAGGACTAGGACTCTCCAGTCTCACATTCCCTAATAATACCCACACAGAAAGGGATGCTTGTCTAGATGGGACCCTTGTTCCAGTCATTATTGAACCACAAAGCATCAACTCTCATACGCATCCCAATGGGACTCATATACTCATTAGTTCCATGGCCCCAGAGGACACATATTTCACCTGTCTCAATGGGATACACACCTGTTATCCTGGGAGCCAAAATGATATGTTTTTCCTAGCCCCAGACCTAGACGTTCTCCTGGGTCATGAAATTGAGCAATATCTGATACCCACACTCAGGAACACAAGAAACCCCATTTTACATCCAGTACTACTGGGAATAGCCATTATCAGGGCCACAGCCACGTTTAATTCCCCCATACCCAAGTAAAGCCAAATACATAAAGTGGTGCCTGCACCTACAGTTCATTTGCAGTGGCAAGAGGCTCTAGTGTGCCCATTCTCTCCTCTCTCTCTCTCTCTCTCTCTCTCTCTCTTTCTGCTGGCAAATAAGTAAAACTATTTTTAAAAGAATTTCAAGAATCTAAAAGCCGGGCGTGGTGGCGCACGCCTTTAATCCCAGCACTCGGGAGGCAGAGGTAGGAGGATCGCCGTGAGTTCGAGGCCACCCTGAGACTCCATAGTGAATTCCAGGTCAGCCTGGGCTAGAGTGAGACCCTACCTTGAAAAACCAAAAAAAAAAAAAAAAAAAAAAAAGAATTTCAAGAATCTAAAAATTGTGATTCTTGTCACTTATTTTGAAAATATCACTTTAATCATTTTAAAGATTGCTTCTGATAACTTTGATGAGGGTTCATTTTTCACTGATATATATACATACATACATACATACATACATACATACATACATACATATTTGGTTTGTCAAGGTAGGGTCTCACTCTAGCCCAGGCTGACCTGAAATTCACAATGTAGTCTCAGGCTGGCCTTGAACTCACAATGATCCTCTTACCTCTGCCTCCCATACCATGCCTGCCTTCAAAAACATTTTATGTATTTACTTGCGGACAAAGATGCAGACAGACACACACAGAGTATGGGTGCACCAGGACCTTCTGCCACTGCAAACAAACTGCATTTATAATATGTGGGTATTGAGGAATTTAACCTAAGGGTTCATGATTTTTTTGTTTCTGTTTTTGTTTTTGTTTTGATTTTTCGAGGTAGGGTCTCACTCCAGGCCAGGGTGACCTGGTCTCAGGCTGGCCTTGAGCTCATGGTGATCCTCCTATCTCTGCCTCCTGAGTGCTGGGATTAAAGGAGTGTGCCACTATGCCTGGCCTCTTTTTTCCCGCCGCCCCCCCCCCCCCGAGGTAGGGTCTCACTCTAGCTCAGGCTGACCTGGAATTCACTAGGTAGTCTCAGAGTGGCCTCGAACTCATGGCCACTCTCCTACCTCTGCCTCTCAAGTGCTGGGATTAAAGGCGTGCACTACCACGCCTGGCCTGAGGGTTCATTTTTATGTCCCTTCTTCCTCCCCTTTTAAAATATTTCATCTAAGGGCTGGAGAGATGGCTCAGCAGTTAAAAGCACTTGCTTTCAAAGCCTTATGGCCTGGGTTTGAATGCCCAGTTCCTACAGAAAGCCGGATGCACAAAGTGGTGCATACAACTGGAGTTCATTTCCAGTGGCAGAAGGCCCTGGCATACCCATACTGGCTCCTTTTCTCTAAATAAATAAACAAACAAGGAGGCTGGAGAGGTGGTTTAGTGGTTAAAGCATTTGCCTGCAAAGCCAAAGGACCCAGGTTATATTCCCTAGTACCTACATAAAGCCAGAAGCAAAAGGCAGCACATGCATCTGGAGTTCATTTGCAGTGGCTAAAAGCCCTGATATCCATTCTCTCTCTCTCTCTCTCTTTTCCCCTCTTTCCCTCTCTCAAATAAATAAATAAACAAAATATTAAAATAAAAAACAAAATTATTTTTAAAAAATATTTCATCCAAGCTGGGCATGGTGGCGCATGCCTTTAATCCCAGCACTCGGGAGACAGAGGTAGGACAATTGCCGTGAGTTTGACTGAGAGATTATCTAGGGAATTCCAGGTCAGCCTGGGCTAGAGGGAGACCCTACCTTAAAAAACCAAAACCAAAAAACATTCATCCAGACTCTTAGTAATTTTGATTGTCACACCATTTATATTAAAATCCCAATGCATAATAGAGCTTTGGCATACTCTTATCTTCTTCCCAGGCTGGACTAATTTTGAATCACATATCCTCAACTGAGTCTTATTTAAGCTGGGCTGAAGGTGGGTTTTCAAGTTATCTGAGCAATGGAGTTCATTCCTGTTGGACCTGAATCAGGACCAGAACCAACTTGGGTGACATGGATTGAAAATGATACCAAACCTCAAACAACCATAGACAGAGGAGGACTGCAAAACCCTCTCTTAGGCTATAGGCTGCAGCACAGCAGTTACAGCTAAACCAACTTTTTTTTCTTCAAAATTTTTATTAACAACTTCCATGATTATAAAAATGGTAATACCCTCCCTCTCCCGACTTTCCCCTTTGAAACTCCATTCTCCATCATACCCCCTCCCCATCTCAATCAGTCTCTCTTAATTTTTATGTCATGATCTTTTCCTCCTCTTATGATGTAAACCAACTTTTTTTTTTACAAATGAGGGGTAAGAAGAATGTAAGCAAGGATGTGGGTTGGAAGAAATTAAGAACAAGGCCATTTCCCTTGCTGATGATACAGTTACAATTTTTGAGGTTAAACTGCAGTGTCTTCAGGTTATGAGCATGTGTTCTTAGAACAGTGGCTTCCCATTGAACATGTGTTTCTTTGGGGGCCCAAGGTCTGGGGAAATGTTTTCACAACCAAGAGATTTAACCTTCATTCCCCCAAGCCTCTGTTTCAGGGCCAACTTGCCTCAGCAACTTTAGAACTTTATTGACCTTTCAAACAACTTTAGGACTTCATTAACCCTTCAATTCCTACTCCTGCTAGTGGAAGTTGGGTGTCTCTACAGGTCCCTTCTCATGTGCTCAGAACCTCCATCTGTTTCTTAAGCCACATGAGACTGTTCTGCTCACCTCCCATTCCCTATCTATCGCTTTCCTCTTACCTTCCAGGCCCTCTGCCTAATGATTAACAATGGTTTATGAGGAAACCACAAACATGATTTGATTTATAATAATTTACTATACTTATACATGAAAGTTATATTACTTGTTGATTTGAAAACAAATCTTGTGGGCTGAAGGGATGGCTTAGTAGTTAAGATGCTTGCCTGCAAAACCAAAAGACCCAGGTTCAATTCCTCAGTACCCACGTAAGCCACATGTACAAGGGGGACATGCATCTGGAGTTCATTTGCAGTGTCTAGAGGCTAGATGCATACCCATTCTCTCTATATCTACTCTCTCTTTATCTCTCTCCTTGCAAATAAATAAATTTAATTAAATTTAAAAACAGAAGACAAATCTTGTAGCCAGGCATGGTGGTGCATGCCTTTCATCCTAGCACTTGGATGGCAGAGGTAGGATTGCTGTGAGTTCAAGGCCACCCTGAGACTACATAGTGAATTCTAGGTCAGCCTAGCTAGAGTGAGACCCTACCTTGAAAAACAAAAACAAAAAGAAAAAGAAAGGAAAACATATCTTGTTAGGATTAAAGGTGTGTGTGCCATCCCACCTGAGTGCTTGGACTAAAAGTGTGCATTGCCACACCCAGGTTCTGGAATTACCATACCTGGGCCAAATATTATGTTTTTAAGCATCCAAGCAGATTAAAACATCTTCATTTTTAAATACTAGGGCATGAACTAATGTCAGTGTTTAAGACTAGCAAATTAACATGAAACATTACAGCCCTAATTTAAAGGAAAATAATGAGAGAAAGGGGGGGGGAGGGAGAAAGAGAAAGATTATATATATATATATATATGTGTGTGTGTGTTTATTTATTAATTTTTGTTTTTTTAAGGTAGGATCTCACTCTAGCCCAGACTGACCTGGAATTTACTATGCAGTCTCAGGGTGGCCTTGAACTCACAGCAGTGATCCTCTTACCTCTGCCTCCCAAGTGCTGGGATTAAAGGTGTGAGCCACCACTCCCAGCTTAAAGCTTATTTATTTTTATTACCTCTTCTAATATTTTGCGTTTTGTGATCTATGGCACCAAAAACCTCCTTTGAATGAGGGAAGCCTTGGAATCTGTAAGCTTGGAGCCAGCTTGGCACCTCTATCCTCTTTGGAGTATGTGGTTTCCTTTGTCTTCCCTTTTTCAGCCGCTATTGGAGTTGAATATTCCTGTATAAAGCTACTTAAATCAGTTATTATTATGTTAGGGTGCAAGAAGAAGAACTGATTGTCCCACTCAGGAAGATAGCATGGCCAGCACCACAGCACCTTAATTAGGGGAAGGACTACATGTTCACTAGTGCTGGTTAAGACTCACATTTTCCAGAGAAAGAGAAAAGAAAAAGGGTTACATTTTAATTCTAAGTTTAAGAAAAGAAGAAAAAAAGAGAGTCACACATGAGTCCAGAGTCATAAAAGTTTTTGTAAGGGGAAATTGAATAAAAATGTGGTCATTTAGCCGGGCATGGAGGCACACCCCTTTGATCCCAGTACTCAGGAGGCAGAGGCTCCTACTAACTGTGAGTTCAAGGCCACCTTAAGACTATATAGTGAATTCCAGGTCAGCCTGGGGTAGAGTGAGATCCTACCTCAAAAAAGAAAAAACAGTGTGGTCACTTACATAAAAGTCATTCTCAAACAATCTCAGTAGGATCTCCAATCTGAAACAGGGAGCTGGCCTGAAATGGGGTGCTTTCTTCCCTCTGAAACAGGAATCAGAACCACATGGGATGTCTCAGCTGCCAGTGGACTGAGATGATGATTGGAAAGACAAGGCAAACACCACAATGCTTTCTTCCTTTCCTTTTTGTTGGACCTTTCTTCATGCAGCCTTCACTTTGTGGCTAGAAACCTTCCACTGTCATGCATAGTTCTAACAAAGTTGCCTTTGAACATTTTGACCTGTTTCTCCATGTTTCTGTGGAGGAAGAGGCATTGGGAACAAATTGCACACCCATTTTTAACTTTAATAAAATAGGGGCTGAAGAGATGCCTCAGCAGTTACGGCGTGTGCCTGCAAAACCTCACAACAACCCTGGTTCAATTTCCTAGTACCCATGTAAAGCCAGTGGCACATGCATCTGGAGTTCATTTACAGTGGCCGAATGCCCTGGTGCACCCATTCTTCTCTCTCTCCCTCTCACTCTCCTCTCTCTCTATCTGCTTGCATATAATTTTTTTTCTATTTTTTTGAGGTAGGGCCTTGCTCTAGCCCAGGCTGACCTGGAATTCACTATATAGTCTCAGGGTAGCCTCAAACTCACAGCAATCCTCCTGCTTCTGCCTCCCGAGTGCTGGGATTAAAGGTGTGTACCACCATACCTACCATAAATAAAAAAATAATAATAAAAGAAAATTTTATGTTGATTTTCTTGTGTTTTACATATAGATAACAGACTCTAATAGTAGTATTTTTCTTTTTTTATATTTTATTTATTTGGGAGAGAGAAAGAATGGGTGTGTAAGGGCCTCCAGCCACTGCAAACGAACTCCAGATACACGCACCACCTTGTGCATCTGGCTTACGTGGGTACTGGGGTATCAAACCTGGGTCCTTAGGTTTTGCAAGAAAGTACCTTAACCATTAAGCTAGCTCTCAACCCATATTTTTCTTTTTTCTCTTTTAATTAATATAATTAAATTCTGTATTTAAGTTTGATCTTATACTATGCTTATAACACATGCAAACAAGTTAGCTAGCTGAATATCTTATGGTACTAACTAAAGCTTCAAATGAAATGTATTTTGATACTAGAATGTAACTATGTGATAGATACACAAATAAAGGTGGTTTATATGCTTAAGATGCTGAAAATTACTTGAATATTATTTATTATTATTATTACTAATCTGGAAATCAAACCTCCCTCAAAAAGAAAGTTGTTGCTTTTTTGTTTGTTTTTTTTGTTTTTCAAGATAGGGCCTCACTCTAGCCCAGGGTGATCTGGAACCCACTCTGGAGTTCCAGGCTGGCCTTGTATGCACAGTGATCCTCCGACCTCTGCCTACCAAGTGCTGGGATTAGAGGCATGCATCAACACACACAGCAAAATTGTTACTTTTAAAACTTTTGTCTACTATACTTTTACATCAACATATTGTTAGGTTTCAGGATTTTGAAATGAAAGATGAACATGGACAGTTTCTTTGGTCTAAGACTATTTTTTTATTGTAATGGGAGAGAGGGGGTGGGGGGAGAACAAGAGTGAGGGGGAGAGCAACAAAGAGAGAGAGACAGAGAGAGAGGATTGTACACCTGGAAAAGAAAAGCTAAAAAAAGAGAGCCAGCAGGGTCCATTGTGGAAGAGGTGAAGGAAAGAATGTAAGAGCCAAAGGAAGGATACCACTCCTTACATACAACTGTCCAGACAGAAATTGGCCTCGATATCCAAGGCCTCACAGTACCTAGAAATACCTATACAAGACCCTCATAATAGGAGAAAAAGATGATGACATCAAATTAAAAGAGAGATTAATGGAGAGAAGGAGGGGATTTGGCAGAGTGGAGTTATGAAGGGGAAAGTGGGGGAGGGAAGGGAAATACCATGGTTTGTTGTCTGTAAGTATAGAAGTTGTCAATAAAAAATATACATGTATATATACATACATATATATATATATATATATACATATGCATATATATATATATTAGCCGGGCGTAGTGGCACATGCCTTTAATACCAGCACTTGGGAGCCAGAGGTAGGAGGATCACCATGAGTTCGAGGCCACCCTGAGACTACATAGTGAATTACAGGTTAGCCTGGGCTAGAGTGAGACCCTACCTCAAAAAAATTATATATATATATATATATATATATATATATATATATACATAAATATATATACAATATATAATATGTAATATGTAATATATAATATATAATATATAATATAAAAAAGAGAGAGCCAGGGAAGTTTTATGGTGAAAGAAATTGTCCTGTGAGGGAGGGTATACAGAGGTGTGGACTGGGAGAAGATGGTCTTCCCTCCTCCTAGCCCACAGGAACCCTTAATTACATACCAGGAGGCAGTCCCAGAGCTAGCTTGACCAGGTGGTAGGGAAGAAGGGGATGGGTTGAGAACTCTGAGACTCTAACATTCCAGTGTTTTTGTCTTTGTTCTCATAAGAAAACAAAACAAAACAAAACAAAATCAAACAAACAAACAAACAAAAAAAAAAAACAGAACAGAACAGGGCCAGAGAGATGGCTTGTGGTTAAGGCACAAGCCTGTGAAGCCTAAGGACCTAGGTTCAACACCCCAGAACCCACATAAGACAGATGCACATGGGGCCACATGCATCTGGAGTTCATTTTCAGTGGCTAGAGGCCATGGTGCAACCATTCTTTCTCTCTAATAAATAAATAAATGAAAATATTTAAAACAAACAGAACAGAATAGCTGGGTATGCCTTTAATCCCAGCACTTGGGAGGCAGAGATAGAAGGATTGCCATAGAAGGCCAGCCTGGAACTACAGAATGAGTTCTAGATCATCCTGAGCTAGAGTGATAGAGTGAGATGCTACCGTAAAAAGCAAAGAAAAAAAAAAAAGAACATCGAGGCAGTTTCTTTGGAAGGGAGTGAGGGAAGCCTAGTGGAGTGATGGGTAGTCTGATCTAACTGCTTTAAGCTGAAATTGGGTGCTGAGATTCCCATTTCAGGATGTCTAAGTCAGAGACCTGTATCTGTATTCTTGCAGGAAATCCATGTGGCATACTACGGTGTTTTGGATGAATCAAATTAGCAGAGGGCTAGAGAGGGACCTCTGAGTATAAGAATTAAAATGGTGGGCTGGAGAGATGGCTTAGCGGTTAAGCGCTTGCCTGTGAAGCCTAAGGACCCCGGTTCGAGGCTCAATTCCCCAGGACCCATGTTAGCCAGATGCACAAGGGGGCGCACGCATCTGGAGTTCGTTTACAGAGGCTGGAAGCTCTGGCGCACCCATTCTCTCTCTCTCTCTCTCTCTCTGCCTCCTTCTCTCTGTCGCTCTCAAATAAATAAACAAAACAAAAAAATTTTAAAAAAAGAATTAAAATGGTTATTGAGGAAGCAGTATTTCTGAAAACCTTTGGGATTGGATTTGCTGAAATAAACTGTGTAAATTAAGTAGGGAAATAAGATTGACTCACAGCTGGACATGGTGGTGCATGCCTTTAATCCCAGCACTCAGGAAGTAGAGGTAGGAGGATTGCCATAAATTTAAGGCCGCCCTGAGAGTACATAATGAATTCTAGGTCAGCCTAGGCTAAACCAAGACTACACCTGGGGGCAGAAAAAAAGACGACATTGGAAAGCAGAAAAATCTCAATAAATGTCAGGAAGCCCTGGCATACAAGAGAATAAATTTTATCTCAGAGGAAATAAGCAAGGTCTCATATATAAGTCAAACTTAATAAAAATATTGTAGGAGATAGACAACGGCAAAGCAGTTTAGAGGTGACAGGACCCCAAAAGTAAATAGTTTCTCTTAGCTAAACGCAGGAATTGTCCTTGGGCCTATAGGGGAATATCTAGGTCATTACACTTTACTACAGGTCAGGAAGATTTGGCCTTTCCTTCCCTAGAACATTAAGATTCCTGGGAAGAATGCCCTTTTCCAGAGCTCTTATTCCAGGTACCTGATATCAAGACTAACTGGCTAAACCAGCCACCCATTCATAGGGCTCATAAAAAAACCCAACCTGAGTCTCAAGGTGGGCTTCTCAAGCCCCCTCTTGTCTTCCTAGACAAGAGCTTTCCTTCTGTTAAGTATAAGGTTTCTCATCAAACCCCTTCTTGCCTCCCTGAGCAAGAGCTCTGTACCTTGCTTCCTCCAAAGTTCAGGGCTTCCCAAATCCTGTCTTGCCTCCTTCACCAAGAGCTATGTCTTCCTTCTTGCCTGTAAGTTCTCCTCTTAAATCTCTGCCTCCTTAAAGCTTTAAGCTATAATAAAATGTTTCTGAACCTTATCCTCTGGCCTGTGGATTTCATTCTTCAAATTTATAAGACAAGGATCCAGAAACACCTCAAAATATTGGTGTATTGTGATATATTGGTACATTGGCAGAGGAACCCTAAAATTCTTATATCAATGCCTATAAGAATAACCCAGGCTGGAGAGATGGCTTCACAGTTAAGCGCTTGCTTGTGAAGCCAAAGGACCCCAGTACGAGGCTCCATTCCCCAGGACCCACGCAAGCCAGATGCACAAGGGGTTGCATGCATCTGGAGTTCGTTTGCAGTGGCTTGAGGCCCTGGTGTGCCCATTCTCTCTCCCTCTTTCTCTCTCTGCCTGTCACTCTAAAATAAATAAAGAGAAAAAAAAAAAGATGGCACAGAAATCTTAAAAAAAAAAAAAAAAAAAAAGAATAACCCAGAAAAACGGGTGTATCAGCTGGTCACAGAAACATTAAATGATAAACAGAAAATGACAACAAGCTGACTATTTTAAGAAGTTAATATAGCCCAAAATAATTTTGGCTCTGGATCTAAAACATTTAACTCTCCAGTTACTGACGTCCATTATGGAAGCTAGTAAGACAGGTCGCTTCTGAGAACCTGTTTTTGGTTCCCTTTTTGCCAAATATCACATTACATTTTATACACAAAGCAAGCTGTTCTATGAAGCCTAGTCCTAGGATCTATTGAAGATGGTACTGAATAGACAGGGAGGCAACTCTTCAGGAGAAAGATAATTTAACAGAGCCATTAGGAAAGACTCCTGAATCACATCTATCTATCAGCCATTATGATCTGGTCCTTATATATCTTAAATAATTTTTTGTATTTGACATAACATTTACAGGTGACACATCTTAGGAGCATTACATTTAAGATTGAAAAGAGTAACTAACAGCTGGCATGGTGATGCGTGCCTTTAATCTCAGCACTTGGAGGCAGAGGTAGGAGGATCACTGTGAATTAGAGGCCACCCTGAGACTATGTAATGAATTCCAGGTCAGCCTGGGCTAAAATGAGACTCTACCTCTAAACACACAAAGGAAGGGAGGGAAGGAGAAAGGAAGCGAGGGAGGGAGGAGGGAGGGAGGGAAGGAGGGAGGGAGGGAAGGAGGGAGGAAGGAAGGAAGAAGGAAGGAAGAAGGAAGGGAGAAGGAAGGGAGAAGGGGAAAGAAGAAAAAGCTATATTAAATTTAGAAGGACTAATGTAACTGTAGTAGGTTGGAAAAGGTTTTAATTAATCTTGACAATTTATTATTATAATTATTTTGTTTTGTTTTTTGAGGTAGGGTCTCTCTCTAGCCCAGGCTGACCTAGAATTCACTATGTAGCCTCAGAGTGGCCTTGAACTTATAGCAATCCTCCTACGTCTGCTTCCCAATGCTGGGATTAAAGGCATGCATAAGCATGCCTGGCTGACAATTTATTATTGACAGTTGTTTATTTCGTAGGCACAATAAAATTTTGTGTAATTATGCCCAATTTTTATCTAAGAGAATAAAGGCTTTAACCAATGGGAAAACATAACTAGGATAATATTTAAGAAATCTGTGTAAACAGAGAATCGGGCAGAGACCTGAGAAATGCCTGAACTCACAAAAAAGAGAGAGAGAAGACTGCAAGCTTGGGGCTGGAAAGATAACTCAGCAGTTAAAGCACTTTCTTGCAAAGCCTAATGGCCTGGAATTGAGTCCTTCCCCAGTACCCATAAAAAGCCAGATGCACAAAGTGGCACATGCATCTGCAGTTCATTTACAGTGGCAGGAAGGCTCAGCGTACCCATAGTCACTCTCTCTCTCTCAAATAAACATATTACAAAAACAAAACAAAAATCCAGCAAGCTCTGGAATCAGTAAGACTCAAGACCAAATAACAGGCATAAGAGCAATGGAGCCCCCTCTACATTTAGCATCTGCCACTGCAGGTGACTATACTCCTCACTATTCCTAGCATGCAGGTGATCACTATTCCTAGCATGCAGATGAGCACATAGGGTGCAGCATGGACATTGTGGTTGTTTGAATCAATGCCCCCATAAACACAAATGTTCTGAATGCTTGGTTCCCAGGGAGTAGAAATTGGGAAAGTGGAGTCCTGCTAGAGATGTGTTGCTAGGAGTGAACCTTGAAGTTTACTAGTCCCCAGTTTGCCAGTGCTAGTTGGCTCACACTCCTACTGTTTTCCACCTGCTGTGGCAGAGGTGATATCCAGCCTCTGCTCATATCATGGTTTCCACTGCCATCATGAAGCTTCCCCCTCAAAATTGTAAGCCAAAAATAAACAACTTTCCTGCCATCAGCTGCTTTTGGTCTGGTGCTTTATCCTAGCAGTGAGAATGTAACTACAACAGGCACATACAGATACACAACTCACATTACACACACACACAAGCAAAAAATAAAAAGGCCTGGTGTGGTAGTGCATACCTTTAATCCCAGAACTCAGGAGGCAGAGGTAGGAGGAGTGCTATGAGTTTGAGGCCAGCCTAGAACTACAGAGCAAGTTCCAGCTCAACATGAACTAGTGTGAGACTACCTGGAAAAATAAAATAAAATAAATCCTTACAGAGGCTGAGTAGCTAGCTCAGTGGGTAAGAGTGCATGTTGCATGTGCATGAGGGCCTGAGTTTGTATTCCCAGCACTCCTAAAAAGCCAGGTGTGTGGCTGAGAATATGGTTCAGCCGTTAAAGTGTATTTACTGAGTAAGCATAAAGTCCCCTAAGTTCTAGAGACCAGCAAGTTTGCCTCCCCAGAATTCACAATGAAAAAATTGGACATGGGGATGGATAGATGGCTTAGTGGTTAAGCCATTTCCCTGCAAAGCCAAAGGACCCAGGTTGATTCCCTAGGACCTATGCAAGCCAAATGCACAGGTGGCACATGTGTCCAGAGTTTGTTTATAGTGGCTAAAGGCCCTAGTGCACACATTTTTTCTCTCTCAAATAAAATTAAAAAATAAATTAGGTATGGCCATGCACATCTGTAACCCGTCTGTGGGTGTTTAAAACGCCAAACTCAGGTGTTTTATTAAAATTGAGTTTGCAGCTTCAGTTCCTACCAGGCAGATTCCGAGGGTGCATGGGGATGGGATGAGGAGGAGCATGTCACTGAGGCAGATCTGAATTCCAGCCTAAAAGTATGCAGAGGTTTTGAGCTCTGGCTGTGTTTACTTGTGGTGCTGGCTATTTGGTGGCCTCTCTGCTTGGAGAGGAACCAGCTTCTGCCATTTGATGGAACTTCCCTGGATCTGTTAAGCTTGAAATAAATCTTTTCCTCCCATAAACTGTGTCTGGTTTGGATGTTCATCTCAGCAATATAGAGCTCTCTCCAACAGAAATTTGGTACCAGAATTGGGTGTGGTTGTGTGATGAATCTGACCATGTAGATTTTGGTCTTTTTGACCTTTTGAGGAATGGGCATGGAATTGGATCTTGGTGGAGTCAGCAATTTCTTTATTGGGTCTCTCAGGAATTCAACATATTACTGCTGCACACCAAGTAGTCTGTTCAGAGATCACAAACCGCCCTCCCACCCCCATTATCTTGAAAGGATGCAGCCTGTTGACCTATGACCCCAGGGGAGCTGAATACCTGATCAATACCTGGTGGGCTGTCTCAGAAGAAAGAAGTATACTTCCAATATTATCCTCCAGCCCTCTTTGGTAGAGAAAAGTACCCTGCAAAAAGCTACCAAAAACACTACATTTCCAGTCCCAAGAGTGGTGAAATGTGACCATGGACTAAAACCCTACTCCCTGCCAAACATGTCTATCTGCTTCTTCCTTACAAACTTGCCTCCAAACCTTTTTCCTTACATTTTCAACTGAAGATGCCTTCCAGAATGGTAAGCCATGTTTTATGAGCTATTCTGGTAAGAGTTTGAAATGCCAAATGAGAGACTTAAAATTGGGAAAATTCAAACAAGTTTAAAATTACTGGCAGAGAGACAAGTTTTTAGGTTGCTGAAGCTGCTATTGTTAAGGTCGGCCAACTGTTTTACATTGAAACAATGTAAGGGATGCCTCAGGTGGTTACATCCAGGAAAGACTAAATGTTAATAGGAGCTTCTGCTGAGATGAGGCATAAGAAACAGGATATTCCCGCTTTAAAGGTTGAAAAGGCTAGTGTATGGAGTTGGAGACAGAGTGTGGATTGCAATGAGGTCCCAAAAATGTTTTAGATATAACATGACTCTGCAAGGGCTACCATGGAACACTGTTGGGTCACGATGGAAGTTTGCCCCAGCTGCTCGGCCCCAGCTGGAGAGATGGGATTGGAAAATCCGTACTGTAATCGCTGGTCACTGGTTATGGATGTCAGACTTAAACTGCTAATGTTTGATGTTTACAGTATGGCTACTGATTTTTGCATTGGTACAGGCTCTTGAAGGGTTAATGACTCTCCCTGAAAACCACAGGAAACTAGAGGGTTACTGACTAAGACTAGAAGGCCACAGAGAAAAATCAGAGGCAGCCATTCCAAGACTAGCACTCTCAGACTAGCTTGACAGCTCTCATTAACTGATATACTTCCCTTAACTCAGAAGGCCTTAAAGGAAGAGAAACCATCTGGGGTATCCTCCCTTAGACAACTCTTGCTAGGGACAAAAAAAATACTGAGTACACCTAGTCCAGTGTTTCTTAGGATCCTCCTTATAAGCACGAACCCCAGCCTAACTCAGTGCTTCAGCCTACATCCTGCAGGAAGGCTGAGCCCCTTCTTGCTGTACTCCAATGAACAGTCTGTAGAGATCAACTCCAGTGTCTCTGCTTTTCTCCCTCACTTTCCTTACACTTGTTATGCCTTATAGCAATGGAAATGTTTACTCTGTGCCACACAAAGACTATGGGCTAGACAGATGGCTCAGTGGTTAAGGTAGGCTTGCCTGCAAAGCCTATCAACCTTTCCCGGTACCCATGTAAAACCAGATGCAAAAAGTGGTGAATTCATCTGTAGTTTGTAGTGGCTGGAGGTCCTGGCACACCCATTCTCATTCTCTCTTTCCTTGCAATTAAAAACAAAAAATCTCATTCGTTCTCCTTGCAAACAACCCCTCCCCCCAAAAATAGTCAAAACTAGTTTAAAAGGGGAAGGCCAAATTATTATTACTTTAAATTTTGATTACAATCAATTTTGTTGGCATGAAAAAATTAAGAGGCATTTTAAATTCCAATCCCAGAAATACATTTGGTCAAAATGGGAATATTTTCCAGTAATGACAGATTAGAAGGCAGACCAATTTGGAGAAACAGACATAGCCCATGTTTACAAGGATTATGCCAGATTGAAACACAGACAAACCCGTGTTTAAGACTGTGCCAGTTCAACCTCAGCAACGCATCAGTTAGCTGGTCACATTTGTATCTGCATGTTCAGGTTTGACAGGTTTTTCTTGGAAAAAAATTTAAGTACCTGTGCAAAGCCTTTCATGTGCCATAGCACACTTAAAATTGCTCTACTCTATATATACAAAACACCCACCATGTTGGCAGGGTTAATACATACTTTCATAACAAAACTATAATGTACCTCTCAAGTATGAACAATATACACATAATACATGGTATACAGTATTTACAAAATACAAAATATAATACAAGCTGTTTGTATGTAACTCATTTTTTACACTTGTATGCTGCAACAAGGCAATTTTCCATTTCTATATGAATTTTCTTTCAGGGTTCAAGGATTTGGGAAAAATGATGTTTTACATACACAATGATCTGAAACTTTAAGTTTGAACTTTGAGGAGAGTTTTCAAGTGTACTGCCATGAGCTCCTTATTTTGGTTAGAATTTTCAACAGTGCTTCCCATCCAGTGACTAGGAGGCTTTGGAAGGACACTAGGAGAAGGTGGATCACTAAACTTTGCCCCAGCATAATTTTCCTTTTGGCTCACTTCAGTTAGAAATGCAGATTTCTTCAAATGAATATTTTTGATGTTCTCGGTATTTTTAAAAGGCTTTTTTTCCTGCTTCTGAATTCTATCAGACGAAACAGAATCCTGCCAAAAGTAGTTTTCATTTCTTCTAGCAGGGAAGATCTTGGTAAGTGGCAGGTTGTATTTGCTTTTCTGTCTGCTTATCTTTGGTTGTTCACACAAGTGTATCCCATGCACAAGCTGGGTGTGGGGAAGGGCAATTTTCTCTGATTTTCCCATCTTTGATTTAAAAACCTACAAAGATAATAAGGAACACAACAGTAAATACTATTTCAAGAAAGCCAGTTATAAAACCTCACATCATATATTCTACATTTTCTCTAATTCCCCTAGTGGGTTTGTCACTGAAAAAGGGTAATTACTACCGTGATTGGTGTACAAAAGGGGATGCAGTCCTAAAATGTCAAACCCCCAAGTAATCTCAAGTTCATTTTTGTACAACTGTAGACAAGAGTGATAAGAAGTCACACAGAGGGTGGTGGCCGTGCCTTTAATTCCATCACTTGGGAGGCAGATGTAGAATAACCATGAGTTCGAGGCCAGCCTAAGACTACATAGCACCATATCTAGCCTGGGCTAGAGCCAGATCCTACCTCAAAAAAAAAAATACCTCTCCTCTAAATGAGTCTACCAAGGGGGGGTTTGGGGGGAAGAGTTCCTGTCTGTCCGTTCTTTCAGACTCAACAACTTCATCAATAAAGTTCCAAATAATGGGAAGGAAGCAGACTCATATAGGCTAGCTTGAGATACACTGAATTCTAAACCAGCCTGGGCTAGAGTTAATCTACTTCCAAAAAAAGAAGAAGAAAGAAACAAACAAACAAACAAACCAACCAACCAACCAGGCCGAGTGTGGTGGCACACACCTTTAATCCCAGCACCAGGGAGGCAGAGGTAGGAGGATCACTGTGAGTTCGAGGCCACCCTAAGAATACATAGTGAATTCCAGGTCAGCCTGAGCCAGAATGTGACCCTGCCTCAAAAAAGCCAAAAGAAGCCAAGGAGCTAGGTAGTGCACACCTTCAGTCCCAGTACTCAGGAGGCAGAAGTAGGATTGCTGTGAGTTCAAGGCCTGCCTGGAACTAGTGTGTGCCAGGTCAGCCTGAGCTAGAGTGACACCCTTACCTTGAAATACAAAAAAACAGGGCTGGGGAGTTGGCTCATCAGATAAAGGCACTTGCTTACAAAGCCTACTGGCCTGGGAGTTTGATTTTCCAGTACCCACACAAAGGCAGATGAAAAGTGGTACATGCCTCTGGAGTCTGTGTGCAATGGCAAAAGGTCCCAGTGCACACACTCACTCTCTCAAAGCTATTTATTCTGGGCATTGTGGTCCATGCCTTTAATCCCAGCAGTTGTGGGGAGGGGAGACCCTTGCCCTGGCTTGTAATGGCAGAGGCTGAGGAAAGAACTCCTGTGAATTCCTGTCCAGCTTGGGCTACAAGTGAGTTCCAAGTTAGCCTGAGCTAGTGAGAGCCTGTCTTCCCAGCTCCCTCCCAAAAAGAATAGATTGTGTAGGTGAATGACTATTACCCCAGCAAGACCAGGAGTTCAAGCCCAGCCTGGGTTACATGGTAGTCTCAACCCAATAATAATTAAAATAGTTTCTGAAATTAAGAGAATAAGCGGGGGGGGGGGGGGGGGGCTGGAGAGATGGCTTAGCGGTTAAGCGCTTGCCTGTGAAGCCTAAGGACCCCGGTATGATGTTCAATTCCCTAGGATCCACGTTAGCCAGATGCAGGGCGCACGCATCTGGAGTTCGTTTGCAGTGGCTTGAAGCCCTGGCACGCGCCCATTCTCTCTCTCTCTCTCCCCCTCCCTCCTTCTGTCTGTCTGATAACTAAAAATTAAAAAAATTTTTTAAAGAGAGAATAAGCAGGGGCTGGTGCCCATGCCTTTGATCCCAGCATTCAGGACACAGCAGTAGCAGGTTCACCCTGAGTTCGAGGCTAGTCTGGAAGTACATAGTAAATTTTAGGTCAGTATGTACTACAGTGAGATACTACGGGGGGGGGGGGGGAGCTGAAAAGAGAATAAAATGTTTTACCTTTGTAAGATTAGTTGCAATAGGAAGGGGCAGTAGAAAGGGGACAGAGTTATAAGGAAGCAATGAAAAATAGGATCAAAATACATTATATACATGTGTAAAAAAAAGTCAATAAGGTGCATGCCCTGATGCCCAGCACTCAGGAGGCAGAGGCAGGAGGATGTTCTTGAGCCGAGACCAGCCTGGGACTACAGAATGAGTGCCAGGTCAGCATGGGTTAGAGACCCTACCTCGGGGTAAAAAAAAAAAATGTAAGAGTGAAAAAAAATTAAGTTCCTCTCAAAAATTAAAGGTTCCTTTAATCGTCATTTCTGCTATCACACTGCATTCTATCTAATCACACGCCAGTTGATTCAATTGATAATGTATACATTCAGTTGGAAACTTCTTTCAAAAACTTGTAGAGAGCTCACACGCTGCTGGGTGTGGCGGGCCTGGTCTGCGGTCCCAGCCTAGGGGGAATGGGATGGGATGGAGATGGGGACGCGTAAGCGCCAACAGCAGCTCGGGAGGAGCTTGGACTACTAGTGCAGACCCTGCGGGACCTACTGCGTATCTGATGAACAGCGTACGAAACCACGCCATGAGGCCGAGCACTGAAAACCTTCCTACCAACTCTGAAACGTCCCAAGTCCGACCAGTAGTTAAGGCCCGCCCGCCAAATCCCACGATCACGTCGCCCCGGCGTCAGAAACTATTCACGAGGTCCGCCAACGAGAAGCGGACCACAATACCACGGAAGCCCACAAGCCAGCGGCCCCGAGCCGCCGCGCCTCCTTCATGAGCCGCGGGGCCCTGGGCACGTAGCGCGCTTACGTCAGCTTCCACGAGGCGCCGCAGCCAGCCTTCTAAATTGGGCTGTTGCTGGGGCGCAGCCGCAGCTCCCATTGGCTGGTTCGCTGGAGCCAATGGCAGTGCGTCTCGGGCCGGCTGGACCGAGTCGGCGTCACGGAAACTTCCCTCCCGAGTAAACAGCCGCCGCCCCACCCCGCCCCGCCCCGCCCGCTCCAGGCCTCCAAGACCCTCACCTCTTTTCGCAGCGCGGGGTGGCCTGGCGCCGCGGGCCCGGGGCTCGTCGTCTCTGGTGGGGTGACGGGGGTCGGGACTGAAGCGCGGGCCTGGCCCGAGACCTCCTGCGCTCCGGCCCGGTCCGAGGCCGCGCTCCAGCCGCCCTCCAGACTCGGCCGGTGTTGTTGGTACTGGTGGAAGCGGCTAGGCAGCTGGCCCGCCGGGCTGGCCCGCACCTTCTTCTTCCGCCGTTTCTTGGGCGCCGCTCGCGGGGTGCCTGCCGCCGCGGACAGGCCGCCGGGGGCCAGAGCGGCCGCGGTGCGAGGCTGGGGCTTCAGGCAGGGGCCGTCTCCCCCGAGGAAGTGCGGGAGGAAGAGGGTCGAGGGCAGCGCGCGGGGCTCCGGAACCCGCGGCAGAGGCGGCTGGGCCGGAGCCACCACGGGGAGGGCCCCAAGACAGCCGCGGGCGGAGAAGCCTAGCGCCGCGAGGCGGCCACCCACCACCAGCGGCTCCCGCTGCGGGACCGAGACTACAGTCATGGCGCTGGCGAGCGAGTGGAGGCCGGTGCTCACTCGGCGGCGGCGGCGGCGGCTGCCGAGGAAGGCCGCGGAACGAGGACCATGGCTAGGGCGAAGCAGCGCAGCAACAACCAGCCCCAGCCCGCTTTTAGAGTGTTGTTATCTGGAGCTCCGCCTTGGGCCCACCCGCCTTCCTCGGGGACCCAATCCGCGCGTGCCGAGTCTCGGAGGCTCCGCCCTTGCTCCGGTTGGGGACACAAACAAGCTGCGGCAGCAGGGCACAAAGGACGCGCACTGCGCAGGCGTTCGCCACCGGCTCGTTTTCGGGAAGAGTCGGTCTCCGGAACAATGAAGTTGCAGTCTCGTCCCACCTTCCTCTGCCTGCCCCGCTCCCGCCCACTGACTTTAGTGAGGGGCGGGCCAGAGGAAGTAGTGGGCGTTAGGAGGAAGCGTCCTGGCCAGTGGTGCTTTCCAGCTGCGTCTTAATTTTGTTTTGTTTTAGTTTGAGCCGTGCATAAAATTACTTTTAAACAGAGTTCAACGATCACTGTTAAGATTTCTTCTAGTAGGCAGACCAGCCGCCATTTAAACAGTGAAGTGTGGATTTGTGTTTTTCATTTAATTGTTTTTGCTGATGATGGGAGTAAGAACTAAAGGATTTAAGTGTTTGAACTAGTCCCTTAGGTGTAACAAAAGTTCCAGGGCTGCAGTGGTGGTTAAGCAGCTAAGGAGCTTTTCTGCGAAGGTTCTATTCCCCAGGACCCACTAAGCAAGATGCACAAGGTGGTGCACTCATCTAGAGTTCATTTGTAGTGGCTGGAGGCCTTGGCGCGCCCATTCTCTCTGTCGCTCTTATGTCTCTCTCTCTCTGCTTGATAATAATAACAAAATATTTTTTAAGTTCTCCATAAATATACAAATTTGCCACTAAAATGTTTACTGCCTTTGTGCTTTTAAGGGCTATGCCTGATGCTTGAGGCTGCTGAAAACCAACTGGCCTTGGTAAGAAAAGGCCCTGTCACATAGTTAATTGTGTTAGCTGACTGTGGGTGAATAGAACTTTCGTTGTTTCTCCACCATTCTCACACAGAGAATTGTGACAAATACTTAACACTTGGGTTCCAGGAACTGTTCTTTAACACAAATCATCTTACTACGTTTGAAATAAATAATGAGTAAATTACTTATTTTAAAATCCCCATTTTACAGGAGAACAATTGTGCACAGAGACTAAAGAATTTATCAAAGATCGTACAGAAATTAACAGAACAGCCAGGTGTGGTGGTGCAAACCTTTAATCCCAGCACTGGGGAGGCTGAAGCAAACTCCCCATTCCCTCCCCCCCCCCGAAAGGAAATTAACAGAAGAAACTAAACTCCAGGCAGTCTGGCAAGACCCAAGTGTTTTTTGGGGGGGTGGAGTGTTTCGAGGTAGAGTCTCCCTCTATCTCAGGCTGCCTTGGAATTCACTATGTAGTTTCAGGGTGGCCACGAATTTATGCTACCTCTGCCTCCCTAGTGCTGCGATTAAAGGCATGCACTGCCATGCCCAGCAAGACCAAATTTTTAAGGCCAGGTCTTAGAGCAGCTCCTGAAAAGGCAGGGGCAGGAAGATGAAAAGTTCAAAGCCTGCCTAAAATACTAGCAAGAAGCCAGGTGTGGTGGTGCACACCTTTAATCCCAACCCGGGGGGGGGGGGGGGTAGGCAGCAGTAGGAGTTCAAGGCCACCCTAAGACTACATAGTGAATTCCAGGTCAGTCTGAGCTAGAGTGACAGCCTACTTCGAAAAGCCAAAAATTAAAATTAAAAAAAAAATAAATAGCAAAAGGATTGGGAATGTAGTTCACAACATGCCTGTGAGCTCAATGCCCTATACATCTATACTACCAACCTCACTAGTATTTTTTCCTTTTTTTTTTTTTTTTTTTTTTTTCCGAGGTGGGGGTCTCACTCTGGCCCAGGCTGACCTGGAATTAACTATGTAGTCTCAGGGTGGCCTCAAACTCATGGTGATCCTTCCACCTCTGCCTCCCAAATGCTGGGATTAAAGGCCTGAGCCACCACACCCAGCTTAAATTTTTGTTTTTTTGTTTTTACAATGTAGTCCTGGCTGGTGTGGAACCCGTGAGTTCTTAATCTGCCTTCCTCCATCTCCCAAGTAGGCTTTGGCCTCACTCATCTCTGAACTGTCTCAGGCCTCTGAGACAGAACCCCTGTGTTGCAGTCAGGTCCGCATTGCTATCAGAAATCACCCAACCAAGAGCAGTTTTGTGGGGGGGGGTGGGGGAAGTTTAGTTTGGCTTACAGACTCAAGGGAAAGCTCCATGATAGTAGGGGGAAACGATGGCATGAACAGAGGGTGGGCATCACCCCCTGGCCAACATAAGGTGAACAATAGCAACAGAAGAGTGGGCCAAACACTGGCAAGAGGAAACTGGCTCTAATACCCATAAACCCGCCCCAAACAATACACTGCCTCCAGGAGGCGTTAATTCCCAAATCTCCATCAGCTGGGAAGACTAGTATTCAGAACTCCTAAATTTATGGGGAGCACATGAATCAAACCACCACTCCCTGAAAGTGAAAGTGAGAAATATCCTTGAGCTTATAATGAGGATTCTCTTATTTTCCTTATCTCTCTTTCCCTAAAGAAGGTCCCTCCCTAGATCTTTTTCCTTAAATCTGACACCCTCCTTAGATGTCTTTTAAAGTAATGTCCTCCCCAGCCCTCTTTTTGGCTTTTTGAGGCAGGGTCTCTGCTAGCCCAGGCTGACCTAGAATTCACTATGTAGTCAGTCTCAGGGTGCCCTCGAACTCACAGTGACCCTCCTACCTCTGCCTCTTGAGTAGTGGGATTAAAGGTGTGCAGCGGTGAGACTGAGGCTTTTGCCACTATGCCTGGCATAAGTCCACCCCTTTAAAAAATTTCTTTTACAGGGTCCTGGAGAGATGTCTTAGCGGTTAAGGTGTTTGCCTGTAAAGCCAAAGGATCCCAGTTCAATTCTCCAGGACCCATGTAAGCCAGATGCACAAGGGTGCGCATGCATCTGGAGTTCGTTTGTAGTGGCTAGAGGCCCTGGCATGCCCATTCTCTCCCTCCCCCCTACATCTCGCTTTCAAGTAAATAAATAAATAAAATATATTTAAAAAATTTCTTTTACACCCAGGGATGGTGTTGTAATCACAGCATTCAGGAGCAGAGGTAGGAGGATTGCCATGAGTTCAAGGCTACCCTGAGACTACATAATGAATTCCAGATCAGCCTGGGCTAGAGTGAGACTCTACCTCATTAAAAAAAAAAAGAAGAAGAAGGAGAAGGCTGGGGAAATGGCTTAGCAGTTAAGGTGCTTGCCTGTGAGGACTATATTTGATTCCCCAGGACCCACATAAGCCAGATGCACAAGGGGGTGTGGTGCATGCACCTGGAGTTTGCAGATGGCTAGAGGCCCTGGCGCACCCATTCTCTCTGCCTCTTCCTCTCTCTCTCAAATAAATAAATAAAATTTTTCTTTTTCAAGGTAGGTTTTCTAGTCCAAGCAGACCAGGAACTCACTTTGTAGTCCAGGCTGGCCTCAGCCTTCTGAGTGCTAGGATTAAAGGTGTGGGTCACCACACCCAACTATAATTTTGTTTCTGTTTTTGTTTTTATTCTAGTCCAGGCTGTCAATGAACTTACCGGGATCCTCCTATCTCTACCCATCAAGTGCTGGGATCAAAAGTGTGCACCACCAAGCCTGGCCTTTTAAAAGTTTTTATTTATGTGGATTGGGAGTGGTGGGGAACACCTGTAACCCAGCATTTGGGAGGCCTAGGAAAAAGGATCACTGTGAGTTTGAGGCCTCCCTAATACTACATAGTGAATTCCAGGTCAGCCTAGGTTAAAGCGAGACCCTACCTTAAAAAAAAAAAAAAATGCATTGTGGCACACGCCTTTAATCCTAGCACTTGGAAGGCAGAGGTAGAAGGATCACTGTGAGTTACAGGGCATCCTGAGACTATGTAGTGAATTCCAGGTCAGCCTGAGCTAGAGTAAGACCCTACCTTGAAAAAAAAGGGCTGGAGAGATGGTTTAGTGGTAAAGACACTTGCCTGCGAAGCCAAAGGACCTAGGTTCAATTCCTCAGTACCCATGTAAGCCAGATGCATGAAGTGGTGCATGTGTCTGGAGTTGGTGGGCAATGGCTAGAAACCTTGGCATGCTCATTCCCTTCTCTCTCTGCCTCTTTCTCTCTCCCTCTCTTAAATAAATAAATAAATAAATAAATAAAATATAAAAGAAAATATATATTTTTAATGTATCCCAGGCTCTCTTGTTTTACGTGGGTGCTGGGGGAATTGAAGCTGGACTAACAGGCTTTTCAAGACTTTAGCTTTTGATCCCATTCTCCAACCCTATAAATGTTTGCTCTGCTTGACTTTCAAACTTTCCCAGTCTTTTTTTTTGGCGGGGCGGGGGGGGGGGGGAGCTTCAAGGCAGGGTGACCTGGAATTCACTGTGTAGTCTCAAAGTGGCCTTGAACTCATGGCATCCTCCTACTTCCACCTCCCAGAGTGCTGGGACTAAAGGTGTTTGCCACCATGCACAGCTTCCTTTCCCAGTCTTTTAATTCATTAATCAGCAAAGAAAATAAATCAGACTCAATGGTAATCAAATTTTCTTTGAGACAGGGTTGTTTCAAGGTATGGTCTCCATCTAGCCCAGGCTGACCTAGAACTCACTTTGTAGTCCCAGGCTGGTCTCAAACTCACAGCAATCCTCCTATCTATGCCTCCTGAGTGTTGGAATTAAAAGTGTGCACCACCATACCTGCCCTGGTAACCAAATCTTTTTAAGTAGGTGGTGTCAGTACCCAGAATGTTTTATGTTGATATCAAAGTGGGATAAATTGGATATCCTGAATAACATCTTCTAATAACTGTATGTGAACCAAAGTTCCTGAAAAGCACTATATCTACTTCAAACAAAGATGAATAGACTGATCCTATGATCATGGAGAGATAGGATGTTGCAGGATCAAAGCCAAATTGCCTTGGGCTACCTTTAGTTCCTCAATAGCCACTTATTGTCCACCTCTGTGACCTAACATCATTGTGATTATCATGATCACATGAAACCTTTTTGGAATATCCTAACAGACCTCCAGCTTCCACCAACCCAAAGGTGCAGAATTTCATCAGATAACATCTGAAACCTATAGCAGAGAGTTCTCCAGCTTTGCTGTTTGTTACTGCCTACTTGATTTTTCCATCAATATATTTGAAAAGTGGTTAATGACTTTTGGTTTATGAGTTTTGTAATTATAAAACCTTCATGAAATTACTAATAAGTTGGTGAATCTATGTTCCCAAGTCATTGCTATCTATATTTGGCTACACAATAAACTGCTTCATACCCCTGGGGGTGAGAGTTGTGTCTTATGTTGATTGTTATGGCGCCCAGCATAGACCAAGGACAAGCAACTTCCACAGCAGCATTCACGAGTTTGGAGCTAGGTACCACGATGGGCTCCTTGTTTCCATCCAATGTCCTCTCCTAGGTGCATGCTGGTGAGTTCATTCTGGAGCTCAGAACTCCATTAATTTGGTAGAGAGTTCATTAGATTATTCTGAGCTGGTTTTATGATCCTATTTGTTGGATGCCTTATGATTGGTTTGCTTTCATAGCTTTTGGGTTAAGGTATCAATTTTATTTGTTTGCTTTGTTCAGTTTGTTGTTTACACTCAGATCTGGTTTTTATTTTTTTATTTTTTTAGTTCTAGCCCAGGCTGACCTGGAATTCACCATGTAGTCTCAGGCTGACCTCAAACTCACTCAGGCTGACCTGGAATTCACTATGTAGTCCCAGGCCTGCCTTGAACTCACATCAATCCTCCTAACTCTGCTTTCCAAGTGTTAAGATGAAAGGTATGCACCACCATGTCTGGCTGCCATCAGATCTTTGAGGATATTTTGGTTTTGGACAGTTCAGTTTGTTTCTGTTAACAGTCAGTTTTTTTCCCCCCCACTTGCCACTCCTCTAATATTTAATTCAAAAAAAAGGATGAAATTGAGAAGGGACTTACTTTGGGGTTTCAAACACAGACCCCAAACCCAAGCTCAAGTCTGCTTTACTTAAAGAATTGGAATAAAACAAGACTAAGTAGGATTATTTTTATGAATCATTACATTTTAGTCTATTCAGAAAACAAAGGGTGAGGAGTAGGTGTATCTATGTGGTCTAAGGGCCCATGTAAAAGTCCATGGGACAAAAGAGAAATGTAAAAAAGAATATAATGAAGCTAGAGAGATGGCTTAGCAGTTAAGGTATTTGCCTGTGAAGCCTAAGGACCCAGGTTTTATTCCTCAGTGCCCACATAAGCCAGATGCACAAGGTGGTACACATGTCTGAGTTCGTTTGCAGTGACTGGAGGCCCTGGTGTACCTATTGTTTCTCTCTCCATCTCTCTCTGCCTCTTTCTCTTTCTCAAATAAGCAAATAAATATTTTTTTAAAAAAGAATATAAAAGAGAGACTTTAAAAATAAGGCAACAACACATGATCCTTTCCCACCCTAGTAGTAGCCAAGCTGCCAGGGTGGGAAGGATAAAACCTTACCAGTGGCAAAAACCTTGAGCACTGGAAGATGAACAGCTTAGGAACCAGAAAAGAGGAAACAGCCCACCAAATTCCCCATGAGCAGCCAGGCTTTTTATCCTGGGTCCAGGGATGAATCTAGAAGAATTCGCCACATCTGGGTACAGTGTCCAGGAGCCTCAGGGTACATCAATAATCTATTGAGGGCAATGACTTCAAGTCTTTTTGACTCAGAAGGCATTGGTTTTTCTAGTGGTTCCCTTGGCATTTAAGACATGGTCCCAGCAGAGGCTGGGCAGCTTTCCTCTTAGGACAGTTTTTACAAAGGTGCCCCTTCTACCCACAGAGAAAGCAGGCCCTGGAAATGCCTTGTGGAAGGGCTTTTGCCTGAGTAACTTTCATTACTGCTATAATATCCTGGTGATGTTTTTCCTTATTTATCTCTTTTAAAAAAATCTCCTTTTCTGCTTTTTCCATCTCCCCTTTACTCTTTCTGCTTCCTTTATTTCTCTTCCCAAGTCCCAGTTATAATAAATGAAGTTGCCTGGAGCAATTCTACTAAGTCCTTATTTGGTGCATCCTTTAGGTACTGTTAGAGACTCAGAACTTCCTACCCATCCCCCCCCTCTCTCCTATCACCTGGCCATGCTAAAATCTGGGATGGCCCCCTGGTACGGAAATTGAGAAGACCTCTGAGTACTAACCCATACCTCAATACCCTAATAAGGCCCTCCCATCAATAGATAGTCACCCCTGGCCCCAAGGACATGGACATAAAATCTCCCAGACACCATTTTCTTTCTCTTTCTGGCCCTGTTTCCTGAAGGTATATGCTTCTCTATTTCTGGATGAACTATATTAGTGTATCTCTCCCTCTGTCTCTTTCTCTGTCTCAGCCTCTCAATTGCCTCTGCCTCTGCCTCTATACACACACACTCCCCTCCTCTACTATCTCTCTCCCAGCTTTAAAGTCCCCTTTTACCCATCCTTTACCTTCTCCCAACTGTACCACTGTGCACACAAACCTCAACTTGCTCCCTTGCCAATCTGCACCACATACCAATGCTTCTGTGCTGGTAGCACTGTACTCAATGCTGGCATTCCTGGTTCCTTGCCCCTCATGTCCTAAAACTACACCACTCTCAGCCACTAATAAAATGAACTCTGTAGCCTAAAGAAAGTGTGTCTCAGCCTCTGCTTGAACCCTAACAGGTACTACAGCTAGTTTGATAAATTTGTTAATGCAACTTATATTTGAGAAAAATAGGTAACCTAACTAAAAGCAAATTGGGTTTACATTTCCTACAATGGGGAACCTTTGATCCTAAATTGGGGTGCATTTTTATTTGGGGGGATGCTAAACTAAACTCCTAGGCAAAAGTTGTTTTTATTTTAATCACAAATGGGCAGCCTGAAAAACCTGGGCGTGGTGGCTCACGCCTTTAATACCAGCACTAAGGAGGCAGAGGTAGAGGTAGGAGGATCACCATGAGTTCGAGGCCACCCTGAGACACATAGTGAATTCCAGGTCAGTCTGGACTAGAGTGAAACCCTACCTCAAAAAACCAAAAAATAAAATAAAATAAAATAAATGGGCAACCTGCTTTAATTAGAATTTGAAACCATCTAAGAAATGATTGAATTGAGGCTAGGCATGGTGGCACATGACTTTAATCCCAGCACTCAGGAGGCAGGGGTAGAAGGATAGCTGTGAGTTCAAGGCCAGGTCAGCCTGGGCTAGAGGAAGACCCTATCTTGGCGGGGGGGGGGGGGGGGGGGGGGGGGAGGGGAGAAAGAAAGAAGAAAATCTCCATTTGTAAAGGCAACTCAGTCCTAAAAGAGCCACATCCAAGTTTTCAGGTGCACTTTCATTCTCCTTGGGGTGCGTCTTTGTTTGCCTAACCCTCATGTTTAAGCCTGTACCAAAATATCTTTAATAAGGGGCTAGAGATGGCTTGGCAGTTAAGGTGCTTGCCTATAAATCCTAAGGACTAAGGTTCAATTCCCCAAAACCCACATAAGCCAGATGCACATGGTGGTGCATGTGTCTGGAGTTCATTTGCACTGGCTAGAGGCCCTGGTGCACCCATTCTCTCTCTCAAGTAAAGACATTTAAAATATATATGTATTTGATTGGGCTGGAGAGATGGCTTAGTGGTTAAGGCACTTGCTTGCAAAACCAAAGGACCCAGATTCAGTTCCCCAGGACCTATGTAAGCCAGATGCACAAGGTGGCACATGCATCTAGAGTTCACTTACAGCAGCTGGAGGTCCTGGCGTGCCCATTCTCTTTCTCTTTCTCCCAAATAAGTAATAAAAATAACAATATTTTAAAAAACATTTTATTTATTTAATAAGGACAGGTGTGGTGGCACATGCCTTTAATCCCAGCACTCAGGAGGCAGAGATAGGAGTTCCAGGCCATCCTGAGACTACATAGAGAGTTCCAGGTCAGCCTGGGCTAGAGGGAAACCCTACCTTGCAAAATATTACATATATTTGATGTCTTTAATGGCAGGTTGTGGTAGCACCTTTAATCCCAGACTCGGGAGGCAGAGGTAGGAAGATCCTTGTGAATTTGAGGCCAGCCTGAGACTACAGAGTAAGTTCTAGGTTATCCTGGGCTACAGTGAGACCCTACCTTGAAAACAAACAAACCAAAGATATACTTGGGCTGGAGAGATGGCTCAGCAGTTATAGGCACTACTTGCAAAGCCTGGGGACCTGGGTTAAATTCCCTAGTACACACATAAAGCCAGATACACAAAGTGGTTCATGTGTCTGGAGTCTGTTTACAGTGGAAGGAGGCCCTGGCATGCCCATTCTTTCAAATAAATAAGTAGTTTTAAATATTTTTAATAAAATATTCAACTGTGCTTCATACTTGCTCTTTCTGAAATTCCACGAATCAGGTATAACCTAAGTTGAGGTCCCTAAAAGTCTACAGGAACTCCTTATTCTGTTGAAGGTGACAGTGTGGACCTATGTTTCCTTTCCCTCATGACTGACATTTTGGGGGCTCACAAAAGATTCTTCTAAAACAATATGGGTAAATTACTGATCCTACTCAACTACATTCTTAGCTTGTTGGTATCTTTGTTTCTTTGCTTATGTGTTTTTTTTTTTTTTTTTTTTTTTTGCTGTGGGCAAAATCCCATATAATGTTTAATGAATGCCACTGGCATCAAAGATAAGAATTCCCTAGACATCCACACACTGTTCCAGGTTAGATGGAATAGCACATGACTTTTCCAGGAAACATCAACATAAGATTACATTAGATGTCCTAAGCCACTCTCTTGCTCCCAAGAGAGCAACCCAAGACAGTGGAAAAGCTGGTCCTAAAACTAGCATATTCTGAATTCATAACATAAGGCATGGCCCCTTCCTTCTCCTTACATTTTCCTGCATGTTACTTCTGCTCCTATTTTATCTGCTTTGTGAAGCTGACAGTCCTAGGCAAAGTGACTCCCTAAATGCTGGCATACTGATCTGCTTTCCAGTCTCACATAAAGGGAACTCTAAGAACCTTCTCAGTACTTAGATTGCTAGCTAGCCTTTCCTCCCATCAGCTGCTTTTGGTCCAATGCTTCATCCTAGCAAAGTGATGGTAACTGCAACAGTTACATTAAATAAATTCTCTATAATAAAACTAAAGCTTGATTCTCTGCTTATAAGAATGAGACTTCTGGGCTGGAGAGATGGCTTAGCAGTTAAGGCAGGTTTGATTCCCCAGGACCCACGGAAGCCAGATGCACAAGGGACACATGTGTCTGGAGTTTGTTTGCAGTGGCTAGAGGCCCTGGCGTGCCCATTCTCTCTACATATCTGTCTCTCATCTCTCTATCTGTCTCTGCTTGCAAATAAATAAATAAAATTTAATTTAAAAAAATGAATGAGATTTCTTAGCTGGTATGGTGGCTCACACCTTTAATTCCAGCACTTGGAAGACAGAGGTAGGAGGATCCTTGTGGGTCACAGGCCAGTCTGGGACTACAGAGCCAGAATGAGACAATACCTTGAAAACAAACAAAAAAGAATAAGGTGTCTTAAATATACTCCTGCTCTTAATAATATTTACAAAATTGCTTAGAGACAAACTTTTTTTTGAGGTAGGGTTTCACTCTAGCCCAGGCTGACCTGGAATTCATTATGTAGTCTCAGGGTAGCCTCAAAGTCATGGTGATTATCCTACCTCTGCCTTCCAAGTGCTGGAATTAAAGATGTGCACCATCATGCCCCAGCCAAAGACAAAGATTTTATGGTTTATCTTTTACTAAAAGAGACATTTAAAACCTATGATTAGATCTTATTCAAATATATTTGTATGTTTTTAAAAATATTTTATTTATTTGAGAGAATGGGGAGAAAGAGGCAGATAGATAGAATGGGCACACCAGGGCCTCTAGCCCCTGCAAACAAACTCCAGATGCATGTGCCACCTTGTGCATCTGACTTTACATGGCTATTGGGGAACAGAACCTGGGTCCTTTGACTTTGAAGGCAAATGCCTTAACCAGTAAGCCATCTCTCCAGCCCTTGTGTTCTGTTTGTTTGTTTGTCTTTTGTTTTTCAAGGTAGGGTCTCTAACCCAAGCTGGCCTGGTATTCACTATGAAATCTCAGACTAGCCTCCAACTCATAGCAATCCTCCTGTCTCTGCCTCCCAAGTGCTAGGATTAAAGGTGTGCACCACCATGCCTGGTTTGTAATTTTTTTTTTTTTTTTTTTTTTTGGTTTTTCGAGGTAGGGTCTCACTCTAGCCCAGGCTGACCTGGAATTCACTATGTAACCTCAGGGTGGCCTCGAACTCACAGTGATCCTCCTACCTCTGCCTCCTGAGTGCTGGGATTAAAGGCATGCGCCACCACACCCGGCTTGTAATTCTTTTATGTGGGTAAAATATTCACTTATTAAATAAGCTCATAATAGGGAGTCATCTATCTTGTCCTGTTGATAGATGTGGTTGTCCTTGGTTTTAGCTGCCTTCTGTGAAAGAAAAATAGATTCTCCAACAGAGAGTGAGATCAGCCTAGGTTGAAGGGGATAAGCATAGTTAATTAAGAGAGATTTTGATAGGTATAGCCTCTCTTTTTGCCAAAGACTAGTGAGAGCTTCTCATTGGAGTCCATGATTCTAGTGTCATAGGATTTGACTTGGTTTCTAGTACCAGCTATGGGTTTCTTTCCACTGATTGGGTCTCTTAGCCAACCAGAGAGCCATTGAATACCCTTCTAGGCTGTGTGCCACTATTGCACAGTTGTGTACAAGGTCAGGCAGGTTGCTTTAGTAGAGGAGTATCTCCTGCTTGCTCACAACACTGGCTACTTTCCCCCAGCAGCTCATGTAGTACTTTCCAGAACTATATAAGTGTTGCAGTCAGGTTCTCATTGCTGGCAGAAAACTCCTGATCAAGAGCAGCTTGTGGGGGAAAAAAGGGTTAATTTGGCTTACAGACTGGAGGGGAAGCTCCATGATGGCAGGGGAAAATGATGGCATGAGCAGAGGGTAGACATCACCTGCTGGGCAACATCATATGGGCAATAGCAACAGAAAGTGTGCCAAACACTAGCAAGGGGAAGCTGGATATAACACCCATAAGCCCACCTCCAACAATACACTGCCTCCAGGAGTCGTTAATTCCCAAATTTCCATCATCTAGGAATCTAGCATTCAGAAACCTAAGTTTATGGGGGACACCTGAATTAAACCACCACACTAGGCTAACCATTTGGGAACTGGCTTCCTTCCAGATTCCAGCCAGATGTCTTGATAATTTGTGTCAACAGCATGTAGTTTCTTCAGCAAAAGGTGTTACCTTTTACCTCACTCAGGTAATCAAGTGCTTTGACAGAAGCCTGTCTTGTTTGCAGGACCTCATATGTGTCCAACCAACAGCTCAAAGTTGGCTGTAACTGATTTCTTTTTTTTTTTTTTTAATTTTTTTGTTTTTACTTTAAATTTATTTATTTGGGAGTGACAGAGAGAGAGAGAGAGAGGCAGTTAGAGAGAGAGAATGGGCGCACCAGGGCCTCCAGCCACTGCAAACGAACTCCAGATGCATGCGCCCCCTTGTGCATCTGGCTAACGTGGGTCCTGGGGAATGGAGCCTCGAACCGGGGTCCTTAGGCTTCATAGGCGAGCGCTTAACCGCTAAGCCATCTCTCCAGCCCCTGTAACTGATTTCTAATACTGGGATTTACAAGCCAGAGCCAATTGTTTTGGGATTAGGCTTCATCCCACCTTCTCCAGGGCCCTTCTTTCCAGATAATTCTCCCTCCTGTTGAGGGTTATATCTTCTAGTCTGCTATCCAGGAGGATGGTTTCTATGGTTCCAATTTATTTTGGCTTTAGATTTGTGTATCTCTCCCCCCTCCCTCCCATTCCTCTCCCACCCAAACCCTTAGCAAATAACACTAATATGCTAATATATTTTCAAAACATATTTACTAAAACATTTGGCTTCTATTTTGGTTTGAATCAGATGTTCTCCATAAACTCATGTATCCTGAATGCTTGGTCCTCATCTGATGACAATTTGGGAGGTGGAGCCTTGCTGGATGGAGTAGGTGTGTTGTTGCGGGCAGACTTATGGATATCATAGTGAGCTTCGTCTTGCCAGAATTTGGCTCACTCTCCTGCTGCAATTTTCCATCTGCTGGGGCAGAAGTGGCTCACAAGATTATTTCATCTGCCACCATGAAGTTTCCTCTTGAGATAGCCTATCAGCTTCTTTTGGTCAGGTACTTTGTCCCAGTAACAAGAAGGTAACTACAACAGCTTCCTTAACTTAAGACACACCCAGACAGCCTTTGGGAGGAGAAAAGTCATCAACCATCTTAACAGTGGATTATGCAAGCTTTACAGCTGGCCAGCCATGCAAAATGTACCAACTGGAGCATTGGTGACCTGTCTGTTCGGGGGAGGGGGAAGAGGCGCTAAAAACTGTTCTCTGACTGTATTTGAGTTTGAGGCCAGCCTGGGACTACAGAGTGAGTTCCAGGCCAGCCTGGGCTAGAGTGAGACCCTACCTTGAAAAATCAAAAACAAAATCAAGCCAGGCGTGTACTGGCACACACCTTTAATCCCAGCACTTGGGAGGCAGAGGTAGGAGGATCACCATGAGTTTGAGGCCACCCTGAGACCACATAGTGAATTCCAAGTTAGCCTGGTGTAGAGAGAGACCCTGCCTCAAAAAAACTAAATAAACAGGGCTGCACGGATGGCTTAGTGGTTAGGGTGTTTGCCTAAAAAGCCAAAGGATCCAGGTTTAATTCCCCAGGACCTATGTTAGCCAGACACACAAGGGGGTGCATGTATCTGGAATTTGTTTGCAGTGGCTGGAGGCCCTGGCGCTCCCATTCTCTCTCTCTCCCTCTTTCTCTCTGTCAAATAAATAAAAATATTTTTTAAAAAAACAAAAAACATTGACAAAGCTTTTGTAAAAATTTGGTTGGTAGGGCTGGAGAGATGGCTTAGCAGTTAAGCGCTTGCCTGTGAAGCCTAAGGACCCCGGTTCGAGGCTCGATTCCCCAGGACCCACGTTAGCCAGATGCACAAGGGGGCGCACACATCTGGAGCTCATTTGCAGTGGCTGGAAGCCCAGGCGCGCCCATTCTCTCTCTCTCTCTCTATCTATCTGCCTCTTTCTCTCTCTGTATGTCACTCTCAAATAAATAAAAATAACAAAAAAATTTTAAAAAAAATTTGGTTGGTAGCAGAGATGGAGAAAAGATGGCTACCAGAAATCAGACCCAGAAAGGTGAGGTGACTTACTCTGCACAAATATGCTGACAGTCTTATTTCTGGGACACCCTCAAAATCTTCAACCTAATGTAAAGCCCAAAATATTTCATAGTAGTAATAATTACCATAACATCCTGTGCAAAGGAAAACATACCAGTTTTAACCAGTTATGGACACACTAAATATTAAAATTAATACATCCAAACCAACTTTATCTTTGGAAACAAAACAAAACACAAGTATGTTTTCCTAGATATTTCACTAGAAGTCATTGCAAGTGTCTTACTTAAAACAATCTTCAGCTGGGCATGGTGGTCCACACCTTTAATCGCAGCACTCGAGAGGCAGAGGTAGGAGGATTGCTGTGAGTTCAAGGCCACTCTGAGACTACATAGTGAATTCCAGCTCAGCCTGGGCTACAGCAAGACCCTACCTCAAAAACCAAAAACAGAGTCAGGCATGGTGGTGCATGCCTTTGATCCCAGCACTTGGGAGGCCGAGGTAGGAGGATCACAGTGAGTTGGAGGCCACCCTGAGAATACATAGTGAATTCCAGGTCAGTCTGAGCTACAGTGAGACCGTGCCTCGACAAAAACAAAACAAAACAACAACGACAAAAACAAAAAACAAAAACAAAAGCAATCTTCAGCCAGGCATGGTGGTGCACACCTTTAATCCCAGCACATGGGAGGCAGAGGTAGGAGGATTGCTGAGAGTTCAAGGCCACCCTGAGACTCCATAGTGAATTCCATCCAGGTCACCCTGGGCTGGAGTGAGACCCTACCTTGAAAAACCAAAAAAAAAAAAAAAAAAAAAAAAAAATCAAAAATTGGTCACAGGGCTGTCGGTGGTGACAATTTGGGTTACATAGTGAGTCCCTGCCTCCAATTCTACTTTTTGTGTCTATAAATATTTTTTCTTTGTGTGTGTGTTTAGAGTATGTGTAAGTGCATTATGTGTGGTATATGCAGGTACAGATACACACATGTCATATGTGTGCATGTGGAGGCCAGAGGAGATCTTCAGGTACCATTCTGTATTGCTCATCCATGACTTCCTTGAGACTGGGTCACTCCCTCAACCTGAAACTGCCATTCTCAGTCAGTTAGCCTGTTTCTACCCCACTGTGGCTTAGGGTTACAGATGTGCATGGGCATGGCCACACTCAGATGCTTAGGTAGGTTCTGGGGAGTCAAATTCAGGTGGTCTCGGGCCTTTCTGGGCTAAACTTTTTTCTAAATTAATTGATTTTAAAGAGAAGAGAGGAGGGGAGGGGAGGGAAAAGGAGGAGAGGAGAGAGAGGAGAGGAGAGGAGAGGAGAGAGAATGCACAAGGGCCTACAAACAAACTTCAGGTGCATGCACATCTTTTGTACCTTTACATGAGTACTGGGGAACTGAACCTGAGCCATCAGGCTTTGCAAGCAAGTGATTTTAACCACTGAGTCATCTCTCCAGCCCATCTAAACATTTTTTTTTGTTTTGTTTTTGAGGTAGGGTTTCACTCTAGCCTAGATTGACCTGTAACTCACTCTGTAGTCTCAGGCTAGCCTCAAACTCATAGGAATCCTCCTACCTCTGCCTCCCAAATGCTGAGATTAAAAGCATGTGCCAACATACCTGGCTTAAGCATTTTTAAAAATTGTCTAACATATTGAAATTTATCCTTTCTATATTTTAATTCTTATTATCATTATTATTGTTGATTTTTTGAGGTAGGGTTTCGCTCTAGCCCAGACTGACCTGGAATTCACTACGTAGTTTCAGGGTGGCCTCAAACTCACAGTGATCTTCCTACCTCTGTCTCCCAAGTGCTAGGATTAAAGGCATGCACCACCACACCTGGCATCCCTGTTATATTTTTAACTAATAAAATAATGCTAATTTGGGTTTAATAGACCTACAAATGAGGATAGTATGTTCTTTCATTAATCATGTTTCATTATGACTGTTTGCCTATCCAGACTGCTACCTTACTTGAACCAAGATTTCATATTTAAAAGAATTCAAGATTTATTCCTCATTATTCAGTATAATTTGAATACAAAACAATATACTAGTTTTAAAAAATATATATTATTTATTTATTTTGAGTGAGAGACAGACAGACAGACACAAAGAGAGAATAGGCATGCCAGGGTCTCCAGCCATTGCAAATGAACTCCAGACACATGTGCCACCTTGTACATCTGGTTTATGTGGGTCCTGGGGAATGGAATCTCCCTAGGTCCTTGGGTTTACAGGCAAGTGCCTTGACTGCTAAGCCATCCCTTCAGCCTCAGTATTCTAGTTTTAAAATTGACTAAGAATTTTTTTAGCCTTCCAAAAAGAATCCTATGATGGGCTACTTTTATTTTTTGTTTGTTTGTTTGTTTTCAAGGCAGGGTCTCATTCTGTAGTCCCAGGCTGTCCTCTGAACTCACAGTAATCCTCCTATCTCTGCCTCCCAAGTGCTAGGATTAAATGCATGTGCCACCACTCCTGGCCTTCCTCTTTTTTGAGAGAGAGAGAGAGAGAGAAAGAGTGAGAGAAAGAGAGAGAGAGAGAATTGGTGTGTCAGGGTCTCAGCTACTGCAGTTGAATTCCAGATGCATGCACCACCTAGTGCTCATGTATGACCTTGTGCTAGTGTCATTTTTGTGCATCTGGCTTATGTGGGATCTTGAAAGAGTCAAACATGAGTCCTTAGACTTCACAGGCAAGAGTCTTAACCACTAAGCCATCTCTTCAGCCTCTACCTCTTTTTATTTATTTATTTGTTATTATTATTATTAGTTAGTTAGTTTTTTTGGGGGGGTTGAGGTAGGGTCTCACTCTGGTCCAGGCTGACCTGGAATTAACTATGTAGTCTCAGGGTGGCCTCAAACTCATGGCAATCCTCCTACTTCTGCCTTCCGAGCGCTGGGATTAAAGGTGTGCACCACCACACTGGCTAGTTAGTTAGTTTTTCAAAGTAGGGTCTCACTCTAGCCCAGGCTGACCTGGAATTCACTATGTAGTCTCAGGGTGGCCTTGAACTCACAGTGATCCTCCTACCTCTGCCTCCTAAGTGTTGAGGTTAATGGTGTGTGCCACCATACCTGGCCAATTTCTTTTTACCTCCAAACTTTTAGAGCTAAAAATGCATGAACATTTTTCTATTAAAACCTATATATTATTTGGAGCCAGGTATGGTGGAGCATGCCTTTAATCCCAGGACTAAGGAAGCTGAGATAGGAAGATCGCCGTGATTTTCAAGTCCTGTCTTGAAGTACATAGTGACTTCCAGGTCACCTTGGACTAGAGTGAGACTCTAGCTTGAGAAAAATTATTTGGATCCCATTAATTAAATTATTGGGTTTATAAATGTTGAGACAACAAATTTGTTGCAGTCTGGTTTGCATTGCTGGTAGAAATCACCCAACCAAGAGCAGCTTGTGGGAAAAAGAGGCTTATTTTGGCTTCTTACAGGCTCAAGGGGAAGCTCCACAATGGCAGGGAAAAATGATGGAATGAGCAGAGGTTGGACATCACCCCCTGGCCAACATAAGGTAGACAATAGCAACAGGAGAGTGTGCCAAACACTGGCATGGGGAAACTGGCTATAACACCCATAAGCCTGCCCCCAGCAATTCACTGCCTCCAGGAAGCATTAATTTCCAATTGCCATCAGCTGGGGAACCTAGCATCCAGAACACCTAAGTTTATGGGGGACACCTGAATCAAACCACCACAAAATTAAAGGCTCTAAAAAGTCATATTCAACTTCTGTCAACTTTAACTTCATTTTTAGTTCATTTACTCTTATAGATACCCAAAGATTTTGGTTAACTTTTTTTTTTTTTTTAATATGGAACACTTCACAAATTTCCGAGTCATACTTGTGCAGGGGCCATGCTAGTCTTCTCTGTATCATTCTAATCTTAGTATATGTGCTGCTGAAGTGAGCACTTGGGTTCTTTTTGTTTGTTTGTTTGTTTTTTTGAGGTAGGGTCTCACTCTAACCCAGGCTGACCTGGAATTCACTATGGAGTCTCAGGGTGGCCTCGAACTCATGGCGATCCTCCTACCTCTGCCTCCCGAGTGCTGGGATTAAAGGCGTGCGCCACCACGCCCGGCTTGGGTTAATTTTTTTAAACAAAATTTTTTTATTTATTTGAGAGAAAGAGATAGGAAAAAAGAAAGAAAGAAAGAAAGAAAGAAAGAAAGAAAGAAAGAAAGAAAGAGATGGAGTGCACCAGTGCCTCTGCAAAGGAATTCTAGATGTATGTGCCATCTTATGCATCTGGCTTACATGGGTTCTGGGGAATCAAACTTGGGTCCTCAGGCTTCACAGCCAAGAGCCTTAACCACTAAACCAACTCTCCAGGCCTGGGTTAACTTTTATTCATTTTATACAAAAGATGATTAACAAAACTCATGGTGTAAGAGCTGATATATATTTTTTTAATTATTTATTTGCAAGGAGAGAGAGAATGGGCATGCCAGAGCCTCTAGCCACTGGAAATGAAGTCCAGATACATGTGCCCCCCTTGTGCATCTGGATTTATGTGGGTACTAGAAAATAGAATTCAAATTGTTAGGCGTTGTAGGCAAGCACCCCAATGCCTGAGCCATCTCTCCAGCTCCCACTGATACTGATACTTCTTTTCTTTTCTTTTTATATTTATTTATTTTGTTGTTGTAGAGTCTTGCTGTAGCCCAGGCTGACCTGGAATTCACTATGTAGTCTCAGGCTGGCCTTGAACTCACAGAGATCCTCCTACCTCTGCCTTCCAAGTGCTGGGATTAAAAGGCGTGTGCTACCATACCCGACATCACTGATACTTTACTTTTACTTTTTTTTTTTTTCCGAGGTAGGGGCTGATACTTCTTCTTCTTCTTCTTTTTTTTTTTTTTCCTTAAATGAGTATATAAGGTGTCCTATGGTAGAGTTACCAAGGATTTAAAAAAATTAATTAGGGCTAGAGAAATAGCTCA
Source organism: Dipus sagitta (assembly GCA_036346955.1). Lineage (NCBI taxonomy): Eukaryota > Metazoa > Chordata > Mammalia > Rodentia > Dipodidae > Dipus > Dipus sagitta. The sequence continues at coordinate 28,929,413 of CM070788.1, forward strand.
GGAGTTCATGTGCTTGCATGCAAAGCCTAACAACTGGAACATATAAAGTCAGATGCACAAAATGATGCATGCACCTGGAGTCTGTTTACAGAAGCTGGAGGCTCTGGCACATCGATGTGCTCTCTCTCTTTCTCTCTCCCTCTCTCTCTCTCTGCTTGAAAACAAATAAAATAAAATAAATTTACAAAAAATTAATTAAGCAATACTCAAATTCTGCTAACAGTGATTCCTACTAGAATAAAATTGTCCTCTGACTATAAAATAAAACTAGGCATGGTGGCTCACACCTTTAATCTTGGGAGGCAGAGGTAGGAGGATCTCTGTGAGTTTGAGGCCACCATGAGACTACATCATGAATTCTAGCCCTGGCTAGAGTGAAACCCTACCTCAAAAAAAAAAAAAAAATCTTTTCTGGAGGGTATAACATCCAGGTTTCTGCAAGCTTAGTGACATTTCCCACTTTTAGTCAAGGAAAAAAAAACTTTCTTTTTTATTTTTATGTTTCAAATTTTTATTAACAACTTCCATGATTATAAGAAATATCCCTTGGTAATACCCTCCCTACCCCCACTTTCCCCTTTGAAACTCCATTCTCCATCATATCCCCTCCCCTTCTCAATCAGTCTCTTTTATTTTGATGTCATGATCTTTTCTTCCTATTATGATGGTCTTGTGTAGGTAGTGTCAGGCACTGTGAGGCCATGGATATCCAGGCCATTTTGTGTCTGGAGGGAGCACATTGTAAGGAGTCCTACCCTTCCTTTGGCTATTACATTCTTTACGCCACCTCTTCCACATTAGACCATGAGCCTTGGAAGGTGTGATAGAGATATTGCAGTTCTGAGCACTGCGGTCACTTCTTTCCAGCACCATGATACCTTCTGAGAAAAAAAAAAACTTTCACTTTTGGGGTTCTGTTACCTTAACTGCCTAGCCAATTTCTTCTGTCTCCTATCAATAATACTAAGTTTTTACATAAACCTATTCCTGCTCCCAAAAGGACAGAATTCTTTCCTACTGTATTGATAACAAGCATAATGTTCTTACTGCTTATATTTTGTAAATGTTACCTCAGGTTCAAAATAAAAAGACCAAGAAAAGCAATGGTGAGACATTAGACCAGTTTATAAGACAAGAGACTATGAAAGGCACTTTAGATTCCATCCTTTCCTTTCCTTCAGAGGGAACTCTAACTGACACACCCTATGTGGTAGTTTAATTCAGGTGTCCCCCATAAACTTAGGTGTTCAGAATGCTAGGTCCACAGCTGGTCTTCTGGAGGCAGTGTGTTTTGTGGGGGCAGGGACAGGCTTATGGTTGCTATAGACAGCTTCCTCTTGCCAGTGTTTTTCATACTTCCCTGCTACAGTTGTCTACCTGATGTTGACCATGAGGTAGGTCTACCCTCTGCTCATGTCACCATTTTCTCCTGTCATTATGGAGTTTCCCCTCACGTCTGTAAGCCAAAATAAACCATTTTTTCTCATAAGCTGCTCTTAGGTGTTTTCTGACATCATTGTAAAACTGACTGCAACACCCTGTGACCTTATTCAGCTTGAAGTTGAAACAGTGATTGCTCCATTTCCCTAATAGCACTTAGGGTTACCTTTTGGTTGGTTGGGAGAAATGATAGAGATTAGAAGCAAGGAAGCCCCATTTTATGTGCAGTTAGTCAAGGTCACAGGTCTGAACAAGCAGAAATCTCTATATGTCCTACAAAAACTAATAACATCCTGCTAGAACATCCTGCTGGGTCAGTATAGAGTTAAGATGCAGACCCAGGAACCCTAATTGGAATCTTCTGATAATGAGGCCCTGGGGACACCAACTGCCAGCACCACAGGGAAAAATCTGGGAATACAGGTCAGTTCACATCACAAAACTAATCCACTTCCACCCATCCAGTGTGACATCTAAAAGTAGGGAGGAGAGAAAAAGACCCCAGATCTAAATGAGGGCCCTATGTAGACTGGTGGGCTCTTCTTTAGATCAATCAAATCACTTTCTTTGTTCTCCCACATATAGAAATCCTAAATAAGGTCTTCCTCATGGCAACCCACTTTCTGGGGCCCTCTCTGTTGCAGAGAACATTTTACTATTGCTTCTCGGTGGCCAACTTGTTCAGGTCCTTTCTGTGGTGATGCAGAGAGCTTCTGCTTCTTTCTTCCTTCCTTCCTTTTTTTTTTTTTTTTTTTTTTTTTTTTTTTTTTTTTTTTGGTTTTTCAAGGTAGGGTCTCACTCTAGCTCAGGCTAACCTGGAATTCACTACGTAGTCTCAGGGTGGCCTCGAACTCACAGTGATCCTCCTACCTCTGCCTCCCAAAGGCTGGAATTAAAGGCGTGCGCCACCACACCTGGCTTCTTTATTTCTTTTAAAAAATATTTTATTTACTTATTTATAGAAAATAGAGACAGTATGGGAGTGCCAGGTCCTTCTGCCACTGCAAAAAACTACAGACACAGGTGTTATTTTATGCAGCTGGCTTTATGTGGGTACTGAGGAATTGAACCTGGGCGATCAGGAGTTGCAAGCAAGCACCTTTAACCACTGAGCCATCTCTCTATCCTTTTTTCTTTCTTCAATAAGTATTTGCTGCCTTCCTGTCTGCTTTCATATCTTTGTGATTGTAAAAATAATGCAGTGGCAATAGAAACATGCCAAAATTTTGAACAGTAGAAAACCCCCAGGATGAGATAAGAAAGGAATGAAGAGGAGGTGGCTAAGGAGGTTGCCTGGCCCCTTGCGGTTTACTGTCCTTGCCCTCCTCATGGTTTATTGCAGGTTTAACTTTAACTACCACATACACCCTACTGTAATCTTTGTTTGCCAAACTGTTACATTTTTGTAATCTTTTGTAACCTGCTTGCGGAACTGTCGCATTCGCACTATGGTAACCCATGCTTGCTTAGCCCCATATACTATAAAATCTCCAACAAACTCGAGTTCAGTGCTGATGGCTGCTGCTCTTTGGACACCCAGAAATTCCTGTAACATTTCTGGAGGCCCCCAGCGATATTTTGCTGCCTTATCCCTGTTGGTCTTAGGGCTGCTGCTCCCAGGCCCTGGAGGAACAGAGAAGTGTGCACTCCCAAAGGGTTACCGGGATCTCCTTCCAGGAAGCCAAAAGAGGACTTCAAGGTCCAGGACTGGAGCTCTCACCAGGTGAAGCCAGATGAGGAACCAGAGTGGACGTGCAAACCGTGTAAACACCTGGGGTAGACAGACAGGAGCCCGCCCACGCACTGATCCCCTCTGCACTAAGTTGCATCCAAAGCCGCGATGGGATTCTTAGGTGGTACTGGCCTCTGATCAGGGAGGTAAAGAGGACTGCAATTAAACCTCGAAGGGTTTCTGAGGTGATACTGGTTCCTGTCTAGGTAGGACAGGAATTTAATGGGAATAACTAGGGAACAACTGCTTTAAACTCTGAATGATTGTGCATGAATGTGAGCTTGAAAGCTATGGTTCCATAGCTGCCCCCAACCACGGAATCTGAGTGGGCCCTAACCTGCGGTTTCGCTAAGGTCATTTCGCCTAAAGGGGCAATCATCTCCCATGCAGGAGGTGGCCAAACACGGGGTTATAGGTGTGGCCCTAGGGTAAGAGCTCTTAGGTCACTGTGAGGCAGCTTGGCCAGGCAGGTACCGGGTGAGGGAAAGACTCGCGCTCCCCCACCCCCTCCTGTGCACACACTACATACCACATCTTAGACACATATAAAACTCTGTACTGCGCCTTCCACTCCGCCCCTGGCGGAGGAAGTGAGATCAGCCGACCCATGTGAGTGGATTGCAACACATGCAGCTGCCTAGAGAGAGAGAGCCGGTGTCCTAGGTCAGAGCAGCAGCTGCGCGGCAGCGAGGAGGAGGCGGGGAGATGGTGCCCACCGCGGGAACGTGGAGATCTGGAAGACCAAGAGGCTCATTAAGAGCTTGGAGGCAGGCTGGAGAGATGGCTTAGCGGTTAAGCGCTTGCCTGTGAACCCTAAGGACAATTCCCAGGACCCACGTCAGCCAGATGCGCAAGGGGGCGCACGCATCTGGAGTTCGTTTGCAGTGGCTAGAAACCCTGGCGTGCCCATTCTCTCTCTCTCTCTCTCTCTCTCTCTCTCTCTCAAATAAATAAAAATAAACAAAACAAAAGAGCTTGGGGGCACCCGGGTTCTGACCCATGCTGGCCTCAAACTCATCTTCCTACCTCCGCCATTCAAGTGCTGGGATTAAAGGCATTTACCGTCAAGCAAGGCTAGTCAGCAGCGGCACGAGCATGATATCATTGATCATTCTTCCCAAAGACCAGATTTCACGAGTGGCAAAAATGTTAGCCTACGAATTTGGAGCTGCATCTAACATTAAGGTACAAGTAAACCACCTTTCAGTCCTGGGAGCCATCACATCTGTACAACAAAGACTCAAACTTTACAACAAAGTACCTACAAACGGTCTGGTTCTTTACTGTGGAACAATTGTAACAGAAGAAGGAAAGGAAAATAAAGTCAACATTGACTTTGAACCTTTCAAACCAATTAATACATCCTTATATTTGTGTGACAACAAATTCCATACAGAGGCTCTTACAGCACTACTTTCAGATGACAGGAAGTTTGGCCTTATTGTAATAGATGGCAGTGGTGCTCTTCTTGGCGCACTACAAGGAAACACAAGAAAAGTACTGCACAAATTCACTGTGGATATTCCAAAGAAACATGGCACAGGTCAGTCAGCCTTGCGTTTTGCCCGTTTAAGAATGGAAAAGCGAAACTTAGTAGCAGAGGCCAGTAAGCTAGAAAAGAGATATAAAGGGAAGAGAAAGGAAGGGAGAGGGGTACTTAATTGGATGGTATTGTATATATGTAAGTAGAAGAATAGATTAATGGGGGTGAAAAGGCCCAAAGTGAGGTCAGGGGAAGAGATTGAATAAAGGAAAGGTGGAGGGAGGGCTAATCAAAATCTAAAAGGATATAAATAAATCATATGGAAACCTACTTTTTTGGACAATAGGACACTCAGGAGCCATAGATTGTTGCTAGAAAATTTTCAGTGCCAGGGATGGGATACCTTCCAATGAGTTGTTGGCCAGGGAGGTCCCTGATACCCCAAAACATTATAGGCCATTGCCAAGGCCCTTGGTTTCCCACCAGGAATAAATGGTAAGACCCTATTGCTGAAGACTCCACATACTTGGGCTACAAGGCCACTGATAAATCCTGCTGGAACTGAGCTGATAACCTCCTCCATGTAGACCAGCTGACAGAAAGCTGGAATAAGCCATTCTGCATGCAGTTCAATGGGAGAAAGAAAAAACACCAGTGAAGATACTAAACAGTGGACACTGCAAGCCTTATATTTGGCCAGCCAGGCCAAATGAGGCAATGGGTACAATAGTGGCACATCTGTCATGGTGGAAACCAATTGCCCTCTAATTGGACTGGAGGCCTGCTCCATGGGGGGGACTACATCCCTGATACTGAAAACTTAAAACAGGAGTAGTTATGAGCCCTAGGGGTGTAACATCTGCTGATGTCTGGAAAAATGTATATACTATACTTATCAAACTGCCCAGTAAGGGCTGGAGAGATGGCTTAGCGGTTAAGCGCTTGCCTGTGAAGCCTAAGGACCCCGGTTCGAGGCTCAGTTCCCCAGGACCCATGTTAGCCAGATGCACAAGGGGGCGCATGCATCTGGAGTTCGTTTGCAGAGGCTGGAAGCTCTGGCGTGCCCATTCTCTCTCCCTCTCTCTCTCTCTCTCTCTCTTTCTCTGTCTCTCTCTCTGCCTCCTTCTCTCTGTCGCTCGCAAATAAATAAATAAACAAAAAAATTTTAAAAAATATTAAAAAAAAACTGCCCAGTAAGTACTTCTCTTAATATTTATACCCTTATATTAATGCTACTCTCACTTTGGGTAGAGAATCTTCTCTTTTCAGATGGCAGTGACCTTGGGATGACTCAGAAGGTATCATAGTGCTGGAAAGAAGTGACTGGAGTACTGAGTAACATCTCGATCACGCCTTCCAAGGCTCATGGTCTAATGCGGAAGAGGTGGCGGAAAGAACATAAGAGCCAAAGGAAGGGTAGGACTCCTTACAATGTGCTCCCTCCAGACATAAAATGGCCTGGATATCCATGACCTCATAGTGCCTGACACGACCTACACAAGACCATCATAATAGGAGGAAAAGATCATGACATCAAAATAAAAGAGAGACTTATTGAGATGGGGATGGGATATGATGGAGAATGGAGTTTCAAAGGGGAAAGTGGGGGTAGGGAGGGTATTACCATGGGATATTTTTTATAATCATGGAAAATGTTAATAAAAATTAAGGAAAAAAGAGACTGATTGAGATGGGGAGAATGGAGTTTCAAAGGGGAAAGTGGGGGGAAGGAGGGTATTACCATGGGATATTTTTTTTATAATCATGGGAGTTATTAATGAAAAAAATTTGGGAAAAAAAGAAAGAATGGAAAAGTGACCTAACTATGTTCGGAAAGTAGCAGAAACTGCTATGCACTGGGGATAAAGTAAATGTGGCTGTTCTCGTTTTAGCTGGTTCGGCTGACTTTAAAACTGAATTAAGTAAATCTGATAAGTTTGATCAGAGGTTGCAATCAAAAGTTTTAAAATTAGTTGGTATTTCCTATGGTGGTGAAAATGGATTCAACCAAGCTATTGAGTTATCTACTGAAGTCCTCTCCAATGTGAAGTTCATTCAAGAGAAGAAATTAATAGGGTGATACTTAGATGAAATTAGCCTGGACACAGGCAAGCACTGTGTTGGAGTTGAAGATACACTAAAGGCTTTGGAAATGGGACCTGTAGAAATTCTAATAGTTTATGAAAATATGGATATAATGAGATATGTTCTTCTTTGCCAAGGCACAGAAGAGGAGAAAATTCTTTATTTAACTCCAGAACAAGAGTAGGATAAATCTCACTTCACAGACAAAGATACTGGACAGGAACATGTTGATTGAGAGCATGTCCCTCTTGGAATGGTTTGATAACAACTATAAAAAAGTTGGAGTGGCTGGAGAGATGGCTTAGCGGTTAAGGTGTTTGCCTGCAAAGCCAAAGGATCCTGGTTTGATTCTCCAGGACCCATGTAAGCCAGATGCACAAGGGGGCACATGCATCTGGAGTTAATTTGCAGTGGCTGGAGGCCCTGGCATGCCCACTCTCTCTCTCTCTCAAATAAATTAATAAAAATTAAAAAGATGGAGCTACATTATAAATTGTCACAGATAAGTCACAAGAAGAATCCCAATTTGTGAAAGGATTTGGTGGAATTGGAGGTATCTTGCAGTACTGAGTAGATTTCCAGGGAATGGAATACCAAATATGTGTGTGTTAGGGTGGGGGGTACAGATTATATAACTTCAAAATTCTTTTCTCTGCATTCCTTTATTTCTTTTTCTTTTTACTTATTTATTTTTATTGAGGTAGGGTCTCACTCTAGCCCAGACTGACCTGGATTGCACTATCTAGTCTTAGGGTGGCCTCAAACTCACAGTGATCCTCCTACCTCTGCCTCCTGAGTGCTGGATTAAAGGTGTGCGCCACCACACCCAGCTTATTTCTTTTTTTTTTTAAATTAATTTATTTTGAGAGAGAGACAGAGTATGGGAGGGCCAGGCCCTCTTGCCACCACAAATAAACTCCAGATGTATGTGCCACTTTGTGTGTCTGGCTTTTACATGGGTACTGGGGAATTGAACTCAGGCTGTTAGTGTTTGCAACCAAGTGACTTTAACTGCTGAGCCAATGTTATCTAGGATATCTAGGAGAAAAATGCTGTTTCTATGCAAACCAATCTTGCATAGTTAGGAAGAAGGCAAGATCATTGCTAGAGAGAATAAATGCCAGAGGAAAGGGAGTCCTACTAAAAAGTTCCTGGAACACTTGGGGCCCTTAGGTAGCCCCTCTAGCAGGACCACTGGTCATGGTCCTCCTAGCCCTCTTGTTTGGGCCTTGCCTGATAAACCTGATCTTTGGATTCATCCAAAACTGGATGGAGGCCATCAAACTCCAGGCAACTCGTCAAGAATATCAGAAAATAGCTCTGGAATAGGACATGGGGGATTATGTACATGAAGAGGAGGAAAGAATGCAGTGGCAATAGAAATATGCCAAAAATTTGAACAGTGGAAAGCCCCCAAGATGAGATAAGAAAGGAATGGGGCTGGGCATAGTTGGAGCATGCCTTTAATCCCAGCACATGGGAGGCAGAGGTAGGAGGATTGCCGTGAGTTCGAGGCCACACTGAGACTACATAGTGAATTCCAGGTCAGCCTGGGGTAGAAATAGAGAGACACTACCTCAAAAACCCAAACAAAAAAAGAAAGTAAGTAATGGGGCCAGGCATGGTGGTACAGCCTTTTTGTTGTTGTTGTTGTTCATTTTAATTTATTTATTTTAGAGTAACAGAGAGAGAAAGAGGTAGATAGAGAGATATAGAGAGAGAATGGGCGCGCCAGGGCTTCCAGCCACTGCAAACGAACTCCAGATGCGTGCGCCCCCTTGTGCATCTGGCTAACGTGGGTCCTGGAGAATCGAGCCTCGAACTGGGGTCCTTAGGTTTCACAGGCAAGCGCTTAACCACTAAGCCATCTCTCCAGCCCTGGTACAGCCTTTAATCCAAGCATTGGGAGGCAGAGGCAAGAGGATCACTGTGAGTTCAAGGCCACCCTGAGAGTACATAGTGAATTCCAGGTCAGCCTGGACTAGAAGCAAAACACTATCTCAGAAAAACAAGAGAGAGAGAGAGAGAGGAGAAGAAGAAGAAGAAGAAGAAGAAGAAGAAGAAGAAGAAGAAGAAGAAGAAGAAGAAGAAGAAGAAGAGAAGAGAAGAGAAGAGAAGAGAAGAGAAGAGAAGAGAAGAGAAGAGAAAAGAAAGAAAGAAAGATGGAAAGAAAAGGAAAGAAAGAAGGAAGGAAAAAAAGGAAGAAAGGAGAGGAAAGAATGAGGAGGTGGCTAAGGAGGCTGCTCTTGCCCCTTACAGTTTATTGCCCTTACCCTCCTGGAGGTTTAATTGCAGGTTTAACTTTACCACATACACCCTATTGTAATCTTTGTTTGTCAAATTGTTACATTTTTGTAATATTTTGTAACCTGCTTGCTTAACTGTCACGCATGCACTATGGAAACCCATGCTTTCTTAGCCCCGTATACTATAAAATCCCTTACAAACTTGAGCTCCGTGTTGATGTCATTATGGAGAGATCTGGGCATCAGTCTGGCTATGTAAATAAACTTCCTCTCCTTCACCTAGCTCTCTTGACACCCAGAAATTCTGATAACAAAACCAAACTCAATGAGAGACAGAAAACTGGTGAGATACTATGTAAAAAAAAAATGCAATAATAACAATAATTTTTGTTTCTTTGACGCTCTAGTTTAGGCTAACCTAGTTTACTCTGTAGCCCAGGCTAGCCTGGAACTCAGTGATCCTCCTGCCTCAACCTTCTATGTGCTGAGAAAGGTGTGAGCCACTATGTCCTGTTAATAATAATAAAAAGTTAAAAATAAAAAAATAATTTCTAATGCTAAGGATATAGTTCAGTTGGCAGAATGTTTGAGTCACATGAGTAAGGTCTGGGGTTCAGTCCGTAGCACTGTCAAGTAAAAAAGAAATCATAAAATAAAATGATATGCTGGGTGCATACCTGTGATTCTTCTAATATTTTGGAAGCTGAGGCTAGAGGATCTAGAGTTCAAGGACAGCTTGAGCTATCTAGGCAGACTGTCTCAAAACAACAAACAAACAAAGAAATATGGGCTGAGGACATGGCTTAAACCGTTAAAGTCACTTGGTTGCAAACACTAACAGCCTGAGTTCAATTCCCCAGTACCCATGTAAAAGCCAGACACACAAAGTGGCACATACATCTGGAGTTTATTTGTGGTGGCAAGAGGCCCTGGCTCTCCCATACTCTGTCTCTCTCAAAATAAATTAATAAATAAAAAAGAAAGAAAGGAATGCAGAAAAAAGAATTTGGCATTTATTTAATCTGTACCACACACACACACACACACACACACACATAATATATATATAACATACACATACACATACATATACATATACATATACATTTTTCGGTTTTTATGAGGTAGGGTCTCACTCAAGCTCAGGCTAACCTGGAATTCACTGTGCAGTCTCAAGGTGGCCTTAAACTCACAGTAATCCAACCTCTGCCTTCCAGGTGCTGGGATTAAAGGTGTGTACCACCACACCTGGCTATATATTTATAAAATATTTAAATAGCATTTTAAAATTTAGAGTTAAAGTAAAGTTCTACTTTGAGTCAGTGTTAATTGAATTATTTAGAAGTCTCCAAGATCAAGATAAAAGATTGGTTGAAAAGAAAAAGGGATTCAGTTGATAGGGAAATTAGGGAGGGGAGAAAAAGGAGGGTGGTGATGGGGAATTAGGATCATGGTATATTGTTTGAATATCCAGGGGTTGTCAATAAAAAAAGAAAGAATGAAACCTCCAGGGACACACTTAGGAAAGTCCGCAAGAACTGGATCACTTATTACATGCTTTTAGGGTCAGTTAATATAAACCAGTGAGGCTGTCATTGCCCAGAATTACTGGAGTTACATAAGGCTCCAGAAATTTCCTGACTTGCAACACTCCTTAGCCTGCATCTACCCTTACTGTTCCTGGTAAAGTCCAGCCTACGTTGTTATAGACTTAACCTTTGCCAGTTGACTGTGTGTGCTTCATTGTTGGGTGTGAGACAATTTTTACTAATGAAGTATGCAGACTTCTGGTAGTGAATTTTGCTGACAGGAAAAAGGCAGAGTTGGAACTTGCATGTAAATCATCTGGCTAGGTAGTCACAGTTAGTCATCATTCTCAGCAACAGCACTGTGTCTGGAGTGTCTCTAAAAAACTGAGCAGCAATTAGAATGCTCTGCAGGTCTGATTTACTCCCCTTCAGAAAGTGCTCAGGTGGGACATGAGTGCACTGAGGGGGATAAAGCTGAAGCACAATCTCTACATGGGCTCATTTTACAATAATTACCCATGTCAGAGAACAGTGGTTGAACATTCCAGCCTTATACCTGTTTTGTTGAACTTATGCTTATTATCAGTCTGACATGCTGAAGCATTTGAAAAAGTCTCCACTTTGAATATGTCCTGTGGTTATAGGAAGACATGAGCAGGCTTGGAAGTTATTGAAGGTGGGATCCCACCTCCTGTATCTCTGGTAACGTTAGAAAGGGAGACATGACAATAACCCCTTCATAGAATTTTAAATCACTTATGAAAGAGAGGATGAAGGAATCAGCTGGGCTTATCTGAGAGAAAGCTAATTTGAATTTACCTCTGGCCCTGTGTGGAGATATATTATTCCAAACTATTCAAAAACTTAAGGTTATGGTTCCCCTCCCTTAAGTGTTAATCCAATAAAGGGCTGGAGAAATAGCTCAGTGTGCTTGATTGCAAAGCCTGCCAGTCTGAGTTTGATTCCCCATTCTCCAGTACCCACTTAAAGCCATATGCACAAAGTAGCATGTGGATCTGGAGTTTGCAGCAAGAGGCTGTAATGTGCTTTCTCTCTCTCTCTCTCTCTCTCTCTTTCTCCCTCTCTCTCAAATAAATTAAAAAAAATTTTTTTAAAACAGTTTAACCCAACTGAGCCTGTTGACCACTTAGCCAAGAGACTGCTTACAGACATGCTAAGGGTGTATGAGGAGGAATAATTCTCCTCTGAAGAGGATGATGGACTTACAGCTGCAGAGGCCCCTCCCTCAGGGCAGTTGCTTTCAGAGCCTCACAAAGCTGTCACTGTATGTTTGGAGTCTCTGTTTCCAACCTTGAACCTAACAAACATTTCTTTTCTCTGAATAGAATTTACTTCATCACTTAGTAGTTAATTATTTTTAAATTAATTAAAAATATTTTTATTTATTTATTCAAGAGAAAGAGGCAGACAGAGAGTATAGGCAGGCCAGGGCCTCCTGCCACTGCAAACAAACTCCAGACACTTGTGCCACTCTGTGCATCTGGCTTTATGTGGTGTGGTGGTTTTAATTAGGTGTCCCCATAAACTCTGTATTCTGAATGCTAGGTCCCCAGCTGGTGGAAATTTGGGAATTGAAGCCTCTTGGAGGTATGTTGTTGGGGGAGGGCTTATGGGTGTTATATAGCCAGTTCCCCATTGCCAGTGTTTGGCACACTCTCCTGCTGCTGTTGTCCACCTGATGTTGACCAGGAAGTGATGTTCAGTCTCTGCACATGCCACGTTTTCACCTGCCATCATGGAGCTTCCCATTAAGTTTGTAAGCCATAATAAACCCTTTTCTCCAGACAGCTGCTTTTGGCCAGGTGCTTTGTACCAGCAATGTTAAGCTAACTGCAACATGTGGGTACTGGGGAATTGAACCAGGGCCATTAGGCTTTGCAAGCAAGTAACTTTAACCACCGAGCAATCTCTCCAGCCCCACTGATTTTTGTTTTGTTTTGTTGTTTTTGGAGGTAGGATCTTACTGTAGCCCAGGCTGACCTGGAATTCGCTAAGTGGTCTCAGGTTGGCCTCGAACTCATAGCAATCCTCCTACCTTGGCCTCCCAAGTGCTGGGATTAAAGGGGTGCAACACCACACACAGCTTTCTTTCTTTCTTTTCTTTTCTTTTCTTTTTTTTTTTTTTTTTTTTTTTTGATGTAGGGTTTCACTCTAGCCCAGGCTGACCTGGAACTCATGGTGATTCTTGATCCTTGATGGAACTCTGTAGTCCCAGGCTGGCCTATAACTCATGGTGATCCTTTTATCTCTGCCTCCTTGAGAGGTGGGATTAAAGGAGTGCTCCAACATTCCTGGCTCCACTATTGTATTTTTTTCCCTGAGATAGGGTTTCACTCTAGCTCAGGCTGACCTGGAATTCATTACATAGTCTCAGGGTGGCCTTGAACTCATGGCGATCCTCCTACCTCTGCCTCCCAAGTGCTGGGCATCACCATGCCCAGCTTTCACTATTGTATTTTTCACTCGCTATTCTATGTGGCATTTCCTCATCTCTCTCATTATCCTCCAACCTCACTAAGGAGAGAATTTCCCAAGATTGTCTACTCCATTTTAAGGGCATTATTATACAGGATTTGAAGATGTTATGAGTTAGGCTATTTTCAGTTCTATTACATTATGGTAACAAGTAATGAGGATGTAGCAGTGTTGGTACTGGGCTGTAAGACCTGAGTGACTAGGGTTGGCTCATAATGTCAGAAAAGTTTAGTTTCATAGAAGATAGAAAGCCCTTGGTGACTTCATTAATCAAACTCTAAGCCAAGTTAAATATTTGCATGGCCTGGTAGTTCAGGCACATGGGAGGGGGAGGAAGGAGAATCAGAAGTTCAAAGTCATGTTCAGCTACATAGCATGTTCAGAGCTATTGGCTATATTAAGACCTTGTCTCAAAACACCCAACCAATACCCAGGCATGGTAGAACACACCTTTAATCCCAGCACATGGGAGGCAGCGGTAGAAGGATCGTTATGAGTTGGAGACCACCCTGAGATTACTACATAGTAAATTCCAGGTTAGCATGGGCTAGAATGAGACCCTACCTTGAAAACCAAAAAAAAAAAAAAAAAAAAAAAAAAAAAAAAACAAGGGCTGGAGAAATGGCTTAGTGATTAGGGCACTTACTTGCTCCCAAGCCAAGGAACCTAGGTTTGATTCCCCAGAACCCATGAAAACCAGATGTACATGGTGGCAAATGTGTCTGGAGTTTGTTTGCAGTGGCTGGAGGCCCTGGAATGCCCGTTGTCTCTTTCTTTCTCTCCTTTTCAAATAAATAAAATAAGATAAAAGGAAACAATATTGCTGTTGACTATGGTCTCACTCTAGCTCAGGCTGACCTGGAATTCACTATGTAGTCTCAGGGTGGCCTCATACTCATGCAATCCACCTACCTCTACCTCCTGAGTGCTGGGATTAAAGGCATGCACCACCATGCCCGACCTCTCTTTTATTTTGATGTCATCCTCTTTTCCTCCTAATATGAGGGTCTTGTGTAGGTAGTGCCAGGCACTACAGTCATGGATATCCAGGCCATTTTGTATCTGGAAGAGTGCATTGTAAGCAGTTCTACCCTTCCTTTGGCTCTTACATTCTTTCCACCATCTCCTCTGCAATGGACACTGAGCCATGGAAGGTGTGACAGAGCTGTCATTTATTCTCAGCACTATAGTGACTTTTGAGTCATCCCAGTGGTCACTGCCACCTGAAAAGAGAAGCTTCTCTAATCAAAAGTGAGAGTAGCGGGCTGGAGGGATGGCTTAGTGGTTAAGGCAGTTGGCAAAGGACCCAGGTTCAATTCCCAGGACCCACATTAGCCAGATGCACAAGAGGGCACACATATCTGGAGTTCATTTGCAGTGGCTAGAGGCCCTGGTGCACCCATTCTCTCTCTCTCTCTCTTTCTCTGTCAAATAAATAAACAAGTTTTTAAAAAAGTGAGAGTAGCATTAATATATGGGTATAAACATTAAGAAAAGTGCGTACAGGGCAGTTTGGTGGGCATAATATATGCATTTAGCCAGACAGAAGCAGTTTATTCCTCAAGGCTCATGAACTCCCAGGCCTTAGGCTTTTGACTTGGTTTTCAGTACCAAGCATGTATTACCTCCTATGGAGCAGGCCTCCAATACAATTAGAGAGAAGTCCATTTCTCCCATAACAGATAGGATACTATTATACCAATTGGCACATTTAGCCTGGCTGGCCAATCTTAAGATGTCCACTGCTATTTAATACCATTGATGACTTCTCTTTCTCATAGGGCTGCATTCAGCATAGCTTTTTCCACCTTTCTGTCAGCTGGTCCACAGGGAGGAGGTTTCAGCTCAGCTCCAGCTCAATTTCTCAGTGACCTACAGGCTAAGCATATGGAGTCTTCACCAATAGGGTTTTACCATCTATTTCTGGTGGGAAGCCAAGAACCTTGGCAATGGCCTCTAAGGTTTTGGGGACATTAGGGACCCCCTTGGCCAACAGCTCCCATGCCTGGCACTGAAATTTTTCTAGTAATAATCTATGGCTTCTGGGTACACTACTATCCAAAGAAGTAGGTTTCCACATGGCTTATTCATAACAACTTAAATTATGATTAACATTCCCCACACCATTCCTTTACTCCATATCTTCACTTGGTCTCATTTAGGCCATTTCATGCCCCCCTCCAATCTATTCATATATATTATAGCCTCTTTCTAGCTTACTGGCCAATGGATTACCTTGTTGCCACAGGTTACTCAATCTGGAAAGTATAATAGGATAATAGGTCTCTAAAGCTTGTGTGGAATTATATTTTTTCCCTATTGCAGAAACTTATTGAAGAAAATATCAGTATTTTATGGATGACTCATGGGAATAGGGTACATTTCTTTATCCATCTTCCCTAAAGGTATGAACTGCTTCAAAGCAGAAGCTTCTTAAATGATTTTTCACAAGTCAAGGAGGGGTTGGAAAAATGAAAAATTAAAGGCTGCTAAAAGGGCAGCCTTAAACTATTTAGAGTAGTTAACAGTTGGATTATTTAGTCTTTTTAAAATTTATTATTGTTTTATTAACAACTTCCATGATTGTAAACAATATACCATGGTAATGCCCTCCTCCCCCCCTCCCACTGTCCCCTTTGAAACTCCATTCTCCATCATATCCCCTCCCCCTCTCAATCAGTCTCTCTTTTATTTTGATGTCATGATCTTTTCCTCCTATTATGATGGTCTTGTGTATGTAGTGTCAAGCACTGTGAGGTCATGGATATCCAGGCCATTTTGTGTCTGGGGGAGCATGTTGTAAGGAGTCCTACCCTTCCTTTGGCTCTTGCATTCTCCCTGCCACTTCTTCCGCAATGGACCCTGAGCCTTGGAAGGTGTAATAGAGACATTGCAGTACTGAGCACTTCTGTCACTTCTTACTAGCACCATGATGCCTTCTGAGCCATCCCAAGGTCACTGCCATCTGAAAAGAGAAGGTTCTGTAACCAAAAGTGAGAGTAGCATTAGTATATGGGTATGAACATTAAAAGAAGTGCCTACAGGGCAGTTTGATGAGCATAGTATATACATTTAGCCAGATAGCAGCAAATGTTACACCCCTAAAGCTCATGACTATCCCTGTTTTAGGTTTACAGTATCAGGGATGTATTTCCTCCCATGGAGCAGGCCTCCAGTCCAATTAGAGGGCAATTGGTTTCCACCATGACAGATGTGCCACTATTATACCCATTGCCTCATTTGGCCTGGCTGGTAAAATATAAGGCTTGCAGTTTCCAGTGTTGAGTATCTTCACTGGTGATTTCTCTCTCTCATTGAACTGCATGCAGAATGGCTTCTTCCAGCTTTCTCTCAGCTGGTCTACATGGAGGAGGTTATCAGCTCAGTTCCAGCAGGATTTATCAGTGGCCTTGTAGCCCAAGTATGTGGAGTCTGCAGCAATAGGGTCTTACCATCTATTCCTGGTGGGAAACCAAGGGCCTCGGCAATGGCCTATAATGTTTTGGGGGCATCAGGGATCTCCCTGGCGAACAACTCATTGTAAGGTATCCCATCCCTGGCACTGAAAATTTTCTAGCAACAATCTCTGGCTCCTCAGTGTTCCCTTGTCCAAAAAAGTAGGTTTCCATATGAGTTATTTATATCCTCTTAGATTTTGATTAGCCCTCCCTCCACCTTTCCTTACTCAATCTCTTCCCCTGACCTCACTTTGGGCCTTTTCACCCTCATTGATCTATTCTACTTACATATATACAATACCATCCTATTAAGTACCCCCTCCCTTTTTTTCTCTTCCTTTTATATCTCTTTTCTATCTTACTGTCCTTTGCTACTGAGTTTTCTTCCTACTCAAACAGAAGTCCAATCATCTGTAGCTTGGATCCACATATGAGAGAGAACATGCGATGCTTGGCTTTCTGTAGAACATTTTTTTATATGCTTATATGCCATCCATATTTCTTCTTTTGAGAACTCTCTATTTAGTTCCACAGCCCATTTTTAAATTGGGTTTTTTGATTTCTTATTATTTAATTTTTTGTGTTCTTTGTATACCCTAGATATTAATCCTCTATCAGATGTATAGCTGGCAAAGATTTTTTCCCATTCTGTAGGTTGCCTCTTTGCTTTATTCACAATATCCTTTACCGTACAAAATCTTTGTAATTTCATGAGGTCCCAACAGTTAATATGTGGTTTTAGTGCCTGAGCAATTGGGGTTATATTCAGAAAGTCTTTGCCAAAACCAATATGTTGAATGGTTTCCCCTGCTTTTTCCTCTAGCAGTTACAGAGTTTCAGGTCTGATGTTAAGGTCTTTAATCCATTTGGACTTAATTCTTGTGCATGGAGAGAGAGAAGAATCTATTTTCATCCTTCTACAGATACCTATTCAGGTTTCCCAGCACCATTTGCTGAAAGGCTGTCTTTTCTCTAATGAGTATTTTTGGCATTTTTGTTGAATATCAGGTGGCTATAGCAACCCAGACTTATATCTGGGTCCTGTATTCTGTTCCACTGGTCTACATGTCAGCTTTTGTGCCAGTACCATGCTGTTTTTGTTATTATGGCTCTGTAGTATAGGTTAAAATCAGGTATGGTGATACCACCAGCCTTATTTTTGTTGCTCAGGATTATTTTAGATATTCAAGATTTTTTGTGATTCCAAATGAATTGGATTGTTTTTTTTTTTTATTTCCATGAAGAATGCCATTGGAATTTTGATGGGGATTGTACTAAATGTGTGGATTGCTTTTGGTAAGATTGACATTTTCACAATATTGATTCTTCTGACCCAAGAACAAGGATGGCTTTCCATTTCCTAGTGTCTTCTGCAATTTCTCACTTGAGTGTTTTAAAGTTTTCATTGAAGAGATCCTTCACTTCCTTGGTTAGGTTTATTCCAAGGTACCTTTTTTTGTGAATGGTAGTGATTCTCTTATTTCATCCTCTGTGTGTTTGTTGTTAGCATATAGGAAGGCTACTGATTTCTGTGTATTTATTTTGTATCCTGCTCCATGGCTATAGGTGTTTATCAGCTCTAATACTTTGCTGGTAGAGTCTTTACGGTCCTTTTTGTATACAATCATGTCATCTGCAAATAATGAGAACTTGATCTCTTCCTTTCCAAATTGTATCCCTTTTATGTGCATCTCTTGCCTCATTGCTATGGCTAAGACTTCCAGTATTTAAATAACTGTATTAATAAAATTGTATTAACTAAAAGTGGGGACAGTGGACACCCTTGTCTTCTTCCTGATTTTAGTGGAAAAGTTTCAAGTTTTTCCCCATTTAGTAATACGTTCGCTGTAGGCTTGTCATAAATAACCTTTATTATATTGAGATATGTTCCTTCTATTCCCAGTCTCTGTAGGACTTTTATCATGAAGGGATGTTGGATTTTGTCAAGTGCTTTCTCTGCATCTAATGAGATGATCATGTGATTTTTGTCCTTCAGTCCATTTATATAATGTATTACATTTATGGATTTGCATATGTTGAACCATCCCTGTATCTCTGGGATAAAGCCTATTTGGTTGGAGTGAATGATCTTTCTGATATATTCCTGTATTCTGTTTGCCAATGTTTTGTTGAGAATTTTTGTGTCTATGTTCATGAGGGAGATTGGTCTGTAATTTTCTTTTTTTGTTCTATCTTTGCCTGGTTTTGGTATCAGGGTGATGCTGGCTTCATAGAAGGAGTTTGGTAGGATTCCTTCCTTTTTTATTTTATGGAAAAGCTTATGAAGCAATGATGTTAGTTCTTCCCTGAATGTCTGGTAAAATTCACCAGTGAATCCATCATCTGGGCCTGGACTTTTTTTAGTTGGGAGAGTTTCGATATCTGCTTGGATCTCCATACTATTTTTTGTTTTGTTTTTTGATTTAGGGTCTCACTCTAGCACAGGCTGACCTGGAATACGCTATGTAGTATCAGGATGGCCTTGAACTCATGGTGATCCTCCTACCTATATATCTGTTAGGTCCATTTGTTCTATGACCTCATTAAACCCAGATGCCTCTCTGTTTATTTTTTGCTGGGATGACCTGTCAGTTGATGAGAGTGGGGTGTTGAAGTCACCCACTACAACTGTGTTTGGTGTTATCTGTGACCTTAGTTCTAATAGCATTTCTTTGATGAAGTTGGGAGCTCCTATGTTTGGTACATATATGTTTAAGATTGTAATGTCCTCCTGTTGGAGTATGCCTTTAATCAATATAAAGTGACCTACCTTATCTTTCCTAACTAATGTTGGATTGAAGTCTAGGATAGCAACCCCTGCTTGTTTCTTAGGCCCATTTGCTTGGAACACCGTTTCCAACCTTTCACCCTAAAATAGTGTCCATCCTTTGTAGAAAGGTGAGTTTCTTGGAGGCAACAAATTGAAGGATCCTGCTGTTTAACCCAGTCTGCAAACCTATGTCTTTTGGTTGGGGCATTGAGGCCATTGATATTAAGAGATATTATTGAAAGCTGTGTATTTATTTTTGCCATTTTTTTTGTAGTTCTTTCCAGTTTTACCTTTGCTCTCTGGTATTAACTAGTATTTGAGTATGGTTTGTTTTTTTCCAAGTTCCTTATATGTGTGCTTTTCTTTCTCTTCAGCATGGAGGATTCTTTCAAGTAATTTCTATAGAGCTGGCTTTGTCTTCAAATATTCCTTTAGCCTGCTTTTGTTGTGGAATGTCCTTATTTCTCCATCTATTTGAATGGATAGCTTGACAGGGTAAAGTAACCTTGGTTGAGAGTTATTATCTTTCAGAACTTGGAATACATCACTCCAAGCCCTTCTTCTAGCTTTTAAAGTTTGTGTTGAGTAATCTGCTGTAATCCTGATGGGCTTGCCTTTGTAGGTAACTTGATTTTTCTCTCTAACTGCTTTCAATATTTTTTCTTTGGTTGGTATGTTTGGTAATTTAATTGTAATATGGCAAGGAGAGGCTCTTTCCAGGTTTTGTCTGCTTGGTGTTCTAAAGGATTCCTGTATCTGTATTGGCACCTCTTTCCCAGTTTGGGGGAAGTTTTCTTCTATGATTTTGTTGAAGACGCCTACTATGCCTTTGGAATGAAATTCTTCTCCTTCTACTATACCCTGAATTCTTATGTTTGATCTTTTCATAATGTCCCGGATATCTTGAAATTCCCATTCATACTTTCCTATTAGTTTGTCTTTCTCCTTTTTGGACTGTATTAAATCTGCCACCTGGTCTTCTAGTTTAGATATTCTGTCCTCTCCTTCATCCATTCTACTGGTGAGATTTTCTACAGAGATTTGTATTTCATTGACTGTGTTCTTCATTGCTAGTAATGCTGACTGTTTTTTCTTTATTATTTCTATTTCCTTATTTATGTCTTGTATTGACCTCTTTATTTCATTAAATTGGTTTCCTGTGTCTTCTTTGATTCCTTTGATCTCCTCTTTCATTCCTTTGATTTCCTCTTTGACTTCTTTGAGCATATTTATAATCATTCTTTTGAAATCTTTCTCAGGCATTTCCTCTAACTCATTCTCACTGGAGGTCATTTCTGATGCATTTACACTTTTTTTTTTTTTTTGGTTTTTCAAGGTAGGGTCTCACTTTAGCCCAGGCTGACCTGACCTGGAATTCACTAGGTAATCCCAGGGTGGCCTCAAACTCATGGCAATCCTTTTACTCCCCCCTCCCTCCACCCCTGTGCTGGGATTAAAGGCATGCGCCACCACACCCGGCTTGCATTAACACTTTTTGGTGGATTTATATTGTCTTGATTTTTGGTGTTTCTTGTGTTATAATGTACATGTTTTTGCATCTTGGATTTATTTAATGCTTGAATTTTCTAGTTAGCTGCAGTATTATTAGATGTATCAATCAATCTGATGTTATATATCTTCAGGGTAGGAGCTTAAGGTGCTAGGTGTGGCTCTTAAGACTCAGAGTATCTACAAGTGACCCTTGATGTTGGGTTTGCCTGCTATGAGAGTATTTATGCACGCTGAGTGGAACAAAATGCAGGCAGATTCTAAATTTTAACTAAACAATGTACACATTCAATGAAAAACAGCACAGCGTATTTATGCAAGAGTAGGTATTATGACAATCAGATCTTCTAACAAAGTCACAATTCCTTAGGGTGTGTGTTGCCCCACACCCTTAATCCCATCAACTAGGAGGTTAAGAATTCTGGTCTGTTGAGGATTCCAAATCAGCTTGTCACCTAGTGAGACTCTTCCCTAATGAACAACAGAAGAGGAAACAAAGCCACTATAAATCTGGAAGCAACAAATAACAAACCCAAAATATAGCTTATTTAAGAATGACAAATCTAACAGAAAATGACAGCAAAAGTTTTCCCTTCTGTAGAATTTCTGCCTCTCTGCATCCGGATCTTCCATTCCTACCAGAATCACATAATATGTAGCATATCTGAAGTGAGTCAAAGTTTTCCATTATCTTCTGGGCTTTCAAAATCAAACAGTAAAGATTATTCCTCCACTATGCAATGTGTCTATAACACTTTGAAGACTGCAAATCTGTGTATCACAGATATTGGTGTATCTTTTATAAAAGTCTATTGTAATACTTACAACCTGTTTAGCAAACATTAAGTTCTCTTTGAACATATTGAATAAAATTAAACTCTTCATACAAAAATGCAGGGTTCAATGCTTTATTGTTATAATTTCATCCCAATTTCATTTTCTAATATATTGTCATAGAATTGTTACTTATGTATAACAAATATGCTGTCTTGTTATCAACAAACATGTTTCTAGTGATGGCTCATTTTTTCCTTATTTGTGGTTAACTATTGAACATGTTATATATTTGTACTTAACCAACAGGTGAATAAAATAATTTCATCAAATATAAAAAAAAAGAATGGCAAATCTGACCATCCATCAGATTTAACATATAATTTATCCTGATATGGAAGGTGCAATTAGCACTTCCGATTCAAGCCTATATACCCAGGCTTATTGGCCGAGTACTGATCTGGTGTAATCCCAGTTACCTTTTGGGATGATTTTGGTCTCAGTTATGCTGTGCTCCTGCTTGGGTCCCTCTTTGGTGCACTGTGGGTTCAAGTAAGCTGGCTGGGTCACTAGGTCGCTGCTGTGGTTTCCAGTGCTGGGTGCTGTGAGCTCCCTTCCCCAGGTCTCTGGTGCTTGCTGGCACTTGTGCTGGCAGCGGGGGAGGGGAGGCTGTGGATGGTGGCTCTAGTTCTCCCACTGGTCCACATGATCCTCTACCTCGTGATCTGCTCCTCCGTTGGTCGCTGCGGTCCTCCATGCACATTTCTTGAGTTTGCAAGCAGCTCTGGTGTGGGTAGAAAATCCCCTCACCTGGCTTATCTGTGGCCCAGGCCAAGCCTTGCAGCTGTGGCCCCATGGACCTGCTGCCACTGCTGGAGCCCCTTCTGCCTGCCCATGTGGGCTCTAGATACTCTGGATCTCTCCTACTTCTCTGCTACAGTTGGTAATTTCTTATACACCTTACTTTTTAGTAGAAGAGTGTATTTTGCTTGATTTTTTTTTTGCTTTTTCTCCCCTAGGCTGCTTTGGCGTGATTCCTATGTTACCATCTTAACTGGAAGTCTTTTTGTCTTTTTTTTTTTTTAACCTTTCTCAAGTACCTGAAGCATCTCTTAGTTTAATATTAGAAGGGGAAAATGGTGTATAATCTGGACATGGTGGTATACACTGTCATTCTAGTTCTTGGGAGGTGAGACAGGAGGTTCAGAAATTCAAGGCCAGTTTCTGCTATATAATGAGTTTGAGGCTACCCTGAGATACATGAGACCCTGTCTCAAAACAAAACCAATGCTGGGCATGTAGCTTAATGGTAGAGTTCCTGTCTATCATGCACAAAGTTTGATCCTCAACATTACCAAACAAACAACAAACCACAGAACAAATAATAGTGATGTAATGATAGTTAAAATTGAAAAAGGGTGAAAATTGCACAATCTTATACCCTTTTTCCTGTTTTTGTGTATTTTTAGGCATAGTCTCACTCTAGCTCAGACTGACTTGCAACTTACTCTGTAGCCCAGACTGATCTCAAACTCATGGTATTGTTTTTATCTCAGCCTCCCACAGGCTGGTATTATAGATGTGAGCTGCTTCACCAAGCTTTATACTTGTTTTTCTTTTTAATTTTTAATTGACAACCTCCATAATTGTAGACAATATCCCATGGTAATTCCATCCCTCCCCCCACTCTCCCCCTTTCCCCTTTGAAATTCCACTCTTCATCATATCCCCTCCCACACTAATCAGGCTCTCTTTTATTTTGATGTCATGATCTTTTCCTCCTATTTGTGTAGGTAGTGTCAGGCACTGTGAGGTCATGGATATCCAGGCCATTTTGTGTCTGGAAGAGTGCATTGTAAGGAGCCCTGTCTCTGTCTCTTACATTCTTTCCGCCACTTCCTCCGCAATGGACCCTGAGCCTTAGAAGTTGTGATAGAGATATTTCAGTGCTGAGCACTCCCCTTTCACTTCTTCTCAGCACCATTGTTCCCTCTGAGTCATCCCAAGGTCACTGCCATCTGAAAAGAGAAGATTCTCTAACCAAATGTGAGAGTAGCACTAATATATGGGTATGAACATTAAGAGAAGTGCTGATTGGGCAGTTTGGTGAGCAAACTATATACGTTTAGCCTGACAGCAGCAGACATTACACCCTAGGGCTCATGAACTACCCCTGTTATAGGATTTCCGTATCAGGGTTGTATTCCCTCCCATGGAGCAGGCCTCCAGTGCAATTAGAGAGCAGTTGGTTTCCACAATGGCAGACATGCCACTATTCCATTCGTTGGCTCATTTGGCCTGGCTGGCCAAATTTAAGGCTTGCAGTGTCCACTGCTGATTATCCTCACTGGTAATTTCTCTCTCTCCCATTGAACTGCATGCAGCATAGCTTTTTCCAGCTTTCTGTCAGCAAGCTTTATACTTTTAATATAATATTCAACTATTTTCATTTGTGCAATTTCTTCCAATATAAGGTCAATACTATTTGGACAATGACCTACTAAAACTTAAATCTCAATATCAAGGAATATATTTTAAAGTTATTATCAGTTTTTTTGTTTATTAATTATAACCTACATACATATTTATAATTTACCTTGATCATAATCCCCCTACCACTCTCATCCTCCCTGCATTGAATCCCCTCTTCTTTCCAGCTAGTCCCTCTTCTATTTTGATGTCATTTTATTGGCTCTCCTCCATCCATACAACATGTTAATGATGTTAATGGGTTCAATATTATGCAGGTATTGATAGTCGCTGTGAGATCCTGATACATTGGCCATGTGTATCTGGGAGAAAGTGCTCCAAAGAAGTCCTCCTTTTGTTTGGCTCTTACATTCTTTTTTTTTTTTTTTTTTTTTTGGTTTTTCAAGGTAGGGTCTTACTCTAGCTCAGGCTGGCCTGGAATTCACCATGTAGTCTCAGGGTGGTCTTGAACCTCCTACCTCTGCCTCCCAAGTGCTGAGATTAAAGGCATGGCCACCATGCCTAGCAGGCTCTCACATTCTTTCTGCCACCTAATCCACAACAATCTTGGAGGATGTGCTAGAGGTTTCTTGTTCAGTGACACTCAGTTGTCACTTCTCAGTACTTTCATGAGTTTAAGTCTTCCCAGTAGTCACCACCACCTGAAAAGAGAAGTTTCCCTAAGTAAATGTTAGAACCAACACTAATATACAGGCATAAACATAAATATTTAGAGGGCAATTTGGTCAGTATAATATATACATTTAGTCAAACAACAGCAGTAGATTCCTCCCTTGGGTTTATGGTCTTCCCAGCCTTTTTTTTTTTTTTTTTTTTTTTTTTTTTTTTTTTTCCGAGGTAGGGTTTTACTCTAGCTCAGGCTGACCTAGAATTTACTATGTAATCTCAGGGTGGCCTCGAACTCACGGCAATCCTTCTACCTCTGCCTCCCAAGTGCTGGGATTAAAGGCGTACGTCACCACGCCCACCTTAGCCATAGGCTTTTGACTAGGTTTTCAGTACAGTCACAAAGTTCCTCCTGTACAATAGGCCTCAAATCCAACCAGAGGGAAGTTAAGACTATTGATGATTTTCCCCCCAGTAACCTACATAGTAATTTCCAGCACTATGACAGCTAGCCAGCAGGGAGAAGGCTTCCAGCTCAGTTCTAACTGGATTTCTCAGTGTCCTGCAACCAAAACATGTGGTTTTTTCAGCAATAGGGTCTTATCATTTAGTTCTGGAGAGCAACCAAGAAGCTTGAAAATAGCCTGTTGTAATCTCTCAAACAACTGCAGCTGAACAGGCGTTGCCTCTAGCCTAAAACTCATTTCTTTCTGTGCCATATCCATCTGCTCACACCAGTCCATTTCTATGCAATACAAATCTGCACAATGGAAAAATGTAATAAACCTCTCACACAAACTGCCTCTAGCCCAGTCCAATCATAGTTCTTTCTTCCCCTCATAAGCGAAGCCTCACAGTCCACAGTTATTACTACATTTATATCTTTCAACTCTGACCAGAATAGCCCATCTAACTGGGGAGCCAGTGCTCAGAGAATGTAGTAATATAAGGAGTCCAGTATAAGATATTCATCCCCAAAGTAAGTCAATAATCTTTGGGGTTATGATTCTTGTGTAGAAATAAAATCTGGAATAAGGGTGGGGAGGTTGTTCAGCAGTTAAAGGCACTTGCTTGCAAAGCCCAATGGCCTATCCTGGATTCAACTCCCTAGTACCCTGATGTGCTATTCTCTTTCTCTCTCTCTCTCTCCTGCTCTACTTGTAAACAAATAAGATCTTTTTTAAGCCGGGCATGGGGCACACACCTTTAATCTCAGCACTTGGGAGGCAGAGGTAGGAGGATTGCCATGAGTTCGA
Organism: Dipus sagitta; assembly: GCA_036346955.1. Classification (NCBI taxonomy): domain Eukaryota; kingdom Metazoa; phylum Chordata; class Mammalia; order Rodentia; family Dipodidae; genus Dipus; species Dipus sagitta. The sequence continues at coordinate 28,955,287 of CM070788.1, forward strand.
GGCCACCCTGAGACTACATAGTGAATTCCAGGTCAGCCTGGGCTAGGGCAAGACTCTACCTCAAAACAAACAAACAAACTATATATACATATTTTCTTTTTTTTTTTTTAAAGAATATTTAGTTGTGACAGAGTAATTGTGGGTACACCAGGGCCTCCTGCCACTGCAAATGAACTCCAAATGCATGTGACATTTTGTGCATCTGGCTATAAATGGGTATTGGGGAACAGAACCTGGGCCAGCAGGCTTTGCAAGCAAGCACTTTTCACCACCAGCCATTTCTCCAGCCCAAAGAGTTGGTTCTTTAAAAAGACTAAAAAGATTGATAAATGCTTAGTCAAAGTAACCAAAAGGAAAAGACCCCAAAATTAATAAAATTTGTGATGAAAAGGGAGACACTACAATAAATACCAATAAAATTCATAAGCCATGAGGTTATTCTGAGGCAGTTTAGGGGTAACATCCCCTTCCCCAAATACAGTAGAAGCAAGGATTGACCTTGGGCCTGTAAGGGAGAATCTGGCTCTTTTTCAATATCCTAAAACCACACCAGACAGGTGAATAATGCCTCTGCTCTTATCTCTTCCTTTCTTGGGAGAGAAAGGAATATAAAGGGATTAGTTTCTTTCACAGAAAAACCTGACCTCAGGCACCAGGTGTCAGGAGTCAATGGACAATTCCAGTTGCTCATCCAGAGAACTCAGATAAAAGACCCCAGTATGAGTCTCTGGGTGGGATTTCCTATTTTCTAGGAACCCCACTCCTACCCTCATGGACAGGAGTCATATTTCATTCCTTTTGTTTTGTTTTGTTTTGTTTTTTTGAAGTAGGGTCTCACTCTACTCCAGGCTGACCTGGAATTCACTATGTAGTCTCAGGGTGGCCTTGAACAACTATGGTGATCCTCCTACCTCTGCCTCCCAGAGTGCTGGGATTAAAGGCATGCGCCACCACACCCGGCCTCTAAATATTTTTTTTTGTTGTTGTTGTTTATTTTTATTTATTTATTTGAGAGCGACAGATAGAGAGAGAAAGAGGCAGATAGAGAGGGAGAGATAATGGGCATGCCAGGGCCTCCAGCCACTGCAAATGAACTCCAGATGCATGTGCCCCTTGTGCATCTGGCTAGAGTGGGTCCTGGGGAATCGAGCCTCGAACTGGGATCCTTAGGCTTCACAGGCAAGGGCTTAACCACTAAGCCATCTCTCCAGCCCTAAGTCTTTTTTTTTTTATTATTTTATTATTTATTTATTTGAGAGTGACAGACAGAGAGAGAAAGAGGCAGATAGAGAGAGAGAATGGTCGCGCCAGGGTCTCCAGCCACTGCAAACGAACTCCAGACTCTATGTGCCCCCTTGTGCATCTGGCTAACGTGGGTCCTGGGGAATCCAGCCTCGAACCGGGGTTCAGGCTTCACAGGCAACCACTAAGTCATCTCTCCAGACCACCTAAATCTATTTTTAATAATTGTTGCATAGTACTTGAAAATGCATTTCAACTGCTAAAAAATATTTTAAAATATTTAAAATGCCAGGGCCTCTAGCCACTGCAAACAAACTCCAGATGCATGTGCCACCTTGTACATCTGACTTATGTGGGTCCTGAGAAATTAAATCTGGCTCCTTTGGCTTTGCAGGCAAGCACCTTAACTGCTAAACCATCTCTCCAGCCCAAATCTTTCTAAATCTTATCCTGTGGTCTGTGCATTTCATTCATTGAAATTCAAATGAGAAAAATCCAGAGGTCATTGACTTCAGTGCAAGCTTTGTGGGATGATGATCTTTCAGAGCCTTTTAGTTCCTGAGTTACTGTCTACTCAACAGCCAAGGCTGCACAGCTCTCAAAGACACCCCAAATTACTATATCAATACCTTAAAGACTTATTTCACTAAATTGAAAAGTTTAAAGAAATGAATGAATTTCTCGATGCGTATCACTTACCAAAGATAAACCGAGATTATAAACAAAACATATCTATAATAAGCAACACAACTTACACAGTAGAAAAATGCTCCCACCTAAAAAAAGTCCAGGGCCAAATGGACTCACTGCCTACAGGACCTTTAAAGAAGAATTAAGGCCAGGCATGCCTTTAATCCCCGCACTTGGGAGGCAGAGGTAAGAGAATCACTATGAGTTTGAGGCCACCCTGAGACTACATAGTGAATTCCAGGTCAGCCTGGACTAAAGTGAGACCCTACCTCCAAAAACAAACAACAACAACAAAAAAGAATTAATACCAACCTTTTGAAATAGAAAACAAATGAATATGCTTGCAAACTCTTTTTATGATAGCAGTAGTACCCTGAGACTAAAACCAGATGAAGACACAAAAAAGTTTTAAAAAAAAAAAAAAAGGGTGAGGCGAGAGAGACAATTACAGACCAATCTCCCTGATGAACAGAGACATAAACATTCCTAATAAAGGGCTGGAGAAATTGCTTAGTAGTTAAGATGCTTGCCTGCAAAATCAAGGAACTGGGTTTGACTCCCTAGGACCACCTAAGCCAGGTGCATATGGTGGCACATATGTCTGGAGTTTGTTTGCAGTGGCTACAGGTCCAGATGCATTTATGTTCTCTCTCTCTCTTTCACTCTCACTCTCTGTCTTTCTCAAATAAAAAAAAACAAAAATTTAAAAAATATATATATGTGTGTGTTTGGTTTTTCAAGGTAGGGTTTTCCAGGCTAACCTGGAATTCCCTATGTAGTCTCAGGGTGGCCTTGAATTTACAGCCATCCTCCTACCTCTGCCTCCCAAGTGCTGGGATTAAAGGCGTGCACTACCACATACAGCTCTTAAATATATTTTTTAAAAATTCCTAATAAAATACTTGGAAAAAGGGATGGAGAGATGGGTCAGCGGTTAAAGTGCTTACCTGCAAAGCCTAACAACCTGGGTTCAATTCTCCAGTACCCATGTAAAGCCAAATGCACAAAGTGTTGCATGCATCTGGAGTTTTTGTGTTTGTTTGTTTTGTTTTTTGGCAGTGGCTGGAGGCCCTGGCATGCCCATTCTCTCTCTCTCTCTCTCTCTGTCTCTTCTTTCTCTCTGCTAGGAAATAAATAAATAAATAAAATATTTTTAAAATACCTGCAAACAAATTCAAGAACACATCAAAATAATCATTTATCACAATCAAGTGGACTTCTTTTCCCCAGAGATCCAGGGATAGTTCAACAAATGTAAATCCATAAATGTAATACATCACATAAATGGACTCAAGGACAAAAATCATATGATCACCTCAATAGATGTAGAAAAAAAGGCTTTTGACAAAATGAAGCATCTTCTCATGATAAAAGCCGTGGAGAGACTAGAGTTAGAGGGGATATATTCAATATAATATAGGCTACATATGGGCTGGAGAGATTGCTCAGCTGCTAAAGGGACTTGCTTGCAAATTCTGGTGGCCTGGATTCTATTCTTCTTCAATATCCATGTGAAGCCAGACACCCAAAGTGGCACCTGTGAAATGGAGTTTGTTTGCAGTGGCAGAAGGCCCTGATGCTCCCATGCTCACTCTCTCTCTCTCCCTCTCTGTCTTTGTCTCAAATAAATAAATGATATATTTAAAAGATACATCTGACAAACCTATGGCCAACATTACATGGACAAAAATATCAAAACATTTCCCATAAACCCAGCAATAAGATAAGAGAAGTAAATAAAATGAATACAAATGGGAAAGAAAGAAGTGAAAGTGTTCTTGGGGCTGGGGAGAAAGCTCAGCAGCTAAAGGTACTTGCTTGCAAAGATTGCTGGCCCAAGTTTAGTTCTCCAGCACCCACATAAAGCTGGACACAAAGTGGCTGGAGTTAATTTGCAATAGCAAGAGACGCTCACACACATGTGCAAATAAAAAAAATAAGTATCATTATTTGCAGATGATATTATTCCATACATAAGAGACTCTAAATACTCCATAAGAAAATTTCTACATCTGATAAAGCAAAGTGGCAGCATACATATACAGCTAACGTATACAATTGAGTGGTCTTCCTATAAATCAATGACAAGCATGCTAAGGAAGAAATATACCATTCACAATAACCTAAAACAAATACCTTGGAATAAACCTAACCAAAACAGTGAAAGATCTCTACAATCAAAATTTTTAAACACTGAAGAAAGATATTAAGGAAGATATTAGACAATGGAAAGATGTCTCATGCCCTTGGATCAGAAGAATCAATACTGCGAAAATGGCATCTTAACTTAAAGCTTAACTTAAAAGCAATCTAAAATTCGCAGCAATCCCAATTAAAATTCCAATACAATTCTTCACAGAAATAGGGAAAACAATCTTAAAATTCATATGGAAACCTTGAGGACCCTAGATAACCAGATCAATCTTAAACATAAAGAATTTTGCTAGTGGAGTCATTGTACTTGGTTTCAAGTTATATTTCAGAGCCATGGTAACAAAAACAGCATGGTACTGGCAAAATAAAATAAGAGATATTGGGCTGGAGAGATGGCTTAGCGGTTAAGCGCTTGCCTGTGAAGCCTAAGGATCCCGATTCAAGGCTCGATTCCCCAGGACTCATGTTAGCCAGATGCACAAGGGGGCAAACGTGTCTGGAGTTCATTTGCAGTGGCTGGAGGGCCTGGTGCGCCCATTCTCTTTCTTTCTCTCTGCCTCTTTCTCTCTCTGTCTGTCGCTCTCAAATAAATAAATAAAAATAAACAAATTTTTTTTTAAATTTTAAATAAGAGATATATACATCAGTGAAGTAGAATAGAGAACCCAGATATAAACCCACATAGACATAGCAACCTGATTTTTGACAAAAAATACACATTGGAGAAGATAACCTTTTCAACAAATGGTGCTGGGAAAACTGGATAGCCATATGTAGAAGTATGGAACTACATTCCTATTATCTTGCCCTTCCCAAAAATCAACTCCAGGGGCTGGGGAGATGTCTCAGAGGTTAAATATGCTTGCTTGAAAAGCTTGCTGGCTTCCCAAGTCAACCACGTAAAGTTGGACAGAAATTCAAGAGACCCTGGCACACCTATGCACAAACATACCCATACATTCACAATAAATAAATATTTTTTAAAAAAGCAATTCCAAGTGAATCAAAGATATTAATGCAAAACACACAACTGTGAAACTGATAGAGGTAGAAGTAGATGAAGCACTTCAAGATATAGGCACAGATAAGGGCTGGAGAGAGCTCAGTGGTTAAAGGTGCTTGCTAGCAAAGCCTGATGGCTGTGTTCAGTTCCCCAGTACCCACATAAAGCCAAATGCACAAAGTGGTGCATGTGTCTAGAGTTTGTTTACAATGGCAAGAGGCTCTGGTGCACCCACTTTTTTTTTTCTCTCTCTCTCCTTACAAATAAATAAATAAACCAAGCATAGTGGCACACGCCCTACGTGGGAGGATTACCATGAGTTTGAGGCCACCCTGAGACTACATAGTGAATTCCAGCCAGAGTGATACCCCACCTCAATAAATAAATGAATAAATAAATAAATAATATAGGCATAGGTAAGGATTTTCTCAACAGGACTTTATTTGCTTATAAAATATTGTCAATCATTGACAAGTGGTACTTTATGAAATCACAAAGCTTCTATACAACAAAGGAAACTTAAAAAAAAAATCCTCGCTGGGCGTGGTGGCGCACACCTTTAATCCCAGCACTTGGGAGGCAGAGGTAGGAAGATCGCCGTGAGTTCGAGGCCACCCTGAGACTCCATAGTAAATTCCAGGTCAGCCTGGGGTAGAGTGAGACCCTACCTCGAAAAACCAGAAAAAAAAAAAAAATCCTCATTTGCAAGCAGAGAGAGGGAGAGAGAGAGAGAATGGGTACACCAGGGCCTCTTGCCACTGCAAACAAACTCCAGACACGTGCTACTTTGTGCATCTGGATTTACATAGGTACTGGGGAATTGAACCCAGACCATCAGACTTTGCAAGCAAGCGCCTTTAACCACTGAGCAATCACTCCAGCCCCCAACAAAGGAAACTTTTTTTTTTTTTTTGATTTTTTGAGTTTTTTGAGGTAGGGTCTCACTCTAGCCCAGGCTGACCTGGAATTCACTATGGAGTCTCAGGGTGGCCTCGAACTCACGGCGATCCTCCTACCTCTGCCTCCCAAGTGCTGGGATTAAAGGCGTGCGCCACCACGCCCGGCAAAGGAAACTTTTAATCAAATAAACAGCCTACAGAATGAGAGAATTTTTTTCTTTTTTAAAAAATTTTATTTTATTTATTTGAGTGTGAGAAAAAAGAAAGAGAGAGAGAGTATGAGCGTGCCAGGGCCTCTAGCCACTGCAAATGAACTTGAGACACATGCACCACCTTGTGCATCTGGCTTATGTGGGTATGTGGGTCCTAGGGACACAAACCTGGGTCCTTTGGCTTTCCAGGCAAGCACCTTAACAACTAAGCCATCTCTCTAGCCTGAGAATTTTTTTTTCAAGCTATACGTCTAATATAGCATTACTATCTAAAACATACAAAGGACACACACACAAAAAAAGAAACCGAAGAAATCAAACAACCCAATCAATAAATGGGCTAATGAAATTAATGGACAGCTCTCAAAAGAGAAAATAGAACTGATCAATAAAAATAAGGGAGGATGCCTGGAGAGATGGCTTAGTGGTAAAGGCGCATGCCTACAAGGCCTAAGGACCCAAGTTCGATTCTCCAGGTCCCACATAAGCCAGATGCACATGGTGGTACATGTGTCTGGAGTTTGTTTGCAGTGGCTAGAGGCCCTGGTATGCCTATTCTCTCTCTCTCTCCCCCCTCTCTGTCTCTAATAAATAAATTTAAAATATCTGTTTAAGAAAAAAATATGGGGGAAAAGAGCTGGAGAGATGGCTTAGTGAGTAAGACACTTGCCTGCAAAGCCTAACAACCCGGGTTCAATTCCCCAGTATGCACTGAAAACCAGGTGCACAAAATGGTACATGCATCTGGAGTTCATTTGCAGTGGCTAGAGGCCCTGGCACACCCATTCTCTCTCTCTTCTCTTTGTCTTTTTCTGCTTCCAAATAAATAAATGAATAATTTGTGTTGGTTTTTTTTGTAATTTTTTATGAGGGAGAGAGAGAGAAAGAGAGAGAGAATGGGTGCACCAGCCACTGCAACTGAACTCCAGACATATACATCATCTTGTGCATATGTGCAGCCTTGCACGCTTGTGTCACCTTGTGCATCTGGCTTATGTGGAATCTGGAGAGTCAAACCTGGGTCCTTAGGCTTCACAGGTAAACACCTTAACCACTAAGTCATCTCTCCAGCCCAATAAATGAATAAGTTTTTTTTTTTTTTTTTTTTTTTTTTTTGGTTTTTCGAGGTGGGGTCTCACTCTGGCCCAGGCTGACCTGGAATTCACTATGTAGTCTCAGGGTGGCCTCGAACTCACAGCGATCCTCCTACCTCTGCCTCCCGAGTGCTGGGATTAAAGGCGTGCGCCACCACGCCCGGCTTGATGAATAAGTTTTTTAAAGTATGGAAGAAGCCAGGTGTGGTAGCACATGCCTTTAATCCCAGCACTCGGGAGGGAGAGGTGGGAGGATCACTGTGAGTTCGAGGCCACCCTGAGACTACATAGTGAATTCCAGGTCAGCCTGAGCTAGAGTGAGACTCTATCTTGAAAAACTAACTAACTAACTAACTAACTAACTAACTAACTAAATAAATAAATAAATAAATAAAAATTTAAAAAAATAAATAAAAGTATGGGGGGAAAAAAGCCAGGCATAGTGGTGTACATCTTTAATCCCAGCACTTGGGAGGTGAAGGTAGGATTGCCATGAGTTTGAGGCCAGCCTGGGATACAGAGTGAGTTCCAAGTTAGCCTGGGCTAAAGTTAGACCCTGCTTCAAACAAACAAACAAAAATATATGTTTAAAAAAAAGGGAGAGGGCTGGAGAGAGGGCTTAGCAGTTAAGTGCTTGCCTATGAAGCCTAAGGATCCCGATTCGAGGCTCAATTCCCCAGGACCCATGTAAGCCAGATGCACAAGGAGGCGCAGGCATCTGGAGTTCATTTGCAGTGGCTGGAGGCCCTAATGCACCCATTCTCTCTCTCTTTCTCTCTCCCTCTCTCTCTCTCTCTCTTTCTGCCTCTTTCTCTCTGTGTCACTCTCAACTAAAAAATATAAATAAACAAAAAAAGGGGGGGATCTGGGGAGATGACTCAGGGATTAAAGATCCTTATTTGTAAAGCCTGCATCCTGGGTTCAATTCCACAGCCACCCATGTAAAGCCGATAGGCATTCATTTGCAGTGACAAAAGACCTTGGTGTGGCCAGGCGTGGTGGTGCAAGACTTTAATTCCAGCACCCAGGAGGCAGAGGTAGGAGGATCACCATGAGTTCCAGGCCACCCTGAGACTACATAGTTAATTCCAGGTCCTGGACCAGAGTGAGACCCTACCTCAAAAAAACAAAAACAAACAAACAAAAAAAAGACTTTGGTGTGCCCATATATAGTCACCCCATACATATGCATACATACATATATATGCAAATAAATAATCTTTAAAACAAAATAAAGCCGGGTGTGGTGGCACACGCCTTTAGTCCCAGCACCTGGGAGGCAGGGATAGGAGCAAGCCTGGTCTAGAGCAAGACCCAACCTCGAAGAACCAACATAAATAAATAAAAATATGAAAAAATTTTACCTGCACTAGCCATTAGAAAAATGTAAATCAAAACTACATGGAAGCTGGGCATGGTGGTGCATGCCTCCAGCACTCAGGAGACAGAGTTAGGAGGATCACCAGGCCTCCCTGAGACTACATACTGGCTTCCAGGTCAGCTTGGGCTACAGCGAGACCCTACCACAAAAAAAACAGACAAGAAAACAAAACAAAGCAAAAAACTACATTGAGATGCTCTCTTCTTTCATCCAGAATGACAGTTACTAAGAAAACAAATAAATGCTAGAAAGGATGTGAGCAAAAAGCAACCTTTATACACTATTGGTGGAAAGGTCCATTATTCCAGCCATTATGGAAGTCAATATGGAAGTTTCTCAAAAAACTAAAAATAGGGTTGGAGAGATGACTTAGCAGTTAAGGTGCTTGCCTGCAAAGCCAAAGTACCCAGATTCAATTCCTTAGGACCCACGGAAGCCAGATGCACAAGGTAGCACATGCACCTGGGGTTCGTTTGCAGCAGCTAGAGGCCCTGACATGCCCATTCTCTATCTGCCTCTTCCTCCCTACCAATAAAATAAATAATATATTTTTTAAAAACCTAAAAATAGCTTTTCTGTATGATTCAACTGTATTATCCCTGGGTATTCACCCAAAGGATCCAAGTCAACATATCACAGAAATACTTATCAATATCAATGATACTGATATTAAATGATATTAAAATATCAATGTTTATTTCAGTATTATTCATAATAGCTAAATCATAGAACCAACCAAGTATCCAGCAACAAAGGATAAATTAAATGTGGTATATAGGCTGTCTGAACTGCCTGACCACCTGGGAACCTCCAGCTGCTGGTGAGTTTCCCTTTGGCTGGCCGGGGCGAGGGGAGAGCCCAGTAGCCCTTACTCTCCACATGGGCTCATTATCCCCTCCAGCACCCCACATGGCAGGAGTTTCTTGAACTTTCTTTTCTTTCTTTTTTTCTAAATTTTTTATTTACTTATTTACCAAGCAGAGAATGACAGAGATAGAGAGAAGAGAGACAGACACAGAGAGAATGGGCATGCCAGGGCCTGTAGCCACTGCAAATGAACTCCAGATGCACGTGTCCCTTGTGCATCTGGCTTATGTGGGTCCTGGGGAATTGAACCTGGGTCCTTTGGCTTCGCAGGCAAATGACTTACTGCTAAGCCATCTCTCCAGCCCATGAACTTTCTTTTCTTTCTTTTCACTCCATAGTTTTCCCAGGCCCTCCACATGGGATCTCTAGCCGCATGGTTGCCTTTCCTTGACTCTGCACTTCTCTCAAGAAATATAATTTAATAATTTAAAAATATGGTATATATACCAAATAACTTTTTTAATGTGTTTATTTATTTATTTGAGAGAGACAGAGAGAGAGAGGAAGAAGCAGAGAGAGAGGCAGACAGAGAATGGGCATGCCAGGGCCTCCAGCCACTGCAAACGAACTCCAGACACATGTGCTACCTTGTGCATCTGGCTTACGTGGGTCCTGGGGAATTGAACTGGGGTCCTTTGGCTTTGCAGGCAAGTGCCTTAACCTCTAAGTCATTTCTCCAGCCCCAAAATGTAACTTTTTCAGACATAAGAACAAAGTTATTAGTTATGAAGGCTCCTGAGGTAACTTAAAACAATCAGGCTATTATCTCTGTTGTTGGTGTTCCCCGGAACTATGTGAGATACTATTGCTAAGATACCACAAACTTTGGTTGCAGGACATAGAGAAACCAAGCTAAAACTGAACTGGATGCTCCCTCCATGCTGGCTGGCATTCACAGTGCCAGAAGGCCCCATGCAGGCTGCTGTGGGACCTGTATACTACACTCCTGATTAGCTTGGCAGGTTGTGCCCAGTGGTGCAATAGTGTCATGATTATCAAGGAATCTACTTTCTGATTGGATTTGAAGCCTGATCCACAAGAGGGAATCCACATCTGATAGTGCAAGCCTAGTAAAGTGATGGATAGGGAGGCCATCATCCCTGATGGAAAAGCTACTGCTGGTTCTTAGTTAAACAGACATGATGAGCCTGCTGAATTGCCTTCTTCTAAATACTTTTGTTTATGCTCATAAACTAGTGCTACTGACAACTTTGGTTAAAGAAGCTTCTGTTTGCAAGGGGTGGCAGTTAGTGCAGAGATTTATAACAGGCCAAGGTGCTAAGAATAAATGACTGTTGTATGCTCAGTCCTAAATGGGACACCTTTATCACTTCTTCAAGACTCATCAAGGAAACATCACACAAGAAGAAATGGAAAGAATGCTAGAGCCAGAGGAAGGGGTAGAGTGTTGTAGAATTCTGTTCTCAGGGCAAAATATATCCATTGCACGCTAGAATTCTCAGCACCTGTGATTACCTGCATAAGATCTGCACAAAATTGGTCAGTCAACATCCCATCATGGGGTGAGGGGTGAAATGTCCATGATGCTCCACTGGGCCCCAAGGATTTAAAGTTTGCTAGGGGGAGACATTTTCTTTAGTGGTATAGCCACTGATAAGTTGCCAATGATAACTTGTTACCCATGCTCCATATAGATAGATAGATATAGATATAGATATAGATATATAGATTTTTTTTGTTTTTTTGATGTAGGGTCTCACTCTAGCTCAGGCTGACCTGGAATTCACTCTGTAGTCTCAGGGTGGTCTTGAACTCACAGTGATCCTCCTATCTCTGCCTCCCAAGTGCTGGGATTAAAGGTGTGCGCCACCATGCCTGGCTCCATGCTCCATAATTAAACTCATTGGTTCACCAAAATAATAATAATAGTAGTAGTATTAATAATAATAAATAAGTAAATAAGAACCAAAAAAGTAGAAATGGGACTGTTTTGGAAGAGGAAGAGTTCAATGGGAGGAGGAAAGGAACAAGAGAGGGTAATGAGGGGAGACTGTGATCAACATATAATATACACATGTATGAAAATAAAATTAAACAAACAAAAAAGATTTCTGGGAAGATTGCCCTTGACCTCTGACACCTGATGTCAAGATTAAATGGCGAGACCAGCCACCCATCCAGAGTACTCACATAAAATATCCTGACCAGAGTCATGGGGTGGGCTTCTCAAACACCCTCTTGCTTCCCTAGGCAAGAGCTCTGTCTTCCTTACTTCTCTTCCTCCCCTTCTCTTATGCTCTCCCTCCTAAATCTCAAAGTTATAATAAAATCTTTCTGAACCTTATCCTCTGGTCTATGGATTTTATTCATCGAATTCATAAGATAAGAATCCAGGGACTCCCCCAAGTTACCGGTGCTTTTTCATATACTGGTGCATTGGCAGAGGAACCCTAACATTCTTACATCACTTTTGCTTCTTGCTGGAGAGCTCTGAGCAAATCACTGAGCTTGTTTCCTCACTGATATAGTGGAGATGATAGTGACACCTACTTTACACAACTATGACTTGTTAGCTCACATCTGACAATCTCAGAACCAAATTAGATAAGAATTAGATAAGTTACTCTCTCTGAAAACCTTTATGTTTTGACAGCAATTGTATATCCCTTTCTTTAAAAAAATATTTCTTTTAGGGCTGGAGAGATTGCTTAGTGGTTAAGGCACTTGCCTGCGAAGCTTAAAGACCCAGGTTCAATTTCCCAAATCCCATGCAAGCCAGATGCACATGGTGGCACAGTGCATGTATCTGGAATTCATTTGCAGTGGCTAGAGGCCCTGGTGTGCCCATTCTCTCTCTCTCTCTCCTTCTCTGTGTCTAATAAATAAATAATAAAAATTAAAAAATATTTTTAAAGTCAGGTGTGGTGGCGCACACCTTTAATCCTAGCACTTGGGAGGCAGAGGTAGGAGGATCTCCATGAGTTCAAGGCCACTCTGAGACTACAGAGTGAATTCCAGGTCAGCCTGAGCTACAGTGAGACCCTACCTCAAACTCCCCTACAAAAAAAAAAAAAAAAAAAAAAAAAACAGTTATTTGTAAGCAGAGAGAGAGAGAGATAAAAGAGAGAGAGGCAGAGGGAATAGGCACACCAAGGCCTCCAGTCACTGCAAATGAACTCCCAGATACATGCACCACTTTATGTGGGAACTGGAAAATCAACTCTGGTCATTAGATCATCAAGCAAGTGCCTTAACCATTAAGTCATCTCTCTATACCATGTTTTTCCTTTTTTTTTTTTTAAAAAAAAAAGTTTTTTGGTTATTTTCTTATTTGAGAACGATAAACAGAAAGAGGGAGAGAGAGAGAGAGAGAGAGAATGGGCCTCCAGCCACTGCAAATGAACTCCAGATGCGTGTGCCACCCTGCACATCTGGCTTACGTGGGGACTGAGGAATTGAGCCTCGAACCGGGGTCCTTAGGTTTCACAGGCTAAGCCATCTCTCCAGCCCCCCATGTTTTTCCTTTTAACATGTAATATTTTGATGACATGCTGATGTACTCTCGACAGTAGAGCACCATGCTAGTCATGATTATTTCATTGCTGGTACACTAGGCTGACCTATGTTACTATGAATTTGGTGATGAAGCTAAATCCAACATTTGGTACAAACAGAGAATAGAAGAATTTGACCTGCTTTCTAGGTTCCCAAACAGTGAGAGGTTGGATTCCCTGCCTTTTAGCTCCATCTAGTGGAGGTACATGAGCTATGTGATTCAGTTTTCAATTGTACAGAAATTATGGAGAGCTTGTTGTTTTGTTTTTTTTTTTCCTCGAGGTAGGGTCTCACTCTAGCCCAGGCTGACCTGGAATTCACTATGGAGTCTCAAGGTGGCCTCGAACTCACGGCAATCCTCCTGCCTCTGCCTCCCGAGTGCTGGGATTAAAGGCGTGTGCCACCACGCCGGGCTAACTTGGTTTAAAAAAAATATTTTATTTATGGGCTGCACAGATGGCTTAGCTTAAGGCGCATGCTTATGAAGACTAAGGACCCAGTTTCGATTTTCCAGGTCCCACGTAAGCCAGCTGCATAAAGGCCCTGGCATGCTTATTCTCTCTCTCCCTCTCTTTGTCTCAAATAAATAAATAAATAAATAAATAAGTATTTTATTCATTTCAGGAGAGAGAGAGAGAGAGAGAGAGAATATGGGTGCACCACGGCTTTTAGCCGCCGCAAATGAACTCCAGATGCATGCACCACCTTGTGTACTTGGCTATATATGGGTACTAGGGAATTGAACCTAGGGCCTTAGGATTTGTAGGCAAGTGCCTTAACTGCTAAGCCATCCCTCCAGTCAATAGCTTGTTTTTTTATTTTTTTATATTTTATTTATTTGAGAGAGAAAAAGAGGCAGAGAGAAAGAGAGAGAGAGAGAGAAAAGGAGAGAATGGGTGCACCAGGGCCTCCAGCCACTGCAAACAAACTCCAAATGCATGTACTCCCTGGTGTATCTGGCTTACGTGGGTCCTGGAGAATCGAACAAGGATCCTTTGGCTTTGCAGGCAAATACCTTAGCTGCTAAACCATATCTCCAGCCCTTAGCTTATTATTATTATTATTACTATTACTATTACTATTATTATTTTTGGAGGGGGTTTTCGAGATAGGGTCTCACTCTAGCTCAGGCTGACCTGGAATTCACCAGGTAGTCTTAGGGTGGCCTTGAACTCATGATGATCCTACTACCTCTGCCTCCCGAGTGCTGGGATTAAAGGCATGCACCACCATGCTCGGCCCTGAGCTTGGTTTTTTTAAAATGCAAACGTATTCAACTTCTTACAGTTCAACACATACATTTTTGGTCCTGATTGTGGTACTTAAAGCAACAATCTGGCTGAGGTTGTAGCAAAGCTGTGGTAGATTGCTTGTCTAGCAGTCACAAAGCCCCAAATTGACCCTCAGCACAGCACAGCTGGATGTGGTGGTGGTGCATGCCTATAATCCCAGCACTTGGAAGATGGAGGCAGGAATATCAGAAGTACAAGGTCATCCTTGGCTACACAGCCTGAGCTGTATTAGACCCTGTGATAAAATGAAAGTAAAATCTTTGAATTCTTGGAGCTGATCTGAAAGTTGCAGCCCTTGTATTTAGAACAGGAAGGTTGGAGTCATCATTAATGTTGCCACATTTGTTGTGTCCACTCTGTCATAGACCCCAAGGAACAAAGTTTTAGAAATAATCAGGTCATATGTACTAACTTAATGTTGCCTTTGGGTTTATCTATTTAGCTTAGGAAGGGATAGGACACTTTGCTAGACTGTAGATTTAAATCTTTCAGGCTCTGCTCCTTTGATGTGCTTTGAACAGTGATGGCTACAGGGACAACCAGCCAAGGAAGGCCTGAATAACATGGTTTCCAGCCTTTTGTCCATAGCATGCTAAAAGGCAGCAGAAAGCTGTTGAGCCTGAGGGAACCATGTCAAAGATAATGCATATTATATGATCAGATGATTAGTGACAAGGGGTCAACTTTTCCCTTGTACTTTTCTTGGAAATGTCTGAATCCTCAGAGATAGAAGTAGGGCATAGAGCCCCAAGAGTGTCATAACAAGATTTCCAACCTATTTATCAGAAAGTGAAAGCAAAATAAGATTAACTTGATTTATAGAAAATAGAGACAGAATCTGGGCCTAGAGGCACAGACCTGTGATTCTGGCTATTTGGGAGGCTGAGGTAAAAGGATCACAAGTTCAAGGTCTGTCTGGGCAATTTAGCAAAACATGTATTTTTTGTTTTATTTTATTTATTTATTTGAGAGAGGGTGGGGAGAGAGAGAGAATGTGTGCATCAGGGCTTCTAGCCACTGCAAACAAACTCTAGATGCATGCTCCACCTTGTGCATCTGTCTTATGTGGGTACTGGGTAATTGAACCTAGGTCCATAGGCTTTGCTGGCAAATGCCTTAGCTGCTAAACCACCTGTCCAGGCCTAAAATCCCATATTAAAGAAACCATTTTAAAAAATCTAGAGAGGCTGCACTCTTCTCCCACGAGACAGCCTGGGCTGGTCATTCTCAAACCTTACATCTGGTGCCGTGACTTGGATAGGAGACTCCTGATTGCCCTCTTGGGTGGCCAGACCTCCTTTCCCCTGACCAGACCACTGAGCTGCCACTGACCCTGTGAAGGCTTTGGACCATCTCTGCCTGGTGCCAGCTCTCACACCCACTACAATTCAGCCTAGCTCTTCTTCCCTTCTCCATCTCCTCCCTACTTCTTGGTAAGTATTCCTCACAGGTCGGCCTCTTCTCAGGTTTATCCCTTTCTCATCTAAGCCATGTCAACATGCCAGGCTTCACTCTTGCCTGCTTCTGGGCACCCCAGGTCTCGAGAAAGACACACTCTAGATACCTCGGTTCTCTCTCTCTCCAGACTACCCAGCCTTTTGGCTTGGTTTGCTGGCTTCGAGACACTTTTCTCCTTCCTTCTCTGTTTTTGTCCTTCCATCGCCACTTTCCTCCTTTCCTGTCTCCTCTCAGTTTCTGAGCCCTCTCCCTCTCACCGGAGATGGGAATCAAAGCCTCTAAATTGGTGTCCATCACTGCCCTGTCTTGTCTCATTAAGAATTTAAAACCACGGAGACTACAGGACTGTATTAACACCTTGACCCCTTTAATTTTCTAACTGTCCCTCCTTCAAAAAAAATAAAAAAAAATTTAAAAACCACCTACAGACTGTATTAAACCTTGCCCCTTAATTTTTTACAATTTATGGCTTGAATAATTAAAAAAAAAACTAGAGAAGATAAATGCTTTTTTTTTAAATTTTCAAATATTGAAACTAGAATCCTGTGTCTGACAACACTACATGCTACGTATCATTTTATTAAGTATATGTGCATGTATGTGTGTTCATGTATTTGAAGGTAGGTGCATGCATGCTGTGGTGTATGTTTGGAGGTAGGCTGTCATTCTTTGCCTTCCACTTTGGTTCTTTTTTTCTTGGTGGGGGGCAGTTCAAGGTAGGGCCTCACTCTAACTCAGACTGACCTAGTAATGTGGTAGATGATTTTTTGGTGGATATTGTTTAGGTACAGGGTCTCACTGTGTAGCAGATGTTGGTCTCAAACCCGTGATCTTCTTGCCTCAGCTTCCAGAGTACTGGAATGTTATGTGTGTTCCATCACATTGAGCTTTGGAAGGTAATTTTTTCTTTTCTTTTCTTTCCTTTCCTTTTTTAAAATAGATTTTATTTTTATTTATTTATTAGAGACAGAGAGAGGGAGAGAGAGAATGAGCATGTCAGGGCCTCCAGCCACTGCAAACAAACTCCAGATGCATGTGCCACCATTGTGCATCTGGCTTACATGGGACCTGGAGAATCGAACCTGGGTCCTTAGGCTTCACAGGCAAGTGCCTTAACTGCTAAGCCATCTCTCCAGCACTTCTTTTCTTTTCTTTTTTACCTTCCTTTCTTTCTTACTTTTATTCTTTATTTTTATTTTCTTTTTTCTTTTTCTTTTTTTCTTTCTTCATTTTCAAAAATCATTCATTTGTGCTGGTAAAATAGCTTAGCAGTTAAGGCAGTTACCTGCAAAACCTTAGGAACCAGGTTTGATTCCCTAGTACCCATGTAAGCCAGATGCACAAGGTATCTCTCTCTTTCTGTCTCTATCAGCTTCTTTCTCTCAAGTAAATAAATAAATATTTTTTAAAAACTTTAGGGACCAGGCATGGTGGTGCACATCTTTAATCCCAGCACTTGGGAGGCAGAGGTAGGAGGTTGCCATGAGTTCAAGGCCACTTTGAGACTACATAGTGAATTCCAGGTCAGCCTCAACTAGAGTGAGACTCCACCTTGAAAAACCAAAAAAAGAAAACAAACCTTTAGGGGATAAAAAGATGGATTAGTGGTTAAGGTACTCGCCTATGAAGCCTAAGGACCCAGGTTCGATTCCCCAGTACCCATGTAAGCCAGATGCATGAGGTGGCACATGCATCTGGAATTCATTTGCAGTGGCTGGAGGCCCTGGTGTGACCATTCTTTTTCTCTATCTGCCTCTTTCTCTCCCTCAAATAAATAAATAAATAAATAAACTATTAAAAAAAACTTTAAAAAGAAAATTTATTCATGTTGACATGGACTTGGGAGAATAGCTTTCAAAGCCTAAGTACTGAGCTCTGATAGCTCAGAGATTTTATAGACAGTATAGCAGGCAGACTGATATCAACTTAAATTCATTTTTTGGGTTTTCAAGGTAGGGTCTTGCTGTAGCCCAGGCTGACCTGGAATTCCCTATGTAGTCTCAGGGTGGCTTTGAACTCTCAGTGATCCTCCTACCTCTCTCTCCTGAGTACTGGGATCAAAGGCATGAGCCACCATGCCTAGTCCACTTGAATTCTTTACACTATTGGTGGGTTAAACTTCTAGGCTATGTGGCTAGGGACACAGGCAGGAAGCAATAAGTGACCGGCAGAAACAAAACAATAAACTGTTAGCTCAGCTGAGGGTGATTACCCATAGTTTGGTCTTGTAAAATATCAGACTGACCCAGAATGATACTCAGTGACACAGTTCTGTTGGGTTATGATAAGAATAAGACAAGGTGAGCTGGGCGTGGTGGCAAACGCCTTTAATCCCAGTACTCGGGAGGCAGAGGTAGGAGGATTGCCGTGAGTTCGGGACCACCCTGAGACTACATAGTGAATTCCAGGTCAGCCTGATCTAGAGTAAGACCCTACCTCAAAAAACCAAAAAAAGGAAAAAAAAAAAGAAAAAAAAAAAAAGTGTAAATGCATCAGAAATGACCTCTAGTGAGAATGAGTTAGAGGAAATGCCTGAGAAAGATTTCAAAAAGAATGATTATAAATATGCTCAAAGAAGTCAAAGAGGAAATCAAAGGAATGAAAGAGGAGATCAAAGGAATCAAAGAAGACACAGGAAACCAATTTAATGAAATAAAGAGGTCAATACAAGACATAAATAAGGAAATAGAAATAATAAAGAAAAAACAGTCAGCATTACTAGCAATGAAGAACACAGTCAATGAAATACAAATCTCTGTAGAAAATCTCACCAGTAGAATGGATGAAGGAGAGGACAGAATATCTAAACTAGAAGACCAGGTGGCAGATTTAATACAGTCCAAAAAGGAGAAAGACAAACTAATAGGAAAGTATGAATGGGAATTTCAAGATATCCGGGACATTATGAAAAGATCAAACATAAGAATTCAGGGTATAGTAGAAGGAGAAGAATTTCATTCCAAAGGCATAGTAGGCGTCTTCAACAAAATCATAGAAGAAAACTTCCCCCAAACTGGGAAAGAGGTGCCAATACAGATACAGGAATCCTTTAGAACACCAACCAGACAAAACCTGGAAAGAGCCTCTCCTTGCCATATTACAATTAAATTACCAAACATACCAACCAAAGAAAAAATATTGAAAGCAGTTAGAGAGAAAAATCAAGTTACCTACAAAGGCAAGCCCATCAGGATTACAGCAGATTACTCAACACAAACTTTAAAAGCCAGAAGAAGGGCTTGGAGTGATGTATTCCAAGTTCTGAAAGATAATAACTCTCAACCAAGGTTACTTTACCCTGTCAAGCTATCCATTCAAATAGATGGAGAAATAAGGACATTCCACAACAAAAGCAGGCTAAAGGAATATTTGAAGACAAAGCCAGCTCTATAGAAATTACTTGAAAGAATCCTCCATGCTGAAGAGAAAGAAAAGCACACATATAAGGAACTTGGAAAAAAAACAAACCATACTCAAATACTAGTTAATACCAGAGAGCAAAGGTAAAACTGGAAAGAACTACAAAAAAATGGCAAAAATAAATACACAGCTTTCAATAATATCTCTTAATATCAATGGCCTCAATGCCCCAACCAAAAGACATAGGTTTGCAGACTGGGTTAAACAGCAGGATCCTTCAATTTGTTGCCTCTAAGAAACTCACCTTTCTACAAAGGATGGACATTATCTTAGGGTGAAAGGTTGGAAAACGGTGTTCCAAGCAAATGGGCCTAAGAAACAAGCAGGGGTTGCTATCCTAGACTTCAATCCAACATTAGTTAGGAAAGATAAGGTAGGTCACTTTATATTGATTAAAGGCACACTCCAACAGGAGGACATTACAAACTTAATCATATATGCACCTATCATGGGGGCTCCCAACTTCACCAAACAAATGCTATTAGAACTAAGGTCACAGATAACACCAAACACATATAACACAGATACAAACCGAACAGTTGTAGTGGGTGACTTCAACACCCCACTCTCATCAATTGACAGGTCATCCTGGCAAAAAATAAACAGAGAAGCATCTGGGTTAATTGAGGTCATAGAACAAATGGACCTAACAGATATATACAGGACATTTCATCCAAATGCTGTAGAACATACATTCTTTTCAGCAGCACATGAAACATTCTCTAAAATAGACCATATATTAGGACACAAAGCAAATCTTAAAAAATACAGGAAATTTGAAATAATTCCTTGCATTCTATCTGACCACAATGGAATCAAACTACAAATCAATAGCAAGGAAAGCTATAGAGCATACACAAAATCATGGAAACTAAACAATACAATACTAAATGATGAATGGATCAATGAAGAAATCAAAAAGGAAATCAAAAAATTCAGAGTCAAATGATAATTAGAACACAACATACCAAAACCTTTGGGACACAATGAATGCAGTCCTAAGAAGAAAATTTATAGCTTTAAGTGCCTATGTTAAGAAATTAGAAAGGTCTCAAGTAAACGACCTAATGCTTCACTTTAAAGCCTTGGAAAAAGAAGAACAAGGCAAACCAAAAGGAGAAGGGAATGCACATAGAACTGTTAATATAGTTTAATGGTCAGTAGAAGTTATACATAAAGGCATCCTTTTTGAGATATATTCCAGTTTAGAGAGTGTGTGGGTAGAGTAATAGTCATTATCTCCATCAGGAGAGTTGAATATCCAGTGACCTTCAGTGATGGCCATGTCATCTGAGGAAAGTGAGTATTCAGGATTCTCCCATGTAACGAAGCCTAAGGACTCCAGTTTGAGGCTTGATTCCCCAGGACCCATGTAAGCCAGATGCATAAGGGGCGTATGTGTCTGGAGTTCATTTGCAGTGGCTGGAGGCCCTTGTGCACCTATTCTCTCTCTCTCTCTCTCTCTCTCTCTCTCTCTCTCTCTCTCTGCCTCTTTATCTCTCTGTCTGTCTGTCACTCTGAAATAAATAAATAAAAATTAAAAAAAACCAGAGGGATCCATAACATGTGCCCAGTACATACTACAAGATATGGGGATTGTAGTAGTCAGCTTCAAGTTGATGGAATTAACTTCCAAATCAGACAAAGTTATGGAGGAAGGGATATTTATTGAAGCAGATCCAGGGGAAGTTCCATAATAGCAGAAGAAGCTGGCCTGCTTTCACAAGTCCAAGCTGAGAGAGAAAAATCCACAAATCATCACAAGCAAGCATACTTCAGGAAACTCCAGGCAAAGTTCAAGCACTTAGCATATCTAGGTGTGGAAGTGGTAGAATATTGAAAATTTTGATTGCTTTGTGTTTGTTTTTTCAAGGTAGGGCCTCACTCTAGGTCAGGATGACCTGGAACTCACTCTGTAGTCCCAATATGGCCTTGAACTCACAGCAAACCTCCTGCCTCTGCCTCCCAAGTGCTGGAATTAAAGGTGTGCACCACCATACCTGATTTTTATTGTAGGAGAGTTGATTCATTGTAAATAGGGCAATAATCAGTCATTCTCTAGTGGAGTAACTCTCCCCCTCCCTTTTCCCCCCAAATTTATTTATTTACTAGAGAGACAGAGAGAGAGAGAGAGAGAGAGAGAGAGAGAGAGAGAGAAAGATGCAGATAGAGAGATTAGGCACACCATGGCCTTTAGCAGTTGCTGCAAATAAATTCCAGACACATGTGCTACCTGTGCATCTGGCTTACGTGGGTCCCAGGGAATCGAACCTGAGTCTTTGGCTTTGCAGGCAAGCACCTTAATAACTAAGCCATCTCTCCAGCCCCCATTTTTGTTTTTTAAGGGACAATTTTATTGAGGTAGGGTCTCATTCTAGCCAAGGTTGACCTGGAACTCACTCTGTAGTCCAAGGCTGGACTTGAACTCAGAGTGATCATCCTATCTCTGCCTCCCAAGTGCTGGAATTAGAGGTGTGTGCCACCATGCTTGGCCAAAGGAACAAATTTAAGAGGCCATTGGCATGCTTGACTTTAGGAGTTATAAGTTATTCCAGATTTATTTTGTATCTTTCATTCTTGTAAGAATTTAGACAGGGCCCTGGAGCAATATGTAGGGCTAGTATCAGTTCTGATGGTGTGAGGAACTCCCATGATAGCAAATCATTATAAGAGAGGGAGCTATAGAAGGTGAACATTTTCACCAGTTTGTAGAAAGGCCTAAATATAGCTAGGAAAGGTATTTCTAGTAACATGAATGTATTTTAATTTTCCAAAGACTTGATAATGAGTAACATCCATTTGCCAGATCTGGTTAGATGTAAGACTTCTGTGGTTAATGTCATGAGGGAAAGTAATAGGAGAGAATGTGTTTGACAGATAGGACAAGAATGGACAATTTGTTTAGTCTTGTAAGGGAATATGAAAATATTTATGTAGGGATCCAGCAGCTTGATGAAAAAGCTGGTATGAGGGCAATGCATCAGAGAAAACTCAATTAACTAATAACATTGTCTTTACCAAAAATAGGAGGACCAGGAAGAGAAGAGTGACTATGAAATGCCCAATAAAGAGGGAATGGTGTCTGAGTGAGAGTTTGAATGGAAATGAAAATTTGTAGTGAAGCCTCGTCTGTCTGTGTGTTAAAGCAGCAGGGTAAAGGTGAGGAGTAATATTAGCAACACAAAGTGAGTCTGTGATCATGTCTGGAGAAAATTTTAAGACAAGGAGAGCCACAGCAAGTTAGTCCACTGAGTTGTGGGCTGAGGAAGGGTGTACAAGTGAGACCAGGCTTGTTTATCTTGCCAGCTAATAACTCCTTTTTGGGTCTTCCTGAACCTATCAATAAAAAGTTAAGGCACCCTTTACAGGATGGGGAGAAATAAGGCATGTGAAGAAAACATTAAGCTGGTTGAGCACAGAAATGCATTTATCTTGGGGTAAGGAGTACACAAAAGAGCCCATGTAGTTGGGGACAACAATTAGCAAAGGTTCTGAAAATAGAAACAGAGTTTCTGTTTCTTTCTCCTCTTGTATCAGGGCACTGTGCCAGCCCCAGCAAAGGAGGTGTAGCTGCTGCTGGAGGCCTGTGGTGGCAGTGCTCACAGTGCTGGTGACTCTGGAGCGCTCTGCGTGCAGAAGAGGCTGTGTCCCCAGTGCTGCTGGAGGCCAGTGGGGGCAGTGCTCACAGTGCTGGTGACTCTGGAGCACTCTGCGTGCAGCAGAGGCTGTGTTCCCAGTGCTGCTGGAGGCCAGTGGGGGCAGTGCTCACAGTGGTGGTGACTCTGGAGCGCTCTGCGTGCAGAAGAGGCTGTGTCCCCAGTGCTGCTGGAGGCCAGTGGGGGCAGTGCTCACAGTGCTGGTGACTCTGGAGCGCTCTGCGTGCAGAAGAGGCTGTGTCCCCAGTGCTGCTGGAGGCCAGTGGGGGCAGTGCTCACAGTGCTGGTGACTCTGCAGCACTCTGCCTGCAGAAGAGGCTGTGTCTCCAGTGCTGCTGGAGGCCAGTGGTGGCAGTGCTCACAGTGCTGGTGACTCTGCAGCACTCTGCGTGCAGAAGAGGCTGTGTCTCCAGTGCTGCTGGAGGCCTTTGGGGGCAGTGCTCACAGTGGTCGTGGTGACTCTGGAGCGCTCTGCGTGCAGAAGAGGCTGTGTCTCCAGTGCTGCTGGAGGTGTGTGGGGGCAGTGCTCACAGTGGTGGTGACTCTGGAGCGCTCTGCCTGCAGAAGAGGCTGTGTCTCCAGTGCTGTTGGCAGTGGGTCTGTGGGCACTGTCTATTCTTTGGGGTGCCTGCCACTAATGATGGGGATTTAAGAGGTTGGGTGGTGTTTCAGGTACTGAGGGCCTTTCATTTGCCAGTCTGATGGTTAAAAGCATGTGAAGCCAACAATCTTGCTTACTAGACTCTTTAGGTGGGTCCTGTTTTGTTGGTGGGATTGAATTTGAATATCTCACAGTGGTAGGTTTCTCATGAAATGATTTGATAACATGAGGACATAGATTCTAAATGTGGGAATGAGAAATGTTAACTAGATCTGTAGCCAGTTTGAGCCATGGTCCTATGCATTCCCAGTCTTCCATATCAAAACACTCATTGGGGGATACCCAAAGGGCATTGCTGGCATATGTTAAAAATTTAGATTTTTATCAGAAACTTTACAACCATTAATTTGTAGAAGCATAGATAGCTGTTTTTGGTGAACTTACTGATGTAGTGAGGCTCCCATTATACTGGTTATATTACAATTGAAAGCCGAAGTTAGAAAAGATCATAAAGGAATGAACTGGAGAGAAGACTGCCTAATTAGAGAGGGGCCATTCCATCCTGGATATCAGAGTGTCTGTAGTTCCTACCTGAATGAGTGGATGCATCCTGATCCTTTAGCTGGGTTTGAGGAATGGTGAGTTACTCTGTGATCTCAGTCTTTAGGTCCCTGTTTCCTGTGAGAGTTGACAAAGTCACAGAAAAGAGATCTCTCAGACAACCAAAATTGTCTTTGAACTACTTCACAGGTTGGAAACTCCAGGAGGAGGAATCACACAGCCCAGAGGAGTGTTTGCTTTCTTATTAGACAAAATATATCTATTTATTTTCAAGATTATAGATGAATGTTTAAGTAGAGGTGGCTAATTAAGGAACTTAAATTGAGTACATCTCAGGGAAGGCATATCTGTCTCATGTTAAGGTTATAGATAGAAATGTTTGGGTAGGGCTGGAGAGATGTGCCTGGCTCCGAGAGCCCCATGTTGGGCACCAGATGCCGGGCTTCGAGAGCCGCACGTTGAGCGCCAGATGCCGGGCTTCGCCGGCGGGGGCAGGTAGTGCCGAGGGAAGGACCAGGCCCTGCTGGTTCCTCCCGAGGGGTTGAAGAGGAGATGAGCGTCCGACGACTCAGACCTCTCCTGGCCACCGGAGAAAAACCACACTGAGTCGGGAGTCTTGTCGAAGCAGGAACTCGATTTATTGCTATGAACAGTTGCCTATATAATGTTGGGGATGAAGGCGGGGATTCTAGGATGGTGGGGAAAGGTAAGGGCCAATAGTAAACTGTGACTATTGAAATGATAATTCTAACTCCCATGTGGAGGTAGCAGGTAAGAAGCCATTAGGCGTCTTGCTGAGTCACGTCTGGCCAGAGGCAGATCACCAAACTTTAGCTAGGCTCAAGAAGTTCCACTAGGCCTCACACCTGGGCCTTTCAGAGGCCAACATCTCCCCCTTTTGTTTTTGTAAGAGCATTAGTCACCATGGCCCCTGTCTTAGGTTGTCCCCCTCTGGGGGTCTTAACCATCATTGGGTACCAGGTGTTTAGCTCAGAGCATTCATCATGGCCCCTGTCTTAGGTTGTCCCCCTCTGGGGATCTTACCCGTCACTGGGTACCATGTGTTTAGCTCGGTGAGAACCCACCCCATGGCCTGTCTTAGGTTGTCCCCCTATGGGGATCTTACCCGTCATTGGTCACATGGAGGGCAGAGGAGGTGGCAGTGGGTCATCTGAGGAACTTAATTCCTGAGTTGCCAGCCTGTGATAATGTATTTCGACCTGATGAAGTTTTATTGCCTCTAGCCATTGGTGAATAAATTGTGTAATCTTATTAATTACACAAGGCCCTGACAGTGACGAGAAGGAGGAGGGGGAGGGGCCCAAGTAGAGGGAGAAGGTAGGGGAAGAAGTCATATAAGCCCGTCCGCAGCGGGTTGTCCTGGAGGTCCTGCTGCCTCCTCTCCAAGTCTTCCTGGAGCCTCTTAATCTTGTCCTGGACGATTCCTGATTTATTGGCGTAAAAGCAGCATTTTTCCTGTAAAAACAAACATACGCCTCCTTTTTCGGCCGTTAGTAGGTTTAGTCCTCTCATGTTTTGTGGGACTACCTCAGCCAGGGAGTCTAGATGTTGTTGAAGGTAGGTCTCCCTCTGATATAGGGAGGGCCTCATTTCCAGGGATGATATCTACATCTGGGATTAAGGTGGCTGGGGCACAAAGGCCCGTCCAATTGGTGGGCAGAAAGTCATAGGCCATCCCGCCTCCACAAACATAAACCATTCCAGAAGGTGGGCAGCGTTGAGCACTGGGCTTAGTTGTGTTAAAAGTACAGAAAGAAGGATGAATGTACCCCACATCTATACTGGAATTATTAGGGGAAGGCGGGGCCCAAATGTAAGTTCCAGGGGAAACATTGGGAAAAGCTGGACGGGGATGGGGAAGGTGGCTGAGTAATGTTTTAAGGTCGTACCGGCAACTGTACTGCAAGCAGCCAGAGAGGCCCAGATTGGAGGCAAAGCCAGCAATCCTCCACAAGGGAGGGAATTGTTTAGTTTAGTAGGGTGAAGGACCATTTTAGGAACAGTCCTCAGGGGTGGGACACTCCCTAGACATAAGTTTCTATCAAAAAACTCCTTTTTGTTACAAGAGTTTTTGTACTTTAATCACTTCGCAGTACAAAAGACTATCAAGGCCAGCCAAATGGCTTCCGACACTGAATATACATAATCTTGCTTACATGTAGGTGCTAAAGTCTTGCTCCCAAAGGGCCAGAGCTATGGATACAAGGCCAGCCAAATGGCTTCTGACAATTCCCCCTTTTTTATTTTTTATGAGCTGGGCCCTTCTGGGCCTCAGTGCAGAAAGA
Source organism: Dipus sagitta (assembly GCA_036346955.1). Lineage (NCBI taxonomy): Eukaryota > Metazoa > Chordata > Mammalia > Rodentia > Dipodidae > Dipus > Dipus sagitta. Next base: position 28,981,639 of record CM070788.1, read on the forward strand.
CTATGTCTGTCTTAGGTTGTCCTCTACGATATTTAGGCCTTACCCGTCATCGGTACATGAATTCCATCATCCATGCCCTGTCTTAGGTTGACCTAACTCGAGAGAATCTTACCCGTCTTTGACTACCAGCCTCTGCAGGGGCTTTAAGATAATGTCTCAGGAAACCGGGGTCGGGTCTGTAGCTGTATCCCATGTACTTCTGTACGGATATCCATAAAGGATCTCAAAAGGCATTTAACGAGTATGGGCAGCAGACACAGAATGAGCAAAAGACAAACACCTGTAGCAGCAAAGCTTCCTGTCCAAGAAGTGAGAGAATTCCATCCAGGCAAGGCAGACTTAAAAGCAGATATTAAGTCATCAGTAGTTTTCAAAAGTAAGATGATTATTTTGCAAAGACAAAATCTCTGAATGTAACTGAATCAGATCCAAGGAAATATTATCATTATGTCAAATACCTCTTAAATGTATTTTGCCAATGCTGTTGACTGTTATTATATTTTTTAGAAGTAACACAAATCTATTGAAAATCTACATGACACTCCAAACAAGTTTTAACTTTCAACCTTAGTATCTCTTCACCCAAATACGTAACCACATCATACAGACTGTCTAACAGGTGAAACTGTATCTAGGGTAAGGATTGAGCCCAAGATCTCAAAGGGAGACACAGTTTGAACTTTTTCAGGAGCTACTTTAAAGCTGTGAGTATAAAAGATAGTTAGACATTAAAAGTACAAGCCTAAAGCCAAATGGGTCTTTTTTTTTTTTTTATCTTGAGGGAAGACACATTTAAACCCTCTCCCTGCAGTGAGGAGTGGGTCTGGTCCTCTCCAGGCCCCAGTCAATGTGCCATTTCTAGAAAAATTTGAAATATTTAAGGTGAATAATGCTTTCTTTATCTGGTCATGGGGGGGGGTAGTAATTCCCCCTTTTGTTTTTGTAATTGTGATTTAAGTGTTTGGTCAACAATAGCTTGTCCTCGAGGGTTGTATGGGATGCCTGTGGAATGTGAGATTTTCCAGGTCTGGAGAAAAATCTACAAAAGCCTTGCTTATGAAGCAGGGGCCATTATCTGTTTTAATTTGATCAGGCAGCCCGAGAGTGGCAAAATATTGAAGTATATGACTAATGGCATGTTTAGATTTTTCCCGGCATGTGCCGACACCCAGCAGGCATGCGAAAAGGTATCGGCTGAAAGAAAAATATCAGTGAGCCCAGTCACCACGAGAGGGCGGATTTTTCCCCTGCCCCCACCTGGATCAGTCCAAGGGAGCCACGTGGCAGTCTCCCAGGAGGTGGACTGCGCGCCAACTCCCAGTAGGGGAGGGCCAGGCACAAGCTGCCAGGAGGGGGGCCATCTTTTTTTTTTTTTTTTTAATTACCACATTCCGCCCCTGGCTCCCAATAGATTTATAACCATCACATATTATACATTGTACTAAGTTCAATTTTAAAGGTCCCCACAGTCTTGACCAATTTAAGGTATTGAGACCTGTAAAATCAAACATGTTAAACATTTCTAATCTAAAGCCAGTCTTTGTGCCTGTAATTTTAACTTGTTTGAGGTTTTCCAGCTTAAAATCTTAAATCTCAGCCGGGCGTGGTGGTGCACGCCTTTAATCCCAGCACACGGGAGGCGGAGGTAGGATTACCATGAGTTTTAGGCCACCCTGAGACTCCATAGGGAAATCCAGGTCAGCCTGGGCTAGAATGAAACCCTACCTCGAGAAACCAAAACAAAAAAAACAAAAAATCTTAAATCTCTCAGTCCAATATCTCTAGCCAAGTACATCAGTCCATTACAAATTTAACCTTGATTAAACTCTCTGGGCCTGGGCAGCAGGACGCAGCCAGCCCTTATGCCAGTAGCCCAGTTCCAACAAAGTCCCCTGTAGTCTTTTTTTCCTCTTAGAAAGCTCATAAGCCAAGCCTCGAAGTTTAATCTTATCTGCACTTAGCATTTTAAGACTCTTATTAGAATAGTCCATCAAATTTGGCTTACCACTCCAGAAGACACCTTCAGTTGTAAGCACCAAGTCCATGCCTATTCCTCCAAAACAAAGGTTCCAAAAGATCAACATCCACATGGTCAGGTTCATCTCAGTCCCCTCCTCGGTCTGTATCAGACAGCTTTAGGTTCGCTGAGATAAACTTCCAGACCAGGTACAGTTATGGAGGAAAGGATATTTATTGAAGCTTACAGATCCAGGGGAAGTTCCATAATGGCAGAAAAAGTTGGCCTTCCTTCACAGGCCCAAGCAGAGAGAGAGAGAGAGAAGCACAAGCCTTCAGAAATACAAAAGTCGCAGATGCAGCTTGCCGGCAAATCGAGAGTGAAAGGAAAGAGAAAAGGAACAAAGAGATGTTGATCAACAAGTACAGGTTATAGAAGCAAAGTTTAGTGCATTAAATATAAAGACTACCTCATAACTTATGGGGGTACGCTCACCTGCATATGTACACCAATTGACCTCCTCAACGAATGTCTCTCAGGGGGCACTAGTCTGCCGGACTCCGAGAGCCGCACGTTAGGCGCCAGATGCCGGGCTTCGAGAGCCCCACGTTGGGCACCAGATGCCGGGCTCCAAGAGCCCCACGTTGGGCACCAGATGCCGGGCTCCAAGAGCCCCACGTTGGGCACCAGATGCCGGGCTCCAAGAGCCCCAAGTTGGGCACCAGATGCCGGGCTCCGAGAGCCCCACGTTGGGCACCAGATGCTGGGCTTTGAGAGCTGCACGTTGAGCGCCAGATGCCGGGCTTCGCCGGCGGGGGCAGGTAGTGCCGAGGGAAGGACCAGGCCCGCTGGTTCCTCCCGAGGGGTTGAGGAAGAGATGAGCGTCTGACGACTCAGACCTCTCCTGGCCACCAGAGTAAAACCACACTGAGTTGGGAGTCTTGTCGAAGCAGGAACTCGATTTATTGCTATGAACAGTTGCCTATATAATGTTGGGGATGAAGGCGGGGATTCTAGGATGGTGGGGAAAGGTAAGGGCCAATAGTAAACTGTGACTATTGAAATGATAATTCTAACTCCCATGTGGAGGTAGCAGGTAAGAAGCCATTAGGCGTCTTGCTGAGTCACGTCTGGCCAGAGGCAGATCACCAAACTTTAGCTAGGCTCAAGAAGTTCCACTAGGCCTCACACCTGGGCCTTTCAGAGGCCAACAGAGATGGTTACTTGGTCAGTGGTTAAGGCGCTTGCCTGCAATGCCTAATTACCCAGGTTCAATTCCCTGAGTATCCACATAAAGCTAAATACACAAAGTGGTGTATGCATCTGGAGTTCATAGAGGCCCTGGTGCACCCATGCTAATGTTCTCTCTCCCCCTTTCCTTGCAAATAAATATATTTTAAAAGTTTGGGTAGTAGGCAACTAACTAGGGAAGTTAAAGAGTACATCTGGTGATTATTTCTAAAAGCTAATCATCACAGAAGTTTATACTTGAAATAGAGTATGGACTTAGCTTATCTAGGAAAATATCAGAGAGGAGTTAGAGTTGCCAGTTTTGCATGTGGAGGTAGCAGAGATTGTGGTTGATGTGTCATCTTTTTAAACAGAACAGAACAGAACAGCAGAGAGTATATGAAGACAGCATATATAAGATTAATAAAAAGTATATACTGCTGTAGATTAGGACTGTGCCAGGAAAGCAAATGCAGACTGGGTTAAAAGCTCAACTTTGAATCCCAACACACCTGGTAGCACAAAAAACTTCAGAGTGCCCAAGCAATCCTGAGCTGGAGGTTTCACCATAATTGATTTTAAGATGTATTAGCTGGGCGTGGTGGCATACACCTTTAATCCCAGCACTCGGGAGGCAGAGGTAGGAGGATCGCTGTGAGTTCGAGGCCACCCTGAGACTCCATAGTGAATTCCAGGTCAGCCTGGGCTAGAGTGAGACCCTACCTCCAAAAAAAAAAAAAAAAAAAAAAAAAAAAAAAAAGATATATTGCAGAGCCAGGAGTGGTGGCACATGCCTTTAATCCCAGCACTGGGGAGGCTGAGGTAGGAGGATTGCTGTGAGTTCGAGGCCACCCTGAGACTACATAGTGAATTCCAGGTCAGCCTGGACTAGAGTGAAACCCTACCTCAGGGGTGGGGGGGGGAGGAAGAGATATTGCAGAGCCATAGTAACAATCACAGCATAGTAATGGCACAAAAACATACAAGTAGACCAATGGAATAGAATAGAGAATCCAGATATAAACCCAGGTAGCTCCAGCCATCTGTTTCTTCCTTTCTTTCTTTCTTTCTTTCTTTCTTTCTTTCTTTCTTTCTTTCTTTCTTTTTTTGAAGTAGGGTCTCACTGTAGCTCAAGCTGACCTGGAATTAGTATCAGGTTGGCCTTGAACTCGAGGCAATCCTCCTACCTCTGTCTCCCAAGTGCTGAGATTAAAGGTGTGTGCCACTACACCCGGCTCTGCTTACTACTTATTTGTTTGGGGAGATAGAAAATGGGAATGGTTGCGCCAGGGCCTCTAGCCATGGCAAATCAACTCCAGTGGCATGCATCACTTTGTGCCTCTGGCTTTACATGGGTCAATGGGGAATCTAACTTGAGTCTGTAGGCTTTGCTAGCAAGCGCCCTATCTTCTGAGCCATCTCTCCAGTCCAGCCATCTGATTTTTTACTAAAATTCTAAAAATACTTACTGGAAAAGAGACATCTTTTTTAAACAAATGTTAGAAAAATTGGATAGCTCCTATAGAAGGATGAAACCTGATCCTTATCTCTCTTTATGCACAAGAATTGATTCCAAATGGATCAAATACTTTAAAGTCAGACCTAAGACTGCCAGAGGAAAAAGTAGGGGAAACAATTTATCATAAGACATAGTAGGTAAGGACTTTCTCAATAGGACTCCAGTCTCTTAGGAAATAAGGCCAATTATGAACCAACTGGACCTCATGAAAAAGACAATCAAGTGCTAGAGAGATGGCTTAATGGTTAAGGCATTGCCTGTGAAGCCAAAAGACTGAGGTTTGATTCTGCAGTACCCACATAAGATGGACAAGGTGGCACATGCATCTGGAGTTTGTTTATAGTGGCTGAAGGCCTTGGTGTGCCAATTCTCTCTCTCTCTTGTTCTCTCTTTCTCTCTTTGTCTCTTTCTATCTCCCTCTCAAATAAATAATATAAAATAAAATAAGACATTCAAGCAAAGAGGCAACCTACAGAATGGGAGAAAATCTTTGCCAGCTATACATCTGACAAAGAATTAATATCTAGGATATACAAACAACCAAAACTACTAAATAATAATAAATCAAACAACCACATCAAAAATTGGGCTTTAAAGCTAAACATGGTGGTGCACACCTTTAATCCTAGCACTTGGAAGGCCAACATAGGAGGATTACCATGAGTTTGAGGCCACCCTGAACTAGGTCAGGCTGGGCTAGAGGAAGACCCTGCCCCCAAAAATAAATAAATAAAACAAGAAAGGGTTATAGAACTGAATAGAGAGTTCTCAACAGAAGAAATACAAATGGCCAATAAATATAATTTTTATTTTATTTTTATTTATTTATTGAGAGAGAGAGAGAGAGAGAAGCAGAATGGGCATGCCAGGGCCTCCAGCCATTGCAAATGAACTCCAGACATGTACACCATCTTGTGCATCTGGTTTACATGGTACTGGGGAATCAAACCTAGATCCTTTAGCTTTGCAGGCAAGTGCCTTAACCACTAAGCCATTTCTCCAGCCCAAATATATTTTTTAAATGTTCAACATCTTTAGCCATCAGGGAAATGCAAGTTAAAATTACTTTGAGATTCTGGATAGAATCACTGTCATCAAAAAATCAAATGCTGGCCAGAGTGTAGGTAAAGAGGAATCCTTCTCCATTGTTGATGGGAATGTAAACTGGCCAAGCCATTATGGAAATCAGTGTGGAGGTCTATACTACTCCTGGGGATATACCCTATGGACTCTGTACTTTACTAGAGAGATACTTGCTCATTCATGTTGATTACTGCTCTATTCATGATAGCTCGCAAATAGCATGGGTCTAGTTGCTCAAATGGTGTTTTATTTTTTATTTTATTTTTATTTTTCTATTTTTTTTATCAGAGAGAGAATTGGTGTGCCAGGACTTCCAGCCTCTACAATCAAATTCTAGATGTGTGCACCACCTTGTATGCATGTGCAACCTTATGCGCTTGTTACCTTGTGTGTTTGACTTATGTGGGATCTGGAGAGCCGAACATGAGTCCTTAGACTTCTAAGGCAAGTGCCTTAACTGCTAAGCCATCTCTCTAGCCTTCAAATAGAGTTTTATTCAAATATAAAGAAAAATGAAATTTTTAGAAAAATGGATGGATCTTGAAAAGATTATATTAAGTGAAATAATCCAGGCTCAGAAAGACAACATACCACATGTTCTCTCATATGCAGATCCTAGCCTCTTGCTTTCATATGGAATAGGAATAAGATTCAGTAGTTGAGACCAGGAAGCTAGACAGAGACCATAAAGGAGGGAGAAGAGGGGAGTGTTTAAGGGGAGGGCACAGTAAGAGCTATGCAGACTTTGGGAGGAGAAAAGTCATCAATGGTCTTAACCAGCACTGGACACTGCAAGCTTTATAGCTGGCCAGCCAGGTAAAATGTATTAACTGGTACAATGGTGGCATGTCTGTTTTTGAGAAACCAATTGTTCTCTGATCTTATTTGAGGCCTGTTCCACAAGAGTGAAATCATGCCTTGTCCTGAAAACCTAGCCAAAAGCCTATAGCTAAGGAGGTCATAAGCCCTAGGGGGAAACTACTACTATGGCCTAGCTAAATGGATATATTATATGTTGCAGTTACCTTCTCATTGTTGGGAGAAAACACCAGACCAGAAGCAGCTAATAGGAGAAAGTCTTGATTTCAGGCTTACAGGTTTCAGAGGAACTTCATGGCAGAGGAAGCTGACTCATTTCATCCATATCAGAGGGAGATAGCAATCACTAGCTGGCTCTAAACACACGCAGTAGGTCTGGACTCCTCAATCCCCAGTGATAACCTCCTCCAGGAGGGCTCTGCCTGTCGAAAGATTAATTAAAAACACCCTGAGGAAGGGCTGGAGCGCTGGCTTAGTGGTTAAGGTGCTTGCCTGTGAAGTCTAAGGACCCATGTTCGATCTCTCTCCAGATCCCATGTAAGCCAGGTGCACAAAGGTGAGGCAAGTGCAAGGTTGCACATGTCCACTAGGAGGTGCAAACATCTGGAGTTCGATTTCAGTGGCTGAGGCCTTGATGCAACAATTCTTTCTGTCTCTTTAGCTCTCTCTAAAAAATAAAAATTAAAAAAAATTTCAAAATATATATCTGAGCTAGACGTGCTGGTGCATGCCTTTAATCCCAGCACTCAGGAGGCAGAGGTAGGAAGGTTTTCATGAGTTCAAAGCCACCCTGAGACTACAGAATGAATTCCAGGTTAGCCTGGGCTACAGTGAGTCCCTACCTTGAAAAAAAAAATACTTGAGGTGTTAGGTGTGATTAATCCAAGCACTTGGAAGGCAGAAGTAGGAGAATCACTGTGAGTTCCAGACCAGCCTGAGACAACACAGTGAACTCCAGGTCAGCCTGGTCTAGAAGGAGACACTACCTCAAAAAATCAAACACACACACACACACACACACACACACACACACACACATAACTGAGGCTATGGGGAACATTTACATTCAAACCAGCACATTATACCCTCCATATTGTCCAATAAATATTTATGTTAACACCCACATGTTCATGCTGCTCTTACTTTTGGTTAGAGAGGCTTCTCTTTTCAGATGATAGTGATTACTGGGGAGACTCAAAATCATTTATGTGCTGAGACGTCTATCATACCCTCCAAGGGACCATTGCAGAAGTAGCCAAAAGAATGTAATAACCAGCCAGGCGTGGTGGTGCACGCCTTTAATCCTAGCACTTGGGAGGCAGAGGTAGGAGGATCACCATGAGTTTGAGGCCACCCTGAGACTACATAGTGAATTCCAGATCAGCCTGAGCTAGAGTGAGACCCTACCTCAAAAAACCAAAAAAAAAAAAAAAAAAAAAAAAAAAAAAAAGACTGTAATAACCGAAGGATGGGGAGCAATGTTTTGGAACACTGTCTTCCATACACAAAGTGGCTGGTCCATTCATGACCTATTAGTGGCTCTTATTACTTGTACAAGACCTACACAATATTGGACCAATCACATGTAGTCATATCTGATGGATGAGGTTAAAAAAAAAAAAAAGACATCAAAATAGAAAAGAAGGGTTGAAGAGATGGCTTAGTGGTTAAGGCACTTGCTTGCAAGTCAAGGGACCCAGATTTGATTCCCCAGGACACATGTAAACCAGATGTACAGGGTGGTGCATGTGTCTGGAGTTCATTTACAGTGTCTGAAGGCCCTGGCATGTCCATTCTCTCTCTCTTTCTCTCTCAAATAAATAAATTAAAAAAATTTGGCCAGGCTTGGTGGTGTACACCTTTAATCCCAGCACTCAGGAGGCAGAAGTAGGAGGATCACCATGAGTCCCAGGCCACCCTGAGACTACATAGTGAATTCCAGGTCATCCTAGGCTAGAGCGAGACCCTACCTCAAAACAAAACAAAACAAATTTTAAAAAAAATAGAAAAGGGGGATGGCTTAACAGTTAAGGCATTTGTCTGCAAAGCCAAAGGACCCAGGTTCAATTACCCAGGACTCATGTAAGCCAGATGCACAAGGGGGCTCATGCATCTGGAGTTCTGTTTGCAGCGGCTGGAGCCCTGGCACACCCATTCTCTTTCTTTCTCCCTCTCTATCTCCCTCTTTCTCTCTGTCAAATAAATAAATAAATAAATAAAATATTTTTTGTTCATTTTTATTTATTTATTTGAGAGTAACAAACAGAGAGAGAAAGAGGCAGATATATATATAGAGAGAATGGGGGCACCAGGGCCTCCAGCCACTGCAAATGAACTCCAGAGTGTGTGCCCACTTGTGCATCTGGCTAACATGGGTCCTGGGGAATCAAGCCTTGAACTGGGGTCCTTAGGCTTCACAAGTAAGCACTTAACTGCTAAGCCATCTCTCCAGCCCAAATAAAATGGTTTTAAAAAATAGAAAAGGAAGCCAGGTGGGGTGGCTCACACCTATACTCCCAGCACTGGGAAGGCTGGTAAGAGGATCACCATGAGTTCAAGGCTAGCCTGAGCTACAGAATGAGTTCCAGGTGGGCCTAATCTAGATGAGACCATGCCTGAAAAATAAATATATAAATAAATAAAAAATTAGCCTGGCATGGTGGTGCATGCCTTTAATCATAGCACTTGGGAGGAAGAGGTTGGAGGATAGCTGTGAGTTAGAGGCTATCCTGAGAGGTTAGTCTGGGCTAGAGTGAGACTCTACCTTGAAAAACCTATATATATGAGATGGCTTAATGGTTAAGGTGCTTGCCCAGGTTTGAATCCCCAGTACCCATGTGAAACCAAATGCACAAGGCACATGTGTCTGGAGTTTGTTTGCAGTGGCTACAGGCCCTGGCATGCCCATTCTTCTCTCTCTCTCTCTCTCTCTCTCTCTCTCTCTTTTTCTCAAATAAATAAAATATTTTAAATAAAAAAATTGAAGAGGGCTGGGCATGGTGGCACACACCTTTAGTCTCAGCAGGTATAGGAGGGTTGCCGTGAATTCCAGTACATGCTGGGACTACAGGGTGAATTCCAGGCCAGCCTGGGCTAGAGTGAGACCCTACCTTGAAACCTTACCCTACCCCCCAAAATTGAAGGGGGACTAATTAGAAAGACGGAGTTCAGTGGAAGGGGAGAATGGAGTTAATTTGCAGTAGCTGGAGGCCCTGGCATTATCATTCTCTTTCTCTCTCTCTCAAATAAGATACTTAAAAAAAATCAGGGCTGGAGAAAATGGTTTAGTAGTTAAGGCATTTGCCTTAGAAGCCTAAGGACCTAGGTTCCACTCACCAGAACCCATGTAAGCCAGATGCATGGTGGCACATGCATCTGGAGTCCATTTGCAGTGGCTAGAGGCCCTGGTGTGCCCATTCTCCCTCATAAATAAATAAAAAATATTAAAAAAAACTTTAAGCTGGGAGTGGTGGTACATGCCTTTAATCCCATCATTTGGGAGGTAAAGGTAGGAGGATCACTGTGAGTTCGAGGCCAACCTGAGACTATATAGTGAATTCCAGGTCAGCCTGGGCTATAGAAAGACCCTGCCTTGAACCCCCCCCCCCCGCAAAAAAACTTTTAAAAGAGCTCATGGAGTGTTTTTTTTTAAGTGGTTTGGATTGGAAGCCCAAAAAACCTCAAATAGCCAAAACAATTTTGAGCAACAAAAATAAGTCTGGTGGGGGCTGGAGGGATGGCTTAGCAGTTAAGGCATTTGCCTGCAAAGCCAAAGGACCCAGGTTCAATTCCCCTGGACCCACATTAGCCAGATGCACAAGGGGCACACACATCTGGAGTTCGTTTGCAGTGGCTGGAGGCCCTGGCGCATACATTCATTCTCTCTCTCTCCTTCTTCCTCTGTCAATTAAATAAATATATTTTAAAAAAAAGGCTGGTGGTATCACCATACCTGATTTCAAGCTATATTACAAAGCCATAGTAACAAAAATAGCATGGTGCTGGCACAAAGACAGACATGTAGATCAATGGAACAAAATAGAGTATCCAGATGTTAATCCAGGCAGCTACAGCCATCTGATTTTTGACAAAAACGCCCCCCCAAAAAAAAATCATTGCAGAAAAGAGAGCTTCTTCAACAAGTGGTGCTGGAAAAATTGGATATCTATATGTAGAAGGATGAAAATAGAGCCTTGTCTTTCTCCATGCACAAGAATAAAGTCCAGATGATCAGGGACCTTAATATCAGACCTGAAACTCTGAAACTGCTAGAGGAAAAAGTAGGAGAAACCCTTCAACATATTGGCATAGGCAATGACTTTCTGAATATAACCCCAGTTGCTCAGGATATAAAACCACTGGGATCTCATGAAATTACAAAGCTTTTGTACAGTAAAAGACACTGTGAATAGAGCAAAGAGACAACTACAGAATGTGAGAAAATCTTTGCCAGCTATACATCTGACAGAGGATTAATATCCAGAATATATAAAGAACTCAAAAAACAAAACAATAAGAAATCAAACAACCCTTATTAAAAAATGAGCTATGTAACTAGAGTTCTCAAAAGAAAGAAATACAGATGGCATATAAACATCTAAAAAAGTGTTCTACATCCTTAACCATCAGGGAAATGTAAATTAAAACTACTTTGAGATTCCATCTCACTCCTGTCAGAATGGCTATCATCAAGAAAACAAATGATGAGGGAGGGAATTACCATGGAATATTGTTTACAATTACAGAAGTTGTCTATAAAAAAATTAAAATTAAGGCCCCCCCCAAATAAAAAGAAAACAAATGACAATAAATGTTGGTGAACATGTGAAAAAAGGGGAACCCTTCTATAGTGTTGGTGGGAATTTTGTCTACTACAGCCGTTGTGGAAATCAGTGTGGAGGTTCTTGAGACAGCTAAAAACTGATTTACCATATGATCCAGCTATAGCACTCCTAGGCATATATCCTAAGGGCTCTTCTCACTACCTTAGAGATACTTGCACAACCATGTTTACTGCTGCTCTATTCACAATAGCTAGGAAATGGAACCAGCCTAGATGTCCCTCAACAGATAAATGGATAATAAAGATATGGTACATTTACACAATGGAGTTCTATTCAGCAATAAAGAAAAACGAAATTATGAAATTTTCAGGGAAATGGATGGATCTGGAAAGGATTATACTAAGTGAGGTAACCTAGGCCCAGAAAGCTCAACATCCATGTACTCTCTCATATGTGGATCCTAGCTACAAATGTTTAGACTTGTATGTGAGCTCAAACTAAAAAGCGGTAGCAGATGCCAGTATGCTAGAAAAAGGCTATAAGGGAGGGAGGAGAGGAAAGGACTTAAGGGGATGGTACTGTATATATGTAAGTAGAAGAACAGATTAAAGGGGGTGGAGTGGCCTAAGAGAGGCTAGGGGAAGAGTTTAAGTAAAAGCAGGGTGGGGGGAGGGCCAATCAAAATTCAAGATATTCTGGAGCTGGGTGTGGTGGCACACACCTGTAATCCCAGCATTCAGGAGGCAGAGGTAGGAGGATCACCATGAGTTCAAGGCCACCCTGAGACTACATAGTGAATTCCAGGTCAGCCTTGGCTATAGTGAGACCCAACCTTGGAAAAACAAAAACAACAACAACAACAAAAAAATTCAGTCACAGGGATGGGATACCTTTCAGTGAGTTGTTGGCCAGGGAGGTCCCTGTTGCCTCCAAAACATTACAGGCTATTGTCAAGGCCCTTGGTTTCCTATCAGAAAAAGATGGGTAAGACCCTATTGCTGAAGATTCCACATGCCTGGGCAACAAGTTCATTGAGAAATCAAGCTGGGGCTGAGCTGAAAACCTTGGAATGAAAGCTGGAAAAAGCACTGCATGCAGCCCTATGGGAGACAGAAGTCATCAGCAGTGAAAACAATGGACACTGAAAGCCTTAAGTTTGGCCAGACCGGCCAGATGACTGAACAGGTGCAGTAGTGGCATGTTTGTTCTGGGGGAAACCAACTGCTCTGTAATTGGACTGGAGGCCGACTCTATGGGAGGAAATACATGCCTGGTACTGAAAACCTAATTGTGCCGGCCTGCAGCATGAGTCGAAACAGACCTCGAAGGAGGGAGTGGGAATGAATCTGAGACAAGAACACAAGGAATGGAGCCAAGACAAGTTCTGATCAAGGCTCAGGTTTATTCAGGTAAACATAAGCTTATATACAGAAAAGAAAACTTTTTTCAGCAATGCCTACGTGCCTAAAGTCAGCTTCACCAGGATCATATAATAATTTATGCCTCTGTGTCTGGCGCCCACTTCTCCAAGGCCGTACGATAAGGCCTCTGTGCCTCGTGCCTGTTTCAACAAGACCCTAAGTTAATTGCCTCTGTGTCAAGAGGTCAAAGACCAGCTGCAGTCCCCAAGGTCTCAGAGAAGCTGCAGCTCCCGACACTAATCAAAAGCCTATGGCAGGAGTGGTCATGAGTCTTAGGGGTATAAAGCCTGCTCTTGTCTGGCTAAATTCATATATTATGCTCACCAAACTGCTCTGTAAGCATTACACTTAATGTTCATATTCACATTATTAACACTACTCTCACTTTTGGTTAGAGAAGCTTCTCTTTTCAGATGGTGGTGACCACTGGGATGACCCAAAAGGCAACACAGTGCTGAGAAGAAGTGATGGTGTTGTGTCCAGCACTGAAACATCTCTATCACACCCTCCAAGGCTCAGGGTCCATTGCAGAAGAGGTGGTGGAAAAAATGTAAGAGCCAAAGGAAGACTCCTTGCAATAAAACAGTCCAGACAGAAACTTGCATCGATATCCATGACCTCATAGTGCCTAGCAATACCTTCACAAGATCCTCACAATAGGTGGAAAAGACAATGACATCAAAATAAAAGAGAGACTAACAGAGAGAGGGAGGTGATATGATGGAGAGTGGAGTTGTGAAGGGGAAAGTGGGGGAAGGGAGGGAATTATGGTTTATTGTCTGTAAGTATAGAAGTTGTCAATAAAAAAATTATATATTAAAGAAAAAAATCTTATTAAACTTATTTCTAATAAAAAAACAGTGGTTTGGAGTAGGAAAGATAGACTTCCAAGTTGGAAGGAAAGAGATAAGACATTAGAAAGATAAACAGACAGACAGACAGATAGATAGAGAATGGGAATGTTAAGGCCTTTTTCCATTGCAAACAACTACAGACACATGTGCCACTTTTTGCATTTGGCTTTCTGTGTGTACAGGAGAATGGAACCCGAGCCTGCAGGTTTTGCAAGCAAGTGCCTTCAACGTCTGACTCATGTCCTGAGCCCAGAGAATGGAGTTTATTGAGCATCATTGTTAGAAACTAAACTGAGTCTTGTCCTGAGTTCCCACTATCCTCTTTCTCTCTCTGTCAAATAAAGTATTGTAAATAAAAAAATTAAAAAAAAATTAGCTGGGTGTGGTGGTGCACACCTTTAATCCCAGCATTTGGGAGGCAGAGGTAGGAAGATTGCTAAGAATTTGAGGTCAGTCTGAGACTACCTAGTGAATTCCAGGCCAGCCTGGGCTAAAGTGAGACCCTACCTCAAAAAAAAAAAAAATTTGGCTGGGCATGGTGGTGCATGCCTTTAATCCTAGCACTGGGGAGGCAGAGGTAAGAGGATCGCGGTGAGTTTGAGGGCACCCTGAGACGACATAGTGAATTCCAGGTCAGCCTGAGCTAGAGTGAAACCCTACCTCGAAAAACAAAAACAACCCCCCTCCCCCAAGAAAATAATGGAAGAGGGCCAGGCATGGGGGTGCACACCTTTAGTCCCAGCAGAGGAATTCGGAATGACACTTACTAAAAAGTGTGAGCAGAGGTAACAGTGGGACAAACAGTAGGCCTCCATGAGAACTCCTGATCCATCTACTCAGTGCTGGGATTACAGGCTTAAACCACCACGCCTGGCAAGAAACCTTTTACTTCAAGGAGTCCAGGTCCCCACAGACACTTCAAAATAAGTGTTCCCTGTTTAAGAGTTCAAGAGGGCTGTCTCCTTCCACCAGCCATGCTTAGACTAAGTCTAGGGTGTTGGAATTACCCAGTTATGGTAACTGAATAAGCCTCATTATACCCGAGAGGAGAGAATGTGTCCCCTCCCTCAGTCAGCCCCAACCCATGCAAGGCCAATCCCTCACTTGCACTTGTATGAGTTGGTCTCAGAAAGAACTCTCCCTGAAAAACCTTAAAACTAGCAGGGTATGGTGGCACATGCTTTTAATCCCAACTCTTGGGAAGCAGAAGTAGTAGGATCATTTTGAGTTTGAGGCCACCCTGCGACTGCATAGTGAATTCCAGGTCAGCCTGGGCTACAGAGAGAATACTTAAAATAAAAACAGAAACAAAAAACAAAAGCAAACAAACAAACAAACAAAAAAACACCCTTAAAACTATCCTATTGTCTCCAGGAGTTAAGCAAAAATCTTGGTCCTGAAAACTGCCTTTTTGGCCTTTTGCAGTTCAGATGTACCATTGGTGTTTTTTCTTTTTTTGTAAGTCTACCTGCTACTTTATAGTTATTTTGTCACTATCCAGTTTTATATTTAATACTCCCCCCCCCCCCAAGGTAAGGTCTCACTCTAGCTCAGGCTGACCTGGTGGAAATCTGTAGTCCCCGGCTGGCCTCTAACTAACGGTGATCTTATCTGTACCTCCTGAGTGCCGGGATTAAAGGCGTGTGCCACCAACCTAGCTATATTTAATACTTAATATAGGCTGATAGCTACAAAAGGGCTCCTTATAGGCTGGCAATCATAAAATGCTCTAGAGTACCTCCACGGGTAAATAAAAGGGAACCTTATGCTTTTTAAAAAATTATTTATTTAGGGGCTGGAGAGATGGCTTAGTGATTAAGGCGCTTGCCTGCATAGCCAAAGGACCTCGGTTCGATTTCCCAAAACCAACGTAAGCCAGATGCACAAGGGATCACATGCATCTGGAGTTCATTTACAGGGCTGGAAGTCGTGGCGCGCCCATTCTCTCTCTCTACCTGCCTATTTCTGTATCTTTCTCTCTCTCTCTCAAATAAATAAACAATATTTTAAAAATTATTTATTTAGAGGGAGGGAGGATATGAATGGGCGCGCCAGGGCCTCTAGCCATTGCAAACGAACTCCAGCCCAACACCAGCCCAGAACTCATGGGGATCCCCTGCTTCATTCTATCCGGTGCTTAAATTATAGGCGAGAGCCACCACTCCAGGTTTCATATGCGGAGTTTGTTTAGTTTGGATGGGAAAACAAAGGGGTCGCACACGCGCAGCGAGCCGACGCTCAGGCAAGGAGCTCCGCGGCCGCCCGCGGCACGCTCCGGACCAGCTCACCACCGACCCGCCTCCTCGCCGCCCACTCGGCCGGAAGGGGCGGGCCCCGGGGGCGGAAGTTGCGGTGCATTGTGGGTCCGTCGCGAGCCGCGGAGGATCCTGAATGAAAGTGGCGCGCCGGCCCTGACGGTCCTCGGTTCGAAGGGAGGCGTCGGTGCGGGAAGGGCTTCGGAGCCGGGGTCTTAGGTGCAGGCCGACTGAGCTGCGCTACGACATGGCCCACAACAAGATCCCGCCGCGGTGGCTCAACTGTCCGCGGCGCGGCCAGCCGGTGGCAGGTAGTCGGTCCCCCGGGGGCCGGGCCGGGCCGGGCCGGGGCAGGTAGTCGGTCCCCCGGGGGCCGGGCCGGGCCAGTCTGTCCTCCGCTGGGCGGGCCGGGGGGCGTCAGGGCCGCAGCTGCCGAGCCTGGGCGGCTGTGGGGTAGTGGGTGGAACGCCGAAGACGCTTGTCACTGACCCTAAGGTAGAGATGAGGCTTGTGTGGCCGGACTGAAGGATCCAGAAATAGTAGACAGTTTTTTTTTTTTTTTTTTCCCCTCGAGGTAGGGTTTCACTCTACCTCAGGCTGACCTGGAATTCACTATGTAGTCTCAGGGTGGCCTCGAACTCACGGCGATCCTCCTGCCTCTGCTTCCCGAGTGCTGGGTAGTGGACAGTTTCTTAAAGCTTATACATTTGTGCACCTTCTGGAGTTCACCCCCTCGGAAAGAGAAGTTTGACTGAGATGGAGGAAAGAACATGGGACCGGGAGGTTTTTGGTTTTGCTTTTTAAATGACTTGTGTGGATTTTTCTAAGTTACTGAGTTTGACATACAGTAAGCTTTATATTTTTATCTGATTACTTATTTTAGTTTTGCATTGCGTCGTGCATGCTAGGCAAGGGTTCAACACTGAACCACGCTCTCAGCCTTTTATTTTGCTTTGAGACGGGGTCTCCTAAGTTGCCCAGGCTATCCTGGAACCTGCCATCACCCTGCCTGAGCCACTGCGCCTGGCTGACAGTAAACTTTAAAGTGTACAGTTTGATCAATTTTGACCCCCCACCCCCCACACTAGAAAACATACATAAAACTCCCTAGACAGTTCTCTGAAATAGAGTTTATGGAGACATTACAGGTGGTAGCCTCCTAAGGAATGGGCTCTGCAACTATGAATACGAAGGTTAGATTGCACTTGGAACTTTGGGGGCTGGATCCAGGAGCAAACAGCCTTTTTATAATAAAAATTTAATACATAACTTGTTCACATCGAATTGATTTCGGTTATAGTTAAGCAAAGCCAGGGAGATTTTAAGGGGAAGTATTGGTTTCTTTTGGATTGGTTGAGGTTAATCTGAAGAATTTTTTTGTTTTGTTTTGATTATTTTTCGAGGTACACTTTCACTCTAGCCCAGGAATTCTGTATATAGACTCAGGTTGGCGTGGAACTCAGAGCCATCCTCCTACCTCCTGAGTGCTGGAATTAGGTTCTGAAAAATTCTTTTGTAAACTGTTTCAGCAACCTGGTACTTCAGTGAAGCATACATTTAGAAATGTAGGACCCCCCCAAAAATAATAAAATAATGAGCCAGGTGTGGTAGCTCACACTTTTAATCCCAGCACTCAGGAGGCAGAGGTAGGAGGATCACCATAAGTTCCAGGCCAGTCTGAGATTGCATAGTGAATTCCAGGTCAGCCTGGACTAGAGTGAAACCCTACCTCGAAAAACCAGAAAAAAAATACATGCATACATACATACATACATCTATATGTATAGAGAGAGAACGAGAATGAACAGTTTTTGTTGTGGTTCAGGATGCAGTGGTTAACTGAGCTTTATCTTTTCCTCCATTTTTCTGACACTTAAGAAATTTAAGCTACCTTAAAATTTTTCTCTTATTCTCAGAGTTTTCCCTTAACTTTGATTTCCTTTATATTATTATGCTTGGGCTGGATAGATGGCTTAGCGGTTAAGCGCTTGCGAAGCCTAAAGACCCCAGTTCGAGGCTCAATTCCCCAGGACCTACGTTAGCCAGATGCACAAGGGGTTGGGAGTGTCTGGAGTTTGTTTGCAGTGGGTGGAGGCCCTGGCGTGCCCATTCTCTCTCTCTCTCTCTCTGCCTTCCTCTCTGTCTGTCACTCTCAAATAAATAAATAAAAAAAATGAACAAAAAATTTAAAATATATTATTATGCTTATAGATAAAGGCCACCTGGCTTTATGTGGATACTGGGGAGTTTGTCTAGTCTCAATGGGAAATTCTAGTCTGAAGTGGGAAATTCAAGGTTGTTGGGCTTTGCAGGCAAGTGCCTTAACCATTAAGCCATCTCTCCAGCCCTAAATTTTATTTATTTGCATGCACACTTGTGTATGTATGTATGTATGCATGCAAGAGTTTCTCAGTATGCTGCTTTGCATCCTGATTTCTGTGGATGTTGGTGAATTGAACCTGGGCCAGCAAGCTTTGCACACACACCTTTAACACCTTTAACACTGGGGAATTTCCAAGCCCAGTGAACAGTTTTAAGAAAAATAAATTTTTATATATTCTTAACTGTATTTATATTCATTTTCAGTTGCAATGAAAACTTTTTTTTTTCTTCACTATAGTCCAGGCTGGCCTCTTGGAACTCACAGCAGTCTTTCTACCTCTGCCTCCTGAGTGCTGGGGCTAAAGATGTGTCACCACACCTGACTCCAAAATGCCTTTGATTCTTCAGTATCCATTTCTTTCCTTAGCTTTGGAAAATATTCTGCCATAATTGTACTGAAAAGGTTTTCTGTACTTTTAGTTTGATTCTGGGTTCTTTTTATACCACAGATGCCTAATTTTAATTGTGTCCTAGCTGTCTTGAATGTGTGGCTCTGATTACTCTTCTTTTGTAAATTTTTAAATTTTATTTATTTATTTAAGGGGGGGGGGAGAGAATGAGAACGGGAGTGCCAGGGCCTCCAGCCACTGCAAACAAACTCCAGACACATGTGCCACTGGTGCATCTGGCTTACGTGGGTCCTGGGGAATTGAACTTGAGTCCTTAGGCTTCCCAGGCAAGTGCCTAAGCTGTCTCTCCAGTCCCCCAAATGTGTGTCTGTTTCTGAAGTTTTTTTTTGTTTCTTTTTTTTACATATTTAAGTTTTTATTTTTTGATTGTTTATGCTTTTTTAAAACTTTTTTTTTTTTTTTTTGAGGTATGGTCTTGCTCTAGCCCAGGCTGACCTGGAATTCACTGTGTAGTCTCAGGGTGGCCTTGAACTCATGGCAGTCCTACTACCTCCTAAGTGTTGGGATTAAAGACTTGTCTACCATGTCTGGCTGAATTTTTTTTTTTTTTACTGACAACTTCCATAATTACAGACAATAAACCATGAGAATTCCTTCCCCTCCCCCACTTTCCTCTTCACAAATCCACTCTCAATCATATCCCCTTCCCCTCTCAATTAGTCTCTCTTTCATTTATTTATTTATTTATTTTTGGTTTTTCAAAGTAGGTTTTCACTTTAGCCCAGGCTGACCTGGATCACTATGTAGTCTCAGGGTGGCCTTGAATTCACTGTCTCCTGAGTGCTGGGATTAAAGGTGTGAGCCACTGAATTTCTTTTCTTTCTTTTTTTTTTCTTTTTAACTTTTAAAGCCACAGGTATGGCAAAACACGCCTTTAATTCTAACTTTAACCCCAGCCCCTTGGAGACAGATAGGAGGATCACTATGAGCTGGAGGCCACCCTGTGACTACATAGTAATTTCAGGTCAGCCTGGGCTAGAGGGAGACCCTACCTCAAGAAAACAAATAAAAAGATACTGACCACAGCAAAACTTAACTGAGAATTTTTATATATTACTGAACCCAGTTAGTCTTTCCCTCTTCTACTTTGATGTCTGTCTTCCTCTGCCATCTATGATGAAATGTTGGTGGGCTCAGTATTGTGCAGGTCTTGTCAAGTAACAGGAGTTGCTGTGATGTCATTCGTGCAAGCCCATTTCAGGTCCAGGAGACAGTGTTTCAAAGCACTTCTCCCTGTCCTCTGGGTTTTACCTCTTTCCACCCTCTCTTCTGCAGTGCTCCCTGAGCTTTGGAGGTGGTGATACAGATGTCCCCTTTAGGGATGAGCTTTCAATAGTCTCTTATTCTCAGCATTTGAGTAGTTATGAGTGTCTTCCTTAATTATTGCCCATTGCAAAAAGATGCTTCTGGCCAAAGCTGAAAGCAGCCTTAATCTGTAGGCATAAAACATAAAGAGCTTGGGCTTTAGAGATGGTTTAGCAGTTAAGGAGCTTGCCTGCAAAGCCAAAGACCCAGGTTCAACTCCCCAGAATCCATGTAAGCCAAGGTGGTGCATGCTTCTGGAGTTCATTGCAGAGGCTGGAGGCCCTGCTGCACCCATTCTCTCATTCTCTCTCTGCCTATTTCTCTCTCTCAAATAAACAAAAATAGAACATTTAAAAAAATAAAGGGCTGGAGAGATGGCTTAGTGGTTAAGGCATTTGCCTGAAAAGGCTAACAACCTGGGTTCATTTTCCCAGTACTCAGGTAAAGCCAGATGCACAAAGTGTCACATGTATCTGGAGTTCTTTTGCAGTGGCTGGAGGCCCTGGTGTGCCCATTCTCTGTCTGTCTCAGGGTGGCCTCTAAGTGAGAGTAATTCTACCTCCCCTTCCAGAGTGCTGGGATTAGAGGTGTGAGGCACCATAAACTTTTTTTTTTTGTTTGGTTTTTCGCTGTAGGGTCTCTCTTCAGTACTGCCTGACCAGGAATTCACTGTGTAATCTCAGGCTGCCCTCAAACTCACTGTGATCCACCTACTTCTGCCTCCCAAGTGGTGGGATTAAAGGCATGCGCCACCACTAAATAATAAATAAATAAACTAAATAAACTTTTAAAAATAATACCTGTAAATACTACACAGTGAATTCCAGGTCATTCTGGTCTAGAGCTAGACCCTATTTTAAAAAACCCAACCCAACCAAACCAACCAAACAACAACACAGGAACATAAATATTAAGAAGGCAGTGGCTAGGCATAACATTTAGTAAAACAACAGTAGCTAGCTAGCTTCCCGTCTAGGGCTATAACTACCTGGCCACAAGCTTTTGGCTAGGTTTACATTATCAGGCATGAATTCCCTACTGCAGAGTGTGCTTCAAATATAATCAGAAATCTGTTGGTTATTTCCATAACAGTCATGCCATTGGGTGTACCTTGCTTGCCAGGGCAGTTGTGTAGCCTGGAGAATCCGCCTTTGGGTAAGACTCTTAACTTTCTAAATTTGCAGATTGCAGAGCATCTTCTGGCGGTATGAAAGCAAGCCAGCAGGGAGAAAGCTTTCAGTTCAGTTCTAGCATGACTGTGTCATACCACCTAAGCATGTGGTATCATTAGCAATGGAGACTTACCTCTAGTTCTGGTGTGTATGACCAGTTTTTTTTTGAGAGCCTGGTGCCTGGTGCTGCTCAGATAGGAGAAGAAATGCCATAGTACCAGTAACAGCAAATAAAACTGGTTGGATGTTTGTCCCAGCATCGTGGAACTGACAACAATAATACCTGATTCTAAATTAAGGGAAAGGTTAATTTATAAATTAATTAATTTTTGTTTGTTTTGTATTGAGACAGGGTCTCATGTAGCGCACACTAGACTTGAGTTGGTTTATGTAGCCTGATCTACCTCCCGAGTATTATAATTACAGGTATGTTTTATGTCTAGCTCAGGGGTGAGATGTGAGTGTGCAGGTGCATACTTCTGTTCCTCGCATTCAGAAGGCTGAGGAAGGAGGATTGCTTCAAACCAAAGATCAGTCTGGGCTGATTCTAGTGAGTTCCAGTCCAGATAGGGATCTCACCTCTCAGAAAGTACGTCATTAGCATGCTGATGGCTTTTTTTAAATTTATTTTTTTTAAAAAACGATTTATTTGAGAGAGAGAGAGAATAGGTGTGTCAGGGCCTTTAGCCACTGCAAATGAACTTGAGATGCATGTGCCACCTTGTGTGTCTGGCTTATGTGGGTCCTGGGGAATCAAACCGAGGTCCTTTGGCTTCGTAGGCAAACACCTTTTAACTGCTAAGCCATCTCTCCAGCCTCCATACTGATGTCTTTTAAAGCCAGGTACCTAGAGGAGATATCAAGGAGTCAATGCAGATACAAGAGAAGTATAAACATTGTGTCTCAAAAGTGGGGTAGAGAGATAAGGAAGCATCAGTAAAAGAGACTGAGAAGAAAATGCCAGGCAGATTTAAGAGAAAACAAGAGGATGTAGATTGTGGAAGCCAATTGAAGCAAAGGGTTGGACAGGAGAGAGTCAGCAAAACAAGTCAGGAGCCAGCCTGAGAATAGGGGATCCAGGACAAGGAATTCAGGAAACAGGCTTTGTCTGCATAGCAAGAGAGAATGTGAAGCTAGTTGTGATGCTTAATCCTGATTGTCACATTATCCGATTTCTGGTACTTACCATATGTTCAAGATTTCTATAAGAGTTTTAAGTGAACAGCTTGTTAATCCAGTAGTCTAGAACTTAGATTTTTTTTATATTATCAATTTCTGGAATTAATTTTGTCTTTAAAGGTTTCAAGCTAGTACATTTATGTATATATGTATGTATTTATTTGAAACAGGGTTTTCACTGTAGTCTAGGCTAAATTGGAAGTCTCTCTGTAGCTCATGCTGACTTTGAGCTCAGTGGTGATCCTCTTACCTCAGCCTTCCAAGTCCTGGGATTATAGGTATAAGCCACTACAGCTGGCTGCTTTATGGGTGTGTTTTTTTTTTTTTAAACATTTTTAATGACAACTTCCATAATGATAGAAAAAAAAAATCATGACAATTCCTTCCTCTCCCCCATTTTCCCCTCTACTAATCCACTTCCATCATATTCCTCTCTCCCAATTAGTCTTTATTTTTATTTTTAAAATTTTTTTGTTTATTTTTATTTATTTATTTGAGAGTGATGGACAGACAGAGAGAGAAAGAGGCAGATAAAGAATGGGTGCGCCAGGGCCTCCAGCCACTGCAAATGAACTCCAGATGCATGTGCCACCTTGTGCATCTGGCTTATGTGGGTCCTGGGGAATCAAGTCTTGAACCGAGGTCCTTAGGCTTCACAGGCAAGCGCTTAACTGCTAAGCCATCTCTCCAGCCCGTCTCTTTTATTTTGATGTCAGCATTTTTCCTCCTGTTATAAAGGTCTTGTGAAGGTAGTGCTAGGCACTGTGAGGTCATGGGTATTGAGGCCATTTTCTGTCTGAACAATTGCATTCTAAACAGTCCTACCCTCCTATGGCTCTCTGTTACCTGTTCCACAACAGACCCTGAGCCTTGGAAAGTATGATAGAGATATATCATTGCTGAGCACTCCTCTGTCATTTCTTCTCAGTACTATGGTGCCTTTTGGGTCATTTCAGTGGTCACTGCCATCTGAAAAGAGAAGCTTCTCTAACAAAAGTGAGAGTAGTATTTATACATGGGTATGAACGTTAAGTAAAGTTCTTACAGGGCAGTTTGATGAGCATAATATATGTATTTAGCCAGATAAGAACAGGTGCTATTCTCCTAAGGGCTCATGACCTCCCCCACCATAAGTTTTTGATTAGCTTTTCGGCACCAGGCATATATTCCCTCCTTCCCATGGAATGGGCCTCCAGTCCAATTAGAGAGTGGTTGGTTTTCCCCGTAATAGACATGACACTATTGCACCTGTTCAGTCATTTAGCCTGGGTGGTCAAATTTAAGGTTTACATTGTCCACTGTTTTTACCACTCATGACTTCTCTCTTCCATAGAGTGCTTTAAGGTTTTTTTTTTTTTTGATGAGGTAACTATGACATACCTAATTATAGGAATTTAAATTTCTTTAAATAATAAAAGTTATAATCCATCTTAATGTTGTTTAGGAAGATTTTTACCTCTGAAGACAATGTTGGGACCAAGATATGATAGTCAAGTTGCTGAAGAAAATCGATTCCATCCCAGTATGCTCTCAAATTATCTAAAGAGTCTAAAGGTAAGAAGTAACATTTTTTGCTGCTAATTTGACAAATTTTGTTTCTCTTGTTCTTGTGGCTTTTTTTCCTCCCAAGGTAGGGTCACTTTAGCCCAGGTTGGCCTGGAATTTACTCTGTAGCCCAGGATGGCCTTAAACTCATAGTGATCCCCCAGCCTCCTAAGTGCTGGTACTAAAGGCATGCACCACCATGCCCGGAAGTTTTGTTTTTAAATTTATGTGTGTGTATGTGCACATGCGCACACATGCATCTGTGTCTGTGGAGGCTGGAAGCCAACGTCCAGTGTTATCCTCAGGAATGCCACTCACTTCAAAGTAGTACTCTGACTTTTTAATTTCTTTTCTCTCTTTTTTCTTTCTTTCTTTTTTTTTTTGTTTTTTTTTTTTTTCTTTTTGGTTTTTCGAGGTAGGGTTTCACTCTAGCCCAGGCTGACCTGGAATTCACTATGGAGTCTCAGGGTGGCCTCGAACTCACGGTGATCCTCCTACCTCTGCCTCCCGAGTGCTGGGATTAAAGGCGTGCGCCACCACGCCCGGCTCTTTCTTTCTTTTTTTTTGGTGTTTCAAGGTAGGGTTTCAATCTAGTTCAGGCTGACCTGGAATTCACAGTGTAGTCTCAGGGTGGCCTCGAACTCATGATCCTCCTACCTCTGCTTTCCGAGTCCTGGGATTAAAGGTGTGTGCCACCACACCTGGCTCTTGACTTTTTAATTTTTTAAATATTTATTTGAGAGAGAGAGGCAGATGGTGAGTGAGAGAATGGGCACTTCAGGACCTCCAGCCACTGCAAATGAACTCAAAAATGATTTGCTACCTTGTTCATCTGGCTTATGTGGGTACAGGAAAATTGAACTTGGGTCCTTAATCTTCGCAGGAAGGCTCCTTAACCACTAAGCCATCTCTCCAGTCCTACTTTTTAATTTTTGTTTTGAGAACCTCTCTCTTGTATCACATGCTGGCTTTGAACTTACTATGTAGCCAAGGGTGACATGAATTTATTATCTTCTTGTTTTCCCTGCCAGTATGGGATTATAGGAATGTATCACCATGTCCAGCTTCTTTTGAAATTTTTTTTTCTTGTGTTTATTTATTTGAGAGAGAGAGAGATGGAGAGAGAGAGAGAATGAATGGGTATGCCAGGGCCTTCAGCTACTGCAAATGAACTCTAGACATATGTACCACCTTGTGCATCTGGTTTGTGTGGGACCTTGGGAATTGAACCTTAGTCCTTTGGCTTTGCAGACAAATGCCTTAACTGCTAAGCCATCTCTCCAGCTCTTTTTTTTTTTTTTTGCATGTTTTTTTTTTTTTTTTGCATGTTGTGTGTTTGTGTGAGTGGTGTGTGATGTGTGGTATATATATGAGTGCAAATGTGCGCCTTCTGTGTGTATATGGAAGCCAGTGGAGAATGTTGGGCTTTCTCTTATTTCTTTCTCATTTGTCCATTTCCTTGAGACTTGGTCTCTCTCTGAATTGGCTGTCTGTTAGCAAACCTACTGATTATCTGCTCATCCTCTTAATGTAGAGTGGGGTTATAGACATAGTGGCCACATCCAGCTTTTTACATGGGTTCTGAGGATTTGAGCTTGATGGTCTCTGGCCTGAAAGGACCTTATGCCTAAGTGGCCAGTGCTTGCTTTCTTTTTTTTTTTTTTGTTCATTTTTTTATTTATTTGAGAGCGACAGACACAGAGAGAAAGGCAGAGAAAGAGGCAGAGAGAGAGAGAGAGAGAGAGAGAGAGAGAGAGAGAGAATAGGTGCGCCAGGGCCTCTAGCCACTGCAAACGAACTCCAGATGTATGCGCCCCCTTGTGCATCTGGCTAACATGGGTCCTGGGGAATCGAGCCTTGAACCGGGGTCCTTAGGCTTCACAGGCAAATGCTCAACCGCTAAGCCATCTCTCCAGCCCAAGTGCTTTCTTTTTTAGCTTTTAAAAATTTTATTTACTTATTTGAGAGAGAGAGAGAGAGAGACAGACAAACAGACAAAGACAGATAGAGAATGGGCATGCCAGGCCCTCTAGCCCCTGCAAAGGAACTTCAGATACATGTACCACCTAGTGCATCTGGTTTTACATGGGCATTGGGGGATTGAACCTGGATCCTTAGACTTTGCAGGCAAGTGTCTTAACTGCTGAGCCATCTTTCCAGCCTTGCAAGTGTTTTTTTTTTTTTTTTTTTTTTTTTTTTTTTGAGGTAGGGTCTCACTCTAGCCCAAGCTGACTTGGAACTCATGTTTTCCCAGTTTTTTATGTCCAGTTTTTTATGTATTGCTGAAGATTGAAGCCAGGGCAAGTACTTTCCTGAGCCACATTTTCAGCCCTTTAAAACAAAGCAAAACAGAAAAACCAAAAGAAAACTCAAGAACATTTTTAGTCCACCATGCTGTCACTGACTGTATCCTGGGGGCTGAAGCAGGATTGGTGAGAGTTTGAGGCCAACCTGGGCTACACATCAAGTGTCTAGCAAGCCAGGGATATATAGCAGGATCCTATCTCAAAAAACAAAAAGAAAAATAAAGAAAACACCAAGATAAACGATAACAGCTAGGTGTGGATGGTCACATCTGTAATGCCAGCCCTCAAGGGACAGAGGCAAGAGTGAAGTTTCAAGTTTCAGGCTAGCTTAAGCTACATAGTGAATTCAAGGCCAGTCAGGGGTATATCGTAAAACCTTATCTCAAAACAACTGAAGAAAAAAAAAAAACATAGAAAAACATTAACAATAATAACACAACTTTTTATTTTGAAATAATAATAGAAGAAGTTACAACAGTTGTAGCTAGTTGCTGTGTATGATGTTGCATGCTTGTAATCCTAGTGCTCTGGAAATGGAGGCTGGAGGATGATGAATGCTGTAATGTAATAATCTAAGTATGGGCTGGGGAAATTGCTCAGTGGTTAAAGGTACTTGCATCCAAAGCCTGCTGCTGTGGGTTCAGTTCCCTAGTACTCAAGTAAAGCCAGGTGCACACGGGGGATTGTGCATCTGGAGTTTGTTTGCAGTGGCAGGAAGTGCTGCTGTGCCCATTCTCTCCTTGCAAATAAATAAAAATACTTTTTTGTTGTTGTTTTTAGAGGTAGGTTCTCATTCTAGCCCAGGCTAATCTGGAATTCATTATGTAGTCTCAGGGTGGTTTCAAACTCATAGCATTCCTACTACCTCTGCCTCCTGACTGTTGGGATTAAAGGTGTGTGCCACCATGCCTGGCCTAAAAGTATGTATTTTTATTTTTAATTTTTTTAAACTTTATTTATTTAAGAGAGAGAAAGAGGGAGAGAGAGAATGGCCTTCAGCCACTGCAAACGAACTCCAGGAGCATGTGCCCCCTTGTGCATCTGGCTTATATGGGTCCTGGAGAACTGAGGTCCTTTGGCTTTGCAGGCAAATGCCTTAACAGCCATCTCTCCAGCCCCAAAGTACGTATTTTTAAAAAAGTATTAAGTTAGCTGTCCCTGGTGGCACATGATTATGATCCTAGCACACCAGAAGTGGAAACTCAGGAGGAGTAGGAGTTTTAAGGTCATCCTCACCAACCTAGTGAGTTCCAGGCCAGCTGAGCTGAAAAACCAAATAAGCCAGATATAATGGCACACGCTGTTGGTCCCAGCACTTAGGAGACTGATGTAGAAGGGTTGCCATGAATTCATGGCCAGCTTGATTCTGTAGAGAGTTTCTGATCACCCTTGGTTAGAGTCAGACTCTGCCTTGAAGAAAGTCAAAACCAACCAACCAACCAGACAACCCAATAAAGGATATTGTGGCACATACTAGTAGTCTCAGCACTTGGAAGACAGAGGCCAGGCAGGCATTTTTCATCTGTGTCATAAATTTGAGGTCAGCCCAGGCTACATGATACCCCATCACAAAAATATAGGAAAAAACAAGACAAAACAAAAAGAAATCAATATTGACTGTTAACTACATTGAAGACTTTTTAGTGTTTTTTTTTTTTTTTTGTGTGTGTGTATGTAGGATGTGTGTGTATGAGTGTTTGAACTCATTTGTGTGTAGGCCATAGATATTGGGGGTTTTTCTCAGCCACTCTGTACCTTAACTCATTGAGGCAAGGTCTCTTATTTGCTTGGAGCGCATCAGTTAGGCAAGACTAACTAGTGAGGGAGCCCTCAGGATTCCCTATCCATACCTTGCTAGTGTTGTGATTACAGGTGTACACCACCACACCCTGCATTTTATGTCGGTTCTAGAAATCTGACTGCAGATCATCGTGCTTGTGCAACAAGCACTTTACCCACTGAGCCATCTTTTTTTTTAAATGTGTGTATGTTTATGGAAATGTTCTATCTCCACATATGAATTTTCTCATGTTCTGAATATATAAAAGTTCCCATTTGTGGTTGACCTTCTGCCCTTATTCTGGTACACTGGTAGCTGCTAATTTGTTTTTCATCTCTGTAGTTTCATTTCTTTGAGAATGTTATGTACATGAATATAGTAATAGTAACCTTTTGGGACTGGTCCCCCCACTCCAACCCACCCAACCTTTCTGTCTCTCCCCCTTCTTTCCTCTCTCCCTCCTTTTGTTCTTCCCTCTCTCTCTTTGGTTTTTCGAGGTAGGATCTCGCTCTAGCCCAGGCTGACCTAGAATACACATGACCTCAAACTCATGGCAATCTTCCTACCTCTGCCTCCTAAGTGCTGGGATTAAAGGTATGCACCACTTACCTGATTTCTGTCTCTCTTTCTTCTTCTTCTTTTTTTTGTTTTTTGAGTTAGAGTCTCTCTGGTCCAGGCTGACTATGTAGTCTCAGGGTGGCCTCGAATTCTTGATGACCCTTCAATCTCTGCCTCCCAAGTGCTGGGATTAAAGGCGTGTGCCACTACACCTGGCTAAAATACTTTAAAAAACAAACAAACAAACAAACAAAAGCAAAAACAGGTCTGGAGAGATGGCTTAGCAGTTATGGCACTTGTCTGCGAAGCCTAAGGACTCATGTTTGACTCTCCTGGTCCTGTGTAAACCACATGCACAAGGTGGCACAAGCATGCAAGGCTGTACATGCATACAAGGTGACACATGTATCTGGAGTTGGATTGCAATGGCTGGAGGCATGGTGTGCCAATTCTCCCTCTCTCTGTCTCTCTCATTAAAAATATATAAACAATAAATCAAAAAACATCAAAAAAACCCCCAACCTGCCTTGAGCATTCTATTGGTGGTAACTCCCGTCTCTCCTCCAATAGTGTTGATAAAGTATTTACCACTATATTACATCTCCAGCTCTTTGTTATAGGTGTGTTTGAAACAGGGTAATGTTATATAGCTCAGACTGACCTTCATTTCACTACCTACCCTAGGATGCCTCTAACCGATCCTCCTGCTTCAACCTTTGCAGTGCTAGGATTACAGCTTTGCCCAGCATAGGACATAATTCAACCCACAATACACATCTTGGTTACTGATTTTTTTAGAATGTATATTTTTTTATTTTGTGTGTGTGTGTGTGTGTGTGTGTGTGTGTGTGTGTATGAGAGAGAGAGAGATAGAGAGAATGGGTGCTCTAGGGCTTTCTGCCATTGTAACCAAACTCCAGATGCATGTACCACCTTGTGCATCTGGCTCTTTATTTGGGTAATTGGGAGTGCAAGCAAGTATCTTAACTGCTGAGCCATCTCCCCAGCCCTCATAGTCCTGTTTTATTTCATACACATGGTAGTCTTATTACTATGTATTAGTACATTTGAATGAATATTAGTGTCATTCTGTTCAAGGCTCCTATGGGATAGAAAAATAGCTACTTCTAGCCTGGTGTGGTGGTGCATACCTTTAATCCCAGCACTCAGGAGGCAGAGGCAAGAGGATTTCTGTGAGTTCAAGGCCAGCCCAAGACTAAATAGTGAATTCCTGATCAGCCTGGGCTAAAGTGATACCTTGCCTCAAGAAAACCAAAAAAGAAAAAAAGAACAAAATTCATTTAAAGTGATTGGTGCGGTAGGTCTTTTAAACAATATAGTCTTAAAACTACATGAGGTAAATAATTTTACCTTTCCTCATGAGCTAGGATTATCTATTATCAAAAATGTATATGTGTGATATATGTGTATGTATAGACCAGTCTTTTTTTGGCAAGTCAAATGTAGGTACTCAGTCCAAGCAATGAAAAGAGAAAAAAATGGTGATTTATGAAGTGCAAATTATTTCTCTTGCCATGTATGACAGAATGTGGTAGAGGATATGTGAACTAACACAGTTCAGGTATACATTTTTTTCCTTTTCTTGGAATTTTAAAAATATTTATTTATTTATTTATTTATTTGAGAGAGAGAAGTAGAAAGAGAGAGAGAAAGATAGAGAATGGGCCCACCAGGGCTTCCAGACACTGCAAACACTCCAGATGCATGCGCCACCTTGTGCATCTAGCTTATATGGGTTCTGGGGAATCGAACGTAGTAGGTCCTTTGGCTTTGCTGGCAAGTGCCTTAACCGCTAAGCCATTTTTCCAGCATCTTTTCTTGGAATTTCTTGAGACAACATCTCAGGTAGCTGAGAGTGATCTTGTGGCAGTCTACCTGCCTGCTTCCTGTGTCCTTGGATTAGAGGTATGAGCCACTATGCATGGCCAGAACTACCTTCTAACCCCCTCTCCTTTCCCCTTTCCTCCCTTCTTCTTCCTTCCCCTCCCCTCCATTTCCTCCCTTCTGTTTTTCTTCCCTTTTTCTTTCTCTTAATTATGCTTTTTTTATTTAAAAATTTCACTATTATTTGCAAGCAGGGAGAGACAGAGGCAGAGAGAGAGAGAGATTGAGAGAGAGAGGGAGGAAGGGAGAAAATGGGCAGGCCAGGGCCTCTTTCCACTGCAAATGAACTTCAGATGTATGTGCCACTTTGTTTGGATACTAGGGATTTGAACCTGGGCCATCAGGCTTGCCAGCAAGTGCTGTAACTGCTAAGCCATCTCCAGTCCCTGTTTTCAAGATAGGGTCTCACTGTAGCCTAGGCTGACCTGGAATTCACTGTGCAGTCATAGGCTGCCCTTGAACTCACTGCAGTCCTACCTCAGCTTCTTGGGTGCTAGGATTTAAGGCATGTGCCACCACACAAACTGGTAGTGCTTTTGTTTTTGAGTTGACTTTTAGGATATTGAGAGTAGAGTCTATGGCTTATGTTCTTTGCTCTTCATTAGTTTAGAGGTATTTCATTGAGTGCTTGCTTAGTTCTAGCATCTTGAATAAGACTTGAGTAAAGTATTTTCATTACCAGTTGTTGAAAGTTATTGAATTTAAATTCTCCTCAGTGGGTTAGACGAACTGGAGTGTTGACCCTTAGTCATTGTGTTTTGGAATAAGCTTAGTTACTAGTAAATGTACCTTTTTTTTTTTTTTAAAGGTTAAAATGAGCTTGTTGGTGGATCTGACAAACACTTCAAGGTTCTATGACAGGAATGACATAGAAAAAGAAGGAATTAAATATATTAAACTTCAGTGTAAAGGGTAAGTTAGTATTAAGACTCAGCGAACTGAAACCTTTCATTGAAGTTTGTAATCTCTTCATTTCAAAAAACTTCTTTTCCATGTTATTAGACATGGTGAATGCCCTACAACTGAGAATACTGAGACATTCATTCGTCTGTGTGAGCGGTTTAATGAAAGAAACCCACCTGAACTTATAGGTATGTTTGGCTTTACTATTGTTGATTTTTTTTTTTTTTTTTGACGTTGGATTTCACTTTAGCTCAGGCTGACTTAGAATTCACTATATAGTCTCAAGATGGCCTCAAACTCACAGTGATCCTCCTACTTCTGCCTTCCAATTGCTGAGATTAAAGGCATGTGATACCATGCTTGGCTTTGAATATTTTATTTAACATTCAGGGTTCTTTTATTTTTTTTGCAAATGAGTTCATAGGGAAGGTCTATTGTTCTTTTTTATTTTTACATTTCTTCATTTGCTTTTCTTTTTCTTTTTTAATATATATTTTATTTTTTTATTATTAGATATGGACATGTTTTGTATGTAAGCATCATATTTTGGTACCATCCTATCCCTCCTCCCTGCCCCTTTTCTGAAGAGGCCTTCCTCACTGGGGATGCAGGTCAACCCCATGGGTATTGTGGGTCATGCATTATGGGGGAGCATTCAGTTATGGGGAGAGGCAATGTCTCTGCGCAAAATGTCCCAACTTGTGGCTCTAACAATCTTTCTACCCCCTCTTCCGCAAGATTCCCTGAGCTATGCTGGGAGCATTTTAAGTCTACATCAGTGATGGGCACTTAGGAGCATCTAGATGTCTGGTTTGGTAGGTGTTGAGTGTCCTCATTTTCTTTGCCTATCACCCTTGTGCTGATATCAGCTTAAAAGAGAGCACAGCATTCTTGTTCATTTCCCTAATTCCTCTGTGGTTTCAGAGGGGCTGGGGTGGGGTGCACTGGGTTGTTTATCTCCTCAAGTATAGTTCCCATCTGAAAAAGAGAAGCAGATTCTCCAATGGAGAGTGAAGTCAGCGCCAGTTAAATGGGATTACTGTTATTAATTTAGAGAGAATCATAAGTGTTTAGATACTTTTATAGTGTAAGGTTAGTGGGAGCTTGACAATAGAAAGTAGAATCCTTATCTGGATATGATTCTGACTTGTTTCCCAGTTCCAGATATGGTTTCCTTTCCACTGAGCAGATCTGTTAGCCAAATCCAAGAGCAGTTGGTTTCCCACAATGGCTGTGTGCCACTATTGCACTTGTGTAAGCATCACGTCAGGTTGTTTGCTTCTGATTCACTTAGACTTTGAGTTGCTTGGACAGATGTTGGCCACTTTCTCTGGTAGCTCATGTAGCACCATCCAGCACTAGATGGGTGAATTATCTGAGGACTGGCTCTCCTCTGGATTCCAGTCAGGTCTCTCTGTGGTCCATGTCGACAGCAATTGGTGTCTTCAGCAGTGGGGTCTTACCGTTAACCTCTGGTGGGTAATCAAGTGCTCTGACAGAAGTCTGTCTTGTTTGTTTTGGGAGATCTAATAGGTCTCTCTGATCAACAGCTCATTGTGGATGTAGACCACATCCTGGTACAGGGAATTACAGGGCAGCGCCAAGGGAAAGAAAAAAAGCAAAATCCAAAGAAAGAGAAACAGGAGAAATTTGAGGTTAAGTTTCTTCTCACTCTCTCCAGGCCTCTTTATATTTTATTTATGTATTTGTATCTAGGGGTCTGTTGCCACTTTAAACAAATGACAGATGCTTAGGCCATTTGGTGCTTCTGGCTTTATGTAGTTGTTGGGAAATCAAACCTAACACTGGCAGGCTTTGTAAGTAAGTGCCTTTAACTGCTAAGCCATCTCCTCAGCCCTTATTTTCATATTGTTTTTGAGATAGGATCTCACCATGTAGCCCAGACTGGTCTTGAACATAGTTCCTCCAGGTCCTGAGTATTATGACTAGAAGGGCTACCTTTTTTTCTTTCCCTTTTATTTATTATTTATTTTTTTAATTTTATTTTTCGAGGTAGGGTCTCACTGTGGCCCAGGCTGGCCTGGAATTCACTATGTAGTCTGAGGGTGGCCTTGAACTCATGGCAATCCTCCTACCTCTTCCTCCCGAGTTGTGGGATTAAAGGTGTGCACCACCATGCCCAGGTTCTTTCCCTTTTAAAATCAGTACTGAGTAGTGTTTATTAGAATAGGACAAGCTGGTGTATCTCATGTCTATAATCAGCACTTGGGAGGTGGAGACATAGGATTAGGTGTTCAAAGGTCATTTTCAACTACTACATAGTGAGTTTGAGACCAGCCTAGAGTAATGAGACCCTGTTTTAATTTAAACAAAAGGGTGAAGGATCTGAGAGTTTTAAAGGACTGGTTTATATATTTAGTTGCTTTTTTGGTTCTGAGATTTGCCTTTCACAACATATTTTGGAAGCACATTTAGTAGTAGTAGTAAACATTTGGGATGTGGCAAAATTTAGATTAACATTGAATTTCAAAGCTTTCCTGGATTGAAAAAAATCATCTTTAAACTAGCTGGTGTAGTTTTTAATACATAAATTATATATCAATTTATTTAGTTCTAAATTGATAATTAATTGGTGATTGGATTAATGCAATAGGCTTAGTGGTAATGTAAAGTTCTTCAAACACATAGAAGCCTAAAACAACTTCTTTGGTTGATTGGTTGGTTAGTTAGTTAGTTTGTTTTCTGATGGACGTTGAACCTAGGGCCTTGGACAGGCTATACAGACACTCTGCTACTGAATCAGCTCCCAGCCCCAATCTGAAACCTTTCCTAAGTTTTAGGAAAAAAAACTGTAACAGTATCTTACCTGAAATACTTAGATCAGGTGCTTCTAAATTACCATCACATCAGCTTCCTTGTGGGGCAGTAGCCCTTATTATTTTCTTATTATGGAGGTTCTCAAACATGCAGAAATATTTTAGTAAAATGAAACCCTATGTATTCATTATCCGCTTTTGGTACTTATTATTTTGCTGATATTTTCATGTTTCTCCTCATTTTCTTTTTTAGTTTTTTTTTTTTTTTTTTTTTTGTTTGTTTTTTTGAAGTAGGATCTTGCTTTAGCCCAGTCTGACCTGGAATTCACTATGTAGTCTCAAGGTGGCCTTGAACTCATGGTGATACTTCTACCTCTGCTGGGATTAAAGGTGTGTGCTATCACGCCCAGCATTTTTTTTTTTTTTTAAGTATTTTAAAGGAAATGATAGGTAATGTATTTCACTAAGACTATTTCAGTATGCATCTTTAATTGTTAAGTATTTTTGGTTATTATGTAATTATTATACAATTAATGTATCAAACAGAATATTTACAAATTAATGTTATCTAAAACCTAGTCCATTTTTAGATTTCCTCACTTAACCTCTTTTTTAGTGTTTTGAGATGTATCTTGCTCTGTAGCCCAGGACATCCTCCTGGGTTTATTTATAGTTTATTTAAAATTATTTCCTTATTTGTGTGCACATGCATACATTCACCAGAGCCTCCTGCTGTTTCAAATGAATGCCAGACACATGCACTACTTTCGGTCTAGCTTTACATGGGTGTTGGGGAATTAAACCCTGGACTGGCAGGCTTTGCAAATGAGCACTTCTAGCCACTAAGCCACCTCCCTTGGCCTCTCCTGGGCTTACAAACTATACTACTACTATATCTGGCTCAACAATATCTTTTTTAAGTGTGTGTTGTATGTGTGGTATGCATGTATGTGTGTGTGTGTTTGTATGTGTGTGGACACATGTATGTACATGTGAATGGAGGTCAGAGGAAGCTATCATGGTCTTCCTCAGTTGCTTTCCACCCTATTTTCAGGCTTTCCCTGAATGTAAGACTTAGGTTCACAGATTGGACTAAACTAGCCACAGACCCTCAGGGATTCACTGTCTCTGCACCACCACATCCCCTTGCTTGTATGGCAAGCATTTTGTCCACTGAGCCCTCTCTCCAAGTAATACCTGCCCAACTATCTTGCTTCCTCCTTCTGTCCCTCTTTTTCTCTCTCCCTCCTTCCCTGCTGCCTGTCTCCCTCCTATGTGTATGTATATATGTATGTGTGTACACACACATAAACACACACACATTTATTTATTTATTATTTATTTTAAAGCAGTGGAGCCCAGCTTAACCTGAAGCTCACTGTAGCACAGGCTGGCATCAGACTCACAGTGATCTTTGAACCTCAGCCTCCCAAGTGCTGGTATTATAGTTGTGAGCTCCCGGGCCTGGTCCACCAATGACCTATGAAAGTTTTTCAAACTTGATTAAAAAATTATTTATGTACAAGCAGAGAGAAATAGAGAGAAGAGAAATAAGCAGAGATAATGGGTGCGCCAGAGTCTCCAGCCACTGCAAGTGAACTCTAGATGCATGCACAACATTTTTACATGGGAACTGGGGAATCAAACCCTAGTACTTAGGCTTTGCATGCAAGTATCTTAACTGCTGAGCCATCTTCCAGTCCCTACAAACCAGATTTATAAAAATGTTTTACTTACTCATTTATTTGAGAGAGAGAGAAAGAAAGAGGCAGATAGAGAGATAATGGGCTTGCAGGGCCTTTAGCCACTGTAACCAAACTCCAAATTCATGTGCCACCTTGTGCATCTGGCTTAAGTGGGTACTGAGGATTCGAACCTGGGTCTTTAGGCTTCCCAGGCAAGTGAAAAAGGTAAAAAAGGTTTTTTTTTTTTTTTTTCAACTTACAAAGGAGAGATTGTGAGGTTAAAGTGCTTTTGTTTGCATGTGCAGAAATAAACTATTTTAAGTGTAAGTCTGGTAGACTGGAGAAGCATTTTTTTTCAAAAAAGATCTGGGGCAGAAGAAGTTGCTCAGTGTTTAAGGCACTTGCCTGCAAAGCCTAACCCCGGTTTGGTTCCCTAGTACCCACATAAAGCCAGATGCACAAAGTGATGCATGCATCTGGAGTTTGTTTGCAGGGGCTAGAGTCCCTGGCATACCCATTCTCATTCTTTGTCCTCTGTCTCTCTCTGCTTTCAAATAATAAATAAATGAATCTGTCTGTCTGTCTGTCTGTCTATCTATCTATCTATCTATCTTTTTTTTTTTTTTTTAATAAAAAGGGCTGCTGGATTCTGAAGACCAGACAGCAGCTCTGATGGTTCATCTCTGTGAAATGGGATTTTGTGACAGGCAGCTGAACCTAAGGCTGCTGAAAAACACAATTGCAGTATACTGCAGGTGGTGACAGAACTCCTTCGGGTCAATAGTAATGACTGGTACAACCATTGCTATTGAGGAGTGATCCTGTATTAAATAACTGACTACTTAAAAAAGGGGTGGGGGAGCTGGGCATGGTGGTGCATGCCTTTAAATCCCAGTACTCGGGAGGCAGAGGTCGGAGGAGTGCTGTGAGTCAAGGCCACCCTGAGACTACATAGTGAATTCCAGGTCAGTCTGGTCTAGAGTGACACCCTTCCTCAAAAACAACAATAACAACAACAACAAAAAAAACCAAAAAAATAAGGGGGTGGGGGCTGCTGGAGGCTGGGGAAGTGCCTTGTGGTCAAAGGTGGATCATGTTTCGGAGTTCATATACAGTTGGAAGAGGCCTTGGTATATCCATTCTCTCCCTCTCACATAAATAAAAATATTAAGAAAAATAGAATCTGGTGATTTCTTTTGGTCAGTGGTAGACAATTGCAGATGCATGGCTTAACTAATGCTTCTAATTGTATTTCTGTTTACACATACAGGTAACACATTTGTGTACATATATTTATACTAGAAGCAAATACTCATTTTGTTAAAAAATTTCTTTGGATTAAGTAAAAATATTTGATACATATATGCTTAGTAGTTGTCTATACATGAGCTGTATAGTAACACATGGCAGACCTATTTCCTTATTTACTCCTGGAAATGAACTGCAGTCACACACGATAGCTCTGGTTCTTTGTTTCCTCCTGGATCAAGTATATGTTTACCCAGTGAAATCCTGTTGACTTCTGATGGCCACAGATTGTCATTGTGCTTACTGACAGCCATCCCTGGCCACTTCACACTTAAATCTTTGAGAATAGCTTCCCCCGCCCCCATTCCCCAGTCAGGTCCCTAATATAGCATGTACTCAAAAAAGTGGAATAGCTGGGCATGGTGGCACATGCCTTTAATTCCAGTACTTGGGAGGCAGAGGTAGGAGGATGGCTGTGAGTTTGAGGCCATCCTGAGACCACATAGGGAATTCCAGGTTAGCATGGGCTACCTCAAAAAACCAAAAAATAGAAATAAAAAAATTTTAAAAGT
The DNA here is from genome assembly GCA_036346955.1 of Dipus sagitta. Classification (NCBI taxonomy): domain Eukaryota; kingdom Metazoa; phylum Chordata; class Mammalia; order Rodentia; family Dipodidae; genus Dipus; species Dipus sagitta. The sequence continues at coordinate 29,019,288 of CM070788.1, forward strand.
GGAATGAATGGATGAGATGATAATATTTTGTGGAATAAAAAAAATTAAAAATATTTTCATTTAAAATAGTTGGCACATGATACATGAACAATAATTATTAATTGGTAAGGGGATGGTGGCATAGGTTTATAATCCTGGCACTTGGCAGATGGAGGCAAGAACATCAGGAGAGTTCAAGACAACCCTCAATTACATAGTGAGTTTGAGGGCAACCTGGGCTGTATGAGATCCTTTCCCTCCCCACTTCCCCATGCTCAATTTTCTTTTCTGTATTTGTTATTTTTAGAGGTAGTTCCTCGCTGTAGCCCAGGCTGCTGTGGAATTTACTGTGTAGTCTCAGGCTGGCCTCAAACTCACAGTGATCCTCATACTTCATCAATGTTATTCTCTTGAAGTTTAGTTTATATGTATTTTTGGGTTTTCAAGGTAGGGTCTCACTCTTGTCCAGGCTGACCTGGAATTAACTATGTAGTCTCAGGGTGGCCTCAAACTCACGGCGATCCTCCTACCTCTGCCTTCCAAGTGCTGGGATTAAAGGCGTGCGCCACCACGTCTGGCTCCTCAGCTGATATTTTTTAAAAAAATATTTTTATGTATTTATTTATTAGAAAGAGAGAGAGAGAATGGGTGCATCAGGGCTTCTCACCATTGCAGAGGAACTCCAGACACATGAGCCACCTTGTGCATCTGTCTTATGTGGGTACTGGGGAATCGAATCTGACTCCGTAGGCTTCTCAGGCAAGCACCTTAACTGCTAAGCCATCTCTCCAGCCCTCAGCTTAACTTAAAAAAACAAAAAAGCTTAATTTATTTGTTAGAGAAACAGAGAGTGAGCATGGGCACACCATGGCCTCTTGCTGCTGCAGATGAACTCCAGATGCATGTGCCACTTTGCACATTTGACTATTGGGTACTGGGGACTTGAATCCAGGTTGGCAGGCTTTGTAAGCAAGGGCTTTTAACAACCCTGAACCACATCTCCTACCCTTGTCTGATTTTTTTTGTTTGTTTGTTTTTTGTTTTTTGAGGTAGGGTTTCTCTCTCTAGCTCAGACTGACCTGGAATTCACTATGTAGTCCCAAGCTGGCCTCAAACTCACAGCAATCCTCTTACCTCAGCCTCCCCAGTGCTGGGATAAAGGCAAACACCACCATGCCTGGCTAACCTGACTTTTAAAAAAGAATCAGCCTTGAACTACTGTTCATTTCATTGGGGTACTCCTCATCATTCTTTTAAAATATTTATTTATTTATTTGTGTGTGTGAGAGTATGGACACTCCAGAGCCTCTTGCTGCTGCAAATGAACTTCTGGTACATGCACCATGTTGTGCAGCTGTCTTTTCATGGGCCCTGGGGAATTAAAACTGGGTTGGCAAGCTTTGCAAGCAAGTATCTTTATTTGCTGAGCCACCTCCCTAGCCCCTCCCTCAGCATTCTGTTTTTTTTTTTTTTTTTTGGTTTTTCAAGGTAGGGTCTCACTCTAGTTCAGGCTGACTGGAATTCGCTATGTAGTCTCAGGGTGGCCTCGAACTCAAGGTGATCCTCCTACGTCTGCCTCCTGAATGCTGGGATTAAAGGCATGTGCCACCACACCCGGCTCCCTCAGCATTCTTAATCAAAGAGTAATTAATGTTTATGTCTAGTCATTATAGGGCATTTTTAATAGTTTTACACCTATATTTTGAAACTTTCTTCTTAATGTGTCTAATCCTATTTTTTTGTTCTAATAAGCTCATTGTAGTTCATTCCCCAGTAAAAAAAATTTTTTGTGTGTGTATGTATGTGTGTGTATGTGTGTATATGTTGTGTATATAAATGTGGGTACTTGCATTCCATGGTGCACTTGTGGAGGTCAGAGGGCAACTTCTAGTCTGTCCTTATGTTGCAATGACCTTTGCATTGCTGGGGTAAAACACCTGACCAGATGTAGCCGATGAAAGGCTTTATTTGGCTTACAGTCTCAATGACAGGGAAATAGCATGGCATGAGTAGAGGCTGGGCATCACTTCCTTGCCATAGCAGGTGGAAAAACAGCAGCAGGAGAGTGAGCTGATCTCTGACAAGGAGGTGCTGGCTGTAACACTCTAAAGCCTGCCCCCAACACACCTCTTCCAGCAAGGCTTTCTGCCTGGGGACCTAGTATTCAGAACCTATGAATTTATGGGGCTCTCATTCAAACTATCATATATTGCCTTCTATATCTTTTGAGGAAGGGGCTCTAAGTCAGTCTGGCTGTTGCTTACTGTTGCACCTGCTGCAACAGTTTCTGAGCTTCAGGGAAATTCTCCTTTCTCTGCCTTCTATCTTTCCAGCAGTGTGGTGGTATTACAGAATCTTTATAGATTTTTTTTTTTTAAATTTGCAAGCAGTGAGAGACAGAAACAGAGAATAGGTGCATGAGGGCCTCTAGCCACTGCAGATGAATTCCAGATACATGTGCCACTTTGTGCATATGACTTTCACATGGGTACTGGAGAATCAAATTTAGGTTGTTAGGTTTTACAGGCAAGAAGTGCCTTTACCATGGAGCCATCTCTCCAGGCCCATGTCTTTCATTTCTTTTTATTTATTTATTTTTATTTTAAAGAGAAAGAGGGAGGGAGGAAAGAAGGGGGGGGAAGAGAGAGAGAGAGAGGAAGAGGAAGAGAATGGATGCGCCAGGGCCTCCAGCCACTGCAAACAAACTCCAGATGCATGCGCCCCCTTGTGCATCTGGCTTTTATGTGGGTCCTGGCGAGTTGAACCAGGATCCTTTGGCTTTGTAGGCAAATACTTTAACTGATAAGTCATCTCTCCAGCCCCAGATATTTTTTTCTTTTTCTTTTTTTGTTTTTTTGAGGTAGGGTCTCACTTTAGTCCAGGCTGACCTGGAATTCACTATGTAGTCTCAGGCTGGCCTCAAACTCTTGGCGATCCTCCTACCTCTGCCTCCCGAGTGCTGGGACTAAAGGTGTGTGCCACCATGCCTGGCTCAGAATTTTTTTAAAAATATGGAATGCTTCATGAATTTGTATGTCATTCTTGTGTAGGGGCCATGCTGATCTTCTCTGTATCATCCCAATTTTAGTGTATGTGTTGCTAAAGTGAGCACAGCGTCCAGATTTTTATGTGGGATCTGGGGATTGAACTCAGATATTCCTGCTTGAGTGGGTTATTACCATCTATTCTTGAATGCTTGTTTTTCTTTAGATTCCATGTTTAATTTTCTTCTTTCTCAGTGGCCTTGCCACCCAAGTATGTGGAGTCTTCAGCAATAGGGTCTTACCATCTATTCCTGGTGGGAAACCAAGGGCCTTGGCAATGGCCTATAATGTTTTGGGGGCATCAGGGACCTCCCTGGCCAACAACTCACTGGAGGTATCCCATCCCTGGCACTCAAAATTTTCTAACAATGATCTATGGATCCTGAGTGTTCCATTGTCCAAAACCGGAGGATTCCATATGATTTATTTGCATCCTCTTAGATTTTGATTAGCTCTCCCTCCACCTTTCCTTTACTCAGTCTCTTCCCCTGACCTCACTTTGGGCCTTTTCACCCCGTTAATCTATTCTTCTACTTACATATATGCAATATCAACCTATTAAGTAAGTAATTTTTTTTTAAAACATTTCTTATTATTTGCAAGCAAGGAGAAAGAGGAGAGGGGAGTAAAAGAGCGAATTGGGCACACCAGGGCCTCTTGCCCCAGTACAAATGAGTCACTTTGTGCTTCTGGCTTTACATGGGTACTCGGGGTTTGAATTGGGCCATCAGGCTTGTAAGCAAGCACCTTAACGACTAAGTCATCTCTCCAGCCCCTAAACTTTTTTTTTGTCCCCCCTCCTCCCCTCAGGTATGGTCTTGTACTAGCCCAGGCTGACTTGGAATTTACTATGCAGACTTAGGGTGGCCTTGATCTCATGGTGATACTCCTACCTCTGTCTCTTGAATGCTGACATTAAAAGTGTGTGCCACCATGCTTGGCCATTTTTTAAAAAATTTATTATTATTTTCAACAGGAAGAAGGGTTTCTTTTGTTGTTGTTGTTGTTTTTAGAAGGCAGGGTTTCACTTTAACCCAGGCTGACCTGTAACTCACTTTGTTGCCCAAACTGGCCTTGAATTTAGGGTGATCTTTCTGCCTCAGTCTTTGGAGTGCTGGGATTAAAGGCATGTGTCACTACACCTGGCTCACAGTTAAAAAAAAAAAGAAGCCGGGCATGGTGGCGCACGCCTTTAATTTCAGCACTTGGGAGGTAGAGGTAGGAAGATCGCTGTGAGTTCGAGGCCACCCTTGAGACTACATAGTGAATTCCAGGTCAGCCTGGACTCTAGAATGAAACCCTACCTCAAAAAACTAAAAAGAATAGAAAAAGAAAACATTTGCATGTGTGCATGTTTACGTGGTATGAACATTTAGGGTTTCATGCTGCTGCAAGCAAACACCTGTCTAGTTTTACATGGGTGGCAGGGAGATTGAACCTTCCACGAGAAGGCTTTGCAAGCAAGCACCTTTAACCACTGAGCAACCAGACCAGGCCTGCATTAGTTTCTTTCTCTGCTATAGATTATGGATATTAGTCTAATTTAACTGTCTTTTATATTTGTATCATTGATTGTAAATAAGGAGAGTTGAAACAATAGGACCCAAAGTTTGTGGATTAGAGGTGTCTTGTATATGTGTGTGTCCTGTTGAGTTGTGTTTTTGACAATACCTCCTTATTTAAAATTCTTGACACTTTTTATATTAAGTATTATACACAGTAGCAAGTTTAAATCAAAGAAAATGGACGAGAGAGTGAGCTTAGTAGATAAAATACTTGCCTTAGAAGTATGAGGAACTGAGTTGGATTCCTGGAAATTACATAGAAGTGCTGGGCATGCCCACTTGTATTGTTGGGCATGAGGAGAAAGGAGGATCCCTGTGGTTTGTAACCATTCTGGCCTAAATAGCGATTTCCATACCAGTGAGAGAACCTGTCTCAAACAAAATGGATGGCATTTCTGAGAAATGACACCTGAGGTTGTCTTACGGTCACACACAAATGCAATCATGTCCATATGCACACACATTCACATATACACACATGTCTACACATATACACACTAAAAATTTCTGAGACAATTAAATATTACATTTAAATTTCTACTTAATACTATAAGTCAGATTCTAAGCAACTCAAATTGAGATGTTATTAAGTTGAAAGAGGTGTTTTGTGTGTTTTTCTTTTTTTTAATATTTTAGGGAATGGAGAGATGACTCAGTGGTTAGGCCTGCAAAGCTTAATGACCTGGGTTTGATTCCCCAGAACCCATGTAAAGCCAGATGCACAAAGTGGCACATGCATCTGGAGCTTGTTTGCAGTGGCTAGAGCCCTGGCATGCCCATTCTTATTCTCTCTCTGCTTGTAAATAAATTAATTAAAAAAAATTAAAGGCAGGCATGGTGACACATACCTTTAATCCCACTTGGTCGGTTTAGGTAGGAAGATTGCTGTGAATTTGAGACCAGCCTGAGACCACATAATGAATTACAGGTCAGCTTGGGTAGAATGGGACTCTACCTTGAAAAAACAAAAAATATATATATTTGCGAGGAGAGAGAGAGACTGGGGAGAGAATGGGCACACCAAGGCCTCTAGCCATTGCAAACAAACTCCAGATACACGCATCTGGCTTTACATGGGTACTGAGAAATTGAACCCAGGTAGTTTTGCATACAGGCAGACTCCTTAAGCGCTGAGTCATCTCTTTAGTCCTTTTTTTTTTTTTTTTTTTTTGGTTTTTCGAGGTAAGGTCTCACTCTAGCTCAGGCTGACCTGGAATTTACTATGTAGCCTCAGAGTAGCCTCAAATTCGTGGTGATCCTCCTGCCTCTGCCTCCCGGGTGCTGGAATTAAAGGCATGCACTACCACTCCCGGCCTTTTTCGGTTTTTTGAAATAGTGTCTCGCTCTAGCCCAGGCTGACCTGGAACTTACTGATTAGTCCTAGGCTGGCCCCAAACTCATAGGGATCCTTCTACTTCTGTCTCCTAAGTGCTAGGATTAAAGATGTGCACCACCACAGCTAGCTTTTTTCTACATATATTTTTTGTCCAGCCTGTATTTTGAATTGTTATGTGTATAAACATGTTTTAGTTTTACAACATGTTGGGATAAAAATCTTTTAAAAATTAATTTTAATTAAAAAATTAATTTATAAAAAATTCTTAAAAAAAAGATAATGTGGCTTCTGAAGTGATTTATTAAATTTAACCTAAAGCTTCTTTATTTTCTAGGTGTTCATTGTACCCATGGTTTCAATCGCACTGGTTTCCTCATATGTGCCTTTTTGGTGGAGAAAATGGATTGGAGGTATATAGTCTTGTTGTAATAGAAGAAGTTATATTTAGCATTTGTTAGAATTTTTCTTTTTTTTTTTTGGTTTTTCGAGGTAGGGTCTCACTCTAACTCAGGCTGACCTGGAATTCACTGTGTAATCTCAGGGTGGCCTCACACTCGTGGTGATCCTCCTACCTCTGCCTCCCAAGTGCTGGGATTAAAGGCGTGTGCCACCATGCTTGGCTTGTTAGAAATTTTAATTGGTATTTTAGTTATAGTATTTTACATTGCCAATATTTCTGAACTATGATAAAGGTAATTTGGAATTGTTTTCATTTTGGATGTGGTTAAATCATTATAATACTGTTGCCTGTAATTTTTATACTAAATAACACTTTGCTGGAGTGCTTATGAATCCATAAATTATATATGCACTTTTCCATCTTTTTCTCTGATATTACAGAATTATCAGATAGAATTTTCTAATATTTTGTGTTTAATTCAGCTTTGGAAATTACTGTTCTTTTCCTTTTAAAGATCTTTACTTTGGGGGCTGGAGAGATGGCTCAGCAGTTAAGGTGTTTGCCCATAAAGTCTAACAACCACAGTTCAGTTCCCCAGTACCCATGTAAAGCCAGATGCACAAAGTAGTCCATGAATTTAGAGTTCGTTTATAGAGGCTGGAGGCCCTGGTGTGACCATTCTCTCTCTCCTGTCTCTCGGCTTGCAAATAAATAATAAAAATATTAAAAAAATATTTTTATTTATTTGAGAGAGAAGGAGAGAGAGGGGCAAAGAGAGAGAGAGAGATGGGTGTGCCAGGGCCTCTAGCTACTGCAAATGAACTCCAGATGCACGTGCACAGCCTAGTACATCTGGCTTTTATGGGTCTTAGGCAATTGAACCTAAGTCCTTGGGCTTTACAGACAAATGTCTTAACTGCTAAGCCATCTCCAGCCCATTCTTTTCCGTTTAAATTGTGTCTTCTAGTTGTTAAGTACTAGGAAAAACTAGTGACAGAAATATTTTGGAATAGGGTTATTCTATTTAAACCTGTCATCATACCTTCATTGAACACCTGTTACTTGTGAAGTATGTGTTTATTTTTTTAGTATTTTATTTATTTGCATGTGTATGTGGTATTTATGGGCATTTTTGGGTCTCTTGCCATTGCCAGAAAACACCAGATGTTTGTACCACATTTTGTGTCTGGCTTTATGTGAATATAGAAGGATAGAATCTAGGTCGCAGGCTTTGTAAGCCAGGTGCCCTTTCCAAGATCACATGAGCGTTGGGCCTGTTACAGGTGGTATAGATGTAGACTAATGTACACATCTGATTGTGCACTTTGTGGTTTTCTACTCTGTGTATTTTCCAGCTCTGTCCATTCAGAATGCTTTATATCAGATGTGTCCAACTTGCAGTCTGTGGGCTTTGTGTTTTCCTGGGTAGTTAACCATGTCATGTAACACTGTTAAAAGGTTGGAGATCCCTTCTCTACACAGTACATTAGGTTTCTATGCTAGACTCAGCCAGTTCCAAGTTTTCTTTCAAGGTGTTTCCCTTTAGTGCCTATGTCTGTGGGAAGTTTCTAAATCACCAGTATGCTTTCTTTTTTGTTTACTTTGCTATTCACATTTTCTTGGCGTCTGTTTCTCTTGGAGACCTTAACCTTCGATATATTATTTTGAATTCTTTTTCATCAGCCCTACCCAGATCTCTAATTTTAGTATATGCACTACCAAAGTGTAGCAGTCAGCTTCAGGTTCGCTGAGATGAACTTCCAGACCAGACACAGTTATGGAGAAAGGGATATTTATTGAAGCTTACAGATCCAGGGGAAGTTCCATAATGGCAGAAGAAACTGGCCTGCCTTCACAGGCCCAAGCAGAGAGAGCAGTACAAGCCTAAAGGTCAAAAGCCACAGCACACTTCAGGAACTCCAGCTAGGCACACTTTGCATATCTTTAGATTGTAATCTGAAATCCACCACCACACTTTAAGATCCACCCAGTGACCTTGCCTCCAGCCAGGTGGCTAGAGATGCAAACTACAAATAAGCAACTGAATATATTGGGGGCCATCTATTCTATTCAAACCACCACACAAAGCGAGCACCCCAGATCTCTTAATATGCAGTCATAGCAGTGTACTTTTAGATGTGAATACCATATATTAAAACTGGTTTAAGATCAATTTGTTATTGATTCCATTCCTTAAAGTTCATGTGAAGATTATAGTTTGTCCATCTTATAAACCTGTTATATTTTATTTGATACCTTGAGTATGAGTTAAGAGTTGGTAAGTCTGCATAAATGGACAACAGTGAAGAAAGGATATTGTTTGCTTTCCATAGTATTGAAGCAGCAGTTGCTACTTTTGCCCAAGCCAGGCCACCTGGAATTTATAAGGGAGATTATTTGAAGGAACTTTTTCGTCGTTATGGTGATATAGAAGAAGCACCACCACCACCTCTATTGCCAGATTGGTGTTTTGAGGATGATGAAGAAGAAGATGAGGATGAGGATGGAAAGAAGGAATCAGAACCAGGGTCAAGTACGTCCTTTGGCAAAAGGCGAAAAGAACGGTTAAAACTGGTAATGTTTAAAATACTATAATATTCTTTACTGTCTTGTATATACTTAGTGATTTAGTAAAATGGACTATTGGCTACTTTTGGTTTTTGGGGCATTGTGTCTGTGCTCTACCTTTGAAACAGGATCTTTTGCTTCTGTAAAACAAACTGCCAGCTGGGCGTGTTGGCGCACACTTTTAATCCCAGCGCTCAGGAGGCTGAGGTAGGAGGCTTGCTATGAGTTTGAGTCCAGCCTGAGATTACATAGTACATTCCAGGTCATCCTGGGCTAGAACAAACAAGCAAATAAACAAACAAACTGCCAGCCATTAAATGATCTTTAGCCTAACTGGCCTGTGAGTTTCAGACTCTTTTGGCCTCGCCTCTCACTGTTATAGGTGCTTTGGGATCTCAGATCCATGCACCACTTTGCATCTGGCCTTAAATGGGTCCTAGAAAGCAATCAAGGCCTTCTACTGATCTCCCAAGAAATATAAATATATAAGTATATGTTTGTAATATTTTTTTAAGGTAGGGTCTTGCTCTAGCTCAGGCTGACCTGGAATTCAGTATGTAGTTTAAAGCTGGCCTTGAGCTCACAGCAGTCCTCTTACCTATGCCTCCCAAGTGCTGGGATTAAAGGCAAACACCACCACTTCTGGCATGGTTTTTAATAAAGAGGTTGAATATGCTGTTTCTTACTTTGCTGAAAAGATGTCTCACGACATAAAAATAGCTCCTGCCAGTGCTGTATATTGTAAAATTAAGGTAGTAATATCTTTCATCTGGCACTGTTCATTGTTTTCATCAACATATACTTACTTCAGTGGGAAGATCATCAAGTCTTTTGCCCAAATCCAGCGACGGATATTTTTGTAGTCAGGTTTGCATTGTTGGCAGAAATCACCCAACCAAGAGCAGCTTGTGGGAAAAGGTTTATTTTGGTTTACAGGCTTGAGGGGGAAGCTCCATGATGGCAGGGAAACCGATGACATGAGCAGAGGGTGGACATCACCCCCTGGCCAACCTAACGTGCAACAGGAGAGTATGCCAAACACTGGCAAGGGGAAATTGGCTATAATACCCATAAGCCTGCCCCAGGACACATTAATTCCCAAATCTCCATCAGTTGGGAATCTAGCATTCAAAACACCTAAATTTATGGGGGGGACACCTGAATCAAACCACCACAGATATGTTACAGTAAGGTTTATAGCAATGCTATCTTGAAATATGAAATGATTTATTTTCTATTCATTTTTTTTTCATGGTAAGGTCTTGCTCTAGCCCAGACTGACCTGAAATTCACTATGTAGTCTCACAGTGACCTCGAACTCAAGGTGATTCTACTACCTCTGCCTCCCAAGTTCTGTGGTGAAAGGTGTGTGCCACCATGCCTGGCCAGAATTCTATTTATTTATTTGCAAGCAGAGAGAAGACAGAGAATGGGTGCACCAGGGCCTCTAGCTGCTGCAAACGAACTCCACTTTGTGCATACATCTGGAGTGTGCATATGGATGTAGTTTAGCCACTTTGCCAGTTGTTATGTTCTTATTCTAGTTTAAAAAGGTATAGATTTTGGAAGTTTGTCCCTTTTAAAAAAATTTTTTTTTGTTTACTTTTATTTATTTGAGAGCGACAGAGAGAAAGAGGCAGAGAGAGAGAGAGAGAGAGAGAGAGAGAGAGAGAGAATGGGCACGCCAGGGCTACCAGCCACTGCAAAGGAACTCCAGATGTGTGCGCCCCCTTGTGCATCTGGCTAACATGGTTCCTGGGGAATCGAGCCTTGAACCGGGGTCCTTAGGCTTCACAGGCAAGCACTTAACCGCTAAGCCACCTCTCCAGCCCGGAAGTTTATCTCTTTAAAATTCATACTCCATTAATGATCCCACCTAACTCCCCTTGGGTATATCCCAAAATTTGTCATTCATACCTTGAGTAGATAAAATGTTTATGCCTTATTTATTCAACTGTGAAGTAGATATGACACTATATCTATTGTTTACAACTCTTCATAGTTGCAAGGATTAGAGAGAATGCAAAATGCCGGATACTCTGCTTGGCTTTCAGTAAATGCAGATAAGTTGCTAGAGTTACTGATAACTGTCTAGAGTGCTTTGACAACATGATGCTGAAACCAAGTTCTTTATGTGCATTGAAAAATCATATGCTACGGGCTGGAGAGATGGCTTAGCGGTTAAGCGCTTGCCTGTGAAGCCTAAGGACCCCGGTTCGAGGATCAATTCTCCAGGACCCATATTAGCCAGATGCACAAGGGGGCGCACGCATCTGGAGTTCGTTTGCAGTGGCTGGAAGCCCTGGTGTGCCCATTCTCTCTTTCTCTCTCTCTCTCTCTCCCTGCCTCTTTCTGTCGTGTCACTCTCAAATAAATAAATAAAAATGAACAACAAAAAAAAAAAAAAAAAAAAAAGAAAGAAAAATCATATGCTAGAGTTAGGAAAGCTAGCGTATAAGTCCAGGAAATTTTATAGATCATCTTAGAGTAGACTGTTTTTTCCCCTTTTTGAGAAAGGTTCTTCTGATGTAGCTTAGGCTGAGGCTCCTGAATAGTGGTATTATAGGTATGTATCAGTACACTTGGGTAGAGAAGACCATTTCTTTGGTTTTTCAAGGTAGAGTCTCACTCTAGCTCAGGCTGACCTGGAATTCACTATGTTGTCTCAGGGTGGCCTTGAACTCATGGCAATCCTTCTACCTCTGCTTCCTGAGTGTTAGGATTAAAGGCGTGTGGCACCTTGCCAGGCTAAGAAGACCATTTCTGTTTCTTACATTAATTTCCTCAGGTTTGCAAAAGTAAACATTACTTGTAAATGGATTTGACTTCTAATTTCCTTCCTTTCTTTCACTTGTTTTTAAGGGTGCTATCTTCTTGGAAGGTATCACAGTTAAAGGTGTAACTCAAGTAACAACTCAACCAAAGTTAGGAGAGGTACAGCAGAAGTGTCATCAGTTCTGTGGCTGGGAAGGGTAAGAAATCATTTCTAGCTTGCTTTATCTGTCCATCTATCATCTATCTATCTATCTATCTATCTATCTATCTATCATCTATCTAATCTATCATCTATCTACCTATCATCTATCATTCATCTATCTGTCTATCATCATCTATGTGTCTATGAGAGAGAATATGAATAAGAAGAATATGGGTACATCAGGGACTCTTGCAGCTGCAAACTAACTAGATGTATGTTCTACCTTGTACATCTGGTTGTACGTGGGTACTAGGGAAATGAAGCAGCAGACTTTGCAAGCAATTGACTTTAACCACTGAACCATCTCCTCAGCCCCAGATTCTACTTTTAAATAAAACTTAGTCTTCACATGTGTCTGGAGTTCATTTGCAGTCGTTAGACACCCTGTCATGCCCATTCTGTCTCTCTTTTTCTCTCTGCCTCTTTCTCTTTCTCATTCTCTCAAATATATAAAATTAAAAAAGAAATCTTATTCTTATTACATGACACTTAAAATAATACAGACATTGACATAGCCTTTTTGTTTCTTAAAGTTAGTATATACAGTGCTTAAAACATTAGTAAGATTTTTTTTTCAAGACAATCAGTCCTAGAGTTGAATCAAGATTAGACGACTCATGCATTTGCGTAAGACAGAAAATTACTGCTGTCATATGAAGTGTTTTGTCTTTGTTTCTGCTGCTGATTAATATTTGCTCTGATCTTATCAGTTTATTTGTGGAGAAGAGGTAAAACTTAAGTGGTTCATTTTACAACTTTCAGAAGTCTGGGAATGTCAGCTTTAAATATGTTCTGCTCTCCTAGTATGTATTGGAAATACGTAGACATTTTGTAAGAGATAATTTATGAAAAGGTTTATTATTTTTACCTGTTGCTTTCAAGTCTTTATCCGTTGCAGATAACTTCAATGTAGCTTGAACAGGAAGAAACAGGATTATTATAGTTTCTGATATAAAGAACTTTAACGACCTATTTATTCACTTTTGACAATTTTCTTTTATTTATTTGAGAGCGACAGACAGAGAAAGAGGCAGAGAGAGAGAGAGAGAGAGAGAGAGAGAATGGGTGCGACAGGGCCTCCAGCCACTGTAAACGAACTCCAGACGCGTGCGCCCCCTTATGCATCTGGCTAACATGGGTCCTGGGGAATCGAGCCTTGAACCGGGGTCCTTAGGCTTCACAGGCGAGCGCTTAACTGCTAAGCCATCTCTCCAGCCCACTTTTGACAATTTTATACATATATAATTATTTTGATTACATTTGCTACTGTTACCTTCTCAAAATAACTTTTATATGTAGATCTGATAAATCAGAAATAATTTTAACTAAATGATGAAATGCTATTGACCTTAATATGTTAAGTCCTTGCCAGTACATTTTATTTATTATTATTATTATTATTATTATTTGCCTTTTTTTTCACGCTACAGTCTCACTGTAGCCTAGGCTGACCTGGAATTCACTATGTAGTCTCAGGGTGGCGATCCTCCTACCACTGCCTACCAAGTGCTGGGTTTAAAGGCGTGCATCACCATGCCCAGCTATTTTTTTGCATTTTAATTTTTTTGCTTTTGTTTTTCAAGGTAGGGTTTCACTCTAGTCCAGGTTGACCTGGAAGTAGTCTCAGGGTGGGCCTTGAACTCATAGTGATCCTCCTACCTCTGCCTCCTAAGCGCTGGGATTAAAGGTGTGTGCCACCATGCCCGGCACATTTTAATTCTTTTTGTTGTTGTTGTTGTTGTTGTTTTTGATGTAGGGTTTTGCTCTAGTCCAGGCTGAACTGGAATACACTGTGTAGTCTCAGGGTGGCCTCAAACTCAGGGTGATCCTCCTACTTCTGCCACCCAAGTGCTGGGATTAAAGGCATGTGCCACCATGTCTAGCCCCATTTAAATTTTTGTTGATATTTCTCCTGTTTTGTCACTTTGGGCATCTTGCAGCAGAAATCTTGCAGCTCTTTAGTCATGTCAAGACAGAGAAATATGGAATACTAGAATAGTATATGGTGACTAAGCTAAACTTGTAGCTTTAGAAGTAAAAGACATATAAATAAACTTGCTTTAGTATTTATGTCATGCATAGTAATACTTAAAAAATTATCCCAGTACTTGGCCGGGCGTGGTAGCGCACGCTTTTAATCCCAGCACCCGGGAGGCAGAGGTAGGAGGATTGCTATGAGTTTGAGGCCACCCTGAGACTCCATAGTGAATTCCAGGTCAGCCTGGGCTAGAATGAGACCCTACCTCGAAAAACCAAAAAAAAAAAAAAAAAAAAAAAAACACCAAACAAGTAAAATTATCCCAGTACTGTATAGTAGGGTTAGTTTAGAACCCTAAACCTGTATTCTTTTTATTTTATTTTATATTTTATTTGCTTGTTTATTTGAGAGAGAGCAAGAGGAAGAGAGAGAGAGAGAATGTGAATGGGTGCTCCAGGGCCTCTAGCCACTGCAAATGAACTCATGTGCTATCTTGTACATGTGGCTTATGTGGGTACTCGGGACTTGAATCCGGGTCCTTCTGTTTTGCAGGCAAGCACCTTAACCACTAAGCCATATCTGCAGCCCTAAGACTATATTCTAAAATGTCAAAATATTGATGATTTTGTTAGCATTTTTGTATACACTGATACTATTCCAGTTGAAATTAATGTCATGATAGGAAGAACATTGTGATCATTGTGTGACTCGTTTGGTATTGGTTTAAGACATGGATTGTTTTATATAGTTTCTAGCCATGATAGTCATAAAATGTTCTTCTTTAAGGTCTGGATTCCCTGGAGCACAGCCTGTTTCCATGGATAAACAGAATATTAAACTCTTAGAGCAGAAGCCATATAAAGTAAGCTGGAAAGCAGATGGTACTCGGTAAGTTAGACTTCAGTTATACAAATGACTAAGTAGTGCTTGATGAAATTTACTTTGTTGTTAGGGAAAGTTAACACTCTTGTGAGTGTGAATTTCTGACAAATATACCTTTTTGTTATTATTTTTTTAAATTTGCACATGCGGGTGTGTATGTATGTGTGTAAATACCAGTGTGCCAGAGCCTCTTGCTGCTGCAAATGAACACCAGACACTTGTGTCATTTTTGTATCCACTTTACGTGGGTGGCTTGGGAATTGAACCTGGGCTAGGAGGCTTTGCTAGCAAGTGTCTTTAATTGTTGTTTCTCCAGCACTTCATATAAATTGTAAAACATCACAGGAAGGGAGAATATAAATAGAAATACAGAAATTTTTAAAAATGAAACAAGCCAGGCAGGGAGGTTCATTCCTTTAATTCTAATACTTGGGAGACTTAGGAGGATCAGCTAAAGAGGGAGTGTCCATGTTAGCCTGGGTGAGAGTGAGACCCTGCCTCAAAACAAACAAACAAACAAAATAATCAGAAACAGGTGAAATTGAAGTTCAAGTTTCTTTGATTAAAGATTATGTTTATGGGCTGGAGAGATTACTTAGCAGTTAATATGTTTACCTGCAAAGTCTTAAGGACCCAGGTTTGATTCCCCAGTCCCCATGTAAGCCAGATATACCGGTAGCACATGCATCTGCAATTTGTTTGCAGTGGCTAGAGGCCTTGGTATGCCCATTATCTCTCTCTTTTTCAGATAAATAGATGTATAAAACAATGTTTAAGCTGGGTGTGGTGTCACATGTTTTTAACCCTAGCACTTGAGAGACAGAGAATCACTGCGAGTTCGAGGCCACCCTGAGACAATGTAGTCAATTCCATGTCAGCCTGGGCTAGAGTGGGACCCTACCTCAAAAGAAAAAACCAAAAGCAAAAACAAAAAAACCCACAAAAAATAAAAAACAAAAGTTAAAAAAAAAAATGAATTGTGTTTATTAGCTAGGTGTAGTGGTACACTCCTTTAATCCCAGCACTCTGGAAGCAGAGGTAGGAGAATTACTGTGAGTTTGAGGCCAACTTGAGATTACATAGTAAATTCCAGGTCAGCCTGGGCCTAGCGTGAGACCTTACCTCAAACAAACAAACAAACAAACAAACAGACAAACCAACCAACAAACAAAAGATTTGTGTTTATTAGGGCAAGTGCTTGCCTACAAAACCTAAGGAGGACCTAGGTTCAATTCCCTAGTACCCATGTTAGCCAGATATACAAGGTAGCACATGTGTCTAGGGTTCGTTTGTAGTGGTTAAAGGCCCTGGCATGCCAATTCTGTCTCTCTCTTTCTGCCTCTTTCTCTGTCTCTCAAATAAGTAAGACATAAATAAAAAAAGAACTGTTCACTACATTTTAGTAAAATCACAGTGTTTTATTTTTGTGTGTGTGCATGGGTACATACGTGTGTATGCATATAAATGCACATGTGTGTGGGTATGTATACATACAGAATTCAAAGGTGAATAATCAAGTGTCTTCCTTGATTGCTGAGGTAGGTGCTTTTACTTAAACTCTAGGCTTGCTGGCTCAACTAGTCTAGCTGCAGCTTGCCATGAAGATCCATCTCCATTTCTTGAGCAATGGGATTAGAGGTGGGCTGCCATATCAACCCAGAATTTGTGTGGGTTCTGGAGGTCCCAGTGTGTATACTCAGGTCCTCACACTTGCAGGGTGAGCAATTTAACCACTGAGCCTTAACCACAGCTCTCAAAATCATATTTAATGTTTGTGTGTGTGTGTGTGTGTGTGTTTATTTATTCATTTGACAGAGAAAGGGGGGAGAGAGAGAAAGAAAATGGGTGCACCAGGGCCTCCAGTCACTGCAAACGAACTCCAGACGCGTGTGCCTCTTTGTGCATCTGGCTTACGTGGGTCCTGGGGAATCAAACCTGGGTCCTTTGGCTTTTCAGGCAAGCCATTCCCCTGGCCCCCAAATCGTATTTAAAAAAAGGTTTTTTTGTTGTTGTTTATTTTTGTTTATTTGAGAGTGACAGAGAGAGAGAGAGAGAGAGGCAGGCAGATAGAGAATGGGTACGCCAGGGCCTCCAGCCACTGCAAACGAATTGCAGACGCATGTGCCCCCTTGTGCATCTGGCTAATATGGGTCCTGGGGAATTGAGCCTTGAATTGGAGTCCTTAGGCTTCACAGGCAAGCGCTTAACCTCTAAGCCATCTTTCCAGGCCCCAAATCGTATTTTTAAAAACAAGATATCTGTAGAAACTAACTCTTACTCTGTAGGGCTTTTGGTATCTAATCTCTTAGTCTGTAGGGCATTTTTTTTTTCTTTCTGCTTTTGGTATAATAAAGTTATAACCACATGACTTATCTAGTATTGAGTAGTACTGACAGATTGGATAACATTTTCTGGCACCTAGGGAGCCTGTCTCTTGGACAAAATGGTAACTCTTTAACTGTTTTTTTTTTTTTTTTTTTGAGTGTGTGTAGAATGTGTAGCATGATGTATGCATAGTGTATGCATGTGTGTGTGCAGATGCATGCTGCCCATATACATTTGTGCTGAGGTCAGAGGAAAATGTTGACTGGCCTTTTTCTTTGAGGTGGAGTTTCTTAGTGAAGTTGGAGCTGCCTCTCTCTCTCTCTTCTCTCTCTTAAATACTTCCATGTATTTATTTGAGGGACAGACAGAAAGAGGCAGACAAAGAAAGAGTGATGGGCACATGAGCACCTCCTACCACTGTGGACAAACTCCAGATGCATGTGCCACTTTGTGCATCTGCCTTTACATGGGTAATTGGGATTCCAACCTGGACTGTTGGGCTTTGTAAACAAATGCCTTTAACCCCTGAGCCATCTCTCCAACCCTGCCTTTAAGAAAATTATTTATTTATTTGAGAGAGAGAGAGGATGGGCACTCCAGGGCCTCTAGCCACTGCAAATGACTTCCAGATGCATGCATCACCTTGTGCATCTGGCATAGGTGGATACTAAAGAATTGAACCTGGGTTCTTAGGCTATGTGGGCAAGCACCTTAACCACTAAGCCATCTTTTCAGCTCCCTGCCTTTTTTGTTTTTTAAAGATTTATTTATTTATTTAAGAGAGAGAGAATATGGGCTTGCCAGGGCCTCTAGCCATTGCAAACAAATTCCAGACGCGTGTGCCACCATGTGCATCTGGCTTATGTGGGACCTGGAGAATTGTGCATATGGACAGTAGAACATGGGTCCTTAGGCTTTGTAGGCATGTGCCTTAACCACTAAGCCATCTCTCCAGCCCCCCGCCTTTTTAAAAATTAATTTTTATTAATTTTTTAATTAAAATTTTACTTTTATTAATTTTTATTATTTTTTTTTTTTGTGAGCCAAGAAAGAGAGAGTGAGACAGACAGAGGCAGGGGAGGGGTGTTGAGGAAAAGGGCATGCCAAGGCCTCTTGCCTTGTAAACCAATTTAGATGCATGTGCCACTTTCTGCCTTTGGCTTGACATGGGTACTGGGCCAGTAGTAGTTTCAAACCCAGGCTCATAGGCTTTGCATGCAAGCACGTTTAACCACTGAGTCACCTTCCAGCCCAGCTGCCATTTTTTCCTTCAGAATAGCTGACCAGCCAATCGAAGAAATTCTGTTTCTGTCCTCCACAGGGCTGGGGTTACAAGTGTATGTGTACATAGCCTTTTACATGGGTTCTGAAAATTGAGCTCAGATGGTCTCAGGCTCTTTCAGGCCTTTACCCTTGTTTGGGAAATGCTTTTACCCACTGAAACATCTCCCTAACCCCAAGGCAGGGTCTCTTAATGTAGCTCAGGCTGACCTGTTACTCCAGTTCTAACCCTCTCTGTCTCTGAAGTCTTAGGGTTACAGTCGTACCAGTTTAACTAGATTTTGATACTTTAAAAAAGATATTTATTTACTTGCTGGGGGCAGGGAGGAGAGAGAATGAATGTATGAATGGGTGTACCAGGGTGTTTAGCCACTGCAAATGAACTCTAGATGCATACACCAGTCTGTGCATTTGACTTTATGTGGATACTGGGGAATCAAACCTCAATCATTAGGCATTACAAGCAAGCACTTTAACCACTGAGTTATCACATCAATCCTTGATTCTTTTTATTTTATGATTCTATGATACTTTATCAAGAACTTGCTGGGCTGGAGAGATGGTTTAGCCATTAAGGAACTTGCTTGCAAAACCAAAGGACCCAGGTTCAACTCCCCAGGACCCACATAAGCCAGATGCACAAGGTGGCACATGTGTCTGAGTTTGTTTGCAGCAGCTGGAGACCCTGATGCACCCATTTTCTCTTTCTACCTCTTTCTGTCTCTTCCTTCCTCTCTTTCATAAATAAATAAATAAATATTAATAAAAAACTTGCTCACATGCACCGTACACTTATACAAGATTGGATCATAAAAGAAAACAGAGAAGATTCTCCTTATGAACCAGTGTAATTTTTCTGAGCAATATGTTTTGTACAAAAGGAAACTGAAAGTAATCAGCTATGTCAGGGACAAATGTAAAATTAAACATTTGAGGATATTTCTTTTCATCTCTTCATGATGACGTTGTATAAAAAAATTTTTTTTTTTCACATCTTTATGCCTCTGTGATCTGTAGTGCTACCCAAACCATTTTAGGTGGCTTTAACTTTTTCTGGGTGATGGTAAATCTGAGAAATGAGTATAGTGGCATTGCTCTGTGATGGAAGATCATTTAAAGGAATGCTCACATACTTAATTTGTTTGCTGTGAAGTTCTGAAAAGCATAACCTATAACACTCATGGTAATTACTGCAAATGAGGATGTCAGTTGATTTTATACTTCAAAATTAGATAACACCATGTATTTTCATTATGGATAAAGTACTTTTTTTTTTTTTTTTTCCAAAGTAGGGTCTCACTCTAGCCCAGGCTGACCTGGAATTCACTATGTAGTCTCAGGGTGGCCTTAAACTCATGGAGATCCTAATACTTCTGCCTTCCACGTGCTGGGATTAAAGGCATATGTGCCACCATGCCCGGCTGGATAAAGTACTTAATCAAA
Organism: Dipus sagitta; assembly: GCA_036346955.1. NCBI lineage: Eukaryota > Metazoa > Chordata > Mammalia > Rodentia > Dipodidae > Dipus > Dipus sagitta. The sequence goes on from CM070788.1 coordinate 29,039,066, forward strand.
AACTAACAAAATAACCAACAGCGTTTTTTAGCTATAGAACTGGTAGCTTTGTGAGATTTGTTTACTTGCACTAAAACTTAATTACATACCTGATTTGTGCAATGGTTAATAAGTTTTCAGTGTCACATTATTTTGGAAGATTTTCGAACCCTCATCATTAGATCAAGATGAATGAATGTGTTTATAGCTTACAGAACCTATTCCATTATTAATAGTTATGACTTTAAAATATATTATTTGCATAAGACAAAGAGAGAATGGAGGGGGCCATAATGGGTATACAAGGGCCTCTTGCCTCTGCAAACAAACTCCTAATGCATGCACCACTTTGTATATCTGGCTTTACCTGGTAGCTGGGGAATTGAACTCAGGCTAACAGACTTTGCAAGCAAGTGCCTTTAACCATTGAGGCATTTATTTATTTACTTATTTATTTATTTGAGAGAGAGGGAGGGCTGGAGAGATGGCTTAGCAGTAAAGTCGCTCCCCCAGTAACTGTTAACTGCTAATAACTTCTCAGCAAGAGATGGAGGTGGGAGGTGAACTCAATGTTATCTTTCACCATTCATGACAGAATGTTGATGGGCCTAATATTATACAGATTTTGTACAGGTAATAATAGTTGCTGTGAGGTCACAAGTGCAACAACCACTTTATGTCTGGAAGATAGTATTCCATAGCACTCCTCTTCATCCTCTAGTGCTTATATTCTGTCCACAATCTTCCACATTGTTCCATGATATTTCCTTATCCTTGAGGGAGTTGATACAAATGTTTAGTTAGTATGGACCACTCAGTAGTTATTTATTCTCAGCATGCTGGTGAGTTTTGATTCTTCCCAGTAGTCACTGCCAACTACAAAAAGAAATTTCTCTGACCAAAGAAAGCTAAGACTAGCATCAATCTATGGGCATAAACATATATTTAGAGGACAGTTTGATGGGCACACTGTATCCTTTTAGCCAGTACTAGCTTCCCTCCTAAAGCCTCTGACATCCCCAGCCAAAGACATTTGACTAAGTTATGAATTCCAGATATAAATTCCCTCTTGAATTGGTCTCAAGTCCAATCAGAGAGCAGTTGGTTATCCCTGTAACAGTCATGCTACTCTTGTACTAGTGGGCAAATTTTCCCAGCTGGTTAGTTGTCTAGCCTGTAAGGGTTACTGCTGGATAAGACTGTTGATGACTTTCTCCCCAGCAGCCTGCCTAGCACCTTCCACTTCAATTCCAACTTGATTTCTTAGTGTTGTACAACTGAAGTATGGTTATCTTCAACAACAAGAGTTTTACTATATAGTTCTGGTGGGCAACATAGAGCAGTGGCAATAAGTGGTGGTGTTTTGGGGACCTGAGGAACCTCCCTCACCAGTAACTCACTGGAAGGTCACTCAGGTACTGGTATTTATTTATTGTCCTATATTTATTTTAATTTTATTAATATATTAAAATATACTTTATTAGGGTTGGAGAGATGGTTTAGTGGTTAAGGCGCTTGCCTGCAAAGCCTAAGGACCCATGTTCTACTCCAGATCCCACGTAAGCCAGATGCACAAAGGTGAGGCAAGTGCAAGCATCTGGAGTTCGATTGCAGTGGCTAAGGCCTGGCATGCCAATTCTCTCTCTGTCTCACTCTCCCTAAAATAAAATAAAAATTTAAATATACTTTAGTTATATTTATTATTCTCTAACAACTTATGACCTCTATGGAGCAACACTGTCTGCTCACACGCTTTTTCAAAGTAGAGAACTTGTATGATCCACTTAGGAAGATTGGGAGTCATTTTCGGCCATTTTCGAGGTCAAGGGCAAAATGGGTTACATAAGACTCAACCCCTCAAAAAAAAAAAAAATAAAAGGAGTATTTATTATCATAGTATGTTTTATTTTTATTTTTTGTTTTTTTTTTGAGGTAGGGTGTCTCTCTAGCCCAGGCCAACCTGGAATTAACTATTTAGTCTCAGGGTAGCCTCGAATTCACAGCTATCCTTCTACCTCTGCCTCCCGAGTGCTGGGACTAAAGCTGTGCATCACCATGCCTGGCTCATAGTATTATTTTAAAAGACATATTTCTTTTTTGTTCTTCCTCCTCCTCCTCCTCCTCTCTTCTTCTTCTTCTTCTTTCTTCTTTCTTCTTCTTCTTCTTTCTTCTTCTTCTTCTTCTTCTTCTTTCTTCTTCTTCTTCTTTCTTCTTCTTCTTTCTTCTTCTTCTTCTTTCTTCTTCTTCTTCTTTCTTCTTCTTCTTCCTTCTTCTTCTTCTTCTTCTTCTTCTTCTTCTTCTTTCTTCTTCTTCTTCTTCTTTCTTCTTCATTGTTGTTGTTGAGGTAGGCACTTGATCTAGCACAGACTGACCTGGAATTAACTATGTAGTCTCAGGGTGGCCTTGAACTCACCAAGCATCCTCCTGTCTCTGCCTCCTAAAGTGTGTCATATAATGCCTAGTAGAGGTGGGGGAAGGGGGAGAAAATGGGTGTGCCAGGGCCTCCACTGCAAACCAACTCCAGACACATGTGCCACCTTGTGCATCTGGCTTTATGTACATACTGGGGAATCGAATCTGTATCTATTGGGCTATGAAGGCAAGCACCTTAACTGCTAAGCTATCTCCCCAGTCTCTTGTTTTTGGATTGTTTTTTTTTTTTTTTTTTTTTTTGAGGTAGGGTTTCACTCTAGTCTAGGCTGACCGGGAATTCACTATGTAGTCTCAGCATGGCCTCGAACTCACAGTGATCCTCCTACCTCTGCCTTCCCAGTGCTGGGATTAAAGGCGTGAGCCACCCATCCTGGCTTCTTGTTTTTGGTTTGTGAGACAGGGTCTCACTCTGTAGCTCAGGCTGTCCTGAACTTAGACCAGGCTGACCTTGAAGTCATAGCAGTCTGCCTTCCTTAGCCTTCAAACTGCTGGGATTATTGGTGTGAGCCACCACATCCAGCTAACACATTAATGAGATAGATTCATTGCTGAAACTTTCCTCTTAACTTTTGGATTGTTTTGGCATTTTGTAACTTCACTAGGTGGCAGTAGAGGACTAGCTTACATTCAAGTGTCTTTAAAAGCAGTAAATTCTAATGGTACCCAATGCATTTTACATCTAGAACGTCTCAAAATACTATTTGGGATTAACAATTCAGTAAAGACTAGTGGAATCATGTTCATAACATTATGTAAGGCATAGCCCATTTGAGAATGTTGTGTATTACATTTGAAATATATTCATAGCTGTTTTTGAATTGCCACTTTGGAATTATCTTTGTAAACAGGCTTTATCCATATGTCCTTGCTTTGTGGTGCATACTTGTGATCCTAGCATTTGATAGGTTGAGGTAGGCAGTATCCAAATTTGAGGTCAGCCTGGGCAACAAAAGTGAGTACTAGATTACTTGGGTATATAGTGAGATCTTGTCAATATTTTTCTTTCTTCTTTAGCCATATTAAAATCCCTAGAGTGTTTTGTCTGCTTTATGAAGCTGAGGTGTTCTTTTGTTTCCCAGATAGAAAAGAATCATGTGAAGACTCTTTTTTTATTCCTCCCCTTAATTTTTGTGGTGGTTAAAATAAAATAACCCCCATTGTCTCAAGTGCTTGTGGAGCTTTGGGGAGGTAGAATCTTTTGGGAAGAGATGTATTTCTCAGGGTGGACCTTGAGGTATTTGTTCAGCCTCACTGGATGTTCATAGTAACATTATTTCCTTGCTGCTGATATGTGAAAATGTGAGTTATCTTTTTGCTTATGATAGGCTTCTTCTTCTATGATGAGCTTCCCCTTGAAACTGTAAGCTGAAAATAAAGCCTTCTACATGCTACTTCTAGTTGGAATTTTTGTCCCAGCAACAAGAAAGTAACTGCTATAATTATGTTGGAAGTCAAGGAGTTTAGTAGAAAAAATTGATGTTGGACTGTCGCTTTTCTATTCTATATATTGAGATTTATGTTTATGTAGTAGAAAAGTTGATTTTTATTTGGTTAATAAGAACAGTGATTCTGATAAATATTTTCTAAGTATGTATTTTAGGACAGTTCTATAGCCATATATTTTAAAATCATACATAATATTTTTAACTTTCTTCTTTAAAAATATTTTTACTTATTTGCAAGGAGAGAGAGGGAAAACGAGAGAGAGAGAGACACAGAGAGAGAGAGAACGTGCGCGTGTGCTTGTGCTTGCTTGCCTCACCTTTGTGCATCTTGTTTTCATGGAATCTGGAGAGTCAAATGTATGTCCTTAGGCTTCACAGTCAAGTGCCTTAACTGCTAAGCCATCTCTTCAGCCCTAATTTTTTTAAAAATTCATTTATTTATTTGCAAAGAGTAAAAGAGAGAGAAAAAGAATACATGCGCCAGGTTCTCTTGCTGCTGCAAAGTACTCCAAATGCATGTGCCGCTTCGTGCATCTGGCTTTAAGTGGGTACTTGGAAATTGAACCCAGACCATTTGGCTTTATAAGCAAATGCCTTAACCACTAAGCTCCAGCCCTGACAGCTTTTTTAAAATTATGAGATTATGGTCTAGAGAGATGGCTCAGTGGCTAAAAGTGCTGGTAAAAGCCTAGTGGCCTGGGTTCAGTTGTCAGTAACCTATGTAAAGATAGATGTACAAAGTGGCACATATGTCTGGAGTTTGTTTGCAGTGAGTGGCAGGAGGCCCTGGCACCCTCCCCCCTCAAATAAATATTTAAAATTGTGAAATCTGAAATGAAGATGTTTAATCAGCCCATTAATGTCTCAAGTTTTCAGCATCTATTGTGCTGCCCTTGTTGATCATTTTGCTGCCAGGTGAACTCTCGGACCAATTTTAGTACTTTTTTGGAATTTAAGAAAATTAATTTAAATAATACTTTTGTGTGAATAGAGAGCTAAATTTTATCTCTTCATGAATTATTTAGAATAGGGTTTAAGCTTTTTTTGGTGCTAGCTTAGACTGATAAAATTGAGCTACTTCCTAGAGTTATAGAATATACTTTATTATGTACTTTCTTGTGATCATATCAAATCATTCCTCTGTATCTGTGTGTTTTAAAGTGAAGCATTTTATTTTTACATATTTGTGAGCTAGAGGGTAATATAGCTATATTTTTCTGCTATTGGTAGTGCCTCTGTGAATACTTTTTGCTCGTGATTGCATGTGAATCTCCTGCTTTTCCCTATATCTGTGCTGCTGTTCATATATATATATATATATATATATATATATATATATTTTTTATTTTTTTTTTTGTTTATTTGGGAGAGAGTGAGAGAGAAAGATAGAGAGAGATGAAGAATGGGTACGCCAAGACCTCTAGCCACTGCAGACAAACTCCAAATGTACCCGGTACCTTGTGCATCTGGCTTTATGTGGGTCTTGTGGAATCAAACTCTGATCCTTAGGTTTCACAGGGAAGCACCTTAACCGTTGAGCCATCTCTTCATGCGCTGCTGTTTTTGTTGTGTAGTTGCAGGTGGTAATAAATACATACACACACATAAAGATATGTAAAACTCTTCCATCCTATGAGCATCACAAAATCCTCTAAATTCTTTGTAGATTTGTAGAACTGAGGCGGGAACACAACTGTAGTTCATAGAAGTAGTAGTTAATAAGATACATGTTGCTTGTAGCACACATGTCCTGAATTTGATTGCAGTGGCTGGAGGCTATGGTGAGCCAATTTTCACTATCTCTCATAAAAATTTTATTTTATTTGACTTCCGGTTAAGATGGCGGTGTAGGAACCATGACAAAGCAGCCTAGGGGAGAAAAAACCAAAAAAAAAAAAAAAAAAAGACCCAGCAAAATATACTCTTATGCTAAAAAGTGAGGTGTTTAAGAAATTGGCAACAGCAGCAGAGAACTAGGAGAGATCCAGAGCATCTAGAGCCCATGTAAGCAGGCAGAAGCGGCTCCAGCAGTGGTGGTACCAGGTCCATGGGGCCACAGCTGCAAGGCTTGGCATGAGCCTTAGGAAAAGCCAGGTGAGGGGATTTTCCACTCACACCAGAGCTTTTCGCAAACTCAAGAAACGTGAAGGGAGAACAAGAGAGAACAACGGAGGAGCAGACTATGAGGTAGAGGATCACGTGGAACAACGGGAGAACTAGAGACACCATCCACAGCTTTCCCTCCCCTACCATCAGTGCAAGTGCCAGCAAGCACCAGAGACCTGGGGAAAGGAGATCATAGCTCGTAGCACCTGCGACCAGAGTAGCTATCCAATGGTCCACCCAGCCTACTTGAACCCAGAGTGCACCAAAGAGGGACCCAAGCAGGAGTGCAGCATAACTGAGACCAAAATCATCCCAAAAGATAACTGGAATTACACCAGGTCAGTACCTGCCAAATAAGCCTGGTATATAGGCCTGAAATGGAAGTGCTAATTGTACCTTTTGTATCAGGATAAATTATAGGTTAAATCTGATGGATGGTTGAATGTGCCATTCTTAAATAAGCTATATTTTGAGCTTGTTATTTGTTGCTTCTTGATTTATAGTTGCTTTGTTTCCTCTTCTATTGTACATTAGGGAAGGGTCTCACTTGGTCACCCTAAAGGACAGTGACTTTGTTAGAGGATCTGGTCGTCATAATATCTACTCTTGCATAAATACTCGGTGCTGTTTTTCATTGAATGTACAGATTGTTCAATTAAATTTTAGAATCTGCCTATATTTTGTTCCACTCAGCCTTCTTGAATACTCTCATAGCAGGCAAAACCAACACCTAGGGTCACTTTTGTAGATGCTCTGAAGAGTCTTGAGAGCCACACATAGCACCTTAAGCTCCTACTCTAAAGACGTATAACATTAGATTGGTTGATACATCTAATAATATTGCAGCTAACTAGAAAATCCAAACATTAAATTAATCCAAGATGCAAAAATATATACATTATAACACAAGAAACACCAAAAATCAAGACAATATAAATCCACCAAAAAGTATGAATGCATCAGAAATGACCTCCAGTGAGAATGAGTTAGAGGAAATGCCTGAGTAAGATTTCAAAAGAATGATTATAAATATGCTCAAAGAAGTCACAGAGGAAATAAATCAAAGGAATTAAAGAGGAAATCAGAGGAATTAAAGAGGAAATCAAAGGAATCAAAGAAGACACAGGACACAAGTTTAATGAAATAAAGAGGTCAATACAAGACATAAATAAGGAAATAGAAATAATAAAGAAAAACCAGTCAGAATTACTAGCAATGAAGAACACAGTTAATGAAATAAAAAACTGTGAAAATCTCACCAATAGAATGGATGAAGGAGAGGACATAATATCTAAACTAGAAGACCAGGTGGCAGATCTAATAAAGTCCAAAAAAGAGAAAGGCAAACTAATAGGAAAGTATGAATGGGAATTTCAAGATATTTGGAACACTATGAAAAGATCAAACATAAGAATTCAGAGTATAGTAGGAGAAGAATTTCACTTCAAAGTCAAAGTATGAGTTTTCAACAAAATCATAGAAGAAAACTTTCCCCAAATTGGGAAAGAGGTGCCAATGCAGATACAGGAATCCTTTAGCACACCAACCAGAGAAAACCTGGAAAGAACCTCTCCTTGTCATATTATAATTAAACTATCAAATATACCAACCAAAGAAAATATATTGAAAGCAGTTAGAGAGAGAAATTAAGTTATCTACAAAGGCAAGCCCATCAGGATCACAGCAGATTACTCAAGACAAATTTTATTTTATTTATTTATTTATTTATTTATTTTTATTTTTTATTTATTTATTTATTTTTATTTTTTGGTTTTTCGAGGTAGGGTTTCACTCTAGTCCAGGCTGACCTGGAATTCACTATGGAGTCTCAGGGTGGCCTCGAACTCACGGTGATCCTCCTACCTCTGCCTCCCGAGTGCTGGGATTAAAGGCGTGCGCCACCACGCCCGGCTCTATTTATTTATTTTTTTATGCCAAGTTTGGAATGTATTTTCAAATTAGGTTTTTGTACACATGTAAAGATACAATGTTTAAAAGAGTATTTGGTTTCTTATGGCTACAGAAAACAGTACTAGGAATCATGAATGTTTTACAATGGTTAAGATCATTTTCTAAAAAGAATACCATAAAATTCGATTCAAAGTTCTTTCACTACAAGCCATTGTTTAAATTCATAAATTTCATATCTTGGTTGTTTTAAAATTATATGAATATCCATTTTATTACCAAATCTTTTTGCATACAGAACATTTTCTAGTTTCTAACAGGTAAGGTAGGTGTTTCCTAAGGTGTCAGTGAGTTATTTGCCATTTTCTTTTTCTGCCATTTCCTGTTGGCGAACTGTGTCTTGTGCTGCTTGCTGCATTTTCTCCAGTTTTTCCAGAGTCAAAGATTTTAAGGGTAAAAGTTTGGGTTTACACATCACCATTGTGGTTACATCTTCCACAGACAACTGCCCTTGTTTTGGAAGAACTTCCCGGAACATTGACCTCACTTCTGCAGACTTCTGTAGACTGTTGGACATAGCACTTCTTCCTGAAAATTTTTTTTTCTTGCAGCATTTAGAATCCAACTTGGAATTATCAGGATGACTGAGATCTTGACTCAAACCTACAGAGGGAACTCTCTGGGCAACTTGGGTGCAGAGAGCACCCTGGGGGCGCAGACCGCGCCGACGATTCCCACTTCCTAGCTTTCACTCTCTCAAGACAAATTTTAAAAGCCAGAAGGGCTTAGAGTGATGTATTCCAAGTTCTGAAAGATAATAACTGTCAACCAAGGTTACTTTGTCCTGCAAAGCTATCCATTCAAATAGATGGAGAAATAAGGACATTCCACAACAAAAGCAAGCTAAAGAAATATTTGAAGACAAACCCAGCTCTACAGAAAATACTTGAAAGAATCCTCCATGCTGAAGAAAAAGAAAAGCACACATATAAGGAACCTGGAAAAAACAAACCATACTCAAATACTAGTTAACACAAGAGAGTAAAGGTAAAACTAGAAGAACTACAAAAAAATGGCAAAAATAAATACACACCTTTCAATAATATCAATGGCCTCAATGCCCCAACCAAAAGATATAGGTTTTCAGACTGGGTTAAACAGCAGGATCCTTCAATTTGTTGCCTCCAAGAAACTCACCTTTCTACAAAGGATGGGCACTATCTTGGCGTGAAAGGTTGGAAAACGGCGTTCCAAGCAAATCTAGAAAACAAGCAGGGGTTGCTATCCTAGTATCTGACAAGGTAGACTTCAGTCCAACATTAGTTAAGAAAGATAAGGAAGGTCACTTTATATTGATTAAAGGTACACTCCAACAGGAGGACATTACAATCCTAAACATCTATGTGCCAAACATGGGAGCTCCCAACTTCATCAAACAAATGCTATTAGCACTAAGGTCACAGATAACACCACACACAGTTGTAGTAGGTGACTTCAGCACCCCACTCTCATTAATTGACAGGTCATCCAGGGAAAAAATGAACAGAGAGGCATCTGGGTTAAATGAGGTCATAGAAGAAATGGACCTAACAGATATATACAGGACATTTCATCCAAATGCTGCAGAATATTCATTCTTTTCAGCAGCACATGGAACATTCTCTAAAATAGACCTATATTATGACACAAAGCAAATCTTAACAAATACAGGAAAATTGAAATAATTCTTGCATTCTATCTGACCACAATGGAATCAAACTACAGATCAATAGCAAGAAAAGCTATAGAGGAAATAGAAAAAATAATCTAAAAATTCATTTGGAATCACAAAAAACCTCGAATATCTAAAATTATACCGAGCAACAAAAATGAGGTTGGTGGTATCACTATACCTGATTTTAACCTATACTACAGAGCCATAATAACAAAAACAGCTTGGTACTCGCACAAAAACAGACATGTAGATCAATGGAACAGAACAGAGGACCCAGATGAAAATCCAAGTAGTTATAGCCACCTGATACTCAATAAAAATGCCAAAAATACTCACTGGAGAAAAGACATCCTCTTCAGCAAATGGTGCTGAGGAAACTGGATATGAATCTGTAGAAGGATGAAAACAGATTTTTCTCTCTCTCCATGCACAAAAATTAAGTTCAAATGGATTCAAGACCTTAACATCAGACCTAAAACTCTGAAATTCCTAGAGGAAAAAGTACAGGAAACCCTTCAACATATTGGTCTTGGCAAAGGCTTCCTGAATATGACCCCAATTGCTCAGACAATCAAGCCATAGATTGACTGCTGGGACCTCATGAAATTACAAAGATTTTGTATAGCAATGGATACTGTGAATAAAGCAAAGAGGCAACCTGCAGAATGGGAAAAATTCTTTGCCAGCTATACATCTGATAGAGGATTAATATCTAGGATATACAAAGAACTCAAAAAATTAAATAATAAGAAATCAAACAAGCCAATTAAAAATGGGCTATGGAACTAAATAGAGAGTTCTCAAAAGAAGAAATACAAATGGCATATAAGTATCTAAAAAAATGTTCTATATCCCTAGTCACCAGGGAAATGCAGATTAAAACTATATTGAGATTCCATCTCACTACTATCAGATTGGCTACCATAATGAAAACAAATGACCATAAATGCTGGCGGAGATGTGGAAAAGAAGAACCCTTCTACTCTGTTGGTGGGAATGCAATCTGGTCCAGCCATTGTGGAAATCAGTGTGGAGTTTCCTAAGACAGCTAAAGATTGATCTACCACATGACCCAGCTATAGCACTCCTAGGCATATATCCTAAGGACTCATCTCATTTCCTGAGAAGTATGTGCTCTACCATGTTTATTGCTGCTCAATTCACAATAGCTGGGAAATGGAAGAAACCTAGATGTCCCTCAACTGATGAATGGATAATGAAGATATGGCACATTTATACAATGGAGTTCTACTCAGTGGTAAAGAAAAATGAAGTTATGAAATTTGCAGAAAAATGGATGGATCTGGAAAGGATTATACTAAGTGAGGTAACCCAGGCCCAGAAAGCCAAGCGTCGCATGTTCTCTCTCATATGTGGATCCTAGCTACAGATGACTGGGCTTCTGTGTGAGAAGGAAAAAACTCAGTAGCAGAGTCCAGTAAGGTAGAAAAGAGATAGAAAGGGAAGAGAAAGGAAGGGAGGGGGTACATAATAGGATGGTATTGTATATATGTAAGTAGAAGAATAGATTAATCGGGGTGAAAAAGCCCAAAATGAGGTCTGGGGAAGAGATTGAGTAAAGGAAAGGTGGAGGGACAGCTAATCAAAATCTAAGAGGATATAAATAAACATGTAATCCTACTTTTTTGGACAATGGGATACTCAGGAGCTGTAGATTGTTGCTAGAAAATTTTCAGTGCCAGGGATGGAATAACTTCCAGTGAGTTGTTGGCCAGGGACATCCCTGATGCCCCCAAAACATTATAGGGCCATTGCCAAGGCCCTTGGTTTCCCACCAGGAATAGATGGTAAGACCGTATTGCTGAAGACTCCATATACTTGCGCTGCAAGGCCACTGAGAAATCTTGCTGGAACTGAGCTGATAATCTCCTCCATGTAGACCAGCTGACAGAAAGCTGGAAGAAGCCATTCTGCATGCAGTTCAATGCGAGAAAGAGAAATCACCAGTGAAGATACTCATCAGAGGACACTGCAAGCCTTACAATTGGCCAGCCAGGCCAAATGAGCCAACAGGTGCAATAGTGGCACGTCTGTTATGGGGGAAACCAACTGCCCCCTAATTGGACTGGAGGCCCGCTTCATGGGAAGGGAATACATCCCTGATACTGAAAACTTCAAACAGGGGTAGTCATAAGTCCTAGGGGTGTAACGTCTGCTGTTGTCTGGCCAAATGTATATACTATGCTTATCAAACTTCCCAGTAAGCACTTCTATTAATGTTCATACCCTTGTATTAATGCTTTTCTTACTTTTGGTTGAGAGGCAGTGATCTTGGGATGACTCAGAAGGTATCATGGTGATGGAAAGAAATTACTGCAGTGCTCAGTACTGCAATATGTGTATCACACCTTCCAAGGCTCAGGGTCTAATGCGGAAGAGGTGGCGGAAAGAATGTAAGAGCCAAAGGAAGGGTAGGACTCCATACAACATGCTCCCTCCAGACACAAAATGGCCTAGATATCCATGACCTCACAGTGCCTGACACTACTTACATAAGACCGTCATAAGAGGAGGAAAAGATCAAGACATCAAAAGTAAAAGAGAGACTGATTGAGATGGGGATGGGGTATGATGGAGAGTGTAGTTTCAAAGGGGTAAGTGGGGGAGGGAGGGTATCACCATGGGGTATTTTTTTTTTTATAATCATGGAAGTTGTTAATGAAAAAATAAAAAATTCTACCTCAGCCTCCCAAGTGCTGGGATAATAGGCGTGCACCACCACAACCGGTGAACTAGCTGTTCTTTATTTATAGGTACCTTGAAGTCATAGAAATGTAATTGTGAATTAACAAAAAGTGAAATAATATCTGATGACTTCTGCAGACAAAGTTTATCAAGTATTATTTATAATATTCAAATAAAATGTGAACATGGTAAAAAATTTTAGCATAAACATCATAAAATATAGTTTTGTATATGTAGAAGACATAAATATTGGCAAGTTATCTAATTCTTCAGTGACTTACTGCCATTTCATATACAATTAACAGTCTACGGTAAATGACTGATTAGTCAGATTTAATAATTCAATTTGTAGAGAAGTAAATTGTCTTTGAAATAGAAAATTAAATAATACATTTTGTCTGTTTAATTACGGTATGCATGCAAATGATCACATAGTAGAATGAAGGTATGTGCTTAAAGTAAATTTCAGACCACAAAGCCATAATCACATCAGCTCCATGATTTTAAATTGACGTGATGTGAAGGTGAAGGAAGAGCTATCGTTATGAAAAGGTGTGCTGTGTTTATTGAGTCAAATAAAAATAAGCATAGGATTAGAATTTTTAAAGATTTTTATTGTGAGGCTTGGAAATTTTATAGTGCTCAATGAATTTAGTTTTACTTTATTTCATCTTGTATAATTTTTGCCATTGAGTTAAGTTAGGATTGCTTGCAATAGCATGGGCAACTTACCAGTGGCTACACCCCGTACGAGCACAACGCCCCCTTCCTCAGCAAACTTTTAACTGCCAGTAGCTCCTGTGGGAGGAGTAGATCTTTCTGAGTTCCCCCATCTATAATGTTAGAAGTCAGTTTGGCAACCAATCCATTTAGCATTTTATAACATTTAGAGCCTGTTACTTCTCTAGCCATCACTTGTTACCAGGTTTATAGTACCATCATTGCTAGTTTGGTAGTGTTTTCTGAATATAATGTATTAGAACTACATCTTTATCAGTGATTGCTATGGTAACAGCAGCAATAAAAAGTGGTTAGATAGCACTATTACCATGTGTATTTTATTAATTTATTAGTATGAAAATTATGACTTCTGATGTTAATTTTTTGGGCATTTTTTATTGACAACTTCCATATTTATAGGCAATAAACCATGATAATTCCCTCCCCCCACTTTCCCCTTTACAAACCCACTCTATCTTATTCCCCCTCCCCCGTTAGCATCTCTTTTATTTTGATGTCATCATCTTTTCCTTCTATTATGAGGGTCTTGTGAAAGTAGTACTAGGCACTGCAAGGTCATGGATATCGAGGCCAGTTTTTGTCTGGAAAATTGCATTATAAGCATTCTTACCCTTCCTTTGCCTCTTACATTCTTTCCTCCACCTCTTCCACAATGGACCCTGAGCCTTGGAGGGTGTGATAGAGATGTTTCAATGCTGAACACTCCTCTGTCACTTCTGTTCAGCACTATGTTGCCTTTTGGGTCACCTCAGTGGTCACTGCTATCTGAAAAGAGAAGCTTCTCTAACCCAAAGTGAGGGTAGCGTTAATAAATGGATATGAATGTTAGATAAAGTGCTTACTGGGCAGTTTGGTGAGCATAATATATGCATTTAGCCATACGAGAGCGGACATTACACTCTTAAGGCTCATGACCTCCCCTACCATATACTTTTGGTTAGGTTTTCAGTACCAGACATATGTTTCCTTCCATAGCGCTGTTCTCCAGTGCAGTTAGAGTGGTTGGTTTTTCCCAGAACAGACATGCTACTATTGTACTCGTTTGGTCTTTTGGCTGGTTGGCCAAAATTGAGGTTTGCAGTGTCCACTGTTTTCACTGTTGATGACTTTTGTTTCCCATAGGGCTGCATGCAGCGCAGCTTTTCCTAGCTTTTTGTCAGCTAGTCTACAGGGAGGTTTTCATTTCAGCCCCAGCTTGGTTTCTCATTGACCTTGTAGCCCAGACATGTGGGTCTTACCATCTATATCTGGTGGGAAACCAAGAGCCTTGGCAATAGCTTGTAATGTTTGCGGGACATTAGGGACCTCCCTGGCCAATAACTCACTGGAAGATATTCTATCCCTGGCACTCACATTTTTCTAGTAACAGTCTATGGCTTCTGTGTGTGCCAGTAATGTGAATTTTTTTTAAATGTTCAGGAGTTTAAAAGCTGTACTCCTTTTAAGGAGTTGAAATGTTATGTTTGTTAAATAAATACTTTTGTCAGCTAATACTTACTAGTTTGATAATAAGGCTTACATGACAGTTTTCTCATCTTGCTCCTTTTGTGGAAATGTTGTAGTAATGTTTAAATTATTCAAAGTCTTTTTTTGAGTTTCTTTAAAATTCAGTAAAAATTTCAGTACAAATAGTGAATGTAGTCCCAATTTCCTAAGGTAACTATATTGCCATTTTATATCTGTTATAAAAAGATAATAGATAAGGCTGGAGGGATGGTGTGGTGGTTTGATTCAGGTGTCCCCCATATACTTAGGTGTTCTGTATGCTAGGTTCACAGCTGATTGAGATTTGGGAACTAATGCCTCCTGGAGGCAATATATTGTTGGGGGTGGGCTTTATGGGTATTATAGCCAGTTTGGTCTGCTCTCCTGTTCATATTATTGACCTTATGTTGGCCAGTGGGTGATGTCCACCCTATGCTCATGCCATCATTTTTCCTGCCATCTTGGAGTGTTCCCTTTAGTCTGTAAGCCAAAATAAACCCTTTTTTTCCAAAAGCTGCTCTTGGTTGGTTGATTTCTGCCAGCAGTGAGAACCTGATTGCAACAGTAATGTTGGTTCCAAGGACTGGGATTGCTGCTAGACACCTGACTGTGTGGCTTTGGCCTTCTAAAACTGGTTTTCAAGAGGAATGTGGAAGGATTTGGAACCTCAGCCTAAGAGACACCTTGCAGTGCTGTAAATACAGCTTGATGGACTATTCTGGTCAGAGTTGAAAGACCTGAATGCAGTAACAACTATGGACTGTGAGGTTTCGCTTATGAGGGTGAGAAAGAGCTCTGCCTGGCCTAGGCTAGAAGCAGTTTGTGTGAGAAACTTGCTGTTGTGCTGTGTCCTGAGAAGTTGTGCAGGGTTGCAGTGCATAGAAACGGGCTGGTGTGTGCAGAGGGATATGGCTCAGAAATGAAATCTTTGGGCCCAAACTTCCCACCTTCAGTTGAGAGATTACAACCTTTGAGATTGAGGCAGCTGACCTGCACTGGGGCAACAGGAAGAATGTAGACTCTTTTTAAGGGGCCTGAGTGCTCAAGGAGTGTCCTATTCTTCAAAGTCTGCTTTATTCCCCCCCTGGATTAACAAATTGGCACCATACCTGGTATTGTGGAGTATAAGAAATGCAGGAAAGAGAGGGTCATTGAGTTTGCAACATGGTCTTGTGTTTTGGAAATGGCCATAGGACAGTGTGAAACAGGTCTGCTGGTTGTCTGCATGGAGACCCCATGGGGCCATGAGGATGAACCGTGGGTTGCAGTGGAGACCCAGTGGAGATGCCGGGAACACAAGATGGCTGCTAAGGAAAACTGCAGGCCCGGATGAAGTTTTCCAGGTCTGTGAGTAGCCTAGCTGGAGGGGTGGAATTGGAACTCCAAAGACTTGTTGGTGGTTAGAATTATGGGAGTTGGAAATTTGTCACTGACTGGAGTTGTTATACTTGGAGCTATAGAGTTTGATGTTTGCCATGTTTAAATCTTGTATTGGTTGAATATTTCTTTGCTATGCCCAGTACCATCTTTTTCAGTGTGAATGTTTATTCTGTGCCATTAAGGGTTTTTTTGGGGGGATTTTTTGGTATTATGGTTCAGTTAAAAGATCTTGTACTATGGGAATGTTCGAACACCATTGGGATTGATAAAAACTATGGGGACTTTTAAAGTTGGATGATTACATTGCATTTTACATCATGTATGGTTATCAGTTAAAGGGGGCCGGGGCGGAATGTGGTGGTTTGATTCAGCTGTCCCTTCTAAATTTAGGTGTTCTGAATGCTAGGTTTACAGCTGATGGAGATTTGGAAATGAATGCCTGCTGGAGGCAGTGTATTGTTGGGGGTAGGCTTATGGGTATTATAGCCAGTTTCCCCTTGTCAGTGTTTGATCCATTCTCCTGTTGCTCTTGTCTACCTTATGTTGGCCAGGGGGTGATGTCCACCTTCTTCTGTTCATGCCATCGCATACCCTCGAGTCTGTAATCCAAAATAAACTCCTTTTTTCCTAAAAGCTGCTCTTGGTCGGGTGATTTCTGCCAGCAACGCAAACCTGACTGCAACAGATGGTTTAGTGGTTAAGGTGCTTGCCTACAAAGCTGCAGGACCCAGGTTCAGTTCCCTGGGATCCACATAAGCCAGATACACAAGGTGGTGCATGCTTCTGGAGTTTGTTTGCGTTGGCTGGAGGCCCTGGCACGCTCATTCTCTCTCTGTCTCTGCTTATTTCTCACATAAATAAATAATAAAAATAAAAATAATTTTAAAAGAAGCTGTGACTAAATAATTTTTTCTTTCTTTCTTTCTTTTTTTTTTTTTTTTTTTGGTTTGGTGTTTTGAGGTAGGGTCTTGCTCTAATCCAGGCTGACCTAGAATTCACTATGTAGTCTCAGGGTGGCCTTGAACTCACAGCGATCCTCCTACCTCTGCCTCCCCAGTGCTGGTATTAAAGTCATGCACCACCATGCTTGGCTAAAATATTTTTGTGTTTTTGTTTTTTATTGAGGTAGGGTCTCACTCTAGCTGAGGCTGACCTGGAATGCACTATGTAATCTCAGGGTGGCCTCGAACTCACGGCGATCCTCCTACCTCTGCCTCCCGAGTGCTGGAATTAAAGGTGTGCGCCACCACGCCCGGTTCTAAAACATTTCTTTAAAAACGATAACACTTTCATTTGATGATCAGTTACGAGATGATCAGTGATGAAGTTTTATGAGCAGTGAGCTGGGGAGATATGCTGAAGCCATCCATGAATCCCACAAAGGAGAGAAAGCTGGAATTTGGTATATTAGCTGTTTCTAGTTTGCTGTGTTGCTGTTTTGCTATTTTGTAAGGTAAATGGGTATTGGTGGGTAAAGGGCAGAGTCTAACCAACTACTCTTAAGACAGGAAAGTGTGCTTTGGAAAATAGTTCCAAATTCTAAATTTTATTATAAGAAGTTTTATTTGCCTGAGGATATTTGAGAGTGGGGTTTCAGGGACTTACCAACTGGGAACAGAAACAAGTGGGGGTGTGTGGAAGTTTGGCAAGACACTTGGAAAAGATCCACAGGGAAGAAAGATTAACTCTCAGCATTATATATGTATGTCTATCAAATTAGATGTCATATCTCTTAACATGAAGTTAGTATATATAAATAGCTAGTATTATGTAGCTCTTGGTATTGAGGATATGTTGAGGGAGGTGCTAACCTTGAGGTTACAGCAAAGGCACATTTAACTGATTTGCATTCAGCTGTAGAGTGTACCAAACCAAACCAAAACATTAAAAATGAGTAGGGGAGCAAAAGTCCGTCACCATTGATGAATCTGTAGAAATCAATTTCAGCTAGTTTATGCACAGGTATATATTGGAGCACCCTTAAGATAATCAGTCTTGGAGAATGGAGAGGAATCTACTAGGGTATTTAGCAATAAGGCCCAGAGATAAGATGAGGTTCACAAGAACACACTGAGAGGAAGCTTCCAGTAATGCTTGCTAACAGTGTCTCAGCTGTTGCTATAAATAAATTCTTAAGTAATCTTTTTTTCTCAATTTTTATTAATATTTTCCATGATTATAAAAAATATCCCATGGTAGTACCCTCCCCCCCACTTTCCCCTTTGAAATTCCATTCTCCATCATATCCCCTCCCCATTAAATTCTTTTTTTTTTAAAGATCCCTACCAAACAGTTATCATTTTTGTTTATTTATTTATTTGAGAGCGACAGAGAGAGAGAGAGAGAGAGAGAGAGAGAGAGAGAGGGAGAGAGGGAGAGAATGGGCGCGCCAGGGCCTCCAGCCACTGCAAATGAACTCCAGACACGTGCGCCCCCTTGTGCATCTGGCTAACATGGGTCCTGGGGAATGGAGCCTTGAACCGGGATCCTTAGGCTTCACAGGCAAGCGCTTAACTGCTAAGCCATCTCTCCAGCCCCCCATTAAATTCTTAAGTAATCTTGACCCTTTGTTGCTTACAGATGTTAAGTCTTGGGTAAGGAACATTTGAGTATCTGGCTTAGATCAAGAGCCCATTTCGAACCTATGTGTGACAGGGTATATTCCTACTGTGAAAATGAATTATTCATACCCAGACAGAATATATGATGTCTGATATTTCTCCTAAACCAATCAGACCAATTACTTTTTCTTTAGTAAATAAATATACCAGTTCTTTAAGCTAAAAGCTTTGACGTTGTCCTTCAGTTCTCTTGCCCTCTGTATTTAGCAAATGAATATATTGTTCTGAATGTCTTGAATCTATTTATTTATCTGTAAATCAATATTGTAGTCTCAGCCATTCTTCATTTCACACTTAGTCTACTTCAGCAAATCAGACTGTACCATTGGTTTGCTTCAAACATTTCACTTAGAACCTTGCATTTACTTTCCTACTACTTTCTAGGCTGTTTGTAAGTGTGCTGTGAGACCTGGGGTTCTTCAAACATTTATTACTCCCTTGCCAGTATACTTCGTGTTGGGTTTTATCATTTGAGGCATTGGTGGGAATTTGAGAAATGGGAGAGGTGGTGAGTGTTGGCTTCCACTTTCTTTCTTTTTAAAATATGTTTGTTTGTTTGTCTGTTTATTTATTTAGAGAATGGGAGTGCCAGGGCCTCTAGTCTCTGAAATGCATGCACCACTTTGTGCATCTGGTTTTACATGGGTATGGGAATTGAACACAGGTTGTTAGGCTTTGCAGGCAAGTGCCTTAACTGCTGAGCCATCTCTCTAGTCCTGGCTTCCATTTTCCTAAAGCCATCTCAAACAGTAGAAAACAGCCACTAATCCGTGGTTTAGCTTTGAGAATTTCAGCACCAGTGTTGTTCTCCTTCTCAGAGGTTCTAGCTTCTGGGTGAGGAACACTAGTTAGATGAATTACCTCATATCCTCACCCACAGGCTGTGTTTCCATAGTGATGTGAACATCCTCCACTCTTTGCTGCTTTCACAGAAATTGAAACTTGAGCTACAGTTTTCTCTGCGGTCCAGGAACCAGTCATATGCGCCACCTCCTTAGAGATTTGAGCACCTGGGAACAATAGACTTCCCTGCTCCATACACATGTCTTGGTGGCTTGCCTTACAAGTATGAAGACATTGGTTTCATCCTCCAGAACCCACTAAAGCCGTGTGTGGTTGTGCAGGCTTGTAATCCTAGTGCCTGATAGGCAGAGATAGGTAGATCCCTATGGCTTGATTAGTTGAGTTCAAGGACAGTGAAAGTCTGTGCCTCACAAAAAAATGTATACGGTGTTCCTGAGGAACAACTCCTGTGGTTGTGTTATGCCCAGTTCTCGGCACCCCCAGTGACCACCAAGGAGAACCAAACACGTATGCAAGGGCAAGGAGCTTTATTTCGGGCTTAAGCTCGGACTTCACCAACGCAATGGATCCATATAAGAGCCCTGAGTAGTAGGAGGGTAGGGTTTTCATAGGGATTTGAACAAAGAAGGGGATGGGTACACGATTGGTTGATTCAAATAGCAATTTGTACTTAAACTCTTCTGATTGGCTTAGGGTATTGGCGGGCAAAACTGGTGGGCAGGGGCTAGGGGAATTCCAGGCAGGTTAGGTAACCTTCTTTAAACGGGCAACAGTAACATTTGTATGCTCCTGATTGGCTGGGCCAAAGAGGTAGGAAGGACAGGCCTTGGGCAAATCTCAGTCATGTCCAGGGCCTGTCTAGGGGCTGGCTTTGGCTTGCAACTCAGGCCTAGTCAGGGCAGCGCCTGCTGAAGTCTGTCGTGTCATCAGTCTAGTTTCTGGGTCCTTTAGTTGAACTCTAGTCTCTAAACATATGTACACACACATGCATTCATATCTGCACTTACATATATACACATATACAAAATAAAATCCAACACTTGTTTTAAATAAGTATGATTTTGTGTTAGGCTGTATTCGTAGCTATAGTCCCTGGGCCATTGATTTTGATATGTGTTCTAAAGCATTTTTGTTGTTGGTCTTTTAAATATATTAGTATGCATGTTTAGGTTGTATTTAAAAATGATACTATTTAAAATAAAAATCAAGGTTTGTTATTCAGAAAAATCTACACATCTATATACATCTATATGTATATTTCAAGTAAGTATGTCACTGCTCTGGAAATTCATATTCTGTTTGAACATTAGTTCTTAGCTTCTGAAAAGCATGTGAGAAAAGATTTGATTTTTGTAATGTACAGAAGAGGCAAACCATCTTTATTGGAATTTTAATATATATTTAATATAAGTCAGCTATTCTTGCATTGTGAATACCGAACACCAGGTTATGTGAAATACTGATATTGGTTTTAATTTAAATTAAAAGAGTGGTTTCAAAAAGACAGTCAGACTTATTAATGTATTTTCCCAAGATTTTAATTTCTTTGAGATAGAATCTTACTCTTGACTGGTATTATGTATGTAACCCAAGTTGGCTTGGAATTCTGGATTCTCCTGGCCATCCCCAAGGGATGGTATTACATGCTGTTATACATTATCTGTGATTTTTTTTTTTTTTTTTTGAGATAGGGTCTCACTCTGTATCAGGCTGACCTGGAATTAACTATATGGTCTCAGGGTGACCTTGAACTCACAGTGATCCTCCTACCTCTGTCTCCTGAGTGCTGGGATTAAAGGTGTGCACCACCATGCCTGGCTTGTGAGTTTTTAAAAAATATTTTTGTTTGTTTATTTATTTGAGAGCGACAGAGAAAGAGGCAGATATATAGAGAATGGGCACACTAGGGCCTCCAGCCACTGCAAATGAACTCCAGATGCATGCACCACCTTGTGCATATGGCTTATGTGGGTCCTGGGGAATCGAGCCTCGAACCGGGGTCCTTAGGCTTCATAGGCAAGTGGTTAACTGCTAAGCCATCTCTCCAACCTCCCCCGCCGCCCGCTTGTGATTTTAAATATTCTAATATATCCTGACTTTGTTAGAGGAAGATAGTGTTTTCCTAACTTATTTTGTCATGAAATAACTTTTATTAAGTACTGGCTAAGGTCTTTAATTTAAGCATGATGGATTATGTGTCTTCTATACATTTTGTAGACAATATCATAGTTGTTTTATTTCACTTTTCCTTTTGACATATAATCCAGAGCATTGCATCTTATAAGAGCCTGATTTTTCTCACTATACCAGGGTTTTCTGCTTTTTGTATTTTTTATTTTATTTTATTTATTAGATGGGGGGGGGAATAGAGAGAGAGAGAAATATGGGCTCATCAGGGCTTCTAGCCACTGCAAACGAACTCCAGATGCATGCACCCCCTTGTGCATCTGATTTATGTGGGTCCTAGAGAGTCAAACCAGGATCCTTTGGCTTTGCAGGCAGATACCTTAACTGCCAAGCCATCTCTTCTGCCCTTGTTTTGTTTTTCAGGGTAGGGTTTTGCTGTAGCCCAGGCTGACCTGGAACTCACTGTGTAGTCTCACGGTGGCCTTGAACTCATGGCAAACTCGACCGAGAGCGAGAGAGAATGGGTGCATCAGGGCCTCCAGCCACTGCAAATGAACTCCAGATGCATGTCCCTCCTTGAGCATCTGGCTTGCATGGGTCCTGGGGAATTGAACCCGGGTCCTTTGGCTTTGCAGGCAAATGCCTTAACCTCTAAGCCATCTCTCCAGCCCATAGAATTTCTGCTTTTCAAAAGCATGTGCAGGAGGGCTTGGGAACAGATTATTGTCAACATTGTCTCAGTCCCAACCTTGGCTGTTTGTATTATTCTAAGTGACACTTGAGTTTCTATATTCTTTATCAGGGCTGCAGCTGGTTCCATACGTAGCAAGGATATGAATAATCCATCCTCTGTCCAGAGCCCCGCTGGAACTGATAATTTTAGGAGCAGCAAGTAATAGCATGCTACTCCCCAAATATAAAAAAACCCTTTGCTGTTTTTATTCATTTCCTGTTGTTCGAGTTCTTCTCTAACTTAATATCCTCATCACTCATTAAACATGTATACTTTTTGCTGAGAACATTTGTTCTGGTAAAAAAATTATTATGGTCTAACATTAATTTCCATATTTCTTCATTTGATGCTTGTAATGCTCTCTGATATTAATTTGTTTCAGTCCTTCTTTTAGTTGTTACTGACACTCTAATATTTTCCTGCACTCCTCTTTTCTGAGATAGTATCTCATATAGCCTAGGCTAGCTTTGAACTCATTATGTAGTAGAGGATGACCTTGAACTTATGATCTTCTTGCTTCAGCCTCTTGAATGATGGCACTGTACGTGTGCATCAGCTAGCCTGGTTGGTTGGACTTTGTTTTTTAGGTACTATTCAGCCCAAGCTAGACTTACACACACAGTCCTTCTTCCTATGCCTTCCTGGAATTGTTTTTAATGTTTTAAAAACTTATTTATTTATTTGACAGAGAAAGAGGGAGAGGAGAGGAGAGGAGAGGAGAGGAAAGGAGAGGAGAGGAGAGGAGAGGAGAGAGAGAGAGAGAGAGAGAGAGAGAGCAGAGAATGGTTGCACCAGGGCCTCCAGCCATTGCAAATGAACTCCAGACACATGCACCCCCTTGTGCATCTGGCTAGCGTGAGTCCTTGGGAATTGAAGCAGGGTCCTTTGGCTTTGCAGCCAAATGCCTTAACCACTAAGCAATTCCTCCGGCCCCGACTTAATTTTTTTTAAAAAAAGATTTTTATTTATTTATTTGCAAGGAGAGAGGAAGAGAGAAAATGAATGAATGAATGGGTATGCCAGGGCCTCTAGCCACTGCACATCAACTCCAAATGCATTAACCACTCTGTACATCTGGCTTTATGTGGGTATTGGGGAATCAAATCAGAGTCATTAGTCTTTTTAAAAAATATTTTTATTTTTGTGTATTTGAGAGAGAGAATGGGCACACCAGGGCCTCCAGCCATTGCAAATGAACTCCAGATGTGTGCGCCCCCTTGTGCATCTGACTTACCTAGGTCCTGGGGAGTTGAACCTGGGTCCTTTGGCTTTGCCAGCAAGTGCCTTAACTGCTAAGCCATCTCTCCAGCCGAGGGGTCATTAGTCTTTACAGGCAAGCACCTTAGCCACTGAGCCATTTCTCCAGCCTTTATCTTTTTACATGGTGTGGAACAGAGTTTCATTCTCTTCCTCCTCCTTCCCTCCTTCCCTCTCTTTTTTTGAAACAGGGTTTTTCTCTGTAGCCTAGGCTGTCCTTAACTTGCTGCAAACTTCCAGCTTTAGCCTCCACAGTGCTGGGATTATAGGCATGAATCACCATGCCTGATTAAGAGCTCCATTCCTGATCTGTTCATGCAATAGATAGTAATAGGACTTTTTGAAGAATGACCAATTGTTAAGTATGTAAATTAGTTAATTAAATATGTTGATTGAGTTTTAGAAGGTAAAGGTTAATGAAAATTCTTGTGACTGTGTTTCAAAATATTTTCATTTTATAGTTGTCTTTTCTGGGACAAAAAGGCAGCTGGTAGGAGAAGAATATTTATTTTGGGTTACAGTCTCAAGGGACGTTTCATCCTGGTAGGCAAGTATGGCAGAGTAGAGGCTGGGCATCACATCTTGCCACAAGTGCTAGCAGGAAACAGCAAAAGAGGAACCTATCTCTGGCAAGGTGAAGGTGGGCTGTAACACTCTAAATCCTGCCACAGCAAGCATATACCTCTTAAATTTTATCAGCTGGATCCCAAATATTCAAAATATAGGAAGCTATGGGGGGCATTTCACATTCAAACTACAATATTAGTTATGAATGAAAGAAAAATTATAACTGACATACTTTGCTATATCAGGATATTATTCAAATAGAAGAATTAATAGTTGTCTTACAACTGGTATGATAGAGCGGATAATTTGAGTTCTGGTTATTCACAAATTTATTTCTCAGTATTTTTCTCAACTTTGATGTGGACATAATACTAATTCATATAGATATTGAGCCCTAAAATGTAATAAATGTGTTTATGTGTTTGTAAAGTTTGAAATAATTTCTTGTAAAAATCTAATCAAAATTAAATGCATAAGTTTGCTTTTGGATATCACATTGTCTTCATAAAAATTTTAGATTTTCCTGTGCTTTATGTTTTCAATTAATTAACTAATCAGGTAATTTTGAGACTGTGTTTTACACATCCCAGATAGGCCTCAAATATATTTTGTGTGTGGCTCAGGATGACCTTGAACAACTCCTCGTCTTCACCTCTCAAATTTTGGAATTAAAGATGTGGCTCACCATGGTCAGTTTATGTGGTGCTGGGAGTGAACCTAAGTCCTTGTACATGTTAAGCAGAGCACTTTTAGCTAAGCTACATCCTTAGCCCTATAGTGTGTGTGTGTGTGTGTGTGTGTGTGTGTGTGTGTGTGTGTGTGTGTGTATTTGGTTTTTTGAGGTAGGGTCTTACTCTAGCTCAGAGCTGATCTGGAATTCACTATGAAGTCTCAGGGAGGCCTCTGTCTCACAGCTATCCTCCTACCTCTGCCTCTCAGAGTGCTGAGATTAAAGGTGTGCAACACCACGCCCAGCTTTAGTATTTTAATTTACACGATAGAGAAAGGGACTGAAGTGAGTATTTCAATATGTAAGTCTAAGGAAACCAATTCAACTGTTTTTATTGCTCTAATTTTTTGTTTCTCATTTCTCTCAGAGAGAGAGAGAGAGAGAGGGAGAGAAAGAAAGAAGGAAAGAGAGAGAGAGAGAGAGAGAGAGAGAAGAAAGAAAGAAAGAAAGAAAGAAAGAAAGAAAGAAAGAAAGAAAGAGGCAGATAGAAATGGGTGTGCCAGGGCCTCCAGCCACTGCAAGTAAACTCCTTGTTCATCTGGTTCATACGGTTACTGGGGAATCGAACCTGGGTCCTTTGGCTTTGCAGGCATGTGTTTTAACCACTAAACCATCTTTCCAGCCCCTCTGTTCTTGAAATTATATGTCAACACTACCATTTTAATGTTTCATTTACAGTTATATGATGTTGATTGATGGCACAAATGAAGTTTTTATGATTGATAGAGACAACTCAGTGTTTCATGTTTCAAATCTGGAATTTCCATTTCGCAAAGATCTCCGTATGCATTTGTCAAATACCCTTTTGGATGGGGTAAGTTATTTATATGCACATATATTTAAAACTTGAAAATGCTGTTTTTGAGTTAGAATCAAATCTTATTTTCATTTGAAGGTTGGATTTTATTATCTATGTGTATTTATATTGAATTAAATCTTTTTAAAAGCTTGATCCAGTTGGGCGTGGTGGCGCACATCTTTAATCCCAGCACTCGGGAGGCAGAGGTAGGAGGATTGCCATGAGTTGGAGACCACCCTGAGATTCCATAGTGAATTCCAGGACAGCCTGGGCTAGAGTGAGACCTACCTTGAAAAACCAAAAATAAGAAAAAAAAAAGCTTGGTCTAGCTGAGCATAGTGGAACATGGCTATAATCCCAGCACTCAGGAAGCTGAGCCAGATGGAATCAAGTTTGAGGTTAGCCAGGGGTACATATTGAGATTCTGCCTCAAAAAAAAAAAAAAAAAAAAACCAACATATCATAAAAAAATGTAGATCTATATCTTTGAACCTAACCAGGATCTTCAGATGTTTTCGTTTATTTATTTTGAGGTAGAGTATTGGCTGTAGCCCAGGCTGACCTGGAATTCACTATGTAGTCTCAGGGTGGCCTCAAACTCAGTGATCATCCTTCCTCTGCCTCCCAAGTACTGGGATTAAAGGCATGCACCACCACACCCCTGATGTTTTGTTTTCTTTCTTTCTTTTTTTAAAAATTTTATTTATTTATTTGAGAGAGCAAGAGAGAAAGAGGCAGAGAGAGAGAATGGATGCACCAGGGCCTCCAGCCACTACAAACGAACTCCAGATTCATGTACCACCTTGTGCATCTGGCTTACATGGGTCCTGGGGAGTTGAACAGAGGTCCTTTGGCTTTGCAGGCAAGTGCCTTAACCGCTAAGCCATATCTCTGGCCCTGATGTTTTCTTTACTAGAGAAAATTATCAATGATGTGGAAGATGAGTTAAATAGATCCTGTAATGATCACTGTCACTCTTGTGAGAATAAGTGAAGAAAATTAAATATTAATTTGTTTTATTATCAATTAAAACATCTTTACCTATTTTTATTTATTTACAAGGGGAGAGAAAGGTTGAGAGGGAGGAAGGGAGAAAGTGGGAGAGGGAGGGAATGAGAACAAGAATGAAAATAAGAGAATATATGAGTTCACCAGAGCCTCTTTCCACTGCAGATGAACTGTAGACACATGCACATCTTTATGTACCTGGCTTTGTGTGGGTCCTGGGGTATTGAACTGGGACCAGCAGCCTTTACATGCAAGCACTCTTAACTGCTGAGTCAGCCCCCCAGTCTAACTCTTACCTGCTTTCATGTCTTCATGAGTGTTTTTCTTCTGTGAGTTGCCAGATCCTTTTACATTTTCTGTGACTGGCTTATCTTTGCCTATGTGAGGAGATTCTTTTTTCTTCTTCTTCTAAATATATATATATATATATATATTTATATTTATATTTATTATATATTTATATATATATATATTTGATTGACAACTTCTATACTTACAGAAAACAAACCATGGTATTTCCCTCCCCTCCCCTCCCCTCCCCTCCCCTTCCCCACTTTCCCCTTCATAATTCTGCTCTCCATCATATCCTGTCCCTCTCTCCATTAGTCTCTGTTTTAATTTGATGTCATCATCTTTTTCTCCTATTATGAGGGCCTTGTGTAGGTATTTGCTAGGCTCTGCGAGGTCTGGGATATTGAGGCCAAATTCTGTCTGGACAGTTGTATGTAAGGAATGGTACTGTTCCTTTGGCTCTTACGTTCTTTCCGCTACCTCTTCCGCAATGGACCCTGAGTCTTGGAGGGTGTGAGATGTTTCATGGCTGGACACTGTGAGGAGATTCTTGTGTTTATTGGGGCACTATGTCATATATTTTGAAAACGTGTTTTCTTTTAAATTTTTATTTATTTGCAAACAGGGGCGGGGGGGGGGAATGGGCACATCAGGGCCTCCAGCCACTGTAAATGAACCCCAGATGCATGCACCATTTTGTGCATTTGGCTTTATGTGGGAACTGGGGAATTGAACTTGGGTCATTAGACTTTGCAGGCAAACACCTTAACTACTGAGTCATTTCTCCAGCCCCCTTTCTTTTTCTCCTCTCCCTTCCCTTCCCCTCTCTTCCCCTCCCCTCCCCTCCCTTCCCTTCTCTTCCTCTCCCCTTCCCCTCCCCTTCCTCTCTCCCCTTCCCTTCCCCTTCCTCTCTCCCCTTCCCTTCTCCCCTCCTTCTTCCCCTCTCCCCTCCTCTACCCCTTTCCCTCTTCTTCTTTTCTTTTCTTTCTTTCTTTCTTTCTTTTTTTTTTTTTTTTTTTTGAGGCAAGGTCTCACTCTAGCTTGGGCTGACTTGGAACTTATTATGCTGTAGCCTAGGCTGGCCTTGAACTCCCAGTGAGTTCTGGAGGCTCCTACCTCAGTCTAATGAGTTCTGGGATTAAAGTCATGAACTTTTTCTTTTCCTGGCATTTCTTCTAGTGTGTAGAAGTTTAATTATGTAGACTAAATTATGAAGATCTTGGTTTTTAATATTTGGCCTTGTGACATTTTAAGAAGGGTTACTTTCACTTCAGAATGATTACAATGCTTGTGTATTCTTCTAGTATTTTTTTAGTATATTTAAATATTTCATTAATCAGAAATACATTTGGACAGAAGCAGTAAGATACAGGTGGTTCTTGATATATTATTTCCTAATGTCTAGATATCCCTCAGTGCCATTTAGTCAGTTTATTTCTCTGTTTTATGATAATGACACAGTTCTCACTGGGCGAAGTGGGCCACTATTTCTTTCTTTCTTCTGTCTGTCTTTCGTTCTTTCTTTTTTCTTTTTAATGGGGGAGATTGAGAGAGTGAGAGACAGAATTGGCATGCCAGGGCCTGCAGCCACTGTAATTGAACTCCAGATGCGTGTGCCACCTTGTGAGCTTGTATGACCTTGTGTGCTTCCATCAGCCTGTGGGCCTGGCTTAGGGAATCTGAATAGTCCTTTGGCTTTGCAGGCAAGTACCTTAACTGCTAAGCCATCTCTCTAGCCTGTATTTCTTATTATTTATTGTAAATGCAATTCTTTATGGTGTTAGCTTCCATTATTATACTTTCTTCCCTTGGTATCACTCTGAAGCTCAAACTAATTTTGAGAACCGACTGCTTCTGTCCTGAGTGCTGAGATTGTCACCATACCATTACACCAGGCTGTTGCTGCTGTCTTGATCTGCTTCTCGTTTCCAATAGTTTTTTGGTCTTCAAATGGTAGCTTTAGATTCTTTTCAACATTGTGGGTTTAGTATGCACTTTTATGCCTGACCATCCAAGTATGTATACCCATCTTCTGGCTATTCTGAGATCTGCCACTGAGATTTTACTATATGTTGTTTGGCTTTGAGGGAGCAATCAGATGGTAAATAAGTTAGAGTAGACTAGGATATTTCACCTATGTGCTGATCTAGAAGATCATATTCTTTTTTTTCTTAATTTTTAAAATTATTTATTTATTTATTTTGGTTTTTTTTGAGGTAGGGTCTTGCTCTAGGCCCAGGCTGACCTGAAATTTGCTATGTAGTCTCAGGGTGGCCTCGAACTCATAGTGATATCCTATCTCTGCCTCCCAAGTGTTGGGTTTAAAGAGGTGGGTCACCACACCTGGTTTGGACATTTTCTTTTTGTTTGTTTACCTGGAATTAGAGGTGTAGCCCAAGCTGGCTTTCAACTCTCACAACAGTCCTCTTACCACAGGCTCCCAAGTGATGCAGCACCATGCCTGACTCCGTGTACCTTGCCTCCCTCCCTCCCTCTCTGCCTTCCCTTCTCTTCCCTTCTCTTCCCTCCCTTTCCTTCCCCTCCCCTCTTCTCCTTTCCTTTTCCCTCCTTCCTTCCTTCCCTTCCTTGGGCTACAAAGTTAATATCTCCCCTTCCATCCTCTCTTCTCCCTTCCCTTTATTCCGCCCCCACCCCCTTTTGGCTGGCCAGGGAACCCCAGCGATCTTCCATTTCCAGTTCCTTCCACTGGTACGACCAATACACATCATGACATCTGTACTTTCATGTGGGTTCTTGGGGTTGAATTCAGGGCTTCATGCTTGCAAGGCAAGGATTGTACTGACTCAGCCATCTTCCCAGCCACATGCACTTTCTATAAATTCAAGAGAAGTTATTTGTGTTCCCTATTCATTTTCTCAGTTCTTTTGCCCAGGAGCTCCCTCTACTCTGAATTTGGTATTTATTAGTCTTATGAATGTTCTAAGCATTTTTACAACTTACGTGTAAAATATATGTAGAGTTCTTTTTGCAAAATTTCTAGAGTTATTTAAATGTCATGCTAGACCATGATAGTCAACATTTGGTCTACTTTATATTCTTGATGTTTATTGGTTAGTATGTGTAGATTTAATTTATTCACTTACATTATTTTGGACATTATGCTTTGTTTGTGGGAGGAAGAGATTTATTTCAAGCTTACGGATCCAGGGGGAGGTTCCATCAATGGTGTTAGAAGCTGCTTCCATACATCCAAGCAGAGAGTTATACCTGAGGCTGGGTAATTTATAAAATACAACATTTGCACAGTTACCATGGGTAGAGAGCCAAGTCATAGTTAAAATAGTTTTAGTTCTTTAGTTTTACTTTGCTCAGAAAGAACTTATTGGTACCTTTATATATATGCTAAGTACTGTAGGGATTAGATATAAAGAAATGAATGAAACAATTTTTTTTGCCATTAGGGAATTCATGTTAGGGTACTAGCTTCTAAAGAAGGCCATTTCCACAACAGCTCATTGGGATTTGGGATGAAGATAAGGAAGTTATTTATTTTTAACAGATTCTTTTTATTTTGTTTTATAACTTACAAAGTTTTGCCTATATATAAATTGTTAAGATTAAATGCTATATACTGTATACATTTGTGAGGATATGTGTTTAGATGGGATGTAAAATCAAACCTGTAGGCTCCTCATCTGTGAATGAGAATGAATATAAAATAATTGTAAGGAGCTGAATAATGTTTTGGCCTTGCAAACATGAGGACTTTAATTTAGATCCCAAGTACCCACATGAAAGCTAGGTGTGAACAGTATGTCTTACTCCAGCAATGGGGAGGCAGAGATAGGAGAATCTGTGGGATTTACGGGTTTGTTAGTTTAGTTGAATCAGTGGGAAAAACCTTTCTCAAAAACTCAACTGTGGGACCAGGTGTGATGGTGCACTCCTTTAATCCCAGTACTTGGGATGCAGAGGTAGGAGGATCACCATGAGTTTGAAGCCAGCCTGAGACTACATAGTGAATTTCAGGCCACTCTGGGCTAGAGTGAGACCCTGCCTTGAAAAACCAAAAACAAACAAACAAACAAACAAACAAACAAACAAACAAACATGAAAGCTGTAGGCTGGAGAGATGGCTCAGTAGTTAAAGTGCTTGCCTGCAAAGCCTAACAACCTGGGTTTGATTCCCCAGTACTCATGTAATATAAAGCCAGATGCTCAAAGTGGCACATGCATCTGGAGTTCGTTTGTAGGGCCTGGAGACCCTGACATGCCCATTCTCTTAGATTCTCTCCCCCCACCCTTCCACACCCATCTCCCAATCCATGTCTGTATGTCTGCAAATAGATAAGTAAGTAAATGTATATAAAACACACACACATACATACATACATACATACATATATATATATATGTATATAAATCAGGTGCAGAGTAATTGAGGAAAACATCCAGCATTGACCTCTGGCTCCATACATATACATGAGCACTTGCACAATGTATGCACCTACACACATACACACAGCTCATACACATTAACAAAAATTGTAATACTGCCATAAGTGTAGCAGTGAGTTGTATATAAGAGGCAGAGTGGTATTCCGGAGATAGAAGCATTCCAAACTACTTTGGGCATACTTGACTCATTCAAGTAGGGGATTGAAAATGGAGGTGGATTGAGTCTAGGAGGCCAGGAATATTAGATGGTTGATTAGCATAGTAAGAGATGGAACATACAAAAAAGTGGCAATAGATTGGTGTTGCAGTCAGTTGATCCTGGAAAGAAAACCCAACCAGTTAATGGGAGGAAGGGAGACAAAGACATTATGGATCAGCTACCATGTCATACATAGTGGCAAACCATATAGAATCTACTTTGAAACATGGTGGAAGCTGATAACTGACACTTGAGATTTTCCACTGATCTGTCTTCTGTTATACATACACAAATACTAATAAATAAGGCTTACTTCTCCTTTAATTTTTTTTCTTTTCTCAATTTTTATTAACATTTTCCATGATTATAAAGATATCCCATGGTACTACCCTCCCTCCCCCCACTTTCCCCTTTGAAATGCCATTCTCCATCATATCCCCTCCCCATCTCAATCAGTCTCTCTTTTATTTTGATGTCATCATCTTTCCTCCTGTTATGATGGTCTTGTGTAGGTAGTGTCAGGCACTATGAGGTCATGGATATCCAGGCCATTTTATGTCTGGAGGGAGCACGTTGTAAGGAGTCCTACCCTTCCTTTGGCTCTTACATTCTTTCTGCCACCTTTTCCGCATTAGACCCTGAGCCTTGGAAGGCGTGATCGAGATGTTACTCAGTACTCCAGTCACTTCTTTCCAGCACTATGATACCTTCTGAGTCATCCCAAGGTCACTGCAATCTGAAAAGAGAACATTCTCTACCCAAAGTGAGAGTAGCATTAATATAAGGGTATAAATATTAAGAAAAGTGCTTACTGGGCAGTTTGATAAGCCTAGTATATACATTTTTCCAGACATCAGCAGATGTTACACCCCTAGGGCTCATGACTACCCCTGTTTTAAGTTTTCAGTATCAGGGATGTATTCCCCTTTCCCCCATGGAATGGGCCTCCAGTCCAATTGGAGGGCAGTTGGTTTCCACCATGACAGACGTGCCACTATTGCACCCGTTGGCTCATTTGGCCTGGCTGGCCAATTGTAAGGCTTGCAGTGCCCACTGTTGAGTAACTTCACTGGTGGTATCTCTTTCTCCCATTGAACTACATGCAGAATGGCTTCTTCCAGCTTTCTGTCAGCTGGTCTACATGGAGGAGGTTCTCAACTCAGTTCCAGCAGAATTTCTCATTGGCCTTGCCACCCAAGTATGTGGAGTCTTCAGCAATAGGGTCTTACCATCCTGGTGGGAATTCTCCTTTAAATTTTAAAAGTATCTGGGTTCTTTTAGTAAGACTAATAATAACTGTTGATGGTGTAGGTAGCATAGTCAAAGACACACAAGGATTATGTAGTTATTTACTAGCATTTCCTCTAGAGAGTTGAATGTGCTTTTTTTGTGAACTTAGCAAGCATGCCAGCTCTAGCTCACTTTGACTTACTTGTATTCAGAGTTGTCATCCTTCCAAAACAGAAAAAAAAGACATCTCTATAGCACCCCTTAAGTAAGTGTTGCTATCCTTATGAAAACAGGTTGAGTCATGAGAATTGGCAAAGTGGAAAAAGAAGGTATGAGGAAAACATTCACATGAAGGTTTTTGGTCTCAAGATAATGAAGAATTTTTTAGGTGCCATTGAAGTGATGCTTTCAGACTGTGCAATTACTGTCAACCAGTGCAGATGTTGTAGATATGTTCAGATACACCACATGGACAGGACAGTCCCTTAACCTCATATAGAAGTGAACATATGGTCTAGTCTTTTGTATGGCTTAACTCATGGATGCTTGAAGGACACTAGAGCAAATGTTTACATTTTTATAAATGTATGACTGAACATTTTATAGAAACTTTCTGTATTAGTAGATGAGGATATATTTGTCTAATAATAATGTATTTGTCTTTTATTTATGGATACTGTGACATGTTAGCACTGTAAACAACAAAAATTACCCGTAGGTGATTATACTGTTACACATTCCTGAATTATATGGATTTTATTTTTTATTATTTGTGTATGTATATTTGTGTGTATGGGTGCGTGAATGCCATGGCTGGCACAAATGTATAGGTCTGAGGACTGTTTTGGAGTGTTTGTCCTTTTCTTCTGTCTTACTTGAGGCACGTTCTCCCACCCTGCCACCCTTCTTCTCTTCTTTCTCTCCTCTCCTCTCCTCTCCTCTCCTCTCCTCTCCTCTCCTCTCCTCTCCTCTCCTCTCCTCTTCTTTTCTCTTCTCTTTCTTTCTTTTTTCTTTTGGTTTTTGAGGTGGGGTCTCACTCTAGGTCAGGCTGACCTGGAATTTACTGTGTAGTCTCAGGGTGGTCTCAAACTCACAGCAGTTCTTCTACCTCTGCCTCCTGAGTGCTGGGATTAAAGGTGTGTGCCACCACGCCTGGCTCCCCTCTGCCCTTTGTTTTTGGCTGCTGTGTGTGAACCAGTCTAGATGGCCCATGAGCTTTTAGCTTTCCTTGTTCTACTTTCTATTGCCATAAGCACATTGGGGTCACAAATGTGCTACTTTATGTCAGCTTTACATGGGTGCGGGGGAATTGAACTGAGGTCAGCTGGCTTGCAAGAAAGCACCTTTAATTGCTGACCTATTTCATCTCAACTTCAAATTTTAGTCGTTTTTAATTTTAATTTTTAAAATTTTATTTGTAAGCAGAGACAGACAGACAGACAGACACCCCCATCTCCCCCCCCCCAAACACACAGAATGAGAATGAGAATGGGCATGCCAAGGCCTCTAGCTTCTGCAAACCAACTCTAGACACATGTCCACTTTGTGTGTCTGGCTTTATGTGGGTACTGGGGAATTGAACCCAGGTTGTTAGGCTTTGCAGGCAAGTGCCTTAACAGCTGAGCCATCTCTCCAGCCCTAGATTTTAATTTTTATGTAGTTATCTTACTAATTTATTTAAGTAATAAACAGTAGTAATTATTTTAATGATTTAGTTCACATGTGAAGTCTTTTGGTTAGTGTAGATATGTGTCATTGTCCCTTGCTGCTTTATGCAATCATAATTTAAAAATAATTATCCTAAGTCAAATTAATTATTAGGGCTGGCATGTATGGGGTGGAGGCTGTACATTCCAAAGAATACTATTTGTATAGACTAGTGTATACTATAATCTTGATAATTATGCAGATAAGTTAGTTATTGTTTCAATTAATGTTTCGATTAAACAAATTATCTCTTCAATGCAGGCTCAGCCAGTTGGAGATTGTGATTTTAATATTCGTCTTCAGTGTATAGAGCGAGAAATTATAAATCCTCGACATGAAAAAATGAAGAGTGGGCTCATTGACAAAACACAAGAACCATTTGGTGTCAGAAATAAGCCATTTTTTGATATCAATATTTCAAGAAAGGTAACATTTATTTTTTGTTTTGCTGGTTGGCAGTTCATATATGATAATTATCATGTGAAAGCCATATGAATGTCATTTTGTTGCTCATTTGTCCTGACTTTATCAGTGATTACTTTAATTTGATCGATGATTGGTTGACCAAGCCAGGATTTCTAGGCTTTTTTTCTAGGTCCTAGTGTGCTTACACTCTCTTTCTGTATGCCTCTTCTCAGTGTCTCTCTCTCTCAAATAAATTAAAAAATATTTTTAAAAAATAACAATTTTAGTGTAAAGCATGTATATAATCCCAAGGGGAAAAATATCCTACTGGATAGAATAATATTATTTTGCAAATTAAATAATGTCTGATTTAATTGAAGACGGTTAACTGCATTCTTGTGTTCTTTTCCAGTTGGTTGTACTCATGTTATGCACCCTCTGCAAAACACTATGTATGCCTCAGAGATTTACAACAAAATGGACAAATTATTTCTTATTATTATTAGTTTCTAGTTTTGACCTCATGTACCAGGTAAAAGGAACTGAAGGGCCTTTAATGAACAGTAGATACACTTTGAAGCCATGTGGAAGAGACTTTGGCTGCAGATACTAGCCTTATCGTTTAGCAGTATGTTGACTTGATGTCTTGATTTGAAATTTTGAAGGTTTTTTAAATTACTTTTAAAAATATTTTATTATTTATTTATGTTTTTGTATCTTATTGACAACTTCCATACTTGTAAACAATATCCTATGGTAATTCCCTCCTTCCCTCCACTTTCCCCTTTGAAACTCCACTCTCCATCATATCCCCTCCCCCTCTCAATCAGATTCTTTTATTTTGATGTCATGATCTTTTCCTCCTGTTATGATGGTCTTGTGTAGTTAGTGTCAGCCACTGTGAGGTCATGGATATCCAGGCCATTTTGTGTCTGGAGGAGCACATTGTAAGGAGTCCTACCCTTCCTTTGGCTCTTACATTCTTTCTGCCACCTCTTCCACAATGGACCCTGAGCTTGGAAGGTGTGATAGAGATATTTCAGTGCTGAGCACTCCTCTGTTGCATCTTCTCAGCAGTATGGTTCCTTCTGAATCATCCCAAGGTCACTGCCACCTGAAAAGAGAAGCTTCTGTAACCAAAAGTGAGAGTAGCATTAATGTGGTTATTAACATTAAGAGAAGTGCTTACTGGGTAGTTTGGTGAATATTGTTCCTTGTTTTCTATGACATATTCTTTCACTTACTTTAAATGTTACTAGTCGTCATTTTTATTTTTATTTTTTCTCCACATATGGTACTTTATTTCAAAACATTTGAACTCTGCTTGTTACTGTGTTTAGATTTTTAAAAATATATGTATATGTGTATGTATATATGGATAGATGGATGGATGGGTGGTTGGCATACCATAGTGCACATGAGGAAGAGAGAGGACAAACTTGAGGTATCTGTGCTCTTCCACCTTCTTTGAAACAAGTTCTCTTCCAGTTGGAAATGCCAGTATAGCCAGCCTTGGAGTTTCTGGTTCTCTTGCCCCAGCCTCCCATTGTTGTAGATACTTAGGATCACAGACCCGAGCATCACTTGCATCAGGCTTCATGTGGATGCCAGGGAGGATTGAACTAAGGTTGACAGGCTTTGCAAACAAATGCTTTTAACCACTGAGCTACCTTCTTTGTCCCCTGCCATCCTTCTATTTTAAAATATATTTCTTAATATTTTATTTTTGTTTCTTTATTTATGAGCATGAAAGAGAAAAAATGGGTGTGTCAGGGCCTATAGCCACTACAAATGAACTTGAGATGCATGTGCCACCATGTGCATCTGGCTTACATGGGGAATCAAACCTGGGTCCTTAAGCTTTGTAGGCAAGCATCTTAACTGCTAAGCCATCTCTCCAATCCTATCCTTATGTTTTAGAAATACTTTTTTAGTTGTCAGTGAAGTCTGAAGTCTTCTGTTCATTCAGTCTCTGATATATTTCAGTGTCTTTTTATTAAAAAAAATGCTAGGCTGGGGAGATGGCTCAGTCATTAAAGGCACTTTCTTATAAAGCCAAAGCTGTCTGGGTTTGATCAAGCACCCCATGTAAAGCCAGAAGTACAAAGTAGTACATGTTGTTCATTTGCAGCAGCAAGATGCCCGAGTGCTCTCATTTGCTCCCTCTTCTCTGTTCCCATCTTTCTCCTCACAATAAACAAAAATATTTTGGAGACAGGCGTGGTGGCACACGCCTTTAATCCCAACACTTGGGAGGCAGAGGTAGAAGGATTGTCATGAATTCAAGGCCAGCCTGGGACTACATAGTAAATTCCAGGTCAGCCTGATCTAGAGCAAAACCCTATCTCAAAAAAACCAAAAAAAAAAAAAAAAAAAGAAGAAGAAAAAGGTATGTATTTTGGAAAAATAAAATGTGTAAATATGTTAAAAGTCGAATTTTAACTTGATCCAATATTTATTAATCTGTCTAGCTATGTTGGTGCATTTTAAACAAAAATGCAGATTTCCATTTTCAGTTTTACTTTTTACATATCCTTAAATTAAAAAAAAAAATTTGTGTGTGTATGTATTATACATGCCATGGCTGAGTACGTAGGCCAGAGGACAACTTTTAGGTGTGCATGCTTCACTTTCTTTGAGACAAGTTCTCTTGTTACTGCAAACTAATTACTAGACTGCAAAGGAATGTCAGAGTAGCTGGTCTGTGAGCTTCCGATTGTCCTGGCTCTGCTTCCTTCTCATTGTTGTAGAGGGTTAGAGACCACAAGTGGATTGTTTTGTTTAGTTTATAGTTAGAATAGACTTTATTACCAATTCTTAGAAGATCACAGAGTTATTTTTGTTTTTGTTTTTTATTTATGGGCACACCAGGGCCTCCAGGCACTGCAAATGAACTCCAGATGTATGTGACACCTTGTGCATCTGGCTTTAGTAAGTACTGCAGGAATTGAACCTGGGTCCTTTGGCTCTGCAGGCAAGTGCCTTAACTGCTAAGCCATTTCTCCAGCAAGTTTTTTAATTAAAAAAATTTTTTTTGTTGTTGTTTTTAAGATAGGGTCTCATTCTATCCCGGGCTGATCTGGAACTCACTATGTACTACCTCAGCATCCTGAATACTAGGATTATAGGTGTGAACTACCATGCCCAGATATAAAAATGTTTTTGAGCATTATTTTGAAACATACTTAAATGGTCCATAGTTTTTCATATACATAAGAAAAAGAGCTAGCTGTGGTGGTGTATGCCAGTAGGTAGGAAGCTACTGATGAGGCAGAGGCAAGAGGATCAGTAGTTTGAGGCCAGCTTGCTGCTTCTTCCCAAGGGTTGGGATTATAGGCATGTGCCACTGCACCCAGCTGAATCCCAATATTGTATGTCAAATATTTTATCACAGGCTGTGGATTTATTCTACTGGTTTTCTATCTCTTTTCCTTATTTAAAAAGATTTTTGTGTACTTCTCCAGTTTTATTTTTGTCCCTTGTGTTAGTCAGAATTCCATCACTGTAAACAAAATAACTGAAGTAAAAGCAGGGAGAGATTATTTATTTTGGAGAAAGATAAGAGTGTAAAGGAGCTTCTGGGTGAAGGAGAAGGAGAGATTGAGACTTCTGCAGTATATTGGGCTTTCATACTTTTTCTTTTTAGTCCTGTCCACTCATCTAGCCTATAGATTATGCTGTTCAGTTGTTCACGTTCAGGGCCTGTCTTCTGCCTTAGTTATGTGTCTCTGGAAATGCCTCGCAGACATGCCTAGAGTTTTCTGCTTTACTCATGTTAGTCCTGTGTACTTGGCAGTTAAGATTAGCTCATTCCCCCCTCTCATTTCTCCTTCTGTATGTTCTTGGAATTATTAGTTGTCTAGGGACTGAGAACACACATGTTCACATACATTGTGCATACATGCATGCACCCCATGAGAAGCAGAATGTGATTTGCTGGACTGAAATAGAAATGTGCTTTTCTGGGAGACATGTAGATATGGTGTGGGAAGACAGCTGATGAAACTGTAGCCTGGTGTGGTGGCCATTTGCTGTCCCACTGCTAGTATGACTTTGAGGAGAACCTAAATCCTGTCACTTAATGAAATACAGTAACCTATGGATGAGTTGAGACCAACTGCATAGTCCTTGGTAGACTCCATAGGGCCACCTTAACTTTAGCTTTGCTGTCCACAAATTCTACAGCCTCTAGAATGTTTCACAAGTTGGCAACAATATACTGGGCACTATAGTTTCTTTTGTTTTTATTTGTGCACTTGTGCATGCATACGTGTATGAATGCCTGGACCTCTTGCTGCGACAAACAATGCCCAGATGCTTGTGCTACTTTTGCATCCAGCTTTATGTGGGTGGCTTGGGAATTGAGCTCTGCAAAACAAGCACTTTTGACCACTAAACCATCTTCCTAGCTCCAGATTATAGTTTTATTGTAATAAAAGAATGCAAATTAAAGCCAGTCAGTGGGGCTGGAGACATGGCACCGCTGTTAAATGCCTTTCCTGTGCAAGCATGAGGGCCCAAGGAGGTCTTAAACTGATAGAATTCAAATCTCCAGATTCCAGATAGGGCAGCTGGATGTGGCCATGTACCTGTAATCCTATTCCCCATAGGGTAGCAAGGACCAAGAATCGTTAAAACCCTGAAAGTTTTGGAGTCAGCAGAAAAAAAGACTGCAGCTCAAAATAAAACGAGAGAGAGAGAGAGAGAGAGAGAGAGAGAGAGAGAGAGAGAGAGGGAGAGAATGAGAGAGAGAGAGAATGGGTACACCTGGGCCTCTAGCCACTGCAAATGAACTCCAGGTGCATGCACCACTTTGTGCATCTGGCTTTATGTGGGTACTGGAAAATTGAACCTTGCTCATTAGGCTTTGTGGGCAAGTGCCTTAAGTGCCAAGCCATCTCTCCAGTCTCTTTTTAAATTGTTGTTTGTGTGCATATGCATGTATCATGCATATACCACTTTGCATCCGGCTTTGTATAGGTACTGGGAATCAAGTATTGGTCAACATGCTTTGCAAGCAAGCACCTTTAAACACAGCCATCTCCCCAGCTCCTTGGTGACCTTCTTTTGACTTAGTTATTTTATTTTAGAAACTTTGGCTATTGTTCTTACTCCAATATTTAAAATTCAAGATACAGTCCTTTATGGTCTTAAATTCCACCTTTTAAAAACTGCTGAGATATGCCAGGTGTGGTGGAGCATGAGGCAGAGGATTAAAAAACCAACCCTCCCTCCCCCCAAAAAAAGAAAACAAAAACAAAGGTTGACAGGGCTTGAGAGATGGCTTGCCTCCAAAGCCTAATGACCCAGGTGTGATTCCCTAGTACCCACTTAGAGCCAGATGCACAAAATGGCACATGCGTCTAGAGTTTGTTTTCAACACTAGAAGCCCTGGTGTATCCATTCTTTCTCAGTGTCTGTCTCTCCTCTCTCCCCCCTGCTTGCAAATAAATATATATTTTTTTGAACTACTGAGAATTTTCGTGGAAACTTTTTATTTTCTGAGATAGAGTCTTGCTCTAGCCCATGCTGCCCTGAAATTCACTATGTAGTTCCAGGGTGGCCTATAACTCACCGCAATCCTCATACCTCTGCATTCTAAGTAGTAGGACTACAGGCATGCACGGCCATACCCAGCCTCATGGAAATAATTCTGTCAACTTTTCATTTGTCCTGTAAGCTGCATTTATGCCTTCTTCAGTGAGGACTGGGTCTTAGCCTTTGGAGAAAAGCTATTTTTATTGAGCATACTAGCTAATTCTAAGTGACTTAATTTTTTTTCCTATTTTGTAGAAAGATCAAGAGAGAGCATAAGAATTTGAATATGGACTTGCCAGGGCTTCTTGCCACTGCAGGCAAACTCTAGACACCTGTGCCCCTTTTGTACATCTGGATTTATGAAGGTACTAGGATACTGAACCCAGCAGGCAGGATTTGCAAACAAGCCTCTTTAACTACTGCGCTGTCTCCCCAGTCCCTCCCATTTTTTAAAAAAAGCATCTGTAATTCTTAAAATCATTGGACTGATTACTTTCCTGTAGAAATTGAGATCACTGATTTGTGACTTTTTCCTATTTATTTTCTTGTTTTTTTTTTTTTTTTTTCCCAGAGGTAGGGCCCCCCTCTAGCTCAGAGCTGACTTGGAATTCACTCTGTAGTCTCAGGGTGGCTTTGAACTCGTGGCGATCCTCCTACCTCTGCCTCCCGAGTGCTGGGATTAAAGGCATGCGTCACCATGCCCTGCTCCTCTTTTCTTACATTCTCCCTCTTTTCATAAAGTCTCCATGTGGCCCAGGCTGGTCTCCATCTCATAGTATTCATGCATCTGCCTTCTAGAGTAAAATTACAGGCATACCACTTCACCCAGTTTTTAAAATTAATTTATATATTTACTGCAAAACAGGATCTCATTACGTATCCCAGGCTGGCCTTGAGTTTGTTGTGTAGTCCAGACTGATCTCTGTAGTTTGTTATTGTTTATCTAAAGTGCTGGAGACTACAGGTATATGCTACCATGCCTGACTTTCTCTGTGTTTTTTATTTTTAAAAATTTTTTATTGACAGTTTCCATAAGTATAGACAATAAACCAATGATAATTCCTACCCACTACCCTCATTTTACCCCTTCCAAATCCACCCTCAATTGAATCCCTTCTTTTTTCCAATCAGTCTCTCTTCTATCCACCATAAGAGACAGGCTGTTATTGTACCAGTTGGTACATTTGGCCTGGCTGGTCAGCCTTAAGGCTTGCTGGGTCCACTATTGTTTAACACCCTTGCTAACTTTTCTCTCCCAAAAGGATGCATGCTCCCTGCTGCATAGCTCTTTCCAGCATTCTGGTAACTAGTCAACAGGAAGAAGGTTTCTAGCTCAATATGTTGGTTATTTTTTCTTTCTTTCATTCTTTCTTTTCTTTTTTTTTAAAGTTGACTCTCGTGCTAGCCTAGGCTGACCTAGAACTCACTATACAGTCCTAGGCTGGTC
Source organism: Dipus sagitta (assembly GCA_036346955.1). Lineage (NCBI taxonomy): Eukaryota > Metazoa > Chordata > Mammalia > Rodentia > Dipodidae > Dipus > Dipus sagitta. Next base: position 29,080,845 of record CM070788.1, read on the forward strand.
TTGAACTCATATCAGTTCTCCTATGTCTGCACCTGAATGCTGGGTTTAAAGGCATGTGCCACCATGCCCTCCCCCTTTGAAACTCCATTCTCTATCATATCCCCTTCCCCTCTCAATCAGTCTCTCTAATATTTTGATGTCAAGATCTTTTCCTCCTAATATGATGGTCTTGTGTAGGTAGTGTCAGGCACTGTGAGGTCATGGATATCCAGGGCATTTTGTGTCTGGGGAGAGCATGTTGTAAGGAGCCCTCTGGCTCTTACATTCTCTCTGCCACCTCTTCCGCAATAGACCCTGAGCTTTGGAAGGTGTGATAGAGATATTGCAGTGCTGAGCACTCCTGTCACTTCTTCCAGCACCATGCTGCCTTCTGAGTCATCCCAAGGTAACTGCCATCTGAAAAGAGAACATTCTGTACCAAAAGTAAGAATAGCATTAATGTAAAGGTATGAACATTAATAGAAGTGCTTACTGGGCAGTTTGATAAGCATAGTATATACATTTATCCAGACAGCAGCAGATGTTATACCCCTAGGGCTCATGACTACCCCTGTTTTAAGTTTTCAGTATCAGGGATGTATTCCCTCCCATGAAGCGGGCCTCCAGTCCAATTAGAGGGCAGTTGGTTTCCACCATGACAGATGTGCCACTATTTCACCCGTTGGCTCATATGGCCTGTCTGGCCAAATGTCAGGCTTGCAGTGCCCACTGTTGAGTATCTTCACTGGTGATTTCTCTCTCTCCCATTGAACTGCATGCAGAATGGCTTCTTCCAGCTTTCTGTCAGCTGGTCTACGTGGAGGTGGTTATCAGCTCAGTTCCAGTAGGATTTATCAGTGGCCTTGCAGCCCAAGTATGTGGAGTCTTCAGCAATAGGGTCTAACCATCTATTCCTGGTGGGAAACCAAGGGCCTTGGCAGTGGCCTATAATGTTTTGGGGTTTCAGGGACCTCCCTGTCCAACAACTCACTGGAGGTATCCCATCCCTGGCACTCAAAATTTTCTAGCAACAATCTACAGCTCTTGAATGTTCCATTGTCCAAGAAAGTAGGTTTCCATATGGTTTATTTATATCCTCATAGATTTTGATTAGCCCTCCCTCTACCTTTCCTTTACTCAATCTGTTCCCCTGTCCTCACTTGGGCCTTTTCACCCCCATTAATCCATTCTTCTACTCACATATATATAATATCATCCTACTAAGTACCTCCCTCCCTTCTTTTCTCTTTCCTTTATATCTCATTTTTAGCTTACTGGCTTTTGCCTACTGAGTTTTCTTCCTACTCTCACAGAAGTCCAGTCATCTGTAGCTAGTATCCACATATGAGAGAGAACATGCGATGTTTGGCTTTCTGGGCCTGGGTTACCTCTCTTAGAATAATCCTTTCCAAAGCCGGGCGTGGTGGCGCACGCCTTTAATCCCAGCACTCGGGAGGCAGAGGTAGGAGGATCGCCATGAGTTCAAGGCCACCCTGAGATGACAGAGTTAATTCCAGGTCAGCCTGGACCAGAGTAAGACCCTACCTCGAAAAACAAACAACAACAACAACAACAACAACAACAAAAACGAACAAAAAAGAAGAAGAAGAAGAACCCTTTCCAGATCCATCCATTTTCCTGCAAATTTCATAATTTCATTTTTCTTTACCGCTGAGTAGAACTCCATTGTATAAATGTGCCATATCTTCATTATCCACTCATCAGTTGGGTACATCTAGGCTGGTTACATTTCTCAGCTATTGTGAATTGAGCAGCAATGAACATGGTTGAGTAAGTATCTCTAAGGTAATAAAATGAGTCCTTAGGATATATGCCTAGGAGTGCTATAGCTGGGTTGTATGGTAGATCTGGTTTCAGCTGTCTTAGGAACCCTCCACACTGATTTCCACAATGGCTGTACCAGATTGCATTCCCACCAACAGTGTAGAAGGGTTCCTCTTTTTCCATATCCTCACCAGCATTTATGGTCATTTGTTTTCATGATGGTAGCCAATCTGACAGGATGAGATGGAATCTCAACATAGTTTTAATCTGCATTTCCCTGATGACTAGGATGTAGAACATTATTTAGATGCTTATATGCCATCTGTATTTCTCCTTTTGAGAACTCTCTATTTAGTTCCACAGCCCATTTTTAATTGGCTTGTTTGATTTCTTATTATTTAATTTTTTGAGTTCTTTGTATATCCTAGATGTTAATCCTCTATCAGATGTATAGCTGGCGAAGAGTTTTTCCCCATTCTGTAGGTTGCCTCTTTGCTTTACTCACACTGTCCTTTGCCATACAAAATCTTTGTAATTTCATGAGGTCCCAGCAGTTAATCTGTGGTTTTATTGCCTGAGCAATTGGGGTCATAGTCAGGAAGTCTTTGCCAAGACCAATATGTTAAAGGGTTTCCTGTACTTTTTCCTCTAGGAATTTCAGAGTTTTAGGTCTGATGCTAAGGTCTTGAATCCATTTGGACTTAATTTTTGTGCATGGAGAGAGAGAAAAATCTGTTTTCATCCTTCTACAGATTCATATCCAGTTTTCTCAGCACCATTTGCTGAAGAGGCTGTCTTTTCTCCAATGAGTATTTTTGGCATTTTTATCGAATATCAGGTGGCTATAGCTACCCATACTTACATGTGGGTCCTCTATTCTGTCCCATTGATCTTCATGTGCCAGTGACATGCTGTTTTTATTACTATGGCTCTGTAGTATAGGTTAAAGTCTGGTATGGTGATACCACCACCTTTATTTTTGTTGCTCAGTATTGTTTTAGATATTCGAGATTTTTGTGATTCCAAATGAATTTTTGGATTGTTTTTTCTATTTCCATGAAGAATGCCATAGGAATTTTAATGAGGATTGCATTAAATATGTAGATTGCTTTTGGTAAGATTGCCATTTTCACAATATTGATTCTTCTGATCCAGGAACAAAGGATGTTTTTCCATTTCCTAGTGTCTTCTGCAATTTCTCACTTGAGTGATTTAAAGTTTTCATTGTAGAGATCCTTCACTTCCTTGGTTAGGTTTATTCCAAAGTACTTTTTTTGTGAATGGGAGTGATTCTCTGATTTCATCCTCTGTGTGTTTGCTGTTAGCATATAGGAAGGCTACTGATTTCTGTGTATTTATTTTGTATCCTGCTCCATGGCTATAGGTGTTTATCAGCTCTAACGGGTTGCTGGTAGGGCCCTTTATGTATAGAATCATGTCATCTGCAAATAATGAGAACTTGATCTCTTCCTTTCCAAATTGTATCCCTTTTATGTGCATCTCTTGCCTTATTGCTATGGCTAAGACTTCCAGTATTAAAATAATTGTATTAAAAATTGTATTAAATAAAAGTGGGGATAGTGGACACCCTGTATTTTCCCTGATTTTAGTGGAAAAGCTTCAGTTTTTCCCCATTTACTAATATGGTGGCTGTAGGCTTGTCATAAACAGCCTTCATTATGTTGAAATATGTTCCTTCTATTCCCAGTCTCTGTAGGACTTTTATCATGAAGGGATGTTAGATTTTGTCAAATGCTTTCTCTGCATCTAATGAGATGATCATGTGATTTTTGTCCTTCAGTCCATTTATATAATGTATTACATTTATGGATTTGCATATGTTGAACCATCCCTGTATCTCTGGGATAAAGCCTACTTGGTTGGAGTGAATGATCTTTCTGATATATTCTTGTATTCTGTTTGCCAATGTTTTGTTGAGAATTTTTACATCTATGTTCATGAGGGAGGTTGGTCTGTAATTTTCTTTTTCTGTTCTGTCTTTGCTTGCTTTTGGTAATAGGGTGATGCTGGCTTCATAGAAGGAGTTTGGTAGGATTCCTTCCTTTTTTATTTTATGGAAAAGCTTATGAAGCAGTGGTGTTAGTTCTTCCCTGAATGTCTGGTAAAATTCACCAGTGAATCCATCATCTGGGCCCGGACTTTTTTTGGTTGGGAGATTTTTGATAACTGCTTGGATCTCCATATTTGTAAGAGGTTTATTTAACTGATTAATCTCATCTTCATTTAATTTACGTAGGTCATATAAATCAAGGAAATCATCCATTTCTTTCAGATTTTCATACTTAGTGTATTATATGTTTTTATAGTATTTTGAATTTTTGGAATTTCTCTGGTATCTGTTGTGATGCTGCCTTTTTCATGTCTAGTTTTATTAATTTGGTTCTCTTCTCTCTTTCTTTTGGTCAGATTTGCCAAGGGTTTATCAATCTTGTTTATCCTTTCAAAGAACCAACTCTTTGTTTCATTGATTCTTTGGATTGATTTTTTGGTTTCTATTTCATTACTTTCTGCCCTAATCTTTATTGTTTCTTCCCGTCTACTGATTTTTGGTTTGCCTTGCTCTTCTTTTTCCAAGACTTAAAGGTGAAGCATTAGGTTGTTTACTTGACTCCTTTATAGTTTCTTAATATAGGCACTTAAAGCTATAAATTTCCCTCTTAGGACTGCTTTCATTGTGTCCCAAAGGTTTTGGTATATTGTGTTCTCATTATTATTTGACTCTATGAATTTTTGGATTTCCTTCTTGATTTCTACATTGACCCATTCATCATTTACTAGTGTATTGTTTAGTTTCCATGATTTTGTTATGCCCTATAGCTTTTCTTGCTATTGATTTGTAGTTTGATTCCATTGTGGTCAGATAGAATGCAAGAAATTATTTCAGTTTGTTAAGATTTCCTTTGTGTCCTTAAATATGGTCTATTTTAGAGAATGTTTCATGTGCTGCTGAAAAGAATGTATGTTCTACAGCATTTGGATGAAATGTCCCGTATATATCTGTTAGGTCCATTTCTTCTAAGACCTCATTTAACTCAGGTGCCTCTGTTTATTTTTTGCCGGGATGACCTGTCAGTTGATGAGGGTGGGGTGTTTAAGTTACCCACTACAACTGTGTGTGGTGTTATCTGTGACCTTAGTTCTAATAGCATTTGTTTGATGAAGTTGGAAGCCCCCATGTTAGATGCATATATGTTTAGGATTGTGATGTCCTTCTGTTGGAGTGTGCCTTTAATCAATATAAAGTGACCTTCCTAGCCGGGCGTGGTGGCGCACGCCTTTAATCCCAGCACTCGGGAGGCAGAGGTAGGAGGATCGCCGTGAGTTCAAGGCCACCCTGAGACTCCATAGTGAATTCCAGGTCAGCCTGGGCTAGAGTGAGACCCTACCTCGAAAAACCAAAAAAAAAAATAAATAAATAAAAAAAAAATAAAGTGACCTTCCTTATCTTTCTTGACTAATGTTGGACTGAAGTCTACCTTGTCAGATATTAAGATAGCAACCCCAGCTTGTTTTCTAGGCCCATTTGCTTGAAACACCATTTTCCAACCTTTCATGCTAAGATAGTGTCCATCCTTTGTAGAAAGGTGAGTTTCTTAGAGGCAACAAATTGAAGGATCCTCTGCTTTTTAACCCAGTCTGCCAACCTATATCTTTTTGTTGGGGCATTGAGGCTGTTGATATTAAGAGATATTATTGAAAGGTGTGTATTTATTTTTTGCCATTTTTTTGTAGTTCTTCTTGTTTTACATTTGCTCTCTGGTATTAACTAGTATTTGAGTATGGTTTTTTTTTTTTTTTTTTTTAACAAGTTCCTTATATGTGTGCTTTTCTTTTTCTTCAGCATGGAGGATTCTTTTAAGTATTTTCTGTAGAGCTGATTTTGTTGAAAATGCCTACTGTGCCTTTGGAGTGAAATTCTCTTTTACTATACCCTGAATTCTTATGTCTGATCTTTTCATAGTGACCTGAATATCTTGAAATTCCCATTTATACTTTCCTATTAGTTTGTCTTCTCTTTGTTGGACTGTATTACATCTGCCACCTGGTCTTTAGTTTAGATATTATGTCCTCTCCTTCATCCATTCTACTAGTGAGATAGTCTATAGAGTTTTTTTGTTTCATTGACTGTGTTCTTCGTTGCTAGAAATACTGGCTGTTTTTTATTTATTATTTCTGTTTCCTTATTTATGTCTTGTATTGACCTCTTTATTTCATTAAATTGGTTTCCTGTGTTTTCTTTGATTCCTTTGATTTTGTGTTTCATTCCTTTGTTTTTTTCTTTGACTTCTTTGAGCATATTTATAATCATTCTTTTGAAATCTTTCTCAGGTGTTTCCTCTGACTCCTTCCCAGTGGAGGTCATTTCTGATACATTAATACTTTTTGATGGATTTATATTGTCTTCATTTTTGGTTTTTCTTGTGTTATAGTGTATATATTTTTGCATCTTAGATTTATTTAATGCTTGGATTTTCTATTTAGCTGCAGTATTACTAGATGTATCAACCTATCTGATGTTGTATATCTTCAGAGTAGGAGCTTAAGGTGCTCGGTGTGGCCCTTAAGACTCTCAGAGTATCTGCAAATGTGACCCTTGGTGTTGGTTTTGCCTGCTATGAGAGTATTCAAGTAGGGTGAGTGGAACAAAATACAGGCAGATTGTAAAATTTAACTACTCAATGTACACATTCAATGAAAAACAGCACAGAATATTTATTGAAGAGTAGGTATTATGCCAAGCAGGTCCTCTGACAAAGTTACTGGTCCTTAGGGTATGTGGTGCCCTACTCCCATAATCCTGTCAACTAGGAGGTTAAGAATTTTGGTCTGTTGAGGGTTCAAAGTCAGCTTGTGACCTAGTAAAACCCTTCCTTTATGTATAATAGAAGAGGAAACAAAGCCAGTATAAGTCAAGAAGCAACAAATAACAAGCCCAAAATATAGCTTATTTAATGATCGCAAATCCGAGCATTCATCAGATTTTACATATAATTTATCCTGATGGAAGGTACAATTAGCTCTTCCAGTTCAGGCCTGTATACCAGGCTTATTTGTTGGGTACTGACCTGGTGTAATCCCAGTTACGTTTTGGGATAATTTTGGTCTCAGTTATGCTGCGCTCCTGGTTGGGTACCTCTTTGGTGCACTGTGAGTTCAAGTAGGTTGGTTAGGTCTTTGTATCGCTGGTCTGGTTGCTGGTGCTGGGTGCTGTGAGCTCCCTTCCCCTGGTCTCTGGTGCTTGTGGGTGGGGGAATGGAAGCTGTGGATGTTGGCTTTAGTTGTCCCACTGGTCCTTGTGATCCTGTACCTGGTGATGTGCTCCTCTGTTGTTTGCTGCGGTTCTCCCTTCATGTTTCTTGAATTTGTGAAGAGCTCCGATGTGAGTGGAAAATCCCCTGACCTGGCTTTTCCTGCAGCTGAAGCCAAGCCTTGTAGTTATGGCCCCTAGGACCTTGTGCTGCTGCTGCTAGAGCTGCTTCTGCCTGCCTATGTGGGGTCTGGATGCTCTGGATATCTCCTACTTCTCCGTTGCCATTGGTAATTTCTTATACAGCTCACTTTTTACTAGAAGAGTGTATTTTGCTGTTTTCTTTTGGGGGGGGGCTTTTTCTCCCCTAGGCTGCTTTGGTGTGGTTCCTATGCCACCATCTTAACCAGAAGTCAGTAATTTTTTTCTTGTTACTACACTTTTTCAGCTGCATCCTTCATTTGTTACTCTACTTTTTTTTTTTTTTGGACACAAACCCAACAGACTGGCCTTTTTTGTTTTTTGAGGTAGGTTTTCACTCTACCTCAGGCTGACCTGGAATTAACTATGCAGTCTCAGGGTGGTCTCAAACTCACTGCAATCCTCCTACCTCTGTCTCCTGAGTGCTGGGATTAAAGGCCTGCACCACCACACCTGGTAGGCCCTTTTTTTAATGCTATAGGTTGGGTGGGTGGGAAGGGAAGAAGAATTTCTGTGCCAGGGCCTCCAGCCATTGTAATCAAACACCAGATGTGTGTGCATGGGTGACATTACGTGGTTATGTCGCTGTGCTTCTTGCTTATGTAGGACCTGGAGAGTTGAACATTTCTCTCCAGCCCTGTATTTTAGTTTTTTGTTCATTTTGGTTTTTCAAAGTAGGGTTTCACTCTAGCCCAGGCTGACCTGGATTTCAGTATGTAGTCTCAGTGTGGCTTTGGATTCAAGATCCTCCTCCCTCTGCCTCGGAAGTGCTGGGATTAAAGGTGAGCACCACCACATCCAGCTTTCTTTTTATTTAGATGAAGATATTTAAATTTTTTCCTTTTGATTTCTATTTTAATCATGTATTATTTTGTTTTGTTAGAACAACTCAGCAAAATTAAATTCCAGTTCATTGTTGGGCATTGTTTCACACATACATCAAATGCCCCCCCACCCAAAAAAAAAAACCCAGTAAGTTCATAGACAAAAAAGGGGGAAAAAAGAAACCTTTTATCTTTGGCCTTTTTAACTATCTCATACACACCAATTACTTATAGTATAGCTACTAACATACACAAAGAAGTTACTGGAATGCTCTGAATAAGATTTTTGTTGTTTTTGTTTCTTTTTTTTACAATGTTTTTTTCTCCTTTGAGATTATAATGAACATTGTCATACCACAAGTAAAGTCAGAAGTAGGACAGAGAAAGCTCTGAAGGCTGTGTATCCGTTATCATTAAAAATGGCTGACCCCTAAAAATATGTACAAAACTATAAAATTCAAATAAAAAATATAAGCAATTTTCCTTTTAAAGTACTTTTAAGCAAAAAAAATTAGGGCCTTGAAAGTTTTGGCTTTCTCTCATGTTCTCATTGTGATTTTGGTGAGGTGGTAAAGAGCGTGTCATTTGCTGTTGACACTGTCAGTGGTTGGTGGATGGGCCTGCCTCTCCACTCAGAGGTGACTACGTTTAGATTCTGAGATGGGAAGTAGAGGGTGAATAGGTCACGGTGGACTTTTTTCAGTAACTTTTCCTTTTTTTTGTTGTCTAGTCATCCTCATCAGTCTGTTGCTTCTTGGTATCAATATCACCATCCTCATAACTCTAGCTGCCTGCTTGCTGCCTCCGCTTCCTCGTCTTCATCTCCATTCTCTTCCTCACCATCACCTTCTTCCTGCTTCTCCTCTTCCTCCCCACCATCTTCTGCATCTATCTCATTGTCAGCCTCCTGTTCTCCGTTTTCCTCACTGGCATTCCCATTGGCAGGGGCTTCTCTTCCATTCTCTGCCTCCTCCACAACTTCTTTCTTTTCCCTCAAATCCTTGGAGTTGATCTCAGAGCTGCTTCTGACATGGTGGGGCAGCCGGTGAGCTGGTGGGCAGGTGAAAGAAAAACCAAGAATTCTAGGGATCTGGTGAAAATGCTGCTGGAGTCTGTGGTCAGAGGGAAGACAGGCGGTGGAGGAGTCTGTGGTGAGGTGAGAGAAGGAGCCTGGGAAAAATGCAAGGATATTTTTTTCTGAGCAGCCTGTTGTATTCTGTTTTGAAAAAAATATTTTTCTTACTATTTGCAAGCAATGATGGGGAGAGAGGCAGTGAATGTGCCTGGCTTCCTGCCACATCAAATGAACTTGACACATGTGCCATCCTGTGTATTTCACTTTATGTGGGCACTGGGGAATTGAACCTGGTCTGTCATGCTTCGCAAACAAATGCCTCTAATCGCTGAGCCATCTCTCCAACCTTTTATCCATTGATTCTTTAGAAGTTCATTATTTAGTTTCTGAACATTAGACTTTTCCAAATTTATTTTATAACTAACATCACCTTTAACTCATTATTGTTAGATAATATACATTGTATAATTTATTCTTTATTTTATTTTATTTTAAATTTGTTTGTTTTTCGAGGTAGAGTCTCACTCTAGCTCAGGCTGACCTGAAATTCACTATGTAGTCTCAGGCTGGCCACAAACTCATGGCGATCCACCTACCTCTGCCTCCCAAGTGCTATGATCAAAGGCGTGTGCCCACCACACCCAGCTGATTTTGTTCACTCTAGTCCAAGCTGACCTGGAATTCATTATGTAGTCTCAGGGTGGCATTGGACTCACAGTGATCCTTCTTCCTCTGCCTCCCAGGTGCTGGGATTAAAGGTGTGAACTGCCAGGCCTGGGTCTGCTGATTTTATTCTTTTCCTTTTTTAAATTTATTTTTTTAAATTTATTTTGGTGAGAGAAAGAATGGGCACGCCAGGGCCTTCAGCTATTACAAATGAATTCCAGACGCATGTGCCACTTTGTGCATCTGGCTTATGTGTGTCCTGGGGAATTGAACCTGGGTCCTTTGGCTTCACAGGCAAGTGCCTTAACTGCTATGCCATCTCTCCAGCTCCTGATTTTATTCTTTAAATATATGCTTTTCATTGTTCTTTAAATTCTGTCATTCATGAAAACCTAAAATGAAATTACTTCTATTTTCTTTAAATATATTTTATTTATTTGTTTGAGAGAAAGAGGCAGAGAGAGAGAGAGAGAAAGAAAGAGAGAGGGGGCGGAATGGGCATGCCAGGGCCTCCAGCCACTGCAAACAAACTCCAGGTGCCTATGCCCCCGTGTGCATCTGGCTTATGTGGGTCCTGGAGGGTCAAACTGGTATCCTTTGGCTTTGCAGGCAAATGCCTTAACCACTAAGCCATCTCTCCAGCCCCTACTTCCATTTTCATAGCAGGTTAATCATGTTATCTAGAGTTGTACTGGGTGTACAAGTATTGTTTATGACTACTTAATATGTATATTCATTCATTCATATGAAGTATACACACACACACTGTTACTTTATGCATTATATAAAATGGAAATTTTATTATATTAAATTATATAAAATTTGAGATGTTTAGTTGAAGAATGGCTATGTTTACTTGTTATAAATGATATATTTACATTAAAGGATAACAAATTACAGATTCTTATAATTTATTTGTTTTTGAAAGTGACTACTGTAGTAGCTTTTATTGCTTTATTGCCAACACAATTTGTTCTATCAATCTTAACAAGTTTTTTTTTTTTTTACATAGCACAGTATAAAAATTATCAAGGATATATTTTTCATCTTGTTTGAACCTTTCCCCATCATTAGCTTCTGAATATTTTTTTAAATTTTTTTGTTTATTTTTATTTATTTATTTGAGAGTAAAAGACAGAGAAAGAAAGAGGCAGAGAGAGAGAGAGAATGGACGCACCAGGGCTTTCAGCCACTGCAAACGAACTCCAGACATGTGTGCCCCCTTGTGCATCTGGCTAACGTGGGTCCTAGGGAAGCAAGCCTCATACCAGGGTCCTTAGGCTTCACAGGCAAGTGCTTAACTGCTAAGCCATCTCTCCAGCCCGCTTCTGAATATTTTTGAGCTAAGTCGATCCAGCTTGTCTGTCTTGTCTGTTTGTCTTTCCCTTCTTCTTGCTATATGCCTGATCTTCTGACCAGAAGCAGCTTATGGAAGGAAAGGGATTATTTTGGTTCACAGTCTGGAGAGGAAGTTTCATTGTGCATGGAAAGCATGACAAAGCAAAGTAAGCTTCATAATCTGTCACATCATCTGGGAGGAAACAGCAGGAATGACTTAGCTGTGAACACCCAGCAAGACTGGACTAAAGCCTCAAGGTCTGCCCATAGTAGCATACCTTCCCTATCAAGGCTTCACCTTGGAAAGCCCCCTACAACTTTCCCAAATTGCCACTATTTGAGGACCAAGTATTTGAAACACTTGAAGCTATGGAACATTTTACATTCAAACTACCAACATTGTGTCTGTTTATGCTATATTATATGTGTGTATATGTCTTTGTGAATGGGCACAGATGTACCACTTTGCATCTGGCTTTACATGATTGTTGGGCAATCGAACCCCCCCCCCAAGAAAACACCTCATTAAATACTTTTAACATCTCGTCCCTTGTCTTTATCCTTCCATGAAACTTCTTGCAGTATTAGTTTTAATTTCTATCTGAATGTGACAAAAGTCCTTTTTCATTATACTTGAAAGGAAATGTGAGTATTCAAACTTTAATTTGAACTGTTCTCACTGTAGAAAAAATATGGACTTTGAAGAAAAAATGTCAGAGGAGATGAAATCATATGTTGAATTAAAATATTTTCTTTACTTGCAAATAGAGAAGGTAGAGAGCGAGAGAAAATGGGTATGTCAGGGTCTCCAGCTGCTGCAGATGAACTCCAGATATATGTGCATACCACTCTGTGCTTCTGGCTTTATTTGGGTGCTGCAGAATCACATCTAGGTCATTAAGCTTTGCAGGCAAGCATCTTATCCACTGAGCCATCTCCCTAGCTGAAAATGACAAATTGAGACCAGACTTACAGGTTGTGCTCCATGTGAAGTATATGTATGCATTATTTCTTGGTTTGGAAGTAGTGTGCTCAGGAGGGTATGATTGTGGGGAAGAGTGACACAGAACACAGAGCAGACCCAAGTTTAAAGGAAGCATTGCTGAATTCTCTATTGGCCAATTTTAAATAATTTGACATTATCTGACTCTAAAAGTATATTTTGTTCTGAAATGCCAAATTTATCATTTAGGAACTCTAGCAGTAGTAATATCTCTCTTCTCTTTCTCTCTCTCTTTTTCAAGGTAGGGTCTCACTCTAGCTCAGGCTGACCTGGAATTCACTATGTAGTCTCAGGGTGGTCTCGAACTCATAACGATCCTCCTGCCTGTGCCTCCCAAGGGCTGGGATTAAAGGCATGTGCCACCACAGCCAGCTAATGTCTCTTGTTTTTTTTAAAAAAAATTTATTTCCATGCATTTGTGCATGAGGATGTGCATGTCTGTGTGTAGGGGCTTGCTAGGGACCTTTTGCCACTGCAAATTAACACAAGATGCTTGCAACACTTTTTGCATCTGGCTTATATGGATGGCTTGGTAGTTGAACCCGGACCAACAGGCTTTGCAAGCAAGTGCTTTTAACTTGTGAGCCACCTTTCCATACCTGGTGGTATCTTACGTTCTTCAAAAATAATGAAAATCTGTGAAAAAGAAACATTTAAAGTCTTTGATCAGAATTAGAGAGTATTTGGCCTGTAATTCTTTTCTTTAGTAGATATGCCATTGAAAAAAAAATAGGTCAGTTTTACTCATTCTACGTATCCTTTGTAATGAAATCCTGCTTGAAAAAATATGTAAAAAAAAAACAAGATGCAAAAGAAAGATTAAACATTATCTGAGAGATTATTTTCAGTACTTTATCATTTTATTTTACTTTATTTATTTTAAATATTTATTTGAAAGAGTCTGAGAGAGAGAGCTAGAGGAAGAGGCAGGTGAGAGAATGGACACCCCAGGATCTCCAGCCACTGCAAACAGACTGCAGACACACACGCTACCTTTTGCATTTAGCTTACATGGGTACTGGGGAATTGAACCTGGGTTCTTAGGCTTCACAGGCAAGTGCCTTAGTCACTAAGCCATCTCTCTAGCCCAGTTTTGAGTTTATTTTTTATTCTCACATAATTTTTGTATATATTCATGAGGCACAGTGTGGTATTTTGATTCATGTATATATTGATTAATGATCAACTTAAGGTGATGTGTCTACCACTTTGACCTTTTGTCATTTCTTAGTGGTAAGTACATCCAAAAGTCTACCTTGAGATCTATTATATTACTGTTAATTACATTCATTCTCCTTATCAACTATTTTGATTGTTATAGTTTCAACTTCATGTCAGGTAGTATACCTTGCAAAGAAGTCTCTATGTCCCCAGTACTGGGATTATAGGGTTGTGTCACCATGTCAAATATTTTTACATTGGCAAACTCAGTTATATGTGCTTGGGAGGCAAGCACTTGACTGACTGAGCTATCTCCCCATTTCTTTCATGTTATATTTAAAAAAAAATTTATATTATATTAACCTAGGTCCTTCTGGATCTACCTCTCCTGTCTCTCCTCTATGCTTTTCAAGTTTTTTGTTTTATTTTGTTTTTCAAGGTAGGGTTTCACTCTGGCCCAGGCTGTCCTGGAATTCACTATGTAGTTTTAGGGTGGCCACGAACTCATTCATGGCGATCCTCCTACCTCTGCCTCCCCGAGTGCTGGGATTAAAGGCATGCGCCACCACACCTGGCTCTATGCTTTTCAATTCTTATAGTTTAGAGATATTTTTGTGAAGCTTATTAGTTAGAGAGATTGCTCAGTGATTAAAGGCATTTGATAGCAAAGTCTGCTGGACTGGGTTGACTTCTTCAGTATCCATGAAAAACCAGACTCACAAAGTGGCTCATGTGGCAAGGGACCCTGGTATGCCCATTCTCATTCTGTCCTTCTAAATCCATAAATGATATTTTTTTGTTGTTTTTTTTTTGAGGTAGGCCCTTGCCCAGGCTGACCTAGAATTCACTTTGTAGTCTCAGGTTGGCCTCAAACTCACAGTGATCCTCCTACCTTGGTCTCCTGAGTGCTGGGATTAAGGGCATGGACCAACACACCTGGCTATCTATCTATCTATCATCTATCTATCTATCTATCTATATTTGAGAATGAGAGAGAGAATTGGCATGCCAGGGTCTCAGCCATTACAATTGAACTCCAGATGCTTGTGCCACCTAGTGGGCATGTGCAACCTTGTGCTTGCCTTACCTTTGTGCATCTGGCTTACATGGGATCTGGAGAGAAATTGAACAGGGGTCTTTTGGCTTCTCAGGCAAGCAGCTGCTAAGCCATCTCTCCAGCCCCAATCTTTTTTTTTTTTTTTTTTTTTTTTTTTGAGGTAGGATCTCACTCTAGTTCAGGCTGACCTGGAATTCACTCTGTAGTCTCAGGGTGGTCTCAAACTCAAGGTGATCCTCCTACCTCTGCCTCACAAGTGCTGGCATTGAAGGTGTGAGCCAGTATGCCTAGCTCATGTTTTTTTAAACAAAGAAGTTAAAATAAAGTTGGGGAGCTGGCCCAGTGGCTAAAGGTACTTATTTTCTTTCTCTCAAATAAATAAATGTATAAATAAATAATTTTGAAAATAAAAACAGTTAAAATAATCTCTAAAATTGCTTATTTGCATGTGTATGTTTATGTATGTATGGGCACACCACTTTGCTTCTGGCTTTACATGGGTCTTGGGGAATTGACCTCAAGGAGGCAGGATTTGCAAGCAAGCAGCTTTAACCATGGAATCATCTCAGTCCCCAAGAAGTTAAAATAGTTTTTAGATGACCATTGTATTTCTAAAAAATGTTTTGTTTGTTTTATAGCTACTGGAAGGAAATTTTGCCAAAGAAGTCAGCCATGAAATGGATGGACTTATATTTCAGCCTATCGGAGTAAGTTCATCAGAGAGATTTTGCTTAGCTCTGATTACTGTTACAATTACTGCTTTCTTGAAATTCATTGTTGACTATCAATGACTTTATATATGTTTGCTTTTGACTCAGCTTAAGAAATGAATGTTGTTGATCATTTTAAATGTAATTAGTCTTCATATAACTGGTTTTCTTATAATTCTTATATAAAATGAATGTTTTTCTATTTTAAACTTTTATTTTTATTTTTATTTATTTATTTGAGAGCGACAGACAAAGAGAGAAAGAGGCAGAGAAAGAGAGAATGGGCGCGCCAGGGCCTCTAGCCACTGCAAATGAACTCCAGACGTGTGCGCCCCCTTGTGTATCTGGCTAACGTGGGTCCTGGGGAATCGAGCCTCAAACTGGGGTCCTTAGACTTCTCAGGCAAGCATTTAACTGCTAAGCCATCTCTCTAGCCCCTATTTTAAACTCCTATTTTAAACTTTTTATATATCATACACAGTATTAGGTTAAAATGAATATTAAAGCCAGAGATGTGGTTATTCACAGCATTAGGGAGGCTGAGGTAGGAGGATTTCTGTGAGTTTCAAAGTTTGAGGCCAGCCTGTGGCTACAGAATGAATTCCAGGTCAGCCTGGGCTAGAGTGAGACCTTTCCTCAAAAATAATATGTGTGTGTGTGTGTGTGTGTGTGTGTATGTATGTGTGTGTGTATATGTATGTGTGTGTGTTTGTATATGTATGTATATATATATATATATATATTATTGAGGTAGGGTCTCACTCTAACCAGGCTGACCTGGAATTCACTTTGTAGTTAGGCTGGCCTCGAACTCAGAGCGATCCTCCTACTTCAGCTTTCTGAGTCCTGGGATTAAACGTGTGTGCCACCATGCCTGGCTAATTTATATTTTTTTATATTTCTTTACTACAAATGCTTACTTCCTCTGGTGGTTTGGTATACTATTTAAGTATTAATATTTCTGTGTTTTGCTGTAGGTAAGTAAAATTGGAAGAGTTGTCAATTTTGATGAAAAATAAAGTATTTGAGCATTCTATGTCAAATATCTGAAATACACTGAAAAAACTTTCATTATCTTAACGGTCAAATCATATAGGATTAAGTTATGTTTTACTCCATAGCATGGTTTCTCAGACTTTTCCCCACTGAGGTATTGGGTCTTTGCTGTAGGGAGCTCTTTATAGCTGTGTAGGGGAACAGTTATCAACATCTTTGATCTCTACTCACTGACCTCAGTCCTTCCTTCATCACCATTTTATAACCGATGTTTTGCAGGGCCAGTAATTTTTCAAAATGTGGTATATGGAAAAGAATCAAGATACAACTCATTTGGGGATGGGATTTAACAGGTTGTTTTAATAAGCTTTCTGAGATTCTCTGATGGATGAAAAGTACAGGAACTATGTGTTCCATAGGAGTTCTTTGTCATTTGGGACTTCTCTGCTATTCGCACCATGGTAGAAAGGAATGGAGGTGAGATAGAAGCTGGGAGCATGCATTGCAGAAAATACTGTCTTAGGAAGATAGAATCCAAGTTTCAGTGGTTTACAGGTTATATCTTCTAGAGTAAAAGAATTAAAGTCTATGTATAGAAATTTTCAGTGTGTAATGTATAACCCATAGTTGAGACTTGTGCATATGTTGGATTTTGGTAAGAAATGGCCTGCTAGATAAATAAGTCTTTGTCATGGTTTGGATATAAAACATGCCCTACATATTCTTTTTTTTTTTTTTTTTTTTTCAAGGTAGGGTCTCACTCTGGCCCAGGCTGACCCAGAATTAACTATGTAGTCTCAGGGTGGCCTTGAACTCATGACGATCCTCCTACCTCTCTCTGCCTCCCAAGTCCTGGGATTAAAGGCGTGCACTACCACGCCTGGCTTTCCTACTGATTCTTGTATTTGAATACTTGGTCCCTAGCTTGTGGTGCTAATTTTTAGACATGAAGCCAATGTGGCAAACAGACATAGACCACCAGTGCCAGGTCCTTGAGTGTTACAGCCAGGCTCCACCTCTGACTTTGAGTTTTCTCCTTTCTTATTTGTTGAGATGTTAACAAGCCACATTAGAGCCTCCTGTTGCTCTAGCTCACTGTGTCTTTCCCACAGTGATCTTAAATTGTGAGTTAAAGGAAAACTTTCCACCCTTAAGTTGTTCCCATCTGATTTATCGTAACTTGGCAGTCAGTTGGTTGGACCCAGTTAATACTCCTTTTCTTTTTCCTTGGTAGGCAGAAGTTTTTATTTTTTTGGCTGTAAGAGTTTGGATTTAATATATTTACTTGCGAAATGGAATTCCTTTTGAAAATTTTTTTTTTTTTTTTTTTTTTCCTGAGGTAGGGTCTCACTCTAGCTCAGGCTGACCTGAAATTAACAATATGGTCTCAGGGTGGCCTTGAACTCAGTGATGATCCTCCTACCTCTGCCTCCCGAGTGCTGGGATTTAAGGCATGTGCTACCATGCCCGGCACCTTTTGTAAAATTTTAAGTAAGTCTTTGCCAATTTAAAAATTAACATTTTTAAAAAATTTAAATTATAGTGAACAATGAGAGAATTCTTTTATGAAGGTAGGGAAAAAGTACTTAAATCTTTTTGAGGCAGAATCACATTCTAGCTCAGGCTGACCTTGAACTCACTGTGTAGCCCAGGCAGGCCTCCAACTCAAAGTGATCCTTAGGCTGGGGAGATGGCTCAGAGGGTAAATTTACTTACTTACAAAGCCTGTTGTCCTGGGTTCAATTCCCCAGAATCCACATAAGGCCAGGTGCAAAATGGCATGTGTATTTGTGATCCCAACATGCCTGTAACAAAGGAGGAGCAAGGAGATTCTGAACTTTGGAGGCCAGCTACTCTGATGTTTGTTTGCAGTCTTGCAGTTTGCACTGGTTTGAGACCTTGTCTCAAATAAGATGGAACACAGGCAACTTGAAGTTGTCCCCCCGATCTCTTCACATGCTTATTGTGAGACACACACAAACAAACACACACACTACCCTACCCCATCATGTGGAATGAGTCTCTAACCAATTCTGAATATTTTAGTTATGGTTTAAAGTAGTTTATAGTAGTGTATAATACTCCCTTTAGTAGAGATTGCTCATACAGTTATTTTTATAGGAGGTCTAGTACACATAAGTTGTTTTTCATCAAGAGTAGATCTTAGATTTAGAAGACGTAATGGAAATGTCTTTGGCTAATGAAGCCAAAAGTTGTAGTTAATTTTAAGTTTGTCATTTGTTGTCTAATCACCAATCCTGAGGCTTCAAAATCATAGGCTCAAAAGAAATTTCTCTACAGTAGGTCAATTTAACAAGCAGATTTAAATATTTGTCCACTAAACTAAGTGTCATGATTATTATGTAAGTAAGCAGAAATGACCCAAGTAGTAACAATTCTTCTTTTTGCATACTTATGTGTGTATGTGTGTATGTATACATGTTTATATGTAAGCAGTACATATGTTAATATTTATGAATATACACACATGTGTACATAAGTGAGAGATTAAAGGTTGGATATTGTCCTCAGTTGTTTTCCATAGGGCCTCTTGCTTAATCTAGAGCTCAACTGTTTTGGCCAGACCAGCTAGGCAGCAAGCCCAAAGGTTCTTTCTGTCTCTGCCTGCCCACACTGGAATTATGGCATGTGATACTATGTTGTTGTTGGGGGCTTGAAATCAGGTCCTCCTGCCCTTTATCCACTGTCCTATCTTCCTAGCTCAGTGGAATTCTTTTTTATAGTATTTTTTCCATTGTTAAGATGGTGGTTATCCAGTGCAGTCAAATGGTAAACATTACTCAACCTGTGGATAAAATCTAATCACCAATTTTTAAATAACTATTGGCAGTTTTTATTATTTGAGAGCGACAGACAGACAGAGAAAGAAAGAGGCAGAGAGAGAGAGAGAGATTGGGCTCATCAGGGCCTCCAGCCACTACCAATGAACTCCAGACCCATGCACCACCTTGTGCATTTGGCTTACGTGGGTACTGGGGAATCGAGCCTTGAACCAGGATCCTTAGGCTTCACAGGCAAGCACTTAATCACTAAGCCATCTCTCCAGCCCTGTAGGCAGGCAGATTTTTAAGTGACCTGTTTTTTCTTTAATGTCAGAATTTTAGTGTTGAATCTTTAGTAAAAACAGTTGTAAGTTCACACTGGATTCGATTCTGTAGTATCCACATAAAGACATATGTATAGCGTGGTACCATGTGTCTGGAGTTTGTTTTCAGCGGAAGTCCTGGTGCTCCCCTTCTCTTTCTCTCTCTCAGTTGCAAATAAATATTGAGGGGTTAGGGAGAGAGAAATAAAGATATTAGAAAGGCCTAGTACAAAAAGATCAGAGGTAAAACTTGTTATATAGAATTATATTACCATCTTTCCCCTTTTAAGGGTGAATGAACAATGTGATACCTTTACAAATGGAGACTTTTAATGCAGTATGGGATTTTTCTCCCTCTAGGTTTTATTAGAAAAAGGACCATAATAAATCTTTTTTTATTATTGGTTATGTACACAGTGTATACAGTCATGCTGGTACCATTGTTAGCCTCCTCCTTGTTCTCCCCCCTCTGCAGGGACCCTCCTCATTGGGGAATATGGGTCATGCATTGTGGGGTTAGCCATCAGTTATGGGTAAGAGGCAATGTCTCTGTGCATAATGACCCAATGTGTGATTCTAATATTCTTTCCACCCCCTCTTCTGTAAATTTCCCTGATACATGTTGGATTCATTTTAGGTCTGCTTCAGTGATGAGGTCTTGGGAGCCTCTGTGTCTCTGGATATCTGGTGTGGTAGGAGTTGAGTATTCTCTGTGTCTATCTCCTTCACTCTTGTGCTGGTACCAGGTTCACCAAGGAAGCAGCACTCTTGCTCATTTCCCCAAATACTCTTTCAGCTGGGGTCATTTTGAGATATGATACGCTGGTTCTCTCCTTAGAATCTGCATCCATCAGAAAAAGAGAAGCAAATTCTCCAACAGTGAGTGAAGTTTAGGGAGTTTTTTAATTTTTATTTATTTTATTTATTTGAGAGAGGCAAATAGAGAAGGGGGAGAGAGAGAGAGAGAGAGGGGGAGAGAGAGGGAGAGAGAGAGAATGGGTGCACCAGGGCCTCCAGCCACTGCAAACGAACTCCAGATGCAGGTTCCACCTTGTGCATCTGGCTTACATGGGTAATGGGGAATCGAGCCTTGAACCGGGGTCCTTAGACTTCACAGGCAAGTGCTTAACTGCTAAGCCATCTCTCTAGCCCTTTTAGAGAGAATTTAATAGGTGTAGGCCCTTTTACAGCCCATGATTGGTGGGAGTTTGATAATGGAGAGTGGGCTATTTTTTTAATATGGTTCTGACTTGATTCCCAGCTCTAGCTATGGGTTCTATTCCACTGAGCAGATCATTTAGCCAAATCAAGAACAGTTGGTTTCCCACCATGTCTGTGCACCACTATTGCACTTTTGTGAGCATCATGTCAGGTTGTTTGCTGCTGAGTAGCTTAGACCATGAGTTGCTTGGACAGATGTTGGTCATTTTCCCCCAGTTGCACGTATAGCACCTTCTGGCACTAGACGTGCTAACTGTCTGGGGACTGACTCTCTTCCAGATTCCAGCCAGGTCACTCCATGTTATGTGCCAACAGTGTATGGTGTCTTCAGCAGTAGGGTCTTTCCATTAGCCTTTGGTGGGTCATCAAGTACTCTGACAGAAATCTGTTTTCTTTTGGGAAACCTTGTAGGTCTCTCTGATCAACAGCTCATTTTGGATGTTAGCCTCATGCTGGTATTAGGAGTTACAGGTTAGCACCCAAGAAGAGAAGGAAGAAAAAGATAAGTAATATAAAAGAGATAGAGAGAAGAGGAAGATAGATAGATAGATAGATAGATAGATGGGGGGGGAGGCAGAAACAGGAGAAGATTAAGGTCAGTCTTCATCATACGCTCTCTAGGCCTTGTGATTCAGGTGTTCCCTCTAAGGCCCTGATGAAGGTTCAACTATTTAGTCTGTCTTTTAGGATGTAGAATTTTATGGTACCATTGCCATTTGGGTCCAATTTTGTGTCCCTTACCCCCACCCTTATCCTCCTCTCTCACCCCACCCACCCTAGTGCCCAGTCTTCAAGATGCTTATTAGTTATGTCAGCATCTCTGGTAGATTCATGTCAGGAGCTGTAGATGAGTGAGACTATACAAGGATTACTTTTTGTGATTGGGTGAGTTCACTGAGAATGATCTGTTCCAGGTTCGACCATTTTTTTTTTTTTTTCAAATTTCATTGTGTAGTTTTTCCTTACTGCTATGTAGAATTCCATTGTGTAGATATACCACATCTTGGTTATTCATTCTTCTAGTGATGGACATCTGTATTGATTCCAGCTCTTAGCTATTATGAATTGAGTAACTATAAACATGGTTGAGCAAATTTCTCTGAACTGAGGCATGGAGCTTTTAGGATAAATAAAAATATGGAACACTTCACGAATTTGCATGTCATCCTTGTGCAGGGGCCATGCTAATCTTCTCTGTATCGTTCCAATTTTAGTATATGTGCTGCCAAAGCGAGGGCACCTTTTTCTTTTGATAAAGAATTTTGTTCTGCTTGGGGATAAGCAAGAGTCAGGATTAGAGCATAGATGAGAGTTGATAATTGTAGCAGATAGTGATGAACTTCCAGACCAGGCATGGTTATGGAGGAAGGGATATTTATTGAAGCTTACAGACCCAGTGGAAGTTCCATAATGGCAGAAGAAGCTGTCCTGCCTTCATAGGTCCAAGCATAGTGAGGGAAGCACAAGCCAAAATCCAAAAGCTACACAGCACAGCACACTTCAGGAACTCCAGTTAGGCACCCTTTGCATATCTTTAGAGTGGAATCTCAAACTCACTACCACACCTTAGAACTGGACCCTATGGTCCACCCAGTGACACCACCTCCAGCCAGGTGGCTGCAGATCCAAACTACAAGCTAATAAAACACTCAATATATTAGAGGCTATATATTCAAACTGCCACAATACTTGATTATAGATTTCTTAGAATTTTTCTTTAGTTCTGATACACTTTCTGAAATTGTATGTATGTATATATGTATGTATGTATGTGTATGGATGCATCATTCTCTTGTCACTGTATAAGGATAGCAGGTGCATGTGCCACTTTTTGTGTCTGGATTTTAGTGGGTGATAGGGAATTGAACTGGGTCTTGAACTGGGCCTACAGATTTTGTAAGCATATGCCTTTAACTGCTGAACCATATCCCCAGATCCTCCTTTTTTAAAAAATTTTTCGAGGTAGGGTCTCGCTGTAGCCCAGACTGATCTGGAATTCACTATGTAGTCTCAGGGTGGCCTTGAACTCATGGCAATCTTCCTATCTCTGCCTCCCTAGTGCTGGGATTAAAAAGGCCTGCGCCACCACACCTGTCTCTATTTATTTATTTATTTTTGTTTGTTTGGTTTTGTTTTTCGAGGTAGGGTCTCACTCTAGCCCAGGCTGACCTGGAATTCAGTATGTAGTTCAGGGTGGCCTTGAACTCAGGGCAATCCTCTTACCTTTGCCTCCTGAGTGCTGGGATTAAAGGCGTGCACCACCATGCCCGGCTTCTCTATTTATTTTTAATAATCTTTTAGTTTAGATGTAATTCTAAAATTTTCTAGGTGCTGAGAATGTGGCTCAGTGGGTAGAGTGCCTACTTAGCACTGAGGTCTGGAGTTCAGTCCCCAGCACTGCCTAAACTAGGTATAGTGGTACACACACCTATAGTTTCTTCACTTGAGGGATAGAGGCAGGAGAATCAGAAAGAAGTTTAGCCTCAGCTACATAGCAAAGTAGAGAACAGCCTATGCTACATGAGACAAAAATAAACAAATACTGAAAATAAAGTATGGGGGCTTTTTTTATGGGGTCCGGTGTCGCACAAGTAAGACCATTGACTCACGGAATGTGAGGCAAAGTTTTATTGGGTAAAAAAGAAAAAAAGAAAAAGAAAAAAGGAAGAAACTGGTACATCAGTACTGCACCCCAGAGGTCAGGATCTCAGGATGTAGTCCTGAACTTCTGGGAGTGTCTGCTTTTATTGGAGAAAACCACAAGATATTCATTGCAAAAACAGGAGGGAAATTAAGCCACAAACTGATATTAATTTTATTGTTAAACAAGAGGGGTCATTACAAACAAAAAAAAGGTTGCACAGTATTCATTACATAGGTCACATAGGCAGAACTGAGGCAAGAAATATTCTATGCTATGTAATCACAAAGGTATTTAGAAACAGAGAGATACAGGAAGGTCACATAGTACATTGCACAGAGTGGGTCATTCCATTCCTTAGATAACAGAAAACACCTGCATTTTGCAATAAGGCCTGTGGTAATGATTCCTGGAACTTCTCCTTTATCTGTCAGGAAGTTCAACTTGGGTGATGACCTCCATTATATGTGCCTAAAGGCAAGGGCTGCACAGGAGGATGTTTAACCAGGTCTGTTGTATCCTTTTATGGTCCATTTTCCAGCTGGAGAGATGGCTCAGTGGTTAAGGCACATGCCTGCAAAGCCTAACAACCCAGGTTTGATTCTCCAGTCCCCATGTAAAGCCAGATGGCACAAAGTGACACATACATTTGGAGTTAATTTGTAGCAGCTTGAGGCCCCTGGACTACTCTCTTTCTCTCTCTCTCTCTGTCTCTGCAAATAAATAAGAATAAAATTGAGGTGGAGAGAAGGAACAACAGCTAAAGGCATTTGTTTACAAAGCTTTATGGTCTCCTGCCACTGCCTAAAAAATGTAAATGCATACACTACCTGTGTCTGGCTTATGTGGGTACTGGGGAATTAAACCCTGGCTGTCAAGCTTTGCAAGCAAGTACTCTTAACTGCTGAGCCATCTCTTCAGCCCACCATTATTTTTCTTTCCTTTTCTTTTCCCTACCCCCTCCCCCTCCCCCTCCCCCTGCCTCGCTCTCTCTCTCTCTCTCTCTCTCTCGTTTATTTTGTAGGGTTTCACTGTAGCCCAGGCTGACCTAGAATTCACTATGTAGTCTCAGGGCAGCCTTGAACTCATGGTGATCCTCCTACCTCTGCCTTCTAAGTGCTGGGAGTAAAGACCTGTACCACCATGCTCAGCTCTTTTGTTGTTTGTTTTTTTTGGTTGTTGTTTTTTTCAAGGTAGCGTCTTGCTCTAGCCCAGGCTGACCTGGAATTCACTATGTAGTCTCAGGCTGTCCTTGAACTCACAGCAATCATCCTACCTTGCCTTCCGAGTTCTGGGATTAAATCCATGCAGTGTTTCCTAGGGTGGATGGGGTAAAAATGCTCTGCTGTGTCCTTTCTTTAAGGACAATAACTATCATGGGGCCCTACTCTCATGATCATATCATCTCAAAGACCCATCTTCTAATGCTCTCATGTTTGGATTGGATTTTACCACACAGATTTTAGAAGAAACAATCATTTAGGCCATAGCAGTATTTTAAAAAATTGAAATATCAGCTGTACTTGACAAAATAATTGAAATATTTTTAGAAACAATTATTTTCTTCAAAGAAAAAAAATTACTTTTTCTTTTCTTTTTTTTTTTCAAGATAGGTCTCACTCTAGCTCAGGCTGACCTGGAATTTACTATATAGTCTCAAGGTGGCATCAAACTTATGGTGATCCTCCTACCTCTGCCTCCTGAGTGCTGGGATTAATTAATTTTTTTAAGGTAGAGTTTCACTCTAGTCCATGCTGACCTGGAATTCACTATATAGTCTCAGGGTGGCCTCGAACTCATGATGATCCTCCTACCTCTGCCTCCCAAGTGCTGGAATCGAAGGTGTGCGCCACCATGCCTGGCTATAAATCTATTTTCAGCTGTGCATGGTGGGGCATGCCTTTAATCTCAGCACTTGTGACGCTGAGGTGTGAGGATGGCTGTGAGTTCAATGTCAAACTGGGCTACAAAGTGATTTACAGGTCAGCCTGGGCTAGAGTGAGACCCTGCCTGAAAAGGAAACAACATAGAAACAACAAACATGCGCCCCCCCCCCCCATTTTCTTAAGTTTAAGTTTAGGCTTTCAAAGTGAAATATTTATTTATTTATATACATATAAAAAATATTCATTTGAGGTGGGGGGAGGGAGAATATGAATGAATGAGATTGAATGGGCACTCCGGCACCTCTTGCTGCTACAAATAAACTCCAGATGCATGTACCACTTTGAGCATATGGCTTTAAGTGGGTACTAGGGAATTGAACCCAGGCCCTCAGATTTGCAAGCAAGTGCCTTTAACCACTGAGGTATCTCTTCAGCCTCTGTTTTTATACTTTTCTTATTGGAAGTTTTTATACATCTATATGTATTATATATTTTGATCATAATCCCCTCTCATTACTTTCTTTTGTCCCTTTTCCTAACTACCACCAAACTTCTATTTTGATACGATTTTTTTAACCCTCCTCCATCATTCATTATATAATATGTTGATGGACCTAATAATGTGCAAGTCTTATGTAGGTATGGATAATTGCTATGACATGATGAATGCAATGGCCACCTGGTATCCAGAAGATCCAAAACATTGCTCCCTATCCTTTGGCTCTTACATATTTTCCACATCTCTTCCACAATGGTCCCTGAGCCTAAAGATATCTCATTTAGTGCTGATCACTCAAGTGTCACTTCTCAGTACTGATTTTTAAGTCCCAGTTGTCATTGCCATCAGCAAAATGAAGCATCTCTTTTTCTGCTGAAAAAAATCAGCAGTAGTCAGTGGGCATACACATTAATATTTAGAGACCAATTTGATGGGCACAACTTGTCTATTTAGCCAAACAACAATGCTAGTTTCCAACTTAGGTGCCCTATGACCTTCCCAGCTATAGGCTTTTAGTTAGGTTTTGAGTACCAGGCATGAATTCCCTCCCATGTAGTGGGCCTTAAGTCTAATCAGAGAACAGTTAGTTATCCCCATAACAGTCATGTCATTGTTGTACCAGTGGGCACATCTTGTGAGGCTGCCTGGTTATATAGCTCTTTGGTCCACTGCTGGCTAAGACTATTGATGACTTTCCTCCCCCAGCAGCCTGCCCAGTACTTTCTAGTGTTGTGACAGCTAGCCAGCAGTGAGGTCACTTCAGCTCAGTTTCAGCTTGATCTCTCAGTGTCCTGTAACTGAAATATGTGGTATTTTCAGCAATTTTGTCTTCCCATCTAGTTCTGCTTGGCATCTAAGCACACTGGCAATGGGTCTTTATTATTGGGAGGGAGTTGCTTAGGAGTATCCTTGTGCAACAACTTGAGGGAATAATACCCCATTTCTGGGAATTATGTAGTTAAGGAACTTAGATACTATATACTTGGGTTGGAGACTGAGAAACTGTATGGCTGACTGGGACAGGTTCAGGCTCTGGGAGTTCAGCCAAAAACATTGTGGTTGGCCAGGGCAGTTAATCTCTGCTTCTGTGATTAGCCTGCCCCATTTCCTATTCTTCCTCATTACAAAAAATCTCGTGGTTACTACTAAATTTTATTTTTATTTGTGTGTGTGTGTGAGAGAGAGAGAGAGAGAGAATGAGAATGGGCACACCAGGGCTGCCAGCCACTGCAAATGAACTTCAAATGCATGCACCACCTGGTATATCTGGCTTACGTAGTTACTGGGGAATTGAGCCTCAAACCGGGGTCCTTAGGCTTCACAGGCAAACGCTTAACCGCTAAGCCATCTCTCCAATGCTACTAAAGTTTTTTTTTTTTTTTCTACTAAAGTTTTAATAGACAATTAAATCAATTTCGGACATCTTCAGTTATAGGTAGAGTCATAAACCAAATTTTGTAAACCAGCACACTTAAATCCCCCAAATCCAGTCCTCATTTGAGTTTATTATTAAAGCAAATTACCTTTATTCTTCTACTGGCCTGTGATTATATTGTAGTTTGAATAGTAATGCTTTATAGCCCTGTGGGCAAAGACTCACTCCTGCTCAGCTCACCTAGAGAGCCGAGAGCTGCTGCCCTTGCTGTTTCAAATCCACTGAGAGCTATCCCTAACCTAACTCTAACCCTGGCATTGGGAATTTCCTGTAACAACCTATGGCTTCTGAGAGCAGCATTATTCACCTCTTCAGGGTACTTCTGTTCAAATCTTCTCTTTTTAAAAAATTGTATTATTCAGTTACTTGTTTGCAAGGAGGGAGAGAGAGAGAAGACAGACAGAGACAGAATGGGCAAGCCAAAGCCTCTAGCCAGTGCAAACAAACTCCAAACACATGCGCCACCTTGTGCATCTGGCTTGCGTGGGTACTGGGGAATTGAACCTGGGTCCTTAGGCCTCACAGACCTTAACCACTAAACCATCTCTCCAGCCCTAAAATTTTACTTTTAAAATTAGCTAATAAACAATTATTTTCCCATATGTCTTATTCATTACATGTCAGCTATACTTGAAAAAATATTTAGGTAGTTTTAAAATATTGGTATTCAAAAGAAAAAAATAGCTGCTCATTTGCAATATAAATCTATATTTTTTTCTGAAGTTTAAGGTTCAGGCCCTCAAACTGAATGGACAATTTATAAAGCATTTGGAAATTGAAACTTTTATCAGTTATCAGTTTATCTCATAAACCAAGAAGTATTTATGTGTTTATTTATTTTGTTGCTCTCATGCCAATGCATGACCCAGCATATATGTGAAAGTCAGAGGATAAACTGGGGTGTCAGTCCACCCCTTCCACCTTGTTTGACACAGGGTACCACTTCTTATTAATTTGCCTGGAGGAGGGCTAGTGTAGTTGGTCTGCAAGCTTCAGGATTTTCCTGGCTCTGCCTCCTGTTACTGTAGTCACATTAGAATCACAGACACACATGCCACTTTTCCTCGTGTTGTTTGTTCCTTTGAGATAGGATCTCACTGTAGTCCAGGCTGACTTAGAACTCATTTTGTAGCTCCAGGTTGATCCTGAACTCAAAGCAGTCCTCCTCCTTCAGCCTCCTGAGTGCTAGGATTAAAGGTGTGCATCACTACAGCTGGTCTTATCCAGCCTTGTTAAAAAAATTATGTATTTATTTGAGAGAGTGTGTGTGTGTCAGAGTCAGAGAGTGAGAGTGTGTGTGTGTGTCAGAGAGAATGGGTGCACCCAAGGCCTCCAGCCACTGCAAATGAACTCTAGATGCATGCGCCACCTTGTGTATCTTGCTTACATGGGTCCTGAGGAATGGAACCTGTATTCTTTGGCTTTTCAGGCAAGTGCCTTAACTGCTAAGGCATCCCTCCAACCCTTATCCAGCTTTTTAGAAAAAAACTTGTGTATGTGCATGGGGCGGGGGGAGTATATGAATGAATGAATGGGTGCGTCAGGACCTCTTATCACTCATACACACTCCAGATGCATGTACAACATTGTTCATCTGGCCCTGTATGAGTATGGGAATTTGAGCCTGGTCCAAACCCAGGTTAGCAGGCTTTTGCAGTCAAGGACTTTTAACCACTGAGCCATCTCTCTAGCCCTCCTTATCCAGCCTTTATGTGAATGCTGGGGGTTGAACCTGGGTCAACATGCTTGTGAAGCAAGCCCTTTATGTTTATTTGCACGCATGTTCGTGTGTGTGTGTGTGTGTGTGTGTATGCTAAGATCTCTTGTCTTTATAAAAGAATACATCTGCCACTTCGTATCTGACTTTGTGTGGGTCCCAGGGAATAAACCCAGGCTAGCAGGCTTTTTAAGCAAGTGCCTTTAACTACTGAGCCCTTGCCCACTCCCAGCAAGTACTTTTGCCTTTGAGCCATATCCCAGTAGGTTTTTATTAACTATTCATTTTTGTGGTTTTTAGTTCTGCATTTTCATTGCTGTTTTGAATTGCTTGTTTTTTTGTGTTGTTACTTGGGAATGACAACTTGACATTTTAATATGCTCTAGGTAGTGGATCTTTTACTTGATAGCTATTAGATAATTTACACAGTTGATAATAAGTCTTGTTTACCAGCTTTTATAAGGGGATTTAGTGGTAATTTGTGGTAATAACTGAAATGATTAATATTTAACCTTGTATAGGCCATCTTTGTTTTTACTTTTATCATGTGGAGTCACTTACGTTTATAGACTGTTTTTGTTTTGTTTTGTTTTTGTTTTTTGTGGTAGAGTTTCACTCTAACCCAGGCTGACCTGGAATTCACTATGTAGTCTCATGGTGGCCTGGATCTCAAGGTGATCCTCCTACCTCTGTCTCCCAAATGCTGGGATTTAAAGGCATGCGCCACCATGCCCGGCTTATAGACAAATTTTTATTTCATTCAGAATCCCTCAGTAATCAATAAAAAGAATTATGTAGAGTAGATGCATATTGTAATAAGGGTAGGAATCTTAGAAGTATTTTTGTTTACTTTTTTAAAAAGCATTTTATTTATTTATTTGAGAGGGAGAGAAACAGATAAGAGAGAAAGAGAATGAGCATGCCAGGACCTCTAGCCACTGCAAACTCCAGACACGTGCATCACTGTTGCGTTTGTCTATACGTGGGACCTGGAGATTCAAACAAACATTCTTAGGCTTCACAGGCAAGTGGCTTAACTGCTAAGCTATCTTTCTAGCCTTGTAATTTTTTAAAAAAAAAATTTTTTTTTGTTATTTTTATTTATTTATTTTGAGAGCGACAGACAGAAAGAGGCAGATAGAGAGAGGGAGAGAGAATGGGTGCGCCAGGGCCTCTAGCCACTGCAAACGAACTCCAGATGCGTGCGCCCCCTTGTGCATCTGGCTAACGTGGGTCCTGGGGAGTCGAGCCTCGAACCGGGGTCCTTAGGCTTCACAGGCAAGCGCTTAACCGCTAAGCCATCTCTCCAGCCCTAGCCTTGTAATTTTTAAAAAATATTTTCATCATTGTCTTGATTTTCTTTAAGTTGGATCAACTTGGTTTTATGTCTCTAACATTAATTAGTTTGTATGTAAATTTAGAGATTGTATTCTTGTGAAATAATATTTTTATTAAACCTTTATTACCTACCTGGTATATTGACTATTATGGATAGATTGTAAGATGAAAATTGGAATTAGTCTAATACCTTGTCTTGAAGTAGACGATGGAGGAGAATGGTTTTCCTCTAGCAAAGATGATGTTACCATGGTGAGAGCTTCTGTTTCCATGACATCTGCTTACTCTGTTTCCTGGCAGACTAGAAAAGTATCATTCTTTTTCCCTCCCAAACTGTGCTGTTTTTTTAATTGAAAAAAAATGTATCAATTTTCAGGGAATTATAGCAGTGAAATACCAATAAATAAAATAGACTTCATTTACTTTTTTTTTCTTATTTAATTTTGAGTACAGCAAAATATTCTTAGCTTGTTGTGGGGAAGAGAGTAACATTTTCTAGTTATGATAAAGTGCATTTCCCCCCCCCCTCCCCCAGGTAGAATCTCACTCTAGGCTAATCTGGAATTGGCTTTTCATGGTAGAGTTTCAGTGTAACCCAGGTTGACCTGGAATTCACTATGTAGTCTCATGGTGGCCTGGATCTCAAGGCGATCCTCCTACCTTTGTCTCCCAAATGCTGGGATTAAGGATCACTCATGGTCATCTTCCTGCCTTTGCTTCCTGAGTGCTGACATGAAAGGTGTACACTACCACACCTGACTTAAAGTGCATTCTTTACCAGTGAATTTTGTTGAGAAAATACAGTTGACTAGTTTGTAATTTTCAACTAAACCCAGTAGCTAAGGATGATATAGATACATGATGTAACTGTACAACTAAACACAATTACCGATGATGATATAGATACTTGATGTTACTCTACAACTAAGCACAGTTGCTAATGATAATATAAAATACATGTTACCATATAACTAGACACAGTAGCTAAGGATGATGCATGTTCTTGCCATACAACTAAACATAGTAGCTAAGAATGATCTAGATACATGACATTACTGTTCACCTAAACACAGTTGCTGATGATGACATACATACATGATGTTGCCATAGATATATGATGTACAACTAAAATCATTTGCTTAGGATGATATAGGCACATGATGTTACTGTACAATTAAACACAGTTGCTAAGGATGACATAATGGTGTTTGAGAAAGGGGAAATCAAAATAAATATGGACTTCTTGAAATGAAAAAAATCAGATTTTTATGTGATTAAAAATATGATATAAAATCAGTTCTCATGTAAATGGCACACATTAAACACTTGAATCATGAATTCTTATTGACAACTTATGCTTACTGTTGAAACTTTAATGGTAGAGTTTGTTGAAAATTGTGTTTTACAGTGGTATACATTTAGTTTTTCACTAGATAATATATTCATAGGAAATTTAATATGTCGTAAAAATGATACATAGGGAGCATTGGAGATATATCTTAGTTGGTAGAATGTTTACCTAGCAGGCAATATACCCTGGGTTAGGTCCCCAGTTACTTCTTCTCTGCACTTAGATGGGTTTTGATTCTCCCCGGTAGTCACCATCTGAAAATAGAATCTTTTTTTTTTTTTTTTTTTTTTTGGTTTTTTTTTGAGGTAGGGTTTCACTCTAGCCCAGGCTGACCTGGAATTCACTATGGAGTCTCAGGGTGGCCTCGAACTCATGGCGATCCTCCTACCTCTACCTCCCGAGTGCTGGGATTAAAGGCGTGCGCCACCACGCCCGGCTGAAAATAGAATCTTCCTTTACATAAAGTGAGAATAGCATTAAATATGGGCATAAAAATAAATACTCAGAGGGCTATTTTGTAGGCATACTATGTTGATTTACCACATAACAGTGGTAGCTTTCTCCCAGGGCTTATAATCTTGCCAACCATAGACTTTGACTAGGTTTTCAGCACCAAGAATGAATTCTCTCTTGTGGAGCAGGCCTCAAGTCCAGTCAGAGAACAGATGGGTTTTCCCATAACAGACATGCCACCATTGCACCAGTTGGTACATTTGGCCTGGCTGTTCACCCTTAAGGCTTGCAGGGTCCAGTGCTGTTTAACACTATTTCTGACTTCTGTCTCCTACAAGGCTGCATGTTACATTGCTCTTGCTAGCGTCCTGACAGCTAGTCAACAGGGAGAAGGCTTCTGGTTCTAGCTCAGCTCCAGCTTAATTTCCCAGTGTCCTGATACCCAAGCATGTGGTGTCCTCAGCCGTAGGGTTTAATCATCTAGTTTTGGTGGATAACCAAGAGCCTTGGTAATAGCCTGTAATGTTCAGTGGTCATTATGGGCCTTCCTGACCAACAAGTCACTGGAAGGTATCCTATCCCTGGAACTGAAATTTTCTTATAACAATTTATGGCTTCTGGACACAGCATTATCCACAAAGTACCTACAGGGTACTTCTGCCCCAACTCTCTCTCTCTCTCTTTTAAGATAATATATTATTTAGCTAGCAAAGAAGTAGATTTCTCTATGCCTTATTCATATCATCTTTAATTTTGATTAACTCTCCTTTCATTTTCTATTCTCCTCCATCCCCTCACCTAACCTTACTGCAATTCATTTTTTATACATAAAAGTACTCACACTGGAGAGAAGTTTTGTGTATCCAAGTGATGTGACAATACCTTCATTGTTATAGTTTCTTGTAATGCCATGAAAGAATTTACAGTAGGGGGAAGCCCTAATTATGTAAACAGTGTTGTTAAAACCTTCACTGTTAAGGTTCTCTTTGATACCCTGGAAGGATGATCCAAGGAGAAAACCCCAGTATGTGTAAGCAATATGGAAAAGAATTCACATATTGCAGTTCCTTGCAGTGCCATGAGAAAATTCACCATGACAAGAAATCTGAGGTCTGTAATCACTATGGGAAAGCCTTTAGTAATCGTAGTTCACTTCGATGTTGTGAAAGAAGTAATAATGTAGAGAAACCCTGTGTTTGTAAGCTGTGTGGAAACACATTCCCACATTGTGGTTACTTGTGATGCCATGAAAAAAACTTAGAGTGAGGGCTGAAGAGATAGCTTAGAGTTAAAGCACTTGTCTGCAAAGCCTAAGGACTTAGGCTCAATTCCCCAGTATCCACATAAGCCAGATGCATAAGGTGGCACATACATCTAGAGTTCATTTGTAGTAGGTAGAGGCCCTGGCCTGCCCATTCTCCCTCTATCTGCCTCATTTTCTCTCTCTGTCTCTGAAATAATAAATAAATAAATAAATAAGTAAATAAGTAAGTAAGTAAGTAAGTAAGTAAATAAATAAATAAATAAATAAAATGTTTTTTAAAAAAGCTTAGAGTGGAGTGAAACCCTGTGTCTGTAAGCTTTGTGGGAAATCTTTACTAAGCACTCTTATTTTTCAATGCCAGGAAGTAATTCACATGGAAGGGAAACCTAGCAGTGTAGGGAAGCAGTCACTCTTCTGTTTCTTACAGTGCCATCAGTCCCACTGGAGACAACAATATGGAAATAAGCAATGTGGAAAAGACTTCTCGTATTTTAGTTAATTTCTCAACTATGAACAGAGTCATAATGCAAAGAATCTCCTAATACAGGATATGGAAAGATGTCATTATCCCAAGATGTTTCTAGAAAGCCTGGCAGTGCATAATAAAGAAAATTTATACCAAGTAGGAAACATAGCAACTTCTCTGATAACTTCATTTTCACAAGTACAATAGAGTATATAGTGAGAAACCTTGATTGGAAGATAGGTGAATTTTTCACTCTTCCTTCATGATAGAACACATTGTGGGTCAATGTCATGTAAAACAGTAAACTGAGCAAAAATTTTTAGTTTTATCAAAGCTTTCAAGTTCCATGTGAAGTCATCCCATAGTAGAATTCTATAGATGTAAGAAATAGGAACTGTCTGTTGCAAAAGTCTGTGTAGAAAAGAATCTAATATAGATTTCAAAATTACAAATATATGGTGTTTATGAGTTATTTGTTCTTAAAGTAGAGTTTTGAGCTGTAGCCTTGTGATTACACTCCTAAAAACAAATGCTGAAATGGAATAATTCTCTAAGGTTTGTCTTAGCAATACTGTATGAGTTTAATAATAGTTTCTTCTTTTATATGTGTATATATATATATATATATAGAGAGAGAGAGAGAGAGAGAGAGAGCGAGCGCGTGAGCGAGCGCAGTTTCAAAACAATATACACATTCATACATGTTGTCATTTTTATATACTGAGACGATATCTGAAAAGTACTTATAATTAAATCATTGCAATTCTGCAGATTTTTTCCTTTCATGTTGAGTCATTGTCATCTTTTACCTTCAGATAATTTTGTTCATTTCCTATACAGATTTTGTCATCTCTATGGTAGTGCTCTAACTTTTAAAAAAATATATTTTATTTATTTATTTGAGAGAGGAAAGAGGTAGAGAGTGAGTGTGAGAAAGAGAAAGAGAGAGAATGGGCACACCAGGGCTTCCAGCTACTGCAAACAAACTCCAGATGCATGTGCCCCCTTGAGCATCTGGCTTACGTGGGCCCTGAAGAATCAAACTGGGGTCCTTAGACTTTTCAGGCAAAAACCTTAACCACTAAGCCATCTCTCCAACCCTATAACTTTTATTTTGTTCATAATTTGACCCCTTTTGATACCAAAGGTCATTAAGTTGGCTTGAGGTATCCTCTTGTCAGAGACCACCAGATACACAGCTTTTGTCATATGATGTGTTTTGAGTGGATTACTTAAATATGCTCATACACCACAAAAATAAACTAAAACAAATACAATTATATGGCTTATTATTGATACTACCTGACACAACTTCTGGAATGAGATATTTTTGTATATTTATCGTGAGTGGAGGAAGAAAAAGAAAGAGAAAGAGAATGGGCACATTAGGACCTCTTGCTACTGCAGACAAACTCCAGAGTCATGTGCCACTTTGTTCATCTGGCTTAACGTGGCACTTGGGAATCAAACTTGCACTGGCAGGCTTTGCAGGCAAGCGCCTTCACATGTTGAACCATTTCCCCAGCTCAAGAAATATATATTTAAAAGGACACGTTTTTTTGTTGTTGTTTTTGTTTTTCAAGGTAGGTTTTCACTCTAGTCCAGGCTGACCTGGAATTCACTTTATAGTCTCAGGGTGGCCTCTAATTCGTGATGATCCCCCTATCTCTGCCTCCCAAGTGCTGGGATAAAAGGCGTGCACCACCATGCCTGGCAAAAGGATACATTTTAACTGGAGAGATGGCTCTGTGGTTAAAGGGACTTGCTTACAAAGCCTGTCAGCTTGGGTTTGATTCCCCAGTACTCATGTAAAGCCAGATGAACAAAGTGGTGGGTGCATTTCGAGTTCATTTGCAGCAGCAGAAGGCCCTGGTGTGTGTTCATTCTCTCTCTCTCTAATATAATAAAGGACACATTTTGTCAGTTTACATCATCATTATTGTTATTATCATTGGTAATAGGGTGTCATGTAGAGCCCAGACTAGTTTAAAGCTTACTATATTGCTGAGGATAATCATTAACTTCTGATCCTTCAGTCTCCACCTTGGATTATAGGCATTGCACCACGCTTAGTTTAAGTGGTGCTAGAATGGGACCAAGGACTTCATGTATGGTAGACAGACGCTGTACCACTGAGCTATATCCCCAGCCCTATGTTTTACAAGTTTAGAAGAAAAATAATTTAGTTTTTGAAATTCCAAAGTTTAATGCTTCTTTGTAAGTGTCCAGTCTATTTTGTACAAGCTGTGAACTAAGAGATCAGTAAAATGTAGTGTCCTAAGCTGTAAACTGTTTTCATCATTCTCATTGCACTTTTTATGTAACTCTGGATGTCTTTTTTTCCAGGAGAGGCTTGGTCCTAATGTGGTTCTTCCCTGTGCTCTGATAACATTCTCATTGGCCCCAGAGTATTTACTATTCTGTTGATTTTTTTAGTGATGTTTAAATTTCCATTTCTCTTAGTAGACTTGAAGCACCATGAAGACAAATACTAAGACTGTCTTCTTTTTAGTGCCTATAAATGTAACTTCTTGGGTTGAATGAATACTTAGCAGCACTGTTTCACATGTGTGCAGTTTGTTGTACTATTTCCTCCCACTTGCCCTGATTCTATTTATTTTTATAAATGTGAGAGATGAAGCCTACTCTTTGAACTTCTTAACATTATAAGTTGGTAGAGGCAAAGAAGGACTCAATTTTTTCAGCTGTTGACCGTTGGCTTTGTTTTATATCAGTTTCTTACCTCTGGCATGGTTGACATTGAAGTAGGTAGCATTTGACTGTGGTCAGCTATCCTGGGAGTTCTAATGTATTTAGCAGCAAATCCCTGTGTGTGCAGTAGATGGCAGTAGCCCTTCCGTCTCCAATATGTCGCTCCAGACGTATGTGGCCCCTTGTGTGCATGTGCAACATTGTGTGCTTGTGTTACTGTGCGTCTGGCTTACGTGGGACCTAGAGATATGAACATGCATTCTTAGGCTTTGCAGGCAAGCTCCTTAACCACTAAGCCATCTCTTCAGTCCATCAACTTGTTTTTGATAAGGACCTCAACAATACACAAAGGGAAATAATAATTTCTTTTTCTTTTGTAAATTTTAAAAATATATTTTATTTATGTATTATTTGAGAGAGCGAAAGAAGCAGAGAGAAAGAGAGAAGGAGAGAATGGGCGTGTCAGGGCCTCCAGCCACTGCAGACAAACTTCAGATTCATGTGTCCCCTTGTGCATCTGGCTTACATGGGTCGTGGAGAATTGAATCAGGATCCTTTGGCTTTTCAGGCAAGTGCCTAACTGCTAAGCCATCTTTCTAGCCCTTCTTTTAAAATTTTTATTTATTTGAGAGAGAGACACAGAGACAGACAAATAGTGGGCATACCAAAGCCTTTTGCCACTGCAAACCAAACTGCAGACACATGTGCCACTTTGTCCATCTGGCTTTACATGGGTACTGAAAAATCAACCTTAGTCCATCAGGCTTTGCAAGCAAGCACTTTAAACCACAGAGCCATCTGTCTGCTCAGCCCCAATAATTTCTTTAGTAAATAATATTGGGGAACAGTGGACATCCACTTAAAGAAGACAAAGGTACCATAGCAATGTAATGAGGAAAAGATAATCTTTTAACATCTGATACTAGATTAGTAGGATTTTTTGCATCAAACAGTAAACCTAGTCCTTTTACCCCTTCATTCTTTTACAGAAAGTGTACTTAACCACTAAGCCTTCCCTCCAGCCCCATCATCCAGTAGAAAAAAAAAATTAGTGACTTTAGATGTGGAAAAATTCCTTAAAAGTGGCTAATCTTGGTTTAATTAGAATATAAAAGGTTTTCTCTTAAAAAAAAAAATCAAAGTCAGGCCTGTGCCACATGCCTGTAATCCCACCTAGTTTATAGGCTGAGGCTGAGGATTGAAAATTTAAAGGTTTAGTACTATAGATTGAGAGCAGTGTAAGTAAATGACTCTGTCAAAATGAAAAGTAAACAAAGGGCTGGGATGGTGGAATGACACAATGTCAGAGTTGTTGCTTAGCATGTAAAAGTCCTTAGGTTTAATCTCCAGTGTCACAGAAATGGATGGATTCTAGGATGGATGTGGGGGTGACTGACCAATATATAACACTGGTTAAATGTTTTTTAAATAACTGCTTTTTTTGTTTGTTTGTTTGTTTTTGTTTTTGTTTTCCGAGGTAGGGTCTCACTCTACCTCAGACTGACCTGGAATTCACTATGGAGTCTCAGGGTGGCCTCGAACTCACGGTGATCCTCCTACCTCTGCCTCCTGAGTACTGGGATTAAAGGTGTGTGCCACCACGCCTGGCTAAATAACTGCTTTGATCTCAGTGCTTGTTATAGGTCTGTTCTAATGATTTATCTCATCTTCATTCAATTTTGGTAGGTCATATAAATCTAGGGAATCATATGTTTCTTTCAAATTTTCAAACTTAGTGGAGTTTAAAATATATCCTTATTATTTTATGAATTCCATTGGTATCTGTTGTAATGGTGCCTTTTAGTCTCTAATTTTATTAATTTGTGTCTGTTCTCTGTTTCTTTTAGTCAGATTTCCTAAGGGTTTATCAGTCTCATTTTTCCTTTCAGAGAACCAACTCTTCATTTCATTGATTCTTTGTATTATTTTTTTTTTGGGGGGGGGTTCTATTCCATTAATTTCTACCCTAATCTATACTCTTCCCATCTACTGATTTTTGGTTTGCCTTATTCTTTTTCCAAGGCCCTAAGGTGAAGCATTAAGTTTTTTACTTGTGACCTTTCTAATTTTTTAACATAGGCACTTAAAGCTATAATTTTTTCTCTTAGGACTGCCTTCATTTTGTCCCATAGGATTTAGTATGTTATGTTCTCATTGTCTTTTGATTCTGTGAACTTTTTGATTTCTTTCTTGATTTCTCCAATGATTAGTATATGCTTTTATAGTTTTTCTAGCTGTTGATTTGTAGTTTAATTCCATTGTAATCAGATAGAGTATAAGGAATTATTTCAATTTTCCTGTATTTGCTAAAATTTGCCTTGTGTCCTAATATATTGTTTAGTTTAGAAAATGTCCCTTGTGCTGCTGAAAAGAATGTGTGTTCTTCAGCGTTTGGATGAAATGTTCTATAGATATCTGTTAGGTCCGTTTGTTCTATGATGTTACTTGATTCAGATGCTTCTCTGTTTATTTTTTGCCAGGATGACCTGCTAATTGATGAGAATGGGGTATCACTCACCATAATTGTGGTTTGTGTTATCTGTAACCTTAAGTCTAATAATCGTGTTTGTTTGATGAAATAGGTGCCCTCATGTTAGGTGCATATATCTTTAGAATTGTAATGGCTTCCTGTTGGAATGTTCCTTTAATCAATATAAAGTGACCTTCTTTATATTACCTAACTTATGTTGATTTGAAGTCTACTCTGTCAGATATTAGAATAGCAACACCTGCTTGTTTTCTGTTTGCTTGAACTACCATTTTCCATCCTTTTACCGTAAGGTAGTGTCTGTCTTTTTGGAGAGGTGAGTTTTTTAGAGTCAACAAATAGAAGGATTCTGCCTTTTTGAAAAAAAAATTTTTTTTTTTATTTGAGAGAGAGAGAGGAAGAGGCAGATAGAGAGAGAGACATTGGGCACACCAGGGCTTCCAGCTACCACAAACAAATTCCTGATACAGTTACCTTGTGCATCTGGCTTACGTGGGTCCTGGGCAATTGAAACAGGATCCTTAGGCTTTGCAGTCAATCCTCTTAATGACTAAGGCATTTCCCCAGCCCAGATTCTGCCTTTTAATGCAGTCTGCAAGTCTGTGTCTTTTGGTACATTGAGGCCATTGATCTTAAAGAGTTATTATTGAAAGGTGTATATTTATTCTAGTCATTCTTCTTGTTTTGTAGTGCTTACTGTTTTTCCTTTACTCTCTTGTATCAACTATTGTTTGAATATAGTTTCTTTTTTCCTGTTTTCTCATGTTTGTGCTTTGTTTTCTCTTCAGTTTGAAGGATCCCTTCAAGTATTTTCTTTTTTGGGGGGGGGGGGTTTGAGGTAGGGTCTCACTCTAGCTCAGGCTGACCTGGAATTCATTCTCTAGTCTCAGGGTGGCCTTGAACTCATGGAGATCATCCTACCTCTGCCTCCCAAGTGCTTGGATTAAAGGCGTGTGCTACAAAGCCTGGCCCTTTAAAGTATTTTCTGTATAGCTGGCTTAGTGTTAATATATCCCTTTAGCCAGTTTTTGTTGTGGAAAATCCTTATTTCTCCATCAATTTGGATGGATAGCTTTGCTTGGTATAGTTATCTTGGCTGACAGTTATCTTTCAGAACTTGGAATATATCATTCCAAGCCCTTCTGGCTTTTAAAGTTTGTGTTGAGTAATCTGCTGTTATCCTGATGCAATTGCTTTTTTTGTGACTTGATGTTTTGTTCTAACTGAATTCAGTATATTTTCTTTGGTTTGTCTGCTTAGTGGTTTAATTATAGGTGAGGAGAAGTTCTTTCCTGGTTTTGTCTGTTTGGCCTTTTAAAGGCTTCCTGTATCTGTATTGGTATCTCTTTCCCTAATTGGGGGAAATGTTCTTCTATGATTTTTTAAAAAAATATCTACTATTCATTTGGAGTGAAATTCTTATCCTACTATACTCTGAATTCTTATGTTTGATCTCTTCATAATGTCCCAAATGTCTTGAAATTCCCGTTCATACCTACCTATTAGTTTGTCATCTTCTCTGTTGAACTGTTCTAGATCTGCCACCTTGTCTTCGAGTTTAGATATTATATCCTCTCCTTGATCATTCTATTGGTGAGACTTCCTACAGAGTTTTCTATTTATCTTAACGCTGTTTTGCATTTCTAGTATTATTGATTGGTATTTCTTTATTTCCTTATTCATGTCTTGTATTGACCTTCTTATTTCATTAAATTGGTTTCCGGTTCTCTTGGGATTCCTTCAGAAGTTTCTTCTTTGATTCCTTTGATTTCTTCTTCTTTTTTTAATGCACAAACAAGATTTAATAGACACTTTACTTCATACAGGGTTTTTTTTTGTTGTTGTTTTTCGAGGTAGGGTCTCACTCTAGCCCAGGCTAACCTGGAATTCATTCTGAGGTTTCAGGGTGACCTTGAATTCACAGTGATCCTCTTACCTCTGCCTCCCAAGTGCTGGGATTAAAGGTGTGCGCCACCATGCCCTGCACTTCATACAGTTTTAACCATAACACTGGTACCATTCAAAAGGAAAACCTCAATAGCATAGGACCAAATAAGATAACAAAGTCCATTTTGCACCTTCTGCTTGGATTACTACACAACGCTGAGCCTCTGTTAATGGCCTGAATAGTTTTTGAGTATGTTGCAAAGGGTCCTTGAAACAGAAAGGCTTTCTCTACCTGTGTGTATCTGTTATGATCTAGAGTCCCTTGGGAGGCTCCCACAAAAGATAAGAACCTTGTATCCTGCTACTTCTCCAGAGTTCACAAATAGAAAGGAAACCACTGAAAACCAGAAACCAAGAACAATCCAAGAACAAAATATAAAACCTTGTTGCAGGCAAAAACTGGGAGCAAGAAAAAAGGTCGTGTGTGTGTATGTGTGTGTGGGGGTATGTATAAGGAGGAGGAACATATAGAATAACTGTGTGAACTGAAGTTTCCTGAAAAGCATAGCTGTGTTCAATATTCTAAATTTATAGTAATGGACTAGAAGTTCATGATTGTGGAGAGAATGTTGCAGATAGGCAGCCAAAATTACCTTAGGCTATCTCCAGCCTCCTTAGTAGCCATTTAATACCAACCTCTGTATGTAACATTCTTTAGACTATTAGGTAAACTCTCTGGATTATTTTAACAGACCACCAGTTTCCAACAATCCAAAAACTTCAGGAGGTCATTAGATAGCATCTTAAACCTATGGTAAAAATTTCTCTACTTAGCTATAACTATAACCTGCCTGCCTTATGTCTTCAACAATGTCTTTGGTAAATGCACCAATTTGTGCCTTACTTTTGCTTTATGTGATGGTGCATGCCTTTAATCCTATTCACACTTGGGAGGCTGAGTTTGAGGCATTCCTGGGCTATAGAGTGTGTACTAGGTCAGCCTAGGCTAGAATGAAACCCTGGCTCAAGAAAACTCAAAACAATTTAGAAAAACAGTCACTGAAGATATTTTTAAATCTGCATTACACCTTAAAGGTTGGTTTGTGGTCCTGGCCAACTCACATGTTAATTCTCACACCTATTATCATATTAACCCTCAAAAGACCTAGCCT
The DNA here is from genome assembly GCA_036346955.1 of Dipus sagitta. Taxonomy (NCBI): domain Eukaryota; kingdom Metazoa; phylum Chordata; class Mammalia; order Rodentia; family Dipodidae; genus Dipus; species Dipus sagitta. The sequence continues at coordinate 29,122,545 of CM070788.1, forward strand.
TGAAGGCCTTTCTTAGTATCCACAGAACAAAAGCAAAATCAAGTACCAAGTGGTACCAGCCCTAGAGGCCAGTGTGGTGAGGACTTGGTGAGGAAGTACAGCCCAGGGATGGGGACAGAGCTCAATAGTAGACCTTTGCTTACTTTGAGGATAGCTCTGTCAGCCTGATTTCAGACCAGCTCTGTTTTTTTTAATTTAAATTAAATTAAATTTTTTTTTAGTTTTTTGAGATAGAGTTTCCCTCTAGCCCAGGCTGACCTGGAATTCACTATGTAGTCTCAGGGTGGCCTCGAACTCATGGTGATCCTCCTACCTCTGCTTCCCAAGTGCTGGGATTACCTCTTAACTCTCTTGAAGCCACTTTTAACCAGAGTCCCTTCTCTTTTCACTGGTAGACATGGCAGACAACAATTGAGAGGGGACAAGAAACTGTGTAGTACATGACAGAATACAATTTATAATTTTATAACCCAATTTTTACTTTTCATTGTCATTAATGAGAATTAATGATGTCATTTCCTCACAGGCAGGTTTTTTATTCTTGTTTATCCCAGATTCATTAAGTAAAGAAATTACTAATAAAAAGAAATGAAAACCTAAAATTTGCTTTTAGAAGTTCTGTTCTTGGGGCTGGGGAGATGGCCCAGTAGTTAAAAACATTTGCTTGTGAAGTCTGCTGGCCAAGGATCAATTCCCCAAGTCACCCATCCAGAAGCGTGTTTGTCTGCACCAAGAGACCTGGTGCATGTGTGCACACACAGACACATGCACACACACAAAATAATTTTTTAAGATGCAGTTCTGATTTTCAACCACACATCTTAATTAGACAAAAAAGTAAACTATATAACAACTCCTACCACTAACTTATATTTAATCTTCATCTCACTCAAGAAAATTCAAGTTCCATCAGAAATGGAAATTATTCTACCAGTTGTAATTGAAGTAATTTTTAACAATCAGATTACTATAAATTGTATATAAGCTAAAAATGCACACTGTGGGAAAATCCTGCTCAAATTTGTATGCTCCACCTCCATTGGCACAAAAGCCATTGTGGAGACTTGAGAAGTTCTTATTTCTGCCCATTTGAATGAAAGCAGGCATGTCACGAGTGGGAAAACGTGTAAAGTGCAGATTGCCTTTGTGTCCACACAGAGCCAGGTCCTTCAGCTCCAGGTGCACATCCCAGATTCCTGTGGAGCCATAAACCACACTGGAGGTTAGGTACTTCCAAATGCTTTTTAAGACTCTCCGTTTCCAACTCTTCTTCAACAATGATGTCTTTGGGTTCACAATAAACCAGTTTGACCAGAGTTCCACCAATATCCAAGCCCAACCATGGAAAAACTTTCAACCATAACTCTGAATATCAATGGTCTCAATGCTCCAACCAAGACACAGACTTGCAGACTGGATTAAAAGGCGGGGTCCTTCTGTTTGTTGCCTCCAAGAAACTCACCTCTCCATAAAAGACACTAATGTGGCGGTTTTTTTCCGGAGGCTTTCGAGGTGGTGGGTCCACCTTAAGAGCCTGGCGGTCTCACCTCACGCCCTCTGGCACCGCTCTATCTACTGAGTCCATGGGCATTTCATCTAAATCCATTTCATTGGAGGTCATTTCTGATGGATTTATAATTTTTGGTGGAATTATATTGTCTTGTTTTTTTTTGTGTTTCTTGTATTATAATATAGAGATTTTTGCATCTTGAGTTAACTCAGTGCTTGGGTTTTCTAATTATCTGCTGTATTCTTAGATGTGTAAATCAGAAGTTACATATCTTCAGGGTAGGAGTCTAAGGTGCCAGTGTGGCTCTTATATTGCTGCCAGAGTTACAGCAGAGGTGACTCTAGGTGTTGTTTCCCTGCTATGCAAGTATTCTAGTAGGCAGGGTGGAGCAAAATACAAGGGAATTCTGAAATTCAATTGAACAATATACATACTCAGTCAAAACCAACACTGGAGTATTTATGCAAGAGTGGGGTTTAAAATAAACAGCTAACAAAGCCAAAGTCCCTAAGGGTGTGTGTTGATCCATATTCTTAATCCTGTGGGCTGGAAGGCTATGATTTCTGATTTGTAATGGGTTGCAGGTCATCTTGGGCCCAAGTGAGAACCTACCCCAAAGAAAGACAGAAGAACAAGACAAAAAGTCCCTATAAATCAGGAAATATCAAAAGCAACAGAAGTCAACACCAAAACACAGCTTATTTTAGGATGCCAAAACCAACCAAAAGTACATCAATCAAGTCTAATATGACATGGAACGTGTGATTAGCACTTTGAGTGCAGGCCTATATACATAGCTTTAGAGTAGCTATTGACCCAGTGTAAGTAGGCCCTGTTACCTTTGGGGATGGCTTTTGGTCTTAGCTGAATGCCTGCTTGATTCCCTCTTTGTTGTGTTGTGGGCTGGGCTAGGCTAGCTGAGTCAGTGTATCTGCTGTTCAAACTAGCTGTGCTGGATGCCGTTTGGCTGAGGGGTGGCTCCAATCCCTTGGAGTCCCGAGATCTCCAGGGGTTCCTGTTGCTGGCAGTTGGGGGAGCAGAGACTGTGCAGGGTGTCTGAAGTTGTTCCAAAACTGCTCAGCTAGTTCCCTGTTCAGGTTAACTGAACATACTTTTATTCTGTGACACACCATTCCACTTCCTGGGTGTGAGAGCTATGAGACATGCACTAAGTGAAGAACAGCAGCAGTCTTGGTAGGCAAAACTGGAAGCAATCCCAGGAGCCACCAACTTGTACATATATAGAAGACTGATGACATCTGCACACAGTGGAATCTTTCTCAAGGAAACAAGCATGCTACTCCTATACTAGAAGAGAAGTGTCTCAAAACTTTAATCATTTGTTATATATTTTAGAAGAGGCACAGCTATCCTTATTGAAAACAGATCATTGTTAGCAAAGAATTTGGGAAAAAATTGACTGCAGATGTTGCGAGGAACCCTTTGTAGGTAATTGAAGTGATCCATGGGATGATATAAATGATGGTTAATGTTACTTTTTTTAGGGCTGGGGTATAGCTATAAAGTTTTTGCATATAAAGCATGAAGTGTAGGGTTGAGTCCCCACTCCCTTGCAGTCATGGCAGTGCAAGTCTGTGATCCCAGCATTGAGTATGTGGAGGAAGGAAAGCCAAAAGTTCCTTATCCTCTGTTCCACAGTGAATTTGAGGCTATCTTGTACAAATGAGACCTTGTCTTTAAAAAATAAAAAGAGCCGGGCGTGGTGGCGCATGCCTTTAATCCCAGCACTTGGGAGGCAGAGGTAGGAGGATTACTGTGAGTTCAAGGCTACCCTCAGACTCCATAGCGAATTCCAGGTCAGCCTGGGCTAGTGTGAGACCCTACCTGGAAAAACCAATAAATAAATAAATAAATAAATTAAATAAAACATAAAATAAAAAGAAAGGGCTGGAGGGAGGGCTTAGCAGTTAAGGCACTTGCCTGCAAAGCCAGAGGACCCAGGTTCCATTCCCCTGGACCCACGTTAGCCAGATGCACAAGGGGCACAAGCGTCTGGAGTTCGTTTACAGTGGCTGGAAGCCCTGGTGCACCCATTCTCTGTCTCTCTCTCTCTGTCCTTCTTTCTCTGATAAATAAATAAATATAAAAAAAGAAAAAATGCTTAATTTTACTCATCGTATTTTATCTCTTTGTAAAGCGGAATAAGAAGAAAGTTTACTTTTCAATTATCAGGTTACCTTTCAATCATAGATAGATTGTATTCAATAATTGGTTTTATACTTTTTTTTTTTTCTAGATAAGGTCTCACTCTAGCCCAGGCTGACCCCAAACTCACAGCGATCCTCCTACCTCTGCCTCCTGAATTCTGGGATTAAAGGTGTGTGCCACCACACCCGGCTCCGTCCCTTCCTCTCTCTCCCCTCTCTCCCCACCCCTCTCTATTTATTTTATTTTATTTTATTTATTTATTTTTTTTTTGGTTTTTTGAGGTAGGGTCTCACTCTAGCCCAGGCTGACCTGGAATTCACTATGGAGTCTCAGGGTGGCCTCGAACTCACGGCGATCCTCCTACCTCTGCCTCCCGAGTGCTGGGATTAAAGGCGTGCGCCACCACGCCCGGCTCACCCCTCTCTATTTATATTTGCAAGCAGAGAGAGAGAAAGAAAAGACAGACAGACAGAATGGTCATGCCAGAACCTCTAGGCCCTGTAACCAAACTCCAGATGTGTGCGCGCCACTTTGTGCATCTGGGCTTTAGATGGGCATTGGGTCTTTAGGCTTTGCAGACAAGTGCCTTAACTGCTAAGCCATCCCTCCAACCTTGGTTTTAATTGTTTATCTGAGCTTTCATAAACAAGAGAAAGAGAAAAAACCCATCATTAAGGAGGTAGACCTAGATAACAGAATTAAGTTTAGAAAAAAAGTAGTAATTTTGCTAAATTTAAAAAAAATGTTTGGTGAGCTGGAGAGGGAGGCTTAGCGGTTAAGGCACTTGCTTGCAGAGCCTAACAGCCTGAGTTTGATTCCCCAGTATACACATAGGGCCAGATGCACAAAGTTGTGCATGTATCTGAAGTCCATCTGCAGCTGCTGGAAGCCCTGGTGCACCAATATCTCTTTCTTTCTTTTATCTCTGTCTTTCTCCTATTTCTCTCTGCTTCCAAATAAATAAATAATATTTTTAAAAAATTGTGCTTGGAGCTGGGGGTGGTGACACACGCCTTTAATCCCAGCACTCGGGAGGCAGAGGTAGAAGGATCGCCGTGAGTTCGAGTCCACCCATAGAGATTCCATAGTAAATTCCAGGTCAGCCTGGGCTAGAGTGAGACCCTACCTCGAAAAAGCAAAAAAAAAAAAAAAAAATTTTTTTTTTGCTTGGGGTGGGAAGATGGCTAAGAAGTTAAAGGTACTTGTTTGCAAGGAGTTCAGTTCCACAACTACCCACTTAAGCCAGCACAAAAAGTAGTACAAGTGTGTGGAGGTTATTTGCAGCAAGAAGAGGCTCTGGTGAGCCACCCCCTGCTCCATTCATATGCAAATAAATTAATTAAAAATAAAAATGCTATATTTAGTGAAGCACATCATTAATTTTTAGCTTCTTGATAATAATTACCTTCATTTTTAACTTCTTTCAGAAATACAAACCTGGTCGCTGTGATGATATTTTGAAATGGAAGCCTCCAAGTCTGAATTCTGTGGATTTTCGCTTAAAGATAACAAGAATGGGAGGAGAAGGGTAAGTATACACCCCAACTCAACATAATAATTTTTTGGGGGGGGGATTATTTGAGTAGCATCTCTCTCCTGGAATTCACTATGAATTCTCAGGGTAGTCTCAAACTCTTGGCCATCCTCCTACTCTGCCTCTCGAGTACTGGGATTAAAGGCATGGGCCACCACACCTGGCTCAGATATTTTGTGTTTTTGAAATAGCTTTGTGTTGTAGCCAAAGTTGTCCTTAACAGGACCATGTTGACTCCCAGGTGCTGGGATTTTTAGGCATACATTACCTCACCTGCTGCCCCATTTTTATTTTATTTTATTATTTTATTTTATTTTTCAAATTTTTATTAACAACTTCCATGATTATAAAAATATCCCATGGTAATATCCTCCCCCTATTTTATTTTTAATATTTTTATTTATTTACTTGAGAGAGAAAGAGGTGTTTGTGGGGGGAAGGGTAGAGAATGGGCATGCTAGGGCTCCTAGCCACTGTAAATGAACTGCAGATGCATGTGCCACCATGTGCATCTGGCTAACCTGGGTCCTTTGGCTTTTGTAGGCAAGTGCCATAACCACCAAGCCATCTCTCCAGTCCCCCCCCCCCATTTGTTTTTAATACACAAAATCATACTCTGTATAAGGCTTTATTGCTTATAGTGCACTTTACAGTTACTTTTCAATACTTTTAGTTTTGCTTACTTGTGTGTCTTTGGTTGGGGGGATGGCTTAGAGTCCCACATACACCTGCAGCAGTGGCTGGAGTGAAAAATGGGGTGTCCCACTCCTTGACTCTTCTGCCTGTTCTTATTTTTGAACTGGAGTCTCTTGTTTTTATGTTTCTAACTTGGTTGCTTCTCAATCTTCATTTCCCTTTGGGACTGGGATTTACATAGGACCTGGACATTTGAACTTGGGATCACATACTAGTGCAGGAAGCACACCTAATTGCTGTGCTCTCTCTCCAGCCCTTACTTTTCAATATTTTTTAAAGATAAGTTTACAGTCTCTGTATATATAATATGTATATATTTCATTTTCACTGAGTATGCATTCCTTGTGCTTATGGCAATTAAAAAAATTACAACATCCTCTTATAAACTTAGTTTAATCTCAGAGTTCCTTTTGAATTTAAATAGTTATTACTTCTATAAAACCTGGATGTTGTTAAACATTGAAGTAAATATTTTACTTTTTACTTTGAAGGATATAGCATAAAAAGTGTCCATTATTTGTTTGGGAAAAACTTTAATAAATTTAATTATTAACTTGAAATTTTTATAGTATTCACTGTTAATTTTTCATTTATTAGTTGGATTTTTAGATTTTTTTTTTTTTTTTTGAGGTATGGTCTCACTCTAACCCAGGCTGACCTGGAATTCACTATGTAGTCTCAGGCTGGTCTCGAATTCACGGAGATCCTCCTACTTCATCCTCCCAAGTGCTGGGATTAAAGGTGTGTGCCACCACACCTGGCATTAGTTGCTTTTCTTGAATAAATATACTTACTTTAGTGTCAAAATTATTTTATTTCACTTTGTTCTACAGTTTTTTGAGATACCTTACCTAAGTAAATATATTACAACAAAATAAATACTTAAGCAAGGAAAACAGAAAGTATGATTAAAAGTAGCAACGAGCCAGGTGTGGTGGCACACGTCTCTAATCCCAGTATGTGGGAGGCTCAGGTAGGAGGATCACTGTGATTTCGAGGCCAGCCTGAGACTATATAGTGAATTATAGGTCAGCCTGAGCTAAAGCAAGACTCTTATTTGAAAAGCCAAAACAAAGCACCAATGGGATTAAAGTTTGCCAGTGCATGTCATGAAATTCATTTTACCTGTCAAAGGTACAGTTTTGTGAATAATAAATGAAAGGGTAAATTATCAGTTACAAGAGTCCAGACATCCTAAATTTAAATGTTACCTAAGATTAAATATTAGTCTTTTAAGAGAATATGAATTTTCAAAGGATGGCTATTGTTCAATGTTGTGGATCCTAACTGAAAAGGAGGGCAATTAATGTTAGTGCTGAAAAAATAAGTTTTTAAATATTTTACATTCTCAATGTTTGTGACTTAAAGACAAAAATATATTAAAAGGCTGGGCATGGTGGCAGTTTAACACCATTAATCCCAGCACTGCAGAGGCAAAGGCAGAGGTAGGCTGATCCCTGTGAGTTTGAGGTCACCCTGAGACTACATAGTGGATTCCAGGTCAGTCTGGAATAGAGACCCTGCCTCCCAAAACCAAACAAAAATTTTAATAAGTACTTTTTTTAATTAATAAATTTATTTTTAATTGACAACTTCCATAATTGTAAACAATATCATGGTGCTTCCCTCCTTCCCCCACTTTCCCCTTTGAAACTCTACTCTCCATAATAACCTCTCCCCCTCTCAATCAGTCTCTCATTTATTTTGATGTTATGATCTTTTCTTTATATTATGATAGGTCTTGTGTAAGTAGTGTCAGGTACTGTGAGGTCATGGATATCCAGGCCATTTAGTGTCTGGGGGAGCACATTGTAAGGAGTCCTACCCTTCCTTTGGCTCTTACATTCTTTCTGCCACCTCTTTCACAATGGACCCTGAGCCTTGGAAGGTGTGATAGAGATATTTCAGTGCTGAGCACTCCTCTGTCACTTCTTCTCAGAACCATGGTGCGTTCTGAGTCATCCCAAGGTCACTGCCATCTGCAAAGAGAAGGTTCTCTAACCAAAAGTGAGAGTAGCATTAATATATGGGTATGAACATTAAGAGAAGTGCTTACTGGGCAGTTTGGTGAGCATAGTATATACATTTAGCCAGACACCAGCATATGTTACACCCCTAGGTCTCATGACTTACCCCGACATAGGTTTTCAGTATCAGGCATGCATTCCCTTCCATGGAAGGGTCCTCCAGTCCAATTAGAAAGTGGTTGGTTTCCCTCATAATAGATATTTGGGCTGGCTGGCTAATATATTTTTTAAATATATTTTATTTATTTATTTGAGAGAGAGAGAGAAAGAGAGAGAGGTAGAAAGAGAGCGAGAGAGAGAATGGCCACACAGGGCCTCTAGCCACTGCAAACAAACTCCAGGTGCATGTACCTCTTTGTGCATCTGGCTTACATGGGTCCTGGGGAATTGAACCGAGGTCCTTTGGCTTTGCAGGCAAATGCCTTAACCATTGAGCCATCTTCCCCAGCACCTCTGGCTAGCCAACTTTAAGGCTTGCACTGTCCACTGTTGTTTATCTCCATGATGACTTCTCTCTCTTCTGGTGGAACTGCATGCAGTGTAGCTTTTTTCCAGCTGTCAGCTGCTTTACACAGAGGAGGTTTTCAGCTCAGCTCCAGCAAGATTTCTCAGTGGCCTTGCAGGCCTACAAGTATGTGGAGTCTTCAGCACTAGGATCTTACCATCTATTTCTGGCAGGAAACCAAGAGCCTTGGCAATGGCCTATAATGTTTTAGGGGTATCAAGGACTTCCCTTGCCAACAACTCACTGGAAGGTATCCTGTCCCTGGCACTGAAATTTTTCTAGTAACAATCTATGCCTACTGGGTGTGCCATTGTCCAGAAAAAGTAGGTTTCCACATGACCCTCTTAGATTTTTTTTTTTTTTTTTTTTTTTGAGGTAGGGTCTCACTCTAGCTCAGGCTGACCTGAAATTCACTCTATTCTCAGGGTGGCCTCGAACTCATGGCAATCCTCCTACCTCTGCCTCCCTAGTGCTGGGATTAAAGGCGTGCACCACCATGCCTGGCCCCTCTTAGATTTTGGTTAGCCCTCCTCCTACCTTTCCTTTACTCAATCTCTTCCCCTGACCTCACTTAGGCCTTTCCAACCCCATTAATCTTTTCTTCTACTTACTTATATACAATAACCATCCTGGTAAGTCCTCTTTAATCACTGCAAAGTACCGTAGGTTTTTTGTTAGGGACGTTCATTCATTAGCATTAGCTCCTTCTCTTACTTATCTAAAGAAACTGGGAGATAATTCTCTGAGGCGTTTTCATTTAGACGGTTGATCTCTGCAAATTTCATAGTTTCATATTTACCTTCTCAATAAAGTTTATTTGTAAGCACAAATGATACATGTAGTGTTTTTGCTCACTTTAGACATGAAAAAAGTCATTTGATATGCAAGTTCCTGCATTTCTCAGCTTTCTTGTTTCTTGAACTCACACTGTGTCAGGTATTTCCTTCACTGTCTTGTTAGTGTCATTCATTTATTTATTCTTGCTTATAGCATTTTTGTGGCTTTTGTCAGTTGATTTTGTTGTAAAGGGCCTCCAATTATAGTTCTAATGTTCTTCTTGGTGTTCTTGTGTTTAAGACAAATGTGGTGTGCTTATTGAAAAATACATATATTAAACAAGCTTCATATACTCAAAGTCAGTGCAGTGCCTTGAGTTTATTGTTCATGAAGCATATGTGTATATCTTTAGAAGAGGCACTCTAAAACAAAATCAGGTGGATTTTTTTTGTTCGTTTGCGCTGCAGGATTGAACCCTAGGACTTTGCAATGTACTGGCAAGAAATCTTTCCTAAACTTTTTTATTTTGCAACAAGGTCTTTCTAAATTACCCAGGATGGCCTTGAACTCTGTTTAGCGCAGATGGTCCCTGAATTTTTGATCCTCCTGCTTCAGGCTCCCAAGAACAATCCCCACTGGGGTTATAGACTTATTCTGTAAGGTCCAGTCAAAATTATATACTGATTGATAAAATGTTACTACCAGAGGCTTATAGGAACCTAGCCCTATGTTTCCCCAAGGACAAAGTGGTTTTCTTTGTTTCTCTAGGATCTAGTACTTTATGTATTGGAATCACTTAATAACTATCAGTTAGATGAATTATCTCACATGTGACCAGTGAATGTTTGTTGAATAAATTAACATTAAATACTTTATATTTGTGGCTAGGAGGTCCTACGCTAAAATGCTACTTCATTTTAGAATTTTATTTTGTGAAATTAGATTGGACCTCTTCACTATTGTGGAGTACTGCACAGAAAAACTGATATGGAGGAAAGGATTGCTTTGTCTAATGCCTCAGAATCCTGTTATGATTCAGTGAAGCCAAAATGTCATTGTGCAAGTAGCATAGATTCTACATCTGTAACCCTAGCACTAGAGGCAAGGAGGATTAGAAATTCAAGGTCAGGAGCTGGGGAGATGGCTCAGTGGGTAAGAGGGCTTGCTATACATGCATGAGGGCCTGAATTTGAACCCAAAAGCCCGTATTAAAAAAGATGGACACGCCGGGCATGGTAGCTCACATCTTTAATCCCAGCACTTGGGAGGCAGAGGTAGGAGGATCACTGTAAGTTCGAGGCCACCCTGAGACTACATAGTGAATTCCAGGTCAGCCTGAGCCAGAGTGAGACCCTACCTCGAAAAACCAAAAACCAAAAAACAAAACAAACAAACAAAAAAAGATGGACACACATGTCTATAACCTCAGTCTTGTTGGGGACAAAGATAGGATAATTTCTGGGGTTCACTGGTCAGCCAGTCTGACTGAAAAAAATTGCAATTCCAAGGTTAAAGAGAGATTCTGTCTCATGGAAGCAACACAGAAGAGCTATAAAGAAAGGTATATGACATTATCCTCTGGCTTCCATATGCATTGCATGCTCATGTATATACACTACACCATACTACACATACATGCCAAAAAGAAAAGGAAAAAATGAAGTATTATCTTTGCATACTTATTGAATTTGAGACCAGACTAGGCTACATAAGTCCCTGTATCAAAAAGAACGTAAAGATAATAGCATAGTTTTGAATCTTGTTACGAGAAGTCATATAAATACTTTTAAAACTATGATATTAGAGGGGCTGTCTCTGCTTCTAATGCTGTGGTGTGTCACTCCTCAGTTCCTTGTTCCCTGGCACAGTTATAGTTAGAGGAATTCTGTTACTTTGTCATCGTTGTGAACAAATAGCTGACCAGAAGTCACTAAAAAAAAGGAAAGGTTTTAATTTGGCTTATAATTCAGGGGGATACATTTCATCATGATGGGGAAGGGGTAGTGGCAGGAGCAGGAAGCAGCTGGTCACATTGCAGCACAGTCAGGAAGCAGAGTAAACAAGAGGAGTCAGTGAATATAAAATATTTTAAACAAAAAAATTATTCCTATAAAGAATCAAGTTCACATCCTTACTTAAAATGTATTCAGGTTTAATAACAGACATTGGATTCTTCTTAGAAAAAGAACCAATGCATCGATCAGTTTCTCTTCTATATTCTGTTTTTTACAGTGTGAATGCTAAGAACCATCTTAATTTTCATTCACTATTTTATTTTTAAATATTTATTTATTTGGACAGAAGGAATGTGCACAAGTGTAAGCATGGGCATTCCAGGGCCTCCTGCCACTGTAAATGAACTCTAGATGCATGTGATACTTGGTGCACCCAGCCTTTATGTGGGTACTGCAGAACAAAACCTGGGCCATCAGGGTTTGCAAACAAGCACCTTTAACTACTGAACCATCTCTAGAGCCCCTCATTCACTGTTTTAGAGTTGTTACTAGATTTTTTTATAAAGTTATTTTATTTTTTATATGAAATTATATATACTGGCTGGACATAATGAGCAAAATAAAGTTTGTTTGCTAATGAAAGATTGCATGATGACAATTGAAGTATAAAAATTCAGTATTAAAAATGTTACTTAAGTATATTTTAGTTCTTTTGGACAAATATTAATAATAAGAAGGTATTTCTGGGCTTTGTCCCAAACTGTTGTGGTGCTTTGAATGCTATGTCCTCCATAGGCTCCTGTATTTTGAATACTTGGTCACCTGGTGGCAATTTGGAAGTTTGTGGGGACAAGGTATGTCAGTAGAGTTGGGCTTTGGAATAATATAGTCCAGCCCCCAAGCTCAGCTCTGCAATTACTTCCTTCCCTGCTGCTGTGAAGATGTGAAGCCCAGCTGTCTTCTGCCTGTTGCTGTTATACAAGTTCCTCTCAAAACTGTGTGAGGAAATAAACCCTTTTCTTCTATAAGCTGTTTCTGTTCTAGCTCAGCTCTGCAACTACTTCCTTCCCTGCTTCTGTGAAGATGTGAAGCCCAGCTGTCCTCTGCCTGTTGTGCTCTCCCTGCTGTTATACAAGTTCCTCTCAAAACTATGGGAGGAAATAAACACTTTTCTTCTATAAGCTGTTTCTGTTCTAGTTGCTTGTCCCAGCATATGAAATGGTAACTACTAACTTAACTTTGTTGTTTTAGTTCGTTCTAGTAAGTTTGTAGAGGGTCATTTAAAATCAGTACAGTATGAGCCAGGCATGGTGGTGCGCGCCTTTAAGCCCAGCACTTGGGAGGCAGAGGTAGGAGGATTGCTGTGAGTTCAAGGCCGCCCTGAGACTACATAGTGAATTCCAGGTCAGCCTGGACTAGTGTGAGATCCTACCTTGAAAAACCAAAAAAAAAAAAAAAAAAGTACAATATGGATGGAGAGATGGTTCAGTGGTTAAGGTGCTTGCCTGTGAAGCTTAACGACCCAAGTTTGATTCCCCAGTATCTTACATAAAGCCAGATGCACAAAGTAGTGCATGTATCTGGAGTTCATTTGCAGTGGCGTACCTGTTCTCATTCTCTTCTCTCTTTTTTTCTCTCTCTCATTCTCTTGGGCTTGGTGGCACACACCTCTAATCCCAACAGAGGTAGGAGGATTGCTGTGAGTTTGAGGCCAACCTGAGACTACATAGTGAATTCCAGTTTAGCCTGGGATAGAGTGAGACCCTACTTTAAGAAAAGAGAACAGAAGAAGAGAAGAGGAGAATAGAAGAAAAGAAAGAAAATGTATTATAGATGCTACCACGATGGTGGTTGCAGAAGAACTCTACACCTACTGGCCATGCTTCCTGCCCAGCATAAATCGAAACTTGAGCTAGCTCCAGGCAGGAGCCGTGGGTGTCCCATGCCGTCTTGGTAATAAGGATGGAGGCAAAGGCAACAGGGCTCAAGCTCAGTGATTAGACTGAGGCTGAGGGATTTATATGTCCAGAAATAGGGACTGCCTTTCTTCTCTAGTGTCAGCAACCACCGACTTTCCTCCCCTCTCCTTGTGGTATCAAGGGTGTTTGTGTCTTTCAGGGGAAGACTAGACTAGCTTGTAGGTACTTTGAGTCATTTGAGGTTAGACAAGACTAGATTGCAGGTACTTTGGAACCACTGTTACCTCATAGGTAGGTAAATCAGCTCAAATTCTTTTCAAAAAGAGGGGTCTTGTCTAGCCAGCAGCCCTAGTGGCAGAGCCCTCACCTTATAGAGGAGGAGGCTAGCCGCTGGGTACAGTTTGCCAAGGACAGTGGTGGAGCTGGGTGTTGAACTGAGGTCTGTACCAAAGTGACAACATAAATGATGAGTCATTCCTGAAGGGGAGGGGGCACCCACTCGCGAGCTGCCTCTGATGAAGAGGCAGGGATAGCCACATCCCTGTACTTCCAGGGTTGTGGTCTTCCAGTGACTAAGGGTGCCATGTCAGCAGCTGCTTCCCCTACCACTAGCTGGCCTTTCCCTGACCATGACAGTTGTGAGGGATAGAAGTATAAACTGTTTACAAGGCCTGTCAGACCACCCACCCATACTGCTCATACTGGTCCTCAGTACTAGAAGCCTTGGGCTGACAGAGGTGCTGCTAGCCAGCATCCACCCAGGGTCTCAGAGACTAGTATTGGCTTCCCACTGGTTTCCTTTACATTGCCTTAATATTGGGTGGTCCAAGGTCACAGGGAATTCAGGCTCCCAACCCAGAAGTACCCAGGAGCTGATGTAGGTTTGGATGTCCCTGGGAGAGGTCCAGGTAAAACTGTTAGATTAACTGACAGGCAGAAGTAAAGCCTTTAGGATGACTGGATCTGATGACGCATGATACACTGGTGGAGCAGTATTCCACCTCTCTTACCCATACAGAATCTTTAGAAAAACTCAGTCCCAGGACTCAACTGTAGCTTCTCAGAGTAAGTCAGAAACCAAAGGCTACCTGTTGTAAATGTAATAGGAAAGCTTCTGCCTGAGTAGGATCATAGAGGCAGGAAACAGGCCACAGTGTTGCATTCTTTCATACAAGTCACGAAAATGGGTGGGAGAAAGCCTCGACATCAGGGACTTGTCCCACATGTGCCCAGCCTGTCCTCACGCTGCTGCCCAGGGGAGCCTTGGGCCAGATAGGACAGATAGGTGGTTTTATTCACTCTAGCCATGGGGATGAAAAGGATCTTTTGTATAGCAGAGATTTTATACGTAAATATATTTTATTTGTAATGGGCCATTCTCAACAAATAATCTCAAAGGTAGAAAATTAAATAAAGCACACTAGCTGGGTGTGGTGGTTTATACTTCTAATACCAGTACCTGAGGAGAGAGGGGCTGAGGCATGAAGATTTTGAGTGGGAGGTGACTTTGAACCTGGACTATATAATAAGGACATTCTGTCTCCTGCCCCCATCCCCCGCTCCCAAATATAAAAAAGACACTAATGGTTAGACTAGTGTGGAAAATAATATGGTTATTCCTCAAAAAATAAGAAATTGGATTACCATTCCACTTGTATATCTGGCTCAGTAGTTAAAGACACTTGCTTGCAAAGCCTCCTAGCCTTGTTCAGTTTCCTAGCAACCTATGTAATGCTTGATGCAAAAAGTGGTACAAGTGTATGGCATTCCACTGACAGTGGTGAGAGAAACTCTAGTGTACCCACCCCCCACATGCTAATAAGGAATGAAAGAGGAGATCAAAGGAATCAAAGAAGACACAGGACACAAATTTAATGAAATAAAGAGGTCAATATAAGACATAAATAAGGAAATAGAAATAATAAAGAAAAACCAGTCAGAATTACTAGCTGTGAAGAACACAGTTAATGAAACAAAAAAACTCTGTAGAAAAATCTCACCAGTAGAATGGATGAAGGAGAGGACAGAATATCTAAGCTAGAAGACCAGGTAGCAGATCTAATACAGTCCTACAGAGAGAAAGACAAACTAATAGAAAAGTATGAATGGGAATTTCAAGATATTCAGGACACTATGAAAAGATCAAACATAAGAATTCAGGGCATAGTAGAAGGAGAAGAATTTCACTCCAAAGTCATAGTAGGTGTCTTCAACAAAATCATAGAAGAAAACTTCCCCCAAATTGGGAAAGAGATGCCAATGCAGATACAGGAAGCCTTTAGAACACCAGCCAGACAAAACCTGGAAAGAACCTCTCCTCGCCATATTATAATCAAACTACCACACACCCAATCCAAAGAAAAAATACTGAAAGCAGTTAGAGAGAAAAATCAAGTTACCTACAAAGGCAAACCCATCAGGATTACAGCAGATTATTCAACACAAACTTTAAAAGCCAGAAGGAGCTGGGCGTGGTGGTGCACGCCTTTAATCCCAGCACTCGGGAGGGAGGCAGAGGTAGGAGGATCGCCATGAGTTTGAGGCCACCCTGAGACTCCATAGTGAATTCCAGGTCAGCCTAAGAAAAACCAAAAAAAAAAAAAAAAAAAAAAAAAAAGCCAGAAGGGATTGGAGTGATGTATTCCAAGCTCTGAAAGATAAAAACTGTCAACCAAGGTTACTTTATCCTGCAAAGCTAACCATTCAAATAGACAGAGAAATAAGGACATTCCACGACAAAAGCAGGCTAAAGGAGTATTTGAAGACAAAACCAGCTCTACAGAAAATGCTTGAAAGAATCCTCCATGCTGAAGAGAAGGAAAATCACACATATAAGGAACCTGGAAAAAAACAAACAATACTGAAATACTAGTTAACACAAGAGAGCAAAGGTAGAACCGGAACTACAAAAAAAAAAAAACAAACAAAAATGGCAAACATAAATACACACCTTTCAATAATATCTCTTAATATCAACCGCCTCAATGCCACAACCAAAAGACATGGGTTTGCAGACTGGGTTAAAAAGCAGGATCCTACAATTTGTTGTCTCCAAGAAACTCACCTTTCTACAAAGGATGGACATTATCTTAGGGTGAAAGGTTGGAAAATGGTGTTTCAAGCAAATGGACCTAGAAAACAAGCAGGGGTTGCTATCCTAATATCTGACAAGGTAAACTTCAGTCCAGCATTAGTCAAGAAAGGTAAGGAAGGTCACTTTATATTGATTAAAGGCACACTCCAACAGGAGGACATTGTAATCCTAAAAACAAGCAAACAGGACTAGAGAAATGGCTTAGTAGTTAAGGCTCTTGCCTGCAAAGGCTGAGGACCTAGGTTCAATTCTCCAGTACCCACATAAGCCAGATTCACATGGTGATGCATGCATCTGAAGAACAAACACAAAAAAGAAACAAGGGGCTGGAGATGGCTTAGCAGTTAAGGCACTTGCCTGCAAAGCCGAAGGACCCAGGTTCGATTGCCCAGGACCCATGCATGTAAGCCACATGCACAAGATAGCGCATGCATCTGGAGTTCCTTTGCAGTGGCTGGAAGCCCTGGCATGCCTATTCTCTCTCTCTACCTCTTTCCCTCTCTTAAATAAATAAATATTAAATATTAAAAAAAAAAGCCTAAGGACCCAGATTTGATTCTCCAGAACCCACGTAAGCCAGTTGCACATGGTGGCCCATGCCGTGGGATTTGTTTGTAGTGTGTAGAGTCCTGAGTCAACCTATTCAATCTCTCTCTCTCTCTAATAAATAAAAAAAGAAATAAAATGATAATAGAAAATGAAATAGGAAATAGTTATAGATAGGTACAGAAGGAAGGTAGTATGGAGACACCGAGAACACAGCTATCAACCAGCTCAGGAGAAAGGCGGGCTTTATGCATGCATTCAGTAGATACTGACTGAGGATCTCCTGGGTGTTGAGCTGTGTGATTGGACCAGTGAATAGGGCAGCTAGTGAGTAAATAAAACTCCTCACTCTGTGAAACTTACGGCTTGATAGGAGGAAGGCAGACAATAAAATATATGCTGATTAATAAGAAAGTGATGTAGTAAGACAGTATGTTAAAAAGTAAAAAGTGCTTTGAAGACAAAAATAGAGAAGGATGAGGGGGAAGGGTGACATAGACAGAGGTACTCTGACATTTATAGAGGAGAGTCCAGGTATGGCTCATTGAGATGGAGCTATTGAAACTAGACTTTAAGGAGAGCAAGACTTATAGCTTGCTATAGCAGAGACCTACTATTTGCTTTCTTTAAAAAAAAAATTTTTTTTTTTTTTTTTGACCAGGCGTGATGGTGCACACCTTTAATCCTAGTACCCAGGAGGCAGAGGTAGGAGGATCCCTGTGAGTTCAAGGCCAGCTTGAGGCTACATAGTGAATGCCAGGTCAATCTTAAAAAACAACAACAAAATTTTGTTGGAGAGAGAGAAATAGGGGGAGGGAGGGGGAGAGAGAGAGAGAACGCATGCCAGGGCCTCTAGCCACTGCAAACTCCAGATGCACATGCCACCTTGTGCATCTGGCTTTACATGGGTAATGGGGAATTGAACCCTGGTCCTTAGCCGTTACAGGAAAGCACCTTAACTGCTGAGCCATCTCTCCAGGCCCCACCATTGACTTTCAGGATGACATTGGTCAAGCCATCTTATGTCTGAGTCACCGTTTCATCATGTCTGTCAAGTATTTCTGTGCACATATTGGCCACTTCCTGTACCACCCAGGCCCTCTCCAGGCACTTTGTGTGTTGTCATTTCAATCAGTCTTTGCTACAACCTGGTAAAGTCAGCAATGGACACCTTCTATCTTACAGATGGGGAAACTGAGGCTCAGGAAGTTGAAATGGCTTGCCTGGCCTCACAAAAGTGGAATAGCCAGAACATGAACTTGGGTCTGTCGCACTGCCAGACTTACTGGCCTCTTTCTCTCCCTCACTGGCTGTATTATCTGTAACAAAGCCCCTCTCTAAACCTTCATTCCACTAATTGGATAAGCATTGTTTGTTTCCCCATCAAATGCCTTGATTAGCATCTTGGCTCACCCCAACGTGCGCGCCCGTGCACACACACACACACATGCACGCACACGCGCCCGCACACGCCTAAACTCCAGATGGATCAGATACAAGCCGGCCTATCTTGGCCAGTAGACTTCACCTCCTAAGCTGATTCTCACCAGCCACTAAGTGAAACTGGTTGTTGGGGGTTCCAAAATGATCCTTGAACCCCAAACCCTGGATTGTGTCTACTTCTAATCAAAGAATTGGATAATGGGCTGGCAAGGTGGTTTAGCGGTTAAGGCGATTGCCTGAAAACCCTACGGACCCAGGTTCAATTCTCATGTAAGCCAGATGCACATCGTGGTGCATGTGTCTGGAGTTCGTTTGCAGTGGCTGGAGGCCCTGCCGTGCCCATTCTGTCTCTCCAATAAATAAATTTAAGAAATTTTTAAAAAGAATTTTTTTTAATGATTATGGTAGGGTTTTGTTTTTTTTTTTTGTTTTCAAGGTAGGGTCTCACTCTAGTCTAGACTGACCTTGAATTCACTATGTAGTCGCAACGTGGCCTTGAATTCACCACGATCCTCCTACCTTTGCCTCCCGAGTCCTGGGATTAAAGGCATGCGTCACCACGCCCAGCTGGTAGGTCTTTTTCGTTTTGTTTTTTGAAGTTTATTTATTTGCATGTGTTGTGTGTGGGCCTGCCAGAATCTCCTGCTGTTGTAAATAAACACTAGATGCATGTGCCACTTGGGTCCATTTTACTTGGATGCTATGGAATTGAATTCATACTTGCAGGCTTTGAAAGCTAGTGTCTTTAACCACTGAGCCATTTCTCTAGCCCCTGTAGTATTTTTATGTGTGTTTTATTATAATAAAATAAGATTGATTCTGTGCCCCAAATCTCACTTGTCAACATACAGTCCGTATTTAAAGAAATCTTTGTTACCCTCCAATTCTTTTTCTATCACAATCATTATTTCAAACTATCCATGTATCATGCATTAGTTTGAGCATCCTGTTCTTCTTTTGGAACTCTTATTATTTTTTTAATGTTTTATTTTTATTCACTTGAGAGAAATAGGCAGGGGGAGAGAGAGAATATGGGCACACCAGGGCCTCCAGCCACTGTAAATGAACTCCAGATACATGAAGCCCCTTGGGCATCTGGTTTACATGGGGTCCTGGGGAATCAAAACTGGGTCCTTTGGCTTTCTTTATAGGCAAGCGCCTTAACCAGTAAGCCATCTCTCCAACCCTTGAACTCTTTTTTTTCTTTTCTCAATTTTTATTAACATTTTCCATGATTATAAAAAATATCCCATGGTACTACCCTCCCTCCCCCCACTTTCCCCTTTGAAATGCCATTCTCCATCATATCCCCTCCCCATCTCAATCAGTCTCTCTTTTATTTTGATGTCATCATCTTTTCCTCCTCTTATGATGGTCTTCTGTAGGTAGTGTCAGGCACTATGAGGTCATAGATATCCAGGCCATTTTATGTCTGGAGGGAGGATGTCGTAAGGAGTCCTACCCTTCCTTTGGCTCTTACATTCTTTCCGCCATCTCTTCCGCATTAGACCCTGAGCCTTGGAAGGTGTGATCGAGATGTTACTCAGTACTCCAGTCACTTCTTTCCAGCACCGTGATGCCTTCTGAGTCATCCCAAGGTCACTGCCATCTGAAAAGAGAAGATTCTCTACCCAAAGTGAGAGTAGCATTAATATAAGGGTATAAATATTAAGAGAAGTGCTTACTGGGCAGCTTGATAAGCCTAGTATATACATTTTTCCAGACATCAGCAGTTGTTACACCCCTAGGGCTCATGACTTCCCGTTTTAAGTTTCCAGTATCAGGGATGTATTCCCCCCATGAAGCGGGCCTCCAGTCCAACTGGAGGGCAGTTGGTTTCCACCATGACAGACGTGCCACTATTGCACCCGTTGGCTCATTTGGCCTGGCTGGCCAAGTGTAAGGCTTGCAATGTCCACTGTTGAGTATCTTCACTGGTAGTATCTCTTTCTCCCATTGAACTACATGTAGAATGGCTTCTTCCAGCTTTCTGTCAGCTGGTCTACATGGAGGAGGTTATCAGCTCAGTTCCAGCAGAATTTCTTGGTGGCCTTGCCACCCAAGTATGTGGAGTCTTCAGCAATAGGGTCTTACCATCTATTCCTGGTGGGAAACCAAGGGCCTCGGCAATGGCCTATAATATTTTGGGGGCATCAGGGACCTCCCTGGCCAACAACTCACTGGAGGTATCCCATCCCTGGCACTGAAAATTTTCTAGCAACAATCTATGGCTCCTGACTGTTCCATTGTCCAAAACCGGAGGATTCCATATTATTTATTTGCATCCTTTTAGATTTTTATTAGCCCTCCTTCCACCTTTCCTTTACTCAGTCTCTTCCCCTGACCTCACTTTGGGCCTTTTCACCCCCATTAATCTATTCTTCTACTTACATATATACAATATCAACCTATTAAGTATCCTCCTCCCTTCCTTTCTCGTCCCTTTATATCTCCTTTTTAACTTACTGGCCTCTGCTACTGAGTTTTTTCCTTTTCACACAGAACTCTTAATATAAGCTTATGTCAGTATTTCAGATTAAATCTGAAAATTCATGTATCTTTATAGGTTTGAAAATTGATGAATTAGCTTGATTACTTCTTAGACACAGGTTGTGTAATCTATATAATTTTCTCCACATGAAAGGAGATACCATAGATTGACTTAGCAAGCTACGGATTGTTTTAATTGCCATGTAAACAGAAAGAATAGAAATAACACTCATTTTTCTTTCAAACCGTAATTTTATAAAAACTCATGTCTAATGACTCATTTTTATTAAGCATTCTGTAAAAAGTTTTAAAAAATAACATCTGAGTATTTTAAGTAAATGCTGTTAATAATTTTAAGTAAATAATAATTTTAAGTAAATGCTGTTAAGTAAATGCTAGTGTAATAAAATCTAATTTTAGAATTTTTGTCATGCTTCCTGGTGAATTTGAATGTGTGTGTTCATGTTTTGTGTGTATATTTTCCTGTGAATACAGGTTCGTGTATGCACACATGCGTGTAATGTCCAGAGGATATTGGATATCATCCTCAGTACCCTTTTTGAGACATTCTGGCTTCCAGCTTTTATGTGGAATCTGGTTTTTTTTTTAATATTTTTATTTTTCTTTATATATTTGAGAGAGAGAAGTAGGCAGGGAGAGAGAGAGAGCAAGAGAGAGAGCAAGAATGGATGCGCCAGGGCCTCCAGCTGCTGCAAACGAACTCAGGTGCATGCACCCCCTTGTGCATCTGGCTTACGTGGGTCCTGGGGAATCGAACCTGGGTCCTTTGGCTTTGCAGGCAAGCACCTTAAACACTAAGCCATCCCTCCAGCCCGAGTCTGGGTTTTTGAAGTGAGGTACTCAAGAGTTGTGTGGCAAAAGCTACTGATCCATCTCCTAGCCCACATGATTCATATTTATAGTCATGAAAATCTTAAAAAACTAATAACTTTAGCTGGGTGTGGTGGCGCTCACCTTTAATCTTAGCACTTGGGCGGCAGAGGTGCCAGGAAGATATTCATGAGTTTGAGGCCAGCCTAGAACTAAAGAGGGAGTTTCAGGTCCATCTGGGTTTGAGCGAGACCCTACCTCAAAAAAAAAAAAAAAAAAAAAAAGGTACAGAATTAATAACTTTGGAGGTGAGATTATAGCTTAGTTAGTAGAATAGTTGCCCAGCTCAACTCCTAGTACCTCATGGTTTCAAGGATGGTGGCTCACATCTGTAATCCCAGCACTTAGAAGGTATCAGAAGTTGAAGGCCATCCTTGGTTACATAGCAGATTGGAGGCCAGATTGTAGTAAAATATCTCAAAAAAAAGATGTTTTAAAAGACTTAAAAATTTTTTTTGTTTATTTATTTATTTGAGAGTGACAGAGAGAAGGAGGGAGGGAGAGAGAGGGAGGGAGAGAGAATGGGCGCGCCAGAGCTTCCAGCCTCTGTAAATGAACTCCAGATGCGTGTGCCCCCTTGTGCATCTGGCTAACATGGGTCCTGGGGAATTGAGCCTTGAACCGGGGTCCTTAGGCTTCTCAGGCAAGTGCTTAACCTCTAAGCCATCTCTCCAGCCCAAAAGATTTTTTTTTTCAAATAGTATTTATTACTTTATAGGTAAGGATTGATATCATGCAATGAAATATTCAATGTTGGCGAGATCACTTATTTGATCAAGTGTTTCCCTTGTTAGTATGAAGACCCAAGTTTTAGTCTCAAAATCAGTGTTTTTTTTTTTTTTTTCTTTATTAGTTAGTTTTGTATTCAGCAAATACAGTCAATTTGGTACCATTATTAGGCTCATCCGTGACCTACCCCCTCCCCTTGGCCCCTCCTTGTTGAGGTATACGGGTCATGCATTGTGGAGTTAGCCCACAGTTATGGGTAAGCTAAATGTCTCTGCATATCATGACCCAACATGTGGCTCTGACATTCTTTCCGCCCCCTCTTCCGCAAAATTTCCCTGAGCCATGTTGGGTTCATTTTTGGTCTGCTTCAGTGATGAGGTGTTGGGGGCCTCTGAGGCTCTGGCTCTCTGATTTGGTAGGAGTTGATTTTTCTCTGTGCTGATCTCCTTCCCCCTTGTGCTGGTATCCGGTTCATCAGGAAAACAGCCCCCTTGCTTGTTTCTCCAATTTTTCTTAGTTTCAGCTGGGGCCCTTTTGAGGTATGATGGGGTGGCTCTCTCCTTAGGATCTACATCTATCTGAAAAAGAGAAGCAGATTCTCCAACGGAGAGTAAGTTAGCACCAGGACAAATGAGATAACCCTTACTTTTTTTTTATAGAGAATTTAATAGGTGTAGGCCCTCTTGTAGCCCACAATTGATGGTAGCTTGATATTGGAGAGTGGGCTTATGTTTGGATCTGGTTCTGACTTGTTTCCCAGCTCCAGCTATGGGTCCCATACCACTGAGGGGATCAGTTAGCCAAATTGAGAGCAGTTGGTTCCCCACCATGACTGTGTGCCACCACTGCACTTTTGTGGGCATCACAACAAGTTATTTGCTGCTAAGTAGGTTAGATCATGTGTTGCTTCGACAGATAATGGTCATTTTCCCGCAGTCGCCCATGTAGCACCTTCTGGCACTAGACGTGCTGACTGTCTGGGGACTGACTCTCTTCCAACTTCCAGCCATGCCATTCTAATTTGCAAGTCGATCCCATAAGGTGTCTTCAGCAGTAGGGTCTTACCACTAGCCTTTGGTGGGTCATCAAGTATTCTGACAGAAATCTGTCTGTCTTTTAGGAAACCTTGTAGGTCTCTCTGATCAAAAACTCATTGTGGATGATAGCCCCATGCTGGTTCTGGGAGTTACAGGTCAGTGCCCACTAAGAACATGAGGAAAAAGATAACTAATATACAAGAGTTAGAGATAAGAGAGAGAGAGAGAGGGAGAGGGGCAGGAAGAGAGGGAGGGAAGATGTAGAAGATTAAGGTTAGTCTTGATCTTACCCTCTCCAGTGTCTTGTGGTTCAGGTGTTCCCTGTTAGGGCCTGGTGAAGGATCAGCCTTTTGGTCTGTCTTTTAGTAAGTAGAAAATTATGGTACCATTGCCGTTTGGGTCTAGATTTGTGTTTTTTAATGATGTGGTGGAACCTGGTTTATCTCCCGGGCTTGGTAGCCAGCCTATTTAACCATGCTTGATAACTTCCAGGTCAGTGAGCGATCCAAAGTAGATGGATTGTGGTCCGGAGAGGTGGCTCAGTGGATAAGGCACTTGCCTACAAAGCCCAAGGACCCAGATTTGAGTCCCCAGTACCCATGTAAAGCTATATGCAGAAGATGGCACATGTGTCTGCAGTTTGTTTGCAATGACTTAGAGGCTCCGGAGTGTTCCCTCCCTCTCTCCCTTTCTGTCTTTCTCTTTCTCACTCAAATAATAATAAAAAAAAAAAAATAGAAAAAAAAGTGTAGTTGTTGATTAAAGATTTAGGCACAGATAAAATATTTATAAGAAAAGATAAAGAGAAGGTAGATCACATTTCTGATGAACAACACCTGAAGTTGTCCTCCTACTTTCACATGCATATGTACACATGCCAGTATGGCTGAATACACACAAATACACAAACAAAAAACAAAAAAATAATTTAATTCCTACATAATTTATATAGTATACTTAAAAAGTAATAGAGCGAGGACCAGTGTAGTAACATATATTCCCTCATCAGTGATATAATAGTTATTTGTGTTTATAACTGTTACAGTTTATTTTATAGCCAGCATTTTGTCAAGAGTTCTGTGAAGTTAACATTTTTCTGGAAATTCAGAATTATAACTTTTTAAGCTAGGGAATAACAGCCCCAGTCAAATTTAAAACATTTTTTTCTCTGATCATAGCTATTATTAAAGCAACTTGTAACATGTGACCTAATACTGAAAAGTTTAAAATGAAAAATTGATTAGTAAATATGTACACTCAGCTTAAATTTCTGTTTCTGGATTCTAGAGCTTCGTTTGTACTTTTTCCTCCCTTGTACAAATTACTTGTAAACATTGTAGAACTGGATATTCAAATATATTGTCTAAAGAATAAAAGGGAAACACCCCCCTATGGGAAATTCTGTTTTCAAATTTATTGACAACTTTCATGCTTATACACAGTGTACCCTGATCATAATCCCTCCCATCACTTTTGCTTCTCCCCTCCCCATCCTTTTCCACTGAACCCCCTTCTTTCTAACTAGTTCCTCTTCTATTTTGATGTCTTTTTTGTCCTTTTCCATAATCTATGACAACATGTTGATGGGCCCAATATTATTCAGGTCTTAAGCAGGTAATGAAAGATGCTGTAAGATTATGAATACACTGGCCACTTTGTGTCTGGAAGAGAGTGTTCCAAATCATCCCCCCCCCCCCCCCCCCGGTCTTTTGGTGCTTACATTCTTTCTGTCACCTCTTCTTCAATGGACCCTGAGTCTTGAAAGGTATCATAGTGATGTATTGTTTTGTGTTACTTCTTCTCGGCACTTTGAAAAGTTTTGAGAAGCTTCTCTAACCAAAAATGAGAGCAACACTAACTAGCAGACAATTTTGTCAGCATAATAATATATCTGTTTAGCCAAGCCATAGTAGTAATCTTCCCTTTAAGGCTGATGACCGACCCTGCCATAGGCTTTTAACTAGTTTTGGTACCAGTCTCTGGGAAGCAACCCTCAAATTCAATTAAAGAGCATTTGGTTATACCTGTTACTATTGCACTAATGGGCACACCTTGCCAGGCTGGCCGTTTGTGTAGCTCACAAGTTCCCCTGCTGGTCAAGACTGCTGATGACTTCTTCCCCAGCAGGGTGCATAACACTTTCTAGTCTTTTGAAGCTAGCCAGCAGGGAGGAGGCTCCCAGCTCAGTTCTAGCTTGATTTCTCAGTGTCATGCAACCACAAAGCATGTGGCTTCTTCAGCAGTAGGGTCTTACCACGTAGTTCTTTTGGGTTACCAAAGAGACTTTGCAAATAGCCTATACTGGTTTGGGGGCTTCAGGAGCCTTCCTGACCAACAACTCATTGAGAGGTAACCTACCCCTCATGCTGGGGTTTTTCTGTAACAACCCATGGCTTCTGGATACAGCCTTACCCACCTCCACAGGTTTCTTTTGCCAAAATACTCTCTTTAGAAAAAATTATATAGCCGGGTGTGGTGGTGCACGCCTTTAATCCCAGCACTTGGGAGGCAGAGTAGGAGGATTGCCGTGATTTCGAGGCCATCCTGAGACTCCATAGTGAATTCCAGGTCAGCCTGGGCTAGAGTGAGACCCTACCTTGAAAAATTGAAAAAAAAAATTCTTATTTTTTTCTGGTTTTTAAAAAATTTATTTATTAGAGACAGAGAGAGGGACAGAGAAAGAGACAGAGAGTGAGAATAAGTGCACCAGGGCCTTTAGCCACTGCAAACGAACTCCATATGCATGAACCACCATGTGCCATCTGACTTACGTGGGACCTGGAGAGTCGAACCTATGAGCACCTTAACCACTAAGCCATCTCTCCAGCCCCCAAATTACATACTTTTTTTTTCAATTTTTTTATTAACAACTTCCATGATTATAAACAATATCCTGTGGCAATGCCCTCCCTCCCCCCACTTTCCCCTTTGAAACTCCATTCTCCATCATATCCCCTTCTCCTCTTAGTCAGTCTGTCTTTTATTTTGATGTCATGATCTTTTCCTCCTAATTATGATGGTCTTGTGTAGGTAGTGTCAGGCACTGTGAGGTCGTGGATACCCAGGCCATTTTGTGTCTGGAGGGAACATGTTGTAAACAGTCCTTTGGCTCTTACATTCTTTCTGCCACCTCTTCGCAATAGACCCTGAGTCTTGGAAGGTGTGATAGAGATATTGCAGTGTTGAGCACTCTGTCACTTCTTTCCAGCACCATACTGCCTTCTGGGTCATCCCAAGTTCACTGACATCTGAAAAGAGAACATTCTGTACCAAAAGTGAGAGTAGCATTAATATAAGGGTATGAACATTAAGAGAAGTGCTTACTGGGCAGTTTGATAAGCATAGTATACAAATTTAGCCAGACAGCAGCAGACGTTACACCTCTAGGGCTCATGACTACCTCTGTTTTAAGTTTTCAGTATCAGGGATGTATTCCCTCCCATGGAGTGGGCCTCCAGTCCAATTAGAGGGCAGTTGGTTTCCACCATGACACATGTGCCACTATTGCACCCGTTGGCTCATTTGGCCTGGCTAGCCAAATATAAGGCTTGCATTGTCCACTGTTGAGTATCTTCACTGGTGATTTCTCTCTCTCCCATTGAACTGCATGCAGAATGGCTTCTTCCAGCTTTCTGTCAGCTGGTCTACGTGGAGATGGTTATCAGCTCAGTTCCAGTAGGATTTCTCAGTGGCCTTGCAGCCCATGTATGTGGAGTCTTCAGCAATAGGGACTTACCATCTATTCCTGGTGGGAAACCAAGGGCCTCGGCAATGGCCTATAATGTTTTGGGGGTATCAGGGACCTCCCTGGCCAACAACTCACTGGAAGGTATCCCATCCCTGGCACTGAAAATTTTCTAGCAACAATCTACAGCTCTTGAATGTTCCATTGTCCAAAAAAATAGGTTTCCATATGATTTTCTTACATCCTCTTAGATTTTGATTAGACCTCCTTCCACCTTTCCTTTACTCAGTCTCTTCCCCTGACCTCACTTGGGCCTTTTCACCCCCATTAATCTGTCCTTCTACTTACATATATACAATGCCATCCTATTAAGTACCCCCCTCTCTTCCTTTCTCTTCCCTTTATATCTCTTTTCTAGGTCACTGGCCTTTGCTACTGAGTTTTCTTCCTACTCAAACAGAAGTCCAATCATCTGTAGCTAGGATCCACATATGAGAGAGAACATGTGACATTTGGTTTTCTGTGCCTGAGTTACCTCACTTAGTATAATCCTTTCCAGATCTATCCATTTTCCTAACTTCATTTTTCTTTACCGCTGTGTAAAACTCCATTGTATAAATGTGCCATATCTTCATTATCCACTCATCTTTTGGGGGACCACTAGGTTGGTTCCATTTCCCAGCTATTGTGAATTGAGCAGCAATAAACATGGTTGAGCAAGTATCTCTGAGGTAATGAGATGAGTCCTTAGGATATATTCCTAGGAGTGATATAATTGGGTCCTATGGTAGATCTGTTTTCAGCTGTCTTAAGAACCTCCACACTTATTTCCACAATGGCTGGACCAGATTGCATTCCCACCAACAGTGTAGAAGTGTTCTTCTTTTTCTATACCCTCGCCAGCACTTATGGTCATTTATTCATGATGGTAGCCAATCTGACAGGAATGAAATGGAATCTCAACATAGTTTTAATCTGCATTTCCCTGATGACTAGGGACGTAGAACATTTTTTTAGATGCTGATATGCCATCCGCATTTCTTCTTTTGAGAACTCTCTATTTAGTTCCATAGGCCATTTTATAATTGGCTTGTTTGATTTCTTATTGTTTAATTTTTTGAGTTCTTTGTATATCCTAGGTACTAATCCTCTATCAGATGTATAGCTGCCAAAGATTTTTTCCCCGTTCTGTAGGTTGCCTCTTTGCTTTACTCACACTGTCCTTTGCCATACAAAATCTTTGTAATTTCGTTCACTTTTATTTATTTATCTGAGAGTGACAGAGAGAGAGAGAGAGAGAGCACACCAGGGCTTCCAGCCACTGCAAACGAACTCCAGATGCATGTGCCCCCTTGTGCATCTGGCTAACGTGGGTCCTGGGGAATCGAGCCCCGAACTGGGGTCCTTAGGCTTCACAGGCAAGTGCTTAACCACTAAGCCATCTCTCCAGCCCAAATCTTTGTAATGTCATGAGGTCCCAGCGGTTACCAAATTACATACTTTTAAAAATAGCTAACAGAGATATAGATTTCCATATGACTTTTTCATAGCATCTTTAGTTTTGATTAACCATCCTCCAACTACCTTCTTTTCTCCATCCCCCCCCTCCTCTGACCCCACTTAGACTTGCCCACACCCTTTATTCCATGCCTCTACTTGCATTTTTACTATCCTCTCCCCCTTTTCCCTGCCTCATGGCTCCTTTGTAGTTTTCTAGCCTCTGCTACTGACTCTTGTACCAACTTAAAAATAAATCTGAACATTTGAAGCTAGGATTTGCATATTCGAGAGAACATGTGGCATTTGTCTTTCTGAACTTGGATTGCTCTACTTAGTAAAATCTTTTCCAGATCCATCTATTGTCCTGCAAATTTTATAATTTTTTTCCTTTTTCTATACAGCTGAATGAAACCCCATTGTATATAGGTACCATATCTTCATTATCCATTCATCAGTTGATGGCCATCTAGACTGATTCCATTTCCTGGCTATTGTGAATAGAGCAGCAATAAACATGGATGGGCAGGTATTTCTATAGAAATAAACATGTGTCAACGCATATAAAAGAGAGGCTTTAAAAATAAGGCAACAATACATCATTTTTTTCCCAGTGTGGTAGCAGCTAAGCTAAGCTGCCAGGGTGGGAAGGGCAAAACCTTACTGGTGGTGAAAACCTTGAGTATGGCTTATAGACCGTTTATTTTGAATTATTTAGTATATTAGTTATTTTCTCATGGCTGTGACCAAATACCTGGCAAGAAATAATTTAAGGAAGGAAGGGATTATTTTAGTTTTCAGCTCATGGCAGGGTAAGCAGGAGCTTGAGGTGTCTGGTCACATTCATGTCAATGAAGAATCAAAGAACAATAATGCTGCTTGCTGTTCAGCCATCTCTCTGCATTTTATCCAGTCCAAACCTGTGGAATGGTCTTTATGCCTCAAATAACCTAGTTAAAATAATCCCTCACAGGCTTCCTGAGAAGCTGCCCTAATCTAGATAACCCCTCATAGGAATGCCCAGAGGTTAACCCAGTCTAGATAATTCCCCATGGGCATACCCAGAAATTAACTAACCCAATCTAGATCATTTTTTTACAAGCATGCCCAGAAGTTAACCCAATCTAGATAATCCCTCAATGGAATGCCCAGATGCTGGTTTCCAAGGTGATTCTAGATCCTGTAAAGTTGAAAATCAACTGGCTTTACACGGATACTAGGGAATTGATTGAACTTGAGTCATTAGGATTTGCAGGCAGCACCTCAACTGCTGACTCCAGCCCTGCTTTTCTTTTATGTGAGAATCTATTTTGGGAACAGTACTGAGGTTTTCTTTTTTTATATTTATTTATTATTTGACAGAGAGAGAGAGAGTGAGAGTGAATAGGCACACTAGGGCCTCTAGCCACTGCTGCAAATTCCATATGGATGTGCCACCTTGTTATCTGGCTTTACATGGGTACTAGAGAATTGAACCCAGGTCCTTAGGCTTTGCAGACAAGCACCTTAACCACTGGGCCATCTCTCCAGCCCAGTATTGAGGCTTTCTTGCCAATCAGATATTTGTTAATATTTGTGTTTGGGAAATCCAAAGCAAACTGAGTAGAAGTGCTACCCATGTTTATTCTTTCAAGAGCTTTAGTAGGGGGCTGTCTCTCTCTGCTTATAAATAAATAAGTAAATAAATACATCAATAAGTAAATAAAAATATTTTTAAAAGCTTTATTAGGACTCCTGGCTTTAAATAAGTTAGGGTTTCTATCTTAAAATATCCATATAATTATATCTATTAGTGCTGAGTTAGTATCTCACTGGGGATTTAAAATGTGTGATTGCCATAGTGTGTACATAAAACTTATCGTTATAGAATGGTGCCCACTACTTGGCAGTAATTACATATACAGTTTGACAAAATGATCTTTTGAAAGGTCAAAGCTTTTAAAGAAATGTTTTATTTTAAAAATAGAAATATATAAGGCAGGTGTGGTGGTGCATGCCTTTAATCCCAGCACTTGAGAGGCAGAGGTACGAGGATTGCCGTGAGTTCCAGGCCACCCTGAGACTGCATAGTGAATTCCAGGTTAGCCTGGGCTAGAGTGAGACTCTTATCTCGAAAAAACAAAAACAAAAAGTTCTCAAAATATTAAATATCTTATCCTTAAATTATGTTACAC
Source organism: Dipus sagitta (assembly GCA_036346955.1). Taxonomy (NCBI): domain Eukaryota; kingdom Metazoa; phylum Chordata; class Mammalia; order Rodentia; family Dipodidae; genus Dipus; species Dipus sagitta. The sequence goes on from CM070788.1 coordinate 29,153,223, forward strand.
ATTAAAATCTACTCGAATTGGGCTGGAGAGATGGCTCAGTGGTTGAGGTGCTTGCCTGCAAAGCCTATTGACCTGAGTTCAATTCCCCAGGACCCACATGAAGCCAGATGCACAAAGTGGCACATGCACCTGGAGTTCAATTGCAGTGGCTAGAGGCTCTGCCTCACCCATTCTCATTCTCTCTTTCCCTCCACCTCCTTCTCTCTTTTTGCCAAGCATCTTAGCACTTGGAAGACCAAGGTAGGAGGATCGCTGTGAGTTTGAGGCTAGCTTGAAACTATATAGTGAATTCTAGGTCAGCTTGGGCTAGAGTGAGACCCTACCTTGAATATAAAAAAAAAAACAAAAAACACTGCTCAAATGAAGATGTGAATGAAATGTAAGGTAAGGAATAATATATATGAATAAGAAAGAACCAGTTTAACAGCCTAGGTTCACTTCCCCAGTACCCACATAAAGCCAGCTATCAAAGTAGAGCATGTACCTCGAGTTTGGTTACAGTGGCAAAAGGCTGTGGTGCACCCATTTCTCTCTCTCTCTCTCTCTCTCTCTCTTTCTCTCTCCCTTCTTCCCTCTTTGTGAATAAATAATAAAAATATTTTAAGAATAAAGAACAGTATTTTAAACATAAAGTACATGTGATATTTAACTGTTGTATTTAAAATGTTTGTTGAGAAAAGGTAGTTACTAGATAGCAAGATTAGAGGGCAGGAGTAACACACTAAATAGTATATTGATAATCTTCCTGAAGTTCACATGCATAAAAATTAGAGGCATAATGATTTTTAAATATCAGCCAGCTTCTATTCTCTTTTTCTTCCATCTATTTGTCTGAACAGTGATTATTCTTTTTTAAAGCGATTTTTCAAGCTTTCTGTTAACATTTCTTTCTTTCTTTCTTTCTTTTTTCGAGGTAGGGTTTCACTCTAGCCCAGGCTGACCTGGAATTCACTATGGAGTCTCAGGGTGGCCTCAAACTCATGGCAATCCTCCTACTTCTGCCTCCCGAGTGCTGGGATTAAAGGCGTGCGCCACCACGCCCGGCTTTCTGTTAACATTTCTTATACAGGAAATTTGCCGTTAGCACTAAGTTTATGATAATATCAATGGTTTTCTTAATTTCTTTTTTTCAAGTACTTTAAAACAATATTCATTTGAGAGAGAGAGAGAGTAAGAGACAGATAGAGAGAATGGGCACGCCAGGGCACATCACTGCAAATGAATTCCAGATGCATGCGCCCCCTTGCTTTGCAGGCAAAAGCCTTAACCACTAAGCCATCTCCCTAGCCCAGTTAGGTTAATTTCTTAACTTTTTTTAAATTTTTGTTTATTATTATTTATTTATTTGAAAGTGACAGAGAAAGAGGCAGAGAGAGAGAGAGAGAGGCAGAGAGAGAGAAAGAGAATGGGCGCGCCAGGGCTTCCAGCCACTGCAAACGAACTCCAGACACTTGCACCCCCTTGTGCATCTGGCTAATGTGGGTCCTGGAGAATCAAGCCTCGAACCGGGGTCTTTAGGCTTTATAGGCAAGCACTTAACCGCTAAGCCATCTCTCCAGCCCTAATTTCTTAATTTTTAAACCTTGGCTAAGAAATTCTTCATTTCATTGTTGCGCTTTGGGAACATTTCCTATGCATTTCACTGGAATTCAGTAAACAAATGCCCTTAGTCATGTTTCCAACAAGGTACTGCTGCAAATTACCACATTCCAAATGTGAAGAGTTTTACTAATTTAGCTTAATTCAAGGTATTGTTCATCTGCTGTTAACATTTTGTTAGTGGCCTTTAATGCTGTATCAAATATTCTGATACTACAAATCCATCATTTCCTACTCTTAAGGAGTGTAAAGAGTATGTTCTCTTGATAATACTAGTTCATGGCACTAGAGAATAGCACACAACTATCTCATATAAGGGAAAGGCAGATGGAAAGAGTGAGAGACAGTATGCGCACACCAGGGCCTTTTGGGACTGTAAACAAACTCCAGATTCATGTGCTACTTTGTGCATCTGGCTTTTCGTGGGTACTGGGGGAATGAAACCCAGGTGTCAGGCTTTGCAAACAAACACCTTTAAACACTGACCCATCTCTCCATCCTATAACCACTATATTTTATGCCTTCTGTGTGGTTTGAGGTTTATTTCCATGTGCATTTATTGATTTTTATTATAAGAAATAATTATGTCTTTTAAAAGTATGATTCCAACATATAAAATAAAGTATATAATATTTGGAATTTTTCATGACCCATTTGAAACTTCTTTGGGGACTCATCTCTAAATTATTCCTTCCTTCAGCCATAGTTGTCTACCTTGGTTTAAAGTTTTCTCTTTTTCTAAGTATTTTAATATTTTATTTATTTATTTGAGAGAGAGAGAGAGAGAAAGAGGCAGATAGAGAATGGTTGTTCCAGGGCCTCTAGCCACTGCACATGTACACAAACTCCAAACTCATGCACCACTTTGTGCATCTGGCTTCACGTGGGCACCGAGGAATCAAACCAGGGTTTACAGGCTTTGAAAGCAAGCAACTTTAAGCACTCAGCCATTTTCCCTAGCCCTAAATTTTTCTCTTTGTGTTACCTACCCTATAAGGCTAAGTGTAGTTCCAGTCTACTCAAACTTTTATTTGGTAAATATATTTTCCTTATATGGGGAAGGGACCTTTAACGGGTACCATGGAATTGAACTCTGGCCATCCAGCTTTACAAGCAAGTGCCTTTAACCACTGAGCCATCTCTTCCATTCTTCTCAAACTTTAACATATCTTCTATAGCATATTTTATATTTGTTTTTGTGTTTTGGTTTTGTTTTTTGAGGTAGAGTCTCACTCTAGCCTAGGCTGAGCTGGAATTCATTGTTTAGTCTCTGGTGTCCTCAAACTCACAGCGATCCTCCTACCTCTGCCTCCCAAAGGCCGGGATTAAAGGCATGTGCCACCACTCCTGACTCCAGAAGCTCCATTTAATTAGGATTATTTATGTGTTAGCTTTTTCTGTTGGTTTTGAGACTGATTAAGTTTATGTTTTCCTCTGTAGTGTAGGGTATAGACATGCATTGAGTACTTCTTTGATTAAATCCTTAAAATTTTTGGATATATACAATATTTCTTTCACAGATATACTAGTAATTTTACTAGATTAATTAATATGAGAATTCTACATTTAAATTTTGTATTCAAGATTTTATCCATTACTTTTGAAATGTAAGGATTATTCCTGTACTGGTTACTATCCCATAGCATAAGAAGATACACATATTCTCTTTTTTTTGTAGTACTGGAGATAATTTGATTATTATTCAACCTTATGTTAAAGGAAAAATACTTGGTAACTAATGCCTTTTTTTCTGCCTTGCAGGTTACTTCCTCAGAATGTTGGCCTTCTCTATGTTGGAGGTTATGAAAGACCCTTTGCACAAATCAAGGTATTACTAATGTTTTATAATCGGGTATATATAAAGATATAATTTTATAATTAGTTATAAATCAAGGTATAATTGTTAACTTTTTTAGACATCCCTTCATTATTTTTTTTAATTTTTTTGTTCATATTTATTTATTTATTTGAGAGTGACAGAGAAAGAGGCAGATAGATAGAGAGAGAGAGAATGGGCACACCAGGGCTTCCAGCCACTGCAAACGAACTCCAGATGCGTGCGCCCTCTTGTGCATCTGGCTAATGTGGGTCCTGGAGAATCGAGCCTCGAACTGGGGTCCTTAGGCTTCACAGGCAAGCACTTAACCACTAAGCCATCTCTCCAGCCCTACATCCCTTCATTATTACTTATTTTGGTTATCACCAACATTTTGGTAGTAACCATCAGCCTATCAAAAATGTTGTGACTAAAAGAATTAATTGACTTGCATGTATCTGCTGAAAAAGACCTCTAGCTCTTTGAAGAAACTGATTATTTTAATATTGTGCCCATAGTATTGTTGACTTGGCCAAAACAGTGTAGTGATAATTTGACGAGTTCATTTAGACAAATTAACATATGTGTTTAAATTTTTATTAGCCTTATTGCAGTGTGATTTACAGCTCATAAATTATCCATGCACTGTCCATTTGATAAGTTTTGACATACTTTTAAAAAACAAATATATCCAACACTATGAAAATGTATACATGTGCATGTTCTTCCCTGTACTTCACTTCCTTCCCTATGAAAGCAACTAATTAGTTCTAATAATTAGAAACTCCTTTTCCCTAATTTTTTGGGGGTTTGGGTCACCTTCATAGCTATCATTTGCTGACCATAAATTATTGTATCAATTTGCAATAAAGTTTAAGATATTTTTCATGGAAAAAAAAAAAAGAAAATGTATACATGTGATCCGGGTATGGTGGGGCATGCCTTTAATCCCAGCACTGGGAAGGCAGAGGTAGGTGGATCACTGTGAGTTTGAGGCCACCCTGAGAGTACATAGTGAAAAACCAGGGGAAAAAAAAAAAAGTATACATGTACCCCTAGAAATTTCTCCCTTTTGCCTTTCATTTCCCCCTCCTCTGGTCCAGGAAAGGACTAAACTGAGTTCTCATTATCAATGCATGTTTTAGTATTTTTAAAAAATGTTTTAATTTTTGGCTTTTCGAGGTAGGGTCTCACTTTAGCTCAGGCTGACCTGGAATTCTCTATGTAGTCTTAGGGTGGCCTTGAACTCATGGTGATCCTCCTACCTCTGCCTCCCGAGTACTGGGATTAGAGGCGTGTGCCACCACGCCCAGCTTAATATTTTATAAGAATAAGATCATACATACCTCTATAATTTTTAAAAAATATTTTTATTTATTTATTTATGAGAGAAAATGGGTGTGCCAGGGCCTCTAGCCACTGCAAATGAACTCCAGATGCATGCGCCACCCTGTGCATCTGTCTTACATGGGTCCTGGGGAATTGAACCTGGGTCCTTTGGCTTTGCAGGCAAGTGCCTTAACCTCTAAGCCATCTCTCCAGCCCTCTATCACTCTTTCTTATCCTTCACTTGATGTAATTCATTGAGACTCAACCATATTCTATCACTTATTAGTACATTCTTTTAAAATAGCTTACTAGTATCCCATTGTATGGCTATAATATAGTTTATTCTTTCAACCCTGGGTGGATATCTGGGCAGTTTCTAGTTTGGGGCTATTATGAATAAAATTGCTGTTAAAGGGCTGGAGAGATGGCTTAGCAGTTAAGGCACTTGCTTGCAAAGCCAAAGGACCCAGGTTTGACTCCTCAGGACCCATATAAGCCAGATACACAAGGGCTCATGTGTCTGGAGTTCGTTTGCAGTGGCTGGAGGCCCTGGCATGCCCATTCACTCTCTCTCTCTCTCTCTCCACCTGCCTATTTCTGTATATCTTTCTCTCTCAAATAAGTAATAATAAAATATTTTTTAAAATCTTTGTAACTCAAAAGAAAACTCTTGTAAAAAATCGCTGTTAAGAGCCGGGCGTGGTGGTGCACGCCTTTAATCCCAGCACTCGGGAGGCAGAGGTAGGAGGATCGCCGTGAGTTCGAGGCCACCCTGAGTGAGACTCCATAGTGAATTCCAGGTCAGCCTGGGCTAGAGTGAGACCCTACCTCGAAAAACCAAAGAAAAAAAAATTGCTGTTAAAACATGCTTGATGTTATTATAAAATTAGTTGTGTTTCAGTTTCTGAATATTCCTTGCTAATATGTCTATTGTTTAGGTGTTGCTTTAAATTCTGAGGTCTTAACCATACTCAGCTAACTCAGTCATTAGTTTGAATGCTATTTTGAATAGATTTTATAGTTTTTTTTTTTCCTAATTATGTGACCTACTGAAAAAGTCAGTCCTACTTTTTGTCGGATTTAAATACCTTTCAGTGTTTCTTTTCTTTTCATAGAAAGTTTGTCTGGACAAATCATGTGCTGGTACCATTCCCCTCCTTCCTGCCTCCATTCTACTGAGGACCCTCCTCAGTGGAGTTACTGGTATTTACCACAGGGTTATGGGTTATGAGTTGTGAGTGCCGCAGTCTGTCATGGGATGGTGGGAGGAGGCAATGTATCTAGATACTCCTTCCTACCCTGTAGCTCTTAAAATCTTTCCATCCCCTCTTCCACAATGTTCCCTGAGCCTTGGAAGGGGTGTTAAAGGTCTATTTTAGTGTTAAAGCTTTCAGCAATTTCGGGAGTTAAGCTCTCAACAACTTCCAGAGTTCTGCTTTGATATGTTTTCAGTGTACTCAGTGTCTATCACCATTACTCTGGCACAGGTTGTCAGGCTCACTATGAGAGCAGTGCTCATACTTAATTTGCCAATTCCTCTCATTTCATGATAGGAAGTCAGCTTTTTTTTTCCTTGTTACGTTGATAGAGTTTGGTTGTCCTTGGCTTCACTGCCTTCTGTAAAAGTAAAAGATTGTCCAACAGAGAGTGAGAACAGCATAGGTTAAAGAGGATGATAAATGTGGTTAATTAAGAAAGATTTTGATGGGTGTAGCCTCTCTTTTGGTCAAAGACTAGTGGGAACTTCTCACTGGAGTCCATGACCCTCATTCTCATTGGAGTTTTGTTTTGTTTTGTTTTTCAAGGTAGGGTCTTGCTCTAGGCCAGGCTGACCTGGAATTCACTATATAGTGTTAAGCTGCCCTCGAACTCACAGCAGTCCTCCTACCTCTGCCTCCCATGTGCTGGGATTAAAGTCATGTACCACCATGCCAGGCCCCATTAGATTTTGACTTGGATACAAGTACCAGCTATGAGTTCCTTCCCACTGAATGTTTTTCTTAGCCAATTAGAGAGCCATTGGTAACCAGCCTAGGCTGGGTGCCACTATTGCACAGATGTTTACAACGTCTTGCCTGGCTGGTTGATTTCATATAGTAGGGTCCCCTGCTTGCTTACAACATTAGTGGACATTTTCTCCCAGCAGCTCATGTAGCACTTTCCAGTTCTGTACAAGCTTACTATCAGCGAACTGGCTTTCTTTTTTATTTCAGCATGCTCTCCTGATGTTCTGTGTTAGCAGCTTGTGGTGTCTTCAGGCAATTAATCAAATGTCTTGTTTTGGGAAGGTCTGTCCAGCCAACAGCTAATGTGAGTGTGTAACCTATTTCTGACACTGATAGTTACAAGCCAGAGCCAATTGTTTTAAGATTAGGCTTTATCCCACCCTCTCCAGGGTCCTTCTTTCCAGACAATACCTCCATATTCGTTTTTGTTTTGTTTTGTTTTTTTTTGGATTTTAGAATATTTTTTTCTTTTTTTCTTTATTAATTAGTTTTGTATTCAGCAAATACAGTCAGTTTGGTACCATTATTAGGCTCATCCGTGACCTACCCCCTCCCCTTGGCCCCTCCTTGTTGAGGTATATGGGTCATGCATTGTGGAGTTAGCCCACAGTTATGGGTACTAAGAGATATAACCCTCAATAAGAATATGGGGGCATTCAATTGCAAAATTTCTGGAATTGAATGCCCCCATATTCTTATTGAGGGTTATATCTTTTAGTATGCTATCCAGGAAAAAGGTTTCTATGGCACTAATTCATTTTGGCTTTAGTTTTGTGCATTCTCCCTCCACCCTCTTATTCTACCCTTAGCCCCAACCCTTCCATCCCTCTTATCTGTCCCTTGAGTTTCCTGTCACGTGTGCCTCATTTCTTCTTTCTTTATTGCCCTGGCTAAAGCTACAGAGTTGAAGAGAAGTTGTGAGAACAGACATCCTAGGTTGTTCCTAATCTTAGAAAACAGTCTCTTATCAGAATTGTTTTCATAGTAACATTAGTTAAGAGTTGATAAACTAAGGTAGGCATGGTGGCATGAGCCTTTAATCCTAATACTTGAGAAGTAAAGGAAGCAAGATCAGGAGTTCAAGGCAGTTACATGGCAAGATTGAGGCCAGCCGGTTTATGTAAGACCGAACCTCAAAACAAACAAAAGTTGAATTAATTTTAACCAGGCTTTTTGTGAGAAATGAAAATATGTTAAAGCAATTAACAAAAATGAAGATTAGAGATCATTCCTATGTTTTTATAACCTTTTGTTAATGTTTTCTGAAAGGTGTGTAAAATTTGAGGGTAGGGTTTTTGTGGTGGCTAATTACCTGACTTTCTTTCATGATTGTTTCTTAACTACAAGTCTGATTTTCTCTTGCTTATTTAAGAATTTTAAATTTAGACTCCTTTCTACATGGATATACAACATATTTTTATGTTTTGAAAAAAAGAGTTTTTTTTTTCCTCCTGCCTCCCCCCCACTCCCATTGACTTAGCCTGAATAGGACACTCAGGACATTTAACACTGAAGGTGTTCAATCACAATATCAACATTTTTAAACTGCAAATTTTATCATAGTTACCATGGCATCACACCTCTTTACATAGTTCCATTAATTTAACTTAAATTAAAACCCTAAAAGTCTGTTGTGGGGCTGGAAAAATGGTTAGTGGATAAAGTTCTGGCTTTGTGAGTAAAAATTTTCGAGAGAGAGAGAGTGTGTGTGTGTCTGTGTGAAATAGCTTAACATTTTCTTTTTTTATTTATTTTGAGAGAGAGAGAGTGAGCATGCCAGGGCTTCCAGCCACTGCAATAGAACTCTAGATGTGTGGGCCATCTTGGTTGCTCTTAGGTCACCTTGTGCACTTGGCTTATGTGGGATCTGGAGAGTCGAATGTGGGTCCTTAGGCTTTGCAGGCAAGCACCTTAACTGCTAAACCATCTCCTAATCCTTTGTCAATCCTTTGTGTTTGATTAATCCACTTGGTTCAAATAAAAAGTCCATTAAGTCTTTTTCTTATGATGTTATTATAGGAAGGTGTTCTTAACATGAAAAGACTCTTTTTATCCTTATTAATTGTTGAAGTCCCTTCATAATTCCCATGGGTCTACTTAATTAGATCCCTTCCCAATTAGAATACTTAAAAGTTCATTGGAGACCAGGCTAGAAGTTTAAAGTTCATTTATTTTTATCTTGCCTAGTGCTGACTTCTAGTGAGCAAGAAATACTGGTATTTATGTTCATTTTTCTCACATTAAGCTAAATGTGCTGAGAATGTTATAAAATAGATATTAAATACAAACTTTAAAAATGAAGGTGTTTTGTTTTTTTTTTCCTTAAGAGCATATTGTTTGTTTATTTATTTATTTTAGAGGTTGGTTCTCACTGTAGCCCAGGCTGACCTGGAACTTGCTGTTTGTCCCAGGCTGGCCTTGAGCTCACAGCAGTCCTCCTCCCTCTGCCTCCCAACTGTTGGAATTAAAAATGTATGCCACCACACCCAGTTTATTAACTTTTTTTTTTTAAGATAAATCATTCAAGTTGATAACTTGATTATTGAGAAAAAGGAATTCTTATTTGTTAATATTATAAGGCATAGTTCCTCACTGTGGGTAGCTTGGGATTGGAGGCTTTGTTGTCTAAAGAGATATTTTACAATTCTATTTCTGAAACAGAATCCATGAGGTAGGAGGGTGGCTAAGTGTTCAAGGCCATCCTGGAGGTACAGAATGAGTTATAGGTCAGCCTGGGCTAGGGTTAGAGTCTACCTTAAAAAAAGAAAGAAAGGGTAATAATACTTGGACAAATATTGAATGACTTTAGAAATTTATTATAGCAGACCATTAGAATCTGTATTGTTAGCATAAGACACAAGTATACTTCTGTAGAACATATATGCTATCTCATTACTTATTCATATTTCATAGTCTTTGGTCCATTCTATAAATAAAGACATAGACATGTGACTTGAGTGAAGCTTTAGACTGGTGCATCTTCCTGTTAATATAGTTTCATACTGCTTAATTGAATTGATCTCAATTTACTCTTTGAGACTGGGTGTAGTGGCCCATGCCTTTAATCCCAGCCCTTGGGAGTCTGAGGTAGGAGGATCACTGTGAGGTTAAGGCCAGCCTAGAGCTACAGAGTAAGTTCCAGGTTTTGGACTACAATAAGACCTTACCTTAAAAAAGACCAAAAATAAAAATTCAATTTACCCTTTGAATCTCTTTGTTCTTTTGAGATAAGGTCCCACATTACCCCCGGCCTAGCCTGGAACACACTATGTAGCTTAGGCTAGCCCTAAATTTACAGCAATACTCCTGCCTCAGCCTCTAGAGTAATGGGATTATAGCCATGTATTTCCCTGTCTTTTTTATCTTTTAATATCTTATGTAGTTTATAGGGAAGGTGTATTTCCTAGGGTCACATGGCACACACCTGTAATCCCAGGTTGAAGCAAGAAGATCAAAGTTCAAGGTCATCCTCAGATACATAATAAGTTTAAGACCAGCTTGGGCTACTTGTGACCCTGTACCAGCAAAAAAAAAAAAAAAAAGAGAGAGAGAGAGAGAGAGAGAGAGAGAGAGAGAGATTCTAAATTGAGAATCCTAAAAAGTGAATGTTTTCTTTTGTTTTTCTGTTTACCAAAATGATATTGAGTACCTTAAAATATTTTCAGAAGAAAAATTTGTTTAAGTACTTTAGTTTCAAACATTTATTTTACCCTGAAGTATAAATTAGATAAAACATTGATTATTCTGTAATGAGTTATAATACACAGTGAGACAGGAATTGCTTCACATATATTCAGCCATTGTTTTCTACTATAAACAAGTAGATTTCGCCCAAGGCTGTAACTTCTTTATCTTAAGGTTAATTTATCTCTAAATGTATACAACTTACTGTGTTATAAAATAAGAGATAGGGTTTATTGTATGTTTAGTAGTCTTTGAAATGAAAAAGAGAAAGCGCAGTATGGTGACCCATGTTTGTAATCACATCACTGAGAGGATGAAGCAGCATTGCCATGAGTTCAAGGCCAGCCTAATCTATATAGTGGGTATCAGGTCAGGCTAAGCTACCAGCTTAGCTAAGAAACCAAAACAAAAAATAAAGGGGAAACTTTCCATTAAAATAATGTTTGCTTGATTTCTATTTATAAGCTATTAATTTTTCAGAAGTCTATTATATGGAGTGTTGGAGTTGGATATATCTTTGCCTAATATACTTAGATTAGTGTGTGTGTGTGTGTGTGTGTGTGTATCTGTTTGAAGATACATTAAGATTTCAAGTAATATTATACCTTCTAAGCCCAGGCTGGTTGAAAACTTACTGTGTAGCTCAGGCTAGCCTTGAAGTAGTAAACCTCCTGCCTCTGCTTCCTGATTGCTGGGATAATAAATAGGTTAGTAACACCAGGTTTCTTGTCTGTCTGTCTGTCTCTCTCTATTTTTTTTAACCCCTAATACTGGGGATCAAACCTAGAGCCTGTTGGTTGTTAGACAAATGCTCTACTATTGAGCTATATCTCTAACCCAACATATAGTCCAAGTTGGCCTTGAACTTGTGGTCTTCCTGCAGTTTACCTGCTGGCACATGCCACCATGGCCAGCCTGGCTTCATTTTATACCTGGCATTCTATGTTGTTTTCTAGTGTATTTCACAGTGTTGCAAAAATGTTAATGCTAATTCCTATGTGCTTCTAGGGCTGGAGAGATGGTTCAGTGGTTAAAGGTGCTTATTTAAAGGTTTCTAATCCTGGAGAGTCCACTTAGTAGCCAGAATGACGAAAACAAGTGGACTGAAGCCTTTCAACATGACTTCTAATCAACCAATCAACCAAGAGATTGTTATAGAGACTATAAACCTCACAGGGTTGTCTCCCCCTGCAAGACTTGATATTTATTGTATCTTGCAGCCTGACAGCCCAAGTATGAAAGGCTGTGAGGCCAAGTTTGACCTATTTCCACTTTGACACTGCAGAAAGGCTTAAAAAAAGTTTTCCTTATGTTAAATATGAATTCTGTGCAGCAAAATGTATGAAAAATAAGCAGTATAAATATTCAGTTTTTTTTTTTTTTCAGAGGCAGTTACTTTATAGTCAGCAGAGTTGGGTTATTACCTGTCACAAAATCTGGTTCTGTCCTACTGAGTAACTTGGGGCCATTAGTTACAGTCACATACACACTCTATGTTTTCTGAGCTAGAATCTTAAAAATCACTTTGCAGCCAAGGAAATATAAAGTTTGTATTTCTATTCCCTTGCATGTATAGTAGATATAAAAAGTTATTTCTTCTTTGTTTTGTTCAAGTTCTATTTGAAAATTTATCAGACTGTCCTTATAAATTTATTTTCTATTAGAAAAAACCTAGAATATTTTTCTTCTAATATATTTTGTTCTCCGATTGTTTTATTTTATTTGTTTATCTATTTAATTTAATTTTTTTTGAGATAGGGTCTCACTTTAGCCCAGGCTGTCCTGGAATTCACTATGTAATCTTAGGTTGGCCTCAGATTCACAGCAATTCTACCTCTACCTCCCAGACCCAGCTTGTTGTTATTTTAAAACTGCTTTTGATGGCTGGAAAGGTGGCTTAATGGTCAAGATTAAGGTGTTGGCCTGCAAAGCCAAAGGATCCTGGTTCGATTCTCCAGGCCCTGGCACACCCATTCTCTCTCTCTCTCTCTCTACCCCTTCTCTCATAAATAAATAAATAAAATATTTTAAAACTGCTTTTGAGTTGGTTAACAAGTCAATTTTAAGTTTAGACTAAATTAAATTTAAAACTACAGTATTTGTTTTGGATCTTTTTTCTTAATTAGTTATTTATTATTTGAGAGCGACAGAGAGAGAAAGAGGGAGACAGAGAGAATGGGCACGCCAGGGCCTCCAGCCATTGCAAACAAACCCCAGACGCGTGTGCCCCCTTGTGCATCTGGCTAACGTGGGTCCTGGGGAGTTGAACCGGGGTCCTCAGGCTTCACAGGCAAGTGCTTAACCACTAAGCCATCCCTCCAGCCCTAGTTTTGGATCTTTTTTGTTTGTTTCAAGGCAGAGTCTCACTGTAGCCCAGGTTTACCTGGAACTCATTTTGTAGTCACAGGATGGCTTCTCTTACCTTTGCTTCCTAAGTGCTGGGATTAAAGGTGTGTACCACCACACCCAGCTATTTTGGACCTTTCTATAGTGATGAGGAGACTGAACTAGAAATCCAAATGGAAATGATTTGGTTTGTTTGTTGACTGATGATTGTTTAAAAGATATTTAGCTGGGCATAGTGGCACACATTTTTAATCCCAGCACTCGGGAGGCAGAGGTAGGTGGATTGCTGTGAGTTTGAGGCCACCGTGAGAGTACATAGTGAATTCCAGGTCAGCCTGGGCTAGAGAGCGAGACCCTACCTCAGAAAGAGAAAAAAAAAAAAAAAGATATTTGGAGCTAGGTATAGTGGCTCATGTCTGTAATCCCAGCAGCTGGGAGGTTGATGCAGTGGATTGCAACAAGTTTTTGAGATCATCTCGAGCTATAGAGTGAGACTCTGGAAGGCAGAAGGACAACAATATTTGGCTAATGATATCAACACTGTTTTTACTAAACTATATCCCTATTTTAAATCTCTACAGTGTTTGGGGCCTCCAGACTTTAGGCCATGACCTTTAGGAGTGTGAGATGTATTCCTGTTAGGATCTGGTACACATTCACATTCATACAAGTTACAAAATAGATGGTTTTTTTGTTTGTTTGTTTGTTTTTTGGTTTTTCGAGGCAGTGTCTTGTTCTAGTCCAGGATGACCTGGAATTCATTTTGTATTCTCTGGGTGGCCTTGAACTCACAATGATCCTCCTACCTCTGCCTCCCAAGTGCTGGGATTAAAGGTGTGAGCCACTATGCCTGGCTTTTCTTCTGTTTTTTTGAATGCTGGTCTCAATACACAACAGTTCTCTATTGCAAGTTTCTACAATACTTCTTTAGGAGAGGACTTGTGCAAAGAATCCTGCCATGTAATTCTGTTAAGAGAATGCCACACTGATGTTGACAAAGATGGCAGTAAGAATGCTTCTTGCCCCTGAACTTAAGAGTACCTTCATACTTGCCTTGGAGAAGAAGAAAAAGATAAAGGGCCATACATAGTTCCTAGGAAGAGGTTGGAGGACAGTATAGGAAGAGATAAATGAGAAACGTATTGAAATATTTTATGGAGTTATGTAAAGCTATTTTTAGTTTTAAAACTCAGAATTCATAAGAATAGTAAGGAAGTCTTCCACACTCACTCTGTCGCCTAAATGATTTCATGTCTTTTTTTTTTTTTTTTTTCCTTCTTTTTGGAGATAGGGTCTTGCTCTAGCCCAGGCTGACCTGGAATTCACTATGTAGTCTCAGGGTGGCCTCGAACTCATGGTGATCCTCCTACCTCTGCCTCCCGAGTGCTGGGATTAAAGGCGTGCGCCACCACACCAGCTTCATGTCTTATTTATTATTCTTTTAATTCATTTTTATTTATTTATTTGAGAGCGACAGAGAGAAAGAGGGGGAGAGAGAGAGGGAGAACAGGCGCGCCAGGACCTCCAGCCACTGCAAAAGAACTCCAGACATGTGCACCCCCTTGTGCATCTGGCTAACGTGGGTCCTGGGGAATCGAGCCTCGAACCAGGGTCCTTAGGCTTACAAGCGCTTAACCACTAAGCCATCTCTCCAGCTTTTTTTTTTTTTTTTTTTGATCTATTTGTTTGCAAGCAGAGAGAGAGAGATAGAAGAGAGACAGAGAGAACAGGGCCTCCAGCTGCTGCAAACAACCCCAGCTGCATGCATCACTTTGTCCATTTGGGTTTATTTGGGTTTATTTGGGTACTGGGGAATTGAATCCGGGTTGCCATCCTTTGCAGGCAAGTGCCTTAACCTCTAAGCCATCTCCCCAGCCCAGTTTCAGTTCCTCAATGAAAAGATTAGGCCAGGCTTAGAATTTGAGGGAAAGCAATTGGATCAGAGTTAGTTCTGTATGATGTATTCACTGAATAGTAGCTAAATTTTCTGTAGTTCTATTCATAGTGAGGAACTTTTCAGTGTCTCAAATGGCAGAAGTAAGGGATGGAGTGGTTATATCTATTTGTTACAAAGAAGTTCAACAAGAAACAGAAGCAAAAACAAATAGAAGAAGCTCAGAAACTTCTTTCTACAAAATAACTAAGTTAAGTTACTCCTCATAGTTGCTTAGGGCCTCTGTGAGACCAGCAGTAAAGAAGCAGTTACTTTGTGAAGTCAAAAATTATGCATTGCTTATTAACAAATCATATGGCAATTATCAGACTATAGTTCTAAAAATTAAACTTATAATGGCTTTTCTTGTCTAGTTGCTTTGGGTAGGAGTAGCTTTATTTTTTATGTATTATTATTTATTTATTTTTATTTTATTTTGGTTTCTTGAGATAGGGTTTCACTCTAGCTCGGGCTGACCTGGAGTTTACCATGTAATCTCAGGGTGGCCTCAAACTCATGGTGATCTTCCTACCTCTGCTTCCCAAGTGCTGAGATTAAAAGCCTGTGCCACCATGCCCTGCTAGAAGTAGCTTTATTGATACGAGAGAGTAAGAGCTAAAGCCTGTAGTCACACAAGGTTCAGTCTCAGTAGTCTTTACATGCGTATTCTTAGATGACAATACAATAAATCTTTACATCCGGTGAGAACTGCCCTATGTCTTATTGGTGACTATCCTCAGCGTGTAGCCCAGTTTATGGTTACATAAAAGCCTTAAATATTTGTTGACATTATTATACAAGAATCCATAGAAAGTAAAAGTTTGCCATAATAGGTAAAGGTAAGGTTTTTTTTTTTTTTTTAACCATTTAGAACTTACTATCGGACTAGAGAGATGGCTCAGTGGCTAAAGGTATTTGCTTGCAAACCTGCCAACCCAAGTTGGATCCTCCCCAGCACCCATGTTAAAGCCCACATTAAGTAACATATATGCCTACAGCAGTGGTAGATGGCAACACTGGGTCAACATTTCTTACTGCCAGAAGAACATAGCTTCACAAGTGATCACCATCATTCATCTGCTAAGCTAGTATGTTTTTCTGATTAAAATACTTCCAAGTAGTTTACTTGATTTAATAATAGGGACAAGTTACAAGTTTGTTATTTATTTACATTGTGTTTCAGGATTGAAGTTTATGAACTATCAAACTTTTTTTATTATTAAGAACATATTTTGTTACGGATACATCATGTGTTGGTACCATCTTTTCCCTCCTCCCTGCTCCCATTCCACAGGGAGTCCTCCTCAGTGGGGTTGCTGGTTTTCCCCATGGGGTTATGGGGTATGCATTGTGGGAGCAGCAGTTAATGGGGGAGGCAGTGCTGCTGGGCATGACATCCCAGCCTGTGACTCTTATAGTCTTTCTGTCCCCTTTTCCATAAAATTCCCCAAGCCTTGGTGGGTGTGTTTTAAGTCTACTTTGGTGATGAGCTCTTTGGAGCCTCTGGATTTCTGCTTTAGTATGTGTTGAGTATCCTCAGTGTGGTGGTTTGATTCAGGTGTCCCCCACGAATTTAGGTGTTCTGAATGCTGGGTCCCCTGCTGATGGCAATTTGGGAATTAAAGCTTCCTGGAGGCAGTGTATTGTTGGGGCCCGGCTTATGGGTGTTATAGCCAGCTTGCTTTTGCCAGTGTTTGGCACACTCTCCTGTTGCTGTTGTCCATCTTATGTTGCCCAGGAAGTAATGGCCACCCTTGGGTCATGTCATCATTTTCCCCTACCATCATGGAGCTTCCCATCGAGTCTGTAAGCCAAAATAAACCTTTTTTCCCAAAAGGGGCTCTTGATTGGGTGATTTCTGCCAGGAATGTGAACCTAACTGCAACAATAAAATTGGTGTCAGAGGAGTGGGATTATTGCTGCTAGACACCTGACTGCATGGCTTTTTGCCTTTTGGAGCTGATTTTCAAGAGGAATGTGGAAGGATTTGAAACCATTGTGGCCTGAGTTATACAGCAAATATATAGGACAGTTAACATTGTCCTTTATGTGGTCTATTTCAGTATATATTATCTATTTTTGCTTGTTTGTTTATTTTGACAGTAGTCTTATCTGGCCCAGGATGGCTTCAAATAACATATAACTGAGGATGACCTTGAACTGTTGATCCTCCTGCCTTTACCTTCAAAGTGTTGGAATCATACCATGCCAGAGTTTGGTGTATACTCTTTACTTTTTTGAGGTAGAATGCACTCTAGTCTCAGGATGGCCCCAAACTCACAGCAATCCTCTTACCTCAGCCTTCTGAGTGCTGGGATTAAAGGCATGTACCACCACATCCGGCAGTGTATACTCTTTTGAAGTAATTGTTTCTGTTCATGTTCAGTTATTATCATATATAATATATTTTATAGCCCTTGATGTCTTCTCTGGCCTGTACAGAAGACCAACTTGATCCCAGTGGTTTGTATGCTTTTAGCTAACATTGAGTAGACTATGTGATTTGACTAAAGAAATATGGTTTTATTAACAAAGTCAAAATAGAGAATAACTATTTGTTTACGTAAAGAAGTGGGAGTTTAAACTCAGATTCTAATTTCACCTCTGCCGCCTCACTGAATCATTATTGTTTATATTCAGTATCAGTGGGGATATTTGTGAAGTTCTGAGGTATAGAAAGGAATCTAATTATTTTGTCTTTTGATATAGTTTTGAAATATTATCCTTTCTATATCCAAAACATTCTAATTTGAAGTATATTGTTTTGTAGATATCTCCTAACCAACAAACAATTTTTTTTTTTTTTTTTTTGTTTTTTTGAGGTAGGGTCTCACTGTAGCCCAGGCTGACCTGAAATTCACTATAGAGTCTCAGGGTGGCCTCAAACTCATGGTTATCCTCCTACCTCTGCCTCCGAGTGCTGGGATTAAAGGCATGCGCCACCACGCCTGGCAACAAACAGTTTATTAGAAGAACCAACCATACTTTTTTTCTTCTGTACTAATATTTTTTAAATTAATTATTTGTTTGCAAGCAGAGAGAGAGGAAGATAATAGAGATAATGAGAATGGGCATGCCAGGGACTCCTGCCACTGCATACAAACTCCAGACACATGTGCCATCCTGTGAATCTGGCTTTATGTGCGAACTGGGCAATTGAACCCATGCCATTAGGCTTTGAAAGCAAGCACCTTTAACCAGTGAGCCATCTCTCCAGCCCCTGTATTAACAATGTGTGTGTGTGTGTTGTTTGTTTTTTTGTGGTAGGGTCTCACTGTAGCCTAGGCTAACCTGGAATTCACTCTAGCTCCAGGGTGGCCTCCATCAGACTCACATTGATCCTCCTACTGAAGGGACCAAACTGACACCATGACAGGCTTCAGTAAGGTGCCAGCTAACTAAGCCTAAGTTTCAGTTTCCCAGAGCTAGGCAAGACTTCTGGGAAAAACCACGAACAAAGGGTCGGTTATTAATCAACATTAATAATGATGACCCTGACATGTGGCCAGGGAAGATAGCTGCCATTTTGTGCCCTGGGGGCTGAGTCAGTTCCTGGAGACGTCCAAACATGTCCCTTTTGTGTGCTTTTGCCTCAACCAATCAGAGATGTACAATTGTAACTGCTGCTTGCCTAGCCAGTCACGTTAGAAGATTACCAAACCCATCTAGAATTCCCCTAGTTGTGCTTAAAAGGAACCTCCATGCTCCTCTCAGGGTCGCCATTTTGTATGAATGGTTGACTCCTGCATGCTGGATGATTCTGCAGAATAAACGCTCTTTGTTTTTACATACTATTTGAATCCAGGGTCTGTCTTCAGCGATCTTCGGACCCTTACATTTGGGGGCTCATCTGGTATCGCTGGGGACCCCCAGACTCAATAATGGAGTGTTTCTAGGGGAACAATTAGTTCTTCACAGACCGGTGAATTGGGGTGTTGTGTGTCTCTGGTCTCCTCTGTCCCTTATTTCTCTGGTAAATCTGGTATCCATAAACAATCTGGAGGCCCATGGGGTTCTGAGGACGCTCTGGACCCCCATCTGTTGGAGCCTGAGAGCTGACTGTGGTTCTGATAAATACTGATGGGTTGCACCCATCTGGCAGAGCCCGTTCATGGGATAGGCCACCATCAGCATCATTTTGGTTTCTTTTTCACTTCCTGGGAAATTTGTTTTCATGTCTGTGTGTTTGTGTCTTGTTTGTCCTTTTTTTCTTTCTTGTTGAAGGACTCAGGAACCAGAGGGATACCATAACAGGCTTCAGAGTCACCACTAGGCCTAAGTTTCTGTTTCCCGGCAAGGTTTAAATAATAATTTAACAGTTACTGAAAAAAGACCACAAACTGCTTATGCCATGCATTTCTATGGTCATAAGATAAATTGCTTAACACACATAGCCAATCACAATAAAGGTTACCTAATCTGCTTGAAATTCCCCTAGTCCCCTGCCCACCAGCATCCTAAGCCTATCAAAAAAATACAAGTGCAGTTACTGCTTAAATCTACCAATCATGTAACCATTCCCCTACTT
This sequence comes from Dipus sagitta, assembly GCA_036346955.1. Classification (NCBI taxonomy): domain Eukaryota; kingdom Metazoa; phylum Chordata; class Mammalia; order Rodentia; family Dipodidae; genus Dipus; species Dipus sagitta. Next base: position 29,172,464 of record CM070788.1, read on the forward strand.
CTTTGTTCAAATCCCTATAAAAAACCTGCCCCCCTGCTGCTCAGGGCTCTTGTATGGATCCACTGCGCTGGTGAAGTCAAGAGTCGGAGCTTAAGTCCGAAATAAAGCTCCTTGCTTTTGTATACGTGTTTGGATCTCCTTGGTGGTCACTGGGGGTGCCGAGAACTGGGCATAGCACTTGTGAGACACCATGGGACAGACAGCGAACACCACCCCACTGGACCTAGTCCAGTCACACTTCAAGGATTTCTGACGCCTGGCAGACAATTTGACAGTATGGTCAGGAAAACTAACCATCTTTTGCAGGAATGAATGGCTGACTTTCAATGTGGGATGGACAGAGGTAGGCACCTTCCACCTCCCTACCATTTACAAAGTTAAAGGTATTGTATATGGGGATGCTGGGCATCCTAACCAGGTCCCATATGTCATGGTCTGGCAATATCTAGTGGAAAGCCCCCCCACCCCCTTGGTGGGGCCCTTTTTACCGCCAACCCCAGCAATCTTATCAGTTAAGGAGTCAGGACCACTGATGGACTGCTCCCTTCTGTCCTGAGGAGGACCTCTACCCGCCTTCCTATGTACCTGCCCCTGCACCAGAACCTGTACCACAAGTGGTAGCTGCCAATCTGGGCCCAGAGGAAGAAGGAGGAAACATGACGAGTCCTCCCCATACATGGCCCCAGACCGCGAGACAGGCAGACTCTATATAACAATTGTGCTACCTCTAGGGCCAACTAGCACCCCCCTCCGATCAGGACAGCCAACAGTTTGTGACTCATATCCCTTTTTCTACCAGTGACTTATATAATTGGAAGAAGCAGAATCCAAAGTTTTCTGACAAGCCCTCAGCCCTTGTAGACTTGTTAGATTCCATAATGATAACCCATCAGCCCAATTGGAATGATTGCCAGCAGCTCTGGCTTTGTTCATTCTAAAACCTGTGCCACTGGTCTTAGTTTCAGGCACCTTCTCCCCCGTGAACCCAGTCACTCCCTGGTTAATCATGCCCCCCCCCCCCCGGGAGCCCCTGATTCTACCAGTTTATTTGTGTTACTCAATTTCATCTTTAATTTCCTCAATTCTACCACTAACCTCACCAGAGAAGACTATTGGCTCTGCTTAGACCCCAGGTCCCCATACTGTGCTGGCTGGGCTACCACAGGAAATCTTTCAGCTCCTTCAGAAAGCCTACCAAGATGTTCTTGGGGAAGGTCCCCAGTTCTTACCCTTAAACCTGTAACTGGAAAAGTGCTATGTGTGATAGAACGGGGGAAAATTAGATAGCTTCCCTCACCTTAAGCATCTCTGTAATCATACCATCACCAGAAATGCTAGTACATCCTACCTTGTGCCCCCTAATGGAACCCGGTTTGCATGCACCACCAGCTTAACCCCTTGCGTCCTCCCACTGCTACTTCAGAATTCCAGCATGTGCATTCTAGTAACACTGTTTCCTCAGGTTTATTACCTTCCCTTCAGCCCCTATATAGAGACAGTCCCAGACCATCACACGGAAAAATGAAATTTTGAGGCCTCAGTGATCCTTCTCACATTCTTGGTTGGGACTGGCGTAGCTGCAGGAATTGGTACTGGTACAGTGGCCTTATTTAGGGTGGATCAGACTTATCAGGCTCTAAGTAACCTTATAGACTCAGATCTCGCTGAATTAGAGAGGTCTGTCCATCACCTAGAGTGGTCACTGGACTCACTAGCTGAAGTAGTACTGCACAATAGCAGGGGATTAGACCTGCTCTTTCTACAGCAAGGAGGGCTTTGCCAGGCCCTGGGAGAACAAGGCTGTTTTTATACCAACAACTCAGGCGTTGTCAGAAACAGCCTAGCCATGGTCTGCAGGAGGTTAGAAGAAAAGGCCAAAATTAGACAGCAAAATCAAAGCTGGTATGAATCTTTGTTCAATTGGTCCCCTTGGTTAACGACTTTAATTTCTGCCCTAATGGGTTGCCTTATTCTTTTACTGCTTGCCCTCACCTGTGGACCTTGTATCATTAATGCTTTGGTAAAATTTGTTAAGGACCACCTAGCCACAATACAATTAATGGTTCTGAAACAACAGTACCAACCTTTGGAGCCTTTGGATACATCTCAAGGATTCGAGATGAGGCCATACTTAAGGGGGGAATGAAGGGACCAAACTGACACCATGACAGGCTTCACTAAGGTGCCGCCCTAACTAGGCCTAAGTTTCAGTTTCCCAGAGAGCTAGGCAAGACTTCTGGGAAAAACCACAAAGGGCAGACTGTTAATCAACAATGACCCTGACATATTGCTGGGGAAGATAGCTGCCGTTTTGTGCCCAGGGACTGAGTCAGTTCCTGGAGACATGCCCAAACATGTCTCTTTCGTGCTTTTGCCCCAACCAGAGACATACAACTTTAACTGCTGCTTGCCTAGCCAGTCACGTTAGAAGATTACCTAACCCAAAAGGAGCCTGCGTGCTCCTCTTGGGGTTGCCATTTTGTATGAATGGTTGACCCCTGCATGCTGGCTGATTCTGCAGAATAAACGCTCTTTGTTTTTACATACTATTTGAGTCCAGGGTCTTGTTTTCAGCGATCTTCGGGCCCTTACACTACTTCAGCGTCCTAAGTGCTAGAATTAAAGGTACGTGCCACCACACATGACTGGTATTAATAATTTTTGTTTTCTTAATATCCTAGAGAATTGAGTTAAAAGTATCATGAGATAATTAATTTGAAACAGTCTCTAGAAGTCTATTTTAATTTTTTTAACTAGCTAGTAGGAAGTCAGGTAGCATTGAGTGATGATGAGTTCAGAAAGAACTCATCTCTCTCCTACCCCCAAGCAGGTGTGACAGTTATGCCAGATATAGTGAAAACTGTTTCTCACTTTCTACCTTAAAATTGAGTATGAACATAGCTGGAATTAAAATATTTTCATGGTTTTCCTTATCAGTATACATTGGAGGCATTTTGATGATTCAAAGCTGTTTTTAGTTGTGAAAAGAATTATAGCAGAGTTGCAGGGAGAAGGAACAGATATCTTAAAGTTCCATGATGAGTAGGTTGGTTAGACAGCACAAGGGTTATTGGATGATGTAAAAGGTAGTAACTACTACTGTTCTCAGAGTCATTCTGGTTAAGAGCAAAAGGATGAATGAAATAAAATCAATAAAAGCATGAAAAATTAGTTTGGGAGGAAAAAAAATCAGTTCTGTTCTTTGGAATTCTACTCTTTTCTTGGTAGAATCTCAAATTGTCTTCATAAGATACACATTATTTGAGGCTGGGCCTCCTTGAAGTTTAATTTTACCAGCCAGGACAGTTAACATCCACCTTTTCTGAATGTCTTAATGTAGGCCCATGTCACTTTGCCTCCTCTGAACCTTCCACTCCTTGATGTTAGTTTCAATTTTAATATCATTGCAGTTGTTGCAGCCAGGTTCACATTGCTGGTAGAAGTCACCCAGCCAAGAGCAGCTTGTGAGAAAAAGAGGTTTATTTTGGCTTACAGGCTCAAGGAGAAGCTCCACAAAAGTAGGGGGACATGATGGCATGAACAGAGGGTAGACATCACCCCCTGGCCCACATAAGGTAGACAACAGGAACAAGAGAGTGTGCCAAACACTAGCAAGGGGGAGCTGGCTATAATCCTGCCCCCAATAACACACTGCCTCCAAGAGGTGTTAATTCCCAAATCTTCATCATTTGGGAACCTAGCATTCAGAACACCTGAGTTTATGGGGGACACCTGAATCAAACCACCAAGCAGTCTTTAGAATAACTTGAGTTTTCTGTTCATGACTTTCTGAACATCTTGTACGTTTACTCTGCATGAACATGTCTTTGCTCACTTTTAAACTCGAATTAACATGGCTTCTTGTTGTCCACTATGGCAGATGTGAGTGAGGTCCTTCTGTTAAGCTTCCCTTAATGCACCTTCCTTTCCCCTAACTTCCCTCTTCTCCCTAACTAATATGTTTACAGTTTTCTCTTCCTCTGGTTATATGCACTCTTCTCTGGTACATTGTATGCCTTAATGCTTCCTGTATGCCAAAAACAAGCAGTCGGAGACTAGATATGAAAAATAAGACAAGGTGGTTGAGAGTGGTTAATGAAATGGACTGCTAAGAAAAAGAAAGGTAACTTTGCCTGTCTCTGACTGGATTATCATCTGACTGAAGGAATTGCTTTATAATAAGTTAGGAACACATCCAAATGCTTAGAAATGGCTATAAATCTCAAATGCTGAGGTAGAACTCTGGACTATGGGTGCTGAGGAGTATTCATAGAGGAAGCAAGAACTGTTATGCTCTACTATGTTTATGAAGGTAAGCTGTGATTGTCTGTGTACCTTTTTATTTTCCTCATGTAGGCATAGAAATTGCTTGGTATTGCTGAAAAATAGAATAGGCAAAGTAAAGAGCTTTCCTTACCCAGGTGCAAGAGGAGAAAGGTTTCTATTAGGAAGTAATGGGAGATATAGGGGAAGAGGTATAGTGATAGTAGAGAGTTTAAAAACAATGACACATACATACATTCCTTCTGTCATGAGGAGAATGCATTCTGGGCCAGTGTAGTGATGCATGCCTATAGTCACAAGTGCTGAGGCAGCAAAGGCAAGAGAATCATCCTAAGTTCAAGACCAGGCTGATCTATTTAGTGAGTTCCAGGCAAGTTATGGCTACATAGTGGGATTGGGGACAGATTTTGTTGTGGAGCACATTTTGTGATTATTAGTGGTGCTTTGGTCTGTTTTAAGATATGGTTTCGGCTATGTATCTCACTCAGGCTGGTCTTGAACTTTAAGCTGTAGCCTAAACTGGACTTGAATTCATGATTCTCTTGTCTCAGCCTCCTGAATGTTAGGCTTATAGGCATGTACCACTTTACTTGGCTCATGTGAACATATTAAAGTGTACTTAAACAAAATCAGTAGTATTACCTACTATATACCTAGACTGTGTGTTATACCAGTGATGAATGTTCCTGCTCAGCCAATTGTCCTCTTTTAAAGATTGTTTGGGCATGCATACACACGCACATGCAAGTGTACATACCACACAGCATGTAGTGGAGGTCAGAGGACAACTTTCAGCTTGGTCCTTGCCTGTCCAACTTGTTTTGAGTTGGGGATTTCTCCTCTGGGTCTTGCTCTGCTGTTCTCTTTGCTGGATTTTTTATGAGCTTCCAGGAAATACTCCTGTTTTTGCCTCCCATTTCACTCAGTGTAAGCATGATGGGATTAAAGAAGCCCACAGTGGCTTCTGACATTTTTTAAAAATTTTTTTTTGTTCATTTTTATTTATTTGCTTGAGAGTGACAGAGAGAAAGAGAGAGAATGGGCGCGCCAGGGCTTCCAGCCACTGCAAACAAACTCCAGACGCGTGCGCCCCCTTGTGCATCTGGCTAACGTGGGTCCTGGAGAATTGAGCCTCAAACCGGGGTCCTTAGGCTTCACAGGCAAGAGCTTAACCGCTAAGCCATCTCTCCAGCCCACATTTTTTTACATGGCATCTGGTAAGTACTTTATACACTGAGTCATCCCCCCCCCTTTTATATAGTCTAGAACCTCAGCCCATAGAATGGTGCCACCCACAGTTAAGGTGGGTTTTTTGACCTTAATTAACCTAATCAAAATAATCCCTTACAGATGTGTATAGAGGGTAACCTAATTTATATATTCCCTCACAGGTCCTGTCAAGTCCCATAGAATGGTGCCACCCACAGTTAAGGGGTTTTTCTACCTTAATTAACCTAATCAAAATAATCCCTCACAGATGTGTATAGAGGGTAACCTAATTTACATATTCCCTCACAGGTCCTGTCAAGTTGTCCATCAATACAAACTATCACAACAGTAAACCTTCTTAATATTTATTTATTTTTATTTTATTTTATTTATTTATTTTTTTTTTGAGGTAGGGTTTTGCTCATGCTGACCTGGAATTCACTATGTAGTCTCATGGTGGCCTCAAACTCATGGTGATCCTCCTAACTCTGCCTCCTGAGTGCTAGGATTAAAGGAATGCGTCACCACTCCCAGCCTCTTTTTAATATTTATGAGCAGAAGAAGCACACTGCATAGTAAGAACTAAGCCAGGCATAGTGGCTACCCATACTATTCTAGCACACTTCAGGCATAGGCAGAAAGATTGTTAGTAGCCTTTACTACATAGTGAGTTCCAGACCAGCCTGGGTATATAGAAAGAATATGCCTCAAAAATAAAACAAAAGGATTCAATGGAGGCGGTAGGCGAGGGAAAGTAGTGGGAGGACACTGTGATCATGGTTTATTGTCTATATGTATGGAGGCTGTCAATATATAGTTTGAAAAAACAGAGCTGGAGAGATGGCTCAAATTAAAGGTGCTTGCTTCCAAGCTGATGGCCTGGATTTGATTCCCCAGTGAACCCAGATGCACAAAGTGGTGGGTCTGTCTGGAATTCATTTGCAGTGGCTCATGTTCACTCTCTCTGTGTCTGCTCCCCCCCATAAATGAGAACATTTTAGAAAACAAAAATTATTTATTTACAAGGTTGTGGGGAGAGAATGGGTGTGCCTAGGTCTCTTGCTGCTGCAAACTAATTCCAGATGCATGCACCACTTTGGGTATCTGGTTTTAAATAGGTAATAGGGAATCAAACCCAGACCATTAGGCTTTACAAGAAAGTGCCTTAACTGCTGAGTCATCTCTCCAGCTTAAATTAATTTTTTAAAATAAAACAATGGTTTCCAGAAGTGGTGGCACATGCTTTAATCACAGGACTTGGGAGGCAGAGGTAGGATGATTGCTGTAAATTTGAAGCCTGCCTGGAACTACATAGAGGGAAACCCTACATTAGGGGACGGGGGGGGGGGGGGTGATTAAAAGTACAGTATCAGAAATAGTCATTTATTTATTACGATTATCAAGTATTGTGTGAACTATATACATATATGTGTATGCCCACTGTGTATACCCACTGAGCCATGTTCCATCTTTTTTAGTTTTTTTTTTTTTTAAATAGAAACAGTACTACTTTATTAAAATACTGGGTTTATTTCACATGTAATATTTTTGTTTCTCCACCATTTCCATGTCTGACCACTACTACTATGTCCTATCATAACATTCCATACATACTTAAAACCAAGCAAAGGGTGGAGTCCAGCTTTAAAAACTAAACAGGCATTTTAGACAACACATTCTTGGCAATGGAACTTGGACAACATTTATCAAACATGGTAGAGAAAGTTCTCACTTTGCATTATAAAAAAGACAGCCAGATATCAACTGTTACAGAAATGAAGACGGAAAATTTTAAGGAACTGTTTAAACTACTTTCTTAAAGAGACTTCCTCCACTGCCAGAGATCTTGAATAGCCTCCTGGTCAGTCATCCGGAAGCAATTCTTCACATAATTGACGAACTTGGCTTCCACTTTGGGAAGAGAACCACCCTTTTCTATACTTGCTTGCATTTTTGCTTTAATGTCTTCAACAGAACTAGGTCCTTTTGGTGTTTTGGGAGTTTTTTTCCTGTTTTTTGAAGGCTTCTTGACCTTTTGATCTTGGTATTGAGGGTTTTGAGTCTTTTTCCATTTTGGTTTGATTTTTGTGCATTTTTGGCTGGAATATCTCGTATAGATTTCTTCACTGGAGCTTTTTCTTCAGCTTCATCATCATCAAAATCATCATCATCTTCATCATCCTCATCATCGTCTTGTTCCTCATCATCGTCTTCGTCCTCATCGTCATCTTCATCAGCAGCAAGTTTTACTTTTTTCTGTGGAACTTTGTTACCACCTCCAGGTGCAGATCGCTTTCCAGACATACTTAAGAGTTTTACATCCTCCTCCTCTTCATCTTCTGATTCTGCATCTTCCTCCACAACTACTAAGTGCTGTCCACTAATATGCACAGGCCCTGAACCACACTTCAACCTTAAGACCACAGGTGGTGTAATTTCAAAACCCCCAAGAGAAACTGTTGGTTGTACAGACATTTTCAAAGTTGCCAGTGTTACTTTAATTGGACTGCCTTCATAATTCATTGCCTCTGCCTTAACGATGTGCAGTTCATCTTTTGCCCCAGCCCCTAAACTGACCGTTCTTAATGATAACTGGTGCTCATTTTCATCATTATCCACCTTAAAGTGATAATCTTTGTCAGCCTTTAGTTCACAACCGAAAAGGTAGTTCTGAGGCCTCAGCGGGCTCATGTCCATCGAATCTTCCATGGGGGGTGGCACGCACTTGGGGGGGGGTGTGAGGAGACGGATGGAGACAACTAACTATGGCGCCTCACACTAGACGTGTAGTACGGAATCACACCAGGGACTAGTTTTTTTTTTTTTTTTTAATTGGCAATTTCTTTATTATAGGCAACAAACAATGATAAGCCCCCCCCCCCCACTTCCCTCTTCACAATGCCACTCTCCATCCTATCTCCTCCCTTTCTCAATTAGTCACTTTTATTTTGGTGTCATCATCTTTTCCTCCTATTATGAGGGTCTTGTGTAGGTAGTGCCAGGCCCTGAGAGGTCATAGACATTCAGGCCATTTTGTGTCTGAAAGAGTGCATTGTAAGCAGTCCTACTCATACTTTGACTCTTACATTCTTTCTACCACCTCTTCTGCAATAAACCCTGAACCTTGGAATGTGTAATAGAGATGTTTCAGTACTGAACAGTTCTCTTGTCACTTTTTCTTGTCACTATAGTGCCTTTTGAGGTCACTGCAATCTTAAAAAAAAAAAAAAAGCTTCTGTAACCAAAAGTGAGAGTAGCATTAATATATGGGTATGTACATTAAGAGAAGTGCTTACTTACCCTGGGCAGTTTGGTGAGCATAATATATGTACTTAACCAGAAAACAGTAGGCATTAAACCCCTAAGGCTCATGACCTCCCATGTCATAGGTTTTCAGTACCAGACATGTATTCCCTCCCGTGGAGCGGGCCTCCAGTCCAGTTACAGAGAGAGAGGCAGATAGAGTGAGAGAGAGAGATTGGGTACACCAGGGTCTTCAGCAACTACAAATGAACTGTAGATGCATGTGCTTCCTTGTGCATCTGGCTTATGTGGGTCCTGGGGAATTGAACCTGGGTTCTTTAGTTTTGCAGGCAGGCCCCTTAACCACTAAGCCATTACTGTGACTCTTGGAGTGATTCCATAATTTCTTCAGCATGTTTGTTGTTAGTATATAGGAAGGCTAATGATTTCTGTGTGTTTATTTTGCATCCTGCTACATTGCTAAAAGTATTTGTCAGCTCCAACAGTTTGCTGGTAGAGTCTTTAGGGTCCTTTATGTATACAATCATATCATCTGTAACTACTGATAATTTGATTTCTTCCTTTCCAATTTCTATCCCTTTTATGTGTATATCCTGCCTTATTGACTTATAAGACTTCTGGTACTATATTAAATAAAAGTGGGGACGTATTGCTGAAGACTCCACATACTTGGGTGGCAAGGCCACCAAGAAATTCTGCTGGAACTGAGCTGATAACCTCGTCCATGTAGACCAGCTGAGAGAAAGCTGGAAGAAGCCATTGTACATTTAGTTCAATGGGAGAGAGATATCACCAGTGAAGATACTCAGCAGTGGACACTGCAAGCCTTATAATTGGCCAGCCAGGCCAAATGAGCCAGCGGGTGCAATAGTGGCACGTCTGTCGTGGTGGAAACCAACTGCCCTCCAATTGGACTGGAGGTCCGCTCCATGGGGGGGGGGGGAATACATCCCTGGTACTGAAAACTTAAAACAGGGGTAGTCATGAGCCCTAGGGGTGTAACATCTGCTGATGTCTGGAAAAATGTACATACTGTGCTTATCAAACTGCCCAGTAAGCACTTCTCTTAATATATACACCCTTATATTAATGCTACTCTTACTTTGGGTAGAGAATCTTCTCTTTTCAGATGGCAGTGACCTTGGGATGACTCAGAAGGTATCATAGTGCTGGAAAGAAGTGACTGGAGAACTGAGTAACATCTCGATCACACCTTCCAAGGCTCAGGGTCTAATGCGGAAGAGGTGGCGGAAAGAATGTAAGAGCCAAAGGAAGGGTAGGACTCCTTACGACTTCCTCCCTCCAGACATAAAATGGCCTGGATATCCATGACCTCATAGTGCCTGACACTACCTACACAAGACCATCATAAGAGGAGGAAAACACATTCTTTTCAGCAGCACATGTAACATTCTCTAAAATAGACCATATAATAGTGTATAAAGCAAATCTTAACAAATACAGGAAAACTGAAATAATTTCTTATATTCTATCTGATCACTATGGTATTAAACTACAAATCAACAGCAAGAAAATGTACAGAACATTCCCACCAACAGTGGATGAGTGTTCCTACTTCTCCACATCCTCGCCAGCATTTATTTTTATTTGATTTTTTGATGTTTGCTATCCTTATTGGGGTAAGGTGGAATCTCATAGTTGTTTTAATTTGCATTTCTCTGATGATTAGGGATGATGAACAGAAAAGAATGTGTATTCTGCAGTATTTGGATAGAATGTTCTGTAGGTATGTGTTAGGTCCATTTGTGCTATACCTCATTGAATCCAGATGCTTCTCTGCTTAGTTTTTGCTTGGATGACCTGTCAGTTGATGAGAGTGAAGTCACCCACTATAATTGTGCATGGTGTTATCTTTGAAATTATTTCTCATAGTGTTTGATGAAATTGGGAGCCCCATGTTAGGTGCATGTATCTTTAGAACTGTAATGTCTTCCTGTTGGAGTGTTCCTTTAATCCATATAAAGTGACCTTCTTTATCTTTCCTAACAAATGTTGGTTTGAAATCTACCTTGTCATATAAACCTGCTAGTTTTCTAGACCCATTTGCTTGGAATACCATTTTCCATTCTTTCACCCTAAGGTAGTATCCTTATTTTATTTGGGGGGGGGTAGTTGAGTTTCTTGGAGGTAACTAACAGAAGGATCCTGCATATATATACGTATTTATTTATTTGAGAGAGAGAAAGAGGGGGAGAGAGAGAGAGAGAGAATGGGCATGCCAGGGCCTCCAGCCACTTCATATGAACTCCAGATGCGTGCACCCCCTTGTGCATCTGGCTAATGTGGGTCCTGGAGAATCGAACCTGGGTCCTTTGGCTTTGCAGGCAAACGCCTTAACCACTAAGCCATCTCTCCATCCCGGATCCGGCTTTTCAACCCAAGCCTGTGTGTTGTGGTTGGGGCATTGAAGCTATTTGATAGTAATAGTTATTACTGAAAGGTATATATTTATTCTTGCTATTCATCTTATTTTGTAGTTCCTCCAATTTTACCTTACCTGTCGTGTAGTAGTAACTATTATTTGAGTATGGTTCATTTTTTCCAGTTTTTTATGTGTGTGCTTTTCTTTCTCTTCAGTATGAAGTATTTCAAATATTTTCTGTAGTGCTGGTTTAGTGTTCATAGATTCCTTTAGCCTGTTTTTGTTATGGAATGTCCTTATTTCTCCATCAGTTTTGATGGATAGCTTTGCTGGATAAAGTAATCTTGGTTGAAAGTTATCTTTCAGAACTTGGCCTTCTGGCTTTTAAAGTTTGTTTTGAGTAATCTGCTCTTGTCCTGATGGGCATGCCTTTATATGTTGATTTTTCTCTTTAGCTGCTTTTAATACATATTTTTTGTTTTATTTATTTATTTGAGAGTGACAGAGAGAGAAAGAGGCAGAGAGAGAGAGAATGGGTGCATCAGGGCCTCCAGCCACAGCAAACGAGCTCTAGATGCGTGCGCCCCCTTGTGCATCTGGCTAACGTGGGTCCTGGGGAATTGAGCCTTGAACTGGGGTCCTTAGGCTTCACAGGCAAGTGCTTAACCGCTAAGCCATCTCTCCAGCCCTAATATATTTTTTTGTTTGTGTGTTTAGTAGGCTAACTATGATATGGCCATGAGAGTTTCTTAACTGATTTTGTCTGTTTGGTGTTCTAAAGGCTTCCTGCATCTGTATTGACATCACTTTCCCTATTTGGAGACAGTTTCTTCTATGATGTTATTGTAAATGCCTACTGTGCCTTTGGAGTGAAATTCTTCTTCTACTATACCCTAAATTCTTAGTTTGATGTCTTCATAGTGTTCTGGATACCTTGAAATTCCCATTCATGCTTTCCTATTAATTTGTCTTTCCCTTTGTTGGACTGTATTAGATCTGCCACTGTGTCTTCTAGTTTAGATACTCTGTTCTCGCCTTGTTCCATTGTACTCCTGAGACTTTCTGCGAAGTTTTCTATTTGTCTGTTTTTCATTTTTAGTATTTGTGATTGGTATTTTTTCATTATTTTTATTTTCTTACTCACATCTTGTGAGATTCCTTCAGGAGTTTGTTCTGTCCTTTGATTCCTTTGATTTCTTTGAGCATAGATATATCAGTTTTTTGGGAAACTTTGTCAGGCATTTCATCCTAAATAAGTCTCAGTGGAGGTCATTTCTGATGGATTTATAATTTTTGGTGCAATTGTCTTGATTTTTTTTGTTTCTTGTATTCTGATATAGAGATTTTGGCATCTTGAATTAATTTGATGCATTTTAAAAAGTTTTTTTTTTTAAAATTTTTATGAGAGAGAGAGAATGGGTGATCTCCAGGGCCTTTGGCCACTGCAAATGAACTCCAGATGAATGGGCCACCTTGTGCATCTGGCTTACGTGGGTCCTGGGGAATCAAACCTATGTTCTTTGGCTTTGCAGGCAAGCATCTTAACTGCTAAGCCATTTCACCAGCCCAATGCTTTAGCTTTCTAATTATTTGCAGTATTTTGAGATGTGTAAATCTGAGTTTATATATCTTCAGGGTAGGAGTCTAAGGTGCCAACGTGGCTCTTATATTGCTCCCAGAGTTACAGCAGCAGTGACCTGGATGTTGAATTTGTCTGCTTTGCAAATGTTCTAGTAGGCAGGGTGGAGCAAATTCTAAAATTCAACTTGGGAATATACACATTCAATCAAAACCAGCACAGAGTATTTATGTCAGGGTAGGGATTAAAACCAACAGATAATCTATAAAGTCAAAGTCCCTAAAGGTGTGTGTTGCCCCACACCCTTAATCCTGTCAACTGGGAGGCTGAGATTTATGGTCTGAAATGGGTTTCAGATCAGCCTGGGTTTGAGTGACACCTTATCCCCAATAATGACAGAAGAAAAAGACAAAACAAAGAAAGAAAAAAAAAGAATTTGGCCAGGCCTGGTGGCACATGCCTTTAATCCCAGCACTTGTGTGGCAGATGTGGGAGGATCACTGTGAGTTCGAGGCTACCCTGAGAGTAACTAGTTTAGGTTAGCCTGTGCTAGAGTAAAACCTTATTTCAAAAAATAAAAATAAAAATAAAAATAAAAAAAATAAAAGACAAAGGCCCTATAAGTCAGGATACATCAAAGGCAATAATAGTCAACACCAAAATACAGCTTATTTGAGAATGGTAAACCTGACCAAGAATACATTAATCAAATCTAACACATAACCTGCCCTGACATGGAAGGTGAGATTAGCAGGCCCATGTACCTGACTTTGTGTAAGTAGGCCCTTTTACCTTTTGGGATGACTTCCAGTCTCACCAATGCTGAGTGCCCACCTCAATTCTCTGTGGCACTGTGGACTCAGTTATGTTGCTTGGGTCGCTGGATCTAATGTTTTGATCAGCTGTGCTGTATGCTGTGCAGGCAGGGTGGTGGTATGTGGATGAGTTCTGGTGGTTCCATGGCACTGGGGGATGGGAGGCTGTGCAGGATACCTGGTTCAGAGCTGCTTAGCTGGTACTATTTGTGTTCTCCTTCACCAGCTGCTCAGCTGGTCCCTGCTATTTTCTCCTTCAGGTTTCTTGACTACAAGGAGGTTGGTGTGTGGGAAAAATCCCTTCACCTTATTTCTGCTCCTATAGCTCTGTGCCAGCAGGGCAGCCAGGCTCACGGACAGAATTTAGCTGGATTCCTGTTTGCTGGAAGCTCTAAGTCTCTCCTGCTTCTTTGCTGTGGTTGATAATTCCTACACCGTCATTTCTTGGTAGAAGAGTGTGTTTTGCTGTTTTTCTGCTTAGTTCCCTCCCTAGGCTGCCTTGGCATGACTACTAAGTCGCCTGCTTACCCCAATTTTGGTTTTTTTTGAGGTAGAGTTTCACTCTAGCCCAGGCTGACCTGGAACTCACAGCAATCCTCCTCTCTCTGCTTGAATTAAAAGCCACCACACCTGACCTTTCTCTCCTATTTTTCTTTTCCTTCTTTATTTTTAAAAAATTTTTATTTTTAGAGGTAGGGTCTTGCTGTAGCCCAGACTGACCTGGAATTCATTATGTAGTCTCAGGGTGGCCTTAAACTCACAGCTATCCTATCTTAGTCTCCCAAGTGCTGGGGTTAAAGGTATGTGCCACCACGCCCTGCACGCTCGCGCTCACGCTCTCTCTCTCTCTCTCTAATTTTTTATTTATTAACTAGAGACAGAGAGAGACAGAGCGATAGAGAATGAGAATGGGCATGCCAGGGCCTCTAGCCACTGCAAATGAACTCCAGATGCTTGTGCCACCATGTATATCTGGCTTATGTGGGACCTGGAGAACTGAACCTGGGTCCTCAGGCTTTGCAGGTATGTGCCTTAACTGCTAAGTCTTCTCTCCAGCCCTCTCTTCTTTTTAAAATGTGCTAATTCTGTGTTTTTCTTAAAGCAGTCCTGTACTAGTGAGCATGTTTTGTATGTTTCAAACACTGCATATTTGTCTTTTGATTATATATAATGCTTTGTGGTCCTAAATGCTACTTATTGGCTATGCTTATATGACCATCACCATGACAGCAGTTATGCTTAAAAAGAATGGTCTTTAATTTGCAGTGGTTTCTTTTCAATGAGCCTGCTACCTTTACTCAAAATATTCCTTTCTCAGCTTGGCAGCAGCTGATATCTTTGTCTTTGCCACTCATAGCGAATGCAATTAATGTAAAACAGTTTTGAAACATCCAATCCTTCTTTCAAACTTTACTTGCACATGTGGATGTTCATGTTTCTCCAGAAAAATGACTGAGTTGTGCTGGTCTCTTGTCAATCCTTACCTTCTTGGAATTTTCACTTTTTCTTAGCAGATGCAGTGCAATAGCTTGTGATCAACATTCCTCTTTGAAATCAGTCAGCAGATGGAAGTGGTTTGCTTGTTTCTTCTTACAGAGCTCACCTCTAGAGTTTGAGTACTTATGGTGCATAATCGTGAGGGTGCAGGGACCTGACCTTGTTATTGCCATCTAAAGAAGTGCAGAGTACGTCAAGGGAGACTAGAGCTCTTCTACCCTGTTAAATATTCTGATGCAGCTCCCTGATTGTCATAGTTACCTTTGTTTTGGTAGCACAGAGAATTGGAACAAAAGCAGCAGATTGTAAGAAAGTTTTGATTTTAGCTTATAGTCTCAACGGAAAGCCTCCACGATGGCAGGGAAACCATGGCATGAGCAGAGGCTGGGTATGACCTCTGCCACAGCAGGTGGAAACATCACAGCATAAGAGTGAGTTGAACTCCAGCAAGGGCAAACTGGCTATAACACCCCTAAGGCTGTCCCCAGCAACACATCTCCTCTAACACAACTCTACCTCCCAAGTTGCTTTCAGGTGGGGATCTAGCATTCAGAACATGTGAGTTTATGGGCGACACTTATTCAAACCACGACTGAGAAAGTCAGTTCCAAGTACTCAGAGAAGCAATATCATGCTAAGTATGAAAACAACCTAAACATCTTCTCATGCTATCCAGAGGAACTTCTTTTTTTAAAAAAAAATTTTTGTTCATTTTTATTTAGTTGAGAGTGACAGAGAGAGAGAGAGAGAGAGAGAGAGAGAGAGAGAATGGCCGTGCCAGGGCCTCCAGCCACTGCAAATGAACTCCAGATGTGTACGCCCCCTTGTGCATCTGGCTAACGTGGGTCCTGGGGAATCGAGCCTTGAACCGGGGCCCTTAGGCTTCACAGGCAAGAGCTTAACCAATAAGCCATCTTTCCAGCCCCAGAGGAACTTCTTAAAGAACAGTTTTCTTTTTTTTTTTTTTTTTTAATTGGGACCCTTTCCAGATTCTTTTTGGGAGCTTACAATTTAAACATACAATATTGAGTTACTCTAAATATAAAAGTAGTATCTATTCAGAAACTAGTAATCTGTAATGCCTTACTTTGCTTTGTTTGTTTATAATAATTAGAAGAATAATAAGCTGGGCGTGGTGGCACACACCTTTAATCCCAGCACTCAGGAGGCAGAGGTAGGAGGATTGCCATGAGTTCGAGGTCACCCTGAGACTACATAGTGAATTCCAGGTCAGTCTGACCTACAGTGAGGCCCTACCTTGGGGAAAAAAAAAATAATAGTTGGAAGAATAATAATTCTGTACTTCTAATCCTAACTCTTCTCTTGGGCCTGTTAAGCAGACATTGACTACTTCAACACCACATCAGAAGCGTTTATTATTTAAGAGAGAGCCAGAGAGAAAGAGGCAGACAAACTAAGTATGGGTGTGCCAGGGCTTCCTACCACTGCAAGTGAACTCCAGATGCATGCACCACTTTGTGCATCTGGCTTTACATGGTGTTGCAGTCAAGTGCACATTGCTGGCAGAAGTCACCCAACTAAGAGCAGCTTTTGGGGAAAAGAGGGGGGCTGATATTGTGGCTTACAGACTCAAGGGGAAACTCCATAGTGGCAGGAGAAAATGATGGTATGAGCAGAGGGTGGACATCACCTCCTCACCAACATCAGGTGGACAACAGCAACAGGAGAGTGCGCCAAACAATGACAAGAGGAAGCTGGTTATAACACCCATAAGCCCACCCCCAGCAATGCACTGCCTCTGGGAGGTGTCAATCCCCAAATCTCCATCAGCTAGGAACCTAGCATTCAGAACACCTAAGTTTATGGGGAACACCTGAATCAAACTACTACCCATGGGTACTGAGGAATGCAACCCAGGCTGATAGGCTTTGTTAGCAAGCACCTTTAACCATTGAGCCATTTCTTTGACCCAGAACCACTTGTTTTTATTACTTGTTCCTTAAATGGTCATTTAATAAATACCTACCACATGGTATACTTATTGAATAATTAAACTGAATTCGTTAAGCACCCATTATATACTAAGTACTTTGATAAGTGTTAGGATATAAATAAAACTGTTTTCCTGGGGCATGTGTCTAGTCTATAGGGCCACTGATTGAATATGTCCTTAAGGGGTGATGAATTTAATAAGAGAAAATAAAGAGACTATACAGGTATATGACAAGGGTCGCAGTTCCTGTCTCATATGTTACAAGAAGGCTTTCCTGATAAAGTAATCCTTAATCCAGGGATTGAATTGTGTCTATGTTTAGATGAGTAGGAGCAAGCTACTCAGTGCCTTCATTTCCTCATATGTAAAGTAAAGATGCCAAGAGAAGATAGTATTCAGTCTGATCATGCTTGCACAGCATGTAAGCCTGGCCTTCAATGTGGCTGCTGTCTTTATCATCTGTTTTCAATTTTTTATTGACAAGTTCCACATATATAGAGAATATACCATGATCATAATCCCCTCCAACCATCTTCCCTTTTCTCCCTCCACTGAATCCCTTCTTTCTAAATACTTTCTCTTCTATTTTGATTGTTTGGATTGTTATTTTATTTTTTTTTTTTTGGCCTCTTGTTATGTAGGTGTCTGTCTTTATGATCTTTTATCATTGTCAAGCATTCTTTTATTTGAGTATTTGTATTTTCTTTGTTTTATGTTTGCTTTGCTGAGGATCAAATCCAGTGCCACTTACATGCTAGAGAAGACTCTGAACTGAACTGTACTCCCAGCCCCCATTTGTTTGTTCATACAAATACACTGGTACATTTACCAAGTGCTAGGTGTTTTCAAAGATGGAAGAAAAATAAAATCTGTTCACAGAACCTAAGATATTACTCAGGTAGCCAAAATGCAAAATTAATACAGGAAGAACACTAAGGAGAGAAAGTGCCAGTTTCTGGGAGGGAACAGAGCAGTCCTTTTTCTCTGAGGGCAGTTGATGGATTGTACTGCTTACTTGGTGCACACTCATACATTTTTTAATGAAATCTAGTACTGCTTGTATTCTAATGTACTTCAAAGTTCATATCTAACCAAGTATTCTGTTGATTAGTAAGCTGTCCCACTAAACTTTTTTGGTTTCTTTTTAAATTTTAAAAAAGATTCACCATTGTTTTAGACCTTTATTATAACAGTATCACATGCTTTAGGGGTACTCAGTGTAGTGAATACCTCTTCTGAAATTAAAAATGAAAACAAAGCATTTTTTATGGCTGCACCATCTGTTGGTTTCATTAAATGTCTGTTCTGATGTTTTCCTGTAATAAAAAGCACTTTTGATACCATTTTGAAATATATTGCTGTATTCCACTGAAAAACAGTACTCTAGGTATAAGAATTAGTAATCATTTAATTTTTGTTTGTTCGATTGACAGTAGCAAAAGTAGCACAGTTCACTGTCGTGATAGGATCTTCAGAGGCTCAGACGGGCCACAGGCTTCATGACTTGAAGTATTCAAACACCACTCACATTTCCCTCTTAAAAGAAGACAGGTGGTGTGGCAAATAGGTTATTGTAGCTTTTGAGGAAAGCATGTGTCAAAATTTTAAAAAAGAGTAAATTGCCTGTTTAACTGGAAAGAGACCAGTGTTAATCAGTGGTAGTATCATTTTACAGCCAAGAACATTATAGAACTTGTTTACTAAAACAAAAGAAAGCAATCAGATATATTAGTTGCTGGAATCTTTTGTTCTTATATCTAAAGACAGTGTAGTGCATTCATGCTTAACATTAAGATGTAAGCCCTGTTTTGGTCTAAACTTTAAACCCTAAAAACCATTCTTTTTAAAATATTTTTTAATCTTTTATTTATTTATTTGAGAGTATGAGAGAAAGAGGCAGAGAAAGAGAGAGAGAGAGAACAAGAGAGAGAACAGATACGCCACCTTGTGCATATGGCTTATGTGGGTCCTGGTGAATCGAACCTGGATCCTATGGCTTTGCATCCAGCCCAAATCCTAAGACCATTCTTTATATTAAGTATTTCCTTTACAATTGGTGGAACACTGTACTTATCTCAGCAAACATACCACCTACCCTGGATATTAAGAAAAGGTAGATTGGGTTGGGGAGATGGCTTAGCGGTTAAGGTGCTTATAAAGCCAAAGGACCCAGGTTTGATTCCCAGGGCCCACTAAAGCTAGATATACAAGGTGGAGCATGCATCTGGAGGCCCTGATATGCCCATTCACTCTCTCTCTGTCCCTCTCTCTCTCTCTCTCTGTCTCTGCCTCTCTGTCTCAAATAAACAGATAAAAATAAATAACTTTTTTTTAAAAAGGTAGATTAATGAATTCCCATGTTGTCGGTAGACTTTAGAAATTCCATGGTAATGTCTCTGCAATGGTTTGTCATAGGATTGGGCTGGAGAGGTGGTTTAGCAGTTAAGACATTTGCCTAAGAAACCTAAGGATCCAGGTTCGATTCCCCAGAACCCGCATAAGCCAGGTACACATGGTGGCACATGTATCTGGAGTTCATTTGCAGTGGCTGGAGACCCTGATGTGCCCATTCTCATTTCATTTTCTCTCTCTCTCCTTCCCTTCCTCCCTCCCTCCCTCTTTCTCTCATAAATAAATTTAAAAACTTCCAATAAATACTACAAGAGATAATCTGCAGGAAAATTTCTCACATGAACCAATAGAGAAATTTGGTGCATTGATGAAAACATACAAAGAAATAGAGCTCTTCGGGTTTTTTTTTTTTTTTTTGGTGGGGGGGGGGGGTCCTGAAGGCAGGGCTTACGTTGGCTCTTACACTTTTTTGCTTAGATTCAGTTAGCCAGAGCTGGCTGGCTGGTGAGACATATTTGTGTCCTTTATGGGGTGTGAGGTTAAGTTTAACCTTTATGTAAATTTTTTCACGGAACTGTTAAAATATAAGAGATTGACTTTCCTTTCAACTGAAAAAAAAAAATCTAAAGCTGGATGTGGTGGTACACACCTTTAATCCCAGCGCTCCAGAGCAAAGGTAGGAGCATTGCTGTGAGTTCAAGGCCACTCTGAGACTCGATAGTGAATTTCAGGCCAGCCTGGGCTATAGTGAAACCCTAACCAAAAAACCCTGCTCCTTAGGATAGACTTCAGAACTAGAGACACTTGGAAGCAGGTTGGTGGGGTGTCTCATTCAATTTCACTTTGAATGTGCTCTAGATTTTTGTATGTAGATTGGAATAACAATATGAGCTGCTTAGAAAGTATGAATTCTATGGACTTGGGGCTCCCTGGCTCAAGGAACTTGATACACATTTCCAGAAAGGGCGGGACATATGGAACACTGTGTGCAGACATTCTTGTCTGTGACACAGAGCTTCAGTTGATGGGAGTCATTTCAGATCAGGGTATTCTGCTTTGAAGCCATTACTCTGGTTTCAGTTCATAGATAACCTAGTAGAATAGTCAGCCTTTTCCAGTTCAGGTTGACAGTAAAAACAAAAGAAACTAAATAGTCTATTACTTGGCTTTACTTATAACATTTAGTAGTTCTATGCTAAAGCATATATTGAATCAGTAAGAATGAATCACATGAGGTTTGGTTCCTTTTGTTTATGTAGGTTTGTTTACTTGCTGTTTAAAACAGAATTTAAAGAGGGAAATGAAAATTCTTCTGTTCATGTATATATTACCATAGTTTCTTACATAAATAGAGTGTGGAACAAGTCAGGGAATGGAAGAAGCTAGTAAGAGTTGATGTTTCTCATGTTGTACCAAATGTTACAAAGTAATTAACTCATTCTGCTCTAGTAGCAACCATCTGACAGAACTGCTCATGGTGCTCCAGGCTTAAAAAATGAGTAATAGCAGGGTGTGGTGGTGCACACCTTTACTCCCACCAGGAGGATGAGGATTAAGGCTATTTTGGACTACATGAAGCACTGTCTAAAAACAATAACAAAAACCCAAACATGTCCCAAGAAAAGTGGAATGATCCCAGTTTTCTGAGGTAGGGAGCACATTTATAAGTATCTGATTCTGGATTTTAGTCTATCTCTGTCTACTACAGAGTTCTTTATATCTTCTTTGCCACCCAATAGTCTAACAAGATCAGGAAGTTATAATACTGTTGTTCCTACATGGAATGATATGTGTTTATTGGTGAAGAAGTGAAAAGGAAGCAGTGTGGGATATATTTATTAGAATGTACTGTTGTAACTATCCCATTTTGTCATTAGTTATTACTGCTGATTGTTTACTATGTGTTATTTATAAGTTGTTTTTTATGGTAATGCTACAGTTTGGATCTTCAGTGTTGCCCGGTGGCCTGCAGGTTTAAGGTTTGGTTTTAGCACGTGATTCTAGTGAAAGGTCATGGAATAATAAGGTGATGTAAACTAGTGGAAGTTAGGACATGGGGTCAAGCCCTTGAGGGGGATGCTGGAATCCAAACCCTCCTCATTGCTTCCTGGCCACCATAAGGTGTGAAGAGACTCTTGCCTCCTTCTTTGAGTATGATATTATTGCCACAGGCCCAGCCCAAAGGAACAAGAATATGTGATTGGGCCAAAACTCTGAAACCTTGAGCCAAAAGAAACCCCTCCTCCTTATAAGCTGATTATCTGTGTATTAGCTGGTATCCTGTCACAGTAATAGAAAACATTCACTAGGAAACTTGGGACATCCATAGCAGGTGAGGGAAAAGCGATACATTTGACTTTTTTAGTGGCATATAATTATTTGCATTTGTCTTAAGGATAAAAGAAAGATGAAATATTCAGTCAAAAAATACAAGTAATAGAGCAAACATTAGACACCACAAGTCATAAATCTACAGATTTGTAAAATAAAATGATATGGGCTGGAGGGGTGGCTTAGTGGTTAAGATGCTTGCCTGCAAACCCTAAGGACCCAGGCTTGAATCCCCAGTACCCACATAAGCCAGATGCACAAAGTGGCACATGCGTCTGGTGTTCATTTGTAGTGGCTAGAGCCCCTTGTGTGCCCATTCTTTCTCTCTATCTGCCTCTCTCTTTCTCCCCTTCTTCCTCTCATAAATACATATTTCTTAAAATGATATGGACAAGATCTTTGGAGTTTAGTGGTTGTAATGCAACTTGGTAACGTGAGCTTGCCTAGCATGTAGGAAGCTCTGGTTTTGATACCCAACACTGCATAAACTGGTCATGATGGTATATGCCTGTAATCCTAGCACTAGAGAGGTAGAGGCAGGAGGATCAGGAGTCAGGATCATTCTCTATTACATAGCAAGTTTGCGGCCACCTAGGCTACATGAGGCCCTGTTGAAGAAAAAGATTGAAACCTTCTTTGATTAGCTCCTGAGTTACACAAACATTGCCTGTGACTTGTTGGTAATAGAGCCTCCTAAGAAACTTGATCTAGTCTGTCAGAACCCACATAAAATACTGGGCATGGCCATGCATGCCTATAACTACATTCTGTGGGGGACAGAGACTAGAGAATAGCTGGTACTCATTAATGAACAGAGTTCAAAGTGCAGGAAGAGACCCCATTTCAGTCAATCTGTGCATGAGTAATAAGAACACTCAACATTCTCTTCTGGCCTCTGCACACACATGTGTATACATCAAACATATCACACCACACATACTTAACACACACACACACACACACACACACACACGCACACACACAGTTTCCTTTGCTTGTATTGTCCTCAATTGGAAATCTTTAATTGTTCATTTAAAGCTTAGGATTTTTTTTTCTTCCCAATACCAGCTATGTGCTTTCTAAAATCTATAGGTTTGATATTTAAATATGCAAAAACTATGTATGTTCATATAGCATGCATATGTATGTGTATGCATACATGTGTGCACCCCAAACATGAACTCACAGCCCCAAATATAAAACAATCAAAAGAAATCAGTGTTCCTATGGTTTTCTGCCCTGTTACTTTAGGTATATTGTAGTCTCTGGGGGAATATAGAGAGAAAGAATAGGAAAAGTTTGAGCTTAGAAAGTGTTAACTTAAACTTGACTTTACTTCTACTCACATTTGTTAGCTTTGAGATTTTTATTTTATTTTATATTTTATTTTATTCTTCAAGAGTCTTGCTTGCAATAAAGTATGGCGGCTCACACCTATAATCCCCTACTTGGGAGGCTAGGCCAGCTTGAGCTACTTAGCAAGAAAGAGCCTCTTTAAAAAAAAAAAAAAAAATTGGCTGGAGAGATGGCTTAGCAGTTAAGGCACTTGCCTACGAAGCCTAAGGACCCATGTTCTCTCCAGA
Organism: Dipus sagitta; assembly: GCA_036346955.1. Taxonomy (NCBI): domain Eukaryota; kingdom Metazoa; phylum Chordata; class Mammalia; order Rodentia; family Dipodidae; genus Dipus; species Dipus sagitta. The sequence goes on from CM070788.1 coordinate 29,195,715, forward strand.
TGCACAAAGGTGAAGCAAGCACAAGGTCGCACATGCCTACTAGGTGGCACAAGTGGCTGGAGTTCAATTGCAGTGGCTGAGGCCCTGGTGCACCACTTCTCTATCTCTCCTCTCTTTCTCATTCTCTTTAAAAAAAATTAAAATAAAAAATTATAAAAATTTAAAAACAAATAGAAGTATTTCCTCTGAAATTCTAACTTCAGTAACATAATTCTTTGTTAAAAGATATGGGATGGTGGCTGGACATGGTGGCACATGTCTTTAATCCCAACACTTGGGAGGCAGAGGTAGGAGGATCACCATGTATTCGAGGCCACCCTGAGACTTCGTAGTGATTCCAGGTCAGCCTGGGCTAGGGCAAGACCCTACCTTGAAAAACAAAAACAAAAGCAAAAAAAAAAAAAAAAAAAAAAAAAAAGGATATGGGATATGGGAAAAGGGATGGAGAGATGATGCAGTGGTTAAAAGTGATTGCTTGCAAAGCCTGATGGCCCAGATTCCACTTAAAGCCAGAAGCACAAAGTGGCACACACGTCTGAAGTTCCATTTGCAGTGACAAGAGACCCTGGCGCTCCCATACTCATTCTCTGTCTGGCAGTTTCTCTGTGTCAAATAAATAAATAAATAAACTTTTTAAAAAAAGGATGTGAGGCCAGACGTGGTGGCGCACACCTTTAATCCCAGCACTCGGGAGGCAGAGGTAGGAGGATTGCCGTGAGCTTGAGGCCACCCTGAGACTCCATAGTGAATTCCAGGTCAGTCTGGGCTAGAGTGAGACCCTACCTCAAAAAACCAAAAACCAAAACAAAACCAAAAAAAAAAAAGGTTGTGAGAACTGGGGCTGGAGAGATGGCTCAGCCATTAAAGTGTTTGCTTGCAATGCCTGAAGGTCTGGGTTTTATTCCCCAGTACCTATGTAAACCCAGATGCACAAAGTAGCACGTGCATCTGGAGCTTGTATGCAGTGGCAGGAGGCCCTGGAGTGTCCATATTCCCTCCCTTGCATATAAATAAAAAACATTTTTTTAAAATAAAAAGATGTGGGGGTTGGAGAGATGGCTTAGTGGTTAAGGCGCTTGTCTGAAGAGCCAAAGGACCCAGGTTTGACTCCCCAAGATCCACGTAAGCCAGATGCACAAGGGGCCGCATGCATCAGGAGTTTGTTTGCAGTGGCTGGAAGCCCTGGCGCACCCGTTCTCTCCCTCCCTCTCTCTCTCTCTCTGTCTCTCTCTCGCCTATATCTGTATCTATCTCTCTCTCAAATAAATAAATAAAAACAAAATATTTTTTAAAAATGTGGAGAGATGACTTCAGCAGTTAAGGAGCTTGCCTGTAATGCCTAATGACCTGAGCTCAATTCCCCAGTGCCCACATAAAGCCAGATATACAAGTGGCACATGCGTCTGGAGTTCATTTACAGTGGCTGGAGGTCCTGGTGTACCCATTCTTTCTTCTATCTCTTTCTGCTTGCAAATAAATAAATAATAAATAAATAACTAGATAAATAAATGTGAGAACTATTAGTTGGATATGGTAGTACTTACCTATAGTCCCATCTGCTTGGAAGGCTGAGTTAGGAGGGTGGTCTTGAGCTAGAACAGCCAGGGCAACATAGCAAGACCCCCCCCCCCAAAAAAAAGTGAAAACTACCAGTACTGACAATAATTTACATGTGTGTATTTATGTAATCATTTTTTTTTTTTATTCTTTGAGATAGGATTTTACTCTAGCCCAGGCTGGCCTCGAACTCATGGCAGTCCTACCTCTACCACCCTAGTAGTGTGCACACCACAACTGGCTATATAATCTTTTTTGTTGTTTTTGTTTCTTGAGATAGGATCTTGCTCTCTACCCTGGACTGACCTGAAACTCACTAGGTAGTCTCAGGGTAGTCCTGAACTCACAGCAGTCCTCCTAACTCTGCCTCCCTAGTGCCAGGATTAAAGGCGTGCACCACCATGCCAGGTTGTATAGTCATTTTGAGTTGTTCTATTTTCTCTCTGATAACATTTTTCTCTTGTTTTCTTCTTCACTTCCATATTGAATATATCCCAAGGAATAACTCCTCTGTGATTATTATTATTATTATTATTTATTTATTTATATATTTATTTTGGTTTTTCGAGGTAGGATCTCACTCTTTAGCCCAGGCTCTCAGGCTGACCTGAAGTTTACTATGTAGTCTCAGGGTGGCCTTGAACTCATGGCGATCCTCCTACCTCTGCCTCCCGAGTGCTGTGATTAAAGGTGTGCCACCACAACACCTGGCTCTCTATGATTCTTTTATACTACTTCTACTGAAGATTCAAAAGACCCTTCAAATCTGAATTTAAATCTTAAACTGTTAAGACATCTGTTGGATTACTAAGATGACAATGAATTGTTAAGCGCATGAAGACAATTCATGTACCCTTGGCAGATTCTGGTTGGTTTGACAGATATCTCTGCTTGAAGGCTTGCAGTCTTTTTTGTTTGCTTGTGCTTCCCCCATTCCCCTGCCTGCCCCCCCCCCCCCCCCGCTTTGTTTTGAGGTAAGGTCTCACTCTAGCCCAGGCTGACCTGGAATTCTCTGTAGTCACTGCAATCCTCCTACTTCTGCCTCCCAAGTGCTGGGATTACAGGCCTACACCACTACACCTGGCTCAGTTTGTAGCCTTTTAAGCCTTGATCAGGCCTAGTGAAAGTTATTACTGAAGCCAGTGTAAACTAAGTTGGCAAGTCACATTTCTTGAGACAATTTACTGATCCTTCTATTTGCAGATTTGGTGGGAAGTTATGATAGAGATATTTTTATTATGGAAAATTATTTTAAGAAGGAATGTAGATTCATTTTAGAGGGGACAGGGAGACAGACACCTATTTGAAATTCATTCTTTGCATTAATCCAAAGTCTACTGTTTAAAATAGATTATTTTGCAAAACTAGCTCATAAAAATGTGAAGGATTAATTGTTATAAAATCTCATCAGTTGCACTATGTAAAATAACTTCTTATTGCTTTAAAATCTGTATGTATCACCTAGTTCTCCTAACTGGACACTGATGCAGAGGAAACTGATTCATTTTTCTTTCTATTATAAACCATGCTGGTAAAGGCCTGGTGAGTGAGCCATCGTGCTATTTTGTGAAATATAAAATTCTTGGTTTATACTGAGTGTGATGCCTTAACTATTTTATTTCCCATCTTGTATGAAAATTTATGGGAGACAGTTTATTCACTTCTTTCTCCTCCTGTTCTTCCTTAACCTCTCCCACTTTCTAAGTTCTATTTCTTCTTTTTCTAGAAACCATACTCACCTCCACAAATGCAGGAGAAGCCCATTTGCTTCTAACTTCTAATTGCCCAGATGACCAGGGCTTTAGCTGAACCTAGTGTGTTTGAAGTTTGTTTTTTTTTTTCTTAATCTATTTTTATTTATGAGAAAGAGGAGAGAGAAGCAGAGAATAGGTGTGCCAGGGCCTTCAGCCACTGCAAATGAACTCCAAGTGCATGTGCTACGTTGTGTATCTGGCTGATGTGGGTCCTGGTGACTTGAACCTGGGTCCTTTGGCTTTGCAGGCACGGCATTAAGCCATCTCTCAAGCCCCACGTTTTATTTTTAAAAATATTTTTATGTATTCACTAGAGAGAGAGAATGAGAGAATGGGCATGCTAGGGCCTGTTACCACTGCAAATGAACTCCAGATGCATGTGCCATTTTGTGCATCTGGTTATACATGGGCACTGGGGTATCAAACCGAGGCAGAGTCAGGCTTTATGTGCAAGTGCCTTTAACTGCTGAGCTGTCTCTCCAACCCTGGTTTTATTTATTTATTTATGTATTTTTAAATATTTTATTCATTTATTTATTTGAGAGAAGGAGTGGGGAGAGGCAATAGAAAGAATGGATACACCAGGGCATCCAGCCACTGCAAATGAACTCCAGACGCATGTTCCACCTTGTGCATCTGGCTTATGTGGGTACTAGGGGATTGAACCTGGGTCCTTAGGTTTTGTGGGCAAGTGCCTTAACTGCTAAACCATCTCTCTAGCCCTCCTGTTCTTTTTTTTCTCCCACCTTACCTCCTTCTTCTCTTTCTCTCTCTCCTTCTCTCTCTTTTCTTTTTTCTTTTCTTTTTTTTTTTTCTTTTCTTTTCTTGAGAAAGAGGTAGATAGAGAGAATGGGCTCACCAGAGCCTCTAGCCACTTCTAATGAACTCCAGACGCATATGGGATCCTGGTTTTATTTATTTATTTTTTAATATGTTATCTGGCTTCAAACTGAAGTCCTCCTGCCTTAGCCTCCCAAATACTGGCATTATAGGTATGTGCTACCAAGACCTCCTTAGTTTGATGTTTGGACCAGAAGTATATAACTTTCTATTTTTCTTTGTGTATTTTGAGACAGGCTCTTGCTCTGTAGTCTAAGCTTCCTTGGAATTCACAGAAGTCTTGCTTCTGTCTCAGAAATGCTGGAATTCCAGGTATTATACCACCATGCCAAGCATAAGTTATATCTAATTGATATGGTTAAAGTAATGATAGAATTCAACACATTCTATTTCCAAGATAAAGGAAGTATAGTAAGTGGTGGTATCTGTGAAGCACAGGGACCTGTGCCATCAGAAAGGGGTTCCAGGGTCAAAGGGAAGTGGCAGGCCACAGTGGAGAAGGTGATCTACCAGAACTCTTGGTATGTCTAATGGGAGGTTCGGCAGTGAACAGAATTCTGGCCCTTGTTTGTTTATTCAGAAGTGAGTCCTCTAACATGGGAGATTATAAATCGAAGAAGGAATTGCACTTAGTGCTGATGTGGAGTGTGAGATATCAGAATTGATGTAACAGGCTCATGTTTAAATGGAGGGATAAAAAATGCCACCTGAAATCTCTAAAGTTGAGCCCCAGCCACAGTTCCAGTATGGTCTGCAAAGCTACAGAAAGGAGGTGAGAGTGCCTGCTCTGCTAGCAGCCTCTTCATAGTGCAACCAGGAGACCCCTGGAGAAAAGCAGTAGCCACTCGTGAGGTAGTGTCTAGCACCAGAAGTCTTGTCTTGAGTAGTATGTCCCTCTGTGGAATTTAAGACTAACAAGGGTAAATAGCTTCTTCTATTTCCTTGCTAATTACTTGAGAGCAATCTATTCTCTTTACTATACTCAGATGTTCTCCCCCAGCTTGAATGATTGGTCTTGAAGTCATTGTAGTGTACTTGTTTATTGTAATGAAATCAAATACATGATGGCACAATGTATTGTGCCAAGTAAGTAGTTTTGTAAAATGTATGTGTGCCTCTAGTGGACTGGATTATAACTTTTTCTGCATTTGATAAATTGGATCAAATATTTTCTTGCCAGGCATGGTGACTCATGCCTTTAGTCTCAGGCTGAAGTAAGTTCAAGGACAGCCTGGGGCTATAGAGTGAGTTTCAGGTCTGCCTGGGCTAGAGTGTGACTCTGCCTCCAAAAAAAAACAAAAGAAGTTTTTCTCTTCTGGCAAAACATATTTACTAAGGCTGATCCTGTATACCATTTGTGCACTAAACTGAAATGCCAGAAGTCTAGACCATGGTTCTAGCTCTGTCCCTAAAGAAACAAGCATCATAGGTGCTCTTTGAACCTTACCTTGGTGTTCTATCAGTAAAGAGTTGGTCTAGGTGAACTTTAGTTCTGGATTCAGGACCTAGCACTCCCTCAAAAGCAATTGGATATAAGAAATGGATTGTGTTAAAGTTAGTTGGACATTTTCACAGTACTCGGTTATTGATTCAGAAAATTGTTCCTAAAGAGTTTTTTAAAAGACTGAACAAAATACATATATGTATTTATGCATGGAGTTGCCACAGTATGACTCTGACGTTTGATAGATGAGCTCTCCCAGCACCCAGTGCGTGGTGTGCTACACCAAACAAACTGAATGGTACAACTAGCACAAAAGCTCTTGATCTATTACTCAAAAGAGAGAGAAAGAAAGAAAGAGTGTGTTAGTTTGAGTAGGATGTATTACTGGAAATCTCAGCTCCTGTGGTGAACATAGTTGTCTGGTCTGCTTGTTACCAAGGTGAAGAGTGTATGAGTGCCACAGAGAGGATTGGGGCAGGGAAGGCCACATTTCCAGTATTGCAGCTGCTCCTTGTCTCCTTGTGAGATGTGATGTTCATGTGGTAGAAAGCATCAAGTACTAAGTAAGGAATTTTTCTGAAGTCTCAATTCTTGTGCCTGCAGGTGGTCAAAGAATGAATCCAGCTATACCGAAAGCAGATTTGAGTTCTGAGGGTCTCTTCTCTAAGATGGTATTAAGTACCCTAGGTCAAGTGTGGAGGAATAGTACATGCTACAGAAGAAGTAAAGTCCTCAAAGAGCCTCACATCTGTGTTGCTTAGGAAGCCTCAGAAAGAGCTGCTCAAAGCCCCATTTAGGGCATTGTTAGACAGTTCTTTTAACACATGAATCCATTTCATGTGATTATAAAATTGTGGCCTGGAAATTGAGCAGCCATGGTACTGCATTTCAGATCACATTTATAATAAGCTGTAATACAGTAAACATTTCATATGGATATAAGAAAGGCATTACTTGTAATCACAAGTATATCTTCAATTAAAGTGTTTCTGAAACTCAATTTAACAAAGCAAACAAATTTCCTAGCATTAGTAACATAATTGTTTTCACTGTTCAGCCTTAATTTCTAAAATGTAATTTAAGAAAAAAAAAGTTGCTTAAAAAACAAAACTAGCAGAAAATGAAACTGGCTACTTTTCAGTTCATTGTATATTTATATGATGAGAGGGAGAAAATTAGGTTCTCGGGGCTAGAGAGATGGCTCAGCAGTTAAACTGCAAAGCCCAAGTACCTGAGTTGGATGCCCCATTACCCACATAACGCCAGATGTACAAGGTGGCATTTGCGTCTGGAGTTTGTTTGCTAGTGGCCCTGGCATGCCCATTCTCGATCTGCCTTTCTCTGTGTCTCTCTTTTTCTCTCTAACAAATAAATAAATAATAAAATATTTTTTTTTTAAATCATTCTTCAATTCCCTGATTTGCTAAACCATTGCCAGTCTGGGTCACTCGAGGGAACTTTTCTTTTTCTTTCTTCTTCCCTCCCTCCCTCCCTCCCTCCCTCTTTCTTTCATTTTTGGGATTTTTTTGTATGTTTGTTTGTTTTTTTTTGTTGTTGTTTTTTTTTTTTTTTTTTTTTTTTTTTGGTTTTTCAAGGTAGGGTTTCACTTTAGCCCAGGCTGACCTGAAATTCACTATGGAGTCTCCGGGTGGCCTCGAACTCATGGCGATCCTCCTACCTCTGCCTCCCAAGTGCTGGGATTAAAGGCGTGTGCCACCACACCTGGCCCTTGGCTGGTTTTTTTGAGGTAGGGTCATGCTCTAGCACAGGCTGACCTGGAATTCACTCTGTAGTCTCAGGGCGGTCTTGAACTCCTACATTTGCCTCTGAAGTGCTGGGATTAAAGGCATGGGCCACCACACCCATCCATCTTTCTTTCTTTTTTTTAAGAGAGCCCAGGCTGACCTTGAACTCAGAGCAATCCTCTTCCTCTGCCTCCTGAGTGCTGGGATTAAAGGCATGTACCACCACACTCAGCAACTCCGGGCTTCTTATTTCATGATTAACTAGGTTGAATTTTTCTGCTAGTGAATGGCCAGGCTAATAGGATAGTTGAGACAGGGATCTCCTACTATCCCTTCTCTCCCTCCTCTACTTTTTATAGCAAAGATGATTTGTTCTGTTTCATGGTGGGGGGCAGGGTGTTTACAAGAGACATTATTCATCAGTAAAACTATTTAGTTTAGATGTCACGAGAAAATATGTTTTACCAATTAAACTTTTAATAAAGCATTATTATTCTTAGCTAACATCATTAAAACTTGGGATAATTTTCTTTGGTGTTCTCAAATTAAGATTTTTTTTTCTAAAACATAACTTAAGGAAAAAGGAAGTGCAAGTTTGAGCCCAGCCTGAACAATGTAGAAAATTTGAGGCCAACTTAACATACCTGTTAGGACCCTGTTTTAAAAACGAACAACAAAAATAAAGAGATTTGTGCTTTAAAAGAAATTAGTAATTAGATAGCCACAGTATTAGAAGCGATAATAACAATAAAGTGTTTTATAAACATTTAAGAAAATAGCAAAAGGTTTTATTCTAATCCACCTGAAAAGTATTTACATGGGCTCTAGGGAGGAGTCTTCCAGCTCAGCTCCAGCTTAATTTCACAGTGATCTGCAGTCTAAGCATGTGGAGTCTTCAGCAATAGGGTCTTACCATATAGTTGTTGGGCAACCAAGAACCTTGGCAATAACCTACAAAGCTTTGGATGCATCAGGGGAACTCCTTGGTCAACAGGTTGCCTAAAGGTATCCCATACCCGGCTCTAAATTTTTTCTAATAGGAATATATGGCTTTTGTGTTCAACATTATAATGGGCATCTTTATCTCTTCTGACGGACTAGTTTTGGCTTGAAGTTTAGTTTATCAAATATAGGAATTGCTATAGCAGCATATTTACAACTTTCATTTGCTTGGAAGGTTGATTTCCTACCCTTGACTCTCTTGCCTTTGTGAGTTATATGAATTTCTTAGAGACATTAGACAGTTGGATCTTGTTACTAAAACTCAGTCAAATAACTCATGTTTTGATTGGTGAATGAAATCCATTTGTATTCAAAGTTATTATTGGAAAGGTTTTGCTCTTAATTTGATTTTATTGATTTAAAGTGATTTTAGGGGCTGGAGTGATGGCTTAGTGGTTAAGCGCTTGCCTGTGAAGCCTACGGATCCTGGTTCGAGGCTTGATTCCCCAGGACCTATGTAAGCCAGATGCACAAGGTGGGGCATGCATCTGAAGTTCATTTGCAGTGGCTGGAGGCCCTGGCATGCCCATTCTCTCTCTCTCTCTCTCTCTCTCTCTCTCTGTTTCTGTCTGTCACTCTCAAATAAATAAAAATAAAACAAAAAAATAAAGGGATTTTAATGTTTGTTGTTCTGGTCTCTTTATATTAGGGGCTTACTGTGTTATACGTGATTGATTCGTTCTTGGCTCTTTTTCTATTCACCTGGTCCTCTCATAAAATGTATTCTTAGCTGGGCGTGGTGGCATGCCTTTAATACTAGCACTTGGGAGGCAGAGGTAAGAGGATTACCATGAGTTCGAGGCCATCCTGAGACTACATAAAATATGTTCTTTTCTGTGTTCTTGTGGACAAAGCTGTCCTATCCTTCCTCTAGGTATAGTACTTCTTGGAGAATTTTTTTTTTTTTTTTGCAGTGCTAGCTTGGTTGTCATGTATTGTTTTAACTTGCATTTGTTTTTAAAATGCTGTTATTTCTCCAGCATTTTTTTTTTTTTTTTTTTTTTTTTTTGAGGTAGAGTTTCACTCCAGTCCAGGCTGACCTGGAATTCACTATGGAGTCTCAGGGTGGCTTTGAACTCATGGTGATCCTCTTACCACTGCCTCCTGAGAGCTGGGATCAAAGGCGTGTGCCACCATGCCTGGCTTTTTTCTCCAGCAACTTTTAATAGTTAAATTTGCAACCTTGACTAGCATTTATTCACTTTCAGGGCTTGCAAGACATTTCATTCCATGCTTTCCTGGTTTTACAGTTGCTCACAAAAGATCTGCTATTACTCTCTGTTTCTGCCTCGCTCTGAGTTGGCATTTCCCCCTCACCACTTTTAATGTTGCTTCATTGCTTTGTTTTGTTGTTGTTGTTGTTGGTGGTGGTGGTGGTGGTGGTTTTGTTTTTTGTTTGTTGCGGGGTCTCACTCTGACCCAGGCTGCCCTGGAATTCATTCTGTAGCGCAGGCTGGCCTCGAACTCACTGTGATCCTCCTACCTCCTCCTGAGTGCTAAGATTAAAGGCGTGGACTGCCACACCTGGCTTGCTTTGCATTTTTGACATTTTGATTATGATATATCAAGGAAAAGCTCTTCTCTGGCCATGCCTCTTTCTAAATGCTGCTTGTGTTTGTATGCCTGTTTCTGTCTAGATTTGGAAAATTCTTTTTTTTTTTTTTTTTTTTTTTTTTTTTTTTTTTTTTGGTTTTTCGAGGTAGAGTCTCACTCTAGCCCAGGCTGACCTGGAATTCACTATGGAGTCTCAGGGTGGCCTTGAACTCACGGCGATCCTCCTACCTCTGCCTCCCGAGTGCTGGGATTAAAGGTGTGCGCCACCACGCCCGGCCTAGATTTGGAAAATTCTTGATATAACTTCATTGAATAGATTGTTGAATAATTTTGACTTTATCTCAGCTCCTTTTTTGAAAAGTTTTTTCTTTTTTAAATTTATTTGTTATTTTGTTTTTTTAATTTTTAGATTTATTTTCAATATTTTTATTTTGTTTTTGTTTTTTATTTATTTGAGAGCGACAGACAGAGAAAGAAAGAGGCAGAGAGAGAGAGAGAGAGAGAGAGAGAGAATGGTCGTGCCAGGGCTTCTAACCACTGCAAACTAACTCCAGACACATGTGCCCCCTTGTGCATCTGGCTAACGTGGGTCCTAGTGAATAGAGCCTCGAACAGGGGTCCTTAGGCTTCACAGGCAAGCTCTTAGTGGCTAAGCCATCTCTCCAGCCCTATTTTCAATATTTTAAAATATTTATTTATTTGAGAGAGAGAGAGAGAGAGAGAGAATAGTTGCACCAGGGCCTTCAGCCACTGTAAATGAACTCAGATGCGTGCACCACCTTGTATATCTGGCTTACATGGGTCCTGGGGAATCGAACCTGGGTGGCTTCACAGGCAAATGCCTTAACCACTAAGCCATCTCTCTCCAGCCCTTGGCCTCTTCTTGATCATGCAATTTCTCCTGCTTGGTAGGGATTCAGCTGCTGCTTCTAACTCAGATTATTAGTTTGGTCTCTTGACTGGAACCCCTAACTTCTTGGAAGTTTGGGTCCTGTTTGTTAATTTTTTTTTTTTCTTTTTTTATAGAGCCGGGTGCAGGTGACGCATGCTTTTAATCCCAGCACTTGGGAGGCAGAAGTAGGAGGATTGCCATGAGTTCAAGGCCACCCTGGGACTACAGAGTGAATTCCAGGTCAGCCTGAGCTAGAGTGAGACCGTACCTCAAAAAAACAAACAAACAAAAAAAAAACAAATAAAAAATTCTTTATATATGTCTGTGTGTGGCATTGCTCATTCAGCTTTGTCCTCTGTTGCTGAAATTCATCCTTTTGGTTGGTCATCTTTGTTTATCTTGCTTTCTGCTCTGTTTTGTTTTAAATATGTATTCATTTATTAGAGAGAGAGAGAGAGAGAAAGGTAGAGACAGAATGGGTGCTCTATGGCCTCCAGCCACTGCAAATGAACTCCAGACCTGTGCACTGCTTTGTGCAGCTGGTTTTACCTGGGTCTTTTGACTTCACAGGCAAGCACTTTAACTGCTAAGCCATTTCTCCAGCCCTTTGTTGTGTGTTTATTTGATTTATTTTATCATTTCCAAAATTTCTGCTTGGTTCTTTTCAACATCTCAGTTTCCTTGTTGAGTTTTTTCTTCATACTCTTAATTTGTTTCTTCAAGTTAAAGTGATTATTTCATCCACTTTAATAACTTTCTTATATTGGTCCTGGATTAGTTACATTTTTCATATTAGAGTCCTGAGTTGATTTCTATCTGATTTAGACCTCTCTGTGGTCCCCCTTTAAAGATACGACTTAGAAATCTTTTCCTGGCATTTCAGTTATCTCATTATCTTTTTTTTTTTTTTTCCAGTATTGAGAAGTTGTCAGCTTGGAAGGGTGTATGACAGTTACCTTCTTATTGCTGGGACTAAGCACCTGACCTGAAGCAATTTATAGAAGGAAAGGGTATATTTCTGTCTTACAGTAGTATCAAGAGAAAGTTTCCACATGGAAGAAAGCATAGCAAAAGCAGGCAACTGGACACATCTCCACACAGCAGCATGGAGGAAGGAGAGAGAGTGAGATGGCTCATACCAGCAAGTAGGGCTGGACCTGGAATTCCATAGAATCCCATGGTGACATACCTTATCTAGAAAGGCTCGGCCCCCAAAGGTATATGAGGCTTACCACAAACAAATGGGGCCATGGGAACATTTTACATCAAAATCACTGCAGGTTCTTACAGGGAATGCTCTGATATTTTTGTTTTCCTTCATTGTATTTTGCACATCTTGTTGGGATGTATATGTATATCTTTTGGTTTTTAGTTTCCCTTCTTTTCCCACTACTTGGTGGTGTTTCATTTGTCTTGATGGGTTGTTTTCACTTGGATTTATGTTTAGGGAGAAAGCCAAACTACAGTAACAATGATGATGGTTCAACAATATTTGCATTTCACTGTTATCCCCTATTAGGTTTAGAAACAGTGGCACTAGCATCCTGGTTGAGGAAGTATAAGTTGTAGGTTTGGGGAAGGGAGGGTGGCTAAAGGTATCAACATTTAAGTAGTGAAGCAGGATCGTAGGTAAGTTAAAGTAAGAATGGAAGACATTTTGCCAAGCATACCAGTAACCAGATACAGTATTCTTTTTTTTTTTTAATTTTTTGTTTGTTTGTTTTTGTTTTTTCAAGGTAGGGTGTCACTCTAGCCCAGGCTGACCTGGAATTCACTATGTAGTCTCAGGGTGGCCTCAAACTCACAGCAATTCTCCTGCCTCTGCCTCTGCCTCTGCTTCTGCCTCTCAAGTGCTGGGATTAAAGGCGTGCGCCACCACACCTGACTCATTATTCTTAATAAGCACGAAGGTTGTGTCAAATACTTTTTAGAGAAAAAGTAAAAGCCACACATCTTAATCATTCTCAGACCAAATTTCATGTACCTAGAAAATAACTTTGCAGCAAATAGTTTTTATCCTTTTTCCAAAGGTAAGGTCTTAAGGCTGGCCTCAAATTCACATCAATCCTCCTACCTCTGTCTTTCAAATGCTGGGATTAAAGACATGTGCCACCATACCTAGCCCAATCTCAGCAAATAATAAATGACCACAACTACCTTATTTATGTTTATAAATCCTCAAAGGCTTAATAATAAGCAGCTGATCTCTCTCCCTCTTTCTCTCTGTCAAATAAATAAAATAAGTTTTAACAGAGGGGCTGGAGGGATCGCTTAGCAGTTAAGGGGTTTGCCTGCAAAGCCAATGGACCCAGGTTCGATTCTCCAGAACCCATATTAGCCAGATGCACAAGATGGCACATGTGTCAGGAGTGCCTTTGCAGTGGCTGGATGCCCTGGCGTACCCTTTCCCTTCCTTCCTCCTTTAACCCTCTCCCCCTCCCCCTTCCCCTTCTCTCTGTCAAACAAATAAAATAATTTTTTAAAAAGAGCAGTTGAATGAGAAGCTAAAAAATGGGGACTTTTTAAAAGAAATAATCTATTTATTTGAGATAGAAACTATACATATATATAGGAATAATAAGGAGTAGGAAAACCTGGATTTAGTCCCCAGCATCACCAAAAAACAAACAAACAAACAAAAAACAGGTTAAAAAGGATAATGGGGCTGGAGAGATGGCTTAGTGGTTAAGGTGCTTGCCTTCAAAGCCTAAGGACCCAGGTTCTATTCCCCAGGACCCATGTAAGCCAGATGCACAAGGTGGCGCATGTGTCTGGATTTGTTTGCAGTGGCTAGAGGCCCTGGAGTGCCCATTCTCTGCTTGTTTGTCTGTCTGTCTGTCTCTCTCTGCCTCTTTCTCTATCTCCAAAATAAATAAATGTAAATATAAAAAAAGATAATGTATTTAAATTGCCTTCCTATATCACAGACAGTAATTAATTGTTCTATCCTCTTTTTTTTTTTTAACAACTAAAGAAGCAGGACATGGTGGTGTATACCTTTTGTAAAATTAGTTAATTTATTTATTTGAGAGAGTGAGGCAGAGAGAGGGAGAGAGAATGGCTGTGCCAGGGCCTCCAGCCACTGTGGACAAACTCCAGACACATGCACCTCCTTGTGCATCTGGCTTACGTGGGTCCTGGGGAATCGAACTGAGGTCCTTTGGCTTTGTAGACAAATGCCTTAACAGCTAAGCCATCTCTTCATCCCCTCTATCCTCTTCTTAACCCCATGAAGAAAAAAAAATCTTGTGCATCCATTTAAAATATATCTTTTGTTTTTTGTTTTGTTTTTGTTTATCAAGGTAGGGTCTCACTCTGGTCCAGGCTGACCTGGAACTAACTATGTTGTCTCAGGGTGGCCTTGAACTCATGGTGATCGTCCTGTCCTGCCTCCCGAGTGCTGGGATTAAAGGTGTGCACCACCACGCCTGGCTTTTTTTTTTTTTAATTTTATTTATTTGGAGAGAAGGAGAGGGAGGGAGGGAGGGAGGGTGGGCGGGCATGCCAGGGCCTCTAGCCACTGCAAACGAACTCCAGATGCTCGTGTCCCTTGTGCATCTTGCTTCCATGGGTCCTGGAGAATCGAACTGGGATACTTTGGCTTTGCAGGCAAATGCCTTAACCATTAGGCCATCTCTCCAGCCCTATTTCTGATAAATATGTTGGCTAAATACTTAAATAGTTATAAGTGTAAGTTACTAAAATAAAGTAATTGCTATTTTTCTGGCTTTTATACAACATTAATACATTAATCTTCACAAATATAATAAATAATAGATAATTTGAGGGAGAAGCATATTAGCACTAAACATTTAAGAATATTTGAGGTCTGGAGAGATAGCTTAGTGGTTAAGATCTTGCCTGTGAAGCCTAAGAACCCCAGTTCAAGGCTCGATTCCCCAGGACCCACGTTAAGCCAGATGCACAAGGGGGCGCGTGCATCTGGAGTTCCTTTACAGTGGCTGGAGGCCCTGGCGCACCCATTCTCTCTCTCTCTCTCTCTCTATCTGCCTCTTTCTCTCTCTGTCTGTCACTCTCAAATAAATAAATAAAAATAAACAACAAAAACAAGCCTCAGTTTCTCTAAAAAAAAAAGTATTTGATTTCATCATTATCAAGTGTCCTGTTTGGAGTTTTACCTCATTGTTGTTTTGTGAGGGTCTTACTGTAGCCTGGGCAGGCCTCACTGGCCTCCAGCTAAAGGCCCTTCTCCTAACTCATCCAGCCTCCTGAGTGCTGGGGTTAAAGGCACAAACCACCATACCCCGCTCAAACTGTTTGATTTTATGAGAGATTATTGAAGTAAGATTAGATGTGCTTGTCATTGTACTTGTGTTATAAAGGAAGTGTTAGACATGCATATTGCATGTTGGCCTCCTCCTGTAAAGATAGGTTGTAAAACTTTCCCCTGTTGTGTGTCAGTTTTATTATCTTAAGCAGTGAATTAATGGTCTTGTTAAAATTCTTTTCATGCTTAATACTAAAGAGACAGGGTCATTGAATTGTTGAGTTTGGTACTCATTTGACGAAATCACTGCATTTTTTAAAATATTTTATTTATTTGACAGAGAGAGAGGGAGAGAATGGTTGTACCAGGGCCTCCAGCCACTGCACACGAACTCCAGATGCTTGTGCCCCCGTGTGCATCTGGCTAATATGGGTCCTGGGGAATCGAACTTGGGTCCTTCGGCTTTGCAGGCAAATACCTTAACTGCTGAGCCATCCCTCCAGCCTTGCATTTTCCTCATATTACCTGGCAAAGGTGCTATTGTTGCTACTAGGATGTTTTCCTTTTAACTAGTCATAGCCATGGAAAGGTCATTTAATCCAATAAGGGCTTCTCATTTGGACTAGAAATCTAACAAAAGCTTTGCAGCTGTGAGTTGCAGCCCATTTTAAAATTAAACTATTGTAAATCCTTAATGACAGAAATTCTGCAATTTGCCTGTGTTTGTGCTGCATCTAGAATAGCAAACAGCAGAAGTGCTACAGGTCAGAAATATGTGCAGTTGGAAAAGGAAGAAAAAGAAACTGAACAGATTATTGTCCTTGCTTTAAGCCACTATGTGATGCCCACTGCCCTTAATCAGTCATGTACCACCTCATGTTATACCTACAGACTCCCAAGTGGAATGCAGTCCTTGTAAAAAAAAAAATTGCTCAATGCAGCTTATTAGGCCATAAGTAAAATAGTTCACAAATGTATTCTCCCTTTGCCTTCTGTGTTAGTTTTTAGCCTAGAGCCTAGATTCCTGGAGGAAGATGCAGATTTTTTATTCACAAGGACTTTGAGTTAATTGTATTTATTTTATTTATCTATTTACTTCTTGCATTAGAGGTCAAATCCAGGGTCTCAGGCATGCTAGGAAAGCATTCTGCTGAGATACACCCTCAGTATAAGAACTTGAATTTTGACAGGTTAGTTCTTATATTTATGTAAGTCACCTAAACTCTCTGCCTTGAGTTTTTTAATTTTTGGAAACATCTCTCTCTCTCTCTTTTTTTTTCTTTCCGAGGTAGGGTCTCACTCTAGCCCAGGCTGACCTGGAATTCATTATGTAGTGTCAGGGTGGCCCAAACTCACAGTGATCCTCCTATATCTGCCTCCCAAGTGCTGGGATTAAAGGTTTGTGCCACCACATCTGGCTGTGTTTTTAATTGATATGCTTAAGCTTCTCTGTTTTAATTCATATTTTAAAATTTACATACAACAAATTTACTTCCTGGTGTCCAATTCTATGAGTTTTGGCATACACACACATGCATATGGCCACCACTAGAATTGACACGCAGAACAGTAGCATCAACCCCAACCCCAAATTACTAGAAACAGAGAGAATGGGCATGTCATGGCTTCTGACCACTAAAAGTGAATTCCAGACTTATGTGCCTCTTTGTGCAACTGGCTTTATAGGTATTGGGGGATTGAACCTAGGTCAGGCAAGTGCCTTTAGCCTCTGAGCCACCTTTCCAGCCCTTTGGAGCCTTTTGAAGACAGCTTAGGAACAGGTTAACACATGCCTGCAGCATGGAGAGACTCAGTGCTATGAGAGAGTGAGTAGTCTTTGTGTGTCATATAGTTGGCTTTTTATACTTACGGGGACAGAAGTTTCTGTGCTCAATTTCCAATGTAAAAGCATGAAAAGGCATAATTTTGAACTTTGAAGCCTGTACTTCATGTTTGAGCAGGAAAATGACCTTAACTGTTCCATTCTGCATTTAGTTTCCACAGTGCTGGTTTTTGTAATGGCTGGTGGGAGATGATAGAACATTGTTGTATAAGATGGAAGGCAGCTATGCTCACCACTATATCACCAAGGCAGACTGTTGCATCAGATGGGGTGGCCTGTATATTTTATATTTTAAACTTTCTAAGCCTATGTCTTACGTAAAGACATTTTAACTTAAGGTAATTCAATTCATACCTTTTAAGATAGTTCAGTGAGCCAGGCATGGTGATTCATGTCTGTAATCACAACACTTGAAAGACTGAGGCAGAAACATCACTGTGAGCTTGAGGCCAACCAGGGGTACATAGTGAATTCTCCAAATCTGCTTGAGCTAGAGAAGAACACCTTGTTTCAAATAAAAGTGGGGTGGGGGGAAGGTGTTGGGTAGCTGGCTTAGTGGGTAAACTTCCTGCACAAGTATGAGAGCCCAAGACTGCCTGAGTTTGAATCTTCAGAACCCATTTAAACAGCTTGGCTTGACCATAAGCATCTATAACCCCAATTCCATAGGGGAGCAGAGACCCAAGAATCTTGGGAACTCACCAAAAAAAAAGAGAAAAGCCAAATCTGGGATCAGTAAGAAACACTGGCTTTAAAAAGAATGGAAAGAGGGGGTAATGGGGGGATATGCACATATCACCACACACACACAAGCAAAAACAATAAAGATTGTGGAGTGGGGACTCAGTTGATAAAATGCTTGCCTCACAGCATGAGGACCTGAGTTCAATTTCTAGAACCCATTTTAAAAAAACAGGCTCTATGGCATGCACCTAAAATTCCAATGTTGGTGAGGTGGATACAAGTGAATCCCTGGAGTTTACTGGCCAGCCAGTCTAAACTAATTGGCAAAGACCAGGCCAGTGAGAGATCATGTCTCAATAAAAGGTGGATGGTGTTCCCGAGGAACAAGAACAGCACCCAAGGTAGTCTCTCAACACACATAAGCACACCCACACACACAAACAGATGCAAACACATTTAAAAATAACAATACAGATTGGAGTTCAAATTAAATAAAGAGATCACTGATTTATCATATGCATACCAAATGCTCAATGAATGTTATTAATGTTTATATAATAATAAATGATGCAGTTTAAAAAGTGGTTAATAATGCTTGGCCTTTGCCTGGCTTTTCTGTGAAAACATCTTTCTTTCTCTGCCTTTTCTGTGCCTATTCTTCATTGTCACAGGAGAAATGCCACTTTTGCCATCATGAGAGCAAAGCCCTGTGGTGGCCTTGCCTCCCTTTGAGGCACCAAATGGAGGAGAGAACACATAGGAGTTATGCATCTGGGTGAAAAGACAGATCTTTTAGTGGGAAAGGCTTTTGTTTTGTCTTGTTTGAGAAAGGGTGCAGAACAAGGCTTGGAGATCTTGTGGCTTACTCTTTTTTCCCCTTGTGATGCTAAGGATTGAACAGAGGGTCTCATATGCTAGGCAAGGGCTCAACCACAGCTACCTCTCCAGTCTTGGCTTTTGTTTGTTTGTTTGTTTGTTTTTTTCAAGGTTGGGTCTCATTCTAGCCCAGGCTAACCTGGAATTCACTATAGAGTATAGAGTCTCAGAGTGGCCTTGAACTCACAGTGATCCTCCTACCTCTGTCTCCCGAGTGCTGGGATTAAAGGCGTGTGCCACCACACCCGGCTCAGTCTTGGCTTTTACTTTATCAGCTGTCAACAGTATTAGCTGACTGAGAAGCTGATACTCAGAGGTCTTTCAGTTTAGTAAACATTGTTCCCAGGGTCCTACTCTAGATGAAGAACTGTGACAAGAAGGAAATTAGGGGTGTGTGTGATCACAGTAGAGATTCTCATTCTGAGCCACATCTGGTTTATGTGGCTCAAGCAGCAATTTTCACCACTTCTGTTGTTTCCTTTGCATCCTACATGTAAATTGATGTATAGAGTTAGAAACTAGGATCTGGGAAAGAATGAATGAAAACAATTGAAAGCAGAGATTAACAGTCTTTGTCTATTCACATTACTGCCCACATAACACCTCCAAGCCGAAAGAAATACTTGCATCCCACACAACCAGACACTTTATGACCTAACAATTTAGCGAGTGTTAAAGTAACTTCCCAAGTCTTGGGCTCTAATTAAAGACCAGCAACCTAATGTTGTAGTCCACATTTTTTTTTCTTATACTTCTCGTCTTTTAAACAAAATAACTGCCAAATACTCATGCTTGATATAATGTTACCTAAAGGATTCTGATACACTATAAATTCCTGACTAATAATTTGTGTGGTTATATGATATCCAGCAAGTGTCACTGTCTCTAAAAAATTTAAATATGCAAGGGTGCCATGTGAGCACTGCTGCTCCCCTGGGTCTTCATTGCAGGGTAGGAATCATCATCTCAGATGATGTCTGCTTACACCCAAAGTAATAAACAGCTAAGTGGAAGAAAAGGGGTACTAAGAAAAGTACCTCTCTTTTAAAAGCCTGCCTGATGTTTATATCATTAGTAACACAGTTTGTTTTAGGACTTTATTACTAAAAATGAAACTTCAGAAAACACAAACACAGAAGAAAATATTCCTAATTGTAGCATCCACCAGTAACCACTGCTATTATGTTATTGATCTGTCCAGTTATTTTATGCAACAGTTGATATTTTGAATAATAATGTGACTGGTTTTAATGGGAGCTAGTACACTTTTATGTGAATGCCATGTACTAGCATGACAGCCTGTGTTGCAGTGACATATGGGTAAACAAGGTAGAGTGATAGCTACTTGGTTATTAATGGGCTGCTTGTCTGGACCTGGGCCCTTGTTAGTCAAATCATTACTGCTTCATACTTGTTGCTTGCTGTGGATCTATCTAAATTATCTCATCTTGCTTTAAGTTTTGTAGGTCATATGTCTCTAGAAATTCATTGATTTTTTTTAAAACTTTTTTTTAAATTTTTTTTGTTCATTTTTATTTATTTGAGAGTGACAGAGGGAGAGAAAGAGGCAAAGAGACAGAGAGAGAGAATGGGCACGCCAGGGCTTCCAGCCACTACAAACGACATGTGCACCCCTTGTGCATCTGGCTAACATGGGTCCTGGGGAATCGAGCCTCGAACTGAGGTCCTTAGGCTTCACAGGCAAGTGCTTAACCTCTAAGCCATCTCTCCAGCCCTTTTTAAACTTTTTTTGACAACTTCCATAAATATAGACAATATACCATAATTGTAATCCCCACCAATCTTCCTCTTCCCCTCCCAAATACCCTCTCCACTGAATCCCTTCTTCCAACTAGTCTCTCTCCTATTTTGATTTCATCACTACTTTTCCTCCTATTATGCAGGTCTGGTGTGGGTAATGTCAACCACTCTGAAGTCATGAATATCAAGGGCACTTGTGTCTGAAAAAAAAAAAAAAAAAACAGTATTGTAAGCACTTTTCCCCTTTCTTTGGCTCTTACATTTTTTTTTTTCCTGTCACCTCTTCTGCAGTGTTCCCTATAGCCTCTTGGATGTGTTTATGATTTTCTTCAGTCTGAATAAATTCCTTTCATTATACTGTGCAGAACTAGCTTTGTGGTTAGTCTGCTTTTATCATGGAGAATTTTTCTTTCTCTTTCAATATGACAGATCATTTTTCTGGGTGTAGTAGTCTAAGTTGGCAGCTGTGATCTCTGAGTGCTTAAAATACATCATAACATGTCTTTCTGGCTTCTAAAGTTTATGTTGAGAAATCAGCTGTTATTCTGATGGGCCTGCTTTTATATGTGACTTGGTGTTTCTATCTCAGAGGGTTCAAGTGTGTAGAGAGAGGCATGCTATAGTCTCTTGCCACTGCAAATGAATGCCTGTTTGACTTTATGTGGGTGGCTTTAACTGCTAGTCCATCTCCTTAGTCCCTCTGTTGCAGTCAGGTTTGCATTGCTGTCAGAAATCACCCAACCAAGAGCAGCTTTTGGGGAAAAAGGGTTTATTTTGGCTTATAGACTTGAGGGGAAAGTTCCATGAAGGCAGGGAAAATGATGGCATGAACAGAGGGGTGGACATCACCCCCTGGCCAACATAAGGTGGACAACAGGAACAGAGGAGCGTGCCAAACACTGGCAAGGGGACACTGGCTATAATATCCATAAGCCCGCCCCCAACAGCATACTACTTCCAGGAGGCATTAATTCCCAAATCTCCATCAGCTTGGAATCTAGCATTCAGAACACCTAAGTTTATGGGGGATACCTGAATCAAACCACCACACCCTTGATACATTTGTTCTGTACATTTAGTATTTGAAATACGTCATTGGAAATGTCTTTTCTGGTCCTGTCTATTTGATGTCCTAGTTTCCTTTTTTTTTTTGGATTTTCCCCAAGATATGGGAAATTTTCCACTATGACTGTATTGAAAACATTTTCTGTGCATTTGGCATTGAATTCTTCTCATTTTTCTGTGTGGCCATAATTTGTAGATTTTTGGCTTTTCATAGTTTCTCAAAAACTTGCATGGTTTGTTGGTGTGTTTTGTTTTTTATTGCTGTACTTGACAAAAAGTGCCAGTTACTCTCTCTCCCTTGTCTTCAGCTGCTGATATTCTATCCTCCCCATGACCCATTCTGTTGGTGAAACTTGCCACTGAGCTTTTTATTTGACTTACTTCATTTTCCATTTCTAGATTCACTTTGATTTTGTTGTTCAGAATTTCTCTATGTTAGAATCCAGTTTTACATCCCATATTGACTTCTTTGCTTTCTTTATCTGTTTTTGTTCTTTTTTTTTTAATTTTGTTTTTTCAAGGTAGGGTCTCACTCTAGCCCAGGCTGATCTTAGGACTCACTGTATAATTCAGGCTGGCCTTGAACTCACCACAATCCTCCTATCTCTGCCTCCTGAGTGCTGAGATTAAAAGTATGCCCAGTTCTGTTTGTGTTTTCTTTGCATTCATATTCTTTTCTTTGAACATATTTACCATTCTTTTAACTCTTTATCTGGAATTTTGCCTAAGTCTTTCTCATAAGGGGTCATTATTCTGAGATTGTTGATTGGAGGGGAAACATGTTATCTTGATGTTTCATGTCATTTATGTTTTCGCATTGAGACTTCCACATCAAGGGTTAGATCATTGGTTAATTTTTTATTTTTCATTTTACTTTTTAAATATTTTATTTTTATTTATTTATTTGAGTGAGAGAGAGAAAGAGAGGGAGAAAGAGAGAGAGAGAGAAAGTGAGTGCCAGGGCCTCCAGACACTGTAAATGAGTCCAGACATATGTGCCACCTTGTGCATCTGGCTTATATGGGTCCTGGGGAATCAAACCTGGGTCCTTTGGCTTTGCAGGCAAACTCCTTAACCACTAAGCTATCTCTCCAGCCCCTGATTAATTTTTCAAATTACTATTTAGCTCATGTTTCTTCTTTCAGTCAATGATGTTTGCTTTGTTCTGGAGGAATTTGGCTATAGTAGTTTGAGGTATCCTTTTTCTTCTGTTAAGACTGGTATTCAGGGCACCAGGTTCTGCCCCTCAATCCTTCTCTGTAAGTAAAATACTATCCAACAAATCACTATCCAGAGGTAAGACCCACTATAAAAACAAAGTAATACTCAACTACCAAACAGTCTTTAGGCACTAATTGTTTTATGGAATGGAAGGATTTTGAACAGGACTAGGGAAGTGACTCAGTAGATAAGAGATCTTGCTGAAACTATGAAAGCCTGAGAATTACCCGAGTTCAATTTTCTACAACCCACATAAATAGCTGGGTATGACCACCCATTTCTGTACTGTAGGCCCATGGGGAACCAAGACAAAATCCTGGGGTTTAGGAAAACCACAACTCTGTGTTTAGAAAGAGACTGTCTCAAAGAAATATATGGATAAGTGATAGAGGAAGGACTCTAAATGCATGTATACCACAACCATACATGCCATTCACATATACTACATGCACCAAAACAAAATAAAAAACACAACTTAGAAAGGACCTCAGTAGTACTGTGTGTACTAATATATTAGTTACTAGGGTAAAAAACTATGGGGGAAAAAAGAAAAGGAAGAAAAAAGAACCAGTAAATCTAGTGATTTGGGATGATTAAAATAGAAGAGGAGAACATAACTAGAAGGGAGGATAGTAAGGGCAAAAGCGGGAGGGGTGAAGGAGTTTTGGGTGAAGATTGACTGAAAAGAGAAAGGTAAAGACCTGCTATCAAATAATGTAGAATAGTCCTATTTCTCAGGAGGCTGACATTCAGAGACCCTGCAAACCAGACTGTTCTTTGTGATAGGAAAAGATTAAAAGAAAGAGTTGAAGGGGACAATAAAAAGTAATGCAAGGCAAGAACAGAGCGGGAGGATGAGCTGGTCTACCAAAGTGACATCAGGTGTTAAAGACAGAATAGACATAGAGGGAGAGAGAGATGGGTGGATGGAGATGTAGAGGGAGAGAGAGATGGGTGGAAATAAAGACGAGGGGGAAGCTGGGTGGATGGAGATGCAGAACATGAAAACAGACTGGCCAGACACTGCTTCCAGTCTGGACTCTGTGTGTTCCTTCCCTGGCTCGTGGAGTTTTCTGTGATGGGTGGTCTTGTTTTCCCTCTGAACCTTCCTTTGGATGGTCACATTGACCATGTTTTTGTCCTGATATAAGGGAAGTGCATCACAGGCCGAATCTCAGATCTGGTTACCTAGATGGTTTTGTTTTTTTTTATTTGTATTTTAGCTACTTATTGACAACGTCCGTAAATATAAACAATATACTATGATCATAATCCCCTCTCACCACCCTCCCAACCCCCTCTCCACTGAATCCCTTCTTCTTTCCAATGAGTCTCTCTTCTATTTTGATGGCACCATTCTTTTTTTCCTCCTGTAACACAGATGTTGTATATGTAGCATCAGCCACTGTGTGGTCATGAATATCAAGACCACTTTGTATGTCTGAATGACAGCATTGTAAGCAGTCCTCCTCTTCCTTTGGCTTTTACATTCTTTCCGCCACCTCTTTCACAGTGGTGCCTAAGCCTTAGAGGGTGTGATAGAGATGTCTCACTTAGGGCTGAACACTCCACTGTCACTTCTCAGCATTATGGTGAGTTTTTCATCACCCCAGTGGTCACTGCCATCTGAAAAGAGAAGTTTCTGTAGTCAAAAATGAGACTAGTGGGCTGGAGGAATGGCTTAGCGGTTAAGGTGTTTGCCTGCAAAGCCAAAGGACCCAGGTTTGATTCCCCAAGACCCATGTTAGCCAGATGCACAAGGGGGCGCACTCATCTGGAGTTCATTTGCAGTGAGAGTAGTAGTATTAATATGTGCACATAAACATAAGTGTTTAGAGGGCAGTTTGTTGAGCATAATATATACATTAAGTCTGATAACAGTGGTTGTTACTTTCTTAGGGTTTATGACCACCCCTGTGCCCCAGCCACATGCTGTTGACTAAGTTTTCAGTATCAAACATGTATTTCCTCTTGTGAAATGGGTCTTCAGTCCAGACAGAGAACAGTTAGTTTCCCTTATAACAAGCATGCCAGTATTGCACCAATTGGCACATTTGGCCTGGCTGGCTGGCCAGCCATAAGGCTCGTAGGATCCACTGCTGTTTAACACATGTCTTTCCCAAAAGGCTGCATGCAACAGAGCTCTTTTCAGCATTCCGACAGCTAGTCAGCAGGTAGGAGGTTTCAAACTTGATTTCTCAGTGACTTGCATCTCAGGTATGTGTAGTCTTCGGCAATAGGGTTTTACCATCTAGTTCTGGTTGGCAACAAAGAGTCTTAACAATGGCCTGCAATGTTTTGTGAGCATCATGGTCCTCCCTGGCAACAACTCTCTGGATGGTATCCCACCCCTGGCACTGAAATTTTTCTAATAACAATCTGTGGCTTCTGCATGCACCATTAACCTAGATTAAAATATATTATTTATTTATTTATTTCCAAGTAGAGAGAGATAGACAGAATGGGTGCTCCAGGGTTTCCATATGAACTTCAGATGCATGCATGTCTTGATACTGGGGAATTGAACCTGGCTTTGCAGGCAAGTGCCTTAACTATTGAGCCATCTCACCAGCCCCAACCTAGATTTTTTTTTTAATTCACTTTCTGACACACTGTAGTAGTAAAGAATCAATTACCAAAAGGTAGAATTATGGCATAGTTTAACTACAGAAGCAATTCATAACAGGTGTGTGGAAACTTCTAAGTACAAACCAGTGTTTACAGTCTTATTTACTCATTCCTTCTTTTCTTTCTTTCCTCCCTTTTTGTGGCTTCCTTCCCTGTCTCTCAATAGTAATTTGGAATTTTGACTAAAAGCAGTTGTGGTAATCCTTCCTTAGCATAGCCTAGACTGTTGAAAGTAATTTTGTTCTTGGAAAATTTCTTAGAGGACCCCATTGAGAGGAAGCAACTTTAAAGGCAAAGGAGCCAACCTGAGAGTTCTAGGGACCATAATTGGAATTGTTGAACAACAAAATAAATGTAGACAGTGTCTCACAGACTGATGAATAAAGTAAGCAAAATAACCGATTAAATACAGGAGAGTGGGCAAGTCTTCCTTAAATGGCCATCGGGCACTATAAGAATAATTACTACAGGCAAGATTTCTCATTAAGACTTGGAGAAATGGAACATTTACTTAGCCTCAAAGGGTCTCCCACAAGAAATGTATAAGTTCATTATCTTTAAACTGACACATTCCTTGATAACACCTTTCCAGGAAGCTGGCCTTCATTCCCCTTCCTGAGTAGAGCCAGATAGCATGACTCACATAGAGAATAGAAAGGAAAAACACTGGTGATTTTTTTCAAAAAAGAGATCTAGCAAACAATGCCCTGACTAGTAATCAGAGTTCACATCACCAATAACAATGACAAATAATGGGAAGGGTCCTTCTCTACAGATCTATAGCCTTAGTCTCACTGTGAAGGAATATAACATGATGGGGGAAGGTTGGCATACTCTACTTGAATATGGAAATGATGCATGTTCTGGGAAGACTTATTCAGTTGTTAACACTTGGTCATGCAACAATAGATAACAAATAGCTTGCTTAACTGCTGTAGTCAGGCTGAGCAACACATAATTTATACCAGTTCTGAAGCTAAAACACAAGCATGATAGGCTGAATGAGATGCACCATAGTTGCCAGCTAGTGAAAGTACAGATTGCATTTGTTGGCTAGAAAGCTTTATTCTGGTAAGATGCGCATATCAGCATGATTCCTTTGGTGAATTTACTTAAAGTTTTTTTTTTAAGTAATGTTTCTTGTTAAAAGGAATCAAAGATAGACTTCTATAAGTGAGAAGACGCTGAGTGATCAGATAGTATTGTCAAGATAGTCACTCTGCCTACAGTAATATACACCCCAAGCAGTTGCTACCAAAGTCTTAGTAGTCTTCTTTTCAGAAATAGCAAAACTGCAAGAATTCATATGGAATCTCAAGGGATTCTAAGTAGTTAAGAAGGAATAAAGTTGAAGGCTATATTTCCTGGCTTCAAAGCATACTACAAAGTACAGCAACTTAGATAACATGCTTAATTATTGTCATCATGACAAAGAAATTATAGAAACTAATCAAATATTCACTTTTCAAAAAAGATTAGACAGGGCTGGAGGGATGGCTTAGCAGTTAAGGCATTTGCCCGCAAAGCCAAAGGACCCAGGTTCAACTCCCCAGTACGCACGTTAGCCAGATGCACAAGGGGGTGCACACATCTGGAGTTTGTCTGCAGTGGCTGGAGGCCCTGGCATGCCCATTTTCTCTCTCTCTGTCTCTCCCTGTTTCTCTGTCAAATAAATAAAAATTAAAAAAAAAGATTAGACAGATATGTAGTACCACATACCTGTAATTCCACAGCACTTGGGGAGGCTTAGACAGAAAGATCATGGATTTAAGGCCAGCCTGTGCTATATGTACACAGGAAGACCTTGTCTTAACATCTAAAGCAAGTTTGCCAAGTCAAGGATCACTGTTATGGGGAAGGTCTAGTTCCATAACCACTTTGTATATTGAACCTGTTAGGTTTGTTGAAAATGCAGATTGTCCAATCAAATGTAGTACTCACTAAGGGAAGAGTAATACAATTTAAAAGTTTTTATGAAGTCCTAATCTGTGAATTGAAAGCATCTTTAAAAAATTGGCATCCCTTCAAATTCCTAGGTAATAGTGAATATGTTGGTAGAAAAATGATAGCAGTTCAAATAATGCTAATGAAGGTAAATGATTGCAATCTACAATATTGTGAGGAAGAGCTATTAGCTGTGAAGAATAAGGACAGAATTAAAATGTTACCATGACTGGCATTTGATTTGAAAACTGCCAAGATAAGCTTTGGTTCCATTTTATGAAAAACCATCCTCCCAGCCTGATGGAATATCTTTTAAAAGGTTCTATAGTTACCATGGATACTTGATGGCTTTGATAGAGTAAGTTGTCATCCATATTCAGTTGTCTGTGCTACAGAAGCCAAGAGTACTCACCCACTGAAGTGAAAGCAGCTTTCTCTCTAAGTTCATGCTAGTGTGGGAGATGGAGAGGGTCAGTAGTTTAAAGGTTGGGTCTGGATTAATTATCACTGAGAAGCAAAATATTGAGAAATAATTTGCCCAATGTTGATTCTAGTGTTTACTTTTTATGTGCAACTTTCTTTTACCTATGATAAAGTGAAGTTCTTGGATGTTGACATAGGAATTTAGATGCTGAGACCTTGCTGAAAGTTTATGAAACCTAAGCGGCTTCTTCAATTCTGAAAGCTAGAAAGACACAGACAATATTGCAGGCTGTGGTCCCCATGGTAACATATTTGCATTTTGCCCAGAAGTGGCTGCTTTCTGCTTAGCCTCTTTTAATTGCTATATATTGACAGCCATTTTCATGCCTACAGAATGATGGATGAGTGAGCATGTGTACAAGGGAGTGTGTGCCATATCTTTTAATTGCTATATATTGACAGCCATTTTCATGTCTACAGAATGTCGGATGAGTGAGCTTGTGTACAAGGGAGTGTGCACCATATCCTTAGGCTTGATTAGATATTTCAGGTGACAGTGAGCTCTGCATGAAGAGATACTATGTCGTTTTTGGCATTTCTTAATGTGTCTGTCACACAGTGAAGGCAAAAAGCCTATCAAATGGTTTAAATACTTCCCTTAATTCTCTTTTAAAACAGGTGACAAAAGAACTAAAGCAGTATGACAACAAAATTATAGAATGCAAGTTTGAGAATAACAGCTGGGTCTTCATGAGGCAAAGAACAGACAAAAGTTTCCCAAATGCCTACAGCACGGCCATGGGTGAGTAGAGCCTCCCTGTGCACTGTCGGTAGTGCTCTGCCTGGTGAGCAAGCAGTGCCCTCACAGGAGCCACATCATGTGTGGCCTCTGCCCTTTGTCTGCAGTCAACTTCAGGGTCTCTTCCCTAAATCTGCATATATGTTGAACCACTAGAACATTACAACAATAAAAGCCATGGTGACTTCAGGTCTGTTCAAAACTCTATTGTTTGCCAGATGGTGGAAGACAAAATTAGGGGAAATTTAATTTCCAGCTTCTAAAATAGTTTTACACACAATGGACAGCAAAGTAAATGAAAACCATTTTAAAAACACAAAAACTTCCATGCCGTCCTTCAGAATGTTCTTTGGGTGTGATAGGGAATTTGTAATCGTAAAATTTTTTGTGAGGAACAACACAGATGAGCTGAGGTTTAGAAGGTATACTACAGCCAGTAGTAGAGAGTCTGCATGACTACTATCCCAGTGTTCAGTGATGATGAACTAGTGAGAAAATAGAGATGGCTGGCACGTTTGTCAGTTTAAAAGTTACTGTTTTATGCTTAGGGAGTCTTGTTGCATCCTAGTAGCATCTATGTTCAGACAAGAGGTTACTTCAGAAGTAATAGAGATTGTCAGTGGTCCCCCCACCCTTTCTAGAGCCAAGTAGGTAAATAAGATGAAAAGGGATTGGTTCTAAATTTTGATCACTCAGGGAAAGGTGCTTTGTTTTTTTAAGTTATTTTTTTTGTACATTAAGTAAGTTATTAAAGTAAAACATTGTGACCTGCCAGCTGTGCTGAAGACTTCCTATTCTATAGGAAAGGTGGCTAGTGCTGTGTTTTTTTTTTTCCCAGCAGAATGGATGTCCTGAGAGAAGGACCAAAGACTAGCGAACTTCTTTGTGTAGAACCTTTAGTTGAATATATACTTTCATACAACTAGATTAAATCCTATAAAAACTATTTTGGAGAAATCGAAAAGTATAGTAAATACATGCTGTAACCCAGATATTTAAAGTTTTAGTTTAAAACTTGAGTAGCCTCTAGAATAGCAGGTTGGAAAGGGAGAGTAGCTTAGCCAAAAGCCTGCTTTGCTTTGTCATCTGTAAAATGGTGGGGTTTAGCATAGTTGGATAGAAACCTTTGTCAGTTTATCCTTACATGAGCCACTCTCCCGTTGTCCACAGCTGTGTGTAACAGCATCTCAAATCCTGTCACGAAGGAAATGCTGTTCGAGTTCATCAGCAGATGTGCTGCAGCCACCCAAGGACAGAAGCGGAAGCGTTCCCTAGACCCTGACATGGAGCTCATGCCGCCCCCACCCCCCAAGAGGCTGCACCCATCAACCTAAGACCTGCCTCTGCCCTCAGACTCAGGAGGAAAGACAGTGAGGAAAACGCTGTTGCCATTTTTGCAGCAAGAGAAATGTAAAAACATTCAAATCTTTTTTAGAGAATGAGGATACTGCAGCCAACCTGATACGTTGGGCTTCTTCTGCGTGCTACAGAACATCATGGACTTAGATATTTTATTTATATCTGATAAACTCAGCCTTACGTTGTGGAATCTAAAGCTTAAAATATCCAAAGGTTTAAACAAGATTGAAATCACTGAAAAAGAGGCCTTGTTTATATATGGATAATCTTTACATTTAATTTATAACATTAATAATCTGGAACTGCAAGCACAGAAAATATTGTGTTTTTTAAAAGTTGGATTTCAACTATGGTAAATTTTCCTTTTTAATAATATAGATAGTGGCATTAGCAATTCTTACTGTCATTTATCATGGATTTCCTACATTTCTGAAATTTCCATATTCCAAACATTGACGAGTAATTAAGTATTGTGCTATAATAAAAACTCATACTTGGCGTATGTCATTTTAAGGTGTTTTTGGAAATGTAAGAGTAAATTAGTAAAGCTCTACTTTGTGAATTGCATCCTTTCTTTAGAAAGTATTTTGAGTATTTCATCTACTGCTGCTGTAGGAACTGTGGTGTCATATGTTCAGAATTCCCAGTGTGGCAGTGGTTTGAGTTTTGTGAACTTAAAATGTACAGCACCAAATTCTGTGTACATAGTGCTCTCATGGGAGAGTCGCTTCCTTTAATGCCAGACAGCTGTGCTTTACCTCAGCAGTATCAGCACATGTGAATCATACTACACACAGCTCACTGTGATCTCTGGAGCAAAGTCACATACAATGATGCTATGTTAGTTCTCAAGAAGAGCAGTGTAAAGTTGATGGCAGCTGACCCCTTGGCTAGAAGGTAACGTCATGTCCATGGGACAAGATGCCACCACCAGGATATGCTCTTCCACTGCTGGACAGTTGCAGACACCTTGCAGGGACTGAGCAGCAGAGACTCAGGATACAGCTTTTCAGAGCCAGAATTGTACCTGTGTTTGAGAGATGCTATGTCTATGGTACATCGGAATTTCACAATATTTACTGGTAAACAGTGGGTTTGAAGGACAGTGAATAGCCATCTGCATTGTTCAGAGTCTTTCAGTTGGCTTGTGAAGAAAATCAGAATTAGCTGATTAGCTGCAAATGTATTTATTTTTAGAGGCACAAGTTTTAATTATATGTATTTAAAACATTTTCATGATCTGAATTTTATGTGTGTGCACATATATGTATGTATACACAACAGTGTATATTCTTCTACTATTAAGTCAGACATGAAAACCTAGCAGGCAGGTATCTGGCAAGATTTCTACATGGCATAGGGCAGACTCACCAGAAATATATTTATATGCACCAAAGTTTTAATGCTTTTAAACAACGTTTTCTCCTGCAGTGCTTTTCTGTATGAAATAGTAGAGCTGTGTTTGGGCTTTTCCTGCCTTGTTCCCAGGTATGTAATGTGTAATGAATTCATCCAAAATGCCATCTTCATGTTTTGTTTTTCCTGCAGTGCTTTTGTATGCTTGTGCACTAAAAGGATTTAAATACCTTGATTGCACTGGTGACTCTTGATGGGAAAATTCTTCAGATTCCACATATTTTTCTTTCAGGAGGTAGATCTAGAACAATGCCCCTGTAGCCCCAGGCAAACTGGTGTCTACTCCCCTAGCCTGTGGAAAGACATCACTTTTGCAAATTCAAAAGCAAACTTTTTATGCTAGTCATAACCTTTTACGTGGGTTAGGTGAAAAGAACATCTCATTTTTAGTGCACCCAAGTTTTCTTAATTTACCCTTTTCTTTCAGTTACAGTGAAGTTGTAATCATAGACCTTACAAATGTATCACATGTAGTCCCCAAACATGCTGCCCTAGCCTCAAGTATCTTAACAGTCATTTAGACAGTCAGGGAGGGGACCAAGAAGCAAGACTTGCCCATCCTGAAGAACACCCTTCTCAGCTCACCTAACAACAGCTGTTTCCTTAGACTGAAGTTTTCAAGACTAGAGTAAGAACTTTGCCTACCTGAGTTATCACATTAAAAGCCTTTGCTTTTTGTTGGGAAAAGTATAGGTAGATGTCTCTACTGCCTAGATAACTACATTTGCTTTCTGTGAAATGCTCAGGAATATCAGAACATTCCTTCTCTACTTGTGCGTCAGTGTGTATCATAATAAAACTACTGGTTTAAAGTAGCAGTGTGCCAACTTTGTTTCACTGTTAGTGCTTTCATGTTCTGCTGCTGCTGGCATCAGATCCTGCTTCTGCAGCCACTTGCAGGGTGGTCTGTCTAGTTTTATTACACTCTAGAGATTAACACAAAGACTTAGAAAAAATGTTTTTCTTCCTGAGAAATTTGATTGACATGGAAGGAGTTGTTCATACCTTTTATTTTTAATACCTTTCATTTTTAAGCCTAAGGTGGAGGTATATATTATATGTTTATGTTTTCTGTTCATCTACTTCTTAGCAGCCTGTTTTATTATTTTTAAATCTTTTTATTTATTACCAAGCAGAGAGAATAAGAATGGGTGCACCAGGGCCTAATGCCACTGCAAATGAATTCCAGATGCATATGTCACTTTGTTCATCTGGTTTTATGTGGATTCTAGGGAACCAAGCCCAGGCCATCAGGCTTTGCAAGCAAGTGCCTTTAACCACAGAGCAATCTGTCTAGCCTTGTTTTATTATTTTTAGCATCTTTGTTTTAGACGGCTCAGGAGCAAATATTCTTAAGTGATGAAGTAATGAACCAACAAATTTTCATGTTGACTAAGCATTTTCGTATATAGAATTTGCCATCTTTAAATATTGCTACCATTTTTTAACTATAGCTCCTTCTGGCAAAAGAAAAAGGAACAAATCTTCACAGTCAATGACCAAGTGAGAAACTCCTGTGGTGGAGAAAGCCCTAGGGTAGACTCAGAAACAAAGAGGCTGTGCCTATTACTGGGTTTGGGTTCTCTCAAAAGCCCCTCTCCCTTTTCTATTTCTTTCTTCCCCCTCCTCTCCCAGGTAAGATCTCATTCTACCCCAGGCTGACCTGAAACTCACCCTGTAGCTCCAGGCTGGCTCTGAACTCATAGTAGTCCTCCTACCTCTGCCTCCTTAGTGCTGGAATTAAAGGTGTGGGCCACAAGCCCAGCCCGTTTTGCATTTCTAAAATGGCAGGTTTGGGCCAGATGATCAAAAAGAAACTTTCTGGTCCAGCTATGATTCTGCATAGAAGTCAGTATGGTATAAGTAAACTGTGTTCACCCTAATAGATATATTTCCATGTCTGAAGAGTCACCAAGAGCTAAGACTGCTCTGAACATAGTCACTGCACAAACAGGTGCAGGCACCCTCAACACTTGTAGATAAAGAATGTGGGACCAACCTGCGTCTGTGAGCTGAGACCCACACAGGTCTTTTGCATTTGCCTCCTCAGTGCTTCCTCACATTCCTCGCATGGAGTGCCACTTACAGGGGTCCCAAAATGTCCATGGCTTCCTTGGTGTTGCCAGAATGATGGGCATTATGTGCCTCTCCAAGAGGAGGTAAAGTTGCCAGCAGGAAAGTAAATGTAGTTTCTGGACCTTATTTAACTATTGAACAATATTTAAATATGAGTGACTCAGCTTCCATGAAGGGAAGTTTAATATTCTCATTAAGATGCTAAATTTCAAAGCTATAATTAGGAAGCAATAAGTGATTAAATTACACCCTAGGCCAACATTTTCTATCTTTCTTCCTTTCTTTCTTTCTTTCTTTTTTTAGTTTTTCGAGGTAGGGTCTCACTCTAGCCCAGGCTCACCTGGAAATAACTATGGAGTCTCAGGGTAGCCTTGAACTCACAGCGATCCTCCTACCGCTGCCTCCCGAGTGCTGGGATTAAAGGCCTGTGCCACCACGTCCCAGCTCCAACATTTTCTTGATTGTGGCACAGTTAGCTGTCAACTTTGACACTTTGGCAGGCCTTGGTTAACTCCAGTGTGTCGTTCCTCTCCTGACGTCATTTGACACTGCACCATAATGAGGTGGTATGAGGGTTCAAGAAGAGGACACTTAGTCTTCCAGATTTCACATGTCAGAATACTTATCAGTGCATGGATTTGAACATGACAGCTAATTTTTCTATGGAAAGTCAAAGGTTCAATTCCCCAGGACCCACATTAGCCAGATGCACAAGGTGGCACATGTGTCTGGAGTTTGTTTGCAGTGAGTGGCTGGAGGCCCTGGTGCACCCATTCCCTTTCTGTCTCTCTCTCGCTCTCTCCACCCTCCCCCCTTCTCTCTGTCAAACAAATAAAATAGTTTTAGAAAAATCAAATGAAGAGGGGCTGGAGAGATGGCTTAGCAGTTAACGTGGTTGCCTGCAAAGCCAAAGGACCTCAGTTCGATTCCCCAGAACCCACGTAAGCTGGATACACAAGGGGTGCATACATCTGGAGTTTATTTGCAGTAGCTGGAGGCCCTGGCGTGCCTTTCCCCTTCCCTGGCATCTGCCTCTTCCCCTCTCTCGCTCTCTCAAGTAAATAAATAAAATTTTTTTAAAAAAAGTTAAATGAAGAGCCAGGCATGGCGGCCCACACCTTTAACCCCAGCATTTGGGAGGCAGCAGTAGGAGGGAGGATCGCTGTGAGTTTGCGGCCATCCTGAGACCACATAGCGAATTCTAGATCAGCCTGGACTAGAGTGAGACCCTACCTTGAAAAACCAATAAGTAAATAAATTAATGACTATCAATAAGCCTAAGGATATCTTTTTTTTTTAATTTTTTTGTTCACTTTTATTTATTTATTTATTTGAGAGTGACAGACAGAAAGAGAAAGATGCAGATAGAGAGAGAGAATGGGCGTGCCAGGGCCTCCAGCCACTGCAAAGGAACTCCAGACGCGTGCGCCCCCTTGTGCATCTGGCTAACGTGGGTCCTGGGGAATCGAGCCTCGAACCAGGGTCCTTAGGCTTCATAGGCAAGCGCTTAACAGCTAAGCCATCTCTCCAGCCCAGCCTAAGGATATCTTGACACTTGAAAAGGAAATAGGGATTTTATAAGAAAGTAGAATATAATTAAATACAAAGTTACGTAGAACACGTGTCCTTTGTACTGGTGAATCTTTTTTGTGCACCCATGTTGGGGATCTAAACAGCCACAGTAGTACAGGGCTTACAGCTGGACAGGGGGACATGGAAATCCTTGAAGAAACAGCAGCAGTTATTGGTTCTGTACCTAAAGTTCATTTTCAAACCAGAAGTGGTCATTTCTCATTATAATGGCTGATTATAAAGGTGATTGTATTGTGTCCTCATGCAAAGTGTATAAAGGTGAAAAAGGGAATTACCAGAATGTTTGAAAATATATAGAAGGAAACTCAGCTGTTTAGGGGGCAGAAATTAGCCTGACCAAACACAGCTCAGAAAAATGGAGTTTAGCTTTTACAAATCAGACCAACAGGAAGTCACAAGTTTTCTAGCTGACTTTTTCTTTAGATCACATACTCCAGAGTAGATTTTGAAAACCTCAAACCTGCTCCTGTGCTTCTCTCCACTGAGAGCTCCCTGGCACTGGTTCCAACCTGTCCTTGGTGTGGTCCTCATACCTGCCCTGGGGCCTAGTGGTATGACTCCAGGAGTCATTCAGCACCTCGTGTCTCTGAACCCAGGATCCTGTGTGCAGGGGTGCCACTGCTGCTTCAGCCACAGCCCCCAGCTTCCGTTCATTTCAGGATCAGGAACACTGCTTCCTACAGATAATCTGTATGTGACAAGTGTACAATATTCTCCTATGGCCTCCCCTCAGGAAAAGCGGTCTCTAGGCACAATGGAAAGACTGAGTCACCTCTGTAACCATAACACAAAGTCTTGCAATAGTGATACTTGGTAGCAATTAGGGCAGGAAATTCAAAATGTCTCTTTGTGTTGTCTGTCATCTCCTCAAGCTATCCATATAGGAACTTTTTTTTTCCACTCTAACCTTCTCACCATAACAGAAGCCCTAAACTTCATGTTTTATAACCATTTGGTGGGGGGGGGGGGGCATCTCTGGCACATCCTATTTTTTTTTCTTAATTTTTATTAACATATTCCATGGTTATAAAAAATATCCCATGGTGCTACCCTCCCTCCCCCCACTTTCCCCTTTGAAATGCCATTCTCCATCATATCCCCTCCCCATCTCAATCAGTCTCTCTTTTATTTTGATGTCATCATCTTTTCCTCCTCTTATGATGGTCTTCTGTAGGTAGTGTCAGGCACTATGAGGTCATAGATATCCAGGCCATTTTATGTCTGGAGGGAGGATGTCGTAAGGAGTCCTACCCTTCCTTTGGCTATTACATTCTTTACGCCACCTCTTCCACATTAGACCATGAGCCTTGGAAGGTGTGATAGAGATGTTACTCAGTTCTCCAGTCACTTCTTTCCAGCACTATGATACCTTCTGAGTCATCCCAAGGTCACTGCCATCTGAAAAGAGAAGATTCTCTACCCAAAGTGAGAGTAGCATTAATATAAGGGTATAAATATTAAGAGAAGTGCTTACTGGGCAGCTTGATAAGCCTAGTATATACATTTTTCCAGACATCAGCAGATGTTACACCCCTAGGGCTCATGACTTCCCCTGTTTTAAGTTTCCAGTATCAGGGATGTATTCCCCCCATGAAGCGGGCCTCCAGTCCAATTGGAGGGCAGTTGGTTTCCACCATGACAGACGGGCCACTATTGCACCCGTTGGCTCATTTGGCCTCACATCTTATATTTAATCTGTCAGAAGAATCTTGTCTGTTCTTGGCTATGGCACTGAAAACAAGTGCTTCTGAAGGAGACTTCAGAAGGAAGGATTTTAAGCAAATGCCTTGGTCTTCTTTCTATGATACACCTGGAGGAGGAGTGTGATTTACTGTATCTTTTTAGTGCCGTTTCATTAAACTTGCCATATCCTAAATGAAAGCTCAACCTACCCATTATCTCATGTTTTGGCAACTGCTGAGGCTTTTCAGTTTTAGAAAACTCCAGCCCATGATCCCTTTGTATGTGCTACTGGCCTTGTCTTTGCAAATGAAAATAGCACATGAAGTTGCTACTATTGAATACTATCTTCTGGGATCTAAGCAATAAGAAATTGCAGTTTACACAGTTTTGGTTCCTTACAAAGCTGTTGGGCACATGGTGTGGGTTTATTCTTCAGTATCAACTTGTGTGCTCTGAAATACATTGAAGATGAGGCCTCTTGAGTCTCCTTTGAACACACCACAACTAAATTCTGGTAAGGTTTCTTGAGCATGTAACATGTAGGTTGAAATGTAACTACCTGGAACCATGCCCAAAGGGAAGATGTTAGGGATGGGAGATAATCCGAGCCTCATGATGGAAGGGCAGAATGGATGAAGCAGAGGAGGTGTGGACAGAGTATGGGAAATGATGTTCTATGAAGGAGAGCGGCAGGAAATAGAACCAACTTGAACTAGCAAGGCCAAGCAGCACTCTTGGCTCCTTGATCTCTTTCTAGCTATGCTATTTCTTCTGCTACTGTTACAAAACTCCTTGCAGGCATTGATTGCCTGCAATCTCTTGGTCACCTCAGTCTTTCCCTCCTTCTCACAGGCTCTCATCACCACAGAGACTTCTTGTCACTGTCCCTAGAGCTTCCACAGGTCAAATCCAATCTCATGAAACCAACTTTCCAGTACTATGTTACACAGGTTCTCATTGCCCCATGGGAAATTTCAGATATGCCAGAGTGGTAAAATAAAGCCTCATTTCCACACATGCAACAGTGTTCAATCTGTGAGTGCCTATTTACTTACACACTGACCACTCACACATGTATACACACAATATCCTTAAAACCTGCCATTCCCCGCTCCTGCTGGCCCTTTTCGCACTTGGCTTCCAGGCCACTGTGGCTCTTGGGTTTGTTTTTATTTTTATTTATTTATTTGAGAGAGAGAGATACAGAAATAGGCAGATAGAGAGAGAATGGGCGTGCCAGGACCTCCAGCTATTGCAAATGAACTCCAGATACATGCGCCCCCTTGTGCATCTGGCTTACGTGGTTCCTAGGGAGTTGAACCTAGGTCCTTTGGCTTTGCAGGCAAGTGTCTTAACCACTAAGCCATCTCTCCAGCCCTTTTTTTTTTTTTTTAACTTCTGCCTACCAACTGAGATCTGCTCCCTCCACCTCAGCCACTCTTGCTGAGCCCTCTTCACCTTCCCAACGCCTTGACTAGAGGCCAGGCTCTGTCCATGTGATCCCTCCAAACCTTGAGCATGGACACCATCCAGGCACAAAGTTTCTGAGTTCATTTCTGGCCTGTACCTCATTCTTCGGTGTTGAACTCCGACATCCAGGTGACAGCTTGACATCTTCACTGCGATGTCTTGATAGTCACCTCAACCTTAATATGCTCAAATTGAGACCACCTCCATATCCTGCATTATTCCTCCTCTGCCCACAGTCTTCTTTCAAAGCTTAGGTAATGGCA
This sequence comes from Dipus sagitta, assembly GCA_036346955.1. NCBI lineage: Eukaryota > Metazoa > Chordata > Mammalia > Rodentia > Dipodidae > Dipus > Dipus sagitta. Next base: position 29,233,835 of record CM070788.1, read on the forward strand.
ATCACACTTTTTCAGATGCTTCCGCCTCATTCTTGAATATCAACCATTTTTACATTTCACATTCAATCCAAATGCAAATGATGTCAGCACTATCTTTAAAATATGACATCTCTCCTCATCTCTCCAGTTTCTACATCTCTCCAGCTTCTCTATCTCTCCAGCTGTTCCATCTCTTTAGCTCCTCTCATCTCTTTTCCTGGAAATTGCAACAGTTTCCTATATGATCCCACCTTTCATCCTTACTTTCCTATCTATTGCCCACACTATTGTTAGTGTAATGTTTTCTAGAACATGTCATTCTATTATTCAAAATCTTAGTACCTGCCATTTTATTCAGCACAAAGCCCAAAATGCACACTTTAGTCCACAGATCCTACATGATCTGCCCCCTACCTACCACTTTCTGCTGTCATCTCATCAAGTTTGTTCAGTCTGCTAACTGTTTACCCCACTTTTGTGTTCCCTCTTACCAAGTTGGCACCAACTTGGCACTTTGAACTTTCTCTGTGCTCTATCTGGAATGCTCTTACCACAGATATCCTGAAAACTCACACCCTTACCTCGCTGAAGTCTCCAGACATGCTCCTTTACCATGGATCATTTGAGACCATGTTGTTCCCAGCCCCTTTTCTTTGCTTTCCTTCCTTGCCAGTCTTCCTGTCTGACACATGTGCTTACTTTTTGCCTACCCTTTGACTCTCCTTCCCAAAATGTAAGTTCTATGTGAATTTAGGACAGTCAGGTACAAAGTATGGATTTCAGAAAATATTTTCAGAGCTCATGAGTGAAATCTGGCTACACAAATAAGCAGGGAACAGATTATGAAGGGCTTTAAATGTCTGACCAAGAAGTTAGTCTACATTTGATCAACTGTAATGAGCTACTGAAAGTTTTGAGGAAATTTTTTCTTCATGAGAATAGTCTGGTACTAATCTAAACAGCAGAAGAATAACATGGTGAGAAGCTTGCAGGAGTCCATTGTGTTATGCAGACAATGGTCAAAGCCTACTGCCATGGAAACATGAGAACCATGAAGATCTCACAATCAGTTGAGAAGCCAGGTTACTTTTGAGGGTTTGGGACAGAAGTTGGCACCATTAACAGAAACGGGATAGTAGGAGCTGTGTGGGGCTGGATAACGAGGGGCTTCTGAACCTATTAAGTAGGTGGGTATTATCAGAAGAACAGTGTGGGGCTGTGCAAAGGAAAATAGAAGGGAGAGAAGGGGCTTGGGCCCTCATCTTGCTGGCAGTATTTTGAATTTGCCCACCAGACAGTGATGCTAAAATAGTCAGTAGCAGGGATAGAGTATAGTAAAGGTTGGGGACTTGCACATACATCATCAGCTAATGGAAAAGGAAAAATAACCAGCAAAGGAAATAAGGCAGCAAGAAGTAATGAACAGGAAGTCAAGTCAAGAAAGAACAAGGGGGCTGGGGAGATGGCTCATAAGTTAAAGGTGCTCACAAGCCTGCTGGCCTGTGTTCAATTCCCCTGTACCCATGTGATGCCAGATGCACAATGTGGCACATGCTTCTGAAGTTTGCAGTGGCAAAAGCCCTGGCATGCCCATTTTTTATTTCTGCTCTCTAACAAATAAAATTTTAAAAAAGAAGGAACAAGAAGCTCAGGAAGGTATGGCAACAAAGCAAGAAGTTTCTAGATAGAGGAGACAAAGTCATTGTGACTGCTTGAGAGGCCTGAGAGGCAAGGATGAGACAGAATTGAGAGGTTAGCTTCAAGGTGACGTGCATAAGTGTGGTTGAGGATAAATGGCCAAAAAAGAAAAGACAGGAAAAAATGGAGATGCAGGTATCACAACTTGGGGTTTGAGGTCAACAGGCAGATGAATATTCCCAGTGGTAGCAGCTCCGTGGAGTGCATGAATGGAGACACAAACTATCCTCAGCTTCCCGACAACTGCTTACCAGGGAGCAATAGCTCTTCATCCTGTCCACCCACAGCATTGAGCCTTGGCTTCCAGCCCTGGGTGCCTCTGGGCTTCTGAGCAAGGGCAGCCTGTGGGCTCTGTAGGTCAAAGCACAATGACCAATGTCAAATCCACAGGACCCTGCAGTTTCTCCATGGAGATGACGAAGCCAGCCAGAGTCAGCTGCAGCCCATCCTGGCTGGACAGGGACCCCTGAGCAGCTAGCAAGCACAAGGCCTAGGTACAACAGTCAAAAGGGAAGTCTGGGAGGCTGGTGAAGGATCAAGGGGAGTGATCTGTTTTGGAGGCTTTCATTTCCAGCACTGGGAGACATATTTAATAAAATGTGTGCTCTGTACCTAATTCGTGCTAGAAAAGAATGCAAAAATATCCCTGTCCTCCATCCCCTCCTCTGACCCAGGCAGGATGTGTCCATTGTTTCAACAGTGGCATGACTTTCATGGGATGACCAACCATTTGTTTCTCTCTTCCTCTCTCTCTCTCTCACACACACACACACACGACATAAAGTATAAGAAAGAGTTAGATCAGTAGGTGTGGAAAGGGGAAAGAGGGTAATGGAAATATATGTGATCAAAGTACATTGTGATGTATAGAATGCATAATGAAACTCATTATATATAATTGATATATACTTATAAAAAAGTTAAAGGGCTGGAGATATGGCTTAGTGGTTAAGGCACTTGTCTGTGAAACCTAAGGACCAGGTTCAATTCCCCAGTACCCACGTAAAGCCAGATACATAAGGTGGCGCATGCATCTGGATTTTGTTTGCAGTGGCTAGAGGCCCTGGCATGCTCATTTTGTCTTTCTGCCCACCCCCACCCCCATCTCTGGGTGTGTGTCTTAAGTAAAATAAACATTAAAAATTTTTTTTTCAAAAAGACACTCGAGGATATTGATACCTCTTAGTCACCCAATACTTCTTCTGACAGGCTATCATCACCACAGAGACTTCTTGTTACTGCCCCCAGAGCCTCCAGAGGGTGAAATCCACTCCCATAAATTTTCCGGTAGTATGTCACACAGGTTCTCACTACCCCATGGAAAATTTCAGATATACCAAAGTAACTGGTAAAATAAAACTGTATTTTCACACATTCAGCAGTGCTCAATCTGTGAGTTCCCTGTTTACTTACACACTGGCCACTTCACTCACACACATGTACACACAATGGCCTTAAAACCTGCCACTCCCTGCTCCTATTGGTCCTTTTTTCACTTGGCTTCCAGGCTACTGTGGCTCTTGGTTTTCTTTCCTTCTGCCTACTAAGTGAGACTGTTCTCCCCACCTCAGCCTCCCTTGCTGAGCCCGCTTCAGTTTCCCAGCCAACCCCTTGACTAGAGAACAGGCTCTGTCCACACTCCATATGATCACTCCTAACCTTGAGCATGACTATGAAGCTCCTGAGTTCATTTCTAGCCTGCATCTCATTCTTCAATGCTGAACTCAGACATCCAGCTGACAGCTTGACATCTTCACTAGAATGTCTTGATAATCACCTTCAACCCTAATATGCCAAAACTGAGCCCTCCGCCTCCTCCTGTGTTATTCCTTTTCTGCCCACAGTCTTCTTCCAAAGCTTAGGTAATGGCAATCACACTTTTTCAGTTGTGTGTCCCCCTTTTCCCAAGAGTGCGTTTACCCAATGTTTTGGCCTTCCAAAATGCTTACGCATCCACAGTGTACAAGTTGAGCGGAGGCGTGCAAAGAGCACAACAAATTTTGGTATGTGCAGAATGGTATAACCACAGGCACATGTCTCCTTAGAAAAGTTTGATTTTGATTGCCAAAGAAGCCAAAACATTTCAAAACGAATTTGAACTGTCTTTGGGTAGGATGTGGTTTCCTCATTGAGTATATGACATCAGAAATGATGTGTGATTTCTTCTACTGCTTTAACTCAAAATAGGTGAACAAACTTAACTGATACATTGTGAAAATGAATACATAAGTAAATAGGATGTGCTTTGAACTAGAAACTAATTTTAACAGTTCCTGGGTGAAATCTTAGGAGTAAGTAGTGGAGAGAGGGAGAACTAGAATTGATGGAAATATTTTTCACTATAAAAACAAAGTTATGACAGTGTACATGTTTCAGATAGGAATATTTTCTGCTTAGAAAAAGATTACTAAAGGTCACAGAAACTAGGTTGGCTTGGAAAATATGTGTGAATGGTTGTTATAAATGTAACTGCTGATATGTATCCCTGAGAAGATTCCTCTCTTAGAGCTGAGAACCATAGTGAAGTCTCAATACTCTTTATAGTCTTTTCAAAAGAATGAAGTCGTGGGCTGGAGAGAGATAGCTTAGCGGTTAAGGCAGTTGCCTGCAAAGCCAAATGACCCAGGTTCGATTCCCCAGGACTCACATAAGCCAGATGCACAAGGTGACACATGCATATGGAGCTCATTTGCAGTTGCTAAAGGCCCTGGTTCGCCCAATCTCTCTCTTTCTGTCAAGTAATAATTAAAAAAAAAAAAAGAAGAAAGTTGTGTTCTGAGATAACCCAGCTGACAGAACTCAGGTTTGGAGGCATAGCCACCTATGGGTACTATCTGCTAGGTGTGGCCTCCCCTCCACAGTGGCCTCTGTCCCTGGTGCCTCAGGTATGGAGGTGTCCCTGTGCCTGGAGACAACACTAACTCCCCACTTTTGGGGGGGACATCTGAGCTTTCACTTTTTATGTAACGGGTTTTGGACAGAAGCAAAATGTCCTACCCAAGGCATCCAGGGTACAAACAAGCAGTTTATTAGATTAACTTGGTTGCATAAGTCCCTTTACTCCCATCATCTTGAGGGAAAGTTTATTCTTTCAGTTCTCATTGTCTTTTTCAGAAAAGAGATATTTAATGTGTTACTGTGGTGCAGAAAATCAATCCTTCAAAATCAATGGTAATTTCTCAGGCTGTTTAAAATTACTCACGTGATTGAGACTACCGCTGGCAGCAAAAGCATGATGCAGCAGAGGAAATCTTCATATTTGAAATGGCCCCACTTGGCATCTGTGTGGCTTTTTCCTCAGGCCTTGGATATTTGCCCTACAGTACTTCCTCTTTAACCCTGGGCAGTGTCAACCCTGAATTGTGCCAGAAGGCTCTCGTGTGGGTATAAAGCTGGCTCCATGTTACTTGGACCCTCAGAAGCTGTGATATGTGATGTGAGGTGGGGGATGGACAGCCCATGGGTACTGCATGGCTGAGTGATAACTGAGCAAAAAATGGAAGGGACATGATGCTGTGGAGGGATGAGAGGATAGGTGGTTTTTGGTTGGCTTTGGAAGGGCCATGGTCACAGCCATGCACTGGTAAGAGCCATTTGTGAACAAATGTCCGCCCCGTGGCTGAGGCTCGCAGCAGCTCTGGGGCACCATCATCAGCCCCTTTGCAGGGTTCATGTTGCAAGCTGAGGGCTTCAACAACTTTTCTAGAATCACATGGCTTGGAAAGGGGAGAGCTAGGTTTGGTCCTTGCCTTTTTTCTCCACATGGGCCTTTGGTGGCATCTGTTGTAGGTCTTTGGAGAGGGAAGTACTGAGGTCTGTACTTCTGGGGAACTGGGGACTTTGAGCAGAAGACTCAGTCCAGAGTCCCTGAATGCTGCAACGTCAGGGCTAAGCACAGTGACTTTGTAGGCCTCAAAAGAGGGGAGGGAGAGTGGGAGGAGGGAATTATCATGGTTTATTGTCTATACTTATGGTATCAATAAAAAGCTTTTTTAGGGGACTGGAGAGATGGCTTAGTAGTTAAGGCACTTGCCTATGAAGCCTAAGGACCCAGGTTCAGTTCCCCAGTACCCACATAAGACAGATGCACAAGATGGCACATGCGTCTGGAGTTTGTTTGCAGTGTCTAAAATAAATGTGTACTATGCGCACTGGCGAGGGAATATAGTACACATACTTATTTTTTTATGATTTCAGACATCTTAAAATGTCAAAGAAATTCTGGCTGTAGATGCCCCCACAGTGATTTTGTCATTCTGTAGAGAAAACAAGCTTCCTGGCCACCACCCCTTTCAGAATGGCCCAAGCTGTGGGCCCAGCCCCTCCTTCACAGCCCCTTCCTACCAATCCCCCATTCTAGTCATACTCTGATCTTGGACACACTTGAGGGGTGTTATTCAAAATGCTCCTACAGAAAAGAAAATCTTCCTCATAGATTTTTAGAGATGCTGTCAAAGGATTTAATCTGCCTCTGGGGCCAGCGACTGCAGGTGTGGTTGACACAACCCTGCTGGGCTGGATGGATCTCAGCTTCAGGAAGCTGCAGGTTAGCTGCCTGCACCACTGAAGGCACCCATGCTGAATAGGGGAACTGGCTGGTCCAGGCTAGAAAGATTTCAGATCCTAACTTTCTAACTGGGTCCCCAAACCACTAGAAGTGGTAGGAACAGAACCAGATTAACAGTTCTAAATGAAATGAAGACAAAGGTGACTGTTGCATGCAGCGGGTCAGTTTGCCAAGTAAATCAATCAAATAGCAAAACTTGATGGAGAACTTTTAAAGCAACCTGAGATAACACCATCCTCTGGACAAGCACTTATTGATGGCCTACTGTGTGTCAGCTGATGGGAGTAGCAGCATGCCACCTGTTGTTAAGAATCAGAGCAGACAAACAGCATCTGAATACTTTGCTTCTAAGCGGGGAAGGTGCGTGGGGTGCCGAGTGAATGGTGGCCAGGGAGCTTATGGCAGATGTGGGGAGCCAGGGATTTGGATAGCTTCCCAGTGAAAACCATGTTGAAACTGAGACCTGAAAGATATGACGAGGTGGTTCAGAAAAACCACACTGGCATGATTTTTATTGGGGAAACCAACTTCTCTCTGGTTGGATTTGAGGCCTGCTACACAAGAGAGAATTCATGCCTGTTGCTGAAAATGCAGTCAAAAGCCCATGGCTAGAAAGGTCAGAGGCCCTAGGGAGGAAGTTATTACTATTGTGTGATTAAATGGATATGTTACACACACCAAATTGCCCTCTAGTTCTTTATGTTTATGTCCATAGATTAGTGATAGTTATACTTTTGGTCAGAGAAACTTCTTTCTTTAATTGGAGGAGACTCAAACTTATCAAAGTGCTGAGAATAAGTAACTACTAAGTACCCAGCACTAAGACCTCTAAGGCTCAGGGAGCATTGTGGAAGGGGGTGGGGAAGAATGCAAGAGCCATAGGATAAGAAGAGTGCTTTGAGCTCTGAAACACTGTCTTCCAGACATGAAGTGGCTGTTGCATTTACCTGCACAAGACCTGCCTGGTATTGGGTCAGTCAACATTTGTCGTTGATGGTGGAGGAGCCCCATCCCCCAAAAGACATCAAAACAGAAGAGGTACTTGGTAAAAAACAGATTCAGTGGAAGGGGGACAAGGGAAAGGGGACAAAGGAAGGTAATGAGAGGGGAATTATGATTAAATCATTTTTTATATGAAAGTTGTCAATAAACAGTTAAAAAAAAAGAATTTAGTGCTAGTTACAGATACCACAACAGGCCTTGTGATGATTAATTTCTGGTAAACTTGACAGAATTTAGAGTCACCATGGAAACAAATCTCTGGTCATGTCTGAGAGATTTTCTAGGTTAGATTAATTGAAGAGAAGTGAGGAGATCCACTCTAACTGTAGGTGGCACCATCCCATGGCCTGGGTTCCTGGATGGACTGTATCGAAGGATGAAGGTAGCTGACCACTCAACATTATTCATCTCTCTGTCTTCCCGCTGATGTGATGCTGGCTTCCTGCTCCTGCCACACCTTTCCTGTATGAAGGACCCTCACTCTCTGGAACTGTAACTGCCTCTGGTTGGGATTTTGTCCCAGCAATGAGAAGCTGGCTAATTCAGACCTCATTCCCATAATAATAATGAAATGTACCAGTGACAAATTAGCTTCAAAGAAGCAAGCCCAGGAGGGTTTTTGTTTGTTTTTTGAGATAAGGTCTCACTCTAGCTCAGGCTGATCTGGAATTCACTATGTAGTCTCAGGGTGGCCTCAAACTCATGGCAATCCTCCTACCCCTGCCTCCTGAATGCTGGGATTAAAGGCGTGTGCCGCCACGCCCGGCTCCCAGGCCTTTTTACTTAGACAGGTTTTCATAGCGCTGCACACCTGGAAGGCAGAAAAGCCAGCTGTTTGGTATAAATCATACTGACCAGTACACATTTGAAACCAAAGAGGAGATTCAATTTTGTGTCTTCAAAAAGCCAAGGCATGAATGTGGATGTGGTGGTTTGATTCAGGTGTCCCCCATAAACTTAGGTGTTATGAATGCTAGGTTCCTAGCTGATGGAGATTTGGGGATTAGTGCCTGCTGGAGGCGGTATATTGTTGGGGGTGGGCTTCATGGGTATTATAGCCAGTTTCCCCTTGCTAGTGTATGGCACACTCTCCTGTTGCTATGCACCTTATGTTGGCCAGGGGATGATGTCCACTCTCTGCTCATGCCATTGTTTTCCCTGCCATTGTGGAGCATCCTCTTGAGCCTACAAGCCAAAGTAAACCTATCTTTTTTTTTTTTTTCTAACAAGCTGCTCTTGGTTGGGTGATTTTTACTAGCAATGCAAACCTGACTGCAACAGTGGATATGAGTAATTTCCAGTGAAATTGAAAGACCATAGTTGTTATTCTATACAAAAGTTCTGTATAGCCCTTATCCCTGAAAAGGCAGGGCCCCCAAAAGTCCTTTCACAATGCCTCCAACAGCCAGGATGCACCCAGGCTGAGGAGGAGGCTGGCAGGGGCAACTGGTGATAGGAGATCTAGGCTCCCTGGAGAGGAAGGTGTGTCAGTAATAGTTACAGGGGAAAAAAAAAAAAAAAAAGCCAACTGACCACTACAGGACTAATGCCAAGAAAGCAAAAAATGAAGGAGATGAAAGTGTTTTCAAGTCCGTGAGGGGCTCAGCTCTGTGCACACACTAAAGTTCTGACTTCACTGAAACAGAGTGGTAGAGGTGGAGAAAGGCAGTATGTGTGGAGAGAGGTGGCCTGGTCTTCTCTAGCAAAGGAAATGAAAGGAGCTGGCAAAGCCTGCCTCCACAGATGTGTAGGTGAAACCAGAAGAAGCTGAGGCATATAAATGGGGCAGGGGCAGCTATTATCTCTTATATACCTGGTAGTCACACTTGACTTTTTTTTATATTATTATTATTTTTCTTTATTAGTCAGTTTTGTATTCAGCAAATACAGTCAGTTTGGTACCATAAAGTATTTTATTTATCTATATGAGAGAGAGAGAGAGAATTAGAATGAGCACGCCAGGGCCTCCAGCCACTGCAAACAAACTCCAGATGCATATGCCCCCTGTGCATCTGGCTTATGTGGGTCCTGGAGAACCGAACCAAGATCCTTTGGCTTTGCAGGCAAACGCCTTAACCACTAAGCCATCTCTCCAGCCCCACACTTGACTTTTTAAACCCATATATAAGTGCTATTTTGACTATATATGACTTAATATATTAGGAACATATATTAAGTATAGTCTCTAAAGACATAGAAGATAGTTTGCTTTGGTTCCTAAGCCAAGGCATGCCAGGGCCTCTAGCCACTGCAAATGAACTCCCGATGCATGTGCCACTTTGTGCATATGCCTTTACGTGGGTACTAAGGAATCAAGTCCTGGTCACAAGGCTTCGCAGGCAAGTGCCTTCACCATTCAGTCATCTCTCCAGCCCTGTCATTCCTTCTTATAAGCCCACAACCAGCACCTAGATACGTGGTTCTGAAGTGGACGCAGCTGTAAACAAGCAAACACGAAGAGCTCTTCCCACGGTATGACCTTCATCTATGTCTTGTCTAGCATTTCTAGTGCTCATGCAGAAGCTCAGGTCTTATCAGTTCTTCACTTTTTAAAAAAAATTTTTTTTGTTCATTTTTATTTATTTATTTGAGAGTGACACAGAGAGAGAGAGGCAGATAGAGAGAGAGAGAGAGAGAATAGGCAGGCCAGGGCCTCCAGCCACTGCAAACAAACTCCAGATGTGTGTGCCCCCTTGTGCATCTGGCTAACGTGGGTCCTGGGTAATCGAGCCTTGAACCAGGGTCCTTAGGCTTCACAGGCAAGCGCTTAACCGCTAAGCCATCTCTCCAGCCCAGTTCTTCACTTTTGACAAGCATTAAGCTCAGGAGGCTCTATGCTGGTGGCTCTGGGTGTCTTCCACAGCGAGTTAGTAATTTCAGATGTTGTGGGAGGGAGTTCTCAGTGGAAGAATCATGCTTTCAATCCAAAATTAAAGCTCAATTTAGTCTAATTGTCTTTGACTTTATCAGTGGCATCAAAGCAGATTCCATGTACAAAATAAGTAAATAGTTGCAAAGACTTGAAATCCCTTCTTCTTGGGGACAGATATCATGAAGTACTGTGCTGTCTCTCAGGCTATTTTCATCCATCACAGTGCTGATCTTTTCTCCTTTATTTTCTATTTTCTTTCCCTCCTCTGCACTTCCTCTACCCCTTACCTAAAAAAGAAAAGCATAGTGTCTCTCTGTGTCTGTCTCTCCTGTCTGTGTCTGGTGTAATTAGCATGGAAGTTCCTTAAGAGCAAAAATAGCTCCTTCATGAGAGGGTGAATCTCAGAAATCCAGAAATGCCTATTTAATAATTAGATAAATTAGAATAAAGAAATTAATAAGAGAGGCCATTGGTTTCTCTAGTCATAATGTCTTTGGAAAACCCCAGCAATGAGAGCATGTCAGTCCTGTAAATAGAGGCTGAGAGACCAGTCTAAGGAAGAAGAATGCTTTCCAAGAACCAAAGATCCCTGCAGCTGTGAGGGGTGCAAGACCTGCATGCTTCTGCCTCCAGTTAGCTGTGTGGGTGAGAGCAAGCACCTTTACCTATCTGGTCCCCAGGTTCCAAATCAGGAGTGTGCAGGACTGTGGGTGACCTGGCTGCATACTAATGGTGGCTGGTAACACTGAGGAGGAGGAAATGGGCCAGGGTGGCCCAGAGGAGACAACAGAACCCACTGCAGAGTTGCAGGAGGGACAGAGAGGACCTGAGGGATGTAGGAGACTTTTAGGATGTGGAGTCCCCAGGACTTGCTATCCAGAGTGTGTGGAACCTAAAGACAGAAGTCTGTAGAGTTGCTCTATTCTGTCTTGCAGACCCAAGAGGGAATAGCAGATCCAGGTCAGGACTGTGATCAAAGATGGAGCTGAAAGTATTCACACTGCTGTGGTCACAGATTCTTGACCACTCTCCCCTTCAAGAGATGGAGTCTAATTCTTCCTTCTGGAATGTGAGTGGACTTGTCTTGCCTTAGTGACATGCTTCTAATGAATACAGTGCAACAGAAGGAATGCTATGGGACTGATTATATATGAAGCAACAGAAGGAACACTATGTGACTGTGTGTATGAAGCAACAGAAGAAATGCTATGTGACATGTGTATGAAGAAAGAGAAGGGACACTATGGGTCTGTATGTGTATGAAACAACAGAAGAAACACTATGTGACATGTGTGTATAAAGCAACAGAAAGAGTACTATGTGACCTTGTGCATATGATGCAATAGAAGGAACATTATGTGACCTGTGTGTATGAAGCAACAGAAGAAATGCTATAATACTATAGGACCATGTATGTATGAAGCAAGAGAAGGAACACTATGTGACTGTGTGTGAATGTAGCAAGTAGTCCCCTTTTGTAAGTTTCTGGGGAGGAGAGAGTTCTATAGCATATGATTCAGCCTACATGTTAATAACCATGAAGGCACTAGATAGAACCCAGGCTTTATCTAACACCTCTAGGGCAGCAGGGAGGCTGGTCTTGCCTATCTGGCTTTTGGAACACAGGCATGGAATTGTTGTTGTTGTTTTTAAATGACTGCGTACATTCTAGCACTGACCCAATGCTTTCTTTACAGAGGAAGAAGCTGGGTTCTGGCATGATTAGAAGCAGAAGGTATTCCTTATCCCCCACAATCCAGCAAGCGTGATAATGTGACAAGAAGAAAGGGTTTAGGACCATGGCATAAGACTAAACTTAAAATTGGAGAATTGCTTGGACAAAGAAGGAAGAAGAAGCAAGCTTGGCACCCTCCCAAAAAATGTCCCTGGGGGACTTGGTGGCTTAGCTTCCTGAGGAACACATCCACCTCACCTGCCAGCTCAGAGCATATTACTCAAAGTTTGTGACAACAATGAAACAAATGCTCAGTGGAAGAATCTGGAGGAGGAGCTACTCTGTCTGGCAAAACTCCCGTCAAACCAGGTGGTAGCACTGCAACCCAGACACCTGCCTAGTCTACTCCTTGCACAACTCCCTCAGCAACCATGTTGTCTGCAGTTCCAGAACCAGTGGCCTCCGGCTCAGGTCCAGAAATCATGTCTTGCAACCCAGCCAGCTCCCACCCACTGCCAGGCTGAGGCTTTTGGCCATGCTGCTTGGCAGCTGGGAAGGGAGGGGCTTTTCTTGGCATACAGTCTTAGCACTGATGCTCCCATTTCTGTTGGGTTCATTGAGAGAGAAACTAAAGTGCCAGAAAATAGATTTTTTTCTTTTTTATCCTGATGAATTACTTTTAAACAATAGAATAGGGCAGTGGTTAGTTGGTTGATCTTGGTCTTGAAACTCCACGTCTTAGTTCTTGGCCTTTTCCTATGAGAATCTTTCTTTCTTGGGAGGGTCCATGTTCTTGGATCAATCAAGGCAAGGACACAGATGTCCATGTGGGCGAGAGTGCTCCAAATCCAGCTTGTTACTTCTGCATCTATCAGTTGGGGCCAGAGCCAGGGAGAAGCTGTGCTTTCCTACAGGACACTAGAGACAGAAGGCTGAATATTCCCCCGAAGACAAGGCCTTCAAAGAGCCATGGAGCAGCTCACTGTCACTCTGCTTTTTACCCTCCATGTTATCATCCATCCAGCCATACAATTGACTCATCCATCTGTCCATCCACTCATTCACCCTTAGACCCATTCATTAATTTACCCACTCATTCATCTATTCACTCATCCAACTCATCTATCCACCCAATCATCTGTTTACCAATCCATCCATTCATTCATTCAATAACTATTTTCAGGAAATCTGTATTGTCATATGGCTCAGAGGGAAAGAGCAGCTTCCATAAAAGTGGTTGCAATGCTCAGAGGTGGAAGTGTGGTTATAGGGAAAACCATCACTTTGCATAATATCAAGGAGAAAAACATAGATGGAGAGATAACTTGAAAGCCTGAAGTGCTGGCTTGGTTTCCCTTTGAAGTGGGCTGTTACCAAAGTTTTCAGGGTTCGAGCCTATGCTCTAGAAACCCTAACAAACCAGGCTTGGCCAATCTTCCTCAAAAAGTCAATTAAGCTGGGCATGGCGACGCACGCCTTTTATCCCAGCACTCAGGAAGCAGAGGTAGGAGGATTGCTGTGAGTTTGAGGCCACCCTGAGACTACATAGTGAATTCCAGGTCAGCCTGAGCTAGAGTGAGACCCTACCTCAGAAAACCAAAAAAAAAAAAAAAAAAATCAATTAAAAGACCCAAACTAATAGTAAAAAGCAGAAAAAAGGAGACTTATTCAAAGTGGCTACATTGGGAAGAATGAAAAGTCTAGTGGCCCCTTGCCCTAGTCCACTTTCAGGGTCTTGACATGTGGAAGTTTCGATTTAAATAGAAGGCAAGAGGTATACATCACTAAGCAATTCCAGTCACAGTATGGTCACACCTGTTGCATTGTCTCCAGCCCCTCTTGCAAGGCCATCACTTCTTCTGTGAGGTTAGTTCTTTCTCTGACAGGCTCCAGTCAACCTTTTCTCAGCATGGGATGCCAGTTTCTCTGGATTTATTGTTTCAGCAGTCTAATATCCAAAGGGCCATGCACAAGTGTCTACTGAGAATATCTTCCCTCCTGCCATAAGACAGCCTGGACATTACAGTTAGAACACATGTGATCACTTTTTTTAAGTTTTTTTTTTCTTTGTTTTTCTATATGTGGTCACTTTTGAAAGTACCCCTGCTACCCTCACCCCTGTGGTTCAAAACTGAGCTGGAAAGCAATATTCAGCCTCCTGTGGCCAGGGAAACCCAAGGCCACCTAAGTTATGGCCTTGGATCTAACTTAGTACCTCTGTGCCCCAAGAGTAACATGAAACAGACTTTCCCTCTTTCTGGAATATTGTTAAAAAAAAAAAAATGCAAGAAGCTTCCCTTGCTCTTCTCTGGCTTGGTGATCCCATCATGCTTCTCCATGACATACTAACCCTCTAGTAAATCTTCCCTTACCCCCCCAAAAAAAATCTGCCTCAGGGTTTTTTTCTATGAAACAGCCTTTTTAGTCAATCTTTCAGTACTTTAAAAAATAATTTTAGAAAAATGTTTTCATTTATTTGTAAGGAGAGGGAGAGTGAAGAAGAGAGAATGGGCATGCCAGGGCCTCTTGCTGCTACATACAAACTCCAAACACATGTGCCACTTTGTGCCTCTGGCTTTTCCTGGGTACTGAAGAATTGACCCAGTCTGTTAGGCTTTGCAAATCAGCATCTTAACTACTGAGCCATCTCTTCAGCCCTCTTTCAGTACTTTTACAATAACCACAAGAAACCTCATTTTCATTTGTAGGCTTAGAAGGAGTCTGATTTCACAGGGGAGCCTCTGGGAACATCAGCATCAAGGGCTATGGGGATACCTCTTAGTTTGGGGTTTATTTTTATTTTTTGTTGTGTATGTGTATGTGTGTGAATGCACGTGTAAGTGCAAGTGTGAGTTCATGTGTGTGGAGACCAGAGATCAACTTTAGGTGCCATTCTGCATGTGCCAACCACCTTTTTTTTGAGACAGGGTCACTCATTGGCTTGGAGCTCACCAAGTAGGCTAGTCTGGCTGGCCAGTGAGCTCCAGGGATCCACCTGTCTCCACTCCCTCAGCATCAGGATTACAAGCAGGTGCCACTGCTGTAGATAGGCAGACATTGGGCTTAGGGTCTTTAAAGGAAGGAGCCCACCTCCTGTTTTCCTGATAATATTAGAAAGTGCTGGAGAGATAATTCAGCAGTTAAAGGGATTTGATTGTAAAACCTGTCAACACAAGTTGGATGCACCCCAGCACCCACATAAAGCCAGATGCAAAGTGGCACATGCATCTGTGATGCCAATGTGCCTATGACAATGGAGGTGGAGCCAGAAGAATCCAAAAATCATGGGGCAGCTAGTCTGGCAAGAGACCCTGTCAGAGAATGTGGAAGAGCACAGATAACTGGATGTTATCCTCTAACCTCCACATGCACCATGGCGTACATATCCATAAACATGCACACACACACACACACACACACACACACACACACAAGTAATTAATTAAAAGAAAAGGAAAATAATTCTCTGAATGAATATGTAAACAGATTTATCTTCCACAAGATAACTTACAAATAACTGTGAGGTTCAGGAGCGACCAAGACCATGGAGACCACTCTGAGGCAAAGATGGAAGCTTTTATTCAGAAAAAACATGAGCTGCCAGGACTGACTCTCAAGAGTGGAGCACAGTCAACTTTGAGATTACAGATAGTGGGCTATATAGAGCTCTTCATTTGGGGGTAGGTGAGGAAGGGAAATAGCTAGGGTGTGAGACCAGAAAGTGACCAGGTGGGAGATAATGCGGCAGGAAACCTAGACCTGGGGCATTGTTAGGCAAGGAAGGGATAATGGCTGGGCGGTTCCCTTATGTCTCTGTCGCTCTCCTGCTGTGCTTGGTAACTCCATTTTGTCTTGACTTAACAACAACCTCATCTCCAGATGAGGGAAGAACTATGGAAGAAATATAAGCAAGACTGAAGGAAGGAATGAGCAAAGGTTTTGGGAACTGAAAGGGGCCTCATGTTGTTAAAGTCCAATTGAAAAAAAAAAAAAAACAGGGCTGGAGAGATGGCTTAGCAGTTAGGCGCTTGCCTGTGAAGCCTGAGGACCCCAGTTTGAGGCTTGATTCCCCAGGACCCATGTAAGCCAGATGCACAAGGGGGCTCCTGCATCTGGAGTTTGTTTGCAGTGGCTGGAGGCCTTGGTGCTCCCATTCTCTCCCTTTATCTATCTATCTCTTTCTCTGTTGCTCTCAAACAAATAAACAAAAAAATCTTTTCTATTCTTTATTCTCAACCTTTTTTTATTAGTTATAGACATACTCAGTATGTAGACAGCACATGTTGGTATCATCCTTTCCCTCATCCCTGCCCCCCTCCAAAGGGACCTCCTTGTTTATAGTGTCTTTTTCCACTTTGCCCAACAGCTTTTTCTACCATAACTTTTGTTCAAGGTCTTCCTAGCATCTGTGTATTCTACATTTGCCATATTCTTTGTCATCTTAAAGCTCATAAATTCTTTGGAATGGTTGTTATCTAACTCCCTTATACAACCTAGTTTTCTACATGAGAACTATCCTTTAGACTTCATGTCAAGGTCCTTCTGCTATTCTAATAAGAGACCTACATTCCTCTTACTACTAGAATTCTGGGGTTTCTTTCAGAATGATGAAACCTGTTTTTGGCTTTTGGTTGGGTAACTCAGGAGCTAGGGTGTCAGACACTCAGGGACACAAAACTTCTGAGTCAGTGGCCTCCAGGTTTGAGGAATAAAATCCATAGACTATAGAGGGTAAAGTATAGAAAGATTTTATTATAGAGCTTAAGAGAAAGGAAGAAGGCAGAGCACCTGACCAGGAAGGGAGTTTCAGTGATGTAGAGTGGAGTTCTGGGAGGGGTTAGAGCTCTATAAAGATGAAGGAGGCCCCCATGCCCATGAACTCCAACTACAGGTCCATGTCCAAGTAATCAAAGCATTGACAACATGGACTCAGAAAAGGGTAAACTGAATTATGATATTTATTTTAGGGAGAGTTAGTATTAAGAGGGAAGGCAAAGCAGAAGAGCAGAAGAGAAATTCTCTCCCTTCCCAACCAGGCTGGAAAGATCAAGGGAAGACCAAGATGATCCCCTCACACAGGGACTAAGAGATCAGAAGGGGAGAGGTCAGGGGGCCAAGAGAAGTCAGAATACCCAAGGGACTTATGAGCCAAGAAACCCACACACATGTTTCAGGCCCATTTATATGAATCAAATATCCAATTGGAATGAGCTTCAGTACCAGACTTAGGTGTGTAATGGAGGGACCTGATTGGTTGGTGGGCTCAAGAGGCAGACTCTGGGCCAGCCTACAGGTATCAAGCCCTGGAAAAGTGGAGGAAGAATCAGGAAGCTGACATTGAAGTTGATGCTTAAAGCTATCTTAGGTGAGACTGGACCAGAAGTGTGTTCTAGTGTTGCCAGAGCAGGCAAACTGATAGCTATGTTTCTGTGGGCCAGTTGCTAGTTAACTACCTCGGGGGGGGGGGGGGGTAGCTATCTTGATCCTAATCTGTATTATTGAAAATGGGAAAGCCAGCCTAGTAACCTTAATTGGAGTCTTTTATGGGAATTTACTGGATAAGGCCTGAGCGGTCAGTCCAATCTCCATGTATGCGTCCAGGGAAGGGAACTAACCCATTTGATTCCTAGGAAAAGGA
The DNA here is from genome assembly GCA_036346955.1 of Dipus sagitta. Lineage (NCBI taxonomy): Eukaryota > Metazoa > Chordata > Mammalia > Rodentia > Dipodidae > Dipus > Dipus sagitta. The sequence continues at coordinate 29,251,266 of CM070788.1, forward strand.
ATTACACTTCTTGGAAGGGGTAATCTTTGAAGAATCTTCTGACATTTCTGGCCTCTAGCAAGGCTGTGAGGGCTCCTTTAGGAAAAAAAGAAACATGGGCCATGTGTGCTGGCACACACCTTTAATCCCAACACTTGGCGGGGGGGGGGGGGGGGGGGGCAGAGGTAGGAGGATCACCATGAGTTTGAGGCCACACAGGGACTAATAGTAAATTCCAGGTCAGCCCAGGCTAGAGCAAGACCTCACCTTGAAAAAAGAGACAAGAAAGAACCAAGTTCTTCCTATAGGTTTGAGGATGCCCCTCCCTCTGCGTGCATAAGGACATTTCTCAGTTTTACTTTACGGGATCCTGTTACCTCTAAATTGCCTCACTCATCTGGAAGGCCCCTTCTTCAAGCTTCAGTCTCCAATAACCTTGCAAAACCCCTCTCCTCTTACCCAACATTTTGGAGCCTCCCTTCCACTCTTACTTCAGATCCCATTTGTTTCTATTGGTGTTAAATAAAAGTCTTGGTCCCCAAAATTAGTTTGTCTCAGGTCCCTGCTATCTCAAACCCCAAATCTGATTATACTTAACACAAGATTTTTAATAATAAAAAGTTAAGAATCAGGGGTAAGTGAGATAGAAAGGCTACTTCACCCTATGGCCTCAAAAACCAAGTAATATTTCTGAATTGGGCCAATGATTTGGTTATAGCATCAATGTTTTATCTAGGTGAAAAACCTCATAAGCTTATAAGAACCTTTATCTGATCGTTTCATATAATAGCCATCTGTCATTTACTATGTTCTTAAAAACAAAATTCTGGGGACTTGAGAGATTGCTCAGTGGTTAAAGGTGCTTGCTTACAAAGTCTGATGAATCCAGGTTTGATTCTCCAGTACCCACATAAAGCTAGATGTACAAAACATACATCTGGAGTTCATTTGCAGAAGCAAGAGGCCCTGGAACACCCATTCTTCCTCTGTCTCTTTCTCTCTCTGGTTGTAAATAAAATATTAAAAAATATAAAATTATGCAACTCTTTCTCCTTTGCTAATTAAGGAATTGAAAAAAAAGTTAAAGGGCCTCGTCAAAGTTTGAGAGGGTAGCAGTGTACTTCAGGTGTACAGCACTTGTCTACCTCACACCAGACCTTGGACTTGGCTCCCAGTACTGTCAAAAAAAATGAGAATTGGGGCTGGAGAGATGACTTAGAGATTAAGGCACTTGCCTGCAGAGCTTAAGGACCCAGGTTCAATTCCCCACTACCCACATAAGCTAGATGCACAAAGTGACACATGCATCTGGAGTTTGTTTGCAGTGGCTAGATGCCCTGATGTGCCCATTTCCCACCCCCTGCCTCTTTCTCTCCCAAATAAACAAATAAATGAGATGAGAATTGCTACTATAAGGATTATTATGCCATCATATTTAAAAAAGCTTACTAATCTTTTTTTGAGGCAAGACCAAGTGGCTGGCCTTTTTAACATAAGACACAGAGAGAGAATTGGCATGCCAGGGCTTCCAGCCACTGTAATTGAACTTGAGACACATGTACCAGCATGTGCACATGTACGACCTTGCACACTTGCATCACCTTGTATGTCTGGCTTACTTGGGATCTGAAGAGTGAAACATGGGTACTTAGGCCTTGCAGGCAAGTGCCTTAACCACTAAGCTATCTCTCCAGCCCAAGCTTACTAATTTTATGGAAAGAATTAAAGTTTCTGAGTATATCTTTGTTCCTTATACTTCCATATAGACATTTTGGCATGTGTACTGTTTAATATTTTCATAAATACTTTTTTTTACTCCTTGAAACAAAGAAACAAATTCATTTTATGTCTTATCCTTCACTGATATATGTGCCGGTACCTTGAAACTCGATGTCTAATCCAGTTGTGTTCCTAAGAAAAACATTCTAAGACCCATGCAGAATGAGGAAGGGGATGCAGAAGCATGGTGAACATGAATGTGTGTAAGGAGTATTAGTACCCTCTGGAATTATTTAGACAAAAAGCAGGCTCACATTTCTTTGCATGGATTTTTGTACACCTTTGGCATATGGTTGAAGAAGAGGCTGAATCCAGAGCAGGTCATTTTGGGGCTTTGGGGACAGCAGGGGCAAAGGGCAGGTATATGACACAATCCCCTTGGGCTGGAAAAACATGGAACTGGTACATAAGTGAGGCAGGTGAGTATTCCTGCCTGATGCTCTCTCAGTTACACCTTTCTCTCTCAGTAGGAACTGAGGCTGGCTCTCACACCCCTGGGAGAGTTCATCAGCTTCCTTTCTGCTCCCAGAGCAGTCAGGTTATGTGTTGTCTCTGGCAACAAAGCTGTACAAATGGCGATTCAGCCCCAAAACAAATGCAAGGCTTAGGGAAGAATCTCACCATGCCAGTTGTGGGGTAATCACGTCCCACACCAAAACTACACTGGAAATGTTGGCTTTTAGGACACATAAGCAACAGCAGTGCAAATTCACTTAACACCAAGAGAGAAAGGAGACCAGTTTGTTAAGATGGCAAGCCAAGGACACTCCGCTTCTGCTTTTTTTTCCTCACAGGTTTTACCAGAACAGCTCAGTAAAAGAGACTTGTATTTTCCAGAAGAGGGGGCATCCCCAGGACTGTCTTGTAGGTAACATCCCTAATGCTCTTAGAGATTGGGCATTTTTTTGAGGCTTCCCCAGATGGATGATATTAGGTTTATGATTGGACTTGGGTGACAGACTGCAGTTGTTCACACTACTCTCAGTTTCCTTGCAAATCTACAGTGCTGAGAGGCACTTCTTCCATAGCAGTCTCTGTTTGGGCTTGTTTACTCTGCTTAGCTGGAAGCAGGTTGTTGGAGCCAGTTTTTATTCCAATTCAAAGCTAAGCTGTCTTTGTTTAACAAAGAGTTGTAAAGTGTATTCAATTTATAACACTGTCACACACATCCTCTCTCTAGAAGACTAGACAATGTATATGTGAGCTAGAGACAGAGCTCTTCCACCAAAGAAAAATTCCTTGTGTTGCTTCTCAGCTCCTTTCTAGCATTCTTGTTTGCTACAAAGACACTTGTGTGCTCCCTTCTCCAAGCATGCGAAGACACTTTGTCTAGCCAACTGCACCACCCCCCTAAATCTCACCAAATGCTGGTGTATAATGCACTAGTTGCCTGACAAGAATACTTAATTTTCCTCTTATGTAACATAAAAAAAACCATAAGTAAAGACAGAACCTAATAATTTTCTGTGTCCATTACAGAAAAACAGATGCAAACTTGTCACAAAGGCACACCGCTCAGACACAGGATGTGTTCTGTGTGACAAGGGATCTGCCAAGCTCTGAGTCTAAGGGTCAAGGCTGACACCAGGCTGTTCCTGTTTGCAAGGTTGTTTACCTTAATACATAGCATTTTTTAGTTAAACCATTAAAATCAGGGGTTCTGGTCCCAGGCAAAATAGAGTAAGTGCATTCTACCACTTCCTCCTGCTAGTTACAACTGAAAATCCTGGACTAAGTACATGGAGCAGAAGTCTATAAGGTAGAAGGAAGAAGATGAATAGCCACAAATTGTGTGTGTGTGTGTGTGTGTGTGTGTGTGTGTGTGTGTGTGTTTGCCTTCTATGAATCTAAGAGCCTGGGCAGAAACACAGAAATACCAACTAATCAGACAACAAAAAAAGCTCTAAGAATTAAAGTCCATCTTCTGTAGCTCCAGAAAACGAGGTTGTCTTGTTATGGGGTTGAGATCAAGAGAGCCCCCTGGGCTCTGAATGTGTTAGAACAACCCAAGCCAGTGGCTTTCAAGAGAGTAGAAATAAGAGAGAGTAAGCAGAAAAGCTTCCAAGCTGAGAGGAGTTCTCCACTTCCCAGCTGAGAGGGTCCTTGAGAGTTAAAAATATGGAGAAATCTGGACTGGGGAGATGGCTTAGTGGTTAAAGTACTTGCTGTACAGCCAGAGGACTCAGGTCTAGCTCCTTAGGACCCACATAAATGAACCAGATTCACAAGGTGGCACATGAGTCTGGAGTTCGTTTCCAGTGGCTGGAGGCCCTGGGGTACCCATTCTGTCTTTCTGTCTCTCTCTGTCTCTCTCTTTCTCTCCGTCTTTCAAATAAATAAGAATATTTTTTAAAGAAATATGGAGAAATCCACATGGAAACTTGGATCAGGTCCTTTTATAAATTAGGCATCCAATTGGGATGATCCCATTGCCAAGTTCAAATGTATATGAAGGAACTTCATTGATTGGTAGGCCAGGGAGGAGAGTGCAGACTCAGAGCCACCAGCAGGGAGCAAAGCCCACAAAATATTAAGGAGAAAGAATGAGGAAGTGGTTCCTTATCACCCTCTTGAAACAGACTATAGTTCCCTTCTAGTCTCATCAGAGCAGGGCAACATCCATGTTCTTTTAAACCTGTGTCCCTAACTGATTTCCTGTAAAAGAAGGTTACCTCGCTCTTGATTTCTGTCACTTCAGAACAGAACTCTTCACTAGTCCTGAGATAACAAGAACAGGGAATAATGTGGGGGATTTTAAAAATCTATTAATGAGGGTTGGGGAGATTGCTCAGTGGTTAGCCACCTGGGATACTATTTGGCTTGAGTCAAGTGGTGGTTTGAGTGAGATGTCTCCTGTAGCCTCATGTATTCTGAATACTTGATCTCCAGCTGGTGACAATTTGGGAGGTGGAGCCTTGCTGTAGGAGGTATGTTGTGGGGGAAGGGGCTAGGCTTTGGGGTATTGTAGCCCAGTTCTCCCTTGCCAGAGCTAGTTCACTTAGACTAATTTCATTCATTTATGTAACAAAATGCTGCTTGTGCTTGCTTTCTTCTCCATGACAAAACTTCCTCTTGAAACTGTAAGCCTGAAATAGACCCTTTCCTCCTATAAGTTGCTTTTGGTCAGATGTTTTGTCCCAGCAACAAGAACATAATTGCAGTAAAACATTCTTCTCCTACACAATGCACCTAGCAGCCCATGGGCAACCTGGGACTCTTCCCCCACCTGTGCCTTCTAAGCAAACTTTTAGGGGACAAATCTATATTTAATATCTTATGCTATGCATAAATGGACATATAATTATTAAAATCACATGAATCATGGGAAAGAATATGCATAGTTATATCATCTAAACATGTAAATCAAACCATAAGGCCACCAAATCTCCCCTTGAGTGGCCCTCTGCCCCTGTGGTAGTGTATCCAAACCTTTAATAGCACTTTGTTCTTAATAAAGGTGCTTATAGCTACTTATGTGTACCTTTCTTTAACCTTTGAGTAAGACATCAAGAACCTGGAAATATCAGACACTACTGGTGACATACTACCTTATATTATACCAGACAAAGACAAGAAAGTATGGTGGTCTTTGAGTCCCACAGGTGCTGTGGCTGTGGAGATTGTGGTTGGAGCCCTTTGGACTATTCCTCCTTCACCTTCTCATTAGGAAGAGGCACCTGTTGCTTTCCACTTGTCCCTGTGATCACTCTGTACGCTTCTCTGAATAAAGGGATTTAAAAATCTATTAATGAGGGTTGGGGAGATTGCTCAGTGGTTAAAGACACTTGCTTGCAAACTGTTTCAGTCAGGTTCACATTGCTTGCAGAAAACACCCAACCAAGTGCAGCTTGTGGAGAAAAAAAATGGTTTATTTTGGCTTATAGACTAGAGGGGAAGCTCCCTGATGGCAAGGGAAAATAGTGGCATGAGCAGAGGGTGGACATCACCTCCTGACCAACATCAGATGGACAAGAGCAACAGGAGAGTGTGCCAAACACTGGAAGAGGAAGCTGGCTATAACATCCATAAGCCTACCCCCCAACAATACAATGCCTCTAGGAGGCATTAATTCCAAAATTGCCATCAGCTGAGGACCTAGCATTCAGAACACCTAAGTTTATGGGGGACACATGAATCAAACAACCACATTCCGCCCCTGGCCCCCATAAACTGATAACCATACATAATGTAAAATGCATTGCGTTCATCCAACTTTAAAAGTCCCCATAGTTTTTATCAATTCTAATGATGTTCAAACATCCCCATAGTCCAAGATGTTTTAATTGAACCATAATACCAAAAAGCCATAATGGCACTGAATAAACATTTACACTGCAAAAGATGGCATTGGGCATAGCAAAGAAATTTTCAACCAATATAAGATTTAAACAGGATAAACATCAAACTCTGTAGTTCCAAGTCTAACAACTCTAGTCAGTGATGATTCTCCCAGCCAATTCTAACCAGTGACAAGCCTCTGGAGTTCCAATTTCACTTCTCCAGCTAGGCTACTCACAGTTCCAAAAAACTTCATTTGGTGCCAGTAGCTCTCCTTGGCAGCCATTGCATAGTCCTGGCATCTCCACTGGATCTCCACTGCAACCTATGGTTCATCCTCATGGCTCCACAGGGTCACCACGCAGGTAATCCGACAAGCTGCTTTATACTGCCCATGGCTATTTACAAAATACAAATTCATGTTGCAAATTCAATGACCCTCTTTTACCTGCATTTGTTATAATCCATAGTACCAGGTAGGTTATCAATTTGTTAATCCAGAGGGAATAAAGCTGAGTTTGAAGAACAGGACACTCCTTCAGCATTCAGGCCCCTTCAAAAGACTCTGCATTCTTCCTGTTGTCCCAGTGCAGGTCAGCTGGCCCAATTTCAATGGTTGTAATCTTTCATACAGTTACAGCTGAACAGGCAGAAGTTTCAACCCAAAGATTTCTTTCTGTGCCATATTCCTCTGCTCACACCAGTCCATTTCTACACAATGCAACCCTGCACAAGCTCTCAGGGCATGGGCATAACAGCAAGCCTCTCACACAAACTGCTTCTAGCCCAGTCCAGACAAAGCTCTTTCTCACCCTCATAAGCCAAACCTCACAGTCCATTGTTCTTACTGCATTCAGGTCTTTTAACTCTGACCAGAATAATCCATCAAGCTGTATTTGCCATATTGCAAGGAGTCCCTTAGGCCAAGGTTTCAAATCCTTCCACATTTCTCCTGCAAAACAGTCCCAAAATGCCAAAGCCAAAGAATCAGGCTTCCAGTGGCCTTGATCCCACTTCTCTGGTACCAGTTTCACTGCTGCAGTCAGGTTCACCTTGCTGGCAGAAAATGGCCAACCAAGAACAGCTTGTGGGGAAAAGGATTCTATTTTGGCTTATAGACTCAAGAGGAAGCTCCATAATGGCAGGGGGAAATGATGGCATGAACAGACAGAAGGTAGATAGCACCTTATGGCCAATATCAGATGGACAACAGCAACAGGAGAGTGTGCCAAACACTGGCAAGAGGAAGCTGGCTTTAACACCCATAAGGCTGCCCCAACAATACACTGCCTCCAGGAAGCATTCATTCCCAAATTGCCATCAGCTGAGGATCTAGCATTCAGAACACCTAAGTTTATAGGGCATGCCTGAATCAAACCATCACACAAACCCTGCTGGCTAGGTTTAATTTCCAAGTACTCATGGTAAAGCCAGATCTACAAAGTGGTGCATGCATTTGGAGTTCATTTATAGTAGCAAGAGGTCCTGGAATGTGTATCCTCTCTCTCTCTCTCTCTCTCTCTCTCTCTCTTTCTCTGCTGGCAAATAAATAAAAAATATTTTTTAAAAAAATTAATGAAGTTATGGGCAAGTTCTCAAGTGACCATGAAGTCAGAATCTATATAACAGTAGGTTTGAGACAGAGAGCTATAGCACAAAAAAAGGCCTTAGACTATAAACCAGATACAAGCCCACAAAGGAGACCAGTATGTGTGCTGGGAGCCTAAAAAGGCTGATAGCTTGCTAAAGTGGAATACTTAAGTAGGTGCCAAAGTATCATGACATCATACAATGTCCAAAACAAGCCAATGTAGCTTTTCATACAAAGAACCAGAAAAATCTTAGTCCAACTAAAAAAATCAGTAAGTGCCAATACCAAAAGATATCAAATACCAAAGATATTAGAAAGATATTACAAGGATTTTAAAGTATTACAAAACTGCCCCAACAAGCAACAAATACTCTTGAAACAGAAAATTACAAACTCTCAAAAAAAAGTGGAAGATATAAAGGAGAACTAAATATTAACTGTAGAATAGAAAAATAATCAGAAATTTAAAACTCACAGAATGGATTCAATAGCAGAGTGACTATGACAAATGAATTAACAAACTAAAAAAATAAATCAGCAGAAATTATCTAATCTGAATGGCATATAAAAGTAGATATTGATGAAAATTTAGAAGCATCCCAGTAGAGAAGAATAAATGAAAGACTGAAAAAAGGATTTTAAGAAACAACAGAAGGAAACTACCCAACCTTGGTGAAATGCATGTAGCCAATGAAAACCTCAACAGTTTTAAATGTAAAGAAACCCATACTTAGACACATATACAAGTTCCTGAAAATTAAAGTAAGAGAATGTCTTTAAGGTGGCCATTGAGAAATGACACAGTGTCAGTGGGGAAGAATGCTGTAAATGGCAGATCATAGAAACCCAGGCCAGAATGAGGGACCCCGTGTTCTATATCTAGTAAACTTCCTTCAGGAATATCATGAAATAGAAATATTCTCAAATGAGAGACCAGTAAAAGTTTTCATCTATAAATCTGCTATAATAATTGCTAAGAGGCATTATTTAATCAGACAGGAAATAACAACAGAGAAAATAAGCATTAGTTGTGAAGGAGAAGCAATAAATACCTAGATATAAAAATTATCCTCTTTAAATAGTCTTTGATGTTTAGGAGGAAAGTTTCTCATGGATCTCACATAGATGGGGTGACATCTGAGACAATTTTATCATGGCGATATGATAAAGAAGCCTACAGTGAGGCAAGACTTTCATATTTCATGTAAAGTGGCAAATTGTTGATACTGGTAGCTACTAGAGAAATCACTTAAAAAGTGTAAATACACACTCAAAAACATTATAGTTAGCCAGTTGTGGTGGCACACACCTTTAGTCCCAGCACTTGGGAGGCAGAGGTAGGAGGATCACCATGAGTTCAAGGCCACCCTGAGACTACATAGTGAATTCCAGGTCAGCCTGAGCTAGAGCAAGACCCTACCTCGAAAAACAAAAACAAAAACAAAAAATCATGACTTCACTATGTGGTATAAGAGGCAGGCAGAGGATTCTAGAGCCATGAGGAAAATTCAACATTCAGGCAGAGGATTCTAAGCCATATGGCATTCTAGAGCCATGGGGTTCTAGAGGCAAGCAGAGGGTTCTAGACTCACACAGCAGGTTCTAGAGTAAGGTAGAGGATTCTAAATACGGGTTGTTTAAATGTGCAAGTATGAAAAGACATTGAACAGAATGGGTCAAAAAGATGGTGTGCACCAGACAGTGTATACCAGACAGTGTGTGTACCAGGCAGTGCAGACTTTCGTGCATAAGAAATTGCCAGGAAAAAAAAGCACATTTTGTAACAATGAGGTGGTGAATCACCAAGAAGACATAAGGGTATTCTTAATGTGTACACCAAGCAATGTAGTTAGAACTCTCTGAAGCTAACACAACAAGAAGAGGATAAAATCCATAGTCTTCAATGTTGCTCTTTTGTGCTAGGTAGCTTGGGAGGATCATGGCTTCTAGGCAAGCCTGAGCCACACAGCATGACTCAATCTCATAAAACAAAAAACCAAAATTCAACAAACTAACCAAACAAGCAATCCCCTACAAAAACAACCCCCTAGAAACAAAACCCAAACAGCCACAGCAACATTGTCCCAAGAGAACATGATACCAACAAGAACATGCAAGAATCCAACAATAATACCACCCAACATATTCTAAATTTATTTTTAATTTATTTATTTGAGAGAGAGAGGGAAAGATGCAGATAGATAGATGATAGGAGAGAGAGAGAGAAAAAGAGAGAGAGAGAGAATGGGTGCATCAGGGCCTTTAGCCTCTGCAAACAAACTCCAGACGCATGTGCCACCTTGTGCATCTGGCTTACATGGGTCTTTTTGCTTTTCAGGCAAACGCCTTAACCACTAAACAATCTCTTGAGCTCCCCCCCCCCAACATATTCTAATTAATATTTAAAGAGCAGTCCATCTAACATGTCAAAATCTTCCTTTGGAAATATCAAGAGATATTGAAAATACTTTAAACAAGATGAAATGAAAATGTAATACATTATAATGTCCATCAAAGCAGTGCTGAGGAGTTTTGCAGCCTGCAAGGCCTAGCTAGAAAGGAAAAAAAGGAAGTCAGTAATCTTAAATTTCTATATCAAGATGATAGAAAATGATGAGAAACTAAGAAAGCAGAAGATAAAAACTGGTAAAACAAAAACTGGTCATACTGAAAACAGAAAACCATAGTAAATAGGCATTAAAGTAAAAGCTGGTTCATTAAAATTATCAATGAAATTGAATAACTCAATGTCAACTCTGATGAAATAGACCAGTTCCTTAAAAACCACAAGCTACTCACACTAGACAAGGAGATGAAGTTGTCTGAATGGTCCTGTATCTACCAAGAAAGTAGAATTCATAGTTAAGATTTCTCTGAACAAAAAATGTCTCCAAGTTTACTGGCTATTTCTACCAACCATTTAAGGAATGGCTTATGCTATTTTATATCATCTCTTACAGAAAGTAGAAGGAAACACTTCATAATTCATTTCAGGAGGCCAGCATTATGCTATATCAAACTGGATAAAGACAGGGAGAGGGAGGAGGAAAGGAGAAAGGAAAAAAGGAGGAAAAGGTGAAGAGGGAGGGTAGGAAAGACAAGAAGAAGAGAGGAAAGAAGAGAGAGAAGTAAAGAGAGGAGGCATGTGAAAGAGCTACAGGTTAGTACTATAATACAATTACAGGCACCAAATCTTCAACCAGCAACATACTGTTAACAGATTTCTTTTTCTTTTTTTGATTTTTCCAAAGTAAGGTCTTGCTCTAGCCCAAGTAATTCACTGGAATTCACTAAGTAGTCTCAGGGTGACCTATAACTCACAGTCAGCCTCCTGCCTCTGCCTCCCAAGTACTGGGATTAAAGGCATGCGCCACCACACCATTTTGAGAGCAACAGAGCCTCTCTTGGCTCTGGATAGGTGTAGCTTATGGGTTAGAACTCTAGACACTTACTACAACTCCCCAAACTAGTGGCTCTCAAATTCATTATTTTGTGATTCATAAATAATTGATGGGGCTGGGGGGGGGGATGACTCAGCAGTTCAGGTGCTTGCCTGCAAAGCCCAACAACCCAGGTTCAATTCTCCAGTACTCATATGAAGCTAGATGCACAAAGTGGCTCATGTATCTGGAATTCTTTCGCAGTGGCTGAAGTCCCTGCTATGCCCATTTTTTTTCTCTCTCTCTCCTCTCCTCATGCAATTAGATAAATATTGGCTATTTTGTTTATTTATTTGAGAGAGAGAATGGACATGCCAGGGCCTCTAGCAACTTCAAACGAACTCCAGACACATGTACCACCTTGTGCATTTGGCTTACATGAGAACTGGAAAATTGAACCTGGGTCCTTAGGCTTCATAGGCAAGTGCTTTAACTGCTAAGCCATCTCTCCAGCTCCTAAATAAAATATTTTTAAAACAAAAGAGAATTTACTGGGCATGGTGGTTCACACTTATAATCCCAGTTCTCAGGAGGCTGAGATAGGAGGATTGCTGTGAGTTTGGGGAGTTTGGGCCAGCCTGGACTACAGAGTGATCAGCCTGTGCTATAGTGAGATCCTTGCCTTAAAAAAAAAACAAAAACAAAAACAAAAAAACAAAAACAAAACATGAATTGACAAGTGCAGACTAAGTAGAAGGACAAGTTAAGCAAGATTTATCTTAGGAAAGAAAGTAGACTGCCTAACTTGCAATGGGTCTTGAGTAGATAATCTGCCTGGTGACTTGGATTGGGGTTTCTTATGACCTTGGGGGGTGTAAATTAGGTATTGAGTTGGGATGAACTTTACTGGTAAAGTTTAAATGTAAATAGAGGATCTTGATCGGTTGGTAGAAGAGTGAAGACTCAGACTAGAACCATGATAAATCAGAAAGCCAGTTACAAGTTCCCAGAAGGAGGAAGAACCAGGAAGTTAAATTAAGGATACCCCTGACAGCCTTCTTGATGAGTCAGGTTCAGCTTCAGACTGGAGCTGCCTTCTAGTCTCACCAAGGCAGGTTGATGTTTGTCTATGTTCTTTTGGGCCTGTGTTCCTAATGAACAACCTATAAAAGAAGGTTACCTTGTTTTCAATCTCTACCAATATGAGAATAATGATATACCACAACCATTAAAATATTTTCCAGTCTGAGGAAATGGCTCAGTGGTCAAAAGTACTTTCTGTGCACTCCTGATGACTGGAGTTCAGGTTCCCATAACCTTACAAACTGGTGCTAGTAGCGCATGTGTCCACAATCCCAATGCACTTACGGCAGTGGATGGTGTCGTCTCAAGCAAGTGGAAAATGAAGATAGACACTAGGTGGTTCTCTGTTTATAGGCAGGCAGACCTTAGCAGGCTAGGAGTTCATTAAGGATGGACCTCAGCTTCCGTTTATTGGGTGACATTAGGAAGGGAGATGATACAATTAGCCATCCATAGGATTTAAAATACTGTAAGAAGGGAGGAAGATGGAGGGAAGCCTCAGGGTTTTGTTGAGGGAAGGCTATTTTTTCCTGGTCTGAATAGAATTTGAGTTTTGCTTCTGGCCCTAGGGGAGATGGCATTCTAAACTACCCAAAACTTAAGGAAATTGTCAATAAAAGGTTAAAAAACCAAACTACTCAAAGCATAAGATTATGATTCCTTCCCTAAGAGTTAATCCATCTGAGCCTATTGATCACGCAAGAGACCACTACACCTAAAAAGTGCACAGGAGGTGGGAGAAATATTTGCTTCCTTAATGAGAAGATGCCCTTAACCTACAGAAACCCCTCTCTTGACACTTGATTACAGGGCCTCAATGCTGAGCCTGCCTAGTTCTCTGACTCAGTGAAAGGTTTCTTTTTCTCTCCTTTCTTTTTCTCCTTTGGATTCCAAATCTTCTTTTGGGTATGTAGCAGTTACCTACTTATTGCTAGGACAAAACACCCATCCCGAAGCAGCTTGTGGGAGGGGAGGGTTTATTTCAGCTCACAGTCTTGAGGGGAGGTTTCATTGTGGTAGAGAAAGCATGGCAAGCAGCTCACATCTTCACACACCAGCAGGAGAGAGCAGCAAGGGCAAGCCAACCCTGAACACTCAGGGGGCTGGACTAAACACCCTAAGGCCGACCCCACAGTGACACACCTCCTCCAGCAAGGCTTCACCTCTAACTGCTCCACTAGCTGGAGACTAAGTATGAGGCTTAATCACAAATACTTGAAGCTATGAGGGACATTTTCCATTAAAACCAAGAACACTGGCCCAGACACTGTGGGGCTTTGTCAGCCTCTCTTCTCTCCAACTGTTGAAACCCTGTGGGATGGAACTAGTTAACTGATTTTTGACCAGTCAACACATATCCACTGATCACAGATGTAGTACGTAAAGAAATGCAATCTGTGTGTGTTCAAATTCCCACACATGTCAGGGCTGTGCTTGGGAGTTCTAGGGTCCAGGCTTAACTCCCAAGTCAGACTACAGGGCAGATCACTGTCTGTGACCTCTACGGCCCTCAAACCTTTCCCTCAGGGCTCCCACGGAGGGTGGAACCATGTGGTATATTTGCTGCTAAATGTCCCTTTGTCCTGGGACAAAGATTCTGTCTTCTAGCCTTTAAGGAAATCTTCACACAAGCCATCAGTGTTACTTGCAGTCAGGATAGGGGCCTGTGACAGTCATTATATACTTCTGTACCAGCTGGTATAATCATAATCGCTATTGAATGCTGCTTTCATAGAGCCCCCTAGCTGTGTCAGACAGCCTGAGAGCAAATGCTGGAGAGTGTGACAAAGTGCAGGTGCTGTCACCAACACTCACTCCTTCTTCTTCCTTGTAGAAGAATCCTGATTTATTGTAGGAGGTGGCAACATGGCCAATGAATAGGCCATGTTTCCCATTGTACTATGTAGCTAGGTGTGGCCAAGTGACTAGGGTTCAGCCAGGAAACCCACAAAGAAGTTATCAAGTGGGACTTCTTAAATGACAAAGCAAAACTTCACTTTTTCTGAGATAGAGATTGGGTGTATAACTCAGGTGGCTTTGAATTTACTAATGTAGCCCAGGATGGCCTTGAACTGAGGTCCTCCTGCCTTAGTCACCTGAGTGCTGGGTCTTTAGGCTTATGCCACCATACTGGGCTAGACAAAGGATTTGTGTTAAAAGTGTCTGTGGTAGCTGTTGATCCTTCCCAGTTTCTTTGGCTGCCTACCTGGAATCTAGATGTGACAGCTGATGCTCTAGTATTAATCTTCACTTATGAGGTGAACTTCATGGGGGAAAGTCAGAAGCTAAAAAAGCAGCCCAAAGACCCAAGACGCCTTGGCCTTTGATGTCCATTGTTATGCCTGGCCAGTACTGCTACTGGTCAACTTTTATGTGAGGAAAAATAAGCTGCTGCTGCTTCTTCTTCTTCTTCTTCTTCTTCTTCTTCTTCTTCTTTTGGTTTTTCCAGGTAGGGTCTCATTTTAGCTCAGGCTGACCTGGAACTCACTACGTAGTCTCAGGATGGCCTCAATCTCACAGCGATCCTCATATCTCTGCTTCCCAAGTGCTGGGATTAAAGGCATGTGCCACCACGTTCGCCTTTGCTTTTTTATTTTTAACCCAACAGCTAAGCACAGTCTCTAAGAGGTACTAGTTAATGCTATGGATTGGCCTGGTAGGCCAGCCCTGCGACATGTTAAAATTTTAGTTTATGTGCTGCCAAAGCAAGAACATGCAACTTGTACCAAATGGGAATGCAGTTGTTTTGGCAGAGTTTGCTCTTGATGAACATGTGCTGTCTTCAAGGAAAACTTTGAGGGGGACAAAGTTGGAAAAGCAACTGCGAAGGCTGTGCAGATTGGGGAATAAGAAAGACTGACTTGGAAAAGGAGGTGGTGCTTGACTAAAAGTGTGCGAACTTTAAGCAATACTTTTGGCATCAGCTAGTAGGAGATCTCTTCCTCCAGGACAGCTTTCTGATTCACTTTTTCTGCCCATTGGGCCCTGAAAACGTGGCTGCGTACTAAGTCTTGAGTCCTTGTGCATGAAGCAGACACTGCTAGACCCAGTGAGATGAGACTTGGGAGAAGGGAGGCTATGATGGAACCCTGAAGGATGCACCTGAGATGATAGTAGCTCAGCACTCTGTGCCACTGTGCCAGATGTGCACGGACAACCATGGGTTTGGTCACTCAGCAGTCAGCTCTGCCAGCTGTGCACACACAGCCGTGGGTCTGGTCACTCAGCAGTCAGCTCTGCCAGCTGTGCACAGGCAGCCGTTGGTCTGGTCACTCAGCAGTCACTTCTGCCAGCTGTGCACACACAGCCGTGGGTCTGGTCACTCAGCAGTCAGCTCTGCCAGCTGTGCACAGGCAGCCGTTGGTCTGGTCACTCAGCAGTCACTTCTGCCAGCTGTGCACACACAGCCGTGGATCTGGTCACTCAGCAGTCAGCTCTGCCAGCTGTGCACAGGCAGCCGTGGGTCTGGTCACTCAGCAGTCAGCTCTGCCAGCTGTGCACAGGCAGCCGTGGGTCTGGTCACTCAGCAGTCAGCTCTGCCAGCTGTGCACAGACAGCCGTGGGTCTGGTCACTCAGCAGTCAGCTCTGCCAGCTGTGCACAGGCAGCCGTGGGTCTAGTCACTCAGCAGTCAGCTCTGCCAGCTGTGCACACACAGCCATGGGTCTGGTCGCTCAGCAGTCAGCTCTGCCAGCTGTGCACAGGCAGCCGTGGGTCTGGTCACTCAGCAGTCAGCTCTACCAGCTGTGCACAGAGAGCCGTGGGTCTGGTCACTCAGCAGTCAGCTCTGCCAGCTGTGCACACACAGCCGTGGGTCTGGTCACTCAGCAGTCAGCTCTGCCAGCTGTGCACACACAGCCATGGATCTGGTCACTCAGCAGTCAGCTCTGCCAGCTGAGCCCAGGCAGCCGTGGGTCTGGTCACTCAGCAGTCAGCTCTGCCAAGTGTGCACACACAGCCGTGGGTCTGGTCACTCAGCAGTCAGCTCTGCCAGCTGTGCACACACAGCCGTGGATCTGGTCACTCAGCAGTCAGCTCTACCAGCTGTGCACAGGCAGCCGTGGGTCTAGTCACTCAGCAGTCAGCTCTGCCAGCTGTGCACACACAGCCAAGGGTCTGGTCGCTCAGCAGTCAGCTCTGCCAGCTGTGCACAGGCAGCCGTGGGTCTAGTCACTCAGCAGTCAGCTCTGCCAGCTGTGCACAGGCAGCCGTGGGTCTAGTCACTCAGCAGTCAGCTCTGCCAGCTGTGCACACACTGCCATGGGTCTGGTCGCTCAGCAGTCAGCTCTGCCAGCTGTGCACAGGCAGCCGTGGGTCTAGTCACTCAGCAGTCAGCTCTGCCAGCTGTGCACACACAGCCGTGGGTCTGGTCACTCAGCAGTCAGCTCTGCCAGCTGTGCACACACAGCCGTGGATCTGGTCACTCAGCAGTCAGCTCTACCAGCTGTGCACAGGCAGCCGTGGGTCTAGTCACTCAGCAGTCAGCTCTGCCAGCTGTGCACAGGCGGCCATGGGTCTGGTCACTCAGCAGTCAGCTCTGCCAGCTGTGCACACACAGCCGTGGATCTGGTCACTCAGCAGTCAGCTCTACCAGCTGTGCACAGGCAGCCGTGGGTCTAGTCACTCAGCAGTCAGCTCTGCCAGCTGTGCACACACTGCCATGGGTCTTGTCGCTCAGCAGTCAGCTCTGCCAGCTGTGCACAGGCAGCCGTGGGTCTAGTCACTCAGCAGTCAGCTCTGCCAGCTGTGCACACACAGCCGTGGGTCTGGTCACTCAGCAGTCAGCTCTGCCAGCTGTGCACACACAGCCGTGGGTCTGGTCACTCAGCAGTCAGCTCTGCCAGCTGTGCACAGGCAGCCGTGGGTCTGGCCACTCAGCAGTCTGCTCTGCCAGCTGTGCACAGAGAGCCGTGGGTCTGGCCACTCAGCAGTCTGCTCTGCCAGCTGTGCACAGAGAGCCGTGGGTCTGGTCACTCAGCAGTCTGCTCTGCCAGCTGTGCACAGAAAGCCGTGGGTCTGGCCACTCAGCAGTCTGCTCTGCCAGCTGTGCACAGAGAGCCGTGGGTCTGGTCACTCAGCAGTCAGCTCTGCCAGCTGTGCACAGAAAGCCGTGGCTCTGGCCACTCAGCAGTCTGCTCTGCCAGCTGTGCACAGAGAGCCGTGGGTCTGGTCACTCAGCAGTCTGCTCTGCCAGCTGTGCACAGAAAGCCGTGGGTCTGGCCACTCAGCAGTCTGCTCTGCCAGCTGTGCACAGAGAGCCGTGGGTCTGGTCACTCAGCAGTCAGCTCTGCCAGCTGTGCACAGAGAGCCGTGGGTCTGTTCACTCAGCAGTCAGCTCTGCCAGCTGTGCACACACAGCCGTGGGTCTGGCCACTCAGCAGTCAGCTCTGCCAGCTGTGCACACACAGCCGTGGGTCTGGTCACTCAGCAGTCAGCTCTGCCAGCTGTGCACAGGCAGCCGTAGGTCTAGTCACTCAGCAGTCAGCTCTGCCAGCTGTGCACACACTGCCATGGGTCTGGTCACTCAGCAGTCAGCTCTGCCAGCTGTGCACAGGCAGCCGTGGGTCTAGTCACTCAGCAGTCTGCTCTGCCAGCTGTGCACAGAGAGCCGTGGGTCTGGTCACTCAGCAGTCAGCTCTGCCAGCTGTGCACAGGCAGCCGTGGGTCTAGTCACTCAGCAGTCACCTCTGCCAGCTGTGCACACACTGCCATGGGTCTGGTCGCTCAGCAGTCAGCTCTGCCAGCTGTGCACAGGCAGCCGTGGGTCTGGTCACTCAGCAGTCAGCTCTGCCAGCTGTGCACACACAGCCATGGGTCTGGTCACTCAGCAGTCAGCTCTGCCAGCTGTGCCCAGGCAGCCGTGGGTCTGGTCACTCAGCAGTCAGCTCTGCCAGCTGTGCACAGGCGGCCATGGGTCTGGTCACTCAGCAGTCAGCTCTGCCAGCTGTGCACACACAGCCGTGGATCTGGTCACTCAGCAGTCAGCTCTGCCAGCTGTGCACAGGCAGCCGTGGGTCTGGTCACTCAGCAGTCAGCTCTGCCAGCTGTGCACAGACAGCCGTGGGTCTGGTCACTCAGCAGTCAGCTCTGCCAGCTGTGCACAGGCAGCCGTGGGTCTAGTCACTCAGCAGTCAGCTCTGCCAGCTGTGCACACACTGCCATGGGTCTGGTCGCTCAGCAGTCAGCTCTGCCAGCTGTGCACAGGCAGCCGTGGGTCTGGTCACTCAGCAGTCCGCTCTGCCAGCTGTGCACACACAGCCGTGGATCTGGTCACTCAGCAGTCAGCTCTACCAGCTGTGCACAGGCAGCCGTGGGTCTGGTCACTCAGCAGTCAGCTCTGCCAGCTGTGCCCAGGCAGCCGTGGGTCTGGTCACTCAGCAGTCAGCTCTGCCAGCTGTGCACAGGCAGCCGTGGGTCTAGTCACTCAGCAGTCAGCTCTGCCAGCTGTGCACACACTGCCATGGGTCTGGTCGCTCAGCAGTCAGCTCTGCCAGCTGTGCACAGGCAGCCGTGGGTCTGGTCACTCAGCAGTCAGCTCTGCCAGCTGTGCACACACAGCCGTGGGTCTGGTCACTCAGCAGTCAGCTCTGCCAGCTATGCACAGGCAGCCGTGGGTCTGGTCACTCAGAACTCAGCTCTGCCAGCTGTGCACACACAGCCGTGGATCTGGTCACTCAGCAGTCAGCTCTGCCAGCTGTGCACAGGCAGCCGTAGGTCTGGTCACTCAGCAGTCAGCTCTGCCAGCTGTGCACAGGCAGCCGTGGGTCTGGTCACTCAGCAGTCAGCTCTGCCAGCTGTGCACACACAGCCGTGGATCTGGTCACTCAGCAGTCAGCTCTACCAGCTGTGCACAGGCAGCCGTGGGTCTAGTCACTCAGCAGTCAGCTCTGCCAGCTGTGCACAGGCAGCCGTGGGTCTAGTCACTCAGCAGTCAGCTCTGCCAGCTGTGCCCAAGCAGCCGTTGGTCTGGTCACTCAGCAGTCAGCTCTACCAGCTGTGCACAGGCAGCCGTGGGTCTGGTCACTCAGCAGTCAGCTCTGCCAGCTGTGCACACACAGCCAAGGGTCTGGTCGCTCAGCAGTCAGCTCTGCCAGCTGTGCACAGGCAGCCGTGGGTCTAGTCACTCAGCAGTCAGCTCTGCCAGCTGTGCACAGACAGCCGTGGGTCTAGTCACTCAGCAGTCAGCTCTGCCAGCTGTGCACAGGCAGCCGTGGGTCTAGTCACTCAGCAGTCAGCTCTGCCAGCTGTGCACACACTGCCATGGGTCTTGTCGCTCAGCAGTCAGCTCTGCCAGCTGTGCACAGGCAGCCGTGGGTCTAGTCACTCAGCAGTCAGCTCTGCCAGCTGTGCACACACAGCCGTGGGTCTGGTCACTCAGCAGTCAGCTCTGCCAGCTGTGCACACACAGCCGTGGGTCTGGTCACTCAGCAGTCAACTCCTCCAGCTGTGCACAGGCAGCCGTGGGTCTGGTCACTCAGCAGTCAGCTCTGCCAGCTGTGCACAGACAGCCGTGGGTCTGGTCACTCAGCAGTCAGCTCTGCCAGCTGTGCACAGGCAGCCATGGGTCTGGTCACTCAGCAGTCAGCTCTGCCAGCTGTGCACACACAGCCATGGGTCTCATCACTCAGCAGTCAGCTCTGCCAGCTGTGCCCAGACAGCCGTGGGTCTGGTCACTCAGCAGTCAGCTCTGCCAGCTGTGCACAGACAGCCGTGGGTCTGGTCACTCAGCAGTCAGCTCTGCCAGCTGTGCACAGACAGCCGTGGGTCTGGTCACTCAGCAGTCAGCTCTGCCAGCTGTGCACACACAGCCGTTGGTCTGGTCACTCAGCAGTCAGCTCTACCAGCTGCGCACAGGCAGCCGTGGGTCTGGTCACTCAGCAGTCAGCTCTGCCAGCTGTGCACAGACAGCCGTGGGTCTGGTCACTCAGCAGTCAGCTCTGCCAGCTGTGCACACACAGCCGTGGGTCTGGTCACTCAGCAGTCAGCTCTGCCAGCTGTGCACACACAGCCGTGGGTCTGGTCACTCAGCAGTCAGCTCTGCCAGCTGTGCACACACAGCCGTTGGTCAGGTCACTCAGCAGTCTGCTCTGCCAGCTGTGCACAGAAAGCCGTGGGTCTGGCCACTCAGCAGTCTGCTCTGCCAGCTGTGCACAGAGAGCCGTGGGTCTGGTCACTCAGCAGTCAGCTCTGCCAGCTGTGCACAGAAAGCCGTGGCTCTGGCCACTCAGCAGTCTGCTCTGCCAGCTGTGCACAGAGAGCCGTGGGTCTGGTCACTCAGCAGTCTGCTCTGCCAGCTGTGCACAGAAAGCCGTGGGTCTGGCCACTCAGCAGTCTGCTCTGCCAGCTGTGCACAGAGAGCCGTGGGTCTGGTCACTCAGCAGTCAGCTCTGCCAGCTGTGCACAGAGAGCCGTGGGTCTGTTCACTCAGCAGTCAGCTCTGCCAGCTGTGCACACACAGCCGTGGGTCTGGCCACTCAGCAGTCAGCTCTGCCAGCTGTGCACACACAGCCGTGGGTCTGGTCACTCAGCAGTCAGCTCTGCCAGCTGTGCACAGGCAGCCGTAGGTCTAGTCACTCAGCAGTCAGCTCTGCCAGCTGTGCACACACTGCCATGGGTCTGGTCACTCAGCAGTCAGCTCTGCCAGCTGTGCACAGGCAGCCGTGGGTCTAGTCACTCAGCAGTCTGCTCTGCCAGCTGTGCACAGAGAGCCGTGGGTCTGGTCACTCAGCAGTCAGCTCTGCCAGCTGTGCACAGGCAGCCGTGGGTCTAGTCACTCAGCAGTCAGCTCTGCCAGCTGTGCACACACTGCCATGGGTCTTGTCGCTCAGCAGTCAGCTCTGCCAGCTGTGCACAGGCAGCCGTGGGTCTGGTCACTCAGCAGTCAGCTCTGCCAGCTGTGCACACACAGCCATTGGTCTGGTCACTCAGAAGTCAGCTCTGCCAGCTGTTCACACACAGCCATGGGTCTGGTCACTCAGCAGTCAGCTCTGCCAGCTGTGCCCAGGCAGCCGTGGGTCTGGTCACTCAGCAGTCAGCTCTGCCAGCTGTGCACAGGCGGCCATGGGTCTGGTCACTCAGCAGTCAGCTCTGCCAGCTGTGCACACACAGCCGTGGATCTGGTCACTCAGCAGTCAGCTCTGCCAGCTGTGCACAGGCAGCCGTGGGTCTGGTCACTCAGCAGTCAGCTCTGCCAGCTGTGCACAGACAGCCGTGGGTCTGGTCACTCAGCAGTCAGCTCTGCCAGCTGTGCACAGGCAGCCGTGGGTCTAGTCACTCAGCAGTCAGCTCTGCCAGCTGTGCACACACTGCCATGGGTCTTGTCGCTCAGCAGTCAGCTCTGCCAGCTGTGCACAGGCAGCCGTGGGTCTGGTCACTCAGCAGTCCGCTCTGCCAGCTGTGCACACACAGCCGTGGATCTGGTCACTCAGCAGTCAGCTCTACCAGCTGTGCACAGGCAGCCGTGGGTCTGGTCACTCAGCAGTCAGCTCTGCCAGCTGTGCCCAGGCAGCCGTGGGTCTGGTCACTCAGCAGTCAGCTCTGCCAGCTGTGCACAGGCAGCCGTTGGTCTGGTCACTCAGCAGTCAGCTCTGCCAGCTGTGCACACACTGCCATGGGTCTGGTCGCTCAGCAGTCAGCTCTGCCAGCTGTGCACAGGCAGCCGTGGGTCTAGTCACTCAGCAGTCAGCTCTGCCAGCTGTGCACAGACAGCCGTGGGTCTAGTCACTCAGCAGTCAGCTCTGCCAGCTGTGCACAGGCAGCCGTGGGTCTAGTCACTCAGCAGTCAGCTCTGCCAGCTGTGCACACACTGCCATGGGTCTTGTCGCTCAGCAGTCAGCTCTGCCAGCTGTGCACAGGCAGCCGTGGGTCTAGTCACTCAGCAGTCAGCTCTGCCAGCTGTGCACACACAGCCGTGGGTCTGGTCACTCAGCAGTCAGCTCTGCCAGCTGTGCACAGGCAGCCGTGGGTCTGGTCACTCAGCAGTCAGCTCTGCCAGCTGTGCACAGGCAGCCGTGGGTCTGGTCACTCAGCAGTCAGCTCTGCCAGCTGTGCACACACAGCCGTGGATCTGGTCACTCAGCAGTCAGCTCTGCCAGCTGTGCACAGGCAGCCGTGGGTCTAGTCACTCAGCAGTCAGCTCTGCCAGCTGTGCCCAAGCAGCCGTTGGTCTGGTCACTCAGCAGTCAGCTCTACCAGCTGTGCACAGGCAGCCGTGGGTCTGGTCACTCAGCAGTCAGCTCTGCCAGCTGTGCACACACAGCCAAGGGTCTGGTCGCTCAGCAGTCAGCTCTGCCAGCTGTGCACAGGCAGCCGTGGGTCTAGTCACTCAGCAGTCAGCTCTGCCAGCTGTGCACAGACAGCCGTGGGTCTAGTCACTCAGCAGTCAGCTCTGCCAGCTGTGCACAGGCAGCCGTGGGTCTAGTCACTCAGCAGTCAGCTCTGCCAGCTGTGCACACACTGCCATGGGTCTTGTCGCTCAGCAGTCAGCTCTGCCAGCTGTGCACAGGCAGCCGTGGGTCTAGTCACTCAGCAGTCAGCTCTGCCAGCTGTGCACACACAGCCGTGGGTCTGGTCACTCAGCAGTCAGCTCTGCCAGCTGTGCACACACAGCCGTGGGTCTGGTCACTCAGCAGTTAACTCCTCCAGCTGTGCACAGGCAGCCGTGGGTCTGGTCACTCAGCAGTCAGCTCTGCCAGCTGTGCACAGACAGCCGTGGGTCTGGTCACTCAGCAGTCAGCTCTGCCAGCTGTGCACAGAGAGCCGTGGGTCTGGTCACTCAGCAGTCAGCTCTGCCAGCTGTGCACAGGCAGCCATGGGTCTGGTCACTCAGCAGTCAGCTCTGCCAGCTGTGCACACACAGCCATGGGTCTCATCACTCAGCAGTCAGCTCTGCCAGCTGTGCCCAGACAGCCGTGGGTCTGGTCACTCAGCAGTCAGCTCTGCCAGCTGTGCACAGACAGCCGTGGGTCTGGTCACTCAGCAGTCAGCTCTGCCAGCTGTGCACAGACAGCCGTGGGTCTGGTCACTCAGCAGTCAGCTCTGCCAGCTGTGCACACACAGCCGTTGGTCTGGTCACTCAGCAGTCAGCTCTACCAGCTGCGCACAGGCAGCCGTGGGTCTGGTCACTCAGCAGTCAGCTCTGCCAGCTGTGCACAGACAGCCGTGGGTCTGGTCACTCAGCAGTCAGCTCTGCCAGCTGTGCACACACAGCCGTGGGTCTGGTCACTCAGCAGTCAGCTCTGCCAGCTGTGCACACACAGCCGTGGGTCTGGTCACTCAGCAGTCAGCTCTGCCAGCTGTGCACACACAGCCGTTGGTCTGGTCACTCAGCAGTCTGCTCTGCAGCTGTGCACAGGCAGCCGTGGATCTGGTCACTCAGCAGTTAGCTGTGCCAGCTGTGCACAGGCAGCCGTGGGTCTGGTCACTCAGCAGTCAGCTTCCACTGATGAAAGTGCAGCAGCTCTGACTTAAAAGCAGAATGGACCACTGAGGGGAGGGCTCAGTATATTTGCATATACAAATATGGGGCTGCAGGTCAGTCAGCTGTGACTGCATGCGTGCATGAGTGTGTGCGTGCGTGCGTGTGTGTGTGTGTGTGTGTGTGCGCATGTGCACGGCAAACTCTGTAGCTTGGTGTGAGGAGACTCCAGAAAAGAGGCAGCTCTTGCTATTCTGGTGTTCTCCCAGCTGTCGGGATCATTTCCAGGGAACAAGTCCTCCCCATGCTGCCCACCTGCACACTTGTCCTTGGCCCCACCCACTGTAATCACCAGCAACTCCTGGGGGTATTTTTAGGACTGTGAAGTGGTTCTTGGCTTCCACATGGAGCAAGAGCTTTTTGTTTTATTTCCCTTGAGAGAAGAAATGACATGCATCTCTCCTTTCTTCCTACACATACCTCCCAGCAGGTTCACTGGGTTTTACAGATCACTCCCAGGGTGGCCATTTCCCTGTGATAGGAGGCCAGGGAGGCTGTGTGTAGATGCCAGGCCCCAGGCCTTGCTGGTACTGATACAACTGGAAGGCACAATGAAGATCTCTCAGCTCGAGCTTGGAATTTAAATTAAACCTCATTTAGCTGGGTGCTTCTTTTTGATTTATCGGCAGATGCCTCTTGCTGCTTGAGCCTTGTTAAATTGCTAGCAAACACTTCACTGACCAGCTGTTCCTATTAAGTCCAAAGCATGCCGCTGAGCAGGGTCAATCTCCCTGTATTTTGGATGGTTCTTATATGTCATCCCTGCAGAACAGCCCTTGGGATGGTATTATCTCCCCGCACCTTGGGAGATGGCTGGTTAATGGGCATGAGAGATTCTTATTCCTGGGCGGGGGGTGGGTACCTCAGTGGGACTTGGTAGTTGTTCTGTTCTGTATGTAGGGTTCTGTCCTGTCACTTTAGACTATAAGTGAGGACAAAGGCCCAATGCCCCACCCTTGGATAATGTCAGGAGGTACTGGCCTAAGGACTAATGAGCCCACTACTGTGTAATGCTCTCTATCACTCACTAGTAATGGCTGTGGTTTTTCTTAGCCAGAGCTGGGACCAAGCCCAGACCCAGGTGCATTTCACTGTATGTGACCCTGGTGTTTGCAAGAATGGGTAAACTCATTTTCAATTGTCTCAAAGTCATACTGATAATGTGTTGAATGTGTGCCCCTTGTGGTAGGCTTGGAGCTGTCCACCTGCACGTGTGAATCTTTGCATAGGGAAGAGTCTTCATCCTTGGGCTGGATATATCTATGCTGGGGAGACGGCTCAGTGGTTAAAGGGACTTACTTGCAAAGCCTGCTAGCCCAGGGTAATTTCCCCAGTACCAATATAAACCCAGATGCACACAGTAGCATGTGCATCTGGAGTTCATTTGCAGTGGCAAGAGGCTCTGGGACACCCATATATTCTATCTTTCTCCTCACAAATAAATAAAATATTTTAAAAATAATTTTTTAAAAAAATGATTCCAATATATAGTTAACCAAAATTTAATGAAAGGCGAGCTGGCCCTGCTACTAACTATGCTGACTTTCAACTGCTTACCAGTTGAGAGGATATGTCTTATTTAACTTTTTGTCATAGTGCATGCACAAGAGTGAAAGGATCAGAGTGCTGTGTGGAGGAGAGCCATTACAGGGACTGGGCATTTTTCTTAGCTGGAAAATTGAGTTGCATCAAAAAGCTAAGGTGAGAGTCAGATGCTAGCCCCAGGACCAAAGATGTGCAGATGTAACTGAACACTCAGAGGCCCCACCAGGTTCCTACTGGGGAGCAAGATGGACTGGAGACTGAAGCTGACAAGCAGGCTAGACTGTGGGGGTTCAGCTTCTTCCCAGTGAAGTGAGTTCATTGAAACAGTTTTGCCTGGGAAGCAGGAAAATTGGGGGTGTGACAGAAGGGAGATGCAAAAGGCAACAAGGGTGGGTTAAGAGACAAAAGTACATATGTGAAATGTTGGTTGAATTACAAGAGTACACCTGTGTATAATGCATTGTTTAGATCACAGAGCCCCCTCCTTCAGCCCTGGGAGGAGGTGATAACCACTGCCCCATGTTATATGCAGGAGTTGAGGTAGAGAGATTGGTAAGCAGCCAAGGACACAAGGGAGTAACAGCTGTAGATCCACACTCTGAGCCTTACACTGGGAAGAAGAGAACAGTTCCATGGGGCCTTCCAGGAAGAGCAATCACAAGTATTTACTTCCTGGAAAACAGGTGGCCAGAGAAGAATCTCTGGTAGAGGAAGAGGGGTCTAAATTATCCTGGAAGGTCTCAGTGGCATGGAGGCTGGGCTGAGAAAGCTGTTTAAAGACTACAAAGGTCCTGGGGATGAGACTATGCTGGGAGGAAAATGAAGATGTCTTGAGAGAGGACACCCAAGAAAGAAGAGATTGAGGACCACAGAAAGGTAAAGGGGCAGGCCAAAGTCCAATTTTTTTCTTTTAAAAAATTCATTTCATATATAACAGGTTATATTCTTTTATCCCCTCACCCCTGCCCCCAATAATCCAAAGGCTGCTGTTTTTTTTTTTTTTGGAGGGGGTTTTGAGGTAGGGTCTCACTCTAGCCCAGGCTGACCTGGGATTCACTATGGAGTCTCTGGGTGGCCTTGAACTCACGGCGATCCTCCTACCTCTGCCTCCCGAGTGCTGAGATTAAAGGCATGTGCCGCCATGCCTGGCTGCTTTTTTTTTTTTTTTTTTAATTTTCCATACTGAGAAGGGCTGTGAACTGATGAGAAAGGCCAGAGTATTATACTTCTGGTCAGAAACTCAAGAAAAGATGCTAAACTGGAGTTATAGAGGCTATAGGAAAAATAACTTTCTTCCATTCATCAATCATTTTATCACCCATCCACCTATCCATCCATCCATACACTATCCAGTCCATTCATCAACCATTTTGTCCTCCATTCAGTTTTCTTCTATGGTTTGAATGTGCTGCTCCCCGAAATTCATGTGTTCAAAATATTTTTTGTATGTGTGTGTACGCATATGAACACATGTGTAGGTTCCCACGCACATGTATGTGAAGGCCAGAAATTGTCTGCCTTGATCATTTTCCTCCATTTTACCAAGGTAGGGTCTCTCACTTGAGTCCAAAGCTCTCTGATCCAGTGAATCTAGCTAAACAGCTTACCCCGGAGATTCTAGAACAGCATTTGTATGTGTGATTGGGATCAAAATTCTAGTCCTCGTACTTCCTAGTCTCCAGCTCCATCCCACTTTTTTTTTTTCTTTTTTAGTTTTTCTAGGTAGGTTCTCATGTAGCCCAGGCTGACCTGGAATTCACTATGTAGTCTCAGGGTGGCCTTGAACTCTTGGCAATCCTCCTACCTCTGCCTCCCCAGTGCTGAGATTAAAGGTGTGTGCCACCATGCCTGGCTCCACTTTTATTTTGAGACAAGGTCTGGCCTCAAACTCAATATGTAGTCAACATTGTTCTTGAAATCCTGATCCTTCACCTCTATCTCTTGAATACTGGAATTACATGCACGTGGCCATGTGTTAGAAACCTAATCCCCAAGGAAAACATGTTGTGAGGTAGAGCCTAATATGAAGATATTATGTCACAAGGGCTCTGCCTTTGTGACTGGCTTAAGGCTGTTACTTTTGGAGGGAGTTTCTGACAAGAATGAGTTTAGCTTCCCTCATTCCCTTATGATTGATTTTGCCCTCCCACCTCTGCACAGGGGGCTGCAGCACAGAAGTCCTCAAGAGACTTGGGAACCATGTTCTTGACTTCCCAGATCTTAGAACCTTGGCCCAGATAACTTTCTTTTCGTTATAAACTATTTAGTCTTAGGTGTTCTGTAATAGCAGTAGAAAATGGATGAAGATATCTTTCAGGGGCTGGGAAGATGGCTCAGTGGTTAAAGATGCTTGCTGTAGCCTGTGTTCAATCCCAAAGTTACCTATATAAGCCAGATGTAAAAGTGGCATAAGCACCTGGTGTTTATTTGCAATAGCAAGAGACCCTGGCACACCTACACACACACATGTAATTGCACATGCAAATGAAAAATTTCTTTAAAAAGACATCTTCCATTTATCTATGCATTCACCCTATTCACTTACTCAGCAAACATACAGACTTGTCAGACAGCAGCTGGGACAGTCAGAACAATCAGAGATAAAAATGTCAGGCGTCTCTGGACTGTGAGAAATGCTTGCAGTCAGATGGAGAAAGTACTGGTACAGAAGTATGCCCAGGGAGGTGGGAAAGACAAAGGGGGTCCTGATGAAATAGAGGTGAAGTGGTGGGGTGAAGCTGACATCAGAAAGGACAGTAGAAAAAATGGTGTTTCTATTAGGTGTTGAGCAGAAGTCACATTGGCAAAGACAAGGATGGGAAGGGCAATGGGCACCCGATAGAGAAAGGACAGCACACGTAGGTCTAGATATATAGAAATGAGGCACACTCAAGGGACTGCAAAGTTTGTTCTGCCCAGATGGATAGAGTGCATGTGGCCAGAAGTGAGCTGGGAGGTGGAGGGCATATGGCCAGCAGTGAACTGGAAGAGTTGATGCCAAACAGCTGTTGGCTCTTGGGCACAGGGGCTTGAATATATTACTCTTCTTTTGTCTGCCACGCCATGTAGACCAAAAGCCTCCCTGAGAAGAGAGCCTTGTCTGTGTTGTTCACTGTGATATTCCTTGAACATTCCTGGCATACAGGTGGGAACTTCATGACTATATGTGAGGTGAATGATCTGATTTGTGTTCAAAAGGCCGATCCTCAGAGGTGTGTAAGTAGAGTTGGAAACAAAGAGAGGTGATGAGCTGAGAGACAACATAATGTTCAAGCCAGCTAGGAAAGAGATGAAGTTTCTGGAAGTCCAGTGCTCTTCTGTTCCTCGTGCTGTCTCCTCTCTCCAGCTCCTGCTCCACTGTGGCAGCTTGGGCCTGTTCCTGGTCTGATGGTTACTCATCACACAGTCAGCAAATATCTATTGAGCACCTTCTCCGTACCACACAGTGTTGGAAATATGTAGTGCACAAAAAAATTCAAAATTTCTGTCCTCATGGTTTTTAGTGTATCTAGAGAAGAGCCTGATCATGAATAAATACAACTAAGTGATTTATATTGTAGGTGTATTAGAGAATTTCCTATTGGATGCATGTATTTACCCCCACAGGCCCAGGAACTCATTTCTATTTACAGATACATCCTTGCTGCGAGGAATTGGTGACCAAGGATATGAGGGCTAAATCCCATGACTTCACAGAAGCCGGAGACCAAGCAAAGCCATTGGGACTGTTCTAGTCTTTATTAGTCAACTTCTTGCTGCTGGGACAAAATATCAGCCATGAAGGGTTGATTTGAGTTTTCAGTTCCAGGTCACAGCCATCATTGCAGGGAGGACGCGACAGCAGGAGCTTGAAGCAGCTGCTCACATTCAGCACAGTAAAGACGCAGAGTGATGAATGAACGCTGCCCAACCAGCTTCTCCTTTTATTTCTTTTAGTACTTTATTTATATTTATTTAAGAGCAAGCAAGCGAGAGCACGAGAGAGAGACAGAGAGAGAATGGGCACACCACGGCCTCCAGCCACTGCAAACAAACTCCAGTTGCATGCACCTCCATGTGCAGCTGGCTTGCGTATATTCTGGGGAATTGAACCTGGGTCCTTCATCTTTGCAGGCAAGCACCTTAACCACTAAGCCATTTCTCCAGCCCCAGCTTCTCCTCTTATAAGTTCAGGATGACAGCTGTGTCATGCTGCTACCTACAGTTAAAGTGGGTCTTCCCAATTTAATTAACCTAATCAAGATAATCCCTCACAGATGAGGACAGGGGCTAACCTAATCCACATAATCTGTCATAGGTGATTCTAGTTCTCATCAATTGACAATAGATATAAGCAGTTATACAATCCAGGTCCAAAGACATAAGAAGCAGGAGAGCCAATGATGTCATCTCCAGTTCAAATGTGGAAGCAGTCATGTGGGAAACAGGTTCTTTTGTCTCTACCTTTGGCCGATTCAAACCTCTAGTTGATCTCATGAGGCCGTCCACATGGAGAAGGAGATTTGCTTCATTTAGTTTACTCTCTCTGGTCAAATCACATTGTTTACACAAATATCTGGGCACCTCATGGTCCAATTCTGTTAAGACAAAATTGTTTAAAAGTGACCAAAATAGACAACAAAAGTTATATAGCAGATGTTTTGGTTTCAATATCAAATGTTCCTCATGGGCTAATGTATTTAAACACTTGGCCCTAGCTAGTAGGTTTGTTTTGGAAGGTTGTAGAAGCTTTAGGAAGTGGATCCTTGCTGGAGAAAATGGGTCACTGGAGGTGGGTCTTGAGGTTTTGTAACCTGGCTCTACTTGCTGTTGACCTTCTACTTCCTGCCTGGTGATGTGACCAGTTACGTGCCTGCCACACTTTCCTTGCCACAAAATATCCAGATAAACCAATTTTTCTTCATAGTTGCTTCTGTACCGTCTCTTTTGCCTTGTGTGTATATAAAGTCGTGTGTGTGTGTGTGGTTTATGCATATACATGTGCCCTTGCTGTGCCCCACATGTTTGCCTGTGGCAGAGGGTTCTCCTTTGTGGTGGCTGGAGCAGAATGTCAGGCTTCTGGCTCCATCTCTCTTCTGTGCATTCTTATTTGAGCCAGGATCTTGCTGATACCGAGGCTTGCTGTTTTCCATGAGCCTGGACAATTCCCTGGTCTCTGATTCCCTTTGTGGGACTGGGGTTTCGGATGCATTTATTTAATCATGCTCAACTGTGTATGTGGGATCTGGAGATTCTAAGTTGGGCAATTTCAGGCCCCCTGCAGGCCCCCCTGCTTGCCCAGGAAGTATGCTTACCCCCTGAGCCACCTCTCCAGCCGGGGTTTGGTGTTTTTTTTCACAGCAACAAGAAAGTAACTGATACAGCAGGGTCAGAGGATCAGAAATGTCTGTGTAAGACAGGACAAGGTTGTAATATCACATAGAGTGGTCAAGCTGGGGCTTAGTGAAGATGTGGAATTTAATCAAAGATCTGAACCAGGTAGAGGAGTAAGCCCTGGGGACATCAGAGGAAGACAGTTCCAGGCAGAAGGAGCAACCAGAGAGAAGGCTCTGAGTTGGGAGCTGGTCTGACGGTCTCAAACATGGGGCTGGAGCCAGGTAGGTGAGAAGGGAGGAAATGGTGTGTGGCAATGGTCAGAAAGACATGCAGGTCTTGAAGACTGTTTTTTCATTGAGAGTGAAGTAGAGAGATGGTACAAGGCTTTGCAATGTCATTGTAAGCATACCAAGTCTTAAATTCCAGGGTATGAGCTCTCAACAAGAGCGGGGCTGGTGCTGAGTGACCAACATGTGACTCCAACATAACAAAGCATGCTCTAAGTGTTTGTGGAGGTGGGGTGGGACCACTGGTTCTGCCCTAGGAGATGAAATCTACAACCTTGGCCTGGTGGTAGACACATACAGCAAAGCTACTTTAGGAAACATGACAACTGAAGCACAGAGTTTGGATTCAGAGGAAGGGCATTCCTTCTTGGATAATTTCTGCCAGAAGTAACACAGGAGCAAGCTCTAGCTAGAAGGCCAGGAATCGCTCTTAGTCTGGGCCAGAGGAACTCTTTTAGCAATGGATATCTCAGAGGCCATTTGGTTGCCTTAGTTAATATAATTTTCAATCCAGGTATAGTGATACATGCCTATAATCACAGCACTTAAGAGGCAGGATGATCAAGAGTTTGAGGCTGGGCTTGGCTGCACAGTTTGACCCTGCCTCAAAAAAAAAAAAAAAAAAAAAAATCAAACAATTCCAATGCGGGCTTTGACAGTGTGACATTATACCTGAGCTACAGTTGAGGCATTCTCTCCCTCCCTGTTTATTCTCTGTACTACTTGAGAATTAACAAAAACTTAGGCATTGCCACTGAAATCTCTCTAGAAAGAGATATTCCTGGGCAAAGTGGATTATTTATTCCTCAGTGTCAGCAGATTGCACAGCAGGCCTTGAAAACCACCCACGTGGGGCAGTCCAGCTCCCAGGGCTGTCAGGCCTACTCAGGCTCAAGGTTTGACAAAAACACATTGTGGGGCTATATTTGCTTCCCAGAATGAAGAGGAAGGAGGTGCTGTGGAGAGCCACAGGCCCCAAATACTTGCCTGTCTGCAGGTGCTCAAGGCGTCCTGCGTGACGGGCTGTCACAGCCCACAATGCAGCCTTGAGTGATGCTGCTGACAGTGTGGGGAGCTTCACAGTTATCTGAAGTTTTAAAAGACAATTTTATACCAAGAGATTATAATCAACTCTTTCCCTGTGGAAGTTATTGATGCCCTGACCTCAGGGCTGACACAGTAATATGCTGTTTATGGCATCTGCCAGCCACAAAGAAAGGAAAGAAAGCCATTTCTTCCCAGTGAGAAGATTGAAAGGAATTTCAGAGGTTAGCGACGTCATCACTCTTAGGGTGAGGCATGTCAGTGAGGCTGTCAGCGTGTTACCAAGGGACTAGGGCATTATAGACACTGACTGTAAAATGACGGAGTAGATTCATGTACACATGTATTATTGAGATTTCCCCAAGTTCCCAGGAGATGGGAGAATAGAACATACCCTGAAAGTAAACTTCATTTCTGGTCAAGATCTGTCACCTTTCTGAAAATTCCTCCTGTAGACCTTAGTGTATAGGCTCTATTCAATCTCTTTTGTGGGATTCACAAATCAAGGTTTTGAACTTTTAACTGACATCTTAAATAGACATACTTATTATTGGAAACATTACATGAGTTCAGCTCAGGACTTAAATGTCATTGGTTGACGTTTATATTCTAGTGCAATTTGTAATTCTTTACAGAAAAGTTAACACTTAATTAAAACACTCCTGGAAAATGGTCTTTTTTTTTCTTTTTTTAAATAAACCTGAGCTTTGTGCTTTCCTTTGCTTGAAGTGAAGAAAAAGCAGTACTCTCCTGTGATCTGTAGGGCATTAGTTAAATACAATCATTTTAAGACCCAGAAGGAAGCTGGAGGCAGAAGGGAAATAAGGCTTGCTCCTCAAAATGAATGTGTCCAGGTCCTTATCTACACCAGTACCTGTTGAAAATATTCCTGGCAGGGGAAGTCATAGCGGGCCATGGGCCAAATGTTGGATTCTTTTCCTTTTGTTTGTAGTTGAAAACCAGGGACGGTTATACTCAAGACAGATTACTGGTTTCTCCTTAATTAATCTGAAGAGAAACAATATTAGTTATGAGAAAAAAAAAAACATTGAGGACTATTGGCTGGGGAACCAGAAAGATGGCTTGCATACTGCTCACAGCTTTTCACATGGAAGAAAACAAGATGTGGTCTAAAAAACTATTGGCCCAACCTACTATTAAAAAAATGAAGGTCTCAGCTGTTAAAGACACTTGCTTACAAAGCCTGCAGGTCCAAGTTTGATTCCCCAGTACCTATGTAAAATAGGTGCACAAAGTGATGCATGCCTATGGAGTTTGTTTGCAGTGGCAAGAGGCTTTGGGGTGCTCATCATGCTCATACACTCCCCTCTCTCTCAAATAAATAAAACAATATTTTTATTTTATTTATTTATTTGCAAGGAGAGAGAGAGGTCATGCCAGGGCCTCCAAGCCTCTGCAAAAGAACTTCAGATACATGCACTATGCACCACTTTGTGCACCTGGCTTTACATTGGTGCTGGGGAATTGAACCAGGGTTGTTAAGCTTTGCAGGCAAGCACCTTAATGGCTGAGCCATATTTCCAGTTCCCCAAATATTGCTTTTAGTTTTTATTTATTTATTTATTAAAGAGAGAGACAGAGAGAATGGGCATGCTAGGGCCTCCAGCCACTGCAAATGAACTCAAGATGCATGTGCCACTTTGTGCATCTGGCTTGCGTGGGTCCTGGGGAATGGAACCTGGGTCCTTTGGCTTTGCAAGCAAGTGCCTTAACCTCCAAGACATCCCTCTGGCATAAAATGTTTTTTTAAGAAATGAAAAGAGCCGGGCATGGTGGCGCACGCCTTTAATCCCAGCACTTGGGAGGCAGAGGTAGGAGGATTGCCATAAATTCAAGGCCACCCTGAGACTACATAGTGAATTCCAGGTCAGCCTGGTCAGAGTGAGACCCTACCTCAAAAAACCAAAAAAAAAAAAAAAAAAAAAAAAAAAAAAAAAAAAACCAAAAAAAAAGAAAAGAAAAGAAAAGAAAATATTATGAGCATGGTATGGTGGTAACATACCTGTAATCCCAGGATTTAGGAAGTGGGGGCAGAGGCTAGTCACAGCTAGTGAGCCAGTTCAAAGCCAGCTTAAACTATATAAGACCCTGTGTAGTCTTGGGCAACTTACTTAACTCCTCTGTGTCTCAGTTTCCACAACTGTTAAGTGACAAATGAGGTCTACATCACCAGGTCATTGTGAGGATTAACTGAGTTAACACATGTCAAGTACTGGAATATTGCCCAGCACACAGCTTAATGGTTTGCTTTTCTATCAGTATTAATGTCAACTTGGTTAATGTGTTCAGGGAGGAGGCCTGGTCTTCAGTTGTACCTCTATACAAAACCAGTCAGGCTTTAACATTTGTCAGGGCAAGTGGGAAAGAGGTTAATTGTTTTAGCTTTTTTTTTTTTTTTTTTTCGAGGTAGGGTCTCGCTCAAGCCCAGGCTGACCTGGAATTCACTATGTAGTCTCAGGGTGGCCTCGAACTCACAGTGATCCTCCTACCTCTGCCTCCCGAGTGCTGGGATTAAAGGTGTGCGCCACCACGCCCGGCTTTGTTTTAGCTTTTCTGAAAGAGCTCTGTGATGGGAAATATCACCCTTGGCAACTAGACTAGGACACATAAATAGGACACTGTTTTTGGTTACATCCTGCATTATTAGAAAGAAGCACATTTCCTTTTGAGGTGAACATTAGGGACAAAAATAAACCTCTTCAGATCCACAGCCCTCTTATTAATGCCATTGGAGCACTTGGGCTTGCGTTGAGGCAGACTAGCAAATGCATCCTCACAAAAGCAAATGTGGCACATTTAGGATCTCGCACACTTTGAGCAGGAAAGGGGGATTTGGGTAGGTGCTGGAAATTCAGTGTGTTAACAGTGACTATTGACATTTCCCCCATGGGGCTCCAGGTCATAGTTTATAGGGCTCTTATGGGAAAGACAATAAATATTATCTTGAGGATGTCATCAAGATCTCCAGTGACGTGGGTGCCTGTTTACTGCCTGTGTACCAGCTGATTTACCTTTGATGGAACGTGATTTTGCCAACATCTACTTCTCAATTTCCGCAGATACAGACTACACCTTTCAGTGGGTTTTACTTTTATTTGAAACTGGTGAAAGAACAAGAAAAAGGGGGGGGGGCAGGAAGAGTTGCCCAGTGGCGTGATCCTCCCCAAATCCTCTAAATCAGTTTTGCTTTTTGGAGCATTACCATGCTTTGGGACTTCTTGCGTTAGGAGGGTTCACAAATCTAAAACTTTTTCTTGAGTATTAGGAGCTTTGTTCTGAAGAGAAGCCTGCAGCATTGCAGGTGTGGACAAACTTGTTTGTCTAGGATGCCCAGCAAGTCTCAGGAGGAAGGGAGAAGTGGGATGCCCTTTGGTACAAGCAGTTCTCAAGCAGCTTTGCAAATAGGTGGAGGCGTCTTCCAGTGCAGCCTTGGATGAGTGCTGGATGTGTCTGCTAAGAGCTGAGGGTTTAGCGATGCAGGTGAAGGCAAGGGGTACCTTTGCCAAATGCTTTGTGAGAGACATCAGCAGCCTCCAAAACCATTTTATCTAGATTTGCATGTAAACAAGACAAATTAGGTGGCCTCTAGGTAGTTTCTGGCTACAAAGCTGGGAACAACAAATTCACTTCCCATGCCCAGAGAAACTAACATCCAGCCACCAGGATGACACCAGAAACCCACTGATTGGGACACTCAGTGCTGAGGCGTCTTATCCAGGGGCTGCTGAGAGGGCAACAGGGAGAGGCTCCTTGTCTCGGAGCCTTCGAGAAGTGGCAGGTACTGGGGAGAGCAGGAATGCTCCTAGTTTCATTCTTTCTGTGATTCCATAAAACTGGCTAGCTACTTGGCTTTGTGAACACTCCAACTACTTTTAAACACAAACTAACCAGAAAGCTGACTCAGGATTTAAATTGTCCTGGGCAACTTTTTCAAAACTGCTTTACATTTATATTTTACAGTGTGGAAAAGGACAATCATGGAAAAGCACAACAAACTGTGACAGAGACAAGTGGGAAAAACCGAGTGTAAGAAACTACAAGCCTTTAGGCCACGTGCAAGGAAGCCCCCTGAGCCTCCTCCTTTGTCCATGTGTGCAATTGTCTGTGGATGAAAAATTACAGGGCTAATAATTACAGCAGCCACTGTCCACTTGCAGAACAATTAGTCCTTTGCTTTTATTATGAGAAGTGACTAATTGTACTCATTATCAGCCAACTATTGGTGCATTTGTTTTGGAATGAAGCTTTTTGTTTGTCTGAAAGTGCCACCTACAAAATCAAGAGAACTGAGGTGCCATGAGGCCGATGGCCAGTGACCCACGACTTTGAAAAAGTCACTTTGTAGTCCAGGAAGATCCTGAGATATGTGGAAAAGAGGAAAAATGCAAATTCTGCAGCTCTGTAGGTCACAGCATACCATCTATACATTAAAAAATGAGGAGAGTAAAAATAGAACTCAGGTGATGGTATTATGCCTAATGAGTACCTTTCATCAGAGATCATAAATGGCTTCTAGTTAAATTCTATAGCTTCTGATTTAATGTAAGGGGGAAATATTTGTAAGCTTATCTTTGCTTTTCTGTCAAAGAACCCAAAAGTCTTTAGGCAGCAGCAAATATAGTTATGTTTGAAATGGACAGTGAATAAATCACAGTTTTCTTCTTGCTCTAAAAACCACATATCTTATTTTTCAGCTAAGGTAAACACTTTTTTCAAGATAAGCCATGCATTGGTCCAAGTGGGCTATAGTCTACAAAAGAGGTCTCCCACATCCCCTTCTGTCCCCAGCACACTCACATTCTCAAAGAGGTGACATTAAGTTCTTATTATTAGTCTTTAAAAATACAAACTCTTAGCTGGGCGTGGTGGTGCACGCCTTTAATCCCAGCACTCAGGAGGCAGAGGTAGGAGTATCACTGTGAGTTCGAGGCCACCTTGAGACTACATAGTGAATTCCAGGTCAGCCTGGACTAGAGTGAAACCCTACCTCGAAAAACCAAACAACAACAACAACAACAACAAAATACAAAGTCTTATGAGATACAAGGTGACAGTTGGGGAAGAAAGAGATTGGCTTTCTCTTGGTGGCTTTCTATAAAGTGCCCCAGCTTTCCTTAATAGGTACATTGATATTGGCAGTCTTGCTTCAAGCCAGGTCTCCACCAGTTCTTTGTGCTGCTGAACCTCCTACCTGAAGAATTTATACTTTCTATTAAAGGAATATTCACACACCATCGTGAAGACTGTGGACCTCAAAAAACAGAGTCAGACTCTACAAAGCCTCCACTTCTAGCCTTGTAGGATCCCAGGACAGCCATTCTCTATCCTTTGACTCTCAGTCTGTTCTGTTTAGCTCAGGTGTCATAACAGCTTGGTCTGAGGACTTGATTACAGATCTGCCTGGATGGCTAGTCAGAAATATACATATGGCACTATCTGTTAGTGGAAGCAAGTGAGTCGGGACCCTGTAAAGTAGGAGTCCCATGTAAGAATTCCTCAGTAGGGCTGAGTGCAATGCTGTGAAGCATGCAGCCACATTGTCTTTTCTTTTGAAAGCTGGTGAGATTTTTCCTCCTCTTATGTCTTATAAAAACCTCAGTGGGTAGAACTGGGCTGGATTGAGCTGCCAGCTCAGGTTTTCTGCCTGGGGAGGTTGAATGAGTGTAGGGTTATGTCCAGTAGGGACAATAACTGTGGTCCTACCACCAGCCCCTCTTCCTGCCTCCTGTTTTTGTATGAGCTCTTCAAGTCACAGGATTCAGTCTTCCAGTGGGTCTCTGCTAGTTCCTCTTTCTCATATCCAATCTCCATAGATGTATCAGTCTTCTTCCTGCTATCATACAGAACACTGGAGCCTCAGTAATAAAGAACATTTTTTCCTTATAGTTCTGGAGTATGGTAAGTCCAAGGTTGAGGGGCACACATCTGGTCAGGACAGACCTTTCTACATCATCCCATGACAGGTAGCAGAAGGGAAAGAGAGCACACATGAAAAGAAAGGTCCCATTATTTTATCAAGGACCCACTCATGTATCAACTAACCTACTCCCTTGGTCATGGTAACAATCCATCAGGAGGGCAGAACCCTCATGCCCTAATCACGTCTTAAATGTCCCACCTTCCAACACCATGCAATAGGGATGAACTCTTCAACGCATTCAAACCACATGAATAAGAAACATTTTCTAATAAAGTCCCAGATACCTTTTTTCTCCCAATGCTCTGTACCTTTGTTCAGTATCTTTCCACTTCACATTTCCCCAGCTTCTACAATGTTAATTTTCCATAGCATTTCCCTACATTCTACTAAGGAACATAGGTACCTGTGGCTGTTTAATCACTTTCTTTAGCACAGAAGCTCAGATACAAAAGAAGTCTTGGCCTCAAGCTAAGATGACCTAAAGGAAAAAGAAAAAACAAAAAAAGCATTTGTTTTCTTAAGATTTTGAGCTTTGGAGATGCCTGGCATGTTGCCAGCATTCCCCTAGTCTCTACTGGCTTTTCTCCTGCAGGATCATTTATGCCCAACCTAAATCCTGTCTGAAACATGCAGCTAGATGTTTAGTGCTTTATCTGAGTTATCTTTCTGTTTACTTTATTTATTTGAGAGAGAGAGAAAGTCAGACAGAGAGAGAACAGACGTGCCAGAGCCTTCAGCCACTGCAAATGAACTCCAGATGCATGTACCACCTTGTGCAGCTGGATTATGTGGTACTAGGGAATCAAACCAGGGTCATTTGGCTTTGCAGGCAAGTGCCTTAACTACTAAGCCACCTTTCTAGCCCTTTATCAGAGTTTTATCTTGAGACCTCAGTTTAGTGTTTTTCTGTTGTTTGTTTGTTTTTTTGAGGTAAGGTCTCACTCTAGCCCAGGCTGACCTGTAATTCACTATGTAGTCTCAGGGTGGCCTTGAACTCATGGCAATCCTCCTACCTCTGCCTCCTGAGTGCTGGTATTAAAGATATGCACCATCATGCCCGGCTTAGTTCAGCGTTTCTAGAAAGCATGAGCACTCTGAAAATACACTAACAGAAATACTGTGCTCTTATTTAAGAAAAACTTGAAACTTCAGAACACAAAATTTAACCCAATTAGTTCCCAGGACATTTGTTGTTTTGAAACAGGGTCTCACATAGCTCAGGTGGACCTCAAACTCCTTATGTAGACCAGGGTGATCTTGAACTCCTGATTCTCCTGCCTGTGCCTTCTGGGTGTGCCATTAAGACCAGCTTTTAGGATGTTTATCTAAATCTACCTCAAGATCTGATCTGCATGTCAGGGAACTATTTTGTATATACTTTTGGAAACAGAATTACAGTTAAATTTTTCAAATAAGAATCAGTGTTCTTTTTTAAAAATTTAATTGAAATTTAATTTTTGAATGTGTATGAGTATGTGCTCTCTTTGTGTATGCATGTTCAAACATGTGTGGGTGCATGAGTGCATGTGGACATGCATGCAAAGGCCAGAGGACAATATCAGGTGTCTTCCTTAGTTGCTTTCCATTTTATTTTTTGAGACAGAGTCTCACACTGAAACTAGAGCTCACCAAGTCAGCTAGTCTAGCTAGCCAGTGAGTCCCAGGTATCTGCTGTTTCAGTTCATTAGCACTGGGATTATAGGCACGTGGTGCTATGCCCGGCTTTTTACAAGGGTGCTGAAGGTCTGAACTCATGTCCTCTGGCTTCTAAAGAAAGAGCATTGACCAATAAACAATCTCCTCAGACCTTTTTAAAATCAATAAAGATGGTTTGTAAATCTTTTCAGTCAACTTAATTGCCCCCTCATTTTGTCATCCTATCTATGGTAACAATTAAATAAGCGTATTAGCTACTCTCTAGTTGCGATACACATATACCTGACAAGAAGCAATGTAAGGAAGGAGGTTTACAGTTACAAGTTTACAGTTTGAGGCTTCAAGCAGCTGGGCACATTTAGTCCACAGTGAGCAAGAAGAGAGTGATGAATGCTGCTGCTCAGCTCACTCTGTTTTCATTCCTTTCAGATACCCCACCCTTGTAAAGGTGCCACCCACAGTAAGAAGGTTCTTTTTATCTCTATTAACCTAATCACAGTAATTGCTCATAGGCATGTCTAGAGGAGACACCTGGTTGTAATCCGGAGGTGAGCCAGTCCCCAGACAATTAGCCCATCTAGTGCTGGATGGTGCTACATGAGATACCAGGGGAAAGTGGGCAACATCTGTCCAAGAAATTCAAACTCTAAGTGACTCAGAAGCAAACAACCTGACATGATGCTCACACAAGTGCAATAGTGGCACACAGCCATGGTGGGTAACCATCTGCTCTTGGATTAGCTAACAGATCTGCTCAGTGGAAAGGAAACCATATCTGGAACTA
Source organism: Dipus sagitta (assembly GCA_036346955.1). NCBI lineage: Eukaryota > Metazoa > Chordata > Mammalia > Rodentia > Dipodidae > Dipus > Dipus sagitta. The sequence goes on from CM070788.1 coordinate 29,291,404, forward strand.
GGAAACAAGTCAGAATCATATCCAGATAGTGATTCTGCTTTCCATTGTCAAGCTCCCACTAGCCTTAGACTATAAGAATATCTAAACCCTTTTATTTCTCCCCAAATTAATAATGGTTATCCCATTTAATTGATGCTGACTTCACTCTCCATTGGAATATCTGCTTCTCTTTCTCAAATGAGAACTGGACCCGAGGAGACAAACGACCCAGCACACTCCACCTCAGCCTCAGCTGAAACCACAGAGGAAATTAGCAAGGGTGCTGCTTTCTTCATTAAGCTGATAATAGCACACGGGTGATGGGGAAAGATACTGAGGACACTCAACACCTACCAAACCAGAGATCCAGATGTTCCTAAGTGCCCATCACTGAAGCAGACTTAAATGCTCCCAGAATGGCTCAGGGAATTTTGCAGAAGGGGGCAGAAAGATTGTTAGAGCTATAAGCTGAGACATTTTGCACAGAGATATTGCCTCCCTGCCACCGGCACAATGCATGACCCACAGTCCCCATGAGGTTGACCTGCATCCCCAATGAGGAAGGCCTCTTCAGAAAATGGACAGGGAGGAGGGAAAGGATGGTACCAACCAACATGTGATGGTTACATACAAAATATGTCCATATCTAATAAAAATAAATAAATATGTATAAAATATTATGGAAAATGCTATGTAAATAGCTGCTATATTGTTTAGGGAATGATGACAAGGAAAAAGTTGTGTGTGTTCATGCTCAATACCAACACAATATATCCTTCATATGTATGCATACACACAGGCATAGGGAGAGAGAGAGAGAGAGAGAGAGAGAGAGAGGAGAAACTCAAGTAGCCAGGCTGGCCTTGAACTCACTATGACCCACAAGTTGGGACATTTTGTACAGAGACATTGCCTCTCCCAGCCATAATGCGTGAGCCACAATCCCCATGGAGTTGACCTGAATCCCCAACAATGAAGGCCTCTTCAGAACAGGGGCAGAGAGGAGGGGAAGGATGGTACCAACATGTGTTGTTTAGATTCAAAATATGTCCATATCTAATAAAAATGATGCTTAAATTAAAAAAAGCTCCTCAGAGATGGCTTAGTGGTTAAGTGCTTGCCTGTGAAGCCTAAGGACCCTGGTTTGAGGCTTGATTCCCCAGGACCCACGTTAGCCAGATGCACAAGGGGGCACACGCATATGGAGTTCGTTTGCAGTGGCTGGAGGCCCTGGTGTGCCCATTCTCTCTCTCTCTCTGCCTCTTTCTCTCTGTCTGTTGCTCTCAAATAAATAAAAATAAGCAAACAAAGAAAGTATTTAAAAAACTCCTCAAAGAAGGGAATGTTTAACCAATATTACAGTGCTACAGATAAGATTAAATCAATACTTTAAAACATTCAAAATGACACTTTTCCTAGTCATTCCGAATGATGTTACATGCTTGCTTTGTGCAGTAATGAATGATAAGAAGACAATAACGAATTGAGGGGACTCAACCCGTGTCTACATTTGATGTTGCATTTCCCTTTACTATTTTGCAGAGATACTACTTCATGTGTAAAGATTGCTTTTTCATGCTTAAGAAATTCCCTTGATTGTTTCTGATTTCCTTGGGCATTTTGTCACACCATTAGTAAGCTAGAAATGTATTAAAAGAAGCTTTTCTTTTGGAATTCTGATTTTTGAAGTCTCAGATGCAGGATGGCACATAGTTTTAACAGCATAACTTTGTCTGACACAGTCCACTGGATACTAATCTGAGTTTTCTCACCTATCTCTAGTGTCTTAGGACCTAAGGAAAGGACCATTTTCCCCTGAGAAGAGTTACAAATCTGGCAGATGTTCCCAAGTGGGAAATTAATCTTTTCATTATTTCTAATGCACTGTAGTTTTGGGGCATTAGAGATGTTTTCTATTAGTTAACTGGAAGGCCTTCTTTCCATCAGAGTTTCAATCCTGGCTTAATTTAAATAATTTAATTTTATTCTATACCTTGTACTGTCAGTACTACCACAACAATGATATTTATAAAATCCAGAAAGTGATATTTTCTACCAAAGGAAACTGCTTTGTACTCTGATATTAATGGGAGATGTTCAGAAGTAAGTGGTCATTATCACCCTTCACCCATTTTGAACTGGAGGGAATTTAATGATGCCTCTTGATTTTCTTTTGGTCTGATAATTACAAGGTATGTAATTCTGGTCTAAATAAGGTTAATATCTGCTTTGAATTGTTTTTGTGCCTTACAACTAGAACAGATTGTCACCAGTATTGTCATTGGACTTTTATTACACACTGGAATTTCTTATGGTACTCTATAAGACAAAGGGCTTTGCATTGTAAAAGAGGCAATATTGCTGAATAAGTAGGAGATACTTATCAGTCCATCCAAGTATAGCAAGCCATTCTTAGAGTCTTCCCAATGCACACTGGTCATACATGAGATGAAGCTATCATTCTTCACTTTACATCCCCTGGAAGTTGTTCCTCCATAGAACAAATGAAGAGAAGGTTGTTAGCATTTCTTTAGGAAAACTACACTACAAAATGGTATCATTTTATAGAACTGATACTCTCATTTAATATTTAAGATCAGAAATTTAGAATAAGAATTTTCTTTCTTCTTCAAGAATGCACATTTTTAGATTGTGACAGGAAGTTCAGTGAAGTTGAATAAATAGAAATGAATCCCCAAAGAAAAAAAATGATTAATAAGATAAGGGATTTGATATGTGAGATAAACTCTGAACAGAAACTTAACAGGTTGATTTAATAATAGTGTTGATTATAAAGCTTTCCAAAGCTGAAGTGAGAGAAAGAGGGATTTATGAGTTTAAGCCATACATTATTTGTATAAAATTTAAGACAACCATATAAAATGCTAATAATTTATGAATACTTATACATATGAAAGTATAAAAACATGGATGGAAATAAAGCACAACAGTCTCAAGGTGCTGTTAAGCTCTGAGGAGGTGGCACTTAGGAAACTTCAAATGCAGCTTTTGAGCATTTCTGTTATTATGTTTCCTTTTTTGTTAAAAAGACATTATTTCAAGGAAACATGGCAAAATATCATGATGTCTTAAACATTGGCAGATGCCACATAGTTGTTTCTGGGTTTTGCTGATTTCATGTATGCTTCAAGCATTCCATAGGAACAATGTTTGTTTGTTTTTTTAACTTAAGGAAATGAGCTGCTTACCTGAGTAAGAACATTAAATATGGAATTTGTGGCCTGAGAGAGTAAAAATAATTCTAGTTTGGGGTCCATGATTTATAAGTGAGGACACCAAGCTCAAAGAGGTAGAGTGATTTTTTTAAGGCCCTAAATCTGGTCTCAGGTCCACACAAGGGTCCTAGCCAAGAGCTCTGGCCAACATATTTCACAAGTATGGCCTATAAGCAAAACCTTCCAAATGATAAAATATAGTCTGCTCTTACTGCAGGATAATTGACAGAAGATTCTTCACTGGAGACATTGCAAACATGTGCAAACATTTTTTTCAAAAGGGCATGTGGGATTGAAATGAACTCAAGTTAATAAATGCATTGAGTACCTAGCTATTGAAAGACAGTGTGTCCTTCTTAGACATACAAGTGGTGAAGATAGGAAGCAGCCAAGTGATCCAGTATAGCACTTAGGTGACCTCTTATAAAACCATGAACGATAATGTCATTATAGTAGTTAGGCTCTGGAAATAAGAGGCAAGAAATCTATCCTTCCTACATTCCTCTGAAAGCCTTGCAACCCCATAAAACGACAGAGGACTAAAGTGTTAGGAGAGAATGTGGATATGTGTGTATATAGATGATGAAATTGGAAGGATCTTAAGATGGAAAGGAGTGTAGCAGAGTACATGTGACAGGAAAACAGAAGGAGGGGGCTAAGGGACAAGTTAGAACAAAATGTAGTGATTGTCAAAATGCAATAATGAAACCCAGTGCTATATATACTTACTGAAAAATCAATTTAAAAAATCCATTACCTTTCAGCAAATACTTAAGCACCTACCACGTAAGGCCTCTGTGCTAGACATGGAACAGAACTTACATTTAGTTTTATGTTTAATGGACAGTACTGCAGATCTCAGTTATATGGGTATAGGTGTGATAATGGGAAAAAATGTTAAGATAAGGTCAAGGATAGCCAGACCTTTGGAATTAAAAGTCATTAGTATCTAAATTTTATCACAGATATTTTAGTTTCAGACCTGCTAGAAGTGGATTTGAAAGCAGCTTATCAATTTGATTAATGTGCTTTTCCCATGTGTCCTTAGGGAGCAACTAAAATGCCTAAAATGTGTTCATTATAAATCATTCTATAGACCTGTAATGAAAGTGTAATAAAATATATTGAGACCCTATAATATAATATTGTATAATAAATATGTATTGCATCTTTTTTTTAAAATGTGGAACAGGGAATGTCCTCTAACAGAGGGGGCTCTGTATTGGCAGAAAAGAGAAAAAAAGTCCTAAATTGGATCATGTGCTAAACATAAGGAATTTCTGGCTTCCCATGTGGCAAACATAAAACTAGACTTATTGAAATTGTTTTGGGAAGCTCCAGCTCTAGATAAATTCCAACAACAAAACATATCGTTCTGTGACTGAACTTCCTTTGTTGTTTCTGGGTCAGTGGACATAGTGGTCATGTTCTCAAGGATTCTCCCACATCTATGATCCCAAGTCTCTTTCCGTCACTAAGGCTAGATGTTGGCTAACCTGAAGCATTGTTCAGTGCTGTTTACCTACAAGTTCAAATGTGCCTAGGGTCCTGGGTTGGTGGGATAGGTGAGGGTGAGGTGAGTATCATGCCATGGGGCAAAATTTGTCAGTTGAAGAGTAGTTTGGTGATGAAGACAAGTTTTCTAGATCCAGTCAGTGGTACCTGCTGAGGTCTGTACTCAGCCATCTACATATAATAACAGCAGAATTTGAGTGGAAAAGTGAGAGGAGGTGCTACTCTACAGGTGGCATCTACCAACTTCCATCCAGCCCTAGCCCATACCTTTCACTAGCCAACAGATCACTGAGGGCATGAAGTGCTGAACATCTAAGGATGAGGTGGACATGAGATAGAGACCTGAGGAAAGAAAGAGAAGTGGGCTGTGATAGTATTGGATAGATGGATCATACTTCCAAGTTTACTTGGGAAGGATCTGCAAATTAATTTTTTTCCTGCAAATGATAAAAAATGTAGCCCCTTTTACTCTCAGAAGTATAGCTTTTGCATTGATAATAAATTATATCATTCCTCCACAGGGGTCATGGGGCATAGGACCACATATACATATCATGAATGTTCTCTCAGAAGTTTTGGCATGCAGTGTTTGTGTTCTGATTCATGATTGAGTAAAGGGGGAATGTCAAAAATCACCATCATTCTTTACATCCAACTGTTGCAGAAGCTGTGAATTTAAATCATTCCTGTCTTTGAAGCTGCAACTGAGCCCTGTCAGATCCACATGGTTGTCAGGGTCCTTGCTGAGTCTATCAAGGGCAGATGAACGCAACCCACCAAAATGGTTTCTCTAGCTCTCCAAGTGAGAGTCTGAATAGCCTCTGTAAAATTGCTCTCATAAAACCACTGTCCTGCCGGGCATGGTGGCACATACCTTCTTTTAAAAAATATTTTTATTATTATTTTTATCAGACAAAAGGAGAGAGAGAGAGAGAGAGAGAGAGAGAGAGAATCAGCACAGCAAGGCCTTTAGCCACTGCAATGGAATTCCAGATGTGTGTGCCATCTTGTGCGTATGTGCAACCTTGCCCACTTGCATCACTTTGTGCATCTGGCTTACATGGGACCTGGAGCGTTGAACATGAGTCCTTAGGCTTCACAGGTAAGTGCCTTAACTGCTAAGTTACCTCTCCAGCCCAAGTGATGCACACCTTTAATCCCAGTACTCAGGAGGCAGAGGTAGGAGGATCACTGTGAGTCTGGGGCCAACCTGAGACTATATAGAGAAATGCAAGCCAGCCTGGGCTAGAGCAAGGCCTCACTTTGAAAAACAATAAATAAATAAATTAATAAATAACAAATAAAACCACTATCCCATTTGAATTTGAAAAGCTGAGCCACATATATTTTGCAGAATGTTTGAGAACACATTCCTGGATAAAGTAATTTGGATTCTCCTGGCTCTACCTCCCATGGTAGACTTGCTGGGGTCACAGATGTATGTGCCACTTTACATCCAGCTTTATGTGGATGCTGAAGAATTGAACTCAGGTTGGCAGGCTTTGCAAGCAAGTGCCTGTATCTGCTAAGCCATTTCCCCATCCTAAAAAGTGGATATATTGAACAAATTGAATTTTTTTTTTTGCCATTGCAATCACCTTATTCATATATTCCCCTGTTTCACCTGGAGCATTTTGGTACATAGCCTGTGTTCAATATCACTATGGAAGCAGACACAGAAATGAGACTAAATGAACTTCAACAAGAGGACATTTTAGATATTATGGGCAGTTCTCCCCAAGAGGCAGAGCCTGCTGAATAATGAAATGAGGTCTCAGAGCTCACTGGCAAACTATAGAGCAGCTAATTTTGTACTTCTTATGGAAAAAGAATGGGAAGCACAGGACTTGTTTGGGGAAGAACTTGGCCAAGCTAGTTGATTAGGGTGTTCAGGAAGGACAGATTATATTCCAGTCACTGTCAGAATGCAAAACAGAGACGTGAAGTGAATTCTGTACAGGAAAGGCTTTTTCCAGAATCCCATAATGGGTCTGTTAGTGTTTCACACAAAAAAATCCCACCTTCCTTATTTCAAGACTTCAGAAAAAGAATTCACTATACTGCTCAGTAATAGCACCCCCCAAACACAGAGGTGAAACAATGAAGGGCTCAGTGCTCAATGCGCTCCTAAACATAGTTAGGAACCACAAAGGAGAAAGTGCACTGTAATTCACAGGCAAAGATTGACCTCACAGCCTCTAACCTTCACAATCCAAGACAAGATAGCAGGGACTTCTGGTGGGGTGAATGGGAGGAGGCTCTGCAAAGAAACATTGATTTTGAGCCTTCTGCCAGTTTCAGATACTGTAAGATTGGAGGTGATGACCCCAGTTTGCAATTGACACTGGTGGCTCCAACTGCTGGTAATGGCTCACAAGGCTTTTTTTTTTTTCAATGTTTTTAATCACTTCCATACATATACAAAGTATAACAATCATAATCCCATTTCAGCACTCTCCTTTTCTCCCTCCCAACCCACCCTCCACTGATACCCTTCTTTCTAACTAGTCTCTCTTCTATTTTGATGTCATCATTTTTTCCCTTCTATTATGCCAGTTTTCTGTAGGTAGTGCCTGCCACTTTGAGGTCATGAATACTATAGCCTCTTTGTGTCTGTAATACAGTATTGCAAAACTCTCCTCCCCTTCCTTTGGCTCTCACATTCTTTCTGTCGCCTCTTTGGCAGTTGTCTCTGAGCTTGGTGGGTGTGATAGAGATGTCTCACTTAGTGCTGAACCCACCACTGTCATTTCTTCTCAGCACTTTGGTAAATTTTGAGTCTCTTCAGTGGTCACTCCCATCTGAAAAGAGAGGCTTCTTTAACTAAAAGTGAGAGTAGCATTAACATATGGGCATAGACAGAAGTTTGGTGGGCATAATACATCCATTTAGCCAGACAACAGTAGCAGTTTCCCCACTAGGATTTACGACCTCCCCAGCCATAGGCTTTTGATTAGGTTTTCAGTACCAGGCAGGAATTCTCTTGTGGAGCAGGCCTCAAATCCATTTAGAGAGCAGATGGTTTCTCCAATAATAGACATGCAACTTCATTGCACCAGTTGGTACGTTTGACTTGGCTGGCCAGCCATAGAACTTGCAGGGTTCACTGCAAATTAAGACCATAGCTGACTTTTCTCCCCCAACAGGTTTCATAGCTCTTTCCAGCATCTTGGCAGCTAGTCAACAGGGAGGAGGCTCCTAGCTTAGATCCACCTTAATTTCTCAGTGTCCTGTAGACCAAGTATGTGGAATCTTCAGCAATAGGGTCTCAGCATCTTGTTTTGGTGGGCAGCCAAGAGCCTTGGAAATAGCCTATAATGCTTTGAGGGCAACATGGGGTTGTGGTCTCTTCTTATCTTGGTTGTTCTAAAGGTGCCGTATTAAATCTAGGATGTTATCTGAATTTATGGCCTGCTACAAGGGGTGATAATTAGTTCATTGAGGAACAGCTCCACTGGAATGATGGGCAATGTAGGCCAGGGTTCTTGAAGTTACCATTCTCAACTAGAACTGAACTGGCCCATGAAGGACTCTAGAAAAGTTTCTTTTATAAAAATATTTTATTTACTTATTGATTTGCAATGAGAGAAGAAGGAAGGGAGAGAAGAGAGAGAGAGAGAGAGAGAGAGAGAGAGAGAGAGAGAGAGAATGAGCATTCTAGGACCTCTTATCATTGCAAATGAACTCCAGATTTATGTGTGTGTCTGCATTTACATGGGTACTGGAGAATTGAACCCAGGCTACCAGGCTTTGCAAACAATCACCTTTAACCACCGCGCCATCTTCCCAGTCCTAAAAGTTTCTTTATATAAAAGGGAATAAAAACTATTAAAATTTACTTATTTATTTTCTTATTTTTGATTTTTGGTGGAACAACCCTTTGTACCTATGAGGAAAATAGATTAGAGGTATTTAGTATGAGTAACTGCCTCATTTTGAAATTTAAAACATTATGAAGTTTGAAGCCTTAGCATTATCCAAGTCAGACTTGGTGACTGGGTTTGACTCTCTAGGCACTGCATGTTCAATTCAAACTAGGGACATATGAACTTGGTCCTAAAACATTAGAACTGGAACATTGCTCTAAATGAACTAACTTAAAGCTAAAGAAGATTAAACAAAAAGGAGTCAGCTTAGGCTAAGGACAGCTACTTTATAGTGACAGATGGTTTGAGTGTGTTCTGCAATGTTTATGTGTTGGAAACTTCATCTTCAGTGTGAGAATGTAAGAAGGAAGCTCTAATGGAAAGTAATGGCTCTACCTTAAAATTAGATTAATGTCACAGCTGTGGATGTGGGTTAGTTATTGAGAGACTAAGTTTTTTACAAAAAAGTGACTTGAGCTCCTCCTTCCTTATCCTGCATCCTTCCCATGCTCTCTTATGCCTTTGCCATGTTATTTGGCACACCACTAGATGCTAGCATCATGTCTTTGAACTTCCTTGCTTCCAGAATTGTGAGTTCAATAAACTGTTGATGCTTATAAATTATCCAGTCTCTAATGTTCATTTATAACAGCAGAGCATAGACCGAGACAGTGGGCCAGGGTGAGGGAAGTAAGTGCTAAGTTCTGAGGGAGGTGGCATCAGCTCATATGCTACATTACAAACCCTGCTGTACAAAGTTAAATTCTGACCTTTTTCTTGTGTCTGACAGTAAATGGCAAAACATTTGTGCCTTGACTTTTTCACTGCAAATGGGTAAATATAGCAGCTCCTTCACATGTTTGTTGTGAAAGCCATAGTTAAAGGTCGACTATCATTAGGGCAATAGCAGCTTACTGCAAACAAAATACCAAATGAATGATATATGTGAAGTGCCTAGCATACTGGTATCACTAGTTAGGTGTCCAATGGGCAGTAAGGCCACTTTTTAAAAACATTTTATTGAGAGATTCAATAATTATAGACAATAAACCATGATAATTCCCTCCCCCATGTCATTTTCCCACTCTCAAATCCATCCTCCATCAAATCCTCTCTCCTGTCAATTTGTCTTCTGTTCTGAAGTCTCGTTGTTTCCTCCTATTATAAAGGCCTTGTGCAGGTAGTGTCAGGAACTATGAGATCAAGAATATCAGGCCATTTTGTATCTGGAAGATTGCATTACCCTTCCTTTGGTCCTTACATTCTTCTAGCCACCTCTTTCACAATGAACCCTGAGCCTTAGAAGGTGTGATGGAGATGTTTCGGTGATGAACACTCCACTGTCACTTCTTCTCAGCACTATAGTGACTTTTGAGTCACCCCAGTGGTCACCCCTATCTGAAAAGTGGAGTTTATACCCAGTAATATATAGGTATAAACTTCAAAAAAGTGCTTACAGGGCAGTTTGGTAGAGATAATATATGCATTTATCCAGACAACAGCAGGCATTACTCCCCTAGGCCTCATGACCTCCCCAGACATAGGCTTTTGACTAAGTTTTCAGTACCAGGCATGTATCCCCTGCTGTGGAGCAGGCCTCCAATCCAATTAGATAGTGGTTGGTTTCTCCCAATAACAGACATGCCACTATTGTACCAGCACATTTGGCCTGGCTGGCCAGTCTTAGGGCTTTCAAAGAGGGCCCCTTTCTTAATGGCAATTTTGGGGTAAGGACAAAAGACCAATGGTGCCTATGAGTCAAGAGCAGATGTGAATCAGGTACCAAGGGCATCTATCTGTGTTGCACAGAGAAGGTGATGGCTACTTAGCACCCTAAGATATTAGGATGAGGAGATAATAGATAACCTTTGTTCCAATTCTGGCAAGAAGCAGAGCTGCTTCTGGAACCACACCTACTTCCTTACTTCCATTTCTTTCTGTCTTATTTTTGTGTATGCTAGGCAGGTGCTTTATCATTGAGCCTCATCTCCAGCCTCTCCTTATTGCTATTTTTAGAAATGATCACTTGTTCCTATTAAGAAACAGACTTAAGACTTGGGCCTTGTATTTACTGAGTGAATGAGGAGTAGGAAGTGGTGTGTGGCAGCAGCGTGTTGAATGGACCAGGCCAGCCCACGGCAAAAGCTATGGAGGAAAGGAGAAAATACCAGTGATCACTGGATTAATGCTCACACATGCACCATCTCACTGGATTCTCATTGTAACCCTGAATGGCAAGTATTAACATCCCTGTTTCAATTAGAGAGAAAATGGAGGTTTAGCAAGAACACTGATCAGCCCAGAGCCACTAAATGCCAAACGCAGAGCTGAGAATCAAATTTAGCTTAACTCAAAAAAATCTGCCTCCTCCTCTCTATAGAGCACCTCTCAGTTCTGACTCCCTTAACAGAAACAAATACTTCTGATTTCCCAGTAAGATATTTTTCTTCTAAACTTCATTTTATTTATTTATTTTGAGGTAGGGTCTTGCTCTAGCCCAGGCTGACCTGGAATTCACTATGTAGTCTCAGGGTGGCTTTGAACTCACGGCAATCCTCCTAACTCTAGCTCCCAAGTGCTGGGATTAGAGGCATGTGCCACCACGCCCGACACCTAAACTTTATTTTAAAGAGAAAAGACGATATTATTTTTGTTCATTTAAATAAAGGCTTTTATTTTTTGCCCAGAAGAATACACAGGAATCATAAAAACAATCACATTGAACACACAAACTTTTAAATTTACTGAAAATGCAATATTCCTGTTAAGAATTTACCTCATTTCTTGCAAAAGAGGAATAAAATGGGAAATTGTCGAATTAGTCTGTTTTCCTTGTGAATCTGGAACAACTGAAAGTAGGCTATTATTGCTAAAATTGCCTGTAGGGAAAAATACTCTGGGGAAAGAATTTTGGAATTGTCTTAGCTATTTAGTTTTGAGCCTTAAAGAAAAACAACTTACATTAGAAGAGAGGTAAGAGGAACCCACAGAACTTTGTCTAATATGCTTTAATGCTAAATGCCTCAGTGTTGCTGGCATTCTGGATGAAATGCTCTGCTATGGAGCCCAGCTGATGCATTGCAAGACCCTGGCAACATCCCTGGCCTCTGCCTGTTACATGCCAGCAGTAGCTTCCAAGTCATGGTAACCAAAGACATCTCCAGACATGACCAAATGTCCTCTGGGGGCAAAACTGTACCCCTTTACAGAAGCACTGAGTGAGATGAAAAACTGTTATAATTGGGTCATGTTTGTGCTTATCCTCTGTTTGTGGCATTGTACCTTTCACATCTGCTTCTGAGGGGTATAAGCAGAATGGAAAGGATTTTTTTTTGATGGGATGATATTATGACTTCCTTTTTTTTAAAAAAAATCTTAGTAATATTAAGATAAAGCTCACTTACCATAAAATTATTATTATTATTATTTTGGTTTTTTGAAGTAGGGTCTCACTCTAGCTCAGGCTGACCTGGAATTCACAATGTAGTTTCAGGGTGGCCTCGAACTCATGGCCATCCTCCTACCTCTGCCTCCCAAGTTCTGGAATTATAGGCCTGCACCACCACACCTGGATAAAACTCAGTTTTTAAAGTATACCATTTTGTGGTTTTTAAACAACCCACAAAGTTGTGCAAACATCACCCCACTATTTAATTTTAGAATATTATCTCCCAAAAGAATTCCCTTCTCCATATGCAGTTACATGCCACCTTCATTTCCTCCTCACTCCTGCAACTACTCATCTACCAGTATAATACCAGCACCTTCATTCTCAAATGTGAAAGATTTGGCCTGGGAAATCTGATAGCTAATGTAGTGTGGGTCCTTTCCCATGACCCAACAGTTATTTTCCCCTGACATGTTTTAAGACCTGTTTGAAGATCTAGCTCATGGTTCTCCCCACTAGGATACCTGGGCCCAACTGTCCTGATAGGCCATGCAGCCTAGCACAGTTGCTGAGTAGACATGCCCTGCAGAAGCAGATTTATCTCAATTTTTTTAATGTGTGTTGTGGTGGTTTGATTCAGGTGTCCCTCATAAAATTAGGTGTTCTGAATGCTAGGTTCCCCAGCTGATGGCAATTGGACATTAAAGCTTCCTGGAGGCTGTGTATTGTTGGGGGTGGGTTATAGCTAGTTTCTTCATGCCAGTGTATTGGCACACTCTCCTATTGCTGTTGCCCACCTTATGTTGGCCAGGGGGTGATGTCCACCCTCTGATCATATCATCATTTTCTCTGCCATCATGAAGCTTCCCCTTGAGTCTGTAAGCCAAAATAAATCCTTTTTTTTTTCCCAAAAGCTGCTCTTGGTCAGGTGATTTCTGCCAGCAATCTGAACCTGACTGCAACATGTGTGTACATGTATGCCCATGTGTGTGTGAAAGCCAGAGAGAACAATCTCAGGTGTCATCTTTAGGAATGCCACTCTTCTTTTTTGAGATGAGGTCTCTCATTGGCATGGAATTCACCAAGTTGGCTGGACTGATTGGTCACCTATCCCTAGGGATCCCGTTGTCTCTGCATCCCCAGTGCTGGGATTACAGGGATGTGCCACATGATCTGCATTGTTATGTGGGTTCTGGGGATTGAATTTAGGTCCTAATGCATGCTTGCAAGCATTTTACTGACTGAACTATCTCTCCATCCCAGAGGCAGATGCTTGTGGTCCATCTTCTGCAGATTGCTGTCATGCACAAATACCAACAGCAGGAGGCCATGTGGGTCTTCAGCTGGTTTGTCCTGGGCCACAAAGGGTGCTTTGCCAGAATTATTTTTAAGAAAAGGCAACAGAGGCTATTGAATAAGAAGGCAGACCAAGTTCAAGTGTGTGACCCACCAGTTTCTTAGGAAATAAGAACTTGAGGATCTTTGGGATGGGACACTAGGGGAATATGAATAGGTGGAAAAGTAAGGGTGAGTACCAGCACATGGCCCTGGCAATAGTACTGGTTTCCAATAGGAAAAACCAAGCTGGAGGGCTAGTGCCATGTCTGGCTATTAGTTTGAGAAGGACCCGAGCAAGATACTAGTCCCGGTCCTAGAGCTAGTTCTCGTGTGCCCCAGGAGCCAAATCTGGGGCCTCTGTGAAAATGAAGCAGACAGTAAGGGAAAATTACTCTCCAAAGCATCTTTTTGTGTCTGCTCCAGGCTAAGGATCATAACTAAGGATACCACAGAGTGCCTAGCTTGGCAGTCAGTGCTCACATTTAATTGTCAAGACAGCATGCTGGGATGGGTGCTATCACTATGCATATCATAGAGACAGAGAAACTTAGGTCCAAATAAATTAAGTGAGTTGGGGTTCTGGTACAGAATCTAGACATGTGATCATTGCATAATATTGTTTCTTGTAGGCACACAGCCAGGATACTTAACTAACAGAAGCCACTTTATTTCTCAGGATAATTTCTAGGTAACTGTCATTACCCACTGGCTGGTTGAGGAGCTGATTTTATGTCCATTAAGTGGTAGACCCTTGGCACAAACCTAGATTAAAGCATGTCTATTCCTCAGTAGTGCCGCCATGGGCAGCACAGGGTCCTGTTCAGCCCATGGAAAGAAAAGCCAGTGATTCCTATGGGACAATTGCCTTATTGCTTTCTTATCTTCAAATGGAGGTGAGAAATAGGCAGAGCTTCTCTAAAAGGATCTGAAACATTTTCCATGAGCTAGAAAGAATGTAGATAAAGAAAACTGTTCTGGCTTAGGCCCCTGAACAGTAGTCAGTTAGGAGAAATAGGATTTGACTGCTTGCATTCTGTGAAGGAAGCTTCCAGGACTGAGGTTGGGTGAGCATAAGCACTGAGCATAAAGAGGAAGGCTGGTGCCTGGTCATTCAGGCCAGGTTGCAGATGCAACTTGTCCTCTGGGAGGCTCACCTCCTGCAAGCCTGTTTGAGAGATAAGCATGTGTTGATCCACTAAATATAGATCAGCTCACCTTGAACTTGAGTGGAAGCTCATCAAAGAAAAGAGTTAATTACCATGCTAGTTATTTACATAATTTAGATGACAACCTTTAAAGTGTAGTTATATTTTAGAGAGTCATGACTTTAATCAGGTTACAAGTAATGAATGATAACACAGATCCAGTCAGGCTGATTTGTGTAAGTATTAAGCATATAAGCCAATACCTATACACAGAGCAAGGTGCCAGAGACCTCAAAGTATTTAGTGCCATTATGTAGAATAGGATAATGGTCAGAGGGACAGTATGGGAAATAAAAATTGATCAGGACAGGTTTTGATTGTGGAAGTAGATAGATCTGAAACTGCTTTAATCCAAGTATATAGCTGTAACATAAAAGAGTATATCTTAGTAAAAGCTCAATGGGTAGGAATGCGGTATAAATGTAATAATTTTATTAAAAACTACAATGGTCCAAGTGTGGTGATTTGTCCCTTTAATTCCAGCACTTAGAAGGCAGAGGTAGGAGGATCACTGTGAGTTATAGGCCAGCCTAGGACTACAGAGTGAGTTGCAGGTCAGCCTGGACTAGAGTGAGACTACCTTGGGAAAAAAAAAAACACCTACAATGCTCATTTTATTTTTATGCAAAAATAAAAATGACAGGCAATTTAATAATTGCACTGTCTTAAGAAATAATATTCCACAGATGCAATCTACTTTCATGCTGGCTACTGGCAGTTTGATTGCTCTTGTGACATATAACTGACCATATAAGGTGCTTTCCTAAAGGTTTTGTCTTGCTTCCAGATGTGTATCTATGTCTTCTTTCTGCCAGAAGCACCTTGCTTCCTCCTGCCATCCAGCAAACACAGCTTTGTCCTTTAAGATGGACTTTAAGCCTATCTGGTAGCACAGGAGAAAGATGGCTTCAGGCTTGGAATCCAAGTTTTGCACTAACTCACTTGCTGGTCTTGAGCAGTTTACTTCTCTGCTCCCCCGTCACCCACAACTTCCAATAGGCTACATCCATCTCCTTGTCCCATGAGTTCTTCTGTCTTTTAATTCCTTTAGAACCATCAAAGCATTCAAAATTCTATTCATGGGGCTGGAGAGATGGCTTAGTGGTTAAGGCATTTGCCTGCAAAACTAAAGGATCCCAGTACAACTCTCCAGGACCCACGTAAGCCAGATGCACAAGGGGCACATACATCTGGAGTTTGTTTGCAGTGGCTGGAGGCCCTGGTGTGCCCATTCTCTCTCTCCCTCTCTCTTCCCCCCTCCCCAAATAAATAAATAAAAATAAAGTTAAAATTCCATTAGTTTCTGTTCATGAGAATGTGAAATATGTCTGCAGCCAGAAATCTTGAGATCAAATTATGGAGCTGTCACCTATTGGTAAAGCTTCAGTGTTCTTATAATTGGTGAAAAAGAATGTTCAGATAAAGACTGATAGCTGATCACTAAACCCCTTATCCACAGTCCTGTCAATGAGTAGAGCCAATGGAAAATGAATGAAGTGATAAGGATACTGGGTCTAACAAATCCTCCATTCTTTTTCTATACTTGAGACATTAAGGTCATTGAGAATGGTCCTGTAATAAACCATGCTGGCATCAGAGATACAAGATGAGGTAGCCATCATTATGAATTATCACCTGGACAGCCTACCCTTCCAGCCCAAGTAGGAGTATCCATTTTGGGCTTCAAGTGAGTGAGATGCAAATATCTAATCTCAGAAGCCACTTATGGTTGGTGGTTTACCTGTCATGGCAGCTAGCATTACCCTAACAAATACATTATAACTATAAAATTCTTGTGAAGACTATAGTAATGACTGGCAGAGTTCCTAGCACAGAATAGTCCTTTCACAATGTCTGATAAAAGAATGAATCATTAAACTTTCCAAAAGAGAAAATAGAATTTGTATTTTTAATGATTTTCTCTATGCTGAGAGAACTTTACTTTTTTCTGTCAAGTTAGATACAAGTAATTGGGATTCCTCACAGGTCTTAAAGGATTGCATTCTCTTGTGGCTAAATTGGTAATAACTTGTAATCAAATTTCTCACAGGTTTTCCAAGAATTAATGCTGAATAAGATCTTAGTAAGCAAGTCACACATACACAGCCTTCTCATTTCACAGATGAGAAAATTAAGGCTTAAAAATGTTAATGACCCTTTGCTAATCAGGGACAAAGCAAGAATTTCTAATTCTTTTTGGAATTGGAAGAGATTTATCTGCTTATAAAAATTATAAGTGAGCCGGGCGTGGTGGTACAAACCTTTAATCCCAGCAGTCAGGAGACAGAGGTAGGGGAATCACCGTGAGTTTGAGGCCACCCCAAGACTACATAGTTAATTCCAGGACAGCTTGAGCTAGAGTGAAACCCTACCTCAAAAAACAAACAAACAAAAAATGTTATAAGTGACTGTGACTGTGACTGAGCATGGGAAAATAGAAAGTTTTATTGGATGGAAAAGTGAGAAGCTGAGTAGACTAGAATTTAGTGTCTAATCTCTGTTTCCTTCTCTCTCTCTCTCCTACAGTTGAGCAGTGAGCATGGTGTTTGTATAGACTTGCTCCTGACTTATGAAGAACTGGAGGAGGCCCAGGGCTATCATGGCTGTTTTGTTTGACAAGATAGTGCTGCATAGGATGCAACAATTTCTACTTTCTTCCTGAGGACTGAGGGGTGTGTACAGGGAGGGGAAGCTTTAGGTTTTAGGTCCAGCCCTCCCTCTCTAGGTGGCAGGCTCTTTGGCCCAGTGGCTCAAATAGTCTCTGGCATGTGGGAGATTGAACTGTGGCTTCAAGACTAGAGCTTTCCACACCCACTTCCCCATCAGCTTTCTCTCAAACATCCTGGACAGTGATTTTGGGGAAAGGATCTCCTTTACTGTCAAGAGATGTCTCAGTTATGGCAATACATTAATAATTTCAATAAACCCCAAGGGGGGGATTGTTCTTTCTTAGGTTCCTGTTAGCCCTTAAGATGGCTACATCCAGATATACTACTGAGGGAGGAAGCAAGGGGAGAAACCCTAATCCTCAGGGGAGTATGACCAATAGCCTCTCCAGCAGGAGACATGAAGTATGCTATACTTCTGTGAACATAGAGGGAATTACCAGCTGACACTAAGCAACAGGGAGGTCATTTGAATGAGAGGTGACCTGAAGCCCTAGGATCACTGGTTATCAATTGCCCCCATTGGATTGTCAGAATTGTCATTGCTACATCACACACACACACACACACACACACACACACACTTTTTTTTTCTAACTTTCTCATGACTGGAACAAAATGCCTGACAGAAGCAACTTCAGGAAGGAAAGATTTATTTTTTCCCTTATGGCTTCAGAGAGTTCAGTCCGTGGTGCATGAAAACATCATGATTGTGGGAGCCTGCAGCAGCGGAGAGCTATTCACAACATGTCTAAGCAGGAAGCAGGAAGACAGGAACCTTCAAAGGCCTGCTCCTTAGTGATTTACTTCCTTCAACTAGGCCTGAGCTCTTAATCTTTCCACAACTTCACAAAATAGCCAGACCAGCTGGAAATCATGCATTTCAACATATGAGCTTGTGGGGTCACTTCATATTCAAATCATAATACTGCATGAGTGACAGAGTATTCAAAAGCAGTCTGGTAGAAAATTGAGCCTGACCTTTTCATATCACTGTGAGAATTATGTTTCCCCTTCATCTTCTGAACAGTCCTTTCCCACCCATCTTGCTTTCCCTGCCAGCTCTTTCTCAGACTTAGTGTCTACCATGATATCAACACATATGTAGACTTAGTGTCTACCATGATATTAACACATATGTAATTCATATAAAGACAAATTGCCACATGGCCCTTCTTCAGCTGGGAGTCAACCCACCTCACCAAGACACTTAAAAGTGATTGGTCTTTGTTATGCCCAGTTCTCGGCACCCCCAGTGACCACCAAGGAGAAGCAAACACGTATGCAAGGGCAAGGAGCTTTATTTCGGGCTTAAGCTGGGTCTCTTGACTTCACCAATGCAGTGGATCTGTACAAGAGCCCCGAGTAGTGGGAGGGTAGGGTCTTTATAGGTATTTGAACATAGAAGAAGGGGATGGGTACATGATTGGTTGATTTAAACAGTAAATACACTTGTATTCTTCTGATTGGCTTGGGATTTCGGCGGGCAAAATTGGGGGAAGGACGGAGGCAGGAAGATTTTGGAGGGCAAGGTTGGCCAGCAGGAGTTAGGTAATTAAGCAACCTCTGTTGCGATTGGCTAAACAAGCAGCAATAACATTTGTATGTATTTCGATTGGCTGAGACAGGGAGGTAGGAGGGACAAGTCTCAGGTGTCCTGGACAGGGGGCAGGGCAGCTGCCCCTTTGTTTAAGCTGAAACTTGTAATTTAGGCCTAACCAGGGCAGCACTCTACTGAAGCCTGTCATGGCATCATTCAGGTTCTGGGTCCTTCAGTCTTCACTAAAGTATACTGAGAAATACAGACAATAATCCTGATACACAGAAAACCTCCAGTAATTCTCTTCTTTTCTAAATATACCAGCTTCCTTCTCCCTCCTAGAGTTTCTCCTTCCCAGTCATTCTTCTGACCAGTATGGGCTAGCTCCCTCATTACTTTCTCCTTTACCCACCTGCTCTTTATTATCTCTGCAACAGGTTTCCAAATCCTCCCCACAGTTCCTGTTATGCACACACACAAAGCCCAGGCAAAAGGGTATAGCTCTGAATATTTTATTTATTTATTTTTATTTATTTATTTGAGAGTGACAGAGAGAGAAAGAGGCAGATAGGGAGAGAGAAAATGGGTGTGCCAGGGCCTCCAGCCACTGCAAATGAACTCCAGACATGTGCGCCCCCTTGTGCATCTGGCTAACGTGGGTCCTGGGGTATTGAACCGCGGTCCTTAGGCTTCACAGGTAAGCACTTAACCGCTAAGCCATCTCTCCAGCCCCAGCTCTCAATATTTATGTGATGATTTTTCTGTGTCTTTCCTTCAGTTTTAGGCTTGCTTTCTTTCTTTCTTTCTTTCTTTTTCTTTTCTTTCTTTCTTTTTTTTTTTTTTTTGCAACAGAGCTTCACTTTTCATGATTGAAGCCTTTGCAGCAAGTGTGCTAGGCATGGAGTGGGCAGTGCTAGAGCTGGACCAGTTCACAGGGCTGAATGCAGAATGGAGTGCTGGAGCTCACCATGGTGGAAACAAAAGCCTACAAGCAGACTACAGGGCCCATGAGGCCCTCCCCAGGGCCAGAGTAACAGTTCTCTCTGCTTTCTGTTATCCTGTTGGTTTCACCTTCATTCTCTTCTTCCCCTTCTCTCCACAGCTGTCATAAGCAGCTCTCACAGATTGTCTACCATAGAATTTTGCTGACTTATGCTATAAAGGAAATGAAAATAAAAAGAAAAGCAAGTATGGATGTATTCTGAATTTCGTGGATATTGAAAAGGAAACTCACCCTCACCTCCTGAAATGGGAAGTTAACACTTCCAACCAAAGACAAATGTGACAATGAATCTTTCACAGCATTGCAGACAAAGAAATCTGGATATCATTCCTGTAATTGGCAATGTGATGCTGTCCCCTTCAAGGATCCAAGTGGGTTGATGGTAGTATGGAGAGAAAGATGGCTTTCTATAAAAAGAATAGGAAGCTTTTTGTGAAAAATATAATTATAGCTGACATAATCAATTTCTTGATATAGGAGAGGTCAAAGTACTCAGAAGGTGTTTGTAAGGAGAGGTGAGATGGGAAGGTTGGGTCACATGCTGACTAAGGCACATCTGATGTTAGACTGTACTGGCTTGGGATGGCTCTGGTGTGTGTAAGCAAGCAGATTCCTCCTCTGTGGTAGCATGCAACAGCTATCTGGTGATTGCTGGCTATGATTGATTAATTAATTAAACATATTCACTATGCCATTTTAGGGAATGTAGGAAGAGGAAAGGCATTGAAGGGAGATCTGGAAACAAAGAATAACAATTCTGAAAAACAGACCTAAGATTTGTGTCCTGGTGCTCTGGGAACTGATTCTTACTGTTTAGAGCTTTCACTGGGTCCCATGGCCCATTCAAAGGAAGTGTCTCTGTGGTTAAGCTGTCATATGCCCCAAATTCTGCTGGTCAAGTTCTCTTCCAGTCCCTCCATTTCTCCCTACAGCACCCCAGTGTGTTCATGGCAAGGAGAGACACAGGTTGTAGGTCCAGGGCCCTTACCAGGTACCTTTTTCCCCGTATTCAGAAAGAAAGCCTTCATCGTGGCTAGCTTTTATAGGAAGATGCTCACTTGGAAATCAAAGCACTGTGCCTCAAGCCTGCTAACCAGAGTGATGAACACTTCCCTGCAGGGAGGTTGCTGGCATCTTTCTAGCCATGCAAGTCATTTTTAGCCAAGGTGAACTTTGATTTCTCTTTATGTAAAATTGTCTTTGTCATCAGACTGACCCAATAACCCAGATTTACCAGTAAGGTTGTTCCCAAGTTCATACAGAAAGGTTGTTCCCAAGTTCATACATAATATATACATAGCTCATCTTTTTACCAAAACCACTGTGTGCCCAGTGTGTGCTGCTGGACTAGATGCTGAGAATGACAATGGATGAATAGCCCTGTCAGCAGCTCAGAGTCTAGATGTGAACACAGAGTGTCTCAATACAAACCCTGTGTAGCAGGCTTCATGTCTGCACTGTGTGACCTACCCCAGAGCCAGTATGTGAAAAAGAGAAAGTACTCCAGGTGGCTGGATGCTCTTTCTCAAATCTGTCAGTCTTATGTTTAGTTAATTTTGTCACTCTTGCCTCTGTTTCCTCATCTTGAAATTGTGCCCTCAACCCCTCCTCACCCTCATAGCCACAAAATTGTCATTTTGGTCTCAGACATGTTTGCAGTTCCTATCTAATAATTCTGACCTCCTTCCTCCATGACTTTGGTGGCCAACATTAGTCAAATGTTCAACTGGTCTCCTGGGCCTCTGGCTCTTCCTTACCTGTCCTTCTGCCATCCTGCCTATACAGTCACTTTGCTAGAATACAAATCAGAGTACATCACTCTTTGCTTAGAGACTACTATTGATTCCCTGAGTTTTCAGGGTAGCTGGGCTTCAAACCATCTACACCTACTTGGTAGAGGAGGGACTCCTAATGGCATTTATTGATGTAGGAAGAAGTGTGATTAAAATAAAGGGTGCTCAACCAGGGTATAGGAAAGGAAAACTTAGTGGTCACCTCATGACTGCACATTACAAGCACTGGGAGAGCTGATGTGACCTGCACATGCCAGGGCTGTCCTCCCAGCTCCTACCTAATTGGTTCTGAATCTTGGATGAGGTCTGAGAGGCCACAGATGAATTTAGGTCCCCTGGGTAACTAATGAACAGTGAATGTCACAACCCGCTGTGCTGAGGACTCATAAGGACCTATGCTTTGGGATGTATTATGGGCTTGGAAAAAAGACCAGTTATGTCAATCAGCTCCACTTCATGAGTAGGAAGGCAGTACAATGCTTGTTTCCCCCAAGCCCCTTCGGCTCATGGTCCCAAATAAAACAGTGACCATTTGGCCCTTAAGGTCATCACAGCCTTAGTCTTCTCTCTGTGACTCCCCAAGCCCTATTGCACCCACCCAAGCTGGTAGGCTACTTCACAGATCTTGTAACACTCTGCCAATTCCCTGTCTAGTGCTCCCTATAGGGCTGTAAGCCATTAAACTTCTGTTCTCCCCATAGAGTGGCATTGCAGTATGCTTTGTCTCCTAGAGTAATATTATAGTCTATTTTGTGAAGGCCAATGTGAGCCAACACAATCATCTTCCTTTAGACTGGGTTTGGAAACCATGTTCTAAGTCTATGATATTGAAGCAGTTAATGTTTAGTAGATTTGTTTCTAGTTCACTAAATACTCTGTTTTGGGAAGAGTCTGATTGATCTTGTAGTATACTAAAAACAAGTACTAGACTGTTTCATTTTAGAGCTCAGAAAATCCATTTGTGTCTTCGGCATGGTTACTAGCAATGTAGTTCACTTCTTAGTAGGAGCACACATTTCCTTTAGTGGGCACCACGAATAGCACAGTGGCTACATGAAATCACTCCACAGCCCTAGAGAACTGTGATGTGCAAGGATATGAGATTTTCTCTAGGGAAGGAAGAGACTCCAAAGACTGTTTGGTTACATAAGTCTCTGCCAGTGGCCTTGGGCTAGTCCAAACAGCCTTATGTTATTATTCAAGTCAGGACTGGCCAGGCTTCAGGCAAAGCTGCCTGGGTACAGCCTTCTGTTCTTTTCTGAACAGTTCACATGCTCTCACTGAGAGCCCCGCCCCCATGACCCAGGCCTGAGAATATTCTACTTGTCTGTAAGTATTCTACTTGCCTCGTGTCTGCTGGCCTTTCATGTTTTCTCAGTGGTAGTTGTCTTCCCTCTCTTCTTCACCATTTTTTTAAACCTAATAATTATAAAGAAAAACATTAGCAACAAAACTTTCTTCTCTCCTGCCTCTATTTTATCTATTTAAATATCCTTGACTGCAAGACATTGCGTACAGCACAGTCATTAATTGTGAATGTCTCTTCTTGTGGTTGCTGTGCTCCAGGACTGAAGGACCCTGAACAATGGTCTCTG
Source organism: Dipus sagitta (assembly GCA_036346955.1). Taxonomy (NCBI): domain Eukaryota; kingdom Metazoa; phylum Chordata; class Mammalia; order Rodentia; family Dipodidae; genus Dipus; species Dipus sagitta. The sequence goes on from CM070788.1 coordinate 29,314,528, forward strand.
GACCTTGGATAGGGCCTTTTTTGTTGTAAGCAGGGATATAGATGAGGGCATAATGGAGTCTGATCAAGTAAATATATGTTATCTAAACCCATTCAAGGTGAATATGGATTTTTATTACATTAAATCCAAGCCAGCCAACCAGAGTTTTTGGGCCTGAATATTATTAGCAAACAGAAAAATAATTTTCCAATGGAAAACTGAAAATAATATTCCTCACAAGAGAGCTACCCCTGAGCAGCCCAGGGACTTTGAGGATAGGCTGCTGTGGATCCGTTCTTCACGGATGCTCATTGCCAGCTAAGGGTCAGGAATTCCAGCAAGGCCTTGAGGAGACAGTCTTGTTTGCTTGTTGGTGTTCCTGAGGGATCTGTTGACAGCCTACTTCTGCATTTTCAAGAGTATGCTATCTTTGGGGATCTTACCCACTACTGTACCCTTGGCCCTTCTGTTTGGGTCTTACCTCCCCCACAGATTTGTTTCAAATCTGCTATCTCCCCTGAGCTCCAAAGTGACACAGGCGATAGTCTCTTGGGAATGTCGGTGTACCTCTGCACATTTCTGGTCCTGGCCAAAGCATGCTTCTCTCATTACAAATGCCCACTGCCTACTCACATGGGTGAGCTGGCTGCTTCGCAGTCTTCTTGGTTCTATTTATCCACTATTTTGCCCAACAATTTGGCTGTGAGTCCAGCTAACCCACATCAGTATTAGTTTGTTCACTTGCCATCTCTTGCCTGGAAGGAAAAATATCTCCTGAGTAAAGTTCCTGCCTATCTGCACATCTCCCATGCTGTCCGACTTTCCACACCATAGCAAAAGCCATTGTTTCTCAGCACAGATCTGATCAGACTACTGACCAAAGCCTCCACACACTCTAAAAAGTCTTAGACTCTTAGGCTTCTTCAATCTTCATGATTTGGCTTCAACCTACCTTCTAGCCTTAGCTTCCATACAAGCCAGATGTATACTGCGTAACTGAAGTCTCTCTTCTCCTCAGGTTCAAGTATTTGCAATCTAACATTTGAATTTTTGCAAATTCTGTCAAGTGAATTTTACCCCTGAGATGTGCTTGTTATGCATCATGGATTCAGAGAGGAGAAAGGCATAACTCCTGGAAGGACGAGGTATTCAAGCATAGGTAAGGAACACTGAGAGTATACTCTGTAGGACTTTAGAGAAGTAAGCCCTTGATTCTTTTCCCAGAGGACCAGAGGAGCTAAATTAGGCTTTGAAAGACAAGTGCAGAGGGAGCAATATACAAACATGCAGACTCAAGAGATAGCCAAACATGTGCTTGAGTTTGTGAGTAAATCTACATGGCCACATGATCTCATATAATCCAGACTGTCCTCACTCTCAAACTCACTATGTAGCCAAGGTTGGTCTTGAACTCTTAATCCTTCTGCCTTCATCTCCTGAGTGAGCATGTGTTTTTTGGTGGTGGGAAAAAATTTAAACAAACATCACCCTAGACCTTAACTTTGGCAGTGCTTTATCCAATGCATGTTAATTTTTTCCTTTCAAATTTTTTTAAGTAATAACTTCTATGATTATAAAAAATATCCCATGATAATGCCCTCCCTCCCCCCACTTTCCCCTTTGAAACTCTATTCTCCATCATATACCCTCCCCCTCTCAATCAGTCTCTCTTTTATTTTGATGTCATGATCTTTTCCTCCTATTATGATGGTCTTGTGTAGGTAGTGTCAGGCACTGTGAGGCCATGGATATCCAGGCCATTTTGTGTCTGGAGGAGCACGTTGTAAGGAGTCCTACCCTTCCATTCTTTCTGCCACCTCTTCTGTAATAGATCCTGAGCCTTGGAAGGTGTGATACAGATATTGCAGTGCTGATCACTCTTGTCACTTCTTTCTAGCACCATGATGCCTTCTGAGTCATCCCAAGGTCACTGCCATCTGAAAAGAGAAGATTCTCTACCAAAAGTGAGAGTAGCATTAATACAAGGGTATGAACATTAAGAGAAGTGCTTACTTGGCAGTATGCTAAGCATAGTATATACATTTAGCCAGGCAGCAGCAGACGTTATACCCCAATTTAATTTAGCAGCTATTCCAGAGTTGTTTTCTCAGTGTCAGGTGCTGCATCATTAGTCCTGCAGGGGACACAGGTCAAAGAGTGTAGATGCAAGGCAAGCATGTCTAGCACTCAGGGGAACTGTTCATATTATCCAAAGTTTCTCACAGGAAACTTCATCTTAACTGATCAGCGTTCAGACCTATACCCTTTGTAGGAAGTGGGCCAGTCCTGTAAATGTCTTTTATTTGAATCATTTTATTTATCCAAACAACATTCCAAAGCATTCATTGCTATTTAGAATGACTATAATCTGTAGTGTCCAGGACATTTCTGGCTTATATCTAGTCCTAGTATCCCATTACATTACCATTCCTTCTCAACCTTAAAGTTTCTTTGTTTGAATGACAAATTTTATGGTCACCACAGTCATGGTGAATGTTCATTACCAATTTGCAGACTTGGAGTTGTCTATGAGACACACCTCTGGGTATGTCTTTGTGGGTGTTTCTAGAGATGTTTGACTGAGGAAGGAAGACCCTCTGGCATGTGGGTAGCAGCTTGCCATGGGCTGAGATCTCTGACTGAATAAAATGTGAAAAAGGAGAAAGGCAGAGAAATGTTGGCACTTTCCTTTCTCTGCTTCCTAGTTGGCACCATGGGTTAAATTGTTGTTATGTTTTCCCTACAATGATGGATTACATTCTTCTGAACTGTGAGACAAAATAAACCTTCCATCCTTGTTGTTTGTTTTGATCATGTCTTTGGTTTCAGTGATGAGAAAACTAACTTAACGTGGAGCTACTGTGTTAGGTGCTGAAGGTACAAAAATGAATGGGGTGGGTCTCTTCCTTTAGAGAGGTGCATAGTCCATTTCAGGAGGAAAGAAAAGAAGTATTAAAATGTAGCATAAGTGTTTGCCTAAACATGGATAGGATGTCCCAGAATGTTTAGGTATTTGGATTGGAGGGCTCTTACCAATAGAATGAAAATCAGTTGGAAAAGTGACTAATTTACTACAAATGGACAGAAAAATAGCTTCTGACAGGTTTAAGATTGAAGGCTAGGGTATCATTTCTCTGTTACTCTGTGTATTACTTTCTCATCGCTGTGGCAAAAATGACTAAGCAAAACAACTTAAAGGAGGAAAGATTTATTTTGATCATGGTTTTAAGCCATCATGGTGGGGAGAGTGAGATGGACCAGAGCAGTTCATATTAGGGCTGGTCACAAAGCAGAGAAAAGGAAACACAAGAGCTTGTGAGCTTCATTCTTTCTCCTGTTTTATTCAGCCTGGATCCCATTTTATTCAGCCTATGAGATAGTATCCCCCAAATTCAGGTGGGTCTTCTCCCCTCTTAAGCACAATCATAGACACAACTGATGGTGTGCCTTACCAGTCTCCTAGATGATTCTAAATCCAGCCAAGTTGAAATGAAGATTAGCCATTATACCTTTCTTCTCTGTCTCATGTGGCCAGGAGCATTAGGGTGGTGCTTGTGTGCAGATGCCCATGAGGGTGAGCCATGGTGCTTCTGAGCCAGCACCAGAAGCAAAGGGAAGGACCTTCTCTTTCCTTTCAACAGGCTGGGGTATCAGTACATATGCTTGGCTATGCTGTGTGTGAGGGAGAATCCTCCAAAATATGTTGAAAATGTATAGTCATATGTACCATGATGACTATACATTCTTCAGATGATTCATGAAAATCTTTGGTAACTTGATAAGTTAGAAAATTAGCTTTGGGCAAATTTTTTGGGGGGAGGTAGATTAGATTACTGGATTTGCCAAAGAAAATATAGAAAATTTGAGATCCAGTTAAAAACTCAGTACATGGAGTCCATTGGACTGGGTTGGATTTTTGGACTTTTAATAATGTTCAGTGTGACCTTGGCAATCAGTTCTACCACTTTTCTGAGATTGTTTTCCATTTGTAAAATTGGGGGAGTAATATGTAAGGCTGTTAGAGGATTACATTTCATAATACATGTAAAAGTACTTTCCTTAATGTCTGGCCTAGAGCACATGGCAGTTGTTATTAGCATTATTACTATCTGACTAGATTAGAGTCTCCAATTCCAAGTTGTTGTCTGGCTAGTGCCTGAGGACCCCAGGGGCTTCGACTGTTGCTGGGGTTGCAGCTTTGGAGGAACAGATGCAGGATGAAAGATGTCTGTTCAACAGCCTAGGTAGGATTTTCAGACTCTGTTGTTGGAGATCAGATATCTGTACCTTGAAAATTTCCTCAGGAGGTAGCTTCTGTGTTCTTGGGGACCCTAATGTCTACATCTCATCATCAGAGTTTCAGGCTTAGTTGGTGGGAGGCAGTGTAGTAGAGGGCTTGTAACATCTCCAAGAGTGATTTTTCTGATGTATTGTAAGGTCTGAGAATCTGTGTGCCCGTCTGGAGTGGGCTGCTGGGGGCAGAGTGAGCATCACGCTGTTCCTGCCTCCACTGGAAAGGTCTAGTAGAACCATAAACCTGAACTGGCAATTTAAATCTGAGTGGATCCAGGGCTGTTTGTGCAGGGAAGGGAGCAGGACACGCAAGAGCTATTTGAGCACCATGGCCAGACCCTGCTGAGGGCTTCTCCCTGCACAGCTGCATTAATGAGAACTCTCTTCTGGTATGGTACAAAATGTTTGCTTTCTAAGGTGGTAAACATGGCCTTTGCAAGCTGGTGGAGAGGAGAACCTGTCTTCAGTTCTTAACAACAAACAAGCCAAGGACAAAGGAGCCTCAGCAAGGATTTTAGCTTTTCTTCCATTTCTCCACCTTCCTACTTGTGCCTTGTTTTCTGCACTGCAATGTCAGGGCTCAGAAGTTGCAGCAAAGGCCTTCCCTAAAGGAGAGGCCAGCACATTGCCACTTGTTGCCATGGCTAGTTTTTGGGGCAGGGAAATTTTTTTTTTCTCCCTCCCTTCCTTCCTTCCTTTTCTTCTTCCATCCCTGTCTCCTTTATCTTTGCTTGCCTTTTTGCCTCCCTCCTTCTGTCCCCCTTTCCTTCTTTCTAGTTCGGGTGAAGATGAAACTGTAAAGAAAAAGAGCCCCTTCCTTGGAGTTAACACACCTGAAAGAACAAATGCCTACCTCACTAAGATTGGGACATCATAGCTCCAACATGATTTCTCATCCCTATGTAAAAGAGCATTCAGACAACCCATACAGTATGGGCCTTACACCCCACCATGCAGAGTACTAACCTTCCTCTGCCCCATTTCCCTAGAAGATCTTAAAGGCCCTCCTCTCCTCTTCCTAGGTGACTTGGAGCTTCCTCATACTTTCTCTCTTTACTCTGAGTCCTGCCAGCACTCTGATTGACATTAAATAAATACTGTGGGCCTAGAAAAAATTGCCTCCATGTTTTTCTAAATTCCTAACTTCACATTTCTGGTGTTGTTCTGGGCGAATAGATATATGTCTATACATCAGACCTTGCTTATTTCCTCCAATATATTTTTTCATTTTCCATTACCATAAGTCAATCTTTTATCTGCCTACTTATACTGTTTGTTTCAACAGCTCCACTTTCAAATGGTTTCAGAAATACCTGTTGTTACTTAGAACTCTAGAACTGCCTCCCGTTATGGTAGGCCTCTTTGTGCTCACCCCCATCTCTACCTCCTTCCTCTGTCTCACTCTCCAGACTATTCACTCTTCCCTGGGACTATGCCAATTCCTGCCTGCCTCAATGACACCCCTCCCCACTTCACAACAGGTCAAAAACTATACACACACTTTCAACTTTCCCCCGCCATATAACTCATACTCCTAACTTCCCTATCCCAATCCCCTTAACTACTAATATAGGATCAAAAAGAGATGTAGTTGTTCTCCCCTTGCTTGCAGCATTAGGTATCTTTACAGGCATGGCTACAGGAGCAGCTGGACTCAGAGTATCTATATGTAAGTATCCACTCTATCATGCCAGTTGTCAGAAAGTCTAAAAGAAATCTTGGCTCAGATTGCCTGATCCAAGATCAATTTGATCCCCTGGCTGTTGTGGTGCTCCATCTACTGATAGCAGCAAACAGGGGAATATGCATTATCCTTCAGAACAATGCTGGTTTTACACTAACAAGTCCCAACTGGTTTGAGATGGAGCACAGAGGCTCAGGGATCATGCAAATAGAATTCAATGACAACATAATGTCTTAGAATGGGTTCTCCTATCTCTTCCAACTTGGTTACTCCCCTTTCTTACACCCTTCATCCTAATTATACCCCTGCTTACATTTTTACCATGTCTTCTAAATTTTTTATAGAAATTTCTCCTAGAACATCTTAATACCATCATCTGATCCACTACCTGAGACAAAATAAAAACAATGATATGCCTTAAGTGACTCTAGACTCCAAATCTACCAAATGACACCCTCTTTCAGCAGGAAGTATTAAGACTGAGCTCTTCTTTCTAGATCCCTGTTGCAGTCAGGTTTGCATTGCTGGCAGAAATCACCCAACCAAGAGCAGCTTGTGGGATAAAAGGTTTATTTTGGTTTACGGACTCAAGAGTATGCTCCATGAGGGCAGGGAAAAATGACAGCATGAGCAGAGGGTGGACACCTCCTCCTCACCAACATCAGGTGGACAAAAGCAACAGGAGAGTGTGCCAAACACTGGCAAGGGGAAAGTGGCTATAATACCCATAAATCTTCCCCCAACAATACATTGCCTCCAGGAGGTGTTAATTCCCAAATATCCATCAGCTGGGAACCTAGCATTCAGAACACCTAAGTTTATGGGGGACACCTGAATCAAACCATCACAATCCCCATACATATCAAAGAGTCTAGAATGAAGAAGTTAGCAAGGTCAACAAATACTTTTGTTGTGGTTCTCAGGAATTTGACAGGTAACTCCGGGACCCAAGGAGTCTTGTCTAAAAATCATAAAATTGCCTGGCTATCTCAAAAGAAAGCAGCCTATTGACTTATGACCCCAGCAGAGTTGGTCACCTGGGTGACTATCTCGAAAGAAAAAAGTTTGCTTACACTACTTCCTCATCTCTCCTCCCTCTCTCTTTCTGCTAGCATGACTCTACCTTTAAATAAAAGCCCTCTGCAAAATGCTATAGTGGCTCTTCACATTTCCAGAGTCCTAGGACTACTGGAATGTGAGGTGTCCCTCTGCAACCTTGGAATAAAACTCTACTTTCTGACAAAGATGTTTGTTTCTTCCTTTCAAACTCACCTGGAAACCTTTTTTCTTACAGAAAGCATCTCTCCAAATGCAAGGCATTTTCAGCAGAACTTGTGGCTTGATATTCAGATAAGTATAAAAGCTTTTCCTTTGAAGTTTCTTGTCTTCCTTGGGCATCTCACCTTCCCTTTTGTAAGCCTGTGGGCCATAATACCAGTAGGGTGGGTCTGTAGTTTTACAGTCTTGCCAAGGTCCTCTGAACAGGACTGTCTATGGGTTGAATGGCTGCTGAGAGTAGTACTGTTCTGAGAGACTAGCAGCCTATGGTGCAGGACAAGCAAATCTCTCAGGAAGAAGTTTATGGTGGTTTGAATTAGATGTCCCCCATAAACTTGTGTGTGCAGAAGCTAGGTTCCCAGCTGGTAGCAATCTGGGAATTGGAGACTTGCTGGAGGAGGTGTGTTGTTGGGCTTAGAGGTGTTATCTAGCCAGCTCTCCCTTGCCAGTAGGGCTCATTGTCATGCTGTAGTGCTCCACTGGCTATGGCAGAGGTGATGTGTAGCCTCTGCTCATGCCATCCTTTCCCTGACATCACAGAGCTTCCTCTTGAGAATGCAAGACAAAATAAATGACTTTCCTTCCCATTAGCTGCTTTTTTTGTCAGTTGCTTTGTGCCAACAACAAAAAGGCAACTGCAATAGAACTCAACTTCAGCTGGAGTCTGGGGAAGTTGTTACTGGACACTCCCTTTATTAGATTCTTCAAAGCAGCTTTACATGGTATATTGGTACCAGACCTTTTATGAGAGGGGAATTTAAGGCATCAAACTTATTAGTGCCATAGGATAGCATCACATAGTTTCACTGGTGTTGTTTAGTTTGTTTGTCACAGTGCAGTAGATCCAGCCTAGGGCTTTGTGGAAAGCAAGTGCACCAAAGCGTTGTTTCTTTCCAGAACTAGAGATTGAGGCCCAAGCTTTGTACATGCTAGGCAAATGCTTTACCACCAAGAAGAAAGCATCTTAGCCTATTCTCATTGAGTAGGCCACAGAATGCTGGTTTTGTGCTGGTAGCTGTAGTTGAAATGACAGCTTAGTTAGGGCTGTAGCCCTAGTAAGTGCTAATCCAGTCCTCCAGGCGTGCCCATGCACAAGCACATCTTCTGCCAAAGAGAAGCACAGAACCTTGCTAATGTTGGCCTTCATGGCTTAAATCCCTGGGATGGAGTCTGGAGTCCAGAGCCACAGCCAACACCATGAAGCAGACTCCAGAGAAGAATATGTGTGTGTGTGTGTGTGTGTGTGTGTGTGTGTGTGTGTGATACATAGATAAATATTGAAGAGAACATCTTTGTAGCAAGACTTCACAACAAAGAAAGCAAAGAACAAAGGTTTCTTTGCTCATGTTTTAAAGTGTTTGTTCTCTGCCATGCTTCTGCATTGCTTCTTATTTCCTGTGTCTCTGAGTGTTTCTGCAGAGGTCATCCCACTTTGGGGTAGGAGTCGCACTCTGGCAGGGCCCAACGGGGAAAGAATGTCTGGTTAGCTTCTTAGGAGGCTAAACCAAATGGCCATTCATTCACTCATTCATTCATGCCTCCAGTGTTTGCTTATTTAGCGCCTTCTGTGTACCAGGCAAGGCTGACTCCCACTCAGAGGCAAAAGGGAGAAGCCCCACACAGCACATTGAGAAGTAGTGGTATGAAGGACCTGTGACTGGCACTTGCAATGCCACTGAATAACCATGTCTTCACTGATGTTCACTTTGGACATTTTTCCCTTTCTTTTCTTTCCTGGCAGCTGGGAAATGGATGTAGCCATGACCTGACATCCATCATTAGTGTGAATCTGACACTGGGATTTGCAGTCACAAGGTGGAGAACCTTGGTTTCTAAATGAGTGTGAACCAGAGTATGATTCCAATATAGGCTGCCCACCAATCCTTGTGTGAGAAAAATGTACTTCTCTTGTATTAGAGTCATGTCCTGTCAGGCCACTTTGTGATGGTCATTTTGCCTTTAATCTGATAACACAAAGGCAGAAGAAACAGCTTCCATACCCTCTCCTCCCTTTTCTGAGTTTAGAGCCAGTTGAGAAAGGAATTCTATTTTCAAAACTAGGCTGAGAGATGTGGCTTTAAAACAGGCCAAATAGGCTTGCTTGTACCTCCCTCTGGAGCGAGACTGTCTTACTTAGTCCCTGTCATGGCTGATGACAGCAGGGGTCAGGGCTTTTAGGGGGGCAGAAACCCTGTCTCCAGAAGGAAAAGGGGCAGATCCCAGACTTGCTTCTTCTCTTCACACTCGCTCCTTGAATGACCATGCCTAATGAGAGTCAGAATTGCAGGTGGGGAAGGAGGGTTACCACAGCTGAATGCCTCTCCTAAGAAGCAGAGCACGAGGGGCCCTTCTCACTAAGCAAATGCACAGCCAGTGGCCTAAGGTAGTGCAGCAAGGGACCTGCACAGGACTTAGACTTGCAAGGGCATTCTCTAGTCTCTGTGCATGCAGGGCCACAGCACCTGAAGGTTGCTGGGCTCAGAGTGTGAGAGCTGGTATTGCTATTAGAAGCAAGTCTCAAACCTTGGCCCTAAAGGCAGAGGTCAATGGAAGGTTAGTGTCTCATGCTATGGGAAGTTTAGAGGTAGGTGGGATTTCAGGCTTGCTGGTCTTGGCACAGTCATGTCCTTTTCTTTTTGCATTAACTCCCCAACTGCTCTGGCTCTCTCATATGCAAGCTGTGTGCTACAGATTGTGAAAAGAAACTGTTCTTTCTGCTGTACTGTCTGGGACTCAACAAAACTTTCCCCACAGCTGCCCTCCATACCTCAGTCTGTTCTTAACATATCAGGAGGACTGAATTGCATTAGACCCTTCAGGACTACTGCAGGGGCTTCCCTGACCATAGCTATATAGAACAGGAGAGGCTTTGGGCACCCAAGGCACTTTTAAGAGTGGCCATATCCATTGACTCTTATGTTTCTGGGGTTGATTTTCATCTTTCTTCAAAACTGACTTCTCATTCTGAGGTTCAGGAAAAGGGATCTGGGGCAGATCACTAAATGTTTTCCTAAATAACCATCTTCAGACTAGAGAGATGGCACAGGGGTTAAGTGCACTTCCTACACAAGCATGCTTGCCTCAGGGGGCCTATAACTACAAGAGTTCAAACCTTCAGATCCCACAAAATAGCTGGGGGTGGTATGTGTTGTGCCTATAACCCCAGTCCCTCAGTAGAGCACAAACCCAGAAATTATCAGAGATCCAAAAGGTCTGGAATCAGTAAAGTGACTCCAGCTCAAAACCAAGACTGACTGATGCACTGATGACCCCAACAGTGAATACTGATAATCCCATTGAGGGGATCCCTCAGTGGGAGTATAACCTAATAGGAATATAATCATTGAGTAATATGTTCACACAATAATGTTCTCAATTATAAAAATAAACTAAAAAGAACAAAGAACAAAACCAGGCAGAAGAGTAATGGAGTGGAACACCTGATGTTCTGTTCCAGCCACTGTAAGTAAGTACCCCACTGCAGTCAAGTGTGTGGGGTGCCATACTATACCACACACACACAGCACATAACAAATTTAAAAAACTTCTTCTACTTCCAGTTCCTCTCTGTTATGGCATGCTGGCATTTGTGGGGCAGGTGGAAGGTATCTGGGTGGCACAGATCACCGAGTATTCACAGTGGGACATGGCTAGAAGGTGGAGGTCGTCCCACTCCTTGGCTCAATGACTTTTTCAGAAGTGTGTCTCTAAGCTGGGCGTGGTGGCGCATGCCTTTAATCCCAGCACTTGGGAGGCAGAGGTAGGAGGATAGTTCGAGGCCACCCTGAGACTCCATAGTGAATTCCAGGTCAGCCTGGGCTAGAGTGAGACCCTACCTTGAAAAACCAAAAAAAAAAAAAAAAAAGTATGTCTCTACATATTTTGCCTTAAATCAGACTTATTTTGTATTTTTTATATCGGGCCTGTTTGTAAGGAAGTACATCCTTCTGGAGTAACTCAGTAAAAGTCTGTAAAATAGCTCTATGGCTCCACTCTGGCCCAGGCCATTGGCATTGCCAGCCCAGAGTTTAAGCAGTCTTATAAATGGTATCCCTCTTCTTAGTATCTACTTTCTTTCACCCAGTGGTGGCAGAAGCATAGTGAGACTCATTTACTGGCCCAAAACCTTGAGGCCGTCCTAGTTTCTAAAACACAAAGCACAAATATCTTGCCTGCTGTTGAAAGCTTGTGCATATCTGGGCCCAATACGCTTTTCCAGTAGCTCCCCATGGTCAATTGGAGCTGGCCTTACCCTCTAGTTCTCACCTTCATACCTTTCTCTTTCTTACCTCCTTTCTTCTTTTCCTTCCCTCTCCTTTCCTCTCTCCCTTCATCCCTTCTTTTTCTCTCCCCTTGGTTTTTTCCCTCCTTCCTCCTTCCCTTCTTCTTACCTTCTTTTTCGCTCTCCTTTTCCTTCCACATTGGAAAAGGCTTTAGGATCTTGGATTATGTCCTAACCCTGCTGTCTAGTCTCAGTCTCAGCAACCAGAGTGATCCTGCTTAAAACCTAAACCAGATGATATTAGGTCTCTGCTCAAAGCCCTGCATGGTAGGATTCAGCAAATAAAAATACAAAATACCCAATTACAATTGGATTTCAGATAAATAATACATATTTTTAAAGTATGAATACGCTTCATGTAATATCTGGGTTAAATTATACTAAAACTTGGTTCACAAATTTACATGGTGCCTTGTATTTCATTGGCCTTTCAATGCTAGACTAGTGATTTTTGACCTTAATCAAAGCCAAATATTTATTTATTTACAAGAGAAGAGAGAGAGAATGAGAATGGGTGCACCAGTGTTTTTTTTTTTTTTTGTCACTGCAAACCAACTCCAGAAGTATACACCATTTTGTGCATCTGGCTTTACGTGGGTAGGGGAATCAAACCTAGGCCATCAGGCTTTGCAAGCAATCAGAAGGTAAAATCTTTATAAGGGCTCTGTATGATCTGACACTCTATGATTCTGACCTCCTTTTTTTTTTTTTTTTTTTTTTTTTTTGCTTGATCTACTGTTAGAGCACATCAAGAACATTCCTGCCCCAGGGCCCAATTCACTATTTGTACTGCTTGGGACTCTATTCCTTCTCAGATACCTACATAGCTCTCCCCTCACATCCAGCAGTAGTCTGATCAATCATTATATTGGGAATGTAGCTACTGGTAGAACACTTGCTTAGCATATTCAAGGCCCTGGGTTCAGTCCGCAGCATTGTGAGAGAAACATCATCTTTGCAATAAGGTCTTCCTTGATTATTTGTTAAAAATTATACTGTCCACATACTGCCAGTCTCACTCCCACTTTCCTTATCATTTTCTGACACTACATCTAGTCATTTATTTATTTGACCATTGTCAGTCTCTTCTCAACCTTAACTGTGATGTAAGTTCCACAAGAGCAGGCCCTTGGTTTGTCTCAGTTGGTGCTGCAATCCAGGGCCTAGGATAGGCCTGTCAGAGTACTCAATAAAGAGCTGATGAATGGACAAGTGTATCAATGGACAAGAAATATAGAATACAACTTCAGAGAGTAATGTGTGCTGCAGAGAAAAATTAAGCAAAGTAGAGAGAGCATATGGAGCTATCTGTGGGCTGGCCTCTCAGAAGATGGTATTTTAGCCAAGTTTGAGTAAAGTTTTAATGAAGTCCCTAACCTCTACCCTCCCTTACATTCTCTGCTTTGTAGAAAACATCATCTTCCTCACTGTCTTGGATAGCAACCCCACCTCAAATAGGTAGCTTGGTCCTTGGACTTTGTCTTGTGAACACATGAGTAAAACTAGACTTTCCTCTCTGTTCTGGGCTTCAGATGACAAACAGAACAAGGAGTCAGTCCGTGGGAGGGGATTCTTATGGTTGTACACTTTGTTTAGCAGATGTTTGAATTACACTGACAGCCAGTCACCACCCTTTCCTGGGCCAGAGGAGTATCTCTGAGGTCATTATGCATCTTCACTCTGCCACAGTCAAGAGCTTTGCGCAGGAATGAAAAGTGAAAGACCTGCTCAGTGAGGTCACAGCCTGGGATGCAAATATTTCTTATCTTTTACATTTAAAACCAACATTGTCTTCTTGGCCTTTTGGCTAAGATCCAGTGTAAAACCAACCAACTCCTTTCTCTCAATAAGGACCATTAAATAGTGCTTTGAAATTTAAATACTTCTAATGTTTTCAACTTCTTACTATCCTCAAATGTAAGGTCTTTTCAGACTCAGCTGGGGCTGGGGTTGCTAGCTGAGGTGTTGTGTCCTGGGAACATACAGAAACTGCAGTGCACCTCAGAAAGTCTCCAGTCAGGGACTGCAGAGCATGTCTGTTAGACCCTCTCAGCAGACAGGACTCAGCCAGAAGGCAAACTTAGCAACCCTTCAGTGTGGCAGTTGGGGGCGGGGATATCTCCCTCTTTGCAAACCTCACTTTTGTCTTCTGTTACCTCAGTCTTTGTCAGATATATTTTTCATACTTAAATGATGAAGCATACATGAAAAACTCTTTTATAGCTTCCAAATATTGCAAAACTGAACAGCTTTACTCTGAATGAGGGGCCCAATAGCACTATTTTTGTCTTCATCATTTTCTGTTTGGCTGTTCTGGGAATTTATATTAGCCATTTAATTTTATTGTTGTGGCTTTATAAGGACATTATCTCTTATACAGTATATTTTTTAAAGATTTATTTTTATTTATTTATTAGAGACAGAGAGAGTGAGAATAGGTGAATGGGCACGCCAGGGCCTCCAGCCACTGCAAAGAAACTCCAGATGCATGTCACATCATGTGCATCTGGCTTATGTGGGACCTGGAGAATCGAACCTGGGTCCTTAGGCTGTGCAGGCATGCACCTTAACCTCTAAGCCATCTCTCAAGCCCCAATATATTTTTAAGAACTATAACTTGTATAAAAGCTTTTGAGTTTAAACTTTTTATTTTTATTTTTTATTTTTTATTTTTTTGGTTTTTCAAGGTAGGGTCTCACTCTGGTCCAGGCTGACCTGAAATTAACTATGTAGTCTCAGGGTGGCCTGGAACTCACAGCAATCCTCCTACCTCTGCCTCCCAAGTACTGGGATTAAAGGCGTACGCCACCACGCCCGGCTGAGTTTAAACTTTTTAAAAAGTGCAATTCTCTTAATTTATTTTCTGTGTGAATTTTGAAAGTAATGCTTTTTTTCAAATTTGCATCTAAAGATCTCTAGGCAAATTAGAAATGCTGAAATTTTCTTCTTTTTCATGATCTAATTTTTGTGAAGTCACTTATCTAATGGCTACAAAGCAATAATTTTCAAGTAATGGAGTGTGTGTGTGGCATTCTTTTATTTTAGGCTAATGTTCACAGTGTGGATGGAACAAATTTACTTTCATTCTGTTTACACTTGTATTATAAAAGTTTATTAATTCACAATATTTCCTCTTGGTGAGAGTCATGAATACATCATGAGAGTAGTCGATGAGACCAGATTCATGACTTATAAAGAAACAGTCAGGAAAAATCAAATGACTCAAATGTATTAAAGGCCTGTATTGGAGGCAGACATACTAATAACAGCTGTTTACTAAACGCTGTTCTGAAACAGGCACAATGTTAAGTGTCTTATGTGGATTATCACATCTTCTGTCTTCAACAGTCCTGTAAAAATCCTAAATTGAGGTTAGAGAGATGGCTTAGTGGTTAAGGTGCATGCCTGCACAGCCTAAGGACCCAGGTTCGATTCTCCAGGTCCCAAATAAGCCAGATGCACATGGTGGCACATGTGCCTGGAGGCCCTGGTAAGCCCATTCTCTTTCTCTCAAATAAATAATAAAATATATTTTTAAAAAATCCTAAATTGAATTCCACCATCATCCCTATTGTACAGTGAAGGGACTTGAGGTTTAGAAAGTAAGTATCTGAGCAGCATCTAGTGGTCCTGGTCTGTAATCCCTGCTACTCAGCATCAAAAGTTTGAGTCTAGCCTCTACATTTTATCTATACCCTGTCTGAAAATAAATAAAAAATTTGGGGATATAGCTCAGTGGAAGAGGCTCAGGTTCAATCCTCAGAGATTTAGCAGGAGGGAGAGAGGAAGGGAGGGAAGGAAGGAAGGAAAGAAGAAGAAAGGGAGGAAAAAAGGAAGGAAAAAGGAAGTGAGGGAAGAGAGAGAGAGAGAGAGAGAGCGAGAATTAGAACTGGCAAGGTATAGGACTAGAAGTTGGACTCCAGAGCTTTGGCAGCTTAACTGTAAGCAGAAATACAATTCATAATTTTGAACAATAACATTATTTCTGGCAAGAATTGTAGTCACAGTCATGCCCTTTGTAGAATGGGTCACACTCTACCTTCTCTCTAGGATGTGCAGTCTCCCAGCCTTTCCAAAGCTCAGTACTTAGCTATCGTACTCAGTGGTTAACACTTTACCATTGACCCAATGTAACTGACATTTACAACTCACATTTGTGTTTAACAATCACAGATGAAAAACTACCTCAGTAGCAGAGAAGCACTACCCTATGAAAAATTAATTGATAACATCCAAGGTCATAACTCTGCAAAGCACAGTCAGAGATAAGTTTACAAAAAGAATGAATACAGAGGAAATACATATAGGAGGTAGAACTTGAGAAAAAGCACAATATTATTAGAACTAAGAGTTAGCAGGCTAGGCATGTAGCCACATAGGCAGGGCTCTGTAGTCAACTGGGTAACTCTTGCTTGTATAGCAGAATACTTTTAATACCATAGATGATAAGTAAATTCTTGTTGAGTAAGCAGATGTGAAAAACAAAAACGAAAACAAAGCTTTCTAATCTCACAGGAGGCTCACTGTTCTGCTAGGCAGATTCACTCTCATCACAGAGTGAATAGACCTAAGGTTCACTTATGAATTGCCATGAAGGAAGTAGAAATGACTTATAAGCATATTAAGAAAGACTTACAATTCTCGGTTTCAGAAAAAGATGGGCTTGGAGTAGAAAAATCTGCAAACAAAGAGCAGTGGGGTTATTATCATCATTATGACTGGTGGAGTAGACGTTACTCCTTGAAAGTAGGAGTGGATGGTGGTGAAGGCTAGAGAGGCCCAAATAGATTGTTGACAATGTTTCATAAGTGGCATGATTATTACAGGTATTTTTATGGATTTAAAAATAGATGAAAAATACCAATAAGAGATAAGTGGACTAGAACATCCCCAAAGGGCAAGATTAACATTATAAAATGAAATTAGTAGACAAATTAGACATGTCATTCTCAAATGCCCTTCTGCAGACTATCAATATACCACTAATAAAATAAAATGATTGTAATATTTTTCTAATGTACAGAAAAAACAAGTTTCTCAACACTCACCTCCCACCTCAACAATTCAAAAACAATTCATACCTGATATAAAAGAGAACATTTCAGAGTAAAATATTATTAGATTTTAGAAAAGGACAATTATTAGTCAAACAATTTAATCTGCATGCAAACCTGCTTATTTTTGTGATATTTGCATTGTGTACCTATTTGTTTTGCTAATATAATTATCCTTGACTGAATATCACATCTGTTTTGTTTGTGTTGACATGCAGCTTTTGCTGTGAGTTAAGTCCCCCATCACAACTTAAGATACTTGAAACAAGCAAGGGGGCTGTTTTCCTGATGAACCAGATACCAGCACAAGGGGGAAGGAGATCAGCAAAGAGAAAAATCAACTCCTACCAAATCAGAGAGCCAGAGCCTCAGAGGCCCCCATCACCTCATCACTGAAGCAGACTAAAAATGAACCCAACATGGCTCAGGGAAATTTTGTGGAAGAGGGTCGGAAAGAATGTCAGAGCCACATGTTGGGGCATGATATGCAGAGACATTTAGCTTACCCATAACTGTGGGCTAACTCCATAATGCATGACCCATATACCTCAACAAGGAGGGGCCAAGGGAAGGGGGTAGGTCACAGATGAGCCTAATAATGGTACCAAACTGACTGCATTTGCTGAATACAAAACTAACTAATAAAGAAAAAAAAAGATACTTGAAACAATAAACATTGATGTTTTTTTTTTTTATTTTGTGGGTTGGTTCTGATTTGGGTTGTCAGAGATGGTCTGTGCCAAATTTACTCATAATTATGAGTTCAATGGATTTTTCAATGTCCTTATTGCAAAGGCATGGTGATAGGGAGAGAAAAATTTGTGGCTGTGTTTTGTGAGCTAGCCTACCAGAGAATAAGGGGTATATGCAGAATTGCTACTCAGTGGAGAGACTGCAAACTGCTTGGACCATCTAGTTATCCATCCAGGACACAGAACTGTGGGAGGCAATAATGGTTGTAAGCCATAACCTTCTGGGGTGGTTTATTGGGCAAGTATGGGAGGTTGAAATGTAACTGTGCTATATTATGTTGGGTTTTCTGTGCATTGACTTCTGAGGAAGCCTTCATGCTTAGGCTAGATTGAGAATTGATTTTGGAACTATCAGTGAGGTATAGAAGAAACAAGATAGGGCAGATTGAAAATTGGAATTCCAATGTAGTTATATGAGTGGTCTTCATTAACTTCATGGTTACTGTAAATAGAGAAGAAAGCAGAAGATTCCGTGGAGATGATGGGGCTGAGTCACTGGTTGCTCCTGGGGAGAGGGCAAAACCTGAGGTTTGGAGGTTTCCTTTAGCAGAGGGTAGTTCCTGGGAAGGAATTCAGCTGTACACCATAAGAGTATGGGCAAACAGATGGTTTTGACCCTAAAAGAGGGGTCAGGGTAGCATGACCCCACATCACCACTGTGACACTTCTGTGTCCAAAGGGAGTGTTTATTTCTGGGTATAACTTATGACTGGCTTTAGCCAATAGAATGTGAAGAAATATCACCATGGAGCTCCCTTTTGGACCCTCAAACCCTGAATCCTTGGTATAAAGAAGGCTGAGTTAATCTCCTTTAGGATAAAGGACTCTGCAAAGCCAACGGTGGCACAACCAGCAGATGTATGCATGAGGCCATCCTAGGATATCCCACCCCAGGCAAACTGCCAATGACCACATCTGTAGGAAACCATAAGAGACACCAAAACAATTGGCAAAATGAGTCATGACCAAACTGATGGCATCTGGAGAAAAGAAAATGACTACCTCTGAGGTGGCTCATTGGTTATATAATAAACGAAAACTTATACAGCAGAAAAATATAAGGGATAAAAAAAAAACAAGATCAGAAGTAAGGCTCTGCCAAAACAAACCCTCAAAACATGTCATTGGCTTTAGGTCTGTGAAGGGGATGGATGCATTGTGAACAGTGGCAATTAAACTTACAGGTGAGGCTAGAAAGATAATAAGAACTGATTTGGGAGAATGGAAATGGCAGCACAAGTTACATGGCTGTACCAGAATTGGCAGAAGTACGGTTTGCTGAAAGTTACAAGATAGAAGAAATGTATTTAGTAGACATTTAGACTGGGTAGCAGATTTTCATACAAAATGCTAAAAGTGCCAAAGTGCTCCTAGGTATATACAATAAGCCATTTCAAGATAGAGATAAGCCAAAGAAGGAACTGTACTTTTTTTTTTTTTTTTTTTTTTTTTTTTTGGTTTTTCGAGGTAGGGTCTCACTCTAGCCCAGGCTGACCTGGAATTCACTGTGGAGTCTCAGGGTGGCCTTGAGCTCATGGCAATCCTCCTACCTCTGCCTCCTGAGTGCTGGGATTAAAGGCGTGCGCCAACACACCCGGCTTGGAACTCTATTTTTCAAGTACAGCTTAGAAGAGTTAGAGTGCCTAGGACTTGTTGGCTTGGAAAATAAAACTATTTTTCATCCCAACCCTAGCCTGCAAAACGTTCTCAAGAGGAAAGCAATCCTGGTGCCAAAGGTCAAATGAAAAAAAATATATATATCTTGTTTTAAAAGATTTTCAATAATACCTAAAAGGCTTCTAAGCATTTTAAGGCATTAACTTATGAAGCCTAACCTAGTACTCAAGTAGAAAGAAGCTGATGTTAAAAAGAATGTGGCCAGAGCTTTTGTCAAAGGGAGAGGATCATAATCTGCTAAGTAAAAAGCCTACAAACATTTTAAGGGAATTCTATCATCAACAAACCATAAGTCTGTTCTATAAATAAATAAATAAATAAAGGAAGGAAGGAAGGAAGGAAGAAAGAAAGAAAGGAATTGCTCAATTGCAAGGAAGTTTCTGGTCTTCCAAATTTCTATGTGTAGAAAGCAAGTGTCAAGATCTGTGAAATGTCCAAGATTTTATCCTGCTTACAAGTTAGCAAGTTAACCGGTCATAATTAAGTTCATGGGCATTATCAAAAGACATGGACCTCTGGGCTCCAAGTGTGTATCTCAGTGGTACTGTGATTGCTTAGCATGCACAAGGTCTTGTATTCGATCCTCAACTAAAAAAAAAAAAAAAAAAGAAAGAAAGTAAAAAAGACAAAGAAATAGAAAAGAAAAGAAAAAAGAAATAAAAAGAAAATCGAAACAAAAGCAAACACCCCTCTCTTTGGAAGATAAAATGGCCCCCATGAACCTGCTGGATTAGAGAAGGGGGCTGTGACTTATGACACTGCAGTGGCATAAGGGCATTTGAACAAATTCTCTGATGCTCAGCTTCATATATGGAAAGGAAGTGGCCCAGGTGATGACACCTAGACAGCAGTAACCTGCCTTATAGGGAAGAGCTCTGAAGTTTGAAAACCTAATCTTTATAACAGGAAATTAGAATGCCTGCCCATTCTCCAAAGAGTCATATTATTTCTTTTTTTTTTATGGCCATAAGAAAACTTGATCAATATTGGAGGAGACACTATTCTATTGTTAACTATGTAAACAGATGAAAAAAAGTCATGAGCAAATACAGTGTCTATAAGATCCCTAGAAATGCAGACTCAGGTCTCCCCAAAACAAGCAACTATAAACATGAGTCATTGTGATGAGGCATTAAGCATGTCTCAGAGGATTCTCTCATAAGGTCAAGAGTCTAGAGAATAAAGCCAACAGATTTTGAGTGACAATGGATTAGGAGCCAACTCCCAGAGAGAACCTAGGAACTATGGAGCTATTCCCAGGGAGTAAAATTGGACACTGCTGGATATGATGGTACATATCTATAATCCTAGCTCTCAGGAGTCTGAGGCAGGAGGATTATGAGTTAGAAAAATAGATTATAGTTGAGTATCCCTTAGCTGAAACAGTTGGGGCCAGAAATGTTTCAGATTTCAGAATGCTTGCATATATATAATGAGATATCTTGGAGATGAGACCCAGATATAAATATGAAGTTTATTTACTTTTCAGAAGTACTGTGTACACATGGCTTGGAGGTAATTTTATACAATTTTTTAATGCACCTGTGATTTGACTATGCCACATCTCCTGAGATTATGAGTGGAATGGTGCTAGCTACTAAAAACCTTTGATTTTGGAGCATTTTGGATTGCAGTATTTTGTATTAGGGATGCTAAATTATAAAAAAAATTATTTTTATTTATTTATTTGAGAGAGAGAGATATACAGAAATAGGAAGGTAGACAGAGAGAATGGGGGTGCCAGGGCTTCCAGCCACTGCAAACGAACTCGAGACGTTTGGGCCCCCTTGTGCATCTGGCTAACGTGGGTCCTGGGGAATCGAGCCTCAAACTGGGGTCCTTAGGCTTCACAGGCAAGCGCTTAACCGCTAAACCATCTCTCCAGCCCTAAATTACAACTTTTTTAAAAAAACAAAACAATCTAATTATTTTTATGTTATTTATGAAGATAGAAAGTAAAGAAAAATAGTGAAGTTTGTAGGACAGTATATAAAGTATTAAGTAAGCTTGCTGGATCTATTATAGAAAAAGAAATGTGGATTCTTGGTTTAAAGATTAGTGAGGTAATAAGAATAAGAACAATAAGAAACCATAACTGAGCATTTAGTTGCATGCAAAACAGGTTCTTGAAAGTAACATAGCTAAGTAGACTAAAGTTAGGATGTAATGTCAAATTCTGATGTGAATAAAATGTGAAAGACCAAGGAGTCACCCTGTTTTACCCTGGTAATCCCAAGTGTCAATGTGACAGAAAGTGGTCTATTGGGACTATAACACCTCAGAGTCTTCTTCCTTTACATCATGCTAGAATTTTCTGGAAAGCAGAGAAGTAACTAGTAAAACTAGGGTCTGTCCATACATTATACTTTTAATAGACTTAATGATAGAAACTTAGGGCAAAATGTAAAACCTTTTCTACTGGTAATGTTTGCTACTTCTACCCTTGATCAGGACTTGTGCAGAACACAGCTTTTTGGGTTATTGACTGACATCCAAACCCAAAGAAGGATGAGAGAATAATTCTGGAATTATTTCAAGAATTGAGAATGCTCCATATGGAAAGAATGGGAGTCATACAGAGTTCAGAGTCTGGATGGCGACAAGGAAGTAAGTGCATGTGTAGTAAAGGGGTCAAAGGGTAAGCAGATGGTTTGTGTAGAGATGTGAGGGTGTGCATGCTAGTAGCACCAAGCCATGGGTTCTGTGTGTCCTCCTCGAGGACGGTGGAGTTGCGTTTTACACTAAAAGTTCTGAGTCACTTTGGAAGGAGGCTAGGCACACAGCAGCATACCTCTGAGAAAGAACCTCTGGCTGCAGTATAAGGTCAGCTTGTGTGTTAGGTGTAGAGAAAGGATGAGGGGGAGGGGAAGGGAGAGGAGAGAGAGGAGGAACAACAGAAGGAGGAGGAGAGTAGGCGAAATACAGGAAAGAAGAACAGTCAAAACCAAAACCAAAAACTAGGCGTGAACCTGAAGCCAGAGAAGACTTTGGACTCCAGAGAGAGGAAAGCAGAGGGAACAATACGTGGTGTTTGCGGGCATGTTAGGGTGAAGAAGACAGGGTCAAGGCTGACATTTGGCATTCTGTTGCACAATAGGGAATGTGGCTCACTGAGACTGAGTAATGTCAAAGGAAATTGAGGTCTGGGCTTGAGGTGCCTGTGGAGTGTCTGAGCAGCAGAGAAATGTGTAGATGTGTATAGTCCTCAGGAGAAAGGGGTTTGAGGTTGAAATTTTAGAATTGAAACCATGAGAGGCAATAAGAACAATGGGGTGAGTTTGTGAGGAAAGGATTAAAAAATAATTCATTATGCAGAGAGAAAATCCAGTTGCACACTAGAGATGCAATGCTAAACAATGGGACGAAGTTATAGATTCTGTTAAAATGGGAACTGACCATTACATCTTTGGCTATTAATATAATTCAGGTCAAAGATTTATTAAAAGAATCTATAACACTTTAATGAGAACAATAAAGGCAGAGTTGAATAAGTAGAGAGGTATACCATACTATTTATTTGAAGGAGTCAATTAGTAAAGATGACTTCATAGATTAATATATTATTTTAATGCAATGCCTATTAAAATCACAGCAAGGTACTTTATGAAAATTTAGAAAGTGATGATAAATTTCTTTTTGAAATAATCAGTAGGTAAGGCATCATATATGGGTCAGGATACAGATACAGTTATATTAACACTTCAGATTATACAAAATGTTTTTGTAACATCTCATCTAATGCCCATAATTATTCCTGTTATGAAGTATGTTTAATTATTACTCCTATTTTAGGGTAACCACAAATCCCAGTGTACCTGAAGCAGTCATATTTCATGCTGTTGTGTCAGTGTTCCCTCTTTCATTTCATATTTCTCCCAGATATTTTCACATTTAATGATAGCATTAGTGGGCTGTAGAGATTGCTCAGTGGTTAAGGCAGTTCCTTGCAAAGCCTGGTGGCCTGGGTTCAAAGTGGCATATGTGTCTGGTGTTCATTTGAAGAGGCCTTGGTGTGCCCATTCTCTCTCTCCCTCTCTTTCTCCTTCAAAATAAATAAATAAAATATTAATGATAATATTGCTATCAAGAACACAATCTTGGATGGGTTTTGTGAGCCTTCATGGAGTGCTTACTGCTTCTGTGACAGTCTGTTCAACAGTGAGTAAGGAGTATGTATAATGACAGAATTTTTACTTTAGGGTATTAAATATACAAGATATCTAGTAATTACCCTTTTCTCTCTCCCTGATACAATAATTAGCAGATCCCCTGCATGCCACAGGCAGGAGGAGGATTCAGTTCCACACAAAGCAACCTTCACTAAGACTATAGGTGCTGCTTTTCAGTTTCAGATAATGCGGGG
This sequence comes from Dipus sagitta, assembly GCA_036346955.1. Classification (NCBI taxonomy): domain Eukaryota; kingdom Metazoa; phylum Chordata; class Mammalia; order Rodentia; family Dipodidae; genus Dipus; species Dipus sagitta. Next base: position 29,337,890 of record CM070788.1, read on the forward strand.
AGTAGTTAGTGCTGCTACCTCCTCCTACTGGTGACTGGTGACAATTGATTACTTATGCAACCAATTTGCCTAATGCCACCAGCTGCCTGTTGTTAGGATCAGTAAAAAATTTGGGAAGTCATACGTTTTATATTTGTATAAGAAATCAAATATGTGGAAGATATAGAAATGGAACAGTACTTCCATAGATCTCATAGAGTATTGTGTATAGTTTATAAAATGACTTGTCATTTAGCATGTATATATATATCAGTTATTTATTTATTATATTTTTATTCTACAAAATATATATAAAATAAAATTTACCACCTTAGCCACTTTATGTGTACAGTTCTGTGGCAGTAGGTATAGTAACATTGTTTGGCAACCGTTACTGCTATCTTCATAATACTTTCACTTTCCACAAATCAAACATTGATTCCTCACTTTCCATTTCCCCAATTCCTGACAACCACTGCCTATGTTCTCTGTGATTTGTCCACTGTAGTAAATTCATATATGTGATATAGAAAATTGTGCTTTTGTCACCAGTTTTTTACTTAGTGTGACGTCTCTAAGCTGCATCCACGCTGCAGCATGTGTCAGCTTCCTTCCATATTGTATCACATGTCAAGTTCCATCTATGTCACAGCACATGTCAAATTCCACTCATGTAGCATGTGTCAAGTTCCAACCATGTCATAGCATGTGCCAAGTCCCATCTATGTTGCAGTATGTGTTGTGGTACACACTAGGCTTTCCTTCCTTTTTAAGGCTGATATTTTGTTATATAGAATTACTGAATTAATTTTATTATTTGGGATTTCATGTTGATATTGGAATATACTCTTTCCTGGCAATGAGACCAAAAGACCTATTTTTATCTAACATTGAGTATTAAATTGTTGTTTCTCAAAAATTGGTGATGAATGTATAATTTGCACAAAATGGAAGTACATCATATAATTTGCCAAAGGAGAAAATACTAATATCATTGGCCACATGAAAACAAGAAGACATAAGTTTCCTGAAGCATAAGGACTTTCTTCAAAACTTAACAGTAGTTAACTGTTCCTGAAAGCAATGAGTGAACACACACAGCTGCAGAAAGTGCACTGCATGTCACTCTGGGCATTATGACCTTTCACTGAGATCAAACTATAGTGCTAAATCAACTTGTCTTACTTTTTGACTACACACCTTCTTAAAGATGCTTGGTCACTATATCTTACCCAACAAGCTCTTTTAAATGAACTTGACACTCTTTCATCAAAGATAGGGTTTTCTATTTGCTGTGATCTCCCTCTCATCATTCACTATCAAAACTGGCCATTATATTACTTTTTCTTTTAAGTATTAGCTTTTTTCTATTTTATTTTTCTGAACTAAAGAGAGCTTTTCTTAAAAGAAACAAGACAAAACAGAGGACTAGCCATTATACTAGGAGGGCCAGGGATAAGTCCTGGTCCCATGGATAAGCTATGGGCATTTTGGTTGAAGTCTCAGCTGGCAGCCAGCATCGTTTGAGTGATGAGTTCTCATATGATGGCATTTCCTTGCTTCCTACATGCCACTGAGGGGTACATAGACCGGCTGTCCAGCTAAGACCTATCCACATTAAATATTTACATGCAATCCAAGCAGTTTCATTATTTTAAGCATCTAAAAATTTAGTTGACAAGGGTCAGCATATTGACTCCACTGTAAGAAAAACCAACACTTCTTTTAAATGATGTTCATTTTGTGTGTCAACTAGATGCTTTAAATGGCAATATGAGAAATCCAATGCAGTAATTAGTGACCTCTGGACATAGTCCTGCTCTGGTATTTGTATCCATAAAGAATATTTTCCTGTTTCTTAGTTCTGAAGCTACATTCACCCAGTGCCAAAGCCTATGCTTTGTCGTTTACAGGTGAGGCTTTGCTGAAATTACAAGCACCTTCTTACCACTGCTATGGACTGTGGTTACACAGGGTGTGAGGCATATTTCATGTATATTACATAAATGTAATATACATAAAATAAATATATTACAGCAGACTTTATAGCAATTCTGCCACTATATGTATCTTTAGCTCTATGTCACAGACAGGAAAATAACACTCGAGATATTGATAACATATTCAAGATCACACAAGCAGGAAGAAAGTATGCTTCCCAAATACTAGAGCCTAGGTCCTTCCTGAGAGTTACACTGAATCCATTTTTGATGGAAATTATTTTCCTGCGTATGCTTCCAAATGTTGCCTGTGCCAAGGATCTCTGTTGATTGTCCTGCTTATCTGTCACCTCTTGTTGGACCTTCTGAAGACCATATGTTTGTCTGGTTTCACAGGTCCTCAGTGTCCAGCTCTGTCCCATCCCTGTCTTGGTTAACTGGACTCCACCCAGCACTAGAATACCAAGTCATGACTGGGCCCAATCACCACACAGACCATGAAGGTAGACTGGAAAGTTAAACAGCAACAGAAATATTATCATAAGTCTTCACAAAATCTGAAAGCTAACATTTTATTTGTCTAACATGTGGATTAAATAAATTTGTTTCTACAGAAGAGAAATTTGAAATGAATTTAAAATGAAAGTGTCATATTTGATGACATTAAAACACAAGAGCAGCCGGGTACGGTGGCGCATGCCTTTAATCCCAGCACTTGGGAGGCAGACATAGGAGGATTGCTGTGAGTTCGAGGCCACCGTGAGACTACATGGTGAATTCCAGGTCAGCCAGAGCTAGAGTGAGACCCTACCTCAAAACAAAACAAAACAAAATAACACAAAACAAAAACAAAAACAGAAAAACAAAACAAAACAAAAATACCAAGAGCAAAACAGTACAAAATGGAAAGTACTAGAAATGATGGAGGCCCTGAGGTAGTGGAATGACATACTCAAAACAAGTTGTCAACCAAGTATTCTACGCCAAACAAAACTATCCTTCAAAAATACAGCTGAAATGAAAACATTACTAGATAAACCAAACTTGAAAGACCATGTTGGTACAATACTTTCTTATAAAAAGTGCTAAGGAAAGTCAGAAAGTTACTTCAGCTAAGATGAAATTTCACCAGATGGTAACTCAAATCCACAGGAAGAAATGAAGAAGACCAAAAAGTGTCAAATATGTAATTAAAAATAAAGGACCTAGGGGCTGGAGGGATGGCTTAGCGGTTAAGGCATTTGCCTGCAAAGCCAAAGGACCCAGGTTCAGTTCCCCAGGACCCACGTTAGCCAGATGCACAAGGGGGCACATGTGTCTGGAGTTCGTTTGCAGTGGCTGGAGGCCCTTGTAAGCCCATTTTCTCTCTTTCTATCTGTCTTTATCTCTGTCTTAAATAAAAAAATAGAGGATTATAAATATATTTTTTCTTTTCCTATCTTACATTTTAAAAAGCATGCTTAATTAAAATAATAATTACACCATATTATTGAGTTATAGTATATAAGCTACATAAAATATAATATGGAATATTATATATGGTATATGAAATAATATATCTCATATATGATTACATGTGATATGCTATATAAGAATATATGGTACACAATAGAATATATGAAACAGTAATAACACAAAGATGGGGGGAATGGTGTGGTATTAGAGTTGTTAAATCCTGACAAAATTAAGTCAGCATCAATATAAAATGAATTATGTTAAAATAAATATGTATATTATTATATATATTATTATGTTATATATATATTTTATAATTATATATGTATATTATCTCCCTTACAGAAACCTTTAAGGAAATAATTTCAAAAATGTATTTAAAAATTAACAAAGGAATTAAAATGAAACACCCAAACTCATTTGCTTAGTACAGAAGAAGACAATAAAATAGGATCAGAGGACCAATGGAAGGTGAAACATATAGAAACAATAGTATTTTTTTGTTATTTTTTTATTCATTAGTTTTGTATTCAGCAAATACAGTCAGTTTGGTACCATTATTAGGCTCATCCGTGACCTACCCCCTCCCTTTGGGCCCTCCTTGTTGAGGTATATGGGTCATGCATTGTGGAGTTAGCCCACAGTTATGGGTAAGATAAATGTCTCTGCATATCATGACCCAACATGTGGCTCTGACATTCTTTCCGACCCTCTTCCGCAAAATTTCCCTGAGCCATGTTGGGTTCATTTTTGGTCTGCTTCAGTGATGAGGTGTTGGGGGCCTCTGGGTCTCTGGCTCTCTGATTTGGTAGGAGTTGGTTTTTCTCTGTATTGATCTCCTTCCCCCTTGTGTTGGTATCCGGTTCACCAGGAAAACAGCACCCTTGCTTGTTTAGCCAAGTTTTCTTAGTTTCAGCCGGGACCCTTTTGAGGTATGATGGGGTGGCTCTCTCCTTAGGATCTACCTCTATCTGAAAAAGAGAAGCAGATTCTCCAACGAAGAGTAAGTTAGCACCAGGACAAATGAGATAACCCTTACTTTTCTTTATAGAGAATTTAATAGGTGTAAGCCCTCTTGTAGCCCATGATTGATGGTAGCTTGATAATGGTGAATGGGCTTATGTTTGGATATGGTTCTGACTTGTTTCCCAGCTCCAGCTATGGGTCCTGTACCATTGAGGGGATCATTTAGCCAAATCAAGAGCAGTTGGCTCCCCACCATGGCTGTGTGCCACTATTGCACTTGTGTGGGCATCACAACAGGTTATTTGCTGCTAAGTAGGTTAGACCATGAGTTGCTTGGACAGATATTGGTCATTTTCCCTCAGTCGCCCATGTAGCACCTTCTGGCACTAGACGCGCTGACTGTCTGGGGACTGACTGTCTTCCAACTTCCAGCCATGCCATTCCATTTTATGTGTCAACCACATAAGGTGTCTTCAGCAGTAGGGTCTTACCTCTAACCTTTGGTGGGTCATCAAGTACTCTGACAGAAATCTGTCTTTCTTTTAGGAAACCTTGTAGGTCTCTCTGATCAAAAGCTCATTGTGGGGCTGGAGAGATGGCTTAGTGGTTAAGTGCTTGCCTGTGAAGCCTAAGGACCCCGGTTCGAGGCTCAACTCCCCAGGACCCACGTTAGCCAGATGCACAAGGGGGCACATGCGTCTGGAGTTCATTTGCAGTGGCTGGAGGCCCTGGCGCGCCCATTCTCTCTGTGTCTCTTTCTCGCTCTGTCTGTCGCTCTCAAATAAATAAATAAAAAATAAATAAATTTAAAAAAAAATCTCATTGTGGCTGATAGACACATGCTGGTACTGGGAGTTACAGGTCAGTGCCCACTAAGAAAAGGAGGAAAGTGATAACTAATATACAAAAGTTAGAGAGAAGAGAGACAGAGAGAGCAAGAGAGAGAAGGAGGGAGAGGGAGGGAGGGACAATAGCATTTTGACCATTGTCCATTTGACCATTTAATTGAATTGAGTAAAAGCTCATTAAATTAAAAAATAACTTTATTTATTTATTTGTGAGAGAAAGAGGGAGAGAGAGGAAAAGAGAGAGAGAAAGAATGGACATGTCAGGGCCTGTAGCCACTGCAAACGAGCTCCACATGCATGAGCCATCTTGTGCATCTGGTTTATGTGGGTCCTGGGGGATTAAACCTGGGTCCTTTGCCTTTTCAGGCAAGTGCCTTAACTGATAAGCTATCTCTCCAGTGCTAAGATATCATTTTTTTAGTAAGTGATTTGAGTAGTAAATATATTCACAGTGTGATTAGTTACAATTTTATACTGTTATAAGCAATACCAATCATTTTTATACATTCTTTTGTTTTGCTTTTTTTTTTTTACTTATAGGAAATTTCATAGCATGCAATTAAATTGCATCTGAGCTTTCCAATTTATTTGATTTAAATTTAAATTTAAGTTGATGACTTATTCTCCTAAAATATGTAAGAATATTGCCGAACAGATCTGTCAACAATGCTTAGCAACTGTTTAAACTGAGGTAATGATAACCCTAAATTATTTAAATTGATATTTGTTCCACTACTATTGAGATAAGCACATCTATCCTTGATCATTTCTGCTTGCACTTCTGTTTGTATTGTATTGATTGCTTAACCATTTTGGGGTAGAATATGGGTATTCATTTATTACTGTTGTCACTGAGGCAGAGTCTCCTTCTAGTCCAGGCTGACCTGAAACTAACTGTAGCTCAGGCTGGCTTTAAATTCACTCTGATCCTCCTACTTCAGCCTTACAAACGCTGGGATCACAGGGCACACCACCACACCCAACTCCGAATATTAAGTTTATTTATTTATTATGTGTGTGTGTGTGCGTATGTGCACCAGGGTCTCTTGCCCCTGCAAATGAATGCCACTTTTTGCATCTGGCTTTATGTGGGTAGTTAGGAACATTGGATATTCATTTTTTTAATAGAAAAAATATATGGAAGTGAATAGATTTTAATATTTTCCAGTGTTCCCCATATTGATTTCTCATATTAGTTACATCAACTCATTAAATTAGGGTCATATAATAGCTTCTTGAGAAAGGTGATACTTAAGAAATTATTTTGACAAAAGCTTCCCATGAAGTGTTAAGTTACTTCATGCCCTTCATCTTAGGATTCGTCCCAGCTTTCAGGAGTGATCTTTCTGAGAAGCACCCACACCTGAAGGAGCCAGGTTTGCGGGCTCTGGGGAAAACAGAGAAGAGGAGCTGGCAGAACCTGGGCCGTGGGCCTCAGGTGGAAGGCTGAGCTGAGCTGGAAATAATTGATTAGTCATGGAGGAACATTAAAAATAACATGATGATAATGTTCCCTATTAGCAGATTTTGTGTCCTACATTGATCCAGAAATAGATTACAACTCAAGTCAAGTAAGGATCTCTGAGTTTCCTCACAAAAAGTAGTGAGGGAGAGAAATTGTTTCATGCTTAAGTACTACAGTGTCCTTTTACCCAGTAGATTTTGAGAATAGTCCTTATACTTATTCTAGGAAATGCTCTAATTCTCTGAGATAGACTTTAGTCTTTCTGACCATTATGTCAGGATTAGCTCCCCTTCACCCATTGCATATCTCTAATATGCTCATAATAGACAATTTAAGGATGAAATTCATAAAAATTTGGATTTGGGGGATGAAAATTTGATAATTCTCTGATATAATTTAAAATATCTTTTTATGTCTTTCTTTTTGACATGAGTTTATGTGTATGCACATGGGAAACATGTATTGGCACACACATGTGTGGGGGCCAGAGGAAAATGAGTTCTCTTTTATTGCTGTCCTGCCTTGTTTTCCAGAGACAGAGTCTCTCACTGAACCTGAAGTTCCCAATTTTTTCAGCTAGACTGCTTGAACTTCACCCATCCTCTTGTCTCTTTTCTTCTCAGTCCTGGTATCACTGAAGTGCATGGTCATGCTCAGCTTTTTACTTGGGTTCTGGGGATCGAACTCAGGTCCTTGTGCTTACACAAAAAAGATCTTACCCATTGAACTATTTCCCCAGCCCTTGAATGATAGTAACAGATCACTGAAAGTCACAGGAGATTGAAATGAATAATTGAAATAATTGCAAGGGATTTTTATAACCCTTGGCAACACAAAGGCACAGCTTAGGACCTATCCTATCCTGCCCTTGGTGACAGCTAAGCCCATTTTTGCTATAGTTAAAAAAAAAAAAAAAAACACCTTAGGGCTGGAGAGATGGCATAGTAACTAAGGCATTTGCTGACAAAGCCAAAGGACCCAGGTTTGATTCTCCAGTACCCATGTAAAGCCAAATGCACAAGGTAGCACATACATCTAGAGTTTGTTTGCAGTGGCTACAGGCCCTAACATACCCATTGTATTTGTTAGGGTTTTTTCTCTATATATCTGACTCTTTCTCTCAAATAATAAATAAATAAATTATTTAAAAAACACCTTAGGGCTGGAGAGATGGCTTAGCAGTTAAGGACTTGCCTGTGAAGCCTAAGAACCTAGGTTTGAGGCTCCAGGCTCCACTCCCCAGAACCCAGATAATGGTGCACCCATTATCTCTCTCTGTCTCTCTGCCTCTTTCTCTATCTGTCTGTCGCTCTCAAATAAACAAATAAAACAAAAAATTTAAAAAAGCACCTTAGATTGGATAATTTAAAACTTATTTATTTGACAGAGAAGGAGAGAGAGAGAGAGAATGGGCATGTCAGGGCCTCCAGCCTGCAAACGAACTCCAGATGTGTGCTCCCCCTTGTGCATCTGGCTAACGTGGGTTCTGGGGAATTGAACCTGGGTCCTTTGGCTTTGCAGGCAAATGCCTTAACTTCTAAGCCATCCCTCCAGCCCAGATTGGATAATTTAAGAACAATGGAGTTTATTCTTATACTTTTATAGGTTGGCAAGTCCAAGGTCAAGGTACTTACTGGTAGATTTAGTGTCTGGTGAGATAGCATCTCTTACATGGTGGAAGAAATCGAAGTGCCAGGTAGCTCTCTGAGCCCTCTCCCTGCCTCCTACCCTAGGTATCAAACCCAGGGTCTCAAACATGAAAAGGTTTGTGTGGGCAGCCAGAGTCACTTACCCAAAAAGGCTAATAGTGAAGAAGGACGGAAGAAACCAGATCCTATCAGGTACTGTACTATCAGGTCTCTATTTCTATAAGATCAGCTTCATCTAATCAAGAAACATTCACCATTTGTGTCACCTGCCAGTCAGGGACCTCCTCTGCAGAGTGAAAGAATGGGGGAGGAAGCCAGAGGATCTCCAGGAACTCCCCCTGTGCAGACAGGAGCAGGGGCATGCTCTCAGAAATAGAATTGCACATCTTCTTTCTCCATGTTTTGTCCTTTTTATCTCTTTCTTTCTTTCTCTTTTCTTTCTTTTGAGGCAGTGTCTCACTTCAGTTGAGGCTAACCTGGAACTCACACTATAGCCACCATGTCAAGCTTTATTTTTTCTTTTCCTTGCCTCTTCTCCTAAGAGTCGGCAGTAAATACACACCAGGGTAAATTGGAAAAAACAAACAAACAAACAAATAAAAACCCCAAAACCCTAGTTTTGTATGGTTGGTTGGGACTTTCTGCCTAGGAATGTGGTCATGACTTTCCTCAGGACCTGTCAGATTTGAGGTCTGGCCTGGTTCTGTTTCTTCATCAGGACAGACTTTCAAGCCCAAGCTAGGCTGGGGATGGAGTTAGTTCACAGTGAGCACTTTATTTTTCCCTTTTTAAAAAACCTTTTTATTGACAGCTTCTATAAGTATAGACAATAAACCATGATAATTCCTTCCCCCACCCCTACTCTTCCTCTCTCAAATCCAGCCCCCTTTTGATCCCCTCCCCCTTCCAATTAGTCGTTCTTTTGTTTTGATGTCATCCTTTTTTTCTCCTATTATGAAGATTTTGTATAGGTAGTGTTAGGCACTGTGTGATCATTAGTATCAAGACCAGTTTGTGCCTGGAAAATTGTATTGTAAGCAGTCCTACCTTTCCTTTGGCTCTTGCATTTTTTTCTGTCATCTTTTCCACAATGGACCCTGAACCTTGGAAAGTGTGATAGAGATGTCTCAGTGCTGAACACTCCACTGTCACTTGTCCACTTGTGAGACACCCTGGTTGTCACCACCATCTGAAAAGAGAAGCTTCTCTAACCAAAAGTGAGAGTAGCACTAATATATGGGTATGAACATTTTAAAAAGTGCTTACAGGGCAGTTTGGTGGGCATAATATATACATTTAGCCAGACAACTGCAGGTGTTACTTCCCCAGGGCTCATGACCCCACCAGACATAGGATTTTGACTAGGTTTTCAGTATCAGGTATGTATTACTTTCTGTTGAATGGGCCTCCAGCCCAATTAGAGAGTGGTTGGTTTCCCCCATAACAGATATGCCACTATTACACCAGTTGGCACATTGGCCTGGTTGGCTAATCTTAAGGCTTTCAGGGTCCACTGCTATTTACCATGGGAGAGACTTCTCTCTCTCATTGGACTGCATGTAGTATAGTTCTTTCCAGCTTTCAGACAGCTAGTCAATAGGGAGGAGGTTTCCAGCTTAGCTTCTGCTTAATTTCTCTGACTTGCAGCCCAAGCATTTGGAGCCTTCAGCAATAGGGTCTTATCATCTATTTCTAGTGGGAAATCAAGAGCCTTGGAAATGGTCTGCAATGTTCTGGGGACATCAGGAACCTCCCTGGCCAACAGCTCACTGAACAGTATTCCATCCTGGCATTGAAATTTTTATAGTAATAATCTATAGCTTCTGGGTGCATCATTATCCAAAGAAGTAGGTTTCCATATGGCTTATTCATAACATCTTAAACTTTGATTAACCTTCTTTCTACCCTTCCTTTACACAATTCACCTGATACCCACTCAGGCCATTGTATCCCCAGTAATCTGCTCATCTATTTACATAGATACAATACCCTCACCTTAAGTCCAGATTAGTTCCATAACCCGAAAATACTTCTCTTGAAGGTGTGGTAAGCCTACTGGAGGAAGTCATCCCTGTATCCCATATGATTTCATACACAAATGTGAGTGGGGCTAGTTTCCATTTCCATTTTAAATGGAGTATAAATAAAAGTTTCATGTCTTTTGTATATTCATCTTCAGCTTCTTTGCCAAATTAAATGGATTTAATGGTGGTTCTTAGTTTTTCAGTTAGGCAATTACATAATCTGTAAGTAAGTTTCATGTTTTCCACATGTTTAAAGTCAAATGAGGTTTGCTGTGTTAGATCCATTCTTGAAACCCTCTTCAGTTCCCCAGTTTAACTCTCCTCAGGATTAAAGAAGATCTTCTCCTCAGCCACTGGGTATCAACATTTTTTAAGCACTCTGGTAATCTGTAAAATATGTGAGCTCAGTAAACTTCCCTCCTAAGTAATGAAAGTATCTAGTAAAACTTAAGAAAATTTAAAATCAATTAACTATCAGCTAGTTGTGTATATGTTACTATAGATCATTTCATATCAAAATGACCAAAATGACCACTTGTTTATAGGAGGCCTTTTGCTCTTATAGTTCCATTGACTTGAAATAATTTAAGCAGGAAAAAATTAATTTTTAAAAGAATTTATTTTATGTATTCATTTGCAAGCAGACAGAGGGAGAAAGACAGGGGGAAGAATGGGCATGCCAGAGCCTCCTGCCACTGCAAACAAACTCCATATGCATGCACCACCCTGTGTATATGGCTTTTACATGGGCACTGGGGAACTGAACCCAGGCTTTCAGGCTTTGCAAGCAAGTACCTGTAACCACTGAACACTCTCTCTAGCCCCAAGATTAATTTAAAAATTTTATAATTTATTTGTTTCTTTATTTATGAGAGAGAGAGAGAGAGAGAGAGAGAGAGAGAGAGAGAGAATGGGAGTACCAGGGCCTCTAGCCACTGCACATGAACTCCAGACGCATGCACCACCTTGTGCATCTGGCTTACGTGGGTAGTGGGGAATTGAACCTGAGTCCTTAGGCTTCACAGGCAAGTTCCTTAACTGCTAAGCCATCTCTCTATCGCCAATGATTACTTATTAAAAATATTATATTTAGGCAGAGCGTGGTGGCGCATGCCTTTAATCCCAGCACTCAAAAGGCAGAGGCAGGAGGATTGCCATGAGTTCAAGGCTACCCTGAGACTACATAGTGAACTAAAGGTCAGCCTGGGCCAGAGTGAGACCCTACCTCAAAAAACTGAAAAAGAAATCCTATTTATTTTCAAGGAAGAGAGAGAGAGAGAGAGAGAGAGAGAGAGAGAGAGAGAGAAAATGAGTGAATATGGGTGCACCAGGGCCTCTAGCTACTGCAAATGACCTCCAGATACATGTGCTACTGTATGGATATGGCTTCATGTGGGTCCTGGGGAGTTGAACCCATGTTGTCAGGCCCTGCAGAGAAGTACCTTAACTGCTGAACCATCCTTCCAGCCTGCTGAGCCATCTCTCCAGCCGAAGATAAGTTTTTTCAAAGTTGGATAGTTTACTTTTTTTTTTTTTTTTTAAGGTAGCATCTTGCTCTAGTCCAGGCTGACCTGGAATTAACTACGTAGTGTCAGGATGGCCTCGAACTCACGGCAATCCTCCTACCTCTGCCTCCCGAGTGCTGGGATTAAAGGCATGCGCCACCATGCCCGGCCCAATAGATTACTTTTTAATACTATTCCCCTACAAGTTTTGTGTCCTGAGGATCTTTTATGAGCATGTAACATTTTTTAAATTTATTGGGAATTTTAATATATGAACATACTGAAAATTGGTTGTATTCCTACTAGATTATCCTCTTCTGTGTCTTCCCTGTCCCCATTCCACAGAGGGTCATCCTCAGTGGTAGTGGTAATCATTTTGGGGTCACGAATGCATCAGTCTCTTTACAGGGAAAGAACAATATCTCACAGTACACTTGCCATCCTGTGCCTCTTACATACTTTCTGCCCACTCTTCTGCAGTGTTCCCTAAGCCTTGGAGAACATGTTAAAATTTTCTGTTCTTAAATAATATCTTTAAAAATATATTTCTTTTTATTTATTTATGAGAGAGAGAGAGAAAGAGACAGACACAGAGAGAGAGGGAGGGAGTAGGAGAGAATGGGTGCACCAGGGCCTCCAGCCACTGCAAACAACTCCAGATACATGAGCCACTTTGTGCATTTGGCTTATGTGGGTCCTGGGGGATGGAACCTTGGTCCTTTGGCTTTGCAGGCAAGCACCTTAACCTCTAAGCCACCTCTCCAGCCCTAGAAGTTCTTTTCTTTTTTTTAAATAGCAATTCTTTTTATTGTCACAACTATTACATCCTTGCAATCCATTCATTCCTGTACTTGTTCATACATCCATTTACTTTGACTTTCATATATATATGTTTTTGGCATTATTATTATTACTATTATTTCAACATATTTTGTATCAACACATCATGTGTTGATACTCTCTTCCAGCGTCCCTTCTCCCATTCCACTGGGGACTCTCCTCAATGGGGTTGTAGGTATTCCCTATGGGGTTGTAGGTTATGTGTTGTGGGAATAGTAGTCATTTATCTTGGTGGAGGGTGATGCTTCTGAGCATGATGTCTCAACCTGTGGCTTTTACAATCTTTCTGCCTCCTCTTCCTCAAAATTCCCTGAGCTGTGGTGGGTGAGTTTTAAGTCTACTTCGGTGATGAGCTCTCAGGAGCCTCTTACTCTGCTTTGGTAGGTGTTGACTATCCTCAGGGTCTGTCAGCACTGTTGCTCATCTTCTCAGTTCCTCTGTGGTTTCAGCTGTGGCTTGGCTGAAGTGGGAGCAGGGAATCCATAAGCTGGGGACACAGAGGCCCTTCAATCAGGAATGTGGAGCAAGGGGCCTGGTCCTGCAACAAGCTCACAGGGTCCAGGCAGCCCCAAGCCAGCACCAAGGGAACCCACCAGGACCAGGGAACTGGAAGGAGGAGGGGGAACAGGGAGATCTGGCCTACTCACTCCTCACACACACCCTCAGAAGTTTCTTTTAATGTTGAGCTCTCAACAGTCTCTTATTTTCTGCTATGAAGTTTGAGTCTCCTCAGGTCTTACTCCATCTCTACCACCATCTCTCCAGAGTGCTTTTTTAGAATAGCAGTGATAGCAGCACTCATATTTCCTCTTCCTCTGTAATGTTTCCTGGGTCTTGGCAGATGTGATAGAGATGATGCATCCAGTGCTTTCTCCCAACATTTAATGAATCTTGGGTCTCCCTGGTTTTCACCTTTAAAAACAGGTTCTCCAACCAAGAGTGAGAATGGCATTGATCAAAGGGGATAAACATACATTCAGAAGGCTTTCTGATGGCCCAAACATCTTCATTTAGCCAAAGTACAGTGGATAGTTCACTTTATGGTTCTAATCCATAGGCCTCTAACTTGGTTCTCAGTACCAGGCATGAGCTTCCTGATACTGAGTGGGCCTCTTATCCAATGAGAGACCAGTTGATATTACCCCATAATTTATGTGTCACTATTGCACCAGTGTGTACATCTTGCCTGGCTGGTTGATTTTGGAGCTTGCAGAATCTACTGCTTGTTCACACTGTTGGTCACCTTTATATCCCAGCAGCTCATAGTGCTTTCCAACACTATGACAGCTAGCCAACAGGAAGAGATGGCTTCCATCTCAGTTCCAGCTTGTTTTCTTAATGTCCTGTGATAGCTGCCCGACACCTGACTTCAGCAACAGGATCTTACCATCTAGTTCTGATGGGCAACCAGGTGCTTTGTCAACAGCCTGCATTGTTTTGAGAACCTCATGGGTTTTCCTGTCCAACAATTCACTGTATGTGAATTCTGGCTTTGGGATTTACCAGAAACAGCCTGTAGGTTCAGGGAAAGCTTTCTCCACTCCAGCAAGTTACTTCTGCCCAAGTCTAACACTCTCTCTATCTGTCTCAGGAAAGATTGTTATGTCTCAGGAACTCCTGGTTCTTAGGTAAGACTTATTTTTCCTTCAACTCCTCAAGATTTCCAAATTAAAAGTGATATTAATTTTATTTTCTGGTTGCTTGAACCCAGCAGAAACGATACATGTCAAGACAAGCTATTGCTCCAAATTCTAGTTCTGTAATTCTTTTGAGAAACTTCACGTGAGGCCATCCCAAAGTATGTTACTTTCCCTATTAGCCTTGCTTTGAACCCCATTGAGTGAGTTACATACTTTGTAGCCATAGTAGGAACCCACAAACAGAAATACAGATAAAATCCCATTAGATTCTTATGACCAAAGACACATTATGCCAATCAATACCCAAAAAGGATAGGTATAGATATAATTTTCTTTACACAAACAATTGTACTCTGGGGTAAAATGGAAAATACATAATTATTTTTGCTCTATAGTGACAGTCATCAGATTTTTTTTCTGTAAGAGGCTAGATAATATATATTTTAGGCTTTTAGGGCAATAGTCTATATAACAATTACTCAGCTCTGTTTATTGCAGTGGGGAGGTAGCCTTGGAACTTAACATAAAAACATCAGTAGAGCTGTGACTCACTAATACTTTATTTACAAAATTAAGCAGTAGGCCAGATTAGATCTATGAGCCATGGATTTCCAATCACTGCTTAATAGTAAAGGTTCTCAGGCAAGAGGAGAGAATCAGTACAAAGCTGATAAAGTCAGAAATGAAACTGAGGAAAAGAAGGATCCACAGAGTGGGTATTTCGGGGAGATGGTTCACATTTTGCCTTATAGAAGGAGCTGGGAAAATGGAACTAACACCTAAGAGCAGGAAGGCATGAGACAAGGAAAGGCTGGTGGGGTCGGATGCCCCATCTGATTCTTGTTGCTATAAGAATCATGGAGCTAATTATAGTGTTCTAGAACTATTTTCAATCCCACTCTCCCTGGGAGCAATGAATTATAAATAGCACAAAAAGTGCATTTTGTCCAGGCAATATTTCCCAAGGGAATATTACAGAGCAACTGTCTCTAGAGATCTGAGTATAACAGTTTCTTCTCATTAGGGTTACTAAGGGCCAGGGAATAATTTGTTGATGACAATTGCTACTAACCTGTCCCCTGCACTGAGAGGTCCAGGTGGAAACAGAAAGGACAGCATGTACCGAAATCTGTGCCTGAGGACACACAAGGGATGTCAGAGGCAAGGAGAAGCCAGCATATGAGGCCAGGACTCTCTGGAGTACAAGAAGCAAGGACTATTTGATTTCTTCCTTTTATAACCCTCGGCCCTGAGGCATTGCTGAGGACATGCCTTGTGCTAACTCCCATTTGTGGAATGAATGTTCTCATTGGATAAAGGCAAGATTTAATTGGAATATCCATTTCCCTCTTATGTTCCACAACACAGAGTAAAAAGATATCACTGAGGTCAATAGTCATGGGCCTGGGGAGATGGCTAAACAATTGAAGGCACTTTCTTATAAAGCCTACTGGCCCAAGTTCAAGGCTCTAGCCACCCACATAATGTCAGATAGGCATTTTATTGCAGTGGGAAGAGACCTGGTACACCCATACACACAAACATTCACACATGCAACTAAATAAATGAAAAAGAATATAGTATAGCAATGGTCATACAGGAATTCATTCTTAAAGAATTTTGGGATCCAGATCAAATCTTTCCTACACATGTACAATAAGGACTTTCCTCTTTACTTTACCCATCAAGAATCTTCTTTCCTGAGGATTAATATCCAGGATATACAAATAACTCAAAAAAAAAACCTAAATAATAAGACATAAAACAACCCAAACCAGAAATGGGTTATAGAACTGAATAAAGAATTCTGAAAGGGAGAAACAAATGACCAATAAATATCTAAAAACATGTTCTACATCCTTAGCCATCAGGGAAATACAAATTAAAACTACTTTTAGAGTCCATCTCATTCCAGTCAGAATCACAATCATCAAGAAATCAAATAATAATAAATGCTGGCAAAAGTATAGGGAAAGAGCTATTTGCTCATCTACGTCTATTGCTGCTCTATTCACAATAACTAGGAAATAGAGACAGCCTAGATGCCATGAACTGATGAGTGTATCATGAAGATGTGATATATTTACACAACGGTGTTTTATTCAGCTATAAAGAAAAGTTAAATTATGAAATTTGCAGTAAAATGAATAGATCTTGAAAAGATTACAATAAGTGAGATAACCCATCCTCAGAAGTCAAATGCTGCATGTTCTCTCTCTCTTATGTCAGTAGTAGAGGCCAGGACGCTAGAAATTGGCTATGAGGGAGAAAGGACAGGGGACAGGTTAAGGGGAAGATATATATGTAAGAAGAGGGGAAGAATACTGGGGTTGAATGATCTAAGTGGGACCAGACCAGGAGAGGAAATGGAAGGGAGGAAGGGTGGAGAAGAGGGTTAAAAAAGTTAAAGATGTTTTGAGTAAGCCATATGGAAACCTACTTCTTCACTAGTTAATAATATGTTAAAAAAAGAGAATTTGGGCAGAAATATACTGTGGAGGGGGATAATGTGCCCAGGAGTCAGATTGCCACAAGAAAATTTCAGTGCCAGGGTGGGATACTATCTAGTGAGTTGCTGATCAGGGGAGGTTCATGATGCCCCCTAAACACTACAGGTTATGGCTGCCCACAAGAACTAGTTGGTAAGACTCTATTACTGAAGTCATGATTGGGCTGCAGACCACTGAGAAATCAAGCTGGAGATGAGCTGGAAGTCTCCTCTCTGTTGACTAGCTGTCAGGTTGCTGGAAAGAGTTATGTAGTCTGTTGGGAGAGAAAAGTTATCAATGGTCTTAACCAGCAGTGGACTCTACAAATTCCATGGCTGACCAACCAGGGCAAATGTACTAGCTGGTGCAAAGGTGGCATGTCTGTTATAGGGGAAAGCAATGCCTCTTTAATTGGATTTGAGGCCCACTCCATGGGAGAAAGTTCCTGACTGGTACTGAAAACCTGTGGCTGGGGAAGTGATAAGCCATAGTGGGGAAACTACTAATGTTGTCTGGCTAAATGCATATATATGCACCCACCAAACTGTCCTCTAAATACTTATGTTTATACCCATATATTGATGTTACTCTCACTTATGGTTAGAGAAGCTTCTCTTTTCAGATGGTGGTAACCACTGGAGAAACTTAAAATTCACAAAAGTGCTAAAAAGAAATGACAGTGGAGTGTTCAGCACTAAGTGAAACATCTCTATCACACCCTCCAAGGCTCAGGGACAATTGCAGAAGAGGTGGAGGAAAGGATGTGAGAGAAAGAAAGGGGAGGAATGCTTACAATACTGTCTTTCAGACACCAAGTGGCTGTGGTATTCATGACCTTACAGTAGCTGATGCTACTACACAAGACCTGCATAGTAGGAAGAAAGAAAATAATGACATCAAAATAGAAGAGAGACTAGTTGGAAAAAAGAAGGGATTCAGTGGAAGGGAAATTTTGGAAAGTGAAAAGAGGGTACTGGAAGGGGATTATGATAATACATTGTCTATATGTATGAAAGCAAAAAAAAATGTAAAAGTAAAAGAAGAAGCTTCTGTTCTTGGTAACTGACTAATGCTGTTTCCCCACTTTTCTCACTTTTGTACTATGCAAATGTTCACTTTCACTTTATTTTTGAGCCAGGTCTAGTGGATGCAAAGTTGAGAAAAACAGTCTCTATCCCAAGGAGCTCATAGTTTAACATTCCTACGTTATGTGTATTTTCCACCCTTCTTTTGAATATGTTTTGGAGCTAATGTAGGCCTGAGGATTCTGCTCAAGGAATCCTTGTGGATTCAGTAGTGTATGTGGCTACCAGGCCCTCCCCAGCATAGCACAGAACTTACAGCATGTGTTTGAAGTATACATCAAGCTGCCAGCAGGCCCCAGTCAGTGTAATTTTCCCTGGGTACTCCACTCTTGGCGGTACCTTTAGCTCATCCTCCAGCTCAAAAGGTCCTCTGCACTGTCATCTCTGTTCCTCAGATAAGAGATGGTGGTGAGTGAACTCTGATGTCATATAGTTCCCATAGTGCTCTGAAATTCTTATATGAAAGGATTGAGTGAAATATGAGTACATTTGTATGTGAGTGTTATAAGCTTTTATCTCAGCCCGAACAGTTGGGAAGTAAAAGCATTTTAGGAACAGAGAACTCTCAGCTCTCAGAAAAGCTAAGAATAAAGGAGGTTTCCTTTTGGCATTCCCTCTCAGTGAGGTGGAGGAGAGCCCATGTGAACCTGTCTCTGGTGGATTAGATTCTGGAAGCTCAGGCATCTCCTGCTTTGCCCTTTTCCCAAGTGAGCGCCAGGTCATCCAGTGGCAAATGACAGATGCAGTTTACCTGTGAGAGTGTTACAGATGCTGCCACTGAAAGAGCCCTCCATACATGATGAGAAGCACAGTCCTTAGTGACCAGTCCCTGAGCAAGGCTGAAGCCTGTTTTCCTATTGTTTGTGTACATCTCCCTAGATTTATGACAATTTATCTCCCCAGTTCTTTCTTCCTTTGATGGGTCACCTGGCAATAAAGTCATCCCTCAAAAAGAAGCTTTGTTCCTAAGACAAAATCCCAAATCAGAAATCAGAATTAGTATTCTAGGCTTGCATATTTCTCCTTTCTCCTTTCTTGGCTGATCTGGAATGTTTCTCCTGTGCAATGATCACCCATCAGTCAGAATCTAACACAGCATTTGTTGACTTACTCCCATAAACTGCCACTATTTCAGCATTCATGGTATCATCCAGGTCCAGAATGCTTTGCTCTCTTTCACTATCCTGTCTCTCTCTCTCTTTTTTAAAAAAATATTTATTGTTTATTTCCAAGCAGAGAAAGAATAAGATAGAGAGAGTGGAGGGAGAGAGAAAGAGTGAGAGAAACAGAGACAGAGTGAGAAAATGGGTGCATCGAGGTCTCTAGCAGCTGCAAATGAAACTCTCCATGTATGTGCCATTTTGTGCATCTGGCTTTACACGGGTACAGGGATCCTGGGTCTTCAGCCCTTCTAGGCAAACACCTTAACACCTGAGCCATCTCCCCAGCCCACTACCCTGTCTATTAATGGAAACATGTTCTCAGATAACTATGGCATGGAGAACTAACACTCACTCACTACAACCTTAGTCAGTATCCTAACAGGATTTTATATTTTTGCAGGATGCAGGAGAAAGCAGTGGACCGATTGATATTTAAGTTCATACCATAGATTCAACATGGGAAAATAGTTAAGGAAAATTGTTTTACAATTTATTTTTTTATTTGGAGAGAGAGAAAGAGAGAATGGGTGCACCAGGGTCTCTAGCTGCTGCAAATGAATTCCAGACACATGTGCCACATTATGCATCTGGCTTAGTGGGTCCTGGGGAATTGAATCTGGGTCCTTTGGCTTTGTAGACAAGCACCTTAACTGCTATGCCCTCTCTTCAGACCTTAAGGAAATTTTTATGTGTATGTATATTAAATTAAATTTTATTTTCCATCACAAATAAGACCATTATTTTATTTTATTAAAAATTTAAAATTTTTGTTTATTTTGTTTGAGTCCTATGGAACACATTTTAATAAATTAAAAATTATTTAAGAAATTTTCATTGTGCATGGTATTGCATTACATGAGGACATTATAATACAAATATATATTATTCATTGAGCATATTTCCTCCCCCATCCCCTTATACTTCCACTTTATCCCCCTCAATTAGTCTCCTTTGTTCTCACATAGAGTTCACTTCTACTTTTGTGTCATATATAGATGCATGTTTTCATGTATTTATATAAAATCTATTAAGCACAAATAAGATTCTTGCTGACAGTGGCTTCATTTATCTAATATTATTTTTTCAAGTTGTATCCATTTTCCTGCAGATGGCATAACTTCATTCTCCTTATCTGAATGAAGTTATAGTACTGTCAACTAATGCCACATTTTCTTTGTTCCTCTGTTGGTGGATACCGAGGTTAGTTTCATAACTTAGCTATTATGCATAGTACTACAATAAATATTGTATTTCTGTGATATGTTGTCTTGGAGTCCTTTGGGTAAATATCTAGGAATGGTATATCTGGTACATATGGTAGTTTTAGTGTTAGTTTTTTTTTTTTTTTTTTTGACAAATCTCCATACTGACTTCCATAGTGGTTGGAATTTTGACTGAGATTGCATTGAATCTGTAGATACTTTTGGTAATATAGCCATTTTCACATAAAATCCATGAATATGGGAGGTTTCTCCATCTTCTAGTGTCTTCTACAATTTCTCTCTTGAGTGTTTTAAAGTTTTCGTTGTAGATGTCCTTCACTTCCTTGGTTTTGTTTATTTCAAGACCTTTTGTGATGATTGTCAATGGGATTGTTTCCCTGATTTCTTCCTCAGCATGTTTATTATTGGACATAGTTATTGGTAAGTATGTTAACTTTGGATACTGCTACTTGCTGAAAGTGTTTACTACCTCTAAGAGTTTTCTGGTGGAGTCTTGTGTATGGAACCATATCATTTACAAATAAGCATATGCTAACTTCTTCCTTTCCTATTTGTATCCCTTTTATTCTCTTCTCTTGTCTTATTGTTCTAGGTAAGACGTAGCACTATACTGAATAAAAATGGAGAAAATGGACAGTCTTGTCTTCTCCTGTTTTTAGTGGAAATATTTTGAGGTTTTCTCCATTTAGTATAATGTTGGCTATTTGTCATATATAGCCTTTATTATATTGAATGATCTTCATGAAGAAAAGTTAAAAATAACCCTTACAATGCTCAATTACATAGCAGCTGAAATAAGGACATGAGATGGAACTATCATTCAATTATAGATAAATAAATAGGTCATTGAAATAGAATAGAAAGCATATAAATAGATCCAAGTATATTTAGGGAACTTGATAAGAAATAAAGGAAACATTTCATTTCAGTGGGGAATACATGGGCTATTTAATGACTGCTTCTAGAAAAACTTTTTAATCGTTTAAATCAAATAATATTTTAAAAATTTAAAAATTATTTATTTATTTGCAAGTAGAGAGAGATAGAGAGAAGAAAGACAGAAACACAGAGAGAATGTGTGTGCAAGTGCTTCCAGCCATCCCAAACAAACTCCAGATGCATGTGCCACTTTATGCACCTGGCTTTTACACGGGTACTAGGGAATCAAGCCTGGGTTGTTAGACTTTACAGGCAAGCTCCTTAACCACTAAGAAATCTCTCCAGTCCAATAAAATAATTTTTATTTATCTGCATGATAAGCATTCATAATTCTTTTCATTCTTTGTGAAGATCTAAGGTTTCATCTAGTATCATTTTCATTCTTCCAGAAGAAATCTTGTTAACAATTTTGTTAAAGATCTGTTGGTGATAAATTCTCTCTTCTTTTTTCTTCCTGGCAGAGCCTTTATTTCACCTTTGTTTTGAAGAATAGAGATCTCTGACAGACAGAAATGTATCTAGGTAGATTTTATAATTGCCCCAGCTACTGTCTTGAGTTTTCAGGTGATAGTAGAGGCACAGCAACACAGGCAGCATCCAGGGAAACCCCTGTGTTTTAAGCTAAAGGAGATCAGAGTATATAGCATGTTCATGACAAAGCCTATGGCAAGAGTACATGTGGCAGAGAAGGAATTCTACAGACATGCAGAGGGTTCTACAGTGAGGTAGAGGATTCTAGACTCAGGAAGAGCAGTCTGGAGGCCTCTGAGTCTCCATACGAAACAGTCCATCACATGCATTTGAAGAAACAACTTGGAAATCAAGACAGTTCCCAGAAGGAATAGTGGAAATAGTGGCCACTATTCCTGAAACCAAACCATAAACTCCTGTAGTTCATGGGACACAGGGTAGAATCCTCATTATGCAGAGAAAGTATGGCTAAGGCAGACAGTCAGGCATAACAGCCCACAGCAGCATGAAGGAAGTAAAATGTGAGCTCACTAAGTGCAGCAAGCTGGGCTGGGCTGGGCTGTAACACACTGAGTTCTCCTCTGGTAGCACACCTCCTTCAGCAAGGCTCCACCTTCCAAAGGCTCCACCAGCTGGAGATTAAGTATGAGACTTAATCACAAACACAGGAGGCTATAGGAGATATTTCACACTCAAGCTACCATATTAATGTACAATAATATTAAAATATTTATAACATAAACTAGTTGTTCAAAACAGTGAGTCATGGAAAATATGAGACCCAAATTTCTAGAGATGAAAACTACAATGTATGAGATGGAAAATACTCTGGATAAAATTAGTGGTAGATATTGAAGAAGAAATCAGGGCTGGAGATGGATCAGAGGGTAAGAGTTAGCATAAGGATCTGTGTTCGAAACCCAGTGCCCATGTCAAAAAATTGGGCATAGTAATGCATACCTGTAATCCAAGTGTTGAGTAAGGCAGAGACAGGAGGATCACTGGGGCTTACTGATATATTAGTCTAAATAATATAATGTCCATGTGGTGTCCATAAAATAGCATTCCATAGCCTCATCCCCTTTCTTACTTTTACTTTCTTTCTATCCCCTTTTCCATGGGGTTGCCTGAGCCTTGCAGATGGTTTAGATGTCGTGTTAGGAATGAGCACACAATACGTGCATATTCTTGGTAACTTTACCATATATGCATCTTTGCATTAACCTCTACCCTTTGTATAAAGAAACTTCCTTGGAGCTGGAGAGATAGATCAGCAATTAAAAGCATTTCCTGTGCAAACACGCGGGCCAGAGAGGCCACTTGAGTTTGATCCCTAGGACCCACATAAACAGCTGGTCGCCACATATATATAATCCCAGTCTTAGAGTTGAGCAAAGACCCAGGAATCACAAGAGCTTGCAAAAAGCCAACAAGTTCCTGAATCAGTAAGAGACTCTGGTTCAAATAAGAATGGATGGAAGAGCAATGGAGCAGGTAACCCAATGTTCTACTCTGACCACAAGTGAGTGTACTCTGCCATAGGTGAACACATGGACATGACAAGTTGCACACACACACATCACCTTCATCACCACCACACACAAGCAAAAAGAAAAAATGAACATCTGTGATCAAGGTAGCAAGCAGTACCAGTATGCAGTGGCAGCCTAGGACTCAGGAGCTAGCAGAGAAGTGGCCATCTTGGCAAGAAGCCATGTTTATATTTTTAAACAATAATTTACTGATTATTATTGGATAAAGCACTAGTTCCCTATTATTCTACTTTCAGCCACTACTTTCTATCAAAGAAAGGATAATTTTAAAACTTCCAGATTCTTATTGTCTATTCATACCTCTACATAGGAAGAGTTAGTTATCTGATAGGTAAATTCAAGAGAATACATTGAGAGTATTCTGCTCAACTAAGGTTATCTGTGCTCATTATTTCAGATCTGTGTGCCTGAAGAGAGAAACACCTCTCCTAACCAGCCCTGTACTGTTACCAAGATGAAATGTATCTGTTATACTGCTCAAGTAAATTGTATCATTAAGAGGGTCACAGATTTTCTTAACCTACTTTGACCACAGATCTAAGCTAGTCTCCACTTCTTTAATCAACTCCATCAACAATAAAGCTTAATATCGCTCTCTATCTCTGTTTACCACTTGGTCTCTCAACTAATTCTCAATTTAGAAGAAAGAAAAATTGGCACTTAAATGTTGTTTTAAATATTGCCCAAGTATTCTTGAAATTAAGCCTATATTATATGTATAGAATGATTATTTATAAAATTATAGGATTCTAAGGTCACAGGATTTGATTGTTTTTTTAGTTCTTTAAAGATGTTGCTCCCATTCAGGAGCTAGAGAGATGGCTCAATGGTTTAGAGCACTTCCTATGGAAGCTGAGGGCCCGGGGAAGCCTGAGAGACCACTCAAGTTCAGTCTTGAGGACCCACATAAACTGCTGGGCATGACCACACAAAGCTGTGACCCAAGACCTGTGGGAAGCAGGGACTGAAGAATCACAGGGGCTCAGATAGTGTTTTACATCACACTAATGATTTTGTTTGTTCTTCTCTGTGTGCTTCATTTTGAATAGTTCTTATTGTTCTATCTTCAAGTTCACTGATTCTTTTTCTTTTATCCTTTGTTGGTGTGTGTATGTATATATAGAATATGTACACTGTGCGGATGTGGTTTCTTGCACATGATTCCAACTGGCAATATTTCAGCATGGATGGGAGAGGGTTCCTGAGATTACTGAGATTTGCTGGGAGAGGAAGAGTCATGCCCTTGAGCAGAACAGTCACTGGTAGTTCAGTCATTCTCCAGTATGTTGCCTCACACCCATAATCAATTAAAGAACCCTAATTTAACTCAGTGGGTCAAACAGACAAACAAACCAGAACATGAAAGGATAGAAAGAAGAGCTTTAGTGGTTGTGGGGGCAGTGAGAGAGTGTACTTGGGGATATGGAATCAAATGCACGTATACATGTATGAAAGTGTCAAAAAATAAAAAAATACAAAATATAAATATGTGGTAGATACTACTCTGTAGCAAGACCTCAGGAATGTTCACTCAGGGCTACTCAGAAGCAGAATATGGGGCAAGGATTTGAGTTTCAGCAGCTTGTGTAGGAAATGTTATGGTTTGAGTCTGATTTTTTTTTTCCCTGAAACATCATATGTTGGGAGCTCAGTTTTCAGATGATGGGCTTGGGGAAGTGATCGGATCCTGAGGTCTCTGATCTCATCAGTGGAGGCCATAATGTTCAGTCTTGCTTCTGGTTATGAGTCCAACCACCATGGACTGTATTCTCTGGAACTGTGGGCAAAGTAAGTATTTTTCTCCTCCTAATTGTTTTTGTGAGGCATTTTGTCTCAGGTGAGAAACCAATACAGGAAGTCACAACATCAGTAAGTACTAGTAAATACTAGATACTAGTTGAAGTGAGATAGAAAAGCAAAGGAAGGCAATATGTGTGTTTTATCAAGCCATTTACAACTGTGGGGAGTTGGCATTTAATCCTATAGAAAACTTTAAGAAACAATGCAAATTTAGAGTTATCGTACCTGAGTGACAAGGGAACTAAAGGAGGTGGGGTATTTTTCATCAGTTATTGGTGGGAGGTTGCTTTGGGCAGCAGTAAAGTTTTGGAACTTCAAAGCCTGGTCCTGCTATAGGCAGAGCTGATCCAGCAGTTGTTGACAGTCCTTCAGCCAAGAGATTCTGTCAGTTGGAAACTGGGCCAGTAAGCATGGAAATGGTGAGCCTTGAAGGCATAGGGGTGGGGTCCTGATAACATTGACTATATTCAAGAAATTTCATATTTAATTTTCTCAAGTGAGACTTAATCTTATTGCAAGCCTTCAATCATCTGGTCTGGCCAAAAATTTAATTCCATTTATTTAGTGTTTGTCTTGCCTGTTTCAGGTTGGGCAAAGGTTCTAAGAGACTCATACAAAGAAAATTGGTTGTGGTCCCCTGGTCATCACATCATAGTTTCAATTAGAACATTTTTTTTAAATGTGTAGAACCTTGGCTGTAACTGGGGGATGAAGAGCTGAGGACTTGCCTCTGCAGGCACTGTTTGCTTTCCCAAGTCCAGGTTCACTTCAGGCCACTGGCACATGGTTGGCTATGGGTCATCAATTGTTGAGACCCTAAAGCTTACATTCTCTCTCTGCTTCTCAGTTATGTGGCTGCCCTGAAAAGAATTATCATGACTCCATCACCTTTAAATGGAAGCACAGTGCCTTCTGTTGGCTCAGGTTTTGGCAGAGGAAAGTCAGGAAGAAATGACTTCAGCTCCCTGCTCCAAGCTGCTTGAAGGGAGGGCTCAAAAGGGTTGTCCACCTTTTTAGATTGGAAACAGGATAAAAAGATACATGGAGAAGAAAATATAAATTAGTAATGCGTCACAATTCTGCTGAGATGAAGTCACAGTCAACAGAAAAGTTTCAGCTTGGTGTCACATGTGTTCATCACAATGCAGGTCACTTCCCTCTTGCACCATCAGACTGTCACCTTCTGCTGAGCAAACCTTCCCAAACTAGTGTAACATTTCATGACACCTGGTAGCAAGACAAAGAAGGCTATCATGTAAATAGGACCTTACCAGGGGTTAAGGTAGCCACACATGATTAGGAAGTCAGGACCTGGAGTAATTAATCCACAGAACACTGAAAAGCAGGTTTGTTAGCTAGACTATGAGTTTCCCAGTTATAAGCATTATGTCTTCCAGTTCTTCTCCTTTGTAAGTCTAAAAAATTAAAATACTTTAAAAATGTTTTTATTTATTCGAGAGAGAGAAAAAGACAGAGAGAAAGTGTCCTTCTACTACAAACAAATTCCAGATGAATGTGCCACATTGTACATCCAGCTTTATGTGGGTACTAGGGAATTGAACCCAGGCTATCCAGCTTTACAAACAAGCACCTTTAAACACTGAGCAAACTCTCCAGCCTTAAAATACTTTAAAATTTATCTTTTTGAAAATATAGTTTTGTAAATTAAAAAATATTTTATTCATTATTTGCAAGGAGAGAGAGAGAAAGATAGAAAATGAATGACTGGATATGCCAAGGACTCTTGCCACTGAAAACTAATTCCAGACACACTCACCACTTTGTGTATCTGGCTTTATGTGGGTACTTGGAATTGAACCCAGGTCATTAGGCTTTGTATGAAAGCACCTTTAATTGCTGAGCCATCTCTCTAGCCCCCTAGTTTTAGTACATATAGATTCATGCATAAACAACCAAAATTTGGATATGAAAAATTTCTAGCACCCCCAAATCCTTTCTGTTGGCTTTTTGTCAGCTGACTTTTCCTGACCCTAAGTCTTGGCGAACACTGAGATACTCTCCCTTCCTATAGTCCTAGTCCAGAATATCATCTATGTGGCCATCAAACAGCTTCTCTAGAATATCATAACACTTATTGGGCATGGTGGTGCATGCCTTTAATCCCAGCACTTGGGAGGCAGAGGTAGGAGGATTGCTATGAGTTCAAGGCCACCCTGAGACTACATAGTGAATTCCAGTCAGCCTGAGCTACAGTGAGACCCTGCTTCAAAAAACCAAAAAAAGAAAAAAAGTAGAATATCATACACTTGGTCATCAAACAGCTTCTCTGGCCATCAACCAGCATATAACCCTTGAGCCTGGCCTCTCTCATTGAACACACTTGGAGATTCATAATGTATGCAAGTGTTTATTCCCTTTTCTCTTGCTGAGCAATCCATTGCAGGGATGCAACACATTTTGTTTATTAATTTACCTATTGAGGGGCATTTGAATTATTTCCAATTTTAGAGATTGGAGTAGAATCATGACAAACATTTATATGAATGTACATTTTTGTGTTTCTAGGATAAATGTCTAGATGTGGCTTGCTTGGCCATAAGGTAAGAACCTATTTCTTTTTTTCTTTTGTGAATTTGACCCTAATAATGATTATATTAACTGAAAATACATGTTTCCCAATAAAAAGATACAGCAATGAAATGGAAAAAAAGTCAAAACCAACTTAGTTATCTACAATAAAATCATTTCAGGTTTAAGAAAAATCATCAAAATATATTCCAAAATAACCAAAAGTGAGGTAGTTTAGATACAGTAGTATAAAGCAAAATAATCTTTAGGTCAAAAACTGCCCAGAGAAACTACAAGGAGATATTGTGATAAAAGGATCAGCATAGGAGTGTCCACTGTCCCCACTTTTATTTAATATAATACTAGAAGTCTTAGCCAAAGAAATAAAAGGTATACATATCAGAAAGGAAGAGATCAAATTATCATTATTTGCAGATGATATGATTCTCTACATAAGTAACTCTACCAGCAAACTGTTAGAACTGATAAACACCTTTATTTTTTTATTATTTTTTTTAATTTTTTTCTTTATTAGTTAGTTTTGTATTCAGCAAATACAGTCAGTTTGGTACCATTATTAGGCTCATCCGTGACCTACCTCCTCCCCTTGGCCCCTCCTTATTGAGGTATATGGGTCATGCATTGTGGAGTTAGCCAACAGTTATGGGTAAGATAAATGTCTCTGCATATCATGACCCAACATGTGGCTCTGACATTCTTTCCGCCCCCTCTTCCACAAAATTTCCCTGAGCCATGTTGGGTTCATTTTTGGTCTGCTTCGGTGATGAGGTGTTGGGGGCCTCTGAGGCTCTGGCTCTCTGATTTGGTAGGAGTTGAGTTTTCTCTGCGCTGATCTCCTTCCCCCTTGTGCTGGTATCCAGTTCATCAGGAAAACAGCCCCCTTGCTTGTTTAGCCAATTTTTCTTAGTTTCAGCTGGGGCCCCGTTTGAGGTATGATGGGGTGGCTCTCTCCTTAGGATCTACATCTATCTGAAAAAGAGAAGCAGATTCTCCAACGGAGAGTAAGTTAGCATCAGGACAAATGACATAACCCTTTTTTTTTTTTATAGAGAACTTAATAGGTGTAGGCCCTCTTGTAGCCCATGATTGGTGGTAGCTTGATATGGGAGAGTGGGCTTATGTTTGGATATGGTTCTGACTTGTTTCCCAGCTCCAGCTATGGGTCCCATACCAGTGAGGGGATCAGTTAGCCGAATTGAGAGCAGTTGGTTCCCCACCATGGCTGTGTGCCACCACTGTACTTGTGTGGGCATCACAACAAGTTATTTGCTGCTAAGCAGGTTAGACCATGCGTTGCTTCGACAGATATTGGTCATTTTCCCCCAATCGCCCATGTAGCACCTTCTGGCACTAGACGCGCTGACTGGGGACTGACTCTCTTCCAACTTCCAGCCATGCCATTCTAATTTGCAAGTCGATCACATAAGGTGTCTTCAGCAGTAGGGTCTTACCACTAGCCTTTAGTGGGTCATCAAGTACTCTGACAGAAATCTGTCTGTCTTTTAGGAAACCTTGTAGGTCTCTCTGATCAAAAGCTCATTTTGAATGATAGCCCCATGCTGGTTCTGGGAGTCACAGGTCAGTGCCCACTAAGAAAATGAGGAAAAAGATAACTAATATACAAGAGTTAGAGAGAAGAGAGAGAGAGAGAGGGAGAGGGGAAGCGAGGGAGGGAAGATGTAGAAGATTAAGGTTAGTCTTGATCTTACCCTCTCCAATGTCTTGTGGTTCAGGTGTTCCCTGTAAGGGCCTGGTGAAGGATCAGCCATTTGGTCTGTCTTTTAGTAAGTAGAATTTTATGGTACCATTGCCGTTTGAGTCTAGATTTGTGTTTCCCACCCCTTTGATGCCCTCCCCTCCCTCCCCTTCCATCCTAGTGTCTAGTCTTGGAGATGCTTGCTGGGTATGTAAGGTATCTTGGGTAGATTCAGGTTAGGTGCTGTAGATGAGTGAGACTATGTGGCGATTTTTTTTCTGTGATTGGGTAAGTTCACTGAGAATGATCTGTTCCAGGTTCAACCATTTTTCCTCAAATTTCATTGTGTCATTTTTTTCTTACCACTGTATAGAATTCCATTGTGTAGATATACCACATCTTAGTTATCCATTCTTCTAGTGATGGACATCTGGGTTGATTCCAGCTCTTAGCTATTACAAATTGAGCCGCTACAAACATGGTTGAGCAAATCTCTCTAGCCTGTGATTTGAAGGTTTTAGGGTAGATGCCCAGTAAGGGAATAACTAAGTCTGTTGGTATCTCTGGACTCAGATTTTTCAGAAGTCTCCATATTGCTTTCCAAAGTGGTTGTACCATCCTACATTCCCACCAACAGTGGATGAGTGTTCCTACTTCTCCACATCCTCACCAGCATTTATTTTCATTTGATTTTTTGATGTTTGCTATCCTTATTGGGGTAAGGTGGAATCTCATAGTTGTTTTAATTTGCATTTCTCTGATGATTAGGGATGATGAACATTTTCTTAAGTGTATGTTTGCCATTTGTATTTCTTCCTCTGGGAACTGCCTGTTAACCTCTTTCCCTCATTTTGTGAGTGGGGTGTTTGACTTCTTACTGTATAGATTTCTGAGTTCTTTGTAGATTCTAGAGATTAGGCCTCTATCAGTTGGATAACCCACAAATATTTTCTCCCATTCTGTGGGTGATCTATTGGCTTTGCTTATTGTATGCTTGTGTGTAAAGAAACTCTTCAGCTTCATCTGATCCCATTGGTTGAGTGATGGTTTAAGTTCGTGAGCTACTGGGGTTTTGTTCAGGAAGTCTTTTTCCATTCCTATATCATTCCAATGATCCTGATATTAGGATGTTTAAGTGTATCCCACAATTCCCTCATGTTCTGTTCACAGGAGCTTTTGAACTTACTGAAATTTTTGAACTCTCTAACTGTTTTTTCCATCTTGTCTTCCAGATCAGAGTTTCTATCCTCCACTTGGCTGACTCTATTCTTGAGAGCTTCTAGAGAGTTTTGGACTTGTTCAGTTAAGTTTGCATTTTCTATTATTTTTCTATGTATAATTTCCATCCCTCTGTCAAGCTCCCTTTCCACATCATTTTCTGATTTTCTTGATGATTCTTGGAGTTCATCCTTGCATTTCTTTATGTCTTCATTTAGCATGGCCAGCTGATTTTTAAGGTCTTCTTTTTTTTTTTTTTTCACTCTCCCTCAAATCTCTTAACTCTCTTTGAACTCCTTCCAATTTCTTATCTAATCCTTCCAATTTCTTATCTATTAGTTCTAGTTTAGTGATGGCAGCATCCACGCGATTATCAGTCCTTTGTTGCTTTCCTGCAAGTTCTACCAGTAGGTTGGTCAGGGTTGCATTGCTCATAGCTTCAATTTGGTGTTCTGGTCCTATTGGTTCTTCTATGTTTTGGTTAGATGTATTCATTGTGGGACTGGGTGATCTAACTGGATTTTCTTGCATTTGATTTTTCATGTTATTTCTTTTGCGCTGTGTTCTGCCCATGACAGTGTATGGGCAGGTAGGTGGGCATTTCAGCCTGGGCTCAAGAACAATTGGAATCTTATGTAGCCTGGGGCAGTTGCCAAGCAGCCTGGGCTTTGGCTTTCACTTGCCAAAGCCGCCTATCTACTGCCTGGCAGGGGTGCCAAAGTTGCCTGAGTTCTCAAGCGGTAATGTGCCAAAGCTTCCTGCGTTCGAGCTAGGAGTGGCACTGAGGCACCAAGCACTGAAGCAGCTCGAACTCTGGCTGGGAACGCTGGGAACCGGAAGCAGTCTGTTTTTCTTTGCACATGGGCATGGGTGTGCGCACACACACATGTGTGTGTGTTTGTGTGTGTGTGTGTTTTGGAGGTGTGGCAATGTGAGAATGGTGAGATTTTAAGAAGTAGGACTTCTGAGAAGTTATAAGGTTATTGAGAGTGCTGCAGAAGGTATTAAGGGTGTTCTTCTTGGACCCTGGTTTAGTACTTGCAAAACGTAGTTCCAAAATCTGCTCCAGGCCCCACCCAGCCTTCCTGGCATCCTGTCTAGCAGTATGATCTCTTATTTCCTTGCGTTCCTGCTTCTGCTATGAGTCCTCACAAGTGATGATGCTAGTGCCTTCCCATTTAATCTCCTGAGAGAAAAATGTATCTTTTTCTAAAATAAGAGATTTATTTATTTATTTGAGAGAGATACAGTGAGATCGAAGGAGAGGGAGAGGGAGAGAATGGGTGCATCAGGGCCTCTAGCCACTGCAAATGAACTCCAGACTTATGCCTCACCTCGTGCATCTGGCTTACGTGGGTACTGGGGAATTGAACCAGGTTCCCGAGGCTTTACAGGCAAGCACCTTAACCACTAAGCCATCTCTTCAACCCCAAATGTGTCTTTTTTTTTATAATAAGGATAGCCTGCTTTTGTATTTTGTTATAATATTATAAATTAGAATGATAAACCTACTCTCTCTTCTTTTTCTTTCGCTTATTTTCCTGCTTATTTCCCAGCCTGATTTTTCATTTGCTTGGTTAATTGATTGAGTACATGACCACTCCTACCCTGCATCTCTGCTTTTGTTAGTTATGTGGTGCTGGTAGTCAAGCAGCACTCAGCAGCTTCTCCATGACGATTCCTGGTGTACAAAAAGAATACCAGGCCATGGTGGCAGAATGGTCCCTGCTATACAGCTGAGAGGGGAAGAAGAGCTGTTGACTGTTTCTTAGGCATAGACAGCAGAATGCTGATGGGGTATTCATACATCAGGGACTTGTTGATGGAAGGCAAAAGCCCTGTTCTCTCTGCACTCCTTATATGCATTCATGCTTTACTGAGAATGTGTACATCCACATGCAAACATGCCCATCATTCTATAAATTTCAGTTTCAGAATAATCTTCCTTCTTTTTCTCACAAAGCAGGAAGAAAAATGAACTTATGCTGTTCCTTGTTAAAATTAGAAAATATTCTTATTGATTTCTTCTAACAGCAAAAGAAAAAGGAAAAATTCAAACAAAACAAAAATGTGTTAAAAGCCTCCTTTCTTCTCTCTACTGTGTAGACTATGGTACACATATTCCAGTTGTTTTGTATTTTGTGTGAAACAGAGTATGCATTTTCGCTTTTAAAGGTCCAGGCTAATGTACTTGACTAAAGACAGGAGTTAGTGGAGGAGATTGCTTTCCTTCCTCTCTGCAGGACAAAGCTTGCTGCTGTGATGGGTGACGTGAGAAGCAGGAAGCCAAAAGAAGCTGCAATGGCTTTCTTAAAGGAGAGGGTGTGTGCAGAAGAAACAACATGAAGCTAAGTAAAAGGTGTTGCACTCTTGTATTTATGCACACAGGGCATATTCATGGCTCAACCCTGCCAGGAGGAGTGGGACCACAGGGCCAGTTCAGGGTGTGTAGAGGCCTGAGCATCCTTTGTTTCACCTGGTCCTGTCCTTATTGTACTTTGTCCCCTGGTGTCTACAAGCCTGGCCTTCAAATCACACAAAGAGAAGCACAGCTCTCTGCAGCTGCCTCCTCACTAAAAGGTCATTTTGCTCTTGTTTCCTTCTCAGTGGTTCTGGCTCCCCTGACAGTAGGAGTGTTGGCCTTTGCTTTGATCTGTAAGCCCAGCAGTCCTCAGGGAGCCCAGCCATCAGTAGCAAATGTGTGTTTGTGTCAATGTCTGTCTGGATGAGGAGGGTACAGGCATGCCTGTCAATGTCAGTCATCCACATTCAGCAATTCTGTTCTCAACCAAAGATTGGTGGGAGTGGGTTCACTCTGTGCACCAGCCAAGCATTCATTCCTCACATTCAGCACCAGTATGCTTTGGTGAGGGTGAGAATCTGCACTAACCAATACTGAAGAAGACAAATGAGGAGACCACACTCTTTAAGGCACTGTATGGCATGAGTTTCCTATGTTAAAAATACTCAGGGAACAGCCAAACTCGGAATGCAGATCTTGAATCATGTCCAAGATTAGCCAGTCTCTGAAAGAAGGAAAGATACCACTTTACCTATGAGAGGAAAATTGTTTGTGTCAGATTCACTTATGAGAGAAAAATAAATGACTTTGGAATCACATATAAAAGATTGTGATGTCAACTCAGAGATTAGTTAACTTTTCATCATCACTACACTGATTTCTATAACCAGCTTTTCTGCTCAGTTACACTTTTTCCTGCTGTGACTAATAATTGAGTATTGTTTCCATGAGGGCAGCACCCGGGTCCAGCCTTCCTTCCATATGGTGAAGTTCACTCTGAGCAAGAGGTTCCTGCTACAAAGAAAGGAATCTCACCAATGGAGTGTAAGCCTTGAGAGAAAGACCTCAGAGCTCTCATTGCTTTGCTTAGCATGTGACTGACTTTAACTGCGGGCTAACTGGATAAGGGAACATTGTGACAAGCACGTGTCGCTAGTGGAGGACTATAGGTTCAGAGCCAAGGTCTTTGCCTAGATACTATGAAGCACTTTCCTAAATTACAACAAACAAATGTAGTGCTTGTAAGCTGTAGAAATTCACAGGGAGGGAAAGAGTGCTGCAGTAATTCAGTGTTTTTCTTATAAATTTGGATGAAGTTACCTATTTACTTAATGAACATTTAATTCTGTGCCAGAAAGGGAGCTTGGATGCGAGAACGGCAGAAAGGATGTGTACACATTCTGTGCCTAATAGTGATGAGGGTGGAAGGACCAGGGGTGGAGAGGTAGTTGAGGAACCCATAGATGGCATATGAAGAGAAGGCTGGGTTTGGAATCACCTAGCAAGCTGAGAGTAGATGAAACAAGCCTACGTAAACCTGGGCAGGATGAGCCAGACTTCCTGGAGGAAGTCAAGCCTTTAGGGAGTCATTCTTGTGATTACAATTTCCTGATCTGTTAAACAAATATTATGGAATGCCATTTGTTTTTTTGCTTGTTGCTGGGACTGAATGACACCACTTCCCCTTGACCCAGTTATATGCCTATGTCCTAATCCCACATCCCAGAGCCTTTGAAGATTCTTCTTTTCTTTCTTTCTTTCTTTCTTTCTTTCTTTCTTTCTTTCTTTCTTTCTTTCTTTCTTTCCTTCCTTCCTTCCTTCCTTCCTTCTTTCTTTTCTTTCTTTCTTTCTTTCTTTCTTTCTTTCTTTCTTTCTTTCCTTCCTTCCTTCCTCTCTCTTTCCTTATTTCTTTCTTTCTTTTTTTTATTTTGAGATAGGATTTCACTCTAGCCTAGGAAGACCTGGAATGCACTGTGCATTCTCAGGATGGCCTCAAAATCATGACAATTCTCCTACTTCTGCCTCCTGAATGATGGGATTAAATGTGTGCACTATCACGCCTGGCTTGAAGATTCTTTACAGGAAAAAAAGATGTGATTAAGTTAGGGTTCTTCTTGAGAGGACTTTATCTGGGACTATCTAGTGGATAATTGCACACATCCTAATAAGCAGAGGGAACACTGAGACAGACACAGCAGAGCAGACACACAAGGTGAAGGCAGAGAGATTGAGGATCACTCATGGGTATGTCAAAATCTCCACCCATTTCAACCCATACACTGCGTCTTCTTCCAGCCTACTCCTTCCGCTAGACATAGGTCTGAGCCTAACTGGGAATGACTGAGAAGTGTAGCAAAGCAAATAGAACATTTGGTGAGCATTGCTGACTGCCACAGAGAGTTGAACATATGTGGACTTGATGTTAATGGGCTCTGAAGGAGGTGGGAGGAAAAGATGGATGTTTCAGGGTCTGTGTCAAGGTCCTAACATCTACTTGTCTACTTATTTTCTTTCATGCAGCCCACTGGCCATCCCCTGCATAGATTTAGGAAGTAACCTTTTGTTTGGCTTGACTGATGACCATGTCTGTTGTGTATAGAGCCTCCAAGTGGCCACCTGAGAGTATTTGCACGAGGCCGAAGACTATCTAAAGGTGCTCTGCATAGAAGATGCCTGAGCATCACTATGGTGAAAATCCTATGACAGGGTGGTATCCCCCAGGAGGTGGTGAAGCAGAAGGCATGGTAGGGCATGACAAGGTAGGGCTGGAAGTATGAGAGGCTTTGAGTTCATCTCAGGCCAAAGAACAACCCAAGGTTCTTCAGCTGGTCAGTGGCAGAGCTGTTCTCTGATCTCTGTCCTTGTCCATCTGTAGCTCTACTCCTCATATTGTCATGGAAGTTCAACCTCCCTGGCTTGGGCTCATAGCAGCCACCTGGAACATCTTGGTTTCCTCTGTGTGTTCAAGCCTGGACTACAATGGATTTCATTCACGACAGTTATCTATCTCCAGTGGACAGTGCCAGGGTCTGACACCTGCTTAGCAGCTTCTATTCCAGCTTCAGTGATTCTAGGGCAGAGTGCCTATTTTTTCTTACCCTAAAAGGACTGCTACTCAACTCCTCTGCCTGCCACAGATGGGAGTGGGCAAGCTGACACACATGTAATTGGAGGCCCCTCATTATGTCACATGTCCTCCAAGACAAAAGCTCCAACAATGTTCTCAGATCTGAAAGGAAATATTTTCCAAGATGTTTACAAATTCCTACATAGGTATGGCATGTAAATCAACAAATACATCCACATTATGGAACATATTTCTGAGCAGACTCATTACCAAAATTCTTGGTAGGGTTTTTTCTTTTCTTGCTTCCTCTCCCCCCCCCCCCCCCAATGGAAATCTGGTTCTGACTATTAACCCAATCAGCTAAACTTAACTTTTCCACATCTGGGATTTCGGGATTTTCTTGTCTCTTCTTCATTTCTCCTACAGTCCCTTGTTGGTATAGTATCTACTGCATCTGGGGTGGGGGTGGGGGGGTGGACAGGGGCAGTTGCTGGATCCTGGCCTTAAGCCAGGTTGTGCTTTTTGTTCTGTCCCTCAGCTGCTAAGGTGGCACTGGCGGCTGGCATGTCGAAGTCAGCAATGACCACATCATTCTGTACACACCCTCTCAGTAGAAAGACTCTGATGATACAGAGTTCCTAAGGCAGGGCTCTTTGTGTCTCCCAGTAGGGCCCCAGGTCATGTCCTCCCTTCTTTCAGGTAGACACTCTCTCCACCTGTTTGAGTTTTTTTTTTTTTTTTTTTTGGTTTTTCGAGGTAGGGTCTCACTCTAGCCCAGGCTGACCTGGAATTCACTATGGAGCCTCAGGGTGGCCTAGAACTCACGGTGATCCTCCTACCTCTGCCTCCCGAGTGCTGGGATTAAAGGCGTGTGCCACCACGCCCGGCTATCTGTTTGAGTTTTTATAGCTTTACTTCTTTTGTGACCAGGACAATCAGAGGGCATGAGAGTTTTAGTCACAATATAAATGGTCTTTATGAAGGGCAAATCTGAATGTGCCCATACTACAAATATGACTAGAAGCTTCTGCATGAAGATACTCAGACCAGCAGGGAGGGTTCCATTCTGCTCCTGGCAGCTCCATCAGACCAATCATGGAGGAACAGATACCCACCTCCCTGAAGTAACCTGTTCCCCCCAATGTTTTTTGATTTTGGTTTTTAGAGGTAGGGTCTCACTCTGGCCCAGGTTGATCTGGAATTCACTCTGTATTCTCAGGGTGGCCTCAAACTCATGGCAATCCTCCTACCTCTGCCTCCCAAGTGTTGGTGTGTACCACTGTGCCCTGCCTCCCCTCAATTTTTGACTGTAGGCAAACACCCAAAAACTGGTTCTGGGAAAATACAAAATCTGTTTTTTTCAACATTTATATATTGCTTATTGATCCACTCTTATAAAACTGACCAAGTAAATTTAACAGAAAGTTATAAACAGTTATCAATGTCAAAATGAACATATGCTACTTCCTACCAAGATTTTCAAAAGTAAAAACTGATTTAAAATTTTCTATATTTATAAAAATGTTCCCTCCCTTGAAATCTGTGTTTTTTAAAAGTCAGACTTTAGCCTAGTACTGGGGTCTCAACTTGACTGTACTGCACATGGTGCCGAAGGAAAAGTAGGATAGCCGTCATTATTAACTTGTGTCTCTCATCCTTGGGTTCCCTCTTTCTCAAATTTGCCAGGGCTTTTTTCTTTTCTTCCATGGAACTCTGTACCTGACTATTAACACTGACCTGATCAGCCAATGGGATTAATTTTCATATGATCAATGAAAACCAGAAATCAGACAATTAGACAGACACAAAGGAAGTCTGCAGACCTTCTCCATACCCTTTCCTGGAGTTCCCAAGTCATATCTGCATGGGAACTTTCCTTTTGGTGCTGCTGTGACATCCAGCCTACTGTGCTGGACTCTTGCTTTAAGGAGGCCTTACTGGAACTTCCCTGGTGGCCAAGGAGGCCTTACTGAGTTCCAGAGCATGGAGTTTTTGAAACTAGAAGATATCCTTGAATGCTCATAACCTGGGAGAAGAGGCTGGGCAATGGAGTGAGGAGAACTTAAATATTTTCCAGAGGGGGGATTAAAATGCCTTTCAGAGCTCAGGGAGATTGTAACTTGCCTTCATTCCCTACAGGGAAATGCAGAAAAGATTTGTGGTTAAGCTTTAGTATTGTCTCCAGGAAAGCTGTCTCTGCTAAGGGACTTTTATGCCAATTCTATCCAGGGCTTCATTTTGATCAGGTTAGGTTTATGTGCCACCTTGAAAGCAAAGATGTAGTTACCCTGGAAGTTCTGTGTTCCTCCCCGCACACATATAGGGCATTGCACATGAAAAGAACTGGAATTCTCATTATTTCTAAAGGCTCCTTTTAAAAACTAGAGGGGTCATAACTCACCCTATCTCTAATTGGGCCCCTACACCTGTGACTTTGGCAATGTTGTCCATACCATGACTCTTGTTGTTAACATATAGGTGGGGCACATACTGTAATTAAAGAGATTAGGTAACTTATTAATATCATGCAGTTTATAAAAGATAAGCCATAATAGAAACCAAATATGTCAGGTTGCTAACCCATGTTCTGTGTCTTCCAGGCCTAAGTACATTTTGCTTTAAGTTTCTTCACAAAACTAAGACCAGAACAGGAGCAGAGATCAAGGGGACATAGAGTTAGGCTGACAATGGAGGAAAATGTTCAGAGAGGACAGCTACAGGGGTGAGGATAAAGTCCACACAAATATAGCTGAAAAGTGAAGAAAAGGCTCCTGTGTGATTGCTACCATTTTGATAAAATTATTTGTAATTTAACTAAAAATTCTATTTCTCTTCCCTTGTGACAGGAGCCTCATATTGACACCATTGCTGGGAATCCTCAGTTTTACCTAAGTTCTGGGTATGACTTCACTGGGGGAGGAAAGGTCAAAGTAAAGGATTTTCTGCCAAGGTCACATTTTTCTTTTGAGTCTCTGGTGCCAGTTAATTGTACCACACACAACACACACAAAGGTGCCGGGCTCCGCCGGCGGGGCAGGTAGTGCCGAGGGAAGGACCAGGCCCGCTGGTTCCTCCCGAGGGGCTGAGGAGGAGATGAGCGTCCGACGACTCAGACCTCTCCTGGCCACCGGAGAAAAACCACACTGAGTCGGGAGTCTTGTCGAAGCAGGAACTCGATTTATTGCTATGAACAGTTGCCTATATAATGTTGGGAAGAAGGCGGGGATTTTAGGACGGTGGGGAAAGGTAAGGGCCAATAGTAAACTGACTATTGAGATGATAATCCTAAATCCCATGCGGAAGTAGCAGGCAAGAAGCCATTAGGCGTCTTGCTGAGTCACGTCTGGCCAGAGGCAGATCACCAAACTTTAGCTAGGCTCAGGAAGTTCCACTAGGCCTCACACCTGGGCCTTTCAGAGGCCAACATCTCCCCCTTTTGTTTTTGTAAGAGCATTAGTCACCATGGCCCCTGTCTTAGGTTGTCCCCCTCTGGGGGTCTTAACCGTCATTGGGTACCAGGTGTTTAGCTCAGAGCATTCATCATGGCCCCTGTCTTAGGTTGTCCCCCTCTGGGGATCTTACCCGTCACTGGGTACCATGTGTTTTGCTCACTGAGAACCCACTCCATGGCCTGTCTTAGGTTGTCCCCCTATGGGGATCTTACCCGTCATTGGTCACATGGAGGGCAGAGGAGGTGGCAGTGGGTCATCTGCGAAACTTAATTCCTGAGTTGCCAGCCTGTGATATTTTGACCTGATGAGGTTTTATTGCCTCTAGCCATTGATGAATAAATTGTGTAATCTTATTAATTACACAAGGCCCGACAGTGAGGATAAGGAGAAGGAGAAGGAGGGGGAGGGGCCCAAGTAGAGGGAGAAGGTAGGGTAAGAAGTCATATAATCCTGTCCACAGTGGGTTGTCCTGGAGGTCCCGTTGCCTCCTCTCCAAGTCTTCCTGGAGCCTCTTAATCTTGTCCTGGACGATTCCTGATTTATTGGCATAAAAGCAGCATTTTTCCTGTAAAAACAAACATACGCCTCCTTTTTCGGCCGTTAGTAGGTTTAGTCCTCTCCTGTTTTGTGGGACTACCTCAGCCAGGGAATCTAGCTGTTGTTGAAGATAGGTCTCCCTCTGATACAGGGAGGGCCTCATTTCCAGGGATGATATTTACATCTGGGATTAAGGTGGCTGGGGCACAAAGGCCCGTCCAATTGGTGGGCAGAAAGTCATAGGCCATCCCGCCTCCACAAACATAAACCATTCCAGAAGGCGGGCAGCATTGAGCATTGGGATCAGCTGTGTTAAAAGTACAGAAGGAAGGATGAATGTATCCCACATCTATACTGGAATTATTAGGGGAAGGCGGGGCCCAAATGCAAGTTCCAGGGGAAACATTGGGAAAAGCTGGACGGGGATGGGGAAGGTGGCTGAGTAATGTTTTAAGGTCGTACAGGCAACTGTACTGCAAGCAGCCAGAGAGGCCCAGATTGGAGGCAAAGCCAGCAATCCTCCACAAGGGAGGGAATTGTTTAGTTTAGTAGGGTGAAGGACCATTTTAGGAACAGTCCTCAGGGGTGGGACACTCCCTAGAGAAGTGATTGTCAGTGTCCTCTTGTTGGGACAAATATTTTAGGTCTCTCGCTGGTACCCAAATGGGTCTTTTTTCATCTTGAGGGAAGACACATCCAAACCCTCTCCCTGCTGTGAGGAGTGGATCAGGCCCTCTCCAGGCCCCAGTCAATGGGTCCCTCCATCTTACCCAGATAGAACTGTAGGTAATGGATGAGGACCAATGTTTTTGAAAAGGGGAGAGTTGTTTATCTTCTTTAGAAAAGTTTAAAATATTTAGGGTAAATAATGCCTTTTTTAGTTGGTCGTGTGGGGGTAAGGATTCCCCCTTTTGTTTTTGTAATTGAGACTTGAGAGTCTGATTATATCTTTCAACGATAGCTTGGCCCCGGGGGTTGTATGGGATGCCTGTAGAATGTGAGATTTTCCAGTTCTGGAGAAAATCTACAAAGGCCTTGCTTACGAAGCAGGGGCCATTATCTGTTTTAATTTGATCAGGCAGCCCAAGAGTGGCAAAACATTGAAGCATATGACTAATGGCATGTTTAGATTTTTCCCCGGCATGTGCCGATGCCCAGCAGGCGCGGGAAAAGGTATCAACTGAAAGAAAAATATACTTAAGTTTTCCAAATGGAGAATAGTGTGTGACATCAATTTGCCACAGATGATTAGGGCGTAGCCCTCTAGGATTGCTTCCTGTAGTTTGAAGGGGGGGTACTTGGAGGAAGGGCTGACAGGACTTACAAGTCCGGACAATTTTTTTAAGGTCCTTGACTGGTACCTGTGGAAACCTGTGCTTGAGACCTCTCCAGTTGACATGGGTCAATAAGTGGAAGCGTGTAGCTTCTGTAATAGTATTACACTGAGGCATAGAAGCCATTTTATCAGCCAAATTGTTTCCTCGAGAAAGAAATCCCGGTAAGTTTTGATGACCCCTGAGATGTTGAAGAAAAATGGGGTTAATTCTTTGTTTGAGTAGGGAACGAGCTTGAATCATCAGAGGAGATATAGGGTTGGAGTCCAGTCTAATATGGGCCTCAACCAGGTTGGGTAATAAATTAACAACATAAAGGCTGTCAGAAAATAAGTTAAATGGCTCTTGAATAGTGTCCAAAGCTAGAACGACAGCAAATAGTTCTTTGAATTGTGCTGACCCCTCAACCTCATGAGAGACTGACTTTATGGGCATAGGCTCTTTTTCCTGTTTTAAGGGAGGGTAAACGACTAGGGAAGCCCCCAGGTGCCCTCCATCAGTAAACACGGTAAGAAAGTCAGGGTTAGGTTGAGACAGAAAAAGCCTGGGGGGCTTCCATTCTAATCTGGAGAAAGAACTCATCCATTTGTGGGGGCCATAATGGCAATCAATTTTACCTAGAAACCCCTCGAGAGCCGTAGCAACTCTATTATTATTTCTCTGAAGCCAGGTGAAATCTGTTATCTTAAAGGGGGTGACAATAAGGTGAGGTTCTGTGCCAAACAACCGGACAGAGGTGTCTCTGCCCTTGATAATGCAATCAGCAACCTGGTTGGTTATAGAATAAACTCTGGGGACCCCACCAATTGAGAGGTGGACCCATTGGATGGGTTCACCTTCCTGGGCCAACAGTGCGGTGCATAATGTTTCCCCAGAGAAAATGTAGAGGGAAATGGGCAAATCAGGATTGAACCTCTTTAGGGTCACAGTATTTATAGCCTGTTGTACCTTATGAAAAATTTGTTGATGACAAGGGGACAAAATTACCTGAGAGGAGAAGTTAAGGTCCTTTAGGAGGTCAAATAAAGGGGACAGCTCTTCAGTAGTTATGGGTATCCAAGGCCTCATCCAATTAATTTCTCCCAAAAGCTTCTGGAGTTGAGGCAAGGTGTAAGAATCCTGAATATAAAGTTGTGGTTTAACAGGTGAAACTGTATCTAGGGTAAGGATCGAGCCCAAGATCTTAAAGGGAGGCACAGTTTGAACTTTTTCCGGAGCTACTTTAAAGCCGTGAGTATGCAGGATAGTTAGACATTGGTGGGTAAGGTCCTGGAGTGTGGAGGAATCTAGGCACCCAAGAATAATATCATCCATGTAAATATAAAACAGGGTATCAGGGAGATTGATAAGAGAAGAGAAAATGGATGACAGGTAATATTGACAAATGGGTGGGCTATTTGCCATGCCCTGATGTAAGACAGTCCATTCAAATCTCCTATCTGGGCCACAAAAATTAACAGCAGGTACAGAGAATGCAAATTTTTCCATGTCTCCTGGATGGAGAGGGATAGAGAAGAAGCAATCTTTAATGTCAATGATAGTAATATGGTATATATTGGGAATAGCTGGGATCCATGGGAGTCCCCTCTGGGGAGTTCCGAAGGGGATCATGCGTTCATTGATCTTTCTTAAATCATGTAAAAATCTCCAGGACCCATTAGGCTTTTTTATGACAAAGACAGGAGAGTTCCAGGGACTAGTGGAGGGACGAATATGTCCGGCCTCCAACTGTTGATCAATAAGTATGTGGAGTTGGTGTAACTTAGAAGAAGGGAGAGGCCACTGCTCAACCCATACAGGATCCCCCGGTCTCCACTGGATTTTAAATGGGGGGGGGCTGGGCAGTGGCCCTTAGAATTGGGGGTGTTTATTGGAGTACTTTTGTCTGAGTTGCTCAAAGTAAGGGTCATCTCTATAATTGGGATGATATTCCCTCCCTTCCTCAGACTGTTGTTGATATTCTTTTTTAT
Source organism: Dipus sagitta (assembly GCA_036346955.1). Lineage (NCBI taxonomy): Eukaryota > Metazoa > Chordata > Mammalia > Rodentia > Dipodidae > Dipus > Dipus sagitta. The sequence continues at coordinate 29,381,050 of CM070788.1, forward strand.
CTAACAAATCATTATAAAAGGCCTTATGGTCAGTAGTGATGAAAGCCTCAGCATCTCCAAGGATGTCTTGCCCCAGTAAGTTAGCAGTGAGCCCAGTCACCACGAGAGGGCGGACTTTTCCCCTGTCCCCACCTGGGTCAGTCCAAGGGAGCCACGTGGCAGTCTCCCAGGAGGTGGATTGCCCGCCAATTCCCAGTAGGGGAGGGCCGGGCACAAGCTGCCAGGAGGGGGGCACTTCCTCCTTTCTCAGGACCGTTCGGTCCGCTCCAGTGTCGATGAGAAGTTTGAATTTTTTATTTCCAATATTCAAAATAATTTTGGGTCTAAGGCCGGAGACCAGGGGGACGGTCCAATAGGCTTTGATGGTCTCTTTCCCCTTATTTAACGGGGCTGGGGGAAGCCCCTGGAGGAGTTTAAAGGCTTTCCCTGTATGTTAAACTTCCATTTACATTCCTTAGCCCAATGAAACCCTTTATTGCATTTAGGGCAAAGGGTGTGAGGGGCGTTGGTCGTCCCCCCAGAGCGCGGAGGAGGCTTTGTCCTGTTGGGGCACTCTTTTTTAAAGTGGCCCTCGTCCCCGCATCCAAAACATGTCAAGTTTTTAGAATTTAACTGTAATGCACAGATCGTATTGGCCAAATCTCTCTGTTTATTTTCCTGAAGGGCGGCAGCCATGGCCCTAGCCTGATGGGAGATAGTGCCAACGTCCTTGGTGGCTACAATCCATCTACTCATGGAGTTGTCCTTGAGACCCGCACAGGCGAGGCGGTGATCGGCCGTCATCCCATCCCAGACCAACATTTTAGTAAACTGATCCCGTAATGCCCCTGGGGGAAATTTTCTTTGGAGACTTTTTTCCACCCTATCTATAAATGTAGCCAAATCCTCAGATGGTTTTTGAGTAATACTCATAAGGGGAGTTTCAGAGGGTCCCTCATCAAGCTTTTTCCATGCCGCCAAGCCCAGTGCCCTGACCTGGTCCCTATACGGGTCAGGTATAGCCGCCTGTTGAGTGCCTGTAGCATATTGATCAGAGATACCAGAGAGCATCCCAAAAGTTATCGGCACAGGGGGCTGTTGATTTTGGTTTCGTTCTGCCTGTGCATGGCATTCATCTCTAAAAAAGGCACACCACTTAATGTATAGGGGACCTGACAAGACAGCCCTGACTAGATTTTTCCAATCTTGGGTTGTACAAGGTTGATGGGCAAGTCCCTGTAATAGGGTCTCAGCCCAAGGAGAGTTGGGTCCATCCTCTGAGACCGCCTTTTTAAGCTCCTTAAGGTCCTGAGCTTCCCACGGATACCAGGCAGCAGGGCGATTGCCCCCAGGATTTAGATTGATGGGAAATAAAAAAGTAGCTTTATTTTCTGATGGCTTGGCTGCCGAATATGAAGGAGGGGCTGAAGGGGTCTCGGCGGCCGAATATGAAGGAGGGGCCGAGGGGGTCCAGAAAGGGTTAGTTGATGGAGGAGGTGGAGGAGGTCCCCTGGAAGGCCAGGGAGCACTCTCAAAGGGATCGAGTGAGGAGCATAAAGATGCATCCTTTTGGGTTTTTTTTAAAGCTGTATCTCCAGGAGGAGTAGCTGGATTAGGCTGTATATTATCTTTTTCTTCTGTCTTTTGTTTATGTTTGGTTGGCCTTGGAGGGAAGCAGGCCTTGAGGGCTGAGATCATAGGGAGGACCCCTGAGGGGGGTATTTGATCCTTCTCCACATGTGCCCGACAAACAAGGGCCTCTACCCTATCCCACGTGTCCCAACCAAAGAGATTTCCTTCTGGCAGCCATGGCGCCAGTTTGAGAAGGCAATCCCAGGTCTGTTGAGCCTGATTATCAGTCAAATTAAGCCCTCTACTCTTTAGGAGTGCCCTGAGAGATTCTAAGGCAGGATTGGATTTACAGTTAGACTGTCCCTCATTATAAAGTTGAGAGAAAAATGTCCATAAAATTAGGGCAATAGCAACCCACATACACATGAGTACAATACAACCACAAGGATCCAAAAGATAGGTAAACATGCTGTACAAAAGCCGCAGATGTAGCTTGTCTGCAAACTAAAAGTGAAAGGAAAGAGAAAGAGAACAAAGAGATGTTGATCAACAAGTACAGGTTATAGAAGCAAAGTTTAGCACATTAAATATAAAGACTACTTATGGGGGTACGCTCACCGCATATGTACACCGATTGACCTCCTCAACGAATGTCTCTGAGGGGGCACTAGTCTGCCGGACTCCGAGAGCCCCACGTTGGGCGCCAGATGCCGGGCTCCGCCGGCGGGGCAGGTAGTGCCGAGGGAAGGACCAGGCCCGCTGGTTCCTCCCGAGGGGCTGAGGAGGAGATGAGCGTCCGACGACTCAGACCTCTCCTGGCCACCGGAGAAAAACCACACTGAGTCGGGAGTCTTGTCGAAGCAGGAACTCGATTTATTGCTATGAACAGTTGCCTATATAATGTTGGGAAGAAGGCGGGGATTTTAGGACGGTGGGGAAAGGTAAGGGCCAATAGTAAACTGACTATTGAGATGATAATCCTAAATCCCATGCGGAAGTAGCAGGCAAGAAGCCATTAGGCGTCTTGCTGAGTCACGTCTGGCCAGAGGCAGATCACCAAACTTTAGCTAGGCTCAGGAAGTTCCACTAGGCCTCACACCTGGGCCTTTCAGAGGCCAACACAAAGGCATGATGAACAGAAAGAATGTGAGGTTGAGTGCTTTTTTAAAAAATATAAGACAGGCATGTTTGCATTTATGAGAATGTTTTGCATTTCTGAGTCTTTCACAAGCCCACACAGTAGGAAAGGACCATGGTAATGAAACCATGGCTTCCTAAACAGCTTGCTCCTTTTCCCACCTTCTGCATCAAATTATGAAGTCCTAAAATCCACAATGTTATTTTAGTTATCAAGTTTTTTCTTTCTTGTTTGCTATTTTATGTTTTAATTTTGGTCTGCCCTTTATAATTTATAAAGAACTTTAACACATTGTTGTTATTGAATCCTTTCTTGATTCTATTTATTAGGCTTACCCAATCTTTAAATTTTGTTATTTAAAATTTTCATGCATACATATATAATTATTTTGATCACAATCTTCTTTTACTATGTTCTTTGTTCTGCTGACCGCTCCTTCTTTCCTGGTCTGTTTTCCACTTTGATGCCTGTTTGCTTCTTTCTTTCTTCTTTTTCTTTCTTTTTGCCCTCTTCCATCATCCAAGATGGAATTGTGCAGGTCTTGTGCAGATAACAACAGCTTCTAAGAGGTGATGAATGCAATAGCCACTTTGTGTCTTGAAGACAGTGTTCCAAAGTACTCCTCCCCACCCTCTGGTTCTTAACATTCTTTCTGCCACTTCTTCCACAGTGGTCCCTGAGCCTTGGAGAATGTAATAGAGATGTCTCACTTAGCACTGAGAACTCCACAGTCACTTGTTCTTATCATTCTGAAGAGTTTTGAGTCTCTCTATTAGTCACAGCCAACTGCAAAAAGAAGCTTTCTAACCAAGGATTAGAAGCACTAATCTATAGGTATAGACATAAATATTTAGACAACAGTTTGATGAACAAAACATGTCCACTTGGCCAAACAACAGTAGTAGCTTTCTTCCTAGGGCCTATAACCTCTTTGATCATGGACTTTTTGGTAGGTTTCCAGTAAGGCATGAATTACTTCCCATGAGGCAGGCCTCAAATCAAATCAGAAAGCAATTGGTTACTTTTATATTTCTCATGTCACTATTGCATCAATGGGCACTTCTTGCCTGGTTGGTCAGTTGTGTAGCTCACAGGGTCAGCAGCTAGGTAAGTCTGTTGATGACTTCTCCCCTAGCAGGCTGCACAGCACCTTCCAGCACTTTGACAGCTAGTGAGGAGAGACAAGCTTCCAGCTTAGTTCTGGCTTGATTTCTTTTTGTTCTACAACCAAAGCCAGTGGTATCTTCAGCAATAGGGTCTTACCATTTAGATGTGATGGATAACCAAAAGCAATGGCAAGAGCTTGTATTGTTTGGGGGTATTTAGGAACCTCCCTGACCAACAACAAGCTGAGAGGTATTCTACCCCCAGCACTGGGATTTCTTATAATAATCTATGGCTCCTGGAAGCAGCATGACCTACCCTTGCAGGGTACTTCTGTTCAAACTCTTAATATTTTATTTATTTGTTTATTATGTTTATTTTAGAGAGAGACTGACAGAGACAAAGAGACAAACAAAACGAGAATGGGAATGGACACTCCAGGGCCTCCTGCATTGTAAACAAACTCCAAAAAAGCATGTGCCACTTTGTGCATCTGGCTTTATGTGAGTACTGGGGAATCAGTCCCAGGCCATCAGTCTTTGCAAGCAAATACCTTTAAGTGTTGGGCAATCTCTCCAGGGCCTATACTCTCGATACATACATACATATATAAATAAGTTAGCTAACAATGAAGTAGGTTTCCATGTGGCTTTTTCATATAGCTCTAGTTTTGTTTATACTCTCTACCCCATATTCTTCTCAATCCCTCACCCCTACCTCTACTTAAGCCTTTCCTCTAGTACTGTGCCTCTCTATCTTCACATTGTATATCTCCTGCCATTAATCTCTCTCACCTTTCTCACTGCCTTTTATAGCCTCTTTCTAGCTTCCTGACCTCTACTGATTTACTCCAACTTACATACAAATCTAAAAATTTGAAGCTGCAATCTGCATTTGAAAGAGAACATGCAGGGCTGGAGAGATGGCTTAGCAGTTAAAGTGCTTGCCTGCGAAACCTAAGGACCCAGGTTTGATTCCCCAGGACCCATATAAGCCAGATGCACAAGGCAGTGCATGTGTCTGGAGTTCATTTGCAGTGACTGGAGGCCCTGGCATGCTCATTCATTCTCTCTCTCTCTCTCTCTCTCTCTCTCTCCCTCCACTCATCTCTAATAAATAAATAAAAATAAACTTAAAAAAAAGAGAACATGCAGCATTTGTCTTTCTGAGTTACCTCACTTAGTACATTATTTTCCAGATCCACCCATTTTTCTGCAGCTTGCTTTCTTTTCTTCTCTCTTTTTTTTTTCCAGGTAGGGTTGCACTCTAGTGCAGGCTGACCTGGAATTTGCTATGTAGTCTCAGGGTGGCCTCAATCTCATGGAGAACCTCCTACCTCTGCCTCCCTGGTGCTGGGATTAAAGGCGTGTGCTGCCACGCCCGGCTTCTTCCTTCCCTTCCTTCCTTCCTTCCTTCCTTCCTTCCTTCCTTCCTTCTTTCTTTCTTTCTTTCTTTCTTTCTTTCTTTCTTTCTTTCTTCTTCTCTCTCTTTCTTTCTTTCTCAGCTGAATAAAACTCTGTTGTGTGTATGGGGCATTTCTTCATTATCCATTCATCAGCTGATGGGCATGTAGGCTGACTCCATTTCCTACCTATTGTAAATAAAGCAGGAATGAACATGGATAATAAAGTAGCTCTGTAGTGTAGAGTCTTGAGGGTATATTCCCCGAGTCATGTGTACCAGTGCTGGGCTCCCCCGGCAGGTAGTGCTGAGGAAGGACCAGGCCTGCTGGTTCCTCCCAAGGGGTTGAGGAGGAGGGTGAGTGTCAACGGCCAGGAACAAACCACCGAGCCGAGCCGGGAGTCTTGTCTAAGCAGGAACTCACTGTATTGTTATAGGCGGTGTTTATATAATTTTGAGAACGAAGGCGGGGGTTTTAGGATGGGGTGAGGTGTAAGGGCCAATAGCATACTGCGACCTTTGAGATGATTGGCTCTAAGCATGCGTGCATGGGAATTCCAACTCCTATGCGTAACAGGCCAGAGGAAATTTGGCGCCTTGCTGAGTCATAGCTGGCCGGAGGCAGTTCGCCAAACTTTAGCTAGGCTCAGGAAGCTCCACTAGGTCTCACGTCCGGGCCTCTCAAGGCCCAACAAACAAGGAGGTATATCTGGGTCATAAGGTAATTCTGTTTTTAGCTTTTGAGAAAACTCCAAACCAATATCTATAATAGTTGCACAGTTCACACTCCCACCAAGAGTAAATAAGGGTTCTTTTTTCCCCCACACCCATGTCAACACTCATCCTGATGATAGTCATTATAACCAGAGTGAGATGGAATCTAAAAATAGTTTTGATATTCATTTCCCTGATGACTTTGTTTAATTTATTTGAAAGAGAAGCCGGGAGAGAGAGAGAGAGAGAGAGAGAGAGAGAATGAGAGAATGGGTGTGCCAGGGCTTCTGTGAACGAACTCTAGATGCATGCACCACCTTGTGCATCTGGCTTACATGGGACCTGGGGAATTGAATCTGGGTCCTTTGGCTTCAAAGGCAAGTGCCTTAACCACTAAGCCATCTCTTCAGCCCTGGCTTTTTATTGAATACTTTTAAAGAATATTTTTGGCCATTTGCATTTCTTCTTTTAAGAACTGTGCAGCCTACTTTTTATTTATTTATTTATTTTTAGTTCTTTGTATATTACAGATATTATTCCTCTGTCTGATGTACAGCTGGCAAAGCTTTTCTCCCATTCTATGGGCTTCTTCCTTTTTAATATTAAAAATTTTTTATTTATTCATTTATTTGAGAGAGGAAGAGAGAGAGGAAGGCATATGGAGAGAGAATGGGCATGCTAGGGCCTCTAGCCACTGCAAATGACTCCAGATGCATGTGCTGCCTTGTGTATCTGGCTTTTATGGGTTCTGGAGAATCAAACCTGAGTCCTTGTGGCTTTGCAAGCAAGAGCCTTATCCACTAAGCCATATCTCCAGCCATAGGCTGCCTCTTGGTTTGGTTAAGTTTCCTTTGTTGTATGAAAGTTTTTTAATTCCACGTGGTCCCATTTGTTGATTATTGGCCTTATTTCCGGAGTGACTGAAGTTTGACTCAGAAGCCTTACCAATGCCCATATGTTGAAGTGTTTCCCCTATTTTTTCATCTAGTAATTTCAGAGTTTCAGGTTTGATTAATTGAGAGTTGATTCTTGCTTGGAATGGTGGCATATACCTTTAATCACAGCACTTGGGAGGCAGAGGTAGTAGGATCCCAGATTCAGTTCCCCAGTACCCACTTAAAGCCAGATACACAAGGTGGCACATGCATCTGCAGTTTGTTTTGCAGTAGTTAGAGGCCCTTGCATGCCCATTTTCTCTCTCTCTCCCTCCTTCTCTCTCTCTGCCCTCCTCTCTCTCTATCTCTCCTCCCTCTCTCTCTCTGAAGTAAATAAATAAATAAAATATTTAAAAAATTCAAAGAAATGAATGCCTAAATGAATTCCAAGAGAACACATACAAACAGCTAGATGAAATAAAATCAGGATATGAAAATGGAATAGAGCAATAGAAATCCTAAAGAAAAACTAAGTTGGAATGAAGCTGGAAATGTGTCAAATTAAAAGCTTCCTGGGGCTGGAGAGATGGCTTAGCAGCTAAGGTGCTTGCCTGCAAAGCCTAAGGACCCAGGTTCAATTCCCTAGTACCCACATGTGGTGGTTTGATTCAGGTGTCCTCCATAAAAGTTAGGTGTTCTGAATGCTAGGTTCCCAGCTGATGGAGATTTGGGAATTAATGCCTTCTGGAGGCAGTGTATTGTTGGGGGCAGGCTTATGGGTATTACAGCCAGTTTCCCTTTGCCAGTGTTTGGCACAGTCTCCTGTTGTTATTATCCACCTTATGTTGGCCAGGGGGTGATGTCCACCCTCTGCTTAGGCCATCATTTTGCCTGCCATCATGGAGCTTCCTCTTAAGTCTGTAAGCCAAAATAAATACTTTTTTTCCCCATAAGCTGCTCTTGGTTGGCTGTTTTCTGCCAGCAATGCAAACCTGACTGCAACATTAAAGTTGGTACCAGAGGAGTGAATTGAAACCTGACTCTGTGGATATTCTTGTCAGAATTGAAAGGTCTAAATGCAATAAGAACTATGGACTATGAGGTTTGGCTTATGAGGGTAAGAAAGAACTTTGCCTGTACTGGGCTAGAAGCAGTTTGTGTGAGAGAGGCTTGCTGTTATGCCTGTGTCCTGAGAACTTGTGCAGAGTTTCATTGTGTAGAAATGGACTGGTGTGAGCAGAGGCTATGACACAGAAAGAAATCTTTGGGTTGAAACTTCTGCCTGTTCAGCTGTAATTGTATGAAAGATTATAACCATTGAGATTGGGCCAGCTGACCTGCACTGGTCAGTGGAGATGGATGAGTGGTTAAAGGTACTTGCTTGAAAAAAAATAATTTTAAGATTCATATGGAAGCACAAAAGACTGGATTATCAAACATTCCTCATAGAAAGAATACTGCTGAAGGTGTCACCATACCTGATTTTAAATGATGCTGTGGAGTCATAGTAATAAAAACAGCATGGTACTATCACAAAACACATAGATCAATGCAATAGAATAAAGAATCCAGGTAAAAGTTCATGAAACTACAGTCACTTCATTCTTTTATATTTTAAATATTCAAATGTATATCAGGTTATACACAGGGGTCCCCTCACTCCAACTCCCATTACCCTAGGGCCATCCTCAGTGGGGTTATTGTAGTCACTATGGGGTCATGAAGGTCTCAGTCAGTTCCTATGGGGTAGCAGGGAACCATGCCTCAGGATATACACCACTTGATTTTTGACACAGAAGCCAAAAACACACATTGGAGAAAAATCCAGCATTTTAAACAAGTATTATTAGGAAAAATGGATATAATAATAGTAGGAGAATGAAACTAGATCCTTATCGCCCATCATTATGAAAATCAACTCAAAATGGATCAGGGACTTCAATGTAAGACCTGAAGCTCTGTTTTAGTTAGATGAAAAAGTAGGGAGAATACTTGAAAATATAGGCATAGATAAAGATTTCTGAATAAGATGCTGGTTGCCCAAGAAATAAGGTAACCTATCAGCAAATGAAACTTCTACTCTGGTCACAATAGATAGAAAATGGAAATAGCCTAGATACATATCAACTGATAAGTGGATAACAAAGATGTGGGACATATACATCACGGAGTATAATTTAACTGAAAAAAAAAAAACAGAATTTACAGCAAGATGGATAGGTTTGCAACATAAGCAAGGCAATCCAGGCACAGAAATATAAGCACCACATGTTCTGTCTCATAAGTAGATCCTAATTTTGAACTTCTAGATTTGTGTGGAAGTTGAAGTAAGAGTCAGGAGAAGCCAAGAAGCTAGAAAGATCAGACTGGTAGGGGTGGGGAGCCTTAATGGGAGGGGAAAAAGATATGTAAACAGAAAGGCAGAATACTGGGAATGGAAAGATTAAATTAGAGTTAGGGGAAAGGGCCAGAGGACAGGAGAGAGGATCAGAAAGGGTTAACCAAAGCTAAAGACATTATGGGAAAACTATAGGAGAATTCACTTCTTTTTGTTTTTTTTTTTTTTGTCTAGCTAAAAATTGAGCTCTAATTGAGCAAAAGCTTCCTGTTGAACAATGCTACTCTTCTAAGCCATGGGTTGTCACAAGAAAATCCCAGTGTCAGAGATGGAATACCTTCCAGTGAGGCTTCTGAGGCCCCCTAAACAATACAGGCTATTTTCAAATCTCTTGGTTGCCATTAGAACTAGATGACAAGACCCTGTTGCTGCAGATACTACCTTTGACAGTTTCAGGATACTGAAAAACTATGTAAGAACTGAACTGGGAACCTCCTTTCTCCTAGCTAGCTATCATAGTACTTGAGAGTGTTATGCAGCCTGCTGAGGAAGAAAAGCCATCAACAGTTTTGACTAACTATGGGTTCACACTGGACAACTGACTAACCTAGACAAGAAATTCCAGTAGTGCAGTAGTGGCATGATTGTTATGGGGATAACTAACTGCTCTATGCTTATATTTCAGACCTGTTACATTTGGGAGGGAATTCATCCCTGGTACTGAAAACCTAGTCCCAAACTTATGGCTGAAATGGTCATGGACCCTAGGGGGAAAACCACTAATGTTAGTTGACTGAAAGGGCATATTGTACCCACAATTAACCCCTAGTTTTTATATTTTGTTTATGCCCCCACATTAGTGCTGCTATTACCTTTGGTCAGAGAAACTTCTTTTTTTAAATGGCAATGACTATGAGGGAGGCTCAAATCTTATCATAGTGATAGTTGACTGCTCAGTTAGAAATGAGACATCCTAAGCATGCCCTCCAAGGCTCAGGGAATACTGTGGAAGAGGAAGTGGAAAGAATAAGAGCCATAGAATAGAGAGGAATATGTGTTTGTCACTTCATCATCCCATAGTGACTCCATAAGACCTCTACAATACTGAGTTTATCAACATTTTGATATGGATGATAGGAGTGGGTTAATTATTTTTACAAAAGACAACAGAATGGAAGAAGGACTAGTTGTATAGATGGAGCCTGTGGAAGGGAGGAGGGGGAATGGGGACAAAAGAAGGTACTCAGAGAAGAGTATGATCAAGTCACATTTTGTTCAAATGTGGAAATTGTCAATAAAAGTGGTAACATAAAAATAATCTAAAAGAGCAACATATATACAAAATTCACACCAAATCTAAACAAAGTATTGCACTGGCCAGTGTTTCTGCCTTGGTGGGATGTGTTTTGAATTCCCTCCCTGTGATGTTTCCTGTGGCACCTTGCCTTGACATGGAAGGTGTGATCAGCACTTCCAGCTTAAACCTGTAGAACCAGATTTGAGGTATGTATTGACCCAGTGGATATTAGACCAGTTACCTTTTGGAATGAGTTTCTATTTCATACTGAGTTGTAAGAACAGTCCTTTCCTCAGTGCACTCTTATCCAGGCTTGACTTTGCTGGCTGGGCTTTATTCACCTTTATTAATTTACCCTCACACCATATTCTGGGTCAGAGGAACAGACCTGGGACTCAATCTCACTTTGTAGGCCACAAGACTGTGTGGGGGAGGGATACATGGGAGTCTCTGGTGTTCTAGTGCTTGTATATGGGGGAAGAGAGGTTGCAGAATGTTGACTGGATGTGTTCTCACAGAGCTTAGGTGGTCCCTGTTCTTCCTTCTGGTTCTTATCATCTTGCAAGACCAGTGTTTGTGGAGAGAAGCCCTTCCCCATAGTTTCCACTGTGTTTGGTGGTGCTGGTAGGGCAGGATGGTTGCATGCAGAGGAGATCACTTTCCAGCAGCTTGTCCTAACCAGTCCACACTAATCAGCAGCAGCTCCCTCCTGCTTCTCTGTAGGGATCTCATATGGCTTAGTAAGTTCACTTACAGACTTTTTTCCATTGGCAAAAAGAGCATATTGTGAATTATCTTGCCTCTTTTGCTTCCCAGGTTTCATTGGTGAGTTCTTTAATTCTACCTTTCATAGGGCTGATCTCCTTGAGTAGGAGGGTCTCCATGAGTTCGAGGCCACCCTGAACTTCAAAATTACTTCCATGTCAGTGTAGGCTAGAGTGAGACCCTGAACAAACACACATGCACATACATATATACACACAGAGACACACACACACAGACACACACACACACCACCCAAAATCCAACTTCTTCCAAAGCCAAAAATAAACAAGGAAATAAACAAAAAATATTTTTTGGATCCAAATTCACAGGCCCTTTGTATTTCTTTAGCTGAGTTGTGAGGAAGCAATAGTGTTCTGAAACTAGATACTGAACATGTTAGGAAATCTTTCAGGACTAGGAAATATTATGGGTATTTTATAATTCAATACATAGAATGAAACAACAGATTTGATATATTTGCTACTTTGGAGGCAAAGAAAATTTTATTCTGACCAAGAAAATGCTGCCACAAGCATTAGAGCTTCAGATGTAGGTACATTTTTCACTTTTGAGAATAACAAGCTAAAAGATAGAAAAGGACTAGGGCTCCCATTTTATGCTATTTCATGCATAACCTCCAAACCACCATTTTAATATTTCTCTTTGCCATTCTTAATAAGAATAGAATGGAATTCAAGATGAAAGACTGCTGTATAACAGAAATCCAGGAAAACAGAAGGAGAAGACGAGTGGCCTACAAGGTGAGCTTGAGTCACAGGTCTGTTCTTCTGGCCAGGAATATGGTGTGAGAGTAAATTAATAAAGGTGAGGGCTGGAGAGATAGCTTAGCAGTTAAGGCACTTGCCTGTGAAGCCTAAGGATCCACGTTTGACTCTCCAGGTCCTATGTAAGCCAGACGCATGTGATGCAAGTGCACAAGTCTGCACATACACACAAGGTGGCACATGCATCTGGAGTTTGGCTACAGTGGCTGGAGGCCTTGGCATGACAATTCTCTTTCCCTCCTGTTCTTGCTCTCAGTCTCTTGCATTAAAAAAAAAAAGGCCAGTCTGTTGGGCTTGCCTTAAAATAAAATAAAATAAAGGTGAAAGGATGGATACAAGGGTTCTTGTGTATAATGTGCATCACATTTTAAGTGCTGTTTTCATTTACTTAGTATAACACCAAGATCATTGGGGTGTAGACTCTAAAAAGACCAACATTAAGTTTTAGAAAATAAGAACCTGAGTACATGAAGCAATTTACTACCTGTTTGGAATAAGGACAAGGCCAAAATAAGCAAAACATTTACAGGAAACTTTAAAAGAATTGTATTCATTTGCTATGGGGAAAAAAAAGCAAGGCTAATTCATAAGCCACATGTAAGAATATGTGAGTGACTGTGGCTTGATGTGGTACAGCTTTCCTTCACTGTGAGAACTATACATAGGAGCCAAATTGTAGCAAGGCAGGCCCAGGTATGAAGTTCCTTCCCTGTATAACATGTTAGTAGAGACTGACATGGGTAGTGGGGGATTACAGAATTTATGTTTTCAAGGTGAGAGATAGGATAAGAGAAAGGAAGGCAGGAAATTAAGATATGAATTTTTCTAGAAAAGTTAAAAAGAAAGGACTTCTGGCCAAGATGGCGACTGCCTAGCTGTGCTGCAAATCCTGGGGAAAGAAAGGCAAGATATTAAGGGTTCATTGGGGCTTTTAGGGGAGAGAAATCTGGGAGGGTACAGAGGCGGGGGAAACAGGGAATCACAGATGTCCTCGGGGCTGGGTAGCCCACCCCTCACCCCAAATAACCGCCGTGTCCATAGCGCTGCTGGCGCCCCTGCTGCTGCCGCTGGCACCGATCAATCCCTGCGTACGGAAGCTTAGACTGCTCTGCACACTCGTCCACTTGCCCACTTACTGAGTGAGCTCAGTCCCACAGCAACTGCCACACAAGCTCAGACTGTGTCTCTTGCTTGTGCCAGCTCAGGTGCCATCTCCTACCTGTCTGCCACGCCGGCCGGCTGCCATTGTCCTGTGGCCGGGGAGCGCAGACTGCTTCCGGGTCCCAGTGTTCCCAGCCAGAGTTCAGTCTGCTTCAGTGCTTGGTGCCTCAGTGCCACTCCTAGCTCAAATGCAGGCAGCTTTGGCACATTACCGCTTGAGAATTCAGGCAACTTTGGCACCCCTGCCAGGTAGTAGATAGGTGGCTTTGGCAAGTGAGAGCCAAAGCCCAGGCTGCTTGGCAACTGCCCCAGGCTGCCTCAGATTCCCATTGTGCTTGAGCCCAGGCTGATATGCCCACCTACATGCCCATACACTGTCATGGGCAGACCACAGTGCAAAAGAAATAACATAAAAAATCAAATGCAAGAAAATCCAGTTAGATCACCCAGTCCTACAATGAATACATCTAACCAAAACATAGAAGAACCATTAGGATCAGAACACCAAATTGAAGCTATGAGCAATGCAACCCTGACCAACCTACTGGTAGAACTTGCAGGAAAGCAACAAAGGACTGATAATCGCGTGGATGCTGCCATCACTGAACTAGAACTAATAGATAAGAAATTGGAAGGAGTTCAAAGAGAGTTAAGAGATTTGAGGGAGAGTGAAAAAAAAAAAAAAAAAGAAGACCTTAAAAATCAGCTGGCCATGCTAAATGAAGACATAAAGAAATGCAAGGATGAATTCCAAGAATCATCAAGAAAATCAGAAAATGATGTGGAAAGGGAGCTTGACAGAGGGATGGAAATTATACATAGAAAAGTAATAGAAATTGCAAACTTAATTGAACAAGTCCAAAACTCTCTAGAAGCTCTCAAGAATAGAGTCAGCCAAGTGGAGGATAGAAACTTTGATCTGGAAGACAAGATGGAAGAAACAGTTAGAGAGTTCAAAAATTTCAGTAAGTTCAAAAGTTCCTGTGAACAGAACATGAGGGAATTGTGGGATACACTTAAACATCCTAATATCAGGATCATTGGAATACCAGAAGGAGAAGAAATTCATACCAAAGGCATGGAGAACTTATTTAACAAAATAATTGAAGAAAACTTCCCCAGTCTCTTAAAAGAAAGGCCCATCAAGATACAAGAAGCCAACAGAACTCCAAACAGACTGGACCAAAGGAGAAACTCTCCAAGACATATTGTCATAAGACTCTAAACATTGACACCAAAGGTACAATCCTAAAAGCAGCTAGGAAAAAAAAGCACACCACCTTCAAAGGTAACCCCATCAGAATTACTTCAGACTTCTCAATGGAAACCCTGAAAGCTAGAAGGGCCTGGAATGAAACACTGCAAAGTCTAAAAACCTATGGCTTCCAACCCAAACTACTCTACCCAGAAAAAGTATCCCTCATAATAGATGGTGAAAGAAAAACATTCCATGACAAAACTCAGCTTTACAATTATATGAACACAAAACCAAACCTACAGAGAGTATTTCAGGAAATTCTCCACAGAGAAGAAACAAATAATCAAACGCAATTGCCAACAAGAAGCAGATCACAACAACGAAACTCAGAGTAGACACAAAAAACTTCAAAGTCCATGAAAACACCAACCCACATTTACCATCACAATATGGCAGGGATCAAATCAAATCTCACAGTCATTACCCTAAATATTAATGGCCTCAATTCACCCATCAAGAGACACAAGCTAACAGGATGTATCAAAAAATTAGACCCCTCAATCTGTTGCCTTCAAGAAACCCACCTCACCACAAAAGACAGACACCTCCTCAAGGTGAAAGGGTGGAAAACAATATTCCAAGCAAATGGGAATAAGAAACAAGCAGGTGTAGCTATATTAATATCGGATAAAATAGACTTCAAACCAAAAATAATCAAAAAAGAAAAAGAAGGCCACTTCCTACTTATCAAGGGAATGATCCATCAAGAGGATATTACAATCATAAATCTGTATGCACCAAACACAGGGGCACCACAGTTCATAAAACAAAACCTACTTGACAATAACACAGAAATAACCACCAACACCATCATAGCTGGAGACTTCAATACACCATTATCAGTAATAGACAGATCATCCAAACAGAAACTCAACAGGGAAAGTAAGAGAGCTCAACAAAACCACAGATCACTTAGACCTAACGGACATCTACAGAACTTTCCGTCCCAAATCCACAGACTACACATTCTTCTCAGCAGCCCATGGAACATTCTCTAAAATAGACCATATACTGGGTCACAAAGACTGCCTCCACATATTTAGGAAGATTGACATAATTCCCTGCATGATATCAGATCACAATGCTATATTGCTAGAAGTCAACAACAAAAGACCCACCAAGAATCCCAATGGCACCTGGAAACTGAACAGCACACTTTTAAACAATAAATGGATAGTGGATGAAATAAAAAATGAAATTGCAAAATTTCTGGAATTGAATGACAATGAGAACACATCGTACCAAAACTTAAGGGACACAATGAAGGCGGTCCTCAGGGGAAAATTCATAGCACTCAATGCCTTCATAAAAAAGATAGAAAGGTCCCAAATCAATAACCTAACCATCCACGTAAAGGCACTGGAAAAACAAGAAAAATCCAACCCAAAGAGCTCCAGAAGGAAAGAAATAATTAAAATTAGAGCAGAAATCAATGAATTGGAAACCAAGGAAACAATTAAGACAATTGACAAAACAAAGAGCTGGTTCTTTGAAAAAATAAGATTGACAAACCCCTGGCCAATCTGATCAAGCAAAAAAAAGGAGAAGCTTCAAATTAACAAAATTCAAAATGAAAAAGGAGAGATCACAACAGACATAAGTGAAATTGGGAGAATCATCAGGACTTATTTCAAAAAACCTCTACTCCACAAAACTGGATAATGTGGAGGAGATGGATAAAATCTTGGACGCATACCATCTACCAAAGCTAAACACAGAGCAGATTAATCACCTCAATGAACCCATCACACTCACGGAGATTGAAAAAGTAATTAAAAAACTCCCAAAAAAGAAGAGTCCAGGACCAGATGGCTTCTCAGCTGAATTCTATCAAACCTTCATGGAAGAACTCAAACAAATTTTCCTCAAAGTGTGCCACACAATTGGTGAACAGGGAAAGCTACCCAGCTCCTTTTATGAAGCTAGCATCACCCTAATTCCAAAACCAGGCAGAGATGCCACAAGAAAAGAAAACTACTGGCCTATTTCCCTGATGAATTTAGATGCAAAGATCCTAAACAAAATCCTTGCAAACCGAATCCAACAACACATCAAAAGCATTATCCACCTTGACCAAGTGGGATTCATCTCAGGAACACAGGGGTGGTTCAACATACGGAAATCTGTCAATGTAATACACCACATAAACATGGTTAAACATAAAAACCACATGACCATTTCGATAGATGCAGTAAAGGCCTTTGACAAGATACAACATCACTTCGTGATCAAAACATTGGAGAGAATTGGCATGGTTGGTTCATATCTTAACCTAATAAAGGCAATATACAAAGCTCCGAAGGCCCAAATAATACTTAATGGAGAGAGACTGGAGGAATTCCCATTAAGATCAGGAACAAGACAGGGTTGTCCACTCTCACCTCTGCTTTTCAATATAGTACTGGAAGTCCTAGCTCAAGCAATAAGACAGGAGAAGGAAATAAAAGGGATACAATTTGGAAAGGAAGAAGTTAAGTTAGCTTTATTCGCTGATGACATGATTGTATATGTAAGAGACCCGAGAGACTCCATCCCCAAACTCCTGAAGGTGATTAACTCCTATAGCAAAGTAGCAGGATACAAGATCAATGCACAAAAATCAGTAGCCTTCCTATATGCAAATGACAAAGATACAGAGGAAGAAATAAGGGACATAGTCCCATTTTCAATAGCAACAAAAAAATAAAATACCTTGGAATAACGTTAACCAAGGAAGTGAAAGATCTATACAACAAAAACCTAAAAACACTCAAAAAAGAAATTGAGGAGGACTTGAGAAAATGAAAAGACCTCCCATGTTCCTGGATAGGCAGAATTAACATTGTGAAGATGACAATCCTACCAAAGGCAATATACAGATTTAATGCAATTCCAATTAAAATCCCTATGGTGTTCTTCACAGAGATAGAAAAAATGATCCCAAATTTCATATGGAAAGGCAGAAGGCCTCACATACCCAAACATATCCCCAGCAAAAGAAATACCTCTGGAGGCATTACCATACCTGATCTAAAGCTATATTACAAAGCCATAGTAATAAGAACAGCATGGTACTGGCATAAAAACAGGAGTATAGACCCATGGAATAGACTTGAGGACCCGCACGTTGGGTCAAGCAACTATAGCTACTTGATATTCGATAAAGGTCCAAACAATATAGGCTGGAAAAAAGACAGCATCTTCAACAAATGGTGCTGGACAAACTGGATAACCACATGCAGAAAACTGAAACTTGACCCACACATTTCACCATGCACTACACTCAAGTCCAAATGGATAAAAGACCTCAATATAAGACCAGAAACTTGAATAGTACTGGAAGAAAATTTAGGAAGTACTTTCCATGATATACGAATGGAAAAAGACTTCCTGAACAAAACCCCAGTAGCTCACGAACATAAACCATCACTCAACCAATGGGATCAGATGAAGCTGAAGAGTTTCTTTACACACAAGCATACAATAAGCAAAGCCAATAGATCACCCACAGAATGGGAGAAAATATTTGTGGGTTATCCAACAGATAGAGGCCTAATCTCTAGAATCTACAAAGAACACAGAAATCTATACAGTAAGAAGTCAAACACCCCACTCACAAAATGGGGGAAAGAGGTTAACAGGCAGTTCCCAGAGGAAGAAATACAAATGGCAAACATACACTTAAGAAAATGTTCATCATCCCTAATCATCAGAGAAATGCAAATTAAAACAACTATGAGATTCCACCTTACCCCAATAAGGATAGCAAACATCAAAAAATCAAATGAGGGCTGGAGAGATGGCTTAGTGGTTAAGCACTTGCCTGTGAAGCCTAAGGACCTTGGTTCGAGGCTCGACTCCCTAGGACACACGTTAGCCAGATGCACAAGGGGGCGCACGCATCTGGAGTTCGTTTGCAGTGGCTGGAGGCCCTGGCGCGCCCATTCTCTCTCCCTCTCTCTATCTGCCTCTTTCTCTCTCTGTCTCTCGCTCTCAAATAAATAAATAAAAATAACAAAAAAAAATTAAAAAAAATCAAATGAAAATAAATGCTGGTGAGGATGTGGAGAAGTAGGAACACTCATCCACTGTTGGTGGGAATGTAGGATGGTACAACCACTTTGGAAAGCAATATGGAGACTTCTGAAAAATCTGAGTCCAGAGATACCAACAGACTTAGTTATTCCCTTACTGGGCATCTACCCTAAAACCTTCAAATCACAGGCTAGAGAGATTTGCTCAACCATGTTTGTAGCGGCTCAATTTGTAATAGCTAAGAGCTGGAATCAACCCAGATGTCCATCACTAGAAGAATGGATAACTAAGATGTGGTATATCTACACAATGGAATTCTATACAGTGGTAAGAAAAAAATGACACAATGAAATTTGAGGAAAAATGGTTGAACCTGGAACAGATCATTCTCAGTGAACTTACCCAATCACAGAAAAAAAATCGCCACATAGTCTCACTCATCTACAGCACCTAACCTGAATCTACCCAAGATACCTTACATACCCAGCAAGCATCTCCAAGACTAGACACTAGGATGGAAGGGGAGGGAGGGGAGGGCATCAAAGGGGTGGGAAACACAAATCTAGACTCAAACGGCAATGGTACCATAAAATTCTACTTACTAAAAGACAGACCAAATGGCTGATCCTTCACCAGGCCCTAACAGGGAACACCTGAACCACAAGACACTGGAGAGGGTAGGATCACGACTAACCTTAATCTTCTACATCTTCCCTCCCTACTTCTCCCTCTCTCTCTCTTTCTTCTCTCTAACTCTTGTATATTAGTTATCTTTTTCCTCATTTTCTTAGTGGGCACTGACCTGTAGCTCCCAGTACCAGCATGGGGCTATCATTCAAAATGAGCTTTTGATCAGAGAGACCTACAAGGTTTCCTAAAAGACAGACAGATTTCTGTCAGAGTACTTGATGACCCACCAAAGGTTAATGGTAAGACCCTACTGCTGAAGACACCTTATGTGGTTGACATGCAAAATAGAATGGTATGGCTGGAAGTTGGAAGAGAGTCAGTCCCCAGACAATCAGCACGTCTAGTGCCAGAAGGTGTTACATGGGCGACTGAGGGAAAATGACCAATATCTGTCCAAGCAACTCATGGTCTAACCTACTTTGCAGCAAATAACCTGTTGTGATGCCCACACAAGTGCAATAGTGGCACATAGCCATGGTGGGGAACCAACTGCTCTTGATTTGGCTAACTGATCCCCTCAGTGGTACGGGACCCATAGCTGGAGCTGGGAAACAAGTCAGAACCATATCCAAACATAAGCCCACTCTCTAATATCAAGCTACCATCAATCATGGGCTACAAGAGGGCTTACAACTATTAAATTCTCTATAAAAAAGTAAGGGTTATCTCTTTTGTCCTGGTGCTAACTTACTCTTCGTTGGAGAATCTGCTTCTCTTTTTCAGATAGATGTAGATCCTAAGGAGAGAGCCACCCCATCATACCTCAAAAGGGCCCCAGCTGAAACTAAGAAAAATTGGCTAAACAAGCAAGGGGGCTGTTTTCGTGATGAACCGGATACCAGCACAAGGGGGAAGGAGATCAGCGCAGAGAAAAATCAACTCCTACCAAATCAGAGAGCCAGAGCCTCAGAGGCCCCCAACACCTCATCACTGAAGCAGACCAAAAATGAACCCAACATGGCTCAGGGAAATTGGCGGAAAGTATGTCAGAGCCACATGTTGGGTCATGATATGCAGAGACATTTATCTTACCCATAACTGTGGGCTAACTCCACAATGCATGACCCATATACCTCAACAAGGAGGGGTCTAGGGGAGAGGGTAGGTCATGGGTGAGCCTAATAATGGTACCAAACTGACTGTATTTGCTGAATACAAAACTAACTAATAAAGAAAAAAAGAAGAAGAAGAAGAAATAAATAAAAAAAGAAAAAAGGACCATTTTTTTTCCTTTTTTTTTTGTTTAATATGGAACCCAGGTAACCAGGCCTACCCCTTTAGGAGCCAGTCCATTTGGGGAGGTTTGAAGAAGGCTCTGTTTGGTCCTGGGTAGATTAGACTGTTGTGGTCCCTCTGGAGCAGAGATCTGGAAGAGAGGGAATGATGTAAAGATGGAATGGCTGTAACAAAGATGCGAGGGAGCTCAAAGAAGAGGGTGACATGGAGTAAAGGAGGCACTGGTGTCTCCATACATTTCACCTGAACTCAAGGAGCTCTAAGCCCTGTCCCAGGAACAGATGCTGTGTTTCCTAGTACAAAGGACTGACAATGGCAGGGGAAGGAATGAGTACATGGAAAGACTATTGCTCATTGTCGAGGGCAAGGGAGATCAATAGGGAAATGCAAGACACTTGTAAGTTAAATTTTTCTTTCTTTTTTCCCTTCATTTTTCATCATAATTTTCACTATATGTATTCACTGCACATGGTGCTGTGTTACATAAGGACATTTTCATACACATATATACTGTACATTGGGCATATTCCCCATATGTCTTTAGTCACCCCTTTTGTGCCTCTCCCCGTCACATTTGTCCCTTGTGTCTCCACAACAGTTTCACTTCTAATTTCATATATATATATATATATATATATATATATATATATATATATATATATATAATTTTATGTATATATAAGTGATTTAATTTTTCCAGTAGACATATCAAGAAGTAAAAGGAAGAAATAAAATTAACTTTAAAATATTTTTTCATTTAAATAGGGAGCATTCTTTCATATGGAAAGAACTAGCACAATCACATATTTGAGTGCAAAATAATAATTACTGAGCTGGAGGGAAGGCATGGGACTAAGCAGTATGCCAGATGGAATGAGAATTAGTAATACTCAGTAGCTCAAAGTAACATTTTAACATATAGTAACTGCAAAATTATAAGATATTAAATTTTTTCAGATTTAGTCTTTAAACTGTAGCATGAAATTTATAACCATGTCACTTCTCAATTCATATGAGTCACACTTCATGTTTTCAGTGCTTTGTGAAGCCAGTGGCTACTGTAATGGACAGTGTAGCTCTGAAGTGTACTTATGACCACATTTTAACTTTGCAAATCTGTTGGACCAAAAGTGAAAGCATGCCTTTTCTGGCTAACACATTCATTTTAAAAGGAATTGTCTCTATTCAAGGCCACCTCGAGACTACATAGTGAATTCCAGGTCAGCCTGGGATAGAGTGAGACCCTACCTTGGAAAACCAAAAAAAAAAAAAAAAAAAAAAAGAAAGAAAAAGTAATTGTCTCTAAGTCCTCATTTAGCTATTTGAAATTCTTAGTAATTGTTTAATATAAAAATTTATTATCTTCCCAAAGATCAGTTATTGAAAACTTCAGTTTAAGAAAATAAATATATATTACTTCAATTAACTAAATATCAAGAACAGAGAGACCAAAGAAAGTCTCTTTTTAATGAGACTGAAGGGACTTTTCTTTGCCAGGTTCTCTAATCCAGTCAAACAAGAGTCTCCTTCTTGTCTGAAAAGTTTCTTCAGGTCTCATATATGTTAGAATAGTTTCAAAAATAATTTGTTTGGCTTCTGCTAACATAGTGTCCAATCTCTTAATAATAGTTATGTTTATTAATATTTATTAAACTATGTCTTAAGCACAAATTCCCATAAACATTGTTGAGTTAACTATCATTATTTCAATATAAGGTGTTGCAGTTACCTTTGCATTACTGGGACAAACACCATACCAGAAGCAGCTTATGGGAGTAAAAGGGTTTTTCTCAGACACATAGATTCCAGGGGAAACTTCATCATGGCGAAGGAAGCTGGCTCATTCATCAAACATCCACAGCAGAGAGAGAAAAGCCAATACCAGCAAGTACAGCCAGAGCTTAAGCTGGCTCTCCACACAACTAGTAGTAGACTCACGATCTGCCCCTAATGACACCTCCACCAGCAGGACTGTGCCTGCTGAAGACTACATAGGAAGCTTAGTCTATGGGGGACATACATTTACATTCAAACCACCACTTAAGGTAATTACTGTCATTATCCTAATTGGAGGTTAGAAAGACATGGACTCATCTAAGATCACTTAGTACAAAAGAAAGTAGGAAGTCAAATTTGGAGCTATTTCAGTACCAAGGTCTGGGTTCCTGACCAACATGGCCTCTATTCCTTTGGGATAAGAAAGGGTACCCACTTTAAGCATGGTTAAAAATCTGTTAAAATTATTGTTAGACTTAATGATAAATTCTTTAAATTTTATTGTAAGCACTCCTGATTTTTATTTTTCTTGAAATAAGCAAAGATGTTGACTCTCTTGTTGCTCTGGTTGCTTTGGGCAAAAGGACTGTCAATCAAACAGCCAGCTGGTCTACTTTTGTTCCAGTGCTAGTTGTTTTAAACACTCCATCATGGATGCTGTGATCACTGCTAATTGTCCTGGTTCCTAAAGCACAGCCTCAGACAGGGCTATTTCAAACAGCATTTTTACTATCACAAACTTTGGAACTTGCCACTATTTCTACCTATGAGTGTGTGTGTGTGTGTGTGTGTGTGTGTGTGTCTGTCTGTCTGTCTGTCTGTCTGTGTGTGTCTCCTGGTGGCCAAGTAGAAGGACTGCTGAGACCAGTGCTGGAGAGGCAAAGCCTGTGTTTCTCCTGCTAACACAAAGCTCCGTTTGCATATAAGGTGTGATCAGTTAAAATATCCTGCCTCTGGCTATGCAAGCAGGCTGCTCACTCATCTCACTCATTGAGGGAATCAGCTGAGAGACACTGTCCCTATGCCTGTCCTGATGTTGTAACAATAAGGGCAATAAAAGGCTTTTTTTCCCTAGTGGTCTTTTCCTGCCTGCTTTTAGTAGCACGTGCTGAGTTGGTAACGGCGAAGAAAGGAGAAGCAGACAGCCAAGCCATAGTGGCAGAGGCAACTGCAAGGCAGTGCAGCAATAGCTGGGCAGACAAGAGGCAGAGCTGTAAACTGGCCCCTGCACAGCTGCAGAAGAAACAGTCAAAAAGTTTGAGAACAACCAAGGAAAAAGGAAGGGGAGTGGAAATTAAAAAAAAAAAAAATGGCGAGAGAGGGCAGATAGTTAAAAATGAAGGATAAAGGTCTATAAAGAGCTGGAAGGAGAAATTGAAGACTGTGGGAGAATTTTAAGAGAGATGTCAAGTCTTTTGGGCCAATGGTCTCAGACATCCTGGACCAAGAGCTATAATACTACCTAATGTCAAGGGAGCAGGAATCCTGACTTCCTATACCTATAGACAAGCTGTAACATTTGTAGAAGGGACCTAATACCCAAAGCTTATAACACTAGAGGGCTCTGCCTGCTGCCGCCCCTACCTTTCTGTTACTGCATTCACTGTTGTCAGTCATGAGAGAAGCAGAGCTGCCAAAAAATAGCATGCAATTTCTGTGATTTCTAGCTGAGTAAGACAAAAGATCTCAGCGAGGTGATTGGTAATAACCTTTTTCTGTCCCCCTTGACTGCCCATCTTGCATCATCTCTGACTTATGCACATAACTGCCCAGTTATTCTCCTTTTCATGTCCATGATCTATCTCATGCATAACCATACCACCAGTTCACATCTAAACAGATACTGTTTTGTAAAGTTTTCAGGTTTTTTTTTTCAAGCCATGTGAAGGAATGACTGCCTCAACCCTTACATTCCCCTTTGTCTAAACATGATAAGTTAGCTATATGATCATACTACCATACTAATTCTAAAGAATACCCTATAAAAACTCCTGCAAATTTATTTGTTTAGATTAAGACCTTTTGAGGAGCAGTAAGACAGTAAACAACCAGGGGTGTTTGAGTCACAGAACCAGAACACTTCAACAGTTCACTTTTCTGTGTATCTCCTATTCTAGTGTACAATGTTCCCCAAACAGAAAACCATCCCTCCAGGGTGCAGGAGGACTTGGAAATTTAGCACCCATATTGGAGAAATAATTATCAGTGCAGTTGCTTTGTGTTTACTCATGGGTTTATGGTGTCTGGGGGCTATAATCATTTTCTGTGGTTATTGTAGTGAATTACTACCAACTCAGTTGCTTAAAACCAAAGAATTATTTTTCTGTCATAGTTACAGATGCCAGAAGTCTGAAATCAAGAGGTGTGCAGGGTTACGCAGCCTTCAAGGGCCACAGGGAAGAATTTGTTCTTGCCTCTCCTTGTAGCTCCTGATGGCTCCAGATGCTTCTTCGCTTATGGAAGTATGAGAGGAAAAACAAAACAATTCAACACAATTCAGCACAGATGTCTGTGTAT
Organism: Dipus sagitta; assembly: GCA_036346955.1. Taxonomy (NCBI): domain Eukaryota; kingdom Metazoa; phylum Chordata; class Mammalia; order Rodentia; family Dipodidae; genus Dipus; species Dipus sagitta. The sequence continues at coordinate 29,405,670 of CM070788.1, forward strand.
TCAGATGTTCAGAGACTCCTCCTCTACATCAATCAGTTCTGTGATACAAACTGGGTGTTCTACAATTTAACTCCATAATGATAGTACTATTTGGAGGTAGCATCAGATCCCACAAAACAGTTCCTCATTTCAGATACCAATCACAAGTCACCACTTCTGTCCAATTTGGCTACAAATTGGATGATCCTAGATATCATTCTTGAATTTGATAACTTGTTAGGGAGGATCTTAGAACTCAGGAACACCCTTTATGTTTCTTAGCTTATTATATTAATAAAGATATGTTACAGAATCTAGATGAACAGCCAGATGAAGAGGAACACATGGTGAGGTATGGAGGGTTTGAATGCAGGAGTTTTTGTCCCTATGGAATTGTAATATGCCAGTCTCTTAACATTTTGATGTGTTCACTCCCCTGGAAATGCTCAAAATATATACTTTTATGATTTTCATAAAGGTTGCATATTAACTCAGTCTCCAGCCTTCTCCTCTTCTTGAAAGATGGGCATGAGGACAAGGCCAGAATTTCTAAGTGTCTAATCATGGCTTGATGTTCCTAACTGTCTGATGCCTAGGAACCCATCATAGATAGTTTCATTAGGACAAAAGATGTTCCCATTGTACAGAAAACCACCAAAGATTAGGAGCTGTTTTGTTAAGAACCAGGGTCAAAGGCCAAATATCAGAACAAAATATTCTCTAATGACCCCCATTGCTTGGGAATAAACATGGAGCACAAGAACTCTGCCAGAAAACAGAGTGAGGAAGATCAATACATAAGAAGCTCTAGTTATCAGTTGCTTTCTCATTGTTGGAACAAAATACTTGACTAAAAGCAGTTTATGGAAGGAAAGGGCTTATTTTCAGCTTACACTTTCAAGGGGAAGTCCATCATGACAGGAGAAGCATGGAGGAGTGGGGAGCTGGTATCCCATCATCACCTCAGCAAGGAGGAACTAGAGAGAAGGCAGCAAGTAGGGCTGGACTGTAAAACCTCAAGACAGCTGGCTCCCTGTGGCACCCTGCCTCCAGCAAGGCTTCATCTTCTAAAGGTTTCACAACCTTCCAGAATAGCGCCCTCTGCTGGGGTTTAAATGTTCAAACACATTCCTGTAAGCAGAACACCTCATATTTAAATCACCACGCTCCGTGATATGACAATATCACAGTAAGCTTAACACATCCTACCTCTGTTTTCACATGCCATTTGTCATGCCACTGAGTCCTCCCATTTTTTTTCTATAAGGGTATCAAGTCATTGTGTTTCAGATTTGTCCCAAATCCAGAGTGATTTCATCACAAGATCATTATATCTGAAAAGACATTATTTCCAAATTGGGCCACATTCTGAGTTTCTAGATGGGCATCGATTTCGGAGAATACTGCTGGGTCCATCCAGAGACATTTGTGCCCTGTGGAGTCCCCCTCCCCAATGACTGCTGACATCAGACTCAGCAAAACCACCTTTGATGAAGACACCCTTTCCCCATTGAGTCTCAGCATCAAGAGAGATCAAAGGAGGCAGCAAACTCTAAAAGCTATGTATGTGAAAAATTGAAGAAATCAACAGCTCTCACCCATTTGTGTCCCACTGTGTTTCACACAGGGGCTCACCTCCTATCATGCTGTCCTCTCACCAGTAGGGATTGCTGTCAAAACTTTACAGGAAAAAGTAATTTCAAAGGAAAGCAAATATAAGTTCTGTCTCTCATTTGGGAAGACTTCAAAGAATATTCTTAGTTGAGTGTACTGCCTTTCCCAAACTCTTGAAGTACTTGCATCTCACTACATTTTACTTTCAAAGTTAACAACAGCATATTAAACATGCACCACATACAAAACGTTAAACTAAATAGAGGCACAGGGAAACCAACTGGACTGGAAATGTTTGTGAGGGAAGCAGCCACCTTCTGGTTGCTTATGGGAACTTGGCACGAAGTAGCATCTACTTCTGTGAATAGCATCTTTTAGAGTGGCCAGTAAGGGGAGTGCTTCTGAGTCTGAAGCTGGGAAGATCCTATTTCTGTGTTTTACTCTTGTCCTTATAGGTCAGAATTAGCTTGTCTCTTATTAGTGGTTCCCAACAGGAAAGCATTTTGGTGTCATAGTGTGAGAATGATTGTCATGGGCCCAGACTAGAGAAGCACAGAAGCAGTTCCAGGGGACCAGCCTCCCACCCTTGCTTTACTGAGAACAAATGTAAGTAAATGGGTACCAGTACCCTGCTACCTGTTGTCTTCACCACCTCTGAGTCTATAACATAAAGTACTGTCATGCATGGTAATGCATAATGTTTATTACATGAGAAAATCAACAGAGAAGCAGTAGCATGAGATGCCAGCTATGATACTCCTTAGTTATTGTGACTGCCAAACTCTGAGATGCCCTGCCCCTTCCTGAGTCCCACTGCATGTGCCTTTGTGTAATCCTCACCCCTAAACATGACGTACACATGTTGTCCTGCCTCCAGTGAAACAAATTTGGCAGAAGGGAAAGGACTGTGGCTTCTGTTTTAGGTACCTTCCCTCTCACCGCCCTCAAAGTGCTCACTTTGGCAAAACCAGCTGTCATATTTTCAGAGGTTCTGGGGAGAAACTGCACAGAGGGACTGAGGTTTCCATTTCAAAGACCCTTGAGGAAATGAGTACTACCAACAGACATGTAAGGGAGTTGGGAAGCAAATGCTCCCCCTAATGAACCCTGAGGTGATTGTGGCCTTGGCCAAAAGCTTGATGCAGCCGTGGGAGAGTCCCTGCAACAGAGGGCCACTGGGGATCCTGACCCAGAAACAGTGAGATAATAGATGCTGCTTAAGTTGCTAAGTTTTGGAGTGATTTGGTATGCAGGAATAGATAACTAACACAGCTGCTCAGTACTGGGATGCCTAATCCAAATGCTTCACAAAAGAAACAGAACTTCTGGATAGGTCGAGAATCTTAGAGACACCCATCTCACCTATGGTGTTTTCATGAGAAGACTGATGCTCAGAGATGGCATAGACCTCACCAGGACACACAGCCAGAAGCACACAGGTCTTGGATTCTAGGGACACTCAAGGTTTTTACTCTGTGCTGCAGATTCCTCAGCTGAGAAGTGGGGCTTTGTCCCAAATGCATAATTCAAGAGCTGTCAGCTTAGTGATGCTAGTTTTATATCAGCAACAGCTTAATTGTCTATATATTAGGAACCAGTAAGTCTAAAAATGGAATGATATTATATATTTTTATAATATTATATAATATGTCATAATTATCTCCCATACATTATACTAATTTATATTATATAATAGGATGTGAATTATAATAAATTCTGTTTTTATAACTTTTTATATTTAAAGCCCTTCACATCTGCTATCTTCGAATATGAAAACTTATCTATATTTTGTTGACATGTCAAGTCATTTGACTATGCTCACAGCCAGGACCTGAACCCAGATCTCCTAGGCTAGGCTCTAGCTGGCATATCCTTGCAAAGCCTCCTCCATGGCCCAGAGCTGTTCCTAGACCAATCCTCAATATCCCTGTTATTCTTTCTGAGTAGGCTACCATTCCACTTATGTACTGATGTAACCTGTCACCCCATAGCACTGCTCTGTGAAACAAAGAATATTTTACATAGTATTTTCTTAATGACAAATAACAGTAATCAGTAGCAGTAGTAGTACTTAGGAAAGGCAAAAATAAAGGGAAAAAAGAAAAAAGGTCAAATATTTTTTGCAGAAAAGCACTCCTACTGTGGCTTCCACCTAGTCTTTTAAGAGGCAGACACTCCCTTTACCTTGTCAGCATCAGCAGGAATTCTGCTGTACTCTTTGCTGAAACCCTTTCAATGGCAGAAAGCATCACATAGAGACTTTAAAATACAGCATGTGAGCTGTATTCTGCTCAGCTTGCTTTACATGATTCAGCTCTGGGATGTGTCAATAGAATTCTATAAGAGAGTTATTGTGTGGACTCCAGGAAACAGACTACAATTCCATTAGACTTCTGAGATCTCAAAGCTCAGCTGTACTTGGGAAATGTGGCTCCTCAGAAAACATAACACACCAAAGACCACCAAGCAGAGGTATCTGGGGTCTCTCACCTTATAATTTACTGTAAAAACAAGCAAACATATTCTGCAATTAACTGAGAGACATTTCCAGAAAGTAGCCTAAGATGTGTGTAAGCAACAAGTTCTCTGGATACATGTAATTCTTCCTCCCTGCTCTTCACATTCTACAGTACATGTGCACACCCACAAGTAGCACATAAATCTGTGCATGTGCATGAAGATGCATAGATGAATCCACATCCAGTATTACTACCACTCTTGTTCTTTTCAGACCTATTGACTCAAAGCCACCCTCATCTGGTTATTTCACTTCTAATTTGCATATATTCTGTATTTTATATGTATCCTAATTTGTATATAGCCAACCTGAACTTATTACTTATTTTGCCTTTCCATAAATTTCTTTGAAACATTTATATAGTCTATCAATTTAAATTTTCTCCCTAGAGACACTCAGAAACCACTGATGTTCTTCATTCCCTGCCTTCCCCACTAATCTGTCACAAGGATGATCCCTTCATCAACCTGGAAATTGCACTAACAACTTTGCTTTCTGAGTCCCACATTCTCTAAATTTGATGTCTTCTACTGTCTTGATTTTTCCTTATTTCTATACAAAACATTCTTTAGTTGCTCCTTAAGAAAGATAATTGAGATTCTTTCCAAAAATGTCTTCTTTTTACTTTCATAGCGTCTTTGGCTGGTAATACATTCCATATTTATTTTTATTTATTAGAGGGATGGAGAGAGAGAAAGAGAGAATGGGTGAGTCAGGGATTCCAGCCACTGCAAAAAATTCCAGACTCATGCACCACCTTGTGCATCTGGTTTACATGGGTACTGGGAAATTGATCCTGGGTCTTTAGGCTTCACAGCCAACAGCTTTAACTGCTAAGCCATCTCTCCAGCCCTGGGAATACATTTCAAACACACATTTCAAACATACATTTCAAACATATAAAACCAATTTCCCTCTGAATTTTGAGAGTATTACCTTATTATTTCCTGGTATCTAGCAAGACTATTGCAAACTCTAATGCCTCATGTTCCTGTGTGTGTAGCTTCATTTTTCTCTCTGAAAGCCTTTTAAAATTATTATCAATCTTCTTTTTAATGTTCTCAAATTTACAACAATATGTACCTGCTTGCAGGTCATTGAGCTGCCCTTTATATCTCCATATTCACATGCTTTTCTTATAGCATTTCTTTGGTACTTTCTTTCTCCTTTGTGGTGTCTTATTTTGGACATCAGATATACATCCTAGGTTGAAACTTTAATATTTTCCCATATCTTTGCCTTTTTTGTTTTAGTCTGTGGGAAAGTCCATTGGTTATATCTAATTTTTAATTTTTAAGAGCATTTTCTTATTCTTTTTTGTTTATTTTTATTTATTTATTTGAGAGCAATAGACAGAGAGAAGGAGGGAGGGAGGAAGAGAGAGAGAGAGAGAGAGACAGAGACAGAGAGAATATGGGTGCGCTAGGGCTTCCAGCCACTGCAAATGAACTCCAGATGCGTGCGCCCCCTTGTGCATGTGGCTAATGTGGGTTCTGGGGAACTGAGCCTCGAACCGGGGTCCTTAGGCTTCACAGGCAAGCACTTAACCACTAAGCCATCTCTCCAGCCCCCAGCATTTTCTTATTCTTTTTTTTTTTTTTTTTTTTGGTTTTTGGAGGTAGGGTCTCACTCTGGTCCAGGCTGACCTGGAATTAACTCTGTAGTCTCCAGGTGGCCTTAAACTCATGGCGATCCTCCTACCTCTGCCTCCCGAGTGCTGGGATTAAAGGCATGTGCCACCACGCCCGGCTATTTTCTTATTCTTGATTGTTCTCTTTTGAAAAAAACTCTGGAGGACTTCTGGGTAAGATGGAGGCTTAGGAGCCATGCCAAACCAGCCTAGGGAGGGATTTAAGCAAAACCCCAGCAAAATACACTCTTCTTCTGAAAAGTGAAGGAGTATAGGTTATTATTAGACACAGCAGAGAAGCCGAGAGACCAAGATCCATCAGAAAGGAGAAAAACGGTGAGAGTCCCACTGAGGCGATCATGGCCTGTGATATGCAGCATGCCCAGCGCAGTCCTGCCAGGCACGCTAGGCGGCAGCAGCAGCAGAGACTAAGCAACAAAATTTTCAACCCCATCAGCCTTCTTGCAAAGTTAAGAAATCTGAAGGAAAGAGGGCTGAGATCAACTAAAGAGCTACTGAAAGTGCAAGCAACTCCAGAAGGCTGAACTCTCCCATCCCCCACCATCAGAACCAGGAACCTCCAGCATTCAGCCCTCAGTGGCAGGGCAGCCAGCAGAGCCGATCAGAGGTACAGCTGCACAGCACAACATGGAGGGATTGAATTGGGCACTCAGAATTGGTGAAATTGGAAGCCACCCCAAAAGGTGACAAGGCTGACTGACAAAAGACAAACAAGAAAACAAACAAACAACAACAAAAAACAACAACAAGGTACACAGGCTGGCAAGAGTTAATCTCTCTTTCCTTGTCAGGACTGGTTATGGGGTATATATTCTTGGTTGGCTTTGCCATTTTCAAATAACCTGTATTTGGGGGTTGAATATTGTTGCCTTTGGTGCTTTCATATATATAGGGCCTTTGTTTTTTGCTTCTGTCATTATTGGGGGCAGGGTCTGATCCAGATCCAGGTTGACCTGGAATCCAATTCAGAACAGAAATCTCTACCTCCCAGCTGACAAGATTAAGGGTATAGAACAAACACCCTTAGGGATTTTGGCTTTATATGACTATCTGTTTGTTTTAATCCCCACAATTACATACTTTGTGCTGGTTTTTATTGATTGTGTATGTTACTCAGTTGAAGTTTAGAATTTGCCAGTAAATTATTCTACCCATTCTACTAGAATACTTGATTAACAAGCAAATTCAACACCTAGGATTACTTCTGTGGCTTGACTGGGGGACAAGAACTACACCTGACACCTGGAACTCATATCCTGAGGGTATATAGAGATGGATTGCCATATCTGAGAACACTGCAGATAAGTAGAAAACCCAAGCATCAAATCAGTTCAGGATGCAAAAGTCGCTACACTATAATACAAGAAACTCAAAGAATCAAGACAATATAATCCCACTAAAAGCCACAAATCCATCAGAAATGATCACCAATGAGACTATTTTAGATGAAATGCCTCACAAAGATTTCAAGAAAATGATGGTATCCATGCTCAAAGAAATCAGAGAAGAAATGAAGGAAATCAAAGAAGAAAACAAAGGAATTAAAGAAGAAAACAAACTTCTGAAAGAGAACACAGGAAACCAGCTTAATGAAATAAAGAGGTCATTACAAGACATGAGTAAGGAAATAGAAATGCTGAAGAAAAACCAGGCTGAAATCCTGGCTCTGAAGAATACAGCCAATGAGAAAAAAAAAAAAAAAAAAAAAAAAAAAAAAAAACCTCTGTGGAAAGTCTCTCCACTAGAACAGATGAAGGAGAGAACAGAATATCTAAACTAGAAGACCAGGTGGCAGATCTAATACAGTCCAACAAAGAGAAAGACAAGCTAATAGCAAGGCATAGATGGGAATTTCAAGATATCTGGGACACTATGAAAAGATCAAACATAAGAATTCAGGGTATGAAGGAGAAGCATTTCAACCCAGAGGCTTAGTAGGTGTTTTCAACAAAATCATAGAAGAAAAATTTCCTCAAATTAGGAAAGAAATGTTAATGCAGATCTGAGAAGCTTTTAGAACACCAAACAGACAAAATCTGGAAAGAACCTCTCCTTGCCATGTTATAATTAAACCACTAAACACCCAAACCAAAGAAAATATATTGAAAGCAGTTAGAGAGAAAAAACAAGTCACCTACAAAGGCAAGTCCATCAGAATAACTGCAGATTACTCAACACAAACTTTAAAAGACAGAAGGGCTTGGAATGATGTATTCCAAGTTCTGAAAGATAACAATTGTCAACCAAGATTACTTTATCCTGCAAAGCTATCTATCCAAATTGATGGAGAAATAAGGATATTCCATAAGAAAAACAGGCCAAATGAATTTATGACAACTCAACCAGCTTTATAGAAAATACTTGAAGGAATTCTTAATGCTGAAGAGAAAGCAAAACACACACAGGAGAAAATAGGAAAAAATAAACCATACTCAAATAACAGTTAAAACAAAAGAATAAAGGGAAAACAAGAAATACTATAAAATAAGAAGAATGGTGAGAATAAATGCATAACTTTCAATAATAACTCTTAATATCGATGGCCTCAATGCACCATCCAAAACATACAGTCTTGCATGCTGGATTAAAAGGCAGGATCCTGCCATATGTTGCCTCCAGGAAACTCGTCTCTCAATAAAAGATAGACACTGTTTTAGGGTGAAAGGATAGAAAATGGTATTTCAAGCAAACAGGTCTAGGAAACAAGCAGGGGTTGCTATCCTAATATCTGACAGGATAGACTTCAAACCAACATTAGTGAGGAAAGATAAAGAAGGTCATTTCATACTGATTAAAGGAACACTCCAGCAGGAGGACATTACTGTCCTAAACATATATACACCTAATGTGGGGGCTCCCTGATTCATCACACAAACACTATTAGACTTAAGGTCACAGATAACTTCAAACACAATTGTAGTGGGAGACTTCAATACCCCACTCTCATCAATTGACAGGCCATCCCAGCAAAAAATAAACATAGAGACATCTGAATTAAATGATGTCATGGAACAAATGGACCTAACAGATATCTACAGAACATTCCATCCAAATGCTGCAGAATATACATTTTCTCAGCAGCACATGGAATGTTCTCTAAAATAGACCATATATTAGGACACAAAGCAAATCTCCACAATATAGGAAAACTGAAATAATCCCTTGTACTCTATCTGACCACAATGGGGTTAAACTGTAAATCAGCAACAAGAGAAGCTACAGACCATACAGAAATTCATGGAGACTAAAGAGTAGTACACTACTGAATGATCAATGGGTCACTGAGGAAATCAAAAAGGAAATCAATAAATTCATAGAATCAAATGATGATGAGAATACAACATAACAAAACCTTTGGGACACAATGAAGGCAGTCCTAAGAGGGAAATTTATAGCTCTAAGTGCCTATATTAAGAAATTAGAGAGTTCACAAAAAAAAAAAAAACAATTTAATGCTCCACCTCAAGGCCTTGGAAAAAGAACAACAAGGCAAACCAAAAATCAGTAGATAAGAAGAAACCATAAATATTAGGGCAGAAATTAATGAAATGGAAACCAAAAAAAAAAAAAAAAAAATCCAAAGAATCAACAAAACAAAGAGTTGGTTCTTTGAAAGGATAAACAAGATTGATAAACACAGCAAATTTGACCAGAAGAAAAAGAGAAGAGACAAGAATTAATAAAATTAGAGATGAAAAAGGCAAAAGTACAATAGATACCAAAGAAATTGAAACAATTATAAGGACATACTTTAAGAATATATATGCCTCTAAGTTTGAAAATCTGAAAGAAATGGATGATTTCCTTGATTCATATGACCTACCAAAATTAAATCAAGATGAGACAAACCATTTAAATAGACCTATAACAAGTACAGAGATACAAGCGGTTATAAAAACTCTCCCAACTAAAAAAAGCCCAGGCCCAGATGGATTCACTGGTGAATTTTGCCAGACCTTCAGGGAAGAACTAACACCAAGGCTTCTCAAACTTTCCCATAAAATAGAAAAGGAAGGAATTCTACCAAACTCCTATGAATCCAGCATCACCCTCATACCAAAACAAGGCAAAGACAGAACAAAGAAAGAAAATTACAGACCAATCTCCCTCATGAACATAGATGCAAAAATTCAGAACAAAATATTGACAAACAGAATACAAGAATATATCAAAAAGATTATTCACCCCTTGGGCTTGAAATATGGCTTAGTAGTTAAGGCACTTGTCTGCAAAGCCAAAGGACCTTGGTTCAATTCCCCAGGACCCATGTAAACCGGATTCATAAGGTGACACATGCATCTGGAGTTTGTTTGTAATGGCTGGATGCCATTCTCTCTCTTTCTCTCTCTCTCTCTTCCTGTGTCTTTCTCTCTGTCAAATAAATAAATAAAAATGAAATATTAAAAAAAGATTATTCACCCCAACCAAGTTGGGTCTATCCCAGGGATGCAAGGATGGTTCAACATATGGAAATCAATAAATGTAATACATCATATAAATGGTCTGAAGGACAAAACTCACATGGTCATCTCAATAGATGCAGAAAAGGCATTCGACAAAATCCAACATCCTTTCATGGTAAAAGTATTACAGAAACTTGGAACAGAAGGAACATACCTCAACATAATAAAATCTATTTATGACAAACCTACAGCCAACATAATACTAAATGGTGAAAAACTTGAAGCTTTTCCACTAAATTCAGGAACAAAACAATGGTGTCCACTCTCCCCACTTTTATTTAATATAGTACTGGAAGTCTTAGCTATAGCAATAAGGCAAGAGACACTCATAAAAGGTATACAAATTGGAAAGGAAGAGATCAAATTGTCACTATTTGCAGATGACATGATTCTATACATAAAAGACCCTAAAAACTCTACCAGCAAACTGTTAGAGCTGATAAACACTTTTAGCAACATAGCAGGATACAAAATAAATACACAGAAATCAGTAGCTTTCCTATATACTAACAACAAACGTGTGAAGAATGATATCAGTGAATCTCTCCCATTCACAATTGCCTCAAAAAAAATAAAGCACCTTGGAATAAACTTAATTAAGGAAGTAAAGGAGCTCTACAATGAGAAATTTAAAACACTCAAGTGAGAAATTGCAGAAGACAGAAGGAAATGGAAAGACATCCCATGTTCTTGGATTGGAAGAATCAATATTGTGAAAATGTCTATCTTACCAAAAGAAATCTATACATTTAATGCAATACCCATTAAAATTCCAATGGCATTCTTCACAGGAATAGAGAAAACAATCCTAAAATTCATTTGGAAGCACGAAAAACCTTGAATAGCCAAAACGATTTTGAGCAACAAAAATAAGGCTGGTGGTATCATCATACCCAATTTTAAGCTATATTACAAAGCCATAGTACCAAAAATAGCATGGTATTGGCACAAAGCCAGCCATATAGATCAATGGTACAGAATAGAGGACCCAGATGTTAATTCAGACAGCTACAGCCATCTGATTTTTGACAAAAATGCCAAAAATATTCATTGGAGAAAAGACAGCCTCTTCAACAAGTGGTGTTGGGAAAACTGGATATCTATACATAGAAAGATGAAATAGATCCTTGTCTTTTTCCATACCCAAGAATAAAATCCAAGTGGATCAGGGACCTAATATCAGACCTGAAACTCTGAAATTGCTATAGGAAAAGGTAGGGGAAACCCTTCAACATATTGGCATAGGTAATGACTTTCTGAATATGACCCCAATTGCTCAGAAAACAAAACCACTAATCAACTACTGGGATCTCATGAAATTACAAAGCTTTTTTACAGCAAAGGACACTGTGAATAGAGCAAAGAGACAACCTACAGAATGGGAGAAAATCTTTGCCAGCTGCATATCTGACAGAGGATCGATATCCAGAATCTACAAAGAACTCAAAAAAAAAAAAAAAAAAAAAAAAGAACAATAAGAAATCAAACAACCCAATAAAAAAAATGGGCTATGGAACTAAATAGAGTGTTCTCACTGGAAGAAATACAGACGGCAAATAAACATCTTAAAAAGTGTTCAACATCCCTAGCCATCAGGGAAATGCAAATTAAAACTACCTTGAGATTCCATCTCTCTCCTGTCAGAATGGCTACCATTAAGAAAACAAATGACAGTAAATGCTGGCAAGGATGTGGTAAAAGGGGAACCCTTCTGCACTGTTGGTGTGAATGTAGTCTGGTACAGCCATTGTGGAAATCAGTGTGGAGGTTCTTGAGACAGCTAAAAATAGATTTGCCATATGATCCAGCTATAGTACTCCTAGGCATATATCCTAATGACTCTACTCACTTCCTTAGAGATACTTGCACAACCATGTTTATTGCTGCTCTATTCACAATAGCTAGGAAATGGAACCAGCCCAGACGTCCATCCACAGAAGAATGGATAATAAAGATGTGGTACATCTACACAATGGAGTTCTATTCAGCAGTTAAAAAAAATGAAATTATGAAATTTGCAGGGAAATGGATGGATCTGGAAAGGATTATACTAAATGAGGTAACCCAGGCCCAGAAAGCCAAATATTGCACAATGTATAGACTCTTGTGTGATCTGGAACCAAAAATCAGTAGCAGAGGCCCATAAGCTAGAAAAAGGCTATAAGGGAAGGAGGAGAGGGAATGTCTTAAGAGGATGGTATTGTATATATGTAAGTAGAAGAACAGATTACAGGGAGGGGAAAGGCCTAAGTGAGGTCAAGGGAAGAGATTGTATAAAAGAAAGGTTGGTGGGGGGAGTCAATCAAAATTCAAGATATTCTGAATAAGACATATGAATATCTACTTTCTTAAATAATGGCGCATCCAGAAGCCATAGATTGTTACTAGAAAATATTCAGTGCCTGGGATGGGGTACTTTCCACTGAGTTGTTGGCCAGGAAGGTCCCTGTTGCCTCCAAAACATTATAGGCTATTGCCAGGGCCCTTGCTTCCCCATGAGAAAGTGATGGTAAGACACTATTGCTGAAGACTTCACATGTCTGAGCAGCAAAATCACTGAGAAATCAATCTGGTGCTGAGCAGTAAACCTTCTCCCTGTAGCCCAGCCAACTGAAATCTGGAAAAAGCTTCATTTTATGCAGTCATATGGAAGACAGAAGTCATCAGCAGTGAAACAGTGGACACTGAGAAACCTCAAGTTTGGCCAGACAAGCCAAATGACTGAACAAGTGCAATAGTGGCAAGTCTGCTCTGGGGGAAACCAACTGCTCTCTAATTGGACTGAAGGCCCACTCTGTGGGAGGGAATACATGCCTAGTACTGAAAACCTAATCAAAAGCCTATGGCAGGGGAGGTCATGAGCCTTAGGGTTATAAAGCCTGTTCTTGTCTGGATAAATGCATATATTACTCTCACCAAATTGCCCTGAAAGCATATATAAATTAGACCTCAGTAAACATTAATGGAGAAAACCTTTCACAGATGTCCATTACCTTTCCATGTAGCCCCTAGTTCCTCTCCTGCTTGCTTTCCAGCACTCTTGCTCAGCCTCTCCCACCAGGACTGGGCATGACCTGCCTAACCCACCTCCACATATTGACTCATGTCTCTTCAATGTCCAGATTGGCTCTTGCTAAACTGTTCAAACCTTTCCTGTTACTTTTCTGGAGAGCCTTTCTTTCTAATCACTGAACTCTAGAAAATATTGCTTCTTCTATTTTCCTCTTTTTTTTTTTTTTTGCTTATAGCAGTTATGTAGAATTTCAAAATGCAATGCAATGAGATATCTCTTGCTTTATTTTAATTTCTACATCAGTATTTTCACTTATTTTATTATTGTGTATGTGTGTACATGTGCCACAGTGCACAGGGAAAGGTCAGAGGACAACTTTTGGGGGGTCAGGCCGGGCCTTGCACCTCCTTTGTTTCAGGGTTTCTTTCTCAGTCTCACCATGGTTGTTGACTGCTGTGCCAGCTGAGAACTTCTGGGCTTCACAGACATTCTCCTTTCTCTACCTTCCATCTCACAGTTAGCGTGCAAGGATTATAGAAGTCCAGCACAGCTGCCAACTTTTTATGTGGGGTCTGGTTGATCAGCCTGGTACTCAGGCTTGAGTGGTAAGCACTTTATTCACTGAGCCAATATTTCACTTTTCATATGTGCTCATCTTATTGTCCTAGGAAAGATTAATTTTCTCCAGGGCTAGGGGTATATATTGTACATTTTTACATCTCTCCTAGCGTCTAGCACAGGGCTATAAACACAGTTGGCTGTCAATAAGTATTTGTAGAATGAAGAATAAGATGATAAATCATGTACACATTTTAGAAAGAAGAAATTGGAGGTTTTGAAGCAGAGAGAAAGATTTTCTATATAAGTAAGAATTATTAGAACAGAACCCACCAATGAATATACTGAATTAACATGAGTTTCTAGTCATTTTTAATCTGTGCTTTATAAAGAATGTCCATTATAATGAAACCAAAACAATTTAGAAAATTAATCCACAAGACATTTGGAGCTGCTGAGAACAATATATAATTGGAATATGGTAATTTTAAGCCCTAGTGATTCTTAAATTTATTCCCACGGACTTATTGCTAGGGATCCTGACACTGTCCCAGGAAGCAATATCTTGCACTATATATGGCATTCTTCATATTGTCTTCTCTCCTTGACTGGTGGTGTCAAGATAACAAGCACTCTGCAATTCTAGGTAGGATGTACATTCTGCAAACAGTAGGAATGAATTCAGCTGTGACATATGCTACACATTTCTTATGCACAGCTTGTTAGATTCTGATCTGCCATTTTCCCCCAAGGAATATAGACTCCCAGTGTGGCAAAAAAGTGACTATTTTATTTTAAAGGGCATGCTATTTGTTAAAAAAAAAAACAGGGTCCCAAATGAACCCATCTGTAAGTCATATATGATCTTTCTTCTACTTACTCATCAGAGGAGTTGATTTCTGATAAGTTTTCATGGCATCAAATTTATTTTATCACAGAGAAAAATGTATGTCCAGAAATTAGATGCCTCACATACCCACTCAACTTGTGGTAATGAGGGCTGTTCTTACCAATTTATTCTGCTGCCTGACAGACAAGAGGGCTGTTTGTTTTATCACTGTTGCTCACAGCTATCATCCCTCCCTCCAATTTGATGTCTACCACAGCAATATACATAGCAAATTTCTTCAGAGACTAAAATTATTCATCTTTCCAGAGGCACAGGACCAGTAACAGCTGAGTGTTATAGACAAGAAAACAGTTTATAAGTTTATCTCCAAAGTGAAGACTAGTATGTCCTTTTTGGAGGAGTAAATCTAAATTATCATTTACTAGCTGATTTCATATGTATCAAAAAGATGACATAAATGTATTTGATTCAGACACAGAAATTCTGTTTTTGTATTGTCACATGGAAAATAGCAGGTGATGCATTCTGTTCATCAGACCATGCCATGTTTTGGAGGTGTGCTCTGAGGCCTTATCTTGTTTCCATGGGTTATGAATTACTCTTAAATTAATATCACCACTACTGCTGTTGGGAGCAGCTGATTTCATAATATTTTTAAGACCATTGCTTGAACAAGGCATTCAAGATGTTATTTCCATTAGAGTTGAGGGCTTAAAATGTCCTCTGTGTCATGTATCTTGGTTTCTCAGAAAATCAAGATACATGCAATTGGCTTTTTGTGTTGAGGTGTTGTGGTGCCTGCAATGCATTTTCTGCATTCTCTCTGTAATATTCTGTTCATTTTTACTTAAGAGAACTTGTTTTCCCACTGAAGCATTTGATGTTACTTAATGCCAAGTAATAAAATGACTCTGCTCAATTATATCCTGATTTGTCTTAGTTAAGGCTCTTTAGAATCTAAAGAACTAACTTAAGCTAGCTTAAATAGAGAGGGGCTCTTTTGTAAGAATGTCATGTCATTTCATGGATATGTACAAATTTGGAACTGAGGGGAATAATTTGTACTTCATGCATGTTTCTGGGTCATAAGATCTCTTTCCCCCCTCTCACCCACTCTGCTTTCTCCTCGTCTGCTTATTCTCACTCTGACTTTGCTCTATTGTCTCTCACACACATCTTCAAGCTGCTATGAATATGGGAGCAGTGATATTATGTGTGCTCTTGAGTAAACACCCATCTTCTAGTTGCAATATAGAATTTCAGCTCTGTAAAAACTACAAGTAAAGCAATTTTTGGAAGTATCTGGATCCGAGGCAAGCAGTGTATACGCCCTGTGCTTCAAATCACTGAGACCTAGCCACATTTGTAGCCAAATATTTTTTATTAAAGACTTTCATATGTGAACATGTTATAATTTGATCATACTCCTTTCCCATTATCCTCTTTTTTTAATTTTTTTGTTCATTTTTATTTATTTATTTGAGAGTGACAGAGAGAGGAAGAGGCAGATAGAGAGAAAGAGAGAGAATGGGCTCGCCAAGGCTTCCAGCCACTACAAACGAACTCCCTTGTGCATCTGGCTAACGTGGGTCCTGGAGAATCGAGCCTCGAACCGGGGTCCTCAGGCTTCACAGGCAAGTGCTTAACCGCTAAGCCATCTCTCCAGCCCCCATTATCCTCTTTTATCTCCTCTCCCTCAATTCCATTCCACTGAGGACGCTCCTGTTTCTAGACAGTTCTTCCTCTGTGTTATTGTTTCATTCCATTTGTCCTCTGTCCTTCATGTCAAAAGGTTGGTGGGCTCAGAACAGTGCAGGTCTTGTCAGGGTACGGCAAGTACTGTGGGGTCATGAATGAACCAGTTGGTTCATGTCAGGAGGGCAGTTCCCCAAAGTACTTCTCCCTATCCCGTGGCTCTTTCTTTCCTTCTGCCCCCTCTTGTGCAATGTTCTCTGGGCTCTTTCGGATTTGATAGATGTGTCTCAGTGTTAGACTCATGACAGCCTCTTGTTTTCATCTTTAATGAGTTTTGAGTCTCTTCAGTTTCTACCACCATCTCCGTTGAGAAGCTTCTCTGGCTAACAGTGAGAACAGCACTGATATTTAATCTTCCACTTCCTCTGCAATGTTCCCTGAGCCCTGGAGGATGTGATAGGATGACTAATTTAGTTCTAAGTGCTCAATTTTCTTTTTAAATTAACATTATGATGAATCTTAGGTCTCCTGAGTATTCACTGCCATATGCAAAAGAGAAGCATCTCTAACCACAAGTGAAAACAGCATTAACTAATGGGTATAAACACATACATTTAGCATGTGTTTGGTGGGCATATTATGTCAATTTAACCAAGGAAGAGTGGAAACATCCCTTACAAGTCATAGGGTTTTGATTCAGTTCTCAGTACCAGGCATAAATCCTCTCTCATTCAGCAGGTTTCATACTCAATCAGACAGCAATTAATTACCTCTATAATCTCTGTGACACTATTGCACCTGTGGGAATGTCTTACCTTGATGGTTGATTTTGTAGCTTGCAACATCCACTGCTTGTTAAGACAGATGATGACTTTTCTCTCCCACACCTCACATAGTGCTTTCCATCACTATGGCAGGTGGCCAACAGGGCAGTGGCTTTCATCTCTGCTCCATCTTGATTTCTCAATGTCTCATGACCACAGCTATAATGTCACCAGCAAAAGGGTCTTACCGTCTAGCTCTGGTGAGTAACCAACAGCCTTGGCAATGGCATGAATTGTTTGGGAAGTCTCACTGGCCCTCCTGGCTGTGCTGACACATCCCCAGCAAGGCGATTTACTTGCAAGAATATATGGCTTTAGGATAAAGCTTTCTTTTTTTTTTATTTTTTTTATTTTTATTTTTTGGTTTGTCGAGGTAGGGTTTCACTCTTCCAGGCTGACCTGGAATTCACTATGGAGTCTCAGGGTGGCCTCGAACTCTTGGTGATCCTCCTACCTCTGCCTCCCGAGTGCTGGGATTAAAGGCGTGCGCCACCACGCCCGGCGCAGGATAAAGCTTTCTTTACCCCAGTAGTGTGCTTCTGCCCAAACTCTCTCCCTTAATTAGCTAATGAAGGGGTAGGTTTTTATAACACTGATTTTAATGTCTTTGGTTTTGTGTATACCTCCTCCTCTCCTTCCCTTTCTCCTGTCCCCCCTTAGACCTTTCTATCTCCTGTATTCTGTCCCTATACTTTTCTGTCTACTAATCCTTTCCTAATCTCTCCTTGCTTCTCTTCCCTCCAAGTTTTATTCTAATTTCCTGGTCTCTAGTACTGAGTCTTACTACAATTTACAAACAAATGTAAGTATTCCAAGGTAGGATCTACATATGAAAGAGAACTTGCAGCATTTGTCTTTCTGAGCCTGACTTACCTCATTAGTATACATTTTTTCACAATCTATCCATTTTCCTGTGAATGTCCTATTTTCATTTTTCTTTAGGCTGAATAAAACTCTGTTGTATATATGTATCATATCTTCATTATCCATTCATCACTTGCTGAGAACCTAAGCTAATTCTATTTCTTAGCTATTGCTAATAGAGTAGCATCAAATAGGGCTGAGCAAGTATCTTTGTAGTAAAGTGTAAGGTCTTTAGGGTATATGTGCAGTATATATAGGAGTGGAGACCTATTTTTAAGTTTTTGAGAACTTCCATACTAATGATCATAGTGGCTGTACAAGTTTAACCTTGTTCATCAAGAGTGAGAAAGGGTTCCTCTTTCTCCATACTCTCACAAGCATTTGTTGTCATGTTTTCCTTTGATGATAGGATTGAACTGAAAGTAGTTTTATTTTACATTTCCCTGTTGGTTAAAGATGCTTATTGGCCATTAGAATTACCCCCTTTGAGAACTCTCTGTTTATTTTCCAGCCCCATTTTTTGACTGGGTTAGCTGACTTAAAAAAATTTTTTTTGTTTATTTTTATTTATTTATTTATTTATTTATTTGAGAGCAACAGAGAAAGAGAGAGAGAGAGAGAGAGAGAGAGAGAGAGAGAGAGAATGGGTGCCTCAGGGCCTCCAGCCACTGCAAACACTCCAGATGCATGCACCACCTTGTGCATCTGGCTTACATGGGTCATGGGGAATTGAGCCTCGATCTGGGGTCCTTAGGCTTCACAGGCAAGCGCTTAACTGCTAAGCCATCTCTCCAACCCAGTTGACTTTTTTTATTGGTTAGTTTTTAAAAAAAAATTTATTTACTTATTTATTTGAGAGCGACAGAGAGAGAAAAAGGCAGAGAGAGAGAAAGAGAGAGTGGGTGCACCAGGGCTTCCAGCTAACGCAAATGAACTCCAGATGCATGCACTCCCTTGTGCATCTGGCTAACATGGGTCCTGGGGAATATGAGCCTCGAACCAGGGTCCTTAGGCTTCACAGGCAAGTGCTTAACCGCTAAGCCATCTCTCCAGCCCTATTGGACAGTTTTTTGAGTCTGTCTTTCTTTCTTTCTTTCTTTCTTTCTTTCTTTCTTTCTTTCTTTCTTTCTTCTCTTGCTTATTCCAGATATTAAACCTCTGGTTAAAGTATAGCTAGCAAAGATCTTCTCCTATTCTGTAGGTTGTCTATTGACTGTGTTGACAGTTTCCCTTAGCTGAACAATAGCTTTATAGTTTCATGAGGTCTCAATAGTTGAGTGTTTGTCTTATTCCCTGGGCTCCTGGAGTTGTGTTCAGAAAGTCCCTTTACCTACTTTTTTCTTGAGTTGTTTCAGAATTTCAGATCTTAGTATTGAAATATTTGATCCATTTGGAGCAATTGTTTTGTGCAAGGTGAGAGAAAAGGGTCTAGGTTCATTCTTCTACATGTAGTTATCCAGTTTTCCCAGGGCCATTTGTTGAAAATGTCTTTTCTCCAATGTGTGTTTTTGGCCTGTTTGTGGCTATAGTTACTTGAACTAATTGATTCAAGCATCTGGTTTAAAAATATTTATTAACTTTTTTATTTGCACATCAGAGTATGGACACTCCAGGCCTCCTGCCACTGCAAATGAACTCCATATGCATGCATGCACGCATGCTCTACTTTGTGCATCTGGTTTTATATGGGTGCTGGGTAATAGAACCCGGGTCCTTAGACTTTGCAATCAAGAACTTTTAACTGCTGATCCACCTTTCCAGCCCCTATGCATATGATTTTGTGCCAGTACTATGCTGTTTTCATTAGTATGACTTTGCAGTATAACTTAAAGTCAGGGATAGTGATACCATTAGCAGTATTCTTATCTTATTTATTTAAGAGAGAGAGAGACAGAGAAAGAGAGAGAGAGAGAGAGAGAGAGAGAGAGAGAGAATGGGCACACCAGGGCCTCTAGCTACTGCAAATGAACTCCAGATGCATGCACCACCTTGTGCTCCTAGCTTACATGGGTCCTGGGGAATTGAACCTGGGTCCTTTGGCTTCACAGGCAAGTGCCTTAAACACTAAGCAATCTCTCCAGCCCAGCAGTATTCTTTTCTTTAAAAAAAATTATTTGCAAGCACAGAGAGCAATAGAGAGAGAAAAGAGAGACAGACAAAGAAAATGGGCAAGGCAGGGCCTCTAGCCACTGCAAACAATGTTCAGATACATGTACCACTTTGTGCATCTGGCTTATGTGTGTATTGGAGAATCAAACCCATGTCATAAGTCCTTGCAAGCAAGTACTTTAACTGCTGAGCCAAGTCTCCAGCCCCAGCAGTGTCCTTTTTGTTGAGGACGTTTTGGCTATCAGAAGACTTTTGTGCTTGCTTACATATGAATTTTAAGATTTTTTTCTATTTCTGTGAAGAATGGTGCTAGAATTTTGTTTGAAATTGCATTGAATCTGTATATTGCTTTTGGTATGATGGTCATTTTCACTCTATTAATTCTTTAAGTTCATGAGCACAGTAGAACTTTTCATCTTCTGACGTCTTCCTCAGTTTCTTTATTCATTGTTTTAACATCTTCATTGTAGTAGTTTCACTACTTTATTTAGAGGTTCTGAAAGATATTTAACTTTTTTGTAGTGATCAAATATTTTTTCTTCTAATGTCATTTATTTATTTAGGAGGGAGGAAGAAAGAGAGAGAGATTGGACTGGAGAGATGGCTTAGTGTTTAAGGCACTTGCTTGCAAAGCCAAAGGACCTAGGTTTAATTCCCCAGGACCCATATAAGCCAGATGCACAAGGTGGCACATGTGTCTGAAGTTTGTTTGCAGAGGCTGGAGACCCTGGCATACCCATTCTCTTTCTATTAGCCTTTCTCCCTTTCTGCTTCTTTCTCTCTCTCTCCCAATAAATAAATGAAAATATTAAAAAAGAAAGAGAGATATAGGTAGAGAGAGAGAGACACACACACAGACAGACAGACAGAGAGACACAGAGGGAGAGAGAGAGAACCAGACCTCTTGCTATTGCAAACGAACTCCAGATTCATGCACCACTTTGTGCATCTGGAACTATATGGGTATTGGGGAATTGAGGGTAGGCTAACAGGCTTTGCAAACAAGTGTCTTTAACTACTGAGTATCTCACCAGACCAGGAGCCAAATATTTTAACTGTCAATAGTTATGCAATGAGCTAGGAGGTCAGGGCTTTGATGCAACTTTTCCATTGCAAGCTAGAACTCTAGCTCCCATAATGCAAGTTTAGTTAAGCCCTGTTGTTTCAGAAATAGGCAATTGAGATTTTGCTTTTGCTTTCAGTAAGTACATTCTAAGTGAAATTGGAGCCATGTGTCTGGACTGGAAAATAGGTTAGATACAAAGCCTGGAATCCAGTCCCTAAATAGCCTAGTGAGGAGAGGACACCGTGCTGTTGGGACACTGTGCTGTGCAGGAATTTAGTCCTAATTTGCATGCTTGTATCATGCTATGTTGAAGAGCATGTGCTCACCTGTCTTCCTAAAATGAGATCAAGATCTCTGAGGGCATTATGGTACACTAGTGGTCTATGGATCCAGTATCCAACCACAATGCCTGACCCATAGTATATAGAGGCATCTGCTAAATCAGAGAGTGAATTGTATGAGGAAATTTCTCTGCCTATATCGGCATGAGCATCTCAGGAAGAGCTTTTCTCCAAAATCTTCCTGTGTGTGTAGAATAGAGATTATTCACTATCTTAGTTAATATTTAAATGTGTTTCTAAACTTAAGTGATTTCAGAAAGTGTTTTTCATTTCATTGTCATTGTACATCTTCTAGTTATCTCTTTGTCTTCTGAGTTAAAAGAACACCTTCCCAAGTGTTTAGAAGATTTGGAAGCCCATTCTCTGCCATGTTGTTCTTAAACTGTTCCACACCATTTTCTACCATAAGGCTTTTTTTCCCTTTTTTTAAAAAATTATTTATTTATTTATTTATTTATTTTATAAAGGATGTAGTCTTATATCCACTCTCCCACACTCCCAATTTCCCTTCTCAGTGGAGTTATTAGTGTTTGCTATGGGGTAATTAAGGCCTAAGTCATTCTCTGTGTGTGGGGTTGTGTACCTTAGGATATTCCTACCCATCCTTTGGCTCTTACATTCTCTCCACCCCTTCTTCTGCAGTGATCCATGAGTCTTGGTGAGTGAGCCTGTTAGCCCTCTGATTTAGTGTTGAGATCTCTGCATCCTCTAGATTTCTACTTTGATGGGTTTTAATTAACCACAGTGTCTGATGCCTTTTCCTGGAGCTGTTTGTCAAGCTAGCAGTGTGAGCAGTACTTATGTTGCTGCTTCCTCTGCAATTTCTCCTGGGTCCTGGCTGGTGTGGTAGAGGTAGCATGTCTTATGGTAGGCTGTTGGTTATCTTTTGTTGCTGTATTGATGGATCTTGGATCTCCCCTGTATTCTCTGTTATTTGTTTGATCTGCACTGTGGTATCCACAGTTACATACTTGGGGAGAGGGAGAAACTGCCTTCCCAGGCCTCAGGTGACATATTTCATGTCATATCTTTTCCTTAAGAAGACTTGACTTTTGCTTTCCTTTTTATAAAAATCAAACATATTAGCCAGGCGTGATGGTGCATACCTTTAATCCCAGCACTCTGGAGACAGAGGTAGGAGGATTGTCATGAGTTCAAGGCCACCCTGAGATTGCACAGTGAATTCAGGTCAGCCTGGGCTAGAGCGAGACCCTACCTCAAAAAAAAAATCAAACATATTTATTATAGATGTTTTAGAGGGGAAGATAATCAGAAATGATATACTAATGTGCTATCATTCCCATCACCCAGATATAACCATTTTCTTCCAGCTTCCCCCCCCCCACATAAGAATGTTAAACAAAAACCACATAACATTTTTTTTCACAGATATCCCAAATGGTAATGGCCCTATTCAAACTCAAATCCTGCTGAGTTAGGTAAGCATCCTGCATCTCTAACATACAAGGCCTCTTTGATGGTTGGGTACATGACTCACTCTAATTTTACTCTTAAGATTTAAGTTTCATTTTGCTACATTAAAATATTATGGCATTTTTTTGTCTGTTGCTTTATTTTATGTATTCATTTAGTATAAATTGAGAAGCTAATTGACAGTCTTTTGACTCCCTGGGCGTGGGAATAGCAATGTTAACAAGGCGGGAGAGCAGGCAGGGCTGTGAGCAGCCTTTTCAATAGAAACACATTAAGTACTAAATGTCTTTTTAAAATCTTTCCAAATGACTTGTAGAAGTGGCACAAAATTGATGATTTTTGAGAGGCGAGATGGAAAGTCAAGGAAGGCAAAGCCCTAGGTGGCAGGGGAGCCCCATGGGGAGCATGCCCAGACCTCACGCTCCTGCTTTGGCATGGCCACTGGTTTCAGAGGCAGAGGTGTGAAGTAAGATAAAGCTGGGCTCATCTGCAATGGTGACCTTTAAATATGGCAGGCCAATCTGAAATGAGAAATAAAGCCTATCTCAAAGAGGGAGATGGCCAGATGATCTGCCTAGAATGAAAACATTGTCAACAATGTCTAATGTCTGCCTCCCATGTTCTTTTTAAAAGACAGTGTTTTACTTTGTAGCCCAGGCTAATCTGGAACTCATGATATAACTCAGGCTGCCATCAAACTCTGCAGTCCTCTTGCCTCAGCCTCCCTAGTCTTGGAATTACAAGTGTAAGCTACCATGTATGGATTTCCCCTGATTATTTTTAGCTACAAGTTAGCACATATTTGGACCCTAAGTCAAGAAAGACAAGGGGGGGCAGAGAATATGGATATAATTGGAAAAAGAATGGTAACATTGTAAAGTAAGTTAAGATACAAACATACTAGAGATTTCCAAGGCTGGTATATTTATGTGGGATCTGGAGAGCCAAATATGGGTCCTGATGCTTTGCAGGCAAGCACCTCAAGTGCTAAGCCATCTCTCTAACCTTCTCTCAACATTTTGATGAGTCTTGGCTCTCCCTGGTATACACTACTGTCTGCAAAAAGCAGGTTCTGTAACCAAAAGTGAGAGTAGTATTGATCAAAGGGGATAAACATGTACATTTAAAAGGTTTTTAGATGGGCAAAACCTTTCCTTTTAGCCAAAGAACAGTGGAAGCTTCCCCCTAGGGTCTATGACCCTCCAAGCCATGGGCATTATCTTTGTTCTCAGTACCAGGCATGAATTCCCTCTAGTGTGGAACCTGTTGGGGCTGATTCGCGTATGATGAAGTGGCCCCAGTTCAACTGTGAGGGCACATACACCTCTGATTTTGTAGACCAGGATATTTGTGTTACATGGGTGACACAGGCAGGGTGAGGGGTGCATGGAGTGGGTGATTAGCATAAATTCACATGTGGGAAAGCTACTTGGGAAGGGGCATGCTGAGCAAGCCACTGTGCCCAGGCACACTCATAGTGGCATTGGAGGGCCGAACATGGTGGGGAGGAGGACAGAGGGCAGGGGGCAAGACACATAGAACCAGGTGAATCATGTGGACTGACATGCAGCAACAGCAGCAGTGACACAGACAAGGAAGAAGGTCATGAAGCCAATTGGTGTTCACAAACTCATAAGTGGTGGAGGCTTGGCTACTCAAAGCATTTTAAACAAAAGTATGTACCTGAAAGGTATCAGATTACATTTGAAATACAATTGGTAACCTATTGGAATCAAATGAACGTTTTTTTAGAAAGCATGAAGAATTCCAGGAGGAGTGCTGTCCCTGTGTAAGACAGTTCACACTCAATGAGAAATACTCTTCTTCATTATGTTCTGAACATGTTTCCAAGGTCCATTTCCTATTTAGTCCTTATTTTTCACTAGTGATGAAACACAGATCTCTCTCTCTCTCTCTCTCTCTCTCTCACACACACACACACACACACAAATGTCAAGAAGAAAATATATGAGTAAACAAAAAGTCAATTTTTTTTCATTTTTAAATCTTTCACTGTTGCCCATATAAAAAAATTTCTCTTGTCCTTGTGCAGCAACATCTTCAGCAGTAGCAAATAATGGTGATTTCCTTCAGCTTCTAATCTGAAATCTCTGCTTATCAATTTATCAACAGCACTACTTCCCATAATCAGTGATGATTACTGTCAATCCTACACACAATTTTTGTCAATAATCAAGTTTTCTTCTAAATTGGTGAATGACAGTTCATTGCTGGTAATTGTCTTATTTTTTATTAGAAAAGTTTTGCTGTATTTTTTCTTTTACCCCCCTTGAGACAAGGACTATAGCTCTTAACAATAATAGTATTAATAGCTCACATATTAAAAATTAGTCAGGTTATAGAAGATATGAACTTAGAACTAAACTCAATAATAAAGGATTGTTATTCATGGGAAAAGCAGACTAAAGTAGCAAATAACTCAAAGGGCTGTATAACTAATCCCAGGTATTGTTAAGCTATAAAGAAGGATAAAACCATGTTAGTACAGAGAAATGGATCATGTTAGAGACCACTATGCTAAGCCTAATAAATCAGAATCTGAAAAATAAGCATTGCATGATTTCTCTATGTAGAATCTAGAAGGAAAAAAAGTAAAAGAGAGATGGCATGAAAGTGGAAGGGCTACTTGAAAAGAGAAGAGGCTTGGGGAGGGGAGACAGAGAAGGGTACTGGGATACATGACACAGTGACAGCAAAGCTCCATATTCTGTGTAGTTAATGTGTAGTAGTACAAGAATGACTGGATATCAGCTCAAGACAAAACTAGGCAGTTGGTATCTCTGATCGTTAGTCTTTATTCATTCATTGTCAGCCTGACTGAATTTAGAATTTCTCAGGAGATAGAAAGGATATCTGTGAGAGTGTTCCAGAGAGGACTAACTGAGGGAGGAAAACACACCCTGAGTGTGGGCAACACCATTCCATGAACTGGTGGCCAGGATGAAATAAGAGAAAGAGGAGAATGGCACAGAGCACTGTTGTTTCATTCTTTCTTTTCCTCTCTAATATGACATGAACTTCTCTTCATGCTTTATCCACTACGATGGACTAAGCCATCTGAAACCATGAGCCAAAATAACCCTTTCTCCTTTAGGCTGTTTCTGCCCAGTATTTTGGCAAGGCATTGAGAAAATAACTAAATAATATCAGAAGAGTAATTCCAACTGTTCCATAAATACTTAGAGGTTCAAAACCAGTATTGGGAAACATAAATGAAAACCATAATAGGATATAATTTTATATACCCAAGAAGGGTAAAAATCAAAATATTGGTCAGTACTAATCTAGGACATAGGTAATATGTTATCCCTTTATCTTCTATTTGGAGAAAAACCAAAGAAAAAGACAAGATAAACAGAAACTTCAGGAAGGTAGTTGTATCTGAGTGGACAGTGAAGGTAGAATTTTGATCATTAATCCTTGAACCCATGTATTCTGTGTATACTTTTATAGGGGTGTTATAGTTTATAATCAAAAATATTAGTGACAAAGGCTGGTATCAGCTTATATAAAAAGCCATTTTGATATTTGGTAGGAATTGCATTATGGTTCACAGAAAAGCCCTGTGCTATTAACATTCTTTTTATCTTCTTTGTGCTTTTTCTACTGACTTTCTGGGCCTATATGCCAGTCAGTTACACAAAACATACATATTAAATTCCAAAATCCAAATTACCTTGTTACCTGCAAACCTTCTTAAGGCAAAATATTCCTAGTGTTGAGTAGTAGTATGGTCTAATATTACTTAAATGTCCCAAATATTTAGTTAGGCAGTGGGTTTGAGGGTTTTTCAGTTTTGTCTAGCATAATTTCTCCCATAAATATCATGTTAATGTATCCTAATGTGCACATGCAGTTTCTAAAGTATGATTTTAGATTTCTTTTAAGATAATTTCAATCTCTTTTGAAAGCTTAAAAAAATGAAGATGAAGTCACCTTTTCTCTTGTGATTATTACCAAAGCCCTTACTAATGCCTTCTTCAGGCAAGCCTGATTCTGTGAAGACACTGCAGTAATTTATGAAGTCAACAAATGAACGTTTGCTTTACTTGGCTATAATGAATCACTTCAAGTTTCTTTCTATTCCTACAGACTTCTAGGACCATCTGTCTTCTATTTGAGTGGAATCTATGTTGTCTGACTGCATACTGTATAGCAGCCGTGCTGACTGTGGCTGTTAGTCATTGGCTGCAGGCTTATTTTAAACCTCTCTCCAGGATTGCTGGGTGAGGACATTTTTCCTTTGTCCCTAATCTCCATACCTTGAACCTCAGTACCTTAGATTTTATTTTGGATTTCATTTTTAACCCCATCAAAGTAATTTTTCTCCTATAACAATTCTGTCTGTTCCATTGCTCCCTTTATCTCTACCCTTTCCTCTACTTTTCTTTAAAAACAGACAATAAAATTTCTCCTTTATTTCTATAGCAAACCACTTAGATTACTATGAATTTCAGACTTCCCTTCCAGCTTGATATCCAGTGCCACAGCCGCCTGGCAGCTTCTCAGAGCTCATTCTTATCTCTCTCCTTTCTCCAGCTGTGTTTGGCACTCACAGGTCTGCTCACTGCTCCTCAAGGGCATGAGTCCTCTTTGAGGCTTTGCACTGGTCTTCTTCTCACTCCAAAGCTCTTCTCCCACATATTCACAAGTCATAATGATTTGGCCATCTTATCAAAAAATTCAAAATAGTGACCTCCACCAGTCTCTTTGGACTGATTATTTTATTTATTTATTTATTTATTTATTTTGGTTTTTCAAGGTAGGGTCTCACTCTAGCCCAGGCTGACCTGAAATTCACTATACAGTCTCAGGGTGGCCTCAAACTTACGGCAATCCCCGTACCTCTGCCTCCCAAGTGCTGGGATTAAAGGCGTGCGCCACCATGCCCAGCTGATTATTTTTATTTTATATTTCTTAGGAATAGCTAGCATAGGCTTATTGATTGTCTGTAAACACAATAAAAAAGAGATTGTTTCCAGTCTGCTCACCGTTAGAGTACAGCCTGGTCCATAGTTGGGTCAACCAACAAATGCTGTGACTACCCTGTCTAAGAACTGCAGAGTTGCCCTGCTTCCTGATCGCCTTGTCCATCACTATGCTGCATTGGTTCCTCTGACATGCCTTTCTTTCAGCCTTCCTGATACACTCAATCTCTCAGCACTCTTCCTCTGTCCTTGCCAATCACAGGCTCTTTCAAGGCTCAGTTCTGGCTTCTAAAAATTTCTTTTTCATTGCTCCTAACCTTGGAGATTTAGTTTAGTTTTTATAAAAGAAAACTGGTGAATGAATAACATAAAATTTACCACCTGAACAACTTAAAAAGCACAGTTAAGAAGCTGGGTGTTGTGGTGCATGCCTTTAATTCCAACACTCCAGAGGCAAAAATAGGAGGACTGAGATGAGTTAGACAACAGCCTAGGACTACAGAGTGTCAAGTCAGTCGGGGCTAGAGTGAGTCCTTACCTCAGAAAAACAAAAACAAGGGCTGGAGAGATGGCTTAGCGGTTAAGCACTTGCCTGTGAAGCCTAAGGACCCTGGTTTGAGGCTGGATTCCC
Source organism: Dipus sagitta (assembly GCA_036346955.1). NCBI lineage: Eukaryota > Metazoa > Chordata > Mammalia > Rodentia > Dipodidae > Dipus > Dipus sagitta. Next base: position 29,434,229 of record CM070788.1, read on the forward strand.
CAGGACCCAAGTTAGCCAGATACACAAGGGAGCACACATGTCTGGAGTTCGTTTGCAGTGGCTGGAGGCCCTGGCACACTCATTCTCTCTCTCTCTCTCTATCTGCCTCTTTCTCTCTCTGTCTGTTGCTCTCAAATAAATTAAAAAATAAAAAATATTAAAAAAACAAAAACAAACAGAATAACAACATAAAGAGAATTAAAAAATAAAATAAAATAAACAAAGGTACAATTCCACAGTGTTAACTATACCTAGTAGAGTGAAGTTTTTTTTTTTTTTTTTTTTTTTTTTTGTGACCGGTTTGTTTCACTTAGCTCAGTAATCTCATTGTTCAACCATGTGGTAACACATGACATAATATTCTCTTTAAAATTTTAAATTATTTATTTGTATGTGTGTGTGTGTGTAGGTGTGCCAGGACTGCTGCTGCAAAACATGTCAGACATTGTACCAGTTTTGCATGTGGCTTACTTGGGTGGCTGGTAAATTGAACTTTGGGCTGGCAGGTTTTGCAGGTAAGCACCTTTAATCACTGAGCCATCTTACCAGTCAACAAATTTTCTTCCTTTTAAAGGCTGATATCCCACTGTGTGTATATTTATAGCTATCTATATACCTTTCTTTATCTGTTTATCTGTTGATAGATGTTTGGGCTTCTTGCGTATTGTGAATAAGATGCTATTTTCATGTTGGGATAATACCTGGAAATGGAACTGCTGGACCACACAATGATTCTGCTTAGCTTTGTTTCTTCTTCTTCACAATATTCATACTATATTCCATATTGGCTGCATCATTTCATTTACTTTCCTACCAATAGTACATAACGTGTACATCCTCAATAACACTTCTATTTCAAACTAAGACATGTTTTGTGTATAAATCTTGGCAGCTGCTGGGAGGAGGGAGAGGGATGAAAGAGGAGAAAAAATCTTGCCCTTTGATGTAGGGTACAGAAGGCAAGCAGGTGCAGCAGTGGAGGTTTGCAAGCAGATGCTTAGGGTTATAGGGACTTAGGGAAGAGTTCAGAGAAACCGTGTCAGGACAAACATGCTTAAGAGTTTTGCTATGATCCAAAGAAGAAAGGGAGAAAAAGGAAACATGCTTTTTGAGTTCAAACTCAGAAAAAGTGGGCAGGCTTACAAGTGAGGGTCTGTGAGCAACTTCCAAATTTATCTTCTTTATGATCTATGGCTAGTGCTTTTACAACTTATCTATAAAATAAGTCCCTGTCTCTCTCCAAGATGCAGTGATATTATCTTATGTTTTTTCATAAAGGCATTGTAGTTTTAGCTCCACATTTAAAGCCTATGAGTCATCATATATTACTTTTTTGGTGTATGGTGTGAAATACTTTCCTTTTCTCATATGGATATCTGGTTCTTTTAGTGTTATTTGTAGAATAGGTTTTCATTTCCTTTCAAATACCTTGTGCCTTTGATTGAAATAAATTGACTCCATTTTTATCCATTTCTAGTTTCTATTGGATTCTACTAATCTACTAATCTGTCTAAACTTATACCAGTATCACCTTGTACCTACCAGTATCAGTGTTGATTACTGCAGTCTGCGGTACATGTTAATGTGCTCTTAACACAAAATAAGACATCATGACTGATTTTTAAAATTTTTTTTGCTTATTTTTATGTATTCATTTGAGAGTGACAAAAAGAGAGAGAGAGATAGAGAGAGAATGGGAATGCCAGGGCCTCCAGCCTCTGCAAACAAACTTCAGATGCATGCACCACCTTGTGCATCTGGCTTACATGGGTCCTGGGGAATCAAGCCTCGAACCTGGGTCCTTAGGCTTAACAGGCAAGCACCTAACCGCTAAGCCATCTCCCCATCCCACATCTTTGATTTTTAATAAATGCATAGAACTCTATATAATATAGTATAATTGCATAATATAATATACAAGTTACAACTTATGAAAAATTCTTATTATTACTTGCATAAAATTTATATTTTTTAAATAAATCACTTTTAAGTGACAGTGAAAAATCTTTGGGACTATCCTAAATTACTTTCTAAGAATAAATTCCAAGAAATTGAATGTATTTTCAAAGTTTTTTGGTCCTTTGATAATTTTTTTTTTTTTTTTTTGGTTTTTCGAGGTAGGGTCTCACTCTAGCTCAGGCTGACCTGGAATTCACTATGTAGTCTCAGGGTGGCCTCGAACTCACAGCGATCCTCCTACCTCTGCCTCCCAACTGCTGGGATTAAAGGCATGCGCCACCACATCTGGCTCCTTTGACAATTTTGATTATGTAGACACTGATACTTCATTTATTCACTCCCATTCCTGCTGAACCCCTTCTTCCCACCACTTCTCTTTGGTTATACCTGTGAAGAGAATCACTCTCTCTATCCCAGAAATTATTCACTGCCATTAGCAACTGAGGGAAGGATGGGCCTCATGAGTCCCTACCCCATCCATAATAGAATGTTAGCTAGCCTATCTTTTTTAGGTTAGTACAACTATCATGAGTTTATGTGTGCAATGGTCATTCGTGTGCAGATGACATTGTTCCATAGTGCTCTTCCCCATTCTCTAGCTGTTTCTGTTCCCTCTTCTATGGTGTTCCCTGAGCCTTGGAAGGTATGATGTACATACCCCATACAGGGGAGGACACTCAACAGTCACTTATCTTCAGCACTTTGGTCAGTTATGAGTCTCTTCCTTAACCACTGCCAACTGCAAAAATAACAATAGCAGTAACAAAACCCCTAACAAACAATTACAACAGTGTGGTAGTTTGAATACCTGTTCCCCAATATATTTGGGAGTTTATTAAAACGTCTTAGATTTCCAGCCACCTGGCTGGAGGACATGTCACTGGGTGGATCTTAGGGTCCAGCCCTAAGGTGTGGTGGTGGATTTGAAATTTCAGTCTAAAGATATACAAAGTGCCAGAGTTCCACCTGTAATTCCTAAATGTGCTTGTGTGAGGTGGGGCTTTTGAGTATTTTGGCTTGGGGCTTCTCTCTCTCTCTGTTTGGTCCTTTCAGAAGGGGCCTGTTTCTTTTGCCATTATAAAACATCCCCCAGATCTATAAACTTCAATAAAAATCTCTTCCTCCATAACTGTGCCTCACCTAAAAGTTCATCTCAGCAACCTAAAACTGTCTACTACAAACAAAAATAACAAAAACGTTTTTCTGACTAAGGCTGAGAATGACACAAATTTGTGAGTATAAGCATAATTACTTCAAAAGCAGCTTCATACACCTGTATAGCAAACTAGCAGCAGTAAATTCCCCCTCTTAGAGACTATGACTTCCAGAGCCACAGGCTTTTGACCTAATTTACAGTACCATACATGAGTTTCTTGTAGAGCAGGTCTCAGATCAATCAAAAAGCAGATGATTACTCCAACAGCAGTCATGCCACTATTGCACTAGGACACATCTTGCCTGGCAGGTATTGTAGCACATATGGTCCATTAATGGGTGAGAAAAGTCTTCTTCAGAAGCCTGTTTGGCACTTTCTGGAGCTATAATAGCTAGCCATCAGGGAGGAGTCTTCCAGCATAGTTCCAGCTTGATTTCCCTTTGTCTAGCAACAGAAGTATTTGGCATCTTCAACAATAAGGTCTTATCATTCAGCACTGGTGAGAAACCAAGAACATTGGCAATAGCCTGCATTGTTTTGGGGGTCTATAGATTTTCTTGACCAACAATTTATATGGAAGGTATCACATATCTTTTTTTTTTTTTTTTTTTTTTTTTTAGTTTTTCTAGGTAGGGTCTCACTCAGCTCAGGCTGACCTGGAATTCACTATGGAGTCTCAGGGTGGCCTTGAACTCATGGCGATCCTCCTACCTCTGCCTCCCGAGTGCTGGGATTAAAGGCGTGCGCCACCACGCCCGGCTGGTATCACATATCTTGCATTGTTATTTTTTGTTTAATAAAAACCCATGGCTTCAGAGAATAGCTTTATTAATACATTCAGGATTCCTCCATTCATTCTCTCTTTTAATTATATCTTTAAATAGTTTATAAAGTAGTAGGTTTCAATATGGCTTTTTCATACCTCCCGAGTTTTGATTAACCTTCCCTCTCATTATTTTCTCCCACCCCCTCTCTTTCCATCCCCAGAACCCCATCCTTTTACTTTTATATCACTTGTGCTCTACTCTACCTCTTTCCCTTTAAGGATTCTTTCCTCCCCCTTGGCCCTTTTCTCACTTCCTGGTCTCTACAGATACTCCTAATCAAGCACATAAATATGAAAATTTGAAGATAGGATATGCACAGGAAAGATAACATATAATATTTGACTTTCTGAGGCTGGGTTACCTCACTCAGTAACATACTTACTGGTATCATCCATTTTCTTGTGAATTTCTTTTTCTTTACAGATGAACAAAATTCCTTTGTGCAAATGTATTCCATCTTCATTATTCAGTCATCAGTTGATGGGCATCTGGGCTAATTCCATTTCCTAGCTATTGTGAATAGAGAGATAATGAACATTGATGTATAAGTGTCTCTGTCTTTTGGGTATTTGCTCAGAAAAAGTATAGCTGGATGATATAGCAGTTCAATTTTTAGTTTTTTGAGTAACCTCCACACTAATTTTCATAATATCTATACCTATTTGCACTGCTACTAACAGTAAGTAAGGGTTCCTTCTTTCTCCACATTATTGCCAGCATCTGTTGTAATTTGAGAACTTTGTTCAGTTTCATAATCCACTTTATTTTTGAGGTAGGGTCTCACTCTAGCCCAGGCTGATCTGGAACTAATTCTGTAACTCCAGCAGAGTCTAGAACTCACAGGGATCCTCCTACCTCAGTCTCCTTGGTGCTGGAATTAAACACATGAGCCACCACATCCAGCTCATAACTCTTTAATTTGCATTTTGAGTTTAGTTTTTTAAAAATATATTTTATTTATTTATTTGAGAGAGAGAAAGAAGGAGGGAGGGAGAGAGAGAGAGAGAGAGAGAGAGAGAGAGAGAGAATGGGCACGCCAGAGCCTCCAGCCACTGCAAACGAACTCCAGATGCATGCGCCCCCTTATGCATCTGGCTTACATGGGTCTTGGAGAGTCGAACTGTGATCCTTTGGCTTTGCAGGCCAATGCATTAACCACTAAGTCATCTCTACAGCCCCTTGAGTTTAGTTTTCTTTTTTTGAGTTCTTTGATATAAATTCTCAGTCTGATGTGTAGCTGACAAAGATGCTCTCCCATTCTGAAAGCTGTCTCTTCACTTGAAGGATAGTTCCTTTGTACAGAAGTGTTTTGAAATAAATAGAATTCCTAAATTATAGTGAATCAATTCTTAGGAAACTTTATATATTGCCAGGCTATCCCATAAAGGCTGTTTCAGTTCAAACCTGCCTTCAGCAATAGATGAGAGAACCAGCAGTGTGTATTATTATTTAGAATGAAAACTGCAGCTGGGTGTGGTGGTGCATGCTTTTAATTCCAGCACTCAGGAGGGCAGAGGTAGGAGGATCACTATGAGTTCTAGGCCAGCCTGAGACTGCATAGTGAATTCCTGGTCAACCTGGGTTAAAGTGAGACCCTACCTTGAAAAACCAAACAAAAAACCCTACAATATAATTTAAATTAATGAACCACACTAGTTGTATCACTAGTGTGTATCATGTGCTTTTGCAGTTACCAGTGAAGCTGAATGAGTACTTACGCATATCAGCCATACAAATACAAATTTCCCATTGGAATTGCCTGTTCTTATCATTTCTCAGTGATGTCCACTTCTTTCAAAATGGGCCCAATTGTATTTGAAATGTTGAAGACCATTTATGAAGGCCAATTACAGAACAATGAAGTATTTTTTTTTCCAGAAATAGTATTTGTGAAATGAAACACACAAATGATGACATTATATGTTGCTAGTAAAATACTTTTATTCTTTGTAATGATACTATCACCTTGTCCCACCTTCAGCTCATTTTCCTTAGTTTTATAAGGAACTCGGACTCGCCTCTTCAGGGCTTTGGCACCACATCCATCTCTCCAGATGGCTCTGACGTGCTACTTTGCCCTTGCTTTGCCCTAAATATTTGTCATTTCTGTACATTTGGCCTCGTCTGTGTCTTTGTCATTCCTTGTTTGTCCCTTTTGAATTTCCCTTCCCACCAAAATTCCTTCTCACCTATCAGTCTTCTACCAGTATATTCTTTTGTTTACCCTTTCTTACTGAAAAATAGAATATGGAAAAATAGTGGAGGAAAAATGCAGAGGAAAATTACAAAATCACTTCAAAAATAGTAAGTGGGAAATTTTGTATCACTCAGGTGTTGTGCCTATTTCTCTTAATCATTTCAGCATCATGTTTAACCAGGAAATTTCCTTTTGTTCCCAGTGCCAGGAATAGTACTGCTTCTGACAGCTGGTTTGGTTTGTTTACGGATCTCGTGAATCGCTGAGATGGTCGTGCCCGCCTGTCTGAGCTGGCTGCTAGGCATCTCTCAGGCAGCTTTGCAGTCCATCTGGAGCAAGTGCATTGCATCTCAAGACACACTTCTTGGGCCTTAATCCCACTCTTATTTTTCATTGTCTTCATTTTCCTACACTTAAAAAAAAATCTTTCTACCACATATTGTCCATCTACCCTGACTTTTTCACCCTCAAAAAGTGAACTAGGGCTGGAAGGATGTCTTAGCAGTTAAGGTACTTTCCTGTAAAGCCAAAGGACCCAGATTCCATTCCCCAGAACTCATGTAAGCCATAAGGTGGCACATGTATCTGGAGTTCGCAGCAGCTAGAGGCCCTGGTACACCCATTCTCTCTCTTTCCCTCATTCTCTCTCTCTCTCTCTCCCTCATTCTTTCTATCAAATAAATACATAAAACTAAAAACAAAATACAGCAAAAAGTAAAGTAGAGGGCTTGCCTTGGTATGCATGAGGCCCTGGGTTCAATTCCTACTACTAGAAGGTGGTGAAAAGAAGTATGATTTTAGATATCTTTAGAACTGACTTAAAATCCTTTTTTTCAGAATAAAATGGATTTCCTTAAATAAATAGCCACTTCTTTTTTAGGAGAAAAACAAAATATGTCTTGGCTTAGTATCACAACTCAAGGTTCAACTACCAAGGTCTAAAAATTTTAAAGTAGTGCCTTATCTTCTAGTCCCCCACTCTTACTACCATTTGCAAGTGGAAAGAGGAGTTATGAAAAAAAATGAGTTGCGAGCCGGGCGTGGTGGCGCACGCCTTTAATCCCAGCACTCGGGAGGCAGAGGTAGGAGAATCGCCGTGAGTTCGAGGCCACCCTGAGACTCCATAGTGAATTCCAGGTCAGCCTGGGCTAGAGTGAAACCCTATCTCGAAAAAACCAAAAAAAAAAAAAAAAAAAAATGAGTTGCCTGAGAACTCAGACTGAGTCAGCGACAAGGATGTATCTCAGTCCTTTGCTTCAGCATGTTGCTATGAACCCAGTTCCCCTGCATTGGGTCCTAACAGCTTGAGCTGGTTAATTACTTCAAGAATTTATTCAAGGACACTGCTTTGTGGCAGCCATCTTGGGTTTTACATGTATGAAAAGTTGATCATTACAAAATTATTTTTGTTTTGCAATTATTTATTTATTTATTAGAAAACTTTGTTGAACAAAAAGTTGTTACTCCTTGACTTTTCCAAATCTTAACGCAGAATCAGGAAGAAACGCTGATTCTGTTTCTCCTCACGCCTCCAAGGAAGTGAAAAAGGGTTGCTACCTCAAAGGAAAATATGGTTATAAAGTATACATGGCATGTCAAAATGTAAAGAGATGCTCAGAACTTCCAAATTTGGCAAAAAATGATTTTTGGTTCAAGTTTTCAGAGGAAAATGAATAGTGTAACAGGACTTGAGGGAAGGAGAGGGCCCCTCCTCTGGCAGGTGTGGGGAGTCTCCTGAACCACTTCCATATCCATGATGAATATTGACAGGTTCCGTCATCTGTAGGAAACCACACCCATTGTGAGTTCATGAGTCTAACAGCCATGGAGCAGCACTGTGAAGCCCTTCTCACTCTCCTCCTGCTATTACATCCTCTCTGCACCTTCTTCTGTGAGACTGCCTCAGCCTTGGAGAGGATAATTAAAACATTTCAGGCCTTCAGCACACACTGTAGCAGCTGAGGTGTCCAGCATTGTGGACTGAGCAGCTACTGTGTTCTCCGGCCTCCAGTATGCACATCGCCAGTGTGACTGAACCCAACCCCTATCATGTAAGCCAATCCAATGAATATCCTTTTATAAAACAGTCTATTGATTCTAAATTGCATCACATTGACAATGAAACCAATCATTACAATTGGGTTGTAAAATTATGGTGCTTTTTAACTTTATTTTTATGGATTTAAAAATATTTTATTTGTTAGAGAAAGAAAGAGACAGGGAGAGAGAGAGAGAGAGAGAGAGAGAGAGAGAGAGAAGGAGGGAAAATGGGCATGTCAGGACCTCTTAGACACTACAAATGAATTCCAGATGTATTCACCACCTTGTCTGTCTGGCTTACGTTCTGGAGAGTCAAGCCTGGGTCCTTATGCTTCGCAGGCAAGAGTATTAAATGCCAAGGCATCTCTCCAGCCCTATTTTAATGGATATTTTATTTTATTCTAAATATCGTACAAATATAATAATGTGTAAAATAAAAGATTTAAATAATGGAGAAGGTGCCGGGCATGGTGGCGTATGCCTTTAATGCCAGCACTTGGGAGGCAGAGGTAGGAGGATTGCCATGAGTTCAAGGTCACCCTGACATTACAGAATGAATTCCAGGTCAGCCTGAGCTAGAGTGAGACCTTACCTTGAAAAATAAAAATAAATAAAGAAAGAAATAAATAATGGAGGAGGTGGAAACCTTCTGATTTTCCCTGTGTTTTATGTTCTGCTCATGAAAGGTTGTCAGAAGTTCTCATGAAATCAATACTCTCCAGTGTCTGGAGTCATGGGTTTAACACCTGAAGTTATGTCATGTGTTTTTTTATTTCATTTACTTAAAAATGATCACTTGCTTTCCATCAAGCAAATGAAGCTGAAAGAAGGCTGTAGTAGCTACTTTTTAGGTGTTGAGGCAGAATACCTGACAGAGCAACTTCTGGTATTTGTTTCTGGCCCACAGTGTTAGAGGACGCAGTCCGTGGTGGCAAGAAAGTCATGGTAGAGTTCATGGAAGTTGAGCCTGTGGTGGACTCCCCACATGGTAGCTGGACCAGAAACAGAGATCATGGTCAAGACCAGAGCAGTATAATAGTCAAAAACCACCCTTAGTTACCTACTTCTTTTGGCCAGATGCTACTGCCTAAAGCCTCAGTAGCCTTCAATATAGCAGCAAAAGCTGGGGAACAAATGGGAAGTCATGAGCCTGTCAGGAGCATGATAGATTGAAACCACAAGGCTACAAGAGGTATATGAAATGTTTGCTTCCCTCTTTGTCAAGCTGGTTGGCAAGTACTTGTAGTCTCAGCACTGGAGAGGCTGAGACAGGAAGATCATGACTTGAAGACCAGCCTATGCTGCATAACAAAAAATGACTCAAAAACAAAACCAAATATATGAAACACCCGTAGGGCATCCTTTTGCCTGCTATTTGCCTAATGTTGGAAAGAGGGGTGAATATCTACATCATTATAATTAATTAATTAATTATTATTATTTTGGTTTTTCAAGATAGGGTCTCACTCTAGCTCAGGTTGACCTGGAATTCACTGTGTAGTCTCAGGGTGACCTTGAACCCATGACGATCCTCCTACCTGTACCTCCTGAGTGCTGGGATTAAAGGAATGTGCCACCATACCCAGCTCATTATTAATTTTGATGTCATTACTTTTATGGATTTATTGGTATACTAACATTCATATTATTTTAAAAGTAACCTTGGAAAATTTTATTTAAAATTAAATGGTTATATTTAAAACATGAATTTTTAGAATAAAAGTTCTATTTGGGATTTTTTTGTATGTGTTTATAGTATACATCCATGTGTGTATATGTGTTCATATGTGTGTGGGTCTATGTGAATGTGCATGCATGTGTGTGCAAGTGCTTATGGAGGCAATCCTGGGTGTTTTCTTCAATTAATCTCCACCATATTTATTGAGGTAGGGTCTCTCACCAAACTGGTGCTCACCCATTTGGCTAGTCTAGCTAGCCAGATTGCCCTGGGAATCCTCCTATGTTGTAGTTAACTTTGCATTACTAGTACAAAACACCTAACCAAAAGCAGGTGATAAGAAAGGGTTTATGTGGCTTACTGTGTTGAGGAAAAGCTTTACCATGGCAGGGAGAAGCATGATAGAGCAGCTGAGCATCCCATTGTGTCACATATCAGCAGCAGGGAGGGAGCAGGGAGGGAGAGAGTGAACTATCTAGTACTAGCAACTTAGACTAATAAACCTCAAGGTCCTCCCCCAGTGACACCCTTCCTCTAGCAAGTTTTCACCTCCAAAACTGCCATCAGCTAGGGTCCAAGAATGCAAAACATGTGAGAGTATGGGGGACATCTTGCTCAAAGCACCACATTCTGTCCCTGGTCCCAAAGACTCAAGATGATTTCATAATGAAGAATGCATTCAGTTCAACTTTAAAAGTCCTTATAATTTTTTTTTATCAATCCTAACACTGTTCAAAAGTCCAATGTTCAATGTCTCATGTGAGACAATCTCTGAACTGTAATCACGTGAAATCAAAATACAAGTTAAATACTTTCATCACAGAATGGCACAGAGTAAACATTTATGCTGCAAAAGAAGGCATAGCAAGAATAGATTAGACCAACACAAGGCAGAAAATAGGCGGGGCAAACATCAAATCCTACAGCTCTGGCATCTAGGACCTGTGATGAAATCTCTGGGATACAAATTCCATCTCCTCCAGCATTAGCTGTCTGCTGTCCAGGCAGATCCACTCAAGGCAGATAAAGCTGTTTTCCTTGGTAGTCTTCTCATAGTCCTGCATCTCCAAAAGTTTGGAGTCTCCATTGCAACCCATGGTTCATCTTCACAGTTCCATGCCATGCCACCTTTTGGCTTCTATTCAGAGACTATGATATTGCTCCTTACTGCTTAAGGACCAGAACCAGATTAGCTACCAAATTTGTTAATTAATGGGGAATAAAGACAACTATGAAGATCAAGATATTCCTTTAGCATTCTTCCTTCATGTCCTCTCCTTTCAGAAAAGTCAGCATTCCTCCTACTGTCCCAGTGCAGAACTGATAGCCCAATATCAATGGTGGTAATCTTTCAAACATTTGCCTTGAAGTGAATGCAGTCCCTGTGCTCAGATGTGAACCTGTTCACATTTCCTCCAGCAAGGATACTAGTACATTATTTTTAAATTGAACTTCACTGAAGTTCTCAGAACACAGGCAGAACAGCCAGCATTTCACACAAATTGCCTTTAGTCCAATTCTGATAAAGTCCTCTTTTCCTTTCAGAAGCTTCATAAACCTTCACAGTCCACAGTTCTCTCTGATCTTAAGTCTCTCAAACTCTAACCATAATGGTCCATCAAGCTCTGTTTATCCTGCAAATTTCCAAATTCTTCCATATTCTTCCCAGAAATTAGTTCCAAAAGACCAAAAAAACGTGGTCATGTTTGGTGTAGCAATACCCCCAATCTTTGGTACTTATTTTCTGTTGTAGTTACCTTTGTGTTTGTGGGAAAAAAAAAACATGTAATCAAAAGCAGCTGATGGGAGGAGAGAGTTTGTTTGGGCATAAAGTCTCAAGGGGAAGCTTCATCATGGCATGGAAAGTGTGGGATCTCATCTAAACCACAACAGCCTATCTCTGTGTCCTGACTGCTGGGCTTTGGGGCATGTACCACCATGCCTGGCTTTTCCATAGATATTGGGGACCAAAGTCAGGTACACATGTTTGCTTAGTTTTACTGACTGAGTCATTTCCCTAGCCTGGAAAATTTAAAATAACATTTGAGGATAATTATCAACTTTGCCAACTACATTTTATTTCTAGTCTCAAAGTATATATAACAATGTCCATGATCAGCACCTTATAAACACATGTAAATTACATTGGAAGGAAATAGAAATAATGAAAGGGAAAAATGAGATGCCTTAGAAATTTTACTTTTATATTTGACCTTGGGTAAAAGTTACCATCTAGCCTGCCATGGTGGCACATGCCTTTAATCCCAGCACTTGGGAGGCAGAGGTAGGCGGATTGCTGTGAGTTCAAGGCCACCCTGAGACTACATAGTGAGTTCCAGGTCAGTCTGGGCCAGAGTGAGACCCTACCTTGGAAAACCAAAAAAAAAAAAAAAAAAAAAAAAGTTACCATCTAGTTTTTATATATTTTATTTATCTATTTAAAAGAGAGGGTGGAAGAGAGAGAGAGAGAGAGAGAGAGAGAGAGAGAGAGAGAGAATGAGAGAATGTGCATACCATGGCCTCTAGCCACTGCAAAAAAAAACTCCAGATGCATGTGCCACCATATGTATCTGGCTTATGTGGGACCTGGAGAATTGAACATAGGTCTTTAGGCTTCATAGGCAAGCACCTTAACACTAAGCCTCCTCTCTAGCCCAAAAGTTAACACCTACTAATACCACAAATATGTACTGTGGTGACCATGAGTATAATTGAACAAATGAAAACTCATTTCTCTTGGACTATAAGTATAAATTTCCAAATTGGAGTAATAAACTTTAATAATATAACTAAAATGATAATTACATCTCTTGGATATATTTTCAGATTTATTTTTGTTTCCAAAAACTCATTCTACAACAGTGAATAGTTTCCAGTGGCTGTCTAAACAAATTTCCATAAACTTGGCAACTTAAAATAATAGACATTTATTTTCTTATAGTTTTAGAGTCAGAAGTCCAAAATAAAGGTGCTGACTTGATGGGGTTGGTTCCCTAGGGGTTCTGAAGGTGAGTCCTCTCTATGCCTCTTTTCTGTCTTCTGGTGGATGCCATCAGGGAAACCCTGGGTATTCTTTGACATGAAGCTGTATCACTGTGACTTCTACCTTCACATGGTCTTCTATGAGTTTCAATTATCACAACTTCTTCTTCTTTTAAATGCACCAGTTATTGGTTTTGGGACCCATGATTAACACAGAATGTTTTCATCTGGAGATCATTACTGTACAAAGATCCTGTTTCCATATAAAGTCACATTTGTAGATATGGGAATCAGGACTTTCCATTTGGACAGTGTAATTCAATACATGTACTTGGCTTTCATCTCATACTAATGCTAGTGCTTGATGTTATTCATCATTGGGTTAGGATCTATATTTAGAAGTCCTTGAGTCATAAAAGGGTGTGACAATTAATATTGATTGTAACCTTGACAGGATCTAGAATTACCTAGGAGACAAACCTCTATCCCTGTCTGTGAGGAAGTTTCTAGATTAGGTTAATGGAGGCGGGAAGATTCTCTGCAAATGTTGGCAGAAGCATTCCATGGTCTAGTACCCCAGAAAGTGAGCTGAGAACCAGCATTCATCATTCTGTGCTTCTTGGCTGAGAATGTAACATGACTAGCTGCTTCAAGTTTCTGATGCCATGCCTTCCCCCCCACCCCCCCAGCTTGGTGGACTATTCACTCAAACTGTGAGCCCAAATAAACCCTTCCCTTAAGTTGCTTTTTCCAGGTAAATTGTCACACCCATGAGAAAAAGTAACAAATATAGAAAATTGTTACCAAGAAGTGGGCATAATAAAATCTGATCATGCAGCTTGTAGGCACTTGGAACTGGCTTCCAGGAAGCATATGGAAGAGTTTGGAACTTTGAACTAGAAAAGCCCTAGAACACTGTAAGTGGACCTTAATGGGTTATTCTAGCAGGAATGCTGACAGAAATATGGATCGTGGAGTCCTATCTTATGAGGTTTCAGAGGGGAGTAAAGATTCTATAGTGAACTGGGCTAGATTCCTTGTCACAGCTCACCTTCCCTTGCTGTCAGACGCATTTCTCCCTCACCATGCTAAGCTTGGAGGGCTGGGGAAAGCAGAGGGAGGGAACAGAGGTCCAGCATGAGCAGGAAGTGACTATGGCTTGGAGTCCAAGCTTGATGGCCTTGTTTTGCCAAGTCCATCGATCCAAAGAACATGGGACATGGTCTTTGGCCTGTAAAGTGACATCAAGAGCACATGCATCCAGGCGTGGCGGCACAGGTCTTTAATCCCAGGACTTGGGAGGCTGAGGTGGGAGGATACAAATGAGTTTAAGGCCAGCCTGTGATGCAGTAGGTTTAAGGTCAGCCTGGGCTGCAAAACCCTGCCTCTGAGATACAAAAGAAAACAAAATAAAGAACTGGGTTATAGGCCATTCCTATTATAGTCTGACAAAGAATGTGGTTATATTCTGTCCTTATAGTGAGACCTGGAATGTAGCTGAATTCAAAAGTAATAGGCTAATTTGTTTTATGGAGGCAATGTCAAGACATTCAGACTGTGCCATGAGTACTGCTCACTTCTCTGATGCAGGTGTACACTAAGAGACAGCAATGAGTGGAGCAGAAAGATACAGAAAAAATGTGTCACTTGGTGGGGAAAAGAGTGTGAGCAAGTTTAAAGTTACAGGCGTGACAGACAGACATTATTACCTTTAAATAGAAACCTGATGCTGTGCACTGGGACAACAGGAAAGTTGACTTGATGGTAAGACTCCTCCTATCCAATAATCCATCTTGTGAAAATGCAAATTATTTGAGAGGAGAGAGCCTAAACTGAGAATGCTGCTGAGGACATACCCTGTTCAAAAACAACTGCCCAGGGGCTGGAGAGATGGCTTAGCAGTTAAACGCTTGTCTGTGAAGCCTAAGAACCCCGGTTTGAGGCTTGATTTCCCCAGGACCCATGTTAGCCAGATGCACAAGGGGGAACATGCATCTGGAGTTCATTTGCAGTGGCTGGAGGCCCTGGCGTGCCCATTCTCTCTCTCTTTCTCTCTGCCTCTTTCTCTCTCTGTCACTCTCAAATAAATAAAAATAAAAATATATTTAAAAAAAAACAACTGCCCCGGAAGGACAGCACTTCCTCAGGGTCACTACACAAAGGCTCATAGAACTGTGGTACAAGGGGGCTAGGCTCCATCCTGAGCTGACAACAGAACTTGGTACTGGTTATGCAGACATGAAAGACACAATATTGTGGGGGTCATGGATTTTTGCATCCAGAGAGCCACTGAGGCCAGACAATGTGTAACAGAATTGGAATACTTGCAAGGATGCCCTGAGAGGCCACTGCATGAAAGATAAGCTACAATGGAGACCTAAGGGTGCTGGATATGCGATGGCCATGGGATGTCTGCTAAGGAAAGCTTCCAGCATGGAGTGAAGCTGGCTCCAGCAGAGACGGAGAGGTGGGGCTACTCAACCTTTAGAACCCATGTGATTCCTTGTTGAGCCTACAAGCCAGACACATAATTGCAGAACTTGGTGTTTGCCCTTACTGATTTTTATCTTACTTTGGTCTGATTTTGCTATTCCCTCACTACTCCATTTTGGAAGGAATGTTTGCCCTATGCCATTATATGTTGGAAGTATATAACTTGTTTTATCACAGTTGAATGTTTGCCTGAGTCTCAGAAAAGACTCTGCACTTGCACTTTTGAACAATGTGGCAATTGTTAAAGACTATAGAAACCTTTGAAATGAGAATGAAAGCATTTTGCATTATGAGATGACCATGAGTTTATGGGGACAATGGGTAGAAGGTTGTATAGTTTAAACATGATATGTTTGGTAGATTAGAGTTGTTCTCACTTTTAGTCAGAGAAACTTCTTTTTGTAGATGGTGGTCACTACTAGGGAGACTCAAAACTTATTGAGTGCTGAGAAGTGATAATTAAGTGCTCAGAAGTAGAAAAAACATCTCTATACCAGCCAAAGCTCAGGGACCATTGCAAAAGAGGTGGTGGAAAGAATGTAAGAGGCAGAGGTAAGGAGAAATGCTTTGGAATGTATCCTGGACATGAAGTGGCCACTGCATTCATGCTCTCACTTTCTATCACTACCTGCAGAAGACCTGCATGACATTGGACTCATCAACATGTCATCATGAATAATGGAAGAAGGCAAAAAAAAAGACATGAAAATAGAAAATGTACTAATTGTAAAGGAAAGGGCATGGGGAATGAGAGACAAAAGAAAGTAACAGAAGGGGATTATGATCAAAATATATTATGTACATGTATGCAAGTTGTCATTAAAAAGTTTAAAAAGGAAATAATAAGAAAGCAATATGGGATTGGAGAGATGGCTCAGCAGTTTAAGGTGCTTGTTTACAAAATCTCCTGGTCCAGGTTCAATTCCCTAGTACTCACATAAAGTGAGGTGCACAATGTGGCACATGCATCTGAAGGTCATTTGCAGTAGCAAGAGGCACGGATGCACCCATTCTCCTTTTCTCTCTCAGATAAATTAAAAATAATTAAAGGGATATGTTTGGGTGTCAAGTTAGTAAGGGGTAGACTTATTACAGTCAATGATAGGGTCTAGAATCACCTGTGTGACAAAGTTATACACATGTCTGTGAGGGAGTTACCAAATTGGGTCAACTGCAGTCAGAAGACTCACCTTAAATTTTGATAGCACTGTTCTGTGTACTGGAGTCTCAGATGAATGAAAAGGAGAAAGCGAGCTGAGCATTAGCATTCATGGCTCTGTGCTTCCATGACTGAGGACACACTGTGACCAGCTGCCTGAAGCTACTGCCATCACGACTGCCATCGTGGGGACTTGAGGGACTGTGTCTCACACTGTGTACCACAACGCCCTTCCTTCCTCAAGCTGCCTTTGAAGCACTGAAGTGTGCTTGGGTTTTCATGTACTTGGTAGAGTCTATTATGAAACATTTTTTCTAGTGAGAAAGAATTCTGCTTTTGCTAAAAGTTGAATTAAAAAGTTCTGGTTAGGTAGCCAATGTGGAAGCAGTAAGTGCTTTTTATTTTATTTTATTTTTAGTAACTAAAATTTTCCTTTTATTCAACTTTGTGTATAGAAACATACTAGTAAAATAATCATGAATCAATTCTATAAAAACTAAAATGTCTATACAAAGTACAGGCCCCTTATTTAATCATACTTCTGATGTTCTATTTACTTAGTTCATTCTTTTTTTGTTGTTGTTGTTTTTTTTGTTGTTGTTGTTTGTTTGTTTTTGTTTTTCGAGGTAGGGTCTCACTGTAGCCCAGGCTGACCTGGAATTCACTATGGAGTCTCAGGGTGGCCTCGAACTCATGGCGATCCTCCTACCTCTGCCTCCCGAGTGCTGGGATTAAAGGTGTGCGCCACCACGCCCGGCTCTAGTTCATTCTTGAGTTCTAAAACAACTAAAAATTACAAAAGAGTAAATTATGAACACAAATTTGTATCTAGTAAGTTCTTGATCTGATGAACCATGAGGTGAAAATGGCATGTGGAGTAGATCTACTGGGTGTTTTACGCAAGAAACACTGGAGACAGCTAGTCGGTGGGACACAAAAGGACAGGCTAGGGAACTTATGCTATAAGCCAAAAACAAGTCCCACTGCAGGGGCTGGTAGTGGGCTTCAGAAGGAAAGTTTGGGGCACAAAAAGAGTTCATAGTGTAAAGTTCAGAAAAAAGTGAAAAAATGAGTCCAAGTCTGTGTTGGAGAGTGGAGAACTTCTGAATAGACAGAAAGCTGTGAATATTGAGTTGTCTTCACTTTCAGCCTCTGTTGGAGGGCTGTTTGTTTCTTACTTTGTCATCTTGTGGGCCCTGTAGCCTGTTAGTGTCTTGCTTCACACTAATTGCAAGTGGCTGCTGTTGCCAAAATGTGACATATCCAATTTAAGATGATGCCTGTTAGTTTCTTCAAGGGTCACTGGGTCATATGCTTGAACTTCCTTCCCTTTGCTTATTATGTGTCATTTTCTAGAGTGTTACTTAAGCTACGGAGTTCCATGGAAGTCTTCAGACGCTAAAACATTTTCCATTTATATGAAGTTAGTCTAGTTAACATTAATTTTTATTGTATATTTGTTTAATTGGATGCTAAACTGTGGTGCTACAGATCCAAAAATATATTTCAGGGTTGGTGGCATGTTTTGTGGTCTGAATAAAAATGGGTTATTCAAGCTGAATTCAAGATCCTGCCTTGTTTCTATGTTAGCTAAGAGAAATGAGTCAAAAGGATACAATGGATACTCATTCGACAAGGCTTTGCTTTAAAACATATTGCAGTGATAATTAAATGAGATGTGTAACTTTGTTGAGGTACTTGTTAATGTAAGTATAAATGTTCTAGAAAGATCATTCTACATGCAGTTAGAGGAGACACATAGCAGCCTGATGACCACCTCACATGCTAGAAAGCTCAAGCTGGGATTGGGGAGACAACTTAGCAGTAAAGAGCACTTGAAGTTTAAGCATGAGGGTCCCTTGGCTGGAGACCACTGAGATTGACTGCCCAGGACCCATGTTAAAAAAAAAAAAGAAGCTGAGCATGGACATGCCCATTTGTAATCCCAGTCTGCAGGGGCTGGAGACTGGAGAATCACTGGGGCTTGCTGACCAATAGCTGCTCTGGGTTGAAGGAAAGACCCTATATCAAGGAGAATACAAGAGAATACCCTCTTGTCAGCAGATAGAAGGCATAGGACCACTGCCAGACATGGTGGCACACGCGTTTAACCCCGCACTCAGGAGGCAGAGGTAGGAAGAACGCCTTAAGTTCAAGGCCATAGTGAATTCCAGGTCAGCCTGAGCTAGAGTGAGATCCTACCTTGAAAAACTAAAAGAAGAAGGAGGAAGAGGAGGAGGAAGAGAAGGAAGTGGCACAGGATCACCATTATCAGGTATAGAAACCACAGAGGATATTGGCCTCAGATGGCTCCAAAAGGTCCTGTGACTTGACAGGATGTTGGCACCCATAAGTTGTAGGTGGACCAGTGGAAATAGAGGCAGAGAAGGGGCTGGGATGGCAGCAAGCTGTGGTTCAAAAGCTGACAAGGAGTCTCTTAAGAAGCCATGGGAGTACATCCACTTTAAACATACGCTGGACTTGAAAAATGAGTGGCCATCCTAGTTAATCACTGGTCAGAGAAGAACTGCTTTATTTTCTCTTCCTTTTCCTACCCCTTCTACCAAGCTCCAAAATTGATTCTGATGCTGACAAGATAAAGTTTAGCAAGCCAGGAGAAAAAGAAAAACTTTAGCAGTAGATATTATCTTCAGATGAAAATTGAAGTATAGATTTATAGATTGGTGTGGTACTTTGAATGTGAAATGTTCTCTAAAAACTCAAGTGTTTTGAATACTTACTCTGATGGAAGTTCAGGGGGTGGAGCCTTATTAGATGAGATGTGTCACTGGGAGTAAGAACTTTGAGATTTGTTAGTTTCCCTTGCCAGTAGCAGCTTACTTAGTTCAGTCTTGCTGCTTCCAAACAGCTGCTGTGGCAAGATGTGATGCCCAGACTCTGCTCCTGACATGCTTACCCCTGCCAGGATAGAATCATCTCAAGACTATAAACTGAAACAAAACCTTTCCTTGCATAATCCCCTTCAACCTTCTTTTAAGATACGGTCTCTTTTGCTGTTACTTGAAAGCTTATGGGTTCTTCTGGCTCCACCTCCCATTGCTGTAGGTATGTTGGGATTACAGAAGAGTACACCACCATCTGACTTTACATGGGCATTGAGGAGAAATAAACTCAGCATGGCAGGCTTACAAGCAAATACTTTTACCTGCTGAGCCATCACCCCAGACCTCACCCCTGTCTTTATTTGTTTTTATGCACATTTGTGTATGTGTGTTTTAAAAAATATTTTATTTTTATTTATTTACTTAACGGGGGTATAGAGAAAGAGGCAGATAGAAAGACAATGGGTACGTCAGAGCCTCCATCCACTGCAAACAAACTAGAGATGCTTGTGCCACCTTGTACACCTGGTTTACATGGGTCCTGGAGGGTTTAACCTAGATCCTTTGGCTTTGCAGGCAAGTGCCTTAACCATTAAGCTATCTCTCCAGCCTGTGTGTGCATGTTTTTATGCGACTTGACTTCAGGCATAAATGTGTAGAATCCTATCATAACCAGCTTGCAGGAGTATCCTATCACTATAAAGGAATTCCTGTATGTTCTGCCTTTATACTACATCTAGTCCTGACTTCATTCTTGTCCTTTGAAGCTATTAATCTGTTCTCTATGTCTCTGATTTTGTCTCCTTGAGGATGCCATGTAAGTGGAAACATATCATATATTATTTTTGAAATTGTTTTTCCCCTCACAAAATATGCACTTAAGATCCCACCACCAAGTTGTTGGGTGAACCAGTAATTTGTTTCTTTGAGTTGTTTCATTATATCCCGTTGTGTGGTTGTTTCAGACTTTGTTTAATTATTAACTTACTTTGGATTGTTTCCTATTTGGGACTCCTATAAATAAAGCTACTATAAATGTTTATGCATAAATTTTTTGTGTATATGGGTTTGAATGGAGGTACTAATTGCACCTTCCATATCAGTACAGGCTGTGAACAAAACATTCTAGGGAGGAAAAGAGTTAAAAAAAAAACTATCCCACCAAGACAGATCTAAGGTATTTTTGGTATACTTTGCCTTTTTAAAAATCATTTGTATGGTAGGGTTAACTTTTGTCATTTTTGTTACTTTTTTAAAGCTTTAAGTGTATTTATTTTATAAGTTATTTACAGATTTATTTTGAGGCAGGCTGTCACTGTAGCCCAGGCTGACCTACAAATCACTTAATAGTCCATGTTGGCTTTGAATTCATGGTAATACTACCTTAGCCTCCCTAGTGCAGAGATTAAAGGAGTCAGCCATCTCACCCATCTTGGTACCCCCCTTTTAAATCTATACTCATGCATATAAGTTCCATGTTGGTTTTGTTTGTTGTTTGCTCAGTTGGGTTTTATGGTTGTTCTATATTTTTCTCCACTCATTCAACTATTGGGATGGCTCTAATATGCTTTCCAAGCACAATTATTTCCTTCTCTTTCCCACCTCTCCTCCACATTCTTTCTTCCATATTCCCTCCTCTTTATGCTCTATAACTACAACTTTCTATAGCCTTAACTACCTCTAAAATCTGTGGAACCTAAAAGTATCCCAACTTAACTCCCCCATATATTTGTGCCACCTCCATCTTTTTTATAGTCAACATTAGCACTCATTGTAACCTACATGTGATGGTTTGATTCAGGTGTTCTCCATAAACTTAAGTATTCTGAATACTAGATTCCCAGTTGATGGCAATTTGGGAATTAATGCCTCCTGGAGGCATTGCATTCTTGAGGGTGGGCTTATGGGTGTTATAGCCAGCTTTTCCTTGCCAGTGTTTGGCACACTCTCCTGTTGCTGTTGTCCATCTAATGTTGGCTAGGAGGTGATGTCCACCCTCTGCTCATGACATTGTTTCCCCCTGCCACCATGAAGCTTCCCCTCAAGTCTGTAAGCCAAAATAAACCTCCCCCCCCCCCCGTGATAGTTAAGGTGTTGTCAACTTGATCTGTTTAGTAATCCACAGGTTGCTTCTAGGAAGGATCAACTAAAGGAGGAAGTCTTTCCCCCAGGGTGAGCCTTCCCCCAGAGTGGGCGGCCCCATGCAGAAGGGGACTTGATATAAGGGAGCTCTGGGTAAAAAGAGTTCTTTCTTTCCTTCCTTCCTTCCTTCCTTCCTTCCTTCCTTCCTTCCTTTCTTCCACTTGGCTGCCAGAGCTGCTTGCTACTTTCCAGCGTGGATTGAAGACCAGTGCGGACTAAAGACCAGCATCAACTGAAGACCCGTGTGGATTGAAACCCAGCGGCTCCTCAGGAAGCCTCCAGGCTTTCTGGCACCATCTGCAGTGCCGGGTCAGGACTGCTGAGGCATCTGGCCATGAGACCTGGGCAGCTACCAGGTTCAGTGATTCTTGGGCCTGCAACTGCTATTGGACTACTATAAACTGATCCAATAAATCCCCTTTTTAAAATAATTCATTCTGGCAGTTCTTTTTTTATTTTTTTTTTGTTATTTTTATTTATTTATTTGAGTGACATACAGAGAGAGAAAGAGGCAGATAGATAGAGAGAATGGGTGCACCAGGGCTTCCAGCCACCGCAAACAAACTCCAGACACGTGCACCCCCTTGTGCATCTGGCTAACGTGGGTCCTGGGGAATCGAGCCTCGAACCGGGGTCCTTAGGCTTCACAGGCAAGCACTTAACCACTAAGCCACCTCTCCAGCCCCATTCTAGCAGTTCTGTTCCTCTAGAGAACCCTGACTAATACACCCCACAGCTGCTGTTGATCAGGTGTTTTCTGCCAGTAATGTGAACCTGATTGCAACAGTTAAGTTGGTATCAAGACTGGGGTCATTCCTACTAGAAATCTGAATGGCTTTTGGCCTTTTGGAGCTGATTTTCAAGAAGAATGTAAAAGGATTTGGAATCTTGGCCTAAAAGACACCTTGCAGGGCTTTAAGTGCAGCTTGATGGACCATTCTGGTCAGAGTTGAAAGACCTGAATGCAGTAAGAACTATGAATTGTGAGGTTTGACTTATGAGGGTGAAAAAGAGCTTTGCCTGGATTGAGCTAGAAGCTGTTTCTGTGAGGGGCTTGTTGTTATGCCCAACTCCTGAGAAGTTGTGCAGTGTTGCATTGTGTAGAAATGGACGGTGTGAGCAGAGGGATATGAGACCTAAAAAATGAAATCTCTGGGCCCACACTCTTACACATTCAGCTGCAATTGTTTGAGAGATTACAACCATTGAGTTTGGGCTAGCTGGCCTGCACTGGGACAACAGGAAGAATGCAGTCTTTTGAAGGGGCTTGAATGCTGAAAGAGTATTCCATTCTTCAAAGTCTGCTTTATTCCCCCCTGGATTAATAAACTTGCAGCTCACCTGGTATTATGGAGTATAACAAATGCAGGAAAGAGAGGGTCATTGAATTTGCAACATGGTTTTGCATTTTGGAAACAGCCATGGACAGTGTAAAGCAGGCTTGTTGGATTACCTGTGTGGAGACCTGGTAGATTCCCCCATGGGTTGCAGTGGAGACCCAATGGAGATGCTAGGACTATGAGATGGCTGCCAAGGAGAGCTGCTGGCATCAGATGAAGGTTTTTGGTACTGTGAGTAACCTAGCTAAAGGGGCAGAATTAGAGCTCCAGAGACTTGTCACTGATTAGAATTGACTTGGTGACTCGTTACTGATTAGAGTTGTTGGGCTCGGAGCTATAGAGTTTGATGTTTGCCCTGCTGAAATCTTGTATTGGTTGAATATTTCTTTACTATGCTCAATGCCATCTTTTGCAGTGTGAATGCTTATTCTGTGCCATTATGGTTTTTGTTTGTTTGTTTGTTTTGTATTATGTCTCAGTTAAAAGATCTTGGACTATGGGAATGTTTGAATATCACTGGGATTGATTAAAAACTATGGGGTCTTTTAAAGGTGGATGAATGCATTGAATTTTACATCATGTATGGTTATCGGTTTATGGGGGCCAGGAGCGGAATGTGGTTGTTTGATTCAGGTGTCCCCCATAAACTTAGGTATTCTGGATGCTAGGTTCCCAGCTGATGGCAATTTGTGAATTAACACCTCCTGGAGGCAGTGTATTTTTGGGGACAGGTTTATGGGTGTTATAGCCAGCTTTCCCTTGCCAGTGTTTGGCACACTGTCCTGTTGTCCACCTGGTAGTGGCAGGAGGTGATGTCCACCTTCTTCTCATGCCATCATTTTCCCCTGCCATCATGGAGCTTCCTTTCAAGTCTGTAAGCCAAAATAAGCCTTTTTTTTTTCCTACAAGCTGTTTTTGGTCGGGTGTTTTCTGCCTGAAATGTGAACCTGGCTGCAATACTACACTACATCCTTCCCACTTCTAAGTATGGAACACCTCCTTCTAAGTATATAATTCCTAGAATACTTTATAACCAGCTTGTTTACTTACCCACCAGCAATTATTGAAGTCAAAAGGATGATTATTGTTAATTACTCCTAGCATGTTCACATGTCTACCAGCTTGGATTACCCCTGCTATGAGTATTTTACTATAGAAGTAACATAGAGTCTAGCTTTCACCTTAAACTCATACCCTGAAGACAAAATTTTGACCTACTCAACTAAGTACACAGTTGATAGAGCAAACATAAAATCAAAGTAATGATATAACTAAAGATAACAAATCACTACACAATAATATAAGAAACACACAAAATCAAGGTATTACAACTTCTCCAAAAATTATGAAAACCACAGTAATAATCACTTGGTGAGATTGAATTGTATGAAATGCCAGGCAGAAAATGGAAAAGAATGATTCTAAGTATGTTCAAGAAATCAAGGATCAAAGAAGAAAATAAACTTCTGAAGGACTCACAAGAGAACATAGGAAGTCACTTAAATAAATTAAGGAGGTTGATACAAGATAGGAGTAAGGAAATAGAAGCACTAAAGAAAATCCAATATGATATATTTGAAATGGAAAAAAAGTAGGGCTGGAGAGATGGCTTAGCGGTTGAGGTACTTGCCTACAAAGCCTAAGGACCCAGGTTCTATTCCTCAGTACTCATGTAAGCCAGATGCACAAGGTGGAACATGTATCTTGAGTTCATTTGCAGTGGCTAGAGGTCTTGGTGCACCCACTCTCTATATATCTGCTTCTTTCTTTCTCTCAAATAAATAAATAAAATATTTTAAAAACAACCAAATAAAAAATCTCCATAGAAAATCCCACCAATAGGGAAAAAAATCACATTCACAATTGTTACTCTCTCTCTTTCTCTCTCTCATATACACACACAACACACACCATGGAATAAACCCAAGAAAATTAAAGGTGTGAATAATAAAAACAGTAAAGTCAAGACAATTTTTAAATCACCCGCAGGCTGAAGAGATGGCTTTGCATTTAAGGCATTTGCCTGTGAAACCTGAGGACCCATTTTCCACTGTCCAGGTCCCATGTAAGCCAGATGTACAAAGTGATGCAATCACTCAAGATTGCACATATGGACAAGATGCTGCATTCATCTAGAGTTCAATTTCAGTGGCTGGAGGTCCTGATGTGCCAATTCCCCATCTCTCTCTCTCTCTTCTCTCTTGTTCTCTCTCTCATAAAGGTGTGTGCATCTTGCCTTGTCAGAAAAAGATGAAAAAAAGTCCTCTTTGACTAGACACTTAAGTATTTTTTTTAATGAATGAGAGAGAGAGAGAGAGAGAGAGAGAGAGAGAGAGAGAGAGAGAGAATTGGCATTCTAGGGCCTCAGCCACTGCAATTGAACTTCAGACGCTTGTACCACCTAATGAGATGTATGACCTTGAGCTTGCTTCACCTTTGTGTGTCTGGCTAGCACAGGATCTGGAAAGTGCAACATGAGTCCTTAGGCTTCACAGGCAAGTGCCTTAACTGCTAAGGCATCTCTCCAGCCTGACGTTTAAGTATTTATATCACATATAAAAAAGATAGTAAATGGAGAGCAGAGAGAGAAAAGTAATATAAGGAAAATATAAGTAAAATGCCAAAATTGTCTGCTTAATACAATGATATCACTAGTTAAGCAGTGTGAATGAACTAAACCCCTACTCAGAAGGAGTCATTATCAACCTGACAAAAATAGAGCAAAACCAAATTATGCTGTTTCTAGGAGTTTCACTCTAGATTCAGACACAAAGACTTTAGAAGTAACAGAAGAATTTCAAAGATATGTGAACCAGAAATTTTGAAAACATCAAACCAAGTAGAATGTAAGACACAAAAGTTATTAAAGAATGACAGTACTTAATTTAAAAATTCAGAAAGAAGATGTAACAACTAAAAAGTGTATGGAGAGTTGGACAGATGGTTCAGCAGTTAAAGGCACTTGCTTGCAAAGCCTGCCAGCCTAGATTCAGTTTCCCAGATACAGACATAAGCCAGATACAAAAAGTGGCACAAGCATCTGGTGTTCATTTATAGTTGCCAGAGGCCCTGGCATGTGTGTGTGTGCGCACACACTCACACAGACAGACACACACATGTACATATGTGAAATAAATAAAACAATTTAAAAAGTGTATGTATTTCACAACTGAGCCTCAAAGTACCTGAAGTGAAGTAGACAGAATGGAAGGAAGAAATACAGCAATACAAAAGCCATTCTTGGTGATATTTATGGCCCACTCACAATAACAACTAGACAAAAGACAACAGAACTATCAGTCAACTTGGCTTGGCATTTATAGAACACTCCCTCCAAAGATTTTAGTATACAAATTCTCTCCAAATGCACATACAATATTCTTTGTTAGACCTCATACTGCTCCAGAAAAGAATAACATTAGAGAATTATAGACTCACAGCAGAGATATTTGGCAAAATCCAGACTATTTGAAAATTAACATAATACTAAGTGAAATATAGGTTAAAAAAATTCAAATAGAGTAAAAAAATTGAACTGAATAGGACAAAAAGTCAATATAAAAGTATATAGGGGCTGGAGAGATGGCTTAGCAGTTAAGGAACTTGTCTGTGAAACCTAAGGACCCAGGTTAATTTCTTCAGTACCCAGATGCACAACATGACACATGAGTCTGGAATTCATTTGCAGTGACTGAAGGCTGTGGTGTGCCCATTCTCTCTACACATATTTGCTTCTCTCTCTCTCTCTCTTTTAAATAAATAAATAAATAAATAAATAAATAAATAAATAAGGTTCTACAAAAGCATGATAACTTGAGTTCAATTTTACAACTAAGCACGGTCATAGATGCTTGTGATCCCAGTGCTGGGGGTAGTGTAGTGTGGTAGAGATAGGATTTCTCGGGCTCTCTGATCATCAGCCAGTCTAACTGAAAAACAGGGAACTGCAGGTTCAGTGAGAGACAGTCTCAGGGAAATTAGTCAGAAGAGCCATAGAGGAGGACACATAACAACTTCCTCTGCCATCCACAGGTTTTTCAGATTTGCATACACACATGCATTCACACATACACACACCCCCAAAATTCAATTCAGCAGTAGTTACCTTGCAATATAATTTTACAATATTCAGCTTAACAAGCCATATTTTGGGTCCCACAGTAGCAAAAGCTAAAGCCATGGGCAAAATTACAAGATACCCATAGATAGCCTCAGAGCCTTCAGCTAGTTTCTGAATCAGCCAATGTACTCCTCTTGGAATAAAATATGTTTCAACATTAAGCTCAAGCCCCTAGCCTCAGCAAGTCTCCTTAAAAAATGTGGGCTATTGGCTCAGTGGGCTCAGCGAAATGATGGGGTGGCTCAGAATGTTCATTTTCCAGAGAGATATGTGATCAGCAAAAGTCACAATTCATAGGTACCACAAGCACCAAAGATGAAAAGAGCAGAAAATCCATGGCATAAAGTTACACTGCTTACCAGGTATTCAATTAATAAATGGGAAACAATTTGCAAAGAGACAGAGTAATTAAATGCAAGATCAAATTTTATTTGGTCTTGTTTTTCAGCAGTTTCTAGTAACAGCATTTGGAAGGACAGAATCTGGGCTACATGTTTGGGCAGCACATTAAGGGGTTCTGCAAAAGTAGGCTCTTATTTCCTTCCCCCAACACAGGACCCACACTTCCATTTCCTTTCATATCCTAATATTGGGAGCCACTTTTTGAATTGCAGCTATAGAGTAATAATAGAGTGGACACTGACACTATCTTTATTTCTTTTTAAAAATATATTTTTGCTATTTTTAAATTTGAGAGATAAAAAGGAAAGGAGAGAGAGACAATGGGCAAGCCAGAATCTCTAGCTACTGTAAATGAACTCCAGACGTATGTAACATCTTGTGCATCTATCTGGCTTACATGGGTACTGGGGAATCGAACCTGGGTCCTTAGGCTTCACAGGCAAGTGCCTTAAATGTTAAGCCATCTCTCCAGCCCTCTTTCATTATTTTTATTTTTTAAAATATATTTTATTTTATTTATATTTATTTGACAGAGAAAGAAGGAGAGAGATAGAATGGATGTGCCAGGGCCTCCAGCCACTGCAAATGAACTCCAGGCTCGAGTGCCCCCTTGTGATTCTTACTAACGTGGGTCCTAGAGAATTGAACCTGAGTCCTTTGGCTTTTCACGAAAATGCCTTAACCACTAAGCCATCCCTCCAGTCCTATTTTTATATTTTTTTAGAGAGAGTAAGAAAGAGAGAGAGACAGAGAGAGAGAGAGAGAGAGAGAGAGAGAGAAGAAAGAAAGAAAGAATTGGGCCTCAGCCATTGCAATTGAATTCCAGACGCTTGGGCCACCTAGTAGGCATGTGTAACCTTGCACTTGCCTCACCTTTATGCATCTGGCTTACCTGGGATCTGGAGAGAAATTGAACAGGGGTCCTTAGGCTATTCAGGCAAGCACCTGAACAGCTAAGCCATCTCTCCAGCCCTCTTTTTTTAAATTTATTTATTTGCAATGAGAGAGAGAGAGAGAGAGAGAGAAAAAATGGATGGACGCACCAGGGCCTCTAGTTATTGTAAATGAACTCTAGATGAATGTGCCACTTTATGCATCTGGCTTTATGTGGCTACTGGGGAATCTAACCTGGCTTCCTAAGCTTTGTAGGCAAGCAAGCACCTTAACTGCTTAGCCATCTCTCCAGCCTTTGCCTGATTTTCTTAAACATCCAAAGCATCTAGCCAGCCCCTGTTTTTGCTGCTATTTTTTGGAAAGGTCTTGGAGCACATCACATTTCCAGGATCAGATTCTTCTTTGAACACCTGTTAGTCACATCAAGGCCTCTTTCTTAAGCCAGTTAATAGTGCAGAGCTGTCCGTTAGGGACACACGTTACATGCTGGAAGATTTTTGGATTCAAGGGTCCACTTGCAGTGATCTTTTGGAAACAGGACTGGCAGGCTGCATTTGATATACATTAGGCAAGTATGGAAAAGCTAGATATTCCAGAGGCAAAAGTGTTTTCTCATTCTAGTTGTAGAAGAAACTTGGCCCTGTCTCATACAGAGATTTTTGCCTTCAATGGAGTGTAAAAGAGGTCCTCAGATTTTGATTTTTAAATTCATTTTTTTGAAATGGCACTGATGAAACTTGCTTAGGATGTACTTACGGAATTTCATTACAGACATGTTGTATTTATCAATGGGTGCCCAAACCCCACAGATGACTTTCCCAAGTTACCAGAGTTGACCAGCCTCATGTGATCCTTCCTCTGTGCCCTATGCACATTCTCACTGTCTAGCCAGAGAGGGGCTTGCAGGGTCCCATTGGTACTGTCTTCTGGGTTCAATCTGAAATCACTCTATTAGTGTCTTTTCTGAAACTCATCTAAGGAGAGACATGACCAGCAGGTGCAGAAGGTGGCATTATTAAGAATGGTGATTCTAGTTACCTGGACCATCTCCAGGCCTTCCCTACAGCCCGACTGCTGAGATCCAATAGGTTCTTGTATGAACCATGGCTGAGGCAGAGCCACTGACAGGATGAAACTTCTTTTTCCACTTTCATTATGCATCCAAGAAAGACGAAATAGAAATTCCTTTAACTTTTTTATTTATATATGGGACATACCAGGGTCTACTGCCATTGCAAATGAACTCCAGATGCATGTACCACTTTGTGTATCTGGCTTTATGTGAGTACTGGGGATTTGAACTCAGGCCACAAGGCTTTGCAAACAAGTGCCTTTAACCACTGAGCAATCTCTTCAGCTCCTTCCTTTAACTTTTAACATGCAAAGTACAGCTGCTGTCCCAAGTCCCTGGTTCTGGAAGGTAAGGGTCTCAATTTTGTGATTTTCCAAAAGAATCTGAGATTTTTGTTGTATTTTTTTTTAGGACAGCACTTAAAAACTATGTCCAGGTTCCTTGAGAGTTTTGGTTTACACTTTTATTATTGGACATAGAGCATGTGCCCTGTCTGACTTCCCAATTACTCTATTTTTTGAATTCAGAAGTTTTATTTCTAGTCAATTTTTTAAAAATTTGATGAGATCTATAGATGACTAGAACTAAGGTATAAGGGTCTGAGGAGATGGCTTAGAGATTAAAGGCACTTGCTTGCAAAACCTGTTAGTTACCCACATGAAGCCAGGCAGGAATTCAATTGCAGCAGTAAGAGACCCTGGTGCCTCTCTTTCTCTCTGTGTGTATGTGTGTGTGTGCGTGCATGCATGCACACGTGCATATGTGTGTAAATAAATAAATAAAAATATGAAAACTAAAGGCATAAAAATAGCACATTGTATATTTCAAAACTACCAAAAAACAGACTTTAAATAACTTCATTTAGGCTTTTACTTATTTTAATCATTATCCAACATAAATATATAAAGTGAATTGTAGTCTACAAATATATAGGATATATAATTCCTATTTGTCAAAAATTACAAAGGTATATCCAATATAGAGAAAAATGTCATGTAGCTGTTAACTTAGGGTTAGTATCTAAATAATTTAAAGCATATTTGCTTATTTACTACCCACCTGCCTTTTCAGACTGAAAGGAATTAATGCTTCCATTATAATGGTCTCTAACGATATTCTTTTCCAAAAAGGTTTTATTTTATGTTGCTGGTCCATTTCATGTATTTCTTGGTTATGTTATAGTCAGCCTGTACCTAGGCTTTATTGTAAGACAATTCACTTTTTTACCATGCACAACAATTGGCTTAAAATCTACTTTGTCTTTTCCTGATATAAATCAATTTTTACATTAAAGTTTCCACATCAGTTTTTTGAAGTACAGTCTTATTTATGACAGCCTGGCTTTGAACTCACTATGTAGCTGAGGATGAGCTTGAACTTCTGATTCCTTCTGATTCTCTTACCTCAGCTTCTTGACTGCTTGAATTATAAGCATACATCACCACATCTAGTTTTATTAAAGTTTAAGCATCCTTTACGAGTATCTTTTGGAAGACTCAGTTGGTTAGAATTTATTTTATAATTTAATGAGAATTTATGTTATTAATTTGAAATTTAAGTCATTTTACATTTTACATGAGTACCTAGCTTTTCTTCACATCATCTTGTTTTATGCCCTACATTCTTGATCCCAGGGAGATAGTTCTCAATTTTCATATTAAGTATGATCTTTATTGTTTTTCTCTGTGATGTATCTAGTAATATTGAGGAAACTCACGTTCCTTCCCATCATTAAATTCTTTTCTGCTATGAATTATCATTGAATTTTGTCAAATGCT
Organism: Dipus sagitta; assembly: GCA_036346955.1. Classification (NCBI taxonomy): domain Eukaryota; kingdom Metazoa; phylum Chordata; class Mammalia; order Rodentia; family Dipodidae; genus Dipus; species Dipus sagitta. The sequence continues at coordinate 29,465,311 of CM070788.1, forward strand.
TTGTGGGAATCTCTTAAATTATGAATTACTTAGTAAAAATATTAAAATGTGTAGTACCTCTTATCAATTTATAAAGTTGTTCTTTTTTAAAAAGTCCAATACATTTATTTATTTATTTATTTGAGAGCTACTGACAGACAGAGAAAGAGGAAGAGAGAGAGAGAAAGAAAATGGGTGCATCAGGGCCTCCAGCCACTGCAAACAAACTCCAGATGCATGCACCACCTTGTGCATCTGGCTTACATGGGTACTGGGGAATCAAGCCTCAAAGCAGGATCCTTAGGCTTCACAAGCAAACACTTAACCACTAAGCCAGCCCTTTTTAATTTTTGTTTATTTTTATTTATAATACATTTAAATATATGAACTTATTTGAAAAAAGGTTGCCTGTGTCTCTGTTTATGTGTTTATGTGGTCACATATTTAATTTTATTTACTGAGACATAATTTACACATACTGAATCTAAATATACTACTTGCCTTTGGTTTCAAAATATATTTGTAACATTTGCATTTATATAGCACATTTATATTATTTAGATTTTCTATTTCAAAATCTTTAATTGCACCACTTTCCCCTTTCTGTATTTTTTATAATAATATGCAGTATGTGGGTAAGTACACTGTAGTATGTGGTGTGTGTGTGTGTGGGGGGGGGTGTATGCACATTTGTAAGAAAATTCTCACACTGGTGCTCACATGTACTGCAGCCAGAGGAAGACTGTAGTTTTCTCCTCCGTTCTCCTTGGCTTACTTTTCCAGAGCAGTCTCTCACTGAACATGATGCTCCCTAGTTTTCATTTAGAGTGGCTGATCATGGAGCCTCAGTAATCCTTCTGTGTCTGCCCTTCCTCTTCCCTAGTACTGTGGTAACTGGCATGCCCAGCTCACATGCCCATGTGAGTGCTGAGACAAGTGCTATCCTCAAAAATTTTTTCATTCATTTATTTATTTGCATGTATGTGTAGTCACAGCAGGATCTCTTGCTACTTCATACAAATGCCAGATGCTTGCACCACTTTTTGCATCTAACTCTACATGGATGTCTGAGGAATCAAACCCCAGGCTAGCAGGTTTTGCAAACAAGTTCTTTAACTGCTGAACCATCCTGTCAGTCCCTCACTTATATATTTCTTATTTCTACTTAACTTAGATTTGGATATAGAATTCTTAGCCACAACCTTTTCCTTTGTGCATAAAGGTTTTGTTTTTTTTCCATTATGACAGAAAAAAAATGTGACTTAATGCTTTTCTATTTTCTTGTTATGGTAATTTGTCTCCAAGCAGAATTCAACTCAATTTCTGACTTTGATAGATGAGGTGAATAAGGGTGAGGGAGTATGTGAAGGTCACACTTGGGGGAGTAAGACCTAAACTGAACTGGCTTTTGGTCTAAAATCATATTTTCTTTTCTTGGAAAAAGCTGTGTCTTTAAAAAAATTCTTACCGAGAATTCTTTTTGTTGTATTCTCCAAAGATGTAATCCTCCTGGAACCTGCCTGTTCCCATATGCATTTAAGTGTAGGCATGTGATCTAATGCAAACCACTGGGTATTAATAATTAGACTTTTAAATTTTCATCTAAGGAAATGGACAGTTATTCTCTGTTGGCAAACTATAGATTTTCTTTTTTCTTTTTTTTCAGCAATCTTCCAGAATGAGGCTTCCCTTGCATTGATTTTGTTTGGCATGTAGTGGGGAATTTGTTTAGTCTTCAGTTCCCATTCCTCCACCTCAGGCAGGTTTGCTTCATTGTGTTATGATGACAATTTTGTTCTCTTTCTCCGATGGACTCTTCTGAGTACTTGTCATCTGGTCCTTGATTCCACCCATTTCCCACAATATTCACCAGGTTCTCAGATTTGCCTTCCTCACTCCATTTCCAAAAATATTTTTATTTTTATTTTTATTTTTTTGTTTATTTATTTGAGAGTGACAGAGAGAGAAAGAGGCAGATATATAGAGAGAATGGCCTGCCATGTCCTCCAGCCACTGCAAAAGAACTCCAGACATGCGCCCCCTTGTGCATCTGGTTAACGTGGGTCCTGGGGAATTGAGACTTGAACCAGGGTCCTTAGGCTTCACAGGCAAGAGCTTAACTGCTAAGCCATCTCTCCAGCCCTATTTTTATTTTTTTAATGAGGAAAGGAAGGGGAGATGGGGGGCAGAGGGAGAGAGAGAGACATACCTGGGGCCTCTTGCTGCTGCAAATGAACTCCAGGTGCATGTGCCAGTTTGTGCATCTGGCTTTACATGGGTGTTGGGGAATAACATCTGGAATTGAACCCAGGCTGGAAGACTTTATAGGCAAGCACCATTAACTGCTGAGCCATCTCCCCAGCCCTCCTCTGTGTTTTCAAAAGACAAACTTCACTTTTGCATAAGCCTGTGCATAAGCTTGTGCACTGGGCTAGATACAGCATGATGCATTGTAGTTTTCAGTTCAGTCTGGTTTCCACTTCAGATACTTAAGATAAGAACATCTGTCTGTCTTTGCTTTATAATCTGTTGCCTGGCTTGCTTCATCATGAAGCTTCTCTTATTGGTGGACAGAGTTTTGTTGAACAGCATGTCAATTACTCAGCAGCACCTCAGAATATGATTGGCTAAAATTGTTGAAACATGTTCAGAAGATTTAGCATCCTTTGTCTTTTACATATTTTTAGGCAAAACTCCATTGCAGCATAAGCATTGACTTTTCTAATATCGTTTCTTCTTTCTTACAATATGACATTTCTTTCTTAGAAAGGTACCTTAGTATACTGTTCATAATTCTGTTTCTACATGCAATATGCCTGGTTGGAAGTTCTTGAGATTGTAGCTGATAGATGTACCAATTCACATTTCTATGGCTGAGATGAAATTTTTCCCATATTCATATTCCATACATTTTACTCTGATGATAATTTTTGAGAGATTTAATATCTGGACCCAAATTATGATCTTACTTGGTGACTGACTGCAAGAGTAAGTCTTTTCTTCCTTACTTTTCATAGAGGTAGTTTATGAAGTACTTTACTTTAGTGGCTGTATTGAACTCTTCTTCCTCCATAGCTTCTCTGAGTAAGTGATGTATTGTGACCCAAGTCACTGAGTTCTTTTAGAATCCACACATCTCTGACACCTTTAAAATTTGAACACTACAAATAGTTAACTCAAAATAATTATAAAGTACAGCACATTTTTCTTCATATCATCCTTAAAAATTAGTACTAAGCAGTACCAAGGCTCAGAGAAAAGGCAGAGTAATACAGGATGCTCAAAACAGACTGTATGATAGAAGAACTTAGAAACACAAAAGTCTAGACCTTAAAGAGTTCTTAAAGATAATGCAACTCAATCTCCTTCTTTTATAGAGGAGATAGAAGTTGAAAAAGACAAAATGACTTATATTAGTAAGTATACAAAAGTTATACTTTGAACAGAGAAAAAAACTAAGCAGGTATAGGAAGGCCACCTAGTTTTTAGTCAACAAATCACATTTTTCTTCCTCTGAAAAAAAGTTTTACCTTTCCAGAAAATTATTTTGGGAAATATTTTTTTATTTTCCAGCCATGTGGCTGTACTGTGACCTGTTGAGCCTACCAGGCAGTTCCCATGCACATAAACATGGAAACATAATCTAACTTAAGCCACTTAGTATCCTTATGTGGCATTTTAAAATTTTGATTTAAGAGGGAGAAGTCCTCTCTGTTCCTGTGGCGATGCTGGGAAGAGCTGAGCTGCAGAGAAGCATTTCCAACATGTACAGTCTTCCTGCAGAGAGTGAGGCTGGTTCGCAGCGTTGAAGAGGAAAAACATAGACGCCAAGTCCTGATAGTATTTGGGACCCTGCCTCCAGATGTCTGATGGCCATTTAGATTTTACTTTGTCAGCACTTGAGTATCTCAGTTCAACAAATTCTCTTTTGGCTTAATCTGGGTTGGTTATAATTTCAGTTACATATATTCAAATCTTGCTCAATATATATGACTTTAAGAATAGGCAGAAATTTAACAGATGGAGAAGGGCAGAGAGGGAATTCCAGGCCATAAAGAAATCAAGCCAGGATTTGGAGGCCAAGATGTCAAGCTCTGCTCTGACAGCTTGAGTGAATCATCACCTCAGCAGGTGGAGGGTGGTGGGGAGCAGCAGGAACAAGAGCTCAGCATTTGGTTCCCTGGGTATCCCACCAGGAAAAGTTCCGACAGGGGCAGCAGGAGGGCACTGCTTAGGGTTAACTCACAAAGGTCAAGAGAATTTCCTGGTGTGCACGATCTCTCTAGTCATGGCAGACTGTAGTAGGCAACCAGAATTAATGAGTTCTTATCTAGCTCAATCATACATTTTACCCTGAATTTAAAAGGAAGAAGAAACATTGACTCATCCACTGAGGAAGTAAGACAAAAGGTTGCTCATTGCTTCAGTATCATCTTCATGGATTTGAGTGTTTCTGAATTGTTGTCCATTTAGGATTAGGAAAATGTGCCAGTGAGCTTTCAACTGTGTTTCTCTTCTGAACACAGCCTTTCTATAATCTTTGTGCTATCTCAGCTCCTTATCTGGAAAGCCTTCATCTTATCAAGTATATTTTCTATCTTCTTACTTTAGTGTAGTATGTGCATGAATGTTATTGCACTCTTTATCACATATAATTTAGTGGATGAGTAGAGATCCTGTCAAGAAGAAAGGAAATTGCTGATCCATGTAAGTCAATTGAAATTGGAGCCCTAATGTTAGAGACTGTGAACCAATGGAAGCTCATTTCAGCTCAGTTGTCAGGACTTGGCTATTTATAAAAAATGATTCAGTAGTGCAAGTTGGCCATGAGGCCATAGGAGGAACTGGCAAGTCTGGCGACGCAGTGTTGCAATCCTGTCGCCGCTCTCCAGTTTTGCCACTGACCGACATGTGCTCATGGTTGTCTTACAGCAACAAGGCTAATCATAGGTCTCCCGTTGCTACTTTTGACGAAACTATTCAGCATGGTTTCCATAGATTTTAGGAGAATGAAGACAGTGTTTCTGAAAGGAGAGTTATTTTAGCATAGTGGAAGGGAACCAGGAAGCCATTATTAGTGTTCCACAGGCTATCTTCTAGTGCTGATTGTGAAATGACCAGCCTGTTGGAGTAATGTGCTTTTTTTCTCTTCAGGCTGCTTCTTGGTGAGATTTTTGTTTTTGGTTTTTTTAAATTTTTCTTCAGAGTTGCAGTTAGTACCTCTGCTCTATAATCCCCCTTTAAGTGCATCCCTATATGCCTTGCTTTGTGGATTTACAACTGAAACAAATGTGGAAAAGACCCAGAGCAAGGTGGATGTTGCAGACAATAGGGATGTAATATTCAGACTTTCAAATCTAGTCACATGGCCTAACCTAAAATACATTAATGTTTGATCAGAAATATGGCTACAACTGGGACATATATATGGTAGGTTGCCTTTTCCCAGACTTATTCCTGACAATGGCAAAATCTGGAGCATTCCTGGGGAAGGGCAAATGGATGTATAGTCTAGCAGGCAAGAGCAAGGCCAGCATAAGATTGAGCATGAGCTACTTTTTTCATATATTTTGTACTTTTAGCCATTTTTTTTGAAAAGAAAATCCAGGAAAACTTCTAGTTTAAGTTAAATGCTGAACAACATTTTATTATTAACTAAAAAATGAAGAGAAGAATAAGTTACTGAATTTGATTCCCAGTAAGAACAGATATAACAATAATAACAAAAATCCACAAGAAACTATGTCAAATAAAACTGTGTTTTATTTGAAAAGTGCCTACTATGGGCTCTCAAGGAAGAGAGATAAATCTCATCACACAACGCACAAGGGAAACTGATGAGTCAGCCCAGCAAAGCAACTTCATTTTTTTCTGGCCATCATCAATAAGCTAGAAGATTAGGATTTATTTGAATGTGGATCAGTTCAAGTGCAGGGGGGAGAAGATACCAAGATAGAATTATAAGTACAAAAGTTCATTTGGAGTAACACCTGTGTAGGATAAAAGGCAGAGAAGTAAGAGTAGACCAAAAGCCTTCCCATTGCAATGCAGACCTAACACTGTGAAAGGAAATAAAGGAGGAAGGGAGGAAGAAGGATGCTGTAGGAGGGGCTTCAGAAATTGGTTCCATTCTGAGAATCTAGGTCAGTCTAATACAGAGTAAGGATTGCCAGCAACGAATCCTCTGTTAAATAGAATGCTGCTAAGGAGATAAAAGTAGGAATGCCAGGTCTGCAAAAATATGGTTGAGTAGATGCCAGACTTTCTGTGAGCTGCAGCCTAGGAGCAATGCAAGCCTGGAAAATGCCTTAGACCTCAACCAGAAAAGTCAAAGGAAATGGCAAGGCACACATCACAGTCAGCTTTCTGAAAACTAAAGACAAAGGAAACAATCTTCAAAGCAACCACAGGGTAAAAAGGACACACTTCTTCTAAGAAAGGAGAAATAAGACTGATGAAAACATTCCTAAGAGAAATGTTGGAGTAGAACAATATTATATCTTCAAGGGCAAAAAGTGAAAATGCAGCAATCCAGAATTTTCTATCCACTCACAATATTGTTCTCAAGTGAAGAAAAATATAAATATGTATGTATGGCTTAACACTAATGGAAACTTTCATCAGCACACTCATACTAAAAAAAAACCCTAAATAAATACCTCAGGAAGAAGGAATCTGTCCCTACGTGAAAGAAAATTATATTAAAAGGACCCAATAGTAAAGAATTACTGAGAATCCAGATTTTGATGGTTAATCTTCACTGTCAACTAGACTGGCCTCCTGTGAGACATTTCTTGGTTACAGTGTTTCCAGTGAGGTTTATTAACTGAGGAGGGATGACTCACCCTGGATAAGGGTGGTGCCATCCCAAGGTCTGGGGTTGAACACAGTTAAACGGAAGAAAAGAGAAAAGCACAGGGTGCCAGCCTCTTTCTCTCCTGCTTCTTGAGATGGGCATCACTAAACAGCTGCTCCTGCCATCCTGCCTTCACTGCCCTAATGACTAGTATGAGCCCAAAGTAACTCCTTCTGCATTAGGTTGTTATTTGTCAGGCATTTGATCATAGTATCAAGAAAAAATGTTGTCCCCAGAAACCATAGATGGTTATTAGAAAATTTTCAGTGTCAGTGCCAGGTGGTATACCTTCCAGTGAGTTGTTGGCCAGGGAGGCTCCTGATGCCCTAAAAATATTACAAGCTATTGCCAACGCTTTTGGTTGCCCACCAGAATTTGATGGTCTGACCCTATTGCTGAAGACTCCACATGCTTGGGCTGTTGGACACTGAGAAATCAAGCTGCAGCTGAGCTGGAAGCCTCTTCCCTATTTATTAGCTGCCAGCATGCTAGAAAGAGCTATGTAGCCTTTGAGGGGAGAAAAGTCATCAATGAATGGTTTTAAAGAGCAGTGGATCCTGCAAGTTTTAGAGCCGGCTAGCCAAGCCAAATGTACCAACTGGTATACTGGTGACATGTCTGTTTTGGAGGAAACCAATTACTCTCTGATTAAACTTGATGCCCGATCCATGGGATGGAATTCCTGCCTGCTACTGAAAATCTAATTAAAAGTCTATGGCTGAGCAGGTCATAAGCCCTAGGGGGGAAGTTACTACTGTTGTCTGGCTAACTGGATATATTATGCCTACAAAACTGCCCTCTAAACACATGTTTATGCACATATACTAGTGAGACTCTCACTTTTGGTTAGAGAAGTTTCTCTTTTCAGATGGCAGTGACCACTGGGGTGACCCAAAACTCACCAAAGTGCTGAAAAGTGACAGTGGAGTGTTCAGCATTAAAAAGTAAGACATCTCTATCACACCCTCCAAGGCTCAGGAACCATTGCAGAGGTGGTAAAGGAAGTGGAGAACTGCATATAATACTGTCATCTAGTCAGAAATTGGCCATGGTATTCATGACCTTACAGTGGCTGATGCTACCCACACAACACCTTTCTAATGAGTGGGAAAAATGATGGCTTCAAAATACAAGAAGAAAGGATTCAGTGGAGAGGGGATTTGGGAGGGAGAAAAAAGGGGTGGGAGGGAATTATGATCATGGTATATTGTCAATATTTATGGAAGTTGTCAATAAAAAGCTTAAAAGTAATAAAAATAGGGCTGAGAGATGGTGTAGTGGTTAAGCGCTTGCCTGTAAGCCTAAGGACCCCGGTTGGAGGCTCAATTCCCCAGGACCCACGTTAGCCAGTTGCACAAGGGGGCACAAGTGTCTGGAGTTCATTTGCAGTGGCTAGAGGCCCTGGCGTGCCCATTCTCTCTGTCTCTCTATCTGCCTCTTTCCCTGTCTGTCACTCTCAAATAAATAAATAAATTTTTAAAAAGTAATAAAAATAGATTTTGACTTAATTTGACTCTTTAAAGAACAATATTTATAAAAATTAGAACCTTGGATCTGTACATGAGAGAACATGGGATATTTGTCTTTCTAAGCCTGGGATATCTCACTTAATATATATATATATATATTTTTTTTCCAGTTTCTTTCATTTTCCATTATGGCTGAATAAAATTTCATTGTGAATATGTGACACATTTTCATTATACATCCATCAGTTGATGGACATATGGGTTGATTCCATTTCCTTGCTACTGTGGCAAGAGCATCAGTAAACATCAATGTGCAAATATTTATGTGGTAGGACAGAGTCCCAGGAATGATATAGATGGGTCATATAGTAAGCCTATTTTTAGTTTTCTGAGGAAATGACTCCCTCAATTTGCACTCCCACCAATAGTGACTAAACACCCCTGTTTCTCCATTGCTCTTCCCTTTGTTATCATTTGTATTCTTTGTTTTAAACATTTTTATTTATTTAATTACAAGGCAGAGAAAGAAGAAAAAAAAAAAAAAGAAAGAGAATGGGTGCCCCAGGGCCTCCTGCCACTGCAAACAAACTGCAAAAACATGTGCCACTTTGTGCATATGATCTTACATGCATACTGGGGAATCAAACTCAGGCAATCAGGCTTTGCAAGGAAGCACCTTAACTGCTGAGCAATCTCTCCAGCCACCATTAGTTTTCTTTATAGCAGCCATTCTGACGGGGCAGGTATGAAATCTCAAAATGGTTTTAACTTGCATTTCCCTGGGTTAAGAATGTCAAACATTAAAAAAAATCTGTTGGCCATTTGTGTTTCTTATTTCATTAGTCCATTTATTGACTAGCAGGTGTTTTTTTTTTTTTGTGGTGCTCAGTTGTAGCAGTTCTTTATATATTCTAGACATCAATCCCTGCCAGGGGCATTTCTAGAAAAGATTGTCTCCTATTATGTAGGCTTTCTATATACTTTGCTGATCTTACCTTTGCTGTGAAGAAACATTAATTTCATGTAGTCAGTCCCATTTGTTGATTCTTGGGACATTTTCTGTAGTATTGGAGTCTTTTTCATAAAGTTCTTATGTAAACTTATAACTTCAAGAATATATTGCCTATTTGTCTTTTGGTACTTTCAGCATTTCTGGATTTAAACAGATGCCTTTGATCCAGTTTGAGCTGATCTTTGTGCTTGGTGAGGGATGTGTGTCTAATTTCATTCTTCTGCAGGTGGATGTCCAGTTTTGCTATTTGTTGAATAGGATTTCTCCAATGTATGTTTTTGGTGTCTTTGTCAAAAGTTAGGTGACAATAGCTGTGTGGATTTATTTTGGGGTCTTCTATTCCACTGGCCTATATGTCTGTTTTGATTGTGATATCCCCTGAGTGTTCTTTCTACCTAAGCTTATTTTGTCTATGTGTGGTCTTTTTGAGTTTCTGTATGAATTGCAAAGCCTTTTCTAGTTCTGAGAAGAATACTATTTGAACATTGATGGGAATCACACTGAATTTGTAGAGTACTTTAGGTAATATAGCCATTTTCACAATATTGATTCTGCCAATCTAGTAGCATAAAAGATCTCTCCAATGCCTGGTATCTTCTTTTATTTCATTTTTTCCAGTGTTTTAAAGTTCTATTTGCAAAGTTCTTTCACGGCCTTGGTGAAGCTTATTCCTAGGTATTTTATTTTTGGAGGAATCTATTGTGAATGGGACATATTTCTCATTTCTTTCTTGATAGGTTCATTGTTAGAATATTTGAATGCTACTGATGTTTTCTGTATTGATTTTGTATCCTGCAACTTTGCTGAAGTGATTAAATCTACGAGTTATTCTGTAGAGAGTCTGTAGGGTCACTTAAATATTGAATCACTTCATCTGCAAAGAGGGATAGTTTTATTTCTTCCTTTCTGTTTTTTAAAATCTCTTTTATGTTGTTCTCTTGTCTTATTGCTGTAGCAAAGACTGAAAGATATAATAAATAAGAGTGGAGAGAGTGGACACCCTTGTCTTTTTCCAGATTTTATGGAAGCATTTTTAGTTTTCCCCATTCACAATAACGTTGGCTGCAGGTTTGTCATACCTAGCCTTTGTTATTTTGAGGTATGTTTTGCCTAGTCCTAATTTCTCCAGAACTTTTGCCATGAAGACATGCTGAACTTTGCCTTCTCTGAATCTGTGGAGTTGATCATATGATTTCTGTCCTTCAGTTTGTTTATATGTTGAATCCTATTTATTGGTTTGCATATGTTGAAACAACCTTGCATCTCTGGGATGAAACTTTCTTGGCCATGATCTTCTTACTGTGTTCTTGAGTTCTGTGCAAATATTTTGAGAATTTTTGTGTCAATATTAATCTGAAAAATTTCTCTGTAGTTTTATTTTTTTGTGTGAGATTAATAACAACTATTTTATAATAAAGTTAGCAAAAAAGAAATGTAAAGCAAACTTTAACAAATACAGGAAATTTGAAAAAAAATCCTTGCATGCTAGCTGATCACAATGGGATTAAACTACAAATCAACAATGAAAAAAGCTATAGAACATACAAAAATCATGGAAAGTAAACAGTACACCACTAACTGATTACTAGGTCAATGAAGAAATCAAGAAGGAGATCAAAAAATTTATAGAGTTACATGATCATGAAAACACAACATACCTTTGGGATGCAATGATGGCAGTCTTAAGAGGGAAAGTTGTAGCTTTAAGTACCTATATTAAGAAATTAGAAAGGTTGCAAGTAAACAACCTAATGCTTTACCTTAATGCCTTGGAAAAAGAACAAGGCAAACCAAAAATCAGTAGGTAGGAAGAAATAATAAAGATTAAGGCAGAAATTAATGAAATGGAAGCCCCCCAAATATGCAAAGAATCAATGAAATAAAGAATTGATTCTTTGAAAGGATAAACAAGATTCATAAGCCCTTAGCAAATCTGACCAACAGAAAGAGAGAAGAGACACAAATTAATAAAATTATAGACGAAAAAGGCACTATCACAACAGATACCAATGAAATTCAGAAAACCGTCAGGACATATTTTTGTTTTGTTTTGTTTTGGTTTTTGTTTTTTGAGGTAGGGTCTCACTCTAGCTCAGGCTGACCTGGAATTCACTATGGAGTCTCAGGGTGGCCTCGAACTCACGGCGATCCTCCTACCTCTGCCTCCTGAGTGCTGGGATTAAAGGCGTGCGCCACCATGCCCAGCTCCATCAGGACATATTTTAAGAACATATACTCCACTAAGTTTGAAAATCTGAAAGAAATGGATCGTTTCCTTGATTTATATGACATGTAAAAATTAAATCAAGATGGGATAACCATCTAAACAGACCTATAACAAGTATGAAGATCAAAACAGTTGCAAAAATCCTCCCAACTAAAAACAGTCCAGGCCCAGATGGATTCACTGGTGAATTTTACCAGACCTTCATGGAAGAACTAATACCAATGCTTCTCAAACTCTTTTATCAAATAAAAAAGAAGAAATACTACCAAACTCCTTCTATGAAGGGCAAGACTGCTTACAATGCACTCTTCCAGACACAAAATGGTTAGATATCCATGACCTTGCAGTGCTTGGTACTACCTACACAAGACTCTCATCATAGGAGGAAAAGATGATGACATCAAAACAAGAGAGAGACTAATTGAGAGGAGGAGAGGGTATTATGGAGAGTGGATTTGTAAAGGGGAAGGTGGGGCAGGAAGGGAATTATCATGGTTTATTGTCTATAATCATGGAAGTTCTCAATAAGAAAAAGTTGAAAGAAATACAAACATAAGAACCACAGAAGAAAATAAAAAGATTGTAAGGTTGCTTAACATTTAAAATCAGTATCAACTATTTCAACCAAATAAAGGAGAAAAATCACATAATTATTGTAAATAGAGAAAAAGAATATGGTAGATTCAATACTCATATTAAAAACTTTTAAGCTAACTTGGAATATAGTGCATTTTCTTAATTTGATTTAAAAAGAACCAACCTGTTGTAAACCTCAGGTATATTGCTAAATTCAAGATCAACATATGAAAATCAGTTCTAATCTTATAACAGAATATAAAAATAGAAAGTGAAAATTAAACATACCCTTTATGGTAGCACATAACTACAAAAGCTTAGGACTAAGTTGACGAAAAATTTATGTAGGAAAACATTCCTATATAGAAAACCACAAAAAAGACTGGAAAGATGGATTAGCAGTTAAAGGTGCTTGCTTGAAAAGCCTGATAGCTCAGGTTTGATTCCCACTACCCACATAAGCCAGATGCTCAAAGTGTTCATGCGTCTAGAGTTTATTTATAGTGGCAAGAGTCCATAGTGTGCCCTTCTTTCTTCCTCCCTTCCGTTTTCTTTCTTTCTTTCTTTCTTCCTTTCTTTCTTTCTTTCTTTCTTTCTTTCTTTCTTTCTTTCTTTCTCTCTTTCTTCTCTCTCTCTCTGCAAGCAAATAATATTGTTAAAAATAAAACTATATAACATAATAAAAAGTCATTAAATAAGACTTAATTTTTTGGCTTCTTGCTGATAATTTTATTTTTAAAATATTTATTTTATTTTCAACTGACACATGGTGTTTTATGAAATATGGCATGATATTGTTGTACATGTATACAATGTGTAGTGATCAGATCAAGGTAATAGGCATAATCTTGGGTATTAATGTTTCCTTTATATTAGGAATATTCAAGAATCTCTTTCCTAGCTATTTTGAAATAATTAGTTGTTGTATAAATAAATAGAGGAACACATATATTAATGTGTTAGAGTATTTATTATGACTAAGAAGATATCAATTAGTTCAAATACCCTTACTTCAAATATCTATTAACCTATCACAGTGGCAAATAAAATTATACCAGATTTCTATTTTTGCTAAAAATAGAAGACTGATTTTCAAATCTGGAAATGGAAAGGATCACAGCAAAGAAGGCAAAATTTGGAGAACTTACATTTGCTGATGATTAAACTTACCATAGAGTCAAAAGTAATGAAGATAATATTGTATTTTAAAAAACAAGATTTGAGTGCCCAAGCTGACCTGGAATTCACTATGTAGTCTCAAGGTGACCTTGAACTCATAGTAATCCTTCTGCCTCTGCCTCCCAAGTGCTCGGGTTAAAGGCATGCATCACCACGCTTGACATATATTTCTTTTTTTTAATGTAACCTTTTCATTGACAATTTTCATACACACATATAATGTATTTTGACCATAACTTTCTCTCCCATGACCTTCTCTTCTCCTCTTCCTCCATCTTGAGCCCCTTCTTCTTCCCTAGTCCCTCTTCTACTTCTATATCTTTTTCCTTCTTGGGTAGTTGTGTGATCCATTGAGTGTAATTAGGGTGTCTGGATGAGCATGGGTGTGGAATTGCTTATCAGAGCACATGCAATTTATTAGTGACTATACCACTTTAGAAAGTTTTTCTTGCTTTACCAGCAACCTGTAGCTGCCAATAATCAAGTGACAGCTTATCCCACATAAGAGTCTGCCCAGTGCAGGACAAACAGCACATTCTGGGACTTTGAGGATGATACCGTGGAATAACTGCATGTTGATGGGTCCAATATTATTGAGGTTTTGTACAGGTAATGACAATCACTGTGAAGTAATAAGTACAACAACCATGCCATGCCCAGAAGACACTGTTCCAAAGGACTCCTCCACAACTTTTGGCTCTTACATTGTATCTACTACCTCTCCCACAATGTTCCTTGAGCCTTGGAGGCAGTGCTCTAGATGTTTCATTTGGTGCTGAGCACTACACAGTCACTTGTTCTCAACTTTGAGTCTCCTCAGAAGTCATTGAGAATTGCAAAAAAAAAAATTTAAAAATTAAAAAAGCATCTCTAACCAAAAGTGAGAGTAGTACTAATTTATAAGAGCATAAACAACAATTTTTAGGGACAACTTGATGAACACAAGTCCATTTAGCTAATCAGCAGTAGTAGTTTGTCCTCTCTAGTCAGAAGCTTTTGACTAGGTTTTCAATAACAGCCATGAATATCCTCTTATGGAGCAGGCCTCAAATCCAGCAAGAGCAGTTGGTTACCACTGTAACAGCCATGTGTCAGTGGGCTCATCTTGCTTAGAAGGTGGGTTGTGTAGCTTACAGGGTCCAGCACAGGGCATGACTGTTGACGACTTTCTCCCCCCACAGCTTGCATAGCACCAGCACGATGACAGCTAGCCAGCAGGCTCCGTTCCAGCTTTAGTTTTCAGTTTCTTGCAACTGAAGTAAGTGGTGCCCTCAGCAGTAGGATCTTCCCATTGAGTTCTGGTGAGGCTTTATGTGTGCTGAAGCTTGAGAACCATTGGCACACAGTGCTGCAATAGAAAAATGAGCTCTTCAAAATTAGTCTCTGTTGTAGCTTTGCCATTTCCTAGCCAGGCAATCTCTGGCAAGTACCTTGATTTTGTTACTATCTGGTGTTATTGTTGACAATAAATGGGAGGTTAATCAATCATTACAGCTAACCAAGAATACAAAAGGCTCTGATGCATGCTCCTGATAAAAACTGCACTAGCAGGCTGGAGACATGGCTTAGCGGTTGAGGTTCCATTCCCCAGTACCCACATAAGCCAGATGTACAAGGTGGTGCTTGCATCTGGAATTCATTTGCAGTGGCTAGAAGTCCTGGAGCACCTCCTCTCTCCCTCACTACCTGCCTCTTTCTCTCAAATACATAAATAAAATGTTTTAAAAACTGCACTAGTGCTGTAAGAGTAATGACAGTGCTGATAATATCATTAGCTTTTATTAAGCATTTAATAAAATAAGCCTTGGAAATCCTGGTTTTCACTGTATAGTGAGGAGAATTACATTTCAGCCATAAGATATAACAAAACAGTATTATCTCCATTTGCTTATTTTGGGGGCACATTTAAAAGTAGCCTTGGCATTTTTTTTAACTCACCTTGTTGTTGAGATCTTTGCCAAGTGGCAGCTCATCCCACATGGGAGTCTGCACAGAGCAAGACAGAAGTGCATTCTGAGACTTTGCGGGTGACACTGGAATAAAAAGCAAACGTGATCTTTGAAGGAGATTGCTGGGCACGCATCAAAAGCATCTTTCTAAACTGGCATTTGTGGCTTCTTTCAATTTTTAAGTAGATCTAAGGAGCAAAGAGTTTCCAAATTGCCCCACTGCTCTGTAAGCTATTCTTCTCTCTGGTTAAAGGCACAGCACAGAGGTGGCCCCTGGCCTGGAAACAACAGTCCAAAGGAGGTCCACTACTTCCTCTCTTTCCTTCACAATGTGGAGCACGTACCGTCTACTTGTCTCCCCATGGCTCTATAGGACACACACCAGGAAAGATGATGGAGAAAAGACTGTTGGAGGCACTTTTCTACCTCCTATCATCTGTTTCCATGGTAATGATTTGGGAAAGAGAGTAAAAACTATTCACATACACAAGTTGCTCAATTTGAAAACCACATGAGGATGCCATGAAATGCTGACCAGATGTCACGTTGCTAACAAGCATCTTGAAACATGAGTGTTTTGTTCGTTTGTATATTTTTTTCTTCTTTCTCTGCTTAGGTGCTAAGCTGGGAATTTATCCTTTAGCTGGTGTACATAGAGCACTGAAAGACAGTGATACTCTACCTGAATTGTTTGCTGTTTTCTCTCTTTCTTCAGTTTTTCCCCCTACTAGACTATCACAGCAGAAATGGAAGGAAAAATCAGCCCCCTGCTGCTTCTGTTTAAAAGATAAAGACAACTAAATTTCTTAGAGATTCTCACTCAAGGG
Organism: Dipus sagitta; assembly: GCA_036346955.1. Taxonomy (NCBI): domain Eukaryota; kingdom Metazoa; phylum Chordata; class Mammalia; order Rodentia; family Dipodidae; genus Dipus; species Dipus sagitta. The sequence goes on from CM070788.1 coordinate 29,481,385, forward strand.
CAAGTATATAAAACAGTGTGCATACAGTGAATTTTATTTAATATTTTTAATTCATCAAATTGCTATGTTTACATACATGGTAATTCATAGTACTGTGCAAATTAAAGAGCTTGTAAAAAAAAAAAATGAAAGCTTTCAAATTAGCCTGAAAAGTACCTATTACTCACTGAATCAAGAAGCTGGTCACAACATGCTTCAGGAATATCTTTTATGCATTGATCACGATAGAGTTTACAAATCCTCTGTACATGTTATTTTTGTATGTGGGACTTGGAACTCTCATTTGCAAGTAAATATGACTTTATTACTAGAATTTCACTTTCAAAGAATGTTGCTGTCTTGGTTAGTTTTAAATGACATTCAATGTTTTCTAAGATGATACAGGTGGCACATCATTTTATGGATGTCTACCTCTAGAGACACAAAGTTACATATGAGTTCTAGCATCGAACACCTATGGTCATTTTTGCAATGAAAATGAGGCTTTTCAGCTAGTACCTGAGACGAGGGTGGCCACTGGATACAGCATTCCTGAACATGAGTCTGACAAGATGGCAGTTCTAAGAAGAGCTGAACAGACAAGCAGAGCTGGCTGTAGTGGCTTATTCTGAAACTGCAGTGTGCATGAGGCTGAGGCCAGGCCTGTTTGGGGGTGGGGAGAAATCAAAGATTATCATAGATATCTTCCTCTACTAAATTACATTTAACAAGTCACAAAATCTTAGGCTTCTGTCTCCTTAGTGTCTTTCATTTTTGTTTGTTTGTTTGTTTTTCAAGGTAGGGTCTCGCTGTAGCCCAGGCTAACCTGAAGTTCACTATGCAGTCTCAGGGTAGCCTTGAACTCACAGCGATCCTCCTACCTCTGCTCCTAAGTGCTGGGATTAAAGGCGTGCGCCACCACACCTGGCTTGTCTTTCATTTTTGTTAGTATTTTCTTCTTCTGACTTTTAATGCCGACAGAAAGAGAAAGAGACAGAGGATGGATGGGAAGCAGGAACTGTCATCCCGGCTTCTTCAGAGTTATATTCATTTTTAACTAATTGTACTTACAGGCAAGCTATTTTAACTATATTTGTGTGAATACTATAGTAGTAGAAGGATATCTCTATGTTAGGACACTAGTCATAGTGATTCATATGGCATATGGAAGATGTCCCTTTAGGGAATGCTCGAAGCTATATCTGGGTATTTCTAGTCATCCCATTGGCTAAAGATGGAAGGTGACTGCCATTTAGTGCCTAGTATCTAGAGATGTTAATTATTCAGGAATATCCTGAACAGTACTACATAAGTAAGGATTATGATACAAAAGAAAAATGTACTCTCTTTAAGAAGCAGTTATTTTTGGTTCCTATGCATTGGCTATTCCCACTTGGGATCTTTGAGTGTCTACTATTTGTCCTGTGTGGCAGGATCTGCAAGCCACATTTGTTATTTCCAATTGCAATTTCATCCCAAAGTCACTTCTGACTTCCAGAATCATTATCCAATTGCCTACTGTATATCTTTATCTAGATATACAACAGACTTTATTTCTGCACATCCACAGTCAAATTTATTTTCCTCTCCTTCTAGCCTTCTCTTCACCTATCCTCTATATTGCACCTAAGCCTCTATATATCACCTAAGCCCAAACCCAGAGGATTATCCTAGATATCTTCCTCTACTCAGTCACATTCACATGGTTACAAAATCTTAGGTTTCTGTCTCTTTAGTGTCTTTCATTTTTGTCACATTTTCTTCTTCCTATTATTACTACCTTGGCTTAGGCTCCTATCAGCTCTTATCTGGACTATTCTAGTAGTTTTCTAACTGGTCCTGCTACATGATTGCATTAGTTAGGAATCTTTGGATTGCTAGTGATGGGACACTTGACTAAATAAATGGATGTATGTAAGTCTGAAGGTTCAAGGATGGCCTAGCCCAGGGAGGAGCATGGCATAGTTAGAGATTTCTGTTGCCCCATCTTTGTGTATATACCTTTGTGCGGCTCCTTCTCTGGCAGGTCCCCAAGATTCAGAAGGTGATGGCTAGGTTTCAGGCTTCCAGTGAGTTCTTCTCATAGCCTCATCTAAAAAAGACCACTTCTTAAACTGCTTTAGCAAATGTACCAGGACAGGCACTGCAAATCTCCCTTACCATGCTGTTTGCCTCACTGAGCCACTGTCAACTAGGCATGGGGAAGGAGCAATTTCAGGTTTTATTAACAGAAGACTACAGAATGTGTACTTGGAAGCACATAACCATTAATCCTCCATCTAATTCAGTCTCTTCCATACACCAGAATGGTCTTCTGCATATTGTTTCATATCAGTCCCTGGATAAAATTTCCCTTTTCCCACGAGATCAAGTCTAAACAGCTCAAGTAGTACTCTAAGCTCTGAAATCTGCGTGCTTTTCATGTTCTTCTCACCTATTCTCTACATGTCTTAGCTCAAAGCATTGAGATAGCCAAACTTACCTCTGTACTTTGAATTTGCTCAGATAGCCACACCTTATCTGCCCTACCTTACAGGTGTGTCCAATCTCTTGACACTGTGGTATGATGTTGTTGTCTGCAGAGTTCACATTTGAGAACCAGGTAATCAAGGTAGAAAAGAAAATGCCAAAAAACCCTACCCTTGTAATGTTTTAAGCAAATTTATGATTTTGTGCTAGGTCACATTTATAGCTATGCTAAACTGGACTTCCTTTTTCTTTCCTACCCTCGCCCATGGCTCTTCTGACTTTAACTCCCACTAAATCCCACTTATGTATATCAGAGCACCCATATCCCAGTCTTGTCCTGATTGGTCTGACTTCCCTTTTTAGACTGAGGTTTTTTTAATTTATTGAAAATGTTCATATATGTACATAATGTATTTTAATAATAATCCCTTCCACTATTTTCTTTTGTTCCCTCTACCCCATCACCTTTCCAGTAAACCCCTTTTTCTTTCCAACTAGTCCTTTGGTTTTAATGTCATTTTTTGGCTGTCCTCCATTATCCATGCCAGCATGTTGATGGACCCAGTATTGTGCAGGTTTCGTACAGATAATGCCACTCACTGTGAGGTCATGGATGCACTGGCCACTTTATGTCCAGAAGACAGTGTTCCAAAACATGTCTCCTCATCCTTTGGCTCTTATATTCTTTCTACAATGTTCCCTGAGCATTGGAGGGTGAAATAGAGATGCTTCATTTAGTGCTGAGCATTCTACTGTCTCTTCTCAGCACTTTGGTGAGTTTTGAGTCTCCCTAGTGGTCATTACCACCTGAAAAAAGAAGCATCTATGCCTGAAAGTGAGAGCACCACTAATCTGTGAGCATATTCAGTAGGTTCACATCTAGAACCTATGACCTCCACAGCCACAGGCTTTTGACTAGGTTTTCAGTACCAGACATGAAATTCCTTCCATAAAGAAGGCGTTGAATTCAATCAGAGGGCAGTTGATTTTCACCATAACAGACATACCACTATTGTACCATTGGGCACATCTTGCCAGTGTTTTAGCTTGTTTTTTAGCTGATGGTTAAGGCTGTAGTTAACTTTTCTCCCCCAAACCCCCTACATTGCACTTTCTAGAATTATGATAGCTAGCCAGTAAAAAGAAGGCAGCTAGCTCAGCTGTAGCTTGATTTCTCATTGACCTACAACTGAAGTATGTGGTGTGTTTAGCAATAGGGTCTTACCATCTAGTTATTGTGAGTCATCAAGAGTATTGGTAATAACCTGTATTGTTTGGGGGTCCTTAGGGTCTTCTTGTCCAACAACTCAATGGGAGGCATCCCACCCCTAGCATTGGGATTTTTCTATAACAACCTATGGCTTTTGGTTTTAGCATTGTCCACCAATACAAGGCAGTTCTACCCAAACTCTCTATTTAAACAAACTTTTATTGACAATCTCTATAGACATACACAATAAGCCCTGACCATAATCCCGTCCATATAGCTTGCAGAGTTTATTGCTGGTTAAGCCTGTTGATGACTTTTCTCCCCCAGCAGGCTGTATAGCATGTTCTAGCACTATGGCAGTCAACAAGGAGGAGGCTTCCAGCTCAGCTCCAGCTTGATTCCTCAATGTCTTGCAGCCAAAGCATGTGATGTCTTCAGCAATAGAGTCTTACTACATAGTTCTGATGGATAACCAAGAGACATGGCAATAGCCTATGTATTGTTTTGGGGGCATAAGGTGCCTCTTTAATCAACAATTCAGTGAGATAACCCATTCCTGGCACTGAAATTTTTCTGTACCAAAATATGGTTTCTGGCTGCAACATTATCCACCCTCACAGGGTACTTTTACCTAAACTCTTTCTTTTTAAAAATTATGTTCTTTATTAGCTAACAAAGAAGTATGTTTCTATATGGCATATTTACAACACCTTTAGTATTAGTTCACCCTGCTCCAGTCCCTCTACTCTTTACGTCCCCTCCTCCGACCTGCCTTGCACCTCACCACTTCCAGTATTCTGACCCTCTATTTTTAAACCTAGTAAACCCTCCTCTTTAATCCCTTCCCCTTCCTGGCCTCTGCTACTGACTCTTAATCCAACTTAATACAAATCTAAATATCCAAAGCTGGGATCTGCAAATGAAAGAACATGAGCTTTTTGTCTTTCTGAGTTTGGGTTACTTCAATATAGTATTTTCCAGATCCATCCATTTCCCTGTGAATTTCATATTTTTTGCAGCCAAATAAAGCTCCATTGTGTATATCTACCAAATGTTCAGTATCCATTCAGTTAATGGGAATCTAGGCTGATTTCATTTCCTAGTTATTGTGAATTGAGCAGCAATAAACATGGATGAGCAAGTGTTTCTGAAATGTATAGTCCATAGGATATTCGCCCAGGAGTGTTATAGATGGGTCATATGGTAGATCTACTTTTACTTGTTTGGAAAACCTCCACACTGATTTTCCATAACGGCTGCACCAGTTCACACTCCCACCAGCAGTTCATCTTTCCCCCACACCCTTGTCAGTACTTGTTGTCATTTGATTTCTTGATGATAGCCATTCTGAACAGAGTGAGATTGAATCTCAAAGCAGTTTTAATTTGCATTTTCCTGATGGCTAAGGATGAATACTTTTTAAAATAATGTTTTGACATTTATATTTCTTCTTTTGAGAATTCTCTCTTCAGTTTCATAGCCCATTTTAGTAGGTTTTTAAATTTCTTATTGTTTACCAAATTGCGATTATTTGTATATTCTAGATTTTAATCCTCTGATAGATGTATAGCTGGCCAATATTTTCCTTCCATTCTGTAGGTTGGTGCTTTGCTCAATTAAATGCATTTACTTTCTCCATTTTTATTCACTATAGTACTGGAAGTCTTAGCTACAGCAATAGGATAAGAGATGTAAATAAAAAGTATAAATAAAAAAAGAAAAGTCAAATTATATTTATTTGCTAATGATTTGATTCCATGCATAACATGCATAAGGCTCTACCAGAAAACTGCTAGAGCTGATAAATACTTTCAGCAAAGTAGCAGGATACAAAATTAACACTGAAACCAGTAGTCTTCCTATGTACCAATAACAAGGAAGTACTTCCATTCATAGTTGCCTCAAAAAAAAAAAAAAAAAAAAAAAAAAAAAAACCTTGGAATAAACCGAACCAAAGAAGTGAAAGACCTCTACAATGAAAACTGGAAAACAGCCAGGACAGAAATTGAAGATAGTAGGCAATGGAAAGATATCCCATGCTCATGGATTAGAGGAAATCAGTATTGTGAAAATGTCTATTTTACAAAAGCAATCTACAGATTTAATGCAATCCCCATCAAAATTCCAATGGCATTCTTCACTAAAATGGAAAAAAATAATCTTAGTATTTATTTGGAAGAGCAAAGGATCTCAGACAACCAAAGCTATCTGGAGCAACAAAGTTAAAGTGTACAGTATAACTGTACCTGTTCTCAAAGTATATTGTAAAGCCATAGTAACAATAACAGCATGGCATTTGCACAAAGACATGAAGATCAAGAAACAGAATAGAAACTTCATATATAAACCCAGGCATCTTATAGCCAATTGACTTTTAACAAAAATATCAAAAATACTCATTGAAGAAAAAGATAGCCTCTTTAACAAATTACACTGAGAAGACTGGATATCTATATGTAGAAGAATAAAACTATATCCTTATCTCTCTTCACTCACAAGAATCAACTTCAAATGGACCAAAGACCTTAATATCAGACCCCAAGCCCTGAAACTTCTAGAGGAAAAAAATAGATGAAACACTTTAACATATAAGCATAGGCAAGGACTTTGAATAGAACTTTGGTCACTTAGAAAATAAGGCCAAAATCAACAAATGGTACCTCATGAAATTAAAAAGGGGTTGTATAGCAAAGAAAACTGTTAATTGAGCTTTTGTCTTATTTCTGACATTAGTGGAAATTGTTTTGAGTTTTTCCCCATTTAGCATAATGTTGACTATAGGTTAGTTGTATATTGCCTTTATTATAGAGAGGTATGTTCCTTTTGTTCCCAGTTTTTTCAGGACTTTTATTATAAAGTGATATTGGATTTTGTCAATTTTTTTTCTGCATCTATTAAGATGATCATGTGATTTTGTCCTTGAGTCTATTGATATGGTATATTATATATTTTTGTTTATTTTTTATTATTTCTTTATTTATTTGAGAGTGACAGACACACACACACACACACACACACACACACACACACACACACAGAGCCAGATACAGAGAGAGTGGGCATGCCAAGGCCTCTAGCCACTGTAAGCGAACTCCAGATACATGCGCCCCCTTGTGCATCTGGCTTACATGAGTTCTAGGGAATCAAGCCTCGAACTGAGGTCCTTAGGCTTCAGAGGCAAGCTCTTAACCACAAGCCATCTCTCCAGCCTGTATATTACATTTTTGATTTGCATATGTTAAGCCATCCCTGTAGTTCTGTACTAAAACCCATGAAATCAGGGTGAATTCTCTTTTTCATGTATTCCTGTGTTGTGTTTGCACTTCTTTTCTTGAGGATTTATGTATCTATATTTATTAAGGAGATTGGTCTGTCATTTTCTGTTTTTCTTTTTTATTATTAATTTGTTATTGTCTGCTTCCATAATTGTAGATAATAACCCATGGTAATTCCCTCCATACCCCAACTTTTCCCTTTGAAACTCCACTCTCCATCATATCCCCTCCTCCTTTCAATCAGTCTCTCTTTAATTCTGATGTCCTGAGCTTTTCCTCCTATTATGACAGTCTTGTATAGGTAGTGTCAGGCACTGCGAGGTCATGGATATGCAGGCCATTTTGTGTCTAGAGGAACATGTTGTAAGTATCCTACCCTTCCTTTGGCTTTTATATTCTTTCCTCCACCTCTTCTGCAATGGACCTTGTGCCTTGGAAGATGTGATAGAGATATTTCAGTACTAAGCACTCCTCTGTCACTTCTCAGAATGATGGTGCCTTTTGAATCATCCCAAGGTCATTGCCATCTGAAAAGAGCAGCTTCTCTAATCAAAAGTGAGAGTAGCATTAACATATGGGTATGATCATTAAGAGAAATGCTTACTGGGCAGTTTGGTGAGCATACTATGTACATTTAGCCAGACATAAGCATACATTACATCCCTAGGGCTCATGACTACCCCTGTTGTAGGTTTTCAGTATCAGGGATGTATTCCCTCCCATGGAGCAGACCTCCAGTCCAATTAGAGAGCAGTTGGTTTCTCCCATAACAGACATGCCACTATTGTACCCATTGGCTCATTTGGCCTGGCTGGCCAAATTTAAGGCTTTCATTGTCCACTGTTGAGTATCTTAACTGGTGACTTCTCTTTCTCCCATTGACCTGTATGCAGCATAGCTTTTTCCAGCTTTCTGTCAGCTGGTCTACACGGAAGAGGTTTTCACCTCACCTTCAGCAGGATTTCTCAGTGACTTTGCAGCCCAAGAATGTGGCGTCTTCAGCAATAGGGTCTTACATCTATTCTTGGTGGGAAACCAAGAGCCTCAGCAATGGCCTATAGTGTTTTGGGGGCATCAGTGACCTCCCTGGCCAACAACTCACTAGAAGTTATCCCATCCCTGGCACTGAAAATTTTCTAGTGGCAATCTATGTCTTCTGAGTGTCCCATTGTCCAAAAAAGTAGGTTTCCATATGGCTTATTTATATCCTCTTAGATTTTGATTAGCCCTCCCTACCCCTTTCCTTTACTCAATCTCTTCCCCTGACCTCACTTAGACCATTTCACCCTCATTAATCTATTCTTCTACTTACATATATACAATACCATCCTATTAAATCCTTCCTCCCCCTTTCTATTCACTTTATATCCACTTTCTAGCTTACTGACCTCTGCTACTGAGTTTTATTCCTATTCACACAGAAGTCCAATCATTTGTAGCTAGGCTCCACATATGAGAGAGGACATGTGATGTTTTACTTTCTGGGCCTGGGTTACCTCACTTAGTATAATCTTTTCCAGATTCATCCATTTTCCTGCAAATTTCATAATTTCATTTTTCTTTACCACTGAGTAGAACTCCATTGTGTAAATGTGCCACATCTTCATTATCCACTCATCAGTTGAGGGACATCTAAGCTGGTTCCATTTCCTAGCTATTGTGAATAGAGCAACAATAAACATGAAATAGTGAGATGAGTCCTTAGGATATATGCCTAGGAGTGCTATAGCTGGGCCATATGAAAGATCTATTTTTATCTGTCTCAGGAACCTCTATACTGATTTCCACAATGGCTGGACCAGATTGCATTCCCACCAATAGTGTAGAAGGGTTCTTCTTTTTATGCATCCTCACTAGCATTTATTGTCATTTGTTTAAATGATGGTAGCCAATCTGACAGGAGTAAGATGGAATCTCAGTGTAGTTTTAATCTGCATTTCTCTGATGGTTAGGGATGTAGAACATTTTATTTATTTATTTATTATTATTATTAGTTATGTACACAGTGTGTATGCAGCCATGTTGGTACCATCGTTAGCCTCATCCCTGTCCTCCCCCTCGGCAGGGCCCCTCCTCTGGTTGAGTGAATCTGCCCAGACAGCAGAGGGGATGAATTGGGCCTTTTAGAGCCTAAAGGACTGCATCACAATTCCCAGATGCCAGACATGGAGCTGCAGGCTTTGATGTTTTCCCTGCTGGTGTTTAGTCTTGCATTGGCCCAGTTTTTCCTTGCTTGGCTTTCTTTTTGCAATGGGAATGTCTACTCTGTGCTATTTGGTATTGAAAGACTCTAACTTGTGTTCTGATCTTAAAGTTGAACACAGTGCATTTTGCATTTGTATTTTAAAAGAGTGCATTTGATCATGAGTCAATGGGGTCAAGACCAGACAGTAGTTGTTTTAATGTAAAATGTCCTCTATATCCTGAAGTGTTTGTGAGTAAGCCTCCTAGTTAGTCCTCAGCTGGTAGGGCCTTTAGGAGGCAGAGCCTTGCTGGAGGAAGTGAGTTGCTTGGGGTGGATCTTTGAGTTAGTTAGTCCAACTCAACTTGGTGTTAAGACCTTGTCCACTCAGATGACTTTCTTCTGTTTGTTTCTTTTTATTAAGAATATATTTTGTATGGATACACCATGTATTTGTACCATCTTTTCCCTCCTTGCTCCCATGCTATAAGGAGGCCCTCTTCAGTGGGGTTGCTGGTATTCCCATGGGGTTGTGAGTTATGCATTGTGGGATCAGTCGGTTATTGTGGGAAGACAGTGCCTTTCAGCATGACCTCCAAACCTGTGACTCTTACAGTCTTTCTACCCCTTCTTCAACAAAATTTTCTGAGCCCTGATAGGTGTGTTTTAAGTCTGCTTCAGTGATGAGCTCTTAGGAACCTTTGGATTTCTGCTTTGGTGTGAGTTGAGTATCCTCAGCATCTGTCTCCTTCACCTTGTCACTGCTTGTCAAGCTCACCATGGAAGCTGCACTCTTGCTTATCTACCCACTTCCTCTGTGGTTTCTCTTGGGCCTTGACTGAGGTGCGAGGGATGATTTATCTCTTCAGTTCTCACTACTGTCTGAAAAAGAAAAACATTCTCCAATGGAGAGTCAGCCTAGGTTAAGTTGGATAAGTGTTATTAATTTAGAGAGAATTTGATGGATGTAGCCCCTCTTTTAGTCAGACTGGTGGGAGCTTGACATTGGAGAGCATAATCTTTGTCTCCATAGGATTAAGACCTAGTTTCCAATTCCAGATAGGGTTCCATTCCACCGAGCGGATCTCTTAGACAATCAGAAAGCCATTGGTTATCTACCAAGGCTGTGTGCCACTGTTGTACTGGTTTGTACTCCTTGTCAGGCTGGTTGTTTCTGAGTAGCTTAGACCCCTGCTTGCTCACACCGTTGTTGGTCACTTTCCCCCAGTAGCTCATGTAGTACCTTTCCAGCACTAGATGGGCTCACTGGGTACTAGCTCTCTTCCAGATTCCAGCCAGGTCTCTCAATGCTCTGTGCTGACAGCACGTGATGTCTTTAGCAATAGGGTCTTACCTTTTACCTCAGGTGAGTAATTCAGTGCTTTGACAGAAAGCTGTCTTGTTTTGGGGACCTTGTAGGGTTGGAAGCCATAGTTTTTTAGACTTTGAAGTGTTCCATTCTGGTTTTCCCTTCTGGATTTCAGGGTTCCTGTTGAAAAATCTGAGGTAATTCTGATGGGATTGCCTTCATATGTAGTGAGTTGTTTTTCTCTTCCTACTTTTAGCATACTCTCTTTGTTTTCATTGTTGAGTTTTAGCTAGGATATGCTTTGGAGAGTATCTTCTTTGGTCCTGTCTGTTTGGTGTTTTGTGAGCTTCTTGTATCTGGATGGACCTCTTGAACCTAGGTGTTTCCCTCTTGGTCTGTATATTTGGTAGTTTATAATATGACAGAGGGAGGTTATTTTCAGGCCTTGTCTGTTTAGTATTCTAAATGCCTCTTGTACTTGTATTGATATCTCTTTCCCTAGTTTTGACAAATTTTCTTCTATGATTTTGTTAAAAATACTTGCTATACCTTTAGAGTGAATTTTTTCTCCTTTTTCTATACCCAGAATTCTTATATTTGACCTATTCATAGTGTCCTGGATGTCTTGACACTTCTGCTCCTACTTTCTTACTCATCTGTCTTTCTCCTTGTTAGGGTGTTCCAATTCCTCCACCTTGTCATGAGGCTCAGATTTTCTGTCCTTTCCTTGATCCATTCTATTGGTAAAGCTTTCTATGGAGTTTTTATTTGACTGTGTTTTTCATTTCCAGTATTTTAGGTTAGTTTTTCTTCAGTGTTTCTATTTCCTTATTCATATCTTCTATCAACTTCCTTCTGTCATTTAGACGATTTCTTATATAGTCTCAAGGTTCTTTCAGGAGGTGTTTTTTTTTTTATCTGTTTCTTTGAATATACTTGTAATCATTCTTTTGAGTTCTTTGTTCCACAGTCCATCTAGTTTACTCTTGCTGGAGGTCACTATTCTGGGATTAATAATTTTTGGAGGAGTTATATTGCCCTGATTTTTTGTGTGTGTTTCTTGTATTACTGCATTGGTATTCTTGGGTTATTTCATTGCTTAGATCTTCTGTTTGTTTTATTAGCTGTACTGTATTCTTAGGTCAGAAGTTATATCTATAGTCTAAGAGCTCAAGGTGCCTGGTGTGGCCTCTATATTGATTTCAGAGTAGAGTACTAACAATAGGAGTGTCACAAGTTGCTGGATATGCATGCTATGTGAATGTAATAGTGAATTAACCAAGAAGGTCCTTTTAACTTCAATAATTCTTGGTGAGAAAATGAGTAAGGCTGGTATGGAGTATACTAGGATTTTGGTTACTTAGTGGGAGGGATGTTGGGTTGGTTAGGATGAGGACTAGTGTTAACTTTGAAAGAGATGGAGGTGATATAAGTATCTGGGAGAGAAATAATGGGATACTGTTACATTTTTGTGATTTTTTTTTTATTGACAACTTCCATAATTGTAGACAATAACCCATGGTAATTCCCTCCCTCCTTCCCTTCAATTTCCCCTTTGAAACTCCATTCTTCATCACGTTCCCTCCCCCCTCAGCCAGTCTCTCTTTTATTTTGATGTAACGATCTTTCCCTCCTATTATTATGGTCTTTTGTAGGTAGTGTCAGGCATAGTGTCAGTGAGATCATGGATATTCAGACCATTTTGTGTCTGGAGGAGCACATTGTAAGGAGTCTTACCCTTCTTTTGGCTCTTACATTGTTTCTGCTACCTCTTCCACAATGGACCCTGAACCTTGGAAGATGTGATAGAGATATTTCAGTGCTGAGCACTCCTCTGTCATGTCTTCTCAGAACCATGGTGCCTTCTGAGTCATCCCAAAGTCACTGCCATCTGAAAAGAGAAGGTTCTCTAACCAAAAGTGAGAGTATCACTAATACATGGGTATGAACATTAAGAGAAGTATTTACTGGGCAGTTTAGTGAGCATAGTATATACATTTAGCCAGACAGCAGCAGAAGTTACACTCCTAGGGCTCATGACTAACCCTGTTGTAGGTAGGTTTTCAGTATCAGGGATGTGTTCCCTCCCATGGAGTGGGCCTGTAGTCCAATTAGAGAACAGTTGGCTTCTCCTATAATAGACTTGCCACTAATGCACCTGTTGGCTCATTTGGCCTGGCTGGCCAAATTTAAGGCTTACAGTGTCTACTGTTGATTTCTCTCTCTCCCATTGAACTGCATGCAGAATGACTTCTTCCAGCTTTCTGTCAGCTGGTCTACATGGAGGAGGTTATCAGCTCAGTTCCAGCAGGATTTCTCAGTGACCTTGCAGCCCAAGAATGTGTAGTCTTCAGCCAATATGGTCTTACCATCTATTCCTGGTGGGAAACCAAGAGCCTTGGCAATGGCCTGTAATGCTTTGGGTATATCAGTGACCTCCCTGGCCAACAACTCACTGGAAGGTATCCCATCCCTGGCACTGAAAACTTTCCACAGATTTCAGAGTATATTGGCAGGGGTGGGGAGGGGTGGCAGTGGAAGTTTGTAGTTATGGTTAATAAAGAGGAGGAGATAAGTAGGAAAGAATGTGGAAAAGAGGTTAGAGAGAGAGAGAGAGAGGAAAAGTGTATGAGTTGTGCATAGAAAGAGTAGTAGAGATCACAATAGAAGACTGGATTGAGAAAATATAAAACATACCAAAAGTCCAATTTAGCAATATACAAACAAAAAAAGCATGGAATATATATGCACGAGTGCTGATTTTTAAAAAGGCAGTAACTTTTTTGAAAGAATGTATCAAAATGACAGAAATTAATCTGAACATACAAATTAGTTTTAAAAGGCAAAATAAACTGAAGGTACACAGATTCTAACAATTCAGTGTTTCTGCCTTAGTGGGCTGGGCTTTTGAATTCTTTCCCTCCATGTGATCTTTCTTAAGCAACCTGCCCTGATAGGGTAGGTGTGACTAGCACTCTGGGTCAAACCTATATACCAGGATTTGGGTTATGCACTGCTTCCATGTAAATCAGGATAGTTATCTCTTAGGGTGAGTTTCTATCTCACCTACACTGAGTTGTGATGCTATTACCTTCCCTGTGCACTATGTGTTTGTCTCAGCTGACTAGGTTGGCCAGGGGTTCAGAGGAGCTAATCTGGATGCTATGGTGGGGTGGGAGGGGGTGAATTGGGAGTCCATGGCTTCCTTCCATCTCTGGTGTTCCAGGTGCTGGCTTATGGGGAGGGGAGGTTGTGCAATGCTGTCTGGAGGTGTTCTTTAGCTACTTAACTGGTCCCTTTTCTTCTAATTTTGCAGGTTCTCTTCTGATTTTTCTAATTCTGCAGAACATGAATGGGGAGAAGCTCTTTTGCATAGTTTCCAAGGCTCTTGGCTATGTCAGCAGGGCATGTTTTCCAGTGGCTGTCTGGAGCTGATCCAGGGTGATTAGCAAAAGCTCCCTCCACCATTCTCATAGGGGTCCTACCTGGCTTAATAAGTTCCTATAGATCTGACTCTTGCCAAAAAAATGAGCAAAAAGGGTGTTTTGTGTGCTGTCTTGTCCCCCACTTTTTCTGTGGCAAGGCTTCTATTCTGTCATCTTAACCACAAGTATTCAGAAAGTCATTTTGTATCCTAAGTACCTAACAAGATACATGATCTACAGCTGGCACCAAGAAATACTTGAATTATTGGATAATAAAAAAGAATAAAAATTAAATGCTAATCAAAGATATAGTCAAAATGAGAGACATGTGTGGTTTTGACAGTTGAAAATTTAAAATATATGGGCAAAAGAAATCAAGGAAGTTTTAGAGCAAGGCTGTTAAAGCAAGGATGATTACTTTATATAAAACATTGAATTATGATATTTTTCTAGGCCACTATGTTTAATTCATTAAATGGTTATTTTGAGGTATCAGTTTGATAACATAATTCGATTATAACTGTTGGATTTCTTTTCATGTAACCACTATAGCCTGAGAAATTTCCTGATATAAATTTCCATGTACTTTGTTAGTCTTCCCAGCCAGCTTAGGCCACTGAGTGACTGCAGTGACACCCTGAGCATGGCTTGCTTCGCCTCACAAATCTAAATCTCCCCAAAGAGAGCTTCTGCTCATGGTCAAGGTCACTTTTCCAGGGAGGGAGGTAGAGGGTGCAGCTGTGTCCAGTGCCCTGGGCAGGACTTGAAAGAACCAGTAAGCCTTCCCATTGCCAGCATGGGGTGCCCCTCCTCCATACCCCAGGTCTGCTTTGAACAAGGTTCCGAAGAGCTCTTCTTGTAGAGTGAATGATAAACAATTCCATATTTCTCCCCTAGAGGCTCAACTCAAAGAACATATTTCCATTAGGACTTTTCTGAGAATTTAGGGAGAGCTAAATTTGCTTTTGATCAGAACAATGAAAGCTGTAGATAATGGGGCTCATGGCTGTATCTCTGTATAATATCTGTCCTGAATTGACTGTCTCTAGAGTTCAGATTCTTCTGCAAAGTGCCAAACCCCAGTTTCACTGCACTGAGCCATCATCAGAGCTAAGAATGGAACTAGAATATCTTAATTTCTCAGCCAGAACTCCTCCTATTAGAACACTGTGCCTCTCAATTTTGTCTTAAATTAGGCATATAAATGAATTCACTCACACTCTTTCTGCCTACCAAGTTTCTGCAAAGGAACTTCTCAGTGCTCCATGACACAGTTAGGAGAATTTCCTCAGTTCTAGCAGTTAAACTCCTACATATTTAGGTAGTTGCAGGAGCTGGGATGGAAAGCTTAGTAAGACTCTTAGTCTTCCAAGAGCTACAGTTGCTGCTCTGCTGTCCCCCTCCCTCACCATCAGATGTGGAACAAAGGAAACACACCCAGGCCCAGGCCCAACTCCATCAGGGACTCTACATGCTTAATCTGTTTGTCCAGCACAAGGTGCAGTGATATTTTGCAGGTGTGGATAGGAAGACACTGTGATGAAAGCATGCAGAGCCCAAGTCTTGTTCAGCAGGCTTGTTTCCCAAGGTGCCCATCTGAGACTGAGCTCAGAAACTGCTTTAATGAATTACAGCAAATTGCCCAGCTTTGCTCTGACCTGGTTGCTGAAGAGAGCTCCAGGCAAAGTGCTTTTTATGTGCGATGAGGCTATCTTTAATGTTTTTTTTTTTTTTTTTTGTTTGTTTGTTTTTAGTTTTTGGTCACTTGAAGCTTGGAGAGTTGGGGTGGGGGGTTCCACATAACAAACCAAAAAGTAGAATATAAATAAATATCATTTGGAATCTTGCATAATATCAGCCAATGGCAACAGCAGGTTTTTGACAGGCCTGTGAACTTCCCCAAAACAACATCCTGCCAGCCTGGCTGTGATTCAGGCATGAGTCAATGTTGCGAGATGGGCTGCTGCCAGCCACGTCCCCAGGCGAAAATGTGTCCCCCCCAACCCCCAGGCCCATCAATCTATTAGCATTTGGAATATGGGCTGAATGGACTTGTTATTAACAACGCTGGTCCCCTCGAGGTAACAAATACCATGGGGAGGGATCTTCACCAGCACTGGGTATATAACTTGGATGAAGAAAGATGCCTCTTCGCAGCATAAGCTTTGATGAAAGGGGCCAGCACTCAGTTTGTACAGCTGACACAATTATAGACTGGAGACAGCTTTCTCCCCACCCCCTGGAGTCTTGTTATAATGAGGCCCAAGCATGCTATCACCTTTTTGTAATCCAAAGGAGGTATGTTGCCTGCTGAACTGGGAGGGGATATTACCAGGGTCAGTACAGTCCCAAATGCTGTGGAAATAATTTTCCTACTGTCATTAGAAGACTGCCTGCTACAGAAACTTTTCTAAAGACTGTCTTTCACTTTGAAAGGAATGTTATCAAATAGTGATTCTTTGTACACAAAGCAACAACCACAAGCCCCCTTCCCCTCCCCCAAACCACCTGCCACTTTGCTGGGGATGCTGCCCTCCTTCTAATGCCCATGGAGTTTTCTGAGCCAAGAAACCATAGCACAGTGGCAGCTCTGCAGACTGACTCAGAGTACAGCTATAAAACATGTGATTTTCCTCAAGTAACTGTCCAGCCATGAGTAAGACATAACGAGAGAAAAACAGATCCTTTGTCAACTCTTTCTTGCACCTTTGTGTTGGGGCTGAGGAACAAGTCATCCAGCCAGGGCAGAGAGGTGTCTCCTAAAATAAGTTCTTTATTCTCCATTTCTTTAACCTTTTGACCTGCTAATGAACTATGCTACTCACAATACTCTTGTGAAATTATTCCTTCAAAAAAAATTATGATATTCTCATTGTCACTTGAGAATCTGGAAGTGATGGTTCAGACTGAGTTCTCTGCAGCTTTTGGTGCTCTAGTGATGGTTTTATACCTGCCTTCTTACCCATGTACATTTGGATATAGCAGGGAAAACATAACCAAACAGAACCAGTCAGCTGGATCCTTTCCTAAGTGCAGCATTGGATCACTCAAACACGCTTTAGAGAACTGTAGGCATAGTATGAAAGCACAAGTCCAGAAAGGGTGTTTGGGAATGATCCTTGCACATTCCTAAATTACTTTTTCATAGCTTCTCTTAGCCTATATCTTGATAGTCACTTGCCTTGTGGAAAAATTTGTCCCCGTGGTAAAGAAATGACTCAGGTGTTCAAAACAAGTTCTGTAAAAAGTGATGATCTTGTTCATGGAAGAGAGGCTGAGGGCTATGATTACGAGGTTGTACCAGAGGCTGTGATGGCCATTGGCAGCTCTCACTTAGAAAGTTACTTTCCAATAGATATACTCACATCTCTTGTGCCAGCCAAAGTGTGGGTGGCTATGGGCTTCCTCACAATTATTATTTTTTCAATGCATTCACTGTATGGATTTATCATGTAAACTCCTATAGAAAACCACTGCCTCTGGGAAGAATTTGAGCATTTGAGTAATTTCCTGAAATTCTCAAGGACATGTGCCTGTCATGTCTTCCCCTGCCCTTCAAATGGATGCAGCCATCTCAGAGCAATCTATAAACAACACTGATTGCACAAAAGCACAATACTGCCAATCTTGATGGTTGCTTCTCTCATCTCCTCCTACACACCCTAACCTCTGAGAGGAAGCTGGGACCCCAAAGGGACACAGCATTCGTAGTCAGTCAGTAGCACCTAAGTGGCAGTGATATCTTACCCATCTTCTTAGTGTCAGCATTGCATCAGTTTGAAACTAAAAGCTGGAAAATTGTTATCCTTGTGAAAGCATTTGTTTTTCTCTTCCTCAACCACCATCAAGACATCCATGCATGCAATAATGCACACACCCAAACATGGATTGCACCTCTTTGACAGTTCCACTCAGTTTGATCATCAACATACTTTAGGTCATTAATAAGTGAAACTGGGAACTTAGTTCACTGCCTAATATCTTTGAAAGACAATACTATTTAAAGATCCTTTCTTTCATGGTTTTATCCTTTGGATAAATAATTCAGCCTTATAACTTCTATGATCTGTAAGGTTATGACACTAGAAGAAACCTTCTTCTGATTTAATGGAGTCTATCTTTATATGCTTTTTACTGAGTTATTCAGTATTTCTTACTTTTTCCCTCTTGAGCAATGTATTTCCCAAAAGATTCATTCTGTTTCACACAAAACAGTATGGTTCACATCTTACTAATGTCTTTGGATTACAAGAGTCAAGGTTATTATACAAAGGTCATTTTTAAAAATTATGCTATGGTGGTCCTTTGAGGAGTTTTGCCTTTTACAAAACCACACATGCATTCCTGTAAACATGTATCTTAAAAACTCCACTGATGTCTGACAGCAGACAGTCACTTTAAATGGCTGAATATTAATATGGACACCAATAAAGATTCTATAGTTTAACACCAAGACTGATTGAATTTAAGAAAGGCATTTAGTGAAGGGTCCACTGAATTTAGGACAGATGCTTAGAATTATACTAGGTGGTAACTGAATCTTGGATCAAACACAATGTTTGAATAACTCACACATTTACTAATTTATAAGTGCAATCTTTTTTGAAATCTCAATGCAAAGACCAGCATCTTGATTTGTGAAAGTGAATATAACTCTGAAGTCAATGAAGATAGAGACTTGCTCATGACATAGAGGCTTTGAGCCCTGTTCCCTCCTGCAGCCTCTTGCTTTTTATTTTCTTTGAGTTTCTCATGAGGGACTATGGGAAGCCAAAAATATGAATCTAACTTCTAGAGGTTTGTGTAGCAATAAAAAATAAACCTTTATCTGGACAACGAACAGAAAAAGGTTCAACAGCAAGTTCATTTAGAAACAGAAGCAGAGTGGCCACATAGCATTTTAGTGAGGCTGGACTGGGATAGAGCTGTATGAGATGGGCACTTAGAGAAGTAGTCTTATCTGGTTGGCCCATCATTATGTACCTGCCCAGACCCCTCCACTCTACCCTAATTCTATGGTCACCCTGAAAGGACCCATATATCTATCTACTACTGGAGGTGCTGTCTTCAGAAGGCTAAGTTCCCCTCTCATTCATTTTATTACACTTCTAAATTCTCATCTATAACTCTTGCATTTGAATTTTTTCATTATAAAACTATATTAAAAAAGATCAAAATTCTACTTCTAGAAAATCCCCAAATATGTAAATATGAGTATAATGAAAGAAATTACATCAATATATTAGAAGTAAGTCATTGTCAGTGAATTTTTGAGCCTTATATTTTTATCTACTTTCCATTTTTAAGCCATAAACATTTATTACCTTATAAGTGGAATGTGATTTTGTCATATTCTATATGTAAGATATAGCTTGAAACACAACAAAATCAAATTAAGAAAATAGACTTATCACTTAGAATTTATAATGACAAATTATAGTCTTATGCTTCTTTTAAAATACAATGAGATAACCTGTTAGCAGCTGTTGGGTTATATGTTGTTCTTAATAAAGCAATACCATAAAGCAGCCTGGGTGAGTACTGTCACTGGTTTTCTCTGATAAAGTAAGTATAGAGTGTGGGGTTTTGTCAGAATCACAATTGCAAGTTGTTGTAAAGAGGCTCATTAGTAAACAATCCCCCACCCATGCTCATGCAGACAACCCTAGTTAAACTCTGGGTCACATAAATACACAAGAAAAACTACAACACAGTAGAAGAGTAAGGAAGTTAGGAAGGAGTTTAATGGAAATGCCATCTGGATGAAGGGCAAAAGAAGGTAATGGGAGGGGATTATGATCCAAATATATTATGTACATGTATAGAAATTGTCAATAAAAGAAAGAAGCATCTTTGTGGCCACACCGGTTCTTTGATGGATGCATTTACTACTTGGTAGCAGAAAGGGGTTGTTCTGGCAAGGAGGAAAGAGAACAGAGTGGGAAGAACAGGAAACCAGATTCTGACTCTGTTGCCCTTCAGCAGAGGAAGCTGGCTGTGCTGCTAGTGTGGAATCCAAAAGGCTAGTCCACTCTTTGTCTAAGATCCTTACCTCGTTGGAACTCTGCTCAGCACCCAGATGGGGAATGACAGTGGTATTTCTTATAGGGATCCTCTTTTGATATTATCATATGTATTAATATTCTATGTAGTAGAATACATATTATATTCTAGATGTATATGTATGTAGATACCTCTGCTTAACTTCTAATTTAACTTTTATATCACTTGATGATGAAGTATTGCTTTCAATCTCCACATATGGACTCTGACCTTGGAGATGTCCCTGGTTGGTAAAGGAGTATATATTATACTGAAAAAGTAAATCTATTGTCCAGATCCAGGGGATTGTTTCCTAAATTATAGTTGCATTTATTCTGGACAATTATGAGCAGTGTTCTACATGGCTCAGAAGAAGATTCCCAGTGGGGTTATGTACCAAAGGGAAAAAATTCACATTCACATTATAAAAGTACTATCCAAAAGAAGAAATTAGAGAAAAGCATGAAGATCAAAATACAGAAAATTAAAACTCAGTATTGAATCTTGAATTAGATTTTCTTCTTCTGCTTCACTTCTGAGTTATCCAGTTGGCTTATAGTTAAAATGCCTACCTTGACACATACTAAAGACATTTCTATCAACAAGGTTTCTACCTGAAGTTATTATGGTGGGAAATTTTTTTCAAAATACAGTATAAAAATAATTCACATGTATTGGAATTTATAGTTTTCAAATTTCTTTTCATATGTATCATCTCACCTTAACTTTTCATCAACTTTTAGCCACCTCTTTTCCTCAAATCTACTCATAACCATTTGGACCAAATCATCAGTTATTTCTGGCTTGATTACTTCAGTAGCTTCAATACTGGTCTTCTTGCTTTCTCTCTTACCTTCCAAACCTCCATCCTCATATCACTTTATTCTCAACACAGGAGTCAGAGTGATTCTGCTTTTAAAAAATCAGATCATCTGTTCAAACTTCCTGATGGTTTTCACATCACACATAGAAGCCTTTCTGATGGCCTAGGAGGCCTGGCCCTGTCAAGTTCGTTGCTGCTACTCTGACTTACCTTCCCCAACTTTCACTTGCTTCTCTGCTTAGCTACATTGTTGTTCTTAATACAAAGAGGGCATATTCCTGCCTTGGGTCTTTTCATTCAGTTTCACCTGCATGGATAGCTCTTCCTCGTGTGTTAATTATGTCCCATTTTTCCCCTCCTTTGGATCTCTTCTTAAGTGCCAATCCCTCTGTTTAAAATTGCAAACCTTTGCCTTAATCCAGCTTTCACTACATTCCTGCCTGATTTATTTTTCCCATTTGATAGAATATGTAGTTACTTAAATTGCTACTGAGTTATTTATCCTGCCTAATCTAAACTCCACGAGGGTAAGGAGGTTTTTTTTGTGCTTATTTATCTCAGAATAGAGCTTGGCACATTGTGAATATTCAGTACATGTGTGAGGGAGCGTGAAATGAATGAATGAACATTGTGAGTTTGTCCTATCCCAATTTTATAGATGACAGAATAAAGATTCAGGAAGATTAAAGGGCTCTATCAAGCTCATATAAATAAGTAAGTGGCAGAATTATACCTCAAACTAGTTTTCCTAACTCCAGTAACACTGATGTGAGAAAAATGGAAACAGATTTTGGAGTTAGCAATTCACACTTACAGCATATTTATGAGGATACAAAATTCATGTGGGGAAGAGTTGCTAGTGAACTTAACCAAGCACATGAAAAGCAAGTGCATTTGAGCTTTATATATTTTTTATCTCTGTAGGAGAGCTCCAAAGACATATAAGTGACCTGTCCCCAGGACACATGACCATGTGTACCTGCCTTCACTACTTCCTCTGTCTATATTTGCTCTTTTAACCAGTTTTCCTCACTTATTATTATTATTTTTTACCTTGATGTATTCCAAGAACATTTAAATGTGTTGCAGGTCCTCTTCTGAACTATGGCATGTAGAGATAAAAATCATATTGTAATACAAAGCTACTATTAAGGGCTAGCAGATAATAGGAGAAGAAGAAAGCTATAAGAAAAACAGGCTATAAGCTGGATAGAAGGGAAGCCGACTAACCCCTTCAGATCAGCTTGGTTTCTTCATGATGTCCATTTAAAGAAGTAACTCCACAGCAGAAACATGTAATTTAAGTAATTCAAATTTGTGCTGCAGTATTTTAAGGTTTAGCAATGGAAAGATAAGGTAGTGTTGATGAACACTGTGAAGGGTCTGAGATTTTACCCTTGTTGCAAACTGACAAATATGTGAGTAGAAGACATGAGATTACTGGCTGTGAGGTGAAGAATGGTTTATCGAGAGCAGTAGCAGTAGCCAGAGGATCAGCATTTTGATTCCTGGTTGGAGCCACCACAGGAGCCAAATGAAGGCTGCACCAAAGCAGCTGAGCCCCAGGAGAGCAGCCTTCAGCTGTGGGAACCTGAGTCTTTAACATGTGGGCTGGAAATGCATGCTTTGTGCTCAGAAGGAAGACACTACCTCTGTCTTCCAAGGGTTTCTGCTGTTATAAAATCATTTGAAAGGTAGCCTAGAACATCTGAAATGCAAAAACATGAAAGGACCCATATAAAATAGTCCCATAATAGGTATTCTGTCTGAACTCAAAACACAACCTAAAGTCATTTTTATCCACCATCCATCTCTTTTACACTCTAACGCCCTGCACTGGCCAGACTGCTCCTTGCAGCACACTCTAATCTCCCCAAAGCAAATGCTCTCTGGCAGAAACACCAACCTTTTCTTTCTTTTCTTTTTTTAAGATTTATTTTTATATGTTTATTAGAGACAGAGAGAGAGCTACAGAGAAAGTGAGAATGGGCACGCCAGGGCTTCTAACCACTGCAAATGAACTCCAGAAGGACACGCCACCATGCACATCTGGCTTATGGGGGACCTGGATAATTGAACCTGGGTCCTTAGGCTTTGCAGGCATGTGCCTTAACTGCTAAGCCATCTCTCCAGCCCCACTTGAGTTTTTCTTGACCAAGAACAAATCTCAACACTCTACTACTCAGTATCCCCTTTCTCATGTTTTCAATTATACCAGAAAGAGGTAGAACTATATCATGGTCCCACAAGCTTGGGAACTGGACTGACAGGACTGTCTCCATTTTTTTTTTTTTTTTTCTGAGACAGGATCTTGCTATGTATCCCAGGGTGGCCTCAAAGAAATTGTGATCTTTTTGCCTCAGCCCTCTGAAAACTGACAAATACTGGTATTACAAGTGTATGTCACCATGTCTGGCAGTAGGATTAAATTTTCATGAGGGACTATGTCAGAAAAGATGAAGATACTCATTTCTTAAGAATTTGTCCATATTTACAAATGTCTTTAGCACCTTTGAGCCATCTCTGCTGCTCTCCTTTTACTCTGTTCTTTCCCTTCCAAAGGCTTGGGGCCTTAATGTTGCTCCCTGACTGTTGCTAGTTAAGGAAAAAGGAAGCATGCAAAACTCCAGTTATAAGTGCTTTGGCCTTAGGACATATGGCTTAATGACACTTGGTGAGACCTTGAGGCAGAACATCTGGGATTGAACGTGCAGCAGCAAATATGACTCACAGGCTCCTCTGCCAAGCTCTCAGAATTGCCAGGCCATTTCAGATGCTTTATGAGCAAGGTACTTTTCTTTATTCTTTCAATACCTATAATGTCTTCTTCATTTTCTTAAAAACAGTGGTTCCTCTGAACTTTTACATATCTCTCCATCCCTCGTCTCATCAAACCTTAGTGATTTTCTTTTTCCCCATCACATACTTGGTTTTGTATTTTATGGAGAAAATAGAAGTCCTTATATTCCTTCCTACAAGTCACCAATCCTGTCTGCATACTTCCTTTTCCTCATCTCTCCACATGTGTCTCCTTCAGTGCCTCCTCACCTCCCACTCACTCTCCAGCCATTTCTAATCTTGTCCCAGTCTGGGCCATTCCCCAGAACCAGCTTGCTAAGTACTCCCAACTGCTGCACCCATGGAGCCTTCTCTATCCTTTTCTTGATCTCTTTGTGTTGAACCCCTACTACTGACATTTTGCAGTACCTGATACCAGCCCCCCACCCTTCTTCTTGAGCTGCCCTCAGCTTCTGGAAGGTCACATGGTCAATGCTATAGGACATGGGAGCTGGATTCAGAGTGGACCTTCAGTCCACATCAGGCCCTCTCTGTGCTCTTAGTGCATTGGCTTCCTTGTTTTCTCATAAGAATGGACATTGTGTACTTGAGGGCACCTGGGTGCACAGAACCCTAAACCCACAGCCCAATAGTCCTCAACAAAAGAATAAATATCCCTTTTTTCCTCTCTTGAGAAAAATGCTTTTAAAATCTGTTCTGGGACATGTGCCTTCTTAGACTGGTCCAGTGATTGAAGGAGATGCCTAGTCACAGAAAAAGAATCAGACTTGGGGACCAGGAAGTAGGGTACTGTTGTAACAAATGCCAATGATATGTAAATAGCAGGTCAAGGCTGGAAGAAATTTAAGGTTCATGAATAACTAAACTTCTATATTGCTTTGAACAAAACAGTGGTAAAAAGGTGAACATTGAAGGCATCCTGATGAGCTCAACACTTTACTGGAAACTGGTAGAATGAGATATTTGTCATGTAGTGGCAGAAAGTTAACTATATGCTTTCTACAGTGAGCAAAAGCAGATACTACACATGATGAGTTCAAATCTCTAGTTAAGGAGATTTCTGAGAAAAGGAGTGCCTCAGTCCCTTCATAAATACCCTCATGAAAGTAGTGCCCAAGTGCAACCATAGGCATGCTCATTAGAAGCAGGAGGTTTTATCAACAGTAGAGGAGGCTGCATTAAAGTCACAATGGCAAGATTTTAGTCATACAGATATGGCTGCAGAACCCCAGCACCCTCCAGCAGCTAGGAGAGTTAGGGAATGGTTGTTCCTCTAGAGCCTGAGGGAGCGGGCCTCATGGACACCTTGATATCTGGCTTTTAGAACTAGGAGAGAATCAGTTCTTTTATAAGCAACTCAACCTTTAGTCATTTATGGCAGGAGCCATGGGAGGTGAACATAGTAGGTGAACCCCATGCCTTCCCAGAGCCAGATAAACTGGTGCAATGACAGTTCAGTATGAAGCCATGTGTTCTGAAGAGACAAAATCCATCACCAAAAAACATATTCAGTCTCCCTTTATGCCTTTTGTGTGTGTTAGAAGCAGTGTTTACCAAGAGCGGTCATAGCCACCCTTCCTCTTTGCTTTCAACACAGTTGGTGCCAACCTTACTCTTTGATCTTTGGCATTCATTTTCTTTGCTTTCCATAGCCATCTTTCCATGGAAAAATACCTGAAAAAAAATTAACATGAAGGAAGAAAGTTTTGTTTTGACTCTTGGCTTCGGAGGTTGGTTAGTTTCTTTAGGCCTGTGGCAAGGTGAAAATACCGTGGCAGAAGGGTGTGGCAAAAGGAAAGGAAGGGATCCAACTCATGACGGACTGGAAGGAGGCAGAGAGGAGCAAGAAGAGAGAGGCATGGGGAGGCTTGCCTTTTAAACAAGGCCCCAGAACCTTTCTTCCACGGGCCTCTATATCTTAATAGTACATTCAGCTACGAACTCATCAGTGAACTAATCCATTGATGTTGGTATCACCCTTATGATCCAATCTCTTCTCAATAGTGCCATCAGCTGGGGACTGAGCCTTCAACACATGAATCTTTGAGGGACATTCTAGTTCTAAACCGTAACACATGGTACTGTGCCTCTGGCCTCTGCTCTGTTCTTCCTCCCCAATCTCCTAGCATTTTGCCCTCTCCTAACATGTCCATCAATACTCAAATCCCTCAAAGCTCTGTCCTGGGGCCTTTTTCATGTCCTTTCTCTCCTTATTCTATAAAGTCTTTCTGGAATATTCATTGTTTAATTTTCATCTGTTTTCATTGGTTCAGTAAGCAGCTATGGACTTGGAGTTTTCTTTTTTTACATCTTCTTACTTTATGTTTTCACTTTAGTGTCTCATACTTGTCAAACTTAGCATGTCTTCCCACAACTCTTACCACTATAGCCCTTCCGCCAGTGTTCCTTAACGGGATAAACACATTCTCCTTCCCTTAGTTGTTCATACCAACTCCCTTGGATCCTGTCTAACCTCTTCTCATCATCAATTTGTTTCCAGGGCCCGACTATCCCACCTTGGAAACGTATCACAAATGTGCTTGCTTCTCTCCAAGTTCACCATCATCATTTTAGTCCAAGTTATGACCTACTCTCCAGCAGGGTTCTGCAGTAGCCCCTATTTCCTCTGCTTCTGTCCTTGTTCCATCACACTTTCACTGTGAGGTAAAGAGTGAGTCATTTCAAATTAACTTCTGATGTCTTCTACTTTAAACATTTTAATGACTTTCAATTGTAGTTACCCTAAAATCTGAATCTGTAAGGCCCTGAATCAGTTGTGTGTGGGGTGCTATTATGTATCCTGAAGAATATACTTCAGGGATGGAGGGCTTATCATATCAATTGTCAAGTGTGTGGCCAACTTCCAGCCCTAAGCAGGCAGCTCCTCTTAGGCATTGCCTTTCTCAAGGAGATGGTCTCTCTTCTGGGATAGACTTCACCCAATGACTGATTGTTATAGAGGATGGTATAAAAGCCCAACGGTATGACCTTGTCTTGGTCAATACCATCTTAACTGACTTGTGAGTTAAGTTCTATTAGCACTACATTGCAGATCAGCCTGCCCCTTTGCCCTACCATGTTTCTTTCCTCTTTCTTCCATGCGTGTTGATTGTATATGCACTCTCTATGAACCTCTCTCATACTAGTTTCCATCTCAGTATGTTTCCTGGAAACTCAGCTGTGGCAATTTGTGAAGATCTTGTTACCTGGAGGAGTAGTAACTCCACAGATGCAGGATCACTACCTTTATTTTTGTAAAAGGCTGTCAAGTAGAAGAGAACTTCACCTTGTGCTACTCCAGGGACTATAATTAATATCGTGAGGCAAAAGTTCTTGGGACAGGTGTCTATGTTCAATAAAGGATAAAATTCCTAGCAGTAGTATAAAATGGTATCCTTGGAAATAGGCCTCTTACTTTACTAAATTGTATGACATCTTGGGGACAAAGCAGCAGATATTCCTAGCTTGGAGAAAGATGACTAACTTCTCCATGACTTCTTTATGACTTCCTGCTAGACAGCATAGCAGGACTCGATGAGGCTGATAGGTATATTCGGACAAATGGGTTCCACAGGCAAGTAAATTTGGGAAAAAGATAAAGCCATGTTAGGAAAGTTGTTTTTCATTGCAGAATATCTTAAAATTTAAGATAAAAATGCACTGTAAAGCCACCTGGCAAACACACACACACACACACACACACACACACACACACACACACACACACATACTCACTCACTCATAGCTAATTTAGAGCAAGAGTCAGTCAAAAGGACAAACCAAAAGAACAAGGCCAGGTTTTGTGAAAACAACTTCAGGATACTCCATGTTGGAGCCATATTTCCTCTGCTATTGTTTTCAGTGTTGGGACAGAACCCAAGGCCGTAAGCATGTCAGGCCATATAAATGAACCACATCTCAGGCTGGCTTTGCAACATTCTATTCCTTGGAGTCATTAACCTCTCATAACGAAAACACATTGTTGCATTCTGGTAAACAAGATTCCTGAGAGTGTGAATGCTGTCTAAACAGTCATAAACTTCTCCCTGTGCCGCAAAGAGCACATCCCCAGCACATGAATGTGCTTGGTAATCATTCCTGGAAGAATCAGGGCTCATAACCAAGGGCAAATAGAGCATGGTCCTCCTCATGAGCTGCTACCTCACCTCTCTTCAGAAATACTAAAGTTTTGTGTTTGGGCTGTTCATAAAGCCCCTGGATAAAGAACCCTGTTGTAAACAGAACACACAGCTGGTGGAACATTCACTACTTTGGTCAAAATTCCAATCTCTTGAGAGGGAACAACCATGCAGATTTTACCAATTGTGCATTGGCCAGGGACACTTGTATCTCATTGTGCTATACAAACACAGTAGCTGGTTTCAATTACCCAGCTGCCTAATCAACATCCATTAGTAATTCTTTGCATTGGCTTCCTTTTATTCAACATTTCCAGGGGTCATGTAACAGCTCTGGAAGGAAGAAAAGACCAATACAGCCTTGTTCTAGCTTATTCCCATCCTAAAAATTCTCTTAATTCTTTCATACAATGCCCATGCTGAAGATCTGGGAATTGGTTTGATGCTTCTCAGTGCAGTGTGAAGTGTTTAAAAGCCTCATCCAGAAAGTGCCAAGTATGTCAGATGACAATGAAGGGTGGGTAACAGCTCTTATTATTTCCCTACTATGGGGCTATTTGAATGAACGGTGAACAGATGCTCTTAATTGAAAAGACAGGAGAAAATGGAGGATGTTGTAGAATTAGCCCATGTTCTTCATAACTTTTCTTAATTACTATCACCACTTTAACACATCTCTGGGTGACAGAATTGTTTTAAATGATCCTACTTGCTATCAAGACATGTCTGAGGGGGAAAAATGTTGCTGGTCATATAGTAAAGAAAATTGGAGTATTCAAATTAAAATCTCAAAACCTTTCTCAATTCTAAGGAGGCAAGACAGATGATGGCCAATTAAATATTTAATTATTTCATATGAGAGCCAATAAATTAGCTCTCAACTAAAGGAATTACAAGGACTACTGTGCGAACACACTGATTTATCCATTCCAGGCGCTATCTTTTATTCAGAGCTCTTCTGTTAGGTAATAATAACCCCCGCCCCTGCCACAGTCCTGCCTATACATGTATACTTGTAACTCTGCTACCTAATACCAGGGATTAAGTTCCTGTGGAAAAGACAGCCCATTTTCTTTGTATTCATATTTATACAAATCAGTTTTAGAATTCCACTTTTGAGGACTTTTGAGGACTTTTGACTGGACTATATTATGTATCAAGAAACAATTTTGGAATCTGATTTAATTTTTTTTTAATTTTTTTGTTTATTTATTTATTTGAGAGCGACAGAGAGAAGGAGGCAGAGAGAGAGAGAGAGAATGGGCGCGCCAGAGCTTCCAACCTCTGTAAACGAACTCCAGATGTGTGCGCCCCCTTGTACATCTGGCTAACGTGGGTCCTGGGGAATTGAGCCTTGAACCGGGGTCCTTAGGCTTCACAGGCAAGCACTTAACCGCTAAGCCATCTCTCCAGCCCATCTGATTTAATTTACATCTTATATGAGCCAGGGTCCTCAGACACAGGGGTCACAATGACAACCATCTTATGTTACTCTTGTGTCATCTACAGGCTGAAGAAACACTTTGAGTGTGGTTATAATGTCTCAACACTGGAGGAAACATTAAGCCACTCTGTTTTGTTTATTTTTGAGACAGGGTCTCACTTTGTAGCAGGCAAGAGCTACCTTGAACTCACTCTGTAATGTAGGCTGGCTTTGAATTTACTATACTTATCCTGCCTCATCTTCCTAATTGCTGGGATTCGAGGCACTTATCACTATGCCTGTCTTATAAATCACTCTTAAAGGAGGGATTTTACTGCTTCCACATACTTGGGTACTTTTCTAGCCTACCTGTGAAATTTTATTTACTCTCCAAATCCCTAGAGCTGAGGGATGTGAGAGGTCATTGGAAATATTATTCAGCATATTCTGTATCTGGTGGAATAATTATGAGGTTGGTGATAGCCACTCCTAATCTGTGGATGGCTTTCACTGCCAGGGAGAATTATTTAATGTCTTGATGACTCAGTTTACTTATCTGTAAAATAAAGATTTGACATAAGTGACTTGTAAAGTCTAGTTTGACTCAAATAATCTGTGAATTATGTAGATTATAAACAAGTAAGAACTCACCTTTCTGGATGTGATCAAAAAAATGGTGGAGAAAAAAATGATTGACATCCTTATAGAACCAAAGTGAACTTCAAAACATTCAAGTATATGTACATATAAGTTGTCAGTTTGTTTTTTATTTATTTTTTATTTTTAAAATTTTTATTTTTATTTATTTGCAAGAAGAGAGAGAGAGAGAGAGAGAGAGAGAGAGAGAGAAGAGAGAGAGAAAGAATGGGCACACCAGGGCCTCTAGCCACTGCAAATGAACTCGGATGCATGTGCCCATTGCAGGCAAATGCCTTAACCGCTAAACCATCTCTGTAGCCCTAAGTTTCCAGTTTTGGTATTAAGATGAAATGGAACTCTCAGCCAAAGAGGACAAAGGCAGGGGCACTCTAATGAGAAGTTGGGGCCTGGAAGACTCCTCTCCTGACTCTGCTTCTGAGACCTCCTTGTCTAGGGAAAGCATCCAGGTGGTGTGATCCCATCTTCTGCACTTAGGCAGGTTCTTGAGACCACCATGTACTGCATCTCTGTTTTGCTCTCTAGACGCATACAGAAATAAAAGATTTAGAATTGGGTCTGGAGCCAAAGAGTGCTAAGGCCTCCTGGTCTTCTAGCACTGAAAGACACAGTAGTTGAAAATCATTCCCCCCCATTTTGGAGTGCCTGCCACCCCAGTTTCTGTCACCTGACAAAACCTTGAAATGTCTTTAGAATGGAGGTTCTTGAGGGCAGAAAATGGTACATTTTACTCACTGTTGTATACTCAGCATGTAGTATGGTGTCTGGCACAGAACACTTGTGGAATGAATGGGTGATGTTATTTAATCAAAGACTGATATACATATATATATATATATATATATATATATATATATATATATATATAGTTTTTTGAGGTAGGGTCTCACTCTAGCTCAGGCTGACCTGGAATTCACTATGTAGTCTCAGCGCAGCCTCAAATTCACGGGGATCCTCTTCCCTCTGCCTCCCCAGTGCTGGGATTAAAGCCATGCACCACCACACCCGGCTTTATACTAACTTCTTTTAACAAATTTGTGGTAATATTAGAGATAAGAAAATTTTTACAAGAGAAATCTGTGAGAGGAAAAAAAGACAATGTGTACGTTTCCCATTATTATTTTTATTTTGAATAAATCTTTTCTTTATAGACTAGACTGCATTTTGTCCTCAGTGACAGAATGCTCAGAAGATCCTTATCTATTTCTTCAACCTAAGCAGAAGATAAGGGGAGATAGAGTTCTCAAGGTGCAAGTTAGATGTAGCTGGTGTGTGACAGCTGTTTCAATCTGATCTCAAGCCATTCTTTCCTTGTTAGGGGCTTTTGATAAGATATATCTGTACAATTCTCTAAAAAAAAAAAGGTGAAACTGCCACTTCTTCCTTAAATTTATTACTATTTTATTTTATTTTCCACTAAAACATTCTATTCCACCTCAAGTGGTAATAACAGGGTTTCATTTATTGTAAATCACCAAAATCTCTGTGTTATTTCAGTAATTGTATTCTCAGAGAGGTCTTACTCAGTGATGATTGTATGCTTTTCTAAATAAACAGAGCAAAACTGCCACAAAACTTCTGTTTGGGGTTTCTACAATTTGACCATGAAGCTGGGCCTTTATATAATATCTTGGAAGGAAAGGCTTGTTAAGCCATTCATTATGGCAAAAAATTTTAAATTATATAGAACAGTTACTAAGCAACCTGGAAGCATATAAAAACATAAATATGCAAATTTCACACTTCTGTATTTTCAGGCAGGCTCTCTAAAGATCAACACTAGGTAATATCATTTATCACATTTAAGTGACTCTTACCTGTTTGTGTGTTTTTCTGTGCAATGTACTAAACAACTTAATTAAACATACATTAAACTGTGAGATGGACATTATGTATATTTTACTGATGGAAAAACAACATCTTAGAGAGGTTATAGGTCTGGTTCAAGGACACATGACATGGCAGAGCTGAGACTTAATTAAATTAAATGTAGGTCATCTTCACATATATACTAGAAAGCTTTCTTCACAGCCAAGCAGATGCCTGTAATCATTTTTAATGCATGCTGCAATTTAGACTTTTCATTAATCCTGTAAGGCCAATTAGCCCAAATTAATGTGTTTTCCCCAAGTCAGTGGATAAAGAGAAGCTTTGGAGAATAAAAAAATTAAAGATAGTTGTATCAGTAGCTTTTCTCACTGCTGTGACCAAATACCTGACAAGAAGCAACTTAAGGGAGTTTGTTTTGGCTCGTAGTTTTAGAGTCCAGTTCATCATGGTGGAGAAGGCATGGTGGTGGGAGGCTGCTTGCTCATGTCTAGGTGGATGGGGTGGCAGGGAGAAATGGATGCTGGCATTCAGATGGCTTCCTCCTTTTTCCTTTTCATTCAGTCTTCAATTCCATGACATGGGACGGTGTGCGCACATCCAGAGTATGTCTTCCTTCCTTAGTTAAACCTCTCTGGATACACCCTCAACACACATATACACCCAGCTGCGTGGTTCCTAGGTGATTTCAAATCCAGTCAAGTTGACAATGAAGATTAAACATCACAGAAATATAAGAGCAACATTGATTGCTGACCAGGAATAAAAATAAGGTCTCACACTCAGAAGGATTTTGTAATATCCCATCTGTATATTTCCAGTTGAACCTGAAGTTAGAAGGTATCTCACAAATCACCAGACCTTCCACCTCCAGAAGTCCAGAGCTCATGAGTGTCAATCTTGTCACCTGGAGAATGGTGAGTAAAGTGTGGATGCTGCTCCACTGATCTGTTCCTGTCCTTGGCAGTTGCAAAGGATTTGAAATGGTTATAGCTTTAGCTTTTTCCACAAAACTCTTAGGAAATATGAGAACAATGTTTTCAAAATCAGAAAGTTATTAACAACCTAGAATTTTATACTCAGCCAAATTAGCAATCAAGGAAAGAGGGTTTTTTTTGTTTATTTTTATTTATTTATTTGAGAGTGACAGAGAGAGAATGAGAGAGAGAGAATGAGTGTGCCCGGGGCCTCCAGCCACTGCAAACGAACTCTAGATGCATGCACCACCTTTTGTATCTGGCTTGTGTGGGTCCTGGGGAATCAAACCTCGAATCAGGTCCTTAGGCTTCACAGGCAAGCACTTAACTGCTAAGTCATCTCTCCAGCCCCAAGGAAAGAGTTTTTCACAAATGTGAAAATCTTATTGTCACACATTCTCAGGAGGCTACCAGAAGATGGGCTGTGCAAAAAAGATAAAATTATCAAGAGAGGGTAACAAATCCTGTAGTTCTGATCTTGATTACCCTCCCATTCTTGCCCACATAGCAAATTCTTGGTCTCTAGGATGGTGCTCATGGTGGAGCCTTTAGGAAGAAGGGCCTTATAGGAGGTTTTTGGGTGATTCACAGTTTTTCCTTGAAGGGGTTGAGTTGAGGGGCCCTGATCTCTTCTTCCCTTTTATTCCCTGACTTGTTGTGGCTGCAGCTTTACTTTGCCATGTGCACCCATCATAATGTGCTGCCTCCTCACACATCTAAAACAATGAAACCTGTTAATAATAGACAGGAGCTAAAATAACATTTTCTCTCTATAAGTTAATTACCTCAGATGATATTAACTAGGGCAGAAATCTGTCATACAATGAAACAAGGAAAATAAACACACAGGGGTGTGGCAGAAAGGATGTACAATTATTAGTGAAGAAGGGTCCCAGGCAGAAAAGCACCTTGTTCAGTCTGGAGAATTTCAAATATTTGTGACCAAAGACAACACAGGACTCCATATTCATGGTGGCCCTTCTCAGGTGGGGATAATGTAGCAAGTGCCTTTGGATTAATGAGGTCTACAGTGTTCAGGCAATGAAGTAAGTTGTAATATAAAAGTTTACACTGAAGCTTGGCACCTCTCTTATAACAATTATTTTAAAAGAGTCTTTTCCCCCAAGGTGTGTGTGTGTGTGTGTGTGTGTGTTTACAGTGAACATTTTTGGAAGGATTCATAAACTACTGAGACACGTTAGAGGCATCTAAATCTCCTTAGGGTACCAGTTCAGGCATTAAACACTATTAGGCGTTGCTAAATGTTGCTAAACACTGTTTAATACACTTGAGGATGTTAGTTTTGTGTTAAAGTCTTTATAATAAGTACCATATGAATTTTTTGTAGGATAACTACTGGAAATGGGGAGATAAAGTTTTTGAACAACAGCAGAGAAACCCTTCTTTATGCCTGGCAGGACACAAGGGGAATGTTATTCCAGGGCAGTTTATGATCACTCAGGTCATTCCTCAGCTGCAATGGACCACTACATCCATCACTTCTGCTTTAGGAGGCACTGTTATGGTCATGATTGCTCAAGACAACCTGAATGGATCTTAAGAGACATCATTCCAAGACAAATCCTGGTAAACTGTAGGTTATTTTGCTCACCTTGTTATTCACACCTGGCTAGGAAGGCTCAGTAGAAAGCTGGTGATCAGTGCAATATTGTACCTAGCTATGATTGGTAGAACTGTAAGTCATGCTATGATTGATGCAAATACAATTCTTCCTTTGCATGCCACATCTTCCTTAGCCATATAACCAGCCAACTTACTTTCTGAGTCAGACAGGGGACATCCTCCTGTGCTACCTCCTATTGTTACACTAGGCCTCCCAAAAGACTTCTGTTGAATAGTCTTAAGTTTGCCCATTTTTATCTTTGTATAAGTAGAGTGGACTGAGCTAATAACCTATAGGGGAGATAGTGGAAGAGCAGAAGCAGTGCCAGCAGCAATGGTGGCAGCAGTTCTAATGGCAGTGGGATTCTTCCACAGAGCAGTGTGGCAGAGAAGTTGTGGACAGAAGCAGTGAAGGTGAAAAAAGACAATGGAAGGGTTGAGAGGGCGAGGAGCTGAAGGCAAAGGACTATAGACACTGGTCACTGGAAAAATTCTAAGGAGCTGCTAAGCACTAAGGGTCAAAGATGCTGACACTGAAGGCTGGGAGTTCGTTTAAGATTAGCCATTAGGTAATACAAGATATGGGTCCTGACATCCAAGGATTAGGCGCTAAACAGTAGCTGGCACCAACTACTCATATCTTTGCTGCTGCCAAGGTCTGAGGATTATATTAGCATCCAAGTGACAGGCCACTGCCAATCCAAACCCAGAGCAATTAGCCTTCAACTGTATCACCAAGAGCATCACTAACTGTTCTCTCGAGCCTGGAGCCATTGCCTCTCTAGTTCTAGGAACTTGTAGCTGTAGACATCTGAGTCTATAGCCCAGATCCTAAGTTTCTGGCACTCAACATCCCAGGTTTACCAATACAAAAACT
Organism: Dipus sagitta; assembly: GCA_036346955.1. Classification (NCBI taxonomy): domain Eukaryota; kingdom Metazoa; phylum Chordata; class Mammalia; order Rodentia; family Dipodidae; genus Dipus; species Dipus sagitta. Next base: position 29,516,421 of record CM070788.1, read on the forward strand.
ATTCCTCACCTACTAGTGACTTCTATTTGAATAGGGCAAAAGGAGCCCAGGATTCTGATTGGGAACACCATTAGCTGATTTTTTCTGGGGGGAAAAACATGAGTAGGCGTGTGGTGTGGGATGGAGGAGACTTTTCGCTGTGTGTTGTGTATCTTTTGGTTTTTTAAAGTTGCATATTACATGAGAAATAACATCCTAAAAATACATTTCCCTCCCAAACATCTCCAATTCAACAAATATTAAAGTGGATGCTCTATATGACTGGTCATGGGTGAACATGAGTCCCTTGAAGAAGATGGTTTTTTCTCCAGTTTTCCTTTACTTTGTTAGCTCAGATGCCATCTACAATGGTATGGTTTATATATATATACACACACATATCTCCAAATATTTTTCTTGGAAGGTGTACATAGCTCTATTGTACATAGCAGTTGCAAAAAAAACTTGAGAGTACCCATTTCTTTATATCTTCTAGACTTACCTTTTTATTGCTTTTATTTTATCGTATTACTTGGAGGCAAAATTTTGAGCAGTATCCAGAAATGTACTGATTTTGTTTGGGATTTTGGTAGTATGTGTGTGAACAGATTAGATTTTCACAATTTGGTGGCCCACCTGCTCCTCTGCAGGAAACCTCACTTCTGGCCAGGCTCCACATGCTCTTTCTGTTTACCTTAGGATTCTGTTGTTTCAGAATCAGCATAAAACGAGTTGTCCCCAAGTGAAGTTGAGTTATTCTCCATGACAGATAAAATCATCTTGGGCTCTGATTGTATTATCATAAGCAAAGAGTAGATTTCTCATCCACTGTTGGATTGATGACACAGAAATTAGTAGAAAAAGGCCAGCAGTATATGAGCATGGTTAAGACCTATGAATAGACAGGACAATGCTGTCAGGTCATTGCTGGCTGGTGTCACAGGCAAGGTGGACTCCATGAAGTGGAGTGGAGACAGCATGTGTTTTTGAATCAGTAACACCTAGCTTGCATTGCTGCCCATCTTTAGTTGGTCATATACCTGGGAGTTTGCTTTCTCTGGAACCTCAACTGTCCTTATATCTAAAGTGGTAAGTACAACAGCTTCATAGGGTTCAAGTGAGGATTAAATGAGACATGGGACATAGATGAAAGCACCTAGCTCATGTCATGGTGTTCTTAGCTTAAATTTAAATGAAAAGAGTTGACAATATTAGATGAGTTCATGTTTCCTAAACACCAAATGCCCACATCAAAATAAGCCTTCAGAAATATAAGTAGTAATTTTTTTCTTTATGGATATTCTACTACATAGTTTCATTGAACTGGAGGTATTCTTAATGAACTAATTAAACACATCTAAATACTGAAGTTCTTCTACATTGGCCAGAGTGAGATAAGACCATGAAGTGCAGTGCCTTCCATAGGCAGACAATCTAGTTGAGGGGATAAGACACAGTCATGGAATAAGTTAGCCAACAGCTTGAAAATATGTCTGAAGCAGTAAGTTCACTAAGGCCCTGGAGGCTCAGAGGAGAAAGAGAGGGCTAGAGCAGGGCATAGGTATTGCCTTTTGAGAGACTTTGAAGGGAAGAACAGAGAGATGAAGCTAACAGGGACGAGAGACAGCATGAAGGCATGTTCTGGAGCTGACAGTAAATAGAAGGCTGTGTGAGACTAGTTCAACTTGGTGTGAACTTGATCAGGTTAGATATGAAGTGAGAGACATGCCTCTATGGTAGGGCTCAGAGGGTGTTTTCAGGATGGATTAATTGAGTGAGGAAGTCCCTGTTCCAGAGTGGGCAGCTCTTCTGGTGGGGGACTATATATAAGGAAACTTCAGGAAACCGCATCCCCCTGCTTTTGCCTGGCTACTTACTCATGCCTGCATCTACCACTTAGGCTCTCCTCTGAGGAAATTGGATTTCAGCCTGCATCCAGCCTCATGGACTGAGCAGCTACCAGGATCTCCAATTCTCCAGCCAATAGACAGCCACTATTGGACTGCCCAGCCAGTATGCTGTAAACTAATCCAATAAATCCCCTTTTTAATGCAGATTCATTCTAGCCATTCCATTCCTATAGAGAACCCTGATGAGTATGCATTTAACACAGGGTTGACTTGCAAAGAGAGGACCTGGAGCTCCTTCCACAAGAAGCCATATGGTTATGGCACCATTTCAGGCAAAATGAACTTCAAGATAGGAGTTTCATTTTCCACTGTCCAAATGTCTGTGCTATAGGAGTTTTGTTGGAAAGCCTGATAAATAATTCCATGTGAATCTTCCTGGATAATGAGAGTCAGGCCACTTGAGGACAAATGAGATAAGGAATTGTAGGCATGAACCTGACCAGTGAACTCTGAATTACAGTGAAATTGCTAAGTATATAATCATCATTTGCTCATGATATTCATTCTATAGAGACTGCCAGAGGGGCAAAAATTCCTGCACTCCACTGTATTTCAAAAAAACTCTAAGAAGTAACAAGAAAGGGATGGAGAGATGTCTCAGTGGTTAAAGGTGTTTCCTTGCAACACCTGATGGTCTGGGTTCAATTCCCCAGTACACACAAAACAACCAAATGCACAGAGTGCTGCATGCATCTGGAGTTCTTTTTCAGTGGCCGGAAGTCCTGGTGAGCCCATACTCACTCACTATCTCTGTCTGTCTGTCTGTCTGTCTGTCTGTCTGTCTCTCTCTCTCTGCCTTGTTCTCTCTATCTGTCTCAAGTAAGTAAATAAATAAATTATTTTGAAAGCAACAAGAAAACCTAGTGAGTATTTAGTTAATTCCTACCTATGAAAGACTTTACAATTTCCAAGAAAAACTGACATTGAGTCTCTCCATACACATCTCTTGGATGATATTTTTAGAATACCATTCTTTGTTTTCTAGCAGGTCTGAGACTTTCTGAATTCTTTTGGCATAGTATCCATGTTGCCAAGCCTTTACTGAGTACTAGTTACTATGTGTTGTCACTGTGCTTGATCATTTATTAGGTATGGTGGCTTGAATTAAGTGTTCCCCATAAACTCATGTGTTCTGAATGCTTGGACCCTAGTAGGTATTTAGGAATTGGGGCCTTTCTGGAGTAGGTGTTTTGTTGGGGGACTGTTGTAGTCTGTTCCTCCATGCCAGAGTTTGGCTCACTTTCTTGTTGCTGTTTTTTACCTGCTGTAGCAGAGGTGATTTCCATCCTCTGATCATGCCATGTTTTTCCCTACCATCATGAAGCTTGCCTTTGAGATTGTAAACCAAAATAAAAACTTTTCTCCTATAAGGTGCTTTTGACCAGGGACTTTATTACAGCAAGGAGAAGGTAACTACAACATTAGGTAAACTTAATAAACCCAATAAATCATTTAAGTCTTCAGTCATTGCTATATGTAGTGGCACATTCCTATAATCTTGGCACACAGGAGGGTGAGGCAGGAAGATCACAAGTTCCAAGCTAGTCTGCACAATGTAGTAAGATCCTGTCTCAAAAACCAAGACAAGCAATCAAGCAAGCAGGCAGATAACAAGTCAGTCTTCCATCCCTTGCTATGAATACATTTCTGTTATTTATCCCTTTGGTAGTTTGAATGCACATTCCCATAGACTCAGGTGTTTTATTAAAGCTTGTAATTTGGGTCCTCAGCTGCCTGGCTGGAGGAGGTGTCACTGTGGACAGGTCCTGGGTTCTAGCCCTAAGGTGTGTTTGGGGCCAGATATGATTTCCAGTCCAGAGGTATGCAGAGCAGTCTGAGCTCTGGTGGAGTCCTTGCTGTTTGCTACATTCTGGTGTGTGTGCTGGTGCTGGTGTTTCGCTTGCTGCAGTTTTTCTCTTTGCTTAGGTATAAGGGAACCAGCTTCTTCTGCCATCTATGGAACTTCCCCTGGATCTGTAAGCTTAAAATAAATCCCTTCCTCTTTCAACTGTGCCTAGTTTGGATATTCATCCAAGCAACATGAAACTGTCTACAACAATCCCCATTTTACAGATGTGGCAACTAAGCCTTCAAGAAGTTAAGTAAGGGGACTAGAGAGATGGCTTAGCAGTTAAGGCACTTGCCTATAAAGCTTAAGGACCCAGGTTCAATTCCTCAGAATCCATGTAAGCCAGATGCACATGGTGGTGCATGTGTCTGGAGTTTGTTTCCAGGGGCTAGCAGCCCTGGTGTGCCCATTCTTTCTCTCTTCCATCTTTCTCAAATAAATAAATTAATTAAATAAATAGATAAATAAATAAATAAAATATTAAAAAGGTCATACATCTGGGAATGGTAGAGTCAGAACTGGAACCTACTGGTCCAGAGTCATTCTGACTCGTATTGAGTGATTTAATGTTCATCTGGTTTGCCACCAGGCCTTGCCCATTCATTAACCATGAATCCCTATAGCAAAGACCATCAGTGGGGTCTTGTGTAGTGTGGGGATATGATATGAAACACACTGTCATTCTCAGGGTATTCAGCTAGGTGCCTTCTCCTGGGATATGTGTACACCCACTCCAATGATTAATGCCAACCCAGACACATTAGACAATATTTGGGAAGAAAGGCCTAATCTTTTAATACTACTCTATATGGTTAAAATGAGAAATTATTGTCCATATATAAAAGAACTCTGAAAACTACATCATTTACATGGGGAGTTTGACACTTGAAGTGAAATCAATACCAATATGGTTCTTATTTCATCATGCTTTGGGGATCATATTTAGTTCCTCATTTTCAAGGTTCCTCCCATTTTCCTTCATCACAAGCATGCTTAGGTTACATCAGAGTTTCTCTAGCTGTAATTTTGAAGATCAAATCCCTCCATGTAAGTTATCACCTGTGAGAATACAGAACAACTGGAGGTTGGGGAGATGGCTCAGTGGATAAAAACACTTGCTGTGCAACTCTAAGTACTTGAGTTCATAGGCCCAGATCCACATAAAATCTGGAAGCTGTGGAGGTTTCTGTAATCCACCCTTACAGCGAGAAGGGAGTCAGAATTTCCTAGAAATTCTCAGACCAGCTAACCTGAAAACTCAGCAGTGAGCAATAAAAATCAGAGGCCCAACCTCAAATGAGGTGGAACGTAAAGAGTGAACCTATATCATTGTCCTCTGACCTCCACATGTATGTTATGGCACATGTGCACCCACAATCTCTCTCACTCTCTCTCTCTGTCTCTTTCTCTCTCACACACACACATACACACATACCACACACACTCACATGCACACACACCAAATAAAAATTTCAATAAAGAGAATACTTGAGTGGCTTCAAATATACTATTAAGATCATCCTTGGGATAGTCCATGGCTTTCTTAATAGCTTACTTATTTTATGCATCTAGAAGTTTAGTCAGAGTTTGTGAGCCATGTTTTCTTCTCATAAGTTAGCTAATAACAGCACAGCATAGGCCAAGAAAGACTTCAGTTAGCTCTCACTGCTCCTGGGAAGAGCACAGAGTTTATAGCCTCTGCACAGAAGAAAAGAGCCTCAGACAGCAGCTGGTCATTTTGTCACTTCTTAGAACTCCAGGTACTATGTACATTTGAATTTATGGAGCAACAGATGTAAGGTACTGTTTTCTTTTAATTTTGAAGATGAACTATGTATTTAAGTTTTTTATTAAATTATGGAGTACAGTTTTATTTACACTGCTGAGTACAGAGTGAATAAAAGTAACATGGGTAAGACTGAGATAGTATGACTGAAAACTTTGGTCACATGTTCTATATTTTTAATTTTACATCTTATTTTAATTTTAAAAGCAATGAATCATACATAGTAACTCTATCAGTCAGAGTTCTCTAGAGGAACAGAACCAATAGAATGAATATGTATTAAAAAGGGAAATTATCAGTTATAAGATATGAGCTGGGCAGTCCAATAGCAGCTGTCAATAGGTTGGAGAATTGGAGATCCTGGTAGCTGCTCAGTCCATGCGATGGTTGCAGGCTGGATCTAATGTCTTCAAAGGATAGCCGAATGGTGAGGCATGCACATGTGCATAGCAAGGGAAGCCAGGTGAAAGGCACATAGCAGTGAGTAGCACCGGCAACTAGACAAAAGATAGGTGCTGCATTCTCCTAAACTTTATTTATACATATGTTGCCCCCTCCTTGGAGATGGCCACTCTGGAGGAGGGACTTTCTTTCTGTTAATCCTTCCTGGAAACATCTCGAGGACCCACCCGTTAGGTCCATCTCCAACTAGATTTCTAATCTGATCATGTTGATAAAAGAATTTAGCCACCACTGTAACTTCTGGTAAAGTACTTATGGTATAAGTTTTTATTGATAAAGCTTATATTGTATAGCTGATATTTCCAGATCCAAGTGTTTTTCTCAACAAGTTTTCACTATTGGCTTCTGATCTGATGCTTTAAGTAAATGGTCACTTATTAATAACTTACAAATATGGTACCCTATGTCTCTTGGGCTCTAAAACCTATTCATCTTTTTTTCTCACTTCGCTTCTCTTCAGTATAGGCATTAAAAGCAAAACTATAAATAAAATATTTCTCATATCATTAACAAACTGATATTAATATAAAACATATCTTAAATTGTTGTTTAAATATCATAAAACACAAATCCATTTTGCCTTGATTTCATCTCTTGGATATTTATTGGAAAATCAATTATCAAGTAAGTATGTAGGTTTTTGATATTAGAATCCTTTTTATTTATAGAATTAGGTTTCTGAAAAATTATCTAGTTGGCAAAACTGCTGGCAAAAATCAGTTTCTTAAGATGCTATCAGATGTTAGGAAAAATGTTGTTATTATTATTAAAAACTACACTAAATAAAACTTCCAAAAACTTCTAACAATTTCTGTATAGAATGTATGTTACTCCAAAGCTTAATGGTTTAACAATAGATATTTATTGTTGCACTTTCCATGAGTCATGACTTGGAAGCAACCTAGCTGGAAGCTCCAGGCTGTGCTGATTGCAATCAAGCTGTCTCTGGGCCCCAGGGCTTAGAGGCTGCTGTGGAGCGGGGGTCTCTACATGCTGTGGGCAGAAGGCCCCAGTTCATCCATACACAAGCTACTCCAGAGGGTTGCTGGGTCCCCTCATGAGGTACTTGTGTTTCCCCTCTCTGTCCTGGTCTCAAAGATCACTCATTTCCATTTCCATTTTTAATGCATTAGAAGTGAGTTAGTAAGTCTAGTCAATACTTAAAGGGGAGGGGACTAGCTCCCCCACCCAACTTTTGAAGGAAGAATTATTTAGCATTTTGTGGACATATTTTAAAACTATTACAATTTTTAACATAAACTAGATTTGTTGCATTTACCATGTTCTAACCTTTATTTCAATTTGTCCTTTAATCCAAGAAGCATGTCTGAACATTGCCACATTGTAAAGCAGATCTACCTTAAAGTTATAAACTGAGTAAACTATATATTTGGTCATATTTGAAAAGTAATCCTGGTTCAACAGTGTCTTTTTTGGCTGCATTTTTTTTTTGTGCGTGTGTGCCTGCATTTCTTTTGTATAGTTTTTATAAGCCATAGTAAACTACCACATAACTGTCAGAATTTCAGCACAACATCAAGATGCTTAAGGGTGTGCATTTGAGAGGTAAGATGTGAGCTGCTATCATCTGCCTCACCTTGGTGTGGTGGAACAAGAGAACCTTTTACCTACCATCCCTGCCTATGCCTACCATGTTGATCTAAAAGGGATGGAGTCACATTTTCATATTGTTGTATTTATGGCAATTGAAATGATCATTAAATTGTTATGAAAATGAACTAAAATTTTGCAACAGACATATAAAAATCACATTATACCAATATAATTACTGGCTAAATTAAGGTTGAATGCTTGCATTTTGTTTTTCTGTCTGATATTATTTTGTTTTTACAAAAGAAAGAAAAACCTTTCTTGTGTCTTCAGGCTTCATGCTTATCACATTAATGGCCCCACAGTAGCCCCTGTGATGCTGCACCATGGCTTATTTCATTCTTCATAGTTAGTTATTTGTCCTGTTTCTGATTTTTTTTCATGTTCACAAACAATGTTGCTATAAACATCTTGGTACATATAGCTTTGTTTTTAATACTTCGATCATTTCCTTAGGGCAAACTTTCCCAAGCTGATATAGTCAAAAGATGTATACTGCTTTTAATCTTTGTTTATTTTTATTTATTTATTTGAGAGTGACAGAGAAAGAGAGAGAGAGAGAATGGGCACCCCACGGCCTCCAGTCACTGTAAACAAACTCCAGATGCATGTGCCACATTGTGCATCTGGCTTATGTGGGTACTGGGGAATCAAGCCTTGAACCAGGGTCCTTAGACTTCACAGGCAAGTGCTTAACTGCTAAGCCATCCCAACAGCCCCAGATGTGTACTGCTTTTAAAAAATATTTTATTATTGAAAATTTTAGATATACACAAAAAGTAGAAAGAACAACATAATAAACTCAACGTACCTATTCTTCTAGCTTTGAAATTACCAACCCATGGCCATTCTTGCTAATATACAACTTTTGCCTCCAAACTATCATCCGAAGCAAATTTCAGACATTTATAATTTCAGCAATGATAATATTTGGACTCAATAACGCATGTCTTATTGACTTCCATATATTTAAATGAATTTTCAGTCTTAAGATGGAAATATGATGATACTCAATGAATGAGACATGAAAGAGAAAAGCAGACAAACAGGATATAATCAAAACTAAACATTTTGCTCCATTAAGATCCTCCTAAGAGAATCAGGATAGAGATTAAATTCCATTCTAGAAGATATTTGGAATCACATATTTCTTAAATGTATATAAAAATGTTGTATTTAATATAACTATGTAACAGGTATAAGGAACTCTCTAACCTCAAATCTTAAAAAAAGAAAAATAACAAAAAACAAAAAACAACCTCTTGCAATTTAATTAGAATATGAAAAAAAGAACTTTCACTGAAGAGGACATGCTGTCAGGAAAGGAGCAATCATGAAAGACTTGTTTGAGCAACTGAAAAAAATAAATAAAATTAATGCTGCATTAAAGATTGTTAACTTTCAGAACCTAGCTTATTTAAATTCTTCCTCTTTTTGAGTTTGTTATTATCTTGAGCCATTTATTCCAAGGAGAGCCGAAATAGCTTTAACTGGTACATATCCATCTTTTAGTTATTTAAAAAAGTAAGTAAGTGGTCCATTTTAGTATTAAAGGAAAGATTACAGTCATGTCTGTGCGTTTACCTGGTGTCTGACTTTGTACCTTATGTATAGGCCCCTTATGTATAGTGTTGTTGCAACATTATGTGTTGCATTGTGCAGCCTGAAGATCCAAGTGCACTTCTGAAGATTTTCACTAAATTAATCATACATTAAAAATTAATTTTCTGGGCTGAAGAGATGGCGTAGTGGTTAAGCGCTTGCCTGTGAAGCCTAAGGACCCTGATTCGAGGCTTGATTCCCCAGGACCCACATTAGCCAGATGCACAAGGGGGCGTATGCGTCTGGAGTTCGTCTGCAGAGGCTGGAAGCCCTGGCGCGCCCATTCTCTCTCTCACTCTCTATCTGCCTCTTTCTCTCTCTGTCACTCTCAAATAAATAAATAAAAATCTTAAAAAAATTAATTTTCTGAATACTGAAAAATAGTGACAATGTGAAATGAGGATGTTGAGAATGTTGAGAAATCAAATCTCATTCACTACTGTTGGAATATAAAATGATTTCTACTCTCTGAAAAACAGCTCACCAATTTTGTTAAAGACCATTTGTTCACCATACAATCCAGCAATCCCTTCCTGGGTGTGTGCCTCATAAAAAACAGCCAAGACTCTAAAAAGACACAGATCTCCATCATTGAGTGTAAGTTAAATGAAATGATATAGTCATACTGTGGAATACTATTCAGAAATAAAAGGAATAAACCATGAATATTTGCAACAATGTGGATGGATCTCAAGTCTTCATGTTAAATGTAAAAAACAAGCCAATTTTAAATATTCCAGATTTTATAGCCCATTAATGTAACATTTTTGAAGTGTCAAAGGGGGCCACATGAAGATTTCTGTGTGGAAGGAGTGAGATATTGAATGCCATGCACTGCCGGAATTACCACGTTCACATGTGATAAAAAGCAGAGCCACACGCACACACACACATACGCACACATTTTACCAATGTCACCTTCCTGGTTTTGGTGTCATACTGTAGTTATGACTTACCTATTAGGAGAAACTGGGTAAGCAACCATGGCACTTTTCTGTACAATATTTGCAACATGCAGAGGATCTATAATTATTTCAAAATGAAGAGTCAAAATTCACATATGGCATTTCTGCCCATATTTTTTTAGTTTGTATGGGTTAAACTGTGGAATGGAGACCCAAAATGCTAGGGGTCTGCTATTAGTCTGGAAAACCTCCAGAGCCACCAGCTCAAGGGGAATGGATGTTTAAAAGCATTTGTGAAACTTGGCCTGTGGTAGAAGCGGAAGGACATTGCTGGGGATTGAATTGACTTTAGGATGCTCAGCAGGTCTGGTGGATCTTTTATTAAGACAGGGCTTTTAAGGACATGTTCTGAGTAGATGTGACTAAAATCAGGAAAAATGGCTCTCTCCTCTTTGCTGAAAGTCATTTTCCTTAGGAAGATGGATCCTGATGGAAGTACTTTTACCTGAACATCTTTATCATAGCTGAAGCTTGAATAGATAGTGCTAACTTAGTTTCCCAAAGTTTTTAATTCAACATATGACAACTTAGGCTATCATATCAGGTATTAGAGAAATGTACAAGCATGTAATGGGAAGGGGCATAGTAAAAATGTTTGGGGGTCTGGGAAGATTACTTTGTAGTTAAAGGCACTTGCTTATATAACCTGCCAACCCAGGTTCAATTCCCCAGTACCTACATAATGCCAGATGCACAATGTGGCACATGAATTTGCAGTCCATCTGCATTGTCAAGAGGCCCTGTAGTGCCCATCCCCTCTCTTCCTCTAATAAGTAAATTAAAATATTTTCAATGTTTAGGTAGTTTTATGAAAGCAGCAAGTATTTAGACAGAATATATGCATGTGTATACATTCTCACACACTTGCACACACATATGCACATGCATGATAACTACTCACATTAGAAAACCTAATGTCATTTGGTTCCCACCAAATCTGCGCCAATGAAGACTGAAGCAACAAAAGCAATTCCTCATTTTCAGGTCCACTAAACTCCTTCCACACTTCATGCTGTCTCTTTCTGGTATGCCATATGAATGGCATTCTTTAGATTCTAGACTTATTTTGACATTTGTTGTCATTACTCTATCTTGCTCCAGCCTCTAACTCCTTGGTGATTCTTTTTAATCTCATCTTTCACCTCCTTCTTCATCATTGTCCCTTAAGGGAGTCTCCAGCATTTAGCCCTTAGCACTTCACTCCTCTGTGCTTACATGGTCTCCATGAAGAGTTTTCTTGGTGGTTTCCATGTCCATCAATATGATGGTGGCTTCAAATCTGTATTTATAGCCTCACTATTCCTTTATATTCAAAAGTCACTCATGCAATGACACAATGCATATTTTCACCAGAACCTTCTATCAGCATCTTAAACTTCTTATGTTCAAAGCACAGTTCACCATCTGTCTTTTTGGGATTGTTCCTATTCCTTCCAAATTTCCCTCATTGCTGATCATATTTTAAAGGACACAAGTCAGAAATGATGATATCCAACCTTTATTTTCACGGCCTCTCACAACTTATCCCAACTTCTTTTCCAACTTTAGAATATGTCATACCCTCTATACCTATTGTCACTGTTCATAGTTCAAACTATTTCCATTTCTTGCCTGGTCTGTTTCTGTACTTTCCTGGCTGCTGTGGTCCCAAGTCTCATGCCCTGTCTCTGCATTCCCTACCCAATCTACCTTCCATGCTTTCACCCATGATTTATTCTCTCTTTCTCCCCTGTCCTAATCAGGGAAAGGAAAGGAGGACAAGGAAAGGAGAATGAAAAGAAAGAGAGAAACCCATACAGCTAGAGCATCTTTAAGTATAAAATGAACTGTCATTGTCTTAACCCTAAACCTCCCTCTCATCTCTACGACTTTAGTTTAAGTGTGTCTCCCTCTACTGAAGCATGAGCTTCCTGAGAAGATGCCAGTGCTCAATTTGCCTCTGAATCTCTGGCACCCAGCACAGGGTCTAGTGCATTTTGAGAGCCTGATGCTCACGACCCACATTTGCTGAGTTTTGGCATGGCAGGCAACATCCTAAGCCATCTGTACACACTCATATTTAATCCTCACAACTTGATCAGACAAACACTATTTTACTCCATTTTACAGATGAGGAAATTCTACTTAAACTATGATTAAATGACCTTAAAGTACACTTGACAAATATTTATTGAATGAAAGATAAATGCATGAATGCCCAATGGCTTGGTCCTCTCTCTGGGAATAGGACCTTAAAATAGCCTTCTGAATTTAATTCATTGTGAGAAGACTGCCAGCCTCATGTGTCATCCTGGCACAAACTGTGGCATTTTATGATCTTGAGAAGGACAACAACCTCTTTCCCATTATCACGTTCCATTTCCAGATTCCAAAGCACAGTCCAAGATGTATGCTTGTAATATATACAACTAAACAATTTTCATATAAAAGACTTTTTTGTAGCTGGATTAATAGGTTTGATTGTTGCTTGTCTTAGGTTGAGGAGTTGTGATTGCTGAATTCTAATTCCAAGCCAGGAATAAATCCAAAAGTATTATATTAAAACCTTGCTTCTTTTCTAATACGATATCTACACAAACAATTCTCCAGATAACTCTCTTGTCTTTCAATGGACTCAAGTCCAATACCTAGATCATACTTTGATTCTCAAAACAGAACTACCAAGAGAGGGAAAACATTAGTTTGGAATTAGAAGCCTGAGCTTTGAACCCCAGTATTGCTACTTACTAACAGACAAATCTGGATGAATTCTAGAACTCTTCAGCCTTAGCTTCTTCAGCAGACCTCAAATACTTATCAAGTACTGGTACCATGTTGGTGTGGTCAGGCCTGGACAGATGAGAACAGTGCATCTTAAGAAAGACTGTATTTCAAGGGCTGTTTTAAAGACAGGCAAAGCATGAACCATCAGAGATGCATCTGACACAAGGCCTATGGTTTCTTTCTTTCATATACTACAAGGACAAAAAAATAACAATTTCCAAATTTTACATCAAGTCAATCAATTTTCAACTTGTAGACATACACATATTGAAGTGAAGATCATTAGAATGCTAAATAAATGATAGCTTAAACATGTAAATATGTGTCCCCAAATTCAGTGAGTATGTTTTACACAATGCTGCTTGGCTAGAAAATAAAACGTTTGTATAAGTCTCAGGATACATAAGACACAATGTGGCTTTTAAGTGTACTTACATGGTATGCTGTAAACAAATAATGTGGAATTATAGGAAAAAAGCTGGAGAAGTGATACTAAGGAATACTGTTGAGAGTTTATTCTGTGTCATAAATACTTCCTCCAGTATGATGTGGCCCCTTCCATGTCAGATACTCCCTTTAGTATGATTCCAGCACCTTCCATGTCACAGATACCTCCTCTGTATGATGCCATAACCTTTCATGTCATAAATATTTCTTTCTATATCATGCCAGCAACTTCCATGATCCCAGCTCCTTCCATGTATAGATACTTCTTCTGTATAATGCCAGCACCTTCCATGGCACAGATACTCCCTTCTGTATGATGCCAGCACCTTCCATGGCACAGATACTCCCTTCTGTATGATGCCAGCACCTCTCATGGCACAAATACTCTTTCACTACGATACCAGCAGCATTGTCTATTGTTTTAGCTTTTCCCCATTGTGGGAGCTTTCTGGCTGCTATTGATTACTTTTGTTATTTTATTTCATGTTAGTCATTGGTTATCCTTATTTTTGTCTTAGTTTTTCAAGGTTGGGTCTCACTGTAGCCCAGATTAATCTGGAACTCACTAAGTAGTCTCAGGCTGGCCTTGAACTCACTCACAGTGATCCTCCTTCCTCAGCCTCCCAAATGCTAGGATTAAAGGTGTGCACCACCTCGCCTGGCTCGGTTATCCTTTTTGTTCATTTGTCTTCTATCTTGCATAGAGAACATGATGTATTTTTCCTACCATGTTTCTACAAAAAAAGTTTTCCAGTATTAGAAAGTGTTAATTAGCTTTAAATATCCCATGCATGAAAGTAAGGGCTGAAGTTTCCTTACATTAAAAAGTCCCCATAACTTCATTACTGACTGTTTTCTACCCGAACAACAAAGCCCCAAGCATGGTAAGGCTATGGTTTTCTTTACTCATCCTTGGTCCATGTGCTCTTGGCCCTCTCACATAGACACACATATACTAATTTTCTCATCCTCTGGTGCTATGTGGAGTTTATTATCTTTATCTGTTTTAATGAGTCACTAGCTAAAAGTGCACAGTTTAAAAGCATTGTTGTTACTCATACTTTTATTCACATTGCCTGGCATTTATACAAGTAGGGCTAACTGCATGGTTTAAAACCATTGTTGCTAACACTATTATCCTCACTCATACTGGCAGTCATTTATACAAGTAGGTATTTTCACACAGTTCAAAGCCATTGTTACACTATTATCCACACCGCCTGCCATTCATACAAGTAGGGCTAACTGAATGATTTAAAACCATTGTTGCTAACACTGTAGTTAACATTGCCTGACGTTTTTACAGGTAGGGCTTACTGGCCAGTTTAAAACTGTTGTTGCTCCTCACACACACCTGCACAGCACGGTGGAGTACACATCAAAAAACACCAGTTTGACCTTCTTACACTATTTTACCACAGAAATACTGCTGCATCATCCAGAAAAACTTTCTAAACAATTCTGACAAGGGAGGCATGAGGCAGGAATATGATCCTTTTAACCTGGCAACTCAGCACCAGAAAACAACATTCCCATATGAGACATTGCCAAGATGCGTGCTGCTGGCTGTGCATAGGAAGAGACCAGGCATTGTTCTGGAATCATAATCTAGTATTACTCAACAATACAAAGACAGATGTACAAATAGCCCTTAGATTGGGTATAATTATTAAAAATACCCTTAAATAGCTTCTCTCAAAACTTACTTTCATTGAAGAAGTTTGGAGACTGCTGTCTCTCTTCAAGCTCTTTTTGTCAAAGATTAATTTGAAGTGTTTTCAGCTCCATAATTCAGAGCTCCAATTAGCATGCAGAAAGCCTCCTCTGTACTGCTCACACTTGTAAGTCAGTATTCTTCAAAACCTTCAATCCACCTTGAACTCAGAGAGGTGGGATGAAGAGGTAGGTTTTGGCCACCACTAACATGCCCATATGTGTGGGCAGAATTGATTGTCAAGTCTCTCCATGACTGGATTTTTTCACATGTAAGATTACATAATGTTCAATGAAAGAAATTTATGTTTGATGGTTTTTCATCCCCTAAACACAAAGCTATAGCAGCCACAATCTTTGAAAATGAAATGGCCTTCTGTGACCCCCAGGCTGAGATTTAAGAGCTTTCTGTGCAAATCATTCCCATTCCCGTGGAAACAGTCACCAGGAATGATTCTGCTGTCGTACTTTTCAAGCACTTCCCTGGTCCTAATGATCTGGTGCTGTGTCTGTGGCACCGGAGAGGAAATGAGCATCAGTCTTATGGAATGAATTCAAATGACTGTCAACCGACAAGTTGAAGGTCAGATATTTCCCGAGAAATTTGTGTTTTAAAAATTTATATCTTACTGTGTTTCTAATTATAAAAAGAATATACTATATATAAACCTCTGGAAGACTACATAAGAAACTGGAAACTGTAGAAATAGTTATTACTTCATGAGCAATGTGAACTGAGTCAATGGCTAACTATAATTGGAAACTGTAGTTTCCTTAGTTTTTTTTCTTGAGACAAGGTCTTGCTATGTAACTGAGGCTGGGCTTGAGTCTGTGATCCTCCTGCCTCAATGTCTTCAGTGCTGGGATTATGGGCATGTACCAACATGTTCCTTTGGCTTTACAGGCAAACTCCTTAACCACTAAGCCATCCCTCTGGCCCTCATTGGATTATTTTGAAGCAATTTTCAGATTATATCTTGCAGTCTAACCTACAAATCTTTAATATTTATCTTCAAGATATAAAATTCCTTTGAATGCATAACCAGTATGCTAAGATCACATCTTAATTGTTTCTTTTTATTTTTTTTTTTTTCTGAGGTAGGGTGTCACTCTAGCCCAAGCTGACCTGCAACTTACTCTGTAGTCCCAGGCTAGCCTCAAAGTCACAGTAATCCTCCCTCTGCCTTCCAAGTGGTGGGATTAAAGGCAGTGCCATGACACCCAGCTACATCTTAATGTTTTAACAATAATTTAACATATAAAACAATTGTTTCAGAATGTCTATTAATTTTTATTTTTTAAAATATTTTAGGGGATGAAAAGATGGTTGAGGATAAGAATACTTGCTATACAAGCATGAGAGCCCGAGAATGCCTGAGTTTCATTCCCTGTCAGCCACATCAATAGCTGGACATGACCAGGCAGTCCGGAAGTGGTGGACACTGGAGAACCACTGGGGCTTTCTGAATGAAAATGGCTGCTCCAGGTTGAGTGAAAGTTTCTGTCTTAAGGAAGCACACAAGTTAGTGATAGAGGATGACACCTGATGTTCTCCTGTGACTTATGCACTAAGTGCTCATGGGGTGTGCTCCTCTGCTCACATATGTGTATATCACACCACATATTATACCAAACATACTCTATGCAACCCATAATATTTTAAATATATAATAGAAATGTATAATATATGTATTTAAAATGCATAATACTTTTCATTGTAATTCCAAATCATTAAATGATTTCCATAAAATGCCTTTATTAGTTTGGCCAAACATCTCAGTAGCCAAACTGAAGTTGCAGTGTCTGCATGGTTGACAAGTGGTATTGGGTCTCCAGTCTGTTTTTTTTGCAATAAAGGTATTGCTGTTACACCTGATGCCATCTATCACTGAACTATGTTTAATCCTTTAACAAATTTGTTTTTTTTAATATTTTATTTATTTGCAAGCTGAGAGAGACAGAGAGAGGGAGGGAGAGAGAATGGCAGGGACTCCAGCCACTGCAAACAAACTCCAGTTGCATGTGCCACTTTGTGCAAACTGGAGAGTCACACACCCAGGTAGTTAGGCTCTGGTAAAAAGTGCATTAACTATTGAGCCATATCTCCAACCCAATTTTTTTAAAGAATAAATTCAATGTAAATACATTAAGTAAATAAAAGTCACACGAGTTTTCCATTAATAACAACTGCCATCATTTGGGGATGTTTTCTTCTTAATGTTTATCTAATGTCTTGATATGTACACCCACATATGTAAAAATCTGTAAAATCAGGACTCTGGACTTTCATATCATTACAAAAATGAGCCTTATAACAGAGGTTGTATCAGACAGAGAGTGGAGTGGCTCTCAACTCACAAGACCACATTATTGCTACCCACTCTGCACTTTGGACTGGCCAATCAAACCAAATAGAGAGAAAAAAAAAAAGCTGTAGTTGGCCCATTATACTCTCCTCCCAAGAGACTGAAAGAAAACATTCTGAGGCAGAAGGTGAAGGGAATGGACACATCAGTGGTTATGCAGCCATAGCTGGACCATAATACCCCCTCCCCCACTGCAGAAACTGAAAGGAAACATTGAGGCGAAAGGTGAGAGTGAGTGGACCCATTAGTGGTTGTGAATGTATAGCTCAACCATCATATCCACCCCTTCCCCAAGAAATGAAATATTCTGAGGTGGAAGGTGGAGGTTGTGGACAAGTTGTGGACGAGTTGGTGGTTGTGCACTCAGCAGAAGATTTGAGACTCTGGCTGCTGAGAATCTCAGAGTACCCAGAACCTTTCCTCAGGCTTCCTTGTTCAATTTTCATTTTAGCTCTGTAAAATGGCCTAGTTTTCTTCCAACATGGTGGTGGTTAATAAAATTGGAATTTGTTACTTACACTAAAACACATCTGACTGATTCAGCACTACATCACCCATGTCATTTATAATGTGAACTTTCGATGCATATACTGTGCATATTTAATATATTTTAAACATTCCATTATACCTGGTCATTATTTCTAACAGTATTTAATAATAAAAAATGCTTCAATAACATGTAAACAATATAAAAACCATTTACCACATTTAACTTAGTTCTTTAATAGGCAAAACTTTTTGATGTAGATTGCAAAAAATAATTACAAGAGGGGTGATATCAAATTACCAAATTACTGCAATTTTGTGCTAAGTTAATCTCACTCATCTTTGTCAAAATTAATTATTATAATTTATGAATGTCTTTGACAAGACAATGGGAAAGGTTATGTCAAGGATATTTCAGTAGGACTTTTTATTGTTAATGATGATGTATAAGGTCACGGACCTTTTCCCTGATTTGTAAGATATCACTCTTTTGATGAATTTTATGTAATCAATATTATATTTTCATTCCTTTCTTTCCTTCCTTCATTCTTTCTCCTTCTTCTTTCTTTCCTTCTTTCTTTCTTTCTTTCTTTCTTTCTTTCTTATTATGGTGCTGGTCATAGAACCCTGGGTCATGCACATGTTGGGCATGTGTTCTATCACTAAACCACATTCCAAGAGCCTATTAATTTTTTTTTTAATTTGAGACAGAGAGAGAGAGAGAGAGAGAGAAACAGAGAATGGACATGCCAAGGCCTTCAGCTGCTACAAACGAACTCCAGATGTGTGTACCCTTTTATGTGCATGTGCAATATTATACACTTGTGTCACTGTGCATCTGGCTTATGTGGGACTTGAGGATTTGAATATGAGTCCTTAGGCTTAACAGGTAAGTGTCTTAACTACTAAGCCTTCTCTCCAGCCCTGAGAGAGAAAGAAATAGAGACACAGAGAGAGAGACAGAGAATATGAGTGTGCCTGGGCCTTCAGCTGCTGCAAATGAACTCCAAAAGCATGCACCACCTTGTGCATCTGTCTTATGTGGGTCCTAGGGAATTGAACCTCTGTCCTTTAGCTTTGCAGACTAATGTCCTAACCACTAATCAATCCCCCCAGCCCCTGTTCATGTTTTTTAAAAAATGTCTAGACATTTTAAATTTTTAGGTAATTGAATACTTAATAATTTATTTACTAAAGTTATCACTTTATTTAGAAAATTCCTACATCCTGCTTTATATGCATATTTACATAAATATGATTTATTTTGTTAATGCATATATCACTGAGGTTTACTTAAGTTTAAGGTATTGTTTCTTAAATGAGTACCTAGATATTTTAACACAATTTGTTAATTAGCCTATTTTTCCCAATGGCTTTGAGCAGAAAATGTATCAGATGCAAAAATCATATATACCATTCTTTGACTTACTTACCAATTTGTATACTAGCTCCACTAATATTAATTATTTTTTTACTCTATACTATATTTTAAATTCTTTTTTTTTCTTTTTTTGGTTTGTTTTATTAATTAGTTTTGTACTCAGAGAATACAGTCAATTTGGTACCATTATTAGGCTCATCCATGACCTACACTTTCCCCTTGGCCCCCTCCTTGTTGAGGTACATGTGTCATGCATTGCAGGATATAGCCTGTGTCTATTTTTTTATTTCTCAAGAAAGATGGCTTATTCACCTAAATTTTTATTTCATATAACTTTAGAAACAAGTTTTATCAATTTTTTGTGTAAAACAAATCTTTGAAAAAAATTTTGTGTATAATATTTTGTTTAGAGAGGAATTGATTTTTTAGTATAATTCTTCAAATGTTTTATTTCCTACGTTATACTAGTAGTTAACTATACATGAATAACTAGGATAGTACCATATTCTTAGAGATTGAATTTATTTAATTCTTATAATGAACCTTTTGGTCCTTTTGATTGAATTTAACGGTACTTTGTAAAAATATATATTTTACTATGTTTATGAGAGGTAACTCAGTTGATGTGTATTGGTCTGATAAGGAGACAACCCATCATCAATCTATGTTTAACAGAGATTTAATCTTCTTTCTAGGAATCATGTGTTTCATTTTCTCTTGTTCTTGTTGCGTTATTCTTTGATGATAGAAATGATGGCTGTTCTTGTCTTGGTGCCACATATGGTGCCACTAGATTGATAGTTTGTTAACAAGAAACCATACTTTTTGCAAATGCTTCTTTAACAGAAGTTGACATGCATTTCCTTTTTATTTAATTAGCAAAATAAATTTTATTCAATAAGTTTTCAATGTTGTTTCCTTTTTCTAAATCCTACAAGGCCATAGTGTATGTTTTTCACTAAAGGAGAGGATCTTATTTTTTACTATGCAATTAAAAAGAGTTTACTTCCAATTAGTGACATTAGCTTATCATTTTGTAGTACCATTAACTTTTAGTGTTAAAGTTATAAGCCTTTTAATTGGATATCCTGATTAGACTTTGGTCATACTTAAAAATTATTTGAGGACACTTCCATGTGCCTGGCATGTAGTATTATGGTTTGGAAACATGTTACCTCTCCATGTAGTCATGTAGATATGCCAAAACTTAATATAAGTGTTGTTTGAGCTAAGAATGGACATGGGAGTAGTTAACCAGGGGAAAGGCTGATGTTGGAACGAGGTCTGAAAGACAGAAGTTGCATCATTAGGTGTGCCATGGAACAGATTCATCAAACTGCAGGGGGAACAGTGTATTGTAGAGGTAAGGGGTGGGGATAAAGAATAGTTATCCCACAGAACACTAAATAGAAAAGGTGAACAACAGAGGGCTACAAAGCTGAGTAGGTACAAATGATCTCTAAGGGTGAAATGTAGAAGCTATGTTAATGGAACATGCACAGGTAGAAGGGAGGTACTTGGTACTCCCTCAGGACATGAGCAGCTAGAGATCTGCCGATGCCCATTTACTAAGATGGTGGTGCTGGAAAAGGGCTCCAATCTGAGGCAAGGAGCACAAGCTTCACTTCGGATTTAATCTCTTTGCACAACCTGTACCTGTTAGTAAGTTCCAGTCAGAAAATTGAAGTCACATCAATCAGATTAATACAGAGAATTGAATAAAAGGAATTGAGTATTGGAAGAACTTAAGAATGAAAGGGGAAAACATTGAGGCAAAGCACAGTTAGTAATTGCTGCTATCGACAAGGTTTCTGAGCAAAAAGTCAAGAGTCTGGGGCTTTAGAATCCAGAGTTGGAAAAGAGACACTGACTTCCTGTCCTCTGAAAAGGGGGCCAGGCTAATGCTGGAATCTCTGGATGGGGTCAAGGGCTTTGCAAATGCATGAAATATCTGGAGACAGGTAGCAGCTGCTGCAGGCCCGGGAAGAACTAGGAACCCTTGCAGGTGATTCTGGCCTGACATTTAGGGCCTACCTTGGTGAACCCAAGACAGACAGCAGGAAAGGGAGAAATGTGAGTAGCAGAACCCCCATCCTCACAGCACAATTCAAGAATCAAGAAAGAGGCCAAGGAGTCAAGAGAATATTTTATAACCACACAATATGCAATATGAGAATGCAAGACTGTAGGCATAAAATTTTGGAATCTGGAGGAAAAGTATAGGCCACATAAGTAATGAAACATTTTTGTTAGCTAAATAACAAAGAAACTGAAATAATTTAAAAATATTATTTTAATAAATATATCCCAAATATTAGATATTAGTATCTCAGCATGTAATCAAGATGAAATATTAATCATTCACTATTATTATTTAACTATTTATTTGTTGATTATCTTAATCTATAACTGAAGTTGTCCTGGAAGTCACTGTGTAGCCCTGGCTGGCCTTACATTCATGAGCTTCCTGCTTTCGCTTCCTGGGTGCTAAGGTTATAGGACTATGTTACACTGCCTAGCCTCTTATTCTTTCTTTTCCTTTTCTTTCTTTCTTTCTTTTTTTTTTTTTTTGCAGTCTTATTTCTTATACAGGGTGCTCTGGCAGGCACTTATCTGAGAATACACTGCAGTTGTAAAGCAGGACAGGAGAGATCCATTCAGCATGCTGCCATGGCGGTGCAGAAAGGTGGCGAACTAAGATTAGAGGGAGTTTGTCCATGACTCGCTCATGGTGGTAATGCAGACTGCTCTCTACCTGAGAGAATGGTCAGTGTGACAGCTTTGGGGCATCCTGAAATGCAGGTATAATGAAGGGTGCAATGAGCAAGTGAGGGATAATAATATGTCTCATTCTGAAGGGAGATAGATCTGGAATCTGGTTCTGTGACATGTTGAGTTTATGTAGTCAGTACAGTAGCTTCATGTTGGATTTCCTTTACTTTGTACATTGGCAATCAGCAAACTTGTGAATTTATGATAACTTTGTCAAAGAATGTCCCTAAAGCTTCTCATGGAGTCTGAGACCTGAAGGGTGGTAAGCATGACCTGCTACCTGGTGATCCTCTGGGTGGTCCTGTGCTATTTCAATAACCTGTTTCCTGGTGGTCCTCCTGCTGGTCCTTCACTATTTCAATGATGAGCCCAGCATCAGGAGGCCAGCATCACAAAGGCCTGATCTGTCATCATAGGTGTGGTCATTGCAGCTACAGGTTGGTGGATCAGAGAAGCTGGCCACCAGGAAGGGACCATGACCAGTGATAAGTGGTAGGAACTCATTCAAAAATTCTTTATTTTTATTAATTTATTTATTTGAGCATGACAGAGAGAATGGTGCTCCAGGGTCTTTAGCCACTGCAAACAAAACTCCAAACACATGTGCCACCATGTGAATCTGGCTTACATGTGGGTACTGGGGAATTGGAACTGGGTCCTTATGTTTCACAGGCAAGCACCTTATCTGCTAAGTCATCTCTCCAGCCTTTATTCTTTTTTATATTAAAAGTTTCAATACCATGCACAAGTTCAGACTAGACATGGTTTTAAGTAAGTTCATGTGGCTGGTGATTGCCTTTTTGAACAGTGTGGGTCTGTTTTATAACTTAGGTATAAATGAAAAATCTTCAAAGATTCATGATGATGTGTTTTCTGGCCACAAGCTTGAGAAAAACATTTAGAGGGTAAAGTGGGCCAGAGAGGAGACCATGAATGGAAGAATGCCAGTAGTCTGTGGAGTCCTGGGAATACAGGATTCAAGAAGAAAGTGACAAACAGACATGACAGAGACTAAAATGTTCATTTTTCTCTAGTGATTTGATAATTCTTAGTGGCCTTTAAAGCACCTGTCTCTGAGAAATGTGAGTAGAACCAGATTCAAATAGGTGCACGGCCAAGAAAATAAGTAAATGGGGGTGATGGATATAAATAATGCTCCAAACTTTTGTTAAAGAGGAAGCTGTGAAGCTGGAAAGGAAATAGAACTGGAAGGGAAAGGACAGGACTTATGGAAATGTGGGAGATAGTTTTTTAATTATATTTACATAGTAATAGAATAGAAACACAAGAAGTGTGAGGTTTCTGAAGAGATGGGAATTGTTGGCTTCCAGTTAGGGCCACTGGGGTTTTGTGGGAAGGAAGAAGACAATGAGTGAGATCTAGGTGTAGGATAGGCTGAGTGGCAGGAAGCTGAGAAGGCCTCCAGGCCTCCAGAGCTGCCAGCTATCTGCCAGTATCTGTTACCATGGTGAGGAGTGGGGTGTGCTGAGCTCCACACAGAGATCAAAGAGCATGAACTTAATTGTTGCAAGTGAATCAGTCGCCTTCATTACACCTTTTTCACTGGCAATTGTGGGACATATGAGAAAGCTGTCAATGTTAAAATGTGTTTTACATTCTGAGTTAATTTACTGAGTGCTCATTGAGTTTCAGAGGTTTTATTTTAAACATTATTTCTTTCAATGTTTGACCAATAACCATGTCCAATAAACAATTTATCTCTTATTTTTCATGTTTTAACATATTTCACATTTATTTTATCATTATGAACTCATTGAGCAATTTGGTACAATAATATTTATAGCAGATATTTTTGCTTTGCTCCCCATTTTAACAGGTGCCTCTGGTGTTTTACCTTGAAATGTGCCATTCTTGAAAGGGTAGTATGAAAATCTCTTTTAGCATATGTCTATTACCTATTATATTTTTTTCTTCACTGATTCTGTTTTGTAGCTCTGTGAATTCTCAGAACAACTCTCACTTGGTTGATTTTTATCATGTCTTTGAATTTAGTTTGCTAGTAATTTATTTCAGGTTTTTGACATATAGAACAAAGAAATAGGCTTTTCTTTCTGTTTGAATACCACGGTGATGTTAGCTTTATAGAGTATGTAACTGTCTACATCTTCTTGTTCTTTGGAGCAATTTATGTAGCATTAGCTGTTCCTTGACCATCTGTAAAAACACCCAGCAGGCTTCCAGCCAGCCCTTCTTTCCTGCCTTTTGGCATTTGCTGAAGTTGTGATCCACTGGACCTTGACTCCTTCTAGAGTCAATTTTAGTGACTTATATTTTAAAGGGCAAGCTTGTTGGAATTTTTTCAAGTATTAACCTTAACCAGTATAATTCATTACCTTATAATGAAAATTTTGTGGCTGCTATTCTGCCTTGTGTTTATTCCTACTTGTTTGCTCTTTAGCATTGCTTTTTTTCTTCTCTTCAAGTAACCAGAGAACTCATTTATTCTGCTTCTGCTGTTGTTTATTTATTGAAAATGTCCCTCGTATACTTTGTTTTTTTTACTTTTGGAGGGTGTTTTTCTCTAAAGTGTGGAGCTGAATGATCTATTTTAAATCTGTTTTCTTAACATTAAAGCCATTGCTTTAATTTTTGTTGATTGAAAAAAACAGTCTGCAGCAATTTTTGGTGTTTTGATTAAATCATTTCTAAAGAGTGTCATTTTGAGAGATTTATATATGCTTGTTGCTATAAATACTTTCAAGTTTTCATTTGTTATTTATTATTTTAATGTACAGTAGACACACACTGTGTCTAGTTTAATTTCTTTTCTTAGAAACTATTGAAGTGTTTTGCTAGTAGAATACATGGCAATTTTTATTAAAATACCCTGATACTTTTGTTTGAAAAGAAATTTATTGAGTCCATGCCAGGCATGGTGGCGCACGCCTTTAATCCCAGAACTTGGCAGGCAGAGGTAGGAGGATCCTGTGAGTTCGAGGCCACCTTGAGACCACATAGTGAATTCCAGGTCAGCCTGAGCTAGGGAGACCCTACCTCGAAAAACCAAAATAAAATAAAATAAAATAAAATAAAATAAAATAAAATAAAATAAAAAGAAAGAAATTTATAGAGTCCAAGCTTGTTTTTTTATTTTAAAAATATTTTTATACTTATTTATTTACTTATGAAAGGAGAGAGAGAGAGAGAGAGAATAGGCATGCCAGTGCCTCTAGCCCCTGCAAATGAGCTCCAGGTGCATGCTCCACCATGGGCATCTGGCTTATATGGGTCCTGGGGAGTTGAACCTGGGTCCTTAGGCTTTGCAGGCAAGCACCTTAACTGCTAAGCCATTTATCCTGTCTCTCAAACTTGATTTTGCTTAATACTCCAATAGGTTCAGAATTTATAATAATTCTATGTTGTATGGACTTTATAGACACACACACACTCACACACACACACACATATATCCACATGTATCTAATATTTTATTATGAATTTTACCTGGGTTTTTTTTTTGTTTGTTTGTTTTGTTTGTTTGTTTCTTGGAGGTAGGGTTTCACTCTAGCCCAGGCTGACCTATGTAGCGTCAGGGTGGCTTGAACTCACGGGATCCTATTACCTCTGCTTCTGAGAACTGGGATTAAAGGTGTGTGCCACTATGCCCAGCCTGAATTTTACCTTTCACTAACATATAATAATCCTTTTGTACTTATCCAATTTTCATTGCTTGTTTTGAACTATGCTGAGTCTACACAATACCACCATGAATGCTTCTAATCTCCTTTGAACTACCTTGTGTTATCTGCTCTTTGGTTTGTTGGCCCCAAGGATTAACACTCTCCTGTTTTCTTCTTTCAGTCTTGGTGGTGCATTATTCCTGGTTTTCCAGTATTATTTTCTTTTAGACATACACTTTACAAATGGGTGGAATTGATTACTCCCTCTTTGTGTATTAAGGAAGATAGGTTTTCCTATGTTTAAACAGGATGTGACAAATCAATTAATTTTTGTACTGACGAGGTTCTTTCAAAGTTTTTCTTCTGCTATTATACCACAAAGACTGTGTCTCTTAATAGGCAATTAAGAATGACAGCTTACTAATGTTTTCTGGGTTTAGTGGTATGTTTCATCCTTTGTTTTCTTGTGGTCTTTGTGAGCTGTTTTCCCTCTCTTTAGACCTGAGCCTCATACCCTTCACCTCTAAGTAAGGATAATCACACCTCCAGACCAAATAATTTGTGGTGTTATATGAATTTTAATACATAAGATAATTGTGTAACAGTCATGAAGTAGATTAGGTTATTGATAAAATATAGACTGTTTATAATTGTTAACCATCAATGTCTGTCCTAAGCTGAGGGAAGGCTTATCCCCCAAGCATTTCTTGCCATCTTCCATTGAAATCTGCTCTTCCTGTACATTGAATCCCATACACTGACCTCTTCTCTTCAAAATGCTCTCATTTTGTCACATTACCTTAGGATCATAGCTTCTGCTAAATTAACATAACAGTTTATTAAATATTAGTATGTTGTCATTTAACATTTTAACTTAATGAGAATTGTTGATAACATGTTTTGTTTTATTTTTGTTTTTGTTTTTGAGGTAGGGCCTCACTCTAGCCTCAGCTGACCTGGAATTCACTATGTAGTCTCAGACTGGCCTTGAACTCACAATGATTCACCTACCTCTGCTGCCCAAGTGCTGGGATTAAAGGTGTGCACCACCATGTGGGTCTTTCTGAACATGTCTCTTTTTTTAAGCAAAATACAATTAGTTTTGTTCTTTGTTGAATGGAATTAAAAGTTGACATTTATTTGAAGCCTCAAACTACTAAATTTCATTTTCCTGAAGGTTCTTGAGCATGTCTTAAACAAAGAAATATATAGACATATTTGGAATTTGCATCAACAGATGCAAAATTTTGGTTGGAAACTACCTGTCAAAATATAAGATTATTAGAGACTGTGAATTCGAATTTATGAACCAGATGTCACACAATTTTAATCTTCTTGATAAGATTCCTAAATCACATTTGGAAGAGGCAAGAGTCCCAAGCATGAGGAAGAACAGCGTCCTAGATCCTGAGTAAAAATAAGACAAGTTTAAAAATTTTAAAGTTAAATGAATTATAACTATAGATATACAAATTATACTATAGATATACAAATTTAAAACACATTTAATAACTGATGCCAGTAAATCAAAGATCCAAACCTAAGAAAGGACTGCAAAGCTTTAGTAATTTAAAGCCAATCACAGGATTTGAGTGTGGACAATTTCATTTGATAGGTGAAGTGAAATAAGCTTAAATCAGGCTCAACCAGGCTAAACCCATCTCACAGGAGGTGCAGCGAGAAGCTGGCCTTGAGGGACTATTCCAGCTGGGACTGGTGAGCCAATGTGACCTCCCGCCTACATGCATGGATATGCCAAAAGGATGGGACTGCACTGCTGAGCTCCCCATGGAGCTCTGGGCTCCTGGGAGCCATAGATAATGCAGAGTCTGTACACTCCTTTTAATACTTTCTTGTCCTGTTTTCAAGTCAGTGTTTCACTCTAGTTCCAGGCTGACCTGAAACTCACTCTGTAGCACCAAGCTGGCCTTGAACTCACAGCAGTCCTCCTACCTCAACCTCCCAAGTGCTGAGATTAAAGACATGTATCATCATGGCCAGATTTCACATTCCTTTTAAATGCTGGGCTTTCAGCTGTCTTAGGGTATTCCTAGAAAAAGAAATGTGCATTTTCTTCTTACAGCCCCTCTTTAAAAATAAAGATATTTCAGCAGTAATTTACAAGACTATGGTATTTTACAAAATTCTCTAGGAAAG
This sequence comes from Dipus sagitta, assembly GCA_036346955.1. NCBI lineage: Eukaryota > Metazoa > Chordata > Mammalia > Rodentia > Dipodidae > Dipus > Dipus sagitta. The sequence continues at coordinate 29,544,311 of CM070788.1, forward strand.
TTGCTCTATAAATATAGGCTCCATTTCACACCTTTTTGGAAGAGCCCTACAGTATTGTCCTTAAGGGAGAAACTATATTTGGCCCCAAATCTAAGTTGAGTTTGGTTTGAATACAATAGCAAAGGATGTTTGAATTCTATTTAAAATTTACCTACTGCTTTTATACTTTGAATTTTTCATCCCCTAGTAATATGCAACAACATGACATTTGATGGAAATATTTCTAAGATGTACCGCAGGGCTAGAGACAATCTTCTTGGCCTTTCTCGGAATTCTCTGGTGACGGTGTAGGAAAAGACATTCTTATACTGCTTCTGAAGTATATTGCCACAAGCTTTCTGAGGACATATTAGCATAGTTTCATATCTTTATATTTTTTAATATGTATTACCCACTAACATAGACCTTTTAGAAATTGGCTCGAAGAACATAATCACAGATATGCACAAAGATGTAATACTAAGGTAATCAAGCCAAGTTACTTATAAAAAAGGAAAATAAAAAAACATTAAATGGTTCCTAGAATTATACAGAATCCCTTCTTTGGATGAAATCATTTCTTCATTGTAGAAATAAGAAGAAGCAAGATGGAAAGCACAGAATACCAGCAGACATAAAGCATCTTAAAGACTTTTATTCTTTGTATGATACAGCTACACAATGTTCACTAGCTTATGTTCATGTTCACTGTCCCTCTGTTGGCCTAAAGTTAGCACCCATACTTAGACTTACAGTCCTGAGTCCTAGATAACCTCATTTGTTGATGGAGGTGACCTTGGCAAGGTTGACCCAAGTAACTACTGGACCCTTGGAAGTATCTGGGCAGCCACTGCCAGGAGTGAAGGGAGAATTATCTGATCCATTTAATAACAGGCATTGCTCTTTCTGGGGCTCAGAGGTGGCCTCTTATCTCATTTGTGACATCCAAAGCAGATTTTACCCTCTTTTATTAAGAGCTAGAGGTGAGCAGTCATGTGAATAAGCAAACTTCTTGCGGAAACTCTCTTACCTTATAGTATATGGAGACTATCTCTAGGAAGAGTTATGTGGCCTAGATCTTCATTGAGAATAATACACTTATTATCAGTTTGCCTATTCTGTGTGCTTCTCATAGAGAAGGAATTAGAAAAACATGAGGCATGTTTCCACCACAGCACAGACTGGCTGATATAGGTTGATATAGGTGGTAGCTTTTATATTCTTAGTGATTCTCTGTAGTGCCTCTTTCATTAATAATGTACCTCTTTCATATCCAGAGAATAAATGTTTACAAAAATAAACTTAGGGCTGGAGAGATGGCTTAGCAGTTAAGGTACTTGCCTGCAAAGCCTAAGGACCCATGTTCTACTCTCCAGATCCCATGTTAGCCAGATGCACAAAGGTGAGGCAAGCTCAAGGTCACACATGCCCACTATGTAGCACAGGCATCTGGAGTTCAATTACAGTGGCTGAGGCCCAGGCATGCCAATTCTCTCTCACTTTCTCTCTGTCTCTCTCTCTCTCTTTATCCCTTGCTCTCTCTAAAATAAAAATAAATGAATAAATTTACTTGATGTGATAATCTCTGATTGTCAACTTGATAGACTTACAATCACCATGGAAACAAATCACTGAAAATGTCTGCTAGGGATTTTCTAGATTAGGTTTATTGAGATGGGAAGACCTACCCCAACTATGGGCAGTACCATTCCATGGTTTTGGATTCTAGACTGAATAAAAAGGAGAAAGATGACTAGTAGTATCCACAGCTCTCTGCTTCCTCATGGTGGATTGAATGTGACCAGCTGTCTCAAATGCCTGCTCCCATGTATTCCATGACATGATGGACTGTGACCTTGAACTGTAAACTGAAATAAACCCCTCCTTTCTTAAGTTGCTTCTGGTCAAGTATTTTTTCCCCCCAGCAATGAGAAAGTAACCAATACATAACCCTGGCACCAAAGAAGGGTCATTGCTGTGATAAACCTAACTGTACAGCTCACAGGCCTTTGGAACTGTTTTTTGGAGGAAATGTGGAAGAGTTTTAAACTTTAGGCTAGAAAAGCTGTAAACTGAGCTCGGTGGGCCATTCTGATGGGAGCTGATGACAAGAATGCTGAGAGAAATGCAGACAGTGAATGCCAGCTCATAAGGCTTCAGAGAACAAGGACTATAGCAGGTATAGGGCTAGAGGCAGTTCATGTTATATGCTTATATCAAAGAAACTGCCCATGTCTTGAGCACTTGAATAATGCTGAACTCAGTCTTAATGGGCTAATGTGTTTGGGGGAGGAAATTTCAAGATGGAGAACATTCAGGCATTCAGGCTGATGCTTAAAAGGCAACTGTGATTGCTATATCAGTATCATGCAGGTGTTGTAGGGCAAATTCCTCTGAACTGAGATATTCCCTCTTGAGGAAAGCAAGGGGTCAACCTGTCAACAAGTCTGGGAGAGCAGAAACTTAAAAGGTCACATGACCACTTCTCAATGTTATAAGAGCAGGAAGCAACTGTTGAGGGGAAGACTTTGACCAGTTTTTGTAGTAATTTTCTTTGATTTAAATATTCCCTCCTGGGGCAGGGGGACAAGGAGGGAGGTTCAGGAGAAGCCTAGGGAAATGTTTTGCCAAGGTTAGCTTGGAGGGCATGCAGAGGCTGCTATAGCTTTGGTGTAAGGAGGAAAGCTATATCCTAAGCTGGAAGCAGAGCCTAGCAATATTGTCCATGTGGTACTACTGGTTTTGAAGACATGAAAAGATTGAGAGAGTTATTGTCATGGGCCCAAGAGCCACTGGGGCCAGACAATGCATGGCAGGGTCAGAGTCCTAGCAAGGAGGTCCAGAGAGGTGCATGAAGTTATGAAGGTAAGTTCCAGTGGAGACCTGATGATGTGGGAGATGCCAAAACCATTGGATGTCTACTGAAAAAAAGCTGCAAATTCAGAGAGCAGCTGCACCAAGAGAGGTTTTTATTGCACCAGAGAGCACAGCTGGAGGCTCTAAGCCCTTTAAAGCCCCAGTGACACTGTCATGAGTCCTAGATGCCAGGCATGGAGTTTCAAGATTTTGAGTTTGCCCTGCTGGGTTTCACATTGTTTTGATCTACTCATTCCTCGATGTGTGCCCATTCCTTGTTATGAACCACCTGGATTGGGGATGTTTAGTCTGGGAAAAGCATGGTGGAAGTATGTAACATCATTTTTTAAAAAAAAAATCTTAGAAGCTCATGGTCAAGACAGTCTCAGAAGAGTTTCTATACTTACACTTGCAAACAGACTTGGAACTGTTAAAGACTATGGGGACTTTTAAAATTGGGCAAAATGCATACTGATGGCAATGAACCTATGGGGACAAGTGATGAAAGTTCATGGCTTAAAAGTATTATATTTGAGTGTCAAGTTGACAAGGAGATGGTTAGTCTTTGATTGTCAACTTGATTGGATTTTGAATCCTGTCATGGAAACAAATCTCTGGGAATATCTGTTAGGGATTTTCTAGATTAGGTGAAGTGAGGTGGAATGACCAACCATGAGTCACACCATTCCATCGTTTGGAGTCCAAGACTGAATGAAAAGGAGAAAGTGAGCTGAACAGCATCCATTGCTCTCTGCTTTCTGACTGTGGACTGAATGAGACCAGCTGCCTCAAGTTCCTACTGCCATACCTTCCTCACCAAGGTGGACTGTAACCTTGAACTGTAAACTGAAATAAACCCATCTTCTCTTAAACTGCTTCTGGTCATGTATTTTTTCCCAGCAACTAAGAAAGTAACTAATACACTGATAACTATTTGAACTGTTTACTTGGTAACTATCATGTTACTATCATGCCAGATGTTATTCTAATGCTGGGAATAGAACAGTAGACAGTTGACTCCCTCCTCTCAGAACTTTTTACTGAGGTGGGGACCCAGAAGACAAAATAAAGCTAATAAATAAGTTAAATATGCAATAAGTCAGATATTTGTGAGAAGAAAAGAGCAGCAGGGAAGGAACTAGGAGTGCTGGGGACAGAAGAAGGACAACTGGGAAAATGCTCCATGACCACAAGGAAATTTTCAACTGAACACATTTGAATTTCCAGGCTTGCCAGTGGCCATAGGCAAATAAAGGATGAATTTATCAGGCACAGCCATCACCAGCCATCACCAAGCAGCCTCAGAAAGCATCTTTCATGTACCTGACAAGGATCTTAGATGCAAATGTAGTGTTGAGGCAGCCAGCAAACCAGTGGAGTCTCTATAATGCATGTGGGCAGTCCAGTTGTATCTATGTAAGTAGTCTTCTAACTCAGATATTTTCATGAGCTACGAAATCCACATTAGAATGTATCCCTTAACTTCTATGTGTGTACACATGTGTGTCTAGCTAGAGCGAAGAACCAGAAAGTCATCCATTCATCATACTTACTCTTCCTTGGAATATGGATCACAAACACCCAAGTTCAAGATGAAGCCTGCCAGTGTGACAGGCACTGAGTCTGAGTTTTTCCCTGTAAAGTGAGTGCTGAGCTGGTTGGCATTGAGGAGAAAGATGTGTAGAACTTGGGAAGTTTGCCTGATATCCTAATGGAGACTTCCGTGTGGTATAATGCTGCCATTGGTTTAGAAGTATTTTTAAATTCCCAGAAGAATGAGGTACACTTACACCCAACTGAAAGCACAGAGTGCATTTCAAGGTCAAATATAAGTTATTTTGTGTTACTGTACATAAAGAATATGTGAAGAATGACCAGAGAAAAACATCTTGCTTGGCTTGAAGGATTTGGATAAATAATTTAGGATTGTTTTTCCTCTCTATACCTGACATGAATATTTTTTAAGTTGTGCTTAAGACTAGGTGGACTTACTCTTCTTAATCCAGATGTGACCTGCCTGGAATAGAGCAGATGTAAAGAGACGCTGTGAGGAGGATGGTGCTGCCAGTGTTGGTCACGGTCAGAGGGAGGGTGATATGCCAACTCTTGCTAAATTATATGGTACTCAGCAATATTTTCATTCTCCCACAGGCATGTTTACTGAAAGGGAGGCTAGCAAAGAGATATGAAGAATTTGAAACAGTAAATGTTGGTGGTGTACTTTAAGGTCCTGACATTGTAAGAGTAATGCAGGGATGGCCATGTGGTCATCTATAGTCTATTACTAGATATAAACCCAGCACCATTTTCATGGTCTTGGCATGAGCTGCTGAAATAGTTGGCCTGTTTTTCATCCTCCAGAAAGAATCTCTTTCCCAGTTCAGGGTAACTCACCCTCTCTGAGGGAAGTAAGGCAGGAAAGCTAACTCGTCTCAGAACGAGGCACTTCCTCATTTTAGTTTTTCTAATATTTTTTGATGTTTCATTTTATATTATTTATTTGCAAGGAGAGGGAAAGTGAGAGAGAAGGGGAGTGGGAAGGGACAGAATTGGCATGCCACAGGCCTCCTGCCACTGTAAACAAATACCACACACAAACCACTTTGTTCATCTTGCTTTACGTGGGTACTGGGGAATTGAACAAGGGTGGTCAGGCTTTGAAAGCAGGCAACATTAACTGCTGAGCCCTCTTCTCCAGCCCACTTCCTCACTTTCACACACAGACCAGCAAATGAGTATAGGAAAGGGGATAATTCAAACTGATGCCTTTTGGGCTGGAGAGATGGCTTAGCAGTTAAGGCATTGGCTTGCAAAGCCAAAGTACCCAGGTTCAATTCCCCAGTACCCACGTAAAGCAAGATGCACAAGGTGGCACATGCATCTGGAGTGTGTTTACAGTGGCTGAAGGCCCTGGTGTCTCCCCTCCCCAAATAAAGAAAATAAATTTAATAAAAACTGATGCCTTTCAAGGTCATTAAACTCCTGAATCTCAGCTGCTGGACTGGATATTCCAATGGCTTTTACTACACATTAAAAATGAAAGGGAAATGGATTCGGTACCATCTACACTAATTATCTGTGACCCTTTGGCTCCTTGCACAGTGTCAGGAGTTTTGAGGTCCTCAAACTATTCTGCTGAATATAAAAAGAAAAATATATCAAGTGGGATAATAGCATTTGTCAGTTTCATTTACAGTTCATTTGGCTTGGTTGAATTAATGAATAGAAGCAGACTTACAGGATCTTGTACACAGTCTTAAAGTATACCATATAATTAAATAGCTCTGTGGCAGAATCATAAATAACAGGAACAGAAAAAACTACTCAGATTTGCACTTTTTAGAGTATTATTTTTTTCAAGTTGAGAATAACTGGGTAAAAAAAAATAGGCAACTGTGGGACACCTCTTATTTGCACTTTATTGTCCAGAACACATGGGGCCCCTCCGGGCATATGTTTGCTCTCCTGTCACCTACAAAAATCTTACATAATTGTGCCTGCTGCTTTCCCAGGGGAACTCCTAGTTACTGTCCCTATGTAGCATCTTTGGGACCACGTCTTACCCTTCCTTTGAAGTACAAACTTTAGCTGGCAAACATTGTGTTTTACAGCTTCATTTTCCCCACAGGATTTAGCTCAGTGTCTTACACATGCTAAGGTGTTCAATAAACAGTTTTGAATTAATAAACACCAAGGAAAAAGAAAGTAAACACTGTTCCTAAAAACGTATGGTAGATAATCATGTCATTATTACAATATTTTTAATGTTTATTTATTTTTAATTTTTGAAATATTCATGCTTATGTATAATGTATTTAAATCTTATTTACCCCCTCCCAATTACCTTCTCTTATTCTTTTCCCCTTCTCATCAACATTATTCTTCTTTTCCTTTAGTCCTCATCTTAATTTTATATCTTATTTTGTTTTAAGCCCACTTATTTAATTTACAGTTGCTGGCATGATCATGGGTAGGAGGTTATTAACCATGGAATGGGCAGCTTGTCAGTGGCTATACCACTGATGAATCTGACTCCCCTCCCCCATCCATTAACTGCAACTCTGGGAGATGTGGGGTTTCATGTATAACTTCAGTCATTCATGGTGAAGTATTGACAGGCTCAATCTTGTGCAGGATGTCACAGCTGCTACAAATTCATGAGTGTAATGACCATGTCTTATCCAAAAAACAGGTTCACAGCCCTCCTATTCACTCTCCTGCTCTTAAGTTCTTTCTGCCTCCTCTTTCATGAGGTTCCCCGGTCATTGGAAGGAGTGATTTAGGTGTCCTGTTTGAGGATGAGGGCACAGCAATCTCTTATTCTCAGCAACTTTGCCAGCTATACATCTCTGCATTAACCACTGCCCAGTGTAGTAAGAAATTTCTAAGATTGAGGCTTCAAGCTGGACTTATGTATGGGAATCAATATGCATATTTAGAAGGAAGTTTGACATCTGTCCATTTAGCATAACCACAGTAGTAGTTTCCCTTCCTAGAGTTTATATTTATTTTGTTTTTAATTTTTATTTATTTATTTGCCAGCAGAGAGAGAGACAGACAGACAGAGATAGAATGGGCACACCAGAGCCTCCAGCCACTGCAAATGAACTCCAGGCACATGTGCCTTGTGCATCTGGCTTACATGGGAATCGAACCTGGGTCCTTTGGCTTCACAAGCAAATGCCATAACTGCTAAGACATCTCTCCAGCCCTAGAGTTTATATTTCTAAACACAGGCTTTTGACCAGATTTTCAGTACCAGGCATGAAACCCCTCCTGTGGAGTGTGCCTCAGATCCAATCAGGAGGAAGATGGTTATTCCCATAGCATTCATGCCACTGTTGCACCAGTGGGGATATCTTACCTAGATCAGTTGTGGAATGCATATGGAATGCAGCTGGGAGGACTGTTGATGGCATTTCTCCCCCAGTACCCTGCATAGCTGTTTCTGGTACAAAGAAAGCTAGCCAGCAGGGAGGAATCTTCCAAATGAATTCCAGATTAGTTCCTCTGTGTCCTGCACCCAAAATATGTGGAGTCTTTTCAGCAATAGGAATTTACCATGTAGTTTTGGTGGGCAACCAAGAACAATGGCAATATTCTGTATTGTTGTAGGGGGATTCTGTAGCCTGCCTGAACACAACTCATTGGGAGGTATCTTATCCCTGGTGTTGGAATTTTCTGTTAATAATCTGTGACTTCTGGCAGCAGCTTTACCCACCCACATAGGGGATCTTTGTTCAAACAGTTTTTAAAAATTTATATTTTAATTGTCTTACTGAGTACTAGGTTTCCATATCTTTTGATTAAGGATTAATGTTCAGGATTATTATTTTTTAAGATTTATTTATTTATTTGAGACACACACAGAGATAGAATGGGCACACCAGGGCCTCTAGCCACTGCAATCGAACTCCAGATTCATGTGCCACTGTGTGCATCTATCTGGCTTACGTGGGATGTGGAGAATCGAACCTGGGTCTTCCAGCTTCACAGGCATGCACCTTAACTGCTAAGCCATTTCTCCACCTCAGTGTTCAAGATTATTATTGAAAGGTGTGTTGATTCTTATCATTTGTAGTGTTTGAAGTATTCCCTTTATCCTCAATTGTTTAACAACTGTCCTAAGGTCATTTTATTTCACTGTTGTTCTTTGGAGGTGTATAACCTCTTCCCTCTGACTATCCCTCCCAGTATCCTTTGTGGTCAGAAATTCCTTTGGCTTACTTTTACTGTGGAAAGTTTTTCTTTTATTATGACTGATAGTTTTGCCAGGTCTAATAGTCTGGGTTGGCAGCTGTTGTCTTTCATGACTTGGAATACATCATCCCAACCTCTTCTGACTTCTAAAGTTTCCTAGTGTTATTCTGATGGGCTTGGCTTTATAAGTTTCTTGCAGCTTTCAATATTTCTAAATGTTGTGTGTGTGTGTGTGCATGCACACGTGTGCGCATGTGTACATGCATTCCAGGTCCTTTTGCCACTGCAAAAGAATTCTGGATACTTGCACTTTTTGTGTCTTGCTTATGTGATTGGCTTGGGAATTGAACCTGGACAGCAGCCTTTGTAAGCAAGCATTTTTATCCACTGAGGCCATCTTCCCAGCCCCATTTTTTCTTTGTAGAGTGAAAGAGTATGGAGAAATAAGAGTACAGAGAGCTGAACACATAGAAAACAAAAACAATGCACAACCACACACTCCTATACACACTCACCTATACATACACACTGGAAGCAACAGAAAGTAAGAGTGGAGTGGGGACCAAACCAGCCTGCTAAGATGCCAGTAGGTGTCAGAAACAGGGTGGGTAAACAGGGAGAAAAAGAGCATGATGGAGACACAGTATTTTCAAACTGACTGACTTGATATTTGGCAGTGGTATGGATTTCCTCAGCTTGGAATGGGACACTTCTGCTGAGAATTTCCCTTGTGTATGGGATGGGAAGTATTGTTAGTTCAGAGGCTTAATTCTGAGGTGAGGCCAGTGCACAGAATTGTTAACTTTCCTTTCTCTGGAGCTGAGTCCACAGGTGTGAGTAGTTCCCTGGTCAGTCATTGCTGGAGAGTTTTTTTTTTTAATTATGCTTATTTATTTATGAGAGAGAGAAAGAGGCAAGGAGAGGGAATAGGCATGCCAGGGTCTGTTAGCCACTGCAAACAAACTCAAGACACATGTGCCACCTTGTGCATCTGGCTTACTGGGTACTAAGGAATCACACCTAGGTCCTTAGGCTTCCCAGGCAAGTGCCTTAAGCACTAAGCCATCTTTTCAGCCCTGGAGAGTTTTCTTGTTGCAGTGTGAACCCTTTCCCCAGAGTATGAAAGTGGTTCCTTTCTCCTCTGGACTCCATTATTAAAATACTTTAAAAAAACAAAAAGTACTTTCTGTGTGTTCCTGGCACTATGCTTGACATTGTAAATCACTTAATCATGTTCCCACAGTAAGAGAGCAAAGCTGGGCCTATGTACGTTATTAGCTTAGCATTACATAGTGAGACTTGGAATTCAATCACAGGTCTGACTTTAGATTCTGCCATCATATTGACATTTTAGCATGGATTCATTATCACTATCACGATGTTATCTAGTATGCTAAAAATAATTATTAAAGAAGTGAATGTGGCCTACAAAGCCAAAGGACCCAGGTTTTATTCCCCAGGACCCACATAAGCCAGATGCACAAGGTGGAGAATGTGTCTAGAGTTGAATTGCATTGGCTAGAGGCCCTGGTGTACCCATTCTCTCTATATATTTGTCTCTTTGCCTCTTTATCTCTCTCAAATAAATAAATTAAAATTTAAAAAATAGTGAATGTGTTAGAGACAAAGACCAAACATGCACAGAGGTAGGCAGGAAGCACACAGACTTGGTTTTGAATGCCATACTGTTGTGTCTTGATGAACTTTGACATCATTGTGGAAAATCAGTACAGACTTACATGTAATGGAATGCCAATCTTTCTTTTTAGAGATGCTGGGGTACTTAACAAAGGGACATAATTTTGTGACACAAGATTACTGATCAAGAGAGTATCCCACAGTTCTTTTGAGTAATTGGGAGCAATAATATATTGTTTAACAAAAGGTGTTTTAAGGTATCACTGCTCTTCAACTTTACTATGCACACTTATACAAAATTATCAAGTATCTGTGAAGGCTCAGAAGTGTGCTCAGGTACTTAGGGTACAAGATGGAAAAGAGTGCTGTTCCATTCCTTCAAAGGGTTGATAGTCTTGTTGGGGAAACATACGGGCAAACTGTATAATAAAATTCAGTAAGCAATGGTTCATAGGCATCCTATAGAAATGGGCATAAGAATAATTCTGAGGAATGGCCAAGAAAAGATCTTCCCGTTGCCCTTGGAAGCATGCTGGCACTGGGGCTGGGTAGTAGTGAAATGAGACACTAATGGAGAGAGTGTTGTGCTGGAGTCTTCGTACCCCCATCAGAGTAGACGGAGCTAAGGCTCTGGAGATCGAAGATGGATGACATGACACAGGTTAGTCGATATCAAAAGGATGTCCTGGCAGGTGAGGTGAGCACAAGAAGTAAATCTTGTGGGTAAGCCACAGCTGATCAGTTAGGGGCAGATCTCTAGCACAAGCAGTGGGGACCCAGTTGCACATTTCATGCTCATGGACAAGGCCCTGGACCTAAACCTCAGCTTGGTCCTCAAGGGCCGTGGAGCTAAATCAGGGATCCCTGAAGGGTAGAGATGAGCCTTAAGTTTGTGGCAAAAAACCAAGTTAGACCCAGAGTGATTGCTGGAGTTACATTCCCATTGCTGGTAAGCACCCAACCAAAAGCAGCTGATTGGAAGAAAGTATTTTACTTTGGCTTATAGTCTCAAGGGAAAGCTTCTTGATAACAGGGGAAAGATGGTAGAACCGAGGCCGGACATCACTTCCTTGCCAATATCAGGTAGACAATAGCACCAGGAGAGTGAGCTGGAATATAGCAAGGGGGAGCTGACTCTAACACTCATAAGTCTGCCCCCAACAACATACCATCTCCAGCAATATTCCACCTTCCAAATTTCCATCAGCGGGGAACAATCATTCAGAATGATGGGTTTATACAGGACATCTGATTAAAACCATAGCATTATGCTCCTGACGCCCATAAACTTATGATCATCCATGTTGTAAAATGCAATGAATTCAGTCCAACTTAAAAGTCCCCATAGCTGTTTTTTGTTAAATCAATCCCAACATTCCTCAAACATCCCTATAATTCAAGGCCTCTTAACTGTGGTCTGTAAAAGCAAAAATACACTGAGTAAACATTCATACTGAAAAAAAAGTAGATTGAACCAATGCAAGATCTAAAACCAACAGGGCAACCATCAAGCCCTGTAGCTCTGTGTCTGCTACCTCTAACCAGAGACAACTTCTCTGCACTGCTTACAACTCAGGGAATAATCTATTTTGGGCCATAATCTCTCCTTAGCAGCGATCACATAGTCTTATCATCTCAATAAAATCCTAGGTTCTCCACTGCATCTATGGTTCATCCTCATGGCTCCACTGGCTCCAAACAGCCCTGATTGACATTGCCCAGGCACCATCTCCAACAAAACCATGCGGTATATCCAGTGATCCTTTCCTTTCTGCCTTTTGTTATGCTCCAATAGTATCAGGTGGACTACCAAAATCCAGAGGGGTTAATAAAGCCTTCTTTGAAGAGCAGGACACTCCTTCAGTATTCAAGGCCTCTACTTTCAAATGAGTCTGCATTCTTTCTGCTCTCACAATGAAGAACAGCTGGCCCACTCTCAATGGTTGTAATCTCTCACACAATTTTAGCTGAATGGGCACTGTCTCTAGCATGAAACTTTCATTTCTTTCTGTGACATATCCCTCTACTCATACCAGCGGAAATCACCTCTGCCAGAGCAGGTGGACAATAGCAGCAGGCAAGTGAGCTGGATTCTAGCATGTAGGGCCTGGCTATAACAACCATACGTCTCCCCCAACAACATACCTCCTCCAGCAAGCCTCCCCCTACCAAATTTCTTTCAAATGGGAACAAGCATTCAGAGCACATAAGTTTATGGGAGAGGCATTTGATTCAAACCACCACAGAAACCCTGAAGCTGGCTCAAGCACTAGCTTTGATGCTCTGGTGAAGGACTTCTTAAACCCTCTTCAACCAGAGCAAGGGTAGGGTAGGAGGAAATAGAGCTTGGTATGGAGGTTTGCACAGAAGACTTAGTGAGCTTCCATGTGTCATTATATGTAATCCACCTTACCATCCTTATCATCCTAGAACATTAGTGGTTAAAGGTTTGCTTTGCATTTTATTTTGAGCAATGACATGAGTGGAATAATATCATCAGTAAGTCATTTGGCAGTGTTTTTGCTCTTACTATTGAAATGTTTGTAAGATTAAACATTTTTAAAAATCTCTGTGGTTTCTAATTATTGTAGCTGAAAATTTTTACCATTGTACTATTTAGTTAATGCATGATTTTAAATAATTTGACAGAGGCTATCCTCAAATTGATCTTTGATAGATTTATATTAATTCTAATTTACCAGGCTAATTAAGTTGAGCAAGACTGAAAACAGAATACTTAACTTTTGAAACTGGTTTTCAAATACTCTTAAATATCTTTACAATTATACCAGTCAACCATTTATACACCATTATTTAGCTAGTTATAATCATTATCATTATCACTTATTCATAGAAGTAGTTTCTCTGCTGACATTATCATGGTATTTAGAGATAATCCATTTTTTTTTACTAATTTTAGTTTATGATAATGGACCTTTGCTTTTAAGAGATGGAGATCTTACTTGAAAAAACAGACCAAAAAAATGGTGATTCTTACTAACAACCCCACTGAGGAGGACCCTTAAGGGAATGGGAGTGGGAGAGAGAGGATATGAGTATAACCTTATGGAAATATGACCAATATGCAATATGCTCATACTGTAAAGTTCATAATGATAAAAATGATCATAAAAATGGTGCTTCTTATCACTTCACTTATTTCACTTTTTTGCATGTGTAATATGTGTGGTGAGTCTCTCTGTGTGTGTGCATATATGTGAGTGTGGTATATGCACATGTATGTGCAGATACACTTGCAGGTGTGCAGCAGCCAGAGGAGGATGTTGGATGTCTTTCTTCAATCACTCATCTGCATATTTCTATGAACAGAGTCTATCTCTGAACATGGAGTTGCAATTTCATGAGCCCCCACGATTCTCTCCAGGCTCTGCTCCCCAAAATACTGGGTTCACAGACATACATGCTCATGCTCAGTTGTGCACTTAGGACCTGGGAAGTCAAACTCAGGTTGTCTCAGCCCTCATGCTTGAGGCAAATGTGCTCACCACTGAGCCATCTCCCCAGTTCTTTGGCACCTTCTTAATTGCTGGGAAAGTAAGTGTTCTATCCTACTTGAGCTGATATCGCAAAATACTGCAAAAAGGGTATCTTATAAATAGCAGAAATTTATTTGCCAGGGTTCTGGAAGTGGGAAGACCACAGTCAAGGTAGTGCAGACTTAGTGTCTGCTATGACCAATTTCATAAACCAATCATCTGTCAAAGCTCAGCCTCCTAACACTTTGGGTGTTAGAATGTAACCATAGGAATTTACATAAAGGGTTCAGCTAGATCCTGAAATAAGTGGAACCAGGAAATCAGTGGGTGGCCCTTCTCACCTCTGATTCTTATGCCTTTGTGGGCTTCTCCTATAGGGGACAGTGCCATGACAGTCCCTGGTTTCTGGGCTCCACATTTTACCATTTCTACTGACTAATGGAAATTTTATCTACCTTCCCTTTTTGCTGAGTTTCAATATCCTTATAAGGGTAGGGGCATCACCATGTGTGTCAGATATCCATTCCTGGACAAATCAGCTATGACCAATAGAGTTAGAATATTATATTGATTTAATTTAGACTATAAATACATAATTAATTAATTACTATAAGTTAAAATCATTCTTACAAAAGAAAACTTAAAATATAAGCAAATGAAAAAGCATACTATATTCTTCAATAGAAACTTTCAGTAATCTGAATAGTTCATTTACTTGATAAGTATTTAATGAAGATTTCCTATGTGACAGGTACTTTATTAAGCAATGATAATTCTTCAAATGTAACTTGATTACAATCTTAATCAAATCACAATTGAAAGTTTTAAGGACATTAACAGACTGATAATTTATCAATTTTTTTTTGACAAATTGAAAAGGCACATACACTACACAACAGTGTGATGTTTTCACTCATGAGGATGCCCAAACAGAAAAGGACAGATGTTGTAAGCAAGCATGAAGAAATTGAATCTTTCTTTCATTGTTGGTGGGACTAAAATCAGTGACACTCTTTTGTGGGACAATTTGACAGTTTCAATCACAGTTCAAAAGCAGTGGCTTTCCACTCAACAATTCCACCTGTAAGAATTTTTCTTACCTTGGTATTTCAAGAAATATTGTAAATGTGCAAAAAGATACATGTCTGAGGATGTATGTTGCAATATCATTTGTAAGTTTAATAAATTATGGTAGTCTATGATTATGAAATATTATAAGAATGAGATAAATCAATACATATTGACAGGGAATAAGTCCTAATGGATAATGGAGTGAAACTGAGAGTAACAGGACACTGTGTATAACATTATGATTACTAAAAACAAGATAATTATAGATGTATGTTTAATTAATTTATGTATTATATGTAGTAGGTAAAGTGAAATGAGGTGGTATAAAAGAGGTTTGTATCAATTTTCTAAGAGGAAATTAATTATATTAGTTAAATGTTCTTAAATTAGAATCATCTAAGGCTGGCTTAATAACTTAGAAAACTGTAACCAAGGTGTATGGAAAGTGATAATTAAGTGGCTTGGAGTAAAGAAATCAATTGCAAGGCTGTCCACAGATCCAAAGGAACAAGGTACTCAACAGAAGAGTGGTTGGACATGGGCTTTTGACAGCAGCTGTGGCCTTCAGTCAAAGGATAGACACGTCTTTGATGCGGTTCAGGGAAGAAGCCAGTACACATGGGACTAACTGCATTTTCCTCCTGCCTATCTTTCTGCCAAAGCTGGTCACTACTTATGCTACTATGGATAGACGTTAGGGAGCACTAGGGCAACCCATGCTGATCAGCAGCCCAGAGTGGAGGCTGCTTGGGGCAAAGTAGAAAGGTTGGTACTGAAAACCTGGTTAAGAGCTCCATGGCTGAGAAGGTAACAGGTCCCAGAGAAGAAGCTACTACTGATGTTATCAGTGGGCATGCTGTGCCTGTCAAACTACCTTCTAAATATGTATGTATGTTCTCCTAGATTAGTGCTGCTCTCACCTTTGGTCTAAACAAGCTTTTTGCAATTACTGGGGAGACTCAAAACTCATCAAAGTCACTATTGAATGTTCAGTCCTAAATAAGACATCTATAGCACCCTCTCCAAGGCTCAGGGAATCTTGCAGTGCCCATCAACATTAGATCATATTTGGTGGAAGAGTGTGTGAGGCCTGATTCCTTCCTGAGGAGCCTTTGGCAGTTAGTAGTTCCTGTGTGGGGGCGACATTTTCTACAATGGTGTGTCCTCTGGTCCTTTGGCTCTGGCAAATAACCTATGAGTGAGGGGATTGTTTTTAAGTGCCAAAAATAGAGGGAAAAAGAGGTGGAGAGGGGCATGAGGGTCAAAGAAAGACCTGCTATGTAGGCATTTTTATACTGTTTTGCATTCTTTTGTATTATGTGAAAGATGAACAATAACATTTTTTTGTGTCAGGTTCCCATTGTATTTTTTCAGCAGAACCCCAACTCTGAATCCATAACACCCTTATGAAAACTTGTAGTTGAGTGGGGATGGCAAGCAGTTTGAGGGGATAATCCAGAATCAATTTTCTGTTTCTATTATAAAATTATTTATTTGTGCATACACACACACAAGGGTCTCTTGCTGCTGCAAACGAGCATAACAAATCACTTCACACCCAACTTTACATGGATGCTGGGAATTGAACCTGTGCTGGCAGTCTTTGCATGCAAGTGCTTTTAACTGCTGAGTCATGTCTCCAGATCCTCCCCTTTCTTTTCTAATAGTCCTTGGTTTTGTTCAGGCATCCTCCAAGTTACCACACAAAGCCTCAGGATAAGCTGCTTGTCCCAGAAGACTTATAGTATTAAGAGGGACCCCAGCCCTCATCTGTTGATGGGAAACACTCAGGCCACCCAATCTATTCAATAAGGCAAGTGAGAAAGCTTGGTGGAAGGTGTTTCTGCTACTTTTCTAGATGTGGTGACAAAAATACCTGACAGAAGCAACTTAATAGAGGAAAGGTTTATTTTGGTTCCCAGCTTCAGAAGGTTTCAGTCTATGACAGGAGTGGCTCAGCCTGGGTGAGCACAGTGTGATCAAGGTCACATTGCAGCTGTGCACACAACACAAAGAAGAGAATGTGGTAACAGGAGCCTGTGATGATATGCCCAGAGTGAGACCTACTTCCTCTGGCTAGGCTCCACCTCTTAAAGTCCCATATCCTCCCAAAACAGCAACACCAGGTGGAAACTAAGTGTTCAAAGACATGAGCTTGTTGGGGACATTTGAAAATGAAACCACAACAAGGGCCTCTGAGACAGCCTTCCTTACTCTAAGAGAGCCATGGGGTCAGGCAGTACTGGATTTCTGAATGAGTCCCACCTGTGGGAAAGCTGTGGCTTCTCTTACAGAGGAGTACAGAGCTCGGAGCTGAGCTGGAATATCTTTTTTTTTTTTTTTGACTGTTCTTGAAACCAATTGAACCAGCCAAGTAGGCCTTGCTGTTATATGACAGAAACCATTGTTTCCACAAATATCAGTTTCTTGGTGCACAGGAAGAATGTTACTTGGGAATTCCATGGCCTCTCCCTAGCACCATGATGGTGGCTTTCAGTTCAGGGCACAGTGCTGTTGAACTTATCCAGAAGGTACCTCACACCCTGCTGTTCCTCTCCTGACCAATTTTCCAGACTCTAAATGGTAGGGCTACTTTAAAGACACTGGCCGTATATTTTCAAGGTAACCCATGCTGATTTGAAAAACAGTACAGTTTTATGAACAGCACATTTTCCAAGATCCATTTTAGAATTTGAGTTAAACTTTATTAATTAAAGAAGATTTAGTAAGTCTTTGTAAAACTCATTATTTATAAGATAACCTTCCTTTTCAATGCTGAAGTGATTCTACAGGTTCTCTATAGAAAATCCTGGAAAGGAAAATAGCTTACACACACACGTAGCTACAGTTTACATTGTATGTTTCTCTATTCTCTTAGCTGTTTGTTTCCCAATAGCTATGAATTTTGTTTGCTTTATTAAGATGAAATCATACACAACCCTCTGCTTCATAAGATGCATTTCTCACCTAGTCTAGGACATCACAAAGATATCAGTGTTGGCTGCTAGCTAGGGTGTCCCATTGCAGGGATGGATGTAGCATAATGCATTTAGATACTCACATGCTACCCAATGCTTAGGGGAATTCCAGTTCTTCAATTCTTCCCACCACCCCTCTCTGCTCTCTTTCCTTCCTTCCTCCCCCCTCCCCTAGCCTCCCTTTCCCTGTCTTTTCTTTCTTTTATAACAAAAGGAAAGTGAATGCCAACAGAAAGAGAGACACTAGGAATTTAAGATTACAATACTGAATTTTAATATTCCTAAATTTGAGTCATAACTTGGAATTGTTCCACAGAGGAAAAGACCCTAGGAATTAAAGTCCTTTTTTACTTCTACAGATGGTATTTCTGTTAATATATTACATTAGCTTCTCTTTAAGTCCCCCCCCCCCTTTTTTCTGTATACATTACAGTTTACAAAAGGAATTGCTCCATGCTGTTTGATCTAACTATCACCACAGGCCCTGGGGTTGGGTAGATAGATAAGGAAGGAGGCAAGGAACTCTTTCTTCTACCAGCTCCTATTCCGGTTTCCAAATCCCACATCGACTCTACCACATTTACTGTTGGTGAGGGTAACTACTTGTATGCCATTTATTTACACAGTAGAACCATTTCTTTTTAATGTTTTAGAAGACACTTGCAGCTGGTAGAGTCTCTCTTCAACTACTTTTATCCAGCCTCATATGGCAAGCTTACCCCAGGTCTAGATTTGGGGGAATAGGCTGGCCATTTTTGTATCTTCCTAGCTTTATGTATGAATTCTGGAATGTTCTGGTCCCCTAGGGCTGTTGGCAGTGAGAGTTGGAGCTTCTGACCACAGAAAAATTTATTAGCCATAATTGATTTTGTGCAACATGCTGCAGTCTATATGACCAACAACCAGTGGTCTCTGCTCCTGTTTTGTAGAGCAGGGTTCATCACAGGTGTCACTGTAACCCTTCATCACCAACCTCACCACTTCTAAGAAGAGTGATTTGTGCTGGCTTAATGGAGGGGGAAACAGATTTAGAAACAGGGGTGACTAGGGTAAGTTCACATAGCTGGAAATAGCACAGCTTGATGGGACTCTCAGGGCTTCTGGTCTTCAGTCACCACACCAGCCTTCCAGCATCTCTTCTTCCTAAGACATAGTTTTATCTGCACCACTTTTCCTTCTGTCAGCTGTAAGTGATGGGTGAGCTCCTCTTCTGGTCTCCAGGACAGAGTCCAGCTTGTCTTTCCACCACTTTCTCTGGGTTATCATTAATTATTACTGTGACAGGACCATAGAGTGATGTTACTAGAGCACCTTCTTTTCCAGGATCAGGGTAGTTCCATAACCATTGCTTCAGGGGTAACATGAACAATTGGCAGCACCAGCACCTTAGGGAAGCATCAGAATAGGGCATTTAAATACTGTGATTCTACTGTATCTGTCTAACACTCTTCTCGGCATAGTTTTATCTTTCAACTGCTTGCATGACATTCTGTTTCATTTATCACTGAGACAAGGGCATGTTTTTGGTTCCTACTGAATTTGTTTGACTGTAGAAATAGAAGGCATACATGTAGTGAACAAACTCAACTTTCAAATTTCTGCTGTTTAATTTGAGACTTTGCTTGTGTATTTTATGGATTTCAAGTTACTTTGTAACTAACTGCAGGGAGATTTCTTTATGTCCACTTATAAAAGCAACCAGTTTTCACTGAATGATAGTATAATTCAGTTCTGTTTCCTTTCAGTCTGATGAAAAATAGTATCTTTAATTTTTCCAGAAATGATGACCTTGTGTTTATAATAAAAACAAAATGTATACATTACAATACAAGGTTTTTTTGAAAATTTTAGTTTTATTCTATTTGTTTTAATTTTTTTCTTTTTTTCTTTATTAGTTAGTTCTGTATTCAGCAATGCAGTCAGTTTGGTACCATTATTAGGCTCATCCGTGACCTACCTCCTCCCCTTGGCCCCTCCTTGTTGAGGTATATGGGTCATGCATTGTGGAGTTAGCCCACAGTTATGGGTAAGATAAATGTCTCTGCATATCATGACCCAACATGGGGCTCTGACATTCTTTCTGCCCCCTCTTCCGCAAAATTTCCCTGAGCCATGTTGGGTTCATTTTTGGTCTGCTTCAGTGATGAGGTGTTGGGGGCCTCTGAGACTCTGGCTCTCTGATTTGGTAGGAGTTGATTTTTCTCTGTGTTGATCTCCTTCCCCCTTCTGCTGGTATCTGGTTCACCAGGAAAACAACACCCTTGCTTGTTTCGCCCATTTTTCTTAGTTTCAGCCGGGGCCCTTTTGAGGTATGATGGGGTGGCTCTCTCCTTAGGATCTATGTCTATCTGAAAAAGAGAAGCAGATTCTTCAAAGGAGAGTAAGTTAGCATCAGGACAAATGAGATACCCCTTACTTTTTTTATAGAGAATTTAATAGGTGTAGGCCTTCTTGTAGCCCATGATTGGTGGTAGCTTGATATTGATGAGTGGGCTTATGTTTGGATATGGTTCTGACTTGTTTCCCAGCTCCAGCTATAGGTCCTGTACCACTGAGGAGATCAGTTAGCCAAATTAAGAGCAGTTGGTTCCCCACCATGGCTGTGTGCCACCACTGCACTTGTGTGGGCATCACAACAAGTTATTTGCTGCTAAGTAGGTTAGACCATGAGTTGCTTGGACAGATATTGGTCATTTTCCCCCAGTCACCCATGTAGCACCTTCTGGCACTAGATGCGCTGACTGTCTGGGACTGACTCTCTTCCAACTTCCAGCCATACCATTCTATTTTGCATGTCAACCACATAAGGTGTCTTCAGCAGTAGGGTCTTACCACTAACCTTTGGTGGGTCATCAAGTACTCTGACAGAAATCTGTCTGTCTTTTAGGAAACCTTGTAGGTCTCTCTGATCAAAAGCTGATTGTGGATGAAAGCCCCATGCTGGTACTGGGAGTTCCAGGTCAGTGCCCACTAAGAAAATGAGGAAAAAAGATAACTAATATACAAGAGTTAGAGAGAAGAGAGAGAAGGGGGGGGGAGAGGGAGAGAGAGGGAGAGGGAGAGAGAGGGGGAGGGAGAGAGAGGGAGAGGGAGAGGGAGAGGGAGGGAGGGAAGATGTAGAAGATTAAGGTTAGTCTTGATCCTACCCTCTCCAGTGTCTTGTGGTTCAGGTATTCCCTGTAAGGGCCTGGTGAAGGATCAGCCATTTGGTCTGCATTTTTGGAAGTAGAATTTTATGGTACCATTGCTGTTTGGGTCTAGATTCGTGTTTCCCACCCCTTTGATGCCCTCCCCTCCCTCCCCTTCCATCCTAGTGTCTAGTCTTGGAGATGCTTGCTGGGTATGTAAGGTATCTTGGGTAGATTCAGGTTAGGTGCTGTAGATGAGTGAGACTATGTGGCGATTTTTTTTCTGTGATTGGGTAAGTTCACTGAAAATGACACAATGAAATTTGAGGAAAAATTGTTGAACCTGGAACAGATCATTCTCAGTGAACAATACAAGTTTAAAAGTCAAAGCTGAAATGTACTTTCTTCTTTTGGAAGTATTAGTTTTCATTAAATATATAAAAACACATATATTTTAAAAACCGACATAATACAGCCATTTGACTTATGTGAAGAATGGTAAAAATAGGAAAGTATCATTTTTTTCAAGAAGCATCTCATTGCTACAATTGTAAAGAAGAACCTTTTGACATTTGTTACTGTTTCTAAACTGCTGAGCATGAGCCTTCAGAGAGACTTTAGTGCCACCAGCTGTACATCACTACTAGGCAAAGCTAAGTAGCTATCAGAATAGAGATTTGTGACCCCATAAATAATCCCTCCAGGTGTCCACTTCCACTGAGATTTTCCTTTTCTTAAACCCTTGAGTTATTTGCACAAAGTCTCCACAGTTATGTTTTCACTGTTGGATGAACATTGTTGGGTAATGAGATGAAGGCAATTCTTCAGTTAGTGTTCTACTCAGGTCAGGTGTACATGTGAAAGCCAACGGTTATCATGCTTGTCATGAATGAATTGCAGCTCTAATTTCTGAATCAGGCCACATTTACGAGATTTATGTGCAATAGCTAAGGGATGGCTAAATTCATCTGATAACCAAAATGGTCACTCTGTAGTAGACATACCAGTTTTTCTTCTTACTACCATGCAGTTGTCTTTGAAACTACATAATGTTACTTCCTTTTACTTCCAAGACTCCAAATGTGGCTTGTCTGGCTACTGGTAATAAGCATGTTTTCAGTTTCCTTATCACTTTTATAATATCATGTGAGATAAGGCATTAAGTGATGATATCTGTTAACCTCAGTCCCAACCCTAGGAAAATCTTTCAGCATTCTCTGGGGAGAGGATTGCAAGCTAAAAAAGTAAGTCTTGTCTTACCATCTTTCAGAGCTGGTAGCACTGAGTAAACTCCAACACTCCTTTTCAAACCTCAGGAGAAAGGCCAGTAGCAATGGGGTAGCAGAGGTGGAGTACTGGTTGGAGAAGTGAGCTTCCAGGGTAACAGGGAGCACTGAAAGCTCAGTAAGGTAGTGTGTGACACCTTCTTGGTCACTAATGAAAACAAGTCACCAGAAGGGAACTTGGAACCCTTGATAACAGCCCTCAAGGGGCCATGGGGTTAAGTATCACTGTCATTGTCAGCCCTGCTCATTAGGTTCAGAAGAGAACCAGCTCTTCTATGAAAAGATTTGGAACCAGTAGTTGGAAAGTATTTTTACTTCAGACAATGTATGACATTATTTTCAGGGACAGGTGATTATACTCATTCAAGTACAGCTGAAATACTAACTGAATTATCAATTAATTTAAATGTTAGATTGAATTGTGTCCTCCAGAAAAGATGAAGCACTAATCCCAAGTATCCAGGATACTTATTTGGAGCTAGGTATTTTCAGTCAATAAAATTAAAATGAGATCATTAAGACAAGTTGTAATCTGGTATGACTGGTGAGTCATTAAAAGGGGAAATTTGAACACCGACATTCACAGAGGGAAGAAGATGTGACAAGACCCAGGGAGAAGTACATGTGTACCTGGTAGTAGAGACTAGAGTGTTGCATTTGCAAGCCTAGTAATGGTAGAGGTGTCTAGCAAACCAGCAGACACTGGGAGCCAGGCTTGCAGCACCTCTTCCCAGGCCTTGGAAGAAACCATCCCCATGTCACCTTCGCCTCACAGCCCAACCTCCAGAACCACAAGGCAACATATTTCTGTGGTTTAAGGCACCAGTTTGTGGCACATAAATGTGGTAAGCAAATTCAATGATTTAATACTGAAGAAGACCAGTTACTGGAGAGATTTGTGCTGTCTGGCATTGCGCAAATTAATAGGTGCAAATTAGAGCACATAAGTTCTCTTCAAGAGCCCCCTCCTGCCTTAGCTGAGGCAGCCTTGACTTATCTATGTGCCTTTCTGCCTCACCTCACCCCCCACCCTTACTGCAGTGGGAACAATTCCCTGTTGCCAGGGAAACCACTGTCCACCTGGGTTATGGCCTCAGGTCCTATCTAGAGTGCCTCTGAGGCCCTTAGCACAGGGAGTAAACTTTCCCTCATACCCCCAGAATATATAAAAGCAACACGTGCCTTTTGCTCATCAGAGCCGAAGGCCCTCTCTGGCTTCGGTCACCTTGCCATGCTCTTTCCTGGTGTACTAACTCTCCTCTAATAAACCTGCTTCCTCAAAGAAAGAAATCCCTCTCAGCATTTCTGCCTACCTAACCAGCATCTCCCTTTCAGTCTAGCTTACTTCTACATTAGGAAGATAGCCATTTTCAGGGTCATAATCACAATAATTGCGCTACTTTCAAAGAGGACACCAAAGGTCAGCTTGTGAGCACAGGGTGTCTTCAGTTCCATGGTGTAATAAGAAAGCATTTCCTCCACTGAAGCTCAGCCCTGGCTGTGTGCTGCCCGTTGTCACTTTCCACATTGAAGTAACTTTTCTCTCCTTCCAAAGGTTACATCTGCTTTATAGATGATATGCTTACTGAGCTGACTTCTTGGGTTGTGGTGAGGAAGAGAGGAGGGAAATTACTGCAGTTTTTCATTCTCAAGTTCAGTCTTGATATTACTGTTATAACCCTAGCCAACAGTTTTCTTGTGATAGTGTGATGAAAAATTTCTACCGTTGAGCAATAGCTATAATTGCCTCCTTTCCCACTACCATTTCTTTCTTGCTTGGAGTATTTCAGCTCCTGCTGGAGGCAAACTGAGCTACGAGTCATTAGGATGGATGCTAAGTACAATGGTGTCTGCTTTTAGTGGATCTGTTTCTGAAATAATCTGTTTTCATTATATCAAGAGCTAAGCTAAGTTAACACAGAGGAAATATCAAAGGCAGTATTTTTTTCATTTGAGTAGAGCACTAGATAAGCCATGTGTTTGTTCACTTTTTTTTTCATTTAAAAATCAAAGTGAAAAACAGTCAGTAAAGTCTGATTGAAGAAGAAATGGGAAGAAATTAATTTAAAAATAAACAGATGCTGGTGAAATGATCACTGGGAGGATAGAAATCCAAGCCACTTTCAACTCATCTTTTTCACCCTTTAGCAAAGTATGACCACTTTTTTTCCCATTCATTTTAGCCTGTCTTTCAATACACAGTCTGTCTACCTCCTAGGAGAAAGCTCACAGAGTAGAAAATAGGGCAACATAAAAGATGCCAAATTATACTAGAGGGTTTGAACAGAGATCAGATATGCCCAGCTCCATTGCTTTGCCCACCATTGTAAATTGGGTTTATATATGTAATTGGTGCCCACACAGCCAAAGGCAGCCATTCAAGAACCATGATGTCTGCAGTTATGAGGACACAGACTATAAATCATGGAGTCTTGATCTCACATGACAAGAGTTTCTCATTGCAATGCAAAGAAAGGCAAGTAATTCTGTGCACATAAAGGTTAGAAAATTGGTGCAGTGTGAGGAGGACTTCGATGTGGGTGCTAGAGTGGTGTGAACTGTAATAGCATGGGATTATAGCACAAATGTGACTGTAGGCCATGATAGGAATCTGTAGGCCTTCTTGTTCTCCTACCTTTGTGATCTTAGCACCTATTCTATTCCACCCATTTTAACCTTCATTGTGAATCATCCTACCCTCTCTAAACATAACTACTCATGATATGATTTCATCTGGTTGTGGTGAATTAATCCATCCTAATTTGGAGCCTGCTTTTGTGTGTGTTCCTTTCTTGGAATGATTGCCCCATTACCCCCACCATGGTGGATCCCATCCACAGTGTCTTCCCTCCTATAAAACCCATTGTCCTCTGTGGATCTAGCCATAAATAAATGGAGAATCTTTTCTTAACTATTTAATGCCTGGAGTTATGCCTCTTTGAGCCACATTTACATTTCCAATCAGGACATCACATTGAATATTCATCATGAGCCTTTTCAACAGCTATCAATACATGTTTGATGGGACCAGCCCCTGATTTCCTATATCCAGCTATCAATGCACTCTTGATGGGACCAGCCCCTGGTTTCCTATATCCAGCAGTGATTGAGACTTTCATGTCCTCCTTGAAATACCCTAGATTTAAACAAATTACAGTTTTTTTGTTTAATCTTTAATTTATGCTGGTCTAGTTGCCTTGTCACAAACATCTTTAAAAAATATTGCCCTGATTTTTGTATACTTAGAACATTTGAGCAATGCCTTTTCTTTTTAAAGGCTCTTTTTATAAATGCATCAAATAGATTCATAGAGCTTCTCAATCTCCATGATTTATCTGTGAAATGTAGAGGAATCCATAATGATCCTGAAATTGTATATTGAAGTAAAGAGCACAGAGGGAGAGAGTTAGCAGCAGCAATGACAATTACAAAAGCAAAGAGAAGCAGGGAAGGCATCCCTGGAGGCTGGGAGTTAATTGAACTGGGGAAGCCCTACTGGAGGGACAGGTGAGCCCTTCCCAGCCCCCAGCTTCAGTCAAAACCAAAGCTCTCCTTCCAGACAGAAAAGTTAATGATGAGAAGGGCAGGAATAAGGCTTCTTTCTTCAGAATGTCTGGTTATAAAAAGGAAAGAAAGAGAGAGAGAGAGAGAGAGAGAGAGAGAGAGAGGAGAAGAGAAAAAGAAAAGAAGGAAGGGAGAAAGAAAAGTGTTATTACATCGGTTGTTATTCATTCTTAAGTGCCTATGTAACTTTTAGATAGATTTTGATATCTATACACATGTTTCCTACCTGCTGTGCTCAATTTTTGAACCCAGAGCTGTCATTAAGAAAAATAGCAAGCTTTGTTCTCTCTTCCAGGCACACCATGCTGCACACTGTTTTTTACATATTTTTATTTTTTTTAAGACTGAGAAGCCAGACCCAAGCCTTCCTTCCATGTCTCTGGCCCTATGGTGCTGTGCTGCCACACAATTACTATGGTTCACCAGGCAGATATCTTTCATGTATTTTCAAGTCCCTCATAAACACATGACTCTACTTTCCTAACAGATGATTTTCATTCTTGGTGAATTCCTGAGGCAGGAATTTCTGTCAGCTGTGGCGAGAGGCCTAGATCAGTCACATAGCCAGCTAAGCTTATAAACCAGGCCATATCTCTGAGAGTTCAAAATCTGTTACTGGAAATCTGGTCTATATAGTTTGCACTTTTTGACTTAGTTTGAATTTTATGTAATCAAATTTTTGTCATTAAATATATTAGACAATCCAGATTATGAATATATATTATGAATATATATATTCATATATATATTTATGTCATATATATATATATATATATATGACATAAAGGTAAGCTTTTAGCTGGGCTTGGTGGTGCACACCTTTACACTCAAGAGGCAGAGGTAGAAGGATAACTATGAATTTGAGGCCACCCTGAGACTACACAGTGAATTCCAGGTAAGCCTGGGCTAAAGTGAGACCTTACCTCAAAAAACAAATCAAGCTTTTATTGAGATGTAATAAGCATTTTGATTGTGGAATGTATTATTTTTTTCTATTTTGCTTGCTGCTCAATGTAAGGCTATTTCTATCCCTAGGGGCCATCTTTGGATATCTTTTAGTATACAGAAGAGACATAGGTCTCATCTGTGTGTCATCTAAATTCTTGTCTGAAGGGCTTGTGAAACTACTACTGACTCCACAAAACAGTGGCCCTCATGGCTCTGCCACCCAATCTGTAGGCTCACCTGTATTGCTATTTTTACCTGTGACCCTCCTTTTACTGTGACCATGTTAGTATTCATCTTAAGTACTATATCCACAGCCCTATCCCTATCAGTAGGTGATGAAGATTTTGGCACAGTTTGAATGGAGAAGATCTAAAATGGATTTCTAGGCAGAATTCTTTTACTAACACCAGCCACTCTGCATTGAGAGATTCTCAAGATAGTCGATGGTGGAGGTTCTCAGAGCAAAAGCAATTCCTTTCATAATCTTTTAAGGGCAAGGGTTCTCACTAGAAACA
This sequence comes from Dipus sagitta, assembly GCA_036346955.1. Lineage (NCBI taxonomy): Eukaryota > Metazoa > Chordata > Mammalia > Rodentia > Dipodidae > Dipus > Dipus sagitta. The sequence continues at coordinate 29,571,471 of CM070788.1, forward strand.
AGGCTTTACTATATAGTGGATTTGACTCCAGTTGCTGATGTCAGGGGCTGAGGAAACCTCTATGCATGTTAGAGTCACCATTGGAGTATTACCTGGTCCTGCTGTCCCACCAAGGCTGCCAGCTTTCTCTCAGGAGGTATTAAGGGCCAGAAGGAATTGCAAGGGGTGTGGCTACCCTGTCTTCATAAGACTAACATCTGTTCTCTTAAAGGACTAGTGTCTATGACCTAACATTTCAGCCTTTTTTTTTTTGCTTATATAATAGGAAGAAGAAGAAAAAAAAAAGGAGAAGAAGAGGAGGAGGAAGGAAAAGATATTTTATACGACAAGAGTTAGAGGGAGATGAGGCCAGAACTTTTGGCTATCTGCTCCACTTAATGCTGAAGTATATCAAGCTCTCTTCCTCTGTGTCAGTCGGTGGTCCTAGTGTGAAGGCTGATATCTATGCTTTCTCATTAGCAGGATGTTATCCACATGACTGTGGGTGACATGTTGAATGGTTTCCTGGATGAACTAGATCAGCAGCTGGATTAGATTAAAGTCTACAGATATAAAATAAGATAGTCATTACAGGGGTTATAACAGGTATAACCCAGGAGATACAGGAGGATTTTTAAAACCATCTTTCCTTTGATTTTGATGTTTACTGTCGGGTTTTGAGACATGATGGGCTGGTCTTCTTGTTGCATCTCTGATCACACTAGATTGGTTTATAGGAAAGTAGCAAGAAAAAGAGGCAAAGTACCCTGTCCCTAACAGTCTATGATGAGATATAATAACTGAGGAATTGTAACTCTTGGAGCTCTTTGCCAAAACAAAAAATAAATAAATGAAAGATTTTTCCCAGGAAGGGGAGGGAGCAGTCTTACCTAGTTGTTTTTGGAACAAGAGTGTGAGGTCTCCCAAAAGATCACAGGTTGTTCCTCTGGGATAAGACCAAGAGTTGAATTGATTCTGTATTAAAGGTGGGGGAAGGGCTGGAGAGATGGCTTAGCGGTTAAGCGCTTGCCTGTGAAGCCTAAGGACCCCGGTTTGAGGCTCGATTCCCCAGGACCCACGTTAGCCAGATGCACAAGGGGGCGCACACATCTGGAGTTCGTTTGCAGGGCCTGGAGACCCTGGCGTGCCCATTCTCTCTCTCTCTCTCTTTCTCTCTCTGTCTGTTGCTCTCAAATAAATAAAAATAAACAACAACAACAAAAAATTAAAAGAAAAAGGCGGGGGGAGAGGAAGTGCTTTTGAGAACCCTGAGCCAGTTTTAATCTGGAAAAAATGAAAGCAAGACTTGAGAACTGATAGGTTAGCAGCAGTGAGATAGGACCAGGTGTGGTCCTGACCATGGAGGATCAAGAGTGTAGAGGCTGACAGAGTAGACAGCGTCTCCTGGTAAGACTCAGAGTGATGGTGGATCTGGGGAAGGTTTTGGTAGAAGTTTATTAGTGGCATCTTTGACAAAATTCTGGGTATAGAGGAGCTGTCATGTAATTGTAAGGTTCAGGAGTGACCAAGACCATGGAAACCACTCTGAGGCAAAGATGGAAGCCTTTCTTTGGGAAAAGCACAGGCTGCCAGGATTGACGCTCAGGAGCGGAGCACAGCCAACCTGAGATTCCAGATAGTGGGCTTTATAGGGCTCTGCAGTTGGGGGATGGTGAAGAAGGGAAAAGTTGAATAAAAAAGGTTTCTTTATGGGAGATCTAAGATTTCCAGGGTGTGACAACAGAACAGTGGCCAGGTGACTTACCAGGTAAGGGAGAGGAAATCATGACCTGGGGGCATTGTTACGCAAGGAAGACATAATGGCTGGGCGGTTTCTGGAGGAATGTGGATGACCCACTTCCTTGTATCTGTCACCATTCTGTTGTTTTTGGTGACTCCATTTTGGGGTGCCCATCCTGACCTAACAGTAATCACCTACAGCTGCTGGAGATAAAGAAAAATCACCTAATACAAAAGACCCTATGACAAGTATAGCTTGGAGAGAAGGTGAAATTTCAAAAATTGTCTGGTGAGTTAAAAGACATCTTAGAGAGTGAACTTTGCAGACATATAGTTGAAGAGCAGAAACTGATGTGAGAGTTTCATGGATTAGATCTGCCTCTCAGAGAACTTGCCAATGGGAACATTATCCTGAAACACTTCTGTCCAGTTGTTTTGAAAAATAAGCTCTTATCTGCATGCCAGGTCCATGCCATTGCCCTAGAAGTTCCAGTGTGTCACTCTGTGGGCAGCAATGCAAAGGTGGAAAAGGTTCACCATATCAGAAAAGCTAAGGCAGGAGCAAAAGTTATAGCTTCTTTGAGGGGAGAGAAACCGTTTGGTAAGAGCTGGATGGCTCAAGATCATAGGGTCCCCTATGGCCAATTGATATAATGGCTTAGTGGGAGGACCAAAATTGGGGATCCAATGGCAAAAACAAGTTAGTGAAGTGCAGGAAAGAAAAGGGGAAAGGATGTTTCTGTAATCTAGGACAGAGGTGGAGCCAGAGAGACAGCTGATTGGTCTGAGCAAGAGGCTGGTTCAGGAAGAGGCTAGCCATGATGCCAAGTTCTGGGGTCTAAGCTTGACCAACCACAACGTCAGGATTAGATTTGAATTCTAGGAAAAGAGAGTCCCTCCCAGGGAGGCTCAGGTATGGAGAAACAGGTCTAGGAACTCCTTTAGGCAAGAGATAAGGAGAAGAAAGATTCTTCTCTGATCTCTAGCAAAGTACAGACTGTAAGGGCAAAGTACGGACTGTAAGGGCAAAGTGCAGACTGTAAGGGCAAAGTGCAGACTGTAAGGGCAAAGTGCAGACTGTAAGGGCAAAGTGCAGACTGTAAGGGCAAAGTGCAGACTGTAAGGGCAAAGTACAGACTGTAAGGGAAGCCCAAAGACACTGTTGCCTTTTACTGTCAGTGCCGCCCCCCCCCCCAGTCACCCTAACTGCCTCAGGGAGATTCGGGTTTGGTTTGAGGTGTTTTTTTTTTTTTTTTTTTTTCCTGTGCTGGTGTGCTCCACCATATTATAATTATATCCAAGGCATCTACAGAGCAAGCCTATAGTTCACTTGTCAAAAAGAGAAAAAAAAAGAAAAAAGGTTTCTTAGCAAAAAATTTGACATGTACAAAAATGATAGGCAAGGCTAATGGTATTTCTTACTTTCCCTCAGTTACCCTCTCTACAAGGCCACACCCGTCACTCCCATCACTTTCACTCCTTTCTTTAGTGCCTTTCTTTATGCCTTTAGTACAGTCTCCAACTCTGCTTCATTTTGGTACTTCTTGTGTTTTCTGTGGCAAAGCCATGAATCCTGGGGTTAGGCTGAGTTGATTCTCTAAAAATATTAGGAGAACTCCTCAGGCTGCCAAGAATGACAGTGTGGCATTGTGTCTCTGTCCCCTTATAGCTGACAATACTTTTTTATTTCCTTTTTAAATTTTTTTAAATTTTTATTTATTTGTTTGAGAGTGACAGAGAGAGAGAGAGAGAGAATGGGCACACCAGGGCTTCCAGCCACTGCAAAGGAACTCCAGATGCACACGCCCCATTGTGCATCTGGCTAACGTGGGTCCTGGGGAATTGAGCCTCAAACCAGGGTCCTTAGGCTTCATAGGCAAGTGCTTAACCAATAAGCCATCTCTCTAGCCCTTATTTCCATTTTTTTTTTTAACAAAACTATGTCTCAAGGACAATGATTTAATGATTTTTTGGGTGTGTGGCATGCATTGTTTGGATGTGTATCTGTTCATATGTGTGTGGACATGTGAGCATGCATGTGTGCGTACTTACTTGTGAAAGCCAGAGGTCAAGGCTGGGTATCTTCCTCAATAACTCATACCCTTATTCTTTGAAACAGGCTCTCTCAATAAACCCAGAGCTCACTGACTTGTCTAGATTAGCTGGTCAGTGAGTCCCAGAGACCATTTGTCTCTGCTTTCTTATGTGTGTACTGGGAATCTAAGCTCAGGTCCTCATGCATGTGTGATAAACACTTTATCCACTAGCCATCTCCCTATCCTGGATTTAAATTTTAAATCCAATATGAGAATAACTGATTCCTTAATTAGCTTAATATATTTATTCATCTAACTATTACACTAAGGTTTCTTTCTTATACTCTTACACCCAGATTGTTTCCAATTTTGGCACCTTTTCTAAAGCTTTATATTGTATAAAATAATTTTTATTTGTTTGAAGTTATATGCTCTATTTTTATCATTCTGACTTCTGTGTCTTATTACTTAAGATTTACACTTATACATTTATTTTAGTTTATGTTTTTCAAAGTAGGTCTTGTTTTAGTCCATGCTGACCTGAAATTCATTATGTAGTCTCAGAGTGGCCTCAAACTCATGGCGATCCTTCTATCTCTGTCTCCTGAGTGCTGGAATTAAAGGTGAGCACTGCCATGCCAGGCTTACTTATGCATATTTAAAATTAATTTGGTACATGTATAAACAATAAATCTTTCTCCATTCAGGAAAGGTGCTTTCAGACATCACCATCTTTGGTGTCATCATCAATTCCCTTTCTCAAAAAGCTATTATTTAAAATGAAAGTTCTGGCTTTTTTATTGTTGTTCTCTTTTTTTTAATTTGTCTATTTTTATTTGTTTTGACTCATACTGTTTGAAATACTGTATTTTCTAATTTCTGACCCTTAAAATCCCCATATCTCTGATAATGTCATATTGGAGTTACTTCTGTTCTAAATAAAGTAGCCCTGCAAAAATTGTTTTGAAAAATCTTTATGTGATAAGCTTTGAATCTGTATGCCAGATATTCCTGATGACATCTCTTTTTATCCTTGCATTTAACAGGCACCTGACTGTCTACTAATCTTGGGTTCAAAGCTCTTTCTCATTAGAATTTTACTAACGCATCCCATAGTCTTCCTGCATTCAGTATGGCTGTGGGGAAATAATTCTGACTCATATTCATTTGGACATGATCTAGTCTTTCTGGAAACTTCAAGGTGAAACTCAATCTCACAAGTTTCATAATAATAAGCATATATTTTTCCTGTCTGACATTTTTGTTGTTCATTTTTATTTAGTTATTTGAGAGTGACAGTCAGAGAGAGAAAGAGGCAGATAGAGAGAGAGAGAATGGGCGTGCCAGGGCCTGTAGCCACTGCAAACGAACTCCAGACGCGTGCGCCCCCTTGTGCATCTGGCTAACGTGGGTCCTGGAGAATCAAGCCTCGAACCCGGGTCCTTAGGCTTCACAGGCAAGCGCTTAACTGCTAAGCCATCTCTCCAGCCCCTGTCTGACATTTTTGACACTTTTAATTTGAGGTTTTACATTTCTCTTCATTTCTTAGTATATAATTGTCTATTTCACTATCTGTGTTTTCTTTTTCCCTTTCCCATCTTGGCACTCATTTAATTTTGCCACTGGTATCTCTTATAAAATCTTTAGTTTTCACTGATGTCATATAGAGTCAGTTCTTTAATGTCATTCCTTGGCACCAATTGTGATCCTGATGCTAAATAAAGATAACTCTCACTGATTGTCTTTTTAATTTTATCTGTTGTAATTTTCATAACTAATATTTTCATGTTCAACTTTGTAGCTTCTTGTTGTTACTACTTTTTATTGTCAATATCTTTCTTTGTCTTTCTGAAGATAAAGATTTTGTTTAATTTGGATGTGAGAGACATCTGTCACCCCATTGATTGCCAGGATTGATTGTGCTGGTCTGGTTGGCCTGGCAGAATCCTCATTCTCCCTCAAGGCAACATATGCATCACTTTGGAAGGCACACACTTGGTCAGAGAAGACAACCTTCCTGGAGACAAGAAGACCACTGGAGGATCAGGGGCATATGAGTAGCTGTACTTGCCTTCTAAATGCCTAAAAACTAGCTCTCAAGATTCTGTTTAATTTAAATTCTAGATCGACACAGAGAACAATCAACTCCTACCAAATCAGTTATCCAGAGACACAGAGGCTCGCAACACCTTATCACTGAAGCAGACCAAAAAAGGAACCCTACATGGCTCAGGGAAATTTCGCAGAAGAGGGGATGGAAAGAATGTCAGAGCCACACGTTGGGTCATGATATGCAGAGACATTTCTCCTACCCATAACTGTGGCTAACTCCACAATGCATGACCCATATACCTCAACAAGGAGGGGCCAGGGGAGGAGGTAGGACATGGATGAGCCTAACAATGGTGCCAACTTGACTGTATTCACTGAGTACAAAACTAATTAATAAAAAAATTTTTTTAAATTCTAGGACTGGTTGTTTTGTTGTTTTATGTGGCATGGAAGATTTTGATCAGTTGAACTGCTTTTTCTTTTATATTGGCTGTAAGCCTTTAGTGTTTAACTATTTTGCTAATGTGATTTCTCTTTATTCCTACATTACCCTCAAATAATCATTTTCTATGTATGTGTATGATGTGCATGCATGTGTGTTTTCGTGTGTGTGGGTGTATGTGTGCATGCAAGTGTGCATGCATGTGTGTGTGCATGCTGAGGCCAAAGGTTAATATCAGGTATCTTCCTCAACCACTCTCCACTTTATTTGAACATAGAGCTTCCTGATTCAGCTAGTCTAGCTAGCTAGGTTGCCCACATGATATACTCACTGTCTTTACTTCCTGAGTGCTGGATTACAGGTGAACCACCCATGTCCACCTAGCATTTATATGTGTGCTAGAGATTTGAATTCAGGACCTCATGCTTGTGTGGCAAACACTTTACTCATTGAGCCAGCTTCAGAGCCCCCAGGTCATATTTTGGATAATATGTCTCTTTGCCTGCATGTCTCCTGTTCAAGATGAGAAGGAAGGAATGGATGTACCTCTGGAGAAAGCTTTTGGTATTCAGCACACATATTGGATGCTCTCTTTTCTAGTGGTCATGCCTTTCATGGACCGTATATAGAGGAAAAATTTTTTAAGCGAAGCTGGGCATGGTGGAACACTTCGGAGGCAGAGGTAGGAGGATCACCATGAGTTTGAGGCCACCCTGAGACTACATAGTGAATTCCAGGTCAGCCTGGGCTAGAGTGAGACCCTAGTTCGAAACTGCCACCCCCAAAAAATTAAGTGATTATTCCCTTTAACTTTATTGGGGATACGGAAAAGGAAGAATGGAAATGTTTACCATTCTGCATACATCTTTGTCTGTCTGCTCATACTTTGAAGCAGGTTAGCCTGAAATTAGACATCTTCAACACCAGCACCATATGATTTAGTCTTTTTCTAATGGGACTCACTCCAGGCCATGGGGAGAACACAAAAGAACAGAATATGAAAGCTTGTTGAGAGCCCATTTTCTTCATCTGTATCTCTCTGCCTCAAGTGTATGTTTTTTCATAAAACTCTTCTAAGTGTCCTCAAATCTTCTAACATTTCTTACATATGCTTTATGGCTTATTTATTGGATTCTCTTAATCTCTGTCCTATTCTTGTTACATGTTTTCATAGCCTTTGTCCTTTATCCTTAGACACCATTCATTACATCATCACTAATACAAAGGCAGGTACATCAAAATACTTGAAAAATAAGTGAAAGCTAAAAACTGGCAATGATTATTGAAAAGGATGGGCACTACCAGGGATTAGGTATAATTTCTGATCAGGTTTAATTATAATTGCCTACACAGTTATGCAGATTAGGAAATAGGAGTCTTGTTAAGACATGTACAACCACAGAAAACATTGCAATTTGTTATTATTGTACCACTTTCTATCAATAATAAAATCCAAATAATTGCCATTAATGTTCCACATGTGCTTTCCTTTCTGCTCTGCCAATTTGGCTTCATGATTTTTTTTTTTTTTTTTTTTGTAGTAGGGTCTCGCTCTAGCTCAGGCCGACCTGGAATTCACTATGTGTTCTCAGGCTGGCCTTGAACTCACAGTGGTACCTCTACCTCAGACTCCCAAATGCTGGGATTAGAGGCATGAACCACCGCACCCAGAAGCTTCATGTATTTTGAAACCTTGCTGTTGCTACATAGTTGCTTAAAGTTGCTGAGTCCTCATGATGGGTTGATTCTTTCATCATTCATTATGTGATATTCCTTTTTTACCCTACTAATTTCCTTCACTCAAATCTAGTTAATACAGATATTATATAGCCACTCCTACTTTTTTAAACTTAGTAATTTATTTTTTAACTTTTTACTGACAAATATATCATTATCATAGTTCCCTCTTATCACCTTTCCTTTTCCCCATCTTGTATACCCTCTCTTCTATTTTTTGAATATATAATTCATATATATAATTCTATATAATTCATATCAATCACCTATCCTCTCTCTGTCTATTCCTTACTCCCATACTCTTTTCCTGCCCCCTCCCTTTCCCTCCAACAAGTCCCACTACTATTTTTTTAATTAATTATGAATTTTATTGTATGACTCTATTAGGTGTGAGTCATATTCTATCAGGTTATACTCTTGTATCCTTTCTCCCCCACTACTGAGGCTGCTCCTCAATGGGGTTATCAGTGTTCCCTGTGGGGTCATGAATGTATCAGTCAATCTCTGCTTGTGTGTGGGGGGGAGGGTAGATAATGTCACTAGATACTCTTTCTACCCTGAGGCTCTTATTTTTTATTATTACTATTTGCATAAATGTCATTTTGTATCTCACTGGTTTTGTCTTGTTTCTCAGTTGTCAGAGAACTTGAATACAAACAATTTTTTTCCTATAGTGCCATTTTCTCTTCTAGCCTATATTTTTGGAGTGTTTTTATTGACAATTTTGACATATGTACATAATTTTTGTTTGTTGGTTGGTTGGTTTTTTGGGAAGTAGGATCTCACCTTAGCCCATGCTAACCTGGAACTCACTATGTAGTCTCAGGTTGACCTCAACTCATAGCACTCCTCTTACCTTGGCCTCCCAAGTGCTGGAATTAAAGGTGTACTGCACCATTCGAGAGAGATAATGGGTATATGAGGGCCATTAGCCACTGCAAACAAACTCCAGACACATGCACCACTGTGTGCATCTGGCTTTGCATGGGTACTGGGGAATCGAACTTGGGTCATTAAGCTTTATGGGCAATCACCTTAACCGCTGAACCATCTCTCCAGCCCCCACAGTATATTTTGATTATAATCCCCTGCCATTACCTTCTTTTGTCCCTAATACCCCATCTCTCTTCCACTGAGTGCTATAACCCCTTCTGATTTCCAGCCACTATCTTCTCCTTTGATGGCTCTTTTCCCCTCCTTCATCATCCATGATGAAATGCTGATGGACCTGATATCATGCAGTTCTGTGCAGGTGATAACAATCCCTCTGAGGGTTATAAATGAAAGCACCTCATATCTGGAAGATGGAATTTCAAAGCACTCCTCCCTATGTTCCCTGAGCCTTGGAAGGTAGGACAGGGAAGTTTCATTTAGTACTGAGCACTCAACAATCACTTTTTCTCAGTACTTTTGTGAGTTTTGAGTCTCCCCAGTAGTCACTACTGCCATCTGCAAAAAGAGGTTTCTCTGATTAAAGGTGGAGGCAACATTAGTCTATGTGCATAAACATAAATATTTATAGGGCAACTTGATGGGCACAGCATACTCATTTATCTATCTATGGCCTGTGGCCTTCCAGCAATAGGTTTTGATTAGGTTTTCAGTAAAAGGCATGAATTCCCTCCAGTGGAGCAGGCTTCAAATCTAGAGAGCTGTTGGTTACTCCCTTAACATTCATGCTACTATTATTATACCATTGGGCTTATTTTGCCTGGTTGGGAGATTGTGTATATCACAAGGTTCACTTCTGGTTAAGACTATTTATTGATCACTTTTCTTTTCCAGCAAGCTTCAGAACACTCCTTCATAACTATGACCAGTAGCTAACAGGGAGGAGTCTTCAAGCTCAGTTCCAGCTTGAATTCTCAGTGCCTTGCAACTGAAGCAGGTAGAGAGTCAGCAATAGAGTATTCCCACGTAGTTCTAGCAGGCAACCAAGAGCAGTGACAATAGCTTGTATCAGGTGCCTCCCTGATCAACAACTCACTTGGAGGTATCCTACCCCTTGCACTGTAACAACCTATGGCTTCTGGCTACAACATTACCCACCCCTGTAGGGTACTTCTGCCCAACCTCTTTTATTATTACATTTTTGATCAGCTAACAAAGTAGGCTTCCATATTACTTTTATTACATATTTTTTAATAACACCTTTGGTTTTGGTTAACCCTCCCCTACTCCACTTAAACCTTTGCTACGTATTCTGCCACTTTACTTCCCTCCACTTACGCCCTTTCCCCTCAACCCCTTCAAGGCCCCTTTTTAGCTTCATGACCTCTACTGACTCTTACTCCATCTTATATAAAAATCTAAAAATTCAAACCTAGGATTTCCATATGAGAGAGAACTTGCAGCATCAATCTTTCTGAGCCTGGTTTTCTCACTTGGAGTAATATTTTCAAAGTCCATTCATTTTCCTATGAATTTCATCTTTTTATAGCTTAATAAAACTCCACTGTGGATATTTTTACTGTCCTGTCATCAGTTGATGGGTATCTAGGTTGAATCAGTTTCCTGCCATTGTGATAAAAAAGAAAATAGCAACAAATATGATAAAGTATAGAGTCTTTAGGGTATGTACACAGGAGAAATATAGCTGGATCATATGGTAGTTCTAGTTTTTGCTTTTTGAGAAACCTCCACACTGATTTCCATAGTGGCTGTACCAATTTACACTCCCATCAATAGTGAACTTTCATCTCCACCAATAGTGAGTAAGATTCCTTCTTTTCCTCCACTCTCACTTTATCGTTACTTGATTTCTTGATAACAGCCATTCTGAGTGAGATGGAATCTTAAAGTCTTAATTTGCATTTCCTGATCCAGCCTACATTTTTGGATAAGTTTTAGGCTGTATTTTTGTCATGGCTTTTTGTTGCTATTTAAATTTTGAGATTTTTTATTTAGATTCTGCTGGGCAAAAATTTATGATCTGTTAGGGGAAGTGGAGTCCCTATTACAACATAGTCACATAACCTTTCTTTCTAACTAGGATGAGTGCCTGACTTTTACTGTATCACTCAACCAGCATAGTTGTATTAGAAATGCTCATTAAATGTTTGCATCACTCTTTTAAAAATCACAGACTTCTTGAGATTAATAGATAAATAGAAAACTATATCTGTGCATGAGAATATTGCTTAAAAGAGTCAAGAAATTCCTTTTGCATGAGATTTCTGTCTGTAACAATACCTAGAAAGGTCTTTTAAACAAGGACATAAAAAGAAGATGCAAAATGTTTACCTGAGAATAAGGGAATGTACATTAATATAGTTCACTATAATGCAATTATATATCACAAAGCATAAAATATATAAAGTCAGGTTTTCTATTATTCATTTCTACATTGTTAAGAACACAGGAAAAAAAATCTCCCTCATAGATAAACAGGAAAATGTCCTGTTAAATTTCCCCATAACAAGAATGCAGAACCTCCTGGTTAGTGTGCATTAACTTGTGGACTGATGTTTTCATGCACAGTGGCTATCTTTCAAGCTCATCATGAATTTATTTCCTTTACTCCCATGAAAAGTTTATGCTACTTATGATGATGATAATTGTATAATATATTTGACTATTGCTTAAGGACTTGTACTTCAACTTCAATATAAAATATCTCATAGGACAACCAAGAAGAAGGCTGGAGATTTGTATAAAATTTTATCATTAGCAATTATATGTCTTAATTTATTTTTATTTTCCATTTATTTATTTGAGAGAGAGAGACAGACAGACAGGGAGAGAGAGAGTGAGTATGGGTGCACCAGGGCCTCCTGCCAGTACAAGCAAACTCCAGACACATGCACCATGTGTATCTGGTTTTATGTGGGTAGTGGGGAATAAAACCCAGGACATTAGGCTTTACAAGCAAGCCTTTTAACTGCTGAGTCATCTCTCTACTCTCTATATGTTTTTAATTATGGCTTGAAAATACAGGTTTTACTTATACTTTTTAATAGAAGGTCATATTTTCTGTTTATGGATATTTACACATGAATTTATATCATTATGCAATCCATGTGTTCAATAGTTTGTCTAGAAGAAGAAATATAAACAATCTCAGGTTCTTTAACATGCATGCTTATACTTGGGCAGATCCCAGTAAGAGGTAAATTGTACTCTATCCTCCAGAGTCTAAAAATTAACTAATTAGATAGCAGCTGATTGTGTTTGTACCACCGAGACCAATCATTCTTGCACAATATAGCAAACAGTGGCACTAGGAACAATCCATAGGCTTTGTTTGTTGGCAAAGACAAATCTAATGGGAATTTTCCATCCTTGTAAAAAGATAAGTTACTCTTAGAAAGGAATGAGATGTACCTGGTTCCTAAGAGAGGGACTTTAAATAAATATCATTTGTTGGGCTAGAGAGATGGCTTAGCAGTTAAGTGCTTGCCTGTGAAGCCTAAGGACCCAAGTTCAAGGCTCAATTCTGCAGGACCCACATAAGCTAGATGGATGAGGTGGTGCATGCATCTGGCATTGATTTGCAGTGGCTCAAGGCCCTGAAGCACCATTCTCTCTCTCTCAATCACTCTCTCTGCCTTTCTCTGTCACTCTCAAATAAATAAATAAAAATAAATAAATCTATATCACTTGTTAACTGTACATCAATAAGTTTGGAAAAATGGGTGAAAATTATTGTTTTTTGTCTTAACCATTATGATGACTAAATAGCCATGAACCTATGCTGATATAACTAATCAAATACATAAATGAAAAATTCAAAATTTCTTCATTACAAAAGAATTTTAAGTTTTAGATATAAAAAGTAGCAAATAATAGTAGAAATAGAAAATTTGGCAAGTGGCATATTTATAATTTTGCTGACATGATCCAGTGATAGATCCTAAAATTAATGGTTCAGAAGAGAAGTAGAATTTGCATATTTTCAAAGTATCCAACTCTCCCACCCCCAAGTAATTTTAACTACTAAGGGAAAATTAGTAGTACTAAGGGAAAATTACTTTTGCAGCAGGCATGACCTTCACCATGCACCTAAGGTCAATAATACAGATAATAAGGTATTTCAAATGTAACAAGCCCACAGACGTCTCCATGGTTGGACCTGCACCTGTGGCCACTGCTGTAGCCACTGGAGACACAGTTGCCATTGGCAGTCTGAAGCTCAACCTTTAGTATCTCTTTCAGTGAACTATCTACAGAACACACCAGTGATCTTTAACCATGAGAGTACCACTGGTGACCACTGCTGCTTAAACTGCCCATCACTGTCACTACCATCACCACCACATCAGCTGCCTTTGTTGTGAGGACAGCATCAAAGCCACCTAGTAGATCAGCTTTGATGATCCCTCTGAGTGAATGTCACTCAGGTGCAGCACCAGAAACTTTAGAAAGAAACCCAACTGGTTGAAAGTACGTGCAGAGTGCAGACTGGAACAGGGTAGGTAGGGCACTGTGACTACATAAAATGAAGCCAAGGAAATGAAACAGGAGACGGCCAGAGAAAATGACACCGCCTTCTCTGCCACTGCCTGGTCAAGTTACAAAGAAGGGCTGTGCAGTGGAACCCAGTGCTCTGATGGCGCATAAAAGTACTCAGGGGGCTACATCGTATCTTGCTGACAATGTGGCAGGGGGACCAGGCCAGGAAACTCCAGCAGAAAGAAATCTATGCTTACAAAGCCCTTCCTATCTAAAAGGGTACACTGACTTACTTTGTCTTAGTTGTTGAGCTCAGCAGTCCTCCTGACCTGTGGAGAGAGATACAAAGAACAATCCTTGGAGAGGAAGTCATACCACCATAGTGAGGGAAAGAATTCAGACCAAGAGCATGACATTTTCTATTTCAGGTTAACACACTTTAAACATTTTATTTTTACTTAAAAAAACTTTTGAGTCATATTGTTTATTTTTCTAATTTATTATTCTTATTACAATTTATATTTTTGTGTGCATATTATTAAACTACTATGTTTTAACTTCTGTCTCACCAGAAATACCTTCAGGATTGTCCTTTAATTATCTAACTCACAAAAGCTTTTTATATATTTCTTTTTTTTTTTTTTAATTTATTAGTCAGTTCTGTATTCAGCAAATACAGTCAGTTTGGTACCATTATTAGGCTCATTTTTATATATTTCTATCTATAATAGTTTTCCACCACTTCCCACACCTTAATCCATATACTTTCCCAGACATTCATATTTTACTCTTTCTTTCCTGTTCTCCCTATTCTTTCCTCACATTGATATTCAATACTGATACTCTTTTCTACAAAAAGTCTATAACCCACAACTGCTCCAGTCAGTATTCCAATACCAACATCATTGAACTTAATGGGAACAGAAATGTTATATAAAATCATCTTCTAAAGATAGCAAAATCTGGGGCTGCTGTGAATTAGCAGAGGCACCAGAGCACCTCCTCCCTGTAAACATCTGTCGTAAACATAGTTCCTGGTGAGGAAAACTCTCTAGAAGGGCTCATGTAAAGCAAAACAAATAACCAAAAAGAGTAGGAAAAGAGGAAATAATTAAAAGTTGAAGACACACCCATCCAAACACAAACATGCACAAAGTCAAGGTGAACAAAGAACATGAGACAAAAACCCAGCATAAAATATTCCCTACTTCCCAACCTATCCACTGTAACACCCATCCATCACAACACCCACCCACCATAACACCCATCCACTCTGTAACACCTACCCACTATAACACCCATCCACTGTAACACCCATCCACCATAACACTTACCCACCATAACACCCACCCACCATAACACCCCTCCACTCTGTAACACCAACCCACTATAACACCCATCCACCATAACACCCACCCACTATAACACCCATCCACCATAATACCCATCCACCATAAAACCCACCCACCATAACATCCATCCACCATAACACCTACCCACACTAACACCCACCCACCATAACACACCTCCAATCCCCCTATCATAGAAACCAGAATCACACAGGTGGCAAAGAGTTTAAGAAAGAATTCAGAGTCCTACACTTGAAAAGAACCAACTACATGGAAGATCCAAATAAGCAGATGAGGTAACTAATGGCATTCAAGACCTAGACAAGACAGTTTGCAAAGTGGACAAAATAGTAACTTGGAGCAGAAAGACAAAAATATGATGGAAAAATTCAAATACACCAGCAAAGAACAAGCAGAAATTCTGGAAATGAAAGAATCAGTCAGTCAATCAAATAAAAACTACTTCAGAAAACCTTAGCAAATGACAAAACCATCCATAGTAAGGAATTTCAGGGATGAAGGACAAAGTTGAAATGATTATTTATTTATTTGCAAGCAGAGAGAGATAGAGAAAAGAGAGACAGAGAGAATGGGCACACCGGAGCCACTGCAAATGATGCATATTCTTTGTGCATCTAGTTTTACATGGGCACTGGGGAATCAAACCCAGGTTGTTAGGCTTTGCAGACAAGTGCCTTACTTAACCACTGAGCAATTTCCCCAGGTTGTTAAATGATAATTTACTCAGATATATGTAAAGAAAAAAATTAATGAACCTAAAAAATATTTCCAAGAAGTCTAAGATACTGTCATGAGACCAAACCTAAGGATCCATGGGATAGAAGAAGGCCCGGAGATAAAGTCAAAAGGCAAAGACAAATTAATGAAATTACATATGAAAATTTCCTAAACCTAGGGAGGGAAGTAGGTAGCCAAACACAAGAGGCATTTACAACCCCAAACATATGACCAGAGAAGGAACTTGCCATGACACATCATAGTCAAGACTTTAAGATAGCAAAGAAAAGATACAATACTAAAACTTATAAAATAAGATTTAATTATATGTTGTCTCAAGAAACACACTTAGCTAGCAAAAAAATCCAAAACTGAGTGTCAACGGATGGATCAACAAACCAAGAAATGAGAACAGTGTGTCATGTAATAAGTTCCTAGAGACAAATGAAAATTATCATAGAGCTACTCAGTCCTTGGGGATACAGCTAAGGCAGTCTGAACAGGAAAATTTATAGCTATAAGTGCTCACAGTGAAAAAAAAATAGAGAAATCTCAGATAAATAACCTAATAAAATGCCTTAAGGTTCTAGAAAATCTACAAGAAATCAATTCCAAGCCCAGTAAATGGCAAGAAATAATAAAGGTTAGGGAAGAAATTACTTAAACAGAGACTAAAAGAATACAAAATGAAATCAATCAAAGAATTGGTTCTTTGAAAAGATGAATGTTATTGAAAAACCCTAAGGCAAACCAACAAAAAGAGAAAGGAGACTGGCCTTAATAAAGCTGGAGATCAAAGGAGGGTTGTTATAACAGACTCAGGTGAAATCCAGACGATTATTAAGGAATGCTTCAAATATCCTCCAAAATTTGGAGAATCCAGAAGAAATGGAGGAATTGCTAAATGCATGCAACTTATCAAAATTAAACCCAGATGACATAAACAATTTAAACAAACCAACAACCAACAATGAGATTAAAGAAGTAATTAGAAGTCTCCACACAAAGAAAAGCCCTGGACTGGATGGATTTACTACTGAATTCTGCCAAATGTTCAAGGAAGATGTCATTCCAGCACTTCTCAAACTGTTCCATGCACAAACAACAATGAACACTAGCAAACTCATTCTATAAGTATTAACCTGATACCAAGAACAGATAAAGACAAACAAATAAATGAAACAATACACCAATTTTCTTGATGAACATAGATATAAAAATGCTCAATACAATACTCGCAAACTGAATTCAAGAACACAGTAAGATCATCTATCACAACCAAGCAGGTTGGTTCAACATATACAAATCAATAAGTGAAATATGGCTTATGAACACAATTAAGGACAGATGTCACGTCATCATCTTGACACATGCAGAGAAGTTATCTGACAAAGTTCAACATGACTTTACGAAAAAAGTCTTGCAAAAGTAAGAAACAGAGTGAACATACCTCAAAACAATGAGGGCTATATATAAGAAACATATAGTTAACATTACATTAAATCAGGAAAAACTGAGAGCTTTTCCTCTAACATCTAGAACTAGACAGGGATGTCCACCTTTATTCAACATATTGCTTGGAAGTCTTAGCTAGAACAGTAAGAAAAAAATAAAGATATCAAAGAAATACAAATAGAAAAGGAAGAAATCATATTATCTCTAGTCACATGTGACATGAATCTATATGCAATAGATCACCCAGACTCCACCAGAAAAAATTCTTAGCTGTAGCAAACACATTTAGTCAAGTTGTAGAATACGAAAAGCTAGTAGTTTTCATAGATACCAATAATGAACTTGCTGAAAAATATTCCATTCACAATAATTCCCCAAAACACCTAAGAATAAACCTGCCTAAGGAAATGACCTCTACATTAAAACTTTTAAGACACTTAAAAAATAATGCCCTGGGGGCTGGAGAGGTGGCTTAGCAGTTAAGCGCTTGCCTGTGAAGCCTAAGGACTCTGGTTCAAGGCTCGATTCCCCAGGATCCACGTAAGCCAGATGCACAAGGTGGCACATGCATCTGGAGTTCTTTGCAGTGGCTGGAGGCCCTGGCATGCCTGTTCTCTCTTTCTCACTCTCTTGCTCTCTCTCTCCCTCTTTCTCTCTCTCTGTCTATCTGTTGCTCTCAAATAAATAAATAAAAATAATTTTAAAAACAAAAAATAATGCTATAGATAGTGGAAAGACCATCCATGCTCCTGGATTGGCAGAATTAATATTGTAAAAATGATTACACTAAGCCAGGCGTGGTGGCACACGCCTTTAATCCCAGCACTTGGGAGGCAGGGGTAGGAGGATTACTGTGAGTTCGAGGCCACCCTGAGACTGCATAGTGAATGCCAGGTCAGCCTAGGCCAGAGCGAGACCCTACCTGGAAAAACCAAAAAAGAAAAAAAAAAAGATTATACTATCAAAAGTAATTACAGATTCAAGGAAATTCTCATCAAAATCACAAATTATTAGAATAAAATTAGAAAAAAATAATAAAATTATTCACATATAAAGGCCATGAGTAGCCAAAGTAATCCTAAGCAAAAACAGAATCACCTTGCCAGACCACAAATTATACTACAATTAAAGTGAGAAAGATAGCATGGCACATGATACTGGCACAAAACCACACATGTAGACCATTGGAACAGAATAGAGGACATAGAAATAAATTCACATAGATATTGCTATCTAACATTTGTAAAGTGTCAAAAATGCACACTAGAAAAAGGAGCCCATTCAACAAACGGTGTTGGTAAAACTGAATGAAATTAGATCTACATCACATACCTTGTATAACAATCAATTCAAAATGGACCAAAACCCCTAATTTAAAAGCAGAAATGCTGAAACTGCTAGAAGAAATACTTCAAGATATTAGCATAGGGAAGAACATTCTAAATAAGACTCCAATAGCATAGAAAGTAGCCACAAGAATTTACAAATTTAAACATTTCTGCATAGCAAAGGAAACTATCAGTTTAGCAAACACCTTACAGAATTTTCAGCTATTTCAGACAAGGGGTTAATATCTAGAATATATAAAGGATTTCAAAAGTTAAACACAAAAAAAGCTCCCAATAAATAAATGAGCTAATGAAATGAGCAGACAGTTCCGAAAAGTAGAAATACTAGTGAAAAATAAATATTTTAGAAAGTTTTCAATAGCCTTAACTATCAGAAAAATGTGAATTAAAACTACTTTTAAATTCCATTTCACCCCAGTCAGAATGACCATCATGAAAACAGACAAGAACAAATGCTGGAGAGGATTTGTGGGGAAAGGAACCCTTATTCATTGCAATGGGACTGTGAACTAATATAAGCAATATGCAAATTACAAGAAATGAAAAATAGAACTACTATAACTCTGCAGTATACTACTCCTGGGAACAAAGCCCCTCCCCATGATTATAAAAGCAATAAATAATTGCTGGAATTAGGAGACTCTCTAACCAGCTATGAGTTGTTCAGTGAGATCGTGAGGTGCAACTTTTATGACTTGTCACCCATTTTGAGATGGGATTTTTGTGGTGCAGCTGCCTTTGAGTTAGTCATGCTCCTATAAACAACCCTCCTATCAAACAGTTCAGAGCCGGGTGTGGTGACACACGCCTTTCATCCCAGCACTTGGGAGGCAGAGGTTGGAGGATCACCTTGAGTTTGAGGCCACCCTGAGACTACATAGTGAATTCCAGGCCAGCTTGAGCTAAAGTGAAACCCCTACCTCGATAAACAACAACAACAACAAGTTCAGTAAAGTCACTGGTTTACTTACTTAGATGGGTGGAATAATTTCTTTGGTCTGTTATTAGTGCTTTATCTGGAGCAAAGAGATGTTTGCTCATGTCTCTCCAGGAAAAGTCACACAACATTATTGGTACCTAAGCAGGGTCTGACAGAACCAAAGCTGAGTTGGAAGGAGTGGCTGCTGCATGGCCCCTCTAATGGGGATAGTAAGTACAGCTGAAGCTGATTTGTGTGAGGCTGGAGTTTCTTCTGGGGCAGTCCTAATATGTTCACCCTTCTTCCCTTGTCCGGAACTGTCTACAATTCCCCATGCCCTGAGCTGTCTACCCTTCCCTGTGTCCTATGTGAGCTATCTACTGTTTCCTGTGTCCTGAACTTCCTACCCTTTCCCATGTGGTATGGGTTGGTATGCTTCTGTGCTGTGGCAGCTGTACACTCCCTGAAGTGAGTGATGAGACATACAATAAGGCCTTGGATGGAGAAACTAGTCCTCTATATCACTCCCTCCAAGATGGACCTGAAAGAAGGGATGGGATGATACTTAGTAGCTATTTCCTCTGAATTGAAACATTCCCTCCTGGAGGGAGGCTCAGAAGACCCAGGAAAATGGAGAAACTTCAAAAGCTCAGGAAGTTCAAAAAGTTATGAACTTTCCAAGTCTCCTCCCTAATGTTATAAAAGCAGTTAATTGCTAGAGAGAAGAGACTCTCCAGCCTGCTACCACCAAGTTGTGCAGGGAACTCTGGGCTTTTTGGTGATACAGCTGCCTTTGAATCATCCATGTTCCTTCACTGTATGTCATGTAAGTAATCTCAAGAAATTCACTGGTTCACTAAGCTAGATTTAGGGTGAAATTGTTTCTTTGGTTTGTCACTGGTATCCTATCTGGTATGACAAGATCTGTTTATTTATCCCTAGGAAAGTTCACACAACATCTACCCACCCACATATGTATCCACACACACAGTGATGTATACTAAAGTGTTTCTATATGTTAGAATTATGAGTACTTTTTTCTTTAAATTTTCTGAATTTTTAAAATTTTCTTTTCTTTCAGAAGGGGACTTGAAGATTGAACCCAGAGCTTCTCACACATACTAAACACATGCTTTACCAGTGAGCTACACTCCAAGCCATGCATTCTTTAAGTTTTATACAGTGAGCAGGTATCATCTTTATTACTGTAATTGAAATCATAATTTTAAAAGACTGTGCAGCAGACAAACTTAGGTCTCCTTTTTCTCCTATGGCTCTTATGTCTCCCGTCTGTAAGTTAGCCTTCTCCTTCACAACATGCCCACTACCATTACCTCCTCCATCTACACCCACTAGGGTGTAGATGTACCATAAACCCATCTTTGTATCTTCTTACCTGATTTTCTTGCAATTGTTTGTTTGACCCAAGCCCCTTCCACATAGCACTAGAGATGCCCAATGTGGTATTTTGGAATAGCAAGTCAGATCTTGTTCCTCCTCCCATCCAAGAACCTCTGTAACTCAGAATTAACCCCAGTGGCTACTCTTTGACCCCAGGGAACTCGGTGACCTGGAATTTGCCTTCCTTCTGTCCTTATCTCCCACCACTCACTCACTCATTCTCTCCCCTTGGTGTACTCTTTTACAAATATTCCTCTTACACACATCAGGTGGTTCTTGACCCAGGCCTACATAGTTGTTGCCCACACCTAAACTGTTCATTTCCCTCAATAAGGATTTATTCTCATCCTGTCCATCTCTACTCTCTTATCCTGACTTATTTTTCACCCTAATAGTTATGAGAACAACATTAGACTATATTTATTATCCATTTTTCTTATGAGGATGTAAGCCCTACACCCCTCCTTTCTGGTACTCAGAACTGTGCCTGGGACACAGTAGGTACTTAGTAAATACATATGGAATAAGCAGGTCCACCTCCTGTCCAAAGCTATCCCCTCCAGTTTATGCTGGTCTGGCCAGAGTGTGGGCTAGGGAAAGGTTTGAACTTCACTTCGCCTCATTGTCACAGCATGTGCTTGGTACCAAAATCATCCTTGCCTGAGTGCCCCGTTTTCATTTCCTCAAAAACTACAATCAAAAGTTACCAACAGCAAATATTTCAGGGGTTATCTGACATTAATGAAGATTTTCTTGAGGAAGTGAAGGGGAAAAGAAAATACCTTTGGGGTAAACATAATTTCTCATCATTCTTAACACCAGGGAGCTTCTTGTATCCTGGCAGATTCCCATCTCACTGGCTCTCTTCCTCTTGCCTTCTCTCTCTGCCACTGGCTGCCCCTTTCTTTCTTTTTGGAAAAATTAATACATCTGTTCTCTTATCTCACAGGCTAGCTTTCCATTTTTCCAAAGCAGTAGCCTCTCTACTATTTGATTCTGAGTTAAGTGGGGTGCACCTGCCATTGCAAGCTCTTCTGAGGACTTTTCCCTCCCTGAAAATCCCGGTGCCAGCTGCTAAGATTTTCTACACCTCATCACCTCTATTATTATGCATTTACTATTAGAGAAGAAATTATGGTCCATGGAATTATTCTGTCAAATGCACAAGTACAAAAGAAAGTTAGACAGGCCTCTGATCTCTCTTCCATAAAAACTGGTACTCTACACACATGGAAATATCTGTTTCTCTTTGCAGAAAACTGGATATGTTTCATCTTATAACTCTGTTAATTTGGTCCAGGAAATGGTATTCTTCTTTTATTTTATTTTATTTTTTACTATTTTTTGTTTCTTTTTATTTATTTATTTGTTTGTTTGTTTGTTTTTATTTGTTTTTCTCAAATTTTTAACAACTTCCATGATTATAAAAAATATCCCTTGGTAATACCCTCCCTCCCCCCACTTTCCCCTTTGAAACTCCATTCTCCATCATATCCCCTCCCCTTCTCAATCAGTCTCTCTTTTATTTTGATGTCATGATCTTTTCCTCCTCTTATGATGGTCTTGTGTAGGTAGTGTCAGGGACTGTGAGGTCATGGATATCCAGGCCATTTTGTGTCTGGAGGGAGCATGTTGTAAGGAGTCCTACCCTTCCTTTGGCTCTTACATTCTTTCCACCACCTCTTCTGCATTAGACCCTGAGCCTTGGAAGGTGTGATAGAGATATCGCAGTACTGAGCACTGCGGTCACTTCTTTCCAGCACCATGATACCTTCTGAGTCATCCCAAGGTCACTGCCATCTGAAAAGAGAAGATTCTCTACCCAAAGTGAGAGTAGCATTAATATATGGGTATGAACATTAAGAGAAGTGCTTACTGGGCAGTTTGATAAGCATAGTATATACATTTACCAGACAGCAGCAGACATTATACCCGTAGGACTCATGACTACCCCTGTTTTAAGTTTTCAGTATCAGGGATGTATTCTCTCTCATAGAGTGGGCCTCCAGTCCAATTGGAGGGCAGTTGGTTTCCACCATGATAGACATGCCACTATTGTACCTGTTGGCTCATTTGGCCTGGATGGCCAAATATAAGGCTTGCAGTGTCCACTTGAATATCTTCACTGGTGATTTCTCTTTCACCCATTGAACTGCATGCAGAATGACTTCTTCCAGCTTTCTGTCAGCTGGCCTACATGGAGAAGGTTCTCAGCTCAGTTCCAGCAGGATTTCTCAGTGGCCTTGCAGCCCAAGTATGTGGAGTCTTCAGTAATAGGGTCTTACCATCTATTCTTGGTGGGAAACCAAGGGCCTTGGCAATGGCCTATATTGTTTTGGGGGCATCAGGGGCCTCCCTGACCAACAACTCACTGGAAGGTATCCCATCCCTGGCACTGCAAATTTTCTAGCAACAATCTATTTATTTATTTATTTGAGAGCAACACAGGGAGAAAGAGGTAGAGAGAGAGAGAGAGAGAGGGAGGGAGGGAGGGAGAGAATGAGCACACCAGGGCCTCCAGCCACTGCAAAT
Source organism: Dipus sagitta (assembly GCA_036346955.1). NCBI lineage: Eukaryota > Metazoa > Chordata > Mammalia > Rodentia > Dipodidae > Dipus > Dipus sagitta. The sequence goes on from CM070788.1 coordinate 29,594,591, forward strand.
GAACTCCAGATGCATGCGCCCCCTTATGCATCTAGCTAATGTGGGTCCTGGGAAATCGAGCCTCGAACCGGGGTCCTTAGGCTTCACAGGCAAGTGCTTAACCGCAAAGCCATTCCTCCAGCCCTGTTGAGAATTTTTGCATCTATGTTTATGAGGGAGATTGGTCTGTAATTTTCTTTTTTTGTTCAATCTTTGCCTGATTTTGGTATCAGAGTGATGCTGGCTTTATAGAAGGAATTTGGTAGGATTCCTTCTTTTTCTATTTTATGGAAAAGCTTAAGAAGCAATGGTGTTAGTTCTTCCCTGAAGGTCTGGTAAAATTCACCAGTGAATCCATCTGGGCCTGGACTTTTTTTAGTTGGGAGATTTTTGATAACTGCTTGGATCTCCATACTTGTTATAGGTCTATTTAAACGATTAATCTCATCTTGATTTAATTTAGGTAGATCATATATGTCAAGGAAATTATCCATTTTCTTTCAGATTTTCATACTTAGTGGAGTATATGTTTTCATAGTATGTCCCTATGATTTTTTGAATTTCTTTGGTATCTGTTGTGATGTTACATTTTTCATGTCTAGTTTTATTAATTTGGTTCTCTTCTCTCTTCCTTTTTGTCAGATTTGCTAAGGGTTTATCAATCTTGTTTATCCTTTCAAAGAACCAACTCTTTGTTTCATTGACTCTTTGGATTGTTTTCTTGGTTTCTATTTCATTAATTTATGCCCTAGTATTTATTATTTCTTCCCATCTACTGATTTTTGGTTTGCCTTGTTCTTCTTTTTCCAAGGCTGTAAGGTGAAGCATTAGGTCATTTACTTGAGACCTTTCTAATTTCTTAATATAGGCCCTTAAATCTATAAATTTACCTTTTAGGACTGCCTTCATTGTGTCCCAGAGATTTTGGTATGTTGTGTTCTCATTGTTTGACTCTATGAAATTTTTGATTTACTTCTTGATTTCTTCATTGACCCATTCATCATTTAGTAGTGTATTGCTTAGTTTCCATGATTTTGTGTATTCTCTATAGCTTTTCTTGCTATTGATTTGTAGTTTGATTCCATTATGGTCAGATAGAATGCAAGGAATTATCTCAGTTTTCCTGTATTTGTTAAGATTTGCTTTGTGTCCTAGTATATGGTCTATTTTAGAGAATGTTCCATGTGCTGCTGAAAAGAATGAATATTCTACAGCATTTGAATGAAATGTCCTGTATATATCTGTTAGGTCCATTCCTTCTATGACCTCATTTAGTCCAGATGCCTCTCTGTTTTTTTTTTTCCCAGGATGACCTGTCAATTGATGAGAGTGGGGTGTTGAAGTCACCCACTACAACTGTGTTTGGTGTTATCTGTGACCTTAGTTCTAATAACGTTTGTTTGATGAATTTGGGGGCCCCCATGTTAGGTGCATATGTTTAGGATTGTCATGTCCTCGTGTTGGAGGGTGCCTTTAATCAATATATATTGACCTTCCTTATCTTTCTTAACTAATGTTGGACTGAAGTCTACCTTGTGAGATATTAGGATAGCAACCCCTGCTTGTTTTCTAGACCCATTTGCTTTAAACACCCTTTTCCAACCTTTCACCCTAAGATGGTGTCCATCCTTTGTAGAAAGGTGGATTTCTTGGAGTCAACAAATTAAAGGATCCTGCTTTTTAATCCAGTCTGAAAACCTATGTCTTTTGGTTGCGGCATTGAGGCCATTGATATTACTGAAAGGTGTGTATTTATTTTTGCCATTTTTTTGTAGTTTTTTCCGGTTTTACCTTTGCTCTCTTGTGTTAACTAGTATTTGAGTATTTTTTTGTTTTTTCCAGGTTCTTTATATGTGTGCTTTTCTTTATCTTCAGCATGGAGGATTCCTTAAAGTATTTTCTGTAAAGCTGGTTTTGTCTTCAAATACTCCTTCAGCCTGCTTTTGTCATGGAATGTCCTTATTTCTCTGTCTATTTGAATGGATAGCTTTGCAGGATAATGTAACCTTGGTTGACAGTTGTTATCTTTCAGAACTTGGAATGCATCACTCCAAGCCCTTCTGGCTTTTAAAGTTTGTGTTGAGTAATCTGCTGTAATCCCGATGGGCTTGCCTTTGTAGGTAACTTGATTTTTCTCTCTAACTGCTATCAATATTTTTTCTTTGGTTTGTGTGTTTGGTAGTTTGATTATAATATGGCAAGGAGAGGTTCTATTCATGTTTTGTCTGGTTGGTGTCCTAAAGGATTCCTGTATCTACATTGGTACCTCTTTCCCAATTTGGGGGAAGTTTTCTTCTGTGATTTTGTTGAAGTCACCTACTACACCTTTGGAGTGAAATTCTTCTCCTTCTACTATACCCTAAATTCTTATGTTTGATCTTTTCATAGTGTCTCGAATATCTTGAAATTCCCATTCATACTTTTCTATTAGTTTGTCTTTCTCTTTGTTGGACTGTATTAGATCTGCCACCTGGTCTTCTAACTTAGATATTCTGTCCTCTCCTTCATCCATTCTACTGGTGAAATTTTCTACAGAGTTTTTTTATTTCATTAACTGTGTTCTTCATTGCTAGTAATTCTGACTGGGTTTTCTTTGTTATTTCTATTTCCTTATTTATGTCTTGTATTGACCTCTTTATTTCATTAAATTTGTGTCCTGTGTCTTCTTTGATTCCTTTGATTTCCTCTTTCATTCCTTTGATTTCTTCTTTGACTTCTTTGTACATACTTATAATCATTCTTTTGAAATCTTTCTCAGGAATTTCCTTTAACTCATTCTCACTGGAGGTCATTTCTGATGCATTAATACTTTTTGGTGGATTTATATTGTCTTGACTTTTGGTGTTTCTTGTGTTATAATGTATATATTTTTGAATCTTGGATTAATTTAATGCTTGGATTTTCTAGTTATCTGGGTATTATTAGATGTATCAATCAATCTGATGTTATATATCTTCAGGGTAGGAGCTTAAGGTGCTTGGTGTGGCTCTTAAGACTCTCAGGGTATCTACAAAAGTGAACCTAGGTTTTGGGTTTGCCTGCTATGAGAGTATTCAAGTAGCCTGAGTGGAACAAAATGCAGATAGATTCTAAAATTTAACTAAACAATGTACACATTCAATGAAAAACAGCACAGAGTATTTATGCAAGAGTAGGTATTATGCCAACCAGATCCTCTATCAACAAGGAGGTTATGATTTCTGGTCTGTTGAGGGTTCCAAGTCAGCTTGTGACCAAGTGAGACCCTTCCCTAATGTATAACAGAAGAGGAAACAAAGCCACTAAAAATCAAGAAGCAACAAATAACAAGCCCAAAATATAACTTATTTAAGAATGGCAAATCTGATCATCCATCAGATTTAACATATATTTTATCCTGATATGGAAGGTGCAATTAGCACTTCCGGTTCAGGGCTATATACCAGGTTTATTAGGCGGGTACTGACCTGGTGTAATCCCAGTTACCTTTTGGGATGATTTTGGTCTCAGTTATGCTGTGCTCCTGCTTGGGTCCCTCTTTGGTGCAGTGTGGGTTCAAGTAGGCTGGCTGGGTCGGTGGATCACTGCTCTGTTCACTGGAGCTGGGCACTGGTGGTGGGGGAGGGGAGGCTGTCAATAGTGACTCTAGTTCTCTTGCTGGTCCATGTGATCCTCTACCTCATGATCTGCTCCTCCGTTGTTCACTTCTGTTCTCCCTTCATGTTTCTTGAGTTTGTGAAGAGCTCCAGTGTGAGTAGAAAATCCCCTCACCTGGCTTTTCCTGTGGCTCAAGCTGAGCCTGGCCACTGTGGCCCCGCAGACCTGGCGCCGCTACTGCTAGAGCCACTTCTGCCTGCCTGTGTGGGCTCTGGATGCTCTGCATCTCTCCAACTTCTCTGCTGCTGTTTTATTGTCTTATACACCTCACTTTTAAGTAAAAGTGTGTATTTTGCTGGGGTGTTTTTGGCTTTTTCTCCCCTAGGCTGCTTTGGAGTGGTTCCTACGCTGCCATCTTAACCAGAAGTCAATTATTTTTATTTATTTATTTGAGAGGGACAGAGAAAGAAAGAGGCAGAGAGAGAGAACAGGCATGCAAGTGGCCTCCAGCCACTGCAAATGAACTGCAGATGGGTGAGCCCCCTTGTGCATTTGGCTGACATGGGTCCTGAGGAATTGAGCCTTGAACCAGGGTCCTTAGGCTTCACAGGCAAGCACTTAACCACTAAGCCATCTCTCAAGACCTATTTTATATTTTAATTAATTAATTTATTTATTTGCAAACAGAGAGAGAGAGAGAGAGACAGAGAGACAGAGAGACAGAGAGAGAACAGGCACGCCACGGCCTCCAGCTACTGCAAACAAACTCCAGATGCATATGCCACCTTGTACATCTGGCTTATGTGAGTCCTGGGGAATCAAACCTAGGTCCTTTGCCTTTTCAGGCAAACACTTTAACCACTAAGCCATCTCTCCAGCCTGGTATCCTTCTTTTAACTATCATCTTTATTACTTATCTACATTTGCTTTTGCACCATTACATATTAGTTATTCTCCTTCAAAAATGTGGACAATAGAAAAAATGAATATATCTCCATCACTCAACCTTCTCTATCTCTTGAGGCATTTTATGAGTAACTCTAGTTCAACATTCTAGTGCACCCATTTTCACATCTAACAATTTATAACTGATGGTATGCAGCTTATACCTCACATGCTGAACTGGCTATTTAAAAATGTATTTTAAAAGATTATAGTATAAGGTGACATTAAAAAATAAATAAATTTTATGCACAAAGAAAATAGTAGGCATAAATTTGATGTTGATGGACCAAATGTTAGCTGCTGGGAAAATAACCACAATTCTGGTTCTTGGCAAAACACTAACCAAATACTTCATGGACTTAAGAAAGGCCCACAAGTAGGTGAGGCTCAGTTATGTCTCTCATATCCCTCCAGATACATTCAAAGGATGGCCTACCACATGCTAACCAGCTCACCTGAACAAAATACTGCCAAATCCTTTAAAACAGATTGGAAAAGCATCTCAAAGTCAAAGTGTGATGACTGTACAATGTAAGGCACAGTTTGTTTGAAAGAACTTCTTTCTCAATTGAGTGCCTTACCATTTATAGAATCTTAATATAAATAAACTACCATTGCTATTGTTATTAAGCATTAAAACAATATACTTTTCACATAATATTTAATTGGTCTTCTAAAAAACTTATCAAACATTAATGACATTTCACTATTCATTTATTTTGGTTGTTCGAGGTAGGGTCTCACTCTTGCCCAGGCTGACCTAGAACTCACTATGTAGTCTCAGGGTGGCCTTGAATTCATGGCAATCCTCCTATCTCTGCCTCCGGAGTGCTGGGATTAAAGGCGTGTGCCACCACACCCAGCTCACTATTTATTTTTATATTGCCACTTTCTGATAAGATTTTTGTGACTATATGCCCATATTGCAATTGAGAAAATAATACTATATATGAAATATATCATTTATTATACATGTGTAATATATAGCTATATGTAAATGATATTTATCATAGACATTGACATCTTAAAAATCAAAGCTCAGAAATTCTAAGTGATTTGCCCAAGTAACAGCATGTAAGCCAAAAAGTGTGAGTATGGTGACCTCATTTGGAAAAACGTGAAGACTATTGTCTGCAAAACTCTTGGTAGCCAGACTTGGTACTTTCATTTTGAAAATACCTAGAATTGTATTTATTTCCCCAACAATAAATATGTGGTTTCTCAAAATCAAATTATGTCCTACTGTTCAAGAGAAAAAGAATAAATCGATATTTTTCTGGACTAATCCTGCATCTCTCTGGCCCAATGCAGAAAGCCGGTCATTCAGTTAGGTGCATTGGGTTATGGGGCGGGGTGGGGGGAGCTACTAACAAGCTCTAATGAAAAGAAAATAGGTCATCACCCACAACCCAGGAAATCCAGACATAGACTCAGTGTTAGTGACTCCATGCAACCATTGGACTCAAGTTCCTTCCCTGCACCCCTTGTGCCTTCCTTAGTGTGAATTTTGTTTTCAAACTTCCAGTGAACCTGCTGCAGCCACGGCATGCATAGTATGCAGACCACAGGGATACAGAGAGAAGGGGCCTTCCCAGAAGCCCTTGACTCTTGCTCAGTCATGTCTTCAGCATCAGGACTGAGGCTCATGACTTCTGCTCTATCTTGTCTTCAGCATCAGGACTCAGAGTCATTCATGGGTGGGCAACAATAAGGATCATGAAGTTCTTCTGACACTAAAGGAAAGGACAATGACAGCTGGGGTTTGGGCTGTTTTCCTCAGAGTCGCAACCAATCTCTTTAGACTGGAAGATAAATTATTCATAGGTACTATTTATCTAGTAAAGACTGACTTTTACTAGGTGGTGTGGTACTAGTAATGTACTTACTTTTTTAACTTGTTTTTATTGACAACTTCCATAGTTATAGACAATAAACCATAATTCTTTCCCTGCTACTTTCCCCTCCACAAATCCACTTTCCATCATATCATATGCCCTCCCTGTCTCAATCAGTCTCACTTTTATTGTGATGTCATGATCTTTTCCTCCTATCATGATGGTCTTGTGTAGGTAGTGTCAGACACTGTGAGTACATATCCAGACCATTTTATGTCTGGAGGAGCATGTTGTAAGGAGTTCTACCCTTCCTTTGGCTCTTACATTCTTTCTGCCACCTTTCTACAATAGACCCTGAGCTTTGAAAGGTGTGATAGAGATGTTTCAGTGCTGAACACTCCTCTGTCACTTCTTCTCAACACTTGGTGCCCTTTGAGTCATACCAGCAGTCACCACCATTTGAAAAGAGAAGCTTCTCTAATCCAAAAGTGAGAGTAGTGTTAATATATAAGTATGAACATTAATAGAAGTGCTTACTGGGCAGAAAAAAGTCATACCTACCAAATGTTCAGTGTGGTATTTTGTTCTAACCCTTACTTAGAAACCACTAGCATGTAATAACATGCCTACAATTAAACACACACTTTATAGAGTCATATAGTAGTTCCTACTTTTAACTTTACAATATTGTTTTGAAACTCCACACACTTAACTCTTTGCAAACACAATACAAATAGACTTAGAGGACAAAAATATAGGGTTGATGAACAGGGAATAAAACCAAGAAGACCTTGGTTGGTTGATAACTTGAGCAACAATATGACGTGTGGCAGCTCACTAACAGATCTGCAGTGAGATCATGAACAGGCTATAGACAAGCTCTTGTAGTATTCCTAAAGCCTCCATATAGTAAATAAGAGTGGAGGTGGACAATAACAGGATAATAGAGTTTTCTGATAGATAAGGGGGATGTTTAGGCAGTCATTATCTCAAGGAACAAAGAATGAAGAGCTTAAAACTGCAACTTTGTTCTAGAGAGCTTATAATAAGTACATGAATTCTTAAGTAAAAGCCATGTCTGCTAATGCCTATCAAGCAGGATGTCTCACACTGAAAATCCATCATAGTGACTTGAAGATTATGTGTGTGGTTAGAGTCTGACATCCATTCACTTTAATGCTAGCACTGGGCATTTAGAAAAAAGCCCATTTGTATTTCAGATTATAAAACATACTTAACAAGGAGAGTCCTTCAAGAATAAACCTTGAGGAACCACCTAACAGAAGGGCAAAGAGCACAGTAAACAGCTCACACAAGATAATACAGAGATTCACAAACACCAACCTCAGCAACACAGAAATGCAAAATGAAATGAAATAATCCCAAAGTCAACCTATCATGTCAGTGACAGTTTCTGACAAGACCCACAAAAGAGAGACTTCAGCAGACACTGGAAGTATGAACAGGTACAGTTTCATGTGACCGGTTGTTAGTGTATGTGAAGCCTTGAATGCGCCACTTGAGGATTCCTTGGTGATACTTGTGTTTTCTAATCTTTTTATTTACTTTATTTGTTGGGGGTGGAGAAGATAGATAGAGAGGGGGGAAGATAGAGAATTGAGGCTCCAGAACCTTCAACCACTGCAAAGGAACTCCAGACAAATGCACCACCTTGTGCATCTGGCTTACATAGGTCCTGGGGAATCAAACCTAGGTCCTTTGGCTTTGCAGGCAAGTGCCTTAACCTCTAAGCCATTTCCCCAGCCCTCGCCTGTGTTTTTTAATACTTTATTTATTTATTTATTTATTTATTTATGATACAGAGTGATAAAGACAGAGAGAATGTTTCCTGCCACTGCAAACATGCTCCAGGTACATGCACCACTGTATCTGGTTTAACATGGGTACTGGAGAATCAAAACTGGGCCATCAGTCTTTGCAACCAAGCAAATAAAGTTTTAAAAACCAAAGCAAGCAACCTCTGAGCCACTCTCCAGCCCATCCATGTGCCTTATTGTCATTGTGGTAGTGACCATGCAGTGTATGTTTAGCTGAACTTGATTTATGTCCTTCCCTATCTATACCAGAGATTCTTGGAAGGCCCACAAGATAGAACTCTACAGGAATACACTGTGCTCAAGAACTGACACATGTGAAAAACAGTCTGTGGGGAAGAAATTGTTCCACAGGGCAAATCTTCCATGAGTCTAGGACAGAATTGATGGATGAATGGTTCTTGTTTCCCACCCTCTTTCTCACTATAATAGATGGCCTTGAATTATATTTCATTTTGTTTCTCAGATGATCTTGAGACCCATGCTTCTCAGAATAAGCAGGCAGCCACTTAAAGTAGGGTAGCCAACTCCTTTTAGGCCTCTTAGAACTTGCTGACCCTCCTTACCCCACATCACTCCATTCTCTTCATTCTTGCCCTTTCTCAGATAGTACTAGCACACACGCCCTGTCAAAAACTGTGCTAAGTTAGGTAGTAGTAAACATATTTGAAGGTGTCTATGGTCACTTTGATAAAAGTGTACCATGAACGGATATACAGGGAAGTTCGCCTGCAATATTCCTTACCTGAGGCAGAGAAGATTGTACTGTTACAGTGTTCAGTAAAGGGGCAGAGATAAGTACAAATCTTACAAATTTTGCAGGCATGGGAAAAATGTCTGAAACAATGAATTCAAAAGTATTAACAAGGAATGTGGGGTATACAACAATCACATTGGAGATGTGCAGTTTCTTTTTTTATACTAACCATTAATAAGTCCAGCACAATGAAGATTTTAAAAAAGAAAATCAGTTAGATTCAAACATTTTTAACATTATTAGAAAGGAGTAATACCCTAAAAACTAAATAATTACTCCAGATATAGAGGGAGGAAAAGTTTACTTTCTTATTCAATTTTTTAGTGTTCTACTCTTTAACAAATATCCATATTCATTCTTGGTCTGGAATTGTGGGGACACAGCAGAGGTCAGGGATTGTGAGGTTACAGCAGGGTTAAGGAATTGTGAGGACACAGCAGAGGTTGGGGATTGTGAGGTCACAGCAGAGGTCGGGGATTATGAGGACACAGCACAGCTCAGGGATTGTGAAGTCACAGCAGAGGTTGGGGATTGTGAGGTCACAGCAGAGGTCGGGGATTGTGAGGACACAGCAGAGGTCGGGGATTGTGAAGACACAGCAGAAGTCAGGGATTGTGAGGACACAGCAGAGGTCAGGGATTTTGAGAACACAGCAGAGGTCAGGGATTGTGAGGTCACAGCAGAGGTTGGGGATTGTGAGGTCACAGCAGAGGTTGGGGATTGTGAGGTCACAGCAGAGGTTGGGGATTGTGAGGAAACAGAAGAGGTAGGGGATTGAGGAGACAGATCAGAGGTCAGGGATAGTGAGGTCACAGCAGAGGTCAGGGATTGTGAGGTCACAGCAGAGGCTCAGGATTGTGAAGACACAGCATAAGTCGGGGATTGTGAGGACACAGCAGAGGTTGGGGTTGTGAGGTCACAGCAGAGGTTCGGGATTGTGAGGTCACAGCAGAGGTCGGGGATTGTGAGGTCACAGCAGAGGTCGGGGATTGTGAGGTCACAGCAAAGGTCGGGGATTGTGAGGTCACAGCATAGGTCGGGGATTGTGAGGTCCCAGCAGAGGTCGGGGATTGTGAGGTCACAGCAGAGGTCGGGGATTGTGAGGTCCCAGCAGAGGTCGGGGATTGTGAGGTCCCAGCAGAGGTCGGGGATTGTGAGGTCCCAGCAGAGGTCGGGGATTGTGAGGTCACAGCAGAGGTCGGGGATTGTGAGGTCCCAGCAGAGGTCGGGGATTGTGAGGTCCCAGCAGAGGTCGGGGATTGTGAGGTCACAGCAGAGGTCGGGGATTGTGAGGACACAGAAGAGGTCGGGGACTGTGAGGTCACAGCAGAGGTTGGGGATTATAAGGACACAGCAGAGGTTGGGGATTGTGAGGACACAGAAGAGGTCGGGGAATGAGGAGACAGATCACAGGTCAGGGAGAGTGAGGTCACAGCAGAGGTCGGGGATTGTGAGGTCACAGCAGAGGCTGGGGATTGTGAGACACAGCATAAGTCGGGGATTGTGAGGACACAGCAGAGGTTGGGGATTGTGAGGTCACAGCAGAGGTTGGGGATTGTGAGGTCACAGCAGAGGTCGGGGATTGTGAGGTCACAGCAGAGGTCGGGGATTGTGAGGTCACAGCAGAGGTCGGGGATTGTGAGGTCACAGCATAGTCGGGGATTGTGAGGTCCCAGCAGAGGTCGGGGATTGTGAGGTCACAGCAGAGGTCGGGGATTGTGAGGTCCCAGCAGAGGTCGGGATTGTGAGGTCCCAAGCAGAGGTCGGGATTGTGAGGTCACAGCAGAGGTCGGGTTGTGAGGTCACAGCAGAGGTCGGGGATTGTGAGGTCACAGCAGAGGTCGGGGATTGTGAGGTCCCAGCAGAGGGTCGGGATTGTGAGGTCACAGCAGAGGTCGGGGATTGAGGAGCACAGAAGAGGTCGGGGACTGTGAGGTCACAGCAGAGTTGGGGATTATAAGGACAGACAGCAGAGGTTGGGGATTGTGGAGGACACAGAAGAGGTCGGGGATTGAGGAGACAGATCACGAGGTCTGGGAGAGTGAGGGTCACAGCAGAGGTCGGGGGATTGTGAGGGTCACAGCAGAGGTTGGGGATTGTGAGGACACAGAAGAGTCGGGGATTGAGGAGTACAGATCAGAGGTCATGGAGAGTGAGGTCACAGCAGAGGTCGGGATTGGTGAGGTCACAGCAGAGGTTGGGGATGTGAGGTCACAGCAGAAGTTGGGGATTGTGAGGTAACAGCAGAAGTTTGGGGATTGTGAGGTCACAGCAGAAGTTGGGGATTGTGAGGTCACAGCAGAGGTTGGGGATTGTGAGGACTCAGAAGAGGTCGGGGATTGAGGAGACAGATCAGAGGTCAGGGAGAGTGAGGTCACAGCAGAGGTCGGGGATTGTGAGGACACAGCAGAGGTCGGGGATTGTGAGGTCACAGCAGAGTTTGGGGATTGTGAGGTCACAGCAGAAGTTGGGGATTGTGAGGTCACAGCAGAGGTGGGGATTGTGAGGACTCAGAAGAGGTCGGGGATTGAGGAGACAGATCAGAGGTCAGGGAGAGTGAGGTCACAGCAGAGATCAGGGATTGTGAGGTCACAGCAGAGGTCGGGGATTGTGAGGTCACAGCAGAGGTCGGGGATTGTGAGGACACAGCAGAGGTTGGGGATTGTGAGGACACAGCAGAGGTCGGGGATTGTGAGGTCACAGCAGAGTTTGGGGATTGTGAGGACTCAGAAGAGGTCGGGGATTGAGGAGACAGATCAGAGGTCAGGGAGAGTGAGGTCACAGCAGAGATCAGGGATTGTGAGGACACAGCAGAGGTTGGAGATTGTGAGGTCACAGCAGAGGTCGGGGATTGTGAGGACACAGCAGAGGTCGGGGAATGTGAGGACACAGCAGAGGTTGGGGATTGTGAGGACACAGCAGAGGTCGGGGATTGTGAGGACACAGCAGAGGTTGGGATTGAGGACACAGCAGAGGTAGGGGATTGTGAGGTCACAGCAGAGGTCGGGGATTGTGAGGACACAGCAGAGGTCGGGGATTGTGAGGACACAGCAGAGGTCGGGGATTGTGAGGTCACAGCAGAGGTTGGGGATTGTGAGAACACAGCAGAGGTTGGGGATTGTGAGGACACAGCAGAGGTCGGGGATTGTGAGGACCCAGCAGAAGTTGGGGATAGTGAGGACACAGCAGAGGTCGGGGATTGTGAGGTCACAGCAAAGGTTGGGGATTGTGAGGACACAGCAGAGGTCGGGGATTTGAGGTCACAGCAGAGGTTGGGGATTGTGAGGACACAGCAGAGGTCGGGGATTGTGAGGTCACAGCAGAGGTTGGGGATTGTGAGGACACAGCAGATGTCGGGGATTGTGAGGTCACAGCAGAAGTTGGGGATTGTGAAGTCACAGCAGAGGTTGGGGATTATGAGGACACAGCAGAGGTCGGGGATTGTGAGGACACAGAAGAGGCCGGGGATTGAGGAGACAGATCAGAGGTCAGGGATAGTGAGGTCACAGCAGAGGTCGGGGATTGTGAGGACACAGCAGAGGTTGGGGATTGTGAGGTCACAGCAGAGGTCGGGGATTGTGGTAACACAGAGGTCAGTGATTGAGGAGACAGATCAGAGGTCAGGGATAGTGAGGTCACAGCAGAGATCAGGGATTGTGAGGACATAGCAGAGGTTGGAGATTGTGAGGTCACAGCAGAGGTCGGGGATTGTGGTAACACAGAGGTCAGCGATTGAGGAGACAGATCAGAGGTCAGGGATAGTGAGGTCAGAGCATAAGTCGGGGATTGTGAGGACACAGCAGAGGTTGGGGATTGTGGTAACACAGAGGTCAGGGATTGAGGAGACAGATCAGAGGTCAGGGATAGTGAGGTCACAGCATAAGTCGGGGATTGTGAGGACACAGCAGAGGTCAGGGATAGTGAGGTCACAGCAGCGGTCGGGGATTGTGAGGACACAGCAGAGGTTGGGGATTGTGAGGACACAGCAGAGGTTGGGGATTGTGAGGACACAGCAGTGGTTGGGGATTGTGGGGACACAGCAGAGGTTGGGGATTGTGAAGTTACAGCAGAGGTTGGGGATTGTGAGGTCACAGCAGAGGTTGGGGATTGTGGTAACACAGAGGTCAGAGGTCCTGGGGATACTGCAGAGTTCAGGGGCAAGAACTCAAGGCTCCTGGTTCCCAACCTTGTGCTCTTTCCATCAAGTGGTGAACTGATGAAGGCATTAGTGAAGCTCAGGTTGATGATGTCTGACTTCTTGAGTTGATCCCTTAGTCTAGTTCAAAAACACATATCTTCAAAAGGAATAGAAGGAGAAAATCTCAGGGGAGAAGTAGAGGAGAATATATTGGAGAGTAAGGATTTCTGCCGTTGTAGAAGTCACACCTCATGTGAACCCCAGTGGTCAGTGCGCACAGGGCCTCCGGTTCTGCAAGGAAAATACCTATACCATTCAGTACCATGTGCAACAGTGGCAAATGGTTGAATATGGCTCTAGAATTTCACTTCTGCTATCGAGCTTATAGCTGTTACAATTGTCAGAACAGCCTGAGATTCCGTGTGCCTTAGTGCTCCGTCACGTGGGATTCTGAAAGATTGCCACCATGTTCTCTCTGATCATTACTCTTTGAATTGCTGACCTTCCTCGATGCAGTTTATTTTATATTTCCCCCCTTTGGGTAATGTCTTTGTAAATATATGTGTTACAGTCAGTGCTGGAACTCACTGACTACACATGACAGAAAGAGTGTAAAGGAAGCTCTCCGTTGCTCTGAGGGTGCCTGGGGCATGAGTCAAAGCCTCCACTGCATACAGACAGCATGAATGTGAGACAGCTGCACTGCATATGAAAATCAACTGCTCCTAGAATGTGCCAAGTTAAGCATATATTAAACCAAAGACAGTGAACATATGAAATATGTTTCCATGATTAAGATATGCATACATACATATAAATTTTCAGTATAATGTATTGCATCAAATTTTCAAGTCATATTTTCTCAACAGTATCTTATGCATTTTCAGCATATTTGAGAAATTTTTCTTCTTTAAGGGAGATTTTATTGAGACTAAAAATAATCAGGACCTGAACTAGTAATTTGAACATAGTGTTCTGAATGCTTTTTGCTGATGTAATTAAAAAGTATACTTTCCCTCCTTAGTAGACATATACAAATGAATATTTTCCTTTAAATTTTTTTCCTGAGTGCTTTTTGTTTAAATTTCAAAAGAAAAGGCTAAAGTAGAAAATACTTAAAGAAACATTTAAAGCTAAAGGAAAACAATTGTGTTGTCTAAATAGTTGTCCTGATTATTGACCAGTTTCCACCTAGGACCTAACTATCAATGGCTGCCACACATTGACTGTGTTGAATAGAAAGGAAAGATTGAATCCCTAGTCTCAGGGATTTTGCTATTTCTTTGCAGATGGCCATAAATCACCAAATTTGCTGGCTTTAAGTTTACTTTTTCTTTTTTTTTTACTTACAGTTGATTCTGATTGTCCATTTGATTGAACTAAGACAAGCCTATGGTATTAGTGAAGCACTTATTTAGACATGCCTATGAAGGGGTCTTCAGAAAGAGTTACTTGAGGAAGGAAGACCTTCGCTGAATGTGGGCAGCACCATCCATGTGCTGAGACCTGGACTGAGTACAGAGGGGAGAAGGAGAGAGCTAGCTGAGCACTGACACTCCTTTTATCTTCCTCCTAAGTTGGCTTACCAAGTAGTACTTTCCATATGTATGGCTCATTTGTATGTCCTTAGTTTTGGATGATCCTCTCCTTCAATCCCCTGTCTCAATCCTTACTTAAAACTTCCCCTCTCAGTATAACCCCTCTACTTTCATGATGTGTGTGTTCCACTATCCCCTGCAAAACCTCTTTTCCCACTCTCATGTTGTCCCTCTTTTGGCTTCCTGGCCTCTACAAATACTCTCTTTCACATATACCCACAAATCTAGAAATTTGAGGCTAGGATATGGAGATAATAGAATTGTGGAGTTTATGCTTCTGAGCCTGGGTTACCTCACTTAATATAATCTTTTCCAGGTCCATACATTTTTCAGAAAATTTCATAATTTAATTTTTCATTATAGCTGAGTAAAATCTCCATTGTGTATATGTACTGCATCTTCATAATCCATTTATCAGCTAATAGGAATCTAGGTAGATTTCATTTCCCAGCCATTGTAGCAGAACTGTTTGGTGGTTTGCATGTCCACAGCAGGCTCCTGTGCATGAATACTACAGCCTCAATTGATAGTGCTGCTTTGGAAGGTTGTGGAACCTTTGGCAGGTTGACCTTTGATGGAGAAAGTGTGTCACTGGGGATGGGCCTTGAGGAGCTAGAGCCCAGCCCCCTTATTGTCCTATTCCTCCCTGCTAATGTGATTATGTGACCCAGGCTGTCTGCTCCTGTCATGCTTTTCCTTCCATGACAAAACTTGCCCTGAGTCAGGCGTGGTGGCGCACACCTTTAATCCCAGCACTTGGGAGGCAGAGGTAGGAGTATTGCTTTGAGTTTGAGGCCACCCTGAGACTACATGGTGAATTCCAGGTCAGCCTGGGCCAGAGTGAGACCCTAACTTGAAAAACAAAAACAAACAAACAAGATAAAACTTGCCCTGGAAACTGAAACTAAAGATAACCTCTTTCCTTGCATTCCATAGGCTGCTTTTGGTCAGGTATTTTGTCCTAGCAATGAGAAAATAAATTGTACAAGTAACAATAGACATATGTGGGCAGGTATTTTTGTAGTAGAGTGCAGAAACCTTAGCAAATATTCCCAGAAGTGGTATCACTGGGTCATAAGGTAGTTCTATTTTTAGCTTTTGGAAATACCTCCACACTCCTTTTCATAATTGTAACACTGGTTTTAACCCACCAACAGTGAATAAATAAATAAAGGTCCCTGTCTCCCTATGCCCTTGCTGTGGTGGTTTGAATGTACAATGACTCCTATAGTCTCATATATTTGTGATTAAGCCTCATATTTAATCTTCAGCTGATGGAGCCTTTGGAAGGTGGAGCCTTTCTAGAGGAGTTGTGTCACTGAGGGTGGGCTTGGGGTTTATAATCCAGCCCCACTTGACAGTGCTAGCAAGCTCACTTTAAAAAAAATATTTATTTATAAGCAGAGAGAGATAGAAAAGAGATATAAACAGAGAGAATAAGTGCATCCAGCCACTACAAAGGAACTCCAGATGCTTGTGCTGCTTTATGCATCTGGCTTTACATGGGTTCTGGGGTCATGAACATGGATTGTTAGGCTTTGCAGGCAAGTGCCTTAACCCCTAAGAAATCTCTCCAGCCTATGAGCTCTCTTGTTGCTGATTTGTGATGATGTGAGCCAGTTTCTTGCTTCTGCCATGCTTTCCCCATCATGATGAAACTTCCCCCTCAAAACTGTGAGCTGAAATAAACCCTTTCCTTCCATAAGCCGCTTCTGGTTGGGTGTATGTTCCCAGCAACAAGACAGTGACTGCTATGAAAACATGCTACTGAGAAGAGGGTCCACTTCTGCAATAAGTCTGGCCATATGGCATTGTTAGTCTTATTGGAAGTCGTTTGGGGGAAGAAAATGGAAGGATTTGCAACTTTGGATGAGAGTAGTGCTATAAGCAGAGCTTGATGGGTCATTTAGATGAGAGTTTGAAAAACCAACATGCAGAGGGAAGTGTGCACTATGAAGACTCTGCCTAAGAGGTTTCATAGGGGAAAGAAAGAGGGCTTTACTGGGAATGGGGCTAGAAGTGGCTCTTGTGACTTGTTGGCTGTGCTGTATCTGTACTCTGAGAACTTTGGCAAAGTTGAATTTAGAAATAATGGGCTGGTGTTGTTGGTGGAGGAAAATATAGAGCAGGAAGATAAGAAAGGTCAAGTTGGGTACAGAAGGAAATGTGAGTACATAACAAGTTTCAGACCCCAAGACTAGCCACTTCTGCAGCAATATTGCCATCATTGAGGATGGGCAGCTTGCTCTGAATTTGGGCAACAGGAGGAGTGCTGATTACTTCTGAAAGGAGGGGGCCTGAAGTAAGAATGCTGAAAGAGCTTCCTGCTCTACAAAGCTGTACTTTATTTACCCCAGACTCATACATTTAGTAGCATTGGCCACCTGATCCTAGATTTGAAAGTACCATCAATGTAGTTCCCAGGGTTACTGAGGTTGGATGGTTTGAAACAGGGCTGAGGCCCTGTAAGGCTGAACCTTAGATAGCAGTAGAGACCTCAGGATGTTGGGGGTGTCAGGACTATAATATGGCCACCAAGGATAGCTGTTAGCTTGCCCTGCAAGCAGCACAGCTGGAGGAGTGGAGCTGCCCAAACCTTTCAGAGTCAAGAGGATTGTGTCAGAAGTCCCAGGTACCAGACATGGAGCATAGGATTTAATGTTTGCCCCACTGATTTTGTATCCTGCATTGGTTCAATCTTTCCTTGCTTTGTCCTAATTCCTCCTGTTGGGAATGAGAATTTTTATACTGTGTCATTATGTGCTGGAAGTATATAGACTGTGTTTTAATTTTACAGGGGTCATAGTTAAGAGACTTCCTGGAGACTCAGATGAGGCTTTGGAGTTTGGACTTTTTAACAGTGGTGGGACTGGTAAAGACAATAGAGATATTAAAGTTGGATTGAATGCATTTTTGTTTATCATGAGATGGCTGTGAAACTATGGTATCAGGGGTAGAATGTGGTGGTTTGAGTGTAAACTATCCTCCATAGCCTCATTTGTTTGTGATTATGCCTCATACTTGATCTGTAGCTGGTGGAGCTTTTGGAAGAAACTTGGTGGAGAAAGTATATCACTGGGGGCAGGGTTTTGGATTTTATAATTCAGTTCCCACTTGCTAGTGCTAGTTAGCTCACTCTTGCTGCTTCCTTCCTGATGATATGACAAGATGTGACGCCCAGTGTACTTTTGTTATACATTCCCTGCCATGATGAAACTTCTCCTTGAAACTGGAAGCTGAAATGAATCCTTTCCCTCCATAAGCTGCTTCTTGTTGGGTTTTAGTCTAGTTGGGTGTCCCATCAATGAAAACATAACTGTGACATTGTCATTTTATCCATTAATTTGTGTGTGTGTGTGTGTGTGTGTCTGTGTGTCTGTGTGTATGTAAGTGTAGGCCTATGAAGGTCAGAGGACATCAAGGTATCTGTATTCCACCTTCTTTGAGATAGGATCTCTTGCCACTATAAATGAACTTCCAGGGTACAAATAGCATACTAGCTGGCCCCTCAGCTTTGGATTCTCTTAGATCTGATACCCATTGTGCTAGTATGTTGGGATCACAGATGCATGTACCACTTTGTATCTGGTTCTACAAGGGTACTGGGAATTGTAACCAAGCTGGCAGATTTTACAAGTAAGTGCCTTTAATTGCTGAGCATCTCCCCAATCATCACTTGTTGTTATTGGTCATGTTTTTTTTTTTTTTTTTTTTTTGAGTAGAAACTTTGTATAGACACATCATATGTTGGTACCATAATTGCCCTCCTCCATGCCTCCACTCCATGATTCTAGCTATTCTGACCAGAGTGAGATGGAATCTCAAAGTAGTTTTAGTATGTGTTTTCCTGATGACTAAGGGTGTTGAGCACTTTAAAAAGTATTTATTAACCATTTGTATTTTTTCTTTTGAGAACTCTATTCATTTCCATTCCTCAGGTTTTGATTGGATTCTTTTTTTACTGTTCAGTTGAGTTCTTTGCTTATTTTGAACACTAATCCTCTTTCAGATGTATACTTGGCAAGGTATTTATCTTATTGTGAAGGCTGCCTCTTCACTAGATTGACCACTTTCTTTGTATTATAATAGCCTTTTCATTTCATATGGTCCCATTTATTAACTAAAGATCTTATGTCCTGAGTGACTAGAGTTCCATTCAGAAAATGCTTACCCATGCCTATGTGTTTTAGTGCACCCTACTTTTTACCTTATCAGTTTCAGAGTTTCATATCTTATATTGATTATTGGTTATCCTATGTTGATTCATTGGGAGTTGATTTGTGTTTTGCAAGCTAACAGATAAGGATCTAGCTTCATTTAAAAATATTTTTTGTTTATTTTTATTTATTTATTTGAGAGTGACAGACAGAGAGAGAAAGAGGGAGAGAGAGAGAATGGGCATGCCAGGGCTTCCAGCCGCTGCAAACGAACTCCAGATGCATGCGCCCCCTTGTGCATCTGGCTAACGTGGGTCCTGGGGAATTGAGCCTCGAACTGGGGTCCTTAGGCTTCACAGGCAAGCACTTAACCGCTAAGCCATCTCTCCAGCCCCTAACTTCATTTTTTTTCTTTTCTTTTTTTAAATTGTTTTGTTGTTTATTTTTATTTATTTATTTGAAAGTGACAGAGAGAGAGAAAGAGGCAGAGAGAGAGAGACAGAGAGAGAGAGAGAGAGAGAGAGAGAGTATGGGCACTCCAGGGCCTCCAGCCACTGCAAATGAACTCCAGACATGTGCGCCCTCTTGTGCATCTGGCTAACGTGGTTCTGTGGAATTGAGCCTTGAACTGGGGTCCTTAGGCTTCATAGGCAAGTGCTTAACTGCTAAGCCATCTCTCTAGCCCAACCTAACTTCATTTTTTGAGGCAGGGTCTCATAAAGCCCAGGCTGACCTAGAACTCACTCTATAGCTCCAAGTTGGCCTTGACCTCACAGCCATCCTCCTAGCTCAGCCTCCTGAGTACAGGAATTAAAGGTATGACCCACCATTGCCAAGCTGAGCTTCATTCTTCTAGTGTAGGTATCCAGTTTTCCCAGCATCATTTGTTGTTGATACTGTCTCTTCCCAAGGTATATTTTTTTGGCATCTTTGTCAAAAATCAGGTGGACATGGTTGTGTGGTCTGATGCCTGTGTTCTCTATTCTATTCCATTGATTTAAGTATCTATATTTGTGCCTGCACCATGCTGTTTTTATTACTATGGATCTGTGATTTAACTTCAAATCAGGTATGATAATACCCCCAGCAATAATCTTCTTGCTCTAGATTGCATTAGCTATCCAAGGTCTTGTTGCACTTTCATATGAATTTAAGGATTTTTTTTTCTATTTTGGTAAAGGATGGTGCTGGAATTTTGGTTATGATCACCTTAAATTTGTAGATTGCTTTTGGTATGATGGTCATTTTAACAATATTAATTCTTGCATCCATAATCATAATCTTTCTACCATCTTCTTCAATTTCTTTCTTCACTGTTTTTAAGTTTTCCTTATAGACATCTTTCATTGCCTTAATAGGGTTATTCCATGGTATTGTTTGGGCTATTGTGGACAGGATTGTTTCCATGGTTCCTTTCTCTGTATATTTGTCATTGGTATATAAGAAAGCTACTGGTTTTCTATGTTTATTTTGTATTCTGCTATGTTGCTGAAAGTCCCTTATGTATAGAATCAAATCATCTGCAAATAAGGATAATTTAACTTCATCCTTTCCTATTTGTGTCTCTTTTATCTCCCTCTCTTGCCTTAGTGAGATGATGATGTGATTTCTGTACCTGAGCCCATATACATGATGAAGTTTATGTACATTGAACTAACCCTGCATCTATGGAATGAAGCCCACTTGATCGTGGTGTATGATATTGATGTATTCTCAAATCTGATTTATAAGTATTTTATTGAGACTTTTTGCATCTATGTTCATCAGGGGTATTCATCTAAAATTTCCTTTTTGTGTTGTCTTTATCTGGTTTTAGAATCAGACTCAAACTGAATTCACAGTGAGTTTGGAAGCATTTCTACCATTTCTATTTTACAGAATAATTGTAGTGTTGGTTTTAGTTCCTTAAAAGTCAGGTAGAATTCTGCAATGAATCCATCTGTACCTGGGCTTTTTATAGTTGGGAGATGGTTTTTGTTACTGATTCAATCTCACTGCCTATTATAGATCTGATTAAATTATTTATTTCATCTTGGTCTAATTGGTATGTTGTGTGCATCTAGGAATTCATTCATTCTTTTAGATTACCCAATTTGGTGTAAAAAATATTTTTAAAATGTCCTTATGATTTTTTTACTTTTGTTAGTGTCTGTTGTAATATCTCCCTTTTCATGTCTAATTTATTTAATTATTCTTAGTTTTATATAATAAAATTATAACTTATTACAAAGTCAAATATGAGTTATTTTACATGTACATAATTTATTCTGATCATAATCCCCTTCCATTATTTCCATTTGTGCTCTGTCCCCTGTTCCCCAACTATTCAACCCCTTCCTCTTTCCAAACAGTTCCTCTTCTTTTTGATGTCATTTTTAAATTTTTTTTGCCCTCCTCCACCTTCCATGGTGACATATTCATGCACCAATATTGTGCAGATCTTGTGCAGGTAATGAAGCCATTGTGAGGTCCTAAATGCATACTTTGTGTGGAGAAGACAGCATTCTAAAGCATTCCTCCCCACTCTGGCTCTTACATTCTTTCTAAAACCTCTTATACAATGTTCCTGCTCTTTGGAAGATATGATAGAGATGTCACACTTAGTGCTAAGCACTCACTTTAATGAGTTTTTTTTCTTCTTTTCAATATAGTATTCCTTTGAGAATTTTCTGTAATGCTGATTTCACTTGATTAACAGTTTAGTTTTCTATACAAAGATTTTTTTGGATTTTATGAGTTAAAATTTGTTGATTATTTCTGGGAAACCAGAGTTCTAAGGAGAGATTTTTGCCTATGCCTATACATTGACATATTTCTCCTCATTTTTCAAGTCTGACATTGAGGGTTTTGATCCATGGGTGCTAATTCTTGTGAATGGAAAGATGCAAT
The DNA here is from genome assembly GCA_036346955.1 of Dipus sagitta. Lineage (NCBI taxonomy): Eukaryota > Metazoa > Chordata > Mammalia > Rodentia > Dipodidae > Dipus > Dipus sagitta. The sequence goes on from CM070788.1 coordinate 29,616,300, forward strand.
GATCTAGTTTCATTCTACTAGAGACATCATTTTCTTAGCGCCAAGCTGTCTTGTCTCCATTAAGTATTTTGGCATTGCTGTAAAAAATCAGGTGCCTATAGCTGCATGGATTTGTATCTGGAGATTGTTTTTCTTTGATGGTCTGGTAAAAATCATGAGTTAATGAGCCATCTAAGCCTGGACTTTTTTAGTTGGGAGATTTTTAATAACTGCTTTGATTCTAATTTTTCTTCAATTTCCCTCTTTGGGGTAAAGTCTATTCATAAATATTTTGAAATTCTCTTTCACCAGCTCATAGTGATGCTATTTTTTAAAAAATATTTTTATTTAATTATTTGAGAGACAGAGAGAAAGAGGCAGCTACAGAGAGAGAGAGAGAGAGAGAGAGAGAGAGAGAGAGAGAGAGAGAGAGAGAATGTATACACCAGGGCCTCTAGCCTCTGCAAACAAACTCCAGACGCATGTACCACCACGTGCATCTGTGCATCTGCTTATGTGGGTACTGGGGAATCAAACCGGACTCTTTAGACTTCACAGGCAAGTGCTCTAATGGCTGCTAAGTCACCTATTCAGCCCGGTGAGGCTATTTCTAGTCTACCATCTTACCTAGAAGTAACAACCCAAGTTTTTATTTCTTTCATATACCTCACTTTTTGCTTGAAAAAAAATCCCAAACTATCTTGGTTGACTTATGTAGAGAAGAAAGTGATTACAGCATATCTTGTATCTCATAGAAGAATTTTAGAAGACTCCAGGTGAAGCTTAGAGGCTGGATACCAAGATAGCTTCAGTGTGACACAACCATGGCTAGACTCCAAGTTAGCGGTCACCACTGAGCTGGAGTCTGATGCTTCTGCTGGAACTGAGTAAAGAAACTAGAACAGACCAGGCAAATCAGCTTCTTACCTGTACCATCCATTCCACTATTTCATGCTGTGTCACAGTGGCTATTTAATATCTTTGGTGTCACTCATGCTTATATACATTATAGTTAAAAATGGAGAGATTCCGTTTCATAAAAATATGTAGATACATACATATGTTTGTATATATAATACAAGTTATATTGCTAAGTTACCATATTTTACTATAGTTTATTGAGACCTGACTCTGTGAATTGGGTAAGCCTTCCCCCACCTCAGTCTGTTTGCAGCCCAAAGTTTGTAAGCACTGGGCCCTTGGGAACAGTTAAAAGGTAAGCCATCTCCCAGGCTCTCTGATGCCCAACCCACCTAAATCTTAAAACCTGAGCAGAGGCCATTATTATTTATCCTGTGACATAATGATGCCTGTGGTGGGAACTACTAGTTGGAAACCTCACCCAAGGAGAAAATTTCTGCCCAGGATCCTTATTCAATGGCTTAAACTGACTTGTTTACAGAGCTTCCCCGGTCTTTTCTTTCTTTTGTCTGTGTGTGTATTGTATAAGCATGTGTGTTCAAGCACATATGCCCCAAGCATGCATGGAGGTCAGAGAATGTCAAGTGTTCTCCTCTATCACTCATCTGCATTTTCTTAAGGCAGTGCCATTCATTGAGCCGGAGCTGCTTGCTGGTTTTAGTATACCTGACTTATCATTGAGGTCCAGTGGTTCTTCAGTCTCTTTTCCCCAAAGGACTGGGGTTATAGGCATGTGTGGCCACACTAGCTTTTACATGGGTGTTGGGGAATTGAACTCAGAGTGAATCAGGCCTTCTTAGGCTCTCGTGCTTGCACACCAATCATTCTTACCTGCTGACCCATCTCCCCAGCTCCACTCCCAGTCATTTCCCCTGGGTGCTAAAAGTGCTGATCTGATGTTATGTTATTTATCCACTGCTGGCCTCCTGCCCCCTACTTTTAGCAGAGCTACCTCCACAATTTCTGCTGGGTGTTGTTTAGTGCTTGGATTAATGTTCTATTATCTGCTACCTACCATTTCTGCCTTGACTTTTGCTTGCTACCCCTGATCAGTTCACTCATTCAAAACCAAAAGTACACTATTGTAGTTTATTTTTCTAGAAATAGCAGCGTCTAGAAAATGTGGTTTCTCTGGAGACTAAGAGCAGAACAAGGAAGAATTAGAAGTGAGGACTACATGTTAACCTTTTGTATTCCTGTGGTGTTTATATTTCTAATGAGCATGTATTCCATTTTTGGTGTGTATGCTGTGTGTGTGTACATGTTCATCTGAGTGTGGGCATGTGTGTGTTTGTGTGTTGGGTGTCACCTCAATTCATCTCTGACTTATTTTCCTAAACAGTGTCTTTCACTGAACCTAAAGGTCATTGATTCAGCTAGGCTAGCTATTCAGTAAGCTCCAGTGACCCCCTATCCTCACCCTCAGTGCTGTGATTACAGGTGCCTGCCACCAAACCTGGCATTTTTCCGTGGGTGCTGGGAATCCAAACACAAGTCCTCATGTGGCTATTGCTTTGCCCACTGAGCATTCCCTTCAGTCCAGCATGTGCTATTTTATAAGAAGTATCCTGAAATAAATGAAGAAGAAAAGTATTTTATTTAAGATACTTAAGGTCATTTTCATGTTGATAAGTTATAGTTTATGGCTACAAATCACTGATTTAGATTTAGGAGAGTCTTAAGAGCTCAAATACGACTTTCCCACCCAAACCTCATAAGGGAAGGTTGACGTTTAATGTCTCTAATGCTTCCCTTCCTTGTCACACTTGAAACAATTCTGATTTTATTTTTAATTAAAAGTACCTTCATTTTATTTTGTCTAATTTCAGTAAGTTTTATTTACTTTCATTTTTTTCTCCTTGTCTTATAAGAAAGCCAGCGGGCTGATTTTTGCTTTTTGGGGTTGGGTAAGTCAACTTCAGCCTGGGTTTTGATAGGCATACCATTCACTCTTGATCATCTGACTGATTTTTGCTATCATGGGATCACAAAAACTGCTTGTCCAAAGAGCACTGTGACCTTGCAATTGGAAGTTTAATGGAACTTTCTGCCTCTCAAGTTACCTGAAGACTTTACAGCAAATCACTAAATTAGCCACTCTTTCCTGTTTGGTGTTCAAAATGGTATTCCCTTCTGATTCTTCTCCAAGTGTAACCAATCCTTTTAAGTTATTTTAAAAAATATTCCCATTCCTTCCTTCCATTCTTTTTTTTTCTTTTTCTTTCCTTTTTTGAGATACTGTCCCACTCTGTAGGCCATGATGGTCTCAAAGTTATGGCAATCCTCCTGCCTCAGCCCCCTGAGTGCCAAGATGGAAAGTATAGGCCAAAATGCCCAGTTCTTTTCAATCTTTGTGGCTGATTCTTCTCTCTTACACAAGCTTTTAAAGATTATGTCTCCTATCCTATATACTTATACATAGACTCATGGTTCTGTTCACTCACACAGGACTTCAGTAGTCCTTTCTAATCTGTATTCCCTCATCCTGTATCTCTAGTACTAACCTCTTTCCATGGTGTTTTATTATTGCTTCCTTGGATAGTTCTACCAATGTCAGAACAGGTTTTCCAGGGGGTGGCTATGTTCACATACAGTGTTTGCATTTTGGATCTTTTAAAAAACATTCTTAAAATTTTATTCATTTATTTATGAGATAGAGAGAGGGAGCAAGAGAGCAAAAGACAGAAAGTAGGCATGCCCGAGTCTCTAGCCACTGCAAACAAACTCCAGATGCATGTGCCATCTTGTACATCTGGCTTATGTTGTTCCTGGGGAATGTAACCTGGGTCTTCAGGCTTCACAGGCAAGCACCTTAACCACTAAGCAATATCTCCAGCCCTGAATTTTGGATCTTTTGAGAGTAGCAATACAACGGTACCCAAGATAGTAGAGGAATAAGAAGCTACATCATGGCAGGGTTCAAGGGCAGAGGACTGGGAGCTACTCCATGTTTGAAAAGACTCTATAGTCCAAAACCAGATTGTAGACTTGGTCCTGATGCCCATCATAAATTTGACTTAACTATATCCTTTTCTAACTCACTAGACCTTTAATTTTGTCTTTTTTCATTCTTAAGAAAGAATATGGTTCTTTAAATTTATATTTTACTTCTCTGTGACCTTAACTACACACAGGACATATTCTAATTGGTGTTTGTAATGCCAAATTAATTGTTTAAATTTTTCCATCTTATCTCATTCTCATTCTTTCACCTTTCCATTTTCATGTGTAGTATGTGTCCTTGGATTTTATTAGTCTTTTAGTCTGATGGATATGCAGGATGGCTTTGTATAGGACTCCAGCTAAGGTACAGAATGATGCAGATGAGGTTATATTATAACTATTTATCTATTTTCATGAACACTGACTTTTAAGATTCATGTTTCTGTGTTCATATCATGTTCTGCCTGCTGCAAACATCCTTCATATTCTACTTTTCCAGTTTTCACAGTGAGAAGCATCTGGGTTGCCTCTGACTCCCTGCTTCCAAAACAATGGTCCAATAAATAACCTGCATTGAACAGTGACATTAATCTATTTTCACATACATGAGATTTATGGCTCTATGTCTAACTAATTTTACCAAAAGTTGCCAAATTCTCAAAGTGGCTTTCCAATTACTTTAGTTTTTCTATATCTTTATCAGTATTTGTACTTTTTTTTTCTTTATTAGTCAGTTTTGTATTCAGGAAATACAGTCAGTTTGGTACCATTATTAGGCTCATCCGTGACCTACCCCCTCCCCTTGGCCCCTCCTTGTTGAGGTATACGGGTCATGGATTGTGGAGTTAGCCCACAGTTATGGGTAAGATAAATGTCTCTGCATATCATGACCCAACATGTGGCTCTGACATTCTTTCTGCCCCCTCTTCCGCAAAATTTCCCTGAGCCATGTTGGGTTCATTTTTGGTCTGCTTCAGTGATGAGGTGTTGGGGGCCTCTGAGGCTCTGGCTCTCTGATTTGGTAGGAGTTGATTTTTCTCTGTGCTGATCTCCTTCCCCCTTGTGCTGGTATCCAGTTCATCAGGAAAATAGCCCCCTTGCTTGTTTCTCCAATTTTTCTTAGCTTCAGCTGGGGCCCTTTTGAGGTATGATGGGGTGGCTCTCTCCTTAGGATCTACATCTATCTGAAAAAGAGAGGCAGATTCTCCAACGGAGAGTAAGTTAGCACCAGGACAAATGAGATAACCCTTACTTTTTTTTTTATAGAGAATTTAATAGGTGTAGGCCCTCTTGTAGCCCACAGTTGATGGTAGCTTGATATTGGCGAGTGGGCTTATGTTTGGATATGGTTCTGACTTGTTTCCCAGCTCCAGCTATGGGTCCCATACCAGTGAGGGGATCAGTTAGCCAAATTGAGAGCAGTTGGTTCCCCACCATGGCTGTGTGCCACCACTGCACTTGTGTGGGCATCACATCAAGTTATTTGCTGCTAAGTAGGTTAGACCATGCATTGCCTCGATAAATATTGGTCATTTTCCCCCAGTCACCCATGTAGCACCTTAATCTTGTACTTACTAAAAGACAGACCAAATGGCTGATCCTTCACCAGGCCCTTACAGGGAACACTTGAACCACAAGACACTGGAGAGGGTAAGATCAAGACTAACCTTAATCTTCTACATCTTCCCTCCCTCACTTCCCCTCTCCCCTCTCTCTCTCTCTTATCTCTAACTCTTGTATATTAGTTATCTTTTTCCTCATTTTCTTAGTGGGCACTGACCTGTAACTCCCAGATCCAGCATGGGGCTATCATCCACAATGAGCTTTTGATCAGAGAGACCTACAAGGTTTCCTAAAAGACAGACAGATTTCTGTCAGAGTACTTAATGACCCACCAAAGGCTAGTGGTAAGACCCTACTGCTGAAGACACCTTATGTGATTGACATGCAAATTAGAATGGCATGGCTGGAAGTTGGAAGAGAGTCAGTCCCCAGACAGTCAGCGCGTCGAGTATTTGTACTTTCTGAGTTTTGCTAAAGTGGGTTCTCAATATAGGTCATCTTTTTAAGTCCTTCACTCAGGTCCACATTGGCTACCATTGGATTGGGTGCTTCTATACAGCCCAACCATGTGTAGGTAGTAATGAATGGATATTTTTCCCATTTGCTTATGGCAGAGATAGTGGGTGGGACAATTTTTTCTTAGTCAAGTTTGTGAATAGGGCAAGAGACCCCTTTTTATTTTTCCTTTAGGACTCCTCCTCTACTTTATGCTTATTTATTTGTTTAATGTTCTGTTTTATTGCTTTTTTGCTCATTTATTTCTCTTTATGATAATATAAAACATAAATCTGTTCAGCTTAGTCATGCTGAAAGGTTAGCCCCACAGGCTAATGGCTATCACTACAAACTAGCTCTCATGACAAGCCCCTTCATTATATCCACCATCCAGTCCCTAAGTTCTCTATTCACAATGGAACTCTTTGGTTTCCCCATCAAGCCAAATGTATTATACTAGTGAGCCTTCTTTCTGGCTGTTTCTTGTGCCCTGAAGTCCATGGGATACCTCAATGCACTCTTGAAGTGCCATCCTTCTGAAAACCCCAATTTGACTAAATCTTTTATGTCACACTCATCAATCCTAGAAAATGCTCCCTGCCATTCCAACTGCTATGCTCTTAGGCTCTCCTGGTCCTGTGGCTTTTCCATGGAGCAGCTGCCTTTTCTACACTTGGTCATACTCTTTCACCTGCTTGCTTTTCAAAGAAAATGAAAACACCTCATTTGACATTTTATTCCCAGAACTTAGCACAGCACCTCAATCTAGTGATTACCAGAAAAAAGTTGTTTTCAGTGAAATATTTAATTAGCTATCTGTGTTGCAGAGTAACATCAAGGGTTTGGAGAGATGAATATGACTTCCCCACTGTCATACTGATAGGCAATGGTAAAACCCATGTCTCTTGAATTCTACTACTTACAGTATACTACAAAAGGTCTACTGCATTTACACTAGTGACTCACATTCTTCAGGACAAAAAACTGAGAAATTCATGATGCTTCTAAAACTTTCCTTTGAATTTCCCCTCCTCTAATGAAAAATGTTGGGCTGTATGTGTGGAGCTAAGAGCATGAAGTGACACTAAGAATGTCATCATGGACCCTAAGCTAAGTGTACATAGTTATTCATTAAATCAAAGATGATATGAAATCTTTTCCTAAAGCTGGCAGAAATGACTAAATGTCTTAATCTTTTATTTCATCTCTTTTCCTATTATTTTGTGACCGTCAGGGATCCAGCAATCAAAGTCATTATTTCTGTCAAGAAACTTTGCAGAGGAGTTCACAATACTGAATGTACTATTATGAGAGTACGTCCTTTTCAGTTTCAACAGGTCTTGAAGTGTTTTGCAGAAATTCTCTACCCACTTCAGTTCTCTCCTTGACCTTGAAAGTGTATCACAGAGTTCCCACTAGAGCTGAGGAGGAGAGAAACCATTTCTTTTCCATTTTCCCATGCATTCCAAGAGTCTTTCAGTGGAAGCGGTGATGTATGTGGCCATTAACTCCAGGCATTTTCCCTGACACTTTGTAAGTAGGACAGGTGGCAAGGGAAGTGTGGATGTGTAGGAGGCTCCAGCAACCAGGCCCATGGACAGTGTTGTGGTCTGTGTAAGGGTCACCATTTTCCACATCCCCAAAAATAGAGTTCAATATTTCTTTGATGTGTATTATAGGCAGGAATGATAATTATCTATGGATATTGAGAAAACTCAGCTGCACAGAGAGGCTGGGGACCTAATTTTGAATTTTGCAGTATGAGCAGTGTTGTCTGACCTTCAGTCTGTGGCACCCTGTCACTGACAGAACAACTTCCCATCAATCACTAGTGACACACAGGCTGGTAGCACTTGTGTTTACACCCATCAAGAATCATGCTTGATTTCATCAGAGGCGAATGAGGAAGTCATTAATGATGGCCCTGTGTATCATTTACATACACAGTAAGCTCTGTCTAGAAGAGTTTGGGAAGCAGAAAGTGGGGGTGGTAGTGGGACACATGGCCTATTGTTTTATTTTTAACTTGGTGAAATGATTGCCAAAGCAAGCCAACTGCAAACTACTACATTAAATGCATGGTGCCTTTAGGATCAAAGAAAGGTGCTACTTCATTCTGAAGTTACTCATGACTGTTGCCAGTATGGAACCACCCTCTGGAGCTATAACCTCTGACACATTCTAATATATAATGCCATTTATTGTAGTTATGTATTTAAATGAATAACTGGATGTTTGACATTTTATGTGTCACTTATAAGGAAAAAATATTTTGTAAAGCCAGATGCACAAAGTGGTGTATATATCTAGAATTCATTTGCAGCAGCAAGAGGCTCTGGTGCACCCATTCTCTCTCTGTCTCTCTTTCTCTCCTCTCTGTGCCCTCATAAATAAATAAACAAATAAATAAGCAAACTGGCACAGTGGTTTAAAGAAAAATCCTCTTGCTTCAAATGTAGGCTAATTTGAAAATTTGGCAAAGTTCATTTATGGAAAAGTATTATTTGTAATGATTTAGAGAGGGAAATTAGCTCTATCCAAACATAATATTAAGAACCATTTAAGGGCTGGAAAGATGCCTTAGCAGTTAAGGCACTTGTTTGCAATGCCTAAGGACCCAGGTTCGATTCCCCAGTACCCATATAGGCCAGATCCACAAGGTGTTGCACCTGTCTGTAGTTCATTAGCAGTGGCTAGAGACCTTAGTATGTCCATTCTCTCTCTCTCTTTCTCTCTCTCCTGCCCTCCCTCCCTTCCTATTTCTTTCTCTCTCAAAATAATAATTTTTTTAAAAAAAGAACCATTCAAAACTAACAAAATGTTTTATCAATTTTATAAATATCTACTTTTTGTTATCCAGGATTTGTGACCTATCAAGGCATAAAATGACAGGAAAGTAATTCCTATCTAATCACAATTTTGTCTGTTCTATTTAATTGCAGGTTGAGCTAATAAATGTAATATTTGATGTTCACTTTTATCTGAATATAGCCATTTTCCATAAGGATAAAATGATATATATGCACATATATATGTATGTGTATACATATATATATACATGTATGTGTGTATGTACAGAAAATTTCATCAAAATACAAAGAAATCGCTTATTTCCATTTTAGTTTGTTTCCCTTTCTTTAGTTCTTAGATATATATTGCATAAAAGTAAAAAAGATACAGTAATCCAGGCATGGTGGTGCATGCCTTTAATCCCAGCACTGGGGAGCTGAGGTAGGAGAACTGCCATGAGTTCAAGGCCAGCCTATAACTATAGAGTGAGATATCAGCCTGAGCTTGAGTGAGACCTTGCCTCAAAAAAGAAAAAACACACATAAAAGATACATAGGTTATTTGATGATGATAGGATCACAAATAGTCTAATCTAAATTAAACATATTTCTAAAGAAAAAGCTCATTTTCATTTTCTTGGCTGAGTAAAAGAAGGCAAATTTCTGTTTCCTTTTTAAAAATCTTTGTGTGTATGTTTGTGTATATTTATTTGTATGTGTGAATATATTTATGTGTGTGTATGTGTTTGTTGGGGGGCATACATATTGCACAGTGTGCACATGATAGTCATAAAACAACCTCTGGTGTCAATTTTCGCCTTCTACCTTGTCTGAGGTTAGCTATCTGGTGAGCTTGTTTTTTATGTGTGTGTCAAAAGGGAGTGTTCATGTGTACATGCATGAGAAAGCCAGAAGTTGATATTGGGTTCTTCTTCACTCCTCTTTACCTTATTTATTGAAAGTCTCTCACTGAACCCAGAGCTCATTGATTAAACTAATCTGGCTTGTAGCTTGCCCTGAGGTTCTCCTTGGAGTTGGAATTATAGGTGTGTATGCCACATTACATGAGTTCTGAGCATCTAAATTCAGGTCCTCACTATTTGTGTAGAAGCTCTTTACTCACTGGGCCATCTCCCCAACTCTCTGGTTTTTAAATTATAGAGTTCTTCTAGCATGAGACAGGTTTTGGAAAGAGATTGTGTACATAAGGCACAGTCTGGATAATATATTCCAGAAACTAGTACCACATCGTAACTCTTACATTTTTAGTCCTTAAAATTTAACAAAGAAGAAAACCTCTTAGGTTCTGTTGGTAATCTCTCCCTAATAAGAGGCTCTCTGTAAAGTAGTGAATTTGGATGCAACTACTGCTCTGCCAGTGTCAGCTCCTGGGGACACTGGGGGCCTATTAGATTCTGGTATATCTTTCAGGACCATGGCTGGCCACCACTGGCAGCCACTGGGGACACTTGGGGCCTTGAATTCTGGTGTGTATTTCAGGATTATGACACCTTCAAGAGGTAGAGCATGATAGTCACACCATTCAAGAGTCTCCTCACTGTAAACTAAGGAAGGAACCCCCCAGCCTCCAGTTTTAGCATTACTGTTAGCCATTTGTAATCTTTTAACTCGAGGTCTGCCAGAATGTTCTACTTTTTATTTCTCATCCTCCTTGGATGATGATTGTGGGCCCCAGGTGTCAAGCTGTGGGATATAATTGTCTAGTGATGATGACATCTGGTTTGTTGGCACCTTCTTCCTGAGGGTTTTTTCTTGCTGTTGTTGTTGTTGTTGTTGTTTTCCCAGTGAATAAATGATGGCTTAGAGGTTGGTAATAATAGAGCTTTGTCTCTTAACATGTTTGGGCCAGATTTATTTCAAATTCATTAGCTTATGCAAAGATTAAATTATGAACCAAGTTACTGGCTGCAAGTGACTCTTTAGAAAATCTTGTTACCATAATTAGCCTGGAATTAATTCTGCCTCTAATTTTATTTTATTTTTTCTATTTCCAAGGATGCAAAAGTAAGGAAGATTTTTGACTCTACAAGTAAAAGAAAACTCATTATCTACAGCTGTTGTGTTAACCCAAAGTAGAAAGAATATGTTTTTGTGAAATTTGAGAAAATTTACCAAAGGCTCCTGAATTTACATGAAGTGGACTGTAAGGCTGTTCCATGAACTTACAAACATGCTGTATTCACAGTCTATAGCATTCCTTTAGTACTTGAAGGTGATATCTAATCATCATTACCCATGTCAGCCTAAAATTACCAAAAAACTGGGGAGAAAAACAAGTACTTACAAAAGAAAATTGTAGTAAGACAAGTATTATTTAAAACCAAAATTTAAAGATTTTTTTTTTTAAGGAAAAGATAGTTTCAAGTGGTAACAACTTCAGCTATAGAAATTTGACCCTGTTCTTATGATTTTTATTTATTTATTTATTTTTCAATTTACTGTTCTTATGATTTTTAAATAACTATTTTAAATTTTATTTATTTATTTGCAAGCAGAAACAGATAGAAGAGAGATAGATAGTGAGAGAATGGGCACATCAGGGCCACTAGCCACTGCAAATGAACTCTAGCCGGGCGTGGTGGCTCACGCCTTTAATCCCAGCACATGGGAGGCAGAGGTAGGAGGATCGCCATGAGTTCAAGGCCACCCTGAGACTACATAGTGAATTCCAGGTCAGCCTGGGCCAGAGTGAGACCTTACCTCGAAAAACAAACAAACAAACAAACAAACAAAACAACAACAACAAAAAAAAACAAATGAACTCCAGATGCATATGCCCCTTGTGCATCTATGTGGCTTACATGGGTCCTGGGGAATTGAACCTGGGTCCTTTGGCTTCGCAAGCAAACGTCTTAACTGCTAAGCCATTTCTCCAGTCCTCTTATGATTTTTTAAAGAGGCAAAACTATGTGTTACGAAATTCAGTACTAATCACTGTTTTATTTGAATAAATAGTATGCTTACTGGTTTATTCTTTATTAAAGAATGATATTTTTTTTGTTTGTTTTTGAGGTAGGGTCTCACTCTAGCCCAGGCTGACCTGGAATTCACTCTGTAGTCTCAGGGTGGCCTCGAACTCATGGCGATCCTCCTACCTCTGCCTCCCGAGTGCTGGGATTAAAGGCGTGTGCCACCACGCCCGGCCCAAGAATGATAATTTTTTTAAAGCACATAATATTATGATGCAGCATTATTTCTCAACAAAGAATTCTTAAGATGTTATAGTCAAATGGCTCAGAAAACATGGAATGTCACACAGATTTCATTCATTAATCTATTTAGATGTGATTCTCTAAATTTTACTTATAGCATGTATTTATGATGCTCATTCAACAGAGTCTGGAAAGCAAATTCAAAGATTAGAAAGGCTAAGAGTGAATGTTCTCACTTTCTAAATCTCTGAGACTAAATTATACAGGATCAAATATAAGATTTGATATTGAAACCAAGCCCATACTTTAAACGAGGTTATAGCTACTTGTAAGTGGAATCTTCCCTCAAGGAGGTGGGAAGATTGTTGTGGTAAATTGTCTAGGACAGGAGAAATTGACAGGTTGTTGCAAGGAAAGAGGTGATGACACAGAACAATGCCTTGGTCATGAGGCTGAGAATAAGTGACCTTAGAATGCTGAAGGAAAGAAATGGCTGGCTTGGCAACAGTGTGAAAACAAAAATAAGAAAGACACAATGTTAAATTAATTATAAGAGAATATAGATAGATGAGAGAAGAGAGAGAGAGAGAGAGAGAGAGAGAGAGAGAGATTAAAAGAAGGAGGTAATGATACTTTAGAATGGTGGCTGTGGCAGAATATTCTAGGATAGAATGAGCCATTCTGCTCAGAGCTGCTAGATGACTTGAGAGCAAGATCTGTGTATTCTTTTCCTCCTGTCATGTTTGATTCTTTACTCTGCTTTTGGCTGGTGTCACTTCTGAGGTTGCTGTGCAAAAATCAACAGGACTTCCTTCTGGTGAGTTCTAGAGCACTTCCCTGTTGCCCATGGCCACTGGTAGCTCCTGGCATGGTTGTCTTCTGTGAACCCTGTGGCTTCTCCTTCTACTTCTCAGTTGCTCCTTTACTGGTCCCCTCATCTCCCTCCCACTCCAGCCTTGGCACAACCACCCTTCTTCTTGCCATGCTCTTGCTCATGACCACCTCACACAATCTCAGAATTGTAGCATTTCAGAAGATAAGCCCGCAGCATGGCTGGCCTTACTTTCACTCCTTTCCCAATTTCCATTCCTACCCAGGCCTTCTTAGATACCTCTCCTGTATGTGTGACTGGCAGCTCAAGTTTCGCTCATCCCAACCTGCTGTTCATCTTATGCTCCCTAACTCTTCTGTGAGTGTCCCAATCTTCCCTATCAGTTACCAGGCTCAAAATGATAATGTGCCTTGCATCTCTCACTCTTTGCATCTCATACTTTAGCTGTCGAGTTGCCTTTGTACTTTGGCTACCTTTTTCACCACTCATTGAAGGCTTCTTTGATGATAGTATTCAAGTTATTCTTGCTGACCCCAACATATCCCCCATGGAATGAACAAATACTAGGATATAAATAAATAGGTAGCATCAACTTGCATTCAATCAACAACTTTTGAATCGAGTGCCTGCTATATGAGAGACAATAGTTACTGAGGATAAAGAATGATATCAAATAGTCTTTCATTTCCTAAAGGAGCCTCCAAAATACGAAAATACTATAATAAAACCAATGACTTTTGTATGTTAACTTTAAAAACTAACAAAAAATTTTTAAAGAAATAAGGAGTCTTAAGGATGTTTCAAGAGATATTGAATCTTTAATCTGCTAAATAAATATAATAAAAATAGAGTTTTACAAGGACAAGTATTAAATAATGGCATAAGATATTGTAATTATTTATAGATTCTACTTCCTTAAACATTTTTAAGAGTATAATTGATTAGCGATCAAGCAAACATGAGGTTTGGGACTAAAACTAAACTATGCGAATAAAACTCAGTGTTCCTACTGGTCCACTTATTCCTATCTGCATTATTTCCATTGGTTTTTCTGCTGGGGTCTATGTTGGCAGAAATATCTCCTTATATTTCTATTTTTTTTGTTTGTTTGTTTGATTGATTTTTGAGATAGGGTCTTGCTCTAGCTCAGGCTGACCTGAAATTCATGCGATAATATAAAGGTGGCCTTGAACTCAAGGTGATCCTCCTACCTCTGCCTCCCAAGTGCTAGGATTAAAGGTGTTTGCCGCCACTCCCAGCTTCTCCCTATATTTCTCCCTATATTTCTAGATGCAAATGTTGCAATGTTCTTTGCCAATTGGTAACTAGAGAAGATTGTGGGTACTACTCAAAGGGAAGCGATTGGCTTAAGATTCCATTTTAAAACCCTAAATTGACTTAATGCTGTTTTGAATAGATAATTATTGAAGATATACTTTAGGCTTTAGAAATTTCCCAAGATTTGCATCAAAGGCAAGCTGCTGATGGTTCATAGAAGGACACAGCACAACTATGAGCCCAAGGGAAGTTAATTAAAGTTAATGAAGAAAGCTGCTAATGGTTCTCTTGTTGGAAAAGTGGTTAAGAACTTCCTTCCAGTAAAGCAGTCTATTTTATTTCTGTCTTGCTGCCACTATCAGAAGGCTGGTGACTGCAGTACAGTACAGTGGGAAGAGCTGCCTGGGATTCACATCCAGCTCCAGTCACCTCATGGTACATGAAAATGAATTAACCAAAGGTCTAAGCCTCACTTTCCTCACTTTAAAACAAAAGCACAACATAAGCATAACAAGTTACCCAGCTCTCATTTTGTGCAAAAATTTCATATTATTTTAAAGATCATGGTGATTAAAAACCTCGTTACAGGGCTGGAGGGATGGATCAGTGGTTAAGACACTAGCCTACAAAACCAAAGGACCCAGGGACCATTCCCCAGGGCCCACCAAGCCAGATGCACTATGTGGCACATGTGTCTGGAGGCCCTGGTGAGCCTATTCGCTCTCTCTCACTCTTATCTCTTTCTCTCAAATAAATAATAATTTTAAAAAATCTCTTTAAAAAGCCAGGCGTGGTGGCACATGCCTTTAATCCCAGCACTCAGGAGGCAGAGGTAGGAGGATCGCCATGAGTCTGAGGCCACCCTGAGACTACATAGCGAATTCCAGGTCAACCTGGGCCAGAGTGAGACCCTACCTCAAAAAAACAAACAAGGAAGCAAAAATCTCTAAAAAAAAAACCCAGTTACCTATTCAAGTATTAATTAGTAACCTTTAAAAAGGAGATCTGTAAATCAAAAGTTAGCATTTTAGTTAAATCTATGACTATAAAAAAGTTTGAAAATGTGTAAGGAACAACAAGAAAGTTCATAATTGTATTCAAGTGTTTACTTTTACCCTGAATGGGAAATATTGTTTGAAATGAATTTTGAGTTACACATGTACTAGGCCTTGAAATCCACTTTTAAATTAGTTTTGAAATATGTGGCTTGTTTTTCCACAAGAACAATATTACCAACAGTGGTTATTTCCCAACACATCAAGAAAGACTACCCAAATTTTGACAGGTGGCTGTAGGACAGTGCCCCCTCTGCCTAGTCTGAGCAGAGAACTTGGTGTTGGGGCTTCTGCTGCTGTTCTTTGTGCCAATGATGGAGGCTCAGAGAGTGGCTGCATTTGCCCTTTGTAGCTAGTGCATGATCAAAAAACTGGTGTTTGCACCTCACCTAGCAATGTCAGCAGAGCTCACACTTCTGGGTCCTGACAGTCCTCTGTATCCATGGGGTTTTCATCTGTGGGCTCAACTATAGGAAGAAAGTTATGACTATTGAACATGTTCAGACTTTTTCTTTGTCATTAATTTCTAAATAATACAAAACAATTATTTATACTGCATCAGGTATTATAAATAATTCAAAGATGACTTAAAACACATGGGGAGAGGTATATGGGCTACGTGCAAATAAAATACAATTTCCTATAGAGAACCTTGTTCTCTGCAGATGCCCTGGACCCAGTCTCTGAGAGTACTGAGTGAAGATTGTGCTTCTTGCCTGGGTTTGATGAATCCTGAAAATAAACCATCGGGAAGAATAAATTTTGCAGTAAAATTCTGTCTCTTCTTGCTGTACTTTTGGTAGCCCTTGTTTCATAAGAAGATGTAGTAATTTAGAGAATATATCTCTGTTGTGATCCCAAGAAACTCCAGATCATATGGGGAAGGTGACACAGGAAGCAGTGAAAGGAAACAGGACTTCTCCCTTTCACAACATTAGCAGTAGGAAATTCCTCACTTTCAGACATACCAAACTCATGCATGCACCAGTATTACTGGTAGAAATCTGTAAACTAGAAATTTCCATGTAATATTCCTTTATGGCAATCATTGTGTTATTTTAAGAGGTAGAATATTTTGGGTTTTTATATAAACAGTAAAATTAGAGGCATACTTGTTAATCTCAGCTAATTCTGTTTTAACTCTAAGGCATAATTTTGACAGCAATGTGTTGAGATCAGCTTGTGCTCTGCCCTATTTGTACCTGCTGTCCACCTGCCCACCCCTGTGTCTGGTCCTACTCCTGCCCTTCCCTTTACCCTGCTCCCATAATTCAGCTCTAACTCTCTAACCACCCAGCAGGTCTTCCAGCTTCTCCTGCCACATGTTAACTTAGCAAAGCAGACTTTTTTGCATTTCTGTCAATTTCCCAACTTTGGATCTCCAGGCCCCTTTGGAACACTGCCTTTAAAAAGATATCTTAAAAAATATTTTATTTGGAGCTGGAGAGATGGCTTAGTGGTTGAGGTGCTCACTGTGAAGCCTAAGTACTCAAGTTCAACTCCCCAGTACTCACATAAGCCAGATGCACAAGGTAGCACATGCGTCTGGAGTTCGTTTACAGTGGCTGGAGGCCCTGGCATACCCATTATCTCTCTCTCTCTGTGTGTGTGTGTGTGTGTGTGTGTGTGTGTGTGTGTTTCTTCCCGTCTCTCTGTCTCTCAGATAAATAAATAAATAAAATATAAAAAACATTGTACTTATTTGTGAACAGAAAGAAATAGACAGAAGAGAAGAGACAGAGAGAATGGGAGCACCAGGGCCTCTAGCCACTATAAATGAACTCTAGATGCATGTGCCACATTGCATATGGCTTTACAAGGGTACTGGTGAATCAAACTTGGGTTGTCAGGTTTTGCAGGCAAGTACCTTAACTGTTGAGCCATCTCTCTAGCCCCATAAAAATACCTTTTATTACTTATTTGCAAGGAGAGAATGAGAAGAGGTACACCATGGCCTTTTGCTACTGCAAATGAACTCCATATACATGTGCATCTAACTTTATTTTATTTTATTTTTTTTTTTGTTTTTTGTTTTTGTGTTTTTGAGGTAGGGTCTCACTGTAGCCAAGGCTGACCTGGAATTCACTATGTAGTCTCAGGGCGGCCTTGAACTTATGGCGATCCTCCTACCTCTGCCTCCCGAGTGCTGGGATTAAAGGCGTGCGCCACCACACCCGGCTGTGCATCTAACTTTATATGAGTGCTGGGGAATCAAACCATCAGATTTTTCAAGCAACTGCCTTTAACCACTGAGCCATCTCTCCAACCCCAACATTGACTGTTAACCCTCCATAGTCATTCTGTAGCCTACATATATGCATATAAATAGATAATTACTGTTTGTTCTGTGATGGGTAAGGTGTGATTTGAGAGTTAACATTAGTAATTAAAATCAGAACTAAAGAACCTGTGTTGCCTCAGCCAGGGCTATCAAGGAAAGCAGGAGTATGTTGCCTTTGAAACCACCACACCTTGTGAATTTGTTTTTATTCAATTAGTTCCCACATTGTGGAAAGACACAAGCATGTCAGCCTCTGTTTCTGGTGTGGCGTGCTCGTGACACTATGGTGAAGTTCCATGATGGGACAAATGAGCTTTTCTCAGACAACTAATCTATTTGAATTTCATTGTCTCAAGTTAACAGAAGTTTGTATGGTTAGGAGTAGTTGACCAATGCTTTCAGCTTGACTTACATTACATTATAGCTAAATGAGAGAATTTTATTCACCACATTCCACAGTGGTACAGGGCTACCATCTGTACTAGTGTAGTTTGTGCACTGAATAGAAGGTGTTTTTCTGGGTGTTGGAGACCCTGAAACCCAGTCACACACCCTTGTATGGAAGAGACAGCAATTTGATACTTGCACTAAAGTGCTGGATATTCTAGCTACCACCCTGTTTAACTGTTTCTAAATGCCATATTTAGCTATTCCCGATATGTCATATTATCCATGACTAGCCAAGAAAAAAAAATATTGTAGCCAAGGAATGTTCCAAGCCTTAGAATCTAAGGAAAATAGTTCAATCAATTCCACTAATCTGTTTTTTTTTTCTGCATAAAATTGACACTGAGAGGTAGGAGTTGGTACTTTCATTTGGTGGGCTCAGTCATCTTAATCAAACCAGTAAAGGTAGTAGAAAGGAATACCAGCTAGTAAAGTACATCTTAAATAGCTTAAATTAGCATATTGCTTTTCACAGCATTTGAACATGCTCTATCATCTTTGTCGCAGAAGCTCTGTGGAAGGATCAAGGTTGTCTCCATCTGATACATGAGTTATCAGGAAGTAGGTGACTAGGAAGTATTTACCAGGAGACTTGTATAGCTCTAGTCTGAGTCTCCAGACCTTAGCCCTGGGCTTCTTCCACTTACTGTTCAGTCTGAGTTCGGCAGTGGGATATGGAAGGAGTGAGGGTGGGGCTGGTGGGAGAGAGGCTGACATGGGAAAGATCTTTGAAAAAAGCGAAGTTAATAAAAAATAAACATAAACTATACTAAACAAACAAGTGAAAGAAGAAAACAAGCAGGAGTATTCTTAAAGTCTAGAGAGAGAAGATAATTCCCTCAGAACATTTTGGTATAACAACTATTTTGAAAAGTTGGTCCTATGAAGGTGAGATGATAGAAACCAGGGCATACAGAATCTCCAGGGGTAAAGCGAGGCCAAACATTTTTTCAAAAAGCTGTTACATGAAAATTCCAGTGCCAGGAGTTGAATGTTTTAATTACATTCCTTAAAAACCTGTTACCTGCTTGATTCTAACATGCTGCTTCACCGTGACATTTACCACACTTCATTACTCAGTGTTATCTATGGTGACTTGACTGATGTCTGTTCTTCCCAGTAGAACTAAGCTCTATGTGGGCAAGGAGAAATTCTGCATGCTTGCCATCATGTTTTATACCTGGCACAAAGTAGGGACACAATGGTTATTAAAGTAAAAATACCAAATAAGTTAATAAATTGTTGAAAGTAAAGAAATTAAAATATGCACAGCACATTCATGAAGGCGTTCCATCAATGTCTTAGCCCCTCAACCCATCCATCCTGTAAGTCATCTCCTCTTAGCTATCTCTTCATCAGATTTTCATTCTCCCCTGCCTGCTTTCTTCCAGCCATCTAATGATCTCTATGTTCTTTGTCTGTAGTAAGTGCTAATTGCTTATTGATAATCAGAAAGTATGAATGAATAATGCTGGATAGCAAGCCTGCCTTGAGTGCGCAGTCAGAGAAGGTTCTGTAACTTCTTATGGTCCTAGTAGCCACATAATTTATCATACTGAGGCTCAGAAGCCAAAATAATCAGCTATAATTATCATGCTTAATTTAATAACACTTTCTGTTTACCCTTTGTACTGCTAGCATTATGGAAATTATGGAAACTATTATTTCAGTTTCTGAGAGTACATTAAATCTATCCTGACTGTCCTGATGAAAGCCTTTTATTCTTAATTTTAGAGATTCTACTCAGTGCTGTAACATCTTAGAAACACATTTGTTTTCATTATTCAGCTTTCTGGACAGAAATAATTTCTTCCTTTCATACATGCTTTGTAGTGTTCAAGACTGCTTTTAGATTCATGATCCATGATTCTCAATTAAAAGCCAAATTCAGAATTTTGCATATGTATTACAGTGGTGCTGTTTTTAGCTCAGGTAAGCCCCCTCCCCTATTGGCTCCCATCCTCCTGGGATGTGCCCCAGTGCTGTTTTCATTAACTTTCCCCTGATGTTTGTTTGGAAAGGCAGATGATGATGAAGTGGATGTTGTTCTCATTATTCCTGCCTCAGGATGTGTGGACCACCATCTGCAGATGCCATGTAAGTGATCATCTTGGCACTGACCCATATGCCACCTTTGTAGTCATGAGTATTCCATCCAAGAGATGCCATCTGCTTTTCACGCAAGCCAGTGGAAAACTACGTGTCTGTGTTTTATGGCAGAGATGCATGTTCAAGGAAAAAAATACAAATGAATATTTTCTCCTTCCACTAGGGACAAAAGCATCAGCTGTCATGCTCTTTGCATCAAATTTCTTCTTAGCTCACACCGTCACTGGCAGGGCTCTGTGGTACCAGATGCACAGCTCTGCACTCTGTAGGATGGGGTTGGGCAGCACTGAGAGAAAGAGGATGTAAGCACCGCACTCCAACCAAATAACTAAAGATCTAACATAATTTACTCCAGTATTGGTCATGACTGCCATGTTTTTAGCTGCAGAACTCTTTGTGGTGACTGTCTACCTCTTAAGGCTTTATCCAGAGATCATTTCAAGACACAAGAGAATATAAGAGCTATGCAAAGGACTGTAAAATATCTACATCCAGTTTCATTAACGACCAACCTTTTGGAACATATGTTTTATGCACATAGCCTGAACAAGCTGAGTGTTACTTTAAAAAGAAATGCCTCATTTAAACAAAATGTGTCAGTGCGTATGTCCTAAGATGAAGACATCCTTGTATACAGCATGATTATCCAGCTCAGGAGACTTAACAGTGATGTAACACTGCAACCTCACATAAGTTCATAATTTATGATAAAGCCAAACCAATACTGCAATTACAAAACTTTGCCACCCTGTTCTTATCCTTAATCAGCTTAACTGAAGACATTTTATTTTTTTTACAATTTCTTCTGGTATATGGCCTATTCTGTGGAAACTTGATAACTTTTCTGCATGCAGTGATGCACAAGCATGTTTGTGTGGACACATGTTCATGTGCCAGAGGACAGCATTGAGAGTCATTACTTTGGTACTGTTCACCTAACTGGCCTGGACCTCACCAGTCAGGCTAGAGTAGCTGGCCAGTGCATTCTAAAGATGCCCTGTCTCCACCTCCCCAGTGCTGGAACCACAGATGCATGGCCCCAACTCCTAGCTTTTTATATGGGTCCTGGGCATCAAACTCAGGTACATCTATGTGTACAGAGAGCATTTTACCACAATTGAGTCATATTCTAGTGTAATCCTAGATACAGCTTATAGAATGAAGGACAAATAATGAAATACCATATCATATACAATTGGACTTCTTTCTTCATTCTACATAGTATTTCTCAGATTTGGACAAATGTCCATTTCTTATTTTTCTTCATTTATTTGCAGCTCCAGATATATAGTACAGGGTTGTATCCAGAGCACAAATCCTTGATTTTTTTTCTCATCTTACTCTCTGATTTTTCTTGCCAGCCCCTACTCAAGCAAGACGCCTTATCTTCAAAGTTGTTTCTTCTTAAAAAATTCAACTTCCTTCAGTGATCAAACTTCCAAGTGATGTGAT
Source organism: Dipus sagitta (assembly GCA_036346955.1). Classification (NCBI taxonomy): domain Eukaryota; kingdom Metazoa; phylum Chordata; class Mammalia; order Rodentia; family Dipodidae; genus Dipus; species Dipus sagitta. Next base: position 29,637,617 of record CM070788.1, read on the forward strand.
TTTAAGTGGACAACATGCACTCAGTAGAAATAATACTTTTTAGAAATCTTTGAAGGTAAATGCATAGAAATAAACATTATCTCTAAAGGCATTTTTTAATAATTACAAACTATAGTTTATCAGTCATAAGGAGGAAACTAATACCAGAAAACATGTGATAATGAAAATAGTGCAGAAATCTTCATCTGAGGAATTCAGGTACAATCTTACCTGGTTCCTGTTTCTTTAGACGTTCTTCATTAGTTCTTTTCTTCATTCACTTTTATAATTTGTGGTCTTTTTCCACCATTCATGTATTCTCTTGCTTACTAATTTTTACAGACAAAGATCTTGAAACCACAAATCATTATTCACCCAAATATTATTTCTTATGTTTATTTTGCACTGATAATTGCTAGTGTCGCATATTTGTAAAGGATATTTTCATCTAAAATACTTTTCTTCAGAAAAGATAAAACATTGAGATTAAAAACCCCAACTGGCAGAGTCATTAGTTGGTCAACTGTTTTTTGTACCACATAAATTACTTTTCTGTCAAGTGACAACAAATACAATTTGAACTGAGATTAATTACATAATAATTATGCTTAACATAATTGGTTAAATAGAGGAATGTTTTAGGAAATGGTAGATTCTTAAATTTATACAAATAAGCCCAGATGGTGAACAGCTAGTTTTAATTAAATTAGGTTTGATAATTATAGATGATTAATTTTAGATTTGACTCAGATTAGAAAGAATATATTAAGGGAATTATTTTTAATTTTTCAATGGGATGATAACATATTATGATACCTATAAATTTGTAATGCTGACACCTGGGATCAAATGAATAATCTCTTAATTGTACTTTGATAAATAATATCTTTAAAAAGGTTATTACGAAAGATGATATGGTGATTTTCCTTGGAGATCTTTTAAGATGCAATCAGAATCATGTATTTGTGAGAGGTTATTCTACTTCATTGTGAAGTGCTTAGGTAGTAGGTAAAAAATGAGCTAAATTATTTCCTGAAGATATTTCTGATTCTCAAATGTGACAACTAAGCTATTATCATGGCATTAGGCATGTTACATGTACCAGAACATAAAAAATGATTTCTGAAAATTATGTCAACATCCCACAAAAACAGAGATAGGGCTTGTCTTCATTTTCTTTTTGTTCATGAGATGGTTTCACATGGCTTACTACATGAATTCTGGCAGAAGGAGTCTGTGAATTGCTTCTAACCACAGGAGCCATGTGTCACTCGTCTGTGAAAAAGTCTGAATCTAAAAGTAAAGACAATCTAAGCCTGGTCACAGAGGGACCTTCCCTACAATAGGTAAGATTCATTTTCATTCTACATGGATGGCTATTGACTGTTTGCTTATTGGCTGACTCATATGGCTATGCATTAAATATTTATCACGTGCAAAGCTCCATATTAGTGATATGGTTTTATTAAGCTATGAAGTATGACTGCAAATGAAGAGCTCAATTTTTGTAGTTTGGTTGTCCCTGAATGATTCTAGCAAAATTTCTCTGCTACTTTTTCTACGTCCTCAATCAGAACAGTGGTTGAAATCAGGTTTCCACTTCATAAAGTCATATGCATGTGTTCTGCATGTGAGAAAGTAGGGTGTGGTAATGATTGGTTATGGGTACCCCATTATGGGGTATAGGGAACTAGATCCTGGGCTGTTGACTTTCACAGGGCTGATCTTGGTTGCAGTTATACTTCAGCTTAAAGACTACACTGCTAGTAGTAATAGTAGTATTAGTGTGTGTGTATGCGTGTGTGTGATGTAGAGGATAGAACCCAGGGCCCTGTACATGCTAGGCAAGTGCTTTACCACTTAACTGCATCCACAGCCCTATACTTGTAGTTTTAACTGGCATGAAGTGAGATACCTAAATCCAGCAAAGATAACCTTTACATTTTCAGATGCACTTACTGAATCTTCCACATTTCAGACCAGAATAATGCTTTTATGAGTCTGAAAATAGAACAAGAGAGTAGGATTTCTTAGAGATTATTTTAATTATGTTTTGATTACACAAGGTCATGTATTAGTACTGTGGAAAAGTTATAGAATGACAACTACAAAGGAGAAAAAGATGACATTCAACTTCACTCTCTATCAACAACCACTCAACAAGTTGGATGTAGCCTTCCAGGTATTTTCTCGTGAACATTTCCTTTTATTTGAGGCAATTTTGTACCATATATACATATATATGTAAATATTATACACAACATATTATACAATAGATATCAGATAATATATATTATACTACATATATATGGAAAAAAAGAAAAAGAGAGAGATAGAGTGTGTGTGTGTGTGTGTGTGTGTATTGTTATATAACCCAGGCATGCAATCCTTCTTCATCAGCCTCCTGAATGGGGGAATGTCAGGCATGTGCCATGATGCCCGACTTATATACTTTGGTTTATAACCATATTTTTTCTCTAAACTACCTATTGTGATTACTTCTCTGTGTCAGTGTATATCACAATTACTTTTGTGATGGAAGGAAGCACAAAATTTCATAGGTTGCCTTTTTATTAACTTAGTCAGTCCCATACTTTTATACATTAAAGACTGTAGTTTGATTTTGTTTTTAGCTAAGTTCCTCTTGTGCATTGTTGATGAGCTGCCTAGAAGACAAGGACCATTCATCTACAATTGGCCTGCCTTCTTGCAGTGTTCATGAAAAATCTAAATTCCAATTCTCTCTTGCATTCTTCATTTCCTGTACACTTTCATTTTCCAAGTGATTATCATTTATATTTTTATGGAGTATATTTTAGATTAATTATCCCCTGGTAACATAAAAAATCACCTTAATTTCACCAGTAAGTTTTATTAAACTCACTGAGACTAAAAGGTTTGTACTGAAAAGATGTATTAGATAAGTGTTTCAAAATCTTTGTTGCCCACACAATTACCTGGGAAGTGTGTAACAGTATTATTCCCAGACCTTATTCTAATACAGTCAAACCAGAATATTTGGGTGAAGGTCTGTATTCAGGTATATACTGACAATCTCTCTAGGTAATTACTGTATGCAGCCACATTTGGGAAACCAGTGGTTCTATATTAAGTACTCTTTTTCTACATTGAAATATTATGATAATTAAGATAGGGGACTGATCAGAATAGCAAAATAGCAGATGGAAGGAGAGTCTAATAGGGATGATGCCTCCTACTTTTTCCTGAATCAAAAAATAGGTGTGTGGAGGGGCAGCACTTGGCACTGAGAGCCAGGCAATAAATTGCCCTGCAAAAGAGACAGACTATTCTCCTGATTGTAACAATAGCAATAGTAGCAGAAGCCTCAGTGTTAACTGATTCATGGCATGTTCACATCAGCTCTGTAAGGCTGGTACTGTGGCCCTCTCCAGGCAGAAAGGGGTCATGGGAAAAGTACACACTTGGAATTAGTTGACTGTCCAAGTTCAGCCTTGCAATGATGTGGCCCCTGGGAAAGTACCCAGTGTCTCTGCTTCAGCATCTGCTGTGTGAAGAGATGATAGTGCCACATACTTGCCTCTAGGTAGGAGGAATACAGCATAGAATTATTAGTCACATAGCTTTTAAGCAAGAGTTTGGCACTGTTCAAAACAGTAGTACAATGGTTCTCAACCAGGGGTGACTGATATTGCCTCTCCCAGAGACAGTTGCCCAGTCTGAAGACACTTTCCTGGTGTTATACTGGAAAGGGAAGGGAAGGGGCACAACTAACATCTAACAGGGACAGGCCAGGGACATTGCTAACTATCCTAAAAAGTAGAGGACAGAGGACTTCTGATCAAGATGGCAGACTCCTAACTACATTAGAGCTCCAGAGGTAAAATAAGAAGGCAGCAAAAACTGAGGTCAACCCAAATCTATCAATAAGACAAGAGAAGGTAGCTGACTCCCTATCATGAGATAAGCCACCCCTCACACATCAGCCAGGACCCAGGTGAAACCACAGAGGAATTGGAGAGATGGGCAAGAGTGCTGCTTCTGTGGGTGGCCTCACAACCTGCCCCAGGGTGGTGGAGACAGACACTGAGGATACTCAAAATGTACCAAAGCATAAATCCAGAAGATCCTGGGAGCTCAACACTAAAGTAGACTTAAAACACACCCACCAAGGCTCAGGGAATTTTGTGAAAGGGGGAGCAGGAAGATTGTAAGAGCCACAGAGTGGAAGGGGATATCCAGAGGCATTGCTCGCCTCCCACCAATGACTGACTCCTGCTCTCATAACTCATAACCCATAACCCCATGGTGAATACTCACAATCCCACTGAGGAGGGTCCTCAGTGGGGTGGGAGCATGGATGAGGGAAGTGGTACCAATATATAATGTGTCCATACAAAGTTTCTACTTAATAAAAATTTAAAAATTAAAAAAGCTTTTTAAAAAAGCAGAGCAATAAAGAATGACAACACCTGGTTTTTGATGTTAATAGCACTGAGGTCAAAAGTGGATGGAGATCATTTAACCATTCAGATATGATGAAAATTCAAATATGATCCACGGCACACAGCTGGTGGTGCTAAGGACTTTAATCCAAGCTGGAAAATGCAGGTTTGACTTTATTATGCTATAAGGACATGGAGCTTGCCTTTACTTTGCAAAGGGTTTTAAGATGAGGTAAGGACCTATGGCTTTTGGTCTACTAAGAACTCTCTCTTTCTCTTTCTCTCTGTGTTCAAGAGAGAGAGAGAGAGAGAGGTTTTGTCAGAATGCTGACCATCTTTACCAATTTTGATTACCATAGCCTCTTTTTAAATTTTTATTTATTGATTGATTGATTTAAAAGAGAAAGAGAGAGAGATTAAGAGAGGAGGCTGGACCCATGCAGAGTCCTCTTGTACCTGCTGTAAATGAACTTCAGACACATGTGCCACTTTGTTTTTCTGGTTTTATATGGGTATTGAGCCCAGGTTGGCAGGTTTTGCAGGCAAGTGCTTTTATCCACTGAGCCATGCCCCCAACCCTGTCTTCTTATAGTTTCTTATCTTTCTATCTTTGTCAAGGAAAGAAGAAAAATTTAAGCAAATGACAATGATGTGAAGGGTGGAATAAAGGCTGTTGCAGACTGTTGGGATTACCAGAAATACAGAGATGGATGGACGACTTTAAAAATAAACAAGATACAGCCAGACTTATCCTTCCCTGGAATAACAGTCACACTGTATACATGTTCTGGGACGTTTACTGCTAAAGACAAATTGCCCATGTATATTTAACAAAATTTCATATTTCAATCTCTAGGCAATTTCATTCATTTTCCAGCAACTGTGGTGACAAGAGCTATAATGAACAAGCTGACACATTGCAGTGGTCCTCCACAGTTCAGACAATTTAAGAATGAGTGAGATTAATAAAGGCACATCAAAGTGTGCTTTTTCAATCTGTTAAGGGAATGGGAAATTGCATAATACACAACATAGACTGTCAAGCTGTCTTTGAAAGTTTATGATCACTCCTGGGTGCCCATTATGGACCTTAATGAATCCTTCTGAAAGCACATTTCCACTAACGGTTTCTTCGAACAGTTCTCAGACTGCCACACAGATAGAGTGCTGGCCTAGGGTCCTGCTCCAGACCCTTGTCCCTTCTGTCCAGCCCTTACTCAGAAGGGTCCATTCTCTGTTAGGTCTCTCCTAGTTCAAATCCAATTCTTCATCTACCTCTTGTATGCAGGAGCTCTGTTCTCTCCTGGCCCAGTTTTATTCAGCCATATCTGCTCTGTAAATCAGGTTATCTTCTTGGATTCATTTTCTTTGTGAAACAGAAGCCATTTGTGCTGTTTCTGCTTGGGAGTGTACTTTGAGCTATTTAATTGTTGAGTTTTTCAGGGGCTATTTCAACTTCTATACAGTAGGTATGCTTTTTTTTTCTCAGTCTGGTTTTATAGAGACTTGATTCTGCATTTGATTACAGCTTATTGTGGCATTTTCAGATGCTAGGCTTAGTAAGTATGAAATGCATGTACAACATTACAATTTTTTAGCACTTTCTGAAAGAAAAATAAAGCTCTAACATAGGAATAAAACTACCTGTCAGGTAATGGAAATTGAGAACACAATGATCATTGCCTTTTCATCATACTAACATAAAAGATAATGACACTGCATTGCAAATGATGTATGTCTCATAAATGTGAAAAGAATCATATGCAAGTCAAAATGGAGTATTTCATGGCATATTTTTGCATATTGAAAATGATATGTCAATTCAAAAGTATTAAATTAATATGTAATAAATGCAATATAAATTAATTCTTACCTGGAGATAACTAAAAATCTTCTCAAAGTCTTGAGTCAAAGATAAATTGAGGGGCTGGAGAGGTGGCTTAACAATTAAGGTGCCTGCCTGTGAAGCCTAAGGACCCAGGTTAAATTCCCCAGTACCCACCTAAGCCAGATGAACAAGGTAGCACATGCATCTGGAGTTCATTTGCAGTAGCTAGAGACCTGGCATGCCCATTCTTCCTCTATCTGCCTCTCTCTCTCTCTTTCTCAAATAAATACATAAATAAATAAATATGTAAAAAAGTAAATTGAGGGCCAAAGAGATGGCTTGGCAGTTAAGGCACATGGTAGCTCATGTGTCTGGAGTTTATTTGCAATAGTCAAAGGCCCTGACATTCCTATTCTCTCTCTCTAATAAATAAAATATTAAAATATAAATTGAAATACAATAGCTTCTTAGAACAATTCAAACATCATTAGTTTTCCTTACTTATTTTTTTACCATGTGGAAAAACATGATTACAAAGATATGTTTCTACACATGTCTATAAACTTTTATGTGCTTTATAATAAGTCAAATATAATTGCCTTATACATTTTAAATGTTATATACTGTTACTTTTATATTATTTTATATTTGTTATTAATATTTATCTTATATTTAATATATCAGTTTGTACTTTGAACATCTTACATAAGACTCATTAATCTACATTTGAAAACAGAAAGATTTAAAATGTCATTTTTTTGAAAAATAAACTTACCTACTAAAACACTTGTAAACTTTAATAAATTTATCTAATTAATTGAAAATAATCAAACTGTTGAAGTATCTCATGAAAACAATGAAATATTTAGGACTAGAAATTTATATTAAAAATAATCATGTTAGTTGTGAACAAATGTGTTGAGCTTTTACATATAATTATGAATGTTAATTTTAAACTGAAAAATATTGTCTTTAGAAAGTTTTATAACTGTGTGGATTAAATACTGGTCACCCACTGCATAAGACTAAAAATTACTTTTTCTTATTCAAACCATAAAAAGAAAAAATTTAAATAAAACCTTAAAACTTAAGTCTAAAATCTTAATTAAAAATATTAGTTAAAAGATTAGTTATAGAGCCAGGCATGGTAGATCACAGCTGTAATCCCAGCACTTGGGAAACTTAGGTAGGAAGATTGCCCGGGGGTCAGGGCCAAGCTTTTCTACACAGAGAATTCCAGGTGAGCCTGAGCTAGAGTAAGATACTGCTCCCCAAGAAGAAAAGATTATCTATGCCAAATTATAAAGGTATTTCTAATATCAATCTAAATAAGGTTCTTTCAAATTGAAGAAGGGATTCAGTAGAGGGGGGATTTGGGAGGGATAAAAGTTTTTAAGCTTTATCTTTTACATGAAAATCCTTGGACTACCTAAAATGAATTTTTCTATTTGTTGTGAGGTAGCGATGTATGTTCAGCTTTTTCCATAAAATTGGTAGGATTTTTCTGCCCTCTTTTGGAAAGCTTCTGTTATGAATGGCCCATGTCTCTTCTCATATCTCCAGTGGTCAGAGGTTGCTCAGGCTGCTGTCAGACCTGATGGTGCTACAGCCTTTGGATCTCTCCTGGCTTCTCTCCTAAATGTGCTTCCTCCTTCCAGTATCACATCCATGTTTCAGAGACACTGGTGATGGCTAGATCACTCTGTATTCTGCATTTTTTTTTTTAAAAAAGTATTTAAGCCTTTGGTTCTTGAATGCCACTCATTTCTGAATTTTCAGAGCCTCTTATTTACCTTTCCCCCTTTCCCTGACAGCCTTTGAAAGACTGGTGTCCAGAAAGTGGTGCTTTTATCGTAATCACATTCACTGTGAGCAGCCTTGCTCTCCTAAGAGAGTGTCATGGCATAATGAGTCTGAGGAGGGTCTCACCTTTATACCTCCCCTTTACACTGTGGAAACCATAAAGTGTCACCAACACCTAAAGTGAAGTAAGTATGGTCAGGCAATCTAGTACAGTGGGTGGCACTGAGACTTGTCAGGTCAGATATTTTTTTCTCCAAGGTAGGGTCTCACCCTAGCCCAGGCTGACCTGGAATTCACTCTGTAGTCTCAGGGTGGTCTGGAACTCACAGCAGTCCTCCTAACTGCCTCCCAAGTGCTGGGATTAAAGGCATTGAGCCACCACACCAGGCCAGTTCAGATTTATATGCCAAACTGAGTAGACTGTGGCACCATGACTTTCTGAAAGTCAGTATTTCCTGGTCAATCCACCCTCTATAGACAGGTCTGAGCATGCCAGAACCCCAAGATCTCCTCTTCTGAGCTGTGGCAGGTACTTGCAATGGTTCTCAGCAAAATCAGTAAGAAGCAGCCAGCCCAGGAAAGATCTAGCCAGAAGTCTGAGGGTTTCCAGAGATAGGACACAGCTTCAGGAGCTGGACCAGAGCTACCAGCAGTCAGTCATCTTTAAGAATGAGATAGCACAGTAGGTGCCTAGGACGCTATTTCAGGTAGAGAATTCCCTTCCTTAGACAACATGAAACATAAGACCAGGTCCCACAGTCTATAATGTCTTGAGTGCCATTGAATGCTTTCCTCATAAATGAAACTCCTTATGGCTGTTAGGTCATGCATTTCTACATATTTTCTGAAACCATATGTTGCCCATATGAGATTCACAGTTATGCAGTGATTTCTTTATGAGAGAAAAATTGCTTAGGGTATTCTCCCCACCTTGAAAGCCACATTCAAAAGAATAAGTTTCATTGCTCAGGAAATGATTAGTGATCAAATTGTTTCTAATCTCATTACTGATATTACACACTCATTCAACTTGTCTGGCCCAAACCACATACTTTGCTCAGATCTGAAAAGGAAGATAAACTTCCAGTATTGGGATCAAGGTCAAAAAGTCTTTCCCATGCTGGTCGTGTAAGAGTGCACAGGATTTTGAAGCAACAAAGGCGATTTTTATGAGACAGGGGTTCTCTCAGAATCACAGAAAAAAATAAGGTTAAAAAAAACTTTATTCGAGCGCCGCCATCTTGTGGGAGCGAAACCAACGCCTGGCTCGGAGCAGCCGCCGCTGAGGTCTCTGGCCGGTGTTGCTTCCACCTGTCCACAATCATGGGGAATATCTTTGCGAACCTCTTCAAGGGCCTTTTTGGCAAAAAAGAAATGCGCATCCTCATGGTGGGCCTGGATGCTGCAGGGAAGACAACAATTCTGTACAAACTGAAGCTGGGTGAAATTGTGACCACCATTCCCACTATAGGTTTCAATGTGGAGACCGTTGAGTACAAGAACATCAGCTTTACTGTGTGGGATGTGGGTGGCCAGGATAAGATCAGGCCGCTGTGGCGCCACTACTTCCAGAACACTCAAGGCTTGATCTTCGTAGTGGACAGCAATGACAGAGAGCGGGTGAATGAGGCACGTGAGGAGCTCATGAGGATGTTGGCTGAGGATGAGCTCCGAGATGCTGTTCTCCTGGTGTTTGCCAATAAGCAGGACCTCCCCAACGCCATGAATGCGGCCGAAATCACAGACAAGCTGGGGCTGCACTCTCTACGTCACAGGAACCGGTACATTCAAGTCACCTGTGCCACCAGCGGAGACGGGCTCTATGAAGGACTGGACTGGCTGTCCAATCAGCTCCGGAACCAGAAGTGAACCAGACCCCTCCTTCCCTCTCACTTCCTCCTCTCCGCCCTCCGCTTTCCTCTCATGTGGCAAACATGCGACTCTGTGGTCCTGAGTGTCAGAAGCTGTCTCCATGGGTTGGTCAGTGTGCATCGCACCGTGTGTACATGTGCAGACGCAGTCTGCAGCCAGGTTTTTATTTAATGTAAATAGTTTCTGTTTCCACTGAGGCAGTTTCTGGTACTCCTATGCAATATTACTTAGCTTTTTTATTGTAAAAAAAAAAAAAAATCAACTCACTGTCAGTACTGAGAAGGGATTTGGGTGTTTGGGTACCTGGCCTCTGGGAGCCACTGGCCTATAGACTGGTGTCGGGATCCATTTGGTGGTTGGTTTTTAACCCGAACTCAGTGCATTTTTTAAAATAGTTAAAAATACAAGAACACTTGAACACACAGAAGGGAGACTATGCCTAGTGTAGGTTTTGCAGTAACGGCCTGAATGCTAGTCCATCGGATCAGCTGTTCCCATGGGAACAAGAGAGACGGTGATAACAAACCACCATCCGCTGCGTGGTCACAGTAGAGCCCCCGTGACCTGCCTGTCTTTGGGTCACCTGCATTCCATAGCGTTTTGCTTGTACTTGTGCCCACATGGGTCACCTAGTGGCGGGCTGGAGGCCCACTGCTAGTTGCAGGGCCCTGCCTCGTCCAAGGTTAGTGTGCGCATTCCCAGCTTGCTCTTGGGCCAGCTTGGACGCACTGGTGGGAGGCCTGGGTCTCACTAGCAGGAGCGCGTGCAAGCTGGGAGGGTCACTTCACTGCAGACCCAAACCCCGGAGCACCCCCATCTCCATGTGTGAAGTAGCTTCCTCCCTCAGCCTGCAAGGGTCCGATTTGCCATCGAGAAAGACGACCTCTACTTTTTTCTTTTGTATTTTGATAAACACTGAAGAAGCTGGAGCTGTTAAATTTATCTTGGGGAAACCTCAGAACTGGTTTATTTGGTGTCGTGGAACCTCTTACTGCTTTCAATACACAATTAGTAATCCAAAAAAAAAAAAAAACTTTATTCCCTGTGTGCGACTATTTATAATAGATTGTTAGATCAACTTTATAAAACTTGAGATTGCATACAAAAGGCATCAGTGTCACAAATTCATGTTTTAAAATGCTAAGGCAATAAGATAACACAGTGAACAGCACAAAATCATCAACCATGGTAGCATAGGCCAGTAAGCTAGAAAGTGGATATAAAGGGAATAGAAAAGGGGGAGAGGGGACTTGATAGGATGGTATTGTATATATGTAAGTAGAAGAACAAATTAATGGGGGGGAGAAGGCCTAAGTGAGGTCAGGGGAAGAAATTGAGTAAAGGAAAGTTGGAAGGAGGGCTAATAAAAATCTAAGAGGATATAAATAAGTCATATGGAAACCTACTTTTTTGGACAATGGAACACACAAGAGCCATAGATTGTTACTAGAAAATTTTCAGTGCCGGGGATGGGATACCTCCCAGTGAGTTGTTGGCCTCCATGATGCCCCCAAAACATTACAGGCCATTGCCAAGGCCCTTGGTTTACCATCAGGAATAGATGGTAAGACTCTATTGCTGAAGACTACACATACTTGGCCTGAAAGGTCACTGAGAAACTCTTCTGGAGCTGAGCTAAAAACCTCCTCCATGTAGACCAGCTGACAAAACTGGAAAAAGCCATGCTGCATGCAGTTCAATAGGAGAGAGAGAAATCACCAGGGAAGATACCCAACAGTGGACACTGCCTTATATTTGGCCAGCCAGGCCAAATGAGCCAATGGGTGCAATAGAGGCACGTCTATTATGGGGGAAACCAGCCATCCTCTAATTTTACTGGAGGCCTGCTCCATGGGGGGGAATACATCCCTGATACTGAAAACCTACAACAGGGATAGTCATGAGCCTTAGGGGTGTAACATCTGCTGGTGTCTGGCTAAATGCATATACTATGCTCATCAAACTGCCCAGCAAGCACTTCTCTTAATGATCATACCCATATATTAAATGCTACTCTCACTTTTGGTTAGAGAACCTTCTCTTTTCAGATGGCAGTGACCTTGGGAATGACTCATAACATACCATGGTGCTAAAAAGAAGTGACAGAGGAGTGCTCAGCACTGAAATATCTCAGTCACGCCTTCCATAGCTCAGGGTCCATTGTGGAAGAGGTGGTGGAAAGAATGTAAGAGCCAAAGAAAGGGTAGGACTCCTTACAATGTGCTCTTCGAGACACAAAATGGCCTGGATATCCATGACCTCACAGTGCCTGACACTACCTACACAAGACCAACATAATAGGAAGAAAAAATTATGGCATCAAAATAAAAGAGAGACTGATTCAGAGGGGGAGGGGATATGATGGAGAGTGGAGTTTCAAAGGGGAAAGTGGGGGGAGGGAGGGAATTACTATAGGATATTGTTTACAATTATGGAAGTTGTAAATAAAATAAATCATCCATGACTGTATATGCATCATAGAGATGGCCACTTCTCTTATAAACCCTTAAAATGTTTGCAAGTATATCCAGCTCCCCTGTGCCCAAGCCTTGGGCCACACCTTTGGGGAGGACAGAGGGTGAGCTACCCAGAATACAAGTGCACTGTATTCCTTTCCCTTTACATTATGCATTTTGGCCTCTGGCTCTGACTTTTTTTTCCAATTAATTCTTTACTATTACTCAAGAAAAAGTATTCTTTCATTTGTGGGCCATAACATACTACTTATTGAGTGGTCCTGGTTTTTCATGACAAAGTACTTGTCTATTTGAACATGTTCAGTTTTGGATGCACACCATTTAATATTCAGCTCAGAATTAATAAGTGTTGGGGCATAGCGTCTCTGACTGAACATTTACATAATGGATATTATGTCCTTTTGGCTCAGCAATCATCTATAAATTAATATTAAACAATAATTTCCAGGCTGTCTAGCACATGGTGAATGTCCATTCTTCATATTCTGGCTTAATATTCTTCTTGCTTTTTCCTACCCTTGAGACCCAGTAATATGCCTCATGGGACAATGAAACAACCTCAGGAATTGACACGGTGTATTGAAGAGACAAATATTCACTGAGTAATTGTGCAGCTCATGTATATTGACAGAGTCAGAATCTTGCCTCATTATTATGGCTTCTTTCAAATGATTGCAACACAAAGCCTTTTCTATACTGCTGTATTGGTCTCATCAGATGGCAACATTCATGCATGACTAACAATAACTATTTTTAATAGTTAGAACTTATTCCAAATTTGTTAAATAAATAAATAAAATGCTTTCAGAGTACATCATCACAGGTGGAAAAAATGGGCCAATAAAGCAAGTGCCTCCAAAGATGAAGATGAAGGCTACCAACAGGCACCAGACCCAAGGATGTAGTATATGTCCTCTAGCCTGTGGGAGTGTTTAATGATAGAATTTGTCCAAGGTACCTTTCCTACCCAGTCCTCTTCTTTTATCTAAGACCACAAATAAGTAGAGGACACAGAATATTTGAGGGAAGAAGAAAAGGAAGACTCAAGGATATTAAGGATGAGAAAGTATATACTATAGACAAACCTTCCTCTGAAAATACGTCAGGAGAGATCTTATATCTTGATATTACTTAAAGTTAAAATACAAAATATGGAAAGCCTTGGAATTATCCTCCATATCCACTGAAGTGTGGAAGAAAAAATGTACAGTTTTATAATGAGAAGATGTGGGGGACATCGTCTTATCCAAAGATCAGTAGTCACATCATTAATGGGAAGATACCAGTTGTGATTTGTGTCCTGAGTGAGATAATGTGAATGCAGGTCACTGATCTCTATAAAAATATTCTTAATATATCTTCCAGTTTACATGAACTACTTGCACCTAGGCATGGTGGGTCCATGCTGATAAGCCCAGTACATGGGATGCTGAGGTAGGAGTTCAGCTATGACTTTCAGGCCACCTGGAGTTACAAAGAGAGACCCTGCCTCCTTACAAGAAAAACAACAGCAACAGAAATACTTGGGATAGAGGTGAACATGAGAAAACAATGAGGTAGATCCGCACTATGGGACATATCACAGGACAGCTATTGCCAATGCTACCTACAGAACGAGTGGGAGTGGGTACTCAGATTTAGAGTTGCAGAAACACAGTTAAAGGGAATAAAATGGGATTGTGTCCTTTGAGCACATCCTGGTTTAGATAAGCTAATCATAGAAGGTTTTGGTTTTTCACATAATAGAGCAAATCTGAAGATAAGACTAGGTATTAAGACTTGTTAAAAGTTTATAAATGTTATTATATCATGCTTCCATAGGAAAATAATCATTCTTTTACAGATGTATACTTGCATACTAAAACATGTACACTGAAATGTCTTAAGCATTGTAGCAGAATATTCACTAATATTAAATCTAAATCTGCTCTCTAGTTTTCTATGTGTAAACATTTTCATAATAAAATTTTAAGAGCTAAAGGCAATCATTGGAAGTTTTGTATATTTTTTTATTTTTCTTGGAAGTGGAGAGGTAGAAAAGACCACTTTGTTAAGTGCTGAATTATAATAGATGCTGATTTTTCCCAGACCCAACCTCTTCTTGCTCAATGGAGCAAAAAGTCCTAGACAAGCCCTGCCCCCAACCCCAGCAGAAATGGTTAAGACAAAACAGCGGTTGCTGTTGGCAATGATGTTGACAACCTTACTGCACAGCTAATTGCTACATATGCTTTTGTAAGCCCTCCCCCACCACTTGCTTGCTAACTCCACCTTGCTACTATGGCATCTGCCCTGCTACTATGAAATCCACCTTGTTGGTACAGTATAAAATGAATGTGCAGATTGAGCTAGGGTCTGGAGTTTGGGAGTGATCCCAGGCTTTGGTCCCCAGGTATATAAACTCCTCTCTTCCACTCATAGGTGTTGGAGTTATTCCAGAGAAATTCCCACTACATCCCCGGAGGCCCCAGCAACATTGTCCTTCACCAAAACCCTCATTTGTCAAGGGAGGCTGCCACTCCCTGACCCCTCAGCCAACCGAAGGTCCCTGGAACCGAGAAGCATGCACCCCTGATGCAATTCTGGAGTGTCCTTCCAGTTGGTCCAGGGGCCTGTGAGACCCAGGACTGGAGTCCCTGAGTAGAAGAAGACGAGGCTAGGCTAGATGTCCAGACCAGGTAAGTAACCCTCCCTCCAACTAGACAGGTAGAGCCACGTGGGCTTGATCATCCTGCAGGAGATTGCATCTGAAGCCTTGATGTGATTCCAAAGTGGCACTGATCTTCAAGGGAAAGGAGATTGGTCTCCAGAGTAATAGATAGGATAGGAATTTAAAATGGGCTATGAATAACTTCTGAATGAATGGTGAATGAACGTACAAATGACTGTAATGGCCCCAACGCCCTGTGGCTACAGTGCCTGATTGGGCTCTAAGGGGCAGTTCTGCTGGAAGCCATTTTACCTTAGTGGCCACCTACCCCTCCATAATAGAGGGGCTGACCAGGTGCAGGGTTTGTATGTATGGCCCTATTGTAAAGCATCTTTTAAGTCCACTTTGGGGGACTGGCCAGGAAAGCACCTGCTTGAGTTAGAAACTGGCCTTCTCCACCCCTCCCTATGCACCGCCCAGGGTTAGGCACATATAAACTCCCCAAACTCCTGATTAGGGAAGCCTTTCCATTATGGGTTCTGCACAGTCTGGGTGTGAGACCCACATAATCCTACAAACTCTGCTTGAAAATTTCAAATGAGGATTCCCTGCTGACTATGAAATAAAGATGAAACCCCCTCACCACATTAAGAACTTTCTGTGAAATTGGCCCTCCTTTGACATTGACTGGCCACCTGAAGGAACTGTAGATTGACAGTGATTATCAGGTTCTGAGAGGTCAGCTATATGCTGGCCAGAGACTCCTCCTCACCTCCAAATGGCTCCATTAACAGATGCTAGGCACCTTGCCTCAAGCTATCTTGGTCACAAGAGCACTGAACTTGAACCCATGAGTCCAAAGTTGCTGCTGCTGCCCCAGGCTCCACTAATCAGGCCTCCAAGAACATGCCCCATACCCCCACCCTGATCCCCACCCACTCCTCCACCACTGCTGCCCTTCAGAACTCAGGCTCCACTGATCAGGCCTCTGAGCACATGCCCCATGCCCCCACTCTGACCCCTACCCACTCCACCACCGCTGCCCTTCAGGACTCAGGCTCTACTGATTAGGCCTCTGAGCACATGCCCTCACCCTGACCCCCACCCATTCCTCCACCACTGTCGCCCTTCAGGACTAAGCCTCTCCATATTTGGTGACTGGCAGGCAACTGCTTGAGGTGCCAACTTGCAGGCCTATGACTCAGGATGCAGCTCTGGCCACTGTCTGTGTGGTCCTAAAACCTGTTTTGGAGGTGAATTGTCACCAGGGTCGGAGAGCTGACATTGTGTCTTGGTGCAGGAGGCTGGTAGACAGAGCTCTAATCATGCACAGGGTGGCCACTCATGTCACCAGCCACCAGTATGCTACCAGAAAAGATCCACTGAGGTGACTCAGCCTGACTCTACTGTGGGGCCTGTAGGATGGCTGTGCCCGGCCACAGAGGACCAGAAGACTGACTGATGTCCAGCTTCTTGGGGACCCACACTCAGGGAAGAGCCCAGAAGGCCAACACCCCGGCCCAGTGGAGAGGTAGGCAGAGGCCCTCTTCATTGTTATTGTTTCCTTTCTGCTGAGTGGTGCCACCCTGGTGAGGCAGAGACAATATCCAATTTGCCTGGAAGCCTAGCTTAACACCCCCTTGCTCCTGGTAAAGATCGGCAGTTCAAGACCTCCACAGGGTCAATGCATCACTGTCAATGCCTCTGAGATCCTGCATCCCCATGATCCCTAATCTGTATCAGGCTATTCTAGCAGAGAATCCCTGAATGTGGCAGAAGCCACTCAAGCCCTAAACCTAGCCACATACCTACCAGAAGAGAAGGGAGAGCCCCTCCACACTTGCAAAGAGGTCAGAAAAAATGTTCTCCTCATGGGCAGACCTAAAGGATGAGTCACTCCCTAATTCAGATACAAAGCATATAGAGCTTTAAGACAGAAAAGGAGGAACCAATGAAGGGGCCACTGAAAATCAGGAGGGCTGATTAGTTTCTATGAATGGGAAAATAATGGTCTCAAAGGCAACAGCACCCAGTCTAGTCTGGCAATCCCAGGAAGCAACTTATCTAGGAAAAACTTCTCTATAAGATTTGTCACAGAGATATTTGATGGTCCCAAGGTTGCCAACACTGACTCAACAAGCTAGCAAAGCTTGCCTACAGCATGCATAGAACAATCCTAAACAGGGAGTAACATCAAAACAAAGGTCCTACCCATTTGAACATCTAGAAATGGACTTTACTGACAGTCAACCCAGCAAAGGACACCAATACTTGTTAGTTATAGTGTGCACCTTTTCAGATTGGGTAAAAGCCTTCCCAATCCACACAGAAAAGGCCCAGGAAGTATCTCACTTTCTGACCAGGGAGATTATGCCAGGCTTTGGAGTCCTAATGAGTATAGGGTCAGATAATGGACAAGACTTTATCAGCAAAGTGATCCAACAGGTGTCCAAGGCAGTGGAATTAAGTTGGAATTTGCACACATGTTACCACCCCCAGTCTTCAGGCTGAGTTGAATGAATGAATAGGACTTTAAAAACAACAATGGATAAGCATTGCCAAGAAGCAGGCCTCCCTTGGCCACAGATTATGCCATTTATACTGTTTAGGGTGCTGTGCACACCCTGAAAATGTAGATACTCCCCTTTAGATATTGTGTTTGGATGCCCACCTCCTCTACTCGCAAGGGACTCAGGGGTACTCCGAGAATATAGGCATACCTACTTCCAACAGTTTTTGAAGGACTTGGCTAACAGTGCACAGAGATTTGCCCAACAGCTAAATTTACCCTCCCTTCCAATAGTTTAGGGCCCCATACTACCTAGAGACCCTGGCTAGTTCCTTTAGAGGGGCACCTTATAATGATAATGTTGGGGCTTCTATTAGGACCATGTGTCCTAAATGTCCTATCCAGGTTCATCTGAACTAGAATGGAAGCAATGAAGCTACAGGTGATACACCAGGAGTACCAAACAATCTCTTTGAGATAAGATCATAAGGTATTATGAAGACAAAGAGGAAGGAATGAGGTAGAAAAGACACTTGCTAAATGCTGACTTATAGTAGATGCTGATTATTCCCATATCCAACCGCTTCTTCCTCACTGGAGAAAAAAAGTCCTAGACAAGTGCCCTCCACCACACACACACACACACACACACACACAGAGAGAGAGAGAGAGAGAGAGAGAGAGAGAGAGAGAAAGACAGCAGTGAGAAAGAGGAAATGGCTAAGACAAAATAGAGTTTGCCTTTGGCAATGATCTTGACAGCCTTATCACATAGCTAACTGCCACATATGCTTTTGTAAAGCTCCCACTTGCTTGCTCACCCCACACTGCTGCTATGGTATCTGGCCTGCTGCTATGGAATCCACCTTGCTGATAGAGTATAAAATGAAAGTACAGATTGAACTCAGAGCTGGAATTTCTTTGGGAGTGATCCCAGCTTTGGTCCCCAGGTAAATAAACTCCTCTCTTCCACTCCTAGTGGCATTGCAGTAATCATTGTAGAGAAATTACTGCTACAGTGGTGTTTGCCTCATATTTTTCCTCTGATTTGAGAAGGTTTTTGTGTTTATAAACTGTTATTATTGGTTTTTTAAAATATTTGCACAATGTCATGTGTTTGTGAGTATAGGACCCACTGAAATTTGGATACAGTATTTACAGGAATTGGTGCAACCAATTTGAGAAACTATTAAAATATACTAAAGCTTAGACACTGGGAGATTCAAAACTCATCAAAGCAGAAAGTTAGAAGCTACTAAGAGCTCAACACTAAAGGAGAATTATAACACATCCTCCAAAGCTCAGGGAATATTGTGGGAAATGGGAGTAGAAAGAATGTAAGAGTCACAGGATGGGAAGGTGTACTCTGAGACATTTTCCCCTCCACAGGGACTGACTGATGCATCTAAGAGCCCATAATGATTACCAATAACCCCACTGAGCAGGGGTTTCAGTGGAATGAAGGTTAGAGAAAAGGAACATAAGAGTTTAACTTGACTAATTTTCAATATGTTCATATAATAAAGTTCTCAATAAAAATTCAAAAAGAAAGAAAAGAATATTTTTAAGTTACTATATTTTACCAAAATGGTGATAACTAGAAGGGGACATCACTTCTGAATTCCTGGCCATGTACTGCATTTTGGCTGCAGTGCTGGCAATCTTGGAATTGGCTTTGAAAACTTATAGAGCTGCATAGTAACAATTCCTGGGGTTTCTTCTGTGTGTGCTGGACATCAGTGAAAGGTTTTTATACTACAAAAAGAATCCATGTTCTTTGTAAGAAATTCAAATAACTGTATATTTCTTTTATTTGGGATGAATCACCCTATGTCAAGGAATAATAGTTTCATGACCTCATTAGAGAGTTCACTTCCTAATCTCTTCATTCTTTTAAATGAAAAGTTGTGGATTTTCCTAAACAACCTTTCTATCTAACAGATCGATGCACTTAGACTTCTGTTTTAAAAGGCTATTGTCACTCTGGAGATGTGGTTAAAAGTGCTCAAGCATAAGGGTCTGGAAGTGTCTGGAGCTCTTTGAGTTAAATTCCATTTAATACCATGTAGAAAAGCTCTATGTGATCATGCATGTCTAACTCTGGTCTGCAGAAAGCAGAGACTAGACAGTTACGGGGTCTAGCTGAAAATAAAAGGAAAAAAAAAGGCAGTTCTGAGTTGAAGGAGAGACCCAGCCTCAAGGAAGTACAGGTTGGGTCATAGAAAAGGTCACCAGTGCTCTCTAGCACGTAACCTGCACATCTGCACACACACATGCGCATATTATGCCACGTATACTCACCTACACACAAACAAAAGGCTGCTATCTACCACCACTATTCAAATATATTCAAGTGGTATATTGAAACTGCAATATGTTTCTCATATTACAGAGTAGGAAGAATGGAAGCTTTAACAGTGAGTGTTCACTTCTGTGTGTTCAGATTACAGAATCAACAATCAAACTGCAAAGAGGTATTTCAGTTTCTGACAATATCATAACCAATTCATACCCAAGTGAAAAGAAGCCATTCTGAATTTTGATGTTTTCTGAATTATGACTTACTATTTTATATGTAGGTGCTTTATATTCAGATAGGAGTTAAACATCAAACAAAATAACTGATCTTGCCATTAATATAAGAATATTTCATATACTTGCAGCCCTTCATTTAGTTAAACTTCTAGCCTTACCAAGATACAATGGCTGTTCTCTGGCTTCCGCATAGGTAAAGGCACTTGCTTGCAAAGCCTACTGGCCCAGGTGCAATTCCCAAGCTGCCCATGTAAGCCAGATGCAAAAAATGGCAGAAATATCAGCATTCATTTGCCGGGGTAAGAGCCCCTGGAGCACTCATACATATGCACACACACACACACACACACACACACACACGCACACACACACACAAATAAAAGTTAACAAGAGAGATAGTTAACCATAAAGATTAGATAATAACCTAATGGGAGGGCCTCACAGCATAGTCAGATGTTATTCTCATCATCACAATGTCTAAGACAGTATCATGTGCTGGGATCATGAAGAGGGTCCATATTACCCCTGCCTGTGCCTGTTTGTACTGACTTTGCAGCGGGAATCCTAGATTCTGAAACCCTAATAAGTTAACTGGGAGGTTGCAGAAACTTTAAGAGGAGGAATATACTGGAAAGTTTGAGTCCACTGCATGTGTGCTTTTGAAGGGAACATTGCGACTCTGGCATCTTCCTCTTCTTACTTTCATCCCAGGAGGTAAGTGGCTTTGCCACCTGCTGTGATGTGATCTGCTACTTCACTCTAGGCCTCAAGACAATGGGGCCAACCAATCATGCGCTTACACCTCCAAAACTAGAAGCCCAAATAAGTCTTTTCTCTCATATATTGATTAGTTCAGGTATGTGTTATACTTATGCTAAGCTGACTAACACCGAAAATTGGTGTTGAGAGTAAAGACTATTCATTGCTTGACTATACATGAAATGAGATTTTTCAAGTGCTTGTAATTGATTTGTAGGAGGAATTTTTAAAAAAAAATAGAGGAACAATCTCAAAATGGCCAGAATTTATAAGCAGAGCTTAAGAGGTAATGTTTGTGAGGGCTCAAAATTCCAGGATGCTGATAGAAATAAGAACAATTAAATGATGTTGAAATTACAGATGTGAATGAAAACTCTATTGAAAATGAAACCAATGGTCATCTTCATTTGATTTTTTTTTTTTTTTTTTTTTTTTTTTTTTTTTTGGTTTTTCGAGGTAGGGTTTCACTCTAGCCCAGGCTGACCTGGAATTCACTAGGGAGTCTCAGGGTGGCCTCGAACTCACGGTGATCCTCCTACCTCTGCCTCCCGAGTGCTGGGATTAAAGGCGTGCGCCACCACGCCCTGCTCTTTTTTTTTTTTTTTTTTTTTGGTTTTTCGTTTCATTTGATTTTTGCAGAATAATGCAGTGATAAAATGCAACAGAGTAGGACAATACCATTTTATGGTAATGGTAATAGAGCTATTGACACTCCCAAGTAGAAAGAGTGAAAGGTCACACATCCCTAACCTGGTTTTTCATCAGTTTCCTCCTCTCTTTCCCCAGCTACAAGTGTTCCCGAGAAATGCTAGATTATCTAAGTAGTAGCTAGAAGAGGGATTCATTGATTCAGCTTCTATAAGATCACTATCCAGGATGGGGTGGGTCTTTATGATGATGCAGTCACCATGCTTCTGGAAGTCACCCCCTCACCCTACTCTATAAGTAACCCCTACCCCTGCTTTGTAAGTAACCCCTCACCTTGCTGAGCAAGTAACTCCTCACCCTGTTCTTTAAGTCACCTCTCACCTTGCTGATCAAGTAACTCCTCACCCTATTCTGTAAGCCACCTCTCCCCTTGCTGAGTAAGTCACCCTTCACCCTGCTCTGTAAGTCACCCCAACCCTGTTCCATAAATCATTCCTCTCCCTACTCTTAAGTCACCATTATAAACTCATTGGTTCACTGAGTTGGATTGGGTATGGCCTGCTTGGTGCTTTTGCTGTCATTTGAGTCCTCTGTGGAGTGAACAGACATGTGCTTGCATCACCCTAGGGAAAAAGATTCACACACGCTTTCTAATCTCCTATCCCTTCCTTTGGTAATAAGAATGCCATCATATCTTGGAAGCATTTTAAATTGGTTTTAATTCCTCACAGGAGTTCATGGCTGAGTTAGCCTTGAGTTTCAGGGAAACATTGGACTTCTGAGTAAGGCTAGAACAATGAAGTGTTTGAGGACTTTTAGAAATGGACAATGACTTTTGTGTTGTGAAATTGACATGAACCTTCAGGGTCCAGGAGCAGAATACAATAGTTTTATTAAGGTTTGGATATGAACACTCTCCCCAAAAGACTTATTGTTAAAGACTTGGTTCCACGCTGGCGGCACTATTGAGTGGGTATTGCGTTATGGGAACTCTAAGTTAATCATGAATTACTCCATTGAAGAACTCATAGTTGAAAGGGCTATTAATTAGAAAGTAGGGCCTAATTGGAGGAAGTAGCTGACTTACCAGTACCTTGATGAATACACATTGTCCCTGACTTCTCCTCTCACTGTCTCCACTTCCTGACTGCCATGAGGTAAAGAGCCTCCTCTGTTACCACGATGACATTTTACCTTGCTTCAGGCACAAAGCCATGGAGCCAGGTGACTATGGACTAAAATCTATGAAACCATGATCCAAAATTATAATTTTTCCTCTTAAAGTTCATTTGCATAGGTATTTTTTTTAATAGCAATGATAAATGAATAACACAAATTTGGAATGTCCCCAAAAGGTCCAGAATGAAAGGTCTGGTTCAGCTTGGCACTTGGGAGATACTGGAGACTTTAAGATGTTGGCCTTAATGAAAACTTACAGGTTATGGGGTGCAAACTCTTAAAGGGGATAAGAGGAGCCATGTTCCTTCCTCTTACTTGCTTCTTTGCAACATGGTTTTGCCACATACTATGGCTGTGATGTGATGACTCACAAAAGCAATGGAGCCAATTATGGGCAAAAACATCCAAATTTGGGTGCCAAATAAGCGTTTTCTCTACATAAATTCTCTGTATAAGTCAGATATTTGGTACTGTAATCCAATGATCACTAGCACAATAATATTTAATAATAGCTGTAATTTGTTGAGCATCTTCTGTTGGCCAGGCAGGACAACCATTTATGAGTTGCATTGTAAGGTGATCTACCATACCAGTCAGGATGATAGTGGCTCCTGTAAGTTTAATTGTGAAGTCTCAATGACTCACTATGATCCCCTCCTTCATTTCCCTTGGCATTTCATTGAATAGAATTTAGTCATGGAATCTTGTTCAGTTTTAAGGAAGTCCGAAAACGAAGCCAGGCTGTATGCCCTAGTCTGTCCACCCCCTCTGTGCTAGAGATTGAACCCAGGTCTCTGAACATGACAGGCAAGCACTACTTACTGCGCTAAGGTGCACTCTACCCCTGCTATCATGCTTACTCACAATATTCCCAATGGTCTTACTAACATCAATTCTTAGATTTTAGGGTAAAATTGAGGCAACAGGATGAGTAGATGGAAAAGTGAGAAAACTGATACACGAGACTGTCTGATATAAAGACAGCAAACTCTTTCCCTGTGCCCACTGGGCATAAGTGGTGAACAGTTTCCTTTTGGACGCTGTGCCCCATAAACAGAACCTGACAAATGCTCTTGGGACTCACGACCCAACATAGCAGCTTTTGTGTACATATCATAGATTATCAAGACCTTTTACATTATTGCATCCCTTTAATCAATTGCTTAAATGAGGAAACACAGAATGGATTTATTTAGTTCATAAAGTATAATTCACTTGTTTGTGAAAAAAACATAGAAAACAGAAATTTCTCTAACTCTTGTATATTAGTTATCTTTTTCCTCATTTTCTTAGTGGGCACTGACCTGTAACTCCCAGAACCAGCATGGGGCTATCATCCACAATGAGCTTTTGATCAGAGAGACCTACAAGGTTTCCTAAAAGACAGACAGATTTCTGTCAGAGTACTTGATGACCCACCAAAGGCTAGTGGTAAGACCCTACTGCTGAAGACACCGTATGCGATTGACATGCAAATTAGAATGGCATGGCTGGAAGCTGGAAGAGAGTCAGTCCCCAGACAGTCAGCGCGTCTAGTGCCAGAAGGTGCTACATGGGCGACTGGGGGAAAACTACCAATATCTGTCAAAGCAATGCATGGTCTAACCTACTTAGCAGAAAATAACTTGTTGTGATGCCCACACAAGTGCAGTGGTGGCACACAGCCATGGTGGGGAACCAACTGCTCTCAATTCTGCTAACTGATCCCCTCACTGGTATGGGACCCATAGCTGGAGCTGGGAAACAAGTCAGAACCATATCCAAACATAAGCCCACTCTCCAATATCAAGCTACCACCAATCATGGGCTACAAGAGGGCCTACACCTATTAAATTCTCTATAAAAAAAAAAGGGTTATGTCATTTGTCCTGATGCTAACTTACTCTCCTTTGGAGAATCTGCTTCTCTTTTTCAGATAGATGTAGATCCTAAGGAGAGAGCCACCCCATCATACCTCAAAAGGGCCCCAGCTGAAACTAAGAAAAATTGGAGAAACAAGCAAGGGGGCTGTTTTCCTGATGAACCGGATACCAGCACAATGGGGGAAGGAGATCAGCACAGAGAAAAATCAACTCCTACCAAATCAGAGAGCCAGAGCCTCAGAGGCCCCCAACACCTCATCACTGAAGCAGACCAAAACTGATCCCAACATGGCTCAGGGAAATTTTGCGGAAGAGGGGGTGGAAAGAATGTCAGAGCCACATGTTGGGTCATGATATGCAGAGACATTTAGCTTACCCATAACTGTGGGCTAACTCCACAATCCATGACCCATATACCTCAACAAGGACGGGCCTAGGGGAGAGGGTAGGTCATGGATGAGCCTAATAATGGTACCAAACTGACTGTATTTCCTGAATACAAAACTGACTAATAAAGGGAAAAAAAAGAAAAAACAAAAAACAACAACAACAACAAAAAAGAAATTTCTATGATGATATTTTCACTTTTGAAATGAATTTAATCTCAAGATATCCCTAGTAGTAATATTTAGTACTATTTAAGAGAGGATAGAGAATAAGGGTTAAATACCACACAACATTTTGTGTGTGTATGTGTGTGTGTGTGTGTGTGTGTATTTATACCCACCACACACAAACAAGCAATCAGCAATGCATTAAGATGAAGTAAAATGGATGTTCTTTTCTAATAACTATACTTGGTAAGTATTTCATTCCCAATGAAAAAATATATTTCATTTATGTATCTATATCAATATCTGAGAAGAATCCTGAGCTAGAAATATATTCACTGGACTATTTTGATACTTACAACCCTGCTTTAGGATTTAGGTGTTTTGATGTTTTATGATCTTGCTTTAGAACCAAGGGGTTTTGTAAATATTTGATCAGTCACAGTGATGTTATCAAACAGTACCTGTCCATAGACCCTGGAAATAGTGTGGATAAAGTCACAAGTTTGCAGAATACCTACATCAGCAAACTGGATTCACTGAGTTTGCCTGTTCCAAGTAAATGCAGGGACTCAATCACATTCTCTGCTGAACACTTTTGACAGCACCCTTTAAATGTCTAATGAAAGTGAAGCTGAGTGCAAGCATTTTCTACCTCCATTTGATGCTTACTGGTGAGTGAAAGCTGAGATGAGAAAGACATCATTTTCAGAAATACATTTTTAAAGCAAAAAGGCAATCATTACTATCATAAAGAAACTTTAATCTCTTTCTCTAACTGTAAAAACTGTTAAGTACACCATTTTATTTCTTTGAAGCAGAAAGAATATCAATCAATGATTATTTTGTCCAGGAAATCAACCAGAGAATAAGAATTTTTAAAAAATGTAATCCACTGAAGAATTATAGCTGTTTATTGCTTTAATGACTGATTGGTACAAACTTTAAATATGTATTTTGAAATAATTGCTTGCTAAATTCTCTCAACTGTCTTATTGATGTAAATTAACTATCTTAAATACCCTATGACTAGGATATGTTTGTCCCATAGTCTTTGGCATTTAGCCTTTCTATGCCCTCTATAGAGTGGAGAAGAAAGGTCAAACCTTAATGTTTAATTTATAGGTTTCCTGTTTACTGGTATTGGGCCAAGGCAATTTTAGACCCCAGGACATACATGTAGATTAGTAGAGTTCAATTGTGATACCAGAATTTTAAAAACTGGACTCATGGGCTGGAGAGATGGCTTAGCGGTTAAGCTCTTGCCTGTGAAGCCTAAGGACCCTGGTTCGAGGCTCAATTCTCCAGGACCCACGTGAGCCAGATGCACAAGGGGGCGCACACATCTGGAGTTCGTTTGCAGTGGCTGGAAGCCCTGGCATGCCCATTCTCTCTCTCTCTCTCTCTCTCTCTCTGACTCTTCTCTCTCTGTCACTCTCAAATAAATAAATAAAAATGAACAAAAAAATTTAAAAAAAAAACTGGACTCATGAACTTTCTATTCCTAAACAACATTTGGGTTCAGCCAAAATGACAAAGCTCATATCAGAAGTGTACATAGACAGTACCATATTACCAACATACAGATCCCTCTATACACATGAACCAGTATACACACACACACACACACACACACACACACACACACATATATATATATATATATATATATATATATATATATATATATATAGAGAGAGAGAGAGAGAGAGAGAGAGAGAGAGGAAATCACATAGAAATAGATACAACATGTATATACCACACACTTATGCATAGAAATTACACAATAATCATATTCACACATGTCCAAACACTAGATACACATAAACACACAAATTTCTACATAATTCACTTGTGAGTCTGAGATATAGAACATAGGCCAAATACTGTATTATTCTATTACTTTTTCTCCATCCTATTTAAAACAAAATTCTATGATGAGAATTTGGTTTGATATTACCAAACTCTATATCTACATGGGCAGACCATTGTAAAAATAATGAAGCCTCAGATTTGCACAACATTCTTTAATACAAAAAAAAGGATGCAAAGAAATATCATCTCATCTTTATCTCTGCCATTGTGCTCCACTTTTGGGCAAAGTAATTGAAAATTTATATAGTGCTTTCTTATAAAGTCATATGTAATCCTCACAGTAATATCCTGCACTGCCTATGGTACAAGTAAAGAGCCTAAGGTTCAGCAAGTTTAAATTCTTAACAAGGGGCCATAAGTAGAGAAAAAAATGTTAGTCTAAGTCAATGACATTCATTCTTTCTACATGATTTTTCCTGTCCATGTCACCTCTCCTGCAGAAAGCTGAGCTGTGGGTCATTGGATGACAGGTATGTGCTTTGAATTGCTTGAATGCTGGGTCCTCATGGATTTTCATTCTAGATATCACCACAGATATCCTGACAAGTTGCAGGAGGATAAAGTGATATACAAACACACAGACCTGTAGTTCCCAACCCCAGAGCAGACTCATGGGCATAGTGCTCTGTTATAGAAAAGCTGTAGGTCCTCTCTTAGAAGGTGATCCTATGTAGGGGGATCTGGAGTCTTGGAAATGACCAATCATCTACTTTATCAAGACAATCAACAGTGAAAGAAATGGGGATTTCAGGACTGAAACATATTGGCAGGTCAGTACAACTTTTAAATTGCCCTGCATAGTGCCAGGAATATATTGGCCCTTTAGATCATTTGCTATGCTACACATATCATACGTATGAAATTAGGTGACATTGAAAAATCAATTTCAAATGTCTTGCTACCAATATTTATCTTCAATAAGAGATAAAATTCTGTTTTTTTAAAGTTTTTTTTTCAAAATATTTATTTATTTATTTATTTGAGAGAGAAAGAGGCAGACAGACAGAGAGAGAGAATGGGTGCATCAGGGCCTATAGCCACTGCAAATGAAATCCAGATGCATGCACTACCATGTGCATCTGGCTTACATGGGTTCTGGGCAATTGAACCTGTGCCTTAACCTCTAAGCCACCTCTTCGGCCCTAAACATACTTATTTTTTAAATAACAGAAAAACAATTAAGTTTCATTATGGGTTTATCAAACACATTTTGTGTTTTGCTCCTCTTCTCCCTTCTTTCTCCTCCCACTTGTTTCCTTCCCCCACCATAGCCTTCTTTCCACGTTCCTACTGTATGTTTCCTTAGAATTCCCCCCACTTTCTCAACACCTTTTGTTCGTGTCTCTGGTGTCCTATCTTGATTCATAGTCTATACTCTCTCACACATTCACTTATTTACATATATATATACATATACATATATGTATATATATATGTGTATATATATATATATATATATAAGTTAGTATCTATGTATGAGAGAGAATGTATGTATTTGTCTTTCTGTGCTTGTATTAGTTCACTTAATATAATTTTTCCAGTTTTTTCATGAATTTTTAGGATTTCATTTTTCTTTACAGATGAGTAAAATTCCATGGTATATATGAACCACATTTTAATCTAATTATCAGGTGAGATGCATTCCATTTTCTAGCTATTGTGGATAGAACAGCAGAGAACATGGATGCAAGTTTCTTTGGTAGGATAAAGAATCCTTAGCATCTATGTCCAGGGGTGCTCTGGCTGGGTCATATGGTAGTTCTATTTTTAGCTTTTTGAGACACTTCCAGAATGGACATGCCAGGACCTACAGCCATTGCAAATGTACCACCTTGTGCATCTGGCTTATATGGGTACTAGGGAATTGAACTCAGGTCATCAGGTTTTACAAGCAAGTGCCTTTCACTATTGAGCCACCTCTGTAGCCCTATGTGTTTAATTTTTGTCATTCTTTATATATTTCAGATATTAGCCATCTTTCTGAGGAATATCTGCCAAAGATTTTCTCCCATTCTATA
Source organism: Dipus sagitta (assembly GCA_036346955.1). Taxonomy (NCBI): domain Eukaryota; kingdom Metazoa; phylum Chordata; class Mammalia; order Rodentia; family Dipodidae; genus Dipus; species Dipus sagitta. The sequence goes on from CM070788.1 coordinate 29,666,586, forward strand.
TAGACTTCTGTCCATGATGCTGATGTTCTCCTTTGTTGTCCTAATTCTTTTTATTTTAATGTAGCCCCATGTGTTGGTTCTTGGGACTGTTTCCTGTGCTATTAGAGTCCTATTCTGAAAGTTTTACATATACCTTTAACTTCCAATGAGTTACCTATGTTTTCCTCTAGTAGTTTAAGGATTTCTGGTCTTAAATTAAACCTTTGATCCATTTTGAATTGTTCTTTGTGCATGGTGAGAGATGTGGAGCTAATTTCATTCTTCTGCAGGTAGCTATCCAGTTTTTCCAGCACCATTTGTTGAATAGGTTTTTTTTTTTTCAGTGTGATTTTGATGTCTTGTCAAAAATTAGGTGACCATACTGTGTGGATTTATTTCTGGATCCTGTATTCTATTCCATTGGTCTACATTTCTGTTTTGTGCCAATACCATGCTGTCTTTGTCACTGTGCCTGTATAATACAATTTTAGATCAGAAATTGTAATACTTCTAGCAGTGTTCTTCCTGCTTAGGTTTACTTTGATTATTCATGGTCTTTTGTGCTTTCATATGAGTTATTGGATTATTTGTTCTAGTTCTGTAAAGGAAGTTACTGGAACTTTGATGGGAAGGAACTGCACTGAATCTGGAGATTGCTATTGGTAATCTAGCCAAATATTGATTCTGTCAATCCAGGAACATGGGAGGTCTCTCCAACATTTGGTATCACCTCATGCTTCTTTTCTCAGTGTTTCTGGTTTTCTTTGTAGAGGTTGTTCACATCCTTGGTGAGGTTAAGTCCTAGGTACTTAATGTTGGAAGAGCTATTATGAGTGAGACATTATTCCTTGTTTTCTAGCAAGTTCATTGTTGGAATGAAAGAATGCTACTGATTTTGTATGTTGACTTGGTATCCTGAAAGATTGCTAAAAGTGTTTATTAAATATAAGAGGTTTTTGATAGAACCTGTAGGGTCACTTAAGTTATATCATCTATGAAGAGGAATAATTTAATTTCTTCCTTTCCAAGTTTTAACCTCTTAATACATAAATTTTCTTGTCTTATAGCTGTAGTTAAAACTTTGAGCACTTTATCAAATAAGAATGGAGATAATGAACAGCCCTTATCTTTAAGTTTAGAATACATTGCCTTTATTATTTTGTGGTATGTTCCATCTATTCCTATTTTCTCCAGAACTTTAATCATGGAGGATGTTGAACTTTGTCAAATGCCTTCTCTGTATCAATAGGTATGATCATATTATTTCTATCAGTTTACTTATATATTGAATTTTGTTTGTTGATTTACATATGTTGAACCAACCTTGCATCACTGGGGCGAAACCTACTTGGTTATAATGTATTGTCATGTTAACATGTTCTTGAATTCGGTTAGCAATAAAATAATTGAGAATTTTTACATCCATGTTCATATAGCAAATGGTCCATATCCATATATGCAATTCTAGGTGAGGAAAACTGATTCACGTGTATTTATTTCCTAAATTTCTTTGTCATCACCCCATTCCCTTTAAGAGGCTGGACTCCCTCTCATTGTGAAGTGCCTTTATTTACATCACTGTAAAAGTAACTTACTCAAATTCCAGTCCTGTCATCTTGTGAACATTCATCTTTATAGAGTATATTTGGATTAGGGACTTTACTTGGCATCTGATTTCTACACATTCAAATGCTCATATTGAGATTAATATCATATCAAGATGAATATATTGATAATTGATTTAAAATAGTCATGTTCAATAGCTAGAAATAATATATGAATAAAAATAACAAAATAGCCGGGCATAGTAGCACACGCCTTTAATCCCAGCACTAGGGAGGCAGAGGTAAGAGGATCGCCATGAGTTCGAGGCCACCCTGAGACTCCATAGTGAATTACAGGTCAGCCTGGGCTAGAGTGAGACCCTACCTCGAAAAAGAAAATAACAAAACATCCTATATATTGTATACATTTTATTTGATTCATTTAAAAATAAATGTTCTGTTTGGGATGTCAAATTTAACTATCATGCTTTTTATTGCTTACTAATTGGGTATTGTTGTGGTCTGAATGTTAAGTGTCCCCATAGTTGTGTGTGTTTGAATACTTAGTCCAAGCTAGAGGCACGATTGGGGAAGATTTGGGCGCCTTTAGGAGGCAGAGTCTTCCTGCTCTCTGCTTTCTGGCTGTGCTGCAATGTGACCAGCTGCCTTCTGCTCCTGCTGCTATTCTTTCCCTGCCATGATGGAAGGTAACCCCTCAGAACTGTAAGCTAGAGTAAACCCTTTCCTTCCTTAAGTTGTTTCTGGTCAGGTATTCTGTCACAGAAACAAGGAACTAATAATCTTAAGGAAGGGGACTGGGAAGATGGCTCAGTTGTTAAAGGTGCTTGCTAGGAAAGCCTGCTAGTGTGGGTTCAATTCTCAAGTTACTTACATAAAGTGGGTGCAAAAAGTGGTACAAGGGTTCATTTGCAGTGGCAAGAGGACCCTGGCATGTCCATACACACTTGTGCAAATAAGAAATTTTCTAAAAGAATCTAGGTAAGAAATTTTCTGAGCAATGACTATACATTTGAGTAGTTGTCACAATAGCCATGTAATATTTAAAATAAAGAAGAACAGAAGAAAATAGAGTGCATTTTTCTTACGGTAGAATTTTTTAAGGCTCTAGGTTAAGAGCCACTCTCCAAGGTATCAATATTCAGATCACATATGGAGCTAAGTGGGTGAAGAGTTCAAGGCCAGAGATCAAATTACGAATGCAAAATGTTCCTTCTCCACAGGGGTGAAGGATTAGCAAAAGACTTTAATTTCTCACACTGCTCCCCACTAAGACTTTACACACCTTAGCTTCCTGTTTGTTTTGTGTTGTTTTGACTTGGTTTGGTTTTTGGAGACAGGGTCTCACTCTGTAGCCAAGCTGGTTCTAAGTTGTGACAAATGAGGCTTAATTATCACACAGACTTTCCTAAGGAGTCCAGGTCACACTCAATGCTGTTTATCCAAAGCTTACAAAATATGCTGTCTGGTCATGCTTATCTCTGCCTTCTCTGTTTAAGTCTGTTTAGATAGATGGAAGTTACCAGATGGAGGGAGTGTTGAGCAGAATCAGAATGTGAAGCAGAAGCCCAGAGAAGTAGCCATGTGGAAGCTCTATAACCCTTGGCCTGGATCTAAGCACAATTCAGTAAACATGATCTGTGGCAATGCTATAAATAGCTAGGTCAACTTTTTTCATCCTAGCACTTTACAAGAGGAACATGCTTTTCCTTACAGTGCTGGGGATTGAACTCATGAATTTGCAGGCATTAGTCAAGTAATCTACCATTGAGCTGAATCCCCAGAGTTTTTTAAAAACTTTTTTTAAATGCATACCTCTTTTTAAATAATTTTTTGTTTATTTTCATTTATTTATTTGAGAGCGACAGACAGAGAGAGAAAGAGGCAGACAGAGGGAGAGAATGGGCATGCCAGGGCATCCAGCCACTGCAAACAAACTCCAGATGCATGTGCCCCCTTGTGCATCTGGCTAATGTTGGACCTGGGGAATTGAGCCTCGAACCGGGGTCCTCAGGCTCCACAGGCAAGAGCTTAACCTCTAAGCCATCTCTCCAGCCCTCTTTTTTGATCTTTGAAATAGGCTGGTCTCAATTTCCCAATTCTCTTTTCCTCTGCCCCCTGAGTGTTGGGATAACACGTTTATTCTATCACCCCCAGCCTAGATGAGCACTTAAAAATTAATTTATTTTGGTAAATATGTAAAATAATGGCTTTCTTTGTAACATTTTTATACAGCTGAAACTTGGACAGGCTGACTTCAGAATGTATTCATGATTACACTGACCAGCTTTGCAAGAGTTTATGCCAGAATAGAGAATAAAAGGAAATAAACTCCTGCAAATGCTATGCTTCTCAAACCTACACTGAAGACATCCTCAACCACTATTCAGGCACTAGGTGTTCTTAAGACAAGATTCATATTTGAATGGAACCAATAAGAATTTTAAGAATTGTCAAACCCATAAATATAAGTGGTGGTTACAATTAGAAGGGAAATTTTTCATTATCTGGCAAAACCTTTCAGAGCAAGTTTGCACCATTCCAACAAAGAAAAGGATAGATGATGCCAAACAAAAGGGTCCCTGAAGAGGAAAAAGCAAGAAAGTAGAAGAGCGGAGAGTATACTGAGGAGAGACACAGAGTAAATGAGCTGAGCAGGAAGGAGGCACCAGCACTGAGGTGTCCATGATGGCAGGAAGGGGGAGAAGCAGCAGGTGACATCGCAGCTCCTGGCTCCGGCTGTGTTGAGCTCTCTTGAGGATGTCACAGGGGGAAAAGGGGGCAAATTCATGTCCAGCAGCATAGTCAGGGAAAATTTGGGCATAATGGGAATATCTGGGATTAGCATTGCCCAACACAGCCTTCACAAACCAGAAGCAGTACTTGAACTCTTGAAACGTGACAAGCAAAACTGAGCTGAACTTGTAATTGTATTTAAGTTTAATTAATTTAAGTGTTAATAGCCACATGTGACTAGTTACTCCGGCTTTGGGCAGCAAAGTCTATATTGTTTCAAGTACAAAGTGATTTGGAGGACTTCTGTAAAAATGTATGCTCCATAACCCCCTCACTTTTTTAAAACCCTAACCCTTCCTAAAAGAGTTAAATTTTCATACAAACATATCAGGGATATTCATATACACAGAAAAAGGCCATGTAAAGATGTGGGAAGGAGGTGCCATCTGCAACCCAAGAAGAAAAATTTCGCCCAGTATAAACCAAATCGTTTCACACCTTTCCTTGGATTTCTCAGCCTCTCAAACTTGAAGAAAATAAATTGTTGTTACATAAGTTACTCAATCTGTGGTATTTTGGTTCTGACAACCATAGCAAATTAGAACCCTAAGGTAGTTAACACAACTCAATATACCCATTTTTTTAAGATTTGATATGATTCAAATAAGTAATTTTAGGATCTAAAGATTGTTCCTCCTCATCCTCTTTCTAATAATACTATTATGTGACCAATCTTTCCAAATTGAGAACTCACAATCAAAACCAATTGGTAGGCTGGAGAGATGGTTTAGTGGCTAAGGCATTTGCCTAAAAAGCCTAAGGACCTATGTTCAATTGCCCAGTGCCCATATCAGCCAGATGTGCAAGGGGAGCATGTGTCTAGAGTTTGTTTGCATTGGCTAGAGGCCCTGGCACGTCCATTCTCTCCCTCTCTCTCAAATAAATAAATAAACCAATTGGTAAGGCTCTGAATTATGTACTAGAAAATTCACAAGAAGAAACAAATTATAAACCACAGCTATCTGCTGCTAAGAATTTTTATATATGATACATAATTAAAATTCCAAAATCCATATTAATGACAGTTAAATGGCAGCTCCCTGTGCAGGATGACAAGGTTTAAAATGTGACTCTCCATGAAAGATTGAAGGGACATATTTGGTTACTAGGTTCTGGTTTGGTGCTATAAAGGTCAGCATTCTTAAATAGGGAATTTACATAGTATCTCAATGCTGTGAGAGCTGCATATATTATCTATGCAACAGCCAACTCCTTCGATGATCTCTGCTAGTACATAGGGAAAGTATGGGGAGGCATGCCAAGCCCTCTTCATTTGTCTTGTCAACAAAGTATGTGTCATGTTTTATCCCATATTTTTTCTCAAAATAAATATTTCCATATGTATATTTTGTTTTCTGTGATATGTTAGGCATTGCATGACCTGTAGTAGTGCTTCAAATCCTGAAGATCTTGAACACTATCATAAGACAGAGTGTTTTGCTAAAATGTGAGGAATTTCATAAACAAGACTAATGCTACCTGCTCCAATAGAAATTTTCTATACATTAGAATAAATGTCACGTTATTTAGTAGCAGCCAATAAATAGACAAATTTTACATATAGACTCAAAACTTAAACTTATTTACAGGAATCCAAAAGTCTAAGTGGAAAGCTATTCCATATTATATCACATAATGGATTGATATCTCTAATTGTGGGGATTTTTCATCGACTCTCCTCCAAGATAAAGCATGAAGCTCACACCTCCTGTATATTGTTTACAATGTAGAATCATTTCAACTGGGAAAGTCTTTAGCTCTTTGGAGCTTGACTGAGTCTTTTTCTTGCATTCAAGTTTAACCATATGACACCTAATACACTCTGAATTAGTTACTAAGCAACTCTTGTAAATAACCAATGAGTTATTAAGGAATTTTAACCTTTCCAAATATCATTTTAGCAATGTAGTAGGTTAAAGAGGAGAAATGTGAATATAGAAAATTTGACTAATGGGAAAGTGTGTGTGTGTGTGTGTGTGTGTGTGAGAGAGAGAGAGAGAGAGAGAGAGAGACAGAGAGAGAGACAGAGACAGACAGAGACATAAAGCAGATAGATGTGGCCTCCTTATTTCTTGAAGCTGTATAATTTCCTTACTTTTACAAAGGCTTTGTTTTAGTGAGGGACAAATTTAGGAATTATAAATTGAAGATGAAGGATTCTACTTGTTGATAGGTTTAATAATCCAAAGAAAAGGTTATTATTTAATATGAAATCACAGAATCTATTTTGTAATTTTTTATTTCAAAAATTAAAGTTTTATCATTTCTTCTAATTTTTCTTTGTTGTCTTAAACTTTCATTGTGTATATTCATTATACATGCTACTGTATTTATAAGGATATGTTCATCCAGGTATATATTGTCCCTTAAGGTTCCCATACTATCACACACCCTATTCTTCCCTTTCTTACCCCTCTGTCTTATTAACCCCCTCTTTAGTTCCCTAAGTTTCACTTCTATTTCCATGTCATATAACATATTTTTTTGCTTGTGTGTGTGTAATTTGTGTTTAGTGTGTGGTGTATGCACATGTATATACCTATGCAGTGTCCCTTGCTCTAATCTGTGGTGGGTTGCACTTGTTTGTGGTAGCAGGAATGGACTACCAGGTATTGGTTCTATCACTCTTCCACCAATTCTCTTACTGAGCCAAGAGCTTGATGCTTTTACATGGGTCTCTGCTTCCCTATGGGGCTGAGGTTGCAGACACACAAGGCCACACCAAGCTGTTATGTGGGTCCTGGGGTCAAACTTGAAGCAGTGTCTCAGGTTTCCTTAGGCCCTCATGTTTGCACAGAGAGTGTTCTTTGCTGAGCCAGACTAACATAAATGATTTTATGTATCTGTATAAAATCTAGGAGTCAGAAATGAGAGAAAATATATGATATTTGTCTTTCTGAGACTGGCATAATTTATTTAATATGATGATCTCTTGTTGCATCCATTTTCCTGCAAACAATGTAACTTCATTCTTCTTTATGTCTGAAAAAAATAGCATTATATGTATCATGTTTTGTTATACATTTTTCTAGTTTTGAACACCTTAGGTGGCTCCATAACTTCGTATACATAGTGTGAATAGTGCTATAATAAGCATTAATGTCCAAGTAGCCTTGTGATACAATGACTTGGAATCCTTTGGGTAAATACCCAGGAGTAATATAGCTAGGTCATACGGTAGATCTATTTTCACTATTTTGAGAGACTGATTACCATAGTGGTTATACTAGTTTACTTTCCCACTAGAAAGATTATCTTTTGTCAATATCTTTGCCAACATTTGTTATTTTTTTAATTTCTGATATTTTGATGCCTTCCTTGCCTGTTTGTATTGCTTCTGTTTGCTTCTCTTGTTTTGGTGCCCTAGATATGACTTCCCCAATATTGAATAAGTGTCCAGAAAATAGATGCCTTTGTCTTTTTCCTGATTTTATAGAAATATTTTGATTTTTTCACTCATTTAGTATGATGTTGGCAATATGTTTGTCTATCTCAATTATTATGTTGAGATATATTCTTTCTACTATAGTATCTTCAGCGGTATTATCATGAACACGTGTTGGTTTTTGTCACAAGTTTTTATGTCCATTGAAATGATCATGTGATTGTGTCAAGAGCACAATTATGTGACAGTGACACATTACATTTATTCATTGGTGTATGTTGAATCATCCTTGCATCTGTGGAATAAAGTCAGCTGGGAGGGTCACAAGCCATAGCATAGCTGCTGACTGGGTTTTCAGTAACAGACAGGGATTTGCTCCAATGGAGCAGCTCTCAAGTCAAATCAAAGAGCAGTTGGTTGCCCCCATAGCAGTCAATCCACTATTGTGAGTGGACTCACCTTGCCTGGTTGGTAAATTGGATAACTTTCAGGGTCCACTGCTAATTAAGACAGTTGATGAATTCTCTCCCAGCAGCCTGCATAAAACTTTCCAGCCAGCCAGCAGAGAAGAGGTTCCTAGCTCAGCTCCAGGCTGATTTCTAGTGTCCTACAATTGGAATAAGTAGTGTCTTCAGCAGCAGAATCTTCCCATCTAGTTCTGATGGGAAAACCAAGAGCACTGGCAATAGCTTTCCTGACCAACAACCCACTGGGGGGTATTCAATACCTGACACTGGGATTTTCTAATAACTACCTATGGCTTCTGGGCACAGCATTATCTAGCCCCACAGGGTACTTATGCCCAAATTCTCTTATTGTTTAAATTATGTTTTTAAATTAACTAATAGGAAGCATTGTCCTATATGGTTTTTTTTTCATATCTCTTTTAGTTTTGGTTAATACTCCTCATTGTTTCCAGATGCATGTGCAGTTTGTATATCTGGTTTTATGCAGGTACCGGGCAATTGAACCTGGGCCACCAGGCTTTGCAAGAAAACAGCTTGCCTGCTGAGCCATCTCCTCAGCACTTCTGCTGACTCTTATTCTAACTTACATACTAATCTAAAAATTCAAAGCTAGGATCCACATATGGGAGAAAACATGTGGTGTTTGACTTTCTGAGCCTGGGTTGCATCACTTAGTATAATCTTCTCCAGATCCATCCATTTTCCTGTAAATTTCAAAATTTCATCTTTATCACAATTGAATAAAACTCCATTTGCATATATACACCACATCTTCATTAAACAGTCATCTGCTGATGGGCATCTAGACTGATTACATTTCTTGGCTATTGTGACTAAATCAACAATAAACATAGATATGCAACTATCTCTATATTATCTCTATAATAAAGTGTTGAGTCCTTAGGGCATATACCTAGGAATGGTATAACTATAGTTTTATTTTAGCTTCTGAGAAACCTCCACACTAATTTCCATAATGGCTAAACTAGGTTATACTCCCACCCACTGTGAATAAGGCTCTCTGTTTTATTATACTCTCACCAGAATTTGTTGATTTTTTTTTATTGATGATAGCCATTCTAACCAGAATGAAATGGAATATCAAAGTAATTTTAATTTTTCTGATGGCTAAGGATTTTGAACAATAAAAAGTATTTTTGAACTTTCTTCTTTTGAAAATTCTCTAAGTTCTATAGCCCATTTTCAAAATTATTATTATATTTATTTATTTATTTATTTGAGAGAGAGAGAGAAAGAGAGAGGGAAGAAAAGAGAGAGAGAGAGGTGAGAGAGAATGGGTGCTCCAGGACCTTTAGCCACTGCAAACGACCTCCAGATGCATGTGCCACCTTGCACATCTAGCTTTTTATGAGTACTGGGGAATCAAACCCAGGTCTTCAGGCTTTTCAGGCAAGCACTTTAAAGTGCTGAGCTATCTCTCTAGCCCCTATTGCCCAATTTTTGATCAGGTTGTTTGACTTCTTATTGTTATTCCTTTTAAAGTTCTTTGTATGTCTTAAATATTAATCATTTGTCAGATTTATAGGTGTCAAAGATTTTTCTCCATTTTCTAAGCTGCTTCTTTGCTCAGTTAAGTGTTTTTTAAAATATATTTTATTTATTTATTTGAGAGAGAGAATGGGCACTCCAGAGCCTCCAGCCATGGCGAATGAACTCCAGATGCATTCACTCCCTTGTGCATCTGGCTTACGTGGGTGCTGGAAAGTTGAACCAGGATCCTTTGGCTTTGCAGGTAAATACCTTAACCTCTAAGCCATCTCTCCAGCCCAGTTAAGTGTTTTTTGCTGTACAAAAGCTTTTTAATTTTACATGGTCTCCATTGTTGGTTATTGGTCTTATTTCCTGAGTTTTGTGCATATGTTTAAAATTGCCATGTCTGCTTGGTAGATTATTCCCTTAATCCATATCAAGTCACCATATCAATTACTTTCTCGTTGCTAGGACAACCAACCAGAAGCAGCATATAGAAGGAAATGGGTTTCATTTGCCTTAAAGAAAGCAGAAGGAGAGAACTGGATGTGGATCCAGACTACAACACCTTAAGGCCTGGCTTCAGTGACACACTTCCTTTAGCAAGGCTCCACCTCCTAAAGGTTCCACAACCTTCCCAAACAATTGTTGCTATAGGTACTAGGGAACTAAACTCAGGTTTTTAGGCTTTGCAAGCAATAGCCTTAACTGCTGAGCCACCTTTCCAGCCCCTTCCTGGGACTTTAATATTGCTCATATTTCTTTCTGTGCCAAAATTCACCTACTTTTTTCATCTTTCTCTTCTGCATTTTGGTCTCCTTTATTGTAGACTTAAATAACAGCAATGGAGGGCTGGAGAGATGGCTCAGCAGTTAAGGTGCTTGCCTGCAAAGCCTAACAACCTGAGTTCAATTCCCCAGTACCCACATAAAGCCAGATGCATAAGGTGGTGCACGTATCTGGAGTTTGTTTGCAGTTGCTAGAGGCCCTGTTGTACCCATTCTCTCTGTGTGTCTCTCTTTATCTCTCTCTTTCTTTCTCTCTCTCTCTCCTTGGAAATAAACAAATTCAGTAGAAAAATAAAGGCCCTTCAACAAGTAGCACTGGAAAAACTGGATATCCACTCACACAAGAATGAAATTAAATCCATATCTTTCATCTTGTACAAGTACTAATTTATAGTGGATCAAAGACCTTAATCTAAAACCTGAAACACTGAAGTTGCCATAAGTCAAAATAGAAAACATGCTTCAAGATATAGGCATAAGGCAATAACATTCTGAACAGAACTCCAATGCTACAAAAAATCCCCCCCCCAAAATTGACAAATGGGACTGCATTAATTAAGAAGGTTTTGCACAGCAAAAGAAACTATCAACAAAGAGAACAGATAGCCTACAGAATGGGAGAAAATCTTTGCCAACTGTACTGCAGACAGGGGGCTAATAACCAACATTTTCAAAGAACTGCAAGAATCAAACAACAAAAATATAAAACTACTAATCACCAAGTGGGCTAATGAAACAAGCAGACAATTCACAAAAGAAGTAACACAAGCGGCCAATAAAAATTTTAAAATGTGTTCAACATTCCTAGCCATCAGAGAAATGCAAATCTAAACAACTCTAAGAGTCTATCTCACCTCAGTCAGAATGATTATATTATCATCAAGAAAACACAATACAAAATGTCTCCAGCTACGTTATTTCCTCTTTGGATTGCTTTGCCTATTCATGATCTTTTGTCCCTTCATATGAGTTGTAAAAATGCAGGTGAGGGTGCAGGGAAATAGGAACTCTTATTCACTGCTGGTGGAAGTGTAAACTGGTACAGCCACTATGGAAATCAGTGTGGAAGTATCTCCAAAAGTTAGAAATAAAACTCCCATACAACCTAGCTATACCACTCCTGGGCATATATTCTAAGGGCTCTACTGTCTATTGCTTCTCTGTTTATAATAGCTAAGAAATGGAACCAGTCTAGGTGCCTATCACTAAATGCACAGATAATGAAAGTATGGTACATATACAAAACAGAATTCTGTTCAGCAGTACAGAAAAAGATGAACATAGAAGGACATATGTTGAGAAGTGACCCAAACTCAGAAAGACCAAAACCATATGTTCTGTCTTATATACAGATCCTAGCTTATAATACCTATGTGTGTATATACATATATAGGGTGGCAAATGTGGGTAAAATCCATAAAAGTAGAATGGTGACCAAGAGCAAGTATGATGAGATGAATAGGACGAGGGGGAAGGGAAGGGCGAAAAGACATATGTGACATGTGAAAAGAAGAGGGAGGATAATGGGGGGGGGGAAGTTGGGGAGAGAAGAAGCCTACAGAGAGGAGGGGGAATGAGAATCAACTAAAACAAATTGTACTTGAAAATTCCAGAATTAATGATGCTTAAATCATTGTATGCTGACTAAAAAAAGTAAAGCCTTAAAAATGTGATTCATTAGAAATGTAAAGGGTTCTTCAATATAAATTTGTTTTGAAAAATATTCCTTCCACCTGTGAATATCTTCTGTAAGAGTTATAAATATATATGATCAAATCATATGAAATTGCCATTTTTGTAGATCAAACACTCGAATGCTATCAGTTTCATATCTTTTAATTTTATATGTTCCAGTACATTTCAATAAATAACTTATTAGATTTAGATTTTTAAAACTATTTAGTTATTGTCCCTGGTAAATGGTATGGACTATGAATTCACAGTCCGGTACTTCAACAAGGTTCTCCCTTTATTTGTTACATGTTTCTTTTTAAAAATAGTTTATTTATTTATTTTATTAAGACACACACACACACACAGAGAGAGAGAGAGAGAGAGAGAGAGAGAGAGAAAGACAGAGAGAGAGAGAGAGAGAGAGAGAGAGAGAGGATAGAAAGGCAGATAGAGAGAGAATGGGCATACCAGGGTCTCTAACCACTGCAAATGAACTCCAGATGCATGTGCCACCTGGTGCATCTGGCTTATGTAGATACTGGAGAATCAAACCTAGTTCCTTAGGCTTTGCATGTGAGTGCCTTAATCACTAAGCCATCCCTCCAGCCCTGTTACATGATTCTTAGTGGACTTGTGGACATAAAAATACTACCACCCTCATAGAGATGTTGTGTGAACAAAATTAGATTGCTTACATCATATATAACATAGTCTCTGTCATCCATCAAATGCCCCCAGTGGTAGTTTTATGAAGTAGTACCCATCTTATCTATGAAGGAAAGACACATGCCAGAACCTCCAGTGGAGGCCAGAAACTGTAGATAGCACTGGACCTATGTGTTGTGTGTTTCCTGAAATCTCTGTGTGTAGCATTGCTACACAGCAACAGAACTTTCTGACCTTCTGTGTTTGATGCTCTGGTGCCTATTTGCTTGTGTTCCAGGACCATTATTAGGTAACAGGGGTTACTAGAATACAAGCACTGTGATATCACAAGAGTGGATCTGATATCTGAGATAGCTATTAAGTGACTCATAGGTCACATACATAGCATGGACATGCTGGAAAAAGGGTGATTCACATCTAAGACGGGACAGGACAGAGTCAGATGGTATGAGATTTCTCCACACTACTCAGGATTATGCACTACTTAAAACTTATGAATTGTTTATTTTTTATTTATTTAATTTATTTTTATTAGTTCTGGACATACTTAGTATGTAAACAGCACATGCTGGTACCATCCTTTCCCTTATCCCCTGCCTCTTTTCCAAAGGGGCCCTCCTGGTTAGGGATGCAGGTCATCCCCATGGGGATTGTGGGTCATGCATTGTGGGGACAGCAGTCAGTTATGGGGAAGAGGCAATGTTTCTGTGCATAATGTCTCAACTTGTGGCTCTAACAATCTTTTCACCCTCTCTTCTGCAAAACTCCTTGAGCTGTGTTGGGTTCATTTTAAGTCTACTTCAATGATGGACTCGTTAGGGGCCTCTGGATCTCTGGTTTGGTAGGTGTTGAGTGTTCTCAATGTCTATCTTCTTCACCCTTGTGCTGATACCAGGTTCACCAAGAAAGCAGCACTGTTGTTCAATTCCTCTGTGGTTTCAGCTGGGGCTGAGGTGAAGTGCAATGGGTTGTTTATCTCCTCAGGTCCAGCTCCTGTCTGAAAAAGATAATCAGCTTCTCCAATGGACAGTCAAGTCAGCACAGGTTAAATGAGATAACCATAATTAATTTAGAGAGAATTTAAAGGGTGTAGACCCTCTTATAGCCCAAGATTAATGGGAGCTTGATATTGGAAAGCAAAATCATTGTCTGTATGATTCTGACTTGTTTCCCAGTTCCAGATATGGGTTCCACTCCATTGCATGGATATGTTAGCCAATCCAAGAGCAGTTGGTTACCCACCATGGCTGTGTGTCACTACTGCACTTTTGTGAGCATCACCTCAGGTTGTTTGGTTCTGAGTAGCTTAGACCTCCAGCTTGGTCAAACATTGGCCACTTTCCCCCTGCAGCTCATGTATCACTTTCTAGCACTAGATGGGCTAACCATCTGGACACTGGGTCTCTTCCAGATTCTAGCCAGGTCTTTCCATGTTCTGTGCCAACAGCGTATGGTGTCTTCAGCAGTAGGGTCTTACCATTAACCTCTGGTGGGTAATCAAGTGCTCTGACAGAAGTCTGTCTTGTTTTGGGAGACCTTGTAGGTCTTTCTGATCAATAGCTCATTGTGGGTTTTAATCACATCTTGGTACTGGGAGTTCCAGGACAGCACCAAAGGAAAAGAAAAAGAAAGAAAGAAAGAAAGAAAGAAAGAAAGAAAGAAAGAAAGAAAGAAAGAAAGAAAGAAAGAAAAAAGAAACAGGAGACATTTAAGGTAAGTCTTCATCTCACCCTTCAGGGCTCTTCGATTCAGGTGCTCCCCCTAAGGTCCTATTGAGGGTCCAACCTTTTAGCCTATCTTCCAGGATATAGGTTTCTATGGTACCAGTTCAATTTGGATTCAGTTTTGTGCCCCCCCCCGACTTTCCCCTCCTCACAAGTCCTATTCTTCCTATTGTCCAGGCCTCCAGATGCCTATCAGGTATGTCAGCAACTCGGGCTGCTCCAGGTTAGGAACCACAAATGAGTGAGACCATGCAATGATTGCCTTTCTGTGATTCTGTGAGTTAGCTGAGTATGATCTGTTCCGAGTTTGACCATTTCATTGTGTCATTTTTTTTCTTACTGCTGAGTAGAATTTCATTGTTTTGAAACTTTCCGTTTAGTATTTTTGGACTATGCTCAACAATCACTGAAACTGTAGAAAATGAAACAATATAGGGGAATTACTGCACACATTTCTTCTCACTTGCAAATACTGCTGACTGCCACCTGTGTTAAAAATTGCCAATTTATAGTCTTTCCTGTCCTATTTCTTGTTTTTAATTTCTTTTTTCAATTTTTTTCTGATTTATTTATTTATTAGAGACACAGAGAGAGAGAGTGAGAATGGGAGCGCCAGGGCCTCTAGCCACTGTAAACCAACTCCAGATGCATGCACCACCGTGAGCATCTGGCTTTCATGG
The DNA here is from genome assembly GCA_036346955.1 of Dipus sagitta. Lineage (NCBI taxonomy): Eukaryota > Metazoa > Chordata > Mammalia > Rodentia > Dipodidae > Dipus > Dipus sagitta. Next base: position 29,681,798 of record CM070788.1, read on the forward strand.
GACCTGGAGAATTGAACCTGGGTCCTTAGGCTTTGCAGGCAAGTGCCTTAACTACTAAGCAATCTCTCCAGCCTGGGCTAGAGTGAGACCCTACCTAGGAAGACAAATTTTATATATATATATTATCCTCTCTGGGTGCCTTCCCATAGCCTGCACACAATGGCAAAGAACTCTGAGTTCATCCCAGAGGAGGAAAGAACCTGGAATAGGAACTAGGAAGAGATGATAAGGAGTCCTTGCCTTCCCATGGCAATCTTTATAGTATCCCGGTGGGACATAGGGCAAGGGCAAGTAGAGATAAAAGACCCATCCTAACAATGGGTACCCTAATTTTCCATGCTCACACAGTATTTTGATTGCCCCTCATTTGGAGGTACAAAATCAGGAATGGGGAATAGGAATTCCTCAACTCTCCTATGTTTCTCCAGAAACAATTTGTATAGGATGAACCCATTAATGATTAAATGAAAGAGTCTGTATAGTTGCCACTCACCAAAATAAGCCTGGTGACTAGACTGTCTCACTCTTTCCTCCCTCTAATTATCAAATACATGCTCAGTAAAAATTTAAAATTCACAGTATACATCTGTATCCACCAAACCACGAAAGAATTCTAGGAGAATTTTCAATTAATATTAAGACAACATTAGGATAACGTGGTTTTCTCTACTTAGATAGCCAATTGAGATAACACAAAAAGTTGGTGGAATAATAAATTGGGATTTATTCTATTCTAATTATGTTTGTTCAAAATAAAAACTTAAAACTGCATGATACAAGTAGGTTGTACCTTCAATGCCTATTTAAGTTAATGTATTTCATTAAGTTAGGAACATAGAGGGAGCATTATTTTCAAATTTTTAAATTCATTCAGAGTATCTAAAAATCCTTATATCAATTATATTTTCAATTTTTAAGGCTTTTCTTTTTAAAAATGTTTTATTCATTTGAGAGAGAGAAAGGGTGAAAGGGGCAGAGAGAGAAAGAGAGAGAGAGGGAGAGGGAAAGAGAGCATGCCAGGGCCTTTAGCCACTGCAAATGAACTCCAGACACATGCGCCACCTTGTGAATCTGGCTTTATGTGAGTACTGGGGAATCAAACTCAGATCCTTAGGCTTTTCAGGCAAGTGCCTTAACTGCTAAGCCATCTCTCCAGCCCTCTTAATGCTTTCCTTAAAGAAGTTATAAATACCATGTTGTTGTGTGTCTTTTCTGGGGAAGACATGAATAAATATCTATTCACTCCAAATAGAGCAATGATTACAGGCCAGGGAAATAAGTCCACCAAATCCAGCAGGGTGAACCAGTGAATTTACTGGAATTACTTAAAGGGGTACTGGTGAGGCGTTACTTACAGGAGCATGGGGATGACTAGTAGGCAGCTGTATCACTAAAAGGTCCACTGTCCAGCATGGGTGAAAACTTACCAAAGCTGCATCCTTGGGTTCTCTGCAGACTCACAAATCACAGCTTAGCCTCTGGCCAGAAACTCTTACTGCTTATATAACCTTGAGGAGGTGCCTTGTGACTCTTACATATTTCAAGAACTTTCTCAGCCTTCTAAGTGCCATTAACTTCCTGGGTCTTAGAGCAACCTTCCTCCTTTCTCTAGGACAGAATATTTCTGTTTGGAGGAAATGACTATACAATACAAGCAAATAAGGTTTGTTTTTAAAAGGCCCTTCTAAAGGTCATTGCAATCACATCAATATTCAAACTATTAAAAAACCTGTAATCTTATAGCTTCTATTGTGAACATTTATTAGTACTTCTGACACTACAGTAATTTTATATGTCTAAATTGTCTTAAAAAGAAAAAAACAGTGCTATGAGTTCACTGTTGGCACAAGGAGGCTCTGTGTTGTCAGTCAGCTGCTCTCAGTTCACCATCCATGTGATAAGCCTCACCTCTCATAAGCCTTGCCTCTTCTCACTGATCCTGGTAAGTGCAGCATCCCAGCAACTAGGCTCCATCTCAACCCTCCAGTCACCAAGACCTCAGAGTCCCTGCAACATGGCTATACCTCCATCTACCAATGGCTGTGAGGTTAGTGCCCCTTCTGGGCTCCACCATGCCTGCTCATAAATCAGTTCTAATTTTCTAAGGCTGAAATGCATCCTGCTACAGCTCTTAGAATTGCTCCCTGGACTATTGGAAAACAGAAGCAAGCATGGAGACTGGAGAAGGATTTTTGTTGTTGTTGTTGTTATTGGTTTTCTGATTGGTTTGTATGTATTTGTACATTTTAATTACATTTATATATATACAGTGGCCTCTATTTTGGTTTTGTCTTTGTCTTTAACATTTTAGTAGTTTGGTTTTTCAGGTGGGTGGTTTTTATAACAACTTGTAATTTTGTACATTAATTTTAACCAATTATTTTAACTGACACCACACGCACAGACCTCCATATCTGTCCTTCACTTTTCTATACCTAAAGAAATTTTCTCTGCTACATGTCTACATCTAAAATAGCTCTACTCCTGCCTTATACCTTCAACCCATGTGCCTTCTACTCTCATACTATTGCACCCCTTTCCTTTATACGCACTCCTTCATTTCACTATTTAAATGCTGGTACCTTGTGCTCTCAAAGTTCTATGAACAATGTTCTCTCCAAACAGCAGCCCAACACTGCTGTCTCTGATATATAACAGAGTCAGAAGTGCCTGAAAAAGGGTCTCTTAACAACTAAGCAAATCCAGAATTTCTGATAAATAAGGAGTAAGCATTCCCATGACTCCCTCCTTAATGGATGTAGGAAATACAATTCCTAGTAAGGTAGTCTTTAGAAGAACTCACTGAATATAAAACATACAACCAAATAAAAGTTGGGAAAGGTGGAAGTTAAATTTGGAAGACATATCTATTCAAATAGATGTATAAAACACAATAAATAGACAAATAGTATGAAACAACAACCCACTATGACTTACACCCAACTTCCTAACTCCCTTATAATGAAAGCCCCAAACCACTGAGATTGGTGAAATGACAGAGAAAGAACTCAAGAGTTCTACTTTGTTTTTGTTCATTTTTTATTTATTTATTTGAGAGTAACAGACAGAGTGAGAAAGGCAGATAGAGACAGAGAGAGAATGGGCACACCAGGGCCTCCAGCCACTGCAAATGAACTCCAGACACGTGCGCCCCTTGTGTATCTGGCTAACGTGGGTCCTGGGGACCGGGGTCCTTAGGCTTCACAGGCAAGCGCTTAACTGCTAAGCCATCTCTCCAGCCCCAAGAGTCCTACTTTTAAGAAGGCTCATAAGTGGGTGAATAAACTAAGGGAATCTATTCAAGACGCTGATGAAAGACTCCAAAGTTAATGATGCAATGAGTAAATTGGAGGAGAAATTCCAAAATATGATAAAGTAAGGAAGGTAACTGAAAGACTGAAAATAAACCAAGCAGGAATTTAGGAAGTAAAATAAATAATCAATCAAATGAAACACATTTCTGAGAGCATCAGCAGCAGACAGACCATGCAGAAGAATGAACTTCAAGGGTGGAGGACAAAGTTGAGACAATAAACACATATAACCTACCTAAACTAAATCTCTGAATTCATATAATTTACCTAAGCTAAATCCAGAAGACATGAATAATTTAAACAGACCCATAATGAGCAATGAGATTGAAGCATTAATTAAAAGCTTCCTTGCATATAAAAACCTAGGACCAGAGCTGGAGAGATGGCAAAGTAGTTAGGTACATTTTCTACACAAACATGAAGGCCTGAGGGGGCCTGAGACTGTCTGAGTTCAAATCTATAGATCCCAAGTAAAATCATTTGACATGGCCAGAAGTGCTTGTAACTCCAGTCCCACAGGGAAGCAAAGGCCAGGGAATCAAGCACAGAAATAGTAAAGAAAGGGACTCTGGCTCAAAAATAAGACCAGGTGGGAGGGATATGGAGTGGGACACCAACATTCCACTCCAGCCACTGCAGTCAAGCAGCCCCACCAAAGGCAAGCTTTTGGGGCATAGCAAGGGTACATAAACCTTACACACGCACGTACGCGCACGCACACACACACACACACACACACACACATGCACACACGCAGGCACAGAAAAGCAACAACCCAGGGCTAAATGAATTCACCACAGAAGTCTATCAAATGTTTAAGGCAGACCAAATGCTAACACTCCCCAAAATATTCCAAAATGTAGAATGAAAAAAACACTGCCAAATTCATTCTATGAAGCCAACATTATCCTTATAGTAAAACCAACAGGAGAATGACACAACAACAAAAAAGAAAACTACAGACCAATTTCCTTAATGAATGTATATGTACAAGTTCTCAACAAAATACTTATAAATCAAATTCAAGAACACATTAAGATTATATGTCATGACTAAATTTGGATTTTATCTCAGGGACTAAAGATTGATTTAACACAAGCAAATCAATATAATTCACCATACAAACTTAAGGACATAAATCTCATGATCATCCCTATTTGCAGATGACATGACTCCATATTTAAGAGACCCTAAAGACTCTAGCAGAAAACTCATAGGATTAGTAAACACTTTGAATAAATTTATAAGATATAAAATTAACATATAAAATCACTAGCTTTCATATATACCAGTGATAAACTTGTTGAGAAAAATATTAGCAAAAATATCCCATTCACAATAGCTCCCCCCAAAATAAAACATCTAGGAATAATCTTTACCCAAATAGAGCAATAATTAAAGGCCAGAGAAACAAATCTACCCAAATCCAGCAGAATGAGCCAGTGAATCAACAAGGATATGAAAGACCTCTACAGTGAAAACTTTGGCACTAAAAGAAGAAATTTTTAAATAATATGCTAGATGACAGAAAAACCTTCCATGCTTCTGGGCTGGCAGAATGAATGCTGTGAAAATGGCCATATTACCATATTACCAAAGGAAATCTAGATTCACTGCAATTTCCATCAAAGTTCCAATAATATTCTTCACATAACTAGCACAAAAAATCCAAAAATTCATATGGGAACACAAAATACAGTGCAAATATAGCTAAAGTAATCTTAAATTGAAAGAACGGTGCTAGAGCTACCATGGCAGCTGACCTCAAATTATACTAGAATCATACTGATAAAAACAGCATGGTACTGGCACAAAACAGACATACACATCAATGGAATGGAATAGAATAGAAATAAACCTACACATTTTCCACAATGACATCAAAAAGCACTCACTGGAAAAATACAGCCTAAGGCCAGGAGAGATGGCTCCATGATTAAAAGCACTTATTTGCAAAATCTTCTAGCTTGAGGTCAATTCCCCAGATACCCACATAAAGCTGAATGGGCATTTATTTGCAATGACAAGAGACCCTGACACATGTGTATGCACATGTGCGCATGCATACACACATATATACACATGTAATGCTGATGTGCATGTGCAAATAAAATTTAATTTTTTAAAGAAGACAGCCTATCCAACACATAATGTTGGCAAAACTGGACATCCAGTTTAAAATTAGATCTACATCTCTCTTCTTGCAAACAAAATCAATTTGAAATGGATCAAAGACCTTAGTTTAAAACCTAAAAAGCTGAAACTGCCAAAGTAAAATATAGAGAATATATTTTAAGTTATAAGTATAGGCAAGAACTTTTGAACATTACTTCAATAACACAGGAAATCATCCTAAGAATCAACAAATGGGACTATATGAAATTAAGTTCCTGCACATCAAGGGAAACTATCAATAGAACACACTACAGAATAGGAGAAAAGGCTTCAACAGCTATTCCTCAGATGGGGAGGAGGGCTAATATCTAGAACATGTAAAGAACTGCAATAATTAAACACATACACACACACATACACAAACTGCTAAGCAATAAATGGGCTCAGGAAATAAATGGACAGTTCTCATGAGAAGAAACACTAATGGCCAACAAATATATATTTTTTTAATATTCAACATGTTTGGTCATAAGGAAAATGCAAATTAAAACCACTTTGAAATTTCATTTCATCCTAGTCAGAATGGATATGACCAAGAAAACAAATGACAGCAAATGGTGGTGGGTGTGAGGGCAAAGAGAAACCCCTGTTCACTACTGATGGTAGTGCAAGCCAGTACAGAAATATGTAAATCAAGGTGGAGATTTCTCACAATAATCAAGAAAAGATCTACCCTATGACCCAGATACACCACTCCTGGGCATATACCATATATCCTGCCACAGAGATACTCACACATCCATGTTTATTGCTGCTCTATATAGCAAGGAAGTGGAACCAGCCTAGATGTCCATTATCAGAAGAATGAATAATAAAAATGTGGATATAGACACAATGAAAAACTTTACTGAACTGCAAACAAAAATGAACTTATGAAATTTGTAGGAAAATGAATGGATCTGGAAGGCATTATATTAAGTGAGGTGATGCAGATTGAGAAAGGCAAATGACATGTTCTCTCATATGCAGATCCTCACTTTTTAATGTTTGTACATATGCAAATAAGGGGTGAGAGAGTGATAGAGATGTGAGACTAGACAAAAGAGCACTAGAGGGGAACAAGAAGGGGGAGAAGAGGAAGGTAGGGGCAAAAGGACAAAAAGTCCAAAAGCAGAAAGCAGGCTGCTGTGGGAAGAGCATGAGAGTTGAAGGAAGAAGGAAAGAAGAGGAGAGGAAGGAATAACCAAATCAAACTTTGTTTGAAAAAAATACCATCAGGCTGGAGGGATGGCTTAGCGGTTAAGGTGTTTGCCTGCAAAGCCAAAGGACCCAGATTCTATTGCACCGGACCCACGTTAGCCAGATGCACAATGGGGTGTACAGGTCTGGAGTTCATTTACAATGGCTGGAAGCCCTGGCGCACCCATTCTGTCTCTCTCTCTCTTTCTCTGTCAAATAAATAAATAAAAATAATTTTAAAATGCCATGATGAAGCTCAATTATTCATATGCTAATACAATTTTAAAAGAAAAAAGAAAAATCTGATATGTTAGTATTCTGTTACTATAACAGGATACCTAAGATAATAAAGTTATAAAGAAAAGGTTTATTTTGACTTTCAGTTTTGAAAGTTTCAGTCTATGATCAGTTGGCACATCACTTTGGGGCAAGGGTGAGTCAGCATCTCATGTGGTTGGTGAGTCAGCATCTCTCACATGGTAAGTCAGCATCTCATGTGGTGAGTGAGCATCTCATGGTGGAGCACAGGGTGGAGCAAAACATAATACAAGGGGCTCAGTTCCCATAACTCCCTTCAAGGACCTGCTTCCATTGATATAAGGACCTCTCATTAGTACTGATGCAGGATTGCTTTCTGTGTAGTTAGAGCTCTCATGCCAGTAGTTCCCAAGTCTCAGATTCTTATTCACATTAACACAAAAAAATTGAGAACACGAACTCAGAAGAAAGTAAATTATGAAATATATTTTAGGAAGATTTAGGATTAAGAGGGAAAGCAAGCAGGAAAGACCAGGCCAAAAGAGGGGAGACAGAGATGATCCCCCTTTCATAGAGAGCTAAGAGAGAGGTAAAAAAGGGTAAGATGCTCACACACCTGTTTCAGGCCTATTTATAGGAATCAGACATCCAATTAGAATGAGCCTCATCATCAGTCGTAGGTGTGTAAGAAAGGAACCTGATTGACTGAGCAGGGGGCTGACTAAGAAAGAGCCAGCCCATGGGTGTTAAGTGGAGGAAGAAGCAGGAAGTTGTAACTGTATTGATGCTTGCAGCCATCTTGGATGAGCCTGGACCTGATGTGAGTTCTAGTCTTGCCACAGCAGGCAAGGTGGCATCCATATTTTTGCGGACCAGTCCCCAGCTAACTGCCTATCACACAAAAGCTCTCTTGCACCTAATCTATATAAGTACCACCTCTCAAAAGTTCAACTGCCTTCCTATAGCACACAAAGCCTTTTTTAAAAAATGTTATTGACAACTTCTATACTTACAGACAATAAATCATGATACTTCTCTCCTCTCTCCCACTCTCCCCTTCACAACTCCACTCTCCATCATATTCCCTCTCTCTCTCCATTAGTCTCCCTTTTATTTTGATGTCATTGTTGGGCCTTATCCAACATCTGTAATCTTACAGCTTCTATTATGTTTGTTAGTGCTTTTGACACTTCAAAAAATTAAATATCATGGGAATTAATCACATATTCAATTTTCAGATAGGAACTGATCAGTGCTAGATAAATCCATGATAAAAATCTACCTGATTGCACGAGAACCAACTAATGTTACCCTGAGCACCAAGGCATCTGGTCCATGCTTCCTGGCAGGCACAAGCTGGGGGTCACTGCCCAGGTATGTAAGCCTGTGTGGCATCAGCACTCTCCTGAGTGTAGCAGAGCCTACCATCCCCACAGGAACAAGCCAGACTGAGTATGAGTAATGACTAGAAGACATTCCTGGGCTAGTGTCTCTGCCGACATAAGATTCATGAAGAGGGAGAGATAGAAGCCACCACAAGCTGTCACCTTTCTCAGGTCTCCTCCATGGAAGCATACTAATGGAGTCAGGTGAATCATGTGACTTGTTCAATAGCAGGCATTGTCCCTCTGCCAGTCTTCCTGTGGGAGCACAGTCAATATTAATTGACTGAGTGAATGAACTGACATGAGGTATGTAGTAGGTGATGCTGAAAGATCTGCCCAGATGGTCATATGGCCCTCCTGGCATGCCAACAATAGAATCTCTGGAAGTTATTACTTTTCTTAGCTGGTGTCCAAGGCTATGTCTTTGCAATTGACAGTGCTTCTGTTGTGAAAAAAATTACAGTATGTTCTCTGTCAACATTTGTTTTCATTTGGCATTAAACAGGACTACAAAAGCAGTTCCTTCACATAGTACTTCAGGTAGAAAAACAACAAAAAAAGTAACTTTAAGAACTATCTTACTGTATTTTCCAATTCATTCAATTTAATTTTCAAAAACTGTAACATTTAATTTCATATTAATTTTGTATAGCATAATGTTTGTTTAAATTATTTCCTTGCAATGACAAGCATGACGGGAAAAAATACCACTGACACTTGCTCAACAGCAGATGAGAGCAGAAGTGAATGGGCATACCAGAGAGCCCCTGACTACAGTTTAGTGCCCGGCTCAGTCAGCAGGCTGTGTATAGGGAACAAGATCTATAAAATGCAGCTGACAGGTTAAAAGGAGGTGGATGAAGATGGCTTTTCTAGTATTCCATGCTTTCTAGGCCTGGCTGGTGAAAAAGAGCACCATTTTCTCCCACTTTCACATGGTCTCTGTGGAGGTTCCCAGGTTGGCCCCTCTAATGCCACTTTGCTCTGGGGAATGAATAACTATTCCAGGCTGTCACTTGTTATCTTCCTCCAGCCCTAGAGAATCCTGAATTTCCCTCTAGTTTCTTAAGGACAGGACACAGATAATCCTAGAGTAATCTTGCCACCCCCATATGACTCATACCTATGTGTCTGCTGGTCCAGTAAACTCGGAATTCAGACTGCTGCCAACACAGCCACTCCCAAGGCCTCTTGATCAAGAGCTGCTTAAACTTCTCAGGAGTCCATCTTTTGGTTTCTCAATGCTCAACACATTCCAGAGTTTTCTAATTCATTCTATATAGGCCACCTTCACAAAAGTTTGTGGTAACGGAGGTAGATCCTACCCCATATTAGGGAACTCAAAAGGGTCATGGTTCTCTCAAGAATATGATATCAGCCTGGCATGGTGGCGCACGCCTTTAATCCCAGCACTCGGGAGGCAGAGGTAGGAGGATCGCTGTGAGTTCAAGGCCACCCTGAGACTACATAGTGAATTCCAGGTCAGCCTGGGCTAGAGTGAGACCCTACCTCATAAAACCAGGAAAAAAAGAATATGTTATCATTGATAATGGAAGCAGGTGGAAGTGGGTCCAACAGAAGGAAATATGGCTACCAAAGTGTTTGAGTCCATCAGTAAGGTTGGCCGGCTTTAGCTATCCATGTGGTGACCTCTGCTTTATACAATGTGACTACTGGGTACAGAACTGTCATATTTGACTAATGATTCAGAGTATAGGACATTGTACTAGGGGAAAGGACTCACTTTCTCATCCCTTGGGTGTAGAGGCTAATTATCTTTAATTGCCATTCTCAGCAGGGTCATCACTGGTAGCAAAGATTTGCAGAACGTCAGTATCACACTACACATCCTGTCAGCCCACTTCTTCAAACCTACAGTGGCATTGGAGAGGACCATGATGAGTGGGTGCTGCTGTCCATCACCACGGAGACCTTCAAGTCAGCAGTGGCTCACTTTGACTCTAGACTGTTCACCTGGTCAAACAGCACTGGTCTCTAGGCAGGTGAGTAATGACCTCACAGAGCAACCCAGCATCCTTCAAGCTTATCCTGGATGATGTGTCCTTGATGCATTTGACAATTGGGAAGACATCCACAGAAACTGTTGAAGCCAAACAGGCGGCTTAGCAGGAAGCAGAATGCCAGATTTGTGGTGGAAAAAGCGGAGCAGCAGCAGGCAGCCATCGTTTCTGCCACAAGCGACTCCAAGGCAGCTGAGTTGATGGCCACCTCACTTGCCACTCCAGGTGCTGGCCTCATTGAGCTATGTGTACTGGAAGCTGCTGAGAACATAAGGTACCAGCTTTCTCCCTCCCAGAACATCGCCTTCCTGCCGCCAGGGCACTCTACACTCCTCTTGCTGTCCCAGCAAGGCCTACCCTGCCTGCACCTTCTCTAGTCAACTCACCAACAACCCCGTGATTCTGAACACCACGGTCTGTCTGTCCCCACCCTAGAAATCACTGCAAAATTTAATGGTTGGCTCAAAGTTATGAAATTATAAGTATAATCTCATATGTCCAATTATCAAATGAAACTGTCATTGTTCCCACGTCCATCTAGTTTTCTGGTCCTTTCTCTACACAAATTTGCCAATTGCATACTCAGACTGGCCTTGGTTCCTTCAGGACCTGCTGGCACTCCAGCCTAGGTTCTGGCAATTGGTAAGATAAAGCAAGCAGTGTGCATGATGGAAAGGTAGCACACAGCTGGCAGCCCAAGCAGACCTGTAGTTCCCATTCTGTCATTCACTGAAGATTTGAGGACAATGGCACATGCAGCAGAATCAAGAAGGCAGCCCTCAGTTTTTCTAGCCATTCCTCTAAGAGGCAGCTGGGGAAGGTCAGAGAAGAAGTGGTCTGTCTTAACCATAAGGCTGACTCTCTCTAACTATGGCCAGTGGAAGCAGATGTGTGTGAACAGGGTACAGGATGAAGACTCTGCCCCAGCTGAGATAGGCAGGCTTGACTTTTCTGTCCCCCAGAGTCCTAAAACTGGGGTGGACGTGGATAGTACAAGAGGTCTGGACTGATATGTGAGTTCTGTTGAAGACTTCCTGTGCATTCCACACCTTAGTCTTGTCAAATACCCAGTAGGATTCCAACTTGAAGGCTTGCTTAAGCACACCAGCCATAGACTTGTACACCCATCCTCCCTTGATCTTTCACTGGCTGCCACCCTTCCTGAGGGCTGTGTGCAGTGCCCCAAAGAGACTTTCCTGGGAAGAAAACAAACGTGTAAACTGCTGTCAATAAATGACACCTAGATCTTTAAAAAATATGTCATCATAAAATTTCCTCCCATATTCATAGGCCTCTCTCCCTCCTTACATGTCTGGTTTGGTTGAGAGCTCATATGTCTGATGTAGTTCACATTGTCCTTTGTGGACTCTGCCGGTGAAGGTGTCTATTCCACCACAGCACCCATTCTGTTGACACTTAGTGAGAATGAAACAAGAAGAGTCTCCTGTAACATGTTAACTAATTTCTCTATCATGCTTCTGGTACAGAGCAAAGACCATTACTACCTTTAAACAAATACAAACATTTGACAAGTGAGAGCACATCTGGAATTTGAATTGTTTTTTAATAGTCAACTTTAACACAGGTTTGCCTGTCAGGTAAATTCTGCTAACCTTTGGAAGAGTCCTTGAAATTCACCTAGAAGTAATAACCATGGTCATAAAGGAAAACTGTAGCTTTTGTTTACTTTTTTTCCCATTCTGTATTTGCCTCATTCTATAGTCCTAGCTGGCCTGGAACTCATGAAAATCCTGCTCTATCTTGCAAGTACTGGAATTACAGACATGAGCCAGCATACTTGGTGAAAACTTCTTTTTTATTAGATTTATTATTTATTTATTTATTTATTAGAGACAGAGAGAATGGGAGAAAGATACAGAGAGAGAGTAAGCATGGGCCCACCAGGGCCTCTAGCCACTGCAAACAAAGTCCAGACACAAGTTCCACCATGTGTATCTGGTTTACATGGGATATGGAGAATCAAACCTGGGTCCTTAGGCTTCACAGGCATGTGCCTTAAGTGCTAAGCCATCTCTCCAGCCCCAGAGAAAACTTTTAATGAGAAGCAGCACCAGTGCTCAGAGGTGGTACTTGGCCAGCAATTCCTAGAGTTACTTCTTGAGTAGTTATATTCTTTTTTTTCTGATTTTTATTTATTGATTTATTACAAAGAGGGAGAAAGAAGAAGAAGAGAGAGAGAATAGACATGCCAGGGCCTCTAGCCACTGCAAACAAACTCCAGACATGTGCACCACATTGTGCATTTGGCTTACATGGGATCTGAAGAATCGAACCTGGGCCCTTAGGTTTTGTAGGCAAGCACCACTAAACCATCTCTCCAGTCCATTCTTCTTGGTTTTTATTCTTCACACAGAATCCCTCAAATGTCTTTCCATGAGGAAGCCTAATGGGCAAATGTCCCATTCTCCTCTTCTAACACTGTACACAAAAACTCACATGGAAGTCTGTTTGCACAAATTAACAGAAGACAATGGATTTCAGAGAAAAGAAAAAGAGCTTCCTTCAAGTATTAAAGCATAGGAAGATTACAGAAGTCCCCAATCTTACCAGGCTGATGACAGAATTCCCCAAATGTCATTTTCAATTTTTGAGACCTACTGAGAGCTTTTGTCTCTTTCCTATCAAGACCTGCTGTCATTGTTGGCATGAACCACTGCCATGTGGTTGGTTGGTTGTCTCCCATGGGCAGAATCATTCCCACATGGTCCACACTGCCCTACTCTTCCTCTACAGAGATGCCTGGCCTGGCCCATTTACCTTGCTTCCAGAGCCTGATGTCTTGATTCTTGGCCAGCTCCCCTGGATCCAGTGACCTTTGTGTACACCTGTTCTGGGAAAAGCACTCAAGTGGACAGGACTCCCTGGTAGCAAGTGATAGGTAATTTGGCCTAACTAACAAAGAAGAAGAACTTGCAGGACCAGTATGCAGCATGAGTGTAAGAGTATCCTAGAAGCCAGGGACCTCCTCCATTAGGACTCAAACCCTCTGCCCCTGTCACTTCCCCTCTGGTTCCTTCCTTCCATCTATGAACATTTTCCATCATGTACTCAGGATACAGTCATTTACAAGATCATATCTACATGGATTTCTGAGGAAAACGTCTCCATCTCTCTCAGTTTTAGTGGTGAGCAAAAGGTTCTGGGGATTTTGTCCCATATGTATGAGCTCCTCTTCATCCGCTTCCACTGTGGGAAAGGGGCAGCGGTGCCTCCATGGACATGGAAGTTTATGGGCAGTACAAACAGCACTGTCTTCCAAAGGCACAGTGCCCATTGTAACGTCAATATGGGTGGCATGACAAAAGTTTTCCTGACTTAGAGAGGATCTGCAGACAACCATATAAATTAACTACTATTTAAAGTTATACTGCCAAGAGAAGAACCCGCCCAGTTGATGCCAATGACCATTTGTATTGTGAGGAGCTATGCTCAAGGGATAAGCCACTGTATCATTAAGCACTCTTTGTCTTGACTTGGGAAAAATGAGGAAACTTAGGTAAGGCTATTTAGTGAAAGTCAGAGATATCTGGGATCTGAATACTCTTCCAATACTCAATTTTATTTACTTTGCTAAATATTTCCTGGAACATCATTTTATCCTTTGAAGAGTCCTTGAAGATGGCATAGAAAAATAACTAGTTGTTGATAGAAATATCAAATGCTGGTCTTTAGGATGGTATGTGAGAGGTTAGAGGTGGCTCTGTATGAGAAACTCTGTGGTTCATCAGCTCAGTCCTGGCTTCTGACCTCTGTCCTCTGGTGTTAGAGCAATAGGGCCTCTTACAGTCCTCTTGACTGGTCAGAGGATTTCAGGTTTCAGGCTATTTCTCACTTTATACCTTTACAGTTAAGTGACATAGTATATAACTGAAGCAAGTATGGAATTCTAATTATACCAAATTTCATACTTACAATGAAAAGATCAAACACCATTTCTCTAGAAATACACAAGTTTTATTACCAAAAAATTTTTGAGATAGGGTTTCCTTTATCCTGGCTGGCCTAGAACCTATAATATTATTTAGGATAGTCTTGAACTCCAGATTCTCCTGTCTCTACCACCCATGTTCAGGTATTACTGGTGAATGTCACAATACCAGGTTTATGTGGTATTTGGGATCATATCCAGGTTTCAAGTATGTTAGGTAAGCACTCTGTCAACTGAGCAATGTACATTTCCAGCCCCCTATAATCAATTTTTAATTATACAATGAATACCTTCAATAAAATCTTCGGCTTCATTTTTTTCATTCTACAGTGTATTCTCTAATAACTCTTAATTAGGGAATCTTTTTTAAGGACTTGCACACGTGAAGAGTTTTGCTTTCATATTTGAATGAATGTTTATTTGCATATAAATTACAGACTTGCAGCTCCATTCACTCTCCTATTTGAAGAAGATGTTCTAGTTCCTTTGTGTTCAGTAATGCTGTTGCCCAGTGAGGCCAGCATCAGTATGATTCTAATTCCTTTGTAAGCAATCTGATTCTCATTTTTGTGCCTAGCATTTTAGGATTCTCCATATAGGCTTGACATAAACATAGAATGTCTAGAACTTCTTTTAATAGATATTGCTATCTTTAGACTTGCTCCTTGGGAGCTCTTCTAACTGTAGGAGTCATGTTCTTCTTCAGCCTTTTTGAAAACAAAAGTTAGATATGATGCATTTCTTGATATGATCTTTTGAGTCACTATTTATTCTTCTATTCATCTCTACTTGTTTTTATTTCAAAAGTTATATTTATTTCATTTCCTTGGCTAACATTTTTCATAATCTCTCATCCTAGTTTTTTGAATTGATATTTTTCCTTATCTTCCTGATAAGGGAAAATTAACTTACTATTTTACACTACTTCCACTGGTATAAGTTCTCTCATTTTTCTAGTCTCTGACTTTTTTTGAGAACATCATCTTTTTATGGTATTGGTGTACCTCAGCTTTAAACACTGTTCTTATCTTTTTTATCAGTTTGTTTTGGTAGCTGATCTTTTTGAAATTTCTGTAAACTGTTCATAAATCTTAAGGTAGAGAGGCCCTGTCTCCAGTGAGTAATAGAGAAGCAAGCCCTGCCACTCTGAAGTAGAGTTGTTCAAGATTTCTTGGGGCATTGTGAATACTTGAACAATGGCCTTGTCACTTCATCTCAGGACACTCACTGCTCTGGGAGAGATGAATGTGTCTGGTGTGTGTCTGAGAGGAAGGGTCAATCTGTCTGTTCCACTCTGATGCCCTTGCTAATTGCCTCTGACCCCTTCTCTGCCTCCCACTTCCAGCCTTCTCTGGCAAAAGATGCTTTTGGTGCTGCTCTGGTGTGTTGTGAGAATTGATTTTCTCATTTCATCTTCACTCTTGAGTCTTCCAGGTTCTTTTGTCAGTTTTGTATCAAGTAAAAGATCACATTCATTTTGTGTGTATTTTACATTTTACATTTCTACTGTCATACTACCCTGCCAGAACATACCTGATCTCATCTAACATAATATGACTGGAATAAAGAGTTTAGATGGAAGTACCCTACCTGGTTGGATAGTGCTTCTCCCAGAACCCATAGGCTATTAGTGAAAATCCCTCTGTCAAAGATGGACTACATTTTTATGATGACTGGCCAAGGAGGCTTTGGAGGTCCTCAAATCAATATAGGCATTTGTTGTGACTGTTGGTTACACACCAGAATTAGATGGGAAGACCCTATTGCTAAAATCACCACACTCATTGGTCATAGGACATAGAGCTGGAACTGAAATAAAAGCCTGATCTACGTTGGTGCTGTGTAGTCTCCTGGGGAAGACTTTTGTCATCAAAAGTGTTACTCAGCTCTGTTACCTGTGTTCTAAACTAATGACCATCCAAGCAAAAAGTACCCTCTGGTGCAATAGTGGCAAGTCAGTAATGGAGGTAACCAACTGCTTTCTGCTTGATATTGAAGCCTGCTCCACAGTAGGGAAACCACATCCACATTGCCCCTGTAAACCTGGTCAAAGTCCCACACCTGGGGAGAACACAAGCTCTATTTGGGAAGCTACTGCTGGTTTTGCTAAGTGAACATGATGTGATCATCAAATTGCCTTTTATTACTTTGCTTATGTCCATAGATTAGTGTTGCCATCAGCTTTAGTCAGAGAAGCTCCTTTATGCAGTGGGCAGTGGTTATTGCAAAGAGGCCTAACTGTTCAAAGTGCTGAGAAGAAGTGAGTGTTGAGTGATCAGTCATCAGTGGGACATCTGTATCATCCCCTCTAGATAACACCATTACACTCTTGATTTCATTACATTAATTTCATTGTATTCATTTCATTAAAGTTGTGATTATAGGGCCAAGATCTGAGCAATATTAGACCTGTCAACATCCTGTCATGGAGTAGAAAAGATACCATGAAAACTTGTCCTTCTCTGAGGTCTTACAGTCAGGTAATAGTACACAGGGAAGAGGATCTTACAAGGTCCCGTATCATCCTGAGTATCTATAAGCACTTAATGATCACTGAGGAAAGGAAGAGACATTTTCTCAATAGTGTAGCAACTAATAAGGAGCTTATGCTCCTGTAAATAATCCCTCACTCAGAATCCTGTAAACAACTCTAATGAAACTGACTGGGTTAAAAAAAATTTGAAAGTTAAAAGAATTTTTTTTTTTTTTTTTTTGGTTTTTCGAGGTAGGGTCTCACTCTAGCCCAGGCTGACCTGGAATTCACTATGGAGTCTCAGGATGGCCTCGAAACTCACGGCAATCCTCCTATCTCTGCCTCCCAAGTGCTGCGATTAAAGGCATGTGCCACCACGCCCAGCTCAAAAGAAATAATTTTGAGAAGAGAAAGAGGAATAGTGGAAGTGGAAGGGGGAATAAGAGAGGGTAAATTGCAGTGAAGATAATAAAAATACATTTTATGAAATGTATTATTATGTATAATTAATATATGCTAATAAAATATTTTACAACAATAATAAAAAGTTCATTTGCCTAGTAGTATGTAGGTACAGAGTTTGCTTACTTGTTATATATTCTACCATTTGAAACCAGAACTTTTTCTTCTTGCTTTTAAGGAAACTATATATATGGCACTGTATGTTGCAAAGGTAGGCATGGACTTTAGAATAATGTTCCAAAGGCCACTTCTCTTGGAGCTTTTATTTTGTGCCATATTCTTATTTATTTATTTATTTTTGAGGTAGGATCTCACTCTAGTCCAGGCTGACCTGGAATTCATTCTAGAGTTTCAGGGTGGCCTTGAATGCATGGCAATCCTCCTACTTCTGCCTCCTGAGTGCTGGGATTCAAGGCGTGTGATAGCACGCCCAGCTTGTGCCATATTAATACAAAAAAGGGGCAAGATAGAGAGAAAGAAGGACAGAAAGAAAAAAGAGAGAAATAAAGTGGTAAGTTGATAAAACACTCAGTAATTAGCTCAAAAATTAAAATCAATTATAGTAAGTGTTGCTTACTTTCTCCTTGCTAGGTCAAACACCTGACCAGAAGCAGCTTACAGAAAGAAAGGGTTTATTTCCAGCTTACAGATTCCAGAGGAATTTTCATCATGGTGGAAGAAGCTGGCCTATTTTATAACACACCCATAGCAGAGATATCTCTCCTTGTAAATAAATGAAAGTTTTTTTTTAAAGGAAAAGATAGGCTAGAGAGATGACTTAGCAGTTAAAGCACTTGCCTGTGAAGTCTAAAGGCCCATTCTCAATCTCTCTCTAGGTCCCATGTAAGCCAGACAAAAGTGAGGCAAGCACAAGGTCACACATGCCCACTAGGTGGCATAAGTATCTGGATTTCAATTGTAGTGGCTGAGGCCCTGCCATGCCAATTCTCTTTCTCTCTCACTCTTGCTCTCTCTCTAAAAAATAACAAATAAATAAATATAAAGTAAAAGTAAAATATGATGGCTGGAGATCTGGCTTAGCAGTTAAGGCTCTTGCCTGCAAAGTCTAAGGACCCAGGTTCAATTCCTCAGTACCCATGCACATGGTGGCACATGTGTCTGGAGTTTGTTTGCAATGGCTAGAGGTCCTGGTGCACCTATTCTCTCATAAATAAATAAAAATATTTAAAATGAAGAAAAGATGAGATTTAGGCAAGAATGTTCTTTGGTCTTCCATTGTCTTCATCCTCCTTAGTGTTTTGGGTTAGCCCATGTCCCAATTTGCCTGACATCATCACAGCTGATGACTGTTGTCCTGGCATAGGTAACACTAGCATCTCTTCTACATTCAAAAGTGTCCTTGTTTTGATTACAAATTACAGGATCACCCTATGAAAACTATGTGAAGAAAACCAGTGAATAAAGATATCTTTTTGTAGATAACAGTCAGGGCATTTGGAGGACTAGAGGACAGGAATACCAAGTCATCATTCTTTTCCACTCACTTGTGGACAAAGGTTTACGGAGGGATGGTCTAGTTTGCCTGGTGCTGTGCTGAGCTGTGACACAATGCTAAAAAGCAAAGATACACTCAGGGTTGTTTTCCTAGAATACAAGATTAACAAACTAACAAATGTATTTTTCAGATACAAATCAAAAACAAACCATACATATCAACATTTGTTCTAGTTCATGGACATGATCAAGCTTTGTAAACTCTCTTCCTACTCAATCATACACTGGCAGGTACTTATTAATTGAGCATATCAAAAGCACACCCTCATTTACAAGAAAAGATCAGATACTTGTCTACCAAACAAAAATAAAGCAGGCTTACTAATAGATTAGAAGCCAGTGGATAACCAGTTGAATAATTAAGCAAGCAAGATAGACTACTGGAAAGTGATCTGAGTTGATGAGCAGCATGTTTTCCAACTCAAAGAATAATTTTACTGCCCTTCACTTTGGCACAGAGAGAATGTATATAACAGATCAGTCATTTGGCAATTTTCTGCTCATTATGCACAGACCTTCTTCATCAAATTTCCCTCTCAGCACTGCCATTGCCAGTGGATATTTTTCTTTATATACCCTCTGCCATTTCCATATCAAAGCTTATAAGAAATAAGCTGTAAGTGGGTTTCACACCATTGAAGAAGCTCCTGACATTTCCAAAGTTCCCCCTGGGGTTTAGAATGAGAGTCATTTTAGGAATATCGATCTCTAGGAAATGAGAGAAAAATTCTTTGAAAATTTTTGTCTAAATAACATACCAAAGGGAATGCTTGCTATACAGACTCTTCAAAGGACTTGCCTAAATAAATAAATAATAAATAATAAGAGTAGTGGCTGCATCTTACAACTTGTTTTTCGCTCCTGGTGTTGTGGCAATAGGAATACTGCTGCTCCCATAGGCATTTATACCCTTGCAACTCCAGCTTGCCCTACATTAGTCAGGCATGGTTGAAAGCCTCAGTTTCTGCAGGAAGAATACCTGATGGAACAGTGTTCATGTACCAGTGAACTCTTCCACACCCCAGGTACGGATGCTAGTCACAAAGCAATGTCAGGCACCACTATGAGAATCATCCACCTTCCCCCAGCAACTCAGCCCTCAGCCCTCAGCAGTTGCAGGTATAAGAGGCAGGGATGGACCTGTGCTGAGTTTTCCCAAGTTTGCATCTTCTTAAATCGTTCTCAAAAGCTGAAGTAAATAAGATCCTGTGGATAGAGACTGAGACAACCTCCAGATTCCATGTTGGAAGTCGCTGCTCAGCACAGAACCTGTGTAGAAATCTCAGAACTCCAGTTTCATCCATTATTTAAGATGCCCTGCTGCTTCTCCTGCCTTCACAGTTCAGTTCTGTTTTCTTATCCTGTGAAGCTACAATCTCTAAGAATCTTTTATTCTGTCCTGTGTCTGCAGCATCAAACTGCAGGGTTCTTGGAGACACTGTAAAATCGTAGCGAGCTTAAAACATCAGAGGGGATGAGTGACCTAAGGAAGCATGGAAACATGGACACGTTAGAGACACCCCTGCATTTTCTGGTTTAGAATCTAGTGCTAAAGCTGAATCCAACCCTGATCAAAATGACTGAGTACAAATTAGTGCCTTGAAGTTCTTGCCATAGAATGAATTAAGGCTGTAGTGTGACTTTTCTGCACACTAAGAATTTCACTTTAACATTGTGTCTTTTTGGTCTCTGTAAGTTATTTTAAAGATGACATGTATTTGCTCTGTGATGTCTTATATGTCGTGCAATGACTTTTCTCAAGTGTAATAGAATTAATCTCCACTACAGCTTACTTACATTGCCTCTCTTATCCAGCTCAAATTCCTGTCTGAAATTTGCCACTGTGGAAATCTGTGCTCTGACAGCATGGTTCTTATTTGTTAGGACCCAATGTGGGGGGCAAAGGAGGACAGTTCTCCAACACCACTTTAGTCCAAGGGTAGAAATTCAGCCCCACCCTCTCTGGCAATGATAACAGCAATCTCAGGACTTGTCCTCAGCTCTGTAGATAGAATGCCTCCCATTTTTCAGCTTTACATGACAATTGTCTTGTTTTTTGGTGATGCCATGGATTGAATCCAGTGTTTTTCATGTCCATGCAAATATTCTACCACTGAGCTACATCCCAAAGCTCTGTTTTTTTGAGGCAAAGTCTCAGTTTGCACCCTAGTCTGTTTCTGAACTTACAATCCCCCTGCTTCTGTCTCCGATGTATTGGGATTATGAGTGTGCACCATGATGCCATTAGCACTTGTTGGTCCTGCTTATCTCACCAATGCTGGCATACAGGATGAGAAATCTATCTTGTAACAATCCCCTGAGGCCATCACATTAGGATTCTAAACCATCCTGCTAGTTTTGGTTCATAACTAGGCCTGTCTGGGATGTCCTGTCCTACCTTCTGTCATCATATTCAGTTTTCTCTGCTCATTGAACAAGCAGGAACTTTTAATTGTTCTCATCCAGGAAGATTGTTAAACCTTAATCCCACAGCAGCATGTGAGATGGATGTAGGATGTCTGTAGAGCTAAAGTGTTGCAAAAGGAGGGAGACAAGGAAATTCAAGGCATGGATGTGTAAATGTACATATATATAGCAAATGTAAATATATATATATATATATTTATGTATAATTATATATATATATAATTATAGGCTTGAAAGTTGTTATGAACTATTTTTATAGTTCTTTGGAAATGGCATCTGTGAAGGAGTGACAGGGAAAGAAGCAAGACATTGCATAGAATCCATAGTAAATGAGCATGGGACCAAATCCTACAGTTCCCATTATGAATTCTCTGGTAAATCTTCAGTTTCTTATATACAAAATAAAGATAAGAATGCCATCTACCACTAAAAGTAATGAGATGGGACTAATTTTAGAAAACACATTGCACAAAGAAAGTGCTCAATAAAAATTAGCTACCAATTGTTATTTCTTAAGTTGAAGTGTGAAGGCCAAAGGAGCCAACTATGTTTAGAGTTTTGAGGAAAAGCATTCATTAAAGAGGGAACAGTATAGTCAAAGATGATTTAGTTCACAGGATCAGTGCAAAGGCCAGTGTTGCTGGAAGTGCAAGTGTGAGGGAAAGCATCCTGGAAGTCTGTGTAGGAAGGTACCACACAGCTGGTGTTATGGGTGTCAGCAAGAGAGGATAAATGCTGAATATCTTCAGAGATGGTTTCCATCCAGAGAATGTGAAAGAAGAGGACAAGGAGCTGACGTGATACCTTTTTATATCTACTATAATACTGCCTCTTCATTTATTTAATTGTAGGGACTTAATAAGCATTGAATGGGCAAATGAAAATTACTTTCTTTTGCTACAAAATCCCAGTAGAAATAATTGTGCCTCCACATGAACTAGCTTTATTTATATCATGTCAAGTCACTGTAAATGTGAATGAGTCTTATGAGAGGTGTACTAGGCATGATCAAATTGCATTTGCTGTTCCTATGCCTTTTTGAAAAGCAAATTTACCCTTTCTTTCACATTTTTTGGCACTAGTATTGTTCTGCTATTAATCACTTTATTGGAAATAATTACCTGTTATAGCTTGCAGTTTTATTAAATGACAAAATCCATTCTATTAAAATGATTGACATAAACAACAATCAATTATGAATTAGTGTCTTTTCTTTATTCTGGCTTTAAAAGTATTTTGTTTGGAGGCATTAAGAAATCTTCTCATATCTCAATTCACAAATATATTTTGAATTCATAATAGCATGCTACATTTCAGCAGAAAACTGAAAATAGTAGACTTCATCTCTTTTTTGCTTTTGTTCTTTTATTTCTCTTTCTTTCTGTCTGTCTTTTTTTCTTTCTTTTTCTTAAATTTATTTATTTGAGAGAATGGATGAACCAGGGCCTCCAGCCACTATAAATGAATTTCAGATGCAGGTACCACCTTTTGCATCTGGCTTATGTGGGTACTGGGAAATCGAACCTGGGTTCTTAGGCTTTGCAGGCAAATGCCTTAACCACTAAGTCATTTCTCCCAACCTTCCTTCCTTCGTCCCTCCCTCTGTCCTTCCCTCCCTCCCTCTCTTCCTTCCTTCTTTTCTTCCTTCCTTTCTTTTTGAGGCAAGTTCTCACTCTAAACTTGGCTGGGCTCAAACTCATGGCAATCCTCCTACCTCAGCCTCTCAAATGCTAAGAATAAAGGCATGAACCACTATGCCTGACCCCATCTCAGTTTTGAGGACAGTGGAACACGTAAGTATTTAGGAATACCTAGGATAAGTAGCTTAACCACTTTATATTCAATGTTAGCATATTAATTTCTTTGTTTTCAAACATTCATTTATTGAGAAAGGGAGGGAAGAAGAGAAAGAGAAAGGAGAGAGAGAATAGTAAGAGAGAGAACCAGGGCCCTTTTGCCAGTGTGAATAAACTGCAGACTCATGTGCTGGCTTGTGGGTCTGGCTTTCTTTTATGTGAGTACTGTGAAATCAAACTCAGGTCGACAGGCTTTGCAAGCAAGTACCTTTGATGGCTGAGCCATGTTCTCAGCCTATCATAGTATTTTCTTTTAAAAAAAGGTTTTTTTTTATTTATTTGCAAGGAGAGATGTGTGAGAAAGAGAGAGACAGAGAGACTGGATGTGACAGCACCTCCAGCCACTGAAAATGAACTCCAGATGCATGCATCACTTTATACAACTGTCTTTATGTGGGTACTAGGGAATTGACCCTGGCTCATTAGGCCTTACAGGCAAGTGCCTTAACCACTGGGCAATCTCTCCAACCTAATAGTACTTTCTGTTTTTAATATTTTAAATTTGTGTTTATTTGAGAGAAAGAGAAAGAGAGAGAGAGAGAGAGAGAGAGAGAGAGAGAATGGGTGTTCCAGGGCCTCCAGACACTGCAAACGAACTCCAGATGCATTCACCACCTTGTTCAACTGGCTTATGTGAGTCCTAAAAAATTGAACCTGGGTCCTTTGGCTTTGCAATCAAGTACCTTAATGGCTAATCTATCTCTCCATCCCTGACAGTACTTTCTTAATTGATGACAATTCAGTATTTCCCCTTTGCTACTGTGGTTTAAACTTAGAATGACCCATAGGCTTATGTATTTGAATACTTTGTCTCTGGGTGGTGGTGCTGTTTGGGAAGATTGTGGATCACTAGGGGTGGGCATTATTGGTTTTAGAGCATGTTCTCACTTCCTAGCTACCATGTGGCCAACTGACCACCTGCTCCTGTTGCCATGCTTCCCTCTCTTTGATGAACTATATCTCCTTGAAACTGTAAGCCAGAATCAATTCTTTTCTTCCCTAAAACCTAAAAAACAACTTGTCTTTTTATAAATAATGCTAGAAAAACTAGAAACACATATGTAAAAATAATATAAACATAGACTATCCACTTGTCAAAATCAACTCAAAATTTATCATATGTAATATATCATAGATATAATACTATACAGTGGACAATGCAAGTCTTGTATTTGGCCAGTGAGGCCAAATGAACCAAAGGGTGCAATAGTGGCATGTTTGTTGTGGAGGAAACCAACTGCTCTCTAATTTGACTGGAGGTCCTGATACTGAAAACCTACAACAGGGGTAGTCATGAGCCCTAGGGGTGTAACATCTGCTGGTGTCTGGCTAAATGTGCATACTATGCTCACCAAACTGCCCAGTAAGCACTTCTCTTAATGTTCACACCCATGTATTAATGCTACTCTCACTTTTGGTAAGAGAACCTTCTCTTTTCAGATGGCAGTAACCTTGGGATGATTCAGAAGGCACCATGGTGCTGAGAAGAAGTGACAGAGGAGTGCTCAGCACTGAACTGTCTCAATAACACCACCATGGCTCAGGGTCCATTATGGAAGAGGTGGCGGAAAGAATGTAAGAGCCAAAGGAAGGGTAGGACTCCTTACAACGTGCTCCTCCAGGCACAAAATGGCCTGGATATCCATGACCTCACAGTGCCTGATACTACCTACATAATACCAACATAATAGGAGGAAAAAATGATGACATCAAAATAAAAGAGAGACTGATTGAGAAGGGGAGGAGATATGATGGAGAGTGGAGTTTCAAAGGGGAAAGTGGGGGAGGGAGGGAATTACCATGGGGTATTTTTTATAATCAGGGAAGTTGTTAATAAAAATTTGGAAGAAAAAAAGAAATTATCTCTTGGTACCTACTTGTAACCCCAGCTCTTGGGATTCTGATGCAGAGTTTAAGGACAGTCTGAGCTACAAAGTGACACCCTGGCTTAAAAACAAATAAACAAAGATGAAAAGATATGAAGAAACTTTAAATGACCATTTCAAAGTAAAAGAAATATATCTCAGTAAACATCATCAAATTCTGAACTAAATGGCATTCTGGAAAGGGAAAAAAAAAAACAAGAAATAAGTAAAATTAAATAATAAATAAATAAATAAATGCAGGCCTGTGTGACTGCCAGCCAGAGATCCGTAAGGAGAGAGGATTTTAAGGGCAGTGAAATTGTTCTGAAAGATTCTGTCAAACAGTAAATCTGTGTGCTTGTAGCTTTGCTAAAATCTGTAGACTGGATGCCACTAACAAGAAAACCTAAGATAAGCTTAGGTTCTAGGTGATTGTCACAAATATACTGTTCTGTTGGGGGATGGTGGCAGAGGTGAGGTTCTGCATATATGAGAATAGACACAGGACAGAAGTTTCTGGTCTTCAGTTTTGCTGTGATCTAACATTGATCTAAAAACATAGACAATTTTTTAAAAGCTGTCCCTAGTCTTCAAAGCAAGATTGCTTTCATAGCATGGTATTCCTGACCCTTCCTGACCAACCATCACCACTCTCTCCTATGTTATTCCCTACTGCATCTCTCCATAAACACCCTCTGTACATGTATCCATCTATGAAATATTTGTCTAGATTCTTAACATAGTAGATATTGCTAAGTGCTAAGGCAAAATAGGAAAAGACAGAAACGGTTATAACATTTATAAAAGTGACATGATCACTGGCCTTTTTATTTTAAGATATAGAGTTCTTTGAGGATGGAAACTTAACCTTGTCTACCAGAATGGTAAGGACTCAAAAATAAATATGTAAATAAATTTTTCCTGTATGACATTTTGAATTGTTTAAAAATAGTTTATTTGTTTGAAAGAGAGTGACAGAGAAAGAAACAGAGAGGGAGGGAAGGAGAGAAAGAGAGAGCAAGAAATGGGCTCACCAGGGCCTCTAGTCATTGCAAATGACACATGCAACACCTTGTACATCTGACTTTATGTGTACCATGGAATCAAACTTGAGTCCTTGGGCTTTGTAGGCAAATGCCTTAATAGCTGAACCATTTCTCCAGCCCCACATTCTGAAATTTTGAATTCAGTTTCTGTATTTACATTTTCTCTGAAGACTTTTAAGTGAGTTGGCATTTACTAGGTGTGCATGCATTATTAAATTACTGCCCTATTGGTAAGCTCCTGGTGAATGAGCCATGAGGAGCATGGTCCGTCTTCAGCTGTGGAATTTGCCAGGTGTAAAGCTTGCCTCCTTTCAAAGGCTGAGAAGCGCTCCATCCTCAGATGGCTAGAGCTCACAGCAACCCCCTGATGTCAGAAGAGGACAGAACCTCAGAAAAAATTTAGTTTTGACTGTTGGAAAGAATGTCAGAGCCACATGTTGGGTCATGATATGCAGAGACATTTAGCTTACCCATAACTGTGGGCTAACTCCACAATGCATGATCCGTATACCTCAACAAAGAGGGGCCAAGGGAAGGGGGTATGTCACGGATGAGCCTAATAATGGTACCAAACTGACTGTATTTGCTGAATACAAAACTGACTAATAAAGAAAAAAAAAAAAGGAGAAAACATTAGCAAAACAAACAAACAAAAAAAAAGAAATGCCTGAAGCTTCCTGTAGATTGAATATTCCAATGCGAGAAGTGTTGGCCAGACCAATACTCTGCTGGAGTTCAGTAATGGGTTAAAATGTGACTCATCAATATCTGGTGGTTCACCTGCATGGGGAACAGAGAAGAAGATAAAGAGAGGATGGGACACAGGCCTGGTGGAATTTGCACACCTGATGAAAGAGGCTAGATAGGTTGTAAAGATGGCAAGTCATTGTAGAGAGATGACTTAGTAGACGGTGAAGAGCTTGTCTTGGTACTGGTCTGTCATACAAGTCTAGGATTTGTAGGACCTAAAACATGCTTCATACAGGGGTTCTCTTTAGAATAAAGATTTCAACTTTTTCAGTAAAAAAAAAAAAAAAAGAATTAAAAATACAGGCTAGAGAGGTGGCTTACTGGTTAAGGTACATGCCTGCAAAGCCTAAGGACTCAAGTTTGATTCTCCAGGTCCCACATAAGCCAGATGCACACAGTGGCACATGCGTCTGGAGTTCATTTGAAGTGGCAGGAAGCCCTAGAGTGCCCATTCTCTCTCCCTCTCTCCCTCTCCCTCTCTCTGTCGCTAATGAATAAGTAAAAAATAAATCTTTAAAAATTCTTTAGAAAATTAAAAATTAACACAGATTTTTGAGTCATTTTATTTGAGATCTTGTTTACTGGTCATTATTTATTTATTTGCTTATTTATTTTGCTTCCAGAGAATTGACCTCTGGGCCTCATGCATATGAAGCATGGGATCCACTACTGAGCTTCACCCCCAGGCCTGTACCTTATCTTTCTTTTATTTTACTTTAATATAAACTTTTTTAAAGATGCAATTTTTAAGAAAAAATTTCAAAGTATTAGCTAAATTTCTAATTATAGAAAGCTTCAAATAAACACAAGAATCATTGCTGGGCTTGGTGGCACATGCCTTTAATCCCAGCACTCACTGGGGAGGCAGAGGTAGGAGGATTGATATTTGAGGCCACCCTGAGAGTACATAGTGAATGCCAGGTCAGCCTGGGCTAGAGTGAGACCCTATCTTGAAAAAAGAAAACCAAAAACCACAAGAATCAAAGAAGTGAAATAGACAGTCGATCTTCAAGGGCCAGAATCCATACTGAAAGGGCCAGCGTCTGTACTGATTCTTATCAGCTCTTCCTTGACTCTGCTTCCTTTCAACTCCCACCCATATCTTACCTCTCTCTCTTGATGGCCTGGGTGATCTTAAAGCAAATTTCATCTGTAAATATTCAGCATGTAACTCTAAAAGAACTGCTAAAAATGCAACCACAGTGCTATTATCCCACCTAAATAAATTAACACTAATTACTTGGTGTTATCCAATATCTTGGTAGTATTCTATTTTCTCCTTTTGTTCTTCATCCAAAAATGGTTTACTTGAATCAAGATTAAATAAGGTTAATTGGTTAATATGTCTCAAATCTCATTCATTTTACACTTCTCTCATTTTTTCCATTAAAATTTATTAATAAATAAAAGAACTTTAATGTTTACTATGTCTTAGATCTAGTTTTTCTTGATGGCATTATTTGGAGTAAATTGACATGCTTCTTTTTCATATGCATTTCCTATAGTCTGGTAGCTACAGCTGTGCACATCAATTGGATCAGGTTAAGGTTTTGACAGGAGTAGTTATGGTTAGTGATGTATACTTCTATCAGGAGGTACATGATGTTTGATAGTCTTTATTTTTGTGATGTGAGTGGCTCAGGATGTTACCTAGTGAACAGTGATTTTATTTCATTAGGCATTGCATCTTTAGTATTGCCCAGAGGCTGTTTTGTCAATGCTTTGGTTCCAACCTTAGATGGGGACCAGTGGGAGAAAGTCAGGTCATTGGGAGTATGCCCTTGAGGAGGATACTGGGCCCAGCTCCCTTCCTTTTGTCTCTTTGAGCTCTTGGCCTTCCAGAGGTCAGCGAGATGTCCTTCCACTATGTCCCCATCATGCTGTGTTGTCAGTTTTGTCATCTAATGGGCCTATGGCAACAAATATCATGGATTGGAGCCTCTGAAACTGTGAGCCAAAACTAAACTTTTCCTCTTTAAAAAAATTTTTTTATGAGAAAGAGGGAAAATTGGCATGCCAGGGCCTCTAGCCACTGTAATCAAACTCCAGACATGTGTACCATCTTGTGCACATGTGCAACCTTGCACTTGCCTTGGATGTCTGGCTTACATGGGATATGGAAAGTCAAACATGGGTCCTTAGGCTTTGCAGGCAAGTGCCTAAACTGCTGAGCCATCTTTCCAGCCCTTTTTCCTCTTTATAAGTTATCTCTGGCATTTTATCACAGTAATAGGAAGCTGAGCAATACAGTAGCAATATTCTAATTCTGTTATTTCCTCTACAAAATATTGGTTGGGATTCTGTACAGATACACTTCTATCTCTGGACATTGGTCTATCTCATCCTATAACTCATATAAAATCAGAAAAAAATGCTTGAACCTTTATTCACAAATTCTCAGAATAATAGATTGACTTCCTTACATCTTCTGAAGTTGGTCTATGACTTATTTCCAATGTTTCCTCTAAGTGTCATTATGAATTCAAGAACCTAAATATATTTCAAGTGCTGCAATTCAAGCATCAAATATATTTGACAGTCCAATGATCTCATATGTGGTGGGTGGACTTCTTTCCCAGTTGGCTTCTGAGATCTTTTGACATGACTTCAATAGTTTAATAAGATCCTAGCTTTCTTTTATGGTATTTCAGGCTCACATTGCCCTTCTCCTGAAATTGGACATTTCCCCAGCAAACTCTGGTTACATTATTATTTAGAGGTCAAAATTTGGTTGGCAGAAGTATTCACTGGTATACAAACTCTACTGACCTAAAAATATAAATCAATATGATAGAAAAAAAGCCTTATCAAACTCATTTTGCTTCAAAATAAAAATATGCATATTAATTTCTACCCTTATCAAATTTCCTTGTTATATCAGATTGGTATCATGTAAAATATTTTTAGACATTTCTTTTCACTTTTGAACTATTGTGTTATATCCTGTACATTAAGATGTTTAGGTTCATACTTCTTCAGCATTTCCATCTACACTTAATGGATGAGAGCAGAGAGAAACAGAAATAGCCTTACCCCAAAGTCAATTTCCCATACATTCTAATTCAGGAGTGTGGAGGAGAAACAATTATGAAGTCCCTATTTTTGTCACAGCCTCTTGCTTGCTACCATTACCTTTGTATTGCTGAAAACTTTTTATCTTGTCATTAAAAGGATTGCCAGAAACATGTGCTGGTATTTTGGAATTTGATTCACAACTGATGAACAAATGCTTAACTCTCTCAAAATCCAATCATCAAGTTAGTACCAACCATTGCCATTTCTATGAGCCTCTGACACTTTCTGTCTCCTGATAAACTGCTGAGTGCAATAAACTGAACTTTGTCTGAATGGTTGCCAGTTACACGAATGACAAGCTGCCTAGCAAACCCCACCTAGCATGGGCAGTATAGGTTACCTATACTGTGTGCTACCCAGGTTTGGTCACTGTACATTTAATAGACTATGGACAAGGGGAAAGGGGCTCATACATATAATATATAATGAATAGGAAATGAGTGTGATGGAGCCATGTTCTCAGCCAAGAGACCAGTATGATACAGAAATCTGGGTTATCTTTAAGAGCACTGAGTCTTTTTTGGCTCTTGGGTGGGCTTAAACCTAGGAGTTGGGGTATCTGGACTGTCATAGTCACACAAAACTTCCACTGGGTCAGCAACCTCCATCTTCTTGTCTTACGAATTCAAAGAATTGAAATCCACAGGACAAAAGGTAAAGTTTACAGAGGTGTTTTTAAATAGGGAAGGCTAAGAACTTAGAAAAAGGAGTGCTTAGAGCTTAAGAGAAGGAGTGAATACAGAGCTCTTCTCAAGAGGTAGGCAAGAGAGGGTTCCCAGAAAATAGAGAGACCTCTCTAGATAGAGATTTTACATTGGCTCTGTTACCTCTAAACTGACTCTGCATGTATATAGAATACAAATTATACACATATATCAAAACAGAAGGTGAATCACATAAGAGGAAAGGAGTATGTGGTAGAGGTAGAGTCAGTAGAAATAACAGAATTTTGTTGGTGTTGTATGTGGTTGGAGTGTAGGGGTTGGAACACTCATAATGACAGATTGAAAGTCTGCTCTTCTAAACCTGTGTTTTCATTTATTCTCAGAAAAATATGCTATCATTTCATCCTATCCATTCAGTTAACTCAGAATCATTTCACTTGCACAATTAATTTCACTAAGTGTGAAGGAATTTAGAGAGAAACAAATTGAAGGGCAAACTTCACCGATATAATCTTGGGCTAATCAATCCTCTTGACCCACATCAAAACAACATATCCTTTCACTTGCCTTTGTTGGTGGTTTGAAAATTGATGTGGCTAAGGATCTGATATCCCCAGGAAAAACTCAAATACACACATACACTCATACACACACACATGCACACACACACACACACACACGCACACACACACACACACACAATTTCAGAGACACATGAACCTCTGACACACTTCACTCCATTTCTACTTCTCAGTCTAAGAATGCCTGGCCTCCTTTATGCCTTTTTTAATGGAGGAATAAAGTCCTTCCATACTGAAGCCAAACTCAGATTGATCCAATCTGGCTTCTAACAGCCACAGTCTTGGTCCTTGTCACAGGTTTTGGAACCGGGCACCTGCTCTAGAATTTTTTCCTCTAACTTGACCTCCCAAGACACTCTTCCTGCTCTTGCTTCCAAACTGTCAATTCCCAGAGTCTGTGGAGCTCCTGAGTCAGGATAGCATAGGGACAAATCCCTTGGAAAAGTGTGTCTTCAGTTACCAGCAGGGCAACATCCAACTGCTCCTCATCTCTGAGTAATTCCTGGTCAGATATTTTCTTGTAGCAGGACAGATAATAAAGGCCAGCCTAAGCCAATATTTGGTACAACTGCAGAGATGGCCGGTCTGTCCTTGAAGTGACCTGTCAGGGGGAAACCCTTATTTGCCACCTCATGTGTATGTGTGATGGGACATAATATGCTTAAAATTATGTGATATATGGCCTACGCACATGTAGATCATCCAAGGTTATATAACAATTGAACTGTCAACCAGGGTAAAGAGCTACTCAGTTCCTGCCTCTGGGAATCAGCTCTTCCCCCATTTTAAACTCCTAAGAAAGAACTCTGAAGAGATTTAGGAGCTCTGGAACCATCCTGGCTGAGTCTGCTGCTCACTTGTAGCATATCTGCCCTTCACTGTCTCTTTCTCTAAGTAAAACTTTTCACTATGGAGTCATGCATGCTTCTCATTTTTTTGATGATGTCACCCAGAATCTGGAGCACTGACCAACTGTGGAGACCCCATTGTAACATAATTGGTGAGCCAGTGAGGAGGTAAACCCCCAAAGGGGAGACCATATCCATCCCTGGCTACATTTTCCTTTTATGAATACCCTCTTCCGCAGGCATGGGTCAAACAGTTAAAAACCGTTAGAGTGTCCACCACTTGAAGACTCCCATGACAGATAACCAGATCACAGAAGAGAGCAATGCAGGCCCTATCTGGCACAAGACAAGTCCATGAATCAGCTAGATATATGTCATCTATGTATACACATCACAAAGGAAAAAAAGAGGTTTTTACTTTCCTTTTCTCTCCCTCCCCCCACAGTGTGTGTGTGTGTGTGTGTGTGTGTGTGTGTGTGTGTTTAAGGAAGGGTCTCACTCTATTCCAGGCTGACCTGGAGCTCACTATGTAATCTCAGGCTGGCCTCAACTCACAGCAATCCTCCTACCTCTGCCTCCTGAATGCCAGGATTAAGGGCGTGTGCCACCATACCTGGATGAAATTCCCTTTTTTAACTTTTATCCCACCCCCTGTATAAAGCTATGGACATCTCAACTTTCTAATCTCATTTGTAAATCGAATTCTAGAGTTTAGGAACCTTGTTTCTTCTGTGGACCTTGTTGGAAGACCCTGATTCTGAGATCCATGGATAAAGATTTTCTCTTAAACTGGCTTAAACTTGTGAACCATCTTCTAAATTGTCTCTCCTCTCTGATCCTGGGCCTTGGAGGATTGACTGATCTTCCTTCCAGAGACGTAAGGATAGCCAAGGCCCTGGTAAAGCAAGAAGAAAGAGATTATAACTGAGGAGGCCCAGAGGCCATTACTGCCTCCACTCAGAGATAGCACCACGGGAGAGAATCCCCAGTAACCAACTTGACTCATCTGCTCTGTGGCAGCTTACTCAGATCTGCCCCCTTATGTAGAAAAACAATTCTCTCAGTGGACAATTATCACTGCAATCAAAGGACAGGCAAGACTTTGCCATTTTATCCCACCACTCATTACTTTGAAAAGATCATTTTTACTCATGAATTTTCACATTGTACTGCCCATCTGCCCAGACCCTTTACTGGGGAGAGAGTTGACGATAAAAGTTGGGATGATTTTACAATTTAGATATCCCTGGACAAAAGTGCTCCTTCAGACCAGGTGTGGTGGCACACACCTTTAATCTCAGCACTTGGGAGGCAGAGGTAAGAGGACCACCATGAGTTCGAGGCCACCCTGAAACTATAGTGAATTCTATGTCAGCCTGAAAAAAGTGCTCCTTCAGGCTGGTACTAAGGACCTCTCTCACACACATGGAATAAAGGGAAGGCTAAAATGCCATCACCTCTAATATCTCACTAAAGGATGCCTCCTATTATCCCAATAAGAAATAATAACCCATTAAGGAGGAGGCAGAAAAAAAAGTGGGTGGGAGTATTGCAAGCTATCATAAACCAATTCCTAAAATTGAGCTCTTAAAACTGCCAACCATTCTGCAATACCTTCCTTCATCTCAGTCATAAAACTCACCAACTCACCACAGAATACTAACTGGTCCAAGATCTGAGACCACTAAATGAAGCTGTAATCCCTATATATCTTTTAGTAACAGATTACTTATATACTCCTAAGCCAGGTCCTAGGAGACATCACTGGTTCTTAATGTTATATCTAAAAAATGCTTTCTTCAGTACCCTGTATAGATACAGATCCAGACTCCCAACTCCTAGTTGATTTTGAGTGGTAAGATCCCATTACTAGAAAAATGTACCTGAACAATTCTTCCATAGGGGTTCAGGAATAGCCCATACCTCTTTGCTAAGGCATTATGTGGGCTCTCAGAGACTGGAAACTAAAAATGGCTACCATTTTACAGCATGTAGATGATCTCCTCATATGCAGTCCCACCTTGGAAACTTCTAATGCTAATACTATGAAGACCTTTTTTTTTTTTGGCAGAGAGGATAGAAAGTATCAAATAAAAAGACACAACTATCTTTCCAAAGGGGAAGAGCACCTTAACCCTAGGAACTAGGCAACTTGCTACCACACACATTCAGGCTGTGCAGCCTACTAATCCCAATCCAGTCACCAAAATATAACTCTATTCCTTCCTGGGAATGGTGATGTTTTGTCAGATTTGTTGTTTCCAATTTCAGGTTCATAGCTAAACCCTTCTATGAAGGAACTAAGGGGCCAAAAACTGACACACTGGAATGGACTTCAGAGATGTAAATGGTCTTCAGGTCCCTCAAAAGGGCTTTTTGACAGGTACTCACCCTGGGAATGCATGATTGAACAAAGTCCATCACCTTACAGAGGAAAACGGAATCACAATCATAATAGTGGCCAGGTCCTAAAACATAGACAGTGGCCTACTCCCCAAAAACATTAGATGGAATATACAGGGATGGCCCAGTTGTCCAATGTGACAGTAGTCATGGCCCTTTTGGAAGAAGAGGCCATCGGAGGTTCAAATCCCCCACCAGGTCAAAGCTCTTCTGGAAGTCAAAGGACACCTTTGTATGGCCAGGGAATAATTAACTTGATACCAGGATAGTCTCTTGGACAATTTCTAAGTTGTCATAAAAACTCATAACACTTTAAATCCTTCTCCCTAGGCCTTCAGACCAAGGAGCTGCACATTGTTGTGAACAGTTATTTCTCAGAATAGTGCCAGCAGACGTGACTTAAAAGTCCAACATTTAGCCAATCTGAAGAAAGAACGAAAGCAGTGAGCGAAAGGCTGGTGTTGTAGTCATGTTTGCATCACTGGGACAAAACACATGGCCAAAAACAGCTGATGAGAGGAAGCTTTTTATTTTGGGTAACAGTCTTAGTGGCAGAGGAAAGATGGTATGGCAAAAGCTGGACATCATCTCTGCCACAGCAAGCGGAAAGCAGCAATAGGAGAATGATCTGAGCTTCGGTAAGGGAGAACTGGCTATAACATACCTAATCCTGCCCCCAGAAACACCCCTCTTCCAATAAGGCTCTGCCTCTCAAATTGCCACCAGCTGAGGCCAAGCATTCAGAACACATGAATATTATGGGGGACATCTGACTCAAACACCGCAGCTAGGTGTGCTACTGTGAGCCACAATAGGGTAATGGAGTCACAGGCGCCACCACCCGGCGTATCTTCCCAAAAGGCCAAAATTATTACCCTGACCAGTGCTCTTACCCTAGGAAAAGGGTAAATATTAACAGTATATTGATTCCAGATATGCCCATGCAGCCATATGGAAGAACAGGAGTGTGATGAAACAATCTTCAGTGAAGCAATCTTCCATGAAGCACTGAAAACATTCTTCAGCTGCCAGAAGCCATTTGTCTTCTAAAGAAGGTGGTGGCACCATTGTAGAGGTCGTCAAAAGCATCACATCTCAGTAGCTGAGGGAAGTTGAAATGCTGATAGAGAGGTGAAGGCTTTGGCACTGAAATCTCTTCTGTTCTGTCCTTGTTTTGTCCCCTCAGTGAAATTCCCCTTCAGAAGGCATCACAACCAAACAGGTACATGTTGCTTGACTGGGAAGCTTTGAGACTTCCAGTGTTCTGGATCATTGTTGTTACAGAATATTCCTTATGCTGGAGCTATGTACCTTTGGAGTCATTCTTTTAGGTTCCAGAACTCATCTTGATTGAATTTTCCTCTGCTTTTAGTCTAGAAAACTGGGATCTTTATCACAAATATCTTGAGACCCTTCCTGTACACTCCCATGTAACAACTGTTTACAGACCCCACCACTTGTTACCTAGCCATTCATACGGCTTTTCTTTTGATTCTTGCCCCCGCCTTGCTGGCTATGCATCTCCAAATAGCTATGCACAGCCAGCACTAGCCCCAAGTGGAAATACCTACTATTAGAATCAGAATTTCTCCAGTTTTGAACTCTGATTCCCATTTTACAATGTGTGAGTTTCCAATTCCCAGAAGTGTCCTAGGCCACCTATCTCAACTGTAAAACAATATATGAATTGCTTTTCCCCTGAAATGGCCCAAATCACCTATCTAACTGCTATTTCCTTGAAGTAGCCCTGCCCCTCCCCCCCAGCAGAATGCAATGAAAATATTCTAATGACTTCACGGCTCTTAGGAGAACTTTCTAGTCTAAAGAAAAATGTCTCTCAACCTACCTGGTTAGAGCTCTTTAGAGACTTTCCCTGAATAAAGTCTGTCTCTGCTGTTGAGCCGAGTCTTTTCTCTAATTTCATTCCCTACCCATTCCTGGCTTTTTCCTAATACCTACTTATAGGGATGCACACAGGACTAATTTTTCTGGTTCTCTGCTAGAGTTTGGTGGCTATTGGCCCAAGAAGACTTGAGCCCATACTTGAAAATAACAAGAGTTCTTTTCTTCCTAAGTAATCATTGTTCATATATATGATATGGAACACACTGCCAATTCACTCTTTATTACATATACAGAAAGGAAATTTGGTAGACATCCATAATAGTCCATTAAACTTATCTCTACTTCTGGATACTTTCCCCAGCCATCTCTTCTACCCTATCTTGTGAATGGCTTAGCTCAATTTTTTGCTGAAAAAGGCCCATTTATGGGTGGAATCAAACCCCCACCTATGAAAATCCACTGAGAAGAGTCATGTTCCCCTTAACAATTTCAATTGCCAATCCTCCCAACTCCTATGGGATCCTAAGAGAAATACCCTGTATTTACAAAGGTTAAATAATCAAATTTAGCCACTAACCCCAAAGATTTCTCCCTCATTTGTAGGGGTCAATTTGCTGGCTCATGGATTAACATTATAGAACCTGACTTGGGAATAAAAGTGTGCCACCTACTCAGATCCACACTCAGGAAGCTATCAGGGCACCTAGCCTTATGTTCAACTGCGACACTTAATATTTCTTATCTACCAGCAAAAGCATCAGGTTCTCAAGGCCTCTATTTGATTACAGGCAAAGCCTATCTAGTATCTTCATTCAGGAGAGAAGCTTGCTTTTTAGAGGGTGATACCAGACAGCTCCATTGCCTGGGAAAACGTCTCCTTGCTTTTCCGTATATATAAAATGTCCTTTTGCATACATGGACAGCTCCCCTGCTAGTTCCACTTGGAATAGCCCTGAGTGCATTATTTGGGGCCAGTGTCCTAGCCACATGCGGGAGCTCACTGGGAATTCAGCATCAGCTATCAAAAGAATCAGCCAAGGCTCTTAGGGAAACAGAAGAAAGCTTTGTCTAGTCCAGGAACAACTGGGCTCCCTGATAAGACTGGTGCAAAGGGGAGGAGCTTTAGACTTAGTTGTGGCAAACAGGGAAAACTTGCCAATACGTTAAATTAATGTCATTCCTATTTGACAGATCACTAAAGGTCTGACAAAACATGAAAATGTCCTTCAGGGAGCCAAAGAAAACTTGTGTAACACACTCTCAACCACAAGCTATAAAACTTGCATCTTGTCTGTAATTCTTCTACTTACCCTTGGTGCTCCTCATCTCAATAAACATATACAGTTCATTTCTTCTATGATTTGACAAACCCAACTCCCAATAGAATTACAGCAAGGCTTCAGGTCAATTCTAGGGAAAAACCTAGAGATCTTGGTTACACTTTGAGAGCAAACAGAACTGTCTGACCAATTCAGTGGGAAGAATGCCTCATTGTCCCTACTTGATGACATGGCAAGGTAATTTCACCAACAATATTTGACCCTGGCCTGGGAAGCTTTTCCTTAGGGACAGTAGCAGGAGAGACCATTGCCTTAATTTTTTCAATGCACCTATTTCAACACAAAGCAGTTACTGAAAATGCATCTTTTAAAAAAGTTTTTTTTTAATTTTTTTGTTTTTATTTATTTATTTGAGAGCAACAGAGAGAGAAAGAGGGGCAGATAGAGAGAAAGGGAGAATGGGCATGCCAGGGCCTCTAGCCACTGCAAACGAACTCCAGACGCATGCGCCCCCTTGTGCATCTGGCTAACGTGGGTCCTGGGGAGCCGAACCTCGAACAGGGGTCCTTAGGCTTCCCAGGCAAGCGCTTAACCGCTAAGCCATCTCTCCAGCCCTTAAAAAAGTTTTTAAAGAATACTTTATTTAATTATTATTTATCTGAGGCAGAGAGGGAGGGAGGGAGGGAGGGAGGGAGAGAGAGAGAGAGAGAATGGAAGAGACAGATAAGAGAGAATGGGCATGCCAGGGCCTCCAGTCACTGCAAATGAACTCCAGACACATGCACCAGCTTGTGCATCTGACTTGCTTACGTGTGTACTGGGGAATTGAATCTGGGTCCATAGGCTTCACAGACAACCGCCTTAAGAACTAAGCCATTTCTCTAGCCCCTGAAATTGTATATTCACACTTCTGCATCCCTAATGATTTAAGGGAAAGGTCTCTCAGGGGAAAGTTGAGGCATGCTAGTGTAGGACCAGCTCCAGAGATTCTTTAATTCCCCTTGGAAGAATGTGCTTGCCTCATGTGGAGGATAACCCAGCTCCTCTCCACTTGTGCTTTATCTGGTCAAGTTTCTATCTAGTGCATGCATGACAGGTCATACATATGCTTAAAATTATGGCCAGTATAGCCCCACGCATGCAGATAGTTCAAAATAATATAACAATCCAACTGTTTTTCAGGGTACAGATTTATTTAGTTCCTTGCTCTGGAGATTATTAGTTCCTCCCCCACCTAAACTTGTAAGAAAGAATCCTGGAAAAACCTGGGGACTCCATCCATCTTGTCTGACTCTGCTGCTAACAGCATATCCACCCTTCACTGTTTCTTTCTCATGTAAATAAAACCTTTCACTATCAAGTGTTCAAGCATGTTTTCACAATTCTTTGATAAAGACACTAAGAACTTGGAACTCCAACTGATTGTGGAGCCCCTGCTTATAGCAATCCAACCAGGCTTCCCTGCTCACCTCTGAAGGAAGCTGTCCTGGGTTACCTTAGAGGTTCAGTAACTCCCCACCCCCACCCTTTACAATGCTCCTGTGGGGAGTCACAGTAATGACATGGTAATGATGATTCCACAGTCTTTCTCCATGTATTTTAAAGCACTCAAGGCTACTGCATTTACATTTTAACAGGAGAATCATTAGTCCCTTGATGGAGAGAGTTTTGCTCTTCAATTCACACAGCACTTTCTTTTTAACAGTGGGGAACATTTTATCACAAGCCTAGACAAAGTAGATAAAATATGAACTAATGGCTCCTTCCCTGCATATATTTTATTACAGACTACTCTATTTTCAGAAGTGCAAAAACCAAACAAAAAACCCTCCCATATGTTATTCTCATAACTTGAAAATAAGTCAAATCAGCACGTTTCTTTTTTTTTTTTTCGAGGTAGGGTCTCACTGTAGCCCAGGCTGACCTGGAATTCACTACGGAATCTCAGGGTGGCCTCGAACTCACGGCGATCCTCCTACCTCTGCCTCCCGAGTGCTGGGATTAAAGGCGTGTGTCACCACGCCCGGCTTTCAGCACATTTCTTATCCTACCTGTTTACTACAAAAGTGACTATATGTGAGAGATATGACCTGTACTTTAAACACCAAAGCCTATTTTCATTTTTCATGTAATAGAATAATTACATTTTCATATAATAAAAAATTGATCATGTACATTGCATAAACATGCCCTTTATCTAAGATAGTTAAATTTAGTATTAAATTTAATTATATTTATAATTTTTGTGTGTGTGGTGTGTGCATGTGTACGGTATGTGTGGTGTATGGACATGTATGTCCCTATATAGCATCACATGCGTTTGCCTGTGGTGGGGTGTACTCAGCTGTGGTGACCAGCGGGGGATGTCAGGTTTCCCCCTACATTGCTCTTCCACTAGTTCACTTGAATGAGAATCTCTTACTGATCCCAGAGCTTGCTGGATTTTTGTGATAACTGGTGATTCTCAGGTCTCTGCTCCCCAGAGGACTGGGTTATAAAGGTGCATAGCCATGCCCAGATGTTCATGTGGGTCCTGCAGATCAAATGTGAGCAGCCTCCCAGGGTCACTCAAGCCCTCATACTTGCATAGGGATTGTTCTTAACCAGATTTATCTCTCTAGCCTGAGTAATACATTTAATTATAAATATAATAAAAAGTCTTCCCAGAGGCAATTTTGAACAATTTAAATTAATGACATCTCATTTTCAGGCAATTTCAGAGAATGTGTATTTTATTACCTTATATAATTTTGTAATATTTCCTTTATTTATACTTAATTTTCTTTGCATGTCTACTGAAAGATTGTTAAGAACAATGTCCCCACACAGCAATAGCCACTTGATTTTTGACAACATGCTAAAAATATACATGAGAGAAAAGACAGTTTTTATAACAAATGGTGCTGGCAAAATTGGATATTCCCATGTAGAAGAATGAAACTAGATCCCTACCTCCCACCTGGTGGGAAAATCAATTCCAATTGTACCAAAATCTTGAACATGAGATCTGACACTAATAAGACAAAAATCAGGGAAAACACTTCAAGATATGGGCATAGATGAGCACCTTGTGAACAAGATATCAGCGATTCAGGAAATGGCACCAACAACTGATAAATTTAAAAGCCTCTGCACAGGAAAGGGAACAAATAATTGAATGAAGAGATAGCCTACAAAATGAGAGAAATCTTTGTTACCTGTATATCTAATAGAAGATTAAATCTAGAATCTATAAAGAACTAAAAGAATGACAGCTCAAAAAATATAACAACCAAATCAAACAACCCACTCAATAAATGGACCTATGAAATGAGTAGTTCTCAAAGCATACAATACAATTGGCCAATAAACATGTGAAAAATGTTTTAACAACACTAGCCATCAGAAAGAATGCAAATAAAAACTATATCAAGATTCCATCTCATGTCAGGCAGATTAGCAGTCATCAAGAAAACAAATAACAACAAATATTGTCAGTGGCAAAGACAAAAGGAACCCCTTATAGACTATAGACTTATAGACTAGAGAGAATCTAAACTACTCCAGCCACTATGAAAATAACTATGAAGATTCCTCAAAAAATTAAAAATATACCTACCATATAACCCATGCATATGACTTCTCAGTATTTATCCAAGAGACTCAAGTCAACGTATCACAGAGGTACCTGCACATCAATGTTCACTGAAGCACTATTCAACATATGGAAGCTATAGAACCAACCAAGGTGTCCAACAAAAAAGGGGAGATAAAAAAGTATGTGGCGTGCATATTCAATGTAATCTTTTTCAGCCATGAAGAAGAATGAGGTTATGCCATTTTCAGAAAAATAGGTACAACTAGAGATCATCACATAATTAAATCAGTCTCATAAAGACAAATTTTGTAGGTGTTTTTATGGCTCTTTTTGCTTCCTGTCTTCAGCAGATACTCATCTCAATT
Source organism: Dipus sagitta (assembly GCA_036346955.1). Classification (NCBI taxonomy): domain Eukaryota; kingdom Metazoa; phylum Chordata; class Mammalia; order Rodentia; family Dipodidae; genus Dipus; species Dipus sagitta. The sequence continues at coordinate 29,723,112 of CM070788.1, forward strand.
TAAACACAATTATCAAAATGATGATATGTTTATATGTATAAGAGACCCTAAAGATTCCACCAGACACTTCCTAAGGATAATAAACACCTTCAGCAAAGTGGCAGGGTACAAAACTAACAGAAAAAAATCAGAAGCTTCCTAGACACCAATGACAAACATACTGAGAAAGAAATCAGGGAAATAATCCCATTTACAGTAGCCTCAAAAAACAAAATACCTTGAAATAAACTTAATCATGAGAATAAAAGACTTCTATGATGATAAATTTCAAACACTCAGAGAGAAATTGAAGAAGATACTGAGAAATGGAAAGACACCCCATGCTCCTGGATTGAAAGAATCAATATTGTGAAAATGGATATCTTATAAAAAGCGAACTACAGAATTGATGCAATCCCAGCCATAATTCAAATACCATTCTTCACAGAAATAGAGACAAAAGAGCTGCTTGAATTTCAGTCATGGAGTCACTTAGTACTGATTTGTGGCTGATGTAGCTAAAGGGATTCTGGTTAGGCTGTGAGCCATGGCCTCTGACCTCATGAGAAAGGTTCCTCATGGCACAGCAGCAGGGAGAACCCAGGAAGGTGGAGTCCTGCAACATCTGGCCTTACAGTGGGAGTCTATGTGGGATGGCAGTGGGGGTGTTGGGACGGCAGAATCATGCAGCCTCTGAACTTGACAGTTACTAAAATAGTAAGGCAGACTTTATTGGGACTATTGTTATGAGAATGGAAACTATATTAAATGAAATTTTGCAGTAAAGAAGTCAATTTTTTTTTTCTGAATACAAGGAAAAGTGGAAACTTACAACCTAAAAGCAGAGTTAGGGGTCAGTGGTTGGAAAATTATTACAAGGCTAAATTAATTCTTCACTAACTTGACCTGACATCATTCTTAATGAAGTCATGCCAGGTGATCTATGACCTAGAAGGATGGTGTGGAGAATGAAACATTTGATTTGCTGTTGAGGCTGAAACTGACTAGAAAGGATGCTAAAACTGGGCTCTACAATCATGGATATAGAAGTCCAAGATAGGTCTCATTGAGCCAAGGACAAGGGGGAGTCTGGCCAAAGTTTGGACAAAGAGAAAATCTTTACCAGTCAATATCAGACTCAGTATTGGGGCTGTAGAGATGGATCTGCAGTGAAAGGCACTTGCTTACAAAGCTTGACAAACTGGGTTCAATTCTCCAGTAACAATATAAAGCCAAATGCACAAAGTGGCACATGCATCTGGAATTTGTTTGCAGTGGCAAGAAGCTCTGGCACGGCCATTCTCTCTCTCTCTCTTTCCCCCACCTCTTTATGTCTCTCCTTTCTCTGCTTGCAAGTAAATTTTAAAAAAATTTAAGAATACTCAGTAATGTATTTATTTGGATAAAGGATTTAAAGCAGAAAATTTTGGTAGAACATTTCCTCAGTAACTATTTAAATTTCTAGGAAGTTGAACAGTGTTGCTGTACTATTTCTCATACTGTAATCAAGCTTTGCAGTAAAAGCAAATGAAAAAGGAGCTGGTAGAGTCAGTTGTGAACATGTAGCACACCTTTGAGCATATACATCTAATGAGTTCAGGACAAACACACACATACACCATATATATATATATATATATACATATATATATATATATTCCAAATATATTAGAATATATTGCACCTTGGCCATGAGAAAATGGCAGGTACCTGAGATCTCTTGGGCCTTTGCCTCTTCTGCCCTATTACAAAACCTGAAAAGATGTTTCTGACCTTCCCCTGGAATAAGTCATAAAACTGAATGTGAACTCTTATGACAGAATAGCATATGAACAAGCAAGTTTTGCTTAGTGCCCCAGCTTACTATATCCAGCTCTTTTGATTGTACCCTTGTATAACTACTTGCTTCCTCATCAAACAGCATAAAAATACATGTTTTCCTATCTCATTTCCAAAGCCCCCTGTAGCATGCTAGCATGCAAAACTAATTAAATGGATTTGTATGCTTGCTGTCTTTTGCCATAGAGGTCTCCCCACAAACTCAGTGAGAAAAATTTCCTCTACAATTTTCATTAGCAAGGATGTTATCATGAAACTTACTAGCAACCCATTAGAGTACCTCAAAACAAAATGGCACAATTCTGAAAACAGGGTGCCCTGTGATTCTGCTTTCATAGCCATGTAAACAGACCAGCAATACACCAAGCTGGAAGAGTGATTACTACAAAGTGCAAATATCTGAGCTTCAGAAGAAGAAAGAATTTTACCTTAACTTTCTTTACCTGACAAGATTGGAGCTTTATGAGGGTCAGCTGCCACAGAAATGCCTTAGGGCACAAGAATAATCCAACAAAATATTTAAATAAATCTCATCAGAGTTGTGTTGATTTGTTTCCATTGTCAACTTGATTAAATTAAGAATCAGCTAATAGGGGCTGGATTAGTGGCTAAGGTGCTTGCACCTTATATATATATCCACTGCCCTGTAACTGACATAACTTTGTTCTTCATAGTGGCTAAAAAACTTCCATTGTACATATATACCACATTTTCCTTATCCATTCCTTTCGGGTGGTTCTGAAACTCTTTGGCTTGCAATAGCCACTGTTGGACTGCCCAGGCCATAGCGTATAATCCAATCTAAAACACTCCCTCTACATGTGCATTTTGACAACTGTCACTTGAGAACCCTGACTAATACAGGAAGCCCTTACTTCTGCTTTGCCTTCAGGCTTGTGTGTTAACTTTACCCCTAACTGTTCAGGGACCTATTCCCTCAAGTGGGTATTCCTACATTTGTGGTAACTTTGTCTTCAACTAATTTGTCATTGTCAATTAGTTTACAGGTCACTCAACTAGTAGAACCTAAATTGATGGAGAAATTTCAGCATTGTTTATTAAAAATTGATTTTTGTGTGCATGTGTGTATGGTGTGTGTGTGTGTGTAGACTAGAGGCTGGCATCAGATGTCTTCCTCAAAGCACTCTACCTTATTTGTTGAAGCAGGGTCTCTCATCTGAACCCAAAAGCTTGCTGCTTTGGCTAGTATGGCTAGCCAGCTTGCCCTAGAGTCTGGTCTCTGTCTCCTTAGTACTGGGATTACAAGTGGGCTACCTTGCCTGCCCAGCTGGAGAAGTAGGATAAGTGGTGAGAAAACGTCTCTCATCTGCCTACCTGCTCAGTGCACATCTCTAGCCACCATTGTGCCCTTTATATTTTGGTAGACCCTTTAGGACTACAGTTCACAAGGCTCGACATTCTTTATTTTCTCTTGTTTCTTCAGCCCAAGGGCATCAACAGCTTCCCATTGCTGCTAAGCTGTGGGTGCCTCACTTTTGTTGCTTGCACTTTAAGTCCTCTTCTTAAATACCAAAAGTCTTGCAGGGATCTTAGCTTGCATAATAATTAATTTGATTGTTGTTTTTCCTGTGTGTAGTACCATGAAGGGGTGCTGGAAATGTCTAGGATTGCTACATTCTCTTAATAACTGTAAAGGATTATTATTTTCCTATGACATTTACCTGGTGATATTGGTTATACTTTTAATGCTTAAATATTTAGACTGAGTATCTTGGGATCAGTTAAGCTTTCTTCCAGTAACTCAGAACCCTTTGTTTCTGGCCCACACATTCTATTCTCTTTCACAAGCTGTAGAGTCCTTGGTTGGAGCTCCATGATCTTTTCTATATATTTACTCAGATATAAATCCTTCAGTACTTTGCTCTTTTAAGCATCTTTTCTGTATTCTGGTAGTTTTGAGAAATCTCTTGTTAGGGATTTTCTTTAATATTCCCTATCTATTATTGGTTGCTTCCAGCTTTCTGTTTTAAATTGACAAATCATTTTTTTTTTTTTTTTTTAGTTTTTCGAGGTAGGGTCTCACTTTGGTTCAGGCTGACCTGGAATTCACTATGTAGTCTCAGGGTGGCCTCGAACTCTTGGTGATCCTCCTACCTCTGCCTCCTGACTGCTGGGATTAAAGGCGTGCACCACCACACCCGGCTGATAATTCATTTTTTACAAATTTAAACAATCTTTCATTACTTCAGATTTTCATAATTATTTATTCAGGTTATATAAGTGCAATTCTTTCTTGATTCTTTTTGTTGTTGTTAATTTTTATGAGAGAGAGAATTGGTATGCTAGGACCTCCAGCCACTGAAATCAAACTTCAGATGCATGTACCATCTTGTATACATGTATGACCTTGCGTGCTTGTGTCACCTTATGCATCTGGCTTACATGGGATCTAGAGAATCAAACCTGGGTCCTTAGGCTTCACAGACTGGTGCCATAACAACTAAGCCATCTCTCCAACCCTTTTGCTTGAATCTTAATGAGAAAAGAAGTTTATTTTTCAAAAGACTACTGATAATGGATGTTCTGAGTTAAGTCATTTCCCACTCCCAGGTGTTTAGGGTTGTTTTGGTTGGTTGTCTTTTGTTTTAAATCCTTTTATTATATTTATTAGAAAGAAAGAGAGAGAGAAAGTATAGGCACATGTGGGCCTCTTGCCACTGCAAATGAACTCCAGATACATGAACCACTTTATGCTTATGGCTTTATGTGGGTGTACAGGAATTGAACCCAAGCCATAGCCTTGCAAGCAAGTGCCTTTATCCACTGATCCATCTCTCCAGCCCTGGTTGTCATTTGGGTTTTGATTTGTTTTGGTTTAAGAATGTACTTGTTGATGATGTGGCTTTCCTATTTACCTAACATTCTACATACTACATGCTAGATACTTCCCAGTGTTTGCTTATAATGAAGTAAAACTTGATGGGGTTCTATCAAGAATGGGTATGTCTGTACAAATCCTCCTTTGAGAGGGGTTTGAGAGTATGGATTAAAGAAATAAAGGGAAGACAGTTTTGAATGGTACCAGCTTTCAGATGCAGCAGGAGGAGTCAAGCCAACCTGGACTCTGAGCTGCTGCCAGAAACTTATTATTATTTATATTCATAGCACATGGTTTGATTTAAAGACTATAAAAAAGAGGCTGGATGAGTGGATGAACAAATGAATGAGTTCAAAGCTCAAGAGTATTTAAGGTAGTCAGTGAAAGAAATTTTCCATACTAACGCAAAATAAAACTTTTAAATATTCATTATTTTAACACACTGTCAACTCAACAAAATTGTGGGTTTGGTGCAGTGATTAATTTAATGTTTTTTACTCTCAAAGTGTCACTTATATTAGAATGCCATTGTTTTCTAAGTTCTGAATCAATATTCTTTTTCTCTAACACTTAGGACAAACATGCAAATGAGTTATCCAAATTGCAATCAGCCATGGGAGGCAAGATGGTATCAAGAAAAGAGCTAGCCTACTTAGTGAGACAAGACCAAAGCCATGTTTTCATCTTTTTAGCGATATGACTTGCATATATCATTGAAATGAAGTCTCAATTTTCTTATCTAAAAGTCTGCTTCACCTACTTTAAAGAAGGGAATGAATGTATGTGTTAACCAGGAAGCGCTGTACAAATCTTAATTGGGGTTATTACTATAATTTCTTGTACTGATTCGAAACATAGTGTTCTTTGAGTTGGAAGATAAAGACTATGAAAAACTCTAAGCATGGGAGAAAACCCCCAAATGATGTCTGGCTGTACTGAAGGTGGAATAAAAAGAAGTAAGTTTAACCAAAGAAGCAGAAGTTGCAAGAATAACCTAAGTCCTTGGCTTTCAGAACAAACGAATAACTATACATGCCATCTGAGAAGCTCAGAAGAATTATTTTCCAAATTATTGTGAAAGAGAATAAGCAGATGATTCTAATTGATCAAAGCCTTACAGTTAGGCTAAGCCTGCTCCCTGAAGAACTTCATGTCAGTAGTCATGATGAGTGAATCTGAGTGCTTTAAGCCATAGTCTGTGGCTCACTGCAGACTTCATAAATTTCTGTTGTCTTATACATGGCCCCTTCACAATTCAAGCTACTGCAGAGCCCTAAAGGCATTGAGGGTTTTCATATCCACTGAAGCCCTTGCCATCTCTCCCTCTAAGCTTTTCACAAAGCACTCAAATAGGCTGTTTTCAGACTGTATTCTTTCCTCTCTTTATATCTATCATCTATCTCTCTATTATCATCTATCATCAATATATGATAAAGTTGATAAGTCCTTGAGTCTCAATGCTAGACTAAACATAAACAGTGCAAGAGAAATTTCTTAATTTCCGTGTTCAGCTTCAACTCCTACCTTTCATCATACCTTTTACGGAGTCCAAACTTTCCTTTTGCTATGTGTCCTTTTTTTATATTTCACAAGTGCACTGTGACTATAGTGTCTGTTGGACTGCCTTTTATTCTTTGAGGCTAATATTAAATCTCATTCTTGTGAGGCCCTTCCTAATGTTCTCCAAGAATCCCAACTCTTATTACAGGAAGAATTACTTTTTTTTCCCTGTGTTTTCATAGCATTCTGAACCCAATTCAAGGATTTCTATTGCATATAAATATCTTTCTCCCTTATGACATCATGAGATCTTCAAGGCCAGGAATTTCACCTTATTTGTTTTTGTATGGATTCCATTCCTTAATATTTTTATTATAGCATCATTGCACCTGAGGAACTATTTGAAGGATAAGAATTTTCATGATATAACTGCCAAAAATGGGTAAATAAATGAAGAGACACAAGAAGAGGGCCCACTACTTCCTGTTTAAGATCATTTGTGGGCTGGAGAGATGGCTTAGTGGTTAAGGCATTTGCCTGCAAAGCCAAAGAATCCCAGTTCTACTCTCCAGGACCCACATAAGCCAGATGAACAAGTCTGAAGTTCATTTGCAGTGGCTGGAGGCCCTGGGGTGCCCTTTCTCTCTCTCTCTCAAATAAATAAGATGTATTTTTTTTTTAAAAAAAGATCATTTGCTATTCTTTTTCTTTGTTTTATTCTTTGTTTATTTATTTACTGGCATGTGTGTGTGTGCATGTGTGTGTGTGTGTTAGAGTCTCTTGTAACTATAAATGGAATATCAGATGCTTGTGCCACTTTTTACATCCAGTTTTACGTGGATGGCTGGAGAATTGAACCCAGGTGAAGGGGGTGGGCAGGCTTTACAAGCAAATACCTTTAAGTGCTGAGCCATCTCCCCAACCCCTCAATTAATATTCTTACATGTACTTTTTTGATTAAGCAGTGATATTATGGGATATGTTACCTAATATAGAATTCACAGCCAGTATTTCAAACATTTACCTTTGGCAAGACAGAGAAGGCCACAAAAATCGTCAGTTGTAGCTCAGGCTGAAGGAAGTATGCTGATACACTCCAGGTAAGACCACCCTTGAGCACAGGTGACAGTGTTTGATGAAACATACCCCTCAAACATTGCATTACAATCCTATCCATGTTGTCAAACAGTAGAACTTCCTTTGTTCTTATTGCTTTAGGAAGGAAACAAGAGTAATAGATTTGGTTTTGCAAGAGAACGACTGAAAAACAAACACAGAAACTAAGCCAATATTAGGAAGGAAATGCCTTCAGAGGCATTTCATCGTCCTTAGATTATTAGAATCACGTGTGTGTGTGTGTGTGTGTGTGTGTGTGTGTGTGTGTGTAGGATTCCCAACTAACAGCAGTCTAGAACACTAGTTCTCTGTGAGCACTAGTGGATTAGCAGAATGGATTCAACAAGGCTGGAAACAAAGGTTTCTGGCTCTGAAATTTATGAACAATTGCATGGTAAAACAAGAGACCCCTCTGTAACCTCAAATAAAACAGGAAAGGGTTGCTTTATTTAATTCACTAGTACAATGAATGATTTTTGAGAACTGATTAGGCACTCTATCAAGTCCTGGGACAAAAACAAAGCCATGAACTCATACAACTTGCATCTAAGGAATGGAGCTAATTCTGATTGTGCTTTAAACATCATAGTCTGTGGCAGTCCTATAGATAGCAAATAGTTTGGAGAAAGGATTCACTTTACATAAAAATGAAAGAAGAATGATAAATCAGTTTAGGAGAAAAGGGGAGCCTGAACAAATATGCAAGGTATAACTAAGCAATATTTTAGTTATGTAATTTAACCTAGTGATTTTGTCCTGAAAATATGTGAGCCCGATGCTGCTGTGTGCAGAGCATGTAGTAAGCCATGCACATCTTGCACCTGTGCTCTCTCCTGTCATGCCAAGTCTGCATAAGACATGAGCTATACAGCACAGGCCAGTAGGTACCTTGTTCTCACTTTTCTGCAGTGGGCTTCATGGTCATTTTGCTTTCTCCTAGAAACAGAGAGAAGCCTTTCTGCCCATGGATTGCCTGTCTGGTCAATCTCCCATCCATGGCTATTCTCTGAGGATGTTGTATAAGACAAGTCACTCTATATCTGGGGTTTCCAGGGAATGGGAAGGCAGATGTTGGCCTCAAGAGCAAGCAAGCCAAGAGTGATCAGACAACTGAGGGCATATGAGCCAGCACAATCCATCTGGAAGGGGAAAATGAATGTTCTCTAGAACCATGGATTCCAACCCTATCATACTCAAACTTCTTTTTCTATAAGAATGTTTTGGGGCTGCAGAGATAGTTCAGTGGCTAAAGGCACTTGCTTGCAAAGCCTGATGGCTTGGATTCGATTCCCCAGTACCCAAGCAAAGCCAGGTGCACAAAGTCACTCCTGCATCTGAAGTTTGTTTGCAGTGACAAGAGAGTCTGGTGAGCCCATCTGCTTGCTCTCGCTCACTCTCTCTCCCTCTTTCTTCTGTCTCTCTCTTTCAAGCAAATCAATAAACTTTTTTATAAAAAGAAAATTTTGTAATCCAATCCCAAATTAAATCAAACTGATAGGTGTCGCATGAAACTTTTCACTGGGGAGACACAAACACATGCCTATTCACTTCAGAAGCTGGTATCATTGAGTCTCCCTTCTAATTAACCTTTTACTTGTTATATTCTCTACCTTCTCCCAAAATCACTTGCAGCTGGGAGAAGGGCAGATAAGGGTCTTGTCACTCTTCCCTCTACCATCTTCTAGGGAGTGTCAACAACTCTATTACCATGGCCATAGATTTAGCTACCACTGTATTATTCTGCTCCAAGGTTTCCATGGCTACCAAGCCAAAACATTTTCTCTTTCAAGATGGCATCATGTTATGCCTGAATAAAAATGCCATACAATAATGGGTAATTTAGTTCACTCCATACATGCTTTAAAACAAGTCAATATGTGCTCTAAATGAAATATAAAATGAACCAGAAGGACAATGATTTATATACTATCTGTATCATCATGTATAAGCTTGCCATATTGGTGGCATGGCTAATTACACACAGAATCACAGTGCATCCAGTTATAAATACAGATTGAAAAAAAATCTTGGTTGAGGACTTAAATACCACAGTGATGTAATATTCTAAAATGCTTAACTCTTAATTGTATTTGGGGTATATTCTTGGAAAATTCAATGTATATTAAAGCTACAACAACAACAACATAAAAAAAAACAGAAAGGAAAAAAGGACCTATATATAAAATGTAGTTAGACTCTGGGCTCATAAAATGAACAAGCCCTTAACTAACACAAATGCCCACTGAAGCATGTGTAATTTCTATAAGATGTAACAAAACATTTTAGGGTTTATTTTTTAAACTTTTTATTGGCAACTTCCATAAGTACAGACAACATAACTTTATCATAATCCCCTCCATTTTACCTCTCCCAAATCCCCCCTCCTCTTCTTTCCAACTAGCAAGACAATTTTAATCGAGTGGAAAAACCCTGCCTACTGTATCATGTATAATAGCCTAACCCCTTCTTTCACTCTCCCAATCTTAGTAACAGCAGAATAGTCCTTGGTCTTCAATTTAAAAAGCTCCTGGAGAAAAAAAAAAAAAAGTTCCTGGAGGATGGTATAGCCACCCTCATCTACTATCTTTACATTAGCCTAACACTGTCCTTGAGATGGGGGCAGGGCAGGTTTTCACTTGAACCCAGACATGTGCTTAAATGAAAAAATTAAATCCATTTAAGAACTTTTTATACAATTCACATTTGTCTTCAATAGCCAAAATGCAAAAACATTAACAACAAAATTCCATTTCTAGAAATTCATAGATATATGTATGCCCATATATAATGTAAAAGAATTGCATGATGGGGAAGTGAGGTAGGGATTTTTGACTTAAATTTTCTATCACATTGTTTTGCTTTATAATGAGCATGTCCCACTGTTTGCTGCTTCTAAATGCTATATTTACTCAATAATAATTATTAATAAAAGGCTGAAAATGGCATCATAATTTGAGTTTTGAACCCAAGACTTGATTAGTGACCCAACTGAGCACACTAGCATATCATGGCCATGTCTCTGATCATTGTTATCTTCATATCAACTGTGACTAGCCCCAATGTATTATAGCCACTGAACAGTATTAACTTCACATCATTTTATCTATCAATCATCTTAGAAATGAAATAAAATTAAATATTCACTCTGTCAGGATACATTAACTTAAAGATACATTCCTAGAATGGCTCGTTTCTCTCAGGTCTTTTGGAACAGAAATGTGCTACCCAAGAACCTGTCATCAGAATTTGTGAGGAATTCTCCTTCTGCTCTATGAAAGCTTAACACCATTATTTTCTCATATTAGAAAAAATATCCAGTCATAGATTTCACATACTATTTCAAGTTGTTCCTTTTTAGTATTTAAGGGACTCCAAAAGACAAATATTTTGGAAAAAATCTCCCTTCCTCCTTCCCTCATATTATGTTTTCCTTTGCTGTATCCTCATTCCACCTAGCTCCGTTTGCTTCTTATGAAGAAAACCAGAAAGCATCTACTAGAGGGGAAGGATGTGGGGAAAGAAGTGAACACTTTCTCTAGAAGATGGAGACTTCAGAGCACCAGATGCATCACCTTTACATTAGGATTCTCCTTATAACACAACATGATAGAGACCTGTTGTGTTAATTTTTCCTGGAGAGAGATGAACAGTTATCTTTCCACCCCACACGGGGCACCAATGACAGACCAAAGAAATTCTTGTAGCCAAGTCTAGCTTAATGAACCAGTGTGCTCACTGGGGTTACTTAGGGGAACATGGACTACCCAGTCAGTTGCATCACCAAGCCCACTCCCACACAGGTGACAGTTCATGAAAACTGCATTGCTGATACCCCTGCATTACATTTCTGGCAGTTCAGCTCATAAGAGAGCCTCTTCTTCCCAGCACTTGTTTCTGCCCTTGAGGAGGATCTTGTGGACCTTGCAAGTTTCAGGAGCTTCCTGAGACCTGTTATTTATTTCTTGGACCCTTTTAATTTTCAGAAGTCCTGAGTCTTAAGGAGCCTCCTGTAGGATCGAATATTTCAAGCTGGAGGAAATCACTACAAAACAAAATCTCAGAGCTGATATAATTTTTTAAATGACATTTACCAATGGTCCATCTCCCGCTACATGTTCTTTAATAATTTAACACTATGAAATTGCCACCTCATTATATTCTGGAGTTGCGATTAGTTGTACAAGATCATATCTGGGAAGTTTTTAATAGCTCCTAAATTAATTTCTAGCATCGAATTTCTACAGTTACAGTTGGTTTTGTGATGCTTGAGAACCATGGAGTCCAGATGAAGCTACCACTATTTCACTTGGTGACCACAGAGGAAAAATATGAGTTGAATTTATTTAGCAATACATTCATTAATCAGCTTAGAGAAAAACGTTTTAAGCAATAATCAGACATGTCTTCTAAATTTTTATGTATAAAGAAACTATATTCCCTTGAGTTGAAAAAAAAAACTCTCAGCCAGAAACAGTTTATAACATATAGTAATACCATGACATAATTACATATAATAATTTCAGGTGAACCAGCATCTTTGTCCAGTCAGTCTACAAAACTTATTAGACTGGGTAATTTATAAATGGGATTTCTTTTTCACAGCTGTGAAGGCCAGGAGTAAGTCATAGTGGAGGTAGTGCATGTAATATCTTCACGTAGCAGGAGGGGACAGTGGTACATCCACATCCGCGGGAAGTTGTGCATCCACACCCTCACAGGACAAGAGGGAAAATGGTACATAAACATGTTCACGTGGAAGGAGGGGAAGTGGTACATCCAAATCTCAACTACCTCTGTCTTAATCAATAGTTGTTTAAGCAAAACATTAGAAAATCATCTGATACTTTCAGTTCTTCCATAATGCCTGAGCTATACCTGTTTGTTTAATGTAGGTGGAACAAAGCAATGAACCCAGACTAATCACATACATGCATGCCTTTTGCCAATTTTCATATTCCCTGAGATCTGCATTTCAAGGAATATTTCATGAGCTACAAGGGAGCAGGCAGTGGGGACTTTTCAAGGTACTGGTGCCTCTAGATCACAGTGCAGAATATCCTCCACAGCATCTGTTCAGAATGGGAGAACAGCAAAGAGCCACAGCTGAGTCCCAAGACATTCTCAACGTACAGCACCTTGTTCCTCAGTCATCTGCCAGCCCTCTGGTTTGAGAATTGGGCTATGGTCCGTGAAATACTTGATCCAAATACAGTAGCAGGGTAGCAGAAAGCATGGGAGAAATAAAACCAGCTATCACATACTCAGGTCCTAAGTTCCAGGTGCTAGGCTGGGCTTTTACCTTCATTATTTCATTTGCTCCTCACTACCCAAGGTGGATGGTCATTTCTTTTCTTTTTTAAAATTCCTACTAGAAGTTGTAAAAAAAAAAAAAAAAAAAAACAGGAGGATGGTGTACTCTGAAGGAAAGCCAATTACTAAGAAACCATGTCTTTTAGTGCTTTCTATTATTTACCATATTTTGACATTAGAATACTGCTGTTTGCTCCATTTTTTAAATAAAATATTTAGACTTTTAAAAGGCTTTTTAATTATAGAGTTTTGATGACTAGGTGTAAGGGCTTAATCAAGGGGAACAAAAGCTATACACACTTGTTTGCTGCTGGCTGTATTTCTACTGTCTGCATGTTTATTCTGCTAGACCACACTTCTCATGTAGTTTGAAATAAAAAGGATGATCCTTCTCATTACCTATCCTCTGCTTGGTGACAAAGCAAAATGTATTAACAAAGGAAAAATGTCTTCCTGTCACTTCTCAGCCTTTCCTGCTGCTGCTCAGCTGGGATGTTAAAAATGGGGGTTTAATGAAAGAGGGTGAAAAGGTGAAAAGAAAAGAAGCCCTAATGAGCATGTGTTTAGTTGTATGGAAAGATCACTGAGTCACTCGGTAATTTTCTTTGTACCTAATGTAAGTAAGAGAATATCCCAAGGTCAAAGATGCTCTCATTCTTCCTCATTCATTCCCTCATGTCTTACCCTGGCAACCAGCACCTATACTTGATGCTGGTTTCAAGAAGTTTAATTTCTTATTGTGGAGTGACCAAGAATCTCCTGTTTCATCACCAACTTGTGGCTCTTGAGAAACACGTATAAAAGTAGGGGATGTTCTTTAAGTTGCTCTCATAACTGGTAGAGCATCCCTTGAACAGGTCTCACCTTGAAGTTTCCAGAGCCTGTGCCTGCTCCAGGCATGTGGACACTTACCCTTTCCATGGAGAATGAAGAAGCCAGTTCCCACCAAGCCAGCCAGAGCTGCTGCAATGCTTCAAAAGAGAGACAGCAACAGCTGTTAAAACACTAAGGCAACTCTCAGAATTAGAATGGAATCTTGTAGTCATATCGTTCCAAAAATGTCCTTAATCATAGTGTTCTAGCCCTGTGGTATAAGCATCATACCCATGTGAAAATATCAAATCAAACATGAGAACCAAATTTGGGCCAAAGTCCCCAAACTCTAAAAGGGTGATATTTTGTTTCACCAGGGAATCACTGCCCATCCCTTTAAGAGTGGGAGAAAGTCATGGCAAACCGTGAGAAGTTGAAGAAGAAACCTTTAAGTGCGGTTCCTTTGGAATCACAGCCATCTTGGGGGGGGGGCAGACACGCCTCTCTAACATTATGTGTCCAGGATAACAAGGAATACTTGGGCTGCTGTGAATTGTGGTCTTTCTTTGAAGGTGAAATACGCAGCCGTCACTGTGTTCTCATCTGCATTTCACTGAGTGAATAACCTAAATTACACAGAGCAGCAGTAAATTGGCTCATCATAGTCCTGTTCTAATTTCAAAAAGATAAAGATCTAAAGAATCAGAAAGCCTGAAGGATGCATGTTAAGTTTGCTAGGGTCTTTTTTCAGGCCAAGAATAGTAATGCAACCCAGGCTGGTAAGCAATCAAGAACCACTCAACATCGTGTGTTACGTTTATATGCACTCTTAACATGACATTCCTAATAGAGATGCTAACAGCTTGCCTTTGTCATTCCTGCTGTCCATTTTGAGTACAGTGGACAGCCATGTGGGAAGCACCTCCCATCTAACTGTCCAAGGCATCGAGGAGCAAGCACTGCCTTCACACTACGGGCTGCACTGCCGGCTGCCTGCCTCTCTGCTAGCGCCTCAGATCTGAAGGACACATGTAGCAGCTCTTTGTCTGGCGTTCTAACTCCCTCATGAGCCCAGCGCAGACAGAGTCTGAAAGACAGGTGTCAATGCCCACAAGAACACCATATTCCAAATAACGTAATTTTCTTGATTTCAACAAAGCATTCATTTGTGGTAATAAAATGCCAGGTCACCAGTCAAAATTTAACTCCCATTACTGAATGTTGTCTTTATGCTCTCAATATGAAGTCAGTACAGTTCACCAGCTGTCAGGCTCCAGCTCCACATTCTGAGCAACAGAATCACAAGTTAAATAGTTATAATGGCTGGAGTCTCTCCTTGATTAGATTACTAATGATTGTCTCAGTCCATGATCACTTTGCCAGTCAATCAACAAACAGACTTCCAGCCATTCAGATCCTAGGTTGCTGCTTGGAATTTCATAGAAGACAAGGAAAATCCACCATTAATCAAAAGAGATTTGGGATAATTTGGGCTTTAGCATCCCTATTAGGAGGATAATTAGAGATTTCTGTTTTGGAAAAATAAAATATTCTTAGCTCAATTGAGATAGATTTTCATGGGTTGTAAAATGGCTTTCACCTTCAGATTTAATACTGACCAGTCAGAGGGTAGGTCAGCATAGGGGCCAGTGCCTTCTATGGCACACTGCCAGGGTGTCTGTGTTGTGTATCTAAGCCATGCTAAACAGATGTACCCCAAGTGTATATTTAGCCCCAATACCCATGGGAAGGCACAGAGAAGCCCAGCTCCCGAGTTGGTTAAAAGAGGTCTCTAGCACACTGAGAGCAAGAGCTGTCTAAGTTCTGTCTTTTAATTACTAGCCATCATCTCAGCTGGTACTGTCAGGAAGTGCTGGAATTTTTGTCAAGAGAGGTCACAAAGAGGGCAAAATTTTGCAAATTAAAAAGGCTAAAATGTCTGCTTCTGTCAGGGACTTGAGGTGAGAATAAAATAGAACCATATCCTCTGGAAAAAAAATAAGGCAAAACGATTTTGGAGTCCCCATCTCCCTTCAGTGATCCAGAAACAACTCTCTCTGTGCAGCAGTGGGCGGGAGATAACTAGCAGGCTGCACTAAGGCAACAGGTTCAAGGCCCAGAAGGAATCCCACATCTACCTACCCATGCCTCAATCATTTCTCCACCTATGAACACATCCCTCAAAACCTTTTTTTTTTTTTATTTTTTTATTTTTTTTTTTTATTTTTTAAATTTATTTATTTGAGAGCGACAGACACAGAGAAAGAGGCAGATAGAGATAGAGAGAGAGGGAATGGGCACGCCAGGGCTTCCAGCCACTGCAAACAGAACTCCAGATGTGTGTGCCCCCTTGTGCATCTGGCTAACGTGGGTCCTGGGGAATCGAGCCTCGAACCGGGATCCTTAGGCTTCACAGGCAAGCGCTTAACCACTAAGCCATCTCTCCAGCCCAAAACCTTCTTAATAAATAATCTACCTACCTAGAATTTGTGGCTTCAGCTGTGTCCTTTCAAGTGGCCATTTCCATTTTCCTGACAGGGAAATGGGAACTACTTGCTCTAACTTTAAGCAGTCTAAGGTATTTTAAAAGACGGTTCTAGAGCTCTGCATATAGTCTTTGCTCAGCATGGCCTGAAACTGCTGAAACATTTTTCAGTGTTCCCTCCCCACAGCCTTGACCCCCTCCTCCCCAACCTATAGCCTTCCTGTCCCAGAACTTTAAGCACACCCACAGCCTATAGATTAGGACATTCCTGTACAGGGGCTTAACCACCACTACCTGTCAACTTATATTGAAGCCTTCCCTCCCCAGGGCCTTAACCCTCCCCCCCCCCAACCTGTAGATTGTAGCCTTCCCTCCCCAGGGTCTTAACCACTCCTCAACCTATAGATTGTAGCCTTCCCTCCCCAGGGTTCTTAACCACCCCCCAGCCTGTAGATTGTAGCCTTCCCTCCCCAGGGTCTTAACCACTCCTCAACCTATAGATTGTAGCCTTCCCTCCCCAGGGTCTTAACCACTCCTCAACCTGTAGATTGAAGCCTTACCTCCACATGGTCTTTACCACCCCCCAACTTGTAAATTGAAGCCTTCCCTCCCCAGGGTCTTAACCACCTCCCTTCGATCTGCACCTTCCTGTGCACCAACATTGCTTCCTGTCAAGGGCTTCAAAACTCAGGCCAAACTAGGAGCATCTGTCTGTGGCCCTGGGTTGGGGCAGGAGGACAGGGAAGGGTCTGCAGAAGAGGGCTTGCTGTCTGGGAAAGACTTTTTTGAATCCCCTCAAGGTCTTAAAAGGATGCCAGCGGACACAAGGAAGGCCGGAACCAGTGCCCACGGCCGAGCCCCTGGTGCCTACGTGACTTGGCTCCATCAGGTGGAGACTGCGGTTGTGACCGACTCAACTCCCAAGAGAGAAATATGTCTAAAAAGCACACGCGGCGCCTTCACGACCGCGCTGGGCCCCTAGGAGGTGGGGGAGAAGCGCCTTGGCGGTTGGGGTGAGTGTGGAGGGTGGCGAGTCACCGAGGTAAATGTAAAGACCAATTATGGTCTGATCCGAGCGCACGGGAGGCAGGCGACAGCTGATAGTGGAACCAATTAACGAGCATGTCCCCTAATTCCTGTGATCCCCAGGCGTCTGCAGCGGCTGCCTGCGAACCCCAGGAGCCCCTGGCCCAGCCCCGCAACGGGAGCGGGGTGGCCTCGCCTGGAGAAGGTGCCCGGGGAGGGGCGCGCGGCGCGGAGGGCGGGGCGGGGCGGGGAGGCGCCCGGCACGACGCCGGCGCCCCGAGGGCGGAGGACAGGTGGCCCCGGCCAGGTAGCCCCGGCCGGATGGGGGGCGCGGGGCCCCGAGGCCGCTCGGGCGGGGCGAGCCGCGCTCCCCGTCCGCTCCTTCCCCTTCCGGCCCCGCTGCGCCCCAGACGTGACCTAGCCGGGCGAGAGCGCGGGCGCGGGGCCGGCCGCGTGATCGGCGCCCCGAGGTCGGGGGCGGCCCGGGCGGGAGGGGAGCCCGAAGCACGGGGTCGTGGCGGCGGGGGTCCCCCGGGAGCGCGGCGGCGGGGTAACGGCCGGGCGAGGCCGGTCTTCGGGGGCCGGGCCGCGGCGGCTCCCCGCGCAGCAAAGTTTGAAGCCGCGGGCGCCGCGCGTCCCTCCCGCGCGTCCCTCGCAGAGCCCGCGCCGCAGCCGCCGCTGCCAGGGCAGGACAAAGGCTCATTAACACGTGATGGGACCGCGCTTCATAAATGGGACTGGAGAGAGAGGGAGCCAGAGACCGCGCGGAGCCGAGCAGCGGCGGGGACGGCGCGAGCAGGGCGAGGCTGCGGGCTCCCCACGCCGGGCCCAGCGGCGGGCCGGAGGCGAGGCCCGAGCCCGGCGCGCGCGGAACGGACTTAGCCCCGAGCCCGGGGCCCGCCCCGCGCCCCTTCCCGGCTCCTCCTCCCGGCTGGCCCGACCTCCCCGCGGACTGGGAAGCGGTGCCTCGTAGCGGAGAGGGAGAGCCAGTCCCGCGGCTGCGCGGGAGGTGCCTGCCTGGGGGGCGCCTGGCCCGAGCACCGGGGGCTGCGAAGGGTAAGACCTGGCCCCGTGGCGTCTGGGACGCTTTGGCCGCCTCCTGCCCCTCGGGCGCTGAGCAGCCTGGTCCCCTGGTGTCCTTCGTGGAGTGCCCAGAGCCTTTCGGGAGCGCGAATCGTGCGTCGCTGTTTACTTAGCTGAACAGCCCACCCTGGTTAATTGTCTGTGCGACTTCTGGAGGCTTCTGCCGTTTACTGTTTGCTGCATGTGTGTGCACTCTGTGTCTGTCTGAGGAAAATGTCTAATCTTGCCTGTTTCAGGAGCAGGCGCTCGAGTTGATGCTTCATCTCATCAGCAACTAAGTCTTCCAGAGAAAGGGTGCTAACCCCTGCACCAAGCTGGGAAACCCACTAAGGCAGAACATCCAGTGTCAAGGGAGGAAATGCACGTCAGATGATAAACTTTTGATACAGCGGAAGGTAGCAGCACAAGCCACGTCAGTCACTCTGAGGCAAAACAAATATGCATAGTATTTAATACCCGTAATAAGCTTCCTCGTAGGACCACATAGCCTGGAACTAGCCAGCAGAGGAGTAGAGTTGATGTTTCATTTTTAAAAGACATTTCTTGGTAAGGCTCACGAACCATAAGTGAATTATCTCCTGAAAGCAAGTATGTGCCATGACAGACATGAAAGCTGTCATTCGGTCATTTGAAAGTTTAAGAGCAACATGCATGTTTCTAACTATAAAAGGTCATTATCTCTCTAAGGTCTTAAGGGGATGAGAAAAAAGAATTAGTGATCTGTCTTAATCATTTTGTCTCATAGCTTAATTTTCTTCCAAATAGGAGCAGTGCCTGCCTTTGTTTATTTCTCAGTATATCAAGCCTCTTTGGGCATTTAATCCAATAAGAGAAGACTTTGTGGTTTTAAAGGTGTTGGAAGGTATCTCTTTGGGTCCCATAACTTCTTATTTTTATTATCAAGTTTATTATCCTTTGAACAATAGAAGAACTGCAGTTTCTTGGAAATTCAGTAGACATTGAGCATTGATGGGGTCACTACTGACATCAATCTGTTTTGCAGAATATTGAGAAACTCAGAGCGACCAGCCTTTGAGGTTCCCATAGGACTTTATCTGATTTAAAGTGTTGCTTTCTAATCCCACCCTACCGACAGTTTGCAAGGGAGGATATATTGATTGATTTTTCTCTGTCTTTCTCCACCCCCTCCCCAACTCCTTTCCTCTCCCTCTGCTCTCTAACTCAGAGCTCTAATTTTATCAAAATAAAAGGCCATGGATACTTTCTTAAATGTGAGAAATAATTTTCTGTTATGTTTGTATATGCACAGAATATCTGTGCTTGTAGGATGCTAAGTGGGGCTACCACAGCAACTGCTTAAGAGGTGTGATGTTCATGTCGTTTCTAAAAACTAATACATTGCAGATTATTAGGAGAACTTACTGTGAACAGGCTCTTCTTGCTTCAAAGATGTCTCCCACTCCTAGGGAGGATTCTTGGCTGAGGAATTTATCAAGTGTCTGATGGGAGGAGGTCTCATTGTGTTCCTAAACCTACAGGAAGATAAAATGATGCTAGAGGGTGGAAAGGCTCACTTCTGACTTTTCAAATATAAAATCCCTATGCTTGCATACTCATTGTTAAGAAAACAAATCCAACATTCCTACCCCTGAATTTTAATGGCATCAGTGTCTATGCATGTAGATGAATGTTGTGACTAGAGCCTTAATTAAGTCATAGGTGATGTTATTTAATTGAGTGTGTAAAGTTTTTAATTCTGGTGAAAATCGGATCTCATGGTGGAGTAGTGCTTGGCTTTGTGTGTTGCCACTGTTTTCTGTCTTTTTTGTTGCCCTTCTCCCAGAGGACTGTGTTCTGTCTCGCCTGTGAGATTCCTTTCTCTAATACGCGTGGCTGCAGGATCAGTGCGTTCTGTTTGGCATTTCAAAATGTTAAAATAGTGAAATTGTTAAATGTTACCAGATGAAACTGCCGGGAATGAAATTCTCCAGAAAGAACCACTGTATCTGTGACATATTACAGTGTATTCCTACAGAAAACTGCTTTCACTGGTTTACCTATTTCCCAGGAAGGAAACAGCCCCATGGATCGTGTTGATGAATGTTTAGTATGCAGTGTCAGCTTATTAATTACTAAGGCAAAGCTTATGAAACTCTGTCAAAGCCACCTATGGCAGCCTCCCCTTCTTTGGCTCAGAATTAACATTAGCCACCAGGATATGCAGATTGGCTCCTTGGTTGCATTCTGTATTGGTCTTTGGAACTAGAGTTGAAGATTTCTCCATGTAAGAATAAACTATTATGAAATGAACTTATAATGGCAGCTTAGAGTTCACTACACGCAGCAAATGTTTCTTCCCAGAAAACAGGGATTATTTCCCATAACCAGCTATCCAGGAATGCAGCAAGAAAATAAAAGTAGCAAATTGAATTTAGAAATACCTAACAACACATCATTAGTCAAATGTGATAGCTTCTTGAATTGGGTTAGTAAGCTGGAGCCTGTCCTTTACGCTGCTGCCTGTGACTCTTGGGGAAATTATGTCAGCTTAGTTGGGTAAAGAACACAGATGAGAGCTTGCATTCCCAGCTAGAAAGGACGCCACGTCTCCCCTAGTGTAAGTCTGTCTCTTCTGTTTTGGTATTTATTATTTTCTAATTGAACTAACAAATAGGGTGAAACTAGCCATTGGATTTAAATTATAATCCTGTGCTTGACTACAAATCTGGATTCAACATTGCTTGAAAACTGTATTAGGAAAAAAAATATATATATATATGTATATACACAAACACACACACATATATATATAATCTCATAAATCTGTATTTCTAGATGTAACAGTTTGTACATTTCTTTCTCCTGTTGACGGAAGATTGCTAGGAATCTTAAAGAACAGGAGGAAATAAAAATGATTTATGTCTTTTATGTTGGTAGAATTTTAACTTCTTATTCTGTAACCTCCCCTAGATCCTATCCTTCTTCCTAATCCTAATCTCATAAAAATGTTAATCTTATAACTAAATGGATTCTATTTTGTGGGGGTCGAGGGTCCAACACTTTGGTATTGAATTGCTATTAAGTGCTTCAATAGCTATTTGATTCACTTACCTGTGTATTCTTAGATTAGATTATATTTATCTTAGATCAATTCAGATTACTCTGAAATATATTTTGGCCTAAATGAAGTGATAAATGTCATGCAGAATATCTCTTCTATCAAACAATATGCTGCATAATTTTAGAAAGATTAGTGCCCAGACATTCTTTTCCATAGGTGTAGATTATAGTCAAAATAAAAATTTAGATGCATTGTCATTTTACATACTTGAGCATATTATTCTGATTTGAAATGAATACTATAAATTTGGGGAAATATCCAAGTTCATAGCAGATGGACACACATTTCAGCAGAAGGAATTGTTCACCTTGAAGTAGAACAAGGTTGTCTTGTTTTCCAGGATAGGTGTAATTGGTTCCAGTTCCATGTGTTCTAAGAATCTCGTAAATATGCCAGGATAAGCATCACCTCATTGATTATAATTTTATTGTGAACATTAATGTGATTAAGATCAGTTTTTTTTTTAAAACCATACTTACTAATTGTTAGTTTCAGAAACTCAAGACTATGCAAGTCAGAAGAAAATATAGGTTTTTGCCATATCATAAAATGCATATTTAAATAATTATATTTGTTATATATATTGTCATACTCTATCATAAAGTTGTGAAAACTATAGGACATTTATGAGAGACAAAGAGGATTATTTTTAGGAGTTTCCATTACCTTTCACTATTGATAAACTTCTTCCAGGGTACTACATGGATAATAGTATCAGTGTCAAGCTGTTCCACAAACAGTGAAGTTACATATAGTTCTTTGCATAAAATATCTACTAAAAGTTTTTTCTGGATTACACTTTTTACTGATCAGAGTGCCTTATGGTATAATGAAGTACATTTCATTGTAACGGTTTTCTAGGAAAGTTAGTGGCATGTACGAGCTTGTTCCTGATGTAGTTTTCACCAATATTTTTCGTATGTTTGAGGCATTCGCCATGTAGATGACTCATGTATTCATGTTGGGTTAGGCAAGAAAGTTTCATTTGGAAAGATTATTTTAAAAACTTGGTGACCATGGAATTCTTGAGTTCTGTAGCTGCTTGTGTCAGTGTTTGAAGGAATGCCCCTCAGACCTGAACACACAGGCCCAGCAGAGCCTTGGTGGTTCTGGGACACTGAATTCTGTTTTGGCTCCAGCTAGAGAAATTTTCACACCTGCACTTTAGGAACACTTTCAAAGTTTTGCATGCTCTGTTGTGTTGTCTTTTGTTTTGGGTGAGTTAAGACTGGTAAGGTGAGACTCCTTGTTTTTCTAGCTGATTTTGTTTTTACCTCTCTGTGCTATTTGTATTATAGTTTGTATTTTTGAGTAAGTTTCTAGGAGTAGATTTTGTATTTTTTGAATACAGAAGCAATTTAAATTTCCTTTTGTCTTACTCAAATAGCAAAGGATTTTTCCTAATAGTACAGTACTTTATTATTTGATGTCTTATACTGCCATTCTTATCTGAATTCCTAGTTGTTTACAGCATCCATTCACACAGAATCAATTTGGTGTCTTTGGCTTGACTACTTAATACCATTGTCAACTCCAAGTAGCATTTAATTTTTTTTTAACTTCAGGAGATAAGGTGAAGCATAGTTTCCTAAATTTGATAATGATAATGTATTACCTGTTTGTTTTTTTTTCTTAATAGCAAATTCCATGCCATTGCTTTTTAAGGAAAGGCAGAGGCTTTTTTCAAAGATGTTCCGGCAATCTGTTGCGGTTTAATATACTGACAGATGCTTTCACAAACTGCATATGGCCATAGTATAGTTAAACATAATTAAAATATGCCATGATTAGGAAATCAAGTTTTTAAAAATTTATGCCTAAATGGCAAGGTCTCTCTCTCTATCATTTCTTCGTCATATTTTTAAAGATAAAAATTCGAGTTGTTAATGGGTTTTTCAAATTGTTATAAGAAGTGTTGCAATCAAACTAATGATAAATTCTAGTATGCTTTTTAAAAATTATTTTAAATAAAGCTCTATCTTTGTGGATATTTGTACTTAGTAATTTCCTAACATTGATTTCTATAGCAAGTTAACCATTATGGGTTTCCAAAAAATAAATAAATAATATGAATTTGCCTCTCATGTTTGCTTTAAGTCAACTTTCTTTAAAATCACATTTATTCTTTGTAAAAGACACTTAATTTAATGATACTATGATTTAAATATTTTTATTTTTATCATGCTGGCTAGTTAAATTTTCAGCTGATTTCAATGTGTTGCTAACCAGAATTTGTGCAATTTTCTCTACATTTTGTACAAGTAATGAGCAAGCATATATGAACAGAGGGAAAGTAATAACTAAAATAAGCAAGAAGATTGTTCAAATAATTCTGTATTTCTGCATACATGGGAATTTGACTTTGGAAGAGAGTCAACTACTTTTGGAAATGACTTCTAACTTCTTATAACAAAAGAGAAGAAACATTTACATGATTTCAGTTCTCTGTAAGGTAACTAAGTAATCTGCAATCTGTTTATTCAATAATTAGGGAAAGAAAAGCTTGCTCATATTTATAACCTCTGGGGACTTTTGAAAGATACTGACAACCATAGCACTGTATCTTGTGTCGTGACCAAATTGACTTGGTAAGACTTGGCAGTGGATTTGTACTACGTGGGCACACTACAGAACTTCCATTTAGTTTGTCATTTCTAGGTTCGTTTCTTGTAATACATTATTCTATGGTTTGGGATACAGAAGAACAGAAACAAATGTTCCCTGCTTAAGAAAATAAGCTGAGGTATTAATTACTTTTACTTTATTTCCTCTTATGCTCAGTAATCATAGGTTTATTTCCACTGTTTTTTTTTTTTGAAAGAAATAGTGTAGCAGTTCTATAAAGCTGTCCATAGACTTTGTAATTTGAATTTAGAGAAAATAGTATAGTCTTCTTTCCTTCCTTTCTGTTTCTTTATTTTTTGCTTCTTTGTTTCTTTCTTTCTTTGTTTCTTTCTTTCTTGTTTTATAGAGTTTCTTAGTTTATGTCTGTGTACAGCGTCAGTATGCATTACATCTTGAAGCCACTTTCTTTTAATGGACAAAAGATACAACAGTAATTTTCCAGAGAAAGTCTGGAGGAGCCCAGAGTTACAATCTGAAACCCTGGAGAAGTCCCATGTCAGTACTCATTTGCAGCTCAGACTGTATTCCAACCAACTGGGAACACCCTTTTTCTAAAGCTCTCCTGTGGCAAGTTCTGTTAGTACTCTGTTTCAATGATCTAAAAAAAACCCTATACTTATAGAATACTCTTTCTACCTCAGCTCAGTTCTTCCTAACAGATAATTCTCTCCCCACTCACTTAATCTTGTTCATGGGTCTTCATAACTTTGACCAATGGTTCTTCAACTTTAGAATGGGTGAGAAACTCCTACAGGCCTTGTTAAAAACATTGATGTGCTCAACACTAGTCTTTCTGATTCAGTGTATGTGAGCTGGAGTCTAAAAATAGGAATTTCTCCTAAGTTCCCAGAGGATACTGGCTCTGGTCAGGAGAATATCTATGCAAGCTGCTGACCGGTACACTAGGCCTGGTACACTCCCAGACTGCTCAGTAACTGCCCTGAGGTATGCTCCTTGACCTGTTCTAGTTCCCAGTTCTCTTTATGTCACTCTTCCCAAACACTTTTAGTCTCAGCTTTGTTCAGAATCTCACAATCCCCAGGATGAGTTAGACTTTGAATATGTACAATACCGCTACTTCATGGCTTCCATGGCATAGAAATTCTGCACTTTCAGTCCAGTTTGCATGCTTCTAAATCACAACGATATTTGCAAGCATATTTTGCATTGCTACATTGTGTATGTAATTATTGGCATCTTGAAAGCATTCTTTTGCTTTATGTCTCATGTTGCTCACATATACACTGAAAATTTTGTAAACATTTCAACTAACAGGTAGTACGTAAGTTTTCTGGGTTTTTAAAAAAATATTTTATTTTTTAGCCGGGCATGGTGGCACACGCCTTTAATCCCAGCACTAGGGAGGCAGAGGTAGGAGGATCTCCATGAGTTTGAGGCCACCCTGAGACTTTGTAGTAAATTCCAGGTTAGCCTGAGCTAGAGCGAGACCCTACTTCAAAAAACAAGAACAAAAAACAAACAAAAAAAATTTTATTTATTTATTTGACAGAGAGAAAGAGGAAGAGACAGAGAGAAAAAAAAATGTGTGTGCCAGGGCCTACATCCACTGCAAACAAACTCCAGATGCATGCACCACCTTGTGCATCTGTATAACGTAGGTCCTGGAGAATCAAACCTGGGTCCTTTGGCTTTGCAGGCAAACGCCTTAGTTGCTAAGCCATTCCTCAAGCCCAAGTTTTCTGGTTTTTAAAATGTTTAAGAGATTTAAACAATAAAAACATATAAAAGTTTTCTAGTGAGAATAGTAATAAGGAAATTCAGTTATTTAGAAAGTCTCTGTTTTCTCAATTTGTATGGTTATTTGGACCAGTATTCACTTCTCTTTTGAAATACTTCATATTAGTTCTCATAATAATAGATGATAATTTCCATTCATTTTCACCACAGAATTAGAATCTTTGTTGGTGATTTCATATTTACAAATTAGAAGACCAAATATTTCATAACATAGAAATGAGTTTGTTACTAGAATTGTTGTTGGGCTCCTGAGACCTCCCATCTTATTTTCAGCATGTCTTGGCATAGCATACTTGATTTCAATAGAACTACTCCTCTTTATTCATTCTTAATTGCTTTCTTGAGGCAAAATTTCAAATATTCACAATTAATTTTATCAATATTTTAAATTTTCTCAATTCTTTGCCTTAGAAAAGTAATTAGAAATTTGGTTTTTGTAGGCCATTATAATAACATTTTTAACCCTCATGACATATCTTCTTATTTATATTTTAATTAATTCTGATGTAAAATTCATGAAATATTGTAGCAGGAAGAGAAATTGCTTGACCAAAGCAAGAGTTATGTCCTGTGAATGAAAAACAAATTGATTCCTGAGGGCTTATAAAAGCCACTCCATCTAGTGGTTGAGTTTTCACATAACTTCTCTTGACAAATTGTTTTGAAAATATACTTGTAAATAGAGAAAGCCATTTGGAATGATCAATGTTAGCATGTACTTGGGGAAGGAAATATCCATTTTAATACTTTCATATGTTGAACCACAGTGTGTAAGTATGCTAGGATCATTCAAGGTTGTGAATATTATAAAGATCTCTGCACATGTTGTCATGAGGTCAGTTGTTTGTCATCTCAGAATAAAAATGGATCAGAATCAACAGTGACTACCTGACCTTTGCCCATGACCTCTGCTTCTCATTAACATAAGTTGCATTGGATTCTGAGAGAAGAGATCCAGGGATGAGTCATTATTGGTGCATTTCATGTCATTTGGACACATTTTCAAATGGTCAGTTGTATGAGTCCAGGACTCAGGTTTAATCCCCTGATGGTGGTTATCTGGCTTTATGCTAAGGACAACTATCTATACTTAAGGCCATTCAGTTATGTTGTCTACCTTGTTGCTAATGTATGACAGGATAGTCACTACCTACTCTGTGCCAGAAAAAGGACCTGCAAAGCTTTCTGAGATGGTTCCTAGCTCTCAGTGGTCATATTCTCAAGGATTTAGCATAAAAGACTGCTACTGGGTGGCTCAGCACTACCCATTGCCTCTTCCGGGGGAAATTCTCAACGTATAGCTTGTACTTTGGGGAAAGAGGGGATGGGCAGATGAATGGGCTTTATTTGAGGGATGGTTGTAGGATACAGAGTCATTTCTCTTGCTTTCTTTATCCAACCCATGTCTATTACACAAGGGTGAAACATGAATGCTTTTCAGAATTATACATCACAGAAAATGTTTATTGATTGGAACATAATGGTTTTCTAGTGGTAGTCCCAGAGTATATGCACATCAGAAACATGCTAAATGAAACATGTGAAGGCCTGTCACTCCATATCCATGAGCCAGCCATATTGCTGTGTAATACAGATTTATGTCTATTGCAAGCTGGGAGTCTAGCAACCACTCATTTGTTAGGGCCTAAGGTTTACATCATGTTTTCACCTTGATTCAACTCAGAACTTGGGGATTGGCCTGAAGAATGCCTTCTGCACTAAAGAAAATCCACTGCTTATGGTGTACTTGAATGATTTCAAGTAAGTCTGCATTTCTCCCTT
Organism: Dipus sagitta; assembly: GCA_036346955.1. Taxonomy (NCBI): domain Eukaryota; kingdom Metazoa; phylum Chordata; class Mammalia; order Rodentia; family Dipodidae; genus Dipus; species Dipus sagitta. The sequence continues at coordinate 29,750,349 of CM070788.1, forward strand.
TAGGGAATGGATTCCTCAAGCTTCTGTTTACTAATGGACATTGTGCTTTATTCTGACATGAGAAGGTGTCAGACATGAAGGTAACCTTTCCATATCTCCCTGGTGTAGAAGATCTCATTACTATCCACAACCTTTGTAAATTGACTACAGAGGCAAAGACAAAACAGAAAATCATGTTACCTAATTAAAAACAACTGTGACAAAGATGACTTAGATTTTATTTATTTGCCAGCAGTTACTACAGACAAGGTGCAAACCCAGCATTAGGACTTCTATCTTATAGCTCATTGTCAACCTTGTCTCTGAGGATCATGGACAAGTATGCTTTGCAGGTGACATGGCAAGCTTTATGCCATCACTGGAGTGTCCTTTTAGACTGTACTTGTTCGAATTGTGTAAAACTATCACATACTGTTTGTGATGTCCTTTCTGCCAAACCAACTCTTTCTCTAAAGATGAAAGAAAGGGTGGCTCCATGTGTGTTTCCTGGGCCTTAAAGAGCAGGTTATGCAATATGGGTTGATGCTCCAGTCCCTAAGACTGGAGATTGTAGGCAGAGCATTTACCTTGACGAACCTCAGTTTTCTTACATGCACAATGGAGATGAAATATCACCTATACCACATAAATATTAAAGGAAAGTAATATATACTCTTGGCATGGTGCCAGAACACGAACACCATTCAGATAATTCTCGAGTGAGAATTTGGGGAATTGAGATTTTCTTTAATATGCATTTATTCATCTGAATCTGATTTGAATCCAGACAAACATGATTGGGCTTTAGTTATGCTTAATTGTATGTTCATGGATTCACAGAGAAAATACCCCTTTGTCTGTAGATGAAAGGAGGAAAAAAATGAATGTGATGCTGTACAAGTGGACATCACATGGCATACTTGTAACCACTGTGAAGACTTGATAATGAACTGTAAAGAAAGAGCCTGTTGCCTGGGATGTACATATTTTATGGACTGGAATAGTTTATTGCTTTCTTCTTTTAATGACCAAATTCATAAGCAAGATAGAAGCAGTCTTATGAAGCTGTTTACATGTGGACCATGGCTTTTATTGAATCAAAAACTACATGTTCTCTGAGCGGAGAAGGTGGCTTTAATAACCAGTTTCATTACTAACTCTGGAAGTGGTATCTTTGCAGGAGGTGGCCCAGGCACTTAGTAGGAGCAAACATCTAAACTGCACAGCAAAATTCAGTGGTAAATGGAACTTGTCACACAAGTCGACAAATGATTTCAATTGTATTGCTAATTCACCTTTGTGACAGGCCTTTCCTGTAACATTGTCACCAAATAGTGCTTAAGCCTACGTAATTATAAGGCATCATTTTTTGAGCCCTGAAATTAAATTTTAACAAGCCTTTAAATGTTAAATAATAGAGCATATTACACATTTGAATTACAAAGAAACATAACATTATAAGTATTTTAATGTTTCTAGTTCATATCAATTTCTATATTTTAAGAAAAATCTAACACTATTGTTAGAAAGAATAGACCTGAGAAAATAGTATATTTAATACTCCTGTTTTGTGTTACAAAATATATAAAGAGCTGAGGCTTTGAGAGCCAACCAGGCATTACTAGTATAATGGAATTTTCTTTTGCATGTAGGAAAAGAAGCTGACATTAACACAGGGAAGAAAGATTATATATTTTTGCTTGAATTATCAGGATAATTAAGTCAATTCTTTATTTTACTTTGCTATAGAAGATGATGGACCTTAATAATTGGAAAGCACTAATGATTAGACATGCTTTAGAAAAGATTTTTCCCATTCAGCCTACACAGAAGCATCATTCAGCCAGTTATGATGTTGGGCCATGAGATCTGCCATATCTGTTGGGGACGTGACTTAAGCATAATGTAGTTACAAGAGCCAATTAAGATGTTCCCTACTAACTTGAGAGAAATGGATTAGCAAGGTATTTTTCTTGATCAAATTAGTGGAAACCAGACTTCTTCCCAGAAGTGAAAGGAAAAGAGCAAATACATCCATCGGGACCTTCATTCTCTTGAATACTTCACAGGGTCATTCTTGCGATCAGTGAAGCACAGCAACAAAGAACCAACAAAGTAGGCGAAACAACGGCTAAGCAAGAATCTGGAACGCCTGCATTTGATATGTTGGATCCCTGTTGATTCAGACACCCTGAGCTGGACATTGTCTTGCTAAGGAATTTATAAATAGAATCTTAGAGAATATTAGTAGTGGGCCACTATAATTTATCATTCTAATACTTCTAGAGGATTTTTTGTATCCCTGATCATAGCATCTTGCAGTAAATAAATACCAGCCTACTGTTTCCCCAGAGATACTACACAGGCCAGAACTATGGGAAGGATTTCATTCCCAGATGTAACAATGATAAATACCTGAATTATCGAAATTTCCCTGTACAATAAAGTTTGATCCTTTTAGGGCAATGATGACTAAAGTAATGGCTGGCAGGATATTGCTGATGCTTAATGGCTTTGTTTGAAATCTGCTCTTGACTTACTCCTCACTCAGCCTAATCAGAAACATGGATTTTTAAACCAGGTGTAGTGGTGCACAGCTTTAATCCCAACACTCAGAAGGGAGGCAGAAGTAGGAGGATCATCATGAGTTTGAGGCCACCCTGAGACTACATAGTGAATTCCAGGTCAGCCTGGGCTAGAGGGAGACCCTACCTCAAAAAACCAAAAAGAGAGAGGGAACAAAAAAGAAACATGGACTTTTTTGTTGTTTATTTTGTGTCTGCTGTTTTTATTTTTGAGATAAGGCTTTGCTATGGTAACCCCAGGCTGGGCTCATGGTCCTGCCTCAGTCTCCTTAGTGTTGGGATTACAGGCATGTATCACCATGCCTAGCTTCTGCTTGGATGTTTTATATCCTTGATGATTATAAAAATCAACATTTAGATCCCAGGTTAACATTGCCATTACCAGACTATGACCATATTCATGAAATTCCTTTGCTGATCCCATAGCCTGCTTATTGATAATTTCCATACTTTTATAGAGAAGAGAGTAGAGAAATAGGTGTGCACATATAGAGAGGGGGACAAAAAGAATAAGTGATACTATTCAAAAAGTGGGAGTAAGTTTTTCTAATAATAAATTCAATAAAACCAAAATTGTTACTATAAAAGTATGGTTTATTTTTTAAGTTCTTTGAATGTGTCCATTGTACTTTAAAAAGTAGACTCTTAGGAAATGTTAAATGTCAATCATTCTTTGACTAGGACTGATAAAATCCACCTGCCTCCTTAACATATCTCACTTGAAATTTCTAATTATGGTTTTCCCATTACCAAACAAAATTAATGGCAGCTATATACCTCAAAGCCTACACCATATTACTAATGAACTCTCCATGAAAATAATGATACCATGGAAATGACTGCAATAATACAAATGTGGAAATTAAGGAAGGAATTAGCAAGATGCAGAAAACAGTTTTCCTGCCTTGGTCCCATTAGCAGCTAAAGGAGCCTGTGCATGCTGCTGTTTTCATGTTACTAAGATCCTCAGACATCCAAAGCCCATATTATTCTAAACTTACTCTTTAATCTTAGTTTCCATTGGCCAGAAATTCTGTCTCATTATCTTACCATGCTCTAGCTTAGGCGGTAACAGGCTGGTCTGTCTCCATGAAAGTACTTGGTTGCATGGCAGTGGGAAATTGGGATCACACATGTGGTGACTTTCCATGCACGTGACAAGTGCATAGTTCTGCATTCTGATCTCTTGTTTTTCCTGAAGAAATGAGATGACTGTCCAAGTACTGACAATGGTTTTCGTCCTTGGGGTCATGCCAGTAGGCAGATTTACGTAGAAAGGCTGGGATAGAAAATGATTCATTAGAAATTAATGCTAAGCAATATTGGCAAAGTATTTTAATTTACACTTTAAAGAGTCAGGAATATTTGAATATAAGATGTAGAATGGGGGCTGGAGAGATAGCTTAGTAGTTAAGGCACTTGCCTGCAAAGCTTAAGGACCTAGGTTTGATTGGCCAGTACCCATGTAAGCCAGATGCACATGATGGCACATTTGTGTGGAGTTCGTTTACAGTGGCTAAAGGCCCTGGCACACCCATTCTCTCTATCTGCCTCTCTATCTGCCTCTCTCTCTCCTCTCTCTTTCTCTCTCTCTCTCATAAATAGAATATTTATTAAAAAGGCATAGAGTGGCTATAAGTTAGTTACTGTTAATCCTTAAAAGGGTACATTAAGTGGAGACTGGGACACATGGACTTGTCTAAATATTCTTAATTCTTTATTTACTTAATATCTGATGGTATCCCTTTGTCTGTGAAGTGAGGATAAGACCTGGTAGGTGAGCATGTCAGGTTAATGACAGGCTATAAATAAAGTTTCCCAAGTGCTGAATGCTGAATATAGTCAACATTCACCAAAAACCCTCCTCTCCATGTTTGCATCTTCTGTCTGCCTCAGTCTCTAAGTGCTGAGATAAGAACACAATTAAATAAGCATCCTATGATTGAATAAAGATAATGCATTTTCTTGAGATATAATTAGTATATAATCTGGTAATTACCATATATTATATAGTCTTGAAATACAGTTACTGTGTAGTACATGGCAACAAGCCATAAATGCTGAGTAATGATGACAGTAATGCTTATTGAAGACGGTTTTGTGCCAGACCCCAAGTATGATTTATTCTGAGTTAATGTTCAGGACAGTTCTGTGATTTAGCCATTGTTCTCATCACCATCATTCCCATTGTGCATATGAACCACTGAGGATTAGAACTCAACTACTTGCCTGAGTGTGACCTGATTCCGACCGTCCCTAGTACGGTTTTCTCTCCTTTGACCAGGTTGTAATCAATCTGTAGCTGGTTGGAATCAGTAGGGAAACTAAGGGAAATAGACCCTTGTCTTCGTTTGCCGAGTGTGACATGAAGGTTCAGAGCAGGAAGTTTCAAACCACATTGTCTGGTATGTAGCTCTTGATGTGTTGCACTTGAAATGTAGTCCATAACTGGGTGCAGCCCAAGCTCTATCTTCTCTTGGCTGTGTTATGGCAAATTTCTTATATCCTCTTTGGGCAATTCATCTAAAAGTCAGGGGCAGGAGGTAACAGCAACTGCCTTGTGAGTCATTGTATGAGTAAGTGAGTTGGTACACGTGAGAAGCTTAGAATGTCACCTGCCCATAATCTCTATGTGCTTAAAGTGTGAAAATTAGCAAGACTTAAGAGGTATACCTGGGCTGGAGAGATGGCTTAGCGGTTAAGCACTTGCCTGTGAAGCCTAAGGTCCCCGGTTCGAGGCTCAATTCCCCAGGACCCACGTTAGCCAGATGCACAAGGGGGCGCACACGTCTGGAGTTTGTTTGTAGTGGCTGGAGGCCCTGGCACACCCATTCTCTCTCTCCCTCTCAGCCTCTTTCTCGCTCTGTCTGTCACTCTCAAATAAATAAACTAACAAAATTTTTCTTAAAAAAAGAGGTATACCTGACTGTTGAAGCCAAGAAAGAGGAGGTGTCATGGTGAGTCCCAGGAAAGAGGTGAGATGCCTAGAAAGACCACTCACAACGCATAAGAAATATGAAAAATAAAGTGGTTAGCATTAATTCATGGGAGCATTAAAGATTAGAAACACCTAAGCCTCCCAGTCGGGGGGACGTTGGTCCCATTCACCAGCTCCTTGGAGCAAGCACAGTGAAGTGGACTTTGCTCATGGAGAATGCCTTTGATTTGTACTTCCAAGTGGAAAGCAAAGTGTGAAGCAGTGTTTGTATGCTACTATTTTATAAAAGCATAGGAGTGAATACGCATGCATACACACATATGTATTTATATGGTTGTCAGGCCAACTGTCCTGAGTTATCTTTCCTTCAGTTTGTTTTGTTCTGTTTTTTGAAATAGGGTCTCACTCTGGCCCAGGCTGACCAGGAATTCATTATGTAGTCTCAGGATGGCCTCAAACTCAAAGCAATCCTCCAACTTCTACCTCCCAAGTTCTGTGATTAAAGTGTGTGCCACCCTGCCTGGAAGAGAGAGAATGGCATGCCAGGGCCTCTAGCTGCTACAGATTTACCCCAGATGCATGTGCCACTTTGTGCATCTGGCTATATGTGGGTACTGGCAAATTGATCCTGGATCATAGAACTTTGCAGGCAAAGGCCTTAACCACTAAGCCATCTCTTCAGCCCTCTCCTCCAGTTTTAAGAGGCAAATAAGTATTATTAAATCACCATCTAAATGTACCAGCTAATGAAGTCCCTCTGCTGTCTACTATGTTCAGCTGAGCATTTCCATAGGAGCCCAGCTCTTTCTTCTCTGGATTTCAGGCTGGTAACTTATATAAAGGAGGGGAAAATAAAAGAGCATTCTGTGTTGGAAAACTGAACTCAAGCTATGGAAAGCAATATGTAACCCATAGTTATATGGCGTGATGAGGTTTGTGATAGAGAGGGATCACTTGGGGAACTTACTAGGCCTGCTGGCTAAGCAGGGTACAGAGGTCTCGTGCACAGAAGTGGCAATGTCATAAGCCTAGAAAGAGCCATATAGCAGTATGGAAGCTGAGACTGAGAGACACGAGGAAGGTGTACAAGTGCGGTGGTATTTTCAAAGACCAACCCGTCACCTCTCAAGGCTTTTAAGTATGGGCTTGAGGAAATGCTAGATCATAGGAAGAGTTGGACTTAGGTGGCTCCTGAACCCAGTGCCACTGTGTAAAGAATTGGCTTAGACTAAGGAGAAAAGCTCACTTCCTGAGTAAGTGATAAGAGTTTCTCATGGAGGACCCAGAGCTCTCTGGCAGCACCTTCATACTGTCACTGGAGCAGTGCCCTGATGATGTAATGGTTACAGGACTCTGTGCGACTGAGTGGGTGAGCCCTTTGTCATGTGGATACTAGGGGTTCTGTGTTCTCTGATGTGTAATACTGCTGTTTGCAGTTGCCTTTCCAGCTGCAGTTGTCTGTGTCACACAGCTCAGTCTCCAATGTGCAAAATAGGTAGTCATTGTGCAGCCATGCCAATAATCTTGCCCTCAGTACAGCCTTTTTCTAGCACAAATGAATTGACCATCTTGTTGGGTAAGAAACCTTGATTCAAATGACATTCTTAAGTATTTCACACTGTGACTATGAGATTCCCTCCTCCAACTTGGAGAGAAAAGAGCTGTTTTGGTTTTATTGGAAATATCAGCTATCCAACTTAATTTTTAGTCCCTCTATGTGGAAGGCATTATATTAAATGCTATGAGTTAGATGCTAAGATACATAGGAGCCTTCATAAGGTCCTCAGGGAGCTTACTCTGTGTATGGAGCAAGAGAAAGAACAGGCATAAGCACAACTGGAGAACTTGGAACGTGCCTGTTTTATTACTGTAGCCTCGAAGGTGATGCTTCATTTGAATCTGGGTAGCAGGGGCTAGAGGGAGGCAATGTCAATCAGGCAAAGAAACACAGTGTACAGGCAGAGGACTGTCAGGGCCCATGGAAGCAATAGTATGAGGTGTTGAGTTGATGTTTGTGGAACCAAACTCCATGTGGTTCAACTCAGTTGGAGAGGCCAGGCTATGGAGAGGCAGGACTGGACGGCAGGGGGCTTTTTACTGGACTTTGCAGGGTGGAGCATAGGTGTGAGGTGGAATGACTTGTGCTCATGGAGAACAGAATTTGGGAGGGTCAGGATCTAACAGGAGCTCAGCTGGGCTGAAACACAAGGCATAGAGTGCATGTGCTTGAAAAGGGAGCTTGTTGTAAGAATTTGTGTTTGGTATTTAGAACTGAGACATTGAAATGAGAGCCACATACTTGGCACATACTTGGCATACATTTGTAAAGATCCCTTCAGCAGGTGTGTGGCAGTGGTCAGGGTCTAGGGCCAGAAAAGGGCAGGAGAACTGCTCAGGAAGCACATCACCTAATGCTGGTGAACAGCGATAAGACATGGACTTGGAGGAAGGGTGGGGCTGGTGGTCCACATCTAGCACTTCATGTCTGCTCCAGATTACATGTTTGAAAATCTTTATTTTGTAAATGTATCTTTCCATCAGGTTACTTTTTCTTACACAACTTGTGAACCTTAAGGTGTTAAGTTTTTATGTCGAGTCCTCACCTACAAAAATCCTACACCTTCCCAGCACGACACATGATTTCCTTAGGGAAGTCTCCTTCAACCCCTAGAGTTGGTGCTCCGCAGAACCGTCATCCACAGGAGCAACAATGTTTGCTCATGACTGCTGGGGCCACCATCCTTCTCCATTCAAACAGTAGATTCATGGGCTCCATGTGGTTGAGTGTCTGGTATTTTGTGAATTCTCCATTCTTTACTAAATCGATAGTATATTAAATAATTTATTCTGATGGCTCTTGGTATTTTAGTAGAAAGACCTAGAATTAAAATTTGTTCCAAGATTACGGCTCCCCCAATATGTATTATATATAGGAGCAACAAATGATACATTAAGAAATAAATTATTGGGTCTCATGTTCATTTTAATTATTATAGCAATCACTTTGTACTTGTATTAGTTTTTGTAAACTAAAGAGATAAACAGCCAACTTTTAAACAAACATCTATAAATGGTGAGATGAGATTTCCTGCTACTTTGAAACAGCACCAAATTGCTTGGTGCTTAAGTGCTCTTAAAATTCTCCCCTATTCTCTTAGTCTTCCTTACTTCCAGCACCCTCTACCTGAAAATCCTTGCATGTCCTCATGGCTGTCTCCTGTCCTGTGGTGCACTCATGTCATCATACTGCAGGGAACGCTGTCCCTAAGCATCCTCCATCACCCCCACAAACCTCATGTTAGAGATCTTGATCTTCCATGAGCCTCAGTGTGGGAGCTTAGCTTTGGGCTTTGTGACATTTTTCTTGCTTGGCATGGACATTTTAGAAGTTATCTCAGTCCAAACTTCCTGCCTGGTGGAGTGCATTTTCCCATCATGGTCTTGAGCTACCTCTGGCTGTCAGTACTGACCTCCCTCTCTTTTACAGTTAACATATCACTCAACCTTGTTCCTACACCATTTCATAAGGTGTCTTTCAGACAGGTATCATGTAATGCATGGTAGCTGTTCCTGGCTCCATGAGGATGACTGCTGTCTGGGTGATAGAAGCTAAGAGGTAAACTCCTTCCATGAGATGCACACTGCACTTGAAAACATTTCAGTGAGCTGGCCTGTTTGACCCATTAGATAGGTACATTCATGTCCTATGCGGTGATCTTGGTTAAGATACATGCAGTAATAAGAATCCCATGTCTGGTGTATGCCACTTCATCCCCTATTTTATGAGCAGGAAGAGCTCTTCTCTGAGAATGTCTCATTATGTAGACTGAACCTGTAGACTTCTGTTCAGAGATTACAAAAAGATGCACTGATGGCACGCGTTTGTGGTGTCCTCGGTGTTTCTGTTTATTGTCCTCTGGTTTCCTTACCACTCACCCTCTGTTTTCTCTCCCATCAGGGTTTCCTTCTGCTCTCTCTTTCTCAGTGTGAGTCTGGCCTAATCAAAGACTGAGGTTATGAAGTCCATCCTAGATGGCCTTGCTGACACCACCTTCCGCACCATCACCACAGATCTCCTCTATATGGGCTCCAATGACATTCAGTACGGAGACATCAAAGGTGACATGGCATCCAAACTAGGATACTTCCCACAGAAATTCCCTCTAACATCCTTCAGGGGCAGTCCCTTCCAAGAAAAGATGACTGCAGGCGACAACCCCCAGCTGGTTCCAGACCCAGCAAACCTCACAGAATTCTATAACAAGTCTCTCTCGTCATACAAGGAGAATGAGGAAAACATCCAGTGTGGGGAGAACTTCATGGACATGGAGTGTTTCATGATTCTGAACCCCAGCCAGCAGCTGGCCATTGCTGTGCTGTCCCTCACACTGGGCACCTTCACAGTCCTGGAGAACCTTCTGGTGCTGTGTGTCATCCTGCACTCACGCAGCCTCCGCTGCCGGCCTTCCTACCACTTCATTGGCAGCCTGGCAGTGGCTGACCTCCTGGGCAGCGTCATTTTTGTCTATAGCTTTGTCGACTTCCATGTGTTCCACCGTAAGGATAGCCCCAATGTGTTTCTGTTCAAACTGGGTGGGGTCACGGCCTCCTTCACAGCCTCCGTAGGCAGCCTGTTCCTCACGGCCATCGACAGGTACATATCTATTCACAGGCCCCTGGCCTATAAGAGGATCGTCACCAGGCCCAAGGCTGTGGTGGCCTTTTGCCTGATGTGGACCATCGCAATTGTCATTGCTGTGCTGCCCCTCCTCGGCTGGAACTGCAAGAAGCTTCAGTCTGTGTGCTCTGACATCTTCCCACTCATTGACGAGACCTACCTGATGTTCTGGATTGGGGTCACCAGTGTGCTGCTGCTGTTCATCGTGTACGCCTACATGTTCATCCTCTGGAAAGCGCACAGCCACGCCGTCCGCATGATTCAACGTGGAACCCAGAAGAGCATCATCATTCACACGTCCGAGGATGGCAAGGTACAGGTGACCCGCCCTGACCAGGCCCGCATGGACATTAGGCTGGCTAAAACCCTGGTCCTGATCCTGGTGGTTTTGATCATCTGCTGGGGCCCTCTGCTTGCGATCATGGTATATGATGTCTTTGGGAAGATGAACAAGCTCATTAAGACAGTGTTTGCCTTCTGCAGTATGCTCTGCCTCCTGAACTCCACCGTGAACCCCATCATCTATGCTCTGAGGAGCAAGGACCTGAGACATGCTTTCCGCAGCATGTTTCCCTCATGCGAGGGCACAGCACAGCCACTGGATAACAGCATGGGGGACTCGGACTGCCTACACAAGCATGCCAACAACACAGCTAGCATGCACAGGGCTGCGGAAAGCTGCATCAAGAGCACAGTCAAGATCGCCAAGGTGACCATGTCTGTGTCCACAGACACGTCTGCTGAGGCCCTGTGAGCCTACTGCATCCCTGGAGGCATGGGAAAAGAAGTTCATTTTTAACTCAAAATTTAGAAGAGTGTTGTCTCATTGGTTATATTTTTTTAAGTTTACCATGTTCAGTAAAAAGGTGACTTGTCACCATGCTCATTTATTAGTTTGCTAACATCTCAATAGATTAGGTACTTAAACTCCATTCTCCAGGGTCTACAGTGGAGAAAGCCTGTTGCTTCAGTTACTGAATGGTCCTTCAGAGTCTCAATGAAATAGGAGGGGAGCCTTTGAAGTCTAAGTACCCATAGAAAAATGTCATCACATGAGTAATGCCTTTGTAAACACAACTTTTGTGATATGTCCGTTTATAGTGTCAGAGATGTTCATTTTCACAATACTTATAGTACTAGAGATATTTTGTAAAATGTATTGTGTTGTGACCTGTGTATCAGTGTTCACTAAGTGTTAATTTTGTCTAGCTTAGCAAAACCAAAAGGTAGACTTTTATGAGACCAATAAAGAACAGGACTGGATCCATGGCAATGAGATCACTTTCTAAGAACATTATTGTCCGTGTTGAGATTTTACAAACCTCTTAGTATTTCTTCAGATATCTCTAATGTTGACATTGGAGTAACCAAAAAGGTTTATTTTCCTGTTAATACAAAAAAAGAGTTTGAAGACTATCCAAAGTATTGAGCAGGATTGATTAACACTTAAAAATTTGCTAGCCTGCATTTTTGTAGGACATTTGTTCTGGACTATAGCTGTTAAGTTGGGTAACAGATTGTAATCAGAATGGAGATGAGAAAGCATATTGACTCTTTTAGATTGGCATCTCTGACTTTCTTTAGTTGTTATCTAGTACCAGACCTCTGAAGACAGCATGTGTCAATGTCATGTACGTTATCTCTGTGCAGTTGCTGATAACTTGAAGAGTCTCACATTCCTATGTTCCAGGTGTGAGTAGACTTCATGCCTCGGTGGCCAAATAGTCATCATCATTTTTTAATTTTTAATCAAAAAGAAGTATTGTCTGGATCATAAGTGTACTATGTGTGAGTGTGAATATAGATGTACTTACGTGCGTGTTTCTATCTTGTAACTGTTATAGCAATGTCATAACGTAAGAAAACTGTGACCAAGTATGAACTGTGCCACCTGCTGCACTCTTGCACATGAATTGTTGCTAAAACTTAGTTCTTCCCGAAATGTTACTGATAAAAGTTATTACTAAAACCATTAAGAAAAAATCAGCTTACCTAAGAGATTGGATCAGGTATTGTTAATGCTCATTCATTGTGATATAAGGCCAGTGTGTAGAAGAAAATATCAGTCCAGGTGCAGAAACAAAGGCTTGTGTGAGGGTTTGTGAGCACCTGTTAGTCATCACATTCATGGACATAGAAATCATCAAAAGCAAAGTGGCTCTAAAAGCCCCTTGGGTTTTTCAGTGGTGCATTTAAGATGTGTGGTCCTACTTTCCATAGTACATTATGCACAGCATGCTCAAGTAGGACTACTAAGTCCAGGTTATGTGGTTACAGAGACTGAATATGACAGTGGGCAAGACAGGTGAAAAGCTAGTGACCGCCCAGTGCCTGGTTTTGTACAGGTAAGTTTAGGTTAAGGAATAAACTTCGCCTTCACTCAGTGGTAGAAGATATGCCACAGCATAAAGATGATGCTCTTGGCTTGTGTGCTCCTGACTTTCTGCTGCATGGTCCAAAATGGTGCCATGGTGCTCAGAATGGGGCCCTTTCCAGTAAGAAAACATACTGCTTAAAAAGCCACTCAGTCCTCACAAGTTTTACTTATAGACACTCCTCCTTATACAGATAAAGCATGAGTCTCTTTCTGGTAGATTAGGAAGCCTTCATAGAGGAGAGAACAGTATTGACAAAAACATCAACAAGGTCTAGTTTCTGACTAGGAGTTACTAGTCTTGCCCTGCATCATTGAATATGAATCCGCATGTCTCTGCCAGACAGTGCCATTCCCTTCTTGCAGCTGTGAAGACCTGATAGGGATGAAATTCTCAGTATAAGGATTAAAAAAAAATCCAGGATTCATTTTTGAAGCTGCATTTGTGTGAATGCTGTGTAAATTTAACTGTGTCTTGTACCTTTAGGACCTAAATCATATATAATAAATTAAGGGGCAATGGGGCTGACAGCACTAAACTTGGTGCTTATTTATATTCTAAGAAATATCTTGTGAAATATCATCCTGTGTGTGTTCTACTACACTCATTTTTAAAGGGTTTAAAATTAGTTGGATTAATTCTGGCATTCTTATAACATTTCCTAACTCTAGTGACCAAAATATTCTCCCTAGTGAATATATTCACTAGAATTAGTGTTCATTTACTGTTGTTCATCAACCAGTCCCTTCACTGGCTCCACTAGTTTAAATATTACTTAACTTTAAGCATTTGTAAGCTCTATCTACTTCCCTCTGAGGATGATATATCTGTCCTGAACATGCACTCAGCCATCATTTGTCTTCAGATAAGGCTGGTTCCCAACCCACTTCACTTCAGATTCATCTTACACCAACAGCATCATATAGACCAGTGAGGCTGTCTCCAAGCGCCTCTGATTGTTCATTCCATATTAAATATCTATAAAAGCAACACAGATCAGGAAGGCTCCACAAACATATGCCTATGTCTGAAAGGGTTCCCCAGTTTCCTGCACTTTGAGCCAGGTCTAGCTGCAATCATTTTGGAAGGACTTTGGCGACCTCAACTTACTCTGCAGGAGTATACCCAACCACATATGAGAACCAGGTCTTTGATGAGTAGCACTCTATTTACTGTCCCATTGAGTAATTTCTGCCATTCCACATCCATAAAGGAGACCACTGCTATCATGCACAAAATTAGATTTCTCATACTCTGTATATTTGTATGATATTTAAAATCTAAGTGGCTGTTCACAATTGTCCTGCACTGGCCTTCTGGTGAGATGCTAACATGCCTATTGTAATATAGACAAAACATTCTAGCTACTGATGTGGACTGAATGTATGTAAATAGGTTTTAAAAACAAGCCAGATGTTTAAGCAGTAGTTTAAAAATCAATGATTTTCATCTAGGAGAGTTTCCATTGTTGTGGCATCCTAAAAGCTCTCTTCATGTAAACTTACTGGACTATGGGGTCCTGGGGGTCAAGTCCCCCAAAAAGGAAACTTCTTTTGTAATAAATATTAACTAAGATACCAGATTATCTGGATTCTTATTTCCAGTGTTTCAAGTGGAAAACAAAACTCTATTGTCTATAAATCTAATATATTGCTTTTCCTTCCTCTTAGGAGAATATTGTACTGTTAGATGTTTGTTGAGCTGATGACATTCTTGCAACTGATGTAATATCTGTTAGTAATCTGTATAATACTCTGTACAAGTACTGCGAAGATTGTTATTAAATGTAGCTTCAGTCATTAAATTACTATAGAAAGTAGTACTTCAGTAATATTACAATGTATCAAGCTCATTGTATATTTATTTCATTGATGTAATTTAACTTATTTATTTCAGAGAAAACATCTCATCATGTTTGTTGTCCAAAGTTACCTGGAATCAAATAAAAATTCTAAGTTAACATGAAAAACATAAAGTACTTCTAAATTTTCTGCTTTATATCACAGTTTTATGGTAAAACACTTTGAGGATTATATTCAAAAAGATTGCTGAACAACTAATTGCTTCCCCCCAAAGTACTTATGGCTTAGTTTGAAAAGTGGGGGTAGACTGTGTTCATATGTTCATTTTCAGCACTAGTACTAGTGCTAGGCCCCAGATCCAAAAGGTCCTACCACTTCCCAACAGCTCCACGTGCAAAAGACAAGTGTTCCACACAGGCTTTCTTGAAGGCATCAAAAATCCAATGATGATACTGGCAATATTGAGCAATGAGTGTGGGACCACATGATCCACATTCTCTGACAGCCAAAGGAAGAGACTACAAATAGCAAGAGTATTGAGAATAATGCAACCATAGCCTTATAGGAGAAAAATGAGATGCCAAGACTCCTATATACAACTGCAGCACCCCCTTCCTTTGCTGAGAGCATGGTTGCCCATTTATCTATAGCAAAAAAAAAAAATCATTTTTCTCTTAACACTAAGAAATGAATGAGCAATACTTTGGATATTTATTTTAATAATAATATACATACTTAGATAGACCTGATCCACCTGAAAATAATTATATGTTCATTATTGCACAGGTTTTTGGCTCACATCAGAATCATGACCAATATCAAACATGCCCAGCTTTGACTGTCAGAGGCAGACCCAGATGTATTAATCACTCACTTTCTAGCTGTTTGACTTTAGACAAGCCTCAAACATTTGTAAAAATGGCAATTCAAAATATTCATAGCATCAGATGATAATAATCTTTTTATATTTTGACACAATGTTGTCATCTACTAAGTTTGTACCTAAGAACTATGCAACTGGGTTACCCCCCCAAAAAAAATCACAAAGGAAACTAGCATAACACTTTAAGTTTACAATTTCAGGTTGGGTCATATTTATAGCTATTCTAGGCCACATGCCAGCATTCAGGTCCTGCGCTGGACACACCTAAATCATGATGTTTTGAAATGCTTTGAAAACTGTGAAAGGCTGTGCCAATGTAAAATATTAGAACAAATCCATGTTGGAAGTTTTTGTTTTATCCTATGTAATTAATATCTGTTGCAGTAGCTTTCTCATTTCTGGACAAACTTTTTTGACCAGAAACAGCTTATGTGAGGAAAGGGTTTATTTCAGGCTTACAGAATCCAGGGGAGGCACCATCAATGGCAGAAGAAGCTGGCTCACTTCCATAGGTGCATCCACATAAGAGAGAGAAAAACAAGCACCAATAAGCACCAACAGTCAGCAAACAAGAACAGCCAGAGCTCAAACTGCTCTGAACACTCCTTAGGGCTAGTCTTAAGATCCACCCCCAGTGACACATCCATCATACTACTGGAGACTTAAGTTACGAGCTTAATAAAAAAAAAAAAAAATACCTCAGTTTGGGCTGGAGAGATTGCCTAGTGGTTAAGCGCTTGCCTGTGAAGCCTAAGGACCCGGTTCGAGGCTTGATTCTTTAGGACCCATGTAAACCAGTTGCATGAGGCGGCGTATGCATCTGGAGTTCATTTGAAGTGGCTGGAGGCCCTGGTGTGCCCATTCATTTGTCTCTCTCTCTCTCTCCCTCCCTCCCTCCCTCCTTCTTTCTCTCTCTGTCTGTGGCTCTCAAATAAATAAATAAAAATAAATATATTTAAAAAGTATCTCAGGATATGGGGGATGAACATTCACATTTAAACCATCACATTCCACCCCTGGCCCCATAACCTTTATCAACTTTAACACCATTCAAAAGTTCAAACTATCATCTGAGGTTCAAGACTGTTTCTTAACTGTGAGCCCTGTATAAATGAAATATAACTTACATGTTTTCAATACATATTGGCACAGAGTAAACATTTCCATTGTATAAAGGGATACCAAGGAGAGACTGGACCAATGCAAATAATAACCAGCACCCACATCAAACATTTGCAGTTCAAGTCCAACATCCAAAACGAGCAATGACAGTCTCTGAATTTCAATTCTGCCCCATCAACTGACAGCTGTTCCACAGTCCTGTTATATCTTAAAATAGCTTCGCATCTACACTGCAAACCATGGTCCATCTTCATAATTCCATACAATGACCTTCCTTTGCCTCCATACACAGATTTCAGCCCTGTGAATGAGCAGGTACAGGTTATCCACCCCTAGGGACACACCCTACAGCAGGCTACTAAAGACTTAAGTTGTAAGCTTAATCAAAATTATCTCAGGCTGCCAGGCGTGGTAGCACACACCTTTAATCCCAGCACTAGGGAGGCAGAGGTAGGAGGATCTCCAGGAGTACAAGGCCACCCTGAGACTACATAGTGAATTCTAGATCAGCCTGAGCTACAGTGAGTCCCTATCTCGAAAAATCAAAAAAAAAAAAAAAAAATCTCAGGCTATGAGGGACATGCATCCACATTCAAACCACCACAATGTCAACACCAGTTTTCCTCCCTTTCCTTCGTCCTCTCTTTCTCAGTGCTTTTTTTTTCTTTTTCTTTTTCTTTTGTTTTTTATTGGTTTTTCGAAGTAGGGTCTCACTCTAGCCCAGGTTGACCTGGAATTCACTATGGAGTCTCAGGGTGGCCTCGAACTCTCGGTGATCCTCCTACCTCTGCCTCCCGAGTGCTGGGATTAAAGGCGTGTGCCACCACACCCGGCTTCTCAGTGCGTTTTGAGACAGGTTCTCATCATATAGCCCAGGTTGGACTCACACTCATGTTTTTCCTGACACAACTTCCAAAGTACTGGAATTACAGCAGTATATCACCATGCCATGTTTCCACTATGGTGTTATGCAGCTAGTAATCAGAAATTAAGTTGCTATATTTCATTGTACCCAGATTAGCAGGCATCATGCCATCACTTGCACACATTTTATGCTCACAGAAACTATGCTGTGTTCATTACTAGCTTCATATTATGAGTGAACTAAACTTAGTGGGATCTCAGAGCCAAGGTTATGACCAAGCCCTCTCTGACCATATATTCCATATTATTTTTAACAGTGTACCCATTTATTCATTCATTTTTTCTCTTAAAAGCATATACTGCACAAGTATTTATTGAAAATTTCCCATGCTCTAGTAAAGTTAAAGCTGAAAAATGCCATCTCTACATAGTAGAATGCCTAGTTAAAAAAAAAAAAATATCCCCAAGTGCTAGTATGTCACAGCACAATTCTATATGTATAGACTCAACCAGGTCAAGATACCTTCCTCAAGTTGACATGCACCATTAGTAGTAAGTTGCATCTCTTGAGCAGAGACGTAGGTTTTGGGCTCTAAATTCTGAATCTTTCCATCCATATTGCAAGGCAGTGTAAGATGTGGTGAGGTTGATACTTTTTAGTCAGATGCCAGCATTTTATTTCATTCATTTTCTAGACAATAGCAACTCAAAACTTAGTAAATCCATTCTGAATGTCAGGTAAACTAAAGTTGAATTCTCTATTGCTTGCTTAACATGAAACATCACTCACCTTGGCTAGATGAAAGAGTGGCTGAGGGGAAGTTTGACTTATTTCATACCACAGCTGTGCACCACAGGCCCAGCTGTGATCCCACCTATGGTACCTACTTTTCCAGATATTTAGCTACCTCCTACAGTAAAGTTTTTTATTACCATTTACTTAAAGAAACAAACTTAGCTTTAATTTTTGCACCTAAACATAAAACATCTGTGCTAGTCAAGGAAATGTAAATTTGGCATTGATCACAATAATAAGATGCATCATTTATTATGAAATGCATCCTCTCATTTGATCCTCTAAGTCATCCTGTGAAATATTACTACTCCTAGCTGACAAATACATACCTGCCCCAGTCACACAATTAGTGAGTAGAATAGCTTGAATTTTCTCTTAGTTGCTCAATTACTGAGTTGAAATTCTTAAGCCCATTTTTATCTAATGAACCATGGTATGCATTTGTCCTATTTACTCCAATAACATTTATTATCTATGATAGTACATCTTCAGGTTACTCAACATATAATAAAAGAAGGTGGGCACAATTCCAATGCAAAGCAATGCTAAAACAGAGATGGCTGTGGGAAACAAGAAGGAACACTTACAGGAAGAAAGGACACTTAAGTAGAACACTGAAGACCATGTAGGAACTAGCTTGGAAAGAGGCAAGGGAAGTGGGGCAGAGAGGAACTGAGAGGGAGGGAAAGAAAAGCTTGATGGGAACAGCAGCAAGAGATGAGAGTATATGTCCAGTGAATGACACATGGTCCCCTGTGGCCAGTACACAGTAGCTGAAGAAGAAAAGACTAGAGCCAAGGGCAGATACTAAGGACACTCACTGCTCTTGGGCCACTTGCACTATAATTCACAGAAACCTCAGCAGACTAGTAGTATCAGCTCGAAAGGTCAATGTGTACGTAATTGTTTTCCTAGTTCTGCTAATTCAAAGGTATTCTTATGTGAAAGTGTGGTTTTCTATATGGCCAAGTAGAACACCCAGGGGAGTGGGACTGCGGACTCCAGATCTGGACTGCACATTAGGTAGCCATACATTTTCCCTCTTGATGACATTGCTGTCAGTACAAGAAAGGACATTATTCACTTGGAACAGAAGGACATCAATTAGCTTCCCAAACAGAGCAGTCATCAGTCACCAAGTATTCTTGGTCATTATTCATCTGGGCTGGGCAATGCTTTGGTCACAGAATGACAGGGACCTTATTGAATACCAGCCCTTGGGGCTTCCAACCCTCTGCCCTTCTGCCCCTTTTGTAAATAAGATTATTGCTGCTGCTACTGGCTGGTTTGCCCAAAGGAATACAGAAACACTTTAGGGAACAAACAGATAAGGACTATGGGAGAGAATCTCCCTTGCTAAAGCAACAAATTCTACATCTGACCTAAGTGTAATTACTTAATTCATATTAAATAACATACTACTTTTCAATTAGGTTTGAATTTATAAAGAGAAGGGAGAAAATGAAGACACCTTTGAAATACATGAAAGGAGTAAAGCTTTAGAATATCCACTGTTCTTCAAACCATATATTTCATATTTTATAAAGATTTTAAAATACATATATTCAAAAAATTTCTTTGGGAAAATTTTATGTATTTTTAAGGGGCAGGGAGCTTTGCCTTATATTTTGACAGATTTTTATTTTGTGAATTTATCAGTCTAACAATAGTTGTTTTTTCCTGCTTTGTGCTGCATTCAAAATCTCTGATTATTCTACAATGGGACACAGATTCCTTAGCCATTCAATCCAGGCTCTGTTTGATTATCTTGGTAAGCCTTAATCTTTCCAAGATGGGTGACTATGAGTAATTTGTCTTACATGGTTCCCAATATGGATATTGTTATGCATGTGTGTGCATGTGCATATGAGGGGTTCACTATGTGTAGAGGTGTGCATACATGGGTGTGCATATGCATGTGGAGGCCAGAAGACAACTTTAGGCATCATTCCTCAGGAACATCATCCAGGTTTCTGAGATAGGATCTCTCATTGGCTGGAGCTCTCCACTTAGGCTACACTGCCTGGTCAGCAAGCCCCAGGATTCCTCCTGTTTCTGCCCCCCTAGCACTGGGATTACAAGTACTGGCCACCATGCATGGCATTATTTTTACATGGTTCTGATGATAGAACTCAGGTCTTCAGGCTTGCAATGCAAGCATTTTGCCAACTGAGCTGTCTGTCTCCCTGGCCCAAAGTGGGTATTTTCAAGTATGAACGCCTTCCCTTTGAGGAGGAATTAGAGATAGAATGCCTTAGAAAACACCCACCATTTCATAGCCATGGGATAACCTCTATTCATCTCATCATGACTCGCTGAAATCAGATGGATGCAAATATCCCTCATTCCCTTCCTGGAAAATCTCACCATCACCCAAGCACAGCCTCCTGTGATGGGGCTATTTGGAAAATGCAGCAGACATGATTCAAGAAAGATTGTAGCATAAGTTGCCCTCCCAGAGAGCCCTTCAAGAAGATGAGGATACTGTGAATTACTTCTCCCAAATCCCCAGTTCTGTTGCCATTATGGTGTCCAGCAGAAGGGGCAGACCTGACTTCATACACAAAGGTTTTTGGACACTTTCTTCAGTAACAATTATGATCAAGCCCAAAGCCTAATTGTTCCTGATGCTAATCACGTTATTTGACCCAAAGTCCAGGTCCTCGATTCTATTCCATTGGTCTATACTCCTGTTTTTATGCCAGTACCATGCTGTTTTCATGGCTATGGCTTTGTAATATAGCTTTAGGTCAGGTATAGTGATGCCTCCAGAGGTGTTTCTTTTGCTGAGGATATTCTTGGATATCCAACACCTTCTGCCTTTCTGTATGAATTTTGAGATCATTTTTTATATCTCTGTGAAGAACAATGTTGGGATTTTGATTGGAATTGCATTAAATCTGTATATTGCCTTTGGTAGGATTGCCATTTTCACAATGTTACTTCTGCCTATCCAGGAGCATAGGAGGTCTTTCCATTTTCTCAAGTTCTCTTCAATTCCTTTTTTGAGTGTTTTTATGTTTTCATTGTATAGATCTTTCACTTCTTTGGTTAATGTTATTTCAAGGTATTTTATTGTTTTGTTGCTATTGAAAATGGGATAATGTCACTTATTTCTTTCTCTGTATCTTTGTCATTTGCATATAGAAAGACTACTGATTTTTGTGCATTGATTTTGTATCCTGCTACTTTGCTATAGGAGTGAATCACCTTCAAGAGATTTGGGATGGAGTCTCTTGGGTCTCTTACATATACAATCATGTTGTCAGCGAATAGAGCTAACTTAACTTCTTCCTCTCCAAATTGCATCCCTTTCATTTCTTCCTCCTGTCTTATTGCTTGAGCTAGGACTTCCAGTACTATATTGAAGAGCAGAGGTAAGAGTGGATACCCCTGTTTTGGTCCTGATCTCAATGGGAATTCCTCCAGTCTCTCTCCATTAAGTATTATTTGGGCTTAGGAGCATTGTATATTGCCTTTATTAGGTTAAGATATGAACCAACCATGCCAATTCTCTCCAATGTTTTGATCATGAAGTGATGTTGTATCTTGTCAAAGGCCTTTTCTGCATCTATTGAAATGATCATGTGGTTTTTGTTTTTACCTTTGTTTATGTGGTGTGTTACACTGACAGATTTCAGTATGTTGAACCACCTCTGCATTCCTTAGATGAATCTCACTTGATCAAGGTAGATAATGCTTTTGATGTGCTGTTGGATTCAGTTTGTGAGGATTTTGTTCAGGATCTTTGCATCTAAGATCATCAGGGAAATAGGCCTGTAGTTTTTTTTTCTTGTGGCATCTCTGCCTGGTTTTGGTATTAGGGTGATACTAGCTTTCATAGAAGGAGTTGGGGAGCTTGTTCTGTTCTCCAATTGTGTGGCACAGTTTGGGAAAGATTGGTTTGAGTTCTTCCATGAAGGTTTGATAGAATTCAGCTGAGAAGCCATGTGGTCCTGGACTCTTCTTTTGGGGGAGGATTTTTATTACATTTTCAATCTCAATGAGTGTGATTGGTTTGTTTAGGAGATTAATCTGCTCTGAGTTTAGCTTTGATAGATGGTATGTGTCCAGGAATTTATCCATTTCCTCCATATTATCCAGTTTTGTGGAGTAGAGGTTTTTGAAATAAGTCCTGATGATTCTCCCAATTTCATTTATGTGTCTTGTGATCTCTCTTTTTTCATTTTGAATTTTGTTAATTTGATGTGTCTCTTTTTTTTTTTTTTTTTTTTTTTGCTTGACCAAATTGGCCAGGGGTTTGTTAATCTTGTTTATTTTTTCAAAGAACCAGCTCTTTGTTTTGTCAATTTTCTTAATTGTTTTCTTAGTTTCCAATTCATTAATTTCTGCTCTGATCTTAGTTATTTCTTTCCTTCTAGAGCTTTTTGGGTTGGATTATTCTTGCTTTTCCAGTGCTTTTAGGTGGATAGTTAGGTTATTGATTTGGGCTCTCTCTGTCTTTGTTATGAAGGCATTCAGTGCTATGAATTTTCCCCTTCACTGTGTCCCATAAGTTTTGGTATGATGTGTTCTCATTGTCATTCAATTCTAGAAATTTTGCAATTTCATTTTTTATTTTATCCACTATCCATTTATTGTTTAAAAGTGTGCTGTTCAGTTTCCAGTTGCCAATGGGATTCCTTGGTGGGTCTTCTGTTGTTAATTTCTAGCAATATAGCATTGTGATCTGATATCAAGCAGGGAATTATGTCAGTCTTCATAAATATATGGAGGCAGGCTTTGTGACCTAGTATATGGTCTATTTTAGAGAATGTTCCTTGGGCTGCTGAGAAGAATGTGTAGTCTGTGGATTTGGGATGGAATGCTCTGTAGATGTCTGTCAGGTCTAAATGATCTATGTCTTTGTTGAGCTCTCTTACTTCCCTGTTGAGTTTCTGTTGGATGATCTGTCTATTACTGATAATGGTGTATTGAAGTCTTCAAGTATGATGGTGTTGGTGATTATTTCTGTTTTATTGTCAAGTAGGTTTTGTTTTATAAACTGTGGTGCCCCTGTGTTTGGTGCATACAGATTTATGATTGTGATATCCTCTTGATGGATCATTCCCTTGATAAGTAGGAAGTGGCCTTCTTTGTTTTTTTTTTTTTTTCATTATTTTTGGTTTGAAGTCTATTTTATCCGATATTAATATATCTACACGTGCTTGTTTCTTATTCCTGTTTGCTTGGAATATTGTTTTCCACCCTTCCACCCTGAGGAGGTGTCTGTCTTTAGTGGTGAGATGGGTTTCTTGAAGACAACAGATTGAAGCATTTAATTTTCTGATCCATTCTGTTAGCTTGTGTCTCTTGATGGGTGAATTAAGGCCATTAATACTTAGGGTAATGACTGTGAGGTTTGATTTGATCCCTGCCATACTGTGTTGGTAAATGTGGTTTGGTGTTTTCATGGACTTTGAAGTTTTTTGTGCCTACTCTGAGTTTGGTTACTGTGATCTGCTTCTTGTTGGCTTTTGAGGTTATTTGATTCTTCTGTGTGGAGAATTTCCTGAGATACTCTCTGTAGGTTTGGTTTTGTGTTCATATAATTGTAAAGCTGAGTTTTGTCATGGAAAGTTTTTCTTTCACCATCTATTATAAGGGATACTTTTTCTGGGTAAAGTAGTTTGGGTTGGAAGCCATAGGTTCTTAGACTTTGCAGTGTTTCATTCCAGGCCCTTCTGGCTTTCAGGGTTTCCATTGAGAAGTCTGAAATAATTCTTATGGGGTGATGTGCTGTTTTGCCCTAGCTGCTTTTAGGATTTTTTTCTTTGGTGTCAATGTTTAGAGTCTTAATGATAATATATCTTGGAGAGTTTCTCCTTTGGTCCAATCTGTTTGGAGTTCTGTTAGCTTCTTGTATCTTTCTTCGATTATTTTGTTAAATAATTTTGCCACGCCTTTGGTCTGAATTTCTTCCCCTTCTGGTATTCCCATGATCCAAATATTAGGATGTTTAAGGGTGTCACACAATTCCTGCATGCTCTGTTCACAGAAATTTTTGAACTTATTGAAACTTTTGAACTCTTGAACTGTTTCTTCTGTCTTGTCTTCCAGATCAGAGTTTCTATCTTCCACATGGCTGATGCTATTCTTAAGAGCTTCTAGACAGTTTTGGACTTGTTCAATTAGGTTTGCATTTTCTACTACTTTTCTATGTATAGTTTCCATCCTCTGTCAAGCTCCCTTTTCACATCATTTTCTGATTTTCTTGATGTCTCATGGAATTCATCAGTGCATTTCTTTATGTCTTCATTTAGCATCTCCAACTGATTTTTGAGGTCCTCTTTTTTTGTCACTCTCCTTCATATCTCTTAACTGTCTTTGAACTCCTTCCATTTTCTTATCTGTTAGGTCTAGTCTAGTGATGGCAGCATCCACATGATTATTGGTCCTTTGTGCTTTTCTGCAAGTTCTACCAGTAGGTTGGTCAGGGTTGCATTGCTCATAGCTTTATTTTGGTGTTCTGATCCTAATGTTTCTTCTGTGTTTTGATTAGAGATGTCCATTGTAGGACTGGGTGATCTTACTGGATTTACTTGTATTTGATTTTTCATGTTATTTCTTTTGCACTGTGGTCTGCCCATCACAGTGTATGGGCAGGGAGAATAGGACTGTGGTCTCAATGGGTGGGGGAAGTGGTGCCTCTTGGGGGAGCTGGCCTGAACTAGCAAGCAGGCAAGCAGATGGGCAGAGTGGTCCTGAGCTAACACGTGGGTCGGTGGATCAGCCTGAGCTCATGCACAGTGGGAAGCTGAAGCAGCCTGAGGCAGGATGCCAAAGTAGTCTGTACTCTCATTTGGTGGAATGCCACAGCAGCCTGTGCTCCTGCATGGCAGGGGCACCAAAGTAGCCTGGGCTCTCACGTGGTGATGCTACAAAGCAGCCTGAGCTCATGCTTGGAGGGACGCTGAAGCACCAAAGCAGCCTAAACTCCCACATGGCGGGACACTGGGACACAGAAGCAGTCTGAGCCCTGGCACAACAGGACACTGGCGGATGGCCTGCAAGGCAGACAGGCAGGGGATTGTGCCTGAGCTCGCATGGGTGGACAGGCAGCGTGATCCTGAGCTTGAGTGGACAGGTGGAATGGGCCTGAGCTTGCACATGGATGGGCAGCAGCAGGAGCAGTAAGTGGGCAAATGGGCCAAGCAGGCTAAGCTTGCACAAGTGCAGATGGGCGACATGCGTGTGGTGGGTAGATGGACCAATGGAGCCTAAGCTCGAGTGGGCCACGGGGCAGAGCCTGCCCAAGGTCATGCATGGGTGGAGGTAGCAGGGCGATTGCCCCTGTTCAGTGAGGCAAGTGGGACTATGCTCGCCTGGGTCCCCTTTCCTACAGTAAGTGCAGGAGTATCCTGAAGCTGGGACTGTGGGTTCAGCGGCTGCTTGGGGGAATTGGTGGGATACCTGCAAGCTAGGGAAACAGTGATTCCCTCCCCCGTGCCCCCCCCCACTGGTGATCTATTAGAGATTTCTCTCCCCTAAAAGACCCAGTGAACCCTTAATGCCTTGCCTTCCTTTCCTGGGGAGGTGCAGCACAGTTAGGCAAAATGTTGACTCTTAACACAGTGGCCCTGGGAAATTCCCAAAGGAAAGCAGGAAGCTTCGTGAGGTTGGGTGTGCACATTGGTAGACACACCTGTGCAATGCTGGGATGCAACATGCACCACTGAAACCAGCTTTGACAGCCTTCATTTCTCCTTGTGTCTCCCCTGCTTTGTTTCAGCAGTTACTAATCAAGACAAGCACTGAGACCTTTCCAGAAGAGCTTTGTTATCCTCTCCAAGGAAGATGAGGCATGTCTGAGGAAAGTGGACATGAACAAAAATGACTTCCTTCCTGGGGTGAGAACATGGGAATTAGTATTAGAGCCAAAGAGCTATAATCCAGAGGACTTAACAACAAGGCTCAGTGCTATTGTGCTAATGACTATCATCTCTGACAGTAAGTAGTATAAAACAATACAGAAGAAAACCAGATCTTTCCCTTGTGTCAAGGGCTAAAATATTTGGAATGTACCTAATGCTTTTCAGGCAATGAACCAAGAGAAACTCAAACAGTAGGTAAAAATTATTTACTGTACTTCTTAAAAACCTGGCTTATTTTCCATGTTACTATATGCTTGCAACAGAACTCTGAAGCCACAAACAAAAGCACACAGAACAATTACCTGGAAAACAGCAAGGAAAAGCACAAGCTTTTGTCTAGGAAGAGGTGAGCAAAGATGAGGTGTTATCAAGAAAGGATGAAAAGCTAATCTTCTGACTTTTTGAATCAAATGAAAATTGTGCAGGAAAGTGATGAAAATATTTGCAAAGATATTTGATTTAGAGGCTTAAATAAAACCAAATAGGCCTTTCTTACAAAAATATACACAAATACAGTAATGAAGAGATTTAACATTATGCAAATGGGCACTTCTGAATCTGGTTGTATGAACTGGTTCATGTGATCTTTTCTCCTTGTAAATAAAGAATGAGTGTTTGAAAAGCATGGAAAATGAATCAGGTGAGGCCCACTGCAAAACTCATGTAACATGAAATTGGAAGAGAAACTGTGCAATGAAGTTTCCAGGGGGAGAGGGAGAAGAAGAGGAAAGGGAAACAGAACATTGTATGAGAAAAATGCTATAATGAAACCCAACTATCTCTGTACCTGTATGCTAAAATAAATAAATAAGTAAAATTTCAGAAACATAAACTTCGTATCCACATTATGATGAGTCCTTCTCAGCTTTGGAAGAAGAAAGAGCCAGACAATTCGCATTTCCCTGGGAGAATGAGTCCCTTCATCTAACAGAATGAAAAGTATCTTGGCAGGTTTATCTGTACAGATGTTATAAGATGACTTGGTATATAAAAGTTTAACTTCATAAGAAAGATAGACAAGGAGAGAATCATTTCTTCACATGAATACTTTGCAACTGCAAGAAAGCTCCCTAGCAAAGTTTGAGGAGCAGACACTTCTCCAGCTCATTCCAATGTAACCAAGTGCTGGTAAGTCCAACTTACAGGAGGCTTTCAAGAACATCTTGATTGTTCAAACTGAGATGTTCCTACAGTGTTAAACTTCTTTCTCATCTACCTTCTAATCCTACACAAAAGTTTCCTTTGCTTTTAATTCTATAGCTCAGAATTCCTTGCCATGACAAGATATTATGAACTGAAATGTTCTTCAGGGCACAGGACCCCTCTACAAATCTGAAATTGTGTCAGGGATGTAGACAAACCTCATCTATTGTCAGTAATAGCTATTGTGAGTAATGGATGGAAATGACTTGAGTAATGAAATCCATAAATAACTCCCAGATCCCTAAATGCCTGGGAGCCACATATGAGACATACTGTCCTCATCAAATATTTCACTACTGGTGTTAACAAGTGGGAGAGGAGGCTGGGTAAAGTCTGATGGTTTTTCTCATTGACCTCTGTCTGTTGTCAGATATAGCAAGCAGGCAAATGGCCAGAAAGCTGGCAGCATGGGCCTGGCAGCAGAGACATGTTGGAGACTTCATAATTAGTTTGGAATAACAAGACTATACACAAAGCAGAAGCAATCCACTAACCAATGGCTTTATCCATGTCTGTCAGATGTCAGGAAAATGAAGCCCCTCAGCCTTACATGGTGTCTTAAATCCTTCTCCCACCCCCCACACCAATGCCAGGCTCTAAAGAGTGGCCATCATCAGCTGCT
The DNA here is from genome assembly GCA_036346955.1 of Dipus sagitta. NCBI lineage: Eukaryota > Metazoa > Chordata > Mammalia > Rodentia > Dipodidae > Dipus > Dipus sagitta. The sequence goes on from CM070788.1 coordinate 29,778,070, forward strand.
TCTTTAAACAGTGGCTTCCTGAAGTTATTGTGGTACAGTGGGAGCATGCTAAGCTTGAGTCAAAGGCTTCACTTAATGGCTGGTTTTAATCTTGGCCATGCGTCTTCCCTGCCTTCTGTATGAGGCCCAACAATTCTTCTTCTGGCAGGCATTCTGGTTAAATGGGATCATTCATTTGGCTACACTATAAATCGATAAATTATCATCTTAACGCAAGGTTTTATCTAGAGGGTTTAGAAAATAAGAAAACACTGAATTAATGTTGGATTGACGATATGTTCCATGAGCCTCCAATAGGACACAATCCTTTTATGCAATTCCATTCCTTAAATTTGTATCCCACCAAGAGCACTGACAGCCTGAAATGTTTGACAGGACAAGCGGTAAACCCCCAGGGCATAGCTGTGTTACTGAGAGCACTCCTTTAAAAACAGGGTCTGTCTTCTTCTGTGGCCAAATTAGGTTCCACCTGGCCCTCCTCAGAACCTCCTAGTGGCTCAGTAGCAGTCAATCTATGAGTACAGAATTCATATATAATTTATAGCTCTTTGAAATAGCCATTATTTTTCCAAAGATTATACATGCACAAATTGAACATACAGTACAAATAAAAAGATTTCTGGTAGGCTTAGGGATTTACTGGAAACTTCTCCAATTAACTGATACCTCTATATTAGTCTTGATTTCAGATCTAATTCTAGGAATAAGTACAATAAAAACTGAAAAACCTAACTTAAATACTTGAGCAGTAATATAGAATAGGGTTAGGTAATGATTCTGGCTTTCAAATACTATTTTGTTAAAATTTCTTATTACTACCTAATGCCACTGGGCAAAGATGAGACTACTTAACTCACTTCCTTGGTAATGGTTGGCATGAAGCAAACAGACTCTAGTGTCAGCCTCTACTTCAGGTCAGAGGTTAGCTTTTCCAGTAATCCTACTGCAGGTGTCTTGACCACACTTGTGAGAAGCTCTGTTGCTGCCTTCACCATCTCAACCTAATGTCGTTTAAGCTTCCAGTTACATCAAGGAATAGTGTATCTTCTGTACTTAGAACTTCAGGTTCCACATATATTGTAGTAAGGTATTTCTTGAAATAAAAAATGGTTAAGGAGGGATGTAAAGATGGCTCGGTTGTTAGGTGTGCTTCCTGTGCAAGCATGAGGGCCTGAGGGGGCCTGAGATCCAGAGTTCAAATCTCCAGAACCCACATAAAACAGTTGGGCATGGCCATAAGCTTCTGGAACCCCAGTGCCACAAAGGAGCACAGACCTGAGAGGAGGGCAGGAAGAGGAAAGAGCCCAGAGCAAGCTCCAAAAGAGTAAAGAGAGACTCCCACTCAAAATATGACCAAGTGGAAGAGTGATGGAGCAGAACACCTGATGTTCCACTCTGGCCACTGCAGGTGAGCATATGGGGTGCCACAAGGGCACATACACATGCAAATAGCACACACACATCCATGCATGCACCCACACAAGCAAAATTTAAAAAGAACAATTAAAGATTATTTTTGATGTACTTCAATATATGAAGTTCTACATTCTCTTAAGACTCATAATTATGTTGTCGCACATACATATAGCTCTTTTTCCAGTAGAAAAGTGTTTTCTAGTAATTTATCAGTTTAACTCAGTTGAGTGCATTTGCCCTTTATCTCCATGGTTCTTATTGCAGGCAGGCCCTTCTCTCTCTTTTTTAATTGATACAGTTCTCTGACCCAAAAAGCCAAAAGTCATTTACAAACAAATTGCTTTTTAAAACGTCATCATGCAATAGTCATTACCTGCCATTTACAGCTATAGCTACTGCCATTTACAAAAAAAAAAAAAAAAAAGGGTCCCAAGCTCACCTGAGAATTCTTTAGCTTCAAGGTCATGTACAAACACATTATAGATATGAAAATGAAAATATTCTAACCACTATAATATCTACCACAAACCATAAAGTGATAATGGGTTTGAAAAGTGGATGAAGACTATAGGGAAGAGAAATATTTTTAATGGAGGTCTTCCAATGCGAATCAGTACATTAACATTTCCCTCCGTCTCACTGCATATCAGAATTTGCAGAATGGCTGAGGTTAACTGCAAAGCTCAGAATGCAGACCTGAGACTACTCCTCCTGTGGAAGGTTAGACCACAAAAGCCTGGGGCACTCTTTGGTCTACAAGTCCAAAGAGTCTCAGAGGCAGTTAAGTTTCCAGGGACTGGTCTGATACACAGCATATGCTTTAGGGCTGGGGTGTAACCTACTGGTAGAGGGCTTGCCTATCATGCATGAGGCCATCTGTTTGATCCCCAGCCTGACAGAGTGGCTAGTGTTTCTGGAATACAAGTGCCTAGGTTCAAAACTCAGTTCTACCATTTTGAGACCTTGACTGAGATACTTCTCTCCATGTCCACTTATTTTTTGTTTGCACTTACCTCACAGTGTAGCTTTGAGTGCCATTAAGAAAATTTACACAGAGAGCAATGAATCAGTCATTAAAGCTTAAAAAATAAATCCTTCTTTTATTCTTTCTGTCTTGAACACCTGTTCTCCTAAACATCCAGTGTTCTAAGCGACAAGCATTAAGCTTTAGTAGCATGTGACTTTCATGGGGCATGTCTCAGGGCACTTGTGACCACTCTTGTTGCTCCTACATATGTCCTTACCTTGCACAAGAGTTAAGGAGAATGCCTAGACTTATGAAGTATTGCGCTCCTCATGCGGAAATATTATCAGAAGCATTTTCACTGTGATTTGATTTTCAAGCAGACCCCCAGACATGCTTCCAGATCTACATTAGACCATTCAGCATCCTGTATTATTCAAATATTTTGGCCATACAAAAGGTTTTCCATTTGTCAATTACTTTCTAGTTTTGTTTTGTTTTGTTTTGTTTTCTCTGAGACTGTCAATGCCTCCACTTGAAATTTACTTTAGGATCACAGTCAAGTGATTCTAAACAAATAGCCCATTCCTGAGCATTAAGACGACCTAGAACCCAGCTCATCCTTTCATATTTGCCTACCCATCAAAATGGCTGTAGTTCCCAGTATAGATCACCAAGAGATACATTCTTATATTTGATATTAAAGCCTTTTATCCTATCCAAATATGGCAATGTTTTTTTAAAAGACATTAGACTCACTTTTTAAACTATTGACAATTTTCATAGATGTACATAATGTACTTTGAACACAATCCCCTCCTGTTACATTCTTTTCTCATTCCTTTTCCACTCCTCTTTCACTGAACTCCCTTTTCTTTCCAACTTGTCCCTATTTCATATGGATGTCTTTTTTGCCCTCCTTAATCATCCATGCCAGAGTATTATGGGCCCAATATTGTACAGATCTTGTGCAGGTAACAGAGCTGCTGTGAAGTCATGAATGCAATGGCCACTTCAAGTGAGAAAGACAGCATTCCAAAACATTCCACCCCGCCCTCTAGCTCTCATATTCTTTCTGCCCCCTCTTCTGCAATGTTTCCTGAACCTTGGATGGGTAAAAGCACTACACTCTTAATTGAAGGAATTTATCTTCATTTTGCTTTGCCATCCTTCCATGGCCCTATTGTGGAATCACCGAATGATGCTCTCAGTGACAATACCATTAAGGGAGAAGGATGTAGCCTGTGTCCAAATCCATCCCTCCTTGTCTTTTCTAGCTGGTGAGTATGTCTAGCTAATTACTAATGCTGTTCTGTAAATGGAGAACTAGGGTAAATGGTTACCCAATACCCATGGATAATAAGGTATCTATAGGAAAATTTCCTCCAAAACCACCTGAAAAGTTTTGGGAATAAAATTACTCTAGATGAGATTCTGCCTCAAGGATGAGGCTTTAGCTGGAACAGCTGTGAGATTTCAATGAGGTCAGCCACTTGACTTGTATTTAAGGGGGCAGTTCCAGAGAGGATATTGAGCAGGTGTCACCAGGATGTCTCTCAACAAGCTGTGACATATAAATGTCCACTTGCCATGGCCTGACCTGTATTTGTAGCATCCTGGGCAGGTTGGTCATTTGACATCCCTTGGAATGAATTTCCATACATTTACAGTAAAATATATATTGGAAGGGGCCTCAAAATGGAAAATCACAGGTAGTATTTTCCCAATTTTCCCTATCAAAATATAAAAGCCATGAAGGCACACCACTTAGGGGCTTTCAAGAAGCCTGAAAGTGGCAGGGCAATGGGAGCCATCCAAAAGATGTGTTCTTGGCAAGGCCAGCCCTGTTCCTGAGCCTGCTTTGGGACCTTCATGTTGCCTTCGGATGACTGTGGAACCCCCTGCTAGAGACAGCAGGAACATATTTTATTTCCCTGGAGTAAATGAAGAGGAGAAATCAAACATAACTATAATTAGCTATTGATTTCTTTCTTAGGATTTGACCAAGGTGCAATTTAAGAAACAAGTCTTTTAAACCTAAATTAGTCCTTGGGGGGAGAAATAAACACAAGCAAAGCTGAAGGGATAATTGTACTTAGAGTCAAGTAATGTCCACAGGCTCCACTGCAGATCTGTCAGTGTATTCCCAATTGCAATGGAGAACTCCCCCAACTAAACTCCAAGAAATAAGAGCCTATTGTGTTATTCTCAAATATTAGCTTATATTACAATGATCTGGGGTGTTTTTCAAACAGAATTCTGGACCTCATGTCTGATTTTTAGTTCTGTGGTGCTGGGGCTGGGGCAGGGGCGGGAGCTGAGAACTGGCATATCTGAAAAGTTCCCTAGTGCCACTTGATTAAGGAAATGCATTTTTTCTGTCACAACACTTGTCACAATTCAAGATGATAGTTATTTGACACTTGTCTTCCCCTTTAAGATGTGAGTTTTTGAGGTAGGAACTAAGTCTGTCTAGCTTACAGGACTAGTCCCGGTACCTTGTACAGGGTCATAAGTATTTGTCAAATACAAACCCTGATACCTACTAGATACCTAGCTGTCTGCTTCTGGCTCTCTCAATTTCTTCCATCTCCTCATTCTCTTTATCTTAAGATATAACTACAAAAGGCTGGAAAGATGGCTTAGTGGTTAAAAGAATGTGCTTGCAGAGCCTGATGTCGTGGGTTCAATTCCACAGTGCCCACATAAGGCCAGATGTGCAACATGGCGCATGAATCTAGAGTTGATTTAAAGTGGCTAGAGATCCTAGTGTGAGTCTCTCTCCCTCTCTCTCTTTCCCTCTTTCTCTCTGCCAAACAAACAAATAAATATTTTAAAAGATATACTGACAGGAGTGGTTGTCACAAGGTAGTTATAATAACAAGAGTTGATAATCATCAAAAATTTAAAGCATAGAAACTTCCCAGTGTTCACATTCACAATCTCTTTTACTATCACAACAGTCTTCTGAGGATCTTGTATTATATTCCTTATTTCACAATTGAAGACACTGAAATTCAGGAAGATTAAGTAATATGAAAGAAAGATTCCATTGTTAGTATCTTGTATATCCAAGATTTAAACCAGGCAGCCTGATTCCAGGTTCTTGAGTGCCCTACCACTGTATCCTTAGTGTATTCTTGTAAAAATTAAGAGACTGTTCCTTCTGGCTATGTCTCCTTCCTCTACCCTCACATCCTATGGCCCAGATAGAGACTATTTTGTTTGCCATTGACCTTCTGCTTTTAATATCTTTTTCCTCTTTGTTGGTCTAAAATATTTTCATGATTGATCTCAACTCTATAAAGCTTTCCCTACTCAATCAACCTCGAGTAGATAGGCTTAGCAATTCCTCACTTATACCCTCATTACGCCTTACTCAGCTGTAATGTTTTATTGCTTTCTTATATTCCCCTGTTCCTCTCTCTTTTCTTCTCAAGAATAAGAGCTCCAGAAGGTCAGGAACTAGGTAGGTTTTAATTGGTTTCTGTATCTTCAGACCCTGGTATGCTTGTCATAGTGGGCGTTAATAAATATGGCATAAACTCTTTTGTTCTCACAATATTTATTATCATTTTATAAAATAAAAGCATGTCCATTTCTGATTTAGAACTTATTATCACACTAAAATATATTCTTTAGTATTTTTTTATTTTAATTGTCACTATTTTCATTTCCATGTGTTCTATTTTATTCTCTAATGATCTGCATAGTTTCATTTTTATGTTCAAGATTTGGATAACTACTTTTCATTTACTTTGACATCTTGATTATCTTTCATGATAGTTTATTTCTTCGTAGGGCTTATAATTTTTAAATTTATGAGCACATCTTCTGAAGGGCCTTTTCCTCCCTGGAAATCCTGATTGCTCTGGCTGTAGGAGAAATTTTTTTTAAAAAAATACATTTAAGTTGTTTCAAATTTGTTTCCACTATGGATTTTAAGATATTTAATACTACAAAACCAGCTTATAATGCTATCCACAGCTTTCAAACACACCCAACCTTTTGATGTCCAATGGATGTTGTCACTTACAAAGTGCATGCTCAACAACCTCACAAATGAGTTACAAAAAAAATCTTGTAAAAAAATCTCATTATGTTTTAATCAAGTTTATAATTTGAGTTCAGCCATATTCATAGCTATCCTCATCTGGATATGCAGCCCACAGGCCATGAATTGGATGCACCTGGAATTTTTCATACAAGCTAGTAGAATACATTCAGACTCTGCACCAACATTCTGTATGCAACAAGTATGGCTTTAAATGACTTATAAGCAACTCTCTCCTGTTGCTTATGTCCTTAGATAAATAGGAAGGAAACTATTTCTCCTTTTTTAGCTGACTAGATAAGTTCTTATTGGTCTTTTTTCACAAATAGGTAACCTTTTGTACTTCTGAGCCCTTTATATAGAGTTGTTTTTCAGATATAAGGCTGTGTCTTCAAGCTCATAGGTCCTCGATACATATCTAACCTGAGCCTCCTTAGGCATGTGCCACCAGGTCTGCTTACTGTTACAGTTCAGGTTCATGTCTCCAGTTTACTGCCAGGATTTCATTTAGAGTCAGTTTAGTGTTGCTGTGACACAATGCCCAAGATAAACAACACATGGAGAAGAAAAGGCTGTTTTTCAGGGTTTTAGCCTGTGGTTGGCCTTGTTGCCTTGACCCATAGGAACACCATTTGTAATAATGAGAGTACATGATACATGGGGCTATTTCATTCCATTGTAATGAGGGATCCAGAGAGAGAGAGGAAGGAGCCTGAGGTCTCAGTTCCTCCCAGTGAACACTCCAGTGACCTCACTGGGAAGTTTAAGGTCAAGTTTCTGCCATCTGGTGTGGACCTTTTCATGCAAACATCTCTTTATGTGACAAAGCAGAAATACCAGAAGGAGATAGCTCTGAGTCCTCAAGTAGCAAAAGACAGCAAAAGACCCTCTCTTGAGACCTAAACACCTTCAAAGAGGTCCTACTTCTCAACATGGCTGCACTGGGGACCAATTTCCAACACTTAAGCTTGGGGAGGAGCATAATTAGGCATTAGCAACAGGTGAAATTTAAATCACAAGGAATTGCTTCAAAGACTTGAAAGTCTATGCCTATTATAGAAACTGTACTTCTTTCTATCTAAAATATGAGCCTCTATGGTGCATGTTTTTACACCATAGTTTTCCGTGGGGTAAAACTCTCTCCAAATGAATTTGCTCTTAAAAACATCTGGGTGCAGAGCTAAAGAGATGGTTAAAGGTACTTTTTTACAAAGCCTGATGACCTGGGTTCAATTTCCCAGTACCCACATAAAATCATATGCACAAAGTGGCACAAGGGTCTGGAGTTTGTTTTCAGTAGCAGGAGACTATGCCATACCCATTTTCTTGTGTCCCTCTGTATCTCCTCTTTCTTTCTTTCTTTCTTTCTTTCTTTCTTTCTTTCTTTCTTTCTTTCTTTCTTTCTTTCTTTCTCCCTTTCCTTTCCTCTCTTAAATAAATAAATAATAAATAAATATCTTAAAAAATATATCATGCTGTAGAGATGGCTTAGCAGTTAACGTGCTTGCCTGTGAAGCCTAAGTACCCAGGTTCAATTCTCCAGGTCCCATGTAAGCCAGATGCACAAGATGGCACATGTATCTGGAGCTCATTTGCAGTGCCTAGAGGCCCTGGCACTCGCATTCTCTCTCTCTCTCTCTCAATCCCTCTTTCTCTCTCTCTCTCTCTCTTCCTCCTTTCCTCCCTCTCTCTGTCTCTAATGAATAAATAAAAATAAAAGCTTAAAAAAAGAAAAACATCTGGGTGCCATGTAAAATTATCAAAATCCACATGTAGCAGGGAATTGACTCCTCCCAACACAACCAATCCATCTGAGAGCTTGAGTGCCCTAAAGATCAAGAGTAAGGATCAGAATCAGTGTTGGAAACACCCTGTTTTCTCTTCTGCTTTCACATCATGAAAGTGTGTGATGCTACATGTGAGTATGGTGGTAGAGGCTTCCCATACCACACAAAAATCAATTCTGCAGGGGACACCTTTGGAATGTACCATAATTTAATTCTCTGTCACCGTCTATTTGCATATGATGTCAGATCCCTAAGGTTAAGAATCTAGTCTTCAACATTACTTTATATACCAGATGTTTACTTGTGATGCTAACCCACCAGCTATAACTAGAAATTCCCCTTGAGTTTGGTTAATTTGCTGAACTTGTTCACAAAACTGAGATAAACACTTACATTTACTGCTTTAAAAAATGCAGAGGAAAAGGCTGAGGAGCCCCATGATGCAATCAGGTCTCCTGAAAATTACCACACCTTGTCCTTTTTTTTTTTAATTTTTTTTGTATACTTTATTATTTGAAAGTGATAGACAGAGAGAGAGAAAGAGGCAGAGAGAGAGAGAATGGGCGCAGCCAGGGCCTCTGGCCACTGCAAACGAACTCCAGATGCGTGCGCCCCCTTGTGCATCTGGCTAACGTGGGTCCTGGAGAATTGAGCCTCGAACCGGGGTCCTTAGGCTTCACAGGCAAGTGCTTAACCACTAAGCCATCTCTCCAGCCCTTGTCCTTTTGGTTTTTATGGGGACTTCACTGAATAAGCATGACTGATGAAGGCTGGCATGCCAATAGGCAGAGGAGCTATGATTCCACTGCTAGTAAATGGGGTTGGGACCCAGTGACACCTGTCCAGGGTCTTATTGGCCTCACTGTGCAGCATTTCTGCTTCGTTGATATACAACAGCCTCCTGAAATAGAGGTCATCCCTCTGCCACTGAATAAGGTAAATGGGAGAATATATTGATGGTCAGCAGCTATGCAAGAGCACATGGATATTAAAGTTTTTATGACCTGCTTTAAGAAACAGAAATTCTAGTTTCTAAGGCCCACCTCTAGAAGGTATTTATGAATTAGGAACCATGGATGAAAACCACAAAACATATCACAGAATTCCAAGTCAGAGAGTTCTGCTAGCTCACTGTCCTCTACTTCAAATCTACCTTGGCTCTTGGAATACTTGGTTTTGTGTCTTTGCATTTTGTTCATTTAGACATGTGTGTGTGTGTGTGTGTGTGTGTGTGTACTTTGCACCTTCAAGTGAGCCCACAAAGTGTGCTGTTGTGAGCTGATCCCACAGGGTCTCACTTCCAGCCCTCTAGACCTGATGAGATACTTGATCATAGAAAGGTAGCTCATATAAAAGGTAGCTAGGCATAAATCCTACACCAAACATTATATTTTTATGAGATTAAAAGAAACTGTCCCCTCTAACTACCACAAAGAGAAACCCTCCTAAAATTAATCAAGGGTATTACTGGCCATAAATTCATTCTCAACAGAAAAAAATTAAAACATTTACAAATGAAAATCAGATGCACAGACACTCTTGGGTATTCACTTCAAAGCATCTTGCTGACTAGTAAGTCTTTGTTATCTAGGTCAACAGATGCAAGGGAAACCTATGGAAAAGCACTTGTTTTCTGGGAGTACTTAGTAGTAGAAAATGTTCTCATCAAAATGAAATATTTAAAATTCTCTCCTGGCTGAAGGTGGCACTTGTTACAGTGTGCTTGTCAGCAAATAGACTCACATTAACAGGTCTGTGATGTGTCCCTATGGTGACATAGAATGCTGCGTGTATGTTACGTCTCTGTTGTCTCTTCACCCTCCTAGGCTCCTGTAAGCAAAAAGATGGAAAGGGTCGCCTTGCTGTGATCTAAGGAAATGTAAGGATCGGGAGGCTTTGTCGCTGTTGTTTGTAACCTACAGAGAAAAGCACTTGGTAAGCTTAGATTAAGCAATTGGCAATTCAGCTGTTGACAGTGTACTTTGCTCATGAGCAGAGGTTCTACCCGGTGACCATCATTTCCCTGATGCCTTTATAGATCTTCCTGAAATAAGCTGCTATGGAAAGCAGATTTGGACAAAAAGGGTTTTTTTCCTTGTCATTTGCACAGAACCTTACCTCCTCATAATGTGGCTGCCGCCCTGGGGACTCTGCAGCTGCGAGTGTGCACAGCCTGAGATCTTGAGACTTGTATGGGGACAGAGCAGGGACTTTGCAGATGGTGACAATCTTGTCCAGAAAGAGGCCATTGATATATGTCTACTGGGGGCAATGAAGAGCATTGTTGATGAGTGTTAGCATGGCTGCTCCTGAAATCAGGGCTTTCTTCCGTATATAATATCGCTGAATTCTGGGACTCTGCAGGGTTTCTGTGGCATTGAGCTTTGTTTGAAAATTCAAAGAATTCTCCAATGGCAAGCTTGGCTGTTCTCAAAAATAATCAATTAAAAATTGAAGTGCTTTAGACAGTATGAAAGCAAGTCACCAATGTTCCTGGTTTGTATCATGAAACAAAGAAGAAGAGATTGAATGTTATTTTGGATCAAGGACAGCTATCACCCAATGGAATGAATTCCTTCCACAAAGAAACTACAAGTAATGGAAAATGCCAAGGTCTATCATTGTGTTAGCAGGTTAAACTAAATGCAATGCATTCTAAATATTTTTATGGTTAGTTTTAAGTTATGGATTTGTGAGAGCTGCAAAGATAGATAGATAGATAGATAGATAGATAGATAGATAGATAGATGATAAATGATAGATAGATAAGATGATACATAGGTAGATATACAGACATATGATGATAGATAATAGGTAGATAGATGATAGATAAGATGATAGATGATTGATAGATAAGATGATAGGTAGATAAGATGATAGATAGATAGATAGATAGAGAGAGAGAGAGAGAGAGAGATAGATGGGACTGCCTCTTGTTAGAGGCTCTAGTCCTACAATTACACTGAGATTTCTACTAGCCCCACTGACCTTCTGGAGAGGTTTCCCACAAATGCAATATGTTTTATTCTTCTTATGCATTGGGTGTATCATTTTCATATAGTTATTTCATTTGCCATTCCACCAGCTTTGTCAATGCATGAAAATAGCATTAGCCAGAGTACCATCATTTTTTCTGTAGTGGGTCTGGATATGAATGATCAGAGGTCACCTCAGGAAATAAGTATGGAATATAACAGCTTTCCTGGGAAGGAACAAGCAACTGGGTCTTGAGCTGAATGTCCTGATCAAGCTTTGGTCTGACCATGGGAGCTGAAGATGCTGCAGGATCCTACAAGGGTTATGGCTTTTGCCTCTAGGAGGAACCAAAGTTCAAGAAGTGGTACCTCACCTCACAAACCAATTCTCCTTTCACACAGGCAGAGAGGAAGTCAAGAGCAATGATAACCTCTAGTATTTACTGAGCATAAAAGAGGTGCCAGGCATGTTAAGTGCCTTGTGTATATTGATCCATTCAATCCTCACCTAGCAGTCCTCCCACAGATAAGTAATCAAAGCATCAGTAAGTTTATAGACATATAATGGAATGTTTTTTGATCTGAGCAGTTTGTTTCAAGCTCATTCCTCTTGAAATTGTGTCAAATCTGCCTTGAATATCATTATCAATGCAGATCACAGAAGCACTAAAAGGAGGGTCATGAATTGTTCTGCTTTTTTTTTTAAAAAACACATGTCAAGTACTAGATTCTGTAACAAACAACAACACGTAACAACCTTGATCACTAAGAGCAGCTTTCCAATAGAACAAGCTGAGCAGAATTGTATTATAGGTGGTGGTGGTGGTTGTAATGGTGGCAGCAATGGTGGCAGTGGTGGTGGTGGTTGTAATGGTGGCAGCAATGGTGGTAGTGGTGGTGGTGGTGGTACTGATGTTGGTGGTGGTGGTGGTACTGATGTTGGTGGTGGTGGTAGCAGTGGTGGTGATGCTGGTGGTCATAGTGATGGTGGCAGTGGTGGTGGCAGTGGTGGCAGTGGTGGTGGTGGTGGTTGTAATGTTGGTGGCAGTGGTGGTGGTGGTGGTGGTTGTAATGTTGGTGGCGGTGGTGGTGATGGTGGTGGTACTGATGTTGTTGTTGGTGGTGGTGGCGGTGGTGGTGGTACTGATGTTGCTGGTGGTGGTGGTGACAGTGATGTGATGATGGTGGTAGCAGTGGTGGTGATGGTGGTGGTCACAGTGGTGGTGGCAGTGGTGGTGGCAACAGCAACAATGGTGGTTGTAGCATGGTGGTGGTGGTGGTGGCAGCAGTGGTGGTGTGTGCATTGTTGATAAAGGCGTGGTCCGGTTGCTGTCATATTTGCTTTCCAGTAGAGTCTCAGCTTCACCTATAAGTAACAGATGACTGTTAACATTTCAATCCGCTTTACATTCATTAGGCAACCTTCTCTGTCTGCTTTCTCCCAGTTTTGCATACTTCATAAGGAGTCCATGTCTCTTACTTTTTACATCTCTTTCTTGGAAACATTTATATTCCTGTCCTCTGAGCTCACGTTGATAGTTGATGCTCTTCAACAGCATTTTAGTCACTATCCAAAGATGTCTTTTTAGGCTATGCTGGACATTTGGTCTCTGAGTTATAGTTCAGAGGTTCTGGTGACCAGTGTCAATGTCTCTGATGTGGACAAATTACTGGAAGGTAGAAGTGAGGGATACAGTATTCAAACTGAGAATTCCTAAGGGGAGAACTAGGAGGTCTACAGGGAGAAACATGGGTTGTGGTAAAAGTGCAAGTGGCATGAGGGCTTTGAGGAAACTCTCTCTGTGGAGGTGACATGATGGCAGAAAGTTCCTGCTGAGAGAAAGAACACATGGAAGAGTAACACATGCCCCGTGTATTTCTGTGAACACTACTCTGGAACCAGTTAGGGCCAAGTGGTGTCAGAGAGAACTTGATAGCAGCTGTTCTTCATGGTAGAATTGATCTACCTCCTGCCTGGAACCTGAAGGAAACTGACAAAAACTTTGATGAATTCATCAAAAGGAGAGAAAATCTGCTTAGTGTCACCAAGCTTCTGGTTACTTGGGATCACTCCAGAGGGACACTTCCATGGGCTTCTTGTGAGTGTGCACACCTTATGTCAGAAACACAGATGAACACATTTGTCATGATTTATTGAATAACAATACCTCACACAGTCCAGAATTTTTTTTTGTTTTTTTTTGTTTGTTTGTTTGTTTGTTTGTTTTTTGGCAGCAATTTGCCAAGTATTCCCACTTTCCTTAATAGCCAGGGCAAACATGTGTTCTTCTATTTGAATCATTTTATAAAGCTTTTTATTGACAACTTCCATATGTATAGAAAATATACCATGACCATAATCCCCTTTCCACCACCTTCCCTTTTCCCCAGCCCAAATCTTCCACACTGAATCCCTTCTTTCCGATTAGTCTCCGTTCTCTTTTGATGTCATCATTTTCCCCTACTATATAAGCTTTGCGTGGGTAGCAACAGCCACTGTAAGCTCATGAATATGGCCATGGCTGCTTTGTGTGGAAGACAGTACTGCAAAGCACTCCCCCACTTCTTTTGACCCTTACATTCTTGTTTAAAAGATTCCTTATTTAGTTATTTATTTGCAAGGAGAGAGACAGACAGACAGAAAGAGAGAATGGGTGCTCCAGGACTTCTAATCACTGCAAATGAACTCTAGATGCATGTGCCACTTTGTGTATCTAGCTTTACATGGGTACTGGGGAATGAAATCCAGCTCATTAGACTTTGCAGGCAAGTGCCTTAGTCAATGGGACTTTTCTCCAGCCCATAACTCTTACATTCCTTCTGCCACCTCTTCTGCAATGATCCCTGGACCTTAGAAATGTCTCACTTAGTGCTGAACACTCCACTGTCACTTCTTCTCAACACTTTGGTAAGTTTTGAGTCACTCTAGTGGTCAACTCCATATGAAAAGAGAAGCATCTCTCATCAAACCTGAGAGTAGAATTAATATATGGAGATAAACATAACTGTTTAAGGGCAGTTTGGTGGCATAATATATGTATTTAGCAAGACAATAGTAATAGTTTTCCCCTTAAGGCTTATGATCTCTGCAGCCATAGGCTTTTGCCTAGGTTTTCAGTATCAAGTACGGAATTCCTTCCCCTGGAATGGGCCTCAACTCCAAACAGAGGGTAGTTGGTTTCCCCTAAAACAGACATGTCACCATTGTATCAGTTGCTATATTTGGCCTGGCTAGCCAGCTGTAAAGCTTTCAGGATCTATTGCTGGTTTAAGACCACTGAAGACTTTTTTTCTCCTCCAAAAGGCTGAGTGCTGCATAGCTCTTTCTGGCATCCTGACAGCTAGCTAATAGCTTTTATTCTAATCCTTTTAAATTTTTTAAAATTTATTTATGAGAGAGGAAGAGAGACAATGGACATTCCAGGGCCTCTAGCCACTGCAAATGAATTACAGTTGCAGGCACCACCATGTACATCTGGCTTACATGGATTCTAGAGAATTGGACCTGGGTCCTTCAGCTTCACAGGCAAGTACCTTATCCACTAAGCTATCTCTCCAACCCTTTTATTCCAATCTTAATTGCTAATAATAACTCATATCACACATTACACATCACATATTGTGTGTGTGTGTGTGTGTGTGTGTGTGTGTGTGTGTGTGTGTGTTATAATACAGAATGGCTATAAAGGGTTCAAGAAGCCACAGCAGAGTTCAAAGAGGCCTGAGAGGTCAAATCTAGGAAAATGACTCTAAGGAGCTATATAACTAACCTAATCTTGCATCTTCCACAGATACTGCTGCAGATGCAGGCTGTTGCCAGGCCACAGGCTTGAGTAGAGCTAAAGAATTGTGCCGAGATGCAGAAGTGAGGTGCAGGACTGAAGAGGCAAGGGGCAGGACCAAGTTCAGGTGGGTGAATGGATAACAGGTCCAGATGGAATAATAAGCAGGCAGGCTGATGGCAATTCAAGTAGGAGGCATCAGCGGTGGAGACTGGGCAGACTTGAGGCCTTGGAGTAGTGGAGAATTCTCTGGTTGTTGGTCTTTTGCTTCATATACTGGGTAGTGAGTGGACAAGCCAGTGGGGCCTCATCATCTCAGTGTTAGGTGACCACCTCTTTATGGGGTCCAAGTGAAGGAGTTTTACCTTTCTTTGGTCTAGTGTGATCAATAAATTCTCAAACTTGGTTTTCCTGGTATGATTTTAATATACCAATGTACTCCTATGGTGCCAATTTATTTTGATAATTTTATAGGGTGGCAACCTTTCTATTCTCAAGAATAAGTCATTTATCAGTCAGCACTATGTGGGTGGTGCTAAACAGATGGTGTTGTTCACATGTCCACCAAGGTGTGTAATCATCCTCTACCCTCAGCATGGAGTCAAGTGCTTTTCATGAAATGAAGTCTCTCAGGACACGACAGTCTGTAAGACCACTGTTTATACAATATGTGATAACTTAGGGCAGGACATAACCTGACTTCCATTGTCTTAGAATCTGGACATGGAAAAACCCTGGAAAGAATTTGAGTCATCCCATACAGGCACTAAGGAAAGGTCTCCAATAATAAAACAAGAACAGGGGACAAAAACACAGATGCAAGTAGACAGGGAAAAAGCTGTGGACAAGTCAAATTTGCCTCTGAAAGACATGATTTCTAATAGTTTCTCTCTCTCTCTCTCTCTCTCTCTCTCTCTCATGTGAGCTAAGGGGTTTGAGCAGGAGCCAGTCTTCCTTGAAATTTGGCCCATTTGTTTCATTTGTTTGTAAAGCAGCCCTGTCCTAATGAATCCAACCTAAGACAAACATGCACAGTTTTTATGATTATACTGTCCTTAAATATTACTTAAATGCAAAATGTTCACAGAATAGAAAATTAAAATTAATGAGAAAAAATAAATACAAGTTGAAACTCTAGTATTTGATTCCCATATCTTAATTAATTGGCTTATGCAACCTCTTCCCCTACCTACACACACACACATGCCCTGGCACACCTCACACAGAACAAGGGTGGGGGGAAGATTGAGAGAAGGGCAAGATAGGAAAGTGTATTCTTATTAAATAAGTTAGTAATTCTAATTAAGAAAAATGTATACATGATTAGCAATTTTGTTTTACAAATAACCAATGTATGAGACTGCATAAAGAGGAATTAAAACATGTGTATAGAACTTAAGATATAAAAGCAGCAAGCACCCTAGTGTTGGAGATGTTCTTACCATTAAGTCTTTGTATCATAACTATGAGAACTTAGGCACATAGATGATGAGAAATGAGGAAAGCAAAGGAGATATATTGAGAAAACATGAAAATGCCCAGTGTCAGGACAAGCATGCTTGGGATTTCAGCCAAATACACTATGAAGACATAGAAGGAGGAAGAAGCTATGCTTTTTATTTTAAACAGGCACATTGGCAGTGAAGATTAGCAGCTGCAGTGAGGAAGGGTATAGCATCTGTGGGTCATCATCATTAAGGGGACAACTGCTCCTCTCACCTCCTTAGCATGTCTTTAAGTGAGGGTAGAGAAGGGTGGATTCTTGACCAGGTGATTGACAGGTCCAGTTGGATTAACTATTAAGGGAGGGGTCAACAGTATGTCTTTATAGTTTTGCTTTGGGTAGCTAAGAATGTCAATTCTTCACTAAAGGCCATGACAGAATCTGGATTTTGCCACTCTGACCAGGAGGAAATAGCCTTTCCTTTAATGAGCTCAACCCAATGCTCTGATGCCTCTAACTTCATCCCCTTCACATGGTATTTTAAATCTTAGAGATGGACAATTTTGAATCTTCTTTTTTTAGTGCTATCAGGGAAACATGGGGTCCATCCTCAATGACTTCCAAGCCTGCTAATGCCTGTCCAGCTACCTAGCACTAGGATATCCTTGAAGAATAAGGGTGTTTTAGACAGTTTTCTGGAGAAAGGAAGTTAAAGGAGAGTATGTATATTTCAATAGAAAAGAATATTAATGAAGGGAAGGCAATCCAAGAAGAAAACAGATAGATGAAGAAGTGAATGGCAGTTTTGGAAAGTGAAGAGCAGAGAAATGTCAGGTGTGTAGGGCTTGAGTGCGGGGTGGGGAGTGAAAAGTAAGCAAGACTGGGAAGGTGGATAAGGCAGTTTGAATGCAAAGATAAGTTGAATCTTATTTGGTCTATTATGTTGGCAATGAGGAATGGGAAAAGGTTTATGAGATAGGGAAGTGGCAGTCTTTCACCAAGATTAGTCTGGAAGGAGTGTGACCCCAAAGTGTGCAGAACTTGTATCCGGAGCACAGAGAATTTCATCATAAAAGGAAGCTAGGTTAGAGAAAAATCAACAAAGAGCCGGGGATAGGGGTAAAATTAGATAAATGTACAAAGAAAACATTTCAGAGAAAAATCTGCATTGCTTTAAGAATAAGGAAACATATTATTAGATTTCGAGGTTGGGATAGAGGCACAGAAACAGGTTTTTGTTTGATATTTTATTGTAATGGGAGACAGAGGGAAGGGGAGGGAGAGAGAAAGAGGGAGTTAGTGAAATAAAAGAGAGAGACAAGAGGGTACAAGAATTTAGAACCTAAAGAGAGAGTAAGAGAGGGCCAGAGCGAGGGTTTTGCAGGAGGAGGAGGGAAACTGCTCTGTGAGGGAGTGACCTTGAGTGATGGGCTGAGTAGATGCTGGGTGGTGGCATTTCATTTCCTCTTCTCAGGCCCGAGGTATCGTCAATAACCACAAGACATGATTCCAGAACACCAGGCCTGGTTAGAGCATGACCGGGTGGGAGTGGGGAGAAAGCACATGGGTAGAGCACCAGGGGATCCTTATGCTAATGGAGACTGGAATTTAAGCTCTAGTACCTTACAGTAGTATGGAGCATGGCCAGTGGGGGGGGGGGGGGGGAGAGAGAGATGACTGGAGAGCTCTGGAACTCTTAGACTAATGAAGTCTAGAATTGAAGCTTCAGTAGTTTATAGCAGCATCTATATGGAAAGCCTTTTTGAGTTCTTAAGAAAGAATGTCTCTTTGATGAGTGACTCACATGTAAGCAAGGGTCTTAGAGAACAGAAAGGGAAACAGATGAATCAAGTGGAGAAGTAGAGTGTTAGAAAGTGGGGAGGAAGACAATCTTGACTCAGGACAAAAACATTACCTAGACACTGAAAGCTGCCGAGAGGACACAAAGAACGAGGAGAAACTACAGGTGGGTGAGGAGGAAGTATGCTAATACTATGAGAATAAGTTCAGGTAATTTGTAGGAAGGGAGAAGATAGGTGTGGTGAGTTGCATTCAAGTTTTTGTTTGTTTGTTTGTTTGTTTTTGGTTTCTCAAGGTAGGGTCTTACTCTAGCACAGGCTGACCTGAAATTCACTATGTAGTCTCAGGGTGGCCTCAAACTCATGGTGATCCTCCTACCTCTGCCTCCTGAGTGCTGGGATTAAAGGTGTTCACCACCACGCCCGGCTTCAAGTTTGTTTTTTGTTTGTTTGTTTTAAGGCTAGCCATGAATATAATGAGAGAAAATGTGGTGGCATGAGATGGTGGTGGGGCTACAAACAAATACATGCTCAAGTTAGGGTGGTTATCTTTGAGCAGAAGGGAGAAAATAGTGTTAGGAAGGAAAGGACAGTTTGTCAAGTAGGAGGCAAAGTAAGTCAGAGTACTGCGGAAGGAAGGTCCTAGTCCTCCGAGCCAGCCCCAAATAGAAAGCACATTTGTGGAGGAAGTAGTGAGTCATGGGCCTATGTTTACCTCCCCCAGGATTCAGACCCTGAAAACCTAATCCCCAGTGTGATGGTATTTGGAAATAGGGACTTTGGGAGGTAATTAGGCGCTGAGTGTGGAGCCCCCAAAGTTATTTTGTGCTTTGTACAAGAGATATGAGAAAGCTTGCTTGTGCCCTTTCTCCTTCCACCATGAGAATACAACAGAAAGGTGGCCATCCAAAAACCAAAAGGGCCCTCAAAAGAAACTGACCATGCTGGCACCCTGACCTTGGACTTTCTCGTCTTCGGAACTGCGGGAAATAAATTTCTGTTCCTGAAGCCATGCAGTCTTTGGTATTTTTGTAATATCAGGTAGACTAAGAAAAAAGTAAAACACAAAGACCATTAGATTTCAAGAAAGTTGCCTCTCCTGTCCATCCCCTCCAAGGTGTATAGGACCACAACAACCCTTATCTGCAGTCAAGGAAATCAAGTGAGCCTAGCTGCTACTGTGGCTGCCGCTTGGCGAAGTGGCAACCGAACCTCACTGACCCGAGCGAGTCTCTGCACGCCCTCCAGAGACCCCTAGTAGGTGCCATAAAACCCAGACCCAGTAAAGGGACGCCCAAGTTGTGGGTTCTCAGCCCTCTCTCCCTCACAGTGCAGTTTTCTCTCCTCCCCTTCCTGAAGCCCATTGGAATCTCCTCCTTCCCCTTACTCAGAGTTTTCAGACTGCCCTCTCTTCTGCTTCTGATCCGCCAGTATTCCCTGGGGTCACATAAAACCTCTGGCCCCAGAAACTGTGTGTTTCACTAGGTGGGGTTACAGCATTACAACTATAAAGCTGTAAAAACACTTACTCCCATTGTTTCCACTCATACATATGGTTGAGCCAGGCCAAAAAAAAAAAAAAAAAACCTTTACGAATCAAACCTAGAGATCTAAAAAAGGTAACAAAAGGCACCCCAGAAGTATATGATAGAGGATGTTCTGAAAATAAGGGGCCTTCTGGCATAACAACAGAAGGTATTGATTGACATACTAGACTTTTAACTTGGTATTTGTATTGCTTTGAGCCAATGGCTGGCCTCTACCACATTTCAGTTAATGATGTCTTTCTTCCCTGAAGAGTTGCTCTTAGTACTGAGAGTACTGGCAAGTAGTAGGTATCCAATAGTTATGAATGGGGGATCAAACAGCCCAGGAACTAATGAAGGAACATGAGTAAGGAAAGGTGGTCTCAGTGAAACACTACTGGTTGAAACAGGAAAGCCAAAGGAAAATAGTGTTGTACACAAAATTTAGAATTAGAGAAACAAATTTGATTTTAAAGAATGGGTTGTTTGGCTGTTTACATATCTCTCAAAGACCCACATTCTAAAGATTCGGTCACTAATGTGTGGAGCTCTTGGGAGGTGGACCTGTGGAGGGAAGTTAGGACATGGAGGCTCATGCCTTAAAGGGGATAGCTTCCCCCCCCCCCCCCCCCGTGTACCTCTCTGCTCCCTTGCCACTGATTCTGCCATGATTCTCTGCCTCACCACCCACCAAAGCACCTGAAGCCAAGTGACCACAGACTAAGGCCCCTCAAGCCATGAGCCACATAAGCCATTCCTCTTTGTAAGTGGGTCATTCTAGATACCTTATCACAGAAGCAGAAAAGTAATACAGAAGACAGACAAGTCTGTAGGCACCCAGAGGAAAACTATGGCTGAAGAAAGTCATGGTGCCAAGATTTGAAATTTTATTGCAAAGTCTGAGACTCTGGCTGGACTTCTTTTAAATAACTTGTATATTGTTAAATTATTTGTAAATGGATGAAACAACAAAACCATCTTGGTGCTTGTATTCATGCACATTTGTCAGTCCCTCCTCAGCTTTTTGAAGGAGGGCAGGATATTGAGAGACCAAATATAACCATTTTAAGTAAAAAGGCCCAGGCCTGACTTAGATAGAGAACTAGCCGGCTAATGTGCTGACCTTTTGCTTCTGTAAACTTTGCTTGCTTGCTCAATTGCTGCCTTTCCCCCTAAAGTTTCTGAGGAATCTCCGCTTCAAGGACATTGCAGAAACACTCCACTGCAGGGGGCCTCCGCCCACCTGCTTAGATAAGAAACTGAGGAAACTCCACTTCAAGGACAATGGAGATTACTTCATCTGCCTGGAGTGCCCCTACCTCCTGCCCCCAACTTTGCCCGCTGAAACCTCAAGCCAATCAGAACTGTTTAAATCAACCAATCACGTATCTATCCCCTACTTCTTTGTTCAAATTCCTATATGAACCCCTTCCCCCAAAAGAAAGGGGCTCTCTCCCTCACTACCTCTGTGCCGGACTTTGTGGACGGAGCCCAGGCCTAGGCTTGCAATAAAGAAACCTGTTGCTTTTACATTCGAGTGTCTTGGCTTCTGTGGCGGTTCTCTGGGTGACTCCTGGGTGACCAGGGGTCTTGGCTCCTGGTCAGGGGTGATGGCACAACAGATATAAACAGGGAGGGCTGAAGGGGAAGAGAACATGATTCAGGCATTTGGCCTCCAACGCATAGAGAGCATAGCATGCTGTTAGGCATGATGACACAGGGCATCATATCTCATTGATTCCACTGAAGCATTTAGCTTACCTGAAAACCTTAAAGAACTTGACAGACAATGAAGCATCACATCCTACTTAATATGCCCAGAAAACTTGGAAGAAAATCATCTCTGCAATGGAGACTGACTATTTACCTGAACAAGGGTGAAATGAGGAATGCTTTTTATTCCAAAGGCAGCTGATGTTATTCTCCAGAAACCAAATGCAGGCAAGGAGAGCGGTAATTAATTTTTTTTTTTTTTTCTGTGCCCTCTGGAGATCCTGGAAAAGTCTTTGGTGAACTTATTCCTTGAATTTCCTGAAAACACTGATAATATGTTTCATTTCTAAGTAGCCATATACAGTGTAGCTCCAAGAGGGTGCATTACATAACACTCACATGCACTGCCTCACAGGTATAGCCATGCCTGCCCCAGGTATGCTAGAACTCTGCCTTGGCACGATAGGAAAGGCAGTAGAACAGAGGGTTTTGTGGTTTGAATTAAGTGTCCCCTGAACACTCATGTGTTTTGAATGCTTGGTCCCCAGGTGATGGCAATTTGGGAGGTGGAGCTTTGTTGGAGGAGGAGTGTTGTTAAGGTCAGGCTTTGAGGTGCTATAGCCAGCAAGCCCTTGCCAGAACAAGCCTTACATCCTGCTGCTATTGTCCACATGCTGTGGCAGAGGTGATGTCCAATCTCTGATCATGCATGCTTTCCCTGCCATCATGGAGGTTCCTCTCAAATCTGTAAGCCAAAATAAACAACTTTCCTCCCATCAGCTGCTTCTGGTTGGTGCTGTATGCCAATAACTCAAAGGGAATTGCAACAGAAAGAGGGGCTCCCTTCCCTTTCCCACACCAGAACTCTTACCCACTAAGTGGACTTCCTACATCTATGCCTACACTCAAAGGGCAGTGGTTTGGCAAGGTGTGGACATACCTAGAAGATGTGCCTCATTAAATTATTGCTGTATGTAAGACTAGTGCCTGTCCTTTGTTAGAGTGTGGGTTCAAGATAGAGGATCTAAGACAAATGATTTATTTTATTCTCTTCTATTTTCTTTCTTTGCCTTTTTGAGCAGCAAAATCCTTTCATTGCAGTTTTTCTTTTTTTACTGAGAACTTTAATATATTAGCATGTTAAAAATTAGTCATATTCCCATGGATTATACTCTCAAATTCCCTCTTCTTCACCCCCATGTCACTGAGTTCCCCTCCCCAATGGGGTTATTGGTAATCACTGTGAGGTCATGACTGTACCAGTCAGTTTCTGGGGAGGGGGAAGAACAATGATTCTGAGTACATCTTCCCACCCTGTGGCTCATATATTCTTTCTATTCCCTCTTTTGTAATAGTCCCTGAGCCTTAGAGGGCATGTTACAAGTCTCCTTTAGTGTTGAGCTCTTGGCAGCCTCTAATTTCCTGCTTTGATGAGTTTGAGTCTCCTCCGTGTCTACTACCATTGTCCTAGAGGAGATTCCCAGGCTGGCAGTGAAAGAAACACTCATATTTAATCCTCCCCTTCCTCTGTAATATTTCCTGGGCTCTGGCAGATGTGATAGAGATGGCTTGTCTCATCATCACTTTTTGTTTGCATCTGACTTAATGTGGGTTTTCTTGTTTTCCTAGAGCCTACAAATGGATTATTATGTATTTGAGATTTCTCTATTTTTAATGTAGGCATTTAGAACTATAAACTTCCCTCTTACTATCACCTTCATTGTTTCCCATAAGTTTTGGTAAGTTGTATTTTCATTCTCATTCTGTTCTAGGAAATTTTGTTATTTCCTTCTTGATTTCTTTGATGACCCATTCATTGTTAAATGGTGTGTTGTTCAACTTCCAGGAGTTTGAATATTTTCTGTTGTTTCTCTTGTTGATTTCTAGCTTTATTGCATTCTGGTAATATATAATACAGTAAGTTATGTCTAAATATTCCTGAATTTATGGAGACTTTTGCTTTATGTCCTAATACATGATCTATTTTAGAGAAGGCTTTGCTGAGAAGAATGTATACTCTGTAGCACTTGGGTAAAATGTTCTGTAGACTTAAGTCCGTTTGATCTGTGGTGTTTTTAGCACCATTGTCGCTCTGTTTTCTTTTAAGTTGAACTCGCTATTGGCAATAGTGAGATACTATAGTCATCCACTATTATTGTGTTGGGATTTATTTCTGATTTAATGTCTAGTAGATTTTTCTTCATAAAATTTCATGCACCTGGGATGAAGAGATGGCTCAGTGATTAAGGCACTTGCTGCAAACCTAAAAACCTGGTTCAATTTCTCAGTACCCAAGTAAAACAGATGCACAATGTGGCACATGCACTGGAGTTGGTTTGCAGCAGCTAGAAGCCCTGGTGCACCCATTCTCTCCCTCCCCCTATCTCTCCCTCGCCTTGCAAACAAATAAATAAAATTTGATACCCATATGTTGTGGGCACATGTTTATAGTGGCAATATCATCTTGATGATTTGTGTCTTTAGTGAATATAATGTGGCCTTCTTAATCTCTTTTTATTACTTTGGCTTAAGGTCTATTTTGTCAGATAGTATTATAGTATAGCCACAACCGATATTTTTCTCTTTCCATTTGCTTGGAATATCTTTTCTTTTATTTTGTTTTATTTTTGGGATAGGGTCTCACTCTAGCCCAGGCTGACCTAGAATTCACTATGTAGTCTCAGGGTGGCCTTGAACTCTTAGCAGTCCTCCTACCTCTACCTCCCAAGTGTAGGGATTAAAGGCGTGTGCCACCATGCCTGGCTGGAATATCTTTTTATATCCTTTCACCCTAAGGTGGTATCTATCTTTAATGGTAAAGTGAGTTTCAGGAAGACAGAAAATGAATGGATCTTTCTGCTCTAGCCTGTTAAGCTGTGTCTTTTGTTGCTGTTGTTGTTGTTTTGTATGTATGTTTGTTTGTTTTTTGAGACAGGGTTTCACAGTAGTCCAGGTGGACCTGGAATTCACTATGTAGTCTCAGGGTGGCCTTGAACTCACGGTGATCCTCCTACCTTTGCCTCCCAAGTGCTGGGATTAAAGGCATGAACCACCATGCCTAGTTCCGGCCTGTGTCTTTTTTTGAAAAGATTTTATTTATTTATTTGCAAGGGGAGGGAGAGAGAGGCTGGGGAGTATGACCATCAGAGCCTCCAGCCGCTGCAAATGAACTTCAGATGCATGCGCCATTCTGTGCATCTTGCTTTATGTGGGGATTGGAGAATTAAACCCAGGTTGTTAGGCTTTGCAGGCAAATGCCTTAAGTGCTAAGCCATCTCTCCAGCTCCCACATTTGGTGTTTTCTTGATCTTCATTTGATTTCATATTATTTCTAGTTTTGATTATTTTTTTGTCCATACCATAATCTTTTCTATACAAAGTATTCCAACCAGTATTCACCATAGGGCTGCCTTAGTGCTCATATATTGATAAAGCTGGCTTTCATTATTGAACATTTTCTAATTTAGAGGATAATTTCTCTGGGTATAGACTACTGGGTTGGCAGCCATGGTCTTTCAAAATGTGAAATACTCCATTATAAGTCCTATGGCTTTTAGAGTTTCCATTGAAAAATCAGATGCAATTCTGATGGGCTTACCTTAGGAAGTAATGAGCTATCTTTCTCTGGCAGCTCTTACTACTTTGTCTTTGTTTTTTGTGTTTAAGTGTTTTAACTATAATTTCACAAGGAGAATTCTTTCTGTGCGTTTGTCTGTTTGGTGTTCTGTGACCTCCTGCTCCTGGGTGGGACTCTTCATAAAATTCAGAAAACTTTCTTCTATAAGTCTTAATGAAGATATCCCCCATGCTCTTGACCTGTAGTTCTTTCCCTTCTTGTTTGACCATGATGTGAATGTCTGCTCTTTTTTTCTTAATTTTTTGTTTATTCTTATTTATTTGAGAGTGACAGAGAGAGAAAGAGGCAGAGAAAGAGAGAGAGAGGAAGAGAGAGAGAGAGAGAGAGAGAATGGACGTGCCAGGGCCTTCAGCCACTGCAAATGAACCTTTGCTCTTTTTAATATTTTCTCCCACATTTCCCTCATGTTCTGTTCATATGTTTAACTTGTCATTAATTTTAGCCTCCTGATCTATTTCCTCCATCTCCTCCTCAAGCCCTGATAGTCTGTCCTCCATATGATCTATCCTGTTAGTGAGACTTTCTTGGAAGTGTTTAAATGAATAATTTTATTTTTGTTTCCCATTAGGTTTTCTTAAGCATCTCTACATCTTTATTGAATTCCATTTTCAATTCTTGGTTTGACTTTCTTATTGTCTATGGGAATTCATTCCTGCATGTGATTAAGTCCTCTTTGAGTTCATTCTTCTGTCCATTGAGTTCTTTGTATTGATGCTTATCTATTTCATTTAGTCATCTACTGAGTTCTTTTTGTTGTTTCTCTTCCATTTCATTCAGCCATTTGTTTATGGCCTCATTCAGATTCTTGAAGATGCTAGTCATAATTGCATTTTGGAATTCTATTCTGGAGTTTCCTCTAAGCAGTTTTCATTAGAGGCTTCCACTATGGGACTAGGCATTCCTGACAGGGAAATCTTATCTTGATTTCTTGTGTTATTTGTATAGCCTTGGAGTTTGCTCATCTCGAGGTCATCCTTTTGTCTTGCTGAGAAAGCAGCAGCAGCTGCTCTGTGGAGCCCATGTGGAGTGGCCTCCTCAGCCTTGATCCAGGTGGACCTGGGATTGAGCTCTATCTACAGGTCTGGGCTGGACACACTGGATGATGATCAAGCTGGGCTTCTCTTTGTGTGTACAGTCTGGGCTGGGGAGTGTGACCAGCCCAGGTGTGCCTACTCAGCACCTGGTGCTAGAAAGGATGACAACTAGGATTTCCCTACTCAGGGTAGTACAGGCAGGCAAGCCAAGGACTGAGGTCAGCACCAACCCAAGCATGGGGTAGGGCAGGGCTTTACCTAAGGCACTGAATGGGTGTGGGAGTGAGGAAATACTCTCCCAGATCCTGGATAGTACTCTGTGCCCAGGCTGAGGAGCACAGTCTATTCTCAAATGGTTTCTTGAGTTCAAGACTGTATTATAATGAATTAGAGAGAGAATAGAAGGAGAGAGGAAGGGAGATGGAAAAAGAGAATGATGGAGATAGAAAAGGATAGGTAGTGTGAGAGGGTTTTATGAGAAGAGCAGGAAAACTTCCCTGCAAGGGAGGTACGTGGGTGATTGCTGAGGTCAGGAACATTTAGGAAGAGGAGACAGAGGGAATGTGAGAGCTACAGGGTAGAAAGATGAACTCTGAGGCATTGTCTACAACCATGGCCCTCACAGAGGCTGACTGGTGCATTGATGATCCACATTGATAACTCTACTGAGGAGGCTCCTCAGTAGAATAGAGGTGGGGAGAGGGAATATAAGGGTATAACCCCATGGAAGGATGTCCAATTCATAATATGTTCATATAATAAAGTATTCACTTTAAAAAACCTTCATGAAATTGTTAATATGCTGGAACATGAAATTTGGGGTAACCTAAATCTGTGTTCACAGACCATGGTCATTCACATTTGGCCTCAGAATAAACTATATCTCATTCCCTTTGAGGCAAGAGTTGGGTGTTTTGTATCAACAGATTTATTCATAATATAGGTTCTAACTGCATTTGTATATAGACATTTTCTATTTGGTCATCTTCTAAAACAAATCTTAAACATCCTTAATATAAAGAAATAATTCTAAGGGATATATGTCTTAATAAACCTAACAAAACCTATTGTTCCTTCTTGTAGAATGGAAAGCAAATTTAAATAAATCTGTATTTTTTTTTCAAAAAGAGGAAGTATATTTTCTTGCTTTCTCTGTTGCAGAATGACTCTAGATGCTCACAGATTCTGTTACTGAAAAGGAATTTTAATAGTGCTTTCAGTCTGAAGCTATGATGAAGATTGAATATGCTAATAACTGCAAATAGTAATTCCATTTACTAAGCACATTAATGAGTCTGTATGCTCAATAGGTATTAAAATATGCTAATGTGGTTACTGAGGAAATTGTTGACCCCAAAGGGTTCAATTTGGAATGACAAACCAATTATCTTAACCAAAAGTTACCTGCAGTTGCCCTGGTTGGTTTTTGATTTGGTGATGATTTAAAATTAAACCATATGTTCATTAATTTCTGCTTGTTAAACTTGAAAAACTTGTGGCATATTATTTTAATTGTATCAATTGAAAGGAGAGTCATATACACAACATGGATATTATCATATGCTTGTAATTAATCAAGTATCTAGGAAAAGGGCCACTGAGATATTAACATTATAAGGCATGTCAACAAATAAAAGGATATTATTATAGATTTTTAACTTTGCATTATAAAATAATAGATATATTAACAAGCATAGTCACTGTACCATTTAGATCACAGTTAAGAAAGGAAAGCCAAATTAACTGTTCCTTACTTTTTTCAGATTATAGTATAACATAGTTAAATTTTTACTCATTCCATAGTTAATATAGTTTATAGTTCATTGCTGCCTATGATAATATAGAACTAACACAATGCTATATAATCCAATGAATTAAATAGAATTTCTATCTCTGAGTCTGACTTTTTTCACTGAACATGATATTTGCAATATTCACATGCTGTTATGTTTAATGGTAACTCATTCAATTTGAAGTTAGCACTTAATTGCATGATTTTACCATTATAGCAGTTGCCTTCTCATTGCTAGGACAAAACACCTGAAGAAAAGAAGCTGATGGAAGGAAAGGGTTTGTTTTGGCTTATAATTTCAAGAGGTAATTCTCATTATGCAAGAAAGCATGTTCAAGAAGGAAGTGAGCTCAGATCATCACATATTAGCAGCAGGGAGGACGCAACAAGAGTGAGCTAAACGAGCACTGGCAGGGGCTGGACTGTAACATCCTAGACTTGCCCCGGTGACACACCTCCGAGGTCCACCTCCCAGAGGCCCCATAACTTTCCCAATTTGCCACCAGCTGGGGACCAAGTATTCAAACCACATGAGCCTATGGAGGCAACTTCGTATTCAAACCACTATACCCATCATCTGTTTATAATTTTATGTTTAATAGATATGATGGTTTAACTCTGGTTGTCAACGGGATTTAGAATCATCAGGGAAACAAAACTCTTGGCATGCCTGTTAGGAATTCTCAAGATGATTAATTGAAGTGAAAAGACTTACCTTTACTGTGGGCAGCACCATACCATGGACTGGGGAGTCCTGACCATGTGAACAGGAGAAAGCCAGCGGAGCTCCAGCATTCATTGCTGTCTACTTCCTCCTGCTGATGTAACACTGGCTTCCTGACCCTGTCCTGCTGTCCTCACCATGACGGACTTCCTCTCAAAATTCTAACCTGAGAACAAACCCTTTCCTTTGGCTTATCATTATTTATCCCATCAAGGAGAAAGTAACTGATACAGAAAATGGGTACTGAGAAGTAGGGTCATTGCTGGGATAACCTAACCATGTGGTTCTTAGTCTTTTGGAACTGGTTTGTAGAAGGAATGTGGAAGAATTTGGAACTTTGAATTAGAGAAGCCATAAAATGCTGGGGAAGAGCTTAATAGGCTTTTCTGGTGGGAGGTTTAAAGAAATGTGAACAATGGAGACTTAGCTCATAAAGTTTCAGGTGTGAATGAAGGTTCTATTGGCAACTGGGCTGGAGGAAGTTTATGTGATATCCTGGCAAAGAATCTGGATGCATTCTGCCCATGTCCTGAGAACCTGAATAAAGTAAATCAAAAAGTAGTAGACTAATCTGTACGGTGGAGGAAATTTCAAGGCAGAGTAACATAAATTTGTGGTATGGATTCTCTTAGTTGCTTCTCAGATATACAATGAAAGAGAGAAAAACAAAGAGAAGAAAGATATGAAAAGTGTGAATTTAGGCATGGAAAGAAATGTAAGCAAATTTGAAGTTCCAGCCACAGAAACTGCAGCTGCTTTGGCTGTTGTTGAGTAAAAAGGAGCATTACCGACTGCTCTGTACTGTGACAATAGGAAGGATTCCTTGAAGTCAGGACCTATCCCATTGAAAGCTCTAGTTGTTAAAAATGTGTTGGGCTGGAGAGATTGCTTAGCCATAAGGCACATGCCTGTGAAACCTAAGGACCCAGGTTTGATTGTCCAGGTCCCACATAAGCCAGATGCACATAGTGGTGCAAGTGTCTGGAGTTCGTTTGCAGTGGCTAGAGGCCCTGGTGTGTCCATTCTAACTCCTTCTCTCTGTCTCTCTCTCTCCCTCTCTCTGTATCTAATAAATAAATAATTAAAACAAGAATGTGAATTCTTTTGAAAGGAAAAGGCATGCTCAAGGAGATCTCTGCTCCCGAGGTCAGCATACAGAGTCTGCTATATCTGTGTTCTGTGGGTGCCAGGCTTCATTCCAACCTAACAGAAGAACTTGGCAGCACTGCCACATGGCACAAGTTTTAGAAGAATGATACAAGATTGAGATCATGAAGTATTGCACCACACTTTCAGAGAGTCACTGAGACTCAGCAATGTCAGGGAGTGTTGGAGTCCCTTCAAAGACACCCTGTGAGGCCACTACATGAAGCTGTGAAGGTGAGTCCATAAGTTCTATGGAGACTTCAGGATGTTGGAGATGCAGAACCATGGGACATCTGCCAAGAGAAGCCGTGGGCTCTGGACAGATTCAGCCCATGAGAGAGTGTACAGGTAGCATGGCTGGAGGGGTAAGCTCTCCACGCCTTTTGGAGCCCATAAGATTTCATCACAAGTCCCAGATACTGAACATGGAGTGCAGGATTTGCCATGCTGGGCTTTGGTCATGCTTTTGTCCAAGCTTTTCTTGCTATGCCCCCATTCCTCCCTTTTGAAATGAGACTGGTTTTTCTGCACCATTATATTTGAAGATATATACTATTTTTTGAGAGAGAGGGGGGGAGGGAGAGAGAGAATTGGCCTGCCAGAGCCTCAGCCACTGCAATCAAACTCCAGATGCTTGTGCCACCTAGACTTTATGCTTGCCTCACCTTTATGTGCTTGGCTAACATGGGATCTGGAGAGTTGAACATGGGTCCTTAGGCTTCACAGGCAAGCTTCTTAAATGCTAAGCCATCTCTCCAGCCCTAAATTGTGTTTTGATTTTTACAGAGCTCATGGTTAAGAGACTATCTTGGGTCTCAGATAAGACTCTGGACTTTTGAACAGTGTTGGAATTGTTAAAAACTTTGGGAATCTTTGGCATTGGAGTGAATGTATTTTGCATTATGAGATGGGCATGAGCTTTTAGGGACAAACAGAATGTTATGGCTTAAAACTATTATGATAGAATGTCAAGTTGATAAGGGATGAACTCTGGTTGTCAATATAGCTGGATTTAGAATTATTATGGAACAAATCTCTTGGCATGTCAGTTAGGAATTGTCTAGATTAAATTAATTGAAGTGGGAAGATATACCTTCTCTCTGGGTGGTACCATTCCCTGTGCTGAGAGCTCTGGGCTGCATAAAAAAGAGAAAGCCAGATGAACACCAGTTCATCACTCTCAACTTTCTGCCTACTGATATGGCAATGTGATTTCAACTTCCTGCTCCTTCCATGCTGTCCCTCCATAATGGACTTTTCCTCAAAACTGTAAGCTGAAAACAAAATCTTTCCCTCCTTACACTACTTCTGGTTAGGTATTTTGCCCCAGCAATGAGAATATAACTGGTGCAATAGACATTTGTATTGTTTCCAGCATGGAACATTATGAAATTGCTCCTACAGATATTTGTGTATATTTTATTTAGCATGTATTTGTTCATATTCTCTCTCTCTGTCTCTTTCTGTCTCTCTCTGTCTCTCTCTCTCTCTATATATATATATGTATGTATATACACACACACATATACATATACTTATACATATACATATATGTATATATATGTATATGTATATATGGCCATGTATATATATATATATATTAGATAGATAGATATGCTCAGGAGAGAAATTTCTAGGTCACAGCTGTACATATAATTTGCTTTGCATGGGGTCTTACCTATGCCTCAGAAGCCTGAATCAAAGATTTTAATCTCAATGTTATTTATGCAGGGATTCCAGGAAGCAACAGTAGTGGAAGTGAAGACAAGGAAATGAAAGAATCTCATTAAGAAGTATATGAATTATCAGTGTGAGCAATTGGTTCCTAATGGATAATGCCTGAGTTATCCCAACTGAGAGGTAGGGGAGGATTTTTGTTTCTCTCTACCACATGCTTATCTTTGGGAGGTTCTTTGTGTATAAATGAGGAGCATGTTGCTTTTCAGCTTTTGTACAGGCTGGGTATGCTCCCCTGTCAAGGAAAACCATCTCAGGCAGAGCCCCAGGACTGAGAGTGACAGACCACCTTTGGCTCATAGAAGTAGTGCTAAGAAGATATGGGCCAACTGTAATAGCTGAGTTTAGGAAGGAAAGGAGAATCCCTAAGTGCAAAACAAGAGAGAGTCCAAAGCCAAAACAGTAATCAAGAGGCAAAGCCTCTGCCCAGCTGTGTTTGAGATCATCAGACACCAGCTCTAATGGTCAGTGGCAGGTACCCTAAGACAGGAATTTAGTCTGAGTGAGGACATGAATTAATCTCTGTGTAAAACCATTAGCTTTGTGAATTAAATGAGACTAAAAAGCTTTATGCACCACTCCAGGAAAACAAACAAATGAAAACTTTCTGTTTGTCCAGGAGGGGAACAAGTTATCTGTGAGTAAATTATATCCTTCCCCTAACCAGGCCTGTGCCACATGTGGATATGAGGCCTGGACCAATACTATCTCTGTGGTATAGGATTGTTTCACCAAAAAATTTAGCATCAGAATTAGTCCAAGATCAATAAAATTCCCCAGGCCCTGGAAAAAAGTGAATCTGAAATCACTTCATTGTTCTTAGATTCTCACTGTAGGCACCTGAGACTAAATCCCAGTAGGAAACTGGGATAAGCCTAGTAAGGATTATCCCAAGTGAAGGGAGAAGTGTTGGAATATTGCCATATGAACTTCTGTCAGACATTGATGAAGGCAATATTCTAGGGGTTACAATCTCCCCAGCTTTCTTGGTCTGTCTCCTATAGGCCGAACAAAGCAAGGAAGCCTGGGAGTCAGACAGGCTGGAGAGCAAGGGCATAGTAAAGGCTGGGAAGACATAGCACAGCACCAGCAGCGTCAACTGTATCAAATAGGCAGCATTCCCACCAGCCACGCCATTTTCCATCACTTGATATTTTCTCAACCCCCTAACTTTTATATATGAAATTTTGGTGGGTGGTAGTTGATGTATGATTAAGCCTTCATCTGTAGTTCTTTAATGGTGACTAATAGTAATAGGGTACAGGGCATTTTCATGAGAGGACTGGCCATTGGTTAGCCACTATAATTTTATTATGAAAGGAAAATTAAGTCCTTACTAAGCTAGTGTTCTTATTAAATTCTAAGAATTCTTTATGTTTCCTATATATGATCAATTACAAATATCTCCACCTTTGTGGCTATCCTTTCACTATCTTAATGGTGTTTTCTGATGCAAAAACTCTTAAGTTTAATTTATGCAATTAGCCAATTGTTTCCTTTTAAAAAATATTTTTATTTATTTATTTGCAATCAGAAAGAGATAGGAGACAGACAGAGAAAATGAGCAGGCTAGGACCTCTAGTCACTGCAAATGGACTCCAGATGTATGTACCACTTTGCACATCTGGCTTTATGTGGGTACTAGGGAATCAAATTCAGGTCATTAGGCTTTACAGGCAAATGCCTTAACCACTGAGCAATCTCCCTAGTCCCATTGCTTCATTTTTTTATTTGGAGCATTCTTATTTGATAAATACTTGTCTATTCAAAAGTCATGAATGTATTTCCCTTTCACATGTATTTCTGTAATTACCTGAAGTGGTTTTAGAAATGATACATGAGAGGGAACTACATTCACTGGCTTCATACCTTCTTTACTGCATTGTACACTCCTGCAGCATAAAGGATTCTGATTGTAGGTATTTGCTTTAGCACATTACCAGTACATTTGAATTGTCTTCTAGATTTCATCATTTCTGCTGGAAAGTCAGTAGTGTTATTGTTGTACTTTCAAATAATATATCTGCTTTGACACTAATGGTTTTTAGATATTTTACTATGTCATACTTATGTGTACTTTTCTTTGTGCTTATGATGGTTCTGAAAATATCTATGATAGCTACATCTAGAATTCTCTTTAGCTTCTGGTAGACAGTAAAAGAGAAGACAATCAGTTTAATCCAACGAAGGATGAAGAGTTACAAATTGGCCATACTTATGGGAACTATTTCTTAGGTCAATGGAGCTCTTGCTATTTTCTAGATTCATTCTGCTATGGCTGGCCTTCAACTCCAACTTTCCTACTTTGGGTTCTGAATGTTATGGAAACCTTCACTTGCTCTCCTTGTTTCAGCAGGCACTTTCTCCTCATCTTTTCATTTTCTCCATTGGTGACACTTATGACTGAGCACATGTCTCAGGCAGAAAAATGTAGATGAGCTCTCCTTAACCTTCCCTTTTCCTTGAGATCTTGAACACTGAGTCCTAGGTACTTAGATAACTTTCAAATTGAGTTATTTGTGTATTTTATTCAGTTTTTCTACTTGTTTATGATAGAACTGATCTGTTGCAAGCCAGTTTGTTATGGCCAGAAGCACAAATCTCAATGAAACTTCACTCTTTGGAAAACTTTGCCAACATATTTTTTAACCAGCTCTGGTGGGCAGTTTCTGCATCATAGATGATGTTCCTACTACCAACCTTGGTCATTCAGATCCTAATGTTTCTACTGAATTATTAAAGACTAAATAAAAATCAGAATAATTTTGTGTTTAGTACATTTTGTCAGTTCAAATTTGTTTCACAGGTAATCTATGAATAAGTATATATGAGAATTTGCTTTCCAAATATTTCTGTCACATTCTTCTTTTATTTGCCTCATGTGACACAACTCCCAAGGAACTAACTCTGCCATACAACCATATGAGTAGGCCTCGCAGCTGTTTCCCAAGAAATGTCCTGTTTCTTGTCTCTGTATTCCACAACTTCTACATGGAAGAGTACTTTCCATATGGATAAGCATATACTTATGACAGCCTATCTATCTAGTTTTTATGTAACAATATAAACTTTGTTAACAAGATGCTGGGAATCTAAAGTTCATGACTCACCTAGTCTTGAATTGTTTGTTTTTGAGCTCTTGTCCAAAACTCTTCTAAGATTAAGATTCTGGAGTAATTGTGTAAGGGGCCCACCAAGTATTCATTTGTAGCTGCATAATAGTGTTACTTTGGGAATTTAAACAGATACACACACACACACACACACACACACACACACACACAGCACCCCAACATCCTCCCCAGATTAACTTAATTAGAACAACTTGTAATTTTTCAGAAGAATCTGAAGTGAATCTAATGATCAGTCAGATTTTTTAAAATAATTTTAGACCAGTATCAAACTATATCTCTAAACTATATTAGTTTTTCTCCTGGAGAAATATCTTTATACAGCTATGATTTAATGTTCAGCCATATCTTTTTGATGGTGAATGCAAGAATATAAATGTGAACAATTTTTCCATCTATAAAATCATGTGAGGCAATATTGTCTGCTACGTGACTCAGCATTCCTTTCTCAAGGGATAGTTTGCTGTCACATGAACTACTTACATGTCTTCACCAGCCTCCTGTGTTTGTTGGCCAGGTCTCTCCTGAGTCTGTTCACATCCTCATTGTGCTACTAGAAGCACAAGGGTAACATAAAAACTAAGGTCATGCTTAATATCTATGAATAGTCTAACTCCTTTTAATTCATTCAACAAATGTCACTTGAAATAAGCTCAGTCATAAACTTAAATCATCCACAGCCTGTATGCTCTCACCCTGGAGTAGTTTGCATTAGGTATCTTCCATAAACTCATGTGTTTTGAAGACTACATCCCCAGCTGGTGGCAATCTGAAAATTAGAGTCTCCTTCAAGAGTTGTGTTATTGGGGACAAGTTTATACATGCTATAACCAACATCCAGCACACTCTTCTGCTGCTGTTGTCCACCTGATATTAGCCAGGAAGTGATGTCCAGCCTCTGCTCATGCCACATTTCCCCCTGCCATCATGGAGTTTTCCCTCAATCTATAAGCCAAAATAAACCCTTTCCTCCCATTAGCTGCTTCTGGTCGGCTGTCTGTCCAACAACACAAAAGCAACTAGAACATAACTCTACAGTGAGGTCTCTAAGTTGTATATCTTTGATAATTTTCACATCCATCCATTTCTATTTCCTAATAGACTCATTGTTTCTCACAAAGCTTTCTACAAAAGGTTTCTAACCATATATTTTGGTACTAGTTCATTTAATCCATTTCCATACTATTTACAGAATCAGCTTTCAGAAGCAAAACTTGGCTTATTTCCTTCATGATAATCTAATGATTTCTCTGCTGTGTTTAGGGTAAGACAAAAACTTTTCAGATAATACTTAAAGCTCTTTATATTCTAATATGAGGATTTTCTGCTTCAAATGTTCCTCCATTCTTTGCCTGGAAAAATCCAGCTGCTTCAAGGGTCACCTCAGGATGGTGATCATGACCTTAGTACCTAGAAAGATAAGGGGTCTTCCTTTCTCCAAGACTGTTCCTTTTCTTATCCCCAACTTGACATTATTTAGCCTTGTCTTCTTCAACCCTAGAAAGTGCAATGGCAGCAATGGTAGATGGGAAGATTGGTGAGAAGCTGAGCAGAAGCTGTGCAGGAAGACCAGAGAACTTTGTACTGTGGGTAGCTGAAGTCTAAAACAAGCATGGAGTCAAAGAAGTAAGAAGAATGAACCAACATAAGAAAGATGCTCCAAGTTGATGGCTCCTTTCTTCTTGGCTTTCTTGGTCTCTCTAAAATGTTCAAGTCAGGTTGTAAGTTTAATTGGCTCAAAAACATCTTAGAGGTTTTATTTCACAGACAAAGCACTTACTATGCAGAACTATGTGACTACTGCTAAAAGTAAAATGATCAGGTGTCAGAGTTTGATAATCTTCCGTGTGCAGAGAACATCTGGTCTGAGGACACTGGCAATCGTCAGGAGACATACAAGAGAAGGAAGGGTACGAAAAAAAGTGGAAAAATCTGATAGTTGAATTTGTATCTTTTTTTTTTTCCAAGATAGGGTCTCACTATAGCTCAGGCTGACCTGGAATTCACTATGTAGTCTCAGGGTGGCCTCGAACTCATGGCAATCCTATCTCTGCCTCCCAAATGCTGGAATTAAAGATGTGCGCCACCACACCAGGCTCCAAATTTGTATTTTGTTTTTCATGAACTGAACTGTGCCTATAGTCACATCATGAATTTTAAGCCAGCTACAGACAGTGCTCTTAGAGCAGAGGTGGGATTTATGTAGGGATGAAATGGCATGAAGGCACAGAGAAAAACTGAGTCAGTATTCTTTGTGGGCTAATTTTTTTCAACCTTCTTGCCTATAATTGCAATTTCTCATTTGAGTGGGTCTCCAAACTGAAATCAAATAATTCTAATATTCCCTGACCAAGGGAAGCGTCTTAATGGGAAAGGGTCAGAGATTAAGCTTAAAATTTTATATCTATACTAATTTCTCTGTTATCATTAAATCCAAAGATTAGGTTTAATTTTTCCCAGACCTCAAACAATGATTATATATTTCTACAATACCTTCTAGAAGACCTCCAATTATTGATGTGAGACTCACTTTAAAATAATTAATAATAACCAGAGAATGAGCTAAGCTTGTTTTTCTGCCATAACATGAATGACACTCAGTACATTTTGCCATATTCATTAAAGGCAGGTCTGATTATTTAATATTTTCCAGGGGCAAAAATATTTATGATCCTAATTTTAAATCTTTCTTCTCTTCATTCTTTTGAGACTTTTTCATGTCTAAAGAATTCAGAATTACTATCTTTGAGAGATAAAGTGGCCTCTTGGAGACTGTCATTACATGCTCAAGCCCTGCAGAATGAAGGAGGGCCCACCAATATGTTGTTGTGGATGGTGGAGGAAAGCAAAAAGTAAAAAATAGACATCAGCTGGGTGTTGTGACATATGCCTTTAATCCCAGCACTCAGGAGATGTAGGTAGGAGGATCACTGTGATTTCGAGGCCACCCTGAGACTACATAGTGAATTCCAGGTCAACCTGGGCTAGAGTGAGACCCTACCTCGAAAAACAAAGTAAAAAAAAAAACAATAACAACAAAAAACAACAACAACAAAGCAACAGAAATAAAAGACATCAAAGTAGAAGAAATACTAGAAAGAAGGAAGAAGGGGTTTGGTACAAAGAGAACAAGTGAGATGGAGGAGGGAAACAAAATAAGGCAATGGAAAGGACATCATCAGAATATATTACACTCATGTGTGAAAATTGCTAATCAAAGTTTATGAAAGAAGTCAGAGTTACATGTGTGAGTGTTTTAATGTAAATGATGCATAATTTTTGTTATGACATCATTTCCACATATTCTTAACCATGTATTTATTTTTCTGGGGAAAAACATAGTGAGTTTATACCTGTCTGTGCTGCAGTGAGATTAGTTGCTAAAAGTGTGTGACTTTAGGGCTGGAGAGATGTCTTAGTGGTTAAAGCATGTGCCTGTGAAGTCTAAGGACCCATGTTCAACTCTCCAGGTCCCACGTAAGCCAGATGCAAGGTGATACAAATGTGCAAGGTTGCACATGCACGCTAGGTGGTGCACACATCTGGAATTCAATTACAGTGGCCGGAGGCCCTGGCGTACCAATTCTCTCTCTCTCTTTCCCTCTCTCTCTCTCCCTCCTCACACTCTCACTCACACACTCCTTCTCCTACTGTCACTCTCTTGCATAAGGAAAAAAGACCAGGATGTTGGGCTTGCCTCAAAAAAAAAGTGTGGGAGTGTAGATGAAAATTTTTAAGTCTTAAATGTAATTACTTTCTCAAAACAATCCAATTTTTAAAAAATTAAGTTGTGTATGCATGTCTGTGCGTGTGTGTATGCGCATGCATGCATGGGCATGCACATGCCACAATGTGCATGTGGAGATCAGAGGACAACTTTGAGTTATCTGTGTGCCACCCTCTCTGCTGTAAGCAACTGCAAAAGAACATCGGTTTTATCTGGCCCGTGAGTTTCAGATTCTACTGGCTCTGCTTCCCATCATGGTAGGCACAATGGGCTCTCAGACCACACCACTTTGTATCTAGGTTTGTGTGGGTGTTTTGTACACATGGTAACAGACTACGAATCTGGGCTAGTAGGCTTTTCAAGCAAGTGCCTTTAAGGGCTCAACCATCTCCTTAGCCCCAAAGCAACATAATTTATGATGAACAGAATATGATACATCTTTCTATGTAACCATTTGACTGTTTTCACAATCCTAGACATGTGAGCGTCACTCAGTTTTATTGTGTGCCTTGTATGGTTTCTTTTTTTTTTCTTCTTTACTTTTCCTTTCTTTCTTCCTTCTTTCCTTCCTTCCTTTCTCTCTCTCTCTCTCTTTCTCTCTTTCTTTCAGAGAGAGAGAGAATTGTCAGGCCAGGACCTCCAGCCACTGTAAACAAACTCCAGATGTATGTGCCACCATGTGCTTATATGGGTACTGGGGAATCAAATCTGGGTCTTCAGGCTCTACAGAGAAGCACCTCAACCACGAAGCCATCTCTCTAGGCCTGCCTTGCATGCTTTCTAACACTATGGATGCTACATAACATATGAGGCATTTCTCTTTTCCCATAACAATTACTATATTTTCAGAAACAAGGTTAGTAAATAAGAAATAATTGGGAGAAAATATGACATTGTGTTCTTATGCTGTTTGGTCTAGTTATTGACATAGATTTAATGCTTCAAAAGAAGTATTTAAAACGACAATTTTCTCTTAAGAAAACTAGCAATGCTTCGGACTTCTTTCTGTTGATTTCACCTTGCCCTACAGCACACAGATGAGGCTGCTGTCTAGGCCAGCATGCACATCCCACCTCTTTCTCTTCTTCAAGTTCTCATTGGAAAGAGAAAGTAAAATAATGACATACCATTAAAAATGGAAATTTAAATAGAACAGTGTTAACTATGGATCTAATACTGGTTAACAAAAGAAGTTTTATTGAGCCAGGTGTGGTGGCGCATGCCTTTAATCCCAGCACTTGGCAGGCAGAGGTAGGAGGATTGCCGTGAGTTCGAGGCCACCCTGAGACTACATAGTGAATTCCAGGTCAGCCTGAGCTACAGTGAGACCCTAACTCAAAAAAAAATTGGAATTAATTTTAGCTCTACATAATAGAGAATAATCATGGGTTAACAAAACAGAAGTTTGTTTCACTCTAAACTAAAATCCCAAAAGTTTCAGGGCTTTTGAATCTGCTCCCTGTGATTTTCAGACATAAGTGACCTGAAGTTCATAGCAAATGGCTTCCACAGGGACTCTGTCTCCCCACCCACCCACCCCCCACCCCGCCCTCCCGCCCATGGTCCACAATGCTAGCCTAGTTCAAGTGGTTTGAGAAACAGCTCACTGTCTGGTGCATAGACTGACTAAAACAATTTATAGTCACCTCTAATGTACCACAACTGCAAAGAAGCCTGAGTATTAGGGTGAGACAAGTCTTGTAGAGATTGTTCGTGACAACCAAAAAGACACTTGAAAGCCACACGTGGAGCAGAAAGACAAAGTGAGACTTTGATTGATTGATTTGGATTATTGGCATGAAATAACATGATTGACAGGAAGAAAGTAAAATACCTCAAATCCTATTTTATTTCCATCTCCTCTGTCAAACACAAATGTTGGTTTAGAAGGTAAAATTAACATTGCTATGAGGGAACTGCAGTCCAAGTTAAGCAAATAGACGCAAGAAGAAAAGTTAGCTGCTGTAAATGACATTTCCCTCTATCTTGAATAAATTGACTTTCAGGCTTTGTCCATAAACAGCATTTAGCATTTAGAGTAGAGGGGGAGAGAGAGGGTAGGGAGAAAGAGATTTTTAAAGACTTTTTTAAAAATTTGTTTGTTCATTTATTTATTTGAGAGCGACAGAAATAAGGAGGCAGAGAGAGAAAGAGAGAGAGAGAGAGAGAGAATGGGCGCACCAGAGCTTCCAGCCTCTGTAAACGAACTCCAGATGCATGCGCCCCCTTGTACATCTGGCTAACGTGGGTCCTGGGGAATTGAGCCTCGAACCGGGGTCCTTAGGCTTCACAGGCAAGCGCTTAACCACTAAGCCATCTCTCCAGCCCGAGATTTTTATATATGCAAAGAAATGGTAAATGAGTAAATATGAGACTTTTTCATATATACATTCCTTAACTGTTTAAAGTAGGAGTAACACTATACTACAGAGTTTATTAGTCACTTTTTTTTTTTTTGTCATTTCACAAAGTACCTGACAGAAGTGATTTAAGCGAGAAAAGGTTTATTTTGCATATAGTATCTGACAGTCAGTGTTCGTTGTAGCAAAGACAAGCAAAGCCACTCAGTCCATGGTGATGGGAGCTCATGGTGGTAATTTGGTCACATGTTGACAGACCAAGATGCAGAGAATACAGGTCAGAACCAGATCAGAGGTGGTTATAACCTTCAAAGGTTTCTACCTACTTATACCAGCCAGGGCCCAAATCCTAAGGACTCCAGAGCCTTCTGAACAACCCCACAAGCTAGAGAACAGCTCTCAAACAAGAGCCTATGGAAGACATCCCAGATTCAAACCATCCAAGCTCCAGCCCTCAAATGTTCAATGCCATCTGATAATGCAAAATACACCTAGTTCAACTTCAAAAGTCCCTGTAATCTTAAATTCTCACCACTGTTCAAAAATTCCTCTCTTCTGAGACTCAAGGCAATCTTAGCTGTGAGTCCTGGTAAAATAAAAAGAAAGTTCCATCCAATATGTCATGGCACAAAGTAAATATTCACTGGCCAAAACGGGGAAGAGAGGAATAGTAAGGAAATATTGGCTGAAAGGAAGACAAAAACGCATTAAGGTAAACATTAAATTCTGTATCTACCACATCGGGACATGTGGTAGCATGGTGTGAGTTTCACTGGACTTAGGCAACTGTACCCTAATGGTCCTGCCATTTGCAGCACACATGGCCTCTCTTTTGAGTAGGCTCCACTGAGTAGCTGCAGCTTTTCTTGCAGACATCTCGAGATTTTGGCATCTCCAACATCCCGAGGTTTCCACTGCAACGTAGGTTTCAGTTTCATAGCTTCATGCACAGGCTGCTTAGAGACTCCCTGGGAATTTAGTCCTGCTACGCATTGCCCAGACATCCAGACATTTCTAAAACACTTTGATGCAAGCCCCACGACCCTATAACTCTTGTATTTTGCATGCTTGGCAGACCAGCTCTGTATGAATAATGCCAAGTTCGGCAACCAGCACAGGATGTAATTGGCCTCCTGAAATATGATCGCAGAGTTCTCTGTGAGCCATGTTCCAGAACTTGGAAAGACATTTCTCTAAGTGGTCCTTTTCTGGAAGGGAAACCCTTTGGTTTTTTCATTTAAATGAAAGTTTTAAAAATAAGTTTGTATGTTTAAGATCTGGGACAGTTGACAGGAGAGAGCTCCCCCTCCGACTGGCACTACTTCCTTTAACAATTACAAGCTGGCTTTTATCGAACTTGTTTTATCTGTAGCTTTAAATAAGCATGAACTCTCAAAGTATGTCTTGTTTCCAAATGCATGTGGGCTGCTCTTTGTCAGTGATTCTTACTATAAACTTAGTTCAAAGCAGTGAACATAGTGAACTATATAGTGAATATAGTGAGCTATAACATAGACTAAATTGAAGCTTCCTGTGCCAAATAAATTAGTCTTTTACTTTTGAATTTAGTTTCATTCAAATTTTCATTGCCTGGGCTGAACATAAGTGGATTCTTTTCCAGAATGTAACACAAATGACCTTGAGTTCAATTCTCAATAGAACTCAATAGAGTTCTCATCTGAGATGTCATAAGCACAGTCATTTCTTTTTTTTAATTTTTTAAAAATCATTTATTTAATTGAGAGTGACAGAGAGAGAAAGAGGGAGAGAGAGAGAGAGAGAGAGAGAGAGAAAATGGGCACGCCAGGGCCTCCAGCCACTGCAAACGAACTCCAGATGCATGCGCCCCCTTGTGCATCTGGCTAACATGGGTCCTGGGGAATCGAGCCTCAAACCAGGGTCCTTAGGCTTTACAGGCAAGCATTTAACTGCTAAGCCATCTCCCCAGCCCAGCACAGTCATTTCTGATCACATTTCTCTGGGCATTCTGGGCTTCCAAACTCCAACCCAGAATGGACCACTAAGCTCTGATTACAGCATCCTAGGGCTTTTCTAGCCCTCATCTCCAAACTCTTGCACCATTCCCTCTGTAAACCAGTTGCATTTCAGCCAGAATGTTGTTGCTGTGTTTTCTGACTGTAGACACAAGTGGCTCCTGCCACTGTGCCTTTCCCACAATAACGGGTGGCATCCTCTCAAACTGGAATTGTGTAATCACATTGATGGGAACTACAATCATTGTTTTCACATCTCCTGGAGACTCCCAAAACACCATGTTCTAGTAGCAGGGCAGTGCTGGGGATTGTGCCTGGTGCCCTGACCAACCGTCTGCTTGAGGAAAGCAACACCACACACCTACAACAATGTAGTCCCCCTTGAGCAGTACAAGCACTCCCTCTGAAACAATAAGGGTGATCTTGATAAATACTCACAAAATATAAACAAATTCAATGCCCACCTCCAGGTGCACAAATCCCAGCACAGAACACAATTAATATGAAAAGCCAAGACAAACTACTAACCCCACCTTGTTGGCCTTCAATGAGTGAATTAGATGAAATATCAGACAAAGAACTCAAATGAATGTATGTTCAAAGAAATCAAACTCCTGAATGAATCCCAGGAGAACAGATGCACAAAAATAAATAATATGTTGATATCACATACAAAAGGGGAATTCAATGAATGGTGAGTACAAGCTAGTATAGACACTATGGAAACCCGTATGGAGGTTTTTCAAAAAACTGAAAATAAAAGCTCTACCGTATGACCTAGCTACAC
Source organism: Dipus sagitta (assembly GCA_036346955.1). Lineage (NCBI taxonomy): Eukaryota > Metazoa > Chordata > Mammalia > Rodentia > Dipodidae > Dipus > Dipus sagitta. The sequence goes on from CM070788.1 coordinate 29,821,599, forward strand.
CACTACCATAAGGATTCTGCACTTTAGAGGCACTTGCTTAGCCATGTTTATTGTTTCTGTATTCACAATAGCTAGGAAATTGAATCAGCCCAGATGCCCAGGAACTGATAAATGGATAATAAAAATGTGGCACACATAAAAATAGAGTTTTATTCAGCTGTGAAGAAAATTGGTGGATCTGGAAAATATACTGAGATAACTCAAGCTTAGTAAAACAAATGCACATTTTATTTTGCTTATGCAGATCATGAACTTAAATATTTAGATCTGTATTTGAAATGGAGTAAGAGTTAGCAGTAGAGGCCAGAAAGCTAGAAGGAGGCCAGGAGAGAGGAGGAGTGGGGAAGGATTACTAGAGAGGTCATTAGACATGTAAATAGAGAGACAGAATACAGGAGGGTGGAAGGGTCTAAGTCAGGTCAGGGGGAGGAGGGATACACAAGACTAAAGATATTATGAATAAGTTATAGAAACCTACTTCTTCATTAGCCTATATATGTTTGAAAAGAGAGTTTGGACAGAAGTAACTACTAGGGTGAAGAACGCTGTGCCTAGAAGTCATACATTGCTACTGGAATGGTGGTGGGACATTGCCCCTGCCCCCAAGTGAGTTGTTGGTCAAGGAAAACCATGAGGCCCTCTGTTTCAGTTACCTTCTCATTGTGGAGACAAAGAACCTGACCCAAAGCAGCTGATGGGAGGAGAATTTTAATTTGGCTTACAGTCTCAAGGGCAAGTTTCATGATGGCAGGGAAAAGTATAACATTATCAGAGGCTGGACATATCTCTGCTACAGCAGATAGAAAGCATCAGTAGGAGAATATATTTATACACAAAGTGGTGCATGTATCATTTTCAGTGGCAAGAGGTCCTAGTATGCCCATTTTCTCTGTCTCTGTCTTGTTCTGTTTGGAAATAACTGAATAAAAATATTTTAAAACATTTTTATTGAAAAAAATTATATATGTACATAATTTATTTTGATCATATTCCCCTACCATTACTTTCTTGTACTCACTCCCCATACTCCTTCTGAACCCTTTCTTTCCACCAATCAATCCCTCTACTATTTTTTACTATTTTGATGTCATTCTTTCTTTCTTTCTTCCTTCCTTCCTTTTTTCTTTCTTTCATTTTTAAGCTTTAATTTATTTATTTGAAAAGAGAGAAGAAGAGAGAGAGAATGAATGGGCATGCACAGGGCCTCTAGCTGCTGTAAATGAACTCCAGATGCATGCATTACTTTGTGTTCTGGCTTTACATGGGTTCTGGGGAATCAAATCTGGGTCATTAGGCTTTGTAGGCAAGTGATTTTAGGCTTCAAAAGACACCAACTGCCAACCCACACTACTATAACCACTAAATCTGTCATACTTGAAGGAGAGAAAAAAACTTTCCATGATAAAATAAGCTAAAGGAACTCATTACTACTAAGCCAAGTTTACAGAGATATTTGGAGGAATTTTCATACTGAAAAGAATGACAAGCAAATCCATAAGGGCCCATGAAAGAATAAACTATGCCATGATAGTGGCTAAACAAGAAAGGAATAGAAAATAGCAAACACTACAAAGTCAACAGAATGATAAGAATTAATACATATATTTGAATAATAGCTATGAATAGTAATGGGATCAATTTCTGCAACCAAAGATTGATTATGGATTCAATTCAATCAAAGCAAGAACCATCTCTTCATTGTCTCTAATAAATGAACCTCATCATAAAAGATGGATGCTGCCTTGTATGAAGGGATGGAAAGAGGTATTCCAAGTAAATGGATCTAGGAAACAAACACTGCCTTTCTAATATCTGATTAAATATAGTTAAAAGCAAAAACTACTCAGAAGAGAACATGTTACTGCTTATTGATTAAGGAAACAATCCTTCAAGAAGCTCTGCCAATTCTAGACATACATGCACCAAAATGGATAAATCTAATTTCATAAAACAAATACTACTATATGTAAAATCAGGGCTAAACCTCAGTACAATAATATCAGGGGGTCTCAATACCCCATCTCATCAATTAACAGATCATCATAGCAGAAGCAGCTGAATTTATGACATCACAGGTCAAATGAACTTAAGAGACATGACCAAAACATCCCATCCAAACACGAACTACAAAATACACATTCTTCTCAGCAGCCCATGGATCTTTCTTTAAAATTGATCATATATTAGGACAGAAAGTAAGTCTTAACAAATATAGGAAAACTGAAATGTTTCCTTGTATTCTATCATAGTAAAATGAAATAAAATTAAAAATTAGCAATGTAAAGCTGGGCATGGTGGCGCTCGCCTTCAATCCCAGCACTCAGGAGGCAGAGGCAGGAGGACTGCTGTGAGTTGGAGGCCACCCTGAGACGACATAGTGAATGCCAGGTCAGCCTGGGATAAAGTGAGACCCTACCTTGAAAAACCAAAAAAAAAAAAAAAAATTAGCAATATAAACAATAGGATATATACAAACTCATAAAGATTAAACCCCACCCATTTGCATGATTAATGGGATAGAGAAAAAGTTAACAAATAAAGTTGTGGAAGAGGGAGCAGAAAGATTGTAAGAGCTACAGGTTGGGTCATCATACCCAGAGACATTTCCAGTAACTTTCCAATAACTGACTGCTGCTCTTATAATGCATAACCCACAACTACATGGGGAATTCCAACAACCCCACTGATGAGGGCTCTCAGCAGAATAGAGGCAGGGAGGAGGGAAAAGATGATACCAACACATAATGTATCTATACAAAGTATGTTCTTAGTAAAAAACAAAAAGAAAGAAAGAAGTTTGGGTTAGTGAGGCTTAGTGATTAAGGCATTTACCTACTAAGCCTAAGGACCCAGATTTGATTATAACCCACATAAACCAGATGCAAAATAGTGGAACTTGCATCTGGAGTTTATTTGTAGTGGCTTGAGGCCCTAGTACACCCTTTCTCTCCCCACTTTCTAATAAATAAATAAATTAATTAATTAATTTTATAATTCCTGGAGTAAATTTAATATAAATGCACCATTCTAAAACCTATGGGATAACCAGGGGAATAGTCCCATTCAGAATTATTTCATAAGAAGCCCTAAGAGGGAAATTTATAGCACTAAGTGTCTACATTAAAAAAAAAAGCAGAGAGAATTCAAATAAATAACTTCATGATATACCTTGCGGTCTTGGAAAATTAACGATGAACCTAATCCAACAACAGTAGGTGTAATAAATAATTAAGGTCAGGATAGAAGTTAATGAAAGAAAAATACAATTAAAAAATCAATGAAACAAGTTGGTTCTTTAAAAATAGACAAGATTGTTAACCCCTTAGACAAAATAACTAAAAAAGAGATCAAATACAAATTAATAAAATTAATAAAAGAAGGAGACATTATGACAGGTACCAATGAAGTTCAAATAATTATAAATATACCCCTTAGAAATAAACCTCCACTAAATTAGAAAATATAAAAGAAATTGAAACCAAAAATGAAATAAGTAATTTAAACAGATTGATAACAAATGAGATTAAAACACTAATAAAGAAAATCTCAGGCTTGAGAGATTTCTCAGTGGTGAAGGTGCTTCCTTGCAAAGTCTAACAATATAGGTTTGATTCCCCACATAAAACCAGATGTACAAAGTGGCACATGCATGAGTTGGTTATCAGTGGCTAGAAACCCTGGTGTGCCCATTTATTCTCTCTCTCTCTTCCTCCCTCCCCCATCTCTTCCTGCTTGCAAATTAATATTTTAAGAAAATCTCATGACTAAAAAAATTAAGGTCCTGATGAATTAATTCACTGGTGAATTCTATCAGACCTTCAAGGAAGAACTAAGATCAATGTTTCTCAAATTGTTCCACAAAGCATGAAAGGAAGAACACTACCAAAGTTCTTTCATGAAGCCAGTATTACCCTTATGCCAAACCAGATAAAGACATAACAACAACAAAAAAGCATGAAAGAAATTTACACACAATCTTCCTCATGAATAATATATGCAAATTTTTTCAACAAAATATTTACAAACAAAATACAGAAACCCATCAAAATATTAATTATCATGATCAAGCTGGCTTTATCCTAGACATTCAGGGAAGATACAACATACACAAATTGATAAATGTAATACATCATATAAATGGACTCACAGACAGAAATCACATGATCATGTCAACTGATGCAGAAGAAGCTTTGAATAAAATGAAACATTACTTCATGGTTAAAAAAAAAAAAAACTTTTCATGGGCTGGAGAGATGGTTTAGTGGTTAAGGGGCTTACCTGCAAAGTCTAAGAACTCATGTTTAAATCTCCAGGTCCCACATATCCATACCATAGTGGTACAAGCATGCGCTGTCCTACGTGCCCACTAGGGGGTGCATCTGTCTGGTGTGTGTTCACAGAGCATCGAGGGCCTGCCCATTCTTTCTCTCTCCCTCTCATAAAAAAATTTTGCCAGGTGTGGTGGTGCATGCCTTTAGTCTCAGCGCTTGAGGGGCAGAGGTAGGTGGATTGCCTTGAGTTCAAAGCCATCCTGAGACTACATAGTGAATTCCAGTTCAGCCTGGGCCAGAGTGAGATCCTATCTTGAAAAACCAAAACATAAACAAATAAATAAATTTTTAAAAATAAATTGATAAAAAAACTTTTCAAACTGGGACTAGAAGGAACATATCTCAAGATAATAAGAACTAGAAGTGACAAAACTATAGTCCACATTTTAGTAAATGGGAAAATCTCCAAAAAATGCACTAAAATTAGGTACAAGACAAGGGTTCTACTTTCTCTTATTGAATATAGTACTGGAAGTCTTAGAGCAATAAGACTAGAAAACAAAGAAAAGGGATACAAATAGGAAAGGAAGAAGTCAAAGTAACCTTATTTACAGATGATATGGTTCTAAACATGAGACCCTAAAGACTCCCTTCAGAAAATTCCTAGAGCTGATATGCAAAGCAAAATGGCAGAATACAAAATTACCACACCCCAAACCAGTAGCTTTTCTATATTTCAATAGCATACACATAGAGAAAGAAATCAGGGGAACAATCCCATTCAGAATTGCCTCATGAAAACTAAAATATTTTGGAATAAACCTAACCAAGGAAATGAAAGACTTCTACAATGCAAACTTTAAAACCCTGAAAAAGGAAATGGAAGAAGGCACTAGAATATGTAAAGAACCCTCATGCTTATGGATTCAGGCATAAAGCCACAGAGCTATAGTCACCAAAGCTTCAATAAAAATGCCAAAAGTTCACATTGATGAAAAGATAGCCTTTTAAATAACTGGTGCTGGAAACGCAGGATATACATGGGCAGAGAAGTTAACCTAGATCCTTATCTATCACCCTGTACAAAAACAACTCCAAATGGATTGATGACATTAATAGAAAAATAAAGACACAGATAAATACTTTCTGAATATAACACCAGCATCTCAGAAAATAAAACCATCAATTGTCAAGTGGTACCTCATGGAATTAAAAAGCTTCCATATAGCAGAGGAATCAGAGTAAAGAGAAAACCCATAGAAGGGGCAAAAATCTTTGCCAGGTAGACCTATGACAGAAAATAGCTAGTCTCCACAGGTGGTGGAATGCTGTCTTCCAAGTATCACATGGCCATTGCCCTCTTGAGCTGTTAGCAGCAGTTAATACTATAAGACCCACACATGAACTTCTCATCATGAAAAAAAATAAATAAATAAAGGAGCTCATGAGGCCACACCCCTCCTCCAGGATTCATGGACAGTAATTGGCTGCTAGGAGGAGGAGCTGAAGGCCCTGTCCTTCCCCAAAGATCTTTAAGCAGTTGACAATTGCTAGGGAGGAGAAGCTCTTGAGTCTTTAACCTTCCCTGACTTTCTTCTTCTTCTTCTTCTTCTTCTTCTTCTTCTTCTTTTCTTTCTTTGGTTTCTCAAGGTAGGGTCTCACTCTAGCCCAGGCTGACCTGGAGAATATCAGGGTAGCCTCGAACTCACAGCGATCTTCCTACCTCTGCCTCCCAAGTGCTGGGATTAAAGGCGTGTGCCACCATGCCTGCCATGAGACTGATTTTCTTTAGTGGCGAGGTAGCTAATAAGTTGTTAGAGGGGCATAAGTAGGGATCAGGTTTACTGAAAGATGGTAGAGAAGAGAGGATTAGAGGAATATCACTTAAAACTAAATATGCATTAAAAAATGATATTAAGAAACATGCTACATCATAATGTAATTAAAAATAATTAAAAGATGATTAAATGAAATCATTAAAAAGTTCTCTCAAAAAAAAAAAAAACCCTAGAAAAAATGGTCCAGGATGGTGGATGTCACACCAGCAAATGTGCAGGAATATCCAGAGAATAAACTGGGGAAAGTGGCCACAGTGTCAGAGAGCTGGGTAATGGCAGATGATCTTCAGTCCAATAGTAAAGTAAACCAGTGAACTTTAAAAAGTAGGACAGAAAAAATAGTCCATACCAGAGGGATTGGCATGGTCTAGGGAGCTCCACACTGCTAATGAAAGGGAGTCACACTTAAGACAAAGATCCTCAGGACACCAGCACTGCTCTCTTAGGAGCAGACATTTTAAAGAGATTAAAAAAAAAAAAAAGGCAACAAAATTCAGTGAAACAGAGGAGAAATACTGAGAATCTTCTCTCCTCCAAGCATGGGACCAGAACAGTGGCAGCTGAAGCCCACCATGTGCTGCACTCTGGGGAACCCAGAGCGAGTGTCATCCACATGACACTTACACCCAGCCAGCCTAATACCTGTGGGCTGTAGGGAAGAGTGTTTGAGTCAAAGTCATGCAGTATTCAACAAGGTGAAACCTCCTTGCAGACACAATCTGCAGAGAAACAGACTTGGGTTCTGAAGCTGAGCACTGGATGTCAGACAGGATGCTCAGTAGCCAAATCCCTGTCCTGATCTGTGAGGATGGGGTTCACAACTGTGATCCAGCCTTACAAGGGACCCGCAGTTTTCCCAAACAGACTTATGAAAGACTGCCCAAGGTACAACATGGCCCAGCTCATGAAGGCCCATGCATTGATGGCATCAACGTCTGTGACCAGATCTCAACCTCACAAAGGATCACCCAAAGGTGACAACAGCATTTGTTATTTGATCCCTGGAGGACTGCCCCAAGGTATAACATTTTAACCCTCTTTTTTCTTTTTGTAATTTACAGGATAGACTGACAGAAAATTACTGTGAGTATAAATGTCTTTAATTATTTATGTTGATCCCAACTTGCATTCCTACTATAAACATACTTTTCCATGATTTTAAAAATATATTCATTTTTATATATTTCTAGATTTGATTTACTAAATCACATTTTCTTAGGAATTTCTACTCAGTGAGTTAAACTTCTTAAATTAGAATAAGAGAAAAATAATTCAAGGAAATAAAAGGATATAAAAGATGAGAGAAATGAAACTAATTTAGAAAACCAGTGAAATTAGAAAATGGATCTTTGTAAAGATGACTAGAATTATTAACTTTTTACCTTCTAGTCAGAATTGTTAAGGGACATGAGAGGACTTTCCAATGTCAGAAACAGAAGAGAGACTGTTATTAAAGAGTACACTATTATCAAGACACTATGCAGTAGAAGTTGGGGAAAATTGCTCAATGGGTAAAGTGCTTCCTATGCAACTTGAAGACCTGAGTTTGATCCCCAATGCCCATAGAAAAGCTGGGTTTGGTGGTGTGCATCTGAAATCTTTGGGCTAGAGAGACAGAGAGAGAATCCCTGAGGCTTATTGAGAAGCTCCAAGTTCAATGAGAGACACTGTCACAAAAAATAAGGTAGAGAGCAATTGGAACTTACCTGATGCTGACCTCTGGCCTTCACATGTACATACACTTATAAATATAAACATGCATACACACATGTACACCATGCACAGACATACCAAAAAAAGAGAATAACAAGAAGCTGTCATGATCTATCTTATGTCCATAAATTCAAAATATTAGGAAATAAATTTCTTGAAAGGCACCAACTATCAGAGCTCCCCAAGAAAGAAAATGGTAACTGGAATAGCTATCTATTGAAAACTGAATTCATGGTTCAAACCCTTCCTACAGACGAAATCTCTGCCTCCAATGGCTTCACTGGCTGTTTCTATGAGAAGCAGCAGTTTCTGAGGACTGTGTAGACTACAGGGAGATAGATGGCTGCAAAGGTGCTTCTGTCTGTTGGAACAGAAAAAATTCAAAATGACTTTTAGGCATTGACATTTCATTGCCTTTAGATGAAATTGTTCCCAACCTTACCCAGCCACTGGAATGCCTTGACTAGTGTGTTTTCTATACCACTAAGCAACAGGCTGAATATATTAGCAACTATTACTTTAAAATGTAGTCTATAGAGAAACAAAAAAAAATACTTTAAAGTATAGCTGAATTACAGTACCCTAAGAACATATGTGATTCTCTGATGGCCTAATTCCAAGGGAACATATGTAGCCATATACTGATTAAGAACTATCTGAAAGCCCTGGTAATTAATTACTTTTCAGGGAGAAAGAACACACAGGAAGGAGAATGACACATATGTGTCTGTGTATTTATGGGTGTGTGTCCATGTGTGTATAATGAGATTTTTATTCAATATGCTCCTTTAAAACCTCATTTTCTATGTCTTAATGGTTGTCTGAGGACCAAAATTATTTTACAGATTGCTCTATTAGACTCATTATATGGCTCTTAGAACAACTAAATCTTTCTCTCAATGGGAGATTGAGAGGGATATTTGGTCTAAAGATATGTAAAAAAGACTGAATTTCAAAATCAGATCAGTTGAAAGTACATATCTTTCTTGATTTACCATTTTAAATATATCTTCTTTTAACTCTTGTTTCTGTAGTTCCTCCTCAATGTTTAAAATTTTCATTACTAGTCACCACTTCTATGATTTGTAATCTGAAGAAAAGATCTAAATTCTGAAAATCAAGTTATAAACAGTTAACTATTTTGCCAGAAATGTGGCTCAGTAATGAGTCTTTGTTTTTCTAGTAGAACCACTAAATTTGCTTCTTAGATTCCCACTCACTAAGCACAATGCAGGTGACTGAATTACTGTCATTTTTTTTTGAATTCTTAAAAAAACCTATTTTTCACAGTTTAACATTTCTAAAATAAGAAATAGTTTTTAATACATGTGTTCATTTAATGTAATATTCTTAACATTTTCTATGAAAACTAATTAAATTGGAGAGTATTTAGAGCTGAATAAAGGTGCTATTTCCAATTGGTTATTTGTATTCTCTTCAACTTCTTTTTTCAGTGTCTCAAACTTTTCATTATAGAGGACTTTTACCTACTTTGTTAGGTTAACTCTTGGGTATTTTGGTTTTATGATTGTTTTGTGACTAGGATAGATTCCTGATTTCTTTCTCAACAAGTTACACACACTCAGACACACACACACGTGCACTACTGATTTTTTTTCAAGGTAGGGTCTAAATCTGATCCAGGATGACATGGGATTAACTATATAGTCTCAGGGTGGCCTCAAACTCACAGCAATCCTCCTACATCTGCCTCCCAAGTGCTGGGATGCACTACTGATTTTTATATGTTGATTTTGTACTTTGCAACCTTGCTGAAGGTGTTTATCAGATATCAGATGTCTGGTGGAGTCTTGGGGGTCTTTTAATTAACAGGATCATGTCATCTGCAAATGTGGATAATAAATTACTTTCCTATTGTGTCCTTTTAATTTTTCTCTCTTTTATTACTATAGCTAAAACTTCAATTACTATATTGAATAAAGGGTAAAGAGTGGACATTCTTATCTGGCTACTAATTTTAGAGAAAATATGTTCAGTTTTACTCCTTTTAGCATAATTCTAGCTATTGGTTGGTTGAATACAACCTTTACTATGTCGAGGTATATTCCTTCTATTAGTTTCTTCAGGGTCTTTATCATGAACTGTGTTGAAGTTTGTCAAAGGCCTTTCTGCATTTTATTGAGCTGTTCATGTGATTTTTGTTTTTAAGTCTATTTATGTGCTGCATTATTTTTATTGATTTGTGTATTCTGAACCATTCTTGGATCCACAGAATGGAGACATCTTGGTCATAATGTATGATATAAATGTGTTCTTGAATTTGGTTTGCAAGTGTTTTAAGAATGTTTAGATCTGAGTTCATCAGGAAAATTACAGCTTTCCTTTCTTTTCTTTATGTCTACTGTGTGTCCTTCTCAGGCTTGGGGATATAGAAGAGATTGGCTGTGGTCCTTCCCTTTGTACTTTATGGAAAGGATTGAGGATCACTGGCTTAGCTCTCACTTAGATGTTCAGTAGAATTTGGCTGTGAATTTATCCAAACTTGGACATTTCTTTGTTAGGAGTCTCTTAATTACCACTTCAATCTTGTTGCTTATCCAGATCTATTTAAGTTGCTTATACCTTCTCCACTTAATTTTAGGTGGTTGCATGTTTCTAAGAATTGATCCATTTCTTCTAGTTTTTCCATATTTGGAATATTTTTTCAAAGTTGTCTCAAATAATCCTGTAGTTTTCAATAGCATCTGTCATAATCTTCCTTTTTTTTCCATTTCATCAATTTCAACACTGATCCTCATTATGTCTTGCTATCTACTGCCTTTGGTTTTGGCTTGTTCCTGCTTTTCTTTTCTTTTTTTTAATTATCTTTTAAATTTTATTTGAGAGGGGGAAGAAACAGAGAGCGAGAAAATGGGCATGCCAGGGTCTCTCGCCATTGCAAATGAATTCCAGTTGCATGTGACGGTTTGTGCATCTGGCTTTACATGGGTACTGGGGAATCAAACCAGGGCTGCAGGCTTTGCAAGCAAGTGCCTTTAACTACTGAGTCATCTTCCCAGCCCTGTACTTTATTTTCTAAGATCTTTAAGTGCATATGTTATTTGAGATCTCTCTGCTTTTTTTAATGTAAACACTCATAGTTATGAATTCTCTTGGACCAGTCTTAGATGTATCTAGACATTCTGATAAGTCATGTTTTTATTTTTATTTAATTCTAGAATACTTAATTTTTCTCCCTGATTTCTTTAATGGCCCACTATTCATTCAAGAACCAAGCAACCATGGGCTGAAACCTCCAAAACAGTGTGTCAAAACAAACCCTTTTTCCCCTAAAATTATTCTTAGGCATATCATCACAGTAAACACAAAAGTGAGTAACTCAGACTGAGTGCAAGCTGAATAGACAAGAGAAGCAAAGGCATAAAGTTCTTAGAGGTAACTGTATGCTTCAGAAGCATCAGGGGTGAGTCATTGTTGTATCTGGACATATAGGGTATAATGAGAGGGGTAGTGTACGACCAGGATGCCCATCTTGGGTGCCCTGTCTTTGGGTATTCCCCAAGTGTTCGTGTATGAACCATAAACAGTGGTGTCTGTAGCTCTTCTAACCTGATAGATTTTCCTTCACTCTACTAAGCCTTAGCTCAAATGCAAGATGATCCCTGTGGAGCTTCCTGTGCAAAACAGAAGATGAGAAGATTTCTGCACACAGGCTCTGCATGGCAGAGGGATGGTGATACTTGTTGGTTTCTATCCCACAGTCTTTCAGATAAACTTCAGATTTTCTTTGCCCTCTGCATCAAAATTTTGATGACAAAGTATCTGTTAGTAAAATTAAGTTCCCTGGGGTCACAAGTAGTAAACTTTATTCACTTATCAATGTAACAGGGATTCCTAATGACAGCCTATATTGAGGTGCTGAAGGGAAATATATTGCTTGACTGATATATGCTTCTTGAAATATTGGGCCACATATAGGAAGTTGGGGATCAACTATGTTTTGTGTGTACCGCTTGATGTCTACTAACACTCAACAGCATCTTGTGTGCATTTGTGACTAGAGCTGATGATTCTGGGTAGTGATTCATTAAGCATTTAAAATTCATCTAGAAGGGCTAGAGAGATGGCTTAGTGGTTAAAGCGCTTGCCTGCAAAGCCTAAGGACCTATGTTCAATCTCTCTTCAGATCCCACCTAAGCCAAACACACAAAGGTGAGGCAAGCACAAGGTTGCACATCCCCACTAGGTGACACAGGTATCTGGAGTTCAGTTGCAGTGGCTGAGGCCTTGGGGTACCAATTCTCTCTCTCTTGCTCAGTCTCTCTAAAATAAAAAGAATTACAAATTCATCTAGAAGAGATATGAAAATATATCATCAGATTGGGGCATCAACTCCCTCACAACCTAATCTTCTCTTGTACCTGATGTATGGAAGCAAGATATTATGCCGGACTGTGAGCCTAGCCACAAGGAGGACAAATTCAATACTCTTAAACTATCCTAAGCTTTAACTCTACATTCTCTCTGTGAGCTTTCACTTTCAATATAAAAATCTTGGGCTAGAATGGAAAATTCTATAACAGCATACAGTCATCTAACAAATTTTGGCATTATGACTTGTGAATAATGGCTCAACTACATCCCTAAGGTGAAATTCTCCAAAACTCCTTGTTGATGGATGATTTACCACAAATGCCAGTAATGGTATTAAGATGTCACCAAAAGATATGTTAATTCCTCCCCAGAACACCATTGCTTTATGTCCACCACTTATTGTGGGAGGGAAAGGTGTGCAAGGTCTTAGATAAAAATAACCCAAAAGCTAGAAATATAATAACCGTTTTCCTATAAATTTCATCTTATTCATGAGGATGAGTTTGACAACATATTTCAGATTGTCAAGGAGAACTGCAAACCACACTCACAAGTATGAATTAAATATCATGAATGCTTTCCTGAATATGTCAAGCACTTTTTAAAGCAGAATTAATGTTTGCAGAATCCTGTGTTTTAGTACAGCATGGCAGCCTTAATTTATTGAAAAAGACTTAACTTGAAGAATGGTTTTATCATCTAAATTTATCCAAGGATAGAGAAAAATTGTACAATATGGGCTGGGTATATAGCTCAGGTAGTAAAGTGTTTGCTAATCCCTAGAACCCATGTAAAAGCTAGGTGTGGCTGTGCGCCTGTCATCCCTACTCTAGAGAAGCAGAGGTGGCTAGTTAATCTAGCTAAAACATCAGCTTCAGGTTTAGTAAGAGATCTTGTCTCAAAAAATAAGATGGAGTCAGGCATGGTGGTGCATGCTTTTAATCCCAGCATTTAGGAGGTAGAGGTAGGAGGATCACCATGAGTTCAAGGCTACCTTGAGACTACATAGTGAACCCCAGGTTAGCCTGGGCTAGAGTGAGACCCTACGTCGAAAAACAATAAATACATACATACATAAATAAATAAAGTAGAAAGGCAGGTGTGGTGGCATACTCCTTTAATCCTATAATTTGGGAGACTAAAGTAGGGGGATCACCATGAGTTCAAAGGCAGCATGGAACTACAGAGTGTGTTGCAGTTGAGCCTGTGCTACAGTGAGATGCTATTTCAAAAAGAAAGAAAGAAAGAAAGAAAGAAAGAAAGAAAGAAAGAAAGAAAGAAAGAAAGAAAGAAGGAAGGAAGGAAGGAAGGAAGGAAGGAAGGAAGGAAGGAAAGAAGGAAGGAAAGAAAGGAAAGAAAGAAAGAGACAGAGAACAATTTGGGAAGATTCCCTAACATCAGCCGTCAGCTTCAACGCACACATGCATACACAGCTGCACCCACATACATGCCCACACACCTGCACATACATGTGCCCCCACAAAACTTGAATGCATGCACATTACACACACACACACACACACACACACTCACTCACTCACTCACTCACACAAATATTTTACATTAGGAAAATCTAGTTTAGCTGCTCACCTCTATCAATATAAATCTAATTCAAACCACTGCTACTTCCACTTGCTAAATATAAGTGTGAATGTCTTTAATGTACCTGGGCAGAGGAAGTGGCTCTCTGTATCATAGTATTTGGAGCTGTTCTCTTCAAAATTCTTCATTTTCTATCATTGTTGAGAATTGAGACAGGGTATCCAAGAAGTTCTTCATACAAATCAAAAATGGTGCATGGAGTACAATAAAGCATTAGTGTATCAGCTTAATTTGGCTGAGTAGAATCGATGCATTTTTACCTTTGGACTTTCTTTAGATTCTGTATTAGTTACTTTTGAATCACTGTGACCAAATTATCTGTATCAGTAAGCGTTCTCTACAGGACCAGAACCCACAGAATGAGTATCTATTATAAAGGGATTTATTAGAGTAGTTGGCAGGTTATAGGCTGGCAGTCCAACAGTCACTGTCTGCAGGCTGGAAAGTCTGAGAATTCAGTAGCTGCTCAGTCCACAAGGCTGGATGCCTCAGCAGTCCCAATCTGACACAGAAGGCCTGGAGGATTCCTGGAGAACCACTGGTCTTCAGCTTATATTAAAAGGCTAATGGAGCTAGGTTTCCATGTCCATGAAGGAATGGCAGCAACAGGGTACATGTATGCACCAGTGAGTTGCACGGGAAACTAGGCAAAAGGCACTTTTCTCCCGTAGCTTCTTGATATATAGTCCTCCATTGGAAGAGCTTTCTCCACTGATCCCTCCCGGAAACACCCTCACAGACCTGCCCATGAGGCGTATCTCTTAATGATTCCTAAATCAATCAATTTAACAATAGAACTTAACCATTATACTACATGACACAAACACTTTTATTGGCTCATGGTTTCACAGGGTTTCCTAACATAGCTGCAGAAGCATGGTGGAAGAAACATGTGGTGGAAGCTGGTCACAGCGTGCTGGACCAAAAAGCAGGGAGCAAGACATGAAGCAGGCCAACTATGCCATCGAGGTACCACCCTCTAAAGGCTGTTGCATAGCCTGCCAAAGTAGCATCATCAGCTAGGGAACAAGAATCCAGAATATGAGCCTGTGGGAGGCATTTCAGATGTAAATCATAAGAGGTTCTTAACTCTGTTACCATTCTTACTACTTTTTAACCGTGTGTGTGTGTGTGTGTGTGTGTGTGTGTGTGTGTGTGTATCTGTAAAGAACAAGAGCTCCTCAAAGTCCATGAATTTCCTTATTCATCCCCTGGTCCTCTTGTCCCTATCATCTCTCAATGCCTTAGAGTTTGATGGGGTGACAAGCAAATAATGCCTAATAGATGACTATTAAACCACATGGTGATTAAATATAGCATTATAACTTATTGATTAAAAATTCAGAGTGAAACCATGAAAAACATTAATACTGAAAAAAATCAACATTATATGTTAAATCATTTTTAAAGGATTTCTTTTTATTTTTTAAGTATTTTAATTTTGTTTTTATTTTTAGTTATTTATTTGAAAGGGATAGGCAGAGAAGAGGCAGAGAGAGAGGAGAGAGAGAGAGAGAGAGAGAATGGGCATTCTGGTGAATGTGGGACCTGGGGAAACAAGCCTCCAACAGGGGTCCTTAGGCTTCATAGGCAAGCGCTTAACCACTAAGCCATCTCTCCAGCCCTGTTAAATCATTTTATTTAAGACAAGATAAAACAAGATTCAGTAAAAAGATTGGTATGATGGAAGGAGTTGCTTTAGGCTGACCACAGAAGAGTCATAAAGCTCTAGCTCTATATCACTATTCTTCAATCATTCTACAATTGCCAAGTATCCTGAGTATACTTTATAATGAAGGCTTTGTTTCTGGATGTATTACTTTGTTTATTCAGTTGTTACTAAAAATTATGGTGCTAAGAGCCAATGATACATTTAATCTATGACTACTTTGGTAATTGTTACACTGAAGTGCAATAGTTTTTGGGATTTTGATGTATACAACATGCCTGAAGTCATCCTGCATAAGCATGGCCTTTATTAAAAAGAAAAATGAGAGGGGGCTGGAGAAATGGCTTAGCAGTTAAGACAATTGCCTGCAAAGCCTAAGAACACATGTTCCACTCTCCAGGTCCCATGCAGCCAGACACAGTGATGCAAGAAGGCAATGCATGCACAAGGGGGCACATGCATTTGGAATTCATCCACAGCAGCTGAAAGGCTTTGGACTGCTCTCTCTCTCTCTCTCTCTCTCTCTCTCTCACTCGCTCGCTCTCTCTAAAAAATAAAATTTAAAAAAGAGGATCAGCTTAGTTATGTGAAATGCTTTGACATATTTCCAAGGGTAGATCTCTAAGAGAGAACAGCAATAGTACATGCATGTCCAGTTGAGGCAAGACAAGATTTGTGTGTTGCTATAATTTTTAACTAGAATGATTTTAATCTAGAAGTATGCAAAAACCTATTGTATCAGACAGCTTCAGGTTCGCTGAGATGAACTTTCAGACCAGACACAGTTATGGAGGAAGGGATATTTATTGAAGCTCATAGATCCAGGGGAAGTTCTATAATGGTAGAAGAAATTGGCCTGCCTTCACAGGACCAAGCAGAGAGAGAGAAGTACAAGCATAAAAACCACACAGCACAGCACACTTCAAGAACTCCAGCTAGGCGCACTTTGCATATCTTTAGATTGAAACTGAAACCCACCACCACACCTTAAGATCCACACAATGGCATTGCCTCCAGCCAGATGGCTAGAGATGCAAACTACAAACAAATAAACAACTGAATATATTGGGGGCCATCTATTCTATTCAAACCACCACACCTATCATGTTTAATCAGTAAGGAAATGTGTTGGCAGTGCCTAGACAATCTGGACGTCCAGAGGTAGGCCGCCTTGAAAATTAGTATAACTGAGTACATCCACTTTCTTTATCACTGGTACCTTCTCTCTGACATATATCATCACTTCACCTCATCCTTGGGATGAGTTCTAAGCATATCTATACAGGACAGCAGCAAAAGTTTTTTTAAAAAGTTCTTTCCTATGTTCACTCTTAAAATATTTCCCAGAAGCTTTTCAAATGTCATATGGCCATTTCTGAGCAAATCTCATACTTTATAATATGCTATGCCCTGAAATTGAGGTCATCATCCCCCCCACCAAACACATGAATACCATATAAAGTAGGGTCATGAAACAGTTATGACAGAGAAAACCATTATACCCAACCATACCATCACTGAGTCAGGAATGCATAATAAATCCTCAAATACAACTCTGATATTTTTAGCTATAACAAAACTTCTTTATTTCAAAACTTATCCAAAGTAATGAAAAAGAATCAATAAGGAATGGGCAACATCCCTGGATTACATACTATAAGATACCAGGAAAACACAATAAAATTGAAGTTGAAATAAATGAGGACACCACAAGGTTGACATAGACTTTACTAGACAAGTAACATACAGATGAGCTCTAATAAGTATCATGTCCACAAAGACTCATGCAAGGATGATGTGATTAGAAAAATCAATATTTGACTGTACATTAAATAGCTGGAGTGGCTACAAGAAGAATAGGTAATGTGATTTGACAGGTTAAAAGACATAAGATCCAAATGAAGGAAATAACACAGGATTTCAAAATGGAAGCTCTGAAGAATACAGAAAATGTCAATCAAAAATGTATTTAACAATATCATAAAAGACAGCTCTTCTAGAATAATTGATAAAGTTAAATCTAAAAGCTGACAGAAAAACCTCTGGGCTGATGGTTTAGATCATTAATATAGCATTTGCCTAGCAGGTACCAAGTCCTAGGTTCAATCTCTAGCATCATATAAAAAAATTCCCCAAAACTAAAAAAAAAAAAACTGTGTAAAGAAAAACCTTAACTCAGAAAAACATTGTATGAATAATCAGCACCAAGCTATATCCTGGGGAAAAGTTAATGAATTTTCATAAAAAATCATGCAATCTTAGGTTGACAAACATATAGAGCAAGTTTCCTAAGGGCAGAAAGTATCGGACTGACCTCAGAGATTTCTTAGGGAGTACCAACTTCAACTGTCCATTGAAGTTATATTGTGAATATGAAAGCCTACATAGAACATCTTGGGAATGTTGTTACTCCCTATGAACTTGAACCCTGAAAATAAAATGCTTAAAAGTTGCTATAATTGGCAAATATGGTCCCAAGATTTCAGTTTATTAAGATTTTGTTCTAATTTTGTGAAAGTGGGTTTGTGCTATGGTAGTTACAAAATTACTATAATATTAATTGTCTGCCATTATTATGGTCAATTTGTGCCAGATAGATGATCTATATTTGGATCTTATTTACCTCAGTTTGGCCCACCGAGATGTATATAATTATAGGCATTGAAAGTCCTGAGAGTGTGTATGCTCTTCTCAATGTCATATAGAAACTGTCAGAGGTCTTACATTTCCACATCTCTTTAACCTTAAATCCTATATTATACCTACCTGAAAAAAAGCAACAATGAGGTCTTAGAAGACTGCTATTTTCTATTACGGAAAAATAACAGGAATTACAAAAAGCAAACCCTACAGTAGTAGCAGCACTATTAGAGTAAGAAAGCATTTAAGGCAGTGTAGGGCTTTCTTTGCCTCAAATTTAGTAGGTTGCCTGGTATTTGCATAATGTTCTTCCTGTTATGTTTTTCTTCCAGCTAATCTCAACTAATTAGTTTAGAATGAGTTTGTTTTTCCCAAGATTTCTAGTCCCTCTGGTGAGTAAAGCTTATCTAGCAAGTTTCTCCAAAATACAGTGAGGATCCATCTGTGATTATATAAATCAAATGATCAGAGAACAAGGTTATTGACCAAGGAAGTGTGCCAGAAAGTTCCTTTCTTCTGACCCATTTGATGTACAGAATGATGAGCTGAGATCCCAAGGCAGTGAGTTCTGGTTAACTTTTCTTGCCCTCCCCTTGAGCTACAGTACCAAATGGAAGGAGCTACCTGAACAGTGGCATTTCCCAAGATTCCACTCACCAAAGAGATGTTGACTTTTCAAATTTTACCTCATGTTATGACCACTAAAAGTAGTGTTGTCTTTAGGAGTCTAACATGTCCTGCACTACTTTCCTGGGCTATTAATCTCGGGTTGTCCTTTAGGATGTGAAAGCAATGGCAGAGGTAATGGAGTAGAATGAGGGGTTTGGGTGAAGAGGTAATCTGGCTGCAGATGTCTCAGCCAGCCAAATATCTAGCTTAACCAAAACGTATCACCCAATTTTAGGGGAAGATGTTTTAGCCACAGAGAAGTGAAGGACAGTCTGAGTCCCATCAATGCCTAAGTGAGATGCTAGGAAAAAATTATGGGACAATGGGAAATGTACTGTCTCATAGCTTGGTGCAAACCAATCAATAGAACAAAAATTATTAATATTTATTTTCAGTTATCATGAAGTCTTTTGCAACGAAAGAGAAACATACAGTGTGTGTGGGGGGGGGGGGTGGAGAGATAATGGGCATGCCAGGACCTCTAGCTGATGCAAACAAACCCCATCCAGATGCATGCCTACTTGGTACATGTGGCTCTACATGGGTAATGGGGAATTGAACCAGGGGTGTTAGGCTTTACCGGAAAGAACTTTAACTTCTGAGCAATCCCTCAGACCTGATGTGTGAAACTTTTACAGAGGGGTAGAATTTGGGGCACTTTTCTCAATGTTTTATTGCAGTGTTAGGAATTGAACACAAGGACTTGTGCATGTGCCATGTGCCCAGTCCTTTATCAAATTTTTAATTCAGTTGTCACTTACCCTTGTTTAATGTCATTCCTTCTCTCCAAAACCTGTGAAAGTCCTGGATCCATCACCTTGTGCACTTTCTGGAAGGATCCCAGTCTTTAACAAAGCTTCCCACATCCATTATCTCGAGAGCCCACAAGGAGTGCTTCCCAAGTTCATAATCTCCCTGTACCCTCCGGGCCCTTCACTGCTCCTGTGTGCTCACTGCCCTGTTTCTCATGTCCCTTTCCCCAAATATAGCCACTGATCTATCCTTCCAATTTCCAAAACACAGTGAAGACCAGGCAAGCATGCTTGAGCAAATCTCACTGTTGGCCTAGGACTCATACAAAGGAATTGAAGTATAGAAAGTTTTCAAAATGATATAATGTTAGAATGTGTTCAAAGTCCTTTGACCCACTGAGGCTCCATACTGGTGTCTCTCTGTGTCCTGTCTTGCTTCTTAGGTGCCAGTGCTAACTCTGCCTTATCTATGTGACTGAACACCAGCTTTGGCACTCAGACTTCCCTCCCTCTCAGGTTCTCAACAGCTTGTGCTGGGACTTGGTGCATCTCATAATGGAGCAAACTTATAATTGGGCTATAGATCCTACCACCCCCAGTCTTATCACAATTTTTAATGCTTAATTATAAAAGTAAAGACATTTTCCTAATCTTAAAAAGCCAATATTATCTGGATGTAGAACTAGAATAGATATTTCGTGTTATTTTATTTTATTCAATTTGTGTATTTGAGAGAGAGAATTGGTGTGCCAGGGCCTTTAGCCACTGCAAACCATCTCCAGACACATGTGCCACATGGTGCATCTGGCTTACATGGGTCTTGGGGAATCAAACCTGGGTCCTTTGGCTTCTTGGGCAAGCGCCTCAACCACTAAGCCATCTCTCCAGCCCAATATTTCATATTTTACCCCCAGCTCTACAAAAGAATATTGGGAGTTGGGGGTCCACTATTATGTACAGCACCCTGTTAAGCAAGATATAGATAATACCAATATTACATGTTATCTCCATTGCTGAAGCAAAGCAGAAAGTAGGTGATCTTGTCCATAAGATTAAAAAATTAAGTGTCTGTATTTCTCATAACATTTTCCTTTTCGGAAAGAAAAGAAAATCTCGGCAAGAGGTCCTTGGGCCAGAATAATATCATTTGTGATGTCATGATAGAGTTACATCAATAAATTCATAGTTAATTTAATATTATGACATTTTTCCCTCATGAGCACACTGAAGAATACAAGCCTTCATTAACCATCAAGTGAGATGCTTTTTTGCTTTGACTAACACCACAGAAAAGTGGAGGTCCAGTTTTTTTTTTTTCCTTGGGGAAGTCAGCACCACTCAAAGCCATGGCTCTGTGTTTGTCACCTCAAAATACTGCCAGAAGCCTTTAAATTACTAGGTAATTCTCTCTATACTGCTCACATTTCATTTTTTATGAAGCCAGCTTGGAGCTGAGTTTTGCCAATTTTGTATATTGTGTCTATATTTATTATTAGACAATACCAATATTACATGTAAGTGACTTCTTAGCCACCTGCACTAAGTTACTTTCTTATGCTCCCAGGTTGCATTTACCATCTTGAGAAGGTCATTTCATTGTATTTACATAGTGCTTTCTACATAATCCCTGGCCTTTCTCCATGTGGTTTTGCATCCCAATCTAGTCCTTATAGATAAGGTTCACAGAACTTTGATTGCTCACATACAATCTTTCTTGTTTCTGATACCCTCCAACTCTCTTCCTTTGAGCTTTTCAGATAGCTGAAAGAGTTAACTCAGGGGTCTTAGATTTGTGTTTAGCAATATAGCATCTACCTTCAAGCTTCTGGGATCATGGCAAATTTTGACTCCATTAGCATTAAAACACTACATCACAGCTCCTGTTTGGTCTCACCCAACTTCTAACCTGTTGGTTAGATAAAATTAGCTGCATGATCTTACATGGTTGTGTGTATTCACCTATTAAAGTCTTAAAATATAAGCACTATTTATGTTCAGGATCCCTTTTTATTACCATCTGAAATGTATTGTACTTGCCATTTGGTGGTTCACATAAAGGGAGCTAGATGTGAAATCAGAAAAACAGGGTTAAAATCCATCACTGGACAGACACATAATATTATGAGAGTGAATTCTTCAGCCTCTCCCAAGCTGGCTTCTTTATCTTAGGAAGAAGACTAATGTTGGTCTCATGCAGACATTGCAAAGACTCAGTGAAGTCATAAACCAAGTGAGTAGACTTCTCAGGTCTGTTCATAACAAGCATCCCCAGGACCCATTGGAAAGGTGTGTTGAAAACTTTTAGGCAAAAGGTTAACATGTGTTCAACAGCAGCAGAATCCCCATTCTTTTGCCATCACGGAGCTTGTTGTGCTCTCCCCATAAAGTCAATGTCCTGTGAGGAACATGCTATTCTTGCCCATCCTGTGTGACAAACCCCAACCATATCTGGATCAAAAGGCACCATCCCCATCATTTGTCAGAATGCTGAATTTATGCATCTCCTAGACACTATGACAAAGACTCAAAGATGCTGGAGTCCTGAGGAAGTATGTATTTAGGTGTATAGGTAAGAAAATCTATAAAAGAAGCAAGAATAAAGAGAGATGCTGGAGCCCTGAGGAAGCTTATGTATTTAGGTATGTAGGGTTTTAAAAAGCTATAAAAGAAGCAGGAAGAAAGCAAGGGAGCATAAACTCAGAGCTAATAGATCAGTACAGGTTAGAGGCAGTAGAGTTCCCTGTGAGGTTTGGTTGTTGAACAAGATTTAAACTCCCCCTCTTCTCTCCACAGTTTTATCTCTACCTCTCACCTCCAGCTTTCCCTTTCCCATTCAGTAATGAGACTACATTTTAGCTGGGATCATCCCCTCAGATAAAGAGTGCATTTCCTAGCATCTGCTGTAGCCAGGTCATGCACGCAGTGACAGAAAATGTGAGTGGTAGGTGCTGTCACAGCTTGTGAAGGAAGCAGAATTGTCCTTGACTTCCTCTTGGCCTCTCTGCCCACTAGAATGTGACCTCCATTGGTACCTGTGCCATAGCTCTACATGTACGAATGAGCAGAGCCATGCAGTGAAGGATCTCCACTCTCTCTCTTTTTTTTTTTTAATTATTTATTCACAAGCAGAGGGACAGAAACAGACAGACAGACAGAGGATGGGTGCACCAGGGCCTCTAACCACTGCAATCAAACTTCAGATGCATGAGCCACTCTGTGCATCTGGCTTTACGTGGGTGTTGAGGAATCAAACTTGAGTCCTTAGGTTTTGCAGGCAAGCACCTTAACTGCTGAGCCATCTCTCAGCCCAGGATCTCTAATCTCTTGGATGGGAGTGAACATCCATCCCAGACTGCCTACCTATCTCTACACCTTTGTATAAAAGAGGGATGTAAGTATTTTGAGTCATTAAATGCTCTTTTTTATAATGGCTTAATATGTACAGTGGTAAAAGGGGAGCTTCATTATAACTGATCTTTCAATAGTAGAATTTAAACAACAAGTGAAGAGTAAAAGAAAAAAGGAGACTCCAGGCTATGAGGTCTCTGTACTTTCTCCTCTTTTCTTCTCTTAACATAATAAAATCTCTCTAAGTCTTATTTAAAAAAAAACAAAATACAGAAGGAGAAAGAAAATGAGAATTCCCCTCTAAAGAAAAACAATGAGAAGAGCATGTGAATTTATTATATACTATACCTGAGTAGAAATGGCTGAGGAAAAGACAAGTTTGAAGTTACGTTTGAGCCAGATTTGAGGAGTATTGAGTAAAAGCTAAGTAAAGTGAAATTATTTAAATAGGACATTGGACCAATGTTTTGCCATGTCTGAGGGGCATATAGGCTGCTGGCAGAGATACACCAGCCAGGAGGGTTGAGGGAAGGTGAACCTCAGTTGTGATGAAAAGAGAAATGGGCTGGGAGGAGATATTTGCTAGCCTTGGTTACTATTGTGATATGAAAGGGTGAGGTTTTGAGGTTGATTGATAGAAGAGCAGTATTACAAAGGAGGTCCCTCTTATGTATACATACAGAGACTTTCAGTTTTGTACATTCATGGTGCATTCATGAGGAAAATCCATTCAGCCGAAATGCAAAATTAAAGCTCCAGGAATCGGTTCAGGTTAGAGATATATAATTAGAAGCCTATGAAAGAAAGATTAAAGCCATAGGGAAGGGATGGCAGAGAAGTGGCTGGAAAACAAGGCAGCTAAAAACCAGGGGGAGATTTTTGACAAACAGGAACTAGCTGACTATGGAGCAGGTAAGAGGGAAAGTAACTATAGGAAGAGATTAAACATGGCTCCAAGGTTCATGTTCTCTGTATCTGCATAGCCTCAAATCCAGTTTCTTAAAATCTTTTTCCCTTTGAAATCTGTTCAATTTCTCTCTGCTGCCAAGACACTCATCACATCCTGCCTTGATTTACACAAACTCCTTCTCACTGGCCTCTCTCTCATCAATTTCCCACTCTAGTCATTGCCAAATGTTACTGCCAAGTCCATTTTCCTTTCCTGCTGTTCAGATGCTGTTTCTCCCACTACCTTGGCCTCCAGTCACCTTCTTGCCTCCCCAGCACTCTGCACCTGCTTACCACTTTCTCCTACCATTACTACAACCCCCATCCTTATCTCACCCTGCCCCTGCCTCTGGCCATCTCATCTTCTCTGACACCTTTAACCATTTCAGCCTCTGAGAACTTGAAGCCAGTACCCTGAATGCTCCCCCTCCCCCTACCAGACTTTCTGACTCATTCACATTGACACAGCTATTCCTGCTGCAACAAAACCCAGTGCATGCACTCCTTAGGAAGCTTACTAGCTCTGATAGCAGTGTGTTGCATGCTGTTATCCCCCAGAGCACACAAAAAAGTATAGTTTATACTGTGTCTTTCCTGTCCCTATTTACCTCTAGGGCCTTATATTGTTTGTTCTGGAAAGACATCATTTCATTACTGTCAGGTGATTTTTTTGATCCTTGTAAAGTATGTGGTATTACCTTGGAGCACTGCATAAATAATACAAATACAATGGCTTTCTGACAAGAGGGCTTAAACCCAACCAGCTTGTCTGAAACATCCTTGGGTTTTGTCTTGGTAATACATGGAAGAAAACCACAATTGTTAAGAACGGGAGATTAATGCACAGGAGGGAAGCAGTGATGCTTCTTCTGTACTCAACAAATTATGTTTATGGAAAAAATGCATGTTTGAATGAATAACAAATCCAGAGAGCATTATGGGTCACTCAATATAAATTCTGCTTCATATGCACTCTTCAGGAACACATCTGACAGTCATTGTAGAAAACAACAGTTTGCATCATCACTTATAAACCTTGCTCCTGCCAGGTTCACTAAACAAACCTGTATGTACATATTTCACTTTGGGTGAAAATACACATTATCAAATAAGGATTAATTCCACATAAGGTCTATATTTAGAAATACATATGCATATACAAGCTTCTGTTTGCATATAAAAATATTGAGACAGGGCTCATTCAGACAGCCCCAGACTGACCTGGAACTCATTCTGTAGCCCAGGTTAGCCTTGAATTCATAGTAATCCTCTTACCTAAGCCCCCTGAGTGCTGGGATTCTAGGTATGAAGCACAACACCCAGCTTTCATAGCTAGATACAAAAACTAATATGCTAGCATATATGCCTCTAAAAGCATGGTATCAATAATTGGTGAATTCTGATTTTTTTCATAATAAAAAACCTTGTATATATCATTTATTTATATAAACTTGATATGATCACAAAATGTAGAATTTGAATATCAAAGAAATGTTTAATCCTTTTGGCATTTTATCATGTTTTTCTTTTAAATAATGAAAAATGTTGATATTTAGCATCTGACTTTTCAACAAGAACCAGAAACTGTTTTCTATCATAAACACAACTTGATCACAGATAATAAAATCATGCAAACTTCAAAGCCTGAATAACCATGTAAATGGGTTCTACGCTCTTCTGAAACAGATGGCAGATCACAACAATGATGGGTTATAAATCCCAAAAACATGGTTTTTCAGAATAGAGCAAAAATGACTGAAGAAGCAGACTTAAAATACAAAGTGGAATCAAAATAGAAAAATTCCATCAATTTTTAAAACATATAGACACACAGATTATATGAGAACCACTCTTGAAAGAAAATCACTTGGAATTGAAAGCTTTATGTTGGTGTTAACAGAAGGAAACAGGGATGTATTACAGCGTGACTAACACTATGTGCTTCATTCCATGTCTTGTCCATGACTATAGAAAATTGCTGCCAATGTCTACCCAGGTGCTGGCCTTGTGAATTCTTAATCTCCTTGTCTCTATCTTGGCTGTGTAACATGAGAGTGAGTTAGGAATCATTATGGAAGAAAAATGAGCTCTCATTAAGGGTTTGAATTCCCAATAGCATGTAAAAGAACCTAAGTTAGATAAAAGCATAGACTGCCCTATTTGAATGAGACTCAACAGTCATGGTTTGTCAAAAGGCCAATGATAATGAATTCCAGCAAGGCATAATCATTATAGTGTAGCAAAGGACCCTAGAGATTGACTTCTTGATGTGTAGTCTTGAGCCAGCCAGCTACATTATTGTAGCACACACACATTCATTGTATGAGGTAATCTATGTTCTCCTGCCTCTGGCTTACCTTCCATCATTCTTTTCACTTCCATGTTCCAGCTCTGCTAGCCTTCTCTGAGGAGGTATGATGTTCCTTTCTTAGACCTTCTCACCTGATCTTCCCTAGACTCTCAGGCTTAAGTCCACTTTACATGTGATCTTTCCTACTACAGCTTCACGGACATTTGAAGGTTTCCTTCAATGTATTTACTAACTTGTACTCTATACTACAAGGTATTGACTACTGGCTACAGTTAATATAACATGCACGGAATGGCATAGGTAAATAAATACCCAAAGTCCAAGAAAAGATGGACCCTATTATTAGGAGAGTTCTATACATGCCTTATCCCATGGTTCAGCAAACTACCTAGCCATAGGAATAACTAAGTCAATATTTGTTGAATTTATGAAGGATTCTCTTGGGTAAGAGTACTGTTTTGAACACCATAAAGCCCTGTTGGTGCACAGAGGAGCCCAGGATCTGAATGCCTAAAGAATAGAGCCCTTTTGCATAGCAAGCCCTGGGACTGGGTGTCTAATGAGACAACTCTTCCAGGGACTGGGTATGTAAGGGAAGAACTCTTCCAGGGACTGGGTGAGTATGGGGAGAGCTTGTCCAGAGACTGGCTGTGTAAGGACAGAGCTCTTCCAGGAAATGTGTGCATAAGGGGAGAGCTCCTCCAAGGACTGGATGTGTAAGGGGGGAGCTCTTCCAGGGAGTGGGTGTGTAAGGAGAGAGCTCCTCCAAGGACTGGGTGTGTAAGGGGAGAGCTCTTCCAATGACTGAGTGTGTAATGAGAGAGCTTTTCCAGGGACTGGGTGTGTAAAGGAAGAGCTCTTCCAGGGACTGGGTGAGTATGGGAATAACTTGTCCAGGTGAGTGCGTAAGGAGAGAGCTCCTCTAGGAGCTCGGTAAGGAAAGGGATCCTCCAGGGATTGGGTGTACAAAGACAGCACTCCTCCAGGGACCAGGTATGTAAGGGGAGAGTGCTTCCAGGGACTGGGTGTGTAAGGAGAGAGATCTTCCAAGGACTAGGTGTACAAAGGGAGAGCTTTTCCAGGTACTAGGTGTGTAAGGGGAGAGCTCTTTCTGGAACAGCATTGTTTGACTTATGTCCTGCATCCAGATGACAACCCTATGGTTTCCTTGAAGTATATGGGAGATCAAGAAAGGTGGTCAGGAAAGCGTCTGTCCCAGCCTTTAAGAGAAGATAGGAACCAGGCAATGCCTCTGGCCCAGCCTACCTGGAGAGGAAGGTGGATTTCCATTAACATTTAGCAGTGTGCAATGGACACCTCATCAACCACAGCACAGAGAAGTCTCCCAACACAGACTGCTTCCAAAAGGCAAATGGCAGCTGATCTTCACAAGCCCTGGAGACTTCATAGAGGTCCAGATATTATCATTTATTATCAAAGGTCAATAACTATTTTAATCCAATATAATGAACTTCACACCTCTTACAAGGAGCCTTTGGAATAGAATGGTTTCAAGGCAGGCCATCAAAGTGGGCCTAGAGGAGATTATCTAAGTAACTTTAGATGTAAGGGAAAGCACGAATATTTCCAATGTGTATTGCTCACTGTGTGTTAAACATGGAAGATTCATTCACTGACTGAGCCCTGTGTCCTCAGAGACAAACTTTCCAGGACAGTCCTGCTCATAAGTACATACAGCACACTCCTTACAAATATGCATGGCTTTATTTTTGTTGCACAGACACCAATGAAATTGGGAAACAAAGGTATCATATTGGTGGCTTTGAGACATCCCAGGGAGGATCTTTAAGCCAGTTGACCATGAGAACTTAATTTGAGGCACAGATAGTTTTAGAATAACTATTATACCACATAATCTGTAAACCTCAGTGGCTTAAAATGACAAGGTGTAATGTATGCCGCATAATTAAAATCGGTTGACTAGAGAGCCTGTGCCCATGGCCCTCATGCAAAGCCAAGTCAGGGAAGCTGCTCTGCTTCTGCTCTGTTAGAGGAAAATGAGCTCTTAATGTCTTCCCAAGCAAATATCCCAGCTTCAGAATGACTCAAAACTTTGAAATTTGGGCTGACAACTTATTGGCCAAGCACATGACCCCACCCAACAAAGTGGGCTAAAGAAATACTTTCCTACCATGTGTGCCTGGAAAGTAGGCCATCATAAACAGCCAGTGAGCAGCACCTAGAACAACTAACACTGTTCACTGAGTGCTAATGGTCACTGAAGTATAGTCAAGATGTACTGCTATTTGTGGCTTTAAAACAAGGACTGGTCACTACTATTCAAGGACTTTCAGCATCTACACTGATTTTTGTTTAAACATGTATCTGAAGTAGGTGTTACAAAAAATTCTTTTGAAAAATTTCATAGAAATTATTTCTTTTCACTTATCTTCTGCAGTGGAATTCACACATCAGGTAACAAAACCATTTTCCAGTTAGTTGATCCTTGCATTTCTCAAATACAAATGCTATGTAATAGAAAAAAAGGATAATTTCATAACACAACCTATTTCTACCTAGTAGAGGGAGGTATACCATAATTGCCCATTTAAAATGTCTTCAGCATAAGTGTGCAAAATTAATGGTATCATGAGATATATCCTGAAATAATAGCAATAAAGTTGGAACAGCATTCATCTAAATAGAAGATATTCAATATATAACTGTACTATTATCAAAAATAATGTTTGGGGAAACCTGTTGAATCAAATCAACCAAGTTACTTAATGGCTTGGTATCCTGTTAGTAGGTCACACTATATCATCTGGTGACAGACAGAGTCAGTGATGATGTTCTGAGATCTCACCAGTACATGCAAAGTACTTGTCAGTGCTCATTCGAGAGTCCCTCATTCTTGTTTCTGTAAGAAATACACATGATTGAATTCATGCCATTTCCTCAGCCACTTCCAAGGATCTCTCCAGTCCTCTGTACATATCTCCTTTATACCACCATAACTAAGTTACCTAATATATGTGCATGCTGTGAGAGACACTTGGCACAAAGAAGTCACTAAGTCTTGCTTGTCATTATTTCATGTTTTACAAGTGATGCTTACATGTCACATGCCATGCAGAGATTCTGAAGTGTGATTTGCTTTAACAGTTCAATCCACTGCTCTCTGAGGGGAGAAAGTTTACTGTCCAATGCATCTTCATATTACATTTGTTTTTACTTAA
The DNA here is from genome assembly GCA_036346955.1 of Dipus sagitta. Lineage (NCBI taxonomy): Eukaryota > Metazoa > Chordata > Mammalia > Rodentia > Dipodidae > Dipus > Dipus sagitta. The sequence goes on from CM070788.1 coordinate 29,850,895, forward strand.
TATGGAAAAGGCAAAAGACCTTAAATGATTAAAAATATTTGTGCACACTTTTAGATAAATGTCCCTAAGCTATAACCTGAAATGATAAATATTGAGAGCATTAAATTTAACAACTTTACCACAAAGTGCCCTACCCCCACATTACATCACCCCCAGACTGCAACAGACTCATCTCAGTGTCCTTGTACATCAGAATATATTTTACTTTTATAAAAATGGATCTTATATGCTCTAATAGTCTTTGGTTTCTCATGTGTCATCCATACATCATTCATTCCATTCACTTAGGGCATCATCTTCACGTCCCGGTATTTCTGTTGGTGACTGGTCAAGAGAGGTTGAATCTTTGTATCTTACAGAACTCATCTCAGAATGTATTTCCGTTGTAGAGGCTTTCGCCCCCCAGAAAGATTTCACTGCCGCCCTGGTAGAAAAAACAAAAGTGAAAACAAAGACAATACTATGAAATGAAAACAAAAGAAAATGAGGTTTATGGTTATATTCCAATACAAGGAAGTGCCTTTTATTCACGGTTTAACTTAGCTTATCACACACCAACTGCACTGTGATAGACAAGCCCTCAGATTTGGAAGGTATAATATTCACACAGACATACATATCAGGTATATAAGTTGGGAGGTAGCAATACCAAGTCTTAAAGCTGTGATAACTACCTAACATTAGACAACACAGCCATTCATTCAAATGTTTTCCTCTCCTCCTTCTCTCGCCAAAAGAAAAAAAAAAAAGGTCTTGTAAAATTGTAAAACTGGGAAGGAAGTTATATTTATAAGGTATTTTTAAAAGAATTTTCGTAAGAGATAGGGTAGCCTGAAAGAGGATAGTCAAAGGAGGAAGGTAGGGAGTTGTGAGTCTCAGGACACATGTAGGAGACATCACAGGTAAGGTTCTGTACTATAGGATGAGGATGGGAGGATAAGGAGGGTAACAGTGCATCCCAGCCCCTCACCTACCAATTGATAATGATGAAGATCAATACGAAGATCACAAATATACAGATTATGACCCCTACAGTCAACACAAACACCAGGACAGCATCGGTGTCTGGTCGGCCCGATCTTTTCATCTGTAATTCTAAACATACAAAAACACTCAATTATTTCTACTAGAAGTAAAAAGGAAACGGATGTGTAGTGGAAACTGTGTGTTTGGAGTGCAATTCTAGAAAAATATAAACAGAATGAGTAGAAAGAAAATTATTAATGAACTTGCTCTGTATTTGAAATATTCTTGTCAACACAAAGTAACATTGAAAGAACTTGACCATGAACACCTACATTACCACCACATAAGACACAGTCCTAGTAATGTTCCACCATCCCTCTACCTATCCATTCTTCTATATGTCTATCATCTTACATTTTCATGTATTTCAACATAGTGCGCAGGTGTCTTCACATCTCCCATAAAATTCTTCAGCAGCCATATAACTATATATAACTAGTGAACTTTTTTGGAGATAAAATTTACATATAATGAACTGTAGAAAGATCTTAAATGTACATTTACTTACTTTTGGCAAATGAAGCACACATATGTAAGCAAATGTAGATTATTACTATGCCCCAGGAAGTAACTTTCCAGTTAATCCTCCAGATGCAGTGACTTCATTTTATTTTCCAGCACAGACTAGTTCTGCCTGTCCAGAACTTCGTGTGAATGCATACATACTATGCACTCTTGAATAAGGCATGATGCTTTAAAGATTCACTCATACTGTTACACACAACTATATTTTTCTGCGTTTGTTTATTATATGGGGAGATTTAAGTTTTGTTTCTGCACTGCTGACACTTGCACCAAGGGCTCTACTACTAAGCTGTGCTCCCCAGCCCCAACCGTAGCTTTTATTTTTTCTGGTTTTGAGTAGTGCATAGATTATTTACTTCCCAGGTAGTGGATATTTAAGCTATCCTCATTGTGGACTATGATAAAGCCTGTTAACATTGCTGTGTGAGTGTGTGTACATGTATTTTTACTTTTCTGAGATAAACAAGAGTAACACTGCAGGGTAAGAGGGCAGGGGTATGATCAGTTAAACAAATGGAGAGGTCTTTTTCAAACCAACTATTCTGCCTATATGTCTTGTGAATTTCTTTCAGGTTTTGGATTGCCTATTCATTTTCCAAGTGTCTTGTTTTAGTAAGCTGAAGTTTTTAATTTTGATGAAGACAATTTATTCAATGTTTCCTTTTATGGTATGTATTCCTTTTATGTGTTGTAAGTCATGTCTGAGAAGCCTCTGCCTACAACTGAGCCATGCAGGCTTTCTCCTGTGTTTCCTTTTCAAAGGTTCATGGCTCGACCTTTACACTGGGAGTTGTGAGCATCTCTAACTTCTGTAGACTGAGGTCATGGCTTTTCATGCATATACCACACAGCACTCTTTTTTTTTAATTTTTTTGTTCAGTTTTTTATTTATTTATTTGAGAGTGACAGAGAGAGGAAGAGGCAGATAGAGAGAAAGAGAGAGAATGGGCGCACCAGGGCCTCCAGCCACTGCAAACGAACTCCAGACGCGTGCGCCCACTTGTGCATCTGGCTAACGTGGGTCCTGGGGAGTCGAGCCTCGAACCAGGGTCCTTAGGCTTCACAGGCAAGTGCTTAACCGCTAAGCCATCTCTCCAGCCCCACACAGCACTCTTAAATCAGAATTCTCTTTCTGCAGCTATGATTCTAGAGACATGATGGCCTACTATATGTGTGACAGCACAGCCACACTGTGAACTGGCAATACATGTGCTATGGGAATACATGTGCTATCATAATGCATGAGACATGATAACACATGTAATATAACATGTATAATATGGTAATACATGTGATATTATAACTGTGGCATGATACATGTGATATGATTAACACATGTGATATGGTAATACATGTGATATGATAATATGTGTGATATGGTAATAAGTGTTATATAATAGTATATGTGATGTGATATGATAATATGTGTGCTGTGGCAATACATGTGATATAACATGTGTGGTGGTATGTGTGATATGATAATACATGTGATATGATAATACATGTGATGTGGTAAGGTGTGTGATAACAGTTGTGATATGGTAATATATGTGATATAATTCATGTGACATGATAAAATGTGAAATAATACATGTGGTATTATATGGCAACACATGTGATGTGATAACACATGTGATATGTAAATATGTGTAATATGGTAATACAAATGATATGGTAGTAGGTATGATATAGTAATGCATGTGATATAATATGTGTATATGGTAATAGGTATGATATAGTAATACATGTGATGATAATATGCGTGATATGGTAATATGCATAATATAATAGGTGTTATATAATAATACATGTGATATGGTAATACATATGATATGATAATACATGTGATATGAATGATAATACATGTGATGTGGTAATAAATGTGATATGATTGATAACGCATGTGATGTGGTAATACACGTGACATGGTAACATCTGTACTATGGTAATATGTGTGCAATGATAGCAACAGCACTGCCACATATGAACTATAAGAAAACAGCTTACATCAGTGTTACAGATGTCTAGAATCATATAACATCCCTGTGGCTTTTCTGCTAACCAAATTCTAGAATCATAAAAGCCTTTATACAGAAAAAGACTATAGAGACCATCTAATTCAAACACTGAATTACACAGGTAAGTACAGCAAGAGATGGGGAGGTTTAATGATCTGTGCAAGCTATGTTTTGGCTATTTTAATGTTTCAATTTTGCTAAGTTTCATTCTATCAGAAGTAGCCTCCTATATGGGCACTCTCAGATGCTCATTTTTCTGGATATTTTCTCCTATCCTCTTAATCCCATAGATAGAGATAACTATCTTTCTTAATAATTCTAGAATTTAAATGCAATTTAGTTATTTCACTAAATGGCTGAAAGTAAAATTGAGAAATTATATCCCAATATTTTCAGGTTTTGGTTTTTATTTTGGTGTGTGTGCATATGTGTCCTTGAGCCACAGCACTAGTGTGGAGGTCAGAGGACAACTGTGGGGAGCTGGTTCCAGCCTTCCACCTCTACGAAGAAGGATCTCTCCCTTGTTAGAGTTGTTTTTCACTGCTATGAGCAGCCCACCAGACCAGCTGGTATGCAAGATGCCCAGAAGTCCTCCCGTATGTACCTCCCATCTCACAGTTGGCAACCTGGGATTACAGAAGCCTGCCACTACTTCTGACTTTTACATGTAGTCTGGTGATCCATACGTATATCAATTTCCTAGAGCTACCATAGCAAAGTACCACAAAAACTACGTGACTCACAATGGCAGATGGTTTCTTCTGAAGGCTGTAAGAAAACAATGTGTTGGTAGGGCCTTTGAGTCCTTCCCTGATGCCTCTTCAGGTCTTGTAGCCCTAGTCTGGAACTTAACACCAGCCTCAAATCCATCTCTTTTCCTTGCCTCCATCCTCCCTGTCTGTATGCCTTCACATGACATTCTTTTCCGTCCCCTGCTCCCCCTTCTCTCTTTGCCTCCTTCTTCTCTTCCCCCTCCCTGTTCCTCTCTTCACCGTCCCTTTCCTGCTCCTTTCTGTCCAAATTTCCTTCTTCTAATGAGGACATAAGTCATAATCCCATCTTAACTACTATATCTACAATAACCTCATTTTCAGATATGACACATCTTAAATTGCAAAGTTGGGACTTGACAGTATCTTTTTGAGGGGCACACAATTCAAATCCAAACAATGTCTAGTTACAAAAGATACTTTGTATGAGTGAAACTATTATAGAGAAATGGATAGATGGGAATTATTCATTAACTATACTATATTTGTCCCTAAAATACTTCAATTACTTATTTATTTCATGTTAATATCATACTGTGTGGACATTTCTTACCAAAACATTTGTTTGATGTCTCAACAAGCTCAAAAGGCTATTGTACTGGTATACCATTTGTCATTATTGAAAGTCGTTTTATTTACACCATTTTTATGTATGTATATAATGTATTTTTATCCCAATCCCCTTCCATCACTCTCTTTTGACTCCTTCTCCTTTCACTCCCTTCTCCTGTCAATTGGTTTTTGTTGTTGTTGTTGTTTGTTTGTTTGTTTGTTTGTTCATAGAGAGAGCAAGCAAGAGTGAGAGCAAGAGAGAGAGAGAACTGAAGCACCAGGGCTTCAGCCACTACAATTAAACTCCATACACTTGTGCCATGTAGTGTACATGTGTGACCTTTTGCTTGCATCACCTTTTGCATCTGGCTTATGTGAGATCTGGAGAGATCAAACATGGGTCCTTAGGCTTTTTAGGCAAACACCTTAATGGCTAAGCCATCTCTCTAGCCCCAACTGTTATTTTTAAAAGAAACTAACAGATACCGAATTTGGTGGTTTGATTCTGGTGTCTTCTATAAACTTAGGTGTTCTGAATGCTAGGTTCCCAGCTGATGGAGATTTGGGAATTAATGCTTCCTGGAAGCAGTGTATTATTGGGGACAGGCTTATGGGTACTGCAGCAAGTTTCCCCTTGCCAGTGTTTGGCACACTCTCCTGTTCCTGTTATCCACTTTATGTTGACTAGGAGGTGATGTCCACCCTCTGCTCATGCCATCATTTCCCCCTGCCATCATGGAGCTTCCCCTCAGGTCTGTAAGCCAAAATAAACCCTTTTTTCCATAAGCTGCTCTTGGTCAGGTGATTTCTGCCAACAATGCAAACTTGACTGCAACACTGAAACATTCTCAGGACACTCTATTGTTTAAGTATACATGTACTGAAAGTGGAAGGGCCACCCATCATCCCTGAGTTATTACAAGGGAGAAAGTTGACTTTGTCTCAATAAAAGACAGGCACTTTGGTGTCTGTGTTCCAGCCCTTAGCTTGCACACTAATTAATGGAGGAACTAACTATTGAATAGTCCATTCCAGAGACCAGACTGTAAGGACAAAGTCCCCAGATAGCATCTGAACCATCACAAACCAGGGAAGCCTGAAGCTGTTTTAGTCCTCTTATGTCTTTATTAGTGTGTTACTGAAATTACTTTTCTGGTGGCATCTCAACAGCCCGGAAAAAAATGCTTTCACCATGAAGACTGTGTTAAGTTGCCAACCAGAAAGCACATCAAAGAAAGTTTAATAGTAAGAATTTACTTTTAAAAACCACCCCAAACCCTTTATGTCTTGTTTTCATCTTAGTAAAGGGAATTGCATTGTGATGTAATTCACACTACAGCAGAAGCTCTTTACTCAAGATTCAAAAATAGTTTTAAGAAATCCATTGGCTTCTTTAACATTACATAGTACTTTTGACCAGTCTGTATAGATGCATATTTTTTTTCAGAGTGAAAGTTTCACAGCCTTGACTACCTTCTTAAAAGAACATGACCACTTACCCCACACTTCTAACAAAAAAAAAATGGCAAAATTAAAGATAGTCAAGAAAAATGACCTAGATCTGGAAGACATCATAGATTAAATTGGATGGATGTGGACACACACTGATCTCACAAGGGAAACATGAGGTATAATATATAGAGTTATATTCATGGCAAGGTTTGCCTCTTATTGCACATACCAAGAGCTTTAATACTATATATCAGAAATATTTTTAATGAATAATTTTAAAGGAGAAATGCTTTGATTTCATGTCTCTTGATTGGATTTATTTTTCTCTACCAAGATTTTTGTAAGTATTCCATTTATCCTTCTTCATTTTCATGATGGAAGTAATATCAAGAGTATATTTCAAGTTGAAGGACTGGGTTTTAAAGGTCCAACTTGACCTGGAAACTTATTAGAAATGCATATTCATGTGCTGACTCCACCCAGACCTATTGAATCAGAAACTCTGAGTACAGCCGGATGGAGGTCTGTGTTGTTCAAGACATTCAGGTGATTTTGATGCTATTTAAAATTTGAACTATAAGCAAACCAAAACATTGTTAACACTTACCATTTGTTGTGTAGACTGTGAATTTAATAGATGCTACTGTTTCACCATTATCCAGGGTCTCACACTCAAAAGCCATGGGATGAATATCTCTTTGTACTTCCAGGATTGCTGAATCATTTGCAAGTACAACAGGTTGCTATTTTTAAAAAATATTTAAAAAGTATAATCAATGATTATAGATGGAGGTAGAAAAGAGAGAAATGGAGACTTGGTGAATCATTTGTAAGTGCAATGGGTTGCTAGCAAAAAGAAACAATTCATTTTCTTTAACAAAAGAAGAGTTGTTGATTCTCTTAGCCTAGTATACAATTAATGATACACATGGATTTTAGAGTCAGACAATTCAGACATCAAACCTCAACCCTATTACTCCTGCCTGCATGACCATGGATATTATACCTCAATTACCTATTTGTAAAAAGTATTGTATAGGGTTGTTGTTATATATATTTTAAAAGGACTCTAGCATTCAATGTATGTCTGATACTTTAAAAAATCTATAACAAATGTTAGATACTGTTATATAGTGTATAAATGTGTGTATATGTGTGTATACACACACACATATATACATACACACACACACACACACATATATATATATATACATACATATATATATATATATATATATATATATATATATATACACACACACACACACACAAACTGTTATAGTGGTATAATGTTATTATACCATTTCCATATAAACCAATGAAAACCTTGCTTTCAAAACAGAATATTTTATATCAAATGAATGATTTAAGTTCTGATTATAGCTGACTCTAAGACATATATAAAGTTTCAGTCTCACTAAATAAGGAAAAATTTAGAATTTCAGTAATAATAATGTTATGTGATTTTTTTAAGTTCATTTTTTCAAACTGCTTTTCTTTTAAAATATTTTTTGAGGCAAGCCCAACAGACTGGCCTTACTGTTTAATGCATGAGAGTGAGAGAGAGAGAGAATGAATTTGTATGCCAGGGCCTCCAGCCACTGTAATCATACTCCAGACATGTGTGTCACCTGGTGTGCATGTGTGACCTTGCACACTTGTGTCACCTTGTACATCTGGCTGATGTGGGACCTGGAGAGTTGAACACAAATCCTTAGGCTTTGCAGGCAAGCACCTTAACTGCTAAGCCATCTCTCCAGCCCCTCAAATTGCATTTACAGAGAGTTAGCCTCATTGGAACTGGGAAGCAAATATTTTGACTGACTAGCAAAGCACCAGATCATGTGCTTCTTTACTTACTTGGTCTGGTTTTAGAAGTTTCCACATATACTTAAAGCGATTTTCAGGAGATACATGAACACAAGCCAGCCTAACACTTTCAAGACTTTCTGAAATTGGCTGACCCCCTGAAATAAAGGAAAATTACATACATATATACCAATGGCAGAAAATTGCTTTACATACCATACAACTTTCACAAAGCCACCCTTAGTTTTAGAAGTCAATTATATGCTGGAAATACAAAATGTTCTCACTGGGAGTTGGAGTGTAGTGAAAGAAAGGAAGATGTGTGCAAAGATGAAATCACCACAGAAGCAAGTAGGGACATCCTATGGCTCTACACCTCTTGTGCAGAATCAATTATGAAGAAGAGGCAAGGGTGTTTGACTTAGTGATCTGTTACTCTGAACTTTGAGATCTGCCAGTGGCTTCTAATTTACTGGTTAGGTAACCTCATTAGAGAAGCTAAGACGTCAGAATAGCGAAATTTATACAGAACAGCTCTCAAAGTTCCCAATTTAAGACTTGCTGATCTACCAATAAAATGCCATCACTAAAACATGCCTAGTGCTTCACTACAGGACAGGCTCAAGCACAGATTCTCTAACACGGTGAAGTTCCGGTGTGGAACAGAGAATATGCTTGCCTATCCTTTAAAAAGTCACTAAAAAACATAAAGCAAAAGTAGAAATTAACTAGGCCCACACAGTGTCTACAGAAGAGGGCTTTAAATTCATATTATTTCTTTTCACTTTATCAGTTGATTGCCCTCTTGTAGTCACTAGTGATCTGAGCTTCAGGGCATCTCCCCGGGGTAACCACTTTCCCCCAATTACCCCTCAATATGGATTCAACTCACAGCCGCAATCTACAGGTCCATGACATTCCTCAACCCGAACAACACACTTTGATTCACCTCCTGGGCATCCATTTGTTAATATGACTTCTCTAATACCAACACCTATGGTTTAAAGGGGGGAGAGCAAATGTTCAGAAAAAAATTGCAGAGGTTCTTAACTTTACCATCCAGATTTGTCCATCCTTTTCTGTTGCTGTCCATTCCTTCCCTTCTTTCCTTCACTTTCCTTTCTCTTGACTTTCCCTTCCTTTCCTTATTTCTATCTTTCATTCCCACTTCCCCTTCCCTTCCCTTTTCTTTTGACTTTCCTCATTTCAGAAATTAAATTGCTAAATTCAAATTGATTAGGATTTAGACTTTTCATGGGACCTTCATTCTAGTCATTTCTTAACATAGTATTTTCTCAAGTGAGTTACCTAAGACATGAGTTCCTGTGATTGTTACCATCACAGAAAGGATTGTATGGTCCAATGTGAATTTGAAAATGGTACATTAAGTGGACTTCCTCAAGTATAGAAGTGTTTGAAAGCTTTCAATATGTTAGTAAATTGATATGTTATCATGTATAAATTTTCATTGATCTAAGATACAAAATTTTACATTTCCACATCTTTGAAATCAGAATTAACTTAGTTGTGGCAAGTCATAAATTGGTAGCATTTTTCCTTTTAGAGTACATAAAATGTGCTTCTTATAGCCAATAAAATCATAGTTGATGAAATATTTATTAAGATACTTTTCAGAACTGGGGTTTGAGCTTCTGGGAAAATTCCAAAATTATATTTTACCATAAATGATGTTTTTAATATTTAGGTGGGAAAAGTCTCTACTAAATATAGACAGAATACTCTATTAATGACCTCATCTGTATTTTTGGCAAGATACTGTTTTAGCATTATCAGAGATTTTGCACTCCAACTCCCAGTCTTGTAATTCTTGAAGTTGCATGGAGGAGATGACAAAGTACTGGCCTAGCAACAATGCAGAACCACATCCTGTGCTGGTGTTCTTGGCTAAGGACTCCATCTTGCTTCCATATCTACCAGACCCCCTCCTCTGGCTCTACAGGGTGTAAGCCAGCAACCCATTCTCAAGGGAAGAAAATCTGGAGAATACAGGTGGCTTGCAAACTTAATGGTGGTGACACAGCAGTCTTGTGGACTACACTTTGAGTACTAAGGAAGAGGACCCCTATGAGATCAGGAGCTGGAAAAAGAAAAATGTCTTTTGATTTAAAAAGGATGGCTGAGGGCTGGAGGGATGGCTTAGCGGTTAAGGCATTTGCCTGCAAAGCCAAAGAACCCAGGTTCAATTCCCCAGGACTGACATTAGTCAGATGCAAAAGGGGGCACACATATCAGGAGTTCGTTTGCAGTGGCTAGAGGCCCTGGCATGCCCATTCTCTCCTCTCTCTCTCTCTCCCTCTCTCTCTGTCTCTCCCTCTTTCTCTGCTAAATAAATAAATAAATAAATAAATAAATAAATAAATAAATATTTTAAAAGATGGCTGAGCATGGCTTTACTGTGACTCCATTTGAATTTATGAAAGGAACCTCTTTCGAGGTACAGTCTTATTATGAAATCTTCCAAGTGTGCATATGTGCAAATAAATGGAGGCTCAAGTACATTCTCAGGTGTCCTTCCTTAGGAATGCTATCCATTCTTTTAGAGATAAATTCTGTCACTGGCCCCAAACTCACTAAATAGACTAAATCTGCTGTCTGGCAAGCCCTGGTCTCTGCATCCCAAATTTCAGAATACGGGCTGGAGAGATGGCTTAGCGGTTAAGCACTTGCCTGTGAAGCCTGAGGACCCTGGTTCGGGGCTCGATTCTCCAGGACCCACGTTAGCCAGATGCACAAGGGGCACACACATCTGGAGTTCGTTTGCAGTGGCTGGATGCCCCGGCGTGCCCATTCTCTCTCTCTCTCTCTCTCTCTCTCTGTTGCTCTCAAATAAATAAATAAAATTTTTTTAAAAAAAATTCAGAATACAAGTGTGCACTACCATGTCCAGAATTTTTCACCTGGGTTCTGGGGATTGAACTTGGGTCCCCATTGTTTACAAGACAAGCACTTAACTGTGTTACTTCCCCCTCTCATTTCCACTCAACTCACTACAAAGCTAAGGCCAAAACCAGGTTTAAAACTATATCCAAAAGAATATGCCTGCCAGGAGCTGGGAGGAAGGAACATGTGGAGAACTAGTGGGTGTCTAATGAGTGTGAAGTTTTAGTTTGGGATGCTGATAAAATTCTAGAGATGATCACACAATGTGAATGTGCTCGAGGCCACTGATTTGTATGTTATGGTGGTTAAAGTGGTAGATTTTGTGTTAAGCACATTATACTATACATACACAAAAAGCTATCTAAGTTCAAACAAGTCATATATAATTTTTGACCAAAAATTTGACCTCCAAAAATTCTGACCTAGATCTGCATGGGTTTTCTGTTTTCTTGTCCTCTAGTTTTCATTCCCCTTGATCCTCATATGACTGTCACTGTTTCTAAGGCAGGGTTGTCAAAGCCAAAGTTTCTCTCACTAGCAAGATCAGCTTCACTATAAACTGGTGAGAAATACAAATTCTTAGGCCATGCTACAGGCCTAAGGAACTACAAACTCTGTGTCCAACAATCTGCCTTGACAAGCCTTTTAGGCCCTTAAGGGTAGATGGCTAAGAATCAATGGTTTGTTACAGTACATAAAGCCTGCATCCCAACCCCACATAGGAAACTTTATATTAAAATTCCTATTAATTGATCAGCATAGTTATGTTCACAAAGTCAACATCGCTTTTCTCCCAAGTTATATCATACAAATGGGAGAAATAGAGAATCTGTAATAGACTCTTACAAATAAGCATATTTCGTGATAGGTTTGCCAACACAGTATGTGGGAAGACATCTGTGAGATACATTGGAAAATCTCTCATCGTTGAACAGCTGTGAGGTAGAGAAAATTTTAGTTTAGTGAAGACACTTTTTATATGCCAAAAAATAAGAAGCTGGCTTGAAATAAACTTAGGAATAAGAACTGAAAATATACCTTTGAAGCAGTTAGCTAAGTGTTGTATACAAATTATGGTTATTAGACACAGAATTCAATGTGATGGAAGTATACCACGTATACAAATAAAAAAGCACCATATAAATTTTCCACTAAAATTACAATATGAGTTATTCATCTGCTCTGCGCTACTTACCACATGTGACTGTGCACATTCCAAATTCTACTTCTTTGACTATTGTCTTGTTCGGAACTAAATATAAAGTGTAAAAAACACATTATTTAATCATATGAAAACTTTTCTAAGTGAAGAAAAATCTTACTTGGGGATGAGGGGCACAAACAATTGTCACCTGGGCAACAGATTAAAATATTCTATTTAAACCAGAAAAGCAAAGCCATCCCTCATGTACATACCACTGGTATCTAAACTAAAGGAAACTCAAGCCTTTAACAATGTTTGTTAAGTTAGGAAATAACCTTCTAAGGTTTACCTTTGAAATGTGTATATAAGATTTTTTTAATCAGCTATTGCATGATAAATTAATATTCATCTGAAAGTAAACATACACACACACACATGACCTTTGAATTGTCAGACCATTTTTAAATTTTGTTAAGAAAAACCTGTAGTGTATGGTTTCCATCCAAAAAGAAGTCTTCATACCAAGTGCGCATTATAATTATAGAAGTTACAAGTTGGTTTTACTCACTTTCCAGGTTTAGACGGTAAATTTTGATGTTTCAGAGAATCTATTCCAACACTATTTAGCAGGTTAATCTTGCAACATAGAAATATTTGACAAGGTTAGTAGTCTTGGTTCTAAATGTCATTTCCTTTTTCTTTGTTGTTTTTTGGGGGGGGGAGTTTTCTTGTTTTTTATTTATTTCATTTATGTATTTCTTTATTTAGAGACAGTGTTTCACTATGTGGGGTAGGCTGGCCATAAACTCAGCTACACCTTCCCTTAGTCCCTTGTGAAACACACCTGGAATCCCAACACAACTCTACAATGCTAGGTCATTTCTTTCTTTTTAATCATTCTGAAGTTTGGTATGAAATACTCCAGTTATAATTCATAATCAAGTCTTCCAAACTCAAATTAGGGCTGAAATCTCAATAGAAAAAAATATAAAATTGGCTACTAGAACATAATTGTTTAAAATGGGGCTGGAGAGATGGCTCAGCTGTTAAGAGTGCTTCCTGAGCAAGCATGGGGGCCTGAAGGGACCTGACACCACCTAAGTTCTAATCTCCAGAATCCATGCAAATAGCTGGACACAGTCATACATGCCTGTCCACAGCCCAGGGAGCACAGGGAGCAGACAGCAGGGAATCACCCAGACCCAGACTCATAGCTCTCTGGTGTCTGTAAGAGACTCCAGCACAAAAAAGACCCGGCAAGGGAGCAATAAAGAGTGGGACATTGAACGTTTACATCTGATCATAAAAAGCAAGCAACCCTTGTATCAGGCAAGTGCATGAGAAGCTGTAGGAGCACATACATGTGGATACACCATACATACCACACATATACACTAGGGAAAACAGGCATTGCATCTTGGGGCAACAAATCACAGGAAAAGCACATCAACCTTGAAGTCCAAAGAGCTGCTTCTACCATTACATAGCTTTTTAGCTGTTTAACCAACCAAATTGCCAGTCTTAGTTAACCCTTTGTAAAATTTGGAATGAACTTATCCTACTTGATATTGTAAGAATTAAATAAGATGGTGCATGTGAAAACATTCTAGGTTTAGTACTATAAACATGTTTAAGATGATTATCCAATTCAAACTCATTTTGTAGTTACTAATTTCATATGCTACATTTTCCTGTTTTCATTAATTGTAAAACTTCACTAGTTTCACAAGCATTTTATTCTGTATTTGCAAGCACCAAATTCAGACTCAGATAACAGAGTAAGCATCTGATTATATAAGTATGTCATTATTGACATTGGTAAACAAATGATTTGGACTATTATTATCATTTGTGTATGTGTATGGCATGCATTATATTTTCACGTATAGGTACACTTGTGTTCAGGTGCATGTGTACGTGTAGAGGCTAGAGGTTGACATTGAGTGTTAATCACTCTCCACCTGATTCTCTGAGGCAAGGTCTCTTACGCAACCTGGAGCTCACTGACTGCTAGACTAGCCAATGAGCCCCAAGGATTTCTTGTCTTCTCCTCCCCAACAGTGCAATTACAAGTGCACACCACTATGTCTACCTTTTTTTTAATTTTTATTTTTTTAATTTTATTTTTTAATGTATTTTTATTAACAACTTCCATAATTGTAAACAATATCCCATGGTAATTTGCTCCTTCCCCCCACTTTCCCCTTTGAAACTCCACTCTCCATCATATGCCCTCCCCCTCTCAATCAACTCAGCCTGTCATGCTTGTACTGTAAACATTTTACTGACTGAGCCATCACCTCAGCTCATCATAATCAATTTCAAAGACATTTCAATACCTGAAATGCTTAACATTTTCAACTGGCACATTATGGGATGTGAGCTAAAACATGAATCCTGAGAATAAGTAACACGTATAAGAAAATGAGTTCTGACTACTTTAAAACATAACCATTCTTGAAAATCTTTGATTAGCTCTATTATTCACTATCTCTGCTACAATGGAAATAAGTCAATTTCTCCCAACTTGAGTTTCTTTAGAGAAACAAAGAACATTAAGACAGTTTGTGAAGCCCTGTCAGATCTAGTGTTCTTTCATATACTGGGCCATCTCAGCAACATAAAAGAATGGGACTCTGACAATGGTGGGTTCAGGGAACTTGTATGTATTTGTCAAAATTTCTGATTATAAATCAAGGAGTAAAATGGAAAAACAGGGTCTGAATGTCAAAGAAGTTTGCCTTAAAACTGTAAGCTCCAAAGGTGCTAATTCATTGGTAAAATGTGGTAGTGGTGATGTATCACAGGGCTATTGTTTGATGTTTCATTAGTGACCTATGGGGGGGGGGAACCCTGATTTCATGCTGAACCTGGGGTCCTACAAAGCTAGGAAGTATAGCAAATATGTTTGAAGATAAATATGGATCTAAAATTGACAAGGTGAAAGAATGTGCCACTCTTAAGAGAACAAAACCTCAGAGGAACAAAAATGCTCTAGGTAAAACTAAAAAAACAGTACGGGAACTAGATGGCAAGACCATTGCTGAAGACCACATGCTTGGGCTGCAGGACACTAAGAAATATCAAGCTGAGCCAGGAGTGGTGGCGCATGCCTTTAATCCCAGCACTCGGGTGGAAGAGGTAGGAAGATCACTAAGAGTTCGAGGCCACCCTAAGACTACACAGTGAATTCCAGGTAGCCTAAGCTAGAGTAAAACCCTACCTCAAAAAAAAAAAAAATCAAATTGTAGCTGACCTGGAAGCCTCCTCCCTGTTGACTAACTGTCAGAAAAGTGGGGAGGGCTAAGCTACATGCAGCCTTTAGGGAGAGAGAAGCCACCAGTGGTGTTAAACAGCAGTGGACCAACTGGTGCAATAGTGGTATGTCATTTATGGGGGAAACCAACTGTTCTCTAAGTGGACTGGAGGCCCACTCCACAGGAGTAATACATGCCTGGTACTGAAAACCTAGCCAAAAGCTTATGGCTGGGGAGGTCATGAGCCTTAGGAGAATAACTCCTGCTGATGTCTGGCTAAATGCATATATTATGGTTCACCAAACTGCACTCTATAAACACGTTTTAATGTTTATATCCAATATTAATGCTACTATAATTTTGATTAGAGAAGCTTCTCTTTTCAGATGGTAGTAACCACTGAGGTAATAGAAAACTCATCATAGTGCTGAGAAGTGACAGTGGAGTGTTCAGTACTAAGTGAGGCATCTCTATCACACTCTCTAAGGCTCAGAGTTCACTGCAGAAGAGGTGGCAGAAATAATGTAAGAGCCAAAGGAAGGGTAGGGCTGCTATAATGCAATCTTCCAGATTAAAAAAAATAGCTTTAATATTCATGACCTCACAGTGCCTAACACTATGTACACAAGACCTTCATAATAGCAGGAAAAGATGATAGCACTATAGAAGAAAAGTTAATTGGAAAGAAGAATGGATTCAATGGAGAGTGTATTTGAGAGGGGAGAATTAGGGTGGGGTGGGCATTATCATGGCTTATTTATTATCTACACTTATGGAAGCCATCAATAAAAAGTTTTATTTTTTTTAAAGTACTGTATGGGATGTCTTGACAGAAAGGAAAAATGACCGAAAAGCTCAAAAGTGAGTTCAACAGGAGACAAGAATGTGATGAGAATATTTTCAGTACTGGGGAAAGAATCCAGGGCCTCACACATCCTAGGTGAATATTCAATTACTGAGCCATATCCCTCTTCCTTTTGAGGTAGTGTCTCACTAAGTTACCTGAACTGACCTTCTGTAGCCCAGGCAGGTCTTAAACTTGCAATGATATTGCCTCAGGCTCTAGAGTACCTGAGATTACAGACCTGTGCCATCATGTTCAGCTATAGTTCTATTTTTATAGCATAAAACTATTTTGTACAACTTTTATACTGTGCTGGAGAGATGACTCAGTAGTTAAAGGTGCTTGTTTGTAAAGTCTGACATCCTTGGTAAGATTCCCCAATACCCACATAAAGCCAAATGCACAAAGTAGGGCATGCATCTGGAATTGGTTTGCAGTGGCAGAAGGCCCTGGTGTGCCAATCTCTTTCTCTTCCACCTCCCCATTCTCTCTTTGCCTCTCTCTTTCAAAAAAATATTAAAACATTTTTATACTGTATTATATAATTTATTGGATCCTTTTATAAATATGAATACATCAATATAAAAATGTATAAAGTATTTTAAACAGTGCCAAGTGCAGTGGTACATGCCTCCAACCCCAGCACTTGGAAGGCTGAGTTAGGTGGATCATTGCAAGTTCAAGACCAGCTTGTGCTAGAATGAGACTCTGCCTTGAAAAAAACAAAATAAATTTTAAAGGTATATAAGGAATAGAAAAGGTATATGGGGATACACCTAACACACTATTGTGACTTTTTTCTTGAAACATTTTAACTTATCACTCATAATGATGTTTCATCATTATTCATCAAATTTCTAATTATGAGTTTAAAAGACTAAATAAAGGTTAGAATTGCCTAGATGATGTAGTGGTAAAATAAACCATGGTTATGACATCAGTCTCTCTTTGCTTTTTTCTTTGCATTGTCTTTAAGGAATATATAACACAAGTCTAGAGATACTCTCCTTGTATCTGTCTGGTTTTTACTGAACAAAGTGGAAGTTTGAAAATTGCTTATCTGTTTCTTTCTGATAATGCCTAAAAGAGAACAATGGACAAGGAAAAATATTTCACAAGAACTGAAACAACTATAAGATGAACAAAGACAAATAGCAACACAAACGATAACCCTGATCACATAAGCAAAATCTTAGTGACAGATGACATCTTAGATAAAGATCCTCCATGAATTTCCTCTAAGAACCAATGAGTGGTTATTGCATTTCCATGGGTGAAAAGAACTGAAGAGAATACACAGTACATCTTTCAAGAGAAAGGATTTGATTCGGAAATATTTTGACAAGGCCTGAATCACATATTCTGTTGTTTTCATACTTAACAGTTGAGTATTTAGGTGTATTCAAATTACTTGGTCCAGCTTAGTGTGCACATATACATATGTAGCATGTATGGGGTTTACTTAAGTTCTTACTAAAACTTCTCACAAAATTGTTTTCACTAAGTTTTTATTATCACTAGTTGAAAGCTGACCTGAGTGTGAAAAAGTCCAGAGTCCATTAGATAGAAAATGGTGATGAGTATGTTTACAGGTTCTCACTCTTGCAAGCCATGCCAAGATCCTAGATAGTGGTGACATTCTACAGGGCTAAAAGGTTATACAAATTTTAACAATGATGGATTCTCAATCTCCTCAGGAAAAAGCATCTTGGCTTGTGATTGTATATATAAAGTGCCGGATGAATTCCCTGCAGTCTTTTGGATGTAAAGACAGAGACACTGAGAGAAAAAGTAACTTAATTTCATTTAAATATGAACAAAATACAATGTCGCACCATTACCTAGACTTCACCTAAATAATACTTGGCATTTTACTGCTAGACGAGATGTATACCTTGATGAGGTTAGTACTAAAATGGTTCAAAGCATAGACTGCAGTAAAAGCATGCTCAGTTCTATAATCATCTTTCTTCATCGCATCACTGTCAAGGACCTTTGCAAGCACTGTGTAATGTTATGTTAGGGAGACATGAGAATGCGAAGGCTATCAAGAGAATCTCAACTGAGTCATTTGCCGTGGGCGGGGCATCAACCTTCTTTAGAAAGCTGCCAATCTGCCACTGACCTTTCATCTACCATCATGTGTCACTGATCAATTTAACACATACACCAGTTTGTCAAGATTGATTGCTTAATGACTTGAAACTCAAGGTGACTTTATGTTCCAGTGTCTCATTCTATCTTGGTATCAACAGGTTATTATCTATCAGTACTATTAGCTGGATCCTTTGACAGGTGGTCCCAATCCTTGGAAAGCTATACACTTAAGACACTACCAGGCTGTGCGAGTACTGAGGTTTAGGGGCTCCTGGGCAATATTCTCAGCATACTGGGCTATCTAGATGTGTCTCAGTAAAAGGAATCCCGGCTTCGATTGAGTTCTCATCTCAAGAGAAAGAAAGATGTCAACAAACTGGAACTTAAAAAAAAAAAAGCTGGGGAGATGGCTCAGCAGTTGAAGATGATTGTTTGCAAAGCCTGGCAGCCTGGGTTCGATTCCCCAGCACCCACACAAAGCCATACATCTGGAGTGGCAAGAAACCTTTGTGTGACCATACTCTGTTTACAAATAAATAAAAATATTTTTTAAAAAACCTATAAAGAAAAGGGAAGGTGGCCGCATGAGTCAAAACTTGATCCCTTCAGGTAGGAGGCTACTCCATCCCTTAACGAATATGAGTGCGCTTCTCCAAAGTAACATGTTATTTGGCAGCTTCTGTACACGTCCTGGACCCTTGGGCATCCTCTCTGGGCGCCCTAACACGCAGGCCGCGGGTCACGCCGGCCAGCCGCGCCCAGGGACAGCCCAGCGGGCGGCGCGCGCTCAGGAGCCTCGCGGCTCACCGAACTCCTCGGCCTCGGCGGGGGCCTCGGCGGGGGCCTCGCTCTCCGCCACCTCGCTCTCGCTCTCGCTGTCGCTGTCGCTGTCGCTCTCGCTCTCGCTGACGCTCTCGCTCTCGCTGTCGCTCTCGCTCTCGTTCTCGCTCTCCTCGTCCGACTCGCTGTCGCCGTCGCCGTCGCCGTCGCCGTCGTGGGCCACGCCGGGATCTTGGACGGCGGTGACGTTCGCCCCGCACGCGGCCTGGAGGCCGGCCAGCAGCAGCCAGCCCACCAGCAGCAGTGCGGCGGGGCAGCCCGCGGCCCCGGCGCTCATGGCTGTCCGCCGGCGGCCAACGCTCGCTCGCAGCCCGGCTCCGTCCCAGAGGTGAGGCGTGCAGTGAGGCGCGCCCGCTGCTCCGAGCCGTTCCGCTCTGCGCGCCGCGCCAACCCAGGCAACCATTGACGCGTCAGCGCGCGTCACCTCTCTCGGCGCGGGGAGGGGGGGAGGGGGAAGGGGCAGAGGGGCGGGGCCTGGGTGGGACTCGAGGGGCGGGGAATCGAGGGGCGGGGACTCAGGGGGAGATCCGAGGGGAGGAGAATCAAGAGGTGGGGATTCGAAGGGGCGGGGACTCGAGGGGGCGTGGCCCTGAAGAGCACTTCCAGCACAACCATAAATTCACTGGAAACAAGTCCCTCTCAGGTGGGACCTGTGGACCACCAACCCCCCTGCGTGTGCATGTTGCTTCCGTTTTTGTTTCTTTTTCTTTTAAAGCATCTATTTTTTTCTTTCTTTTTTTGCTTCCTGGGCTTACTTGTTCCGAACTACACTTCTTACATACTCTAGCACGCTTCATGTGACTTGGTTTCAAAATTCCCTATCCCAAGCGTATAATGCTTCATCATAGTTTTGCTAAGTGTGATGCCTCAGCCTGGATCCCCAACGAGCTGCAGATGAAGTGAACCTGTTGGGGATATGGAGAAGCCCTTCTTAAGCACTATTGTGAACCACCTCAATCTTACATTCACATCCTAACAGATTGTGCAGCATTATCCGCTCATCTGGGAAAGCGATTTGCTATTTGCCCTATGTTATTTTCGGGAGCCTGGTGTTTGTGAGCTGGTTTACATAAGCAAGTAACAGACCTGGTATTTGACCATTTTTGGCAATTTTCATCTCCCCCCCCCCCCCATGGAGAGGATCTTTACAACCCTGACTGTGTTATTTTAACAGATTAGGTATCTCTCCTAAATTTGACTTTGGAAAATACATCTTTAAGTCAGTGCCAGAGATACTTAAAAGTTCAAGATGTCAAGGACCTCTATGAGGTCACTGACAAATGCTCCCTCCATACATATGTCAATTTAAACTAAGACTATGGTTTTGCTGAAAAGCTATGTCTTCTACTAAAATTGAATCAGACTAGAAGCCAGAATAAATTAATGTTACCATTTCCACTTGAATCAGAAGAAAATCTTGAGCTGGAGGGATGGCTCAGCAGTTAAGGCTCCTACCTGCAAAACCTAAGGATTGCGGGTTTGATTCCCCAGTACCCACGTACAGCCAGTTGCACAAAGTGGTGCATGTATCTGGAGTTCGTTTCCAGAGGCCAGAGGCCCTGGCACACTCACATTCTTTCTTTCTTTCTCTCTGTCTCTCCCCTTTCTTTCTCTCTCTCTTCTATCTTCCTCTGCTTGTAAGTAAATAAATACATCAAATACAAAACAAGAACTGGGAAGATTGATGATCTTGAGGAGATCCAGCAGATTCTTTGCAGAGGTGGATCTTACAATCAGAGTTTCTGAGTACTCATTCAGGGCTTAGTGAGTCTTATAATTCAGAGCTCACACTGAAGATTATTTAGTGGGGTGACTGGAAGTCAAGTTCAATCACAGAAAACAAATTAGATTGCTATGCATCTAAATTTTGTTCCAAATCTAATTTCATCTAGTAGTTGCAGTTTGGGAGCTTGTTATATTACTTGTGTTTTTTGAAAATATGTGACACATGACATAAAGAATCATGTAATTCAAGGTGTACTCAAGGCATAAACTAGCTTTTGGAACACTTGTAAATCCAGTCTTGGCAGACTACCAGGGAAGCAGGTAACAAATTCTTCAGGACCACTTGTGTGTAACAAAGAGATTTCTTGAAGAAGAAGTAAAAATTTTAATTTCAGCTATTTCTTGAAAAACAAAAATTTCTAAAAATGGTCAGTACTTAAAGTTGGAAATGGTATTGGTGTGGAGTCTCTGGAATTACTTTATATGGACAAAGATAAAATAGTACTATAGCACTTAACAGCATTGTGCAGGACATTGCAATGAGAAAATTTTAAATGATGCTGGAAAGTAAAGACCATTATTTCATGGCCAAATGAAAGAATCAAAGTTTTCTTGTTTTGAATGTTGAAAAAACAAGTTAAAAATTGTGCTTTCAAACATGACCTTTAAAAAGAAGATCTATTGTATTGTGACTCGCAAATTGTTGAATGTTTTACATTCAATATTGGGTTCTCTTTTTTTTCTGAAGATATAGTGACCTTTTGGAGCACAAGTCCCATAAGTCCTAAATGTAACAGCTCAAGAAAACATTAATATCCTAATAAACAGTTTCAAAGGAAACTCAAATAGGTCTTAGAAGGGAACTGAAACATATAATTCTGAAGTAAAGAATATTAAAATTATATCTACAATAGCAACCATACAAATCAGTGTAAAATATTGTGTTTCTTATACAACAGACTGTACTCTGGAATAAGAAAAAGTTCAATATCTGTCCTCAAGAACTGAACTTAGAGCAAGACAAAGCTTTTTCTTTCATTTTCTCATAGTGCATAGGATCAAACCAATGCCAGGGATGGGATCCAGAATCTTGGGCTTGCAGGCCATGAGCTCTAGCACTGAACTATGCCTCCAGCCTTGTAGCCACAGGCTACAGACATGAAACACATCTGTGTACATTCAACAAATACAGAATTCTAAGTACTGCTATAGGCTTGGAGATTTACCATGCTGCTTATGAAAATGGTTGTCTCAGAGATAAGACTGATCCTGGCTTTAATATCTTTGGATCGATACAAAAATATTACCTATAATAAGCCACCAGAGAGATACGCTCAAGTTCACTTTTGTGACATATCTAACCTTTAGGGAAAAGAATTTTCTCTTGGAGCAAAAGCTTGGAAGCAGGATATGTTTTATTTATTTTGTTCATTTATTTTGGTCACTTTTATTCTGTTTTGTCCTTATTCTGTCCATCACTTAAAACACTGCTACACATTGAAAGAATTCTGTGGCAGGGAGTAAAGGAAGTCCTTGGAGGCAGTAAAAGTTTGCAAGGTTTCAATGGAAAAGTACTTGTAGTACTCCATTGAATAAATAATACAGTCCATTATTATTTTTACCTATAAGAGGATATTTGGAAGACAATTCCAATTTGGCATTATTATAAATGAAGTTAATATGAGCATTTCTGCATAGGTATTTGTATAGACATCTGCTCTTAGTAGGTGAATGATCAATAGAGAGTATTTGTGGGGTTTTTTGTTGGTTTGTTTTTCGAGGTAGGGTCTCACTCTGGTCCAGGCTGACCTGGAACTAACTATGTAGTCTCAGGGTGGCCTCAAACTCACCACGATCCCCCTACCTCTGCCTCCCGAGTGCTGGGATTAAAGGAATGCGCCACCACGCCCAGCTTTATAGAAAGTATTTTTAAGTATTGAAATTGGATTTTAATTTGCATTACTATGATGCCTAATGATGTTTGTATCCTCATGTGAGTTTATTTAACATTTGTATGGTTATGATCAATGACTTCAAATTTGTTGTTCATTTTTTAAAATCACACGGAGTTCTTCATATTAACTTAAACAATTTTAATATTAACTTTTGAGTTTTCTCTCCATATTCATTTATTTCCAGATATATAGTTTGCAAATATTTTTCCAAGGTTTTTCATCCCTTATTTGTGTCTTTTTAAGAGCAAATGCTTTATATCTTGAATTAGTCTACTTTAACCCATTCATTCTTTTATGGATTTGACAGCATGATTTAGCTAACAAATCCAGGCAGGGTCACTGTATCAGTTACTTTCTTGTTGCTGTGACCAAATGCCTAACAAGGGCATTTGTTCAGCTGACAGTTCAAGGTGACGCTCCATCATAACAGGAGCATGCGGTCACATTGCACCTGCAGTCAGAAAGCAGAGTGATGAATCCAACTCATCAGCTTGCTCTATCCTTTTTGAAAACCATTTTATTTATTTATTGTTTATTTACAAGGAGTAATATGGGGTAATGAGCATGCCAAGGCCACCTGCCACTGCAAAGGAACTCCAGACATATGCACCACTTTGTGCACTGGCTTTATGTGGATGCTAGGAAACGGAACCTGGAACAGTAGGCTTTGAGAGCAAATGCCTTTAACCTGGGAACCATCTATCCAGCCTGCACTATCCTTTTGTTTCATTCAGTCCAGGATCTCAGACCAGGCAATGGTACTGCCCACAATTAGGTGGGTCATCCTACTTCAATGAACCTAATCTAGAAAGCCCTTCACAGGCATTTCCTGAAATGTGTTTCCATGGTGATTCTAAATCCTGTCAAATTGACAACCAGAAATTAACCATCACAGTCACAAAAATTTTCTTCTTTCTTTCTAGAAGTCTTGGAATTTATGTTTGGTCCTTTGACTCAGTTTTCATGTGGATGAAGGTATGACCTGGAGTTCATCGTTTTAACGTGTAGGTGTGCAGCTCTCCCAGCATTTGTTTGTTGGGAGGGGCATCTCCATGGGGTGCTTGGTTGCACCTCTAAGATGAATCAATGTTTTGGATATGTGTGGGTCTATTTCAGGACTGTCTTATTAGGCTTGTTTCTCCTTACCCTTCATGCCATTGCTTTGACTTCTATAGCTTTATTATACATCTTGAAACCAACTGGTTTATTTCTCTAACTTTGCTACCTAAAATTTGTCGACTATTCTAAGTCTTTGTGTTTCTGTACAGTTCGTATGTCAGGTCAAAAAAATATTCTTCTAGGATTTTCATTAGGAATACATAAGATTTTTAGGTTAATTTAGGAAGAATAGATTGATTTGTACTAGTGATAACTTGAACTCATGAACAGAATAACTTCCTTAATACTTCTCACTCTTACTTAGTACTTCTCAGCAATGGTTTGTAGTTCTTAGTATAAGGATCATGAATCTTTTATTTCTCTTGTCAAAATTATTCCTCAATATTTTACATAAAATAGTAATTAAAATTAATGATATTTTATATCAGTATCTGATTATTTATTGTTACTCCATAAATATCAAGGTGAGTTTTGTGGGTTCATGCTTGGTTCTGAAACTGAGTCAAAGCCTATAGTTTGGAATGTCATAGGCCCTACTGAGGGAATCTAAATGCATATGTTGTACCCCTCAAATTGTCCTCTAAATGACTATAATTATGCTCATATATTAGAGCTTCTCTTACTTTTGGTTAGAGAAACTTCTTTTTTGCAGATGGTGGTGACTACCAGAGAGACCCAACACTCACCAAGGTAATGAGTAGTGACAGTTGAGTGCTTAGCACTGGATGAGACATCTCTATCACACCTGCCAGGGCTCAGGGAACATTGTGGAGGAGGTGGCAGAAGGAATATTAGTGTTACTCTCACTGCTGGCCAGGAAAGTGTCTCTAGAGAGAAAGTTGTGAATGCTAACAAGTCTGAAAACTCATCAACATGCTGAAAATAAAAGGCTGCTGAGAGTTTAACACTAAATGAGACATCTCCACCACACCCTCCAAGGCTCAGAGAACATTGCAGAATAGGGGCCAGAAAGTATATAAGAGCCAGAGGGTGGGAAAGAGTACCTTGGGGCATTGTACCCACATATGATATGAGCTGTCTGGTGTTTTATGATGTCACAGTGGATGTCATTACTTCCAGAAGACCTGCACAATATTGAGCCCATCAACATGATGGCATAGTCATGGAGGAGGACAAAAAGAATGAGACATTAAAAGAGAAGGACTACTTGAAAAGATGAGGGTTTCAGTAAAATGGTGGTAGTATGGGTGGGGGACAAATAGGATAATGGGAAGGAATTATGATAAAATTACAGTATGGGCCAGGCGTGGTGGCGCACGCCTTTAATCCCAGCACTCGGGAGGCAGAGGTAGGAGGATCGCCATGAGTTCAAGGCTACCCTGAGACTACATAGTGAATTCCAGGTCAGCCTGGGCTAGAGAGTGAGACCCTACCTCGAAAAACAAAAAACAAACAACAACAAAAAAAATTACAGTATGGTTATGTATTAAAATTCTCAATAAAAATTTTTGGTGTGTTTATCTTGCATTATGAAAGATTCCTAAAATCACTTCTTAGTTCTAAAAGACTTTTTGTGATTCTTTCAGATTATTTACATAGACAGTGTCATCCACTAATAAATATGCTTTTATGTCTGGTCTTCCAAACTAGTTGCATTTTTATTATTCTTAGCTTACTGCAATGACCACAAACCTTTAGTTAAGATGAAGCAGATAAGCTAAATTCTTTGTTGTTGTTCTGATCATAGAGGGAAAATGTGTGAACTTCAGGTACTTTTATTAGTTTGAAGAAGTTCTATTACCAGTTTTCTAGAAAAAATTTTCAAAATGAATATTGAATTTTGTCAGTTGTTTTTCCTGTGTTAATAGAGGATTTTTTAGTTTGTTAATATGATAAATTATATTGATTTCTTAATTATAACTCAATCTTGCATTCATTGGATGAAAGCCATTTAGCTCTGATATATTTGTTAACCTTGTATGTATTCTTGCATTCATTTGACTATTTAGAAACTTACATCTACATTCATGAAGAGTATTTCTCTGTAGTTTTTAAAAATAATTTTACTTAATTGTTTGCAAAGAGTGAGAGGGAGAGGAAATAAGAATGGGCACACCAGGGTCTGCCTCTTACCACTGCAAACAAACTCCAGACACATGTACCACTTTGTGCATCTGGCTTTATGTGGGTACTGGGGCAATGAACCTAGGCCTTCAGACTTTGCAAGCAAGTACCTTTAACTGCTGAACCATCTCTCTAGCCTGTAGTTATTTGTTTGTTTTCATAGTACCTTTTTGTTAGTTTTGTTTTCACTGTAATACTGATCTTAGGGAATGAGTGAGGGATGTTCTCATGTAATTATTTGGAAAGGCCAAATTATTCCTTCTTTAAATTTTTGGTAGAACTCACTTATGAATAATAGTCTAGAATTTTTCCTTTGGGGAAGACTTTTTAGCTATAAAGTACATTTATTTCAGATATATAATGCTGTACAGGTTATTTGATTCTTATAGAGTAAGCTTTGATATTTTGTATCATCCACAGAAACTGCATTTCAACTAAATTGTAAAATTCATAGTGATAACAGTCTTCATAATATTTTCTTATCCATTTCATTGATAAATTTTCAAGAAACAACTGTGATGCAATAATTTTCCCCCTTGTTTTTTTTTTGTTGTTGCTTTGTTTTGTTTATTTTTTACTTTTTATTTATTTTTTGTTTGTTTTTGTTTTTCAAGGTAGGGTTTTGCTCTTGCCCAGGATGACTTGGAATTCACTATGTAGTCTCAGGGTGGCCTTGAACTCAAGGCAATCCTCCTTCCTTTGCCTCCCGAGTGCTGGGATTAAAGGCGTGCGCCACCAGGCCCATTTTTTTATTTCATTATTTTTTATTATTAGATATGGACATAATTTGTATGTAAACATCACATGTTGGTACCATCCTTTCCCTCCTTTCTGCCCCTTTTCTGAAGAGGCCTTCCTCATTGGGGATGCAGGTCAACCCCATGGGGATTGTGGGTCATGCATTATGCCCCTTGTTTTTGATGTCCAAATTAACTGATACCTGCTTTGATTTTATTTCCTTTTATATGGCTATTTGAGATTTAATTTGCTTTCCTTTTTCTAATTCAAATGAGATCATTGACTTGATGTCATTCTTGTTTTTAAAATTTTTTTTATTTATTTTCAAAGAGAGAAGATAGAGAGGAAGAAAGACATGAGTGGGCACCCCAGAGACTCAGCCAGACACTGCACACAAACTCCAGATGCATAAGTCATTCTCTGCATCTGGCTTTACATGAGTACTGGGGAATCAAACCCCAGGTCCTTAGGCTTTGTGGGCAAGTACCTTAACCACTGAGCCATTTATACAGCCTCATTCTTATTTTTTAAATATATACATTCATTGTTATGAAGCCTTAGCCTTAACCCACTGTTTCAGATATACTATGATTTCCTTTTTATTCAGCACAAAGTATTTTCTGATTTCATTTTGATTTCTGATTTCATTTCATTTTAAATCATGAATTTTTTAGGGCTATGTCATTTGGTTTCCAAATAGTTGACAATTTTCTAGATAATTAATTTTCTAACTGTAGTATGATCAAATAATATACTTTTTAGGACTTGAATAATTTTTATAATATTTTATTTATTTACCTATTTGAGAGGCAGAAAGAGGGGGGAGGAGTGAATGGGCCTCTAGCCACTGCAAACAAACTTCAGATGCATATGCCACCCAGTGCATCTGGATTCATGTGGATATGAGGGAATCAAATCTGGGTTGTTAGGCTTTGCAGGCAAGCACCTTAACCACTAAGCAATATCTCCAGTCTGACATGAATACTTTTAAATTTGTTGTAATTAGTTTTATAGTCCACAATATTGACTCTGTGTCATGACAAGAATGTGTAATTTGCTCTTGTTGAGTGGAGGGCTCTACCAATGCCAATTAGATCACGCTGACTGATACTGTCTGTCTAACTGTGTTGTCTGTCTCCTTGCTCATTTTATGGCTAATTATTCTATCAATTATTGGAAAAAGGTATTGAAATCTCCAACTATATTGTGTACTGATATATCGCCCCTTAAATCTCTGTCACTTTCTACTTCATCTTGATGCTCCATGATTAGTTACATTCAGTATTTTATGCTGTGATTGGTGATGTCTTCTAAAATCACCCTCTAAAAGCATTGCCCCTGAAATCTACCTTTTATATCAAAACAGCCATTCCAGCATTCTTTTGATTAATGTTAATATGATATATATCTCTTATCCTTTTATTTATTTATTTATTTTTGAGGTGGGGCTTCACTGTAGCCCAGGCTGGCCTTGAACTCACAGTGATCCTTCTACCTTCTACCTCTACCTTCCTAGTGCTGGGATTAAAGGCATGCACCACTATGCACAGCTTCCTTTTACTTTTAATATGTTTATAACCCTGTGTTTAAATTGGATTTTGGGTAGACAGCATGTACTTCCTGTTTATTAATTTTTTTGAAACAGTTGTAAAAATCAATACATAGAAATCCTATGTCTACTTCCCTAAATGGTAAAGTCTTATAAAAATATAATAAGATGTCATCCAAGCTATTGACATTTATTCAATCAAGTTACAGAACATGAGCTCCACTTAAGGACCTCTTGCTGCCCTTTATGTACACACCCCCTTTTGTCCCCAATAACCCTGGCAACCATCAATATTGTTGATTTCTATAATTCTCCCAATTATAGATAGAATCACATAGAAGGTAACTCATTGAGATTACCTTTACTTTAAAACTCAATATATTTCTCAGTATAATGTGTATATTGGTAAGTTTTTCCTTTTTAATACAGTTTGTTTAACTAGTCATCCACTGAAGAGCATTTGGGGTACTTCCAGTTTTAGACTCTTACAAGTAAAGTTGTTATAAGCATTCATACACAGGTTTTTTGAGTGAAGGCTAAGTTTTTATTTTCTCTTGGATAAATGCTTACAGCGCAATTATGAGTTTGCCTAAGTGTATGTTTAGAATCTGACATGTTCTTTTCTAGAATGGTGCACACCAGCAGCATGTGGATGTTCTAGTTTGTCCATATCCTTACCAGTGGTTTTGTTAATTTTAGCTATTTTGAAAGGAAAGCTATATATTCTAAATATGAGACCTTTATCAGACATGAAGTTTGCAAATGTTTTCCTTTAGACTGCTGTATATTTTTGCACCCTCTTAACAGAGTATTTATTTATTTATTTATTTATTTATGAGAGATAGACAGAGAGAGAAAGAGGCAGAGAGAGAGAGAGAGAGAATGGGCGCACCAGGGTCTCCAGCCCCTGCAAACGAACTACAGACGCGTGCGTCCCCTTGTGCATCTGGTTAACGTGGGTCCTGGGAAATCGAGCCTCGAACTGGGGTCCTTAGGCTTCACAGGCAAGCACTTAACCGCTAAGCCATCTCTCCAGCCCTTAACAGAGTTTTTATTGCTGTGATGCTTTTAATTTTAATGAAGTTTAATATATTAGAATTTCCTTTCATAGATTATGCTTTTAGTGTCCAGTGTAGAAATTATTTGCCTCGCCCTATATGCTAAATATTATCTCATAATTTTTCTAGAAGTGACATATTTTTGTTCTACATTTAAGTCTTTGATCTACTGTCAGTTGATTTCTGTATAAGGGAAGTAACTTAGACTTTCCTCCCTTAGGTATCCAATTACTTGTGCAGTTGTATGAATTTATATATTTGTTGTCAGAAATCAGTTGGGCATATTTATGTGAATCTAATTCTTGAGTACTATAACTACAAAATCAATTTTGAAATGGCATAGAATCTTTTCCCTACTGTATTCTTTTTTTTTTTTTTTTTTACTTCTATACTTCCTTTGCCGTTTTTTTGAGGCAGGGTCTTACTCTAGCCTAGGCTATCTAGTCACTCTGTAGCTCAGGCTGTCCTCAGACTCACAGTGATCTTCCTACCTTCTTTGCCATTTTATATTGAGGATTTTGATAGGAGCTATATTATACCTATTTATTAATATATGGATAATGATATTTTTACTATGTAGATTTTTCCTATTTCCATTTTTTATATCTTTGATTTCTTTCTTTAGCTTGCATTATATGTGTTATGTAGGTTTTGTTAGGATTACACCAAAATATTTATTTTCAAGCAATTATTAATGGTATAGTTTTGTTTAATTTTGTTTTCTATGTGTTCATTACTCATATAAGAAGAACTTGATTTCATATGTCACATAATATCTTCTGAGCTTAGTAAGGTTTCCTGTGAAAATTACTTTGAAATTTCTAAGCAAAAAATCATATCATCTGCAAGTAGGCTCAGCTTCAATTCTTCTTTCTCAGTCCATATACATCGTAATTCCTTTGCTTGTCTTAGTGTGCTGGTTAGAATTTTCATTGCTGGGTTGGATATCAGTGGTAACAGCAGATATTTTTGCTTTATTCCAAACCTTGGGAGAAAAGCATTTAATCCCCCACCTCTTAAGTATGTTAATAGTAGATTTTAAAAAAATAAATAAATGCTTTTTAACTAGTTTCAGACACTCACTTCAGAAAATTCCTTTTGCTGGAAGTTGGAATCGATTTTTTGTCAAATGCTGTTTCTGTATTAATTGATATGTCATGTGGCTTTTACCATTAGGCTGTTATATGATTACTTGATTGATTGATTTTAAGTGTTTATCCAACTTTTCATCCTTGAAATAAACATTAATTGACCAAAGGGTATAATATTCTTTCATCTGATGTTGAATCTGATGAGGTAATGTTTTTAAAATATATGATATTGGTATATAGATTTGTTTTGTTTTTGCTTATTTTTTTACTGTGTCTTTTATGAGTATATGAGTGAAAGTAGTTGACTGGGATAAATTCAGATGTATTCACCTCAGTTTTCTGGAAGACATCATGTAGTTAATTGGTGTTAATTCTTAAAACATTTAGTAAAATTCTCCAATAAAATCATCTGGTCCTGAATATTCTTTGGGGGAATTGTTAACTGCACAGTGCATCATAGGGTTATTTAAAAGATTTACTTTAGGGCTGGAGAGATGGCTTAGCGGTTAAGCGCTTGCCTGTGAAGCCTAAGGACCCTGGTTCGAGGCTCGAATCCCCAGGACCCACATTAGCCAAATGCACAAGGGGCCACACGCATCTGGAGTTCATTTGCAGTGGCTGGAGGCCCTGCGCGCCCATTCTCTCTCTCTCTCTCTCTATCTGCCTCTTTCTCCCTCTGTCTGTTGCTCTCAAATAAATAAATAAATAAATAAACAAAAAAATTTTTTTAAATGTCTACCTTGAAAATTAAAAGAAAAAAAAGATTTACTTTATATTGAGTGTCTTGTGGTAGTTTTTGCCTACATTGTTAATTTTGAGGATGCAGAATTATTTTTGTGGTACTTTTTTATTATCATTCCACGTCTGTAGCACCTGTAGTGATGTCTCTTTTCATCCTTACTGTCACTTCTATCTTGCTCTTCTCGTTCCCTTGTTAGGCTGCTGGAGGTCTGTCCTTTCATAGTCTTTCAAGAGTGAGTCCTATTGAGTTTAGTAAATTCTTTTTTCCCAGTGTATTTGAATTCTTCTTTTCTGTTTATCACTTACTTCTGCTTACTTTGGGTTTATTTTGTCTATGCCCGTAATGTAGGAGCTTAGATTTGTTGATTGGTGAACATTTCTATTTTCTTTTTTTTTTTTTTTTTATGGATCGAGGCATTTATTTATTTTTTTTTTCAGCAGCTTCATACCGAAAAGTTTATTTCTTTTTTTTTTTTTCATTTTTTTTTCTTTTTCTTTTTTTTTTTTTATTAGTCAGTTCTGTATTCAGCAAATACAGTCAGTTTGGTACCATTATTAGGCTCATCCATGACCTACCCCCTCCCCTTGGCCCCTCCTTGTTGAGGTATACGGGTCATGCATTGTGGAGTTAGCCCACAGTTATGGCTAAGCTAAATGTCTCTGCATATCATGACCCAACATGTGACTCTGACATTCTTTCCGCCCCCTCTTCCGCAAAATTTCCCTGAGCCATGTTGGGTTCATTTTTGGTCTGCTTCAGTGATGAGGTGTTGAGGGCCTCTGAGGCTCTGGCTCTCTGATTTGGTAGGAGTTGATTTTTCTCTATGCTGATCTCCTTCCCCCTTGTGCTGGTGTCCGGTTCATCAGGAAAACAGCCCCCTTGCTTGTTTCTCCAAGTTTTCTTAGTTTCAGCCAGGGCCCTTTTGAGGTATGATGGGGTGGCTCTCTCCTTAGGGTCTATATCTATCTGAAAAAGAGAAGCAGATTCTCCAACGGAGAGTAAGTTAGCACCAGGACAAATGAGATAACCCTTACTTTTTTTTTTTTAATAGAGAATTTAATAGGTGTTTTTCTGTTGATAGCATAGTAAACCTCTCGTCAACTACACTCCCATCCTTTCAGTTTTCTTGTCACCTTGAATATATGTGATAGCGAACCCTTTACCATTAACTAAAGTTCACATTTAAAGGTTTACTCTGTGTTGAATACTTCTTTGGGTTTTGACAACCATCTGCATTCACCCTTACAGTACCACACATAATGATCTCACTGCCTTAGAAATCACCAGATCTCTACCTGTTGCTCTCTCCCTTTTTCCACTCCTCTGAACTCTTACTGGCCAGTAATTTTTTTAGTCTTTACATCTTTGCCTTTTCCAGATTATCACATAGTTTTAATTATCCAATATGTATCTTTTTCACATTGGATTCTTTAGCTTAAAACGTTTTCTTATGTCTTCTTGTGGCTTGATAGTGCATTTCTTTTAATTGGTAATATTCCATTGTAGATATGTGTCATAGCCTATCCATTTTTCAGACCAGAAATGATTAATACACTGCCATGAACATTTGTGTGCAAGTGTTATTTTATTTAGGTTTTTTTTTTTTTTTTGAGGTAGGGTCTTGCTCTAGCTCAAGCTGGTCTAGAATTCACTTTGTAGTCTTGGGGGAGCCTTGAGCTAGCTCATGGCAATCCCCCCACCTCTGCCTCCCAAGTACTAGGAATAAAAGTGTGCATCACCATACCCAGCTTGTGTGGAAGTTTTTGTGTTCTTCAGCCTCTTTTGCTAAATAATAAAGAACACAATTGCTACGTGACAAGGGAGAGTATTCCTAGTTTCATAAATATTGTCAAACTGCCTTCCAAAGTACCCATGCCATTTTGCATTCCTCCCAGCAATGAATGAGAGTTCCTGTTGCCCCACATCTTCACCAACATTTGGTGTTTAATGTTTGTGATTTTAGTTATATAGTAGCATATCATTGCTGTTTTAATTTGCATTTCCTACTGGCATAGAGTTTAGCATCTTTTTTATATGCTTACTTGCCATCTGTAAATATTCTTTGATGAGAATATCTGTTCAGAAGTTTTGCCCATTTTTTACTTAGATGTCTTGTCTTTGTTATTTGAATTTGAGGTATGTGTGTGTTTCTTTGGACACTAATCCTATAACAGATGTGTTTTACAAATATTTTCTCCTAGTCTATGCTTTTTCTTTTAATTCTTATAGTAGTATGTCTTGCAGAATAGAAGACTAAATTATTTATTTATTTATTTATTTATTTATTTATTTATTTGCAAGCAGAGAGGTAGAGAGAAAAGAGACAGAGAGAATGGATGTGCCAGAGCCATAAACACTGCGAATGAATTCCAGATGCGTGTGCCACTTTGTACATCTGGCTTTACTTGGGTAGTAGGGAATCAAACCCAGGTGTTAGGCTTTGCAGGCAAGTGCCTTAACCACTGAACAATCTCTCCAGCTCAAACATTCTTTTTATTGTATTTTATATATTTATTTAAAAGAGAGAGAAAGAAGCAGATTGAGAGAATGGGCATGTCAGGGCCTCTAGCCACTGCAAGTGTACTCCAGATACATGTGCCACTTTGTGCATCTGGCTTATGTGGGCACTGGGGAATCAAACTTGGGTCTTTAGGCTTCTCAGGCAAGTACCTTTACTATTAAGCCATCTCTCCAGCCCCCACCCCCACCCCCACCTTTTGTTTTTTGAGATAAGATCTCACTCTTGCCCAGGCTGACCTGGAATTCACTATGTAGTCTCAAACTGGTTTCAAACTCACAGTTATCCTCCTACCTCAGCCCCCTGAGTGCTGGGATTAAAGGCATTTGTCATCATGCTCAGAAAGATTTTAAATGTTTTTTTTTTCTTTTGGTTTTTCGAGGTAGGGTCTCACTCTAGCCCAGGATGACCTGGAATTCTCTCTGTATTCTCAGGGTGGCCTCAAACTCTGGCGATGCTCCTACCTCTGCCTCCCAAGTGCTAGGATTAAAGGTGTGCACCACCATGCCTGACTAAGATTTTAAATTTTGATGAAGCCAAACTTGTCAGCTTTCCTTGTTTTAACATTTTATTTATTTATTTATGAGAGAGAGAAAATGGATGTGCCAGGGCCTCCTTCCACTGCAAACAAACTCCACATGCATGCCCCACTATGTACATCTGGGTTTACATGGGTACTGGAGAATTGAACCCAGGCCATCAAGCTTTACAAACAAGTGCCTTTAATTGCTGAGCCATCTCTCCAGCCATCTTTTTGCTCTTTTGTTGGAAATCTTCGCCAGACACAAAATTCCGTAGATTGACTCTTCTAAGTGGAAAATTTTGTCTTCTAGGAGTTTTATAGTTTTGCATTTTAGATTGAAGTCTGTTATTCATTTTGAGTCAATTTTTATGAAACACACAGGTCTTGGTCTAGATTTTTTTCCTTTTCTTTTTCTTTTCATGTGAATGGCTAATTGTTCAAGCATCATTTGTTAAAAAGGCTGCCCCCCCCCTTTTATTTTTTTTTTGGTTTTTCGAGGTAGGGTCTCACTCCAGCCAAGACTAAACTGGAATTCACTATGTAGTCTCAGAGTGTCCTCAAACTCAAGGTGATCCTCCCACCTCTACCTCCGGAGTGCTGGGATTAAAGGCATGCATCACCACACCCAGCTTTGGTTGCCCTTTTTCTAATGAATTGTTTTGCTCCTTTATCCAAGAAGAGTTAACTCTGCTTCATTGGGCCTATTTCTGTGCTCTTTCCTGTTCACTTGAATTATTTGTCTGGCAGTCTCACACTATCTTATTCAGTGTAGCTACACAAAAGATGTGGGCACCAGGTTGTGTCAGCCTCTATGTCTGCTGTTCCCTTAAAGGCTGAACTTGGCCTTCCCATACAAACTTCAGAATTACTGTGTCAATATCCACAAAGTAACTTGCAGAGAGATTCACTGTGATTGCATTGACCTTACAGACAAAAGTAAGAAGAACTGACTGCTTGAAAATATTGACTGTTCCTATCCGTGTAAATGTATCCTCTCTCCATGCATTTAGATCTTCATTGATTTTGGATGGATCTTATGCATATTTTGTTACATTTATATTTCCTTCTTTTTTCTAGTGTAACTGGCGTTGTGTTTCTTTTTAAACTTCATTTTTAGTTGCTGACATGTAAGAAAAGAGTTTATTTTCTATGATAACCTTGCATCCCGATGCTTTGCAACTTCGCTACATTAGTTTCAGGGCTTCTTGTTGATAGTTTAAAAATTTTCACTTAGACAGTTACATCATCTACAAACAGACAGCATTTTTCTTTTATTTATTCATTTTTTTTCTTTATTAGTTAGTTTTGTATTCAGCAAATACACTCAGTTTGGTACCATTATTAGGCTCATCCATGACCTACCCCCTCCCCTTGGCCCCTCCTTGTTGAGGTATATGGGTCATGCATTGTGGAGTTAGCCCACAGTTATGGGTAAGATAAATGTCTCTGCATATCATGACCCAACATGTGGCTCTGACATTCTTTCCGCCCCCTCTTCTGCAAAATTTCCCTGAGCCATGTTGGGATCATTTTTGGTCTGCTTCAGTGATGAGGTGTTGGGGGCCTCTGAGGCTCTGGCTCTCTGATTTGGTAGGAGTTGATTTTTCTCTGTGTTGATCTCCTTCCCCCTTGTGCTGGTCTCCGGTTCCTCAGGAAAACAGCCCCCTTGCTTGTTTCGCCAATTTTTCTTAGTTTCAGCTGCTTCTGTTTTTCAGATAGATGTAGATCCTAAGGAGAGAGCCATCCCATCATACCTCAAAAGGGACAGCATTTTTCTTTTAACTTAGGAACTCATTTATCACGTTTATTCCACTCAGAGAACAGGAGGAGATGAGATGCAAAGAGAAGACTGTGGCCATGGCTTGCACGCCTAGAGAGGCCCCAGAGCTTGGAAAAATGACCCTAGGACTCAACAGTGGTTAGCCATGGCCATGTTACAAGGAAGGGTCTGGTCCTGGTACACTACACTAGAGGGCTGTCCAGCCAGTGTCCTGGAGCTTGCAGGCTGCACTCACAGGCCAAGTGTCTGAGGCATCCCAGTGTCCAGTGCCTTTTTCCAGAAGCTCTCCAGGCACAGCCAGCTGTGGCCTTCCATGAAATCTGATGCAGCCATGTGGACCTCAGAATGAGGTCACAACTCCATTTTAGGGGAAGCACCTTCCTGTATATGGCAGGCAGCTAGCAGGATATCTTGTATAAATAGCTTGGAAGTTATATATAAAACAGTGGGGGACATTTGCTCTCCTCCCCATAATGGTAACTTTGGGTTTTTGATGAAGGCAACTTTTCTATTTCACCTCTGTTTTAACCCAACTATCCAAGATAACTACAGTTCCTCATACAGTGTCTTAATCCTAGATCATATTTCATGCATCTTTTCTTGCTTTTTATTGGAAACTGTGCTGCTCCTCTAACTCAGTCTTGTCGTTGCTAAATAAGCTGAAGTGCTAGTTGGCAATGTTACTTGCAGTGGTTAAATGTGCATCCATTTGAGGACTGTTATGCCAATCAACTATAATTTTTCTTGCCCTGACAGATAAGGCAAGCTTTCTGGGTGTTGTAATTCCAAGTCTTTGCTTTGATGTGGTCCACAGATGTCCTAGAAAGAAATGTGAAGTGACAGTTTTATTTCTTGCTTCACTATTTGTATACCTTTGGTTGTTTTGTTACATTAATTAGGACTTTCCAGAATGATGCTGAGTGGGAGTGGTGAAAACAGACATCCTTGCTTTCTTCCTACCAGTTCTTAAAGGGAAGCATTGTGGTTGCTTTGGTAGCATGTATATTAACAATGTAATGAGAGAGAAGATTAGCATAGTGCATGCACAAGAATGCCATGAAAATTCATATTTTATGCAACATATTTCTTTTCTAATTTAATGTACTTTTATACTTCATTTTATTGATTGTATGTTATGCTTAACTTTTATCATTTTAGTATTTTTATCCTTTATTATCTATTTTTAAATAATTCTATTTTATATTCATAGCAGTTTTGCTTTTGTTAGTATATTAATCAATTAGATTTAGGGTTGTTCTGTATGTTTCACCATCTAGTTTACAATTTTGCACTCTTCCCACACTAAAATCATATTCTTTCCCTCCTATTCTAACTTCTTTTCCTTTCATTTCCTTATCTTGTCCTCTTTAGATCTCATAACTATAACCTGCCATAGCTTTAACAACTTCTAAAATCTGTGGACCCAAACAAGATCCCAACTTTCTACTCTCAGATTCTGCTCCCATCTTCATGTTTCTCAAAGTTGATATAACACTAGTCCCTGTCCTTACCCACCCCGACCACTCTTCTAATCTTGTTAAGTACACCCTTCATATACTTCATACTAACCTTGTTCAGAGTTGACCCGTGGGTTGGGGAGATAGCTTGGTGGGTAAAGTGCTTTCTGTACAAGCATGAGAACCTGAGTTGAGATCCCAGCACCCACACAAACTGCTGGGTGCAGTGGTACACACGTTAACCCTAGCACTGGGGAGATGAAAACAAGAATATCCCTAGTGGTCCAAAATGCAACATAGTAGAGAAGAAGGGATGGAGGAGTGTCCAGCACTGAAACATCTCACACCCTCCAAGTCTCAGGGTACATTGTGGCAGAGGTGGCACAAAGAATGTAAGAGGCAAAGGAAGGGTACCATTCCCTACATAGAACTGTCCAGACAGAATTTTGCCTCGATATCCAAGACCTCACAGTGCCTAGCAAATACCTACACAAGACCCTCATAATAGAAAAAGAAGATGATGATATCAAATTAAAAGAGAGACTAATGGGCAGAGGGAAGAGATATGATGGAGAGCAGAGGTATGAACAAGAAAGTGGGGGAGGGCAGAGAAGGGAAGGGAAATACCATGGTTTGTTGTCTGTAAGTACAGAAGTTGTCTATATATATATATATATATATATATATATATATATATATACATAATAAAAGCATTAGCAACCCCAAAACAATAAAAAAGAGTACACTCAGAGACACACACACAAAAGAATATCCCTAAGGTTTGATGGCTACTAGTCTAGCTGAAGCAGTGAGCTCTAGGTTCAGTGAGAAATCCAGTCTCAAAATAAGGTGGAGAGCAGTTGAGGTTTACACATACACACATGCACACATTTGAACATGTACATACACATACCCACACACACACACACGTATGAACATGTGTACATGTACATATGCCATAAATACATGCATGCATGCAGAGTTTTAAAAAGTTGATCTAGGGCTGGAGAGATGGTTGAGCAGTTAAGAGCATTTTTTTGTGCAAGCATGAGGGCCTGTGGATGCTTGAAAGACCTCAGATTCAATCTCTAGGACCTATATAAGTAGTTGGGCATGGCCAAAGAGGTTTGTAACTCCAGCCCCATAGGGAACAAAAACCAGAGAATTTCTGGGCCTTATAAAAATAAATAAATAAATAAACTAGCAAGCTCCAGGATCAGTAAGACTCTGGATCATATAAGAATGGGTGGAAATGCAATGTAGGGAGATACCCAATGTTTTCCTCTACGAGCTCAGGTGAGCCCACCCCACAGTGGATGAGAACATGGGGTGCCATATGAGCATACACACACACACACACGTGCAAAAAAAATAAGCTAATCTAACATTAGTGCCTATCCTCAGGACCATACTTTACTCCTACTCCTAATCTTAGCCTAATATACTATAACATCCTTGTCCACTTATACTTCAATACTTATTGACATAAAAGGGACCACTGTTGTTAATTGGCTAGTGATAT
The DNA here is from genome assembly GCA_036346955.1 of Dipus sagitta. Taxonomy (NCBI): domain Eukaryota; kingdom Metazoa; phylum Chordata; class Mammalia; order Rodentia; family Dipodidae; genus Dipus; species Dipus sagitta. Next base: position 29,889,995 of record CM070788.1, read on the forward strand.
TTGCATAGTGGGGATATCCAGTAGCTGAGGTTTCTTCTATAATTAATATTCTAATACTAGAAGTAATAAAAGAGGCCCAGACCAGGCATCTTGAAGTCCTATAGTAAGGCTGTAAGTTCTGAACTGTGCATCTCAACTCTACCACAACCTAACCCCGCTTGTCTACTGCAAATAATTCAACTAAAAGAAAAAAAAAATCCAAGCCGATAAAACTCCAGAAGTAATAAAATAACAGAAACAAGAAAAATCAAGCAATATAACTCACCCCAAAAAAGACTAATCTCATAGTGATGGCCTCCAGTGAGAGGGAATTAGATGAAATCCAAGTCAGAGAATACAAAAGAAGATTGTGATAGTTGGAATGCCTGTTCCCCCCACATAGACTCAGTTGTTTTATTAAAGCTTGTAACTTGGATTTCCAGCCACCTGGATGGAAGAAATACCACTGGGGGCAGATTCTGGGGTACAGCCCTAATGTATGTTGAGGGAGGATCTGATTACCAGGCCAAAGGTATGCAGAGAAGTTTTGAGCTCTGTCTGGGTACCTGCTGCCTGCTACCATTCCCTGATACAGTTCCCTGCTGTTTGCTGCCCATTTGTGCTTGCTTGTGGTGCTGGATGTTTGGTGGTGTCTCTCTGCCTGTGTTTATGAATGTGAGCCAGCTTCTTTTGCCATTTGATGGAACTTCCTCTGGATCTGTAAGTTGAAGTAAACCCCTTACTCCTATAAGTTGTGTCTGGTTTGGATGATCATCCCAGCAATGTGGAGCTGACTATGACAAGGATTAGAACATGGCCAAAAGAAATTAAACAAAAAGACTAACTCTTGGATGAATTCTAAGAGAATGCACACACACACACACACACACACACCAGTTGAATGATATATGGAAGTTGATATATGAAAGAAGAATTAAGTAAAGAGATAGAAATGCCAAGGAAAAGCCAAATTGAAATACTGGGAATGAAAAACACAGTAGTCAAATTAAAAACTCTAGGAAGTCCTATCAATAAATGAGATAAAGTCAGGCATGGTGGTGCATGCCTTTAATCCCAGCACTTAGGAGGCAGAGGTAGAGGATCGCCTTGAGTTCAAGGCCACCCTGAGACTACATAGTTAATTCCACATCAGCCTGGGCCAGAGTGACACCCTATCTCAAAAAACCAAAATAAAATAAAATAAAATAAAATAAATGAGATAAATGAGAGAATAGAATATCTGAGCTCAAAGACAAAGTGGAGAAACAAGGACAAACTAATAAGAAGGTGTGGGTAGGAATTTTAAGACATTTAGGACACTATGAAAAGACTAAATCTTGGAATTATGCACACAGAAGAGACAAATCTCAGTCTAAAGTCAAAGTAACCATTTTCAACAAAACTATACAAGAAAATTTCCCAAAATTAAAGAAAAGATGTCAATCCAGATGAAGGAGGCATCTAAATGAACACCAAACAGACAAGACAAGAAACTTCTATCATATATATATATATATATATATATATATATATATATATATATATATAGTATTGTATTGAAATTGACAGGAGGGAAACACCAAGTCACTTCTAATGGCAGGCTGTTATAACAGATACCAATGAAATTCAGATAATCATAAGAACCTACCTTAAAAGCATATGCTTCGCTAAATTGGAAAATCTAAAACAAATTGATGAATGAATAATGAAGACGTGGTATATAAATATAGTAGAATTTTATTCAGCTGTAAAAAAAATGGCAGGACAATGTAATGGAACTGGAAAACATTATACAAACTAAGGGAAACAAGTACTATTGTGCATGATGCAGCAGATTAGCCCCAACACAGTTATAGTAGCTAACTGCTACACACCACTTTCTCCAATAGACAGGTCATCCAGACAGAATTAATAAAGAAATATTAGAGCTAAATGACCTCATAGATCAAATGGACCTATTACCCAAAAATTATAGAACACACAGTCTTTTTAGCAGTCCGTGGAACTTAATCTAAATGAGATCACATATTAGTACACAAAGCCAGTATCAACACACTTATGAAAATTGAAATAACTCCTTATATTTTATTTAACTATAATGCAACAAAGGTAGAAATTAACAACAAGAAAAACTACAGAAAATATGAACGGTCTTTGAGATTAAATAGCACAATATTGACTAATGATTGAGTCACTGAAGAAATAAAAAATTCTTAGAACTGAATGAAAATAAGAACACAGTGTACTAAAACCTATGGGATACAAATAAGGTGCTCCTAAGAGGGAAATTTGTATCTCAAATTGCCTACATTACAAAAACAGAGATCACAAATAAATGACTTAATTACACACCTGAAGGCCTTGGAAAAACAAGAACAAACCAAAACCCAAAGTACTAGATTAAGTACTAATTAAGATCAGGGCAGAACTCAATGAAATACACATGAATTAGAGAAAAACAATAATTAAGGAAGGAAAGAGTTGGTTCTTTGAAAAGATAAAGAAGAATGACAAATTCTTGGCCAAATTATCCAAAAGAAAGATCAATGAGTAGAAATTAAAAAGAAGACACTACAACAGATACCACTGAAATTAAGAGAACCATGAAAATGTACTTCAAAAATTTATCTCCCATCAAGTTGGAAACCTTAAAGAAATGGATGAACTTCTATATGCATAAAGCTTCCCAAAATTAAACTGAGATATGATAAACAGGTCTGTAACAAGCAAAATATTGTAGCTATAATAAAAAGTCATCCAACTAAAACATATTTGCCAGATAGGTACACTTCAAAATTCTATCAGACCTTTAAAAGGAACAGAAACCACTGCTTTTTAAATTATTCCATAAAATAGGAGGGAGAGGGGCTGGAGAGATGGCTTAGTGATTAAAGTGCTTGCCTGCAAAGCCAAAGGACTTTGGTTTGATTCCCCAGGACCCACCTAAGCCAGATGCACAAGGTAGCACATGCATCTGAAGTTCGTTTGCAGTGGCTAGAGGCCCTGGCATGCCCATTCTCTCTCTCTCTCTCTCTCTCTCTCTCTCTCTCTCTCTTCTCTCCCTCTGCCTCATTTTCACTCTCAAATAAATAAATAAAAATAAAATATTCTTTAAAATAGGAGGAAGAAACATTTCTTAACTATTTTTTATGGATCCAGCATTAAACTAATAGCAAAAGTAGACAGAGCCACAGCAACAAAAGAAAACTATAGACAAATAAATGTCCCTGATGGTTAGACACAAAAGAGTTTTCAACAAAATCCCTGCAAATCAAGTTCAAGAACATATCATAAAGATTACTTGCCTTGGGCTGGGGAAATGGCTTAGTGGTTAAGGCGTTTGTCTGTGAAGCCTAAGTACCCTAGTTTGATTCCCCAGGTCCCATATAAGCCAGATGCACAAGGGGGTACCTGCATCTGGAGATTGTTTGCAGTGGCTGGAGGTCCCAGTGTGCCCATTCTCTCTTTCTATCTGCCTCTCCCTCCCCTCTCAAATAAATAAATAAAGTAAAGGCATGAGCTATCATTCCTGTCTTTAAAAAATTAAAAAAAGAAAAAAGATCACTCACCTCAATCAAGTTGGCTTTATTCCAGATATGCAAGGATGGTTTAACATATGGAATGTATTACATAAACATATGAAATATATTACATAAATAGATTCAAGGACAGAAATCACATGATAATTTCAATACATGAAGAAATGCTTTTGACAATATCCAATATCCTTTCGTTAAAAAATGCTAGAGACTAGAGATGGAGGGAACATATCTCAACATCATAAATGAAACATATAAAAATCCTGTAGCTGGGCTGGAGAGATGGCTTAGCAGTTAAGGTGCTTGCCTGCTAAGCCTAAGGACTCATGTTTGACTCTCCAGGTCCCATGGAAGCCAGATGCTCAGGGTGACACAATCATGCAAAGTCACACATATGCACAAGGTGGCACATGCTTCTGGAGTTCAATTGCAATGGCTGGAGGCCCCGATGCACCAATCCTCTCTCTCTGTCTCTCTCTCATAAAAAAAAAAAATACAAAATAATCCTACATGCTACATGAAGAAAAACGTGAAACATTTCCAGTAAGATCAGGAATAGCATTATTTAATATAGTAGCTAGAGCAAGTTAAGAGAAAACAATGAAAGGGATAAAATAGGAAAGGAAGAAGCCAGGTAACATTTATTTGCCAATGACATGCTTCTCTACACACAGATCTTAAAGACTCTACCCAAGAACTCCTAGAGTTGATGGATATTTTCAGCAAGGTGGCAGAATACAAAATTAACACAAAGATCAGTTGCTTTTTGTGTATGCCAACAACAAACGTACTGCGAAACAAATCAGAAAATAGTTCTGTTCACAATTGCCACACAAGTTAAATACCTTAGAGTATCCCTAACCAAAGAAGCAAAAGTCCTCTATAATGAAGACACTGAAGAAATAAATTATGGAAGACACCAGAAGATGGAAAAAATCTCCCACACTCATTGATTGGGAGAATTAATGTCATGAACGTAAACATCCTGCCAAAAGCAATATTCAATGTAGTTTCAATGAAATCCCAATGTCATTCTTTCTAGAAACGAAAAAAGTCTTAAAATTCACATGATGGAAACACAAAAGATCCCAGATAGCTGAAACTATCTTTAGGAAACAGAGCAGTAAAAGATCATAATGAAACTAATGGATAATGGAACAGCCATGGGCTATGAAACACTAACATCAGTGCCGGGCATGGGATATCTCCAAATGAGTTGCTGGTCAGGGAAGTGTCGGATCATGCATTGGCCATGGCTCTTCATGCCCACCAAGACTGAAAGGAAAGACCCCAGGACTAAAGACATCACACACAGTGGGTGCAGGACATAGAGAAATCCAGCTAGAGCTGACTTGAAAGCTGACTAGTTTTCATGGTGCCAGAAGGTGCTATGCAAGCTGCTGGCAGAGAAAAGCCATCAGTGATACCACTCAGGGGTGAATCCTGCATCTATAATGCTGACCCACCAGGCAAAACATACCCTTTAGTGCAAAAGTGCATTGAAGTTTATAGGGATAACCAACAGCCCTATGACTGGATTTGAGGCCTGCTCTAACAGGAGGGAATGCATGCCTAGTACTGAAAACCAGATCAAAATCCTAAGAGCATGGAAAATGTAGGACCTATTATTGCTGTATTGCTAAACATCAGTGCTGTTTAATATTTAATATGCTCCTAAATATTCATATATTTAACTTGATATCTACAGACCAGCTGGCCAGCCCTAACCAGAAAAGCTTTTGTTTTTTCCCCCAGTGGAGGGCAGCCAATTGAGAGAATCATAACTACACAAGACTTGAAAATAAGTGACTGGTAAGTGCTGTACCCTAAAGAATAGAAATTTTCCATCTCTTCCAGGGAACACTAGAAAATGGAATGAAAAGAATATATGAGCTAGAGGACAGGAAAGAATGTTGTGGAACTCTAGTACCTGGACATGACAAGGCCATTAACTCATGAACTCACAGTAGCTGTGGTTACTGCATAAGACCTGCACGTGATGGGGCCAGTCAACATTCTGATATAAATAGGGGAGGGACTTGGGAGGCCACTCCCCCCATAATGAGTTAATGACAGTTAAGGGGTTCTAGGAATAGGGGAGGGTCATTTTCTACTGTGGCATAGCCACTGGTAAGTGATGAGAAAAAAGAAACTGAGGGGGATAAGGGAAGGCAATGTAGGGTACACAGACTCAAAATGCAAAAACATGTGGGCTGGGGAAATGCCTCAGTGGCTAAAGGCACTTGCTTGCAAAGTCTGGCAGTCCGTGTTTGATTCCCCAGTACCCACATAAAGCCAAATGCAAAGTGGCACATGTCTGGAGTTTGTTTGCAGCAGCAAGAGGCCATGACATGCTTATACATTCTGTGTCTCAGTAAGTAAAAATATAATGAAATATATGAAAAAATGTCAAATAACCCCAAAATATTACCATATTATTTTAATGATACAATAAAATTATTTGAATGCTAATATAATAGAGTGATTAAGTAGTACTCATGCAGCAACTCAGTGGGATATGGTGAAGTGACTGCCAATCATGCCCAGGAAACTGACCGTAACTGGAATTATTGTTCTAATTATGATTACAGGATGTAGAATTTTATGGTACCATTGCCATTTGAGTCCAGGTTTGTGTCCCCCATCCCTTACCCTCTCCTCCCTCCCCACCCACCGTATTATCTGGTTCTCGAGATGCTTGCTAGGTATGTTAGCATCTTGTGTAAATTCAGATTAGGAGCTGTAGATGAGTGAGAATATGCGGTGATTATCTTTTTGTGATTAGGTGCATTCACTGAGAATGATCTGTTCCAGGTTCGACCATTTTTCTTCAAATTTCATTGTGTCATTTTTCCTTACTGCTGTGTAGAATTCCATCATGTAGATATACCACATCTTAGTTATTCATTTGTCTAATTATGGACATCTGGGTTGATTCCAGCTCTAAGCTATTACAAACTGAGCAGCTATAAACATGGTTGAGCAAATCTCTCTGGACTGAGGCCTAGAGCTTTTAGGGTACATGTCCAGTAAGGGAATAACTAGGTCTGTTGATAACTTTATAGTCAGCTTTTTTAGGAGTCTCCATAATGCTTTCCAAAGTGGTTGTACAATCTTACATTCCCACCAGCAGTGGATGAGGGTTCCTATTTCTCCACATCCTCGCCAGCATTTATTTTCATTTGATTTTTCAATGTTTGCTATCCTTATTGGGGTAAGGTAGAATCTCATAGTTGTTTTGATTTGCATTTCCCTGATGATTAGGGATAATGGACATTTTCTTAAGTGTGTGTTTGCTGTTTATATTTCTTTTTCTGAGAACTGTCTGTCCAGTTATTTGCCCTATTTTGTGAGTGGGTTGTTTGACTTTTTATTGTTTAGGTTTTTGAGTTCTTTGTAGATTCTAGAGATTAGGCCTCTGTCAGTTGGATATTCAGCAAATATTTTCTCCCATTCTGTGGGTAATCTATTGGCTTTGCTTATTGTATGTCTGTGAAGAAACTTTTCAGCTTCATGTGATCCCATTGGTTGAGTGATTGTTTAAGATCCTATGCTACTGGGGTTTTGTTCAGGAAGTCTTTTCCCATTCTTATATCATGGAAAGCTCCTCCTATATTTTCTTCCAGTAGTAGCCGAGTTTCCGGTCTTATATTGAGGTCTTTGGTCCATTTGAGTGTTGTGCATGGCAAAATGTGTGGATCAAGTTTCAATTTCCTGCATATCGTTATCCAGTTTGTCCAGCACCATTTGTTGAAGATGCTGTCTTTTTTTCCAGCCTATATTGTTAGGGCCTTTTTCAAATATCAAGTGTCTATAGTTACTTGACCCAAAGTCTAGGTCCTCGATTCTATTCCATTGGTCTGTACTCCTGTTTTTATGCCAGTACATGCTGCTTTTGTTGCTTTGGCTTTGTAATATAGCTTTAGAACAGGTATATTGATGCCTCCAGAAGTGTTTCTTTTGCTGAGGATATGCTTGGATATGCGAGGCCTTCTGCCTTTCCATATGAATTTTGAGATCATTTTTTCTATCTCTGTGAAGAACAATGTTGGGATTTTGATTGGAATTGCATTAAATCTGTATATTGCCTTTGGTAGGATTGCCATTTTCACAATGTTACTTATGCCTATTCAGTAGCATGGGAGGTCTTTCCATTTTCTCAAGTCCTCCTCAATTTCTTTTTTGAGTGTTTTTATGTTTTCATTGTATAGATCTTTCATTTCCTTGGTTAATGTTATTCCAAGGTAATTTTTTGTTGTTGTTGCTATTGAAAGGGATAATGTCACTTATTTCTTTCTCTGTATCTTTGTCATTTGCATATACAAAGGCTACTGATTTTTTTTTTTTTTGCATTGATTTTATATCCTGCTACTTTGCTGAAGGAGTTAATCACCTTCAAGAGTTTTGGGATGGAGGCTCTTGGGTCTCTTATGTATAGAAACATGTTGTCTGTAAATAGAGCTAACTTAACTTCTTCCTTTCCAAATTGCATCCCTTTTATTTCTTTCTCCTGTCTTATTGCTTGAGCTAGGACTTCCAGTACTATATTGAGGAGCAGAGGTGAGAATGGACACCCCTGTCTTGTTCCTGATCTCAATGAGAATTCCTCCAGTCTCTCTCCATTAACTATTATTCGGGTTTTAGGAGCTTTATATATATCCTTTATTATGTTAACATATAAACTGACAATGCCAATTCTGATCAATGTTTTAATCATGAAGTGATGTTGTATTTTGTAAAAGGCCTTTTCTGCATCTTTTGAAATGATCATGTGGTTTTGTGTTTAACCTTGTTTATGTGGTGTATTACATTTATAGATTTCCATATGTTGAACCACCCCTGCGTTCCTGGGATGAATCCCACTTGATCAAGGTGGATAATGCTTTTGATGTGTTGGTGGATTCAGTTTGTGAGGATTTTGTTCAGGATCTTTGTGTCTAAGTTCATCAGGGAAATAGGCCTGTAGTTTTCTTTTCTTGTGGCATCTCTGCCTAGTTTTGGTATTAGAGTGATACTAGCTTAATAGAAGGAGTTGTGGAGCTTTCCCTGTTCTCCAATTGTGTGGCACAGTTTGAGAAAGATTGGTTTGAGTTCTTCCATGAAGGTTTGATAGAATTCAATCAGTGAAACACAGCACTATCCAAAAGGAATGAGTGCAAAAGCTCCAAAAACCACATTCCCCCATCTCACTACCACAGCTTTGCCCATGATCATCCCTTGGCTTGGAGTAAATGAATTGGCATATAAAGCCTGCTATTTAAATATTATGTATGAATACATATGAAACTGAAATTTTGTAGCCCAGAATGACCTGGAGCTCAAAATTCTCTTGTCTTACCTTAGAAGTGCTGGGATTGTAGGTGTGTATCACCACACAGCCAGTGCTGTGATTGGGATTGTAGGTGTGTATTAATACACACAGTAATGATTTTCTTTCTAACATTTAAATTTCTATTTTTTATGTAATCAAAAGTTTTCTAAATCATCAGACTTGAACAATTACCCTTGAGCCACCATGTTGACAGTGGCAGGAATATCTGAGAAATGAGGTTTAGGTTCTTATCAAGATAATTCAACATCCTGACATCACCATCTCTGCCTCTCAAATAATCACTTTTAAAAATCATGTGGATAATTGAAATAGACCCCCTTAGACAGTTGTCTCACCTCTTGGATGGTTAAAATTGGTTATAGCAATACCTCTCAAGGTTTAATTACACAGGAATCACCTGGGGACCTTGTTAAAAGCAGACTTTGATTTTGTAGATTTGAAGTGGGACCTGTGATTCCTCATTTCTAACAAGCTCCCAGGTGATGCTGATGCTGCTGGTTCAAGGACCATAACTGAGTAAGAAATTTAATTTGAGCAATTTCTTATGCAGTGAATCCAGATAGCTCATATACATGTATGTGTGCATATATATTCATATATTTGCACAAATATATATACATACACACACAGGGATTCTGTCAGGTTCATCAACATGACCCATGTTGACCAGCATCATGAAACAAGTTGGAGGAAATGCCTCATTTGCACACTTACGCTATATAGGCAGCCTGGCTTCCTTAACACTCTAATTTTGAAATAAAGATAATTAATAATAGTTATCTATTGTTTCTAGATTCTATTGGGAGAAAAGGAAATAATGAAACATTGTTGAGTTACACTGTGCTCCACAGAGGCTTGGCTTATTAATAATAAAGGCAAAATCTGGTTGTAAATGTTTTTAAAGCACCAATAAACCCTAGTAATTCTTGCTTAAAGAACTGGCATCTAGCAGTTTTCTCTCATAGACTATGCTGAATAAATGCCATATGAACAAATTTGCAAACACTTGCAGCCATATCTTTGAAATGTATCCTATGCAGCAGTTTTCACCTACTGGGTGAAAATGTCTTGTTCCTCCATGGTTTTCTCACAATAACCTGATGGTCTCCGAGTATGATTACAGTATTCATTTCTGTGGAGTCTTAAATCAATGAGATGTTGTTCTCTGTGACATAATGTTTGAAATGATGATATCGTCTACAGTCACTGTATAACTGTCAATGGATTTTTATTTTACAGACACTGTCCTAAGTAAAAATAATGCCAAGGGGTCAGGGCACATCCATCTATAGAGTAGATGGCATCATCTGAAATACTCTTTTCTCATTTCTTTTTCTGCACCAATAATGCATTGCTTTCCACCACTGAATTGGGGTTGTTGCCATAGTAATGTTTTAAGAATACTCCTAGATCAATATTAGATTTGCAGAAACTGAGATTGTCTCTGCAATTTGTGAGTCTAGTGCTATACCTCCACCCTTGTTTATGTGCTTAATTATACAATAAAGATTTTGAGATTCTCCTCACGACTAGGTAGTTGTGTCCTGGGAAGAATGAGTCAATCAATGGACAAGTGCCCTGTGAGTTCTTCTCAGTTAGGACTAGGCTAGACACTAAACAATAGTAACATGTCAAATGCAAGAGTTGCATGCCTGTTGATACAGAGAGAAGTGAAGTGCCAAATGCACCAGAGGGCCCCACTGTCCCTTAAAAGGTACACTCTGACTTGTTCCTTACAATATCTCAAAACCTGTCTAATTGACCTCAGTGTCTCCTTTTTCATTGTCCAGTTCCCTTTGAGCTTCCTCAACCTGCCCACATAAGTAATATCTGAGCACCCACGCATTTCTACAAAACATGAGGTATAATTCCTTGTACAGAATGTTTAAAACATTCAGATAGGTTAGAATAAAGGGCTAGAAGAAAAAAATATAAATATATACTAATTATGTATCTGCATAAAGCCACACAAGCAGGCCAAAAGAAAGACATTTATTCCACCAAAGCACATTATTTTCTAGCCCTGCTACCAAAAGCTCCTCAAATTAGCCCAAAACTGAATGTGCTTCTGAGGAGCTGGGAGAAAAGAGGCCTGGGTTCCAGCTGCTGCCTGCTTTCATTCATATGATCATTTTCCTCTCCCAAATGTGTGAAAAAGATAGAGCTGTACTTAACAGCCAATCTCCACCTGACTGTAAAACCCTAGGGTTCTAGGAAAAAGAATAAAATAAGGGGTCCCTTCATTTTCCTTCAGTATCTTGCACCACTTTTATGCTTCTTGCTGATATCATGAAATGCTCTCTGTTCTCATTGAAATTGGCAGTTAACACACCTTGTCTATCAAAAATTTAACTCAGTATTTTTCCCATTCCATCTTATTATTATGGATATTAAGGATTTTTTAATTCCAAATTTATATATACATATATAATTCTGATAGCTAAAAGATGAGTATTCCCAAATAAAGTTGCCTTAGTATTTTGCAGCTGCATGTTTAGAAGTGAAATGGTGTCCTAACCATCTGCCCAGTGTTATTGCTCCATTGTGGCATTTGCTGAGATTTCATGGTTAGTCCATTGACCTATAAAGTCACATTCAGCCTTTAACATACAATTGAGTCCAAATATAAACCCTGCAGTATAAATGATTTGTCTAACTAGTTATAGGAGGCATTTTAGTTATATGAAAAGTGATGAAATTGTGGTCTTAGGTGCTCTATTATCATTTAAATTTAAATATTTTTTGACACCCAATTGACTGAGCCATTCAGTATACTCCTGGTTATCTATATTCTGGCAAAAAGCCATCTTCCTAGTTAATTGAAAATGGACTATATTTTTATATGTATAAAAGCTTTATTGGTCTGATCCTCTTCTCCCAGATGTTCCTAGTGACATAGCCTTTCCTCACCAGGATCTGTCCTTGGAAACCTTCATAGTTTGCCTTGTGCAGGAGCCCTGGGTATCTAGATCTCAGAGAAGAAGTGCCATTACACAAGAAGCACACTTGGGATCTATTTACTTAAATCAGGTGACAAGAATAATTGTGACCATTTCCATAATTAAACAGAATTTTATACTGTTCTAAAGAATTAACTGTCATGAGTAAACCCCTTCCCTGCCTCACTGTCCTTACAACCAGCTCCCCAAACATACATATGCAGGAGAATAAAAGGGGACAAGAACACACTACAATTTTCAAACAAGACAGCACACACACAAATAATAAAACTGTAGCAGTCTAAGGGCAGAAGGTAAGGCCAGAGCAGCACCCCAACCAGCAGCAGCCTATCGCGACACCCTTGGATTGATGTTCACAGGCTGAAGGGCATCAGCTTTGGGCTCATGTGAGACCACAAGCCTACCAGAGGCCTGAGCATGAAGGTCGACCCACAAAGTACTGGCCCTTCTCGAGAATGAAGCCAAGAAAATGCTTCATTTGTCCAGGCAACCCTAGAAGGTTGGTTTTCTAGAGCTCTTATCTTTCTGGGGCCTTGGATTGGAAAACTATTACCAGAAACCAAAATATAAGTTCTGTAATCTGTTTGTGTGTATAACTCAAATTTATGCTACCTGTATGGTGGGAGAGCTCTAAGCCAAGAAACAGGTCCAAGCATTGCACCCAGGAGGTCATAGAACCTAGAGTGGAAACTACTACTGTTGTTTGGATAAATGGATATATTATGTCCACTAAACTTCCCTCCAAATACTTGTGTCTGTGCCCATATATTAGTCCTACTCCCACTTTTGGTTAAAGAAGCTTCTCTGTTCAGATGACAATGACCACTAGGGTAACTCAAAACTTACCACAGTGCTGAGAAGAATGACAGTGGTGTGTTCAGCACTGTGACATCTCTAGTACACCCTCCAGGGCTTAGGAACCATTGTAGAAGAGGTGGTGGAAAGAATATGAGACAAAGAAGGGGAGTGCTTTGTCATACTGTCATCCAGACACAAAGTGATGATGGCATTCATGACCTCACAGTGGTTGATGCTACCTACACAAGACCTGCGCAACAAGAGGGGGAAATGTGATGCTATCAAAATAGAAAACTGACTAATTTAAAAGAAGGGACTCCATGGAGGGGGGATTTGGTTGAAGGAAAGGAGAGGGTTATGAGAGGGGATGGTGATCATGGTATATATTCCGTATGTTGGAGGTTGTCAATAAAATGTTGGGAAAAAATATTGCCCCGGGACATTGGGACCCTAAGGCCTAGAAGAAGGAATTCTAACTGTTTAATGGTTAATCTTGGTTATCAAATTGACAGGATTTAGAATCAGCATGGAAACAAGTCATAGGGCAATTCTGTGAGGGATTGTCTAAATCAGGTTAACTGAGGTGGGAAGGTCCACCCTAAATGTGGACAGTACTGTTCCATAGGCGGGGGTCCTAAATTGCATAAACAGGACAGAGAAAATTGCGCACCAATGCTCATTTGTCTCTGTTTCCTGATCGCAGACACAATGTGACTAGCTGTGCTTCATTATCCTGCCACCAGGCTGCCCTGCCTGACCATAACCTCAAAGCTAACATAACTCTTCCTTCTTTCAGTTGCTTTGTCAGGGCTCTTCAATGTCAAAAGCAATACAAGGAGGGTTCTGGGAAGGTTTCCTAGTAAAAGGAAAATTTGGAGGATAGAGAATTTTAAAGGAGAGATGTCTCAGGTAAACCTTTGGGCAAAGACACATTAGACTATGTGGCATAAGATGAACAGTTTGTTAGGGGTATGGAGGTTGCTCAGTTAGTAGAGTGCATTCCTGGTGTTTATAAGACCTTGGGTTTGATCTCCAGCGCTATAACCAAAAGGTTGGGAAGAGTGGATTATTTAAGGGGTAGATCAGAGGTACAATATGGTCAAAAAATTTTTTTTCATTGTAAATACCCGTGGGGAGGTAGTGCAGTATAGAGCATTTGTCTAAATAACTGGTATTGTGTTCACATAGATTACAAATGTCATGATGGAGCCAATAACTAAGACTGGGTACTTTCCCTGTGTAATAAGCAATATGGATGATGGATAGCATGAATAAGTGAAAGGGTTATTTAATGCCAGCTCACATTCCCTGAGTTGTCTTGGGAGAATTATTACTGTTGCCACAAAAGTCCTTTGTGCTACTCCTCACAGCTTGCTCTATAGAAGACCAGATAAGAAGTCTTATTTTCCTATTATTTGGAACATTGATTCTTATTATTTTTCCAGTTGAAGCTCATATTTGAATCCATTGTTGGTCTAGCATGTCCTACACAATCTTAAATAGTCTTTCAAGAATCTGCTTCAGCTGGGCATGGTGGCGCATGCCTTTAATCCCAGCACTCGGGAGGCAGAGGTAGGAGGATCACCGTGAGTTCGAGGCCACCCTGAGACTACATAGTGAATTCCAGGTCAGCCTGGGCCAGAGTGAGACCCTGCCTCGAAAAACCAAAAAAAAAAAAAAAAAAAAAAAAGAATCTGCTTCAGCTGCTCTGGGGGATTGCAACTGTCTTTGAGATCTTCTTTGGGATCTCTAAACTACAGTTTGCATGGTCGCTATAGATTAACCTACTAGTCAAGAAGACTCCAAGTGAGAGTAGGGTTACATGCTCCTTTGCATGATATGTCACAGAAACTTAATTTAGTTAATGTAGATCACGCTTCTGTAAGCATTTTCAGAAAAGAGCAAAAGAGTAAACATTTCAGGTTTTGTGTGCTATATACAGTAAATAAAACATATTCTTTGTGGGCTTTTTGTTGCTTTTATAACACCTAAAAACTATAAAGACTAGTTTTAGCTCAAAGGTCATACAAAAATCAAACTGGAGGCAGATTTTGCCTAGTAGCAGCGATTTGCCAAGCCTGCCACTGATTAATCTAAGGAACATAGCAGTTTTGGCATTTAATTACAAAGAAGTCCAGAGCTAGCATGAGTAAATGCCTGGGACCCGGAGGGAGGGCTGTTGAAGTGCTAAGACCAGCTGAAGAGAATGTTGAGAACACAGGGCTATACTTGCCTGAACAAGCAATGTTTCTATCAAAAGGAAATGATTTTCAAAATGAACTCATACTTGCATGATGGACAGCAGAATAGCAATCCAAACAGATGTGTAGGAGGCAATGGAAAATTAGAGCTATGGAACAGCAGCTTACGTAAAGCAAATGAAGGCAAGTATCAGAGATGATGCTTAAAAGGAGCCTGGGAAGGAATGTAAGGAAGACTCTTCATCAGTGAAACCATTCTCTCTTGCATCTCTCTCTGAGTTTTCTAAGGTTATTTGGCCACTTGCTTATAACTACCTTCTTATGATTGAAAACATATACCCAAATAGGAAGCTGATACTCTGGAGAAAGAGGAAAGAGAAATGAGAATGGAAAGATAGAAAAAGGAGGATTGATAGGAGGATGTGTAAGTCAACTTCATGCTCACGTAGCTGGTAAAACATTTCGGATCCATAGGTACGTGAGTCAATTCTATATAATCTCTTTCTCTTTCTCTCTCTCCCCTTTATTCCCTCTCTAACTAATATGGAGAGGAAGGAAAAGAGTCAAAACTAAAAAAAAAAAAAAATAGATCTAATAAATCTTTAAGTGTGAGGTGAACAATTAGCATTTGTATTAGGCCTAAATGTGTGCAAGCACACATACACACACACACACACACACACACACACACACGCATACACATGTGTGCACACACACCTTCTTTCTTTTTTTTATTTCTCCAATGAGTTGATAATTTATTGTCTAATTGTTGTGGTTACATGGACACACTTGCTATAAGAAATCCAGAAAATGTATTCGAGCTAATCATATTGCCTTCTCTGTTAATCAGTAGAAGCCAAGGGGACTCAGGAAGATGTTGGGAAGGTTTTGTATCTTAACTGTGTGATAGTCAAAAAAATATATAAAATTTTGGAAACTCATCAAATGTGCATATTCTAAATTATTTTATTATACATAAACTATATCCCAAAAAATAGATCCAAAAAGAGTATTAGTGCTCTTGTATTTTAATTTCAAGACAAAAGTGCTATATGATCAAAAAGTGAGTTGAAATCTTGGAATATACATTCATTCATTCGCTTATTTGTTCATTAAATGTGTATTCATCTAACACCTGCTATGGGGTAAGAATTATCATAGTTCAGTGGGTGGTACAAGGAAAGAACCCCATATCTGAGACTGGAAAAGTCTCATCTAAAGCTGAGCTAATTGATTGGAGCCTTGAAGGATGAGTTTGAGCTTCTCAGAAGTGTGCTGAGAAAATATTCTGCCCGTATACAGGAATAGACATGGAGAATGGATGCAGATGAGATATGACAGTGCAAATGAAGCTTCTGAGTGGGTCCTAGGCTGCATGCAAGTACTGTGGTGTGGTCCTTCATCACACAGGGAAGGCCCTGTGTGAAATGCTGGATAGTCTGAACTTTGTCCTAATTAGTCACAGTTGTATTCCTGACAAAAGTGAGATGAATAGATTAGATGAGAATATGTTTCAGACATTTCAGGTGAGGTTCAAATGGTTGGGTTGTTAAAGGACTAGACTGGTTATTCACGCAGATCTTAGATTTTGTCACAGCTCATTCTTGCTCTGGAACTTTGCATTCATTTGTCTCTGGTTTGCTCTTAGGTTCTTTCACATTGTCATAGTTGCCATTAAGATACCACCCATAATGTCAGACCTTATTGATGTGATCAAATACTACCTAAGATAAATAATGTAAGGTAGGAAGAACTGTTTAGGCTCACGATTTCAGAGCTTTTAGCCCTTACTCCATGTCTTCTGGGCCTAGGCAGAATAGCATGGCAGCAGGAGCACATAGCAGAAGCTATTAACTTTGTAGTGGACAGGAAGTCAACATGGGTGTAGAGCGGGAGAGAGAGGAGGAAGAGAGGGAGGAAAGGAGAAGAGAGAAGAGGAAAAGGCTGGGGAGAGAAGAAGAAAGGAGAGGAGAGGAGAGGAGATACAGCCACCAAGATATGCCACAGTGACATACTTCCTCCAGGGTTAGGCTCTATTTCTTACAATTTCCAAAACTTCCCAAAATAGTACCACCCAGACATCCATTAACAAGACTGGATTTATGTTGCCATTACAGAAACAAAATAAACATTGCCTCAGGCATGTAGACCAAACTTCCTTGAGCTTCTGGATCTAATGCTTCCTTCTTTCTCATTTACTTCTCCACATTTCCATTGACTTTTCCCAACATCAAGAAGCATGAAGGAGGGCTGGAGAGATGGCTTAGCAGTTAAGTGTCTGCCTGTGAAGCCTACGGACCCCGGTTCGAGGCTCGATTCCCCAGGACCCACGTTAGCCAGATGCACAAGGGGGCGCACGCGTCTGGAGTTCGTTTGCAGTGGCTGGAAGCCCTGGTGTACCCATTCTCTCTCTCTCTCTTTCTCTCTCTGTCGCTCTCAATAAATAACTAAAAATAAACAAACAAACAAAAAAAGAAGCATGAAAGGTTCCAGAGTTTACTTTACTCGCAGGCAAAGGATTTAGCTTGGAGGGTGGCAACTTGGACTCTGACAGAAGTGACAGGTCTCATAGGCTAGAGACAGAGGAGTTTATTATTCATAGCACACATAGCATGAGTTTCATATCGATATCAGCACTACTTGCTGGCCAAGTTCCAGGGGTGAACAGAGCTCCTTCATGCAGTGAGTTATGTTACAGCTGGGGTCCATAGAACACTGAGTCACACAGCTGGATATATAGAAGTTAATGAAGCTGAGTATTTTGCTTTAAGCAGTAAACAAACCAACCTACTCATTTCTCTATAGGAAGATGTCATCTTTGGTATACCAGACAGTAATCAAGCCTATCCTCATGTTCAGGGGAAACAACAGCTTTATCTTCCACTGCTCACTACACAGCTATCATTCAAATATAGTCCTGAATCAAAAGATAGTGAGTGTCTTTGCTTAAAAGACATACAGAAGTTTGAGAACACTGGAGTACTATGATTTCTCAACAATATCCAGCCCTTGTTTCTATACTGTTTGGCTTCTGTCGAGTTTTCCCAGGTGTTTACTACTAGTCTCTGTCTGTATTTCCGTGTTCTGGCATCTTAGGAAAGACCTGGAAGAGATGTGTACAAAAGACAAGGCAGCAGGAAATTTTACTAAGAGCAGAGTGAGCACAAGCACAGGAGGACACAAGTACTCAAGGGCTCCAAGTAGCTTTGGGGGCATCTCTTCTGGTATTTAAGAGGAACAAGGAGCTGGTTGCTAAGGATCTAGTTTGGGTGGTTCTTTAGTTTGATTGACAGATTTGAGTTTTATAACCTTTTTTCCCTAGTGCACCTGTCCCTTCCAATGATGCATATTTTTTAGCTTTTTATTGACAACTTCCATAAATATGGACAATAGACTATGATCATAATCCCCTCCCAATGCTCCCCCTTTCCTCCATGCAGCCCCCCTCCATCGAATGCCTTCTTATTTCCAACTAGTCGCCCTTCTGTTTTGATGACATCATTTTTCCCTCCTATTATGCAGGTCTTGTGTAGATAGCTTCAGCCACTGTGAGGTCATGAATATCAAGGCCATTTTGTATCTGGATGACAGTATTGTAAGTAGCCCTCCCCTTTCTTTGACTCTTACATTCTTTCCACTGCCTCTTTAGCAATGGTCCCTGAGCTGAACCCTCTACTGTCACTTCTCAGAACTTTGATGAGTTCTGAGTCACCTCAGTGGTTACCACAAATTGAGGAGAAGCTTCTCTAATCAAGAAAGTAGCATTAATATATGGCATAAACATAAATATTTAGAAGGCAGTTTGGTGGGCCTAACATATCTATGTAGCCAGACAATAGTAGTAGTTTCCTCCCTAAGGCTTATGATCTTCTAAACCATAGGCTTTTGATTAAGTTTTCAGTACCAGGCATGAATTCTGTCCCATGGAGTAGGCCTCAAATTCAATTAGAGAGCAGTTGGTTTCCCCCAAAATAGACATGTCACCATTGCACCATTTGGCACATTTGCTCTGCCTAGCCAGCCTTAAGACTTTCAGGGCTCACTGCTGGTTAAGACCATTGATGGCTTTTCTCCCTCAACAGACTGCATAGCTCTTTCCAGCATTTTGACAACAGGGAGAAGGCTCCCCGCTTAGCTCCAGCTTGATTTCTCAGTGACCTGCAAGCCAGGCATGGGGAGTCTTCAGCAATATGGTCTTCCTATCTGGATCTAGCGGGAAATCAAGAGCCTTAGCAATAAGCTTTAATGTTTGGAGGGCATCGGGAGCCTTCCTGGCCAACAACTTGCTGGCACAGAAAAATTTTCTAATAACAACCTGTGGCTCCTGGGAACAACATTATCCACCTCCACATGATACTTCTGCCCAAATTCTCTCTTTTTTAACATACATATTATTAGATAGCAAAGAAGTAGGTTTCCATATGGCCTAAGTAACATCTTAAATTTTGATTAACCCTCATCCCACTCTCCTCTCCTCCATCCCCTCTCCTGACCCTGCTTAGACCAATATTCTGCCCCTGATTTTATTCATATGTATGACCAATCATGCACAGGGATAAGATGGTAAGTATGAGATTCTCTCTAAAAGTTCACTTAGAGAACAGTTTGTCTTACTACATATACAGTCAAAAGCAGTCTAGGCCAGATGGCTACCTGTCTCCTAATCAAGGACATATCTTGGAACATGTTTGAATAGAAATGAGGCATTACCAAGGGGACCTCAAGGGTAATAAGTTATTTTCATCACTTAATGTGGGCACACATGCACATGCTTGATACAGGTGAGAGTCTCAGGTTTAATAGGTTGCTATGTTAAGAAAGTGGTGTGTTTACTGCACAAGCTAAGCAACATCTTGGGTCACTAGTCTATTTCCTATGTTTGCATACCTCAATATCATCCACTTTGAACAATCTGAGCAAAAGGGGCCTAGAATTATATCCATTTGATTTATCTGATAAAGTATTTAAGACCACTCTAGACAGAATTCCAAGCAGAAGATGAGGCTGACCTGCGATACCGACTTCAGCCATCTCCTCCTGGCTCACAGACACAGGCAGCTGAGAAATACTGTAAATCTGCAGGGTCAGCTTTAGTAAACATTAACATTTCCAAACAGCCTTGAGTATTCACCCAGGTGTAGCAATCACACAAATTCTATTATGACCCTCAGGGAGGAAGTATAAGGCAATTAATTCTTAGAAACTATGGCCAGTTAGTACAGTCTGACCCTAATGCCTTTCAGGACCAAAATGGTGCTTTCTTAAATACTTGAAGGTCTCCTATGATTATCCATCCATAAGGGGAAAAAATTAGGGTGTTTTCATGAAAGATAGTCATTAATGTTGGCTTCCTGCATTAGATAGGAACACAGTTTAACAGGAGCTACAGTGTGGTTTTTGAGTCAGATAGCAGGCTATAAGGCGTTCAGTTTAGTTGGAATACTTTAGTTTGTCTTTATTTTTTGAGGGGCTGGTTGGGAATATTTAGTTCAACCTGTCCAAAATATGTAGCACCCATCTACCTAATTGGAGGACTGACAATAGGGAAGAGAAGACATCTGGAGGTACCAGGTGCTTTTAAGGAGCACTGTAAGAGCCAGAGCTGTCCCTACTACTTCTAGTTGACATCTCAGAAACTGTAAAAGGAATGATGATCAAAGTATGGCTAGATTCATTTAGAGGAAGGATGCTTGCAACAGTTTGGTGAAATACATGAGCTATTCCTTCATGAGGAATAAGAAGTAAGGATTGGAGGGTTGTTCTGAAAGAAAAAAGTTCATTATAGCTCACTTTTCTGCACCTTGCAGGCTATAAAATACTTTTTTCCCAAGCATTGTCCACTGGTCCTATTTCAATGTTGCATCTACCCTCATCTATTACCCACTCAAATCTTTCATGTCATAGGGAGGATGTAAAAGAAGGAAAAAGACCAGGAAATTTTTTATTTTACTTCTGTTTTTGCTTGTGTGTGTGTGTGCATGCATGTGAATGTGTGTATAATGTGGTGCGTGTGATATATGCACTTGTAAGTTTCCTTTTGTTACCTCATATGCTCCCCTGTGGTGGGGGTCACTTGCCTATGGTCACTTGCACTTGCAAATGTGAGTGTCCATCCCCATCTTTCTTCTGCCTATTCTAGTTTTTGGCCTGAGTCTCTTTTTACTGATTCTGGAGCTTGTGATGCTCTGAAGATACCTGGGCCTCTGCTCCCCTATGCAGCCAGGGTTATAGTGCATATGTTCTTGTCCAGCAGTTTTTTATGTGGAATCTGGAAATTTGAACCCAGGAAGTCTCAGGCCCCCTTAGGCCCTCATACTTGTACAGGAGGTGTACTTAACTGGGTAATCCCTCCAGCCCAGTATCAGTTTTATAAAACAGGAGCTTAGTCCTATTCCCTCTCTTGGACTTGTGAGCCTCCGCCCATTGCCATGAGTTTTCAACCCATGGCATCTTCAACCAAATCATTATCTTTCCTATGACCTAGGACTATGCCAGTGCAACAACAGAATCCAAGTGGCTGGAGCATAATTAAAACCGAATGTCCTTAAGCCAACCTGCCACTCAGAAGGCCATTATCAAAAGAGGCATCAGGCCCAGGAATGGTCAGAGCAGAATCCAAATTATCAAAACAGGACTACACAGTTTCTATCTCTCCTCTCATGATCACTGCCCAGGAAGTATTGAAGAGTTGATGTCTGCCAACAGCCTCATTTGACAACCACCCTCCTTACCCAGGAACATAGACTGGGAAGAGTTTAGGGAGGTTGCATCAGATTCCTAGGCATTCCATAACAAATTACAGCAAAGAGAACAGCTTCAAACAGCACCTTGTGAGTCTCCCCAGTCATGAAAGTGAAAATCAAGGTGCCACCAGGTCTGTACTTCCTCTAAGTCAATACGGAAGATTCTTCTTTGCTTCATCGGGCTTCCGGTGGCTTGAGACATTCCTTGGCTTTGGGCCACCTAACTCTAACCTCTAGCTCAATATTCCTATGGCCTTCTCTATTTCTGCCCTCCTTTGTCTATTGTAAATAAAGTTTTCATTAAGTTTAAGGTGTGTTGGGTCAATCAGATGACCTCATCTCAAAATACTTTAGTTGCATCTTCAGAGACTTTCTTTCCAAATAAGTTTAATATTCACAGAGTCTGATATGCACATATCTTCTCAAGGGTTACTTCCAACCTGCTAAGAGGTAGAGCCAGAAGTCTTTTACCATGTAAGGGTTTTTTTTTGTTGTTGTTGTTGTTGTTGTTGTTGTTTGTTTGTTTGTTTCTGTAGAAGCCATCCCAATGTTCAACAAATCCAGGTGCCCATAAATGATATAGCGTGCAGAAGGACCACCAGATAGCTTGACTATTAGCACACTGTTGAGTGGTTTTGTGATAAAGGATGCATTGTTGTCAAAAAGTCAAACATGTTACGTGTGTAAGTTTCAAGGACCACAAAGGCGTGGCTGGGGCCAGCTGAGCAGATGGCAATGATGGCACTGCAGCTTAAGGAAGTATCCTCAGCAGTGACACATCATGATTGATCGTCCTGGTCATGGAGGTGTTAAAGACCCCATGGAGTGCACACATATGAATGCTAAGCCTGCACTGTGGCTGTTCACACTATGAGACAAATGCGTCCACTGAGGCATGAGTCACAGCAGCTGCAGAGACATTGACTCATTCATTGTGTGCCCAATGCTTCATGGCAGAGATGCTGCCAGGTGAGGCGTGGTAGTGGATACCAATAGCAGGCCAGACAGTCTGTGCAGAGTTCCTCAGCAATTTGACTCCAGTTGATTTTGATCAAAGAGTAGGGATCTTTTAATGATGAACATCATTAAAACATGAACATGTTTGGTTAACTCATTCCCTCATAGCCCTGAGAAAGGATGTTTCAACTCTTACAGTCTGTCATTTCCCAAGTAGCAGATCAAACAGGCAAATCATTGTGAACATTCCCAAGACCCAGTAAATGTCCAGAGCACAATGAGGGCAATATTGGTCAAAGAATGCAAGGTCTTGAGTTCTTCCCACTGATAGGACAAACAAAATCCATTTGGCCACAGCATAACCCAGTCAACTCGCTCAGATTTCACTTTGCCAAGACATCAATCAGTATATCAGGCTTAAGTATCTATAGCAAGAATCAGCAAACATATTTTTAGGACCAGAAAGTAAATATTTTAGCTTGTGAGATATGTGATCTCTTTTGGAGCTATTCACCTCTTCCTTAGTAGGGGGAAAGTAAGCAAAGCATCAATGAATGAGCATTTTCAAAACCAAGTGGCCAACTTGCAGGATATAGCTTGTTAATATCTACTCTCAGGGATACCTGTGAGTCATAGCCCTCCCCCCCCCCTGACTGTTTCAGTGGTTTTTTTTCAGGCCACATATTGGAGGATAATTCACCCTCCCAAGGAAGAATAGCCACTTTGTCATGGACTGTTAGGTATCTCTAGAGCCAGACTGACTGCATTCTTGAAGGTACTATTTTATTTGCACCAAGACTTGTTAGGCCTTCTTACCTTGTTAGTGGTTGAGTCCAACTTGGACCTACCCCACAATGGGGATATTAGTTAAAAGGAAAAAGGTCTCCACGGGTCAGACATTCAGTGTGGACAAGAGCCAGGTGACAAGGTAATGTGTTTTTCAAAAGGACTATAACTGATAGTCATCTCAGGGAGGGTGCAAGTCCATTATCCCACAGGACACTTGTAGATGAAGGTTACATCTCTTCACCAGAAGTTCCAGTCAGCAAAATAAGTCACAGCAGCTTCTGGTTCAAAGGGTTTTGATAGATTTTGTGCTGGGGCTTTGTTGCAGTCAGGCTCACGTTGCTGGTAGAAATCACCTGAGCAAGAGCAGCTTGTGGGAAAAAAAAAAGGTTTATTTTGGCTTACAGGCTTAAGGGGAAGCTCCACAATGGCAAGGGGAAATGATGGCATCAGCAAAGGGTGGACATCACCCCCTGGCCAACATAAAGTAGGCCATAGCAACAGGAGAATGTGCCAAACACTGGCAAGGGAACACTGGCTATAACACCCATAAGCCCGCCCCCAACAATACACTCCCTCCAGGAGGCGTTAATTCCCAAATCTCCATCAACTGGGAACCTAGCATTTAGAACACCTAAGCTTATAGGGGGGACACCAGAATCAAACTACTACATTCCACCCCTGGCCCCCATAAACTGATAACCATACATGATTTAAAATGCAATTAATTCACCCAACTTTAAAAGTTCCCATAGTTTTTATCAATTCCAATGATTTTCATACATCCCCATAGTCAAAGATCTTTTAACTGAGCCATAAAACCAAAAAGTCCCCCCAAAACCTCATAATGTACAGAATAAACACACTGCAAAAGATGGCACTGGGCATAGCAAAGGAATATTCAACCAATACAAGATTTTAAACAGGTCAAACATCAAACTCTGTAGCTCCAAGTCCAACAACTCTAGCCAGTGACAAATCTCCAAGTCCAATAATTCGAACCAGCAACAAGTATCTGGAGTTCCAATTCTGCCCCTCCAGCTAGGCTACTCACAGCCCTGGAAAACTTCATCCGGCCCTGCAGCTTTCCTTAGCAGCCATCTTGTGGTCCCAGCATCTCCACTGGGTCTCCACTGCAACCCACAGTTCATCGTCATGGCCCCATGGGGTCTCCATGTAGGCATCCAGAAAACCTGCTTCACACTGCCCATGGCCATTTCTAAAACACAAGACCATGTTGCAAACTCATTGACCCTCTTTTCTGCATTTCTTATACTCCACAATACAAGGTAGGGTGCCAATTTGTTAATCCAGGGGGGGAATAAAGTAGACTTTGTAGAACAGGACAGTCCTTGAGCACTCAGGCCCCTTCAAAGGAGTCTACATTCTTCCTGTTGCCCCAGTGCGGGTCAGCTGGCCCAATCTCAAAGGTTGTAATCTCCCAATTGCAGATGAACTGGCAGCAGTTCACCCAAAGATTTTCTTTCTTTGCCATATCCCTCTGCTCACACCAGTTCATTTCTATGCAAAGCAACCCTGAACAACTTCTCAGGACACGGGCATAAGAGCAAGCTTCTCATACAAACTGCTAGCCCAGTCCAAGCAAAGCTCTTTCTCACCCTCATAAGCCAAACCTCACTGCCCATAGTTCTTACTGCATTCAGGTCTTTCAACACTGACCAGAATAGTCCGTCAAGCTGTACTTAGAGCACTGCGAGTCATCTCTTAGGCCAAGGTTTCAAATTCTTCCACATTCCTCTTGAAAATCAGCTCCAAAAGGCCAAAGCCACACAGTCAGGTGTCTAGCAGCAATCCCATTCCTCAGTACCACTTTATTGTTGCAGTCAGGTTTGCACTGCTGGTAGAAATCATCTGACCAAGAGCAGCTTGTGGGAAAAAGAGGTTTATTTTGGCTTACAGACTTAAGGGGAAGCTCCACAATGGCAGGGGGAAAATGATAGCATGAGCAAAGGGTTGACATCACCCCCTGGCCAACATAAGGTGGACCATAGCAACAGGAGAGTGTGCCAAACACTAGCAAGGGGACACTGGCTATAACACCCATAAGCCCACCCCCAACAATACACTCCCTCCAGGAGGCATTAATTCCCAAATCTCCATCAACTGGGAACCTAGCATTTAGGACACCTAAGTTTATGGGGGACACCTGAATCAAACCATCACAAGCTTTTAAACTCTGAGTGCCCCCTTATGGGTTTTTGATTAGCAAATTAACCTATAAGTACAATGTCTAAGTAAGGTACCTGCTGTTAACAGACGGGTTCTATAAAGAGCTCTTCTGCTGTTAATGGCAATTATATACAGACACCAGCTTTTCCTGGACTAGTAGAGGATCAGACATTGTAAATCTGTCTCCATGGTAAAGAAAAAGAAAAGGAAAGGAAAGAAAGAAAATAAAAGGAAAGGAAAGGAAAATTAGCAAGCAGACCTCTGAATTTTGTTGCAGTTTACCAGCCACCTCTGCTAACGAACTTGGAAGTGCCATGGGCAGGACACTCGGGCTTTTCAACCAAAAGAATATCATCTTTACATAGTGGAAAATTTGAACTTCAGGAGGTAGAAGCATCACGCTAACACAAAACATTCTAGTGGCAAGTGTCAGGACACCTCTCCATAGCACTTCTATACTTCTTTTATGGTAACTTATGGAACAGGAAAGTATAAGAATACAAAACATCATTTGATACTATAAGCAAGTTTATAGAAGCAGCAAGAATAGTCCATTGAATCAGGCCAAAGGTTCCACCCATAGGTCATCTTAGTCTCCCTCCACCACTGTAGGCCCAGCCAAGGCTCCACCCATAGGTCATCTTAGTTTCCTTCTACCACTGTAGGTCCAGCTTACCATGTCAGCTGAGACTTCATGTGTTGGTTGCCAATGTCAAATAACTTAAACATTTGAGAACCTTTCATTTCCAAAGTTCCCTATCCCAGTTCAATGGGTGTGCATGACCTGTAGGCACGGATGAGGACTGGGGGGCAGCTAAGATCACAGTTGAGGGAGGCAGAGGAGTAAGAAAGATGCAGAGTAATTCTACTTCAAGGCTTTGCATTTTCTGTCAGTTTCAAACTGTAATCTGTGTCATGAAACCAACACACTCCCAATGCCTTCTTTATCAATTAAAATAGGAATAATCTACCTCATAGGAGTCAGTGTAGATTTTGCTATTTTTTAAATTTTTGTTTTTCGAGATAAGGTCTCACTCTATCCCAGGCTGACCTAGAATTCACTATGTAGTCTCAGGCTGGCCTTGAACGCACAGTGATCCTCCTACCTTGGCATCCCGAGTGCTGGGATTAAAGGCATGAACCACCACCACACCTGGATCCTTTTTTATTATTAATTTTATTGACAATTTTCATACGTGTATGTAATGTATTTTGATCATAAACCACTCCCATCATTTTCTTTTGCTTCTCATACCCTTTTCACTGACCCGTTTCCTCTTGCCAACTAGTCTAGTTTGAGATCTTTTTCTTTTTTGCCTTCCTCATCCATGATAAGATGCTGATGGGCTCAATATTGTGCAGGTAATGACAGTTACTATGAAATTAAGAATGCAACAGCCACTTCATGTCCAGAACACAGTGTCCCAGTGTATTCCACCCCAATCTCTGGCTCTTACATTCTTTCTGCCACCTCTTCTGCTCTGTTCCCTGAGTGCTAACAAGTGTGAAACACATGTCTCATTTGACACCAAGCAATTAACTGTCATGTCTACCCAGCACTTTGATGAGTCTTGAGTTTTCCCAGGAGTTACTGACACCTACAAAAAGAAGCTCCTCTGATCACGTGAGAGCAGTACTAAGCTATGGCATATACATAAATATTTAGAGAGCATTTTGGTGGGCACAACATATCTATGTTATATGGCATACACATAAATATTTAGAGAACATTTTGGTGCATACAACATATCCATGTAGCCATGCAACAGTAGCAGCTTCCCTCTAGGGTCTATGACCTCCCAAGCATAGGCTTTTGACTAAGTTTTCAGTACCAGGAATACATTCCCTCCTGTGGAGCGGGCTTCAAATGCAATCAGAGAGCAATTGGCTACCCCCATAACAGTCATGCCACTACTGTACCAGTGGGCACATCTTACCAGGCTGAGCAGTTGTGTGGGTTGCAGAGTCCACTGTTGGATGAGAGTATTGATGACTCTTCTAACCCTCTCCAGAAGTCTGCATGGCCACTGGGTCTCTTAGGAATCTCCTTCAAGCATTGCTCCCCAATGAGTAAGAACAGCACTGCTGGGAGTCTTGTATTCCTGACCCTGGACCATGAGATGGTCACTTTTTCTGTTCCAGAAAGCCTTTTCTGTCCATTAGTATCTTCTGTTTTCACCAGCATCTGCCAAGGCCTATGGAAAGTCTTAGATTTTACCTTACTTGTAAACT
Source organism: Dipus sagitta (assembly GCA_036346955.1). Lineage (NCBI taxonomy): Eukaryota > Metazoa > Chordata > Mammalia > Rodentia > Dipodidae > Dipus > Dipus sagitta. The sequence goes on from CM070788.1 coordinate 29,917,712, forward strand.
AACAAGGTGATCTCCCACAGTTTCATGGATGTGGGTGGAAAACATGACTGGTTCAGTGACAACAACCTCATTACTCAGAAAATAGTACAGCGTGAGCTTCATATTAGAGTTACTTCCCTTCACCCCTCAAATCCAACACGATCAATGTGGAGGGGTACTCATGAATGCTGCACATTCATGTGGTGTTTTCACTGCAAGAAACGTGAACTTAGGGAACACAAACCTCTTGTCTGGACAGTCAGCAGACCTACATAACTTCTATTCCAGAGGGAGTCATTACATCTTTCAGGCAGTTAGCTACAGATGTGTGTGTGTGTGTGTGTGTGTGTGTGTGTGTGTGTGTGTGTGAATTTTCAAGGTAGAGTTTCAAGCTAGCCCAGGCTGACCTGGAATTCACTATGTAGTCTCAGGGTGGCCTTGAATTCACAGTGATCCTCCTACCTCTGCCTCCCGAGTGCTGGGATTAAAGGTGTGCACCACCACACCCAGCTTACAGATATATTCTTAAAAGAGAACAGAAGGCCGTTAGTGCCTCCTTTCAACAGGCATACAAAATGCAAGAATCCCATGTAGAATTGTCCTTGAAAACCTATTTCTTTCTGTGTGATATTCCCTTGTTTGTGTACATGTTTACTATCTTGTGTGCCACAGAGCTCATTGTTCAGGATCGCTGCTCTTCCTCTAACACCTCAAATGACAACCAGAACCACAGTAGGAGCCTAGAGAATACTCATTCAGCAAATGAATCTTGTGAAGTCTTACCTATTCTCTGCTCTCCAGCTTCAGTACCCTATCCTAGCAGAACTGGGCCAAATTCTGCAACTGAAATGAATTGTTCAGGCACCTGGGCTTTTATGATGCTTCCTGTGTTTTAGTGTAACACGTTTGTGTTATTGTCATTCTTTTAATGTGTGTTTGTCTGACTATACTGAGAAATGCTTGCATGTGGGAGGGAATCCTATCTACAGGGCTGAAAATGGGTGAAGCAAGGCAGACCCCTGCACTTTGAGGAGGCACTTTGCCTCCAACACAGCCAGTGGACCTGAGTGCTCGCCTCACACTCACCCAGCCTTGCTTGTTCAACATTGTGTCCTCAGAACCCACCCCAGTGGCTCTCACCTCATAGACCTTCTACTGATTTCAGTTAAAATCAGTTCAATTCCAGAGCATTTGAGACATATACACTTTGTATCTGATGGTGTTTGTCCTCCAGATGCATGCTCTGACATTCTGTGCTCCGCTTCCTGCCACAGAGGGAACTTAAAATATGGTACTTAAAATCATATCAAAGATGTCATTTGAAAAGGAAACTTGACAACAATTATATAAAATTGTATTGATTTCAACCAAATGAATTTAATTTCAATGGATCATGGTACCTGAAATTGTTGAAGTGATGAAATTGAGCCAAAGGGGAACTTGTTTGAAGACTGGCAAGGCAGATGACATACTGTAATGATGGGTGCTAGAGGGTGGAGATGTTTTTATAATTCAGTTTTATGCCATTCATAGGTTAATAGCAAAACTATACAACAAAATTAAAATACTCAATTAAAAGATCACAAAGATCCAAGAGACAGAGCCCTGGTGATTCTGCTTTGATAGGCATCTGTTAAATGGCAGATGCATTACCAGAAATGAAAAAAAGGAAGTAAAAGATTATATAAAATCTTATATGACTCCAGTAATTATTAAGATATAAAGACTTAAAATAGTCTGAAAACTAAAGGAGGAATGATTAGTAATGTAAGTATGAACAGTTTTAAAACAAAATGGCATGCATAGTTCCAGCTAACAAAACAGAGAGCTTCAATTAATCAAAAAGGGTTAAGGTTGAGTCACTGTTTGATCTGGAAAACTCAATTACTGAAATGCAGAAGAGTAAATTGATTAATAGGCAGTTTTAACAACAGTTTTGTACTTCAGTCATTGCAAATAGAGAGAGGGGTGATGGAAATCTTACTAACTAAATTTATAACATCTTAATATTAATTGAATTTTGGACAAGAACACATTTGTTTTGATCTGAGGCTGATGTTTCATTAGATTTCACCATTTCTAATAGTGCAATTAAAAATCTTTGAACAGAGTGACACAAGGCAATTACTTAATCTTTTCTTCCCCATGAATAATTACCTATAGAAGAACATGAATATTGCTCAAGCTTTAAGTGTGGTTACAGATGACTGAATCTCTTTATGTAGAGCCCAAATAATTGATACAAGAATGGATAATTCAAATTTGTTACCTTATTGCTGGCCTTTACTAATAACAGTTTAAATTTCAACCTGCTCTTATTGAATACCAGCTGATTCCAGGGCTTTCTGTATGCTGTCTCAGTCAATTTTTGTAACACTTTTGTTGCATGGGTACCATTGATTGCATATTGTAGATTAGGAACCCCAAGCTGAGAGAGATCTATAAGTTGCCATGGGTTTGAACTCACATTCTCTTACTTTAAATATGGCAAGGTTTCCTTCAACCATGTGGATAAATAAATGAGAAATGAAATTTAAACCTAAGTTGAAAACCCCAATTCTAGGTAAACACCATCCATCCCTGCAGCAGTGAGTTTGGTCCTCAGAAGCTCTGGTGGAGCAGGCTTGCACAGTGTGTGGAGCCCATCATCACAGCCAGGGTAGAGAGAGGGAAAGGCTACATATGTTGCTTTGTTTTCTTTAACAGCTGCATGCCACTCTCCTGGAAACTTAGTTGATATTTGAGAAAGAGAGGAAATATTATTGTATTAAACAGTCACTCTTAAAATAACAATTCATGATTTGTCTAAGGACTGTAGACAAGCTTGTCTAGAAGACTACATATACTTCCTGTTGCCAAAATTATAGATAAACATTTTACTTTCCATATATAAGATCAAACCTCTGCAAAAGAACAGACGATTTTGAAAACTTCAATGCCTGAGCCAGATGTGGTATCAGACATCTTTAATCCCTGCCCTTGGGAGGTAGAGGTAGGAGGATTGCTGTGAGTTCAAGGGCAGCTTGAGACTACATAGTGAATTCCAGGCCAGCCTGGGCTAGAGCAAGACCTTACCTCAAAAAACCAAAAACTAAATAAATGAATGAATAAAGATTCAATGTCTGAAAAAAATATTGTATCCAGAAAGCTAATTCCTTGGATGCCATAGCAGTTACCTTCTTATTGCTGGGACAAAACATCTGACTGAAAGCCACTTATGGAAATAAAAATTTTCTTTCTGGCTTACAGTTTTTGAGAGGGAAGTTTCATCATGGAGGAGAAAGCATATTGGGAGCAGACAGCTGAGCATCACACCTTATCACATTACATCTTGTCACAGCAGAGAGGAAGCAACAAGTATGAGCTCACTAGCACGGGCAAGCAAGCCCAGCAGCAGTGACATACCTCCTCCAGCAAGGCTCCACCTCCCCAAGGCTCCATTAGCTGGGGATGGACTATGAGGCTTCATAACACCACATGCTATGAGGGACATTTTGCATTCAAACCATCATAGATGCTTATAGCCTCTTCTTTACAGAGGAAAAAATGCATCTAATTGAAAAAATATGAAAAAGACTAAAGAAGCAGGAGGTGAAGAGGCCAGAACAAAGTAGCTGTTGTCTAGAAAAGAGCAGATGGCTTTTAGTTGTCAAGAGTACCCATCACATTACAGTGGTATGTGAGTAACTTCATAGATACAAGCTAAATGACATATTGGTCCAGAGAAAAAGCTACTGCAAATCAACGCTACCCCAAGAAATGAAGAGCTGGGGCTATATTGGAACACACATGACCTTCATTTTCATTCCTCCTTGCTTTAACTTTTTCCGTCATGCCTTTAGCCTCCTGCACACTGGCCAATGGAGTAAATGTTTTTCTAGATGCCCCTCACCACCCCACCCCCAGATATGCCTATGATGGTTTAATTCAGGTATCCCCCATAAACTTAAGTGTTCTGAACGCTTGATCCCCAGCTGATGGCAACTCAGGAATTGGAACTTTGTTGGAGGTTTGTTGTTGGGGGTGGGCTTATGTATGTTATAGCCAGCTCCTCCTTGCCAGTGTTTGACACACTCTTCTGTTATTGTCCATCTGATGTTGGCCATGAGGTGATGTCCAGACACTGTTCATGCCACTTTTACCCCTGCCATCATGGAGCTTCCCTTTGAGTCTGTAAGCCAAAGTCAACCCTTTCCTCCCATCAGCTGCTGGTCGGGTGCTTTCTACCAGCAACTGGAAGCTAACTGCAGCACTGCCCCAGCAAGTGCCCCACAAAAATGATCATGTAAAAGCCTGTGAAGTAGGCTCATAGTGTTTCTTCCTTTCTTGGCCCATACATGGTCATGACCTTCATCAGAAAATCTTGAGTAAAGCTTATTGTTTTGTTTTTCTCCAAGAAGCCAATGAAGCAAAACTTATAAGGGAGGATGACTAGTCCATGCAGATGAACCTACTAGAAGGCTGAGGTTCTGTTCATTTCATCCTTTCATTCCCAAACTGTGTGGCTGGTACCTTTTCACTTCCAGACATGGGGGATGTGGAGGAATCATGTGTTCTGACTTTTAACCTAGATGAGTGGATAAGTCATTGTAGTTAGGACTCTAGAAGATGAATGCCAGTGTGGGATAGTGCCAATGTAGATGTTTTCTAGCTTTTGTGTTTAAGATATGCCGCCTCACAACTCGGTGGCTGTGCTTCATGGGAATGACTGTTGAAACTTCAAACTGGGCTCTGACCATAGTAGTCCCTCTCCCTGTCCATCATTCTAAGTTCACTTTGGGGCAAACTGGTAGGAGTCGTTGATGGTTAGGCTTAAAGAATATAAGCAGCACTCCTTTACAGCAAGGAGATTTCCATTTTTTTTCCAGAGCAGTTTCTAGGGAAACAAACCATCAGTCTAGTTGTATGGTCTCTTACGCAGCCTCTTGAACTGTCATGAACTTGTGTGTGTGTGTGGGGGGGGGTGTCTGTGTGTCTGTGTGCATGTGTGTAATGGTGCTGTTATTGGTGGTGGTGGTGGCTAGCACTTTCAAAGTCAAAACAAGCAAGGAAAATGCACACAAATATTTAACACTAAACATGCTCTAATTGATATTGTAAAGCAGAGGAAGATTTATAAAAAATGTGCAAGTTTTCACAGGAGATTAACTTGCAGGAGTCTTATAAGCAGCAACTCCCAAGCACAGTGAGTTTTCTTCTTTTCCTAGATAGTTTCTCCTTCTGTCAGACTTTCAAGTGGAGATATAGTCCCACAGGAGCTGCATGGAGGGAGCAGGAAGGAGTCTCATTCAGATTTTCCTCTGGGAACCTTCATCCAACTGCTAAGATGGGAAGTGTGGAAAGTAAGGGTATTCCCCCGCCTCCTTGCCACCTTCTCATTCTACTCTCCTAGCCTTGCAAAAGTCACAGAAGGTCACCAAGCACATAATCCATCATTGCGTTTTGACAGAATATCCTTAGCTCTGCTGAGAGAAGACACCCGGTCATTAAGGGCTTTCAACATAGATGAGGAGGAACCAGATTATATATGAACTAAATTACTTTTCTCTTGGCCATGAGGGATATTAACATTGAAATGGATGCGCTGAGGTAGAATGTCCTGCCTGGAGTCCTTGAAGGAGAAAAGCAGCATTGTCTGTCTGTGCTGCATGGAGAAAGCAGAAACACTTGCAGGTGAACTGCACAAACCCAAAATTGCCTACAGCTCTAGACTCTATTAACTTCTGTAAGATAATGGTTACTAAGTGCTTTGTGAAAGTGTTCGATATGAAGGGAAACAAACTGCTGATCATTTACCTACATTTAGTACACCTTTGGGGATATATCAATTGTTGATGAAATATAACAAAATTAATGGACACTGTCTACTGAAGAGAAATTGCTACCTACCTTTCTACTCCCTGCAGGCTGCTGTCATTAAAAGAATCAGTGACCAGAAAGTCTGCTGAGAAAAATAAAGTTAAGGGGGAAAAAAAGATCTTATATCCAGTGACCTGGTTTTATCTACTAAACAACCGTAACCATACTCAACATTTCTATCCACTCAAGTGGAGATGTGAACTGGTCCTCTGTTTGTCATTGGTTAATCACTCCAAGAGATAAGTCAGCCAAGAAACCAATTGAATTAAAAGGCTTCTTGCCAGGAACGGTGGCTCATGCATTTAATCCCAGCACTCAGGAGGCAGAGGTAGGATGATCACTGTGAGTTCGAGGCCAGACTGAGAGAACATAGTATATTCTAGGTCAGGTTGGGCTATAGCAAGACCCTACCTTGAAAAACTAAATAAAATAAAAGGCATCTTTATTTTCTGAACAAGACAAATAAAACCCAGGAACAATCTTTTAGCATGGAGACTTATGACTCAGTTGTGAACACTTAACACAAAATTATCCCAAGAAAACAGAGTAAAATGACAGCTATCATACTGTTAACCATAGCAATTGCTATTATAAGCATATTTTATTCAAAGTTTGTGATAAAAAATAGATGTACCACATTAACACTTATCTTGAGAACTTAAAATATGTCAGAGAAAAAAGAAAATTTCAGGATCCCATGATTTTGCTTAATGTTTAATGCATTCTGCTAACTCGACTTTTTTGTTGTTGTTGTTGTTGCCTCTGGCCAACTAAAAGGGTAAAAAGATTTTTACATTTTCAGGAAAAAAAGAATACAAAGAAATCAGTCAGTTACAGCAAAGTAAATAACATTTAAGTTGATAATTATCTATCACACACTATAGTGACTTTTAATTAATTTGGTCACAACTTAATTAAAACCTAAGTTTTATTTGATCAGCTCTCCAGGAATCTGCTAATTTGCATTTGTATTGTGCTTATAATGCCTATTTTGTTCACCTCCAGTTGTTACTACCAAGTAATTCAATGATTTCTTGGGTCTGTGTTAAGCATCCATTTTCAATCACAAAATTTATCATCTTGTAGTAGAATGGCTTCTGGTTGAATCTCCTTCTATTTCTCCAGTTTGTTTTATTCATGAGGCACTCTTATTCCATAAGACAGTGTCTGATAGGTCAGCATCTGTCTTTAGGTATTCTCATAAGTCAGTAGCTCCACAAGCAGTTATGACCGTATATTGGCATTTATGGACTGGAATGAACAGGAAAAGCAAGACATTGCTCCTTGCCTTAAGACATATGTGAGGTGACTGGGGAAGGCATGCTCACATTCCACCTTCTCACTGAACCTCCAGCCAGTCTTGCTGCCCCTGGCTTCCATGCCCTAACTCAAATCTCCTCAGGCTCCTCCAGTATGATCAGTCCTCCTAAAGCAACTTTGATTCTGTCCCTCTCCTCAGAAGCACCGAGTCCACATTCACAGAACTTCCATGATATGGCTGTAATCACACAAATCTTACTTGCCTGGGCATCACCTCCCTTTCTGTTTAGCTACTCAAGTTCTTCTTCCTACAGCATCCTAGCTTATCCTTTAGCTTTCTTTCCCTTTCCCACTCACCGGGCTTTGTGCTTTGGCAGAGATTTCATTTAGCAAACCATCTCCCTGGTTTGATCACTGGTTTCCTGTGCAGGGGCCAGGATTTATACTTCTTACTCTCTTTACTCCAGCACTGTTTTTCCCTGTCTGCTCAACAAATATGACATGATGCATGATGATAAAAGTGGCAAGGAATTAATGATTCATGCCTCAAAACATTCCTAAAATGACATCATGTATAATTACATATTTCAATTTTACTTATTCCTAACCTCTTCTAACTACTGCACATTTCCTATGAAAATCTAGATAATGTCTATTTTTTGTTTTATTCCAAGTTCAGCAAAACACTGTTCATAATGTAGAGATTGATTAAACAGTTGCTGCTTTAGTTTGATTAATTTGGTATTAGTGACACAAACATCCCTAAAATCAAATACAAATATCTATGTAATTATTAGAGACCTTAAGTTAATTACTGATCACAAATTAAGTATATACAATTAATCTTACATCTCCTTTTGTATAAGCAAGTGTCATATATGAATATGATGATGTTTTAAACTCTTTTCTTAAGTAAATCAAAATAAAGTAAATCAATTTGATTCTTTGGGATTTTGTGTAATGTAAACCATCAAGTCCACATTGCATAAAGGCATGCTTGGGCCAGTTCCAGCTGTATTGTCAAGAAGAGCTTCTGTGCTCTAGTTCTAGTCAGTTGTTTCCTTGGGTCTTTCCTGGCTGTTGCTCCTGCGTATCAAGAAAAGCTGTTGTGGAATACGCTATTTGTACCTGTGATGAGACTCTGTATTGGAACTGTCTTTGCTTCTACATTCTACAAAATGGGTCATTCTCCACTTGGATAAAAACCTGCTAGCAACAAAGAAAGTTAACTAGCAGAAGGCAAAACACATAAACGTTTCAACCTGCCTAGCAGCAAGTGAGCAAAGCTGTTGCCTCAACTTATAGCAGACTTTTAAAATGACCACTGTGAGACACACTAGAGACCCCAATATTATTTGTTTCATCTTGAAGCAAACAAAATTAAGGAACAAAGTAAAAAATGAATCATGGTCTGGTTTTTATCATACAAGACTTAAATGCAATCCACATCAGGTCTCTCCTCTACTTCACAAAGGACTGGATCACTGAATGAAATTATTGAATTATTAAAGAAGCTCTTCTCACCAGCCCATCCGTCACTGTTTAGGGATTTATATTTCACCAAAAAAATCAATAGTTTCATGAGGACATTGCTGCTTATACTGCAGGGATGTACCATCTGTCAACACTGAAACCAAGGAAATTTGTAATATGTTATCTTATACCTAGGGACTTAAAAAGAAACAAAAAATTTTCTATGAGTGCCTTTTAACTGCATGTTAATAGTTGATAAAAATGCATTATTAGTGAAACTCACTATAACATTCATAGCAGATAAAGCAAGAAAGGATGCATAGCAGTAATCCTTTTTATTCTGGTGGGGGGGGGGGTCAGCCAAACATAGGAAGTGTCCAATATAGAAAAAACACAGGTTCTCTGCAAGGACTAACCACTACCTCTCCACTTGGCCACACAAATACATGCAGGAATGCACATGCTCTACACACAATCAAGGCTCTAAGCCTCAAGTCTAAGAACACGTCATTATATTGTCCACCACAGCCTCTTGCCACTGCAGATGACATCAGACGCATGTACCACATTGTGTATTTGGCTTTATGTGTGTCCTGGGAAATTGAACCCAGGACAGCAGGGTTTTGTCACTTCAATGGCAGGAATCATAGTTGTACACCCTTTAGTAGTATCAGCAGGTAGAATTTTTGCCACAGAAGTCACATGTAAGGGAAAACTAATTCTAGTGCCAAAATTTATCAAAATGATAGATAGCCTCTGCAAAGGATTTTGTCTGGGTCACTTGAAGTTGTTTAAATTGGATATGTCCTTCAAGGTAAAATGTCATAGCAGTTGTTTTCATGGCTATGAAGAGTTGATATGGTTCATCCACAGGAAAATATTTTTTCTTGGCAAAGCACCTGCATGGAGAATTTGTGCAAATTATTCCTTCCATTAGGACATTGCAGCTTTAGGTGTTTTTTAAAAATGTTTTTTATTTATTCATCTATGAAGAGAGACAGAGGGAGGAAGGGAGAGAAGAGAGAGAGAATGAGTGAGTATGGGCACACCACAGCCTTTAGCCCCTGCAAATGAGCATCAGATGCACGTACCACATTGTATATTTGGCTTTTTGTGGGTCCTGGGAAGTTGAACTCAGGACAGCAGGTTTGTAAGCAAGCACCTTTAACCACTCAACCATCTCTCCAGCCCTCACATATACTTTATCATATGTTCTAAGATCTCTCCTAAGAAATCCAAGTGGACAGAGTGAGTGAGTTCTACCCTTTAACGCAATCACTATACTGCACATAGGAGCAACATTTGCTAGCTGTATGTGACTCATTCCCTGTGAATGGTTGTTGTATACTAAGTACTAGTCCAAGTGTGATGACACATTGACAAGAAAAGCAGACCACAGGCATCCCTTTATATCACTTCTTTCTGGTTAAGGAAATGGACAGTAAACACATTAACAAATAAATAAAAAAAGATCTGATACTAACAAATACTACATAAAATAAAACAGGCTAATGAGACAATAACATTCTGAATTTAAAGAATAGAGGCAAAAATCTAGTTTCTATTTATCCTAAGACCCTTGGACTCTACTGCTGGCCTTGGTACTTAGCAGATGTGTACTCTTTCTAATGATGGGATAATTTTTACTGCATAAAACATTAGCTGAAGCACTAACTTTGGAAAAGGGATTAGGACAAACTTAGGTTTAACAAAGTTTAAAGCCCTTGGTGACAAATTCTTAAGGCAAATAACATGCTACACAGGGAAATACTTTATGTTAGAGAACTGAGTGTCCATCCTTCTCACTGGACCACAAAGAAAGCACTCAAACTCTGTGTTGGAGGATGGGATGTCCATCCTTCTCACTGGGGCACAGGGCACACACTCAGACTGTGTTGGAGGACTGAGTGTCCATTCTTTTCATTAGGGCACAGTAAACACATTCAGACTGTGTTGGAGGACTGAGTGTCTGTCCTTTTCATTAGGGCACAGTAAACACACTCAGACTGTGTTGGAGGACTGAGTGTCTGTCCTTTTCATTAGGGCACGGTAAACACACTCAGACTGTGTTGGAGGACTGAGTGTCTGTCCTTTTCATTAGGGCACAGTAAACACACTGTGTTGGAGGACTAAATGTCCGTCCTTCTGACCAGAACCTGCCCAGAAAGCTTCTCTCCTGTCCAGGCCTTGCACACTGCTCAATAAAAGCACAGGGCAGCAACCTTGCTTTGATTCAGACATATTACAGCAGTACACACGATTGTTTCATTACCAGATTTGAGGAACATAGAGGATGAAACTTGGCACTAAAGTCACTTGAATCTGGGCTTTTCAGCCACTCCTCCTCCTGAGGGATCAAGCTGTAAGATGACCTGGACACCCTTTTCATGGGACGCCAGTTCACAAACTTTGATTTAAGGAATTCTGATCTATACAAAAACTTATGATTATTGAGACTTTAGTATCTAGGGTCATTTTCTTGAAAATAAACTAAATGGACCTCCGAAATTCAAGTAAACATGACCATGTTCATCAGTATTTGTTACTGATGGTAAAGGTGGAGATTTCAAATAGAATTCAAAAAATTATTAAAGTTTGTATCTGCCAGCACAGATCTGACAGATTTCCATTGTTTAAATACTTTCCTGATGTGACTAGCATTGATATTTAAAAATGTAATAGGATATTTTGCTAAAACTGAGAATATCTGTATCATTCTAGTAAAATAGTGTTTTCTACGTGATCAGTGAATGAATGTTTTCGCAAGATTATGTTGTTGTAAAAATCATGACAGACAAACAGATCTTCAAGTAAAAGTTTACAAATTTGATTTTATATTTCATCTCACTGAGGTTTGTGGTCACATCAAAGAAAATATCTACAATTATCTAAGACCACCAGAATACACTTAATTTTCCAAGTTACATATCTGTCTCAGGCCAAGTATCCTTCAAATATTTCAATTAAAAACAACACATTTGGGCTGGAGAGATTGCTTAGTGGGTAAGGCATTTGCCTGCAAAGCCAAAGGACCCAGATTTGATTCCCCGGGACCCACATAAGCCAGGTACACAAGGTGGCACATGCGTCTGGAGTTCATTTGCAGTGGCTAGAGGCCCTGGCATGCCCATTCTCTCTCTCTCTCTTCCTCCCTCCCAGTCTCTCAAATAAATAAATAAAAATTTTAGAAAAACAACACATTTCACACACAAAATATATACACAGGTATGGGAATCCAGATGTCTTCTATTAAGTTAGATATTAATTTTCAAGCATGTAAAACAAAGCTACTGTTCTCAATATGTTCATTTTGGCTTTGGAAAATATAGTTACTTTTTTTGTTTGTTTATTGGTTGTTTTTACAAAGTAAGTCTCATTGTAGTATAGGCTGACCTGGAACTCACTCTGTAGTCCCAGGCTGGCCTCAAACTCATGGAGATTCTCCTACCTCTGCCTCCTGAGTGCTGGGATTAAAAGTGTGCACCACAGTGCCTGGCATGAAAAATACAGTTAATTTTAATAATAGTTGTAACATTTATTTTGCCACATGCTGACTTATCATTATTACTTTTAAATGAATTAATATATAATTTTTAATGCTTCTAACACAGTAAATATTTAGACATAATCCTCATAAATCTCTCTAGGGTTCTTAATTTTTATACATCTAAATGAATCATTAGTTTCTACTCCCCTCTCTCTAGGAAGTATTGGTAACTGCTGGCCTAGATTAATGCTTTCTGAGGTACACATGAGTATACATGGCATGAGATGGCTGTAGCAGGAGCACATACAAACTTTTTAAATTAAAAAAATTTATTTTATATATTTAATTATTTTATAACTAGGGATTTTTATAATTGTCAATTTAGCTTATAGCAAATGACACTTGTTTTCCAATTTCATAGCTCTATAAAGTTTTCCCCATACATTTGCTTATGCTAAAAAACAATTTAGTGGAAACACAGATACGGTAAAGATGTGGAAGCTCTGTGTGAGTGACAAGGGTGAGAACTCCTGCTTCAGAATAAATCCTCAAAAGCATATGTTGCATGAATTCTCCTTCTAACTTTAGCTCTTTGACCCAACATTTTTATATATTATCCTAAGGATAAGAAATTTACACAAATGGCCAATAATTATCCTTCACACTCAGACCTCAAAGTTCAATTTTGAGGCCTGGGTAGTTTGGCCATTTGTAGTATTAACTTGCAATCACCATTTCATTCTGGGGTTTGTGAACATAGCTCTAGTTAACACAAGTGATATATTGCTTAGAGAAATAGAAAACACGAGCCATCAGTTCATCTACAGTAATTGCATCCTCTACATACAATCAATTTCAAATGCTGGGTTTCATTTAAACCAGGAAAAACCCTCCAATCATGCTGTGTGGGCATCGATTAATCCTCCACCAACTCTCTGACTCCATGAAAAATGGCTCTGGAGCCTGAGCTAAGAAAGAGTAGTTGAAGAAGATGAGAGCAAAAGCCAGCATAGCATGGCCTGGATTTCTCCCAGATACTGGCTCAATTTTCATTAAGAGCTTTAAAAAGTCTTATGCTCTTCAAACGTTGTTTTCCTTATCTGAACAACAAGGATATGAACTTAATCTTCCAGTTCAAGTGGTCTGATTCCAGCAGTTTCTTAGCCAGTCACTTCTGCAGCCCCTCCAGAGGGGAATGAGACACCAATCCCGCAGGAGGAACCAAACAGGCTGCTGAACCTGATTTGTCTTTTCAGACATAGAACTCCATTACCATTTAAATTGAACTGTTTTTTCTTAATATGTTACTCTGTAGTGACACTGAAACTTAACTTAGTATGATTAAAAGCAAGCATCAGATGTGTGATAAGACATGGCTACTTGAGCCCCAGGAACTGTGAATTCTAATCTTGGCTCTGCCATGGTCTCAGGACACATCATGTACCTTTTCTAAAACCTAGACAGTTTCTGGACATTATTAGCCTATCTCAGGGGCTGTTGTGAGAAGTAATTTACAAAAATAGCAGGGTAAAAGAGCTTACAATTTGAGGAGCCAAACTGAAACTCAGGGAGCCTACTGCACACCCTCTCCCTGTCCAGCTAACTAATAGTTATTATTAGTTGAGAAGTTCTTAAGAACATAACTACTTAATCAATACACCAGCATCCTAACAAATTAGCACGAATCCATAGGCCTGAGACCTAAAAGAAATTAAATTAGTGCAAAGCAGAAACTGGACTGCTAAATGATTTCTGGAAATTGAAAATCCAACCCATAAAACTAGAACGGCATGGTGTTTCTTTTGGGCCAGGTGTGTATAATATTCAGGTCTGCATTGGCACACACAGTACTGAATTATGAACAAATGTTCTGCAGCTAACAGAAATGTCTTGGGGAGCCTATGAAAATTTTAAATCTATCTGCAAGATTGACATGTAGAATATGTCTCATGATAGATTGGAAAAGTTACTTTACAAATGAAAAAGCACTGCTGCTATTATTCTGGAATAAATTTGTATGTATCATTTAAACTAGGCAATTTAAGAAATACAAAGCCAGGGTTTCGAGAGATGCATCAGTGGTTAAAGGTACTTGCTTATAAAGCTTGATGGCCAGGGTTCAAATCCCCAGTACCCATGTAAAGCTAAATGCACAAAGTAGTGCATGTATCTGGAGTTTGTTTGCAGTGGCAGGAGGTTCTGGTACTCCCATACTCTCATGCCTCAGTGTCTCTCTCCCTCCCTAATAAATAAATAAAATATTTTTAAAAAGAAGAAACAGAAAGGCAGGAGGAGAAGTTTTGTTCTGACTTGTTCTATTTTCTCTAAGTCCTCTACAAGACAACTTAGCAGAATGGTTGCAGTGTCTAGGTTGACGAGGGGGGCATGTGCACTCATATGTGTGCTCAAACACTACCAGAGCTCAGAAAAGGAGCTAGAATAGTTACAGTCTGCTAGACTTCCTCTGAGTGTCTGGTGGCTGCGAGGACTGTTGTTTTGTTTACTTCTTTCTATTGTGTTGTGAAATCTAGCCACAGTTGTCTTCAGGGAAGGCTCTTTAAAAGGAAGTACATACCCAAAGGCCTAAGTAAATGAATGGCAAGTGTGTTTGCCACTTCCGCATTCCTGGGGACTCCCACTCTGCCAGTCTAACACATCTTGCAAATTTAACAACAATCTGGCCTCTTGGGGCCCATAGAAGTTTCCTAGACTCCCCTGTGCTCTCTTGCTGGATCCAAGGATCTGGTCATGGTCTGAGTCCCTCACCTCATTTCCATTTATGTCACTCTGTCTTGTCTCTTAGAGGCAGCTGAAGTCCGCAACTCCACTGAGACTCATTCAGCAGATTTTTTTCTTTTTTGCTAAAACCATTCAGTGTAGCTATTTCTTATTCCACAGGTAAGTCAATAAAGTATTAATGGCTACAGGGATTCACAGACCTGTACTAGATTTCCACTTCCAGCTTGGCCCTTTGCAGAACTTTGTAAGAACAGGTAAACATAACTCAGGAAACCAAACTCCAAAATGCCACTTGAACATGAACATAAACGACACTGAGAAAGTGGACTTCCTCTTCTTGGTCCTAATGCCAGGGCCAGGAAAACAAATGTTCTGCAGTTTTTAAGGCAATGACAAAAAAAATCAGAGGGAGGAGAGAGAAGGGAGAAAAAGAAGGAAAGGAAGGGAAGGGAAGGGAAGGGAAGGGAAGGGAGGGAGGGGAAGGGAGGGGAGGGGAGGGGAGGGGGGAGGGGAGGGGAGGGGAGGGGGGAGGGGAGGGGAGGGAGAGGGGAGGGAGGGGGGAGGGGAGGGGAGGGGAGGGGGGAAGGGAGGGGGGAGGGGAGGGGGGAGGGGAGGGGAGGGAGAGAGGGAGGGAGGGAGGGGAGGGGAGGGGAGGGAGAGAGGGAGGGAGGGAGGGGAGGGGAGGGGAGGGAGAGAGGGAGGGAGGGAGGGAGGGAGGGAGGAAGGAAGGGAGGAAGGGAAAGTAGAAGGAAGGAAGGATAGATGGAGGAAGGGGGGAAGGAGTGAAGGAAAGAAGGGAGGGAGGGAGGAAAGAAGAAAGAAAGTAAGGATTCCACTCCTGTGATTTTACAGGAAATACCTGAGACAATGTCAGGAATGTTCACAATGCTCTTTGTGGAAATCCACATTCCTTCATGGGCATTCAACACATACTCTAACAGCTGCTGCCTGGACATTGCTAGCTCGTATCTAAGACATGCCAGAGGCTGCAACACAGACCACAGATGATTCTTTCATTCTTTTCTACATGCTTGCCCTTCTCTTCCATAACTTCAACAACTGAGAATTTAATTCCTTACAAAATAGAATTAATGCCCAACCCACTAGAATGCATCAGATGCACTAAATATGCATGATTTGAATTTGCTGTAATTAGAGGAAACATCATACTTGCCAGTTTTTGAAAGAAACACCTCAGCTACATTTAACTGGAGTGACAGGAGATGAGCAGGTCTCCAGGGAATGTTTGTTTGTTTATCAGATGGTCGAGCCATACCTCTTCTAGCCTGTAAACAACAAAAATTCAAAGCCAAAGGAGCAATTCCCAAAAGTTAGGAAATTGAATGTTTGTTTTGGCTTTCGTTTTTTATACTAAATAGAAATATGAAAGAAAAAATTTCACCCAACAGCTGCATCTAATTCAATATGAAGCGCCCCAAAGAGGAAGGCACAGGATGTAGAAAGCGACCATTAAATATGGATGCTAATATTTTGTGAGGCATCTGGTACTGTTCCACTACCTAGAAATGTAAGAATCAAATTAGCTGATTCAATTCTGACAAAGTTATCGAATTATTTGTCGAAAGGATTTTGCAAAGCAAGCTTCTCCTTTCCAACATCCGCTCTACCCACTCAGAGAAAATGTGAGATGACCATCTATTTGATTCATTTACCAGTTGCTGGCCTGGCCTAACACTGTACCTATAATTTTCAGTTATTGATCAATCAGCAGAGAATTTTAATAAGTGAATGCACCATTAAAGTCCAAAGAGAGGTGATTTGAATATTTGATCCGTAAAGCACTGAATTGTAATTTTTTGTTTGTTTTTATTTTTATTTATTTATTTGAGAGCAACAGACAAATAGAGAAAGAGGCAGAGAGAGAGAGAGTGGGCACATCAGGGCTTGTAGCCACTGCAAACAAACTCCAGACGCGTGCGCCCCCTTGTGCATCTGGCTAACATGGGTCCTGGGGAATCAAGCCTCAAACCAGGGTCCTTAGGCTTCACAGGCAAGCGCTTAACCACTAAATCATCTCTCCAGCCCTGAATTGTAATTTAATATTTATAAATATGTTAACAGTGTTTAAGGCCATATATCATGATGTTACATGAATATTCAAGAATCCTCCTGTAAATAAATAAATATAGAATATTTTTAAAATTTTTCTTCTCTTCCTTTTATTGCCTTAAATAGTAAGCAAGAAGGGTTGCCTTGATATTATATTCAGATCTTTTAATCTGTTTGTGAATATTATTTAATCCTAGAAAATGTCTTGCTAAGACTAGCTGTCCATCCGTTGCTATATTATTACAATGAGATGACAAGCACTGAAAAAATATCTGTTGGTGACAGAGATGAGGAGTAAGGTGGTCTTCTTTTATAGGTAGATGTTAGGGACACTGGCCCAGAAGAACACAGATATCATCATTTCCAGAGGAGACTCAAGGCAACTCCAGTCTGGACCTAAACCTGACTCAAGATGGTGATCAGTGGCATACTCAGTTTTTTACTTCCTAGATTTTCCTCCTTGTAGGAATTTTTCCACAGGCTTTCCCCACCTCCCAACCTATGGACCCATTCTGAGTTTTCTTCATGACCCACCAGCCAATCAAGGTCCTCTATATTCCTTTAAACTTACTCAGTAAAGCTCATCACATGTCAATGTCTAATTCACACCCACATAACAAACACTGGTAGAAGTTTTCATGACTACTGAGTGTCTGGCACTCTAATCCCTAAGCTAATGCCCATCCAGAGTCAAGAGAGGATCAGTTTCTCTCAAAACCAGTAACATTAAGGTGACAAAAATAAATAAATAAAATAAAACATGAAAAGTTGCTATGCTTGCCGAAGTCCTAAAAGAGCTAAGGAATGAATGAGAGCTTATTTGTCTGCGATGTGTTTACTTGGATTCTTCATACAGAAGCTTCTCTTCGCTTTAGCTGAAATGAAAGCTGGAGCTTTAGTCAGGACTGATAGCAATGGACTCAGAGACAAGGCTGGAAGCTGACCGGTGAAGATGTAGCTGTGTCATTCACATTTATGATGGTGCATCTGTCGTGAGTGATGTCTTGAGTCAGGGCCAGAAGGCTTCCATCAGCTGTGTCCGTATGCCATGCATGTGTTCTTTGCTACGTACAGGTTTTAAATTTAGCTCTTGTGGGTACATGCTCTACACTCTTCTCTTGTGCATGATGTTTTAAAAATATGCTTTGGAAAATATACACAACCTTTTCTGTCTTTGCCAATTTAATGTGGGGGTTCTTTGGAATATTATCTTCTCCAAAGCTCTAAATTAAGGATTCGAAAGTGTACAACAAACAGTAGCCATCAAATACTAAGATTAAAACCCACTGCTTAGTCTAACACAGCTGCATGTCATGTCTTGTCAGAATTTTTTTTTTCCTTCTCTTTTTTGAAACAAGTTACAGCTCCTTTTCATGCACTACAGAATTAATAAAAAAAAGGTAGGAAACCACTCACATCAGCCTGTTGGGGGCCAGGTTACTCTAGGTTTTCACACGTGTTTCATTGTAAAGTTTGGCCAGTAGACAACATGGGTGTCAATGCTGTCAGTGACAGTCTGACCATCGAGGGAGTGTCTTCATGGAACCTATGATTCAAGGAGCCATACTATCCAGCAGATTAAGCTCCGCTGCTCCTTCCACTGGCTGAAAATGAAGCATTGGGGCCAGACATTGTGGGAACAAGGGAGAAGATCAATATCCATCTTTGGCTACAGCTTTTCTGGAATGGTGAACTTTTTATCTGACTGACATTCAGTGATTACATTGTAGCATCTTTACCTTTGGGTTTTTTATTATTATTTAGATTTTATAAATATGTTCATACTTAGCATTTAAGTGGGTGTTTTCAAAATGTTCAGTTTGAGTTGTTGTTAACCTTGAAATTAAAGTTCTATTTTTAGTTTATAGCATTAATTTTACTTCTTATAAATTCCATTCTTTTTTCCCCTCTCTTCATAGCAACTATAGCCATCTACATGCTAAGCAAGTGCTCTACCACTGAGCCATATCACAGCGTCCAGAAAGCAGTTTTTAATACTTTTTAAAAAAAATTTTATTTATTTATTTGAGAGAAAGAAAGAGAATGAGTGTGCCAGGGCCTCCAGCCACTGCAGATGAACTCCAGACACATGTACCTCCTTGTGCATCTGGCTTACGTAGGTCCTAGGGAATCTAACCAGGGTCCTTTGGCTTTGCTAGCAAATACCTTAACCACTAAGCCAACTTTAAGACCAGAAAGCAATTTTAATCAACTGTTTTCCTCTTCTCTCATTACTAAGATGAAGATTTGAGAAACAAGATTAATAATATCCAAATAAGGTTTTCCCTAATGTCTTAAATCATTCAAAACAGGCATCTAATAGTATGTAATACAGAATTTCATTTTTAATATATTTTTAGATTCTCATCTGCTCAGATGACAAACTTTTCAGAGGCATTTGTGTAACTTGAAATATCCCTACTTTTAGAGCAGCAGACAGCAACATTATTGGAAGACAATAACATTATTGACTAATTCAGTAAATTCAACCTTTACAAAAAATCCAGTTTGGAATATCATATAGAGCAAAAAAAAATCTAGATATTTTATTCAAGTAATTATATTGGCATAATCTGGCTACCCAAGAATTAAAAAAGAAAAACAATCCCCAGTGATTTGGAGTGTTTTCCTTAGAGAAGAGTAACTTCTCTTTAGCTGTCATCAGGTATACTGCAATTGATCAAAGGATAATTTTACCCAAGGCTGAGAATTACTGAAAGCTAACCTTCTGAGACAGAAGTGAATACAGTGGCTCATGAATCTTTCTTAAGGCACTATATATAATTTTTAACCTTTTCAAGGAAGCATTCATGTACCATGAAACATCACAAGCCTGGTTAATAGCGTTTCCACAGGCGAGTCGGTCTCAGTCTTGCTAACCCACACATATCAACAGTGCTCATGCTATCAGGCTTGGCCTTGGAGCATCCACAGTGGTGTGCATTCCTTTCTGCCCAACACTTAGAGATTAATTTACAGATTTTCTTGAAAATCTTATTCCCCTAAGAGGAAGCCATTCAATGTCTTCAATCATGTAGTCTTATTCTGTATCTGATTTAAAAAAAAAAAAAAGGAGGAACATTATCCCTTCTCACTACATCCATTGATTTTCCTGAAAATTTTATAATTTCATTTTTTTTTAGTTCCATTGTGTATATACCACCACTTTCATTATCCATTCACTTGTGGGATGGGTATCTAGGCTGTTATGAATAGAGCAGCAATAAGCATGGATGGGAAAGAATCTCCGTAGTAGGATATGGAGTCCTTTGGGCTTATGCCCAGGAGTGGTATAGCTGAGTCATATGGCAAAGTTCTAGTTTTTTTTTTTTAAAAAAAAAAAACAAATATATCCAAACATGGTAGGAATGCTAGATATATTGTAGGGAATTTATTTTATTTTATTTTTTAGAGAGACTGATAGAAGGA
This sequence comes from Dipus sagitta, assembly GCA_036346955.1. Lineage (NCBI taxonomy): Eukaryota > Metazoa > Chordata > Mammalia > Rodentia > Dipodidae > Dipus > Dipus sagitta. The sequence continues at coordinate 29,938,008 of CM070788.1, forward strand.
GAAAGAGGCAGAGAGAGAGAGATTGGGCATGCCAGGGCCTTTCAGCTGCTGTGAACAAACTCTATAAGCCTGTGCCTCCATGTGCACATGTATGACATTGCACACTTGCGTCACTTCCATCTGGCTATACAGGGGACCTGGAGATTTGAACAAGTATCTTTAGTCTTCACAGGCAAATGCCTTACCACTAAGCCATCTCTCCAGCCCTTGTTTGTCTAATATCCTGGCTCCTATTCACACTCACTCTCACATAAATATACATATTTAGCAATTAGAAGTAGGATCTGAAGATGAGAAACAACATGTGGTATTTATATCTTCTAACCTGAGTTACCTAGTAAATATATTTTCTAGTTCTATTCATTTTCGTTTTTCTTTATGACTGAATAAAATTTTATTGGATAAATTTTCCACGTCTTCATTATCTATTAGTCTATCAATAGGCATCAAGAGTGACTCCATTTCCTTATTGTGAGTAGAGCAGCAACAAACATGGATGTGCAACTATCTTTGGTTGAATAGAGTCCTTTGGGTATATGCCTAGGAATTGTGGAGCTGAGTCATATAATTCTATTTTTAGCTATTTAATAAACCTCCACACTGCTTTCTATAGTGAGTCTACCAGTTTGCATTTCCACCACCTACAGTGAATAAGAGTTCCTTTTCTGCATATCCTCACCAGCATGTGTTATGTGCTTTCCTGAAGATGGACATTCTACACAGGGTGAGATGGACTCTCAAAGTAGTTTTAATTTGTTTCCCTGATTTCTAAGGAAAATTAAAACATTTATTGGCCGTTTGTATTTTTTCTTCTGAGAACTGTTTGTTCAGTTCCTTAGCCCATTTTATTTTTTTTCTTGTTTAGTTTATTGAGTTCTTTGCATATTCTAGATATTAATCCTCTGTCAGATGTATTGTTGGCAATTACTTTATCCTATTTTATAGTCTGTATTCTCACTTGACTGGTTTTTACTTTGCTATACAGAGCCATTCAATTTCATGAGGCTTCATTTGTTGATTATTGGCATTATTTCTTGAGCAAGTGGGGTTCCTATTCAGAAGGTCCTTGCCTATGCTTATACTGGGAAGTGTTTGTTGACTTTTTCCTCTAACAATTTCAGAGTTTCAAGTATTACACTAAGGTTGTTGATCAGTTTGAAGTTGATTTTTGTGGGGCCACTATGTCCATTCTTAAAGAACCAACTCTTTGGCCAACTTTATATATTGTTCTTTTAGTTGTCATTTCTTTTTTATTTGTTTGTTTTGCTTTTACACGGGTACTGAGGAATAGAACTCCAGTTGTTAGGAATTTCAGGCAAGTCCCTCTGCTGCAGAGCCATCTCTCCAGCCCTTAGTCTTCATTTCATTAATTTTTGTCCTGTTCTTTAACATTTCTGACTGTCTCCTGTTTGGGTGATTGATTTGGTATGTGTGTGTGTGTGTGTGTGTTTAACAACTAGAGGCTGACCCCATCATACCTCAAAAGGGCCCCGGCTGAAACTAAGAAAAATTGGAGAAACAAGCAAGGGGGCTGTTGTCTTGATGAACCGGATACCAGCACAAGGGGGAAGGAGATCAGCACAGAGAAAAATCAACTCCTACCAAATCAGAGAGCCAGAGCCTCAGAGGCCCCCAACACCTCATCACTGAAGCAGATCAAAATTGAACCCAACATGGCTCAGGGAAATTTTGCGGAAGAGGGGACGGAAAGAATGTCAGAGCCACATGTTGGGTCATGATATGCAGAGACATTTATCTTACCCATAACTGTGGGCTAACTCCACAATGCATGACCCGTATACCTCAAGAAGGAGAGGCCAAGGGGAGGGGGTAGGTCATGGATGAGCCTAATAATGGTACCAAACTGACTATATTTGCTGAATACAAAACTGACTAATAAAGAAGAAAAACAAAAAAGAACTAAAGGCTGAAAAAAAAAAGAACTAGAGGCTGATTCTTAGAATATTGATATGTGATCTCTCTCATTTTTTTAATGTAAACAGTTATAGGTATAAACTTTCCTCCTTGTACTACCTTTAGCTGTATCTCTGGTAAGTTGCACTTCGATTTTCTTTGTATTCTAAAAATTTTCAAATTTCTTCCCTAATTTCTTCAGTGACACATTGGTCATTCAATAGTGTGTCATTCAGTATAGTTCCATGTAGTTATATAGTTTCTATAGTGTCTTTTGATACTTCAATTTTTTACTTGTTAAAACTTGTTTTGTGGTGTAAGTATGTAGTTTTAAAAGAAGTTTCCATATTCTGATGAGAAGAATATGTGCTCTGCATCTGTTGTGTGGAATATCTGTTAGGTCAAGTTGACCAATGATGTGGTTTAACTCTGAGGTTTCCTTGTCAATCCTTCCTTTAGATGACCTATGGAGCAGTTACTTAGTTCCACTTCTCATTGGTGGAACAAAACACCTGACATGAAGCACATATGGGAGGAAAGGATTTATTTCAGGCTTACCATTTTGAAGTGAAGCTTCATCATGATGGATAAAGCATGGCAACTGGCTCACATCTTCATACATAACCTGCAGAGAGAATGGCAACAAGAGCAAACTAGCTGAACACTCTTGCGAGCTAGACTAATCACCCTCAAGGTCTGCCACCAGAAATTATTATACATCTTTTTTTTTTTTTTTTTTTTTTTGAGGTAGGGTTTCACTCTACCTAGTTTGACCTGGAATTTACTATGTAGTCTCAGGGTGGCCTCTAACTCATGATGATCCTCCTACCTCTGCCTCCCAATGCTGGGATTAAAGGTGTGAGCCACCACACCCAACGTTATTATGCATCTTCTTGATGAATTATTCCTTTTATTAATATGTAGTAGCTTTCTTCATTTCTCTGACTAATTGTGGTGTGAAGTCTACTTTTTCAGGTATCAGAGTAGCTATAACAGCTTGTTTTCAGATTCCACTGGGGTAATAGATTGTCTTCCATCATTTCACTCTCATTCTGGGATATCATTGCCAGTGAGGTGTTTCTTGGTGATAACTGACAGTTGAATCTAGGTTTTTAAAATCTAGCTAGTCAGTCCACACCCCTTCAATGCTGAATTAATGTAATTTACATTTGAGATTACTGTTGAGAGTTGTTTTTCATAATTTGTTCAACTTAGCTGGTTGTTTTTCTGGTTAGTTTGTTCTTATCTGTCTCCCCTATTGGTATTAGGGGTTTGCCAGTTAACTAATGTTGACATGATGAATTTCTTCCTATCTTTCCTTTCTTCTTCATTGTTCCTCACATGGAATTTACTCTTTCCTTCGTGTGCATGATTGAGATTGTCTTTCCTTCTGAGAGTCCAGCAGGTCATGTCCCTCAATCCCTTCCTTTAGTAAATGTCTAAGGATTGTCCAAAGCTGAAAGTTCCTTACCCTTTGCTCATGCAAAGTACTATTTGTTCACATATTACTGGGTTTTGGCTGTGCAATAAAAAATGCCAATGAGTATTCCAGGTGCATGCCCTACTCTGTGCATCTGGCTTTATGTGGGTACTGGGGAATTGAACTCAGGCCAACAGGCTTGTTTGTTTTTTAGTGATGTGGTTTGAATCCTTTCTTTTGGATTTTGCAACTCCTATAAAGTTTTCCATTGTAGTTGCCATGAGACTTACATAAAATATCTCATGACAGTCTATTTTAAGGTGATAATAACTTTAATCACATATAAAACACACAGTTTCACCTCTTCTGCCTTTTTTGTTTTGTTTTGTTTGTTTTTTGAGGTAGGGTCTCACTCTAGCTCAGGCTGACCTGGAATTCACTATGGAGTCTCAGGATGGCCTCACGGTGATCCTCCTACCTTTGCCTCCCGAGTGCTGGGATTAAAGGCATGTGCCACCATGCCCAGCCCCTTCTGCCTTTTATATTACTGATAGTTTAATACTTCATACCTCTTAAGAATTTTTTGTAGTAGCAGTTACTTTCAAAAGTGTTGCCTTTACCTTCTCTATTCCAAAATAAAATTCCTTATCCTCTGCCTTTAAAGTGTGAGAGTATTCTGGATGCAACTTGCATTACTTACATTTTTTTATTTTTTTTTACTTTCATATGTTATGTTGTTAATTAGCAACCTTTAATTTTAGCTTAAAGGACTTCCTTTAGTGACTTCTGCAAAGTAGGGCTAGTAATGTTAAACTCCCTTAGCTTTGTTTATCTGGGAAAGTTTTTATTCACTCTAATTTCTGAAGGAGGGCAAAGTATTTGTATCTGGCAGAGGTTTTTTGTTGGTATGTTTGGTATAGGCATTTAACAACAGGACAGCAAGTTGAGAATGAGTCTTTAGATGGTTTTATCATTGTACAAACATCATGGGGTGTACTTACACAAACTGTCATAGCTCTGATACATAAGGCAAAATAATCTTACAGGTGCACTACCATATATATAATCTGCTAATGTCCAAAATGTTCTTGTACAGCATTCTCAGGTATTGAGTCTAGAGAAATGACTGCCCTAAAGGACTAAAGGTATCCTGCAAATAGACTGGGTGAAATAAAGACAAAGGACAGCCTAACAGTCCACTACAAAGATAAACAAAGAAAACAACTTTTACCATATTAATGTAACTGTGCCATGTGTGTTTGTAATTATCTTCATTTGACTATATGCAATTCTATGTCAAAACAACATAAAACAAAACTCAGTTTCCCTCCTGAAATTCTCAAATAACTGAGGAACAAACAACTTTTTGGCCATTTTCCATTTACCATGCATTTCAATTACATGGTATTATCATTTTTTAATTTTTAATTTTATCCTCTTATGTCAACTTAAGATGTACATATGAGTGTTTTGGATATATTAAAAGGTCTTCTAAATATATACTTATAAATTTACAAACATTTAATTTCTTACATTCTATTAAAACGATATCTTTGGGTCTATTAAATGTTTCATAAAATCGTAAAATGCCATATATATATATATATATATATATACACACACATATATATATGTATATATATATACATATATATATATCCATTGGGGTCTTAAGACAAAAGTTACACTAAGCTACAAAATTCAACACTAGATACAGAGATTTTAATAGTGATTTTCTTCCAAAGCAGGTTTTAAAATATTTAATTACTTCTATTTTATTTTTAATAGTTATGGGTAACAAAAATAATAAGATATAAATTCACCTTATGTTAATCAAAACACCTTTAAATAATGTATATTAAAAGTCTTTTTTGAACTTCTTTTCATTAAATTTTATTGTAAAGAAATACTCCTATAGTCCTTATCCCCACCCCCATTCCACTGAGGGCCTTTCCCAGAAGGGTTAATAGCATTCATTGTGGGATACTGAAGGCCTTGGTCAGTCTCTTTGGGGGGAATGATGCATTAAAATTCTTTTGTTAAATTAATTGCTGTAGATGTCAAGATTAATTTACAAGCACCAAATGTAAAGTTTTTATTTCATATGTTTGTCAAAGACCTTTATGTTCATACTTTTCACGATAAAAACAGCACATGACACAACCCAAAAAACAGTAACATTCAAAATCTAGGTAAACCTATTTATATGTAATAAAAAACAGCTATATTATTGAGTGTTAAACTAATATCTTACATTTTTAAGATAAATTTTAATTTAAAGTTGTGACACTAAAATATAAAGAACAGGGCTAGAGCGATTAAAGACACTTACCTACAAAGCTAAAGGACCCAAGTTTGATTTCCCAGAACCCATTTAAGCCAGATGTACTATAGGACACACGCATCTGGAGTTCATTTACAGTGGCTAGAGGCCCTGGCATGGCCATTCTCTCTCTCTCTCTCTCTCTCTTTCTCTCCCTGCCTCTTTCTCTTTTTCAAATATATATATACATATATATATATATATATATATACACACACACACATAGTTTGTCTAGCTCTCCTCTTTTAAGATAGACTTATTAGGGCTAGAGAGATGGCTTAGTGGTTAAGCGCTTGCCTGTTAAACCTAAGGACCCCGGTTTGAAGCTCGACTCCCCAGGACCCACGTTAGCCAAATGCACAAGGGGGCGCACACATCTGGAGTTCGTTTGCAGTAGCTAGAGTTCCCTGGCACGCCCATTCTCTCTCCTTCTCTCTATCTGCCTCTTTCTCTCTCTGTCTGTTGTTCTCAAATAAATAAATAAAAATAACAAAGAAATTTTTAAATAAAAAAAAGATACTTATTAAGGTTCATATCTTGTCAAAAAAAGGATGGTCTTCTTTGCCAGCTGTGGTGGCACACACCTTTAATCCCAGCACATGGGAGGTCAGAGGTAGGAGGATCATTGTGTGTTTGAGGCCAACCTGAGACCATATAGTGAATTTCCAGGTCAGTCTGGGCTAGAGCACCTTACTTCAAAACACAACTAACTAACAAAACAGAGGGTCATTTAAAAAACAAAGCTGTTTGATTTATCAATGATAAGTTCTTTTTTTTTAAATTTTTTTTGTTTATTTTTATTTATTTATTTGAGAGCGACAGACAGAGAAAGAGGCAGAGAGAGAGAGAGAGAGAGAGAGAGAGAGAGAGAGAATGGGTGCGCCAGGGCTTCCAGCCACTGCATACGAACTCCAGACACGTGCACCCCCTTGTGCATCTGGCTAACGTGGGTCCTGGGGAATTGAGCCTCGAACCGGGGTCCTTAGGCTTCTTAGGCAAGCGCTTAACCGCTAAGCCATCTCTCCAGCCCATAAGTTCTTTTTTACTTCAACTGAGAGCCATGTCTTTATGTGTATGTAGTTAAATACTCTTGGTCAAGATTCACAAGATAGTCCAAAAAGCCAGTAATGCTTAAAAAATTGGTTCTCAGGACCTGGCGTCTTCTGCTCCAGGATGCAGTTTCACTCATAAACAATTACCCCCATTTAAGGGGGAAGGGGATGGTCCTCCAGGCTCTACTGTTCCTAGAATCAAAGATTGAGACAATGACTTATCTCTGCTTTCAGCTTCAGAGGTGGACAGATTAACCAGAAATGTCTTCAGAGATACCAAGACTTGATCCTGTGGTAGTTTTGGTTTTTGTTGTTGTTGTTTTGTTTTTAAGCAATTTCTGGGTCCTTGTTAACTCTTTATTAAATTGATTAATCTAAATTGCTAACAGAAAATAGCTCCAGGATTATTAACATGCTTTGTCTATATTTAAAGATAAGACATATATATGCTTTCTTGTGTTTTAGATATGGCTACCTATATTTTTATTAACATGTTGTTATTTTACTTACGCATGCTTAAGAGAAAAAATTTGATTGTATACAATGTCACCAGGAAACGTAAGTTATTGTCAGAAAATTGGCACAAAATGACTAATCACTGGCACCTCAAGTTTTAACAACATCCTTTAACAAGATCTGCTTTGCTAAAGACAGAAGGTGACCAAATGTGCCCTATATCCACACTTTTCTCCAAGACTGGGGTAGCTGACCTCTTAGTGTTTAATAACCATACTTGGAAGCCAAAGCCAATGGGATACAGGAGCTAAAAGAACAGCCAATATTTTAGTCCTTGTCCCCAGGACAACCAGATCCCAGGAGACAATGAGACACCTCTGAAGATCCTCCAGCTCTGGTAAGTCGCCTGTCTCTTGATCAGAGAGGCCATCGGGACCCAAAGGTTAGACTTCATTTCATGTAGCCTTCACAAGGAGGGTCAATACAAAGGAAAAGATCCTCAATGCTTCCAAGGGAAGGCACATAGTTAAGGCTCTCACCCATCCCAGCAGATGGCAGAAATGGTACAGAAAGATTAAGAGAGCCATGGGGGGCTGGAAAGATGGCTTAGCGGTTAAGCACTTGCCTGTGAAGCCTAAGGACCCCGGTTTGAGGCTCGATTCCCCAGGACCCACATTAGCCAGATGCACAAGGGGGCGCATGCATCTGGAGTTCATTTGCAGTGGCTGGAGGCCCTGGTGTGCCCATTCTCTCTCTTTCTTTTTTTTTTTAATTTTTTTTGTTCATTTTTATTTTATTTATTTGAGAGTGACAGAGAGAGAGAGAGAGGCAGATAGAGAGAGAGAGAGAGAATGGGCACGCCAGGGCTTCCAGCCACTGCAAACGAACTCCAGATGTGTGTGCCCCCTTGTGCATCTGGCTAACGTGGGTCCTGGGGAATCATTCTCTCTCTTTCTATCTGCCTCTTTCTCTCTCTGTCTGTTACTCTCAAATAAATAAATAAAAATAAACCAAAAAAATAAATTAAAATAAATAAATAAACAAATAAAAATAAAAGAGCCATGGGGATTCCTCCCAGGTTCCTAAAAAAATACGGTTAATCTTTGGCTACTTACATGGCTTAAACACCCAGTAGGAAAGTATATCCAAAGAACAAAATAATTGATAACACAAAACAGAAAGAACTAGACTGGACTTTAAAAGGGTCAATGGTTCAGTCTTACAGAGTTTTCTGCTAAATCCTGCGCAGAGACTTCCAGCATGACCGATAAGAGCACCACAGCCACAGAGCTTTAATGCAAAAATCAGCTCTATCTTTAAACCCAGTGGTGGTTATAAGCTTACCTTATGCCTTGGTTTTCTTCTGACTGTTAGTACTTAATGGTTACAACCTCACATGCTCTCCACTTTATTTCATCTTTGGATTCCTTCCAAAAATTGTTCTTTTATATTTTGCCACATTCTCAATATAATAATCAGCATGTTCATAACAGTCCAAGAGATCACACCACTAACATTAAGAAATACAAGCATGCTCTCTTAGGATAAACATGGCCATGGCTTTCCTGGCTCTCACCCTTTCTGGGGTCATCAGTTGGCATAATCATGTCACTCTTGCTCAGACTTTTTTTTTTTTTTTTTTTTTTTTTTTTTTTTTAGTGTGGGAGAGCAAGCGAGAGAGAGAGAAAGAGAGAGAGAGAGAGAGAGAGGGCACCAAGGCCTCCAGCCACTATAATCAAAACTTCATACATGTGTGCTGTCTTGTGCACATGTCACCTTGTGCATCTGGCTTATGTGGGACCTAGAGAGTCGAACATGAGTCTGTGGGCTTTGCAAGCAAACACCTTAAGTGCTAAGCCATTTCTCCAGCCCCAGACTTTGTATTTTTAATCTTGTGATTTAGGAGTTGTTTCATCTAGGATATATAACAATTTTAAACTAAACTTTTCTGGTACAGGGATTTGAGCCAATTCCTACTGCAGAAAATCCAAAGCCTTCACTCCAGCCAGTAGGGATGAGATAAGATGAGTCTCATGGTCCCTGTTAGGCAGAAACCATGCTCCATGTGAGCATGAAAGAAGCTATGGGAGATTGACTGATCATCACTATTCTGCTAGCCCAAAAGATTTTTGGGACCACAGCTCTCAGTGGCGAGTTGTGGCAGTAAATAGGAACTTGGAGAGAGGGCCATGAAGATTAGCATATCAAAGGAGCTGATGGCAATTGGAAGACTGAGAATCTTCCCAATGCTGGCTACATGTAATAATTGTGCAGGAAACACTTGGGATATACAAACACAAGAGAGGCAAGTGCTTTGTAAATGATCTATAAAGGGCCATGCACTTGTGACCTGGTGATTTGGGGGTGTATGTCTTTTCTAATTCACTAGCCCATTCTCAGGAGTACATTTTACTTTCTTCATAAACTATCTCTATTTCTATTTCCTTAAAAAATAAAAATAAGAGGGCTGGAGAGATGGTTTAGTGGTTAAGGCACTTGACTGCAAAGCCTAAGGACCCATATTCTACTCTCCAGATCCCATGTAAGCCAGACACACAAGGTGACACAAGGTTGCACATGCACACAAGATGGCACATGTGTCTAAAGTTCAATTGCAAGGGCTGGAGGCCCTGGCATGCCAATTCTCCCTCCCTCTCTCTCTCTCTCTCTCATAAAGAAATACAAAAAAATCAATAAAAATAAAGAATTGTTCTGGTTTGGGGTAGGTGTCCCCATGGCTCATGCAAAAGTTTGATCATCAGCCTATGCTGTTATTGGGAGGTGATGGAACCTCTATGGACTGGTGTAAGCAAGTTAGGTCACTGGGGTTGTGCTTTAAAAGGGATGCTGAATGGGCTAGAGAAATGACTTAGTGATTAAGGCACTTGCCTGCAAAACCTAAGGAACCAGGTTTGATTCCACACTAAATCAGATGCACAAGAAAGCACATATGTCTAGAGTTCATTTGCAGTGGCTAAAGACCTTGATGTGCCCATTCTCTATCTCCCTCTTTCTCTCTCAAAATAAAATAAAACACCCTGTGTGTTCCTTCTTGCTGCTTTTGGTGTTGCTGGCTGGTGGGGGTTTGTCTGTCTACTTGGATTTATGAATGGCAGCCAGCTTCTTCACCATTGATGGAACTTCCTCTGGATCCCTTCCCCCCATAAAGCCATTTTTGGTTTGCTGTTCATTCTAGCATTGTAGAATTGTCTACAACAGATGGTTAATTAAAATAGTTATATTATATCCAGAGCTTGGTAACTTAAGCCATTATAAATCATGCACAGGAAAACACTTATTCATATGGAAAAGTCTGTCTCTCTCTCTCTCTCTCTCTCTCTCTCTCTCTCTCTATATATATATATATATATATATATATATATATATATATATATATGAAAATGTTTTAAAACAGGAATGGGGATATATCTCACTGAGAGAGTGCTTGCCTCACATGTGTGATGCCAAGGGTTCAACTCCCCAGTATAATAATATAAAATAATATATAGATATACATGTATTTTGTCATTTTAGTTTTAACATATATATGTACACTTATATAATCATAATGACTAAAAGAAAACATGACAGAACTCCTTCTAGAATTGTCTCATATCAGATACCTATTTTTTTGTTTGAAATTTACTTTATTTATTTTTTTTTAATTTTTTTTTTGTTATTTTCATTTATTTATTTGAGAGCGACAGACAGAGACAGAAAGAGGCAGATAGAGAGAGGGAGAGAGAATGGGCACGCCAGGGCCTCCAGCCACTGCAAACAAACTCCAGACGCATGTGCCCCCTTGGGCATCTGGCAAACGTGGGTCCTGGGGAGTTGAGCCTCAAACTGGGGTCCTTAGGCTTCACAGGCAAGCGCTTAACCGCTAAGCCATCTCTCCAGCCCCTACTTTATTTATTTATTTGACAGACAGAGAGAAAGAGAATGGGTGTGCCAGGTCCTTTAGCCACTGCAAACAAACTCCAGACACATGCACATCTTTGTGATCTGGCTTTACACGGTTACTGGAGAATCGAACCCATGTCCTTCGGCATTGTAGGCAAATGTCTTAACCACTGAGAAATCTCTCCAGCTCAGATACCTATATTCTTTGTAATTCATTTCTGAATTTTCCTAACTATTTTATTACCTTACAATTATAATATGTAGCTTTCCCATTTGCTATAATTTGGATGTGTTTTAAACCTTTTTTAAGTTATAGAATTTCAAGTAAAGAAAGTAAAATTAATGATGCTCTGAGTGACTTAAGGCCAAAATTGAGGAATGCTTTTCCCACTGACCTTACTGTAAAGAGCTCAGTGAGAAGGGGAAATGTCCCCTACTGGGTTAATTTGTTACCTGGCATCAGCTATATGGAACTACCATGAACAAAATGCAGTTGCAAAAAAAGACCTTAAAAATCTCTAATTTTTGAGGTACAAATACAATGAATTGCACACCTGTTTCAAATGATCAGTTGCATTGAGAGGTCTTTTTTTTAATCATTTTTATACTGGATTAAAGAGAGTCAAGAAAAATGTCATACACCTTCAATGAATGATCCTAGCGTGTGTGTGTGCATGTGCGTGTGCATGTGCGTGTGCGTATGCGTGTGTGTATTTACAAGGTTGGAGTAGAGAGTAACATAGATGCCAATGGGGCTTTCTAACAAATAAATCCATGGACATGTGCAGGTGATATACATACTTTATAGAAAGTCATTGATGGAATAATTGGCCACTCTTTTCCAGGACTCGCAAATACTTCCTTTATGCCCCAGATCCCCTCCCCAGTAGCCCCACCAGACTGTCCACATTATCCTCTATGCCCTGTCTTTGCTACATGCTCTCAGCTCTCTGCTTTTTTACCTTTTCATTTTAAATGTGCCTGTGACTGGTTTGCTAGTGGTCAAGGTCACAGCCATCCAAGTATCAGGTTCACCTGAAAAGCTAGCAAACAGAGATTTTAGGGCAATGAGACTATATTGTCTGATGCTATAATGATGAGTGTACAACAACTGTTCAAACACATTAAGTATACGAAACTCAAAGTGAAATTAAATGTAAACTATCAGCCTTGGATGACAGTACCATGCGGAAAGAGGAGGTGATCCAAACACGATGCTTCTACTTAGGCAAAGTTATGCACAGGAAATCTCTCTACCTTCTTCTCAATTACTGTGAACACAATATGCTCTAGAAATAAAGGTTACTTTAAAGTAAGAAGAAGTTTCTTGCACCTCAACCCAGGCATACAAATCAGATCATCTTAGGCTGAGCTCCAGGGCATCTCTCAGCTTCAGGTTCCTCCAGTGCTGTGCCATGCCAGCTCTGGGCAGCCGTGGCTGCTAACCTTTGCAGGTCTATTTGTTTTCACAGGTTCTTAAGGAGAGAGAAATTGACTCAAAGCATAAACATAAAGGCTCAAGTTTCACGGACTGGTGAGTATTTTTAGGAAAAGGAATAGTATCCTTTGGCTTACCCTCCTTTATGGTTCCTAAAAGTCACATTTATTCTACCTTAAGATTCTCTACAAAAGGGATTATTCTTTGTTGAAGGAGAAAGGAATTAGTCCAGAGAGAATAAAATAGAAAAACCTTAGTAATTGTTAATGATTTAAAGAATTTTACACTACTGGATCATATGGATCTTTAATTTTGTTTTGTTTCTAGCCCTAGAAATATCAATGCTAAGTCTTACAGAGAATGTTATCTTTTTTCTCCACTACCCAATTTCTTTATGTTTCTGAGCTTATTTTTAAATCAACTACTCTTCAAAGAAATGTATTTTGACTGAAATAACATTTTCCTGGATTGTTGATTGGACTTTTATCTTGAAACCTTAATTTGAACAAATATGCTATCAGACAGGATGGGATGTGGCACTGTTTGGGAAGAAATATCCTTACTGCTTGAGTCTGATGTGTAGTGAACTGATGCTTCGTGATCAAGGGACAATCTCTTTCCTTTCAGATGCATGCATGTGAATTTCAAGTGCAGTAATTACAGCTTGGCAACTGTACCCTTAGCCTTCATCTCTATCTCTGGGGAAAAAAATATACTTGAGCATATTATGATATCACACTGTTCTAAATTGCCAGAAGATTCCGTTAAATATTCAGTTGCTGCACAGTAGCCTTTAGCTAGCCACCATTTTACTTAGTCTCAGAGGTTTCAAAGGTGATCTATTGCTCTTCATGAATGTGACTGTTGACAAGGGACAGGGCTGCTGAGATTGATCTTACTAGTTAGGAGTTGAAAAACACTCATCAGACTGAGCCTTGTTAAGATTCTGTAGCAGATAACAGAATTGTGAAATGTTACATTTGAAAGAATGAAGATTGACTATTCCCATGTTCTTGGTTCAGAGCACATTTTGGTATAACTGTAGTGGAGACATCTCTGTAAATGAGGCTATCTCCAAGCTCTTTCAAATACACTGCATTACTCACAGACCCCTGCTGTCATATAAATGTGCTGAGCTGTGATAGGAGTCCTAGCTGCTCACTCTTGAGTCGTAAATTCATTCTTGTTAAGACACTGCATTAGACAGGTTCTGCTGTATGTCTGCAGAAGTGGGCCACACATTATTCTCATTGATCTCTCCAAATATATTGAGATAAGTACTTTGAATTCTAAGTATAAAAATAATTCAGAGTACTAAAATTAGGGAAGATCAAGAGCCCTCTTCTAGGGACTGGGGAGATGGCTCAGCAGTTTAAAGACACTTGCTTACAAAGCCTAACCGCCTGGGTTCAATTCCTCAGTACCAATGTAAAGCCAGATGCACAAAGTGACAAAGTGGCACGTGTATCTGGAGTTTGTCACAGCAGCAAGAGGCCCTGGTACACATCTTCCATACCTATCTCTCTCTTGTAAATGAATAAAAATGTTGAAAAAGGAGTCTACTTCTAAATAATGTACCTAACATCTGCGCTCAGAAGGCAGACTAGGCAACTAGAATTTACTTAACACTTATGTACTGAGTCTTTGCAACTATTATTTCACTTAAGCCTCAAAATAATTTATAGGTTAAAAAATTAGACTCACACACTTGTTTAACATAATAGCAACAAGAAGTTAAAGTGAGCTGAATGGTCACCATCAAATATATCAAGTTCTCATCTCATGAGCCTCTGAATGTTACCTTATTTGGAAAGAATCCTTAAAGATGTGACTAGTTGAGAATTATGAGGCGCAGAGATAATCCTAGCTTATTGTGGTGGGCTTATACATACCATCATAATTGCTCATTTGGGGGAGAAGAAGAGGGAGCTCGGCAAGTATACAACTAAAGGAGGAGGTGATATGAACACAGTGCAGTGAAAGATACAGCCAAAGTCAAGGAAGGCCAGTACTCAGATGATGAGGAGACATGGGCTAGGTTCTCCCCAGACCTCTATAGAACACAGCCCTGCTCACACCTTCATCTCAAACTTCTGGCCCCCAAACCTGTGGGAAGATGGATTTCTGTTGTCTTAAGCCACCCAGATTGTACTTTCTTATGCCAACCTAAGGAAATTAATACAGGGTGTAGAACAAATTAAGACCCATGTTTGAATTTTAAATACACATTATTTACATTGTAGAAATAATTTGGAAGGAAGATTGTGGGAAGGGTGAAGGTTGGGGGATAAGGCTGAAAAAAATGGTCTCCATGTAAAACATGCAGGACAGAAATAAGAAGTGAGAGTGACTTACACTTTCTCCTAACAAAGAAATCCCCTGAGATTATAACTACATACAGAAATATGACCAGAAAGGTGTGCCTCAAAAGTAGAGAATCACCACTTAAACATGAGCTCAACAAATACACATAATTTTAAATGCAAAGGAGAAGAACAAGTTAACAAGAACTAAGAAAAGAAATTCAATAACAAGTGGAAAAAAATTATTTACAAAAATAAATTAACATTCTTATGGTTTCAAAAAGACACTTGAGGAGAAATGATAGTGACAAAATATGAGCCACTGGGCTAAAGTATACCATAAGTGCATAGATGACTATGGAGGAATGAGAACAGCACTGAGGACAAGAGCACTGCAGAGAGACGAGGATGCAGGCAGCCACTGAGGGAGGCCCTGGCATGGCTACTCCAAGTGGGGCAGGATTACACAAGAAAAGGTGATAGACTGGAGCAATTTTAATGCAGAAAAGCTCCATGCCGAGATGCATGATTAAACTGTTCTGTTTATTTCCAGAGATCTCAACCAGAGTAATGGGACAGAAGTTCTAGAAATCCATTTGCCTGGATGAAAGGAAGGCATTTTAAACAACCTAGAAATGAGACTTGTATAACAGTAACCTCCCAATTATATTAAATATGGTGGGCTGGAGAAATGGCTCAGTGGTTAAAGGTGCTTGCTATTCCCCAGAACCCACATAAAGCCAGATGCTTAAAACCAGAGGCACAAAGTGGGTCATGTGTCTAGAGTTCCCGTGCAAAGCCAGATGCACAAAGTGGCACATGTGTCTGGAGCTCACATGCAGTGGTAGGAAGCCCTGGCGGGCCCTGTCTGCTCTCTCTCTCTCTCTCTCTCTTTCTCTTTTTTCTTGCATATCCATAAATAAATCTTTTTTTTTCTTTTGGTTTTTTTGAGGTAGGGTTTCACTAACCTGGAATTCACTATGTAGTCTCAGGGTGGCCTCAAACTCATGGCGATCCTCCTACCTCTGCCTCCCAAGTGCTGGGATTAAAGGTGTGTGCCACCACGCCCAGCTTCCATAAATAAATCTTTTAAGAACATCATAGCAGAGGCTGAATGATCATCTGTTACAGATGTTATGCATGAGATTTTTTTTTTTTTTTTTTTTTTGGTTTTTCAAGGTAGGGTCTTACTCTAACCCAGGTGCATGAGATTTTAATAACTTGAAATTTTAAGGTCACTTCCAACTTAAAGTATAGAAAAACAATTCATAAAAGCATTGAAAGGACAACTGATTTTGAGGATGCTTAACATTTCTCTAAAGAGAAGGTATAATTTAGGTCTAAATGTTTGGTTTTCTTTAAAACACAATGGCAGCTAATCACAGTTCTCAAATGGATGTGTGGGTGACATATTTTCATGAAATTCAGCATAGAAATTAACTAGCTATTCAGTGACACTAATGTCACCTGCATTTTACAGATGCCTGGGGAGTTATCACCCAGTAAGTCTTCTTGCTAGCAGCACCTGGGAACACAGTGAAGAGGTAGACAGGCATGGGGGTTTAGAGACAGGGGTTGGATCACAGGCTAAATGCACCACTTTCTAAACCTGGCTCTTGACAGTGCACTTGACCCTTCCATGTTCCCAGTGTCTTCAGTGTTTGATGGGTGATGGCAGTGGTCATTCTTACTTACTGATGATGACTAGAGGTCCACGATAATGTGCTTCATATATCACAATAGGTGTGCATGGCTAAGATCTGAACTTCACAGCCTCATTATCCTTTGCTACCCTTATGACCCCTGAAATGACCTTGGTAGAGACTAACCGGGAAGACTGAGACAGCAATTTGGGTGCAAGTGGGTTATCTGGATGTAGAACATGAAGAAACTGAGGTAGAGAAAGAAAGGAAATTAACCCCAGGGTATGTGTTACTAAACACACTACTGCTGCATCCCACTGAGGTACAGTCCTGCACTAGGGGACTCCATAGCACATATCTGAGGGTGGGAAAGCCAAGGGCTTTCTCCACTAGTCCTTATAGCCTTTGGCTAAGTCTTTTCCCAGGGCAGTAGATCACCATGTTTCCAACCTGACCCTGTGCAGGAGAAGTATGCTATAGAAATCAGAGAACATCCTTGGGCCATATCATGGACACTTGCAGGTTGTTAGGTCTGTGTGCTCCCATTTTGGTAGCCCAGCAGATATGTACAAGGCACCCACCAACAGCATGCACCTCATATTCTTTTCCATCATTTGGAGAAAACTAAAGTAAAATGAAGGTTTTTAAGGTGAAGGTATACATTTATAATTGCAAATTGGAGATAGAAACTTCACCTTAACAAGTCATCATTTTCTTGTGAAACCTCTTCCTTGGATCCCATGAGATTGTGGGAACAAACTTTTATACATTGCATAAAAGTTGAGCCTATAACAGAATTTTGGTATCATTCATTTAAGAAATGTGGTGATAAAGAAAGTGTAAAAAGACAATAGCAAGAACATAATAGGAAAGAATAATGCAAAAAATTGCAAGAAAGGTCAGAGAGCACCGATGTTTAAATATAGGAGGCTCATTAGCCAACGCTTCCTGTGCACACCTTTGTCTATGCCAATCTCATTCATCTTGATAAGGATCACTGGAAAGCCATAGGTCTGTTTGGTCCTTCTTTTTCCAGGTACCTGTTATATCACATGGTCCTGCACAGTATAGTTCTCTTTCTACCCAGGAGCTAGCCCTAACCTGCAAGAGATAGCATGCTAATGCCCACTTACCTCAGCTGCTAAGTATGATCAACTATAGGATTTCTCTGTCAGTCAGGCTTCTCCACATTGCAAGGAGTTAGATTTGGTTCAGTGATCTACAGTGAGGTTTCAGACCTGGCAACCTTTTCCTTCTGAACATTTTATGTCATTGACTTCCAGTGTAGCCTCTGAACAAGTCATTTAACCTCCTTTGCTCAGTTAACCATATGGAAAATGAATGTGATAATATCTCACAAGGGTATTGTGAGATTATTCAATGTTTATAAAGTACTTGGGAAATGAAAGACCCAGGATGTGTCTAGCAGTGTCATTAATCATGTGGCAAGTTGAATTGCAGCAGCTGGAAGTTTATAGAACTCTTGCTTCCCAGACACCTTCACTCCAATGATTCACAAATCACAAAGCTTAAGTCTTTGAGAATTTAGAATATGAATTTCATGTCACTGTAGAAAACTCAGAATTTTTCTTAAGTGTTCACTTTTGATTTTTTTCTAAGTATTTACCTTTCACAGATCCTGCTTCTTCCTTTTTCAAGAGCAAAAAATTTGTTCACTCTGGTTTGACATCAAGAGCCATACTTCTTTGTGGAGTATTGTGGGCCTTGCCTCAGTTTCATCATCCCGGTTGCTTTGTTTGTTTACTCATTCACTCAGCATCCTTTACCCTAGTAGGCAAGGCATGATTCCACCTGCCAGGAGCCTCCAGTCTAGAAGGAGACACAGCATAGAAATAAATAATTATGAGGCTGGAGAAATTGCTCAGTGGTTAACACTGTCAACAAAGCCTGCTGACCTGGGTTCAATTCTTCAGCTGTACAGGCATTCATTTGCAGTGACAAGAGACCACGGTGCATGTGCACACGCGTGCACATGCACACACACACACACACACATAAAATAAATAAATGCAATTTTAAAAAATAATTTTAAATTTTTAAATTTTAATTTTTTTTAAAGAGAGGGAGAGAGAGAGGCAGCCACTGAAAAGAAACTCCAGACACATGCACCACTTTGTGCATCTGACTTACATGGGTAAGTATCTCTCCAGCCCTTAAAGTTCAAAAATATTTTAAAAGAAAGAATTATAAAGGCATATGAACTTTCAAGAACTATGAAAATTCAGGTACAATTTTGAATAATGAATGTATGTTCCCTTCCATGATAATTCTCTTCTTCTCAAAGCCTTTTCCTAGAATTCCATGAGTTGTTCCATCCATGCCAATTATGTTGGCACTGTTCTTCACTGGCCCCTCTTTCCCTTGAATGCCTTAAATTGAGATGTGACCTGGGTTCAGCATTTGGTTTTCTTCTTTCTTTCTACCTTCCTTCCATATATCTGTTTTCTGATGTCAGTCGAAGTATGAAGCTCTCATTCTAATCTCCCTCTTATGTTTCAGACCTACCTGGAAGATCTCAACATGTATACTCTCTACTCACAATATTCTCAGTATTGCATCGTCTGCTTAATTTCTCAAATTTCCTTAATGTTTTCCCTTCCAAACAGGCCTTTTTTGGCTTGTGTGTATGTAATTTGATATGAGTGTGTTGTGTGTGTGTGTGTGTGTGTGTGTGTGTGTGTGTGTGTTGTCCTTGTGTGACTCCATATACTCACCTGCAGTGGCCGGGGGCGGGGGGGGGGGGGCTGATGCTCACTTGCAGTGGCCAGAGTACAATGTTGGGTGTCCAGCTCCATCACTCTTGCACCCATTCTTGTCTGAGCCAGAGTCACTTAGTGATGCTGGCACTTGCTGCTTTTCACAAATTCAGGTGACTGACTGCTTGGTAGCTGCTCCCCAGCTGCTTATGTACGATCTGGAGATTCTAACTCTGGTGGTGTCAGGCGCTCATGCTTGCACAAGAAGTGTACTTAACTACTGAGCCATCTCCGGACCATTAATAGGCTTTAACCTGAGCATCACATGGGCCCTTGCTTCTTATTTGTCCCCACATAAGAGAGCTACAGTGTCCTCGTTAGGACTTCTCAGATACTGTATTCACTGCTGTCGCCTCCCATTTATACTTTGCTGACATTCTCCTGTTGCCTTTCCCTACTGGAAAGTTCTCCTTCTCCCATGAAGCCCATGCACAGTGTCTCAGAGTCTTCTTGCAAAATGTCCACAAACTTGTTCTTGAGCCTTTCCTCCCACCACATCCTCACACTAAGTGTGAGATGGAGCCAGGTGGAAAGTTGCTGGTCTCCAGGTAGAGATCCTATTATACACCTCCAGTCTTTAAACACGTTGCTGTCCGCGCTCATCCCTGCCTGGTACATCGATGTCAATCTCAGATATAACCACTTCCTGACTCCTCTGACTAGTTGCTAGCTGCACTCGGTTGGTTCTTTTGTCAATCCTCTAGAACTCTGGTTTATCTCTACTAGCATGATTTTCCTCAACTTCTGTGCTCACAACTATCTCATTCCCTTTCAGATTGAAAACCTCTTAAGAAAACAGAATGAATCTTATTCCTTCTTCATAATTCCCCCTAGTTATACAGAATAGGAGCAAGATAGCTTTTTCTTGGTAGGTAGTCAGCTAGGGACTGGCCCAAAGGAACATGGCTGCCACCCTGTCTTCCCTGGAGGGACTAGAACTCCAGCCTAACTTAGCCTCATTCAAGATGGCTGTAAGCAACAACCTCCCAACCCCTCCTCAGCAACAGAAAAAATTTCTGTTTGTTTCTTCCCAAATTTCCAGGTCTTCGGCCAATGGGTGGGCTCTTCCTTAGCCAGTGTTCCTCTACCAATCAGGTTCCTCCCCACACACCTGAGCCTCGTCTAATTGGATGCCTGAGTGATATCAATGGACCTGAAGCTGTGAGAGACCCTCCCCCAGGCTGCTGAGACCTCCACTCCCCAGGTGGGGAAGCTTCTTCCCTGGTCTCTCCTCTGGGGAAGTTCCTCTTTGCTGCTTTTTCTCCTCCTGAGCTCCTGATTTCACCCTACCTTTAGTAAATTCTCAGAATCTATCCTCCTCTGTGTCTGCAGTTTTCAGTTCTTTTATAACTTGGACCATGATTGAAAGTTGGTATTCATGAGCCTGGGGGTCTCCTGCATCATTCTAGAGATCTAATCCCTCCCAGAGCTCCAATCCCACAACACTACATTTACAGTAATACTTGTTGAATCAAACAAAATTGATCCTAAAAATCCAGGCTTACTTTTTGTTAGCTACTCTTCGTCTATATAAATATGTTCTGTCTACAAATATCTTAAATATCATAGCTGATTGCAGTGTTGTAAAGAAAAAAAGGATAAAAATGCTGCAATGTTTGCTTTAATAATAATGTATTTTTTAATTTTAATTTAACCATGAACTGCTTGAGTCACTAGGTCTGTGCTGTTTGTTCAGTACTACAGTACAGAAATTGAGGAGACTCAGTCTGTGCCCACAAGAAACTCACAGGCAAATCAGGGAGATGAACCTATGAACAAACGCATAACAGTGCCCAGTAGAAAGTGGGAGGCTAAAAGTGCAGCCACAGAAGATGGAGGCAGAACCATAATCTAGGAGAACATGGATGTGAGAGAAATTTGCCATTGGAGAATCCAGATAAAGTTTCAGAAAACAAGGAGGGTGGAGTGCGTATGGGAGGAGAGGGGGGTTGTGGGGTAGTGTTGTTTGCATATGCCAAGCCCTGAGTCAAAAAATAAGTCTGTGGCAAATAATACAGTAGCATAGCAGAACCTTGGCCAGTTCAGTATTGCTGCAGCATAAGATACATAGCAGGTATTGTGGGATGAGAAGAGAGTAGTTAGAGTCACATTGCAAGCAGTCTCCTATATCTTACAGAGGCATTTGAATTTTTTCCTATAGACAGTAAGAAGATAGGATAGGGTTTTTAGCTAGGCTGAGGGTCTGACCGTCCTACTTAAAATGGGCTCAATCAAGATTTTAAAAAGTATTAGCTCTGGTTAGGGAAAGGTCAGGCCAAGATCTGGAGAAAAGTACTGAATGTTCTGAAGAGTAAATATACTTAGATATTTATATTAAAAATTGTAGGTACAGAAGCCATTTTCTGTACAGCCTAGCTCTGAGTAGCAGCAGTAGGTGCACTTAGACATTCCATGCACTAGATAGTATGCTAAGAATTTTTATGAATTATCTTGTTCAATCTGCCCAAAAATCCTCTGAGGTTCACCATGCACAGGGGGAAACTGAGTCACAGAGCATGAAGCAGCTCATTGGAGGTGTCTCGGCTGCTGGGAGGGAGGCACAAGGAGCCAGCCTGTGCACCACAGCTCTCTACATGCTGCAAAAACTGGGGAACATGTCTGCACCTTGTTTGTTTTCCTTTTAATGTGGTACAAAGTTATGTGCACTGAATACTGGAGGAGATGAGGTGTGGTGCTGGTGAGGAAGGATTGGCAGGCAGGTTTTGCTAAACCTGAGCACATTTCAGTTGGGAATGGCTCCTTGCTCAGCAACAGAGTACCTCACACTAGAAAAGAATGTGATCGCTATTCAAAGTAAAAATATTATTTACAGCCCTTGAAACTACATTTACAAGTTAAGCACACATTTTTCTAAAAGTAGAGAAAATTCTGGGAAGGAGCAGCATTGCTGGCAGCCTGGAGGGAGGAAACATTGACTATTCATGAAGGACCCAGTCTCTAAGGGCCTAGAACATTTCAAAACAGGCTGTGCATAGAATCACAGTGACTATGAGACAGCAGGCCCCTGAATTTTGACTCTCAGTGTAAACATACACAGCACAACTTTCAAAGGCCACTTCTCCTCCATCTCTAATGTTGGCCCCTTGGCTCATGTTCTGTGGAAGAACACAGACATCTTATGCACAGGAGCCACATGTGCACAGGCTGAGGAAGAAAGGCTCCAATCTGCGTTTGACCATCTGTTGCAGTGTGCTGGAGTCAGCCATGACCCCATGTTGTGGATGTGTAAATGCTCATGTGAAGGACACACACACACACACACACATATACTGGTATATAATTTGTGTCTATGGCTTTCTGTATTTGGAGGTATAAAGGACTAAGAGCCATCTCACCTTTCTTATATCTTCCCTTGAGGCCATTAAGGATAATTTGTTAATAGAAAAGGGGTTTACTACCTGAGTATTTTTAAAATATTTTTTGATATTTTATTCATTTGATTAATTTGAGAGAGATGAGAGAGAGAGAAGAGGAGTATCAGGGCCTCCAGCCACTACAAACAAACTCTGGTTGTATGCACCACCTTGTGCATTTGGCTTACATGGGTGTAGGGGAATCAAACCTGGGTCCTTAGACTTCACAGGCAAGTACCTTAACTGCTAAGCCATCTCTCCAGCCCACTACCTATACCTGAGTATTTTAAGAAAATAGAAGTCAACATCAAACTAAACTAGAAAAAAAGAAGAAATCGAGAGTGGGAAGGAAGAGTGCAATAATCAATACAGTAGACAGGGAAATGGTGCAAAGACAAGCCTGGAGCTCTGAAAGCAAGGTCAGCCTTTGTGAATTACCGAGTGGATACTAGAACATGTTAGTTTCAAGTCATTAAGTATAACCTAGTGGTAAAGATGTAAGTGAGTTCTGGTATAAGGGAGAGGCCAGAGTAAAGGGACCCAGCCAAGGACAAAGATACCTTCTATCAGCAAGTAGTTCATCACATCTGCCTGTCCTCAGAGGAAGTAGCCACTGTTAATAAGCCAGCTATCATTGCAGACTTCACACCCATGAATATGGAAGTTATGTCTTTACTTGAGCTCTCATTGAATCAGTAACCACACAAGCAGTGGCAGGGATGCTCACAACTTCAGAGGACAAGGAGAGAAGCAATGTGACACACAGCTATCCATAACAAGCCCAAAGGCAAGAATCTAGTTTGTACTTCAGTATGAAAGTATCTTGCCTGATACTCTAGCAACACGCAAATGCAATAGTGAATAGATTTGTCACTACACAGAATCAAATCTTGGTAATTTACTAGGGACTGGAAAATATATAGCTCAGATAAATTGAATCCAAAGTTAATCTGAAACCTCTTTTAAGCCAGTGTTTAAAAATACTTGTGAACCAAATCCTTTATCAGGGCTGCTGATAAAGGTTAGTTTTCTCCTTTCCCCACTTATTTCATTCCCTCCAAGAAGATTTGCTAATAAATTAATCAAAAACTTGGTAAAGGGAATAAATGAGTGTCTGAAATTTCAGTACAGGCTCTCATGGATACAGAACTGTGCCACAGCTTCCCTCCAGAACTTGAAATTAATTATGGCCATTTTTAAGGAGGGTCAATTAGTTTAGAGCAGAGTTAATCAAGGTGGATGGACTGCACCCAAAGGGTGCCAGGAACTTCAGTGACAGGCCAGCTGGGGCATCAGGGTCCTTTCCAGTGCCTGAGACAAGCCCATATGCATGAAGGACGATTTTCCAGAGCTCATCCAGACCCCATCCCAGTAACAGCAGGTGAGCAGAAAAATGGACTGAGGCCCCATCCCAACCCTTCTTCCATTCCTACTCTTGGCCTCATGCCAATAAAATCTTTCCAAGGTAATTAGAATTGAAAGTGTGAGCCCTGTTGGGAAGGAAGCAATGTGAGAATGGAAAAATTATCAGGACCAGAATAGGTCGGAACAGTGACCTGCCAATGGAATTGACATTTACGATTTTAATCCACCATGTACACAAGTTTGTCATGGCCTCAACAGTTAGATGGATGGGAGAGACTGCTTGACACCCCTCCAATCTACAACCTGCTCGGGGGATGTTTAGGAGGGGAGGCTGGTGAGCGGCACAGGCACCACCTCACTCATGCAGCACAACAGGAAAGTGGCCTCCACGCCCCAGTGAAAGCTTCATGAGAT
This sequence comes from Dipus sagitta, assembly GCA_036346955.1. NCBI lineage: Eukaryota > Metazoa > Chordata > Mammalia > Rodentia > Dipodidae > Dipus > Dipus sagitta. The sequence continues at coordinate 29,962,390 of CM070788.1, forward strand.
CATTCTCAGCATGCATCTCAAGGTATAGCCACATTACATTCAGTGTTAAAATCACTTCAAGGGCTGGAGAGATGGCTTAGCAGTTAAGTGCTTGCCTGTGAAGCCTAAGGACCCCAGTTCAAGGCTCAATTCCCCAGGACCCACGTTAGTCAGATGCACAAGGAGGTGCACGCATCTGGAGTTCATTTGCAGTGGCTGGAAGCTCTGGCATGCCCATTCTCTCTTTCTCTCTCTCTCCTCTCTCTCTCTCTCTCTCTCTCTCTCTCCCTCTTTCTCTCTCTGTATGTTGCTCTCAAATAAATAAATAAAAATAATAAAAAAATTTTAAATCACTTCAAGTTGATGGAGGGCATACTCAGTAGACAATGCTTTCTGTACCAGCCTTGTGCCTTGGGTGTCATCCCCATTTCCTGCTTATGCCAACAAAATCCCAGGCAGAACCACTATGCTTCCACTGAGTTCCAGTTATTTCATTTTGAAAGATGCCACTCATGGGCAGGTATGTAGGGAAACTAATTTTGAAGTGAGGACTTCTCTAAGTCATGGTGGCTTTAAGTCCCAGGGAATCCTTTTCTGTAGAAAAACTCCTAGGTGTTCTTACACAAGGAAATGAAACACTAAAATCACTGTATAAGGTATAAACTGATCTTTTGTGGGGCTTTTCATAGGAAAGAAAGGTACTACTGTGAAATTTTCATGTCTCAGAGGCTTGTAAGACTCATCTTTCCACCCAAACTCACAGAACACCCTTGGAAACCTTGAGTTGGCACATCTTTCTTGCTATTTTTTGTTGGGGGGATATATTTTATTAAGTTATCTATGTTTTAAAAATATCTTGCTTTAAAGTATGAATTTAGCTGTTTTTACTTTGAGTTTTTTTTATTAAGTAGAAAATTTTATTATATGTTAGTACCATCATTTCCCTCCTCCCTGCCCCCATTCCACTGAGGGTCCTCCTCAGTGGAATTACTAGTTTTGCCTCTAGGTGTGCAGGCTATGAGATGTGAGAGCATCTGTCAGTCATTGTGAGGGGGGGGGCAATGCCTCTGGACATTCCCTTCCATTCTGTAGCTCTTACAGTCTTTCCACCCCCTCTTCCATACAATTCCATGAGACGCAGGGGGTGGGGTGTTTTAAGTCTACTTTTGTGTTGTGCTCTTCGCAGGCCATGGATTTCTTATATGTTTGTGTTTAATTTTTTAAATGTTTTATTTTTATTTATTTATTTGAGAAAGAGAGACAGAGAGAATGGGCACTCCAGGGCCTCCAGCCACTGCAAACAAAGTCCAGATGAGTGTGCCCCCCTTGTGCATCTGGCTTACATGGGTCCTGGGGAATTGAACCTGGGTCCTTTGGCTTTGTAGGCAACTGTCTTAACTGCTAAGCCATCTCTCCAACCCTTGTGTTTAATTTTTACAAATTGGTAATCTTGTCTATCATACAGTAGTCAGCAAGTACAAAATGGTGTGGGAAAAGATGTTTTATTTTTTCAATATGATTGTTAAAGTATCTTAAATACATTTAAAATTGCCATTACATAAGTTTAAAATATCATAAATCTTGAATCTATCCTCTTAAATCAACATTAAAGGTTTTTTGTCAGATGAATTCAGATGTTCTTTGCTGCATAGCAAATTATCACATACGTAGCAACTTTTGACATATAAAAATCAATAGCCCACCTAGAGACCAATGGCAAACACACTAAAGGGAATATCAGGTAATAAATCCCTCCTCTACACCAATGACAAACATGCTTAGAAAAATATCAGGTAATAAATCCCATTCACAATTGCCTCAAAGAAAAATAATACACCTCAGGAAAAATCTAGCCAAGGAAAGTGAAAATGGCTGTCCTTCCAAAAGCAATCTATAGATTCAACACAATCCCCATTAACATTCCAATGCCATTCTTCAGGAGAACTGAAAAGACAATCTTAAAATTTGTAAAGAAGAAGAAAAGACCCTGGATAGGTCCTGAGCAAAAAGAGTACTGGAGGTATCACCAAACCCAGCTTTGAACTATACTACAGAGTCACTGCAACAAAGCCAGCATGTAGATAAATGGAACAGAATAGAGGGCACAGAAACAAACCCAAGGGACTGCTAAAGAAAGCAGCTTAAACGACCCCCACCTGTCTTGAATGTCCTGTCACTCATGTGTCTGAACATGGCCTAGCCAGATCTTCTGCAAAGGTCCTTAAAAGACTGCAATTAAGATGCTGGGCAAGGCTGGAGTGAGCTCAGTGGTCAAGGCACTTGCCTGCAAAGCCTAACAACCCAAGTTTGATTCCTCTGCAACCATGTAAAACCAGATGCACAAAGTGCTGCATGTGTCTGGAGTTCGTTTGCAGCAGCTGGAGGCCCTGGTACACCCATCCTTTCTCTCTGTCTGTCACTCTTCTATCTCTCTCTGCTTACCAATAAATAATTTTTTTGAAAGAAAAAATAAAAAGATGTTGGCCAGGACTGAAATGTGGGCTCTATAAGGGAAAGACTTACCTCCATGCTCATGCAGGTATTCAAGAAGTCACTTCCAGAAAGCTATAGGATTCATGGCCCCCAACAATGGAAAGCAAGATCTAAAGCCAGCATGCTTTGGAGACTGTTAGGGAGATCTATGCTATGTCACATAATAATGGAGCTGACATCCCATTGCCTTTGCCATTTTATATCAATACAAGCAAGTTACAAGTCCTGCCACAGTAAAGAGGAGGGGACTAAGGGACAGCATGGATTCAGAAGGCAGGGGTCAGTGGGGTCACCTCAGGATCTGTCACAGGCAAAACTGCAAATCATTGGGGAGGATTCTTGAAGTAACTTAAAGTCTAGTCACAAAGATAAAAATAATTTTCCGGGCGTGGTGGCTCACGCCTTTAATCCCAGCACTCAGGAGGCAGAGGTAGGAGGATCACCATGAGTTTGAGGCCACCCTGAGACTACATAGTGAATTATAGGTCAGCCTGGGCCAGAGTGAGACCCTACCTCGAAAAAAAAAAAAATTAACATGGCATAATATGGTAACTTCTACCAAAAATAAGTCTTTCTTGGGGGAGTGACATTTGGCTTGAGCTTTTTGAGGATTGCTGTTATTGTTATATTTAATTGCCAAAGGTCACCATTTACTAAGTGCAAATTGAATATCAAGAAAGATGCTGTGCAGACAGGAACCAACACTCTTTTTTTCTTTTTTGTTAATTTATTTTATTTGCAAGCAGAGAGAGAGAATGAGAGAAAGGGAATGGATGTTCCAGGGCCTCCTACCACTGCAAATAAACTCCAGATATATGTACCACTTTGTGGATCTGGCTTTACACGAGTACTGGGAAACTAAACCCTGGCTGGCAGGCTTTGCAAACAAGTGTCTTTAACTGCTGAACCATTCCTCCAGCCCCCTCATTTTTTTCTCTCAGTCATAACAACTCTATTTTTTCACCAGTTTTATATATTTCACTTTCATTTAAGATCTTGACATATTAAAGAGTTTTATAGATGAAAAACAAGTGCTGACCATGGTAGGCATTGGAAAGGAGCTTTGGAAGGACATTAAGTGGTAGAATCAAGGTTCCAGACTGACTTCAAAAACTATAGGAACAAGAGCAGAGAAGACAGGCTAAAGGAGAGGTCCCAGCAGTGACAATCCCATCATGTGTTCTGCATGGGCAACAGGACATAAACACTCATCTGATGCCCGCCCATATGTGATCAAGTGGGAAACAGTTGCCCCCACCAAATGTGTGGGACTAGAAGTGGAATTAATTAATATTAACTTCTGGTGCAAGTGTTTGGAGTAGAGGGCATAAATTGTTCCCAGAGCTGAATGCTGGGTCCACTGAAGGGTGGAAGGAGCAGCAGAGAATGTAGCATGTGGTAGATTTAACTTTCCTAGTGGCTCTCTTGAAAGTCCTGTCTAGTTTGATTATAGAAATAACATATCTATTGCTTCTAAATCATAGCTTTCACCCACTTTTTGATTCAGAAGTCTTTGATAATAGCCATGTGATGTTGGAACTGGCCATGGGTGGCCTGTCTTTTCACATTTACTTTTCAACTGCATCTCCAATGTGCTGTCCTCCCTGTGGTTTCCTCACTGCTCTCATACATCCTCCAGCATCTCCAAGGGGGGGGGGTGTAGGAGAGGGAAACACAGGCTCATATAGCCTACCAAGGCAGCTCTGTTCTTACTGGTTTCATTTGCTTAAAATTCAATGAACACCTTTTGATTCAAGAAAGGGTTTCTTGGTGCTGGGTGTGCTGGCACTCCTTTTTTTTTAATTTTTTTGTTTATTTTTATTTATTTATTTGAAAGTGACAGAGAGAGAAAGAGGCAGATAGAGAAAGAGAGAGAGAGAGAGAGAGAATGGGCTCACCAGCGCTTCCAGCCACTGCAAACGAACTCCAGACGCGTGCGCCCCCTTGTGCATCTGGCTAATGTGGGTCCTGGGGAAATGAGCCTCGAACCGGGGTCCTTAGGCTTCACAGACAAGTGCTTAACCACTAAGCCATCTCTCTAGCCCGGCACACGCCTTTAATCCCAGCGCCCAGGAGGCAGAGATAGGAGGATCATTGTGAGTTCAAGGCCACTCTGAGACTACAGAGTGAATTCCAGGTCAGCCAGGGCTAAAGTTAAAAACCAAAATAAAATAAAATCAATTAAAACATACATGCAAATCACTAAAGAAAAAACATTTAAGCCTATAAAAATATAACTAAATCTCAAAGAAAAGCATTAAGAAGAGGAAAGGATGGCAAATTGCTTTGAAATTATAGAATAAAATCATATTCCAAATAATAATACCCTGGGGCAAAGGTATAATCTATGAAGGCTAAGATGTCTTCATCTCTCACTGATATGCCATTGAGTAATATAAATAATGAGAAAACACAGGCCTTATGGAAAATATATATATAGGCAGAATTTGAAGCTCTGAATATTTAATTCACATTATTGTGCAAGTGAAACATATTATTAAATATTCTTATGTTATGATAAAAAGAAAGGGTTTCTTTGTTTAAAAGAAAGAAAGAAAGGAAGAAAGAAAGAAAGAAAGAAAGAAAGAAAGAAAGAAAGAAAAAGAGACCTTAAAGTCAAGAAAAAAAAAATCTGTCTAATTTCTTTTTAGTCTCATTTACAGATGGGTAGCCCCTAGTCTGACTTCCCTCTTTTTTCATTTAGACTTGACTCTAAATGACTTTTGATCCTCCCAAAATACAACCTCTTTGCTGAAATGTCAAAGATCAGTCATTAACTGGAAAATCCACAGATGGTCACACTCTCTGAGGAAAATCTTGCTGAGGAATTCTGCAAATATTGAGCAGGGGTATAGGTTTCAGAATATAAGTCTAACTCTTCAGAATAAATGTTTTGAAAGATGCAGCAATCTAGTAAAACACAGGGAAGACCTGTACTATTTAGAGGTTACTTTTCCAACTTTGTCATTGAGAAAAAATTCCAACTATCCATAACTCAAGACTTGAATTGAAATGAAAAAGGAAAAACATGTCACCTTAAATCATTTGAGAAAGGTGACATCACTGCAAATTCTACATATAAAAATATTGAAAGAATATTACAAATGTTTTTATTACAACAAAGTCAACAAGTTAGATAAAATATTTTTAAAAAATTTATTTACTACTTCTATACATATAAATAAGATGGATAAAGTCTTGTAAGGCATAAATATCAAAGTACCCTCAAGATAAAAGTCTAAATAGATGGCTTTCTAGCTATTAAAAACTGGATTTTCCAGGTGTGGTGGCACATGCCTTTAATCCCAGCACTCAGGAGGCAGAGGTAGGAGGATCGCCATGAGTTCGAGGCCACCCTGAGACTACCTAGTGAATTCCAGGTCAGCCTGGGCTAGAGTGAGACCCTACCTTGAAAACAAACAAACAAAAAAAAAACTTTGGGATAATATTACATTGTTGGTAAATTGTACCAAATATTTAAGGAAGAAATAGCAATAACTGTATACAAACCCTTTAAGAAAATAAAAGCAAAAAGAATTCATCCAAAATTATTGTGTAGGCACTGCAGGAATGGATTAAACCTTGAGAGAAATATCCAGCAAGGAATAACTGCCAAACTACTTATACCTTTCCACTGGGCTCCAGAGAAAAAAAAAAAACTTTGCAACAGAACTCTGTGATGTGGGCTGACCAGATGTAAGAATGAAGGTAGAACAGAACTGCCCCAAGGCTAGAGAGAAAGGTTCAGCAGAGGAGAGCTTCCAGGAGCTAAGGAAGTCCAGACAGGAGCCAAATACCAGGCCAGTGGGTTTTCAAATCCTTTCTCTCTCTCTCTCTCTGTGTCCTTCTCTCTCTCTCCCAATCCTGTTTCCAAACCCATTGTCATCTCAGCAGGCCAGCTTGACTACCACTGTACATTTTCCCTCTATTTCTTCCTTCTCTCTGTATGAGTTTGTTTTATTAAGTGTGTGTTGTTTCTTGTACTGTTTGGTTTTCTATTTCCTTTTTTTCTTTTCACTCTTTCCGTCTATATTGCCCTCTCCCCCGCCCAAACATACTTGATTCTGGTTTGCAGGGACTTTGAGCCCTCTGAGAGATGGAGCTATTCTACATAAACATTAGTACAGGTACTACTGTCAAGGGGGAAATGATGGCATGAGCAGAGGGTGGACATCACACCCTGGTCAACATAAGGTGGACAATAGCAACAGGAGAGTGTGCCAAACACCGGCAAGGGGAAACTGGCTATAATACCCATAAGCCCACCCCAACAATACACTGCCTCCAAGAGGCATTAATCCCCAAATCTCCCTCAGCTGGGAATCTAGCATTCAAACTCCTAAGTTTATGGGGACACCTGAATCAAACCACCACATCTCTGATGCAAAAGTCCTAGCATACACACCACACATACACACACACACACACCAAAATAATAATAACATGAAAAGTAAAAAAAAAAAAAAAAATTCCAAAATCTACCCACCCCAGAGTGATAGTTCCTGATAGCAGAGCCTTAAATGAAGTTCCAAGTGAGGAATTCAAAAGAATGATATGAAAAGAAATAAAAGAATTCTAAGAGAACACAATAAGCAACTAAGTAAAATGGAAAACCTGAAAATAACTTCAATAAATAGATAAAAATGTTGATTCAAGCAAACTAAAACAATGCTGGAAATAAAAAATACAATGGCCACCCTGAGACTCCATTGTGAATTCCAGGTCAGCCTGGGCTAGAGTGAGAACCTACCTCGAAAAACCAAAAAAAAAAAAAAAGCTTGGTGGATACTTCACTAATAGAATGAATGCATCACAAGAATAATAGAACATCAGGGCTTGAAAAAAATTAGAGAACTTGGTATGATTAATTAAAAATGATAAATTAAAAATATATGGACAAAAAGTGCATGTTCATCAGGACATCGTGAAAATATAAATATGAATTGTAGACATAGAAGAAGAACACTGTAACAATGAAACAAAGAATTTTTCAATATAATCATAGCAGAAAGTTTTCCAAATATAAAAAAAAATGTCTATTCAGGTATGAGACATAAAAAACAAAAAATAGACAGAACCAGAAAAGAATCTTCCTACATCATATTAGAGTTAATAACTCAATATACAGAACAAAGATAGAATATGGAGAGCTACAAGACAGAAAGACAAACTCATATACAAATGTAGGTTCGTTGGAATAACATAATTTCTCAATGGAAATGTCTTTAAAAGCAAGAAGGGCTTGGAATAACATATTTCAAGTCATAAAAGACCACAACTATCAACCCAGACTATTATCTCTGGCAAAATTATCAATCATAATTGAAGGAGAAAGAAAGATTTTTCTGTGATAAAAGTAGGCTAAAGGAATTTCTGATCACAAAGCCAGCTCCACAAAGAATACTGGAAGAAATACTTAAGAAGGAAGAGAAGGATAAATACATCCAAGGAGCTGTAGGGAAAAGAAAATGAATGATGCTAAGATAGTTAAATAGTTGAGTACTAAGAAAACACTACAAAATGACAGGAATCCACATATACCTTCCAATAATAGCCCTGAATATGAATAGTCTCAATTTCCCAATCACAAGAGATAGCTAGAAGACTCAATTAAAAAACAAGATACATCATTCTTGTATTTCTAAGAAATACATCTTGCAAGGAAAGGTAGATACTACCTTAGAGTAAAAAGGTAGCAAAAGCTATTCCAAGCAAATGAAATCAGAAAACAAGCAGGTGTTATTTCTAATATCTGACAAAATGGACTTTAAACTGAAATTAATTGCAAGAGATAAAAAGGCCACTTAACACCTATTAAGGAAACAATCCATCAAGAGGACATTGCAATTCTAAACATTTATACACCAAACATATGTGCACCTAATTTCATTAAGGCAATCTTGACCCATTCTCTCTCTCTCTCTCTCTATCTATCTATCTATCTGCCACTCTCTCTCAAATAAATAAATAAATAAAAATTTTAAAGCAATCTTGAGCAAAAAGAATACTTCTGGTGGTATCACCATAGCTGATTTCAAGTTATACTACAAAGCCATAGTAATAAAACAGCATGATACTGAGATAGTTTAGGAGTAACAGGAGTGTCCTTGAGCCTGTCGTGGGAGAATCTGGGTCATCCTTCTCTCCTTTCCCCTAAAAGAGTGCTCCACTTTACTAAAGGTCAAAAGAGTCAGAATGATCTGGCCTTTACTTATCTCTTCTTCCCTAAAGGCATTCCCCTTTTCTGGAGGACTAAGATTCTTGGGAAATCTTCCCCTTTCCCAGAAAACCTGATTCCCTACCTAGAAACCTGGTGTTTGAGATGGTTAGTTCAGCCCCTATATTGTCTGTAAAAGACCCAAGTCTGGATATCTAGGTGGACTTTTTCATTTTCCAGACCCCTTCATTCCTCTTTTTGGGCAGGAGCTCTGCATTGCTCCCTTTTCTCAACAGCTATCTATAGTCGATATGATAAACTCTTTCTAAATTTAAACTTGTGTGCTCTGTGAATGTCATTTTCAAATTCATAAGACAAGAACCCAGAGGCCACTGATTCAGTTGAAGTTTTGTGTGACTGTGAGTGTTCAGCACCCTAGTTTATGAGTTATTGCCCATCAAAGAGCCAAGAAAGCCTCTACCACTCTCAGGGACAAATTCCTGTATCAATACTGGCAGTAGAACAGACATGTAGATCAATGGAATAGAATAGAACACCTGGATACCAGTCCATGCAAGTAAAGTCACCTGATTTTTGACAAGGATGCAAAAAAAAAAATACACATTGGAGAAGAAATGACATCTTCAACAAATGGTGCTGAGAAAACTAGAGATCTCAGTGTAGAAGAATGAAGCTATATCCTTGTCTCTCACCCTGCACCAAAAAAAAAAAAAAAAAAAATCAATTCCAAGTGGATCAAGACCTCAATATAAGATTCAAAACTCTGAAACTGCTAAAGGAAAAAGTAGGAAGTTATAGCAGTTACCTTCTTGTTGCTGGGACAAAACACCTGACTAGAAGGAGCTCTTGGGAGAAAAGTGTTTATTTCAGCATTCAGTCCCAAGTGGAAGTTTCAAATGACTGGGAAAGCATAGCAGGCCTGAGCAGGAAGCTAAGTCATATCTCCACATGAGTAGTAAGGAAGCAGTCTGAGTAAGCTTGCTCTGAGCACCCACTAGGCTCAACAAATAAGCTGCAAGGTTCATTCCCAGTGACATACCTCCTTCACCAAGGCTCCACCTCCCAAAGGCTCCACAACTTTCTCAAATGGTCACCAGCTGGGGACCAATGATTCAAAACACATGAGCCTATGGGGGAAATTGCATCAAACCACCACAGCAGTACACTAAAAGATATTGGTGTGGTTAAGAATTTTCTGAATAGGACTCCAATATCATAGGAAATAAGGTCAGAAATAGACAAATAGGGCTGGGGAGATGGCTTAGTGGTTAAGGTGTTTGCTTGCAAAGCCAAAGGATACCGGTTCAATTCCCCAGGACCCATGTAAGCCAGCTGCACAAGGGGGTGCATGCATCTGAAGTTTGTTTGCAGTAGCTGGAGGCCCTGGTGCACCCATTCTCTCTCTCTCTTTCTCTCTCAAAAATAAATAAATAAAAATAAAGTTTAAAAAAAGAAAAAAATTGACAAATAGAGCACTATGAAGTCAAAAAACTTTTATACAGCACTGGAAAAAAATCAAGTGAAAGGAAAGTCTGTAGAATGGGAGGAAATCTTTGTCAGTTACATATATAACAAAGGATTAAAACAAACAAAATAAAAGAAGAGGCTTGGTGGCACACACCTTTACTCCCAGCACTTGGGAGGCAGATGTAGGAGGATCGCCATGAGTTTGAGGCCACCCTAAGACTACATAGTGAATTCTAGGTCAGCCTGAGCTAGAGCAAGACCCTACCTTAAAAGAAAAAAAGATTAATATCTGCAATAAAAAACTAAAAAACTAAATGAAAAAATTATTTTGTGAGGCTAGTATTACTCTAACATTAATAGGAGAGATATTATAAGAAAACTACTGGTAAGTATCCCTTTTGATCACAGCTGAAAAAAAACCTCTAAGATATAGCATATCTGCCAGGTGTGGTAGGACACACCTTTAATCCAGTCACTCAGGACTCTGAGGTATGGATTCAAGGCCAGCCTGGGGCTCTAGAGTGAGTTCTTGGCCAACCCAGAAACACTGCCTTAACCACCCTCAAGTAAAATATAACATATCAAACAACAATATGTGATGTATATCATGACCCACTATAGTATATATCAGGAATTAGAGGTTGCTTACCATTTAAAAATTCAATCAAAATCTGAGGCTGAGGATAATTTTAGAAATGTAATAATAGATTAGATATTATATTTTAAGCAGATATGCCATTAATAATAAACTTTGACTTAGACATTTGACATTATTTCATAATTAACACCAACTATTTGAAACTCTGCCCTCTTGGGTTCTTGTTTGGCTGCAGACAACACTTCTTTCTCTAGCCATCCATTTAAAATTTTTATGAAAAATCTTTCCTGGTTTTGATTATTATGCTGGTTTAAACATTTCTGGCTGTGACCTAAACTTTTTTAATGTTTTCAAAATATCACTTAATAATTTACATAAATATCTTTTCTTTCACTTACTACTTATATACTTATAGCACTAGAAAAAGTTAGATGTCCTAAAGCTATTATTTCAGATTCATAGAGTCTCTTCAACACATCTAAATCTCCTTTCAATAAAAGACCACCAAAAATTCAGAGGAAGACATACCTGTTAGGAAGGTTCTCATGTAATACAGGTGAAATAACACAGTAAAGGTTGTGTACACTTACCCCAAGAACAATACATTATGAAACAAATTTAAAAATATATCTACAGAGAAAATGGCAAATAAACAACTTAAGAAATGTATTAAAGGGATATAAAAAAGTTTTAAATAAATACCCTAACACTCATTTCTGAACATGGAAAAAAATGAACTCTCATACTCACTCCTGAACAAAAAAATGAAAATTCTGCAATCTAAAAATAGAAGACAATTTCCCTAGCCTGATAAAGGGTAACCATATGCAATCTAAAGTTATGGTACCATAATGAAAGACTAAATTCTTTCCCCTACAATCAGCATCAAGACATTATACATCAAAGAAAAGATTGATATGTAGGATCCCACTAGATTTAGGATCTTCTGCTCTTCGTAAGACAATTTTATGAGAATGGAGGGCTGGAGAGATGCTCAGTGAGTGAGTGCTTGTGTCCATGAGGATCGGAGTTCAATTCTCAACACCCATGGTAAAGCCAGGCATTACCACGAATGATTGAGACTCCAGCCCTAAGGGGGAGGAGGCAGGATGATCGCTATGGCTTGCTGGTTAGAGTCTAACTGAAAAATGGTGTGAGTTCCAGGTTCAAGTGGAAGATTCTATGTCAAGGAAAAATATGTGATGTTTGCCTCTGGCCTCTGCATGTGTATACATGAGGTATATGAATTTGCACACACATATGTAACACACACATACACCTCAAAGAAAGAAACATACAGAGAATTAAAAGACAGAGTGGGAGAAATACTTCTAATCACAAAGGTAATATAAAGTACTATATTCATATATTTAGTGAACTTTCAATATTTAATTAAAAATATTTAATAAACAAAAGACTTAAAGAGACACTACAGGTCTGGAAAGATGGCCTAGCGGTTAAGCGCTTGCCTATGAAGCCTAAGAACCCCGGTTCGAGGCTTGACTCCCCAGGACCCATGTTAGCCAGATGCACAAGGGGGTGCACGCATCTGGAGTTCGTTTGTAGTGGCTGAGGGCCCTGGTGCACCCATTTTCTCTCTCTCTCTCTCTCTCTCTCTCTCTCTATCTGCCTCTTTCTCTGTCACTTTCAAATAAATAAATAAATAAATAGAGACACTACAAAAAAAAAGATACATGGTGTCAAAGAAATAAAGAAAATGATCCTCCTCACCATGAGTTATTAGGGAAATGAAAATTTGAACCATAACAAGATGCCGCTTCAACCTCTTATGTCTGCAGAACACTAACCACACTGAGTATTGGAAGGATGTGGAACAACTGAAGCTCTTCTATGCTAGTGGGTGAGGGAAATGGTATAGATTCTATGGCAACATTTGCTCAAAAACAGTAATCATGAACCTACTCTGTGACTCATGTATTCACCATCAAAATAAAAATATATCCACAAAAGACTTGTACACAAATATTCATGGTCATGGTAGTTATACTAGGCCAGACAATCCCATCAATGGATGAGTGGACAAACTGAGTTACAGTCACACAGTGACATACTACTCAGCAATTAAAAGACATGAACTATTGATACAATAAGTACAAAATAATTATGTCGAGCGAAAATATCAAAGCATGTAAACATTGTTTGATATTATTTACATAAAATTCTAAAATTATGCAGAGTAGCCTATAGTCACAGAATGTAGATGAGAATTATCTGGGAACACAAGACAGGGTTAGAATTTTTAAAAGGTCCTTAGTAACTTGGAAAAGGTTTATTGTCTCCTGTGTCAATGATTTCATGGATGTAAGCACATGCCCAAATTCATAATATGCAAGAATTCTTTAGACTTAAAAGAAAAATAAACACACACAAGAAGCTATAGCAAAGAATAAACTATACCATATTAGAATAAGGCAATTAAATAATAAGAAAAAAAGCTGGACATGGTGGCACATGCCTTTAATCCCAGCACTCACGAGGCAGAGGTAGGAGGATTGCCGTGAGTTTGAGGCCACTCTGAGAATGCAGAGTAAATCCCAGGTCAGTCTGAGCTAGAGTGAGACCCTACCTCAGAAAAAAAAAAAAGACATAGATTATCAAATTGTATTAGAAAACAGAATCTATTTGTTTCATCCAAGAACTATACTTTACCATCAAGGATAGATTCTACCTTAGAATTAAAGGTTGGAAAGGGGAGTCCCAAGCAAATGGAGCTAGAAAACAAGCAAATGGAATTTTTCTAATATCTAACAAAATAGACTGTGAGCCAAAACTAGAGAGAATAGATTCAGGATCACTTCTTACTAAGTAAGGGAACAATCCATCAAGAGGCCATTACAACTCTAAACACACACACTGAACACAAGTGCACTCAGTTTCATAAAACAAACACAACTAGTTGTGAAGTCCCAATAATAGTTGATGACTTCAATACCCCAACATAAGACCTGAAGTCTTTTTTAAAAATTTATTTATTTACTTCTGAGAGAAACAGAGGAGAGAGGGTGAGGATAGGCACACCAGAACCCTCTGCCACTGAAAACAAACTCCAGATGCAGGTGCCACTTTGTGTACCTGGGTTATGTGAGTACTAGGGAATTGAACCCAGGCTGTCAGGCTTTACAAGCAATTGCCTTTAATCACTGAGCCCATTGCTACAGCATAAGACCTGAACTTTGAATATGTTTCAAGATATAGACATAAGTAAGAACTTTCTAATTAGGTCTCTAGTCACTCAGGAAATAAGGCCAATAATTGGCAAATGGGACCCATGTAGTCGAAAATCTTTTCTACAGCAAAGGAAGCTGTTAATTGAGTGAAGAGGCAGACTGGGAGAAAAATTTTGCCAGCTATACATTTGACAGAGGAATAACATCCAGCTATGTAAAGAAGGAGAAAACCAAAACAATAAGAAATCAAATGAGCTATGGAATGAACAGAGTTCTCAAAAGAAGAAATACAAATGAAAAATAAATCAATAAATGTTTTAAAAGGTACTTAACAACCTCACCCATTAAAGAAATACAAATTAAAACTTCTCTGAGAGTCTATCTCAATATGATCATAATGGCTATCATTAAGAAAAAAAATGTCAGGTTGGAGAGATGGCTTAGTGGTTAAGACATTTGCCTGTGAAACCAAAAGACCCAGGTTTGATTCCCCAGGACCCAGGTAAGCCAGATTCACAAGGTGGCACATGCATCTGGAGTTCATTTACAGTGGCTGAAGGCCCTGGTGTGTCCATTCTCTCTCTCTTTCTCTCTCTCTCTGTCTCTTTCTCTCTCTCTCTTTCTGTCTTTTTCTCTCTCTCGAATGAAATAAATTTAAAAATAAAAATTTTAAGAAAACAAATGACAATGAGTTCTGGCCAGGGTGTGGGACAAGAAGAAACCTTACTAGCTATTTAGGGAGTGCAAGGTGATGTACCTGTTATGGAAATCACTGTGGAAGTCTCTCAAAAAGGTAAAAATAGCTAGGCATGGTAGCACACGCCTTTAATCCCAGAACTTGGGAGGCAGAGGTAGGAGGATCACCATGAGTTTGAGGCCACCCTGAGACTACATAGTGAATTCCAGGACAGCCTGAGCTAGAGCAAGACCCTACTTTGAAAAACCTTAAAAAAAAAAAAAAGGTAAAAATAGAGCTCCCATTTGACCCAGCTCCATCACTCCTAGCTATACATGCTGAGGCCTCTCTACATTTTACTACAGAGATACCTGCTCACCCATGTTTAGTGCTGCTTTCTTCACAATACCTTAAAAATTGAATCAGCCTAGATGTCCATCAACTGATGAATGGATAGTGAAAGTGTGGCTTATGTACACAACCAAGTTTCATTCAGCAATAAAGATAAATGAAATTTGAAGGAAAATGGATAAATCAGAAATACAGAAATATCATAAGTGAGGTAACTCAGACTCCAGAAAAAACATACATATTCCCTTTCAAATGTGGGTCTTTGAATTTTTAGCTATAAATATAAGTTGGAGTAAGAGTCAGGAAAGGCCAGGAGCTAGGAAAGGGCCATGAGAATGGGGAAAGATGGGGAAGGTTTAAGGGAAGGGGATACTAGAACACATGTGATATCAAAGTAGAGGAGCAGAATACTGGGGGTGGAAAGATTTAAGTGGGGATATGAAGGAAAGGAAGTCTAATAAAAAACTAAAGACTTACAAAAAAGCCATGTATACTTGTGTGTGTGTGTGTGTGTGTGTGTAATTTTAAAAATAAATACTTTGAACAGAACATACCTGCATGGATGAATAATGCTGCTCCTAGAAACTATAGTTTATCATAAGAAAATCCCAATAGCAGGGATGTGTTACTTCCTAATGAGTTGTTGGTCAAATAGGCTCTGAGACTCCAAAACAAAAAGCGCTATTGCCAGTGCTGTTGGTTGCCCACAAGAACTAGCTGCTGAGAACTGTTGTTGAAGACACCACTTGCTTTGGTTGCAGGACCCTGGGAAAACAAGCTAATTCTGAGCTGGAAGCTTCCTCCCTGCTGGCTTGCTCTCATAGTGCTACAGGCTGCTAGGAGAGAAAGGTCATCAACAATCTTATCCAGGAGTGGACCCTGTGAGCTACATGACACACCAGGCAAGGAATATATACCTACTGGGGCAATAGCGGCATGATCCTTATGGAGGTAACCAACTGTTTTCTGATTGGATTTGAGGCCTGCTCCAAGGGAATGAATTCATTCAATGAATTCTGGTACTGAAAACCTAGTCAAAAGCCTATGGCTTGTCAAATCACATGCCTTTGGAGGGAAACTACTAATTTTTGGCTAAATGAATATGTTGTGCCAATCAGAATGTAATATAATTCTTTATTTTTATGCCCATGAAGTTCTTCTATCACCTTTGGTGGGAGAAGCTTCTTTTGCAATTGGTAGTAGCTACTAAGGAGACTCAATGCCCATCAAGTTGCTGAGAACATGAATTGCAGTCCTTGGTGCTGAATGAGACATCATTTCCTCCAAGGCTCAGAAAACAAAAAGATGGGGTAGAAAGAAGGTAAGAGCCAGAAGGTTGGGAAGGACTGCTGTCTTTAGGACATGACATGGTCACTGCATTGCATTCATGACCTCGTAGCAACTGTCACTACCTACACAAGAATTGCACAATATTTGATACATCAGCATTCCATCATGGATGGTGGTGGAGGGCATGAAGAACACATCATTCTCAGAGAAGTTATTGGCAGCTAATGATTGATGGGAGAATGAGACATATGTTCTGTAGTGGTGTAGCCACTAATAAATGGTATGTGCTCTGGTGAATAATCCCCCATTGATGCTCATACAGGAAATACTAATGAAACTCAATGGGTCAAACAAATATACAAGAAAAAAGTCACTGTAGGAGAACTAGTTGGGCAGAAGGGCTTGTAGAAAGGATATGGGGACAAGAGAAGGTAATGATAGGAAGTTATGATCAAAATATATTATATATGTATAAATGCTGTGCATGAAAGTAAAATTGACTCTAAAACTACAAATGTTAAAAAATGATGGGCTAGAGAGATGGCTTGGAGGTTAAGGTGCTTGCCTGCAAAGCCAAAGGACCTTGGTTCGATTCCCCAGGACCCACGTAAGCCAGATGCACATGGTGGCACATGCATCTGCAGTTGGTTTGCAGTGGCTGGAAGCCCTGGCGTGCCCATTCTTCCTCTCTCTCTCTCTCTCTCTCTCTCTCTCTCTCTCTCTCTCTCTGCCTCTTTCTCTCTCTCAAATAAATAAATAAAAATAAAATATTAAAAAAAATGAGATTGTATGCTACTTGAGCCCAATGTAATAAATCTAGAAATCAAAAACAAAAGAAAGTATAGAATATACATAAACTCACTAAAACAGGGAACACCTGAACCACAAGACACTGGAGAGGGTAAGATCAAGACTAACCTTAATCTTCTACATCTTCCCTCCCTCACTTCCCCTCTCCCTCTCTCTCTCTCTCTTATCTCTAACTCTTGTATACTAGTTATCTTTTTCCTCATTTTCTTAGTGGGCACTGACCTGTAACTCCCAGAACCAGCATGGGGCTATCATCCACAATGAGCTTTTGATCAGAGAGACCTACAAGGTTTCCTAAAAGACAGACAGATTTCTGTCAGAGTACTTGATGACCCACCAAAGGCTAGTGGTAAGACCCTACTGCTGAAGACACCTTATGTGATTGATATGCAAATTAGAATGGCATGGCTGGAAGTTGGAAGAGAGTCAGTCCCAGTCAGCGCGTCTAGTGCCAGAAGGTGCTACATGGGCGACTGGGGGAAAATGACCAATATCTGTCGAAGCAACTCATGGTCTAACCTACTTAGCAGCAAATAACTTGTTGTGACGCCCACACAAGTGCAGTGGTGGCACACAGCCATGGTGGGGAACCAACTGCTCTCAATTTGGCTAACTGATCCCCTCACTGGTATGGGACCCATAGCTGGAGCTGGGAAACAAGTCAGAACCATATCCAAACATAAGCCCACTCTCCAATATCAAGCTACCATCAATTGTGGGCTACAAGAGGGCCTACACCTATTAAATTCTCTATTAAAAAAAAAGGGTTATCTCATTTGTCCTGATGCTAACTTACTCCCCTTTGGATAATCTGCTTCTCTTTTTCAGATAGATGTAGATCCTAAGGAGAGAGCCACCCCATCATACCTCAAAAGGGCCCCGGCTGAAACTAAGAAAAATTGGAGAAACAAGCAAGGGGGCTATTTTCCTGATGAACCGGATACCAGCACAAGGGGGAAGGAGATAAGCACAGAGAAAAATCAACTCCTACCAAATCAGAGAGCCAGAGCCTCAGAGGCCCCCAACACCTCATCACTGAAGCAGACCAAAAATGAACCCAACATGGCTCAGGGAAATTTTGCGGAAGAGGGGGCGGAAAGAATGTCAGAGCCACATGTTGGGTCATGATATGCAGAGACATTTATCTTACCCATAACTGTGGGCTAACTCCACAATGCATGACCCGTATACCTCAACAAGGAGGGGCCAAGGGGAGGGGGTAGGTCACAGATGAGCCTAATAATGGTACCAAACTGACTGTATTTGCTGAACACAAAACTAACTAATAAAGAAAAAAAAAAAAAGAACAACAACAAAAAAAACTAAACAACACATAGTTGGATAATTACAAATGGTCATTGAAATCTAGAAACAAATAAAAAAGGTTTCTATAATTTAATGGAAATGAAAAAAAATAACAAAACCTATAGGATATAATGAAGGCAATCCTAAGAAAGAAATTTATTGCTCTAAGTGCCTACATTAAAAAAAAAAAAAACAGTGAGAATGCAAAAATAGATAACTTAATGATTCAACTTAGGCCTTGGAAAGTCAGTAGGTGTGGAGAAATTCATGAAACAGAGATTTTAACACAATACAAAGAAAGAGCTGGTTAATTGAAAAGATAAACAAAATTGGCAAACCTTTAGCCAAATTAACCAAAACTACAAGAGAGAGAAAGAAGACACAAATTAATAAAATTAGAGATCAAAAGGGAGACATTACAAAACAAAATTTAGAAAATCCTAAGGACACACCTTAAAAAAACCTATTTTACTAAACTGTGAAATCAAAAAGAAGTGGATGAATTTCTAGATGCATATTACTTCCCAGTGTTAATCCAAGATGAGATAAGTATACACCTGTAGCAAGCAACTAGACCGAAATAGTAAAAAAAATCTAACTGTAAAAAAATAATAAAGCCTAGATCCAGATGGATTCATTGAAGAATTATATCAGACTTTTAAAGAAGTAAACCAATACTTCTCAAATTATAGAAATAAAAGAAACCCCTTCAAACACGTTTTATAAAATCAACATTATTCTAATTCCAAAACTAGATACAAAGAAAAGATGAACATATATGCAAAAATTCTCAATACAGTACTTGCAAATTGAAGTCAAGAACAAACATACTAAGAAACATCAAAAAGATCATGCAAAGATGCAGAGATGGTTCGACATATATACTTTAATAAAGGTAATTCATCACATAAATGGATTCCAGGGCAGAAATGTTATGATCTTTTCAACTCTCTGCGTATGTATTCAACATAGTGCTTGAAGTCTTAGGGAACTAAGACAGGAGGAAGAAGTGAAAGGAATACAAACAAGAAAAGAAGTAAAAGTATCCTTATTTGCAGATGACATGATTATATATATTAGAGACCCTAAAGTCTCCACCAGAAAATTCCTAGAGCAGATAAAAACTTTCAGCAAAATAACAGGATACAAAACTAATATACAAAAATCATTACCTTTAATATAACAATGACAAATGACTAGGAAACAAATTATGGGATGTCATTCACAATAACTTCAAAAACTATCCTGGAGTAAACCTAACCAAGAAAGTGATAAACTACTATAATGAAAACTTTAAAACATTTAAGAAAGAAATTGTAGACACTAGAAAATGGAAGGACCTCCCATGCTCATGGATCAGAAAAATTAGTGTTGTGGGGCTGGAGAGATGGCTTAGTGGTTAAGCACTTGCCTGTGAAGCCTAAGGACCCCAGTTCGAGGCTCGATTCCCCAGGACCCACATTAGCCAGATGCCCAAGGGGACACATGCGTCTGGAGTTCATTTGCAATGGCTGGAAGCCCTGGCGTGCCCATTCTCTCTCTCTCTCTCTCTCTCTTTCTCTCTCTCTCTCTCTGTCTCTCTCTCTCTATCTGCCTCTTTCTCTTTCTGTCTGTCACTCTCAAATAAATAAATAAATAATGAACAAAAAATATTAGTACTGTGAAACTCAACATAAGACCAGAAACTCTGCTGCTACTGGAAGAAAAAATAGGAGGAACTTTACATGATATAGGAATGGGGAAAGACTTTCTGAACAAAACCCCAGTAGCTCAGAACTTAATCACTCAACCATTGGGATCTCATGAAGCTGAAAAGTTTCTTCACAGACAAACATACAATAAGCAAAGCAAATAGATTACCCACCATGGGAGAAAATTTTTGCCAGCTATACAATTGACAGAGGCCTAATTTCTAGAACCTACAAAGAACTCAAAAACCTAAACAATAAAAAGTCAAACAACCCACTCACATAATGGGGCAGAGAACTGTACAGGGAGTTCTCAGAGGAAGAAATACAAATGGCAAGCACACACTTAAGAAAATGTTCATCATCCCTAATCATAGGGGAAATGCAAATTAAAACAACTACGAGATCCCACCTTACCTCAGTTAAGGATAGCAAACATTAGAAAAATTAAATGGAAACAAATGTTGGCAAAGATATGGAGAAATAGGAACCCTCATTCATTGTTAGTGGGAATGTAAGATGGTATGACCACTATGGAAAGCAATATGGAGACTCCTAAAAAGGTTGACCATAGAGTTACCAACAGACTCAGTTATTCCTTTACTGGGCATTTCCCCCCAAAAGCTCCATGCCTCAGTTCAGAGAGATTTGCTCAACCATGTTTATAGCTGCTCAATTCATAATAGCTAAGAGCTAGAATCAACTCAGATGTCCATCATTAGATGAATGGATAACCAAGATGTGGTGCATCTACACGATGGAAGTCTACACAGCAGTAATAAAAAATGATACAGTGAAATTTGAAGAATGGTCAAACTTGGAACAGATCATTCTCAGCAAACTCACCCAATCACAAAAAGATAATCATTGCATGGTCTCACTCACCTGTGGCTCCTAACCTGAACCTGCAGGAGATGCTGACATACCTAATAAGCATCTCAAGGACCAGGCAATAGGATGGGGTGGAAGGGGAGGGTAAGGATGCAGGGGGAGAGGGGGAAACAAAAATGAACCCAAATGGCAATAAAAAAGAAAATGACTATAGTACCAAAAGCAATTTATAGATTAATTGCAATCTTTTTTTCTTTTTTTCTTTTTCTTTTTCTTTTTTTTTTTTTTTTTTTTTTTTTTTTGGTGTTTTGAGGTAAGGTATCACTCTAGCTCAGGCTGACTTGGATTTCACTATGTAGTCTCAGGGTAGCCTTGAACTCATGTTGATCCTCCTTCCTCTGCCTCCCAAATGTCAATGCAATCTTAATCAAATTTCCAGTGCCATTCTTTAAGGATAAGTAGAGCTGGGATGCATTACTCTACTTAATTTAAAGTTATATTACAAACCACATAAAAAAAATAGCATGGTGTTGGCACAAAGACAGAAAAATAGATCAATGGAATAAAATGGAGGACTCTGATTTAAGTCTACACAACTCCAGCCAGCTTATTTTTGACAAAGATAACAAAAAGACTTATTGGAGCAAAGAGAGAACCTTCAACAAATGGTACTGCAAAAACTGGTATTCTAGATAGAGAAGAATAAAACTAAATCCATATATCTTCATGCACAAGAATCAACTCCAACTGCTACAATGGTGGCATGTCTGTTATGGGGAAAACCAGCTGCTCTCTAATTGGATTTGAGGCCTGTTCCATGGAAGGGCATTTATGCCTGGTACTGAAAACCTAATAAAAAACCTGTATCTGGGGAGGTCATAAGCCACAGGGAAGGGAACTACTACTATCTGGCTAAATGGATATTATTATTTCCACCAAACTACCCTCTAAATACTTTATGCCTATTTATCAATGCTACTCTTACTTTTGGTTAGAAAAGCTTCTCTCTCTTTTCAGATGGCAGTGACCACTGGGGTGACCTAAATGCATCGAAGTGCTGAGAAATAATGATAGTGCAGTGTTCAGCACTGAGTTAAACATCTCCATAACACCCTACAAGGCGCAGGGACCATTGAGGAAGAAGGGGCAGAAAGTATGGGGGAGGAGTGCTTAAAATACTGTCTTCCAGACACAAAGTGATGATGGCACTCATGACCTCACAGCGGATGATGCTACCTACACAAGACCTGCACAACGGAGGAGGGGAATGATCCCATCAAAATCAAATGAAGAATAGTTGGAGATAAGGGATTTAGTGGGGGTGGGGATTGAGGAGAGGGAAAAGGGAAAGAGTTAAATGAGTGAAGAGACAGCCTATAGAATGGGAGATAAAACCTTTGCCAGCTATGCATCTGACAGAGGATTACTATTCAAAATATACAAAGAACTAAAAAATTCAAACTAAAAATACAAGAAATCAATAAGCCAATTGATAAATAGGCTAACAAAATGAATAAAAAGATCTCAAAAAATGAAAGACAAATGTCCTGTGGACATGTGAAAAATGTTCAGCTTTATCAGAGACATGCAAGTCAGTTGACTGATATTTCATCTTATTCTAGTCAGAATGTCAGTCATTAAGAACATAAATAACATTTGCATCTATTTTCCTTCAAACAACATAATTTCATTCTTTATGGTTGAATAAAATTCTGTTGTGTGTATATACTACATTTTCTTTATCCACTACTCTGTTGGTAGACACTGTCAGGTAAATTCATAGATTCCATAACTTCACTATTGCTTTACCTCATTAGATAAGTTAAATTTGCATAATGAGAACGGATGAAAATTAAAGGTATCAAAAGAAAAAGAAAAATGAAACCCAAGGGGTGGGAAGATGGCTCAGCAGTTGAAGGTACTTGCTTGCAAAACTTGCCAGCTCAGGCTCAATTCCTAAGCCATCTACAAAAGCCACAAATGAAGTGGCACACATGTCTGGCATTCATTTGCAATGGAGGAGGCCCGGGTACATGCACACATGCACACACACATGCACACAAGAACAAAACTCAATGGAAAGAGTTAAATGTGTAGAGATGTGCAAAAGCAATAGTACAACACTCTCAGCAACATTACTAAATAGAAGAGTAAGTCGACCTGGAAATAAATTTAATAGCAATTCCTAGCAGAATGTAATCAAGAAGAGATCTCATAAATGATCAGATGTTAATCCAATTAATCATGACAGTTTAGGTTTTAAAATACAACATAGATAAAAGTTAACTGAGATTCAATTATAGGGTAATATTCTGATGGAAATTTTCCTCCTCTCACAGGTCCTTTTGTATTTTCCTGGCATCTACTCCTTCACTACCATGTAGATATATTTAGATAAGGATATATGTAGATAAGGATACACTAAGGGCTAGGAAGATAGCTCAGCAATTAAAGACATTTGCTTCCAAAGCCTTCTGGCCCAGGTTCAGTTCCCTAGTACCCTTATAAGTCCAGATGCACAAAGTGGTGCATATGTTAGAGTTTGTTTGCAGCCACAAGAAGCCCTTGCCAGCCCATATTCTCTTTCTTTCTCACTCTGTAGCGCCAGGCTAGCTTCAAACTTACAGCAAATCATTCTCAGCTTCCTGAGGGCCAGTATTGAAGGCATGTGTCACCACACCCAGCTTTTACAGTAGCTTGAATATCTGTATGGTTAAGGATGTTGAGCACCTTTTTTTGGCATATGTATAGTATGTGTGATGTGGTGTATGCATGTATAGAGTTTGCACATGTGTGTGTAGATTCAAGTATCCCTTATGCCCATGTAGGGAGGCCAGAGGGGACTGTCAGGTTTCTTTCTCTAGCCCTCTTCCACCTTGTTGCATTGAGACAGAGTCTCTCACTTAACCTGGAGCTGATGTTTCCTATCAACCTGGCTGACCAGGTAAAGCCCAGTGATTCTCTTATCTCTTCCCCCTCCCTACAGAACTGGGGTTACAGGCATGCATGGCATTTTATTGTGGGTACTAGGGGCTCGAAGGGCTCCTACCTGATGAGCTGTGTCTCAGCCTCCATGTGAACACTTTATGAATTACTTATTGGCCATCTGTCTTTCTTCTTTGGGGGCTGGTTTCTTTCCTTGATGGGGTAGTTTACTTGTTGTTTGGCTTTTGAGTTCTTTGGGTAGCTGGAATTAATCCTCTTGTCCAGTGGATAGCTAACAAAGATTTTCTCCCATTCTCTAGGCTGCCTTTTCATTCAGTTAACTACTATACAGAAGCTTTTAAATTCATGAGATCTCTTTTGTCAATAACTGGCCTCATTTCCTAAATGCCTAGAGTACTCTTCAGAAAGTTATTACCTATGCCTATATCATGGAGTGTTTCCCTCTTTTTTCCTCAGGGAATTTCAGAGTTCTAGGCCTTCCATAAGGAGTTTGATTCACTTGGAGTTGCGCAAGGAGAGAACGAAGGGTGTAGTCTTATGCTTCTGCATGTAGGTCCAGTGATCCCAGAACAACTTATTAATGAGGCTATCTTTTCTCCAATGAGTATTTTTTCATTTTGTCAAAAGTTAGGTGCTTGTGATTCCCAGGGTTTATGTCTGGCTCCTCTGGTAGGTCTGGGCTGGTCCCTTGACCTTCATGTCTGTTCTTGTGCGGGTGTCATGCTGTTTTATGAACAGGGCTTGAAGTCAGATACGCAGATACCTCCAGCATTACCATTTATTCCCCCTTCAGGATTGCTTCGGCTAACTAAGGTCTGTGGTTTCTAAACAAATTTAAGATTGTTTTCTCTATTTTTGTGAAGAGTGATGTTGGTATTTTCATTAGCATTGCATTGAATCTCTACACGGTTTTGGAATTATGGCAAATTTCACAATATTGATTCCTCTGATCTACACTGATAGCATACCCCCAAAAATGTTTCCTGGAACAAAGTTGTCTAGCTGAGAACCACCAGTTTAGAGGCAGCACACACTACATACATAGCAACATACTTGACAGGCTCCTAGCCATCAAGGCAAAGTAGGGAACATGAAATGTTATAGCCTACAAAAGTGCTGCTTGCTCCTCAGGCTCTGGTGACTGAAGATCTTACAAGGAAGGATACCACATCGAGTTCCTGGGCATGGGAAGACTTAAGGAAGAATGCCTTCATTAGAAGGTAGTCAGGGGTCTTCCTTCCATTCCTCCTGGCTGGACTTCACAACCCAGGGCTGTACTTGCCTTCTCTGTCACTCAGGAGAGAGGCAGTCTTCCTTAGGAAGGCAGAGATGAAGCAATGAGAATGAAAAGAGTATCCTCAAAAATAACTGCAATATGTATCTGCATCTGAAGGTGGGTGTGGTGAATTTAAAAGAAGAAATGGTAAGATGCTTTGCTTATGGGAGCCTTTGATACAAAGAGATCAAAGCCTGTTCTCATCTCATCTGTACTGATAGGAAATATTTTTTTTTTCAGTGTTCCTGAAGGGAATGCAATTCAAGATGACCAGCTTAAACAAGTTAAGCTCACCAGAGACAGACAGATGAGCCAGCTTAACATTATTCATGCTCATATAAAATGAGAGACATGCTTCCAGGGTCTTGAATATTTGTATCTGCTTTCCACAGTGCCTCTCTCTTAACAACCAAGTTCCAAAAGATCTTTAAATATACAATTTACTTAACAAGCCTTTATCGAGTGAACACTTGGAAGTTTCAATCTAGTTATATTAATAATTATAAAGACAAGCACCTTAACTGCTGGGCCATCTCTCCAGCCCCTAAATTAATAATTATAAGCTTTCTTGCTGGCTAGGAAATTTGAGAAAAGAGTATAAAATGGTTTTAAAGAAAATATTCAGGGCAGAGGAGATGCGGATAAGCTCTTTGAAATCCACAACCAAAGAAATACTTTTCCTTCCGCAGTGCTATTTAAGCTCTAATAAATTCTGGCTTTGCTTAAGAATCAAGGCAAATTATCTTGTCTCTCTAAATAGCAGCTTCATTTGTATAATTTGTATAATAAGATATAAACAACTTTTCCAGTCTTCTGTAGCTCAAGGTTGATACAAGGGAAACTGTGGAAGCTCTTTGTCCTGTTGATGACAGGTGGTGATGGGGTGGAGGTCAGAATATCCACTTGTGTTATGTCTAATTCCATCCAGTAAAAGGCATATTCTCTGTGTCTGTCCCTCACATTTAGAAAAGCAAACAGGGTTAGTGTCAATATTGCAGTGTAGGGGGAGCTCTGGGAGCCTGCTAGATACAAAACACAGAACTCTCCAGAATCATTTACTCAAGGGAGCCTCAGTGTGCATGTAGATGCATCTATTTGCAGTACTCAAATTGGAATATCTGGGAGTCATTTCCATGAATCCTATAACAAGCCTACCTGCTGTTGCCTTGGTCCTGGTTATGACTGACACATGGCTAAGTATGTACAGAGTTCTGAAACATTATTCAAGTGTCTGTCACCAAGAATAACTGGAGGAATGGAGAGGCAAAGCCTGTTCAATTGCTCATCTACTAAAATAGCAGAGAAAGTTTTTAAATAAATAAAAATAAAACCCTTTCTCCTCTCCAAAATCATTCCCAATTTTTAAAAGGCTATTATTAAACTTTAGCAAGCCTTGTAATAGTATCCTATTTTTAAATCATATGATTTGAAGAAGTATCACACTTTATATTCTCTTAAATTACCTGCTGCTTTTAGCCTCACATCTAAATATTGTGTCCTCCCTCTGACCTCACAAGCAGCTCCTGTCACAAAGGTCACTGGTAAAGGGGTGACATCAAACATGAAGGGGACTATGACTGTTTGTTATTGGCTGCAATGCATCAAGTGAGGAGGCATTTTCAACTGGAGACTGGGGTCATTCTAGTTGCTACAATTTGGGGTTAACATGCAGCCAGCATCTTGTTGGTGGAGGTCAGGGCACTCTGTTAAATGTCCTTTAATGCCAAAGATAACCCACTACAACCAAGAATTAACGAGCCCAAAATACGTTCAGCCTGAAAAGCCCTGCTGTACTTCGATTCACCTGATTTCACCACCCTGAGGACTGTTTTCTGCATAATGAATTCATGGTGATGGTGGTGGCATAGTCCACACCCTTTAAGCCAATGGACAATTCTAACTGCCTCACTATCTTTTATCCCCTCACTTACCCTTTGTTCATCTGGGTGGGAGCACCGATAGCAGCATACAGATGTCTTTCAGCCCGCAGACCACATGAAGGAGGTAAGAATGTCACTGTAATCTTGCTGTCTGAGCTGCGGTCCAGTCAACTTTCAGTATTTGCAGGCATTCTCAGTGGCCCACTTCACCAGCATCGTGGAGATGAAAAACAAGTCCCTATGGCACTTCCTCTTCATGTGAAAGGAATCACAGAGAGCTGGTGATACACGACCTGCCTTTTAGTAAAGAGAGTGAGACTGTCAAGATCAGGGGATGAAGAGGAAATGATGAGAGAGGTGAGATGACAAATGAAGGCATCGACACATGACCTATGGACCAAAGTGCTACAGCAACATCTGGAGAAGTTATAATCATTGTGGTGGTTTGAATGTCAATGTGCCCCATAGCCTCAGGTGTTTTTGATTAAACTTCCTACTTAATCCCCAGCAGGCAGAGCTTTGTTGGGGGAAGTGTGTCACTGACAGTGGGTCTTGAGTCTCACCTATGTGTGTTCAGAGCCATCTGGTGCTTGTTGTGTTCTCTCTGCTGTGGATGTATGATGAAGTGAGCCAGCTTCTTCTGCCTTGGTGAACCTTACCCTGGAAACTCTAAGACTGAAATAAATTCTTTCCTCCCATCATCTGATTTTGGTCAGATGTTTTGTCCCAGCAAGGAAAAGGTAGCCACAGCAATCCTCTTCCAGATGTTTTCTCACAGAGCTCAAATCCATACAACATACACCTTTGTTGGTCATGTTTAGTTTTGTATAAATACATGCATCCATCCAGCGACTCTACTTAGGGCAGAATAAAACTTGTTGCCTTCCTTCGGTTAACAAATAAAATAATAAAACTGGACATGTTTTATTTCTCTGCTCTAGATCCATTTAATCTACTAAATGCTTTCACTGTAAAGCACATTTGTTGGTTCAGACAGGGGCCTGTTCAGTGCTCACTGACTCTCTGCTGTTTGATTCTATGTACTTAATTCACAGATGTTTTTTGACTACTTTGCCACCAAGAAGTCATGCTTTGAGGCTGTTTCCAGTTGTACAAAATGTCTTTTTCCTCTTCAGCACATTTTACCTGCATGGTTTATTTCCATCCAATCCCTTGTTGATATTTTCAGGGACGGATGGAGATCAGCTGCTGCCTCTCAATTAATTCATAGTTGAGTAAGTTCCTGAGCTCTGAGAACTGAAGCCATATAGGAATGAACATTTGAAGAGCAATCTGTGTGTTCTGACACCCTTCCAGTGCCAATCACCTCACAATCAAATCATCACTTTGAAAATATATCATGAATTTACAGAGACATAGAGCTTAGCAAACACTTTCCCATAACTATTCTGTCTGTGATATTGTCTTCAGGGCTAGCTGGTTGTCCACTGGCAGAGTTCATCTCCATCCAATTACACTCATTCTACTGAGTGGAGTTCATACTAACATCAGCAAGGTTATAAAATACTATCTTAAAAATAACTTTAGGACCCAGAATTCTCCTGTGGCAAATGTTACAAGTATACTCTGTTTTAAAATCCGAAGTTGGGCTAGAGAGATGGCTTAGTGGTTAAGGCACACGCCTGTGAAGTCAAAGGATCCAGGTTTGATTCTCCAGGTCCCACTAAGCCAGATGCACATGGCACATGTATCTAGAGTTCATTTGCAGTGGCTAGAGGCCCTGGCATACCCATTCTCTCCCCACTCCCATCTCTAATAAATAAATAGGGGCATAGAGAACCTGAGGGAATGAGTGAGGCAGACACAGGGACATAGGAAAAGACAAAAACACAACAACAAAACAAACACAAAAACCACCACAACTATCTCTGAAAGTAAGAGGCTTCAGTCAAACATTGAATGAACAAAGTCATAGCTTTCACTAACTATGTCCTGGACCCCTGACTCAGTTCAGGGCAGCCATGTAAAAGCTCATGTTGCCCCTACTTCAGGGAGAGATCAATAGACTTTCCCAGCATCCTCTACTAGCCCATAGTATGGTGAGGAACCAAGCATGCTGAGTCTGATTCCAACCCTCCAGACTGCCTCTCCATATCAATTTTCTCCAGATGAGATCCAAACCCCCAAATCTCATGGAAAATAAAATGGAACAGCACCACTGAGCCCTGGGTTTAGCTCTCACACAAGCACATTTACACAGGGTTGCTGTGTGCCTACTACTGACTCGGCCTGACAAATGTGACCGACCTGAAGTCAGGAAATCTCAACCCCCGTATCGTGCCAAAGTAACTCACAGAAATTCCAGGTTCCCCAACAAGGAAGCAAAGAATGTACTTGCCTAAGTTCAAAAGTCAAAGATGTCTTATTTTTGCCATAAATGGACCCTAGCAAGTCATTTAGTCTTTGTGATCTTAGTTTCCTTCCTCACTAGCCAAAGTAAAACAGACTCAATGAATAGAACTTTAGTATCCACTTTGTGCCAGGCATGGTTCTAGTTGCTGGGCACATAGCAGTTAACTAGAAAAACATAGGTCCTTCCATTCTCTGGGGAATAGAGCCAAGGAACAAGTAAATAAGGCAATGACCCCAGAGAATGGTAGAACCTTCGAAGGCAGCACTGTGATAGAGAAGCATGCATGGGGATAAAGATAGTATTTCCCTAGGGTGACCAGACAGGGTCTCTGAGTAGAAAGCATTTCAGTTTTAAGTTGTATGGTAAGAAGACAGACTGAAGAAACCAGTAAAGAGTATTCCATGGGGGTTGAGGGAGTGGGGAGGACAGCTAATGCAAAGTCCCTGGGGCACAAACAGAGTACAAGAAAGAAAGTAAGCATGAATAAAATCTAGAAAGCAGAGTGGGCACAGTGAAGAACAGTATAAGGCATCAGGGCCTGACAGCATTTTTGAAAGGAGCTGTGCAGTGGAAATGAGCAAGAACAATGCTGTGTGGAGGTCCCAAAGACAGGAAGAGAGAAGGTGGCTGGCGATGCCTGCTTTGGATCCCTCCAGGAATCTAAGTGTCACTTACGTGACTGTCTTTCAATCCCCACTCTCTGTAATCATCAGAAGCATTCATCTAGCCTTCATCAAACTAAACCCAAATAACAAAGAGGGTAAATTGCTTCAGAATTTCAATCTGTGTAACCAGCAGTATCAGAGCTGGCCATGGCATAGCTTAGAAGTTATCACTTGATGATCGCCAGATTTTGCATCACCTTGACATCCCCCACCCCCCGGTTTACAGTGTTTTCATTCTTTTAACCAAGATCAATGTTCAATCCATGAGATAGAACAGAACCTCAAGTCTGTTTGCTATCATGCCTCAATAGGCACTTCACTAATGTAAACTGATAAGGTTAGTGATTGTGAAATGGAGAAAATATGGTCTGTTCTTGATGTTGATAGTTTCTCCTGTTGGCTGGCAAGCAGCAGTGGTAATATCCATGGATTCTGAGAGAAAATATAGAGGAAACCTCCACTCAGCAGCTGTGATCTTCAAGGCCATGAGTGAAGACAGCATAACACCTGCTGTCCTGTGAAGGAAATGAAGGTGGACATGAGCATGAAAACCATGGGAGGCTTCACTGCCAGAGAAGTTGTAGGTGGTGCAGAAAGAGTGTCCTTGATCAAAACTATCTGATACATTGACAAATATGTAAAGGCTTCTTGCACAGAACTGCTCTTTTGTTCCTGGAAGCCTAACTAAGGAAGGAATTCTCCTTTCTAACATGCTCATCACTTCAGACTAATCTACTTAGTAATGACATCTGTTGTCATGAAGAATAAGGGAGGATGTTGTCACAGAGCCAATGTTCTGGTATATGATCTTAGGCAAGACACTTAACCCCTTGGAGTCCAACTTTTCTGTGGAAATCATAAATAATAGCTACATATTTGGGCTATGAGAATAATTGAGCTAATGTATGTGAAGGTACACTTTTGCCTCAGGATGATTATGCAGTTTAGGACACAGTGTCATGGAGTTGGCTAAGGAGAAGTGTCATAATGTTACTAGTGAATAGCATTGCACTTGAGCCCCACACCCTCACAGAACTCACTAATCAATGCAGATTTGTGTACACTCCTGTCAGGGTCTGTATTCATTAGTCAATTTAAATACTTTTATATCTGAAAATGATTATGGCACTTACAGTACTGTTTTCCACACAGACGAGGACAAAGGACAGTGCCCCAAAGGCAGCAGCGTACTCTCATTTTATTCATTTTGCATAAGTAAGGAATCTCCCTGTTGCCAGCACTCTGGTGCCTTTTCCTGGCAGCCTGGGTTCTGCTTTGTGTTTCTTCACCAAGGCTTATGGCCTCTCTCCTTGTCTTCACATGCAGTTCAGCATCACCATAAGACAGGATTTGGAGAAGTTTTCTTCTGTCAAAAGGTTTTTATGTTTTCCCATGTACAGCCATCTTGTAAAAGATGTAAATACAGCAGGATAGGTATGCATGGTTTTCCTCTTGACTCAAGCAAGCAGTGCTCTGAATTTCTCAAAGTGCATAAAATCCTGCTTCATTATAAACACACGTGGTTGATGGATATTTATTTTTGCCCTGTTACTTCTTGTGATGGATCTGGAGACTATGAAAGACATCTCTCTGTGTTTTGCTCTTCATATTCAGAAAATGGAAAGATGTGATATTCACTGCCTCCTTGGGAGGCTTTGGCAAGATGTCAGGCAAGACTAAGGAATAGGAAAGAGACCACACACATATTTCCACAGAAAAAAAAAATTAACCTCTCTATACAAGTTACCTGTAAAGAGAGAACAGAGTCTGTCCAGTACCATTCATGGGATTGCAGGGCTAAATTCTTAAGAATCTCATTTCTCTCCATTTAGAAATCATAATGTTTTCTATTTAAGCTGGGTTAACTTTTAACCCCCAAGTTATTTCTCTTTGTAACAACAAGAAGCAAGTGAATTTCATTGGAGACTATCATCATAAATCTTGTAAATTTAAAGAGCCCCAGAGAAATTTTGCCCATGTTTTCAAATGCCTAAGAGATTCAGATTTTAAAGAGCACACCCACATATTTCAATTCAGCTCAATAAAAACACAATAAGTCTGTGTCATGTTCTGATCATTAAATACCTCATGCCCTCCTTGTGCTCTGAGCAGCAGGCAAGGGTGACAAGAATGAGTAAGTCCCTTGAGGAACTCACACTCCATTGGAAAGTTAGATCTTCTGTCCAAGATTTGGTTATACAACTGATGAGCAAGAACACCAGGAAAGAGAGGCGAATTCAGCTTCAGGTCTAGACAGACTTCCTGGAGCTGAGCTGGGGGCTAGGCGACAAGTAGGAGAAATTCAGCAAAAGAGACAAAAAAGAGACTATAGGCACAGGGAATAGTTTGAGGGGGGAACAAGGTGTGGGAAATAAGATGGTATGAGGGGGAGACTACACAAAGGCAGTACCAAAAGGCACAGTGCAAGAGGGCTGAGGGGGGCAGGGGGTGGCTGCTGGTAAACTATGCAGCATAAGCCTGAATCACCTCGGAATGTTTTCACTGAAGTTTCACACCTGAACCACTTCAGAGATGTTCTAAACCAGAGATTTCCTCAACCCATTCTATGTTTTGACACAGCATAGAAATTTGATCTTCCTTCAGCTGAAGTCCACTAACTTAGGAGATAGGATAATAATAGTGCAAGACAAGTGTGACAAGGGCCTGGACATGGGAAAGAAATGATGACAGATGTGAGAGATGTTAAGGAAGCTGATCATCATAATCCATCCTTTCATCCACTCATTCATTCATTCAACAAGTATTCAGCCAAGCACTGTGCTGGGGGGCAGAAATTCAGTGATGAAAGAACAGTCCTTGCTGCTGAACATCATATTGAGATGGGCAATGACTGTGTGTAATCACAATACTATTTAGGAGACTTAAGCAAGAGAATTGCAAGTTTGAGGCCATCCTCAGCTATATATACATGGCAAGTCCGCCTGAACTATCACAAAAAGACTGTCTCAAGGAAAAAGAAAAGAAAAGAGAGAGAGAAAAGGGAGGGAGGAAGGGAATGGGAAAGGGAGAAGAGAGGAAGGAAAGAAAAAAATAAAGGAAAGATTGTACAAAGCAGAATTTCTCCAACACAACACTAATGTATTTAGCAGCAGAAAATCTAAAGAAATATTCTTGAGCCTTGACATGAATTTGCAGGGTGAGTCGCCAAGGAAATCACAAAGAATTTTATTTGGACACCAGGCAGAACAAAGATAAATCCTCTTTGGGGAAACACATTTTTATTTCAGGCCTCCAACAATCCCCACAGGCAATTTAAGAACAAAGAGTTGTGCAAAATTTAAAGAATTCAAATAAATATAAAAGAAATAAGTATACAGAAAACAGATTGCAACCCAGTCTGGTCATAAGAGTTAGAAAATATTACTGGAGACAGAAAACTGTAGAAAGTGACTTGCCAGATGTACAGGGTCCATTTGAAATTTTATATATATATATATACATATCTCAAACTAAAAAGCTCCATGGACAATTTTAACAGCAGGATAAAGATAGATGAAGAGAGAATTTGTGAACTGGAAGACAGAAACACTGATTAAAAATAAGAAGGCAGGGCTGGAGAGATGGCTTAGCGGTTAAGCGCTTGCCTATGGAGCCTAAGGACCCCAGTTCAAGGCTCGATTCCCCAGGACCCACCTAAGCCAGATGCACAAGGGGGCGCATGCGTCTGGAGTTCGTTTGCAGTGGCTGGAGGCCCTGGCATGCCCATTCTCTCTCTCTCTTTCTCTGCCTTTTTCTCTCTCTGTCTGTCGCTCTCAAGTAAATAAATAAAAATAAAAATAAATTTAAAAAAATAAGAAGGCAACAAAGTTCCTCCAAAGGGTTATAAATCAATTATCTTAGGCTTTGGGGTCATTTGTCTCTGTCTCTGCTACTCACCTCTGTCTCACTATACCTGGGAAGCAACTAACTATGAAAACAAAGAGATATGACCTTCATTGTGAAAGGGCTTAAAGCCATTTTCAAAATAATAGGGTTCCATAACTCTACTTGTTCTGTACTTATGATGCAGATCTTTTAGGAAAAGGAATAAATCATAGTAGAGAATTTGTAGTTAGATTAACCTGGGTTCAAACCATGTCTTCAGAACATGTTAAATGTGTTACCTTGGACAAGGTAGCTGTGTAAACTATTCCTTCATCTACAAATGGGCATGTTGGTAGTACCTAGCCTGTAGATTGTAAAAAGCATGAACAAACTGACACATGGGAAGCTTTCATGCTTTCCTGCCATGTTACATTTGCTCAGTGTTACATACCTACATTATTAGGAGTGTGCTTAGGGAAAGCGGGACAACACAGAGCTCGCTAAGGAGAGAAAGGATAGTCTGAGATGTAGATGTGTCAGCCCTCAGAGGATGTCAGCCCTCCCAATCCAGGGCTATGGTCTACCCAAAGGCTCAGACTCTGCTGGGGGAGCCCAGGGGAGACTTGGCAATCACAAAACAGCTTGCACAGCCATCTGGA
The DNA here is from genome assembly GCA_036346955.1 of Dipus sagitta. Classification (NCBI taxonomy): domain Eukaryota; kingdom Metazoa; phylum Chordata; class Mammalia; order Rodentia; family Dipodidae; genus Dipus; species Dipus sagitta. The sequence continues at coordinate 29,996,869 of CM070788.1, forward strand.
AGCCTCGGGGAGAGGAGATGAGACCCAGGAGCCCGCAGCTATGGTTTCCTTCCAGGCAGCTATACTGTGCATTCACATTTGTTTCTGTCACTGCCAACCCAAGGGGAGGCTAGCCTGTGACTCTATAATGTTCAGGGTGCTAAGGGTGATGACGGCACCTCCTACAGTGACATTCGATGTCAAGATCTGAAGAAGGGCTACCCCATGCAACGAGAAGAAGCCATCATTTTCAAAAAGCCACAGTTCATTTCCCCAGAGTAGTTCTTGTTATTTTTTTTTCTTTTATTTTCAATCTGTTGCTGAGTCAAAGTCTCCCCTGATAATTGAATGCCATGATCACAGGTAAGACAAACACTTGATGATTTGGCTGACTGTGGTATGTGTGATGAAAACATTGTTTGCTTTTCTAAAACTTACTTTGTGCAGTTACTATGGGTCCCAGTAATAATGAGAAAGAACTGTACTTCACTCTTGCTACTAGCCATTAGAGCGTCTGTATTTCCCATTTCTACTTCTCTGAGGCATACTTGGGAGGAAATATCCCTGAATTGAAATTGGAAAAGAGCATTATGATTTCTGAACCTATTTTCAAACTCATTTCTTATCTGAAATTGGATCCAGTTTAAGGATCTTAAAGCTCAACAAAGAAAATCAGGGATAAGTGTTACTAATTCTCCTTCTTGAGTCCATGTTCATTAATGGATGCTGATATAAAGCTAGTTGGTTAATAACAGACAGTACCCTGGGCTGTATAAAGGATGACAATGCCAAGGAGGGCATTTGGTTGGTGTGGTGGTTTGAATGTCACATGCCCCTCCCGCCCCTCCCACATAGCTCCACAGTGTTTGTGATGAAGCCTCATGCTCCATCCCCACCTGTGTGATATGTATGACTGGTCATGGGCCTTTATTAGTTAAGTCCCCCTGGGTGTTAATAGCGCTCTCTTGCTCTCGCTCTCTCTCTCTCCTTCCCTCCTCCCTCAGGTGTGGTTGTGACACTCAGCTGATTGCTTTTGCCATGCTTTCTCCACCATGATAAACTTCCACTCTAACCCTTTCATCCCATAAATTGCTTCTGATGTTTTATCCCAGCAACAAGAAAGTAACTGCTACAGTTGGGAAGCCTCTGTTTTTGGCCCTTTCCTCTCTGAAGTTCACAAGCTGCCTCAATTCCTACATCCTTGTTGCCTGCTCATTTATCCAAAAGGCAGAGCTGCTAATGGACAGCCCAAAGCCTTTTTTTCATCCAGTAAGGCAACTACACTGGAAGGTGACAGGTGGCTGAAAGCATCACCTTTTCAATTTGCAAAACTGAGGAAGAAGCAGCAGTCACAGGAACCCTGGGGCTGTTAGTTCTCTTCCTACTCTTCTAAACTCTTAAGGGAGAGTAAGACAATCAGGACCTTCCCTGTTAGGAAGAAACTTTGTGGCCTCCCTGTGGCCTAAAACCCCAACCACATGGCCCAAATCAATTCAACCACAGGCACTTTGCCAGAGGCAGAAGGGGTATTAATATTGCTGTTGGGAGCTTGCTCAGATATTAATAAACCTGGTTAGTGCTCCCATTTCACTGCCAATTTTGGAAATATAATTTTCTCAGAACTAGGGGTGAGTCTTAGGATTTGGATACCAATTTCTCTACCTTGATTCCTCATTAGAATTCTCCCAAAGTATTTGAATATTCACTAAAATTCACTTTGCAGTTCTTCTATCTACTCTCTAAGCAAAACCCACACACCACATTATAGTCTGAGACATTTTCTGCTATGTAGTATTTAGGCTTGGAGGAGTATAAAATAAGGCTGGGATATAGTTCAGTGGGTAAAGAAGCTGCTAGACAAGCGTGAGGACCTGGGTTGATCCTTGAAAGATGGACACATGTCTGTAATTCCATTGTGCCTAGGGTGAGATGGGAAGCAGAGACAGAAAAATCTCTGAAAGCTCACTGGCTGGCCAGCCTGGCATACATAGGAACAAGGAACAAGGGACCAACATTTTTTAGATATGATCATGTCCACACCCCACCCAGTTCAAAAATTTATCTTACCATAAATCCCTTGATAGGTCTGAGTTGCCAGCATCTGAACACACTATCATAGCAGGGATATTCAGACAATGCTGATAAAATTTGTAAATTTATGTTTCTTAAGTAAATGAATAAATTATCTGAAGCAAATCAGCAAAATTCAAAATTTTGAAAAAATCTGGGGCTGGAGAGATGGCTTAGCAGTTAAGTGCTTGCCTATGAAGCCTAAGGACCCCGGTTCGAGGCTCAGTTCCCCAGGACCCACGTTAGCCAGATGCATAAGGGGGCACACGCGTCTGGAGTTCAGTGGCTGGAGGCCCTGGCGCACCCATTCTCTCTCTCTCTCTCTCTCTTTCTTCCTCTTTCTCTCTCTCTCCCTCTTTCTCTCTGTCTGTCACTCTCAAATAAATAAATAAACAAAATTTTTTTTAATTTTTGAAAAAATCTGATGAGAACATGGTTATTTAAGACAGACATATTTGGTATAATCTTTCATGGATGCCTGAAATATTGCATGAAGGAAAAAAATCTTAGTGGCTGATTGTAGAAATAAAGAAAATTAAACTAATTACTTTAGAATGAATCAAATTACCTTAAATTGAAACTGTATAAGCATATATTGAAAGTTTCTCCATATTTATCCCAAGAATATTTCATAATCTCTAGAGTTAAAATGGCCCTGTCTCTATTTTACATAAATATATATTCTTTCTTTTTCTTCTAATTGTTTCTTTCCAATTGATGTGTCTTTATTTGAAAACCAGGGGGTTATGGAAATGGCCCAGAGGTTAAAGTCTCTTGCTTGAAAATCAGTAACTAAGTCATTCTTTGCCCTTTTTTTCTCTAGTATACCTGATGCAGATTCTATTACCCATGAGTATTTAACACCACTCTTGCCTGTCCTTTCTTCTGCCAGAGGTCCACAACTAAACTAGTCCAGAGAGAGAGGAATCTTTCCTTTCTAAAACAGCTTCTTAAACTGTAGGTCACAACTAACTGAATGTAGGGGTCATGAAAACTTCGGCAACATTAAAAGGCTTCTGAATATACAACAGCCAAACTTAAGTCAGAATCAAAGACACATACCCGAAGTGTTTCTGGCAGCACTTGCCTACACTGTGTCACGTGACTCCCAGCCTTGGCTGTGAGCACACAATGTGCACACTGCACTGCATGTGCAGTCACACCACAACAATGCCAACAAATACTGCCTGAGACACCTCAACTCAGTTTTAAAATCATCACACACTATGAATTGCAGTGTTTCCACAGTATATACAAAGCTTTCTGCTCTTATAGAAACATAATGGTTTAATCATAGAAAACAAAGACTTTTAACATTTTCTTCCCATAATTCCTTAACATTACAATTTTTAATTCGTTTATCTTTGGGTTGGGTTGCATTATTATGTTAGATTTTTAAAATTTCTTTTTGAGTTGCTGACTTGAGTTTTACAAAAAATCTTTAATTGAATTTTGGCTTAAGATTAGAACAGACTTTACAATGATTTCTGAAATGGCTCCAAACATACTTCTGCCACTTTGTACTATGTATTTATATGAAGAGGTGTTCTTAGCATTAATAATTATAAAATTAAAGTATTGATCAACTCTAAAAAACACTGAACAAGCTCTATGTCCTGTAGTAACAAATATTTAACCTAGATTTAATTTTTATGTAAAAATAAATAAGAACATCTATCTTATTAATATGAAAATTTTCTTCCTTTTTACTAAACGTTAACATTATATGTATAGCAATGTTTTAAAATGAATGTATGATTTATTGTCAGTAAATATTTGATTTTTAAGGAGTCATGAGTGAAAAAAGTTTTAGAAGCCCTGAGCTAAACAATCCTGTCATATTCTGGGGTGACATCCTAGAAATTAAAGTCTCCATGTCAATTTTTTTTCATTGTCTCATACTCTGGAGATAGGGAATTACTGGGCATTGTTCTCTGTGAAAACAACCCTTAGTGAATTGTATCTATGTAGTGGGGGGGTATGTGGTGTTGTGCATTGTGTGTAGTATAGTCACCTGTCTGTACAGATGTACATCACAGTGTGCATGTGCGTGGAGAGGTCTGAAGAGGAATCAGGGCCCCTTCTCTATTACTTACCTGCATACTGTCTTAAGACAGGGTCTCTTCCTCAGCCTGGAGCTGCCATTTTCATTCAGCAAGCTCCAGTTATTCTCCTGTCTCTGTTCCTGCCCCTGCCCCACCAGGAACTGGAATTACAGACTTGCATGGCCATGCCCAGCCTTTTATGTGGGTTCTATAGAGTCAAACTCAGGGGGGTCTCAGACCCTCCCAGATTCTTATGTTTAAGCAGCAAGTGCTCTTAACTGCTGAGCCATCTCTCCAGGCTCATATATTGTATTTTTTAAGTGGCTAGGATACCTCAAAATATTTCTTTTAGAAATGTTATACTCCCACTGAGAGAGAACTGAACAAAACACATGTGAACATAATGATCACTTTAACTTTAGAAATTATTCTGGTTTATGAACTGCCCCCCTTTCCCCTCATGCTCCTGGCCTGGCTTTTTCATCATCTCAAAGCCAAAAGTACATTTTTTCCAGCTAGGCTCTTGTCTTTTACATGAAGCTAATACCTCTCCCCCCATTCTCCTACTAGTTTCAGCAAGGTGTGTCTTGTTTTCCTGGAGAGCTGGAATTGGGTCTTACTTCCATGTCTCAAGGCCTATGTTAGGTAAAGAATTGTACCCCACACATGTTCATTGATTTTTTTTAAAAAAATGAATTAGAAACATCTTTATTGCTTTACCTATAATATTCCCTTGGTTTATAACCCCCACATGAGTAACTCTAAGAAAGAAGATTACTAGAGGTGAGAAAATAACTATAATCGTCATCATTCTCCCTGGTTTTTCCCTCGACTCTGGCTCCCTGCCTATTAACCACTGAGACCCTGCAGTCCACAAAGACTTGTGTCATCCCCATGGGCAACACTTAATGCATCGATGTCTCTGTGGAGACACAGGATCCCTTTCCTTGGTCTCTTTGATAAAAGAATTTAAAAACAGGCTCAGAAGGAAATTCAGGGACAATGTTATTGACATTTGAGAAGAGAGAAAACATGTATAGGCAGGCAAGCTATAGATCTTGGCAAGTGTCAGGAAGAAGATGGAAAAAGGAAGGTGATGTTTTCCAAGTCAAAACTCAAGAAAGCAAGCAGGCAGCTCAGTACTGGAAGTCGTCAGGTCCTTGTATGGAGCCATAGATGAGTCAGAGAGTGAGGGAGTACTCAGTGTAAGGAGAAGCAGGCTTAAGACTGGAGCCAATGTCTGAAGAAAGAAATGAAAAGAGGCGGAAAGAGAAAAAGTTAAAACTCAGAGTAGGCTTAGCAGTGAGGCTGCAAGCTAGTGTATTAGGGAGGGACTCCTAAGTATATAAGCATATATCTTATTAAAGGTGTATTTATTTGTATTTGGTTGAATGTAAAATCCCCCCACCACCATTGTGGTTCCTGTGTTTGAATACATTACCTTCTTCACTGTGGAACTATCCAGGGAGGTTGTGGAGCCTTGAAAAGGCAAAGCATTGCTGGAGAGACTGAGTCACTTGGACAGGCCTTGAGGTTTCACAACCACTTCCTCTTGCTGTTCACTTTGCTCCTAGACTCCAGTGAGATGAGATGCAGCGTCCTACTCTGGCATTCCACTGTTTCTCTCCCACAATGAAACTCCCCCTTGAAACTGTAACCTGAGTCAAACTCTTCCTTCCATAAGCTTCCACTGATTAGACATTTGTTCCAGCAATGAGAAAGTCACTGAAACAGAAAATTGGTACTGAGAAGTGTGGCTGTTGCTACAATAAACCCATCCATGCAGTTCATAAGCTTTTGGGACTCATATGCAGGAGGACTGTGGCCAAATTGGAACTTTGGGCTGGTGAAATCCTGCAGTGCTGTAAACAGAGCTTAATGGATCATTCTAATGGTAGTTTTAAAGAACAGAAGGCACAGAGAAATGTGAACAATGGAGTCCTATGAGGTTTCAGAGGGGAATAATGGTTCTATTGGGAACTGGGCTACTGGTAGTGCCTGTGACGTTCTGGCAAAGAAACTGGCTGCATTCTGCTCATGTCCTGAGAATTTGAGCAAGGCTGAATTTAAAAGTCGTGGACTAATATGCTTGCTGGAAGAAATTTCAAGGCAGAATATCATTGAATCTGTGACATGGATTCTCTTAGCTGCGCTTACTCAAATCTACAATGAAAGAGAGCAAAGTGACAAACAAAAAGAAGGGAAAAATGTGGTTTTACACAGAAAGAAATGTGAGCAAGTTTAAAGTCCAAGGCACAGAAACTGCAGCCATGTCAGCTCCAGTGTAAACATCACCACCACTCAAGAGAGATGTGCTGCTCTGCACACAAGAAGAAAGATCTCTGAGAATAAGACCCAGCACACTGAAGACTCAAGCTAGTAAATTTGAGTTATTTTGAAAGGAAAAGTTCTGAAGGTAGAATGCCAGAGCTTTCTGTTCTCCAAGGTCAGCAATCTAAGGCTGCTACAACTGTGTTCCAAAGCCAGGATTTATCCAGATCTAGCAAGAGGACTTGACAACAGCACCCATGTTTGTACTGGCTTTGGAGGCATGAAAAATTTAAGATTGAGGGGGTCACGGAGTACTTCACCATGGCTCCAGAGAGCTGCTGAGACAAAACATTGTGAGGCAGGGTTGGAGTCCCTGAGCGGAGGTTGTTAGACATGAAGCTACGGCATTGAATCCTAAGCTGCAATGGAAACTCCAGAAGGTTGGAGATGCCAGGACCATGGAAAGTCCCCCAAGGAAAGCTACAGGCTTGGGCAGATCTGGATATAGACAGCATAGCTCAATGGTCAGAGTTACTTCAGCCTTTTGGAGCCCAGATGATTTCATCATGAGTCATAGATACTGGACCCAGATCTATAGAATTTGGTGTTTTTTCTGTTGGGTTTCGGTCTTGTTTGGTCCAATCATACCTCATTATACACTAATTCTTCCCTTTTGGAATGGGTGCTTCTATGCCATTATATGTTGGAAGTTTTAATTTTACAGGTCTTAATTAATTAAATGAGAGTTTGGACTTTTGAACAGTGTGAGGACATCATGCAATGGCCATAGAGCTTATGGGGCCAAGGGCAGAATGTGGTGGTTTGAATGTAAAATCATGTGTTTGGATACTTAATCCCACACTAGTGGCCCTGCTTGGAAAGGTTGTGTAAACTTTGGGAGATGGAGCCTTGTTGGAGGAAGTGGCTCACTGGGGGTGGACCTTGAGATTTTACAATCCAGCCCTGCTTGCTGTTCACTCCACTTCAGGATCCTGGTGAGATAAGATGTGGACTTCTCACCCTGGCCTTCCATATGCCTCCCCTGCCATGATGAAACAGCCCCTCAAAATTATAAGCTGAATTTAACAGTTTTTTTTTTCCATGAATTACTTCTGGCCAGGTATTTTGTCCCAGTAAAGAGAAGCCAACTTGCCATTACATCACTGCTCCCACCTTACCATTCCACCTCTGGCTTTAGAGTGTCCTTCAAGCTGTGAAACATGATTACCTCCTATCCTAAGAGGTTTTGTGCATTGCCTAGGCAAGGGAAGCACCTGCTGTCTATTTCAAAAATGACATCAACCACCAACCAGACCATTTGTAGAGGGGGTTTTTGACCATTAGCCACACTATTATGTCATAGGATGTCACCATGTTGGTACTTATATGTCCCAAAGGAGGTCTCCAACATGTGAAGTGCCCACTGTGTACTTTACAAAGGATGTTATTAGCTGTAGTTCATGCCATGCATGACAGAAAGCTTACATGGATCTTCATACGTTTTTTAAATTTTTTTTTGTTCATTTTTATTTATTTATTTGAGAGTAACAGAGAGAGAGAGAGAGAGAGAGAGAGAGAGAGAGAGAATGGGCATGCCAGGGCTTCCAGCCACTGCAAACGAACTCCAGATGCGTACGCCCCCTTGTGCATCTGGCTAACGTGGGTCCTGGAGAATTGAGCCTCAAACTGGGGTCCTTAGGCTTCACAGGCAAGTGCTTAACCGCTAAGCCATCTCTCCAGCCTGGATCTTCATACTTTTAAAAAATTATTTATTTATTTGAGAGAGAGAGAGAGAAAGAGAGAATGGGCACACCAGGGCCTCTAGCCACTGCAAATGAACTATAGACTCATGTGCCACCTTTTATTGAGAAATAAAACTCAAGTCCTTAGGCTTTGCAGGCAAGTGCCTTAACTGCTGAGCCATCTCTCCGGCCCTGATCTTCATACTTTTATTTTAATTTTTCCCTCTCACTGTTTTTTTTATTAAGTATATACTTTGTATGGACTCATCGTGTGTTGGTACCATCATTTCCCTCATCCCTGTCCCCATTCTGTTGACAGCCCTCCTCACTGGGGTTGCTGGTATTCCCCATGGGGATGTGGTTGTAAGAGTTGTAAGAGCAGCAGTCAGTCATGGGGGTGGGAAACTGCCTCTGGATATGCTCTTCCAGCCTGTGGCTCTTACAGTCTTTTCACCCCCTCTTCTGCAGAATTTCCTGAGCCATGGTGAGTGTGTTTTAAATCTACTTCCGTGTCAAGCTCTCAGAAGCTTCTGGATCTCCGCTTTGGTACATGTTGAGGGTCCTCAGGGTCTGTCCCCTTCACCCTGGTGCAGGTTGTCAGCCTCACCATGGAAGCAGTGCTCTTGCTTCTTGCCAGTTCCTCTGTGGTTTACCCCAGGCCCTGGCTGGTATGTGTTTATCTCCTTGTCTCTCTCCTTGGCTCTCTCCCTTCCCTCTGCTTCCAATGAGCACTTCCCAGGGAGCAGGCCTTCCTTCCCTGCAGCTCTCTGCCCTCAGGCCCTATATTCATACTTTTAAATGGTGACTTGAAAGCAGCTGGCTGCAAACGGTCCTTTCCATTCCTTTTCTTCTTGCCTAGAATTCCTTATCACCGGCACTGAAGAGATTAGTCAATTGAACTTGTATTGAATCATTCTTCCCTATGTCCCAGGCCAAGGCATGTACATTACGGTTCCTATATGCCACCTGCTGGTCTCCCATGTCACTCTCCCAAAAAAGGGAAGGAGAAGCCAGTCCACAGCAAAGCAAAAACTGACCCCAGAGTTGTGTATGGAGGTCAACTAGCTCATTCACACCGCATGTCAGCAATGATAAATGAAGAGTCTAGGGAAAGCGGTCTTTCAAATAAATAAGCTGTGTTTAAAATTCTTAGTCCTTGGGCTGGGAAGATAGCTCAGTGAGCAAAGTGCTTAGCATGCAAACACGTGGAACTGAGTTTCCTCAACACCCATGCAAAATGCTAGCTGTGGCAGCTCACACTGTAACCCCAGGGCTGAGACAGACAAGGAAGCCCTGAGGGGCCACTGGCTATCTAGTCTGGTGGAATTAGTGAGCTCTAGATTCATGAAGTGACCCTGTCTCAAAGAACAAGACAGACAGCTCTAGAACAAGAGCACCAACACTGACCCCTGGCCTCCACACACATGTGCACCCACACACATATGAACACCCATGCACACACATGAGCACATTGATACAACTGCCCATCTGAAAATATTATTTAGCGATTTAAATCCAGAAAAATTATGATTAAAAGAGAGCAAGAAACATTTATGTACTCATAATAAATTTCATTTCATTCATAGGATGAATGACTCCAATTTTAAGAAGAGACAGAGGTTATTTGAAAGTATTTGGTAAACCTATGGCAGTCTTTCCAGAATGAAATAAAGATAGGAGAGAGGGCAGAAGAAGCGGAAAGAGAAAAATTGTATTTTTGCCAAAATTATTGCTTATTATACACTTAATTACTTCTTAACACTTGCGGCTAAAATATTTAGCGTATTTTTTCACTGATACTATCTTTTCTGAAATTTTATGTAAAAATGTTAAACCACAAAATCATGGATTGCAAGCCTATAAGAATTAGATATGACCACTAAGCTATAAGGCAGCTCTCTAGAGAAAGCACTAACGACCCAGGGGTGACACCGCTCAGCTCAGAGCCACGGCGCCACGGGCATCTGCACAGGTCTCCCTCTGTAGGAATCTGACCTCAGCTAATCTGGCTGCTATGCTAACATTCAGCATGAATGATTGTGTACAGAAAATTCTTATGTCTCTTCCCATATCCTCTTCATCTTGGTCACTCTTAGAAACATGTCTAAAGTTCCTCCAGACATGGGGTAGGCCTTCTGTTTAAAGAAGCATTGCACACTGTGATGTCTGCTGAACATTTTCATGCAAAATAATTTGTCTCCTGAATAGCTTCTTTTTTTTCTCAAGCCTAAGGTTCTAAAATATGTACATGAAAGCCATGTCAAGGAAATGAAAATTCTTTTTATTTCTTCCTTAAAGTACACAAGAGGATGGAATTCTTCCTCAGCCTCCTGCCTGAGCCCCTGACATACTCCATCTGCTTAAACACCAGTCTGACTAAAACCACAGCCCTCAGGCAGAAGCCTCAATTGAAAAAGCCTCAAGTTGAAAAATCTGAACAGGAAATCAAGACTCAGGCTTTCTTCTTGGCACTGTATTTGGCCTTCTGGGTTATCCAAAGGACATGCCAATTTCCTTGGTGTTTTGTTTCTCTCTACTTACAGTGGAAGCATAAATATGGGACTTAAATGTTGATAGCATTGTGTATCAGGGGTTAGTACTTCCAGAGTGACAGCTAAGTGCTAAACACTCACAATGGTTACTTCTCACAGAGCATCAAGGCCTGGGAGACACATGCTCTGCTGTCCCATATCACAGATGATGACAGACAGACTCTAACGCAAGAAAGGACTTTTTTATCATTTACCATCCATCTCTTCAACATAAGTAAGCACCAACTATATGCCAACCAACACACTGAATGGTGGGAGCTCAGACACACAATTCCCAGTCTCTGATTTCCACAGGTAGTCGGAGATCAGAAAGGCAAACTAAAAGGTTCAGCAAGCCAGGCGTGGTGGCACACCTTTAATCCCAGCACTCGGGAGGCAGAGGTAGGAGGATCGCCATGAGTTCAAGACCACCCTGAGACTACATAGTGAATTCCAGGTCAGCTTGGGCTAGAAAGAGACCTTACTTCAAAAAAAAAAAAAAAAAAAAAGACAGTTTCAGTAAAATGTTACAGATACAAGGTAGATGTCTAAAGAAGGCAGTGTACCAACCTAGTGGCAGCAACCCTCTGCTCATAGCTGTGGTCCAGTGAACTTCCCCAGAGGTCTCCTGTGTGTACATTCTGACTTCACATTGAGAAATGCATCTGTCTCATAGAGTTAAGTCTTCTATAAGGGGTGGAAAGTACCTAGTGGAGGTGGGTGCCAGCAAAGGCATCTTAGGGGAGTCTTCAGCAGAGGGAAAGTGAGCTACAGAATCCTGGAGTTCAAAAGAGGCATTCAAGAAAATCTACCCCAAATTTTTCATTTTCAGATGAGAACCTGAGGCCCTGGTTTATGGGTGCCAGCATATTCATTCATGGCAGGCCTGGTTGGAGGACCCTGCTAAGTGATGTTTTACCACATAGCCTCTAGTCCCTGCCCCTGGAATGCGGAAGGGGAAGGAACCAGCTGGTTGTGTTTATGGAAGTGAATTAAAAAAATTTCCTCCTGTCATTTCTAATATACCCAGGTGTCCCTAGGTATTTGAACACGCAGTTAAAGGGCCCCTCTGCTGAGTTATGGGCCTGCTTGTTGATGGAGCTGGCTTGTAATGGCTCTGCTTTGCAACTTTTTTTTTTTTTTTTTGGTTTTTCGAGGTAGGGTCTCACTCTAACTCAGGCTGACCTGGAATTCACTCTGTAGTCCCAGGGTGGCCTTGAACTACCTCTGCCTCCCAAGTGCTGGGATTAAAGACATGTGCCACCACGCCGGCAACTTTGCAGCTTTTTAATTCAGCTTTGTCCAGTAGATTATCTGAGGGCCATCGGATGTCACATCTTCCTTGTCAAGGACCAAAAGTCCAGAGGACTTTTTGGCCTTTGCTCTGGTCTGGGGAGTTGGGTAGTTAGATTGTGGCAGAAGGGGACTAATGATTACCATGTACCATCTAGGAGTCACTTTGGGGGGTGATTTATACGTGTGACTTATCTCAGATGGACACATGACAGCAAGGCTGTCATGATACTTTCTTTGAGCCTCTAAGGGGTAGAATAATGGACAGAAGACCCAAATGGTAACTTGTCGAACTTCAGAATTTATGATTATTTCCTCCATGAAAAACTTCTGTATAGGTCATACAATGTCCAAATAGTTTCCTAGAAGCTTCCAGCTTTATGAGCAGAGATGAACTAACTAAAATATTTCCTCCATAGGAGAAAACAACTCCAAGTGCATATCTTAAGAATAACATCTCTCTCATATCCCTTTTACTCACGGTCAGTGTAATATTCTCAGGGGATAGGATTTACTGGATAGCTATTTTGTGTAAGTCATGGAGCTGACAAATCCGTACATGAGAAGCTTACTGTTATTACTATCTAAATTTCACATATGGTCAAGTAACTGGTCCCAAATCACAGGCAGAAGTATCACTTGACCCTAAATCATCATCCAACACCAGAATCCACATTTAATAATTGTATTCCCATACCTTCCAGTGAGTTTTTGGCCAGGGAGTACCCTGTTGCCTCCAAAACATTATAGGCTATTGCCAAGGCCCTAGGTTTCCTGTGAGAAAGAAATGGTAAGACCCTATTGCTGAAGACTTCACATGCCTGAGCATCAAATTCCCTGAGAAATCAACCTTCCCCCTGTAGCCCAGCCAACTGAAAGTTGGAAAAAGCTGCACTGTATGCAGTCTTACAGGAGACAGAAGTCATCAGCGGTGAAAACAGTGGACACTGGAAACCTCAAGTTTGGCCAGACATGCCAAATGACTGAATGAGTGCAATAGTGATATGTCTGCTCTGGGAGAAACCAAATGCTCTCTAATTTGACTGAAAGCCCACTCTATGGGAGGGAATACATGCCTGGTACTGAAAACCTAATCAAAAGCCTATGGCAGGGGAGGTCATGAGCCTTAGGGGTATAAAGCCTGCTCTTGTCTGGATAAATGCATATAATATTCTCACCAAATTGCCCTGAAAGAACTACACTTAATGTTCATACTCATATATTAATGCTACTCTCACTTCTGGTTAGAGAAGCTTCTCTTTTCAGATGGTGGTGACCACTGGGATGACCCTAAAGACAACATAGTGCGGAGAAAAAAGGACGGAAGAGTGTCCAACACTGAAACATCTCACTCTCCAAGGTTTAGGGTCCATTGCGGAAGAGGTGGTGGAAAGCATGTGAGAGCCAAAGGAAGGGTACCACTCCCTCCATCAACTACCCGGACAGAATTTGGCCTTGATATCCAAGACCTTGCAGTGCCTAGCAATACCCACACAAAACCCTCATAATAGAAGAAAAGATGATGACATCAAATTAAAAGAGAGACTAAAGGAGAGAGGTGGGGATATGACTGACAGCAGAGTTATGAAGGGGAAAGTGAGGGAGGGGAGGGGAGAGAAATACCATGGTTTGTTGTCTGTAAGTATAGAAGTTGTCAATAAGAATATATATATATATATGTATATATACACACACACACACACACACACACACACACACACACACACACATATATATATATATATATATATATATATATATATATATATATATATATATTCCCAGCCACTATACTGCCCTGCCTTGGTGTGACTTAAAAAAATAAGGGGGAGGGGGACCCTGCTAACTGAAAAACAGCTAGCCACTGCAAAACAGCCAACCTTCCTGCTTGGTGGATTCTTTCTAACTTACAGTTCCTGTTGCTGTCGCCCGTGTGGGCGGTAATTGCCTGGAGCACTGGTATTAATGAAACAGACCTCCTATCCTCTAAGAGACTTGAGGGCTGGAATGAGCCCTCAATGAATGAGGGTAGGTTGAGTATTTTGAATTTGAACCAGGAAATTGGTTGTCTGGGCATAAGGATGGCCCACTTTGCTACGTTATTCCTTCTCATAGCCTCATGGCATTACAATGGGGAGCCAGGAAGACCTAAGTTTAAGCCTCGGTCCTCTCCCAGCCAGCTGTATGACGACCAGGGACCTGCTCCTCCCGGCTCCCTGCCTCATGTGGTGCCTAGTGAAGGATCCGATGCATATTTGCCAAAAGTTAACCCGAAACCATAGCTTCAACAGTGTAAGGATTCCCTGCTCTCCAGCATGTCTCTCCAGGGCTGCTTCTGGATCCATGCCCTCCAGGACTGCCCACCTGACTCTGTCAGCCTGGTGGCTATCCTAACCCCGCAGGAGACCAGGGAAATAACCATGGAAGCCTGCGGAGAGCTCTTTTCTTCAGCATGGGCTTTGCCCCACCCCTGAACTTATGAGCTTATGAATGGGAAAATTCATTTCTCAACCCACAGTCAAGGAGTATGTGGAGACAGAGACAGGTAGAAAGTGAGAAGGCATAGCTCTCGTCTCGGGGCTGGCAGCTTCAGACCAGACTCAGCGCTTCAGATTTGCAGGCCCAAGACAGGAAAAAACTGCCTCCTGGCTGAGATCAGGGCTGGGCCCATGGGACGGGATTCCTGCTTGATGCTGTTTGCAAGCCTCTTTATCTAATGCCATGTTCCATAAATCTGTGGTATTAGAATGATGAGAAAGGGTGGAGGAGGGTGATTCATGCCCGGGTTACACTGACAGTGAAATTCGTCGAAATCAAATTTCTCGTAGGCATGCCAACAACATCCCAGCTGGTGCCTTCCTCTGCTGTAGGGCTGGTTTTGTTTGGTTTCTACAATAATTTTTCTTTTTAATGTCATTATTTTTATTATTTCGCCTCATGTTTTTATAATATGCTTACTGTGGAGGTTTCTCCAAGCCTGCCAGCTCTCTGGAGATGAGGTGGGCCATGCTTGGTAACCCCAAAGGCTGATGTTTGCACATCCCTGCAGCCACCAGATAAAGCAGTCTCTACCCTCTCCCCTTCCCTCATCCTGATCCAACAGGAAGCCAAACACTAAACATAGGAGAACTGACTGTTCAACAGCTTGGAGCAAAACTCTGATACTAATTAATGACCCAACCAGCCCTCTGCCCCTCACCCCCATGCTCGCCTCCCTCCCAGTTAGATGCTTCTGGTTGTTTCCATAATTATTTCTATGCCATAGTTCTGGCTCCATCCTCCACCATTTATCCTGGAATGGCATCCCCTCCTCTATTTCTTTCATAATTGTGATATATGAATGAATAAGAACAGAACTGTGTTATGGAATATTAAACATTTATGAGCTAATGTATCTCCATATATTAACCAGGAGAGGTGTCAATGATACATTTTCAAGTGAAAAAATTAAGTTGGAGAGTAATGGTTTTGACAGGATGCATTTTATAAACACAAACAATTCAAACAAAAATCTTACATGCATGCATTTGTTTCAATACATTTGTATTGGCATGAATAGTAGAGCCAAAGGATACATGCCACAGTTTTGGCATAGGTGGCCTGGTTTGAAAATATTGGAAGAGGGGTAGAGGGATGGCTTAGTGGTTGAGAAGTTTGCCTACAGAGCCAAAGGACCACAGTTCGATTCCCCAGGAGCCACATAAGCCAGATGCACAAGGTGGTGCCTGTGTCTGGAGTGCGTTTGCAGTGGTTGGAGGCCCTGATGTGCCCATTCTCTCCCACCTACTCTCTCTCTCTCTCTCTCTCAAATAAATAAACAAAAAATAATTTTAAAAAGAAAAAGAAAATATTAGAAGAAAGTATACTGGTTTTTAAAATATAGCTATTATATTTCATTAGCTGAAATTAGCCTTTCTTACTAGGGTAATGTTTGAAGAGAGATTTGATCATTTTCAACCAATACATCTATCAGTAAATAGCATATGTTTTTGTTTTTTATAAATGTGACAAAAAGTTATGCAGATGAAGCTGGACCTGGATAGGGCTGAGTGATCGGACGCTGCGCCTCTACTCATGCAGTGAATCTGGACTCCTAGTGTGTGGTGGGCTCTCACTTCCTGTATGTTGTGTCCACTGCAGCAGCTTCAAAGGGCCTGAAGAGATGGCACAGCAGTTAGGGGTTCTTCACATGCATGAGGGTCTGAGGACCCAAGTACCTCCCCAGTTTGATCCCCAGGACCCACATAAACAGCTGAGTGTGACCCATGCCTACCCAGTCCCATAGGGTAGCAAAGACCTGAGAATCACCAGAGTTTGAAAAAAAAGAAAAAAGAAAGAAAAACAGCAAGCTCCAGGATCAGTACGCGACTGGCTCAAACAAGAATAGGCAGAAGAGTGATGGAGCAGGACTTAGGATGCTCCACTCCAGCCTCCACAGACAAGCATACCCCACTGTAGGCGAATGCATGGGGCACTGCAAGGGCACATAAACAGACATGCACCACACACATACACATACACACACACAGAGAAAAAAAAAACTGCTACAAAGATAACCCTTCTCCTCTCATCATAGATACATTTGAAATAGCTTTTTTATTTTCCCCAAGTACAAGACGTCAAGTTTCTTATTCCATTCTTTCTGTTGGTTTTTGGCTTTTTTGCTTCACTTGTTAAAATCTTTTGTTCTTCTTATCTAGTGTATTACTTGTCCTGCCCTTTGGGCCAATGGCAAATTTGATCAGTAGACTTTTATATCCTGATCCAAATAGCTGGTAAAAGTGTTCAACGGGAAACAGCCAAGAATAATCTTGTACTTGTCCATTTTAGATAAATAAAGATAAATGTTTTTTATTTGCCTTGCATTGTGTTCCTTTCAGTACATGCAAGGCTCCTAATAAAAAAGGAGGCTTGTTCTGAGCAAATTGATAGCTATGGTCGTAGCTAGACTTAGTGATGATAACTATAATCACAGTCTGACCTGAGCCAAGTTAGCAGCAGAGCAGTATGAGTCAGCCACAGAGCACATGACTGTGTCCACATCTGCACTGAAGATCTAGATGGGAAGAGGGAGGTAGGCTGGGCTGGAGTGAGGGATGAGGGAGCAAGCAGGTGGGGACAGACAGGGAAGAGGCTGGGGACGAGGCTCCAGAATCAATCTCCAGGATCGATGGTTAATATGCAGACAGCATGTAACGGCTGCTGGCAGCACACATCCATGATAGCATAACTATATGAGAAATACTTCCCGTCACATACAGAGCTGTGGCCTCTGCTTCTTGGTTAATGGACTTTGATGCACCTACTCAAATCATTTCTTGATAGCCGGTCTGTACAAATCTTTGTCGAGAATGTGCGGAATGCTTTTCTTCTCTATGGTAGCTGGTTTCCAGTGCTGCAGCTGAGTTAGAGTGGCCTGTGCTATCCCTGTCCTTCTGCACAGGCTCCCAGACTGCCCCGTTCCCAGCTGCTACATCTCTATGTAAAAGAAAGAACACTGAGCTAGGTGATAAATGTTGCAGATATATATATATAAGCTGCAAGTGAGGGTCTACCCTCACTTGACATTGACATGGACCCCAAGTTTTGGATTCTGTCCTACCTTTAATAAAGAATAAATAAAGATAGACTCACAAAGCATAAGTGATGAATTATTACGTTCATTGAGGGAAAAAAATCACAAATTGTGGGATGTATTTAAAGGAGATTGGGATGTAGGAAGGAAAGCTAGAACAGAGTCATAAACACTGGGAAGTAGGAATCTAGGAGCTTGTGCAGGGAGACTTAGGAGAAACCAGCAGGGCATCTGCCATGTGTTATTAGAGACGTTAAAAAGACAAACGGTGAGGCTCAAGGAAAATACGAGAGGGCAGACATCAAAGCAAAGACCAAGAGATTCAAACGAGTAACGAGTAATGAGGACAGTTACACTCATGGCTACCGAGTTTAAAGACATTACACAGGCAGAGCGCAGCCATGGTAGATCTGGAGTGTACGAAAAATACCCGCACAGGTAGATTCAGAAACCAGAGGAAAATCGTGCATGTAATAGAAGTGAGAAGTTACACCTATAAAGCAGAGACAAGAAGAACATTTCCTCCAGACCAAGAAACGGTTTTATTTCCCCAGCCCAGGGAAGCTGGACTGGCGTACGTCCCTGCGGCCCAAAGGAAGAAGGCAGACAGGCAGAGCCGCAGAGCCACAAAACAGACCAGAGCTCATCAGGATAGCTGGCCGTAAGAAGACGGGAGCCTTTATAGGCAAGGGGAAGCCCCAATTGACTGGTAGGTTTGGTGGGCAGATCTCTGGGCCAGCCCATCCAGGGCCAGCTGTCTTAGGTAGTGTGCTAGACTTGGCAGCAGGGGGCGCTGTAGATCAGTCTGCATCGGATATGAGTTCTATTTCTGACGAGTTCCGTTCTTTTTTAAATATATTTTATTTGTTTATTTATTTATTTATTTATTTATTTATTTAAGAGAGAGAGAGAAAGAGGTCGAGAGAGAGTGAGAGAGAGAGGATGGGCGATCCAGGGCTTCCAGCCACTGCAAACGAACTCCACATGGCTGCACCTCCTTGTGCATGTGGCTTACGTGGGTCCTGGGGAATCAAACTGCGGTTCTTCGCTTTGTAGGCAAGCGCCTTAACGGCTAAGCCATCTCTCCAGCCCCCAAGAGTTCCATTCCTGTGTCAGGGCGAGATGGCATGTGGGGTGGTATCTCCTGATCCTTCCCGGGCCTCATTCTCTAACTAAAACTGCCTTTAAGAAGCTAGCAAGAACTATTCTAGAGAGAGATGTATTTGATGAACCTGATTCACCTTTTGGGAGGAGCAAGGAATTTAGTGACTCTGTATATGAAAATTTTGAATATTTACGGAAAAGCAATGACTATAATGGTGCTGGCTACTTACTTCTATCATTTCAAGGCGAAGTAACAAGGAAAACACATAAGTTTGGAGGTGAAGTTTCCCTGCTCAAGATGCACATAATAATCTGAAGGTTTATAAGCATGCCCTGGAAGAGACTTATCCCTCTAGCAGCCGTAGAGCTCAGGTTGCAGAAAACCAAACCCAAGCCCTCATCAGATTATTGAGTGACTTACAAAGCAAATTCAAGTCCCAGCCACAGCAAGTGTCAGCATAATTAGAAAAGAGTGAATCCTGTACTTTAGGATGGAGATGTGTGTGAAGACCATAACACTGAGGGCATTGAACACTCAGATTCTGGTGGATTTATTTTGTCTAAAGAAGTAGCCTTCCCACTCTTTGCAGCCCAAATATCCCCACTCCCCAGGCCATGCAATATTACCCACTCCACCTTTGCCTGAGGAAATGAATCCTGCATTGTCTTTGGAAGTGACAATAACCTTCCCAAGATACCAAGCAAGACAGTGCTGATTCTTCAGTATCCACCCACCTCTGCCTCTACATTAATAACCAGATGAAAAGTGAAGCAGGCCCCTAGAGGGGAGATAGAAAGTGTGACCCATGAGGCGCAGTGATACACCCCTAAAGAATATTATGAGTTTCCTAACTAACAAGAGGAAGCATGGGGAATATATGTGGAGATGTATTTTAAGGGTTTGGGATGATGGAGGAAGGAATATAAAACTAGATCAGGCTGAGTTTATCAACATGGGTCCATTGAGCAAAGATTTCAGGTTTAAGAATGTAGCTCACACAGTTTTAAAAAGATGCCAAAAATGTATTTGATTGGTTGGCTAATGTTGAGTCAAAAGCTGTCCTGTTGTGAATGTGCTGGAGTTGCCTGGTATCCCTTGGTGTAATGTTGATGCAGGGATTAAAAAGCTCCAAGAAATTGGAATTCTGGAATAGATTTTTCCATGTAAAACCTTATCTGCCACAATGGGAGCGTCCAGAAGATGTGCCCTTCACCAAGACTGTAAGAAAGATTTGTGAGAGGAGCACCAGCACATTTGAAGAGGTAAAGAGCCAAGACCGAGAGGCGCTTGTTGAGGGTGGAAGAAATACAGAATGAGTAGTAGAAGAAGGTACTCCCAAACGCCAGCTAAGGCCACATGAGTGTTACAAAAAATGAGAATTGTAACTATTGTGAGTGTTTCCACTCTGTTTAACAGTGTTTTTGTATATGTACAAAATATTAAGATGCTTTTTGCTTTCCTAGATTTCTTTACTACATAATTAATATTAACTTGGATTATAGCAATAATTGAGTGTTCTTAAGCCTCCATTCAATTTACTGGACATTATAGACTAAGAATTCCTTGGAGGCTTTCGCTATGTGTTTAGGGGGAAAGAATAGTGCACTTCAGTTGTATGTGAGAGAGTTATGTCATGTTAGGCAGAATTATAACCTTGTTATTATCTTCATTTAGAAATTAAGCATGACCTAGGGAGATGTGGTTTGGTGTCAAATTGACAAAGGATGGATTTTTGAGAGTTTAGTTCTGCTGTCATCTTGATCAGGTCAGGAACCAAGTCAGAGACGCACCTCTTGGGCAGGTACGTGAGCAAGGAAGTCCTCCAGTGTGGGCGAATGTTTTGAGGGGCGATCTACAGAAGGATGCGAAGCCTTTCTTTAATCCAGCTTCCCATGTTAATTGCAGGTGCATGTGTTTTGCCTGACTCCCCTTGCTCTTGCGTGTGCTTTACATTCAGCTGCCCTCTGAGACATTGGTACCCCACCTGCATACAGCCTCGCACCCTGAGCAGCTACCTGGCTCTCCAAACCTCCTGCATGCATCCAGCCTCCTGGACTGCACAGCTACACAGTTGCCAAGTTGTTGGACTCTCCAGCCTGCAGACAGCTATTGTTGGACTGCCCAACATGTATGTTGTAAGCTAATCCAATAAGCTCCCTTTTCATATATATTCATTCTATTGATTCTGTTCCTCTAGAGAACTCTTATTGACACATATTTAGCTCTCTGTGTACCTAGATTTCACCAAATAAAAGGGGAGTATCATGATGTGGTGTTTTTGTTAAGACCAACTGAAATATCAAGTGGTAAGGAGGTAGCTGCTAACTAAATGCTGGTTAAGTCGAACCCTGAACCTCTAGAGGACACAGCCATGACTCACTCCAAACCTCTGCTTTCCACTGTTTATAAAGCCAAGTATGACTTGCAAGAGAGTTTACAGGTACTGGCCATTTGACATTACTCTTTTTTGGCCACTTGAGAATACATGGAGGATCTTTAGCAGGATCTACATGTTTACATTGATTACTGCCCTGGCTCACCATTTGTTGACTGTCACTTATGCCAGCCTTGGTTTTGGTGTCAAGTATACAAAGATGACTGAGGCAAGATCCTGATGTTCAAGTAGCTCATGGTGTAGTGCTCACCACCCACAACAAATAACTCAGAGCCAGTATCCCCCCGCCCGGGACACACACACACACAGAGAGAGAGAACTAACACCACCCAGTAATACCACCCAGCAGCAGCAACACCCACATACCAGGCCCTTGCTATATGCAATGTACTCTAAAATTTTCTCTCCTATGTCAGTTCTGAAATGGGCATCACTCACCACTAATGGAATGCTGGCTCACAGTTTTTGCCCTCCATTGTAGATTTAGACGGGTATGCCAAGTTCTAGTAGCAGTGGTCATGAGACTGCATGGAAATGCCAAACAAGAAGCTTCCTGGGCTGCCTATAGGAGGCAGAGGACCCCACATTTAAGCTTCCGGAATAGTCAAGTGTTCCTTGAAGAGGGCACACATGGGAAAAAGTGACATGAAATTAAGGATGTGTAGGGAATTGTAAGATATTTTGAATAGGTAGAATAACAAGGAATTTGGGGGAATGGTGAGGAAGTGTGAGGTTTTAGAAATAAATAGGGATGATTTGAAATTGAGAACTATAATATATGAACATACTATAATTTGATCATATTCTCATTTTATTATCCTTTATTTGTCCCTGCTCCTCCATCTCCATTCACTGAGAACCCTCCTTTTTCCAGGTAGTTCTGTTTTGTTGTCTCATTCCTTTGTCCTCAGAACTCCATGCCACAGTGCTGATGGGCTCAGGGCCGTGCAGGTCTTGTGGTAGTGTAAAAATGTAGAACTTATTTTAAGTGTTCTTTGGCAATTTTGATTTTTTCCTTTAAGAATTCTTTGGCCTCCACCTTCCTGACTGAATGGACCCTAGCTCCCCAACTCCCAGAGGTAGAGATGGCTTAGCGGTTAAATCATTTGCCTGCAAAGCCAAAGGATCCCATTTCAACTCTCCAGGACCCACGTTAGCCAGATGCACAAGGGGGCGCATGCAACTGGAGTGAGTTTGTTTGCACTGCCTAGAAGCCCTGGCATGCCCATACACTCTCTCTCTCTCTCTCTCTCTCTCTCTCTCTCTCTTCTCTCTCTTTCTTCTCTCTCTCTCTCTCTCATAAATAAATAAAATATAAAACTAATGCTTCAAGTTTATCTCTATATAGAATGATATTGACTTTAGGTTTGTCTTATGTAGCCTTTAATATGTTGAAATATGCTCTCTCCATCCCTAGTCTCTACAATATTTTCAGTATGAAAAGAAGTTGTAATTTTTAAAGGCCCTTTCTGCATCTACCAAGATAATCAGGTGATTTCTGTCCATAAGTCTATTAATTTCCACTGGATGTTGAACCATCCCTGGGATGAAACTTATTTGATCAAGGTAGATGATATTGTTAATGTGTTTTTGAATTCAATTTTCAAGAATTTTATTGAGAATGTTTGTGTCTAAATTCATCAGAAATATTGATGCATAATTTTTTGCTGTGTGTCTGTCTGGTTTTACTACTAGTGTAATGCTGGCTTCATAGAAGGAGTTAGGGAACATTCCCTCCATTTCGAATTCATGAAATCCCTCGAGAAGCAATGGTTTTAGTTCTTCTATAAGGGTTGGTAGAATTCAGTAGTGAACCCATTTGGTCCTGCACATTTTTTTGGTTAGAAGATTTTTAAATATTGCTTCCATCTCACTATTTGTTGTAGCACTTCTTAAATGAACTCTTCTGGATTTAACTTTGGTAAACCATATGTGTCAAGAAATTCATCCATTTCTTTCAAATCTTCCAATTTGGTGGAATTATTTTTTAATATTTTGTTATTTACTTACTTATTTATTTATTTACTTATTTATTTGACAGAGAAAGAGAGAGAATTGGCACACCAGGGCCTCCAGCCACTACAAACAAACTCCAGACACATGTGACCCCTTGTACATCTTGCTAACGTGGGTCCTGGGGAATCGAACCTGGGTCCTTTGGCTTTGCAGGCAAACTCCTTAATGGCTAAGCCATCTCTCCAGCCCTTGGTGGAATGTATTTTTTTTTAAAAAATCATTTGAAGGCTGGAAAGATAGCTAAGTAATTAAGGTGCTTGCCTGCAAAGCCTAAGGACCTACGTTTGACTCCCCAGTCTCACTTAAGCTAGACACACAAAGGTGAGGCAAGCGTAAGGTCGTACATGCCCACTAGGTGGCGCAAAGCATCTGGACTTCGATTGCATTGACTGAGGTCCTGCGTGCCAATTCTCTCTCTCTCTCTCTCTCTCTCTCTCTCTCTCTCTCTGTCTCTCATTTTCACTCTCTCAGTATCTCTCCCTCTAAAAATAAAAAATATATATAAATAAATTAAAAAAGTAAAGGTTAAAAAAATTACTCATTCGAAAGAGAGAGAATAGGTACACCAGGGTCTCCCACTACTGTAAAGGAACTCTAGTGCATGTACTACTCTGTGGACCTGGATTTACCTGGGTTCTGGGGAGTTGTACACAACAGGTTTTGCAAGCAAGTACCTTTAATCACTGAGCCATCTTTCCAGCTTTATATACAGGTTTTTGAAGTATGTTCTTATGATTCTCTCAATGTCATTGGTATCTGTTGTAATGTCTCCTTTTATGTTTCTAATCTCATTGGCTAGGGTATTCTCTCTCTCTTGGTTAATTTAGCTAGCGAGTGATTAATCTTGAACTTTCAAAAACCCAGATCTTTTTTTCACAAGTTTTTTTTAAATTGCTTTCTTCATTTCTGATTCATTGATTTCTACTCTGATCTTATTTCTTTCCATCTGGTACTTTTGAGTTTGGATTGCTCTTATTTTTCCAAAGCCTTCAGATAGATTATTGACCCAGTAGTGTAACACAGAAAGTGAAAAGTTGGGGTGAGTGCTGTAATTAAAATACATCTTATGGGCTAGAGAGATGATTTAGTGGTTAAAGTGCTTGCCTGCAAAGCCAAAGGACCCAGGTTTGATTCTTCAGTACCAAAATAAAGCCAGATGCACAAGGTGGTGCATGTGTCTAGAGTTTGCAGTGGCTAGAGGCCCTGGTGCACCCATTCTCTCTCTATCTGCATTCCTCAATCTCTCCTAAATAAATAAATAAATGAAATGAAATATCTTAAAAATAAAATAAAATAAAACTTCTGCTGGGCATAGTGGTGCATGCCTTTAATCCCAGCACTCAAGAGACTGAGGTAGGAGGGTCGGCATGAGTTCGAGGCCAGACTGGAGCTACAGAGTGAGTTCCAGGTCAGCCTGGGCTGGATTGCAACACTGCCTTGAAAAGAAAAAAAAAAACAGAAATTGAAAATAAAATGTGTCTTCTATCCTGGAATTCAAAACATAAATGAAAGGGTTTATCCAACACTCATATGAACTTGGCCTAGTAATTTAATCTCTGTTTGGCAAAGTTTGCTTACTTATACCTTCAAGTAGGTGGGTAAAGGACATCTATGAATTAATTACCAACAATTGAATGAGGATTTAAAAGTTTTATGCAAATAATAAGCATTAATGTGAGGCCCATGGGAATCTGAGACAAAGCCAGGAGCCAAACTCAAAATTGAGGATAATGACCAGTGAGGAAATGTCAGCACTTTTGAAAGTGAGAGAAAGCTCACTACTACAGATTCTGTTTTTGTCTAAGAGGTGAGAAACTGCCAACATGTGGACTCAGTTTAAGCCACATGTGAGGCCAGATGCTCCATAAGTGGTTACACTCCAGCAGACACCTGCACATTCAGACTAAAGCCAAGAGACCAAAGCAAACTGGAACTTGAGAGGCAGATGCACACAGTGATTCGTCAGCATCTGTGTGAGCACAAACAACTCCTTACTCTACCACGTAAGTCTTATGACCAGCATTTCCAGACATATATATTTCAAATGCTGAAAAAACAAAATCTCTTCAACACATCAATTTATAACAGTATACTCATTAGAAAGAGAAAACTTTGGTGGCGAGGGAGCTATTTCAGCAGTTAAAGGTGCTTGTTTGCAAGGTTTGTCAGCTTGGGTTAAAATCCCCAGTATCCACACAAAACTAGATGCACAAACTGATGCATGTGTCTGGAGTTCATTTGCAGTGGCAGGAGGCCCTGTCATGTCCATTCTCTCTGTCTCTCTGTCTCCTCTGTCTCTCTCTTTCTCTCTCTGTCCTTGCAAATATAAAAGGTAATTCAAATTAAGCTATTGACATGGGGCTCAGCGGTTAAAAGCACATGCTGCCGAAGCATGAAGACCTGAGGGGCCTGAGCCCACCCAGGATTGATTCTCCCACACCTACAGGCTGGGTGTGGCCACGCCACCTGCAACCCCAGTCCTGTTGTGGGGCAGGAAGGTGGAGAGCAGAGAATATCTGGGGTTTGCTGACCAAAAAAGAAGATAAAAGTCATAGTTCTGGGCTGACAGGGAGACTTTCTCAAGGAAGCAGGTAGATGAGCAAACAGAGGACATCTGATGTTCTCCTCCACACGCACAAGTACAGGGCACACACATCTGCACACACACATGCAATACACTGCCCTTATCACATCATACTCAATACGCACAAACCAAAGAAATTTTTGTTCATTTGTTTTTCAAGGTAGGGTCTTGCTCTAGTGCAGGCTGACCTGGAATTCACTATGGAGTCTCAGGGTGGCCTTGAAATCACGGAAATCCTCCTACCTCTGCCTTCCAAGTGCTAGGATTAAAGGATTGTGCCACCATGCTCAACTTCAGAGAATATTTTTAAAAAATAATTTAAAAGCTATCTTATGGGCTGGAGAGATGGCTTAGTGGCTAAGGGGCTTGCCTGCAAGGCCAAAGGACCAAGGGCCAATTCTCCAGGACCCATGTGATCCAGATGCACAGGGTGGCACATGCATCTGGAGTTTGTTTGCAGAGGCTACAGGCC
Source organism: Dipus sagitta (assembly GCA_036346955.1). Classification (NCBI taxonomy): domain Eukaryota; kingdom Metazoa; phylum Chordata; class Mammalia; order Rodentia; family Dipodidae; genus Dipus; species Dipus sagitta. The sequence goes on from CM070788.1 coordinate 30,022,947, forward strand.
ATAGCACTCCCATTCTCTCTCTCATTCTCTCTCTCTCTCCCTCTCTCTGACCCTCTCAAATAAATAAATAGAAATCATATTTAAAATCTATTTAATATTTATTTTTTATTTATTTGACAGAGAAAGATGGAGAGAGAGAGAAAGAGAATGGGCACACCAGGGCCTCCAGCCACTGCAAACAAACTCTAGATGTGTGTGCCCCCTTGTGCATCTGGCTAACATGGGTCCTAGGGAATCGAACCTGGGTCCTTTGGCTTTGCAAGCACATGCCTTAACCACTAAGCCATCCCTCTAGCCCTAATATTTATTTTTTAAGTTCAATTTTGTTTTATCTTTTAGCAAATAGACATGTAAATAATTGGGTTTCATTTTGGCCTTTTTCCAAATAATTTTTTCCCTACCCCTCTTCTCTTCCAGCCCCACCACACCCCTTGTAAGATTCCCCTCATGGTCTCTCTTCTACTCTCATTATCACATGAAAATGTGTGAAATAAGTAAGAAAATGTTTTTTCTGTTTGTTATTTTTAATGTTTATTATTGTTGTTGTTATTAACAAGATGTTTCGTATGGATATGTCATGTGTTGGTACCCTCTTTTCCCTTATGCCTGCCCCCATTTTGTTGGGGATGCTCCTCAGTGGGGTTGCAGGTATTCCCCATGGGGTTGTGGTTTATGTGTTGTAGGAGCAATAGTCACTTATTTGGGGTGGGGGGAGGAGTGTCTCTGAGCATGATGTCTCAACTTTTGGCTCTTACAATCTTTCTGCCTCCTCTTCCACAAAACTCCCTGAGCCTTGGTGGGTGAGTTTTAAGTCTATTCAGTGATGAGCTCTTAGGTGCTTCTGGTTCTCTGCTTTAAAAGCTATCTCAACATTAATAATACAAAAGTAAACAATTTAACAAGTCAAACAAACTTTCCCAATTTAAACATCTTCTTCCTTTAGAAATGATGGAAGGATAATTTTGAAGAAGATTTTGAAACAAAAAAAAATCTTTCCAAGCCATACTTAGCTTCTGCTTTCCTGCCCAAAGGGCACTGGACAGCTGCAGGCACTGAGTGGCCCCAGGCAAGAGCAGAGGTTCCAGGACCCATAGCTTCACCTCGGCTCCAGGGAGAGGCAGGGAGAGGCAGCCATGACCCTGGAGCTCAGGACCACATGCTAAACTTGGAGATGAGGAGAGACATATGAAGAGATCCCACCTTCCAAAATATTGCTTTTCCAAATGAGATGAAGTGTTCTGTATATTTCTGTGCCTCTCTTGTTACTGGTAATTCTCATCCAATTAAATAACTGATTGTGGGTTGTCTGGGATAATGATGGTCCTGTAGCAATACTAAACTATTGAGCTAACATGGCTTGTGAAAGAGACACAGCTGCTCCCTCCACCTCTGTATTATTAATCCCATGGTGAAAACATTAGTGCTTGAGCATTCTATGAACCTCTTTATAGACATTCATTTTGTATTCTAATCATAATGGCAGCCAGTGGCCCTGGGTGGTAGTGTGCAGCTGTAATCCCAGTACTCAGGAAGTAGAGATAGCAGGATTAGGAGTTTAAAGTCAGCCTTGGCCACATAGTGAGTTTGAGGTCAGCCTGGGCTATACAAAATCCTGGCTATAAAAAAATACACAAATTGGACTGGGAGATGGCTCTACAGTTAAAGGTGCTTGATTGAAAAGCCTGACAGCCTGAGTCCAATTCCCCAGTACCCATGTAAAGCCAGATATACATGGCTTATGTGTCTGGAGTTTGTTTGCAGTAGCAGGAAACTCTGGCTCACCCATACACACACGCACACACTCTCACAATCTCTCTCTCTCTCTCATAAATAAATAAATAGCCGGGCGTGGTGGCGCACGCCTTTAATCCCGGCACTCGGGAGGCAGAGGTAGGAGGATCGCCATGAGTTTGAGGCCACTCTGAGACTTCATAGTGAATTCCAGGTCAGCCTGGGCTAGAGTAAGACCCTACCTCGAAAAACCAAAAATAAATAAATAAATAAATAAATAAATAAATAAATAAATTTTAAGTTATTTTTAGGGCTGGAGAATGGATTAGCAGTTAAAGTGCTCACCTGTGAAGCCTACAGACCCAAGTTCGATTCCCCAGTACCCACATAAGCCAGATGCACATGGTACATGCATCTGGAGTTTGTTTGCAGTGGATAGAGAACCTGGCATCTCTCTCTCTCTCTCTCTTTGTCTCTCTTAAATAAATAAATAAGCCAGGTGTGGTGGAGCATGCCTTTAATCCCAGCACTCGAGAGGCAGAGGTAGGAGGATTACCATGAGTTCAAGGACACCCTGAGACTACGTAGTGAATTTCAGGTCAACCTGGACTACAGTAAGACCCTAAAATGGCCCTCGGTACTCCATATCCCCAAGATGCACCAGGACGTTAGCACTGTTAAGTCCAGCTGCAGATTACAGCAGTCAGCTGAGTGCAAGGGCAGATTTTATCCTTAGGGGCAAACTCCTGCAGTAATATACCTTCCAAGAGGGCTTTCCTTTGGCTACAGCTAACATCTTCTTGTAAGAAGCAAAGCATGTCCAGAAATATTGCTGTTTACTTTCTGCAACATATGCCAAGTTGGTCCCAAAGTGTTCCTGACTGCCATCTTTTCTTTCTGAACCTTAAGATGAGCATGTTCAGTAATGTACAAACTGAATTAAACACACTCAAGAGGATGCCCACCCCAGAGTGTTTTCCCCTATGCCGATATATAGATTCCCTCAATAAACTCCTTGTGCTTCTTTTGTTCAAAGGACACTGTTTTGGATATAACATCTGCACTTTCCTTACCTAACACAAGGAATAAATCTTTCTCTGCTCTTATTTCATGGTCATGTTTATTTTGCCTTATATGCAACCCAGATGCCAACACACTGTAACAGGTTTAAATATCATGGGTACAGCCTCACTGACTTTATCCTTTCTCTTCGAACATGAGCTGAACAACACATGTCCCTATTGCCCAGCACACTAAGAAATTATAACTCTGTAAAACAATGATGAAGAAAATACTTTTCTAATTCAGTCTTAACTTGCAATGAAAACAGACCCAAAATCATTCAGAGCTTTTTATTTTTCCCTTTACCCTTCAGTCCTATCATTTACCTCCATGTACAACTTGTATCCCATTGAGATTTCCTGGAATCATTAGGAAGTCAGCTATTTCCTAAAAGTTCTTAGCCACAAAAGACCCTGCTGAATGTTTCATTTAGTCCCTCATTCCCTCAACAGATATTTATCTGTCTATAGATATCTTGCTAGGCATTTGGAATACAAGAGTGAACAACCCTACACAGCACTTGTCTTTAGAGAGGATAAATTTATAGGAAGGAGTATGGCCTGCTTTTCTAGTGAAGGGTGTCCACTTCCCAGTTCTCTGGACAGAAAGCAGGAAGATCATTCTTCAAGTCACATTTGTTAGAAACCTATTTAGAACCTATAGCCCCAACACTGAGGAAACTGAGAGTGGAAGATCATGAGTGTAAGGCAAGTTCCAGACTGGTAGTTATATTATGTCTAGAGAAAAAGAAGAAAGGAAGGAAGGAGGGTGGGAGGGAAGGAGGGAAAGAGAGAAGAAGGGAGGAAAGAAAGAAGGAAGGAAGAGGGCTGGAGAGATGGCTTAGCGGTTAAGCGCTTGCCTGTGAAGCCTAAGGACCCCGGTTTGAGGTTTGATTCCCCAAGACCCACCAAGACCCACGTTAGCCAGATGCACAAGGGGGCGCACGCGTCTGGAGTTTGTTTGCAGTGGCTGGAGGCCCTGGCGCGCCCATTCTCTCTCTCTCTCTCTCTCTCTCTCTCTCTCTCTCTCTCTCTGTCACTCTCAAATAAATAAATAAAAATGAACAAAAAAATTTTAAAAAAATAAAAAATTAAATAAAAAAAGAAGGAAGAAAGAGAATGAGAAGGGAAAGGAAAGAGAAAGAAGGAAAACGGAGGGAGGGCAGAAACCACTGTCTTTTGATATAGAATTGCTATGACAAAAGGCAATGGGCTAGCCAACACCAGAAGAGATTATTGATTCCATCATAGAAACAGGAGAATGTGAAAACTCAGTGCTCAGAGACTATGTGGCTTCTCCTCAACACACACTTATACCTACCTGTTGCACAGATGAAGAGACATAGAGACAAAGATGACATCTATGTTGTCTAGAGTGAAACAAGTTGCTGCAAGAAGAGATAAGGCTGGATCTGCTACTGCTGCTGGTGCTGGTGGTTCCAGGCTCTACCTTATAAAGACAAGGTGGCTTCTGGGCTTTGTTCATAGCTTGAAGCAGAAACTATAAATTAAATGTGAGTACTCTATTCAGTATCACTGTTTTATCATTTAGGACACAATGCTGGTCACTATGAGCCAATGTAAGGGTAGCTCTGTACCTTCTCTTTTGACTTCCTTCTTATCTACTCACATACCAGGGACAGAACCTAGTAAGTGTGGCACCAACTGCTCACCATACTCTATATGAGGACATCTCCCCAGGAAGAAAACTTAGATAGCTGAATGACAGGCAACAAGAAGACAGTCAGCTAGATAATAAACTTGAGGACATGTACACATTTGATCACAAAATTAAAACCTAGCCGGGTGTGGTGGCGCATGCCTTTAATCCCAGCACTGGGAGGCAGAGGTAGGTGGATCGCCATGAGTTCGAGGCCACCCTGAGACTACATAGTGAATTCCAGGTCAGCCTGGGCTAGAGTGAGACCCTACCTCGAAAAAAAAAAAAAAAAAAAACAGGTCTCTTTTTGAGGTTACCTATGAATCAATACAGAGAAGTATGTCAGACAAAGATATCCTCTGTGTACTACATTTTTATCAGAAGCAGATGAAACTACTACTAAGAGACCCTCAGGATTAGGTCGGTTGGAGCTCCCTCATGGAAGATTGAGGAGGGCCATGGGACCCTCAACTGAGAATTCAGCCACTCCCTTCTGCACCCCTATGTAATTCTATCCTCAGATCTTGCATGTGGTCTCATTATCTCAAGAGGTGCTAGAATATGCGGAGTTTGGAAGGTTCACTGAAGAGGAGACTCCCTTCAGTTATATATGCAGCTATAGGAAGAGTGTTACCCATGCTTAGGTAAGACTTGTCCAGTGGTGTAGCTGTTCTGAGGTTACCCATGGTCTCTTAAGAAACCCTTTACCTGTGTTCTGTAAGTAAGCCTGTTAAACTCACTCATTCACCAAATAGAACTTTAGTGTAATTGTACCTTGTTCTCTCATTTGGTGCCCTGAGGTGGTTTGAATGTACAATGTCCCCCATAGACTCATATGTTTTAATTCCCAATCCCCAGCTAGTGACACTGTTCTGAAAGGTTGTAGAACCTTTAGGAAGCAGAGCCATTATGGAGGAAATGTTGTCACCGGGCACAGGCCTTGAGGTTTTATAGTGTAGCCTCACTTGCTGTTCATCATACTCCCTGCTCCCTCACCGACAATGTGACAATGTGAGCCTGGCTTTCTGCTCCTGACATGCTTTCCCCCCCCATAATGGACCTTCCCTCAAAACTCTCAGCCAGAAATTAACCCTTGGGCTTCCTGAAGCTGCTCTGGTTGAGTCTGTTGCCCCAGCAGCAAGAAGGCAACTGATGAAACCAGGTATATGCTCCTTCCAAATTCACCTATGGTGCCGTCCCATCCCTACTCAGTGCCAAGTGTTGTGGGAACATTCCCGTAAGGCGATATAAGTAGATGTGTGCTTCCCCCAGATAGGGCATGAGTCAGGTGATGAATGCCAAGCACATCTCAAGGCCCCCTGTGACACATTTCCTCCAGCAAGTCTCTACCTTCTAAAGTTCCACAACCTTCTCAAACAGCACCAACCGGGGATTAGATATTCAAATGCATGAGTCTATGGAGGACATTTTTAATCAAACTACCACCCACCATGGCCCTTGCTTTGGATAGCAAGGCATGTAACTGAGGCTGAACGGTCTGAGGGAAATCCATGTGATAGGTGGTGGTATGCCTTTTTCCAGTGGAAGCAGTGCTGAGCCACTTGAAGATGGAATGCCTGAAGAAGAAACCCTAGTGTGGCTTTCAAGCCTGCTGGGAGAGTACCATTACATGAAGACAGAGAGACCCTAAGGATGGTTGGAGGTCTAGAGCAAACATTGTAGTCTCTGAGAGTAGCCTGAAGTAACAAGAGAACCAACAAGGTGCCAGAAAGATTGCATGGTTGTTGTTATGTGTAATAAGATATACATCTGAAGCCATACAGCTACCTGGAAGACTTGTGTAAAGAAGGAATTACAGGGCTGGAGAGATGGCTTAGCAGTTAAGGCACTTGCCTGCAAAGTCAAAAGACCCAGGTTCAATTCCACAGGACCCATGTAAGCTAGATGCACAAGGTAGCACATGCATCTGGAGTTCATTTTCAGTGGCTGGATGCCCTGATATGCCCTCTCTCCACCCCCCTCTCTAACTGCCTTTGCCTCTTTCTCTCTCAAACAAATAGATAAATAAAAATTAAAATTTAAAAAGAAGGAATTACAATGAGAATAAAGCATGCAGCTAGTGTCCTTTCCATTGGCCATTGATTTAGGAGGTAAAGTGGATTAAAAAAGAAGAGGAGGACTGGGGAGATGTTTCATTGGTTAAGGGTGTTTGCTTGCAAAGCCTTCTGGACCAGGTTCAATTCCCCAGTACCCATGTAATGCCAGATATACAAAAGGCTGCATGTATCTGGAATTTGCAGCAGCAAGAGGCCCTGGCATGCCTATATTTACTCTTTCTCTCTCATTCCTAACAAATAAGTATATAAAAATATTTAAATAAAAATATTTAAATAAATATAGAGGGACTAGAGATGGTTCTGCAATTAAAGATGCTTGTTTGCAAAGCCTGTCAGCCTGGGTCCAGTTTCCCAGTATCCATGTAAAGCCAGATGCACAAAGTGGCAGATGTGTCAAGTTCATTTGCAGTGGCAGGAGGCCCTGGCATGCCCATTCTCCCCCCACGCCCCACCTCTTTCTGTATAAACTTACACTCAGTCAGTGAGGAAGAGCATGTGACTGTTGCAGTGTCCCAACACTCAGCCACAAATGGGAGAAAATAACTCCCCCAAGGCTCAGGGAAGGCTCAGTGCAGAGACGGAGGAGGGGCACAGGAAGCATGTAAGAGGTGAAGAAGAGAAGAAGGAGTGGAGTGCTGCCCTCTGCCACTGTCATCTTCAGCAGCAGCAGCTGTGACTACTGGCAAGAGAGCCTAAGACTGGGGCTGTTCCTTGGCATGGTGGTGCACACCTTTAATCTCAGCACTTGGGGGGCAGAAGTAGGAGAATCACTGTGAGTTCATGGCCAGCCTGAGACTACAGAGTGAGTTCTAGGTCAGCCTGGGCTACAGCAAGACCCTACCTCAAAAAAAATTGGAGCTGTTGATGTTTCTTCATCAAAAGAAGGGGTGGAGAGAGTCTCAGACCTTCGCCTGGGAACTCAGCCACTCCCTCTTGCACTTCCCAGCCAGTTTATTTTATTTTATTTTTATTTATTTATTTGAGAGAGAGAAAGAAGCAAAGAGAGAGAAAGGCAGATAGAGAGAGAATGGGTGTGCCAGGGCCTCTAGCCACTACAAACAAACTTCAGACACATAGGCCACCTTGTGCATCTGACTTACGTGAGTCCTGGAGAATTGAACCTGGGTCCTTTGGCTTTGAGGCAAGTGCCTTAACTGCTAAGCCATTTCTCCACCCCACCTCTCAGCTAGTTTTATGTAATTCTGCCCCCACTGCATGAACAGTCATGATCTCAAGAGTGTATAGTGTGTGGAAGGTTAACTGAAGGGGGGACACCACCTTTGCAGCTATGAAAGGTCGTCGTAGCTGGAATAAAACTTTCCAGTGCTTCAGTTGCCTTGGGATCACCTTAGCTCCTGTAAGTAATCTCTCATCCATGCTCTGTAAACCCATCAAACTCATTGGTTCACCAAGCAGGACTCTGGTGTCATTTTAATTGGATCTGTCTGTCTCTGCCCCTGAGGGGAGCAGACACTCACTCACATAAGTAGCAAGAAGACAGTGTTAAGAGGCTTTTATCAAATGTACTTTCTCTATTTTTATTTCCTAGCAGATGAAGATAATGCTAGGCATAAGATAATCATCCAAGGCAATAGTTGTCAACACTGATTTTCCTACATACAACTCAATTCATCAAATTACAAAACATGGTTTTCACATTAAAAATGCAAATGTTGAGCTGGGCATGGTGGCACACGCCTTTAATCCCAGCACTCGAGAGGTAGAGGTAAGAGGATCACTGTGAGTTCAAGGCCACCCTGAGACTACATAGTGAATCCCAAGTCAGCCTGAGCTAGAGTGAGACCCTACCTCAAAAAAAACAAAAACAAAAAAACAAGCAAATGTTTGCAATTTCTTTTAGTAGTTTATACAACTAGTGCCCACATTTTGAACAGAAATTTAAAAAGATAATATACAAAGCATCACTGATTCATCCTTTAAGGAACAATTTTGGTGAATAAATAACCCTCAGGATTTCAAAGTGTCCTCTAATTTTATAGCTCTGGTTTCAATTCTCCATCCATGGTTTTCTGAGTGTGGTCTAAGGAGTTAGTAGAGGTTAAAGATGGCTCTACCTATCGATCTTGGAACTTGTACATGTGTTAGGTGCTCTTTTATTACTTTCATGTTTGAATCCCTGGTGGCTACCCTCCATTTTTAGTAAGCAGGAAATCCTGTAATGTGATTGTTTAGGAGTTGCCTTTAACTAGCAAGCCAGTTACTAAGCCACAAGGCCGGCCGCTGCACTCGCCGAGGGAGCCAGAGAGAAAGAACACCAGCTTCAGCTCCCCATTTCAAATGAGGCCTCTTTCATCTGCAGCTCACTCAGAACCAAACGGCTGTCAGAGCAAATTCACCCCTTGGGAGAAGGGGGTAGAGAGGAAAGAAGCATTTTGCTATGTGATATCAGGAAAGGAGAAGACTGCTGAGCTCAGCATTCCTAAGACAAAACAGTTGTCCAGAGTATAATTTCTATTGTTTTGGTACACTTTTGCTTATGGAGTATGGTGTTTTATTCAAAAAATAAACAAATCTCTCACAAAGCCCAGCGATGTGTTTTGTGCTTTAAAACATACACACACAAGTGTCCACTCGGTCCTGCGGTCTCTGTCTCTTAGACAGGAAGAATCCCCTGGGCTGGGGAGTGAGCACAGAGTTTGGGAGGGCCTCACAGGAATCCTGAATAATTGTAGCCATCATTGTACCTGCAACTGGAAAGGGAGAAAGGTGGAAACATTTCCAAAACAAGAAGTGATTCGCAAGAGGTACAAAACCACCAAGCTAGACAGGTACTAGCCCTATTTTGAAAGATTCACTGTGGGGGTGGGTGGCCTTCAGGACAATGCCAAGTTTAGTATAGATCTGTGTTCCTAGTTGTAATGTAATGCATCCTTCATTTTGGAAATGATGGTGAGTCACTTAGGTCCAGTTCCCTTTGTCATTAGAGTGCGAACACGCCACATCAGCGCCTTCACAGACAAGTGGGGGTCTGAGCGTGATGCAAATGCAGACTACACCAGAGGAGGTGGGGTCCAGTGACACCTGAGGGTGCACAAGAAGACTTGGTTGGGGATTGTCAAATACCACACATAGCCACAACTGAAACATCTTATAGCAGGTCTTGCACACATTGACAGCCCCCACCCCCACCAGTCAGTGTAGGCTTAGGATTTGGCATTTGATGGCCTTGTGAGCATCTCACCCACTGCTTAGCAGAGCCATGATGAAACAAGCTCTTCCACTCTCTCCAGGCATGCACACTGATGCCCATTCCTACTTAAGATCACAGTGCACAATCTTAACCCAAATTTCCCAGCCACCTGATCAACACAAGTTTGGGACTTATGTTAGGGGCTTCAAGTAGTGTCTGGGGTGCCAACTTGTATTCATTCATTGCTATAGTCAACAGAGTAGACATCTGAGCAAGAGCCCAAACACTGGCGTTACTAATGCAGGACTGAGTCAACTAACACCCCACCTAAGGTTTGGCCCTCTTAGGAAAAGATGGATTGGAGAATAATTTGGCTTCATATCTTCTCATCCAAACTGAGGACCGATAGATTTGATGCTAAAGAGATTTTATTAGCCTGGAATAGAAAGTGAAAATGCTTGCTCCCTGCTCCCATCACTATTATCAACATAAGAAAAACTCCTCCCAACATAGGAGGAAAGCAAGAAGTAGGTAGCTGTCTCATTGGTCAATAAGGCAGAAAATATGGTGGCCATTCCTTGCTGGTGTGTGTGTACGTGTGTGTGTGTACGTGTGTGTGTGTGTGTATGTGAGCCTGTGTAACATGTTTCTTTCTTTTGAGGAATGTAAGCCTATCCTCCCTTAACTTCCAAACAACTTCTGAACTTGCTCATTTGCACTGGTCATTTAGTCACCCCAGGGAAGGCATGAGTGGAATAGTGGAGGGCAGGAAAAACTGACTTCAATGTATTCTTATTTGGGAAGAGAACAAAACTTTACTTACCATAGAAACATGGCAAAAGAGCAACAAATCTTCCCTTCTCACAAACTCAACTCGGTGAGCATTTGGGAAAACTGGCATCAGATAATAGTAGGGTACTTTTAAGGCTCCAACATAACTGTAAATGCTATGGGTGAGGCAACATATATATAACAGCAAGATGGGAGATGAAAAAGAAACTCAGGATTTTCTGCCTCTGTAGATCAGGATGTCAAACTTGCATAAAATTTCTCAAGAAAAAAATGTAAACTGGAAATAATGGAATATTCAAGTTCAAAGTGTATGGTACAGATTATAATCATTGTCAGGTTTGAAGAAATGGGAGAATGCTGCAGGGTAGAAATAGTCATTTCCCTGACTTTTGGAGGGAAGTGGAAGAAAAAAGGAAATTATGCAAACAAGGAACCCATTTTCCAGTGAGAAAAGAGAAGAGGGACAAAGAAAAATGCAGTTGGTGAGTGTTGCAGTCAGGTTCGCATTGCTAGTAGAAATCACCCAACCAAGAGCAGCTTGTGGGAAAAAGAGGTTTATTTTGGCTTACAGGCTCGAGAGGAAGCTCCACAATGACAGGGAAAACAATGACATGAGCAGAGGGTGGACATCACCCCCTGGCCAATACACTCCCTCCAGATACACCCCACTCCAATATGGTGGTTTGATTCAGGTGTCCCCATAAATTTAGGTTTTCTGAATGCTAGGTTCCCAGTTGATGGAGATTTGGGAATTAACACCTCCTAGAAGGAGTGTATTGTTGGGGGTGGGCTTATGGGTGTTATAGCCAGTTTCCCCATGCCAGTTTTTGGCACACTCTCCTGTTGCTTGTGTCCACCTTATATTGGCCAGGGGGTGATGTCCACCCTCTGCTCATGCCCTCGTTTTCCCTGTCATGATGGAGCTTCAACCTTGAGCCTGTAAGCCAAAATAAGCCTCTTTTTCCCACAAGCTGCTCTTGGTTGGGTGATTTCTACCAGCAATGCGAACCTGACTGCAACAGTGAAGAAGGTAAGATTAAAGGCACTGAGAGAGAACAGGGTTTAGTGGAAAACATTGTTATATATGTGAAGTACTAAGACACTGGATGTGGGGTTGGGAAGGTAGTTAAGCAAGCATGAAGACCACCGTTTGGGTTCCCCAGAACCTAGGTAAAAGCCTGGGTACAGTGGCATGTGCCTGAAATCTCAAACAGAGGTGGAAACAGCAGGATCCCTGGGGCTTGCTGGCTATGTAGTCTACTTGAATTGGTAGATCCTAAGTTCAGTGAAAGACTCTGTCTTAAAAGGTGAACAGTGAGTGATTGATCTGATATCAACCTCTAGTTTCTACATTCAGGCACACATGTGCACATGTACCCGCTCATACCTACACACATACAAGCATGCATATGCCCAACACACACACACACATACACCCTGTGGTGGTTTGAATATAATGCCCCTCATATGCATATGTTTGAACACTTGATCCCTAGCAAAGTGGTGCTATCTGGGCAGGTTGTGGAGCCTTTAGAAAGTGGACCTTGCAGGAGAAAGTGTGTCACGGGGCAGGCTTTGACATGTTACAGTCCATCCCTACTTGCAGGTCCTTCTTTCTCTCTCTCTCTCTCTCTCTCTCTCTCTCTCTCTCTCTTTCCTCCCTCCCTGCTGATGTAAAGATGGATGTAGTCTCCCACACAGGCCTGCCAAGCCTTCCCAACCATAATGGAATGTATGCTCTCAAACTGTAAGCTAAATTAAACCCTTTTCCTTCCACAAGTTGCCTCTGGTCAGGTATTTTGTCCTACCAATGAGCAAATAACTGTTATACATGCAAAAATAAAAATTTAAAACTAAGATGATGTGGTAAGCATTGAAGATTATGGTAGATGTTCTAGCACAAGAATATCTGTTAAAATCCTACCAATAGAGTGGTACCTAGCCATCAAATAAATTTGGAAAGAGAATTTTCAATTAGGGTAGGGTGTGGTCTCTGGGATTTAGAGTTCTTGGCCTAAGCCTCTGACAGATTTTTTTTTCAAATTTTTATTAACAACTTTCATGATTATAAAAAATATCCCATGGTAATACCCTCCCTCCCCCCACTTTCCCCTTTGAAACTCCATTCTCCATCATATTCCCTCCCCATCTCAATCAGTCTCTCTTTTAATTTTAATGTCATGATCTTTTCCTCCTCTTATGATGGTTTTATGCAGGTAGTGTCACCCACTGTGAGGTCATGGATATACAGGCCATTTTGTGTCTGGAGGGAGCAGGTTGTAAGGAGTCCTACCCTTCCTTTGGCTCTTAAATTCTTTCTGCCACCTCTTCCGCATTAGACCCTGAGCCTTGGAAGGTGTGATAGAGATATTGCAGTTCTGAGCACTGCGGTCACTTCTTTCCAGCACCATGATACCTTCTGAGCTCTGACAGATTTTTGAAGTACTATTTATTTATTTATTTAAGGGCATGTCAGGGCTTCCTGCCACTGCAAATGAATTCCAGATGCATGTGCCACTTGATGATTCTGGCTTTATATGGGTACTGGGGAATCAAACCTGGGCTGTCATGCTTTGTAAGAAAGCACCTTCAACTGCTGCAAAGCCATCTCTCCAGCTCTGAGAGACTGTTTTTTGGTGTGTGTGTGTGTGTGTGTGTGTGTGTGTGTGTGTGTGTGTGTGTGTGTGTGTGTGTGTGTACAGGGTGTAGATGATCTGAGTGGAGTACAGAAGCTGACATTGGATGGCTTCCTCCATTGCTTTATTTACTGAGACAGAGTCTCTCACCAGAACCCAGAGCTCACCAATGTGGGGATTGAACTCCAGTCCTCACACTTGTGTGGCAAGCTATTTATCCACTGAGCCATCTCACCAGCCTCTCTCCCCTTCAAGGCTCTTCTAACTGACTGAGCACCACCTGAAGTATCACCTCACATTGTTTATGCCTTAATTAAGGTATAGTTATCATGCCATAAAATTCGTCTGTTTTCAATACTTCAAAATCTACTGGTTTGTAGTAACTTTATGGGGTTTTATAATCATCACCACTTTCCAAATTTAGACCATTCCCAACACATCAATAATACCCCTCGTGTCTGTTTTCACTTAATATCATAATGATTTTGTTTGTTGGATAGCTAAAGTAAGATTAAGTCAAACAGAAGGCTGAGAAGTTCTGAATCTTGGAAGCTAAAAGAACATACCAGAGAGAAGAGAACTTGGGAAATACAGGGAGTATCAAAGGTTTGTACATGGTTCACAGGCCTCCTGAAGGACACAAATAGTCTCAGAAGACAAAGTTAGAATGTTCGTCAGAGAAAGTCTCCAGTCCCAGGTGGAAGCTACACAAATCCATGGTGTCATGAACTGCTCCATGACTGGCAGTCAAGCACAGAAGCATCTGTTTCCCAGAATGCCACACACCTACTAGTACATTTTCTACAGAGTTGACATGAATTTAACTAAGTTGAAGAGCTGAGTCACTGAAGGAGGAAAAATGCCTCATCATGAATGTTAATCACTCAGCATCTTTTGCTGCCTCCTAATGGCTCGTCAGTTTCCCTTTTAGTAACTCTCATCCCACCATGTGTGATCTTACAACAGTAATTCTAGGGGTCTACCAAGCCATGTGATTAGATTCTCCTTCTGAACACATCCATGCACAAAAACTCTAACTTGGACACTCCCAAAACCATTGATGTCAGATCAGAAGGAAGCTCTATGGCACAGTTGTCCAGATCCCAGTTAGGACTACTCCCTTCTCTTCCTCCTCATGTTCCTAGGATCTCCATCCCCACCTTCCCACATTCCCGGGGTCTTCAACTCCACCTCCTCACACTCCTGGGTCTCCATCTCCACCTTCCTATGCTCCCCAGGTCTCCATCTTCATCTTCTCACAGGCTCCAGGTCTCCACCTCCCCACACTCCCAGGGTCTCCATTCCCACCTCCTCATGGACTCTGGGGTCTTCCTCTGTACCTCTTCTTAAACTTGTAGTTCTTCCTCCTGCTGATTAAGCACCTTTCAGTAGTTACTTTGCAATAATCAGAATTAGTTTCTATTGCTCACATCCAAGCAACCCTAAACATTTCATGTACTTTAAAGGTTATGACAACAATTTAGGTGAGCAATCACAAGGGTCATGGGTGGCTTCCACAAGACATATTTTAAGGGCAAAAATCATGTGACCCAAGAAAAAATTTCGAGAAGAAAAGGGAGAATAGTCAAATTTGTTTCTTAAATTTTATACTTGATAGGTGTTTCTCCCCCAAAGGGTTTTGGTCATTTGAACTTCCATCCAGGTAGGCTAGGAACACTGCATGCACATTTCTTAAAATGTACCAACAGCATGGATTATTTTAAGCCATAGCATATGCAGATGAATAACTCTCACACGCTTTACACTTCGCTGAGAAAACAGACACCACTGCTTGTCAAGCAGTTGGTCTCACTGCTCAATCTCACGTGCCACCTAGGCAAGTGATTCAGTCCCCTCCAAGCACTGCTTCCTTCTGGATTGCAGAGCCAAGGTTATGAGTCAGTCCTACGCAGAGCCAGGAGGTTTGATTCAATCTTGTTTCCTCCCTTACCACCCAGGATCCAAAATGTCCCATCCTTTTCCTTTAGTGCTAAGGCCTGAGAAGTTAGAAGTATCAATCCAGGACTGCAATATAAAAAATACTTATTTTCAGAAGTCATTGATCCAGAAATCATTGCATACAAGCAGAATAAAAAATAAATAAATAAATAATAAGTACAATGGAAGAAAGAAAAATCAAACAAAGAGCAGAAGAGTGAGTGGTACAATATAGCATGCTAATGCTAAATGCCAGCTTCATGCTTCAATACCCAATTTATTGTGATGAAAGCCATAGGCAGGCAACAGGCAATGAATGGAATGAGGCCTGAATAAATGCACTACTGCCTGGAAGCTATTCATGGGTTTCCATGCCGCTTGTCATTCACTAAACACTATAATCATTTGATAGGTACACGTTTCATTAGTGCCACCTCAGACTGAAGCATCATCAAACTGCTGCATTCCTTTCAGGCGCATGATGTACAAAGCCACTTTGAGGAAAGCCATGGCTTGATGTGTGAGAGCTAAAACAGCAGTGAAAACTTCAAGGCAGAGCCCATTGCTCATGAGAGCCATGGTGGGGGGAGAGAATGTGTGCAGCATTTTAGGAAGGGATTCTGTGATCACCGCAGAAGCTACTCCGCACCCAGAGCCCAAGCTGACAGCGGCACTCATCAGATTATAGGCAAGGATGTCATGTCACATATTAATAATATGATAATTCTCCTAGTGTTTTAAAGTCCGATAGCTGAGCCAAGAAAAGGAATGAATTAGGAGAGTTGATTCAGCTGATGCTTGAATTCTGTCATTGCCTCTTAAGAATGGAAAATATGCCATCAAAGTTGTTTCCCGAGGTCACAAAGATAAGGCAATATCTACTTTGATTTCAGAAAGAATCGTTTATAGATGAAAGACGATTCCTCCATAAAATAAAACAGCTTTTCAAAAAGCCTCTCACCGCACTTAGTAATAATTCATGCTTGGCGAACAGGAAAATGTGCTGAATTTATTCATTTTACTGTGCGCTGCCTATCAAAAGGGCAAGCTGATAAAGAAAAAATGAGTGGGTAACTTACTAATATTTGTAGATCTAATATAAAAGGTTTTGTGATTTCCTCCTTGTTTTAAGCAAAGAGAAAAATTAACTCTGAAAGTGGCAAAAGAGCATTTTCAAAGCATGATCATTGGCATTTTACCTCAGAGATAATTCCAGAGGCTGGCTGTTCCTTTGTCTTTGAAATAAATTTTATTCCATTGTTGAACTCTCATCAGAAAATTAAGTCACAGCAGACAATCTCTGGTGACGAGCTGTGAGTGTGGCCAGTCTTCATCTGTACAGTCCCAGGCCTCCTGTCCTCATCAACACCTCAACAGCTGACAGCAGCAACTTCCTCTTTCACCCACCAAGACACATTTAACTACCGTTGGAATTATTTCTGAAGTGAAGCTTTTTAAATTTTCTTGCTCGTTGTAGATATGTTTAGGGGTGCTTGGGGATGTTCAAACTCCACTTTGCAATGGGAGCTGAGTTTTATGTGCTAATCATCATCACAGGCTCTCTCTTGGGGAGGTGCTGGTACTTCTTACATTTCAATAATTGTTCAGAGGACATCTGTAATTTTCTGCTTCATGTGGCAGATAGGGCATTAGGTACAGCATGAAGCTGAAGAAATTAACTGGAATTAAAGCTCAGGTAAGTGGAAGTCTTAACTAACGTGACCCTCTTTCATTTTCCAAACATATCAGATAAAGAAGTCTTTATCATAAATTAAAAGTAGAGCATGAAGCCTGGGGAAACTTTAAGAGAAAAACAGTAGTTTGGAACTTGGAATTTGGCAAATTCATTTTATTGACCTGATAGATATTGTTGGTTTTTTTTTTAAGTATATCATAAAAGTTTAACTGAAAACCCTTAGATAGTATAGCTTAGTGATTCTGACTATGGCTCATTTATTAAAAAAAAAAAAAAAAAAAACAGGGACTGGAGAGACGGCACAGTGGTTAAAAACACTTGCTGCAAAGCCTGATGGCCTGGGTTCAATTCACCAGTACCCACATAAAGCCAGATGCACAAGGTGGCACATGCATCTGGAGTGTGTTTACTGTGGTAGGAGGCCCTTAGGCTCCCATTCTCTTTCCATCTCTCTTTCTCTCTCTCCCTCCCTCTCCCATTCTCTCAAATAAATAAATAAATAAAAATTTTAAGAATCTAATAATCATAAAACTACTGCATTTTCAAGGCAAAAGCTTCTTTCTGAGCCTACTTCTTTTTCCATTTAAATCTGAGAATTCTCAGTGGTGGTTGATTAAACCTCAAATATTAAGAGAATCACAATGGGTTAAACCAGAACTACATCCTGGCTCATCTGAAGCCAGGAAACTCCAGGGATAAAAGTTTCTCTTCATCCTGTAGAAATCTATGGTGAGGGAGGACGACATCAGTACAGCAACAAATTCTCTGGTTTGGGACTTCCTTGGCTCCAAATACTGGTGCCATACCCAGTGGTTGCTGTGTGGGGACTCAGTCTACCTGTGAGCTCAACAAAAGGACCAGCTCTAGAAAGACCTTCCCCTGGGAGAGCCAGTGCCCGCCTCACATTTGGAGACAGTGGGAAACAGAATTAAATTTCTTTATTACATGGTAGGGTAAAGCCCAGAGGCACTGTGGGATGCTGAATGAAATATACTTTCCAAAGTACCATCCGCTCACATCTTCCCATATCCTCCTGAGATTCCTTCATCGCTATGTGTTAAAGGTTTGGAGTCTTGCTGAGATATTTCCACTCTCTCTTCTCCATATGTCATGGAAATCCCCACTCCAGTAACTTCCTTTATCTATGACTGTGACTTCATTGTAAGAGACTAGGAAAAGACCTGGCCTGAACAAATGGCAGGTAGTCAATTTACTCATCAGGCATAATTTGTCACAAATTAACACCAACACATGGCTCTCTATCCATCTCCTTGTTTTATTTCCCTCACTGAGGAAGCAATAGAATACTAGGGATTCTGGGCTTTAGATCAAACATATTTGGATTAAATTTCAGTAACTGGATCCAAATATACTTGCATTTAAGCTCCTAGAGTAAATTACCCCAATTTCTGCTACTATAATAAGCTGTTATGAAGTGGCAGTGTAAACAGAGCACTTATGTACTATGGCAGGTACAAACTACTCAGATGAAAGAGGTTAGCTCTCATTAATACAATTTCATACATAGAGATCCTGGGCAAAGTTAGATAACACCTGTGGAAGACCTGGCCCATTCATGAGAGTTCAATAAATGTTAGCTTCTTTCTCCTTGAAAAAAATTAAGTCCAGTGGGTATACTAGATGTGCCCACTAGTGCAATAGTGGTGTGACTGTTAAGGGAGTAACCAACTACTCTATGATTAGATTTGAGGTATGCTCTATGATAGCAAATTCATGCCTGGTACTGAAAACTTAATTAGAGGTTGATGGCTGAGGAGGTCATAGGCCTCAAGAGGGAAGCTACTACTGTTGTTTTACTAAATAGATCTGCTGTGTGCCCATCAAGTTGCTCCATAAGTATATATGTTTATGCCCATAGATTAGTGCTGGTGTCAACTTTAGTCATAGAAACTTCTGTTTGCAGATGGTGGTGACTACTTGAGGTGATTCAAAACTCATTAAAATGCTGAGAATAAGTGACTTTGAAATGTTCAACACTAAATGAGACATCTATGCCACTCCCTCCCAAGGCTCGGGGAACAATGTGGAAAAGAAGGCAGAAAGAATGCAAGAACCAGAGGATGGGGAGGAATGCCATAGAATGCTATCTTCCAGGCATGATAAGGCTGTTGCATTCATGACTTCACAGTGAGTGTCATAATCTGCACGAGACTCACATGATACTGGGACCTTCAATATCCCATCACGGATGATGGAAGGAGGCATAAGGCTCCTGTCCCTTCCTGAGGAATTATTAGCAGTCAGTGGTGGCTAGGGGACTGGGAGATGTTTCCTTCAGTGATGTAACTACTGGTAGAATCCATATGCTATGGCAAATACCGCCCCCCCACACACACACACACGCTGTGCTCAAGCAGATAAACCCAATTAAACTCAGTGGTGACACACACACACACACACACACAAAGACATCAAAATAGAAGAGGGATTATTTGAGGGAAAGAAGTGGATTCAGTGGAAAGGGGATGGTGAGGGCAGAGATGTGTAGGTAACAGGAAGGAATTATGACTGAAATACATTGTATTCATATATAAAATTGTCAATAAAATTAATTTAAAATCATTTTAAAAGTAATTAATTTAGAAAATAATTAAGACCTTCCTAAATCTGTCTAGGTTTCAGATGAAAAACTTTGCTTCCCTAAAGTTACCAAATAATACATAGCCTCCCTCTCCTGAAGCCCCACAGGGATAGCCCCAGACCACCTCCCAGACACACAGGATAGCCCCTGGACCACCTCTCAGTCACACAGGATATCCTCTGGAACATCTCTCAGTCACACAGGATATCCTCTGGAACATCTCTGAGTCACACAGGATAGTCCCTGGAACATCTCTCAGTCACACAGGATAGCCCCTGGATCACCTCTCAGTCACACAGGATAGCCCCTGGAACATCTCTGAGTCATACAGGATAGCCTCTGGAACACTTCTCAGTCACCCAGGATAGCTCCTGGAACACCTCTCAGTCACAGGGGGATAACCCCTGGAACACCAATCAATAACGCAGGCTAACTCCTGGAACATCTCTCAGTCACACAAGATAGCCTCTGGAACACTTCTCAGTCACACAGGATAGCTCCTGGAACACCTCTCAGTCACACTGAATAGCCCCTCAAACACCTCTCAGTCACACAGGGATAACCCCTGGAACACCTCTCAGAACCCTTCCCTAGCACTATAAATCTAGTTCTGCTCAGTCTTCTGTGTCTTGCCTCTCTGTCCTTCTTCACTCTATACTGAGATGTTTTTCTCATTTCTTCTTATTATCTAGTTTCTAGGTGGGATTACAAATTCTCGTCCTTGAGCCTCCCATCTCTTCCCCACACTGCTATTCTCCCATCCATTTCTGAGGCACTTCAGATTTCTAGCAACAAACCAAGCACATTTACATTTAGTTCTACTGTCTTAGTCCAGCTGGATACATTTACACTTTGGAGATAGGAAAGATTACTGTTTTATCACTAGGAATCAAAGATGTTATTCCACAGTCTCATCCCTGTGAGCAACCAAAAGTATATGCTGAGTAATCTCTGCACTTGCCAATTAATTCTGTTGCCCGAGTTTCCAGATAATAGCATTGCATAGGACATTTTTTCTATTTCATTTCTCTCCTTTTTGCATGGGAAAATTTTCAAATGATATATATTCATTCCACATTGGTTTTGGAAGAAGACAGCTTAGTAAATATTTTGGAAAATAATATAAGTAAAGAGAAAGACCACATTTCAGAAACATTGTAAAGCTAAAGGCAACAATGATAACATAATGGGTGTTATTTTTTTCAAGCACTGTCACACCATAAATGAAGAAAAATAAATGTATTTGTTTCCCTCATGCCTCATGACCAAAAGAATAAACCATGCATGATTTTTTTTTATGATCTGGCTAGTGATGTGTCACTTCAGGGAGCCATTAACCTCATCCTTGTAGTTGGTACAGAATTCTTGTCAAAATTAAAAATTGCTTAAAACCAGAAAAGAAAAACATTTCATTTCTGCATAGGCCATTAGTGACATTGGATAGGTTATTATAGTATAGCATAATGTTGAAATTCTTAGAGGTAACTGATTTTCAGTAGTGAATTAAAGAGAACCAAACTAAACTGAAGATTTGAGGCGTGAAAAGAATCGGGTAGCTAACTACTTTACAGGTAGAACGTCGGCAGGTGACCTTTTGAAAATCATTAACTCTCTGAAGACTAAATACAAGTAAGTCCATCCCAATTGGGTAGTATATTTGAAAACATGGATGGAAAACTACCACATATTTTGACTGAGCTATGGGTGATGTTGTGGGGGGGGGGGCATGTATATAGGAAACAAGGTGTCAGAATATTGACCATCATCCCCCAGAGATTTAAGTGGACTGAAAGTAGTGAAGTCCAGTTTGGGTCCTTACAAATAAGAACACTGATGCACAGCGTAGGGAGAACAGATGCATGCAGCAGGATCTTTTTCTTGAGAATGTGCCTGAAAATGCTTGTCCCTGTCTCTCTACCCTGCTAACACAACCTCTGCAACCATATCCTAGGGATATAGAGCTCCAAGAATAACACACATAAACAAAATAGCTACATTCATATCCCACAATTAGAGGGAAGCTGGTTTGCCAGCTACATGTTACAATAGATACAAAGAATTGCATGTCCTCATGGGCACACCTATCATCAAGCTTAATGTAAATACCTGCTTGAAAGACTGCAGCTCAGTCAGTTGTGACAGGAAAGTGATTCACCAATAGCTCTAATTACATAAGTGTAAAATTAGCTGCTCTTCCAGCCCAGCAAATATTAACTCAGTTCTCATTTCTTTGTTCAAACCCCAGTGAATATCCTTTTCCTTCACATAGTATTTCAATGTTAAAATGTGGGAAAAGCCATTAGCCTAGTAAACATATCTGTCAGTGGTTGCTTCCTTTCTTTTCTGGGGTAACTATAATTATTTCAAGAACTGGGTTCCTGGAATCTTTGTTCTCATCAGGACAGACAAGCCCTCCAAGGACATTCTGATATTTCTCCTGCTAATCTCTGGGGACATTATCAAATGCATGGTACAAGAAGCTAATATCTCACCAAAGGCCAAAAAATAGGAGAACACAGTAGGGGATTGTTAAGAGTCATGTTCAGGTTAAAATATTAAATTCTCAGAAGTATAAATACTTTAAATCAATATAGATAATTCCGAACACAGTACACAACTCAAAGCATTTCTAGCCCCTGGTCTGTTTCATAGGGTTCTCATATTAAAGTTGTCCATTCTGTCCCAAATATGGATAGCATATAGGTCAGAGTTTAAATCGGATCCCCCGAATTTCTTGAAATTTAATAAATGTCTTAGAACTTTAGCAAATAGTTCTTAAAGTGAGGCAGCAATCTGTAAGCCATCCTGATGTGATGTCAATAAGAGGAGGGAAACAGGACAAGATTGCAAACCAAGCAACCTTTGCATGACCTCACCCTTCCCCAGCCCCAGAAAAGCAATAAGGAGGAGGCTGAGAATAAGAATAGTGAGCTCCTGTGCTCCCACAACCCCTTGGGTTCAAGATTGCTTTATGTATGGTGACCTGAAGTTCAAGCAGATCAGATACTGCTAAGTTCACAAATTCAGAAATAATTCACATTGTCATTACACTGAGCAAGACAACCATGCCCGGGAAGTAGGACCCATGGGAAGTTGGCTCAGAAGGATATATGGAATGAAAAAGGCAGACTGGGCAACAGAAATAATAATTTTCAAGGACTGACCCTGAGACTGTAGCTTCCAGTAAAATTAAAAAAAATAAATAAAAATAAAAATACCAATGTAGAATTAGCCCTGCCACTGATTTATCATGTAACACTGGGCACATTTCTTAGTCTCTCTGAGCATCAGTTTCCCTATCTACAAATGAGCTTAAATGATGTGTAGGTGATTGTCATCTCTCAAAAGTCTGCGGGTGACTGTTATCTCAGAAGTGTAAGAAAACCACTATTTACTATATCATACAATTAGAAGTAGAGGGGAAAAAAAAACATGTTGAGTTTTCTCTTCCTAGCTAATGACACTCCGCAGCTCAGCAGCAGAGCTGTCAGTGAGAGGCAAGGAAATAAATCCATATTTTTCATCTAACTAATGTGGGCAACCTATGTATCACCATGGCTACTGGAGGGACGGTCTCCCCAATAAAGGTCAGAATGGAGGAGAAAACATGGCATTATGATAGATTCTTATAATTCAACAAGATTAGCACCTCATACAGTGAGACCCTACTGAGTTTTAACAGAGTATTTTAAAGTATGGGCCACATGCCACCTGCTTTGGAATCATCTGATCACAGAGACAGATTGATTCCTTAAACTTTTTCTGACCGGAGGATCTAAATCTCCAGAGAAAAGACTGGGCAAACTGCACTTCTAAGTTTCCCTGCACAAAAAGCTTGACAGCTACTGATCTAACAAAGGGAGAGGAAAAAATTGGGAGGAAAAAAGAATAGAGAAATGCCCAGCATATTCAAAAATCCCTCTGGAAGTTGAAGGGTAGTTGGTAAAGTGGTTTTCTCCAAGAAGATCTATACTTTTCAGTATAAACTGGTAAACACTATTGCTTTTTTTCCCCATGAGCAAGAACTGCAAAAACAAATATTTCTAATTCTAAATGTTTAAAAAGTACAAACTAAGTGGGACAAATTCTCCGATGTAGAAAACTTGATTTTTTTTTTTTTTTTTTTTTTGGCTAGGCAAGTGATTTACCTCTGAGCTTGACACCCACTAAAGTGTTGATAAAGAACGTTTATCAACTAAGTAGGTTTGAAAGGGCAAAACAAAATATACCTCAGTCTTATGTCCTATGAAATGAAGCTTTTCAAGGAAGCCTGCCAGCAAGGAAACGAGGAAGACTTTTCCCCTCAGTTCAGCTTAGTTCTGGTGGGTATCCCAGAATTCGTAGCGCCTTACTCACCATCTTCGTCCATGTTTGTGTTGCTGTGAGAAAATATGTATCATGCAGAACCTTGTTACAAAAGAGGCTTATTTGGCTCTCCATGCTGGAGGTTCAGGAGCAGGTTACGGGCACTTTCCCAGCTCTGGAGAGTGCCACAGACTGGATGGCATAACGTGCTATATGGAAGAGGGGTCACCACGTCAGACAAATTTAAGAGATTCAGGGGAGGTGCCAGACTCACATATAACAACTTGCATTGATGAGAACTAATTTCCATAGGTTCAGTTCCCATAACCTAACTACCTTCTGCTACATCCCATCTCTTAAAAATTCCACCACCTCAACACCACATTAGGAACCACCGTGCTTCCAATACATGAAACTTCATGGTACAAACTCAACCCATATACCAAGCACTGCGCTCACCACGCTGGCTTCACTTGTTTCTTCTCTGGATGATTAGCAGTTCTTGCTAGCATCAGTTCCTTGTAAGCAGAGGCCACAGCTTACTTTCCTTCATGGTTCTTAAACCCCCTTCATGATACATAGTACTTGCTCAGTAAAATGCTTATGAAATGTTTTCTGTAACATAGAATCCTTCCCCTTTTGTGAGAAAATCTTGAAATTTAACCAAATAAAATGGTTTTTAACTCCAAGGTCAGTCATAGGTTGTGAGATGCAAAGCCATTAGAGAAAATGCCTAGAATAAGATCATTTCCACATCATCGAAGGACTAAGAAAGTCCGCTTAAGAGTACTCCAAGACCAAGAAGCCCACAGCCGTGAATAATAATTGGTGCAGACAAGCAGAGGCCTTTTCCCAAGGCAACAGTTTTAAAGGAAGCCCCGTGAGCATATGGGGATTCATTACAATGTGTCTCCCCCCGCCACCACCCAAGATAGGAGAGTCCCAAAAGTATGTGTGCATCCTGTGGGCATGCAGGCTGAGTGGTACATGGCATAAGGAAGGAACTGTACCACCAGGTCCACAGCCAGGTCTTCCCGGACTCTGCACTTATTACAGAAGTCAGCCCGCCTCCCTTCCTGCAGCAGACCGGTGGAGACAGGGCAGGAAGCCTGTTTGCTTACAGTTTTCTGCTGGGAAGCAGGGCTGCTTCAGTGGCTCCGCAGTGATTTGACCAGTGACGTACAGCGAGCAGCAGACAGCACTTGATACAAGGTGGCACATGGACTGTGGCATGATGAATGGTATTACCCAAGACAAGCAGCAAAGAGACACTGGTGGTTAATGATACCCAAAATTCAAATTCCTCCTTTTAGGGTAGAATTGTGTGTTGTCTCTTGAAACAGCTGCCCGTTTGCTGGGTGAAAAGCCTCCCTGGCGTTCATGGCTGTTCTCATTAGCGTGTGTACTGTGAACGGAAATGACGCGTCTCACTTCCAGACAAGGCTTTTGAGTAATCACTGTGCTTTCCCTCTCTTCTTCCTTATTTCCCTGGTTGAAAGCAGATGATATTAATTCCGAGGTATTAACAGAACTGTCCAGAGCAAGCTTGAGCTGGACACTTTGTAAAAGATACCTACCACCCAGAAACCTCTCCTTCAAATAGCTTCTTTCACAATTAAAATTCCATCGTATTTGAAAGGTAATCTCAGATCTATTGGTAACAGCAGCTAATATCATCACAAACCCATTTATAGTCTAGACCAGCACTTTAAACTTTTTCCACTCACAACCCCCTTTTGCCCAATAAATTGTTTTAATTTTTATTTTATTTTATTTATAAGATATTTGACAATTTTCATAAGTTTACATGATGTAGTTTTATTATAATACCTATCCATTATTTCTTTTTGCCCCTCGCCTCCCATATAACCCTATCTTTACAAACTAATTGTTCTGGTTTGATTTTTTATTTTTGGCCTTCCTCCATCATCCATGATGGTTTATCGATGGACCCAGCACTGAGCAGACAACAACAGCTGTTACGAGGCCATGGATTCAATGGCTGCTTCATGTCCAGGCAGCCTTCCAAAGCACTCCTTCTCATCCTCTGGCTCTTACATTCCTTCCAAAAACCTCTTCTGCAAATTTTCCAGTTGCTCAAAAAGTTTTAAGCAAACAATATGTGTGTGTGTGTGTGTGTGTGTGCATAT
This sequence comes from Dipus sagitta, assembly GCA_036346955.1. Taxonomy (NCBI): domain Eukaryota; kingdom Metazoa; phylum Chordata; class Mammalia; order Rodentia; family Dipodidae; genus Dipus; species Dipus sagitta. Next base: position 30,048,747 of record CM070788.1, read on the forward strand.
ATATTCATGGCTGGAGATTTAGCCCAGTTTGTAAAGTTCTTGCATGACATGGATAAAGCTCTAGGTTTAACCCCCAGGCCCATGTGTCAAGTAATTCCAACACTCAGGAGGTAGAGGCAGGAGAATTGGAAGTTCAAGGTCATCTTGGTACATAATAACTCCCAGGCCATCATGGTCTACATGAGACACTGTCTCAAAAACTAAAAAGATATGCAAAGCAAATATTAACTGATATAAATCAGAATAAAATATATATTAAAACAAGTTTTGGCATATATTTATATGATGCCATTTGTTAAAAATGATGTGCTTGCTTGTTTTTACATGAATTAAATCTTGGCTGAATATTTGATACTACAAGATACAGAACATTGTCAACATTTTACAGAATTGATCAGTAGCTTGCTTTTTTAAAAAAATAATTTGTTTATTTGCAAGCAGAGAGAAATAGACAAAAAAGAGACAGAGATAATGGGCATGCCAGGGTCTCTAGCCACTGCAAACAAACTCCAGATGTATGCGCCACTTGTGCATCTGGCTTTACGTGGGTACTGGGGAATATAACCCAGCTCCTTAGGCTTTGCAGGCAAGCACCTTAACTGCTGAGCCATTTCTCCTGCCCAATAGCTTGCTTTTACAATCATCAATACACATAAATACTGTGGTGGTTTGAATAGAATAGATGGCCCCCAATATATTCAGTTGTTTATTTGTTTGTAGTTTGCATCTTTAGCCACCTGGCTGGAGGCAGTGTCACTGGGTGGATCTTAAGGTGTGGTGGTGGGTTTCAGTTTCAATCTAAAGATATGCAAAGTGTGCCTAGCAGGAGTTCCTGAAGTGTGCTGTGGCTTTTGACCTTTAGGCTTGTGCTTCTCTCTCTCTCTCTCTCTCTCTCTCTCTCTCTCTCTCTCTGCTCGGTCCTATGAAGGCAGGCCAGCTTCCTCTGTCATTTATGGAACTTCCCCTGGATCCGTAAACTTCAATAAATCCCTTCCTCCATAACTGTGCCTGGTCTGGAAGTTTATCTCAGCGAATCTGAATCTGTCTGATACAAATACTTAGTACAGAATGACAGTATGTTTATGGCTAGTTCAGCAACTGATGAAATTCTGTCCTAATCCCAAGCCAAAATTCATGGAAAGATTATTTTATGAAAAATCCAGGCGTGGTGGCGCATGCCTTTAATCCCAGCACTTGGGAGGCAGAGGTAGGAGGATCGCTGTGAGTTCGAGGCCACCCTGAGACTCCACAGTGAATTTCGGGTCAGCCTGGGCTAGAGTAAGACCCTACCTTAAAAAACCAAAAAAAAAAAAAAAAGATTATTTTATGAAATACAAATCAGCAATTCCTAAAATCAAATATACAAATGCAATACAGTCCTAAAATATCCTGATTTAATATATGCTGAGAGATAATATGAAAATAAAGTCTTTATTTCCATAATTAAGCCGTTATGTTTCTGTAAGAGCAGGAAACATTGTATTTTGAGTAAAAACATTACAATTCATAACATACAATAGTCTCACATCTGAGATGAGATGTTTTGGGCAACATTTCTTGGTGAGGCCTGGAGAGACAGCATGCACCGTGCCATGTGAATTTGTTGTGTTCAGAACCAAGATCAGTGAAGTCAGCATGGATGAGCACTACCCAAACATTTTGGACTCTTTTCTTAATATATTTTATTTATTTATTTATTTATTTATTTATTTAAGAGAGAGAAAGAGGCAGAGAGAGAGAAGGAAAGAGAGAGAGAGAGAGAGAGAGAGAATGGGCACACCAGGGCCTCCAGCCACTGCAAATGAACTCCAGATGCATGTGCCCCCTTGTGCATCTGGCTTATGTGGGTCCTGGAGAGTTGAACTGGGATCCTTTGGCTTTGCAGGCAATTGCCTTAACTGCTAAGCCATCTCTCCAGCCCCACATTTTGGACTCTTAAACATTTGTTTTTTTTTATTTTTATTTTTATTTATTTATTTGAGAGTGAAAGACAGACAGAAAGAGGCAGAGAGAGAGAGAGAATGGGCACGCTAGGGCCTCCAGCCACTGCAAAGGAACTCGAGACACATGCGCCCCCTTGTGCATCTGGCTAACGTGGGTCCTGGAGAATCGAGCCTCGAACCGGGGTTCTTAGGCTTCACAGGCAAGCGCTTAACCGCTAAGCCATTTCTCCAGCCCTATTTTGGACTCTTTATGTGCTTAATTTTGCACTAATTTTTGGTCATTACAGATTCAGAAATCTTTTAGTATTGCCAAAATTTTATGACACATTCTGTAACAGGAGCCTATATAGGTTTGCAACCACTCTTTAAGAAGCTGTCACCTACACAAAGGTAAACATTGGAGTTTTGGTGCTATGGATGGGATCCTATCTAGATAAGGTTAAAATGAGGCTTAATCCTTTTGAAGGAACCTGCAGTCATCCTACTTTGACTAAGTGTTCACCGGGGACAGAGTCTTCTTTGTTTAAAAGGTAGTTTCACTATATAGCTCATGCTGGTCTCAAATTCTCATTTCTCTTGGATCCCAAGTACTGGGATGACAGTCATGCACCACCACATCCCAAGTGCTGGTATGACAGATATGCATTACAACATCCCAAGTGCTAGGATGACAGACATGCACCACCCCATTCAGCCCCAACAGAAGCCTCTTGTGATAAGATGTATCTGGCTTAAGTAGAAAGTTTTCCTTCTTGGATTTTTTATTCATCATGACACACTTAAGAATAATGCCCAGAGAAGTTATACCTCTCCTCTATGTCTCTCCCCATCATACTCCCAGAGAGAAGGCCATCCTTATAAAGCCTACAACACAATCTGGAATTGAAATTAATGGAAAATTTGGTAAGTTTCCTTTCACAAAATCATTCCACAAAATAGCAAAGACAGGGAATCCAGTCCCCTGTGAATACAACTAAATTGTGTTTCTGTGTTACTGAAAAACATCTTTGGGGTCTGGAGAGATGGCTTAGCAGTTAATGCACTTGCCTACAAAGCCTAAGAACCTAGGTTTGATTCCCCAGGACCCACAAAGGCCAGATGTACAAGGTGGCACATGCATCTGGAGTTCATTTTCAGTGACTAGAGGCCCTAGCATGCCCATTCTCTCTCTCACACACACACATAAATAAATAAATAAAAGTATTTTAAAAATAAAATACAATATATTTTAATTTTTTAAAGAAAAAATATTTTTATAAAAACTTTCAGGGCTGGAGAGATGTCTTACCAGTTGAGGCACTTGTCTGTTAAGCCTAAGGACCCAGGTTTGATTCCCCAAAATCCATGTAAACTGGATGCACATGGGTGGCCCATGTGTCTGGAGTTCATTTGCAGTGGCTAGAGGCCCATTCTCTCTTTCTCATAAATAAGTAAGTAACTAAATAAATATCTTCTTTCAAAAACCTTTCAGGACTAAGGAGATGGCTCCGCCCTGGCACATAAATATGGGTTCTTGGAATCCCCAGAACTAGTGTGAAGATTGATGCAATAGGAAGTATTTGTAATTCCCAACATTCCTATGGCAAGATGGGAGGTGGAGACAGGAGGATCCCTGGAAGCTCTCAACCCAGTTAGCCTGACATATGCAGGAGTAAAAACAGAGACCCTACCTCAAATAAGATGGAAGGCAGGGATCAGTACCCCAAGCTGTCCTCTGACCTCCACACATGTGCCATGGCATATGTGCTCCCATATTCCCACACACATCATATACGTATACCCAAAACCTTGAGGATCCTAATAGAGGTTTGTAACTCAGTGACAAACTTCTTGAGAGTCTCTCAAGTATGTCAAGATACTTGCCTTTCAAATTCCACACTCAGGTTGTATATGAGACAAAGGCCTACATTTTAGGTTCTTGGGGTGGTTCAAAATGAGATAAAATAGGACCCTGCCTCCAGGACTGAAAGATTTCAACTCCAACTTCACTGTTGCAAAACAGAGAGTGTAATGTATTAGAGGAGAAAAAGGAAGGGAAGGATTAATTCCCATTCAGTACCCATGGGAGGCACAAAATGAATGCAACATGTGTGGAAAGAGAAGGTTAAAGAAGGGCAGGCAGATGGCTCAAACAAGGTTTCGAGACAGGACAGGACAGACATTCACTAAACTTGTTTGCAGAAGCACGTCATGTCAAAATCTCAAGACATGGGCATACTATTTACTGAGCTTCCTAACTTTTTCCTTTCCAAAAAGATAAAAATGCAATTTTTAAGCAATAACCCTGCCAGTTAGCACTGTCTGGGATGGTGGGATAGAAAGACAAATTCTGAAGCAGCAGAGAGCTACAATATAGGCAAAACCCAATCCATAATTGGTCAAGGAGATAAAAGCGAAGCTAGAAAATTCAACTCACTTTTGAGTAAATGAGCTATGAAACAGGGTGGGGCCATATCTCAGAGGTGCCAGACACCAGTAGGCGTCCAATAAATTCTTGTTGAATGAATGTCCTCTACATTATGCATACGCTTTGCCATGATAACCTGTGCCAGAAATACTGTTAAAAATTCATTAGTTCTGTCACCCTAACTTAGTGACTCATCCTCTGTCCTGCCCACCCACATGCAATCAGAAACTTCCCAAGCCTAAGCCAGAAAATACGTATTTCTGTATTTTTAATATTTAGAGGAAAATTCAGCAAAAGCACCATGCATACCAAGTGGTGCCCTCCAGCCAAGTTCCAGTTCTATGTGCTTCTTCAGTCAGAGAAAGAACGAGAAGGCATCTTACTCTAGGAGCTACACTTTCAATCCAGGACAATAAATAAGTGCCTGATGTGGTGAGAACGATCACATCATTTTCCATGCATACAACTTTAAAGGTCTATATGCATAAATTAGTTTCCCATCGTACCGCAGAGATCTAATTATTTCTTTTTAATTTATACAAATACATGCAATTAAAGTGCAATTACAATGCAATTAAAATGCCAGTATAATTAAAATACCAAAAATAGAAAATGTATAAATTTGCTCATGAATCCCTTCAATTTCTTGTTGTTGTTCCATTAGTGACATTTATGATGTAAAGATTAAAAACATCCTATCAATCCATGTACCCCTTTAGCATGTGAAGCCTCATCTAGGCCTATGAGGTCTATCTTGGGAGGAGGGTAGTACTGGCTCAATGAGTTCTAGACAAACACACTGCCCAAAAAAAGGGGAAATCATGAGTGAAGAATTCTTACAAAAATTCAAGTCTTCTAGTGTCCCTTATATGTTGGCAGTATATATTTACATATCTGCCTTACTAGAGACCCTCTTTATCTTAATTTCTCTGTAAATAAAGACTTTCAGCTGATGGAGCCTAACCCAAACCACCAGCTATGTATAATAGACTTCAGAAAACAACCCTGAACAGGGCGTGGTGGTGAGGCCTTTAAATCCCAGAACTTGGGAGGCAGAGGTAGGAGAATTGCTATGAGTTCAAGGCCAGCCTGGGACTATAGAGTGAGTTCCAGGTCAGCCTTGGCTATAGTGAAATGCTACCTCAACAACACACACACAAAAAGGCTCTGCTAAAAGAGCTCTTTTTAACCTTTTATTGATAAAAAAAACTTCAATGAGAAGACTACAGAGAATCCAGCATCAACCAGTCTAGTGACTTGCAGAAAACTCGAGTCTAAAAAGTTAGATTTGATTAAATTCTTTTTCATACATCATTTACTGAGCACTTCTAAGCTCTGGGTATATTATATAACATGTGGTGTTAATCCTCTGGAAAACCCTGGTTAGAAGGAGAAAAGAGATATGTAGAATATTACTTAATGGGATAGATACTACAGTGGTCACACATATTTCATGGATACAGAAAAATAATAATGAAGAGCTCTTCTGGAAGAAGAAAATGTTGAGCTATGTCCTCACTGACCAGTGGTTCTCATCCTTCCAGTATCTTTACTGCTGCCTTGGGGACAGACACAAACCCAGAGAAGCTAACCATCTCACCCAGGATAGTTCCCTACACAGACAACTGCCCTACTGCCCACAGAACTTTCAAATGTGAAATGCTGTGCCATGTACTTAAAATATATAGATATTACAGCTGGATGTGCTGACACACTGTAATCCTAGCACTTGGAAGACTGAGGTAAGAGGATCTGAAGTTTGAGGCCAGTCTTGGACTATCAAGTGAGACCATGACTCCAAAAGAAAACAAACACAAAAACTATTTGGAATTATCTGAGCTCAAAGGCTAACTCAGCTTTACACATAAACCACAAAAGATAGGTACTGTTTTCTTTTCAGCTTTGACACAATTCTAATACCTGGAAATAGCTTTTAATTTTCCAGGCAATGCAACTACCTTATAAAATAAAGGAAAAACACATTTTGTTATGTACAGAACATTTTTACATAAACATCAACTTAGAAGACAGAAAAACTAGTTTTTTGTCAGTATATATCTTTCTTTGTTTTTTTTGTTTGTTTGTTTGTTTTTTGTTTGTTTGTTTGTTTGTTTTTTTGGTTTTTCGAGGTAAGGTCTCATTCTAGCCCAGGCTGACCTGGAATTCACTATGGAGTCTCAGGGTGGCCTCAAACTCACGGCAATCCTCCTACCTCTGCCTCCCAAGTGCTGGGACTAATATGAGTTATACACTGTATTTCTTGCATAAATTTAAAAATGTATCTACAATTTTCAATTTTAATACCTTGAAACTGGAATGAGACCAAAAATAAGAAAAGGACCTACTTCATATGAGCCCAAAGTCCCTAGTTCAAGAATTAACATTTCCAAGCCAGATGTGGTGGCACACACCTTTAATTGCAGAGCTCAGGGGACAAAGGTAGAAGGATCGCCATGAGTTTGAGGCCAACCTGGGACTACAGAGTGAGTTCCAGGTCAACCTGGGATACCGTGAGTCCCTGCCTTGAAAGTGCAAAAAAATAAAAATCTAAATTTTAAAATTTTTAACATTTCCCAATTATTAATAATGCTACTACTGACAATGATTAACTCCTATATACACTTGATTTTTCTTTTACAGCTAATAGCCTAATTTGTCAATCATTACATTAATATGAATATTTACATTACTATAGCTTTATAATAAACCTTGATAATAAGTAGTGCCACTTACCCTAGTTGTTCTTACCCGTCCTTGTCCACTTATTCTTCTATGAGTTCCTGAATCAGATGATCAAGTCCTCTGGAAAATCATGCCTATATTTTGTTCTAGTAAGTTGAATAGAGATACTATTTGAAGGAGAATTTATAATATCAAATTATCCAGAAGCATAGCATCGCCTTCCATGGATTTGGTTTCCTTTGTATCTTTAATAAAAAAAAAATTTTCTTTACAAAAGTTTCACAAAGCTTTTGAGTTTATTCTTAGGCATTTTAGAGCATTTTTGCTACTGTAAACAATGTTTTAAATTGTGTTTTTCATTGCTTACTGAAGAGACAACTTTTGATTTTTTTTTATTTTTGGTTTGTAACTTGTAATGTTTTGATAGGATTTGTAAAGCAGATATAGTTTACCTAGTTGATAAATGCTAATGGCTTGTCAATCTTGTAATTTTTATATAAGTGCCCATATAATGTGCAGATAATGATGCATGTCAATCATTTTCTTCTCTTATTATATTTACTAGGACATCTAACCCAACGCTAACTACTAGGCATAATAAAAAATATCTTTGTCTTGTCCTTAGTCATAATTATTTCCTTTTAACATAATGTTCCTGACATTTTTTTTGAGGTAGGGTCTCACTATAGCCCAATCTGACCTGGAACTCACACTTTTGTTCCAAGCTGCTCTCAAACTCACAGTGATCCTCCTACCTCTGCCCCTTGAGTGCTAGAACTAAAGGTGTGTGCCACCATGCCTGGCTATTCTTTACATTTTTAGTGGATGTCTTTCATATGTTAAAGCTTTTCTGATTAGTTTATTCAGAGCCTTTACCATAAACAAATATTGACATTTTTCAAAACAAATCTTTGCCATTATTGTGGTACTAAATGACCATTCTTCTTTAATAATGTGGTAATTTATATATTAGATATTTTCCAATTCATTAGGTAACCATATTCACTACTCATCTGTATTCATAAGTGACAGTAGCCTATATTTTCCTATTCACATACTATTCTTTTCTAGTTTTGCTATCAAAATTATATTAGCCTCTGGACTGGAGGGATGGCTGAGCAGTTAAGGCATTTGCCTGCAAAGCCAAAGGACCCAGGTTAGCCAGATGCACAAGGGGGTGCACACATCTGGAGTTTGTTTGCAGTGGCTGGAGGCCCTGGTGCACCCATTCTCTCTCTCTCTCTCTCTCTCTCTTCTCTCTCTCTCTCTCTCTCTCTCTCTCTGTCAAATAAATAAATAAAAGTATTTTTTAAAATTATATTAACCTTAAAGAATAGTTGGGGAGTTCCCCCCTTTCTTTATATGTTGGATATGTACAAGGTCTGAAATGACCTGTTTTCACAGTAAAATGTTCTTTTTAATCATTATGTAATAATTTTCTTAATTCTTAAATTATATATTTTACTTTGCCTTAGAATATATGTCCTATCCTTCAATTTTAGCTTTTCTGTATCAACATTAGCTCAATCTTTTAGATATTTCAAAAGTGAATTTAAAAGGAATCTAATCCAAGATTTCTAGCAAACTGGTTTGTTTACATTGTAATACTAAAATATTTCCTTATATTGCTACCCTATTGGTTTGAAATGTCTGTTTTAATAAACCTTTTGATATGCTTCATTTTTCTGTTTGTTGCACTTTGCAGTGTTGGGACGGAACCTAGGCCTTGGACATGCTGGGTGAGTGCCGTGCCACTGAGCAGCATCCTCTGTCTTTGGTCTGTCCTTACTTCTGGTTGGTTGGCTTATTCTTCACATCGGTTTGGAAGCTGCATCAGCTATGCCAGTCATGCTGTTTATAATCACTGCCCTTAATGTTGAATATGTACTAGACTCACTTAGCAATTAGAGCTAACATTTCATCCCTCCCAAACATAGCAAACAACTTAGAATATTTTAACGCTAATATTTCCTTCTGCCTTTTTTCTCACTATTTAAATTCCACCTTGATTTCACACCACCCCCTCAATTTCTCTTTAATACTCTTAATTGTGTCTTATATAGTCCATGTTTATATTTATATTCATATTTCAGCAGTTACTTGTGATAGGGGAATGTGGGTGTCTTTGAGAGTGTCAGAACTTCCCCCTGATAATGGGTGGGCAATAATAACTCAGGATCCACTGAGCCAGTGGTCTTTGGGGTTCTTGTCTTGTGAATTTTGACAAATGAAACCCACAGACCAGAGGATAAAGTTTAGAGAGATGTTATTATAGAGATTATAGACACAAAGCTTATAGAGTTTAAGAGAAGGAAGGAATACAGAGCTCCAGTCCAACTGGGCAGGAGCAGGGTTCCCAGAAAATGGGAAAGCCTGCCTAGAGCCCCAGATTAGGATGTTTTAAGGGAGTGCTCTGGATGGGACCAGGGTTAGTTAGTGCCATCTTGATGCCAGGTGTCTGGATGGGCCAGGTTCTCAGTCAGGCAGCAGTCCTTGATATTCCTTTCTCCTCTAGAAAGGAAGAAAGAAGACGGGAGAGAAGACCAAAGACACTTAGTCACCTCCTCTGATGAGAGAACAAAGATAAGGGAAATAAAACCAGATTCTCCCCTACAGGCCCAAGCACACTGCTCATTTTACTTTCGGGGCCTATCACCCCTAAACAGTCTCACTTGCTTTAGAATATATGTTCTATCCTTCAATTTTAGCTTTTCTGTATCAACATTAGCTCAATCTTTTAGATATTTCAAAAGTGGATTGAAAAGGAATCTAATCCAAGATTTCTAGCACCATTGCTTTTTGTCAGGGTTTAGTTTCCTTCCTGCTGAAGTGCTTTTATTACTTCTTGCAGTAAGCGAATCTTTGTGAATGCTAGACTAACTCCATCCTGTTTTATCTGAAAATCTAGAAACCACAAATAAGAAAAAAAGCATATAATTTTTTTCCAGAGATATGATTACTTGATATGATTATTTCTAATTACATCTCTTTTCCTACAATGACTTCATTCTTTATAGCTAAAAAAAAAAAACATCCATTGTGTATATATGCCACATTTTCCTTACCCATCCTCTGTGTGTCCTCATTCTTAGATGACAGGTTAATCTAGTTTTCCTAGATCATAGTCATTCTCTCCCTCTGCTATTGCACATCAGCCCAGCTTCAGGCTTCAGTTACAGAGACTGACAACTAAGCTGCCTGGTTAATGGTCTAACCTTTTCTTTTTTTCTTTTTTTTTTTTTTTTTTTTTCCCAAAGTAGGGTCTCACTCTAACTCAGGCTGACCTGGAATTCACTATGGAGTCTCAGGGTGGCCTCAAACTCATGGTGATCCTCCTACTTCTGCCTCCCAAGTGCTGGGATTAAAGGGGTACGCCACCATGCCCAGCTGGTCTACTCTTTTTATGAGGTTCCTTCCCTTAGGTTTCTTAAAAAAATCTTACTTTCTTTGTTGTCATTTAGTTTCATATAATGTGTCTACTTATTGACTTCTTTGTGCTATATTTAGTGTTTCTTATATTTGTTGTGCTTCTAAATCATGTTCTTATAATATTTCTTGGTCATTGAATCATTAAGTATGTGTTTTCTCCTGGAACTCTTACTATATTTATGTTGGATTTTCTTATTCCATCCTCAGTATTTTTAAATTTCTCCTTAATATTTTCCATTTACAATTTCCTGCCCCAGTCCTATAGCTGACTTCCCAGGCAAGGTGCTTTGCGTATGGTAAGTTAAGTTAATCGTTGGTACTTCCTTCAGCACTACCAATAAATGGTAAACATTTTGAAAGGAACTATGCACACACTTTGAGGAAAAACTTGATGAAACACTGCACTGCACAAGAATCCCTGAAGTGTCCATGAAATATCTGGAGTCCTTTCCTAAACACTTTTCCAAACATCGTAAGGATGAGAGGCAACACCCAGACTTTGGTGTCTTCCCATAGTGTGGTGATAGGTTGAACACAAAGGAGGCCAAGCTCCCCACTCTCATTGTCCCACTGTCGTTAAACCTGTAGTCTTGGGTATTACTGTACTTCATCAGTTCAAGTCTTAATATCACATGGTACAGTTTATATGGGCATGGATCTCTACAGTCTTTGTTTTCAATGTTGCTGGACTCTACAAGTTCTGGGAAGATAATTCTTCCACAGCTAGCATATACTTAAGCACTCATTAGCCAACACAGCTGTGCTGGCAGACAAATACACTAAATTGCACTGCACACTCCCCCTAACTCATCCATTTGTTCTCTCAACCCCTGTGACTATAGTAGCCGTTTCTAGGAACGCTATTCATTTGTAAACATATCTGTTCTCTTTGTTGCATCTTATTCTTTTATCATTTTAATGATTTGTTTTACATTTCTATTATTTTTAAAGTACTTATTTTATCCTTTCCATTGCAGTTTTCTATTATCTGAAAGTTCCAGAAGTTAGTTCTGTTTATTGTACCAAGTGGATCTTATTCATGACATATCATTTCCTCATCTGTTTTACAATCTTGGACTGTGAGCCCATCTTCAGGAAATTTTGGTCTGTTGAAATGTTTTGCTATAGTGTAAAGGTATGGTCTTCCAAACTTGTTTCATTCTAATACCTAGAGGCTACTACCAGTTCATGGTAATTTGTACTGAATTTATTAGCTGAAGGGAACCCAAGCCATGCTGATATCATAATTTCAGACTTTGGGTTTCAGGTTCCTAGAGATTTTTCTTTTCTTTTTTCCTTGACTCACAGAGAGGTGATCTTTCTCATTATTCCCCTCTGTTGGTGTGTATAATATTTTTAATTTATTTTTTCACAGAATGTGCAGGCTTTTAAAACCAGGATTCATAGGAGAGTTTTATTTCAAACTCTGCCTATGCACAACTAGCTCTCCTTTTTTCTCCCTTGTAGGCCTTAAAGCCTTCCTACCCCAGCTCCAGGGAAGGCTTAGCACCAGCTAAAAGTCACACTTTGTTGATTTACAATTTCCTCTTTACCCCTGAGACCTAGAAATTTCTAATCTCTCATAAACATAGTTATACATGTCTAAGAATTTTTATTGTGTTTTACCTAGCATAAAATCTCTTAGAAGGATTTTAGATGGTTTTCTTTGCCCAATTGCTGATACCAGAAATTCTTATTCATATTTCTTACCTATAATCATCTTTAAGGCATACTGGACAGTGTCTTTCAGGCCAAGTATGTTGTACAAGCTATACATCTCAAGTTTTACAGAAATAATGGAGAATGAGACTATTACAAATGCAACAAGGGGGTTAAATAGAGCTTAATAAGAATAGTGTTGATAGTAGCTTTGGGAAAATAAGAGCATAAAGAACTGATGAGAACTAAATCTAGAAAAATATCTTGTTTAATTTAATTTTATTCTTTTAGTTAACTAGTCCCCCCTTCTGTTTACATGTATGTTGTACCCTTTCACCCTTCCTCACCCTCTTCCTGCTCATTTATTTCCACTCACTCTTGGTTATCATTCTACCTTTATATTTACCCACATTTTTCTCCCCTTTACATACATACTTATAGATATTGCAAGCTAGGGCCCACATATCAGAAAGTTTGAAGTTTGGGTCACTTTACTTAATGTAATTTTTTCCCAGGTCCACCTATTTTCCTGCAAATTTCATAATCACATTTTCCATACTGCTAAATAGAATTCGTCTTTGATTCATGTTCTGATCATATATAAGTCATTCTGAGAAACTTAGTTAAGTCTTTAAGAAATGGTGAGAAGCCAGGGTGTGGCGGCACATGCCTTTAATCCCAGCATTCAGGAAGCAGAGGTAGGAGGATCTCCGTGAGTTCAAGGCCACCCTGAGACTACATAGTGAATTCCAGGTCAGCCTGGGCTAGAGTGAAACCCTATCTCAAAAAATAAAAGAAAAGAAATGATGAGAAAGAACATACCAAAGTGTGAGGCTTAAGTGATAAAGCATATGAAATATGTTATGTACAGTTTAACACAAATGTTAGACATTATTCCAGCTATTGGAGCATCTATGAATGCTCCTTACAAAACAGAAGTATAAGAGTTCTAACATTTATGTCATACTGTACGATCTTAAGCTATCCCAAGGTCTTTTGCAGGTGTCCTTACATGGAATGCTCATCCACCGGCTTTGGCACTCCCTGGTGGTGGTTCACTGGGATGGAGGTGCCCTAGCGGCAAGGAGCCAAGTTGGACATCAGGAAATAGCTTGGTTCTTTTCCTTCTTTCATGTGTACCAAGGGTAATAATTTTATTTTTTAAAAAAGAAGACTCAAGATCTTACACATATTGTGATATATATATATATATATATCAGTGAGATTATTACTCACAGCTAGAAATTTGACCTTAATTTGCTTATGAAATTAAAATTTTTTTTCAAAAAGCTATTCATGCAAAGTGAGCTATAAGTGCTGATGCCTCTCCTGCTTCACTGAATACATTTCTCATAAAGGAGTTGTCTGTTAGAATGGACAGACCACGAAAGAAAGGAGCCACTGTGCATCAAAACCATAGGGCACACAGTCTCAGAACATTACCTTATTTTCAAGCCAGCTTTAATTACATGACCGTAAGTTTCCTTTTGCATCTGTGTGAGCACATGTTTGTGAGTGTGAGTGTTAGGGGTACCCACTTACCAGTGCATGGAGGTCAAAAGACAATCTCAGGAGCAGGCCCATTTTCCACCTTGTTGGAGGGAGGGTTTCTCATTGTTCCTCCCCACTTTGCAGGTCAGTTGACCCACAGGCTTCCAGAGCTTCTTTTGTCTCCACCTCCCATCTCAGTGCAAGCATGTTGGGATTACAGATACTCATCCTATTGTGTCCAGCTTAATGTGGGTTCTGGAGATCTAAACCCAGACACACTTATGGGCCAAGCCTTCTCTGCATTGAGCCATCTCCCCTTCCCAATTTTCATAAGGGCTCTTATAAATTGTTCTGCCTTAAAAGTGAGTCAATTTTTAAAATCACTCTTCTTTTAGTCACTATTTTAAAAATATTTTTATTTATTTATTCAGCAGTGAGAGGGACAGAATGGGCACACCAGGGCCTCAGACATCTGCAAATGAACTCTAAACACCTCTACTTCTTTGTGCCTCTGGCTTTACATGGACACTGGGGGAATTGAACTCAGGCTGCAGACTGCAAACAGTGCCTTTAACCACTGAGCAATCGCCTCAGCCTTCAAAATCAATCTTGGTGTAGAATCTTGAAAGGTGATAATCTTTAAAGAAAGAATGCTCTTAACAGATTCATCAATACACAGAAGTCACAAAGGTATTCCTATATCTTAATATATTTCTGTGACAACACTGACATTTATATGAGTATCTTTAGGCTTGGCATTATTCTGTGTAGGAAAAATGACTAAAACATGAGGCAGAGCCCAAGGCAGAGGGAACTAAGATTATAACCCATTTCTTTTCAATTTTAGTTGCCTTAATATTATGTTGTCTTTACAGACATATTTGTTGGATTCTGACCTTGGATTTTTCCAGTGGTGCACACATGAGCCATTTCATGCCAATCCACTGACTGTCTGGCATCTTGCCTCTACAGTATTCACCCTCCTCTCCTCTATTTTGGAGTTGTGTCCAACCTGGCACCCACTATTTTTCTTGCTTATTTACTCATATATAGTTGGTTGGTCTTTGGTTCTCCACCGTCAGTGATTCACACACCAAATCCTATGAAAGTATCAGGAATCAATAGGATCATGCTTATTTGTGTCCAATCCTTCAATTGATTTTAGTTGTTTAACCACAAGACATATTTTCCTTTTCAGAAAGACTATGTTCTTGGTCTTGAAGATCTACTTGGTAGCTTTGGTAGAATTTGGGACACATACATTTGAGTAGAAAGCCACAAATCTGAATATCCAATTCAATCACCTAAATTTAACCTAATATCTAGTTGATGGCTTGTGCAGAATGTTCTACAAAATTCTGAATGGATCATTCCTTGAAAGGCAAAGAAAGTGATGTGTTTTAATGGATAGAAAAATCTCATAATGAAACAAAGAGTCCGTGTTAGTCATTCCTTGTTGGCAAGATGGGCTAGTCTCTCCGTGATCTCTTGGATCCTCTGAACCCATGCTTATCAACTGTTAAGGTGCACAGTAACACCCTGATCTTTTTAAAAGATAGAGATCCTAGCAGGGAGTGGTGGCACATGCCTTTAATCCCAGCACTTGGGAGGCAGGGGTAGGAGGATTGCTAAGAGTTCGAGGCTACTCTGAGACTACATAGTGAATTCCAGGTCAGCCTGAGCTAGAGTGAAACCCTACCTCAAAAAAAAAAAAAAAAAAAAAAAGATCCTGATTCAGTAGGTCTGAGGTGGATCCTAAAATTCTGCATTTCTAAAAAGTTCCTAGGGCCCCCTACTTTGAGAAACCAATCTTCTGAGCTATATAAAGCAATTGAGTCAAAAGAAGTTGGGATGTCTAAGTTCACTTAAAGTCTATAAACAACAAAATGAACTTCTCAGTAGCCACGTATTCACAAGTTTTGTTTATATAGTCCCTTGGACCTCACTTTGAGATTGTATTTTTTGCATTTCTACAAATTACAAACTTCATGGGATGGAGAGATTGCTTAGTGATTAAGGCGCTTGCCTGCAAAGCCTAAAGACCCAAGTTCAACTCCCCAGAACCCAGGCAAGCCAGATGCACATGGTGACACATGCATCTGGAGTTCGTTTGCAGGGGCTGAAGGCCCTGGTACAGCCATTCTCTCTCTTTAACTTTCCTTTCTCTCTCTCTCTCTCTCTCTCTCTCTCTCAATAAATAAGTAAAACTAAAATATTTAAAACATGATATGAAAGGTAGTTGGGCTTTGCTGAATCTCATAATAAAAAAGAAATTGGGGCTGGAAATGCAGACAAGTGGTAGAGTACATGCCTACAATGTATAAGGCCCTAGATAAATCCCCAGCAACATACATATGTGCACACACATTTGTGAAGATACACATGTATTTTTAACAAATGGGCCTTGCAAATAGATAAGTTTGTGAGGAAAAAAATCCTCTTTTTTGCTCATGTCCATGACCCACTTATGAAAAATAAGAGACAAGGTAAAAGTCATTAGAAAGTTGAATCAGGGAGCTGGGGAGATGGCTCAATGGATAAAGTGCTTGCCATGAAACTGCACAAGAACTTGAGTTCAATTCCTAGTTCCCATGCAAAATACCATCTAATGCATGCCTATAATCCCCTGGAGCATGCTGACTAGCCAGTCTAGTCTAATTGGTAAGCTATAAACCAATGAGAGACCCTATTTAAAAAAAAAAAAGTAGACAGTATTCTCAAGGAACAACTCCCGTGATTTTCTCTGGCTTCCACACACATGTGCGTGCACACACACACATATGAACATGCACTCACACTAGAGAGTTACCTGCTCATTGCTGAGACAAAACACCTGACCAGAAGCAGCTTATGTAAGAGAAGGATTTATTTCAGCTTATAGTTTTGAGGGGAAGCTTCATCATGGTAGAGAAGGCATGGCATGAGCAGAAACCAGACATCACATTCTGCCATATCAGCAGGGAGGAAGTATCAAGAATGAGCTAGCTGGTGCTGGCAAGCTGCACTGGGCCACAAAATGTCAAAGCCTGTTCCCAGTAATACACCTCCTCCATCAAGACTCCACCTCCCAAAGGCTCCGCTAGCTAGAGCCTAAATTTTAGGCTTAATCTCAAACATATGAGGCTATGTGGAACAGTGTACATTCAAACCACCATACACACAAGCAAATAAAGAAAAAAAAAAGAAGGAAAGAAAGAGAGTGGAAGGAAAGAAGTTAGTTGAGTATATCAAGCAGAGTTACTGTGGTGTGCATCTAAATTGACATATTTAATAACACTTGCAGACTAGTTTGCCTCCTCTGTCTCCTGCTTCCCTAAACAAGAAACAAGAGAATATGCCACTATGTATATTACCAGCAACATCCCTGAGGATCAAAGATCCATGGAGTGAGTTTATTGTACATCCATATCAAAGGTAGGAGATCAGATGAATGGAAAAAATTAATGTCACTTTTTTTAGCCTGCAATGTACCTAAAAACAAGTTTGGGGGCTAGAGAAATGACTTAGCCATTAAGGCACTTGCCTGCAAAGCCTAAAAACCCAGGTTCCAATACCCACATAAGCCAGAGGCATAAGGTGACTCATGCATCTGGCGTTTGTTAAACATGCAGTGGCTACAGGCCCTGGTGTGCCCATTCTCTCTCTATCTGCCTCTTACTCTCTGTCTCTCTATCTATCTCTATCTCTCTCTCTATCTCTCATAAATAAATAGAATATTTTTTTTTAAAGTTTCAAGGGATTTGCGCTGTGTTCTTAATTCTCTTGGCCTGGATGGGTGGTTTAGGTAATGCAAAGATTGATGTGAGACAGGCTTAAGTCTGGGACTTTGTATTATACACTGAGAAAACTGATTTGAAAATTGCCACACTCTAGAGAGAGCCTGATGTAGATTCTCCTTCAAAGCTTCAGAACAAATCCATCCTACCAACACCTTGATTTTGGACTGCTAGCCTGCAGTACCGTGAGGCGTTAAGTTTCTGTTGTTTAGGCTGGCTAGTCTGTGGTGCTATTCTGGAGGCCTAGCTGACTGGTGTAATCGTAATCCAGTGTCACTGGCAAGGCACGCACACTATTAGCTCAGGATGACAATCCATTAATTCTCACCTTTTATTTTTTATTTTATTTTTTTATATCTGAAAATTGCGTTCATTTACAAGGATTTTTTCTGTTAAATTTTCACAAATTTAAAATAAATTGACAATAAATGTGTTCATTTCACTTTTTAATTATATACTTCTGATTAATTTGTCTTTGCTTTGCTCATTTCCCCTGTTTTTTTTTTTAATGGAACAAACTAAGGATACACAGTCTATATACCCAAACTGCAAACTGGTGTCAAGCTTGCAAACCTCTTGCATCAGCCTCCAAGTGCTATGATTACTGTCGTGTGCCACCATACCTGGTCCACAGTACTCATTTTTTAAAATATATAGATATTAATCTATAAAATTTCAAGTACGTACTTTTTAGTGGGGGGAGAGAATGAGCATACCAGGGCCTCTTGCCACTGCAAATGAACTCTAGATTTGTGTCTCTGGCTTTATGTGAGTACTGGGAAATTAAACCCTGGTAAACAGGCTTTGCAAGCAAGCCTCTTTAACTACTGAGCAATCTCCCCAGCCCAATTCTCACCATTAAAAGAATACCTAGTCATATCTTTCTAAATGGGAATGAGTTTTCCTCAAGTGTCCAGATAGTCCAGATAGGTTACTCAAAAAAAAAACTTATACAATTAACCTGGATATTGGTTATCACTTCTACTTATGCACTTTCTTAAAGGTCTGCACATAGTGTCACAGTGTCCACTAGGCCTTTTTATGTACTTTGACCCCACAGCTGTGGACTGTATGAGTTTCTAATGGTAACTATGTAATTCTCAAGGTTCTTCTTATTATAAGAGAACAAAGGACTAGCTTTGATTTGCAACATCTGTCACTATTTCAGATGCTACCTTCCTCCCCACTAAAAGATATTAAGTGTTCATCTCTTTTCTAGACTAAGCCCAGTGCCACCCACCCCTGTGCTTGCTCATTCATTACTTATCAAAAGTTGATCAAAGGCCAAGTACATTTTGTCCATATAAAGAAGCTGTTGGCCTGTCCCTGCAGAGCTCAAGTTCTGATGAGAGAGATTGCCTATAACAATGCCATTGCAGAATACTTCAGTGCCTAACAATGCCTAGAAGTCTTCATAGAAGACATGACTTGAAAAACGAGAAAAAAACTGTTGGAAATTGGGGGAAAGGCAGGGTGAGGTAAAGGAGAAAGAAGGTTATCCACTCGAACCCTTGAACCAATCAATTAATCATGATATTATGGCAAGATCAAAGGAATAAAATTCTAAAACTCACTGCAAGATGCAAATGGATAAATCTCCCAGCAGGAATAATTGCAAATCATTTTGATCAAATAAAAAATGATGATTACTTATGCTCTTTAGGGTCCAATAGCTTAGGTTTATTTAAATGCTGTAAAGTTCATCCCTCCAGGGTCTAATGACCTCCTTCCCAAATATCACTTGTTAGGATAAAGCACTGTCGTACAATTTCCTGGAAGACCAGTGCCACACATTCAGAGTGGTGAGTGTCATCTGTGCTTGAAAGGATAACTTCCCCTAGAAGGTCCTTGTGCCGCATAGTAGTTAGATTTTTTTCACAGTCAGGCCAGTTTCTCCTGTCTGCATTCAAATTGGTTCCTAACCATTGGTTGAGCACTAAAATAATTTTATGTGGACATCTTGATCAGCCTATAAGAAGTAATGCAGTCGATACTAAGAAAAAGAAGTCACCAGATGGAGAAAGAATCCCCAGGTCAGAGCTTGCAATAGTCATAACACTCAGTCATAATGACACACACAAAAGGTTTCCCCCATGACCTCAGGACTCCCAAATACTCACCCCTACAGTCAGGCTATCAGGTTTATATTTGTTTTCTGACTTCACTTGCTCATTCCTGGAGGAGAGTAGCAGATGTGAAGTGAGTACTTAGAGACTGCCCCACATCCCCAGGGGCTAATGTCAGCGAACCATAGAGAGTTTTTCCAAGTGATGTGGTCTTCCCAGGAAGGTCGTGTGGTGCACAAGCAGCCATGGGAAGAGGTGCTTTTGGCATACCTCCAAGAATCCATTGTCCCTATGATTCTCAGGTTTCTGTGTTATAAGCCAAGATATATACAGAACTCTGTTTTGAAGGCCTCAAGAAGTCAGTTTCAGCTGTGTATATGGCTCAATTGGCACAATGTTTACCTAGCATTGATGAAATCTTGGCTTCAAACCCTATACCTCATACACTAGGAAGTGAATCAGAAGTTCAAGGTCATCCTCAGCTACATAATGAGTTTGATGTCAGCCTAAGCTACATAAGACCCTGTCTCAAAAAAATAAAAAAAACTAAAAGGGAACAAAAAAAAGAGAGAAAAGTCAGTATTCAGAACAATTAATTGCCAAACTGAATTCATTTAATAAATATGTGCTAAATATTTCCTGTGTGCTAGGTTATGTAGAGTCAAGAAAGGATATGGTTTGATCATTATACTTAGGAATTTGTAGTACTTTTACAGCCAGTATCTCCTGCAAACCACTGAGCCACACTGTAAATAATGTATCATTTTTTCAGATAAGGACAGTGAGATCAGAAAGATGAAATGGTTTGCCTAATAGCCTTTAGTGTAGGAACATGGACTTAGCAGAGTTCTCCTTCTTATTGATCTGACACTTTCTCTTCTTCCATAGATCAAAGCACATATGTCTCTAATAGGTTTTGACTTCCATAAATTAAGGGGGAAATATTACCTTGTCAAATCTCTTCTCTCCACATTTTTATTATATTTTATGCATAAGTCAAATTTGAATACAAGGAATTAGACAAGATTAAATTCCATTAATTCACCAGTTCCACTCAGACACCGTGAAACTTTATAAGCTGGTTGACACAATGCCCTCCCCATCCTGGGGTCCCTTAATTCTGGTGACAGCTTTATCCCTGAGGGCTTTTTCCTATTGTCTTTTGTGACTTTCCAGAAATACTATTAAGCATTGGGTCTGGTTTTGAAGGCCCTTTATCCCCTCCTTCTGCAGTCAGTTCCTTCCATTACCTGTGTTCCAAAAGCATTTGCCCAGGGTCACAGTAATTGATCCATTGGTTGCTTATGTTTGCTAGAGAGCTCTTAGCCCTCCTCTTCTCAGCTTCTACTTCTGGTAGGTATCTCACAAACAGTCCCCACAAGCTAGGAGACAAGCAGCTCCTGGGATAGACACTATCCAGCAACTTGTTATGGGTTAAACTGAGTCCCTTCAAAACTTCATATGTTGAAATCATAACCTTTAGTACCTCAGGCTGTGTCCTTTGAAAAACAGGGTCATTACAATTCCTATTTAGTTAATCCAAGATGAGGTCATACTAGAGTAGTATGTCCTTTAACATGACATGATCAGTTTGGACCGACACACCAACTATAGGAGAACTCCATGTGAAAAGGTAGGTAGAGGTCAAGGTGAGGCAGAAGCAAAGGCTATGGGGGAAAGGTTGCCTATTGTAAGTTCTGACATGAGGGTTTTATCTATTTATTATTTGCCAGAGAGCTCATGGAAGCATTAGGGTCTCTTGTTGCTGCAAATGAACTCAAGACACATGTGTCACTTCATGTATCTGGTTTTACAAGGGTACTGGGAGACTGAGCCCAAGCCTGCAGGCTTTGCAAGCAAGTGCCTTTTCATATTGAGCCACCTCCCCAGCTGACTCACTCTTTTTTATAGTACCAACTAAAATGTTTCTTGTAGACTGATCAAGATGTCCACATAAAATTATTTTAGTACTCAACCAATGGTTAGGAACCAATTTGAATGCAGACAGTTCTCCTGGCCTGATAGTGAAAAACATCCAAATACTATGCTGCACAGGGACCCTCTAAGGGAAGTTGTCCTTTAAAGCACAGATGGAAACACTCTGAAAGTGTGGCACTGGTCTTCCAAGAAATTGAATGACAATGCTTTATCCTAACAAATGATATTTGGGAAGGAGGTCATTAGACCCTGGAGGGATATACTTTACATCACTTATATAAACCTAAGTTATTGGACCCTAAAGAGCATAAGTAATCATCATTTTTTATTTGATCAAAATGATTTGCAATTATTCCTGCTGGGAGATTTATCCATTTGTATCTTGCAGTGAGTTTTAGAATTTTATTCCTTTGATCTTGCCATAATATCATGATTAATTGATTGGTTCAAGGGTTCGAGAGTCAATAAACTCAGTATTAGTTATTATTTATTATTTAGCTGTCCCCAGTGTGCTAGGATGGCATTCATCATCTAGAGAAAATACAATCCATTCTCACCAATTTTTGAAAAATTGATTATGCAGAGGGAAGAAATGTAAACCCTTTTTGATCCATTATGTAAGTTCTAGTAGTAAAAAATTTATATTGTATATTATTTACAGATGATATGAAGGACTAGACTGATTCTCACTTGTAATTTAGATTTCCAGGTTTGTGTTTTTATGTGGATCCACACTTATAGCTATACTTTCATCTAAAATGAAAGCTCCCACTTTACTTGTTCCTCTCATAGTAAAAATGATGTTTTTTGGGCATTGCTTAGGAAACATTCAGGCTTAGAGAAAATGAGGGATAAAAATTTTCTCAGCTCAGAAGAGCAAGAAATATGTAAGTCAGGGACCTTGGTTATGTCCTGGAGACCCACACACTTTATTTCAACAAGAACTATGTCTTCTTCCACCTGAATAAACAAAACATTTCTTCACAAGATTGATTTAGCAACAGCAAAGAATGAGTCACTGATCCTAAGAAGACAGCTTCATGGTGCACAGTTTGTTGTCAGACCTCTGGGCAAGTATGAATGTGACCAGATTTGCCAAGTAGGGTACTTCATGTTGAATAGATGAGTTACCAAATTTATGATGTAGTCTCAAGTCATGCATTTTCAAATAAATTACTATTGAAATGCAAGCCTATAACAAGGGAGACTTGCTTTGTTCAAAAATATCTTGCATGGGTATTACAGGCTCCATCCCATCAATGGACACAATTGTAGCATAATTACTCAGTGGCTGTGTGACATTTTACAAGGGATGAGATAAAGATAGAGAAAGCTCGGTTAGTTTTTCCCAAGGCTACTAAAATAAAGTCAGTATTAGCACTAAAATGTAAAAGTTCTCAATCAAGATTTCCAGAGAGCTGTCTCCTCCTAGGCCACACTTCTAAGTATAAACTGTCAAATTATACCGAAATGCTGCTATACAAATATGCTACTCTCACTTGAAGCTCCAGGGGAGATGTTTGCATAATCCAAAAATGGAATTCATCACCAAAGACCCAATAAAACCCCCAAAGTGTACGGATGCTACTGAGCTAAGATTGATGGTATGTCTTAGAAGCACCAGCTGTAAATATGTAAAATATGAAACCATCCACCTCGCTACTGTCCCAGTGGAACCTGATGAGAGGCACATGCCATGCCACATGTCCTACATGACAGGCAAGACAACAATGGTCGACCAGATGTTCTTTTTCTTCTCATTTGCAGGTTCAGACATATGGCAACTGGGAAAAAATGAAATCATCTCTTTAAGTAGTGATATGAATGACTTAAAATATAATTGTTTTAAATCATAGATCCTACACCTGTCATAAATCAATGCTGTTTGAACCTCTGAATACAAGCCAGCTAAAGATAACCTACACACTTGATGTCATCTGGTGTTTTAGTGTTTTACCACACATTTGCCACCCCTGAAGTAAATCACAGTATAGTGTTATCTGGAGAAAAGGTCTGGTTTTCTTGCACATGTTAAACTTGGGAGTATTTCAGTACTTACAATAACAATATTTGGATGTCAGTAAGATCTAGATTTCAGCACTGAGGGATGATGTGGCATATAAAACAGCTGGTGTGTTTATCAGAGAGTTCAGATTTTTCACTGGTTTCATGTTCCTTCTGGTTAAGCCATTTGGTAGCACATTCAGTTTCTGGGTTATGTGCCCGTCTTTTTGATGGCTACAGTAAGACTAACATATACTTTGAAAGGTTTCCTTAAGTAAAAATGCCATGCAGAAAGAAAATAAAGCTTTCTACTTTGAAAACATGTACAACTGGACAACTGAGCTCCAACCTGTTGTAGCTGATCCTCACACTCAAGGACAGAAGTATAAAATCTTATTAAGTTACTTATGAGCACAATTAAAACCAAAACCAGGGCTAGAGTGATGGCTCAGTGATTAAGGTGCTTGGCTGTAAAACCCAGAAACCAGAGTTCAATTCCCCAGCACCCCTGTGAAGGCAGATGCACAGCAATGCACATGTCTGGAGTTTTTTTGCAGCGGCTAGAGACTTTCCTTCTCCCTTTCTCACTCTCTGTCTCTCCCAGACATGGTGGCGCACGCCTTTAATCCCAGCACTCAGGAGGCAGAAATAGAAGGATTTCCATGAGTTCGAAGCCACCCCGAGACTCCATAGTGAATTCCAGGTCAGCCTGGTTTAAAGTGAGACCCTACCTCAAAAACAGAAAAGAAAAGCCATGAAAATTGGCATGCTGGTAATTCCCAATAGTATGTGAAATTAGGACTCTATTTTCTTGGATTAGGAGACAGGACAAAGCCATTTGTCCTCTCTTTTTTAGCCTAATTGATTTTAGAAAAGGAAACTATGCCACACATGTGGTTTGAGGCTTCTATTTTGACAGACATCCTGAAAGTCTAGTAAAGCCAGCTTCCTTATACAGTGAAGAGTATTACAAACAGGAGGCTGCTGTAAAACATGCTTAATGAAGTCTCTTATGGTATAGGTCATCACTCAGAAGTGTTCCGAAGCCAGAATAAAAGCCACGCCAAAGAAGGGAAAGAAGTTTTGAACTTTGATTTTCATGTAAGATGTTTCAAACAAGTACAGCTTCTGAGTTGGGTGCATACCTCTGAAACAATAAGCATGAGAGTTTGGAAGGTGAGAACAAAAGAGGCATCCAGAAGAATCAGGGAAAACATGAAACAGTTTCTGCTGACAGAAACCATACAGGGGAATGAATCAACAGTAGCAAACATGTCACAAAAGAGCAGCACTAGGCCCTCTCTTTGTGTATCAGTGTCGCAGACTGACTATGTCACCTCCATTTCCTTAGGTTAGCCCTAGGAATCCTGATAACACAGGCAGTATTCTGAGTTCAAAACAATCCTAAAAAGATAGTTCGTATAGGCCTTGGACATGGATTATAGGCATAAGTTTTTAAAAATAGGTACAGCTCTGTCTGCAGAGCAGGAGGCAAGACCAAGACACCAGACATGCTGTCCAGGAGCATTCAGTCACCATCTCAACGCTCTCCTTCCCACTGTGCGTGTCTCCTGGACAGCACTCAGTGTGTGTGAACCACCCTACCTCAGTTACCATCTCAACGCTCTCCTTCCCACTGTGCGTGTCTCCTGGACAGCACTCAGTGTGTGTGAACCACCCTACCTCAGTCACCGTCTCAATGCTCTGCTTCCCACTGTGCGTGTCTCCTGGACAGCACTCAGTGTGTGTGAACCACCCTACCTCAGTCACCATCTCAATGCTCTGCTTCCCACTGTGCATGTCTCCTGGACAACACTCAGTGTGTGTGAACCACCCTACCTCAGTCACCATCTCAATGCTCTGCTTCCCACTGTGTGTGTCTCCTGGACAGCACTCAGTGTGTGTGAACCACCCTACCTCAGTCACCGTCTCAATGCTCTGCTTCCCACTGTGTATGTCTCCTGGACAACACTCAGTGTGTGTGAACCACCCTACCTCAGTCACCATCTCAATGCTCTGCTTCCCACTGTGTATGTCTCCTGGACAACACTCAGTGTGTGTGAACCACCCTACCTCAGTCACCATCTCAATGCTCTGCTTCCCACTGTGTGTGTCTCCTGGACAGCACTCAGTGTGTGTGAACCACCCTACCTCAGTCACCGTCTCAATGCTCTGCTTCCCACTGTGTATGTCTCCTGGACAACACTCAGTGTGTGTGAACCACCCTACCTCAGTCACCATCTCAATGCTCTGCTTCCCACTGTGTATGTCTCCTGGACAACACTCAGTGTGTGTGAACCACCCTACCTCAGTCACCATCTCAATGCTCTGCTTCCCACTGTCTGTGTCTCCTGGACAATGAGACAAATAAGTAATGAAAGTTTCCTATACATTTTCTGGCATAAGAGACAAGACTGGAATTTTATTGAAGATGCTATTTTCATGTAGAGAGGGCGTAAGGTCATTTGTATTCACAGGTAGAAACAAATATCATTTAGAGCTTCTCATAAAGAATATTTTCATTCTTACCTAAACTATAGAGGCTCTGATAATCTTTGAATTCCCTGTTTTCATACAGAAAATCCCAAACTCCTTAAGCCAGAATATCAAAAGTATAAAATTGTATTTTGATTTTAAAAAAGACTGCAGAAAATGGTAGTTTTTTTCAGTAGAATATGTCCCACTCTGATAGAACTATATTACCCACTTGTAATTGAAGACCATTATGTCTAAGATTTTTAAATCTTAAAGCATTCATCAGTTTGAAGCATAAACAGTATCATATTTGATGTTTACTCCACAAAACACATGAAGGAGAACTGCTACCTGGCCTTGTTCAGGGGAATCAAGTTCCCTCTTCTGAAATAGTTTGTAATGAAATATTGACAGGGGAGTTCATGTATGTTAACATTGCAGAGTAGCTAATCTTCAGACACCTGGCAGACAGTGTGTAGCTGAGGTCCACAGAGCCAAACAGCATCTGCGGTCCCTCATCATGCAAACCAATGACATATGAGGTTTTCCAGATCTTTCAGGTAGCTGGCTGCTGCTGTTGGAAGGATGGGTTACAGTGAGCCTGTCCTCCTGCAGCAGAACTGATTCTCTCAAAGACTCACTTCACAGATGGGCAGACAGAGGATAGACAGATGGATAATGATAACAGTGGCTCTATACATCTGCTAAAGACATTTATGTTTCCCAGAGCACGACCTCATACCATCCATTTCACAAGCCAGTTCATTGTCTAGCACTGCCACTGATTCTAGCAAGCAGGGATTTATGTTACAAAATTATCACTGTTCTTAGCATTCCATTTTGACCTCTCTCTGCTGTTGTTTGAGATTTATACAAGTAATATAGCCCAACAAACAATGTAGGAAGCCATGGATTTACAGTGTTAGAGCACAAATTTGCAATTAAATAGAAAAAAATTAAAGCAGTCTCAAACTGAGACCAAAGAACACTAGAGACAGCCACATCTTCCCTCAAGGTATCTAAAGGTGATGTGGGGATGAAACTAAAACCCGCACCATGAGCTGAGCTAAGAGAAGAGAAATCCAGATCAAAATGAGTAATGGTTATGAAGGACACCTCATCACTGTGCTGTGCACATCAGCATAGGGGAAGGCAGGCTGAGCGAGGAATGCTCTTCTCCAGCTGTTACAGGATCCTTTCTGTTTCTAGCTTTACTAGAGATGCCTTCAACTTTATCTCTCACCCTGGACTCTGCAGACCATGCTCAGCC
Source organism: Dipus sagitta (assembly GCA_036346955.1). Taxonomy (NCBI): domain Eukaryota; kingdom Metazoa; phylum Chordata; class Mammalia; order Rodentia; family Dipodidae; genus Dipus; species Dipus sagitta. The sequence goes on from CM070788.1 coordinate 30,075,887, forward strand.
ACACAAGAAAGAGACTGACAAAACAGGCATGTACTTTGTTATAGACAAGTTTTTAAGACATATATCTTATTTATTTATTTATTTATTTGTGTGTGTGTGTTCATGTGTGTGTGTTCGTGTGTGTGTGTGCATATGTGTGTACATGTGCACACCACAGTGTGTACGTGGAAACGAGAGGACAACATCCCAGGCTGTCCTCGCCATTCCATCTCATTTGAGGCAGGGTTCCTCTGGATCTTGCTCTGTTCTTCTTTTTGCTGTGCTCTCCAAGAGCTTCCAGGAAATTCTGGCATTACAGAAGCTGCCCATGGCTTCTGGCATTTTACATGAAGTCTAAGGATCAAACACAGGTGTCCAGTTAGAACAGCAAACATTTTATCCACAAAGTATCTTCCCAGTCACAGTTTACAAGTTTTTCATGTATGTGGCTGCGGAGTGTGTGTGTGTGTGTATGTGGTTTTTGCTTTTTTTAAAAAATTTTTTAAATTTTATTTATTTATTTTTGGTTTTTCTGAGGTAGGGTCTCACTCTCAGTTTTTGCTTTTGCAAGTGAGAAACTAAAGCCCAGAGTGTTTGAGTGCCTTGCTCAAGGCTCTGTGCTAGTTAGAAGTGAGAGAAACTTGGATGCTTTAACAGAACGTGCATTCCTCATGGCAGTAGAGCCAGCAAAATGCTGAGCTCCATCAGGTGCTGCTAAAGGGCCTGCAAAGATCTCACCCTCCACAAGAACAAATGAAAGCTGAGGGAGTGTCGGCAAAGCAGAGGTGGAAGCATGGTTCTGACTCAGCCAGGAGAAAAGAGAAGCTAGCCTGCTGACAAGGGAGGAGTCGTGAAAAGAAATGAGGCTACTTGGCACACAGAACCCAGATACAGCCATGATGTGGAGGCACAAGCTGTCTAAGGAGTTGGAGGGCATCTCACTACAGATGCTAAGGTATGAACCAAATCTGCACCTAACCTGATTAGGAGCCCACGTGGCTTCTCGCTATCCTCCATGGAACACGTCAGGACATGAAGGAGAAATAAGATTGATAGTCTGACTATGGTGAGGGGTTGGGCTTTCATCTCCTCCTGACTTGAGTTCAACAACAATAAACAAGCAAACAAAAACCCAGCAACCAGACTTCAATCCCCAGGCAGGCAATGCAAAGATCATTCTCTAGAAAAACTGAATAGCAAAAAAAAGAAAGAAAGAAAGAAAGAAAGAAAGAGAGAGAGAGAGAGAAGAAAGAAAAAAAGGAGCATCCACAAAAGCAATAAAACAAAAAAAGAATCCCTCAGATATTGGTGGGGGTGGGGTAACAGACCACATAACACACACTCCTTTCCCCACTACACACAGAGATTTCAAGTCTCCTTTTAATGTTTGCTTTTAAATCCAGATGGATAGTCTAAGATGACAGACACTTGCCTCCAATATGAGAGCCATCAAAAGAGGTTCAACGAATTCAGAGAGTGGTTAATATCCTTAGAGAGATAAGCAAGTCTCAAATGTTTTGCTGCTGTTGGAATGAAAGCATTGGGGAATAATATTGAAGAAATCAGGGGGAAAACTAAATATGTGGAAAGTGAACAAATACACTACAAGGGAAAGAAAATTTGAAGTTTATCTGAGAGTCCTTTGACTCACAGGAACTCTAGAGAGAGAGAACTGGAGAAACCTAGGAGAGGAGGTTATGAAAGGTATAATGCTCTCATGACAAAATCTAAAAAGGTCTTTATATTGAGGTGGTCAATCATAGTAAGTAACAAAAGGCCAACCCAAGGCACTGTTGGACTGAGCACACGGATCACTCCAAGCATATCTGGCATATGGAGCACTTGGAACTGGGAGACACTGGACAGGCTCAGAAGCAGGTACTCTCTGACCTGGCCTGGCACTCCCATCCTCTTTCCTTCCCTGAAGTGTGTCAAAGAAGCCAGAATTCCTCTTCCCCAAGGCAGGCTGAAGATACTGCACTTCCTCTCCTCCAAAGTAAGCTGTAGACCTAGGAAGACTACCCTCTCCCTTGTCCTTTGTCCCATGAAGACCCTCATTCCAGATGTAGGGTTCTTCCCCACACCAAGAAGGGATGTTACAAAGAAGTCAAAATGCATCTGGACAGACAGACTTACTGCACCGCCCTCCTCCCAGTCTGTTTGCCCCAATCATTGCATTTCTTCATCAAATCTAAGCATAATACAGGCTTCCCTGAGCTTTTGTCTTCACTTTGGAAGGCCCCATATCACAGGAAATGTAATGAAATTTGCTTTCCTCTTGTTAACCTGTCTTTTGCTACAGAAGTGGTGGGCACGAGACTTACAATGACTGAGGAAAGGCATCACATCTCTCCACCCATACTGCATATTGTAAACTTTGTAAACATCAGAAATAAAGACCAAAAGGTTCAGCTTCCAGAGAGAAAAAATACTGGTCACTCCCAATGAATTATGAATCCAAATGGCTTCAATCCTCTTGGTAGGATTACGTAAGACAGAAGAAAGTGCAGCAGTTACTCCCCAATTCTGACAGGAAACATCTGCAAAATGAAATTTTATGCCCAAACTATCAATGAAGTAAGTACAAGCAAAACTAAAGATATTTTAGACATTCAGATCTCAAAATTTATATTTTCTTTGTACCATTTAATAGAAGGTTTTGCAAGGCTATTCCAATACACTAAAAAAGAAGGCATGGGAGCAATAAAAACAAAAACAAGCAAACACACTATAAAGAAAGAAGCTACAAGTGAAGTTCCAAATCGCAATATACACAGAGTGGAACAGGACAGGGGGCTCCAAGAAGAATATTTCAAAAGCAAAGACAGAATTGATTTGCTTGAAAATATGGAAAATATTAATGAACATGAGTGGAAAAAAATCTTGAAGAATTTCGGGGAAAATGACAATGAATAAACAAAAATGAAGCAAATGAACACAGGAAACGATTAGCTACAAAATGGTTGTACAGTATGGGACACTGTGTGGTTACTCCACAGTGACCAATAACTCACAGTGACACCATAATCAGTAAGAGCTGTGTTAAGCAAAGCTTGTCTCTTAATATTTGGAGGCTCTGAGGACTTATAAAATAAGGGTATTTGTGCAAAGGTAAGTCTTCATTTACTGTGACAAGAAATTAAGAGGTTATATCCAAATCAGCAAATCAAGACTGTGTGATGTAGACATATTACTTAGAAATATGGCTATAAATACCAAAAGTAGCTAGAATTGGGCTAAAGAGATGGCTCAGCAGTTAAAAGCACTTACTTGCAAAGCCTGACAGCCCATAGTTGATTCCTGAGCACCCATGTAAATCCAGATGCAGAAAGTGGCACATATGTCTAGAGTTTGTTCTCAGTGGCAGGAGACCCTTGGTACACCCATGCCCATACTCTCTCTGTCTGATCTTATCTCTCTCTTTCTCATAAATAAAAATATTTTTTAAAGTGGCACATGTGTCTGGAATTTGTTTGCAGTGGCAAAAGGCCTATCACACCCACTCTCTCTCTCTCTCTGTCTTTCTCTTGCAAATAAATAAATTTTTAAAAAAGAAGCAGCTATAATTGGCAGGAGTTACCTCAAGGGTTAGGATTTAGGGTTGGGTGGGATAAGGTAGCTAAATAGAGGGTTTTTTTTCCCTCTTTAAGTTTTTTTAAATTTTTTATTATTTATTTATTTATTCATTTGAGAGAGACAGACAGAGATAGAATGGGCACACCAGGGCCTCCAGCCACTGCAAACAAACTCCAGATGCATGTGCCACCTTGTGCATCTGGCTACAACGTGGGTTCTGGGGAATCGAGCCTTGAACCAGGGTCCTTAGGCTTCACAGGCAAGCGCTTAACCACTAAGCCATCTCTCCAACCCTAAGTTTTAATGTATATATCATTTTGATTGGGATGTTAGTTTTAAAATTATTACAAAACTAAAAGTAGTATTTGGACTCTTTCTCAAAAAATAAAAGTTCTTCAGCTGACTAGTGAGCTAGGAGCAGGACAGTCTGAGGTCTGAGAGTCCCTGAGCAGACATTCTAGCCAAATGGGAGCCAAACACAGTCAACTTGGCCCAATGGCAGAGTCTTGGTCTTCCAGGGTGGGGCTGCGGTGAGAGAAGCCCACTTGTGCAGCAGGTAGCATGTCTGTAGATCTACTCTCTTTTCTGTTTCAATATCACCCAGAACCTCTAGGAAGTGCACTTCCCTGCTTACTCCAAGCCATATACTCTAAGCCACATGCTCCTACATCTAATATAGAGCCTTCTGAAGAAAAGAGCCTGTCATTTTTCTTAGGTTGGTCTTTAACCCTTATCTACACCTTACAAAATGCCATGGACTAAGCCTTCAGCATCTGTCTATCCTATAGTCTCCAAAGCAAAAGTCCCAGCTAGGTACATAGTCAGCACTCAGTAAATATGATTACACCAGCTACTCCAACCCAAATGACTAACTTTATAAAAAAGCTGTAATGAGCACATTAGAAGGAAAAAATAGAGAAAAATACACAGGTCTTTCAAAGTGCTTTTGCTATTCCCTATTTCCTTTTCAGCCCCTTTGCTCACTTAAAACACATCAATAAGATTCTCTTAGAAAACAAACATTTAGAATAACATGTTTTCAAGATCTTTTTCATCCCCCACCCTCTGCAACAAGGCTTGGCTGCCTGTGGAGGCTGTAAATTTACAGCTCACAATTCTCTGTCAGAAGTTCTTTTGGATGTTTACAGCTGTGAAATGCTGTCTTTAAGCAACTATACATTCCCCCTCATGCTCCTAGTCTGATTCCAACAGACTATGTTCCTGATAACATAAGTCATTGCAATAATAATGAAATAGCAAGAATATTTAGACTTACACACCACCTTTCACCTAAGGGCTCCTGAACAACTTCAAACACAGCTGAAATGGTTCCAAACTGTGTATCTCTCCAACTCTAATTTAGAGGCTAAAAAAGGATTCAGTCCGCTATAATTCCTTGGCAAAAATCATACACTTCTCTATAAATGGAAACAGTGAATCTTGGTACTTCAAAAAAATATCTCCTCCCATCCTTAAACCCTTATTATTTGTTGTGAAATATGCATAACATAGACCTCACCATAAATTTTATTATTTTATGCTTTGAAGATTTTTTTGAAAATTAAGCCTTTCTGTTTTATAAAATTCAGTGCAACTATTTTAATGGGAATTTTTTTAATGGGAAATTCTGTGTAATCTATGGCTTTAGTCAAATTAGAAACCCTATCTCTTCCATTCCTTTATTTTTTTAAACATTTAAATTCTTGGTTTTTTAAAATATTTTATTTATTTATTTTAGAGACAGAGAAAGAATGGACATGGCAAGGCCTCTAGACATTGCAAATGAACTCCAGATGCATGAGCCACCTTGTACATCTGGCTTTACATTGGTACTAGGGAATTGCATCTGTGTCCTTAGGCTTTGCAAGCAAGTGCCTTAACTGATAAACCATCTCTCCAGCCCAACATTTACATTTTTATATTTTCCCTTGATGATAGCTATCTTGTTTCCTTCCCAGTAGATGGTATTTAAATATAAGACAGTATGAATGGACCATTTTTGTACCAGCTTCTCCCAGAGTACTTTGTGCATAGTACATATAGATCTGTTAAACTGGTAATTTGATATCTGAATTGTACCCATAATATACCTACAAGATATTATATATAATATATTATGGCCCCAATGTCTAGTTTCCATTAGGGTATAAATGAGAAGGGGTGCCCAAATCCTACCTTTCACTCTACTACCAATGAAGTTGACCACCACTAAAAACAAGGAAACAAGGTTCCTAGCCCTAAGAGCACCAGTCCAGTACTCTTGTTTTTGTCCAACATAGCAAGAGAGGGAAGGTTCTCTGAGCTTATGTAAGTTTATCCCTGCTTCTGAGAGGACAAAGCACTGATCCTCTTAGGAAACCTTGACTTTTAGTTGTCCATTAAATTTAAATTAGAATCTACTATGTGTCTGACATTGTGCAGCAGTGCCTTTGTGAACAACCTTTGCAGTAACATAAGTTCCCTGATGACCAAGGACCACACCTGCCGCCTAGTGCACCTGCACTACCTAAAAGGGGGTAAAGTCAAGCAAATGATGTTTCCTAACCCTCAAGACTATAGAAGAGGCATCCTTGATATGAAATGGGCCTATGGCTTCCTAACCACCTGAGTGCTGTGGGCTGATTCACCTTCCTGAGTGTTGTGGGCTGACACATTCTAGCCCTAAGGCCTTCTTCCATGCTTTTGTCAGTGCCCAAGTCTGTCCATACTGTTGATTTCCATGTCTAAACCTCAGCTTTGGTTCTTTCAGTAGATTTTGGACTGATATCTCAAACTACTTTCTAAATATCTCACTTCAAACAGTATCATTTCCTAAATTGCTTCTTTTTTAATTTTTATTTTATTTTTATATATTTGAGTGAGAGAAAGATAGAATGAGAGAGGATAGGTGTACCAGGGCTTCTTGCTGCTGCAAATGAACTCCAGACACATGTGCCACCATGTGCATCTGGCTTATGTGGGCACTAGGGAATGGAACCTGGGTCCTTAGACTTCCCAGGCAAGTGCCTTAATGGCTAAACCATCTTTCCAGCCTACTTCTATCTTTCTGACTCTCTTCACCCGGCTCTACCAACATACTTCTCTCTCTCTCTCTCTCTCTCTCTCTCTCTCTCTCTCTCTCTTCTTTCCTGTGATAATAGCATTAGAGTGTATCTGAAGTAGAAACCACTAGAGAAGTGCACACAGAAAACACTCTAAGTGGAGTGACATAATAACACCGAAGAAGGCAAATGGCGCTGCCTTCCCAAATCGGAGCTGTGCTTTCCCACCCAGACCTGTCAATCAGGCCAGTGCTGACAGGCAAACAGGGCCTGCCTCCACCACCTCAGGCACACCCACCTTCCAGACCCTCATCATAGATCTGCTGTATCATGCAAAAGCCCCTCTCTAGCACGTGTGCTATCAGAATCTTTCTTTCCCTGTCCAAGGCATCCCAGATTCCTTTGGCTTCTAATGGGGAAAGTCTATATTCTTCTGTAGGGAATCCAGTATTAGATCAAATATCACCTCTGGCTTCTTCACCTCTCACACCAGCACATGTATATGCACGCGCATGCAAAAGCACACACAAACACACACACACACACACACACAGACGCACACTACACATAGTTCTTACTGTCCTCCTATGGGCTAGGAATTAGTATTGCTAAGAAATTAATCAGAAATTAGGAAGCCTATGGTTGGGTATGGACACTAAGCTGACTGAACATTTAAAAAGTATGAGAGAATTATGATCAGGGAAGGAAAAATTTTGTAGTTTCTCTCTAGAATGTTCTGATGGCACCAAGAAATAAACTCTGGAGGGCCCATCACTTAGAAACAAGAGCAAAGCAAGTTCTGTCAGGCTGCTCTTTCAAATCCTTGACCACTTTTGTGTTTGTAATACTGCCGTTTTCAGGATTTTGTGAACATGTTGGTGGAAGAAGAGAGTTTCCTGTAAACCACAGAGAGTGCTACACAAAATGTAAAGACTCCGTCTTCCAAATAAATATTCATTCACTGCCATCTTAGAAAGCTCAAAATTTCTTAGAAGAATTTAGCTTCCAGAGAGTCTGTCTTATACATATCACATACCCGTGGCAATTAACTTTTTATCTTTTTGTGTACATGTGTATATATTTCTGTGTGTGAGCAAGAATGTGTGCATACCACATGCACAAGCAAAGGTCAGAGGACAAACTGGGGTGTCTGTCCTCACCTTCTACCCTGTTTAAGACAAGCTCTCTTGTGACTCACTGCTGGGCACTCCAGGCTAGCTGGCCCAAAGCTTCTAGAGATTCCAGTGTCCACCTTCCAAATCACTGTAGAAGTGTTGAGTATAGACACTCATACTACCATGCCCAGCCTTACATGGGTTCTGGGGATCCCAAACACAAGCAATAAGCGGTTTATCCACTGAGTCATCTCCTCAGCCCCCAAATAGATTTTTTTTGTTTTTTTTTAATAAAATCTTTTTTACTTTATTTTATGTACTTACTTGACAGAGAGAGAGAGGCAGATATATAAAGAGAATATGGGTGCATCAGGGCCTTCAGCTGCTGCAAACAAACTCCAGACACATGCACTACCTTGTGCATCTGGCTTATGTGGGTATTGGGGAATCAAACCTGGGTCCTTTGGCTTTGCAGGCAACCGTCTTAACCACTAAGCCATCTCCCCAGCTCCTCAGTTGTATTGTTTTTTTCTTTTCAAATTTTATTTTTATTGGCAACTTCCATGATTATAAAAAATATCCCATGGTAATGCCCTCCCTCCCCCCACTTTCCCCTTTGAAACTCCATTCTCCATCATATCCCCTCCCCTTCTCAATCAGTCTCTCTTTTATTTTGATGGCATCATCTTTTCCTCCTATTATGATGGTCTTGTGTAGTGTCAGGCACTGTGAGGTCATGGATATCAGGGCCATTTTGTGTCTGGAGGGAGCACGTTGTACGGAGTCCTACCCTTCCTTTGGCTCTTACATTCTTTCTGCCACCTCTTCCACAATAGACCCTGAGCCTTGGAAGGTATGATAGAGATACTGCAGTGCTGAGCACTCCAGTCACTTCTTTCCAGCACCATGATGCCTTCTGAGTCATCCCAAGGTCACTTCCATCTGAAAAGAGAAGATTCTCTTCTAAAAGTGAGAGTAGCATTAATATAAGGGTATGAACATTAACAGAAGTGCTTACTGGGCAGTTTGATAAGCATAGTATATACATTTAGCCAGACAGCAGCAGACATTACACCCCTAAGGCTCATGACTACCCCTGTTTTAAGTTTTCAGTGTCAGGGATGTATTCCCTCCCATGGAGTGGGCCTCAAGTCCAATTAGAGGGCAGTTGGTTTCCACCATGACAGATGTGCCACTATTGCACCTGTTGGTTCTTTTGGCCTGGCTGGCCAAATATAAGGCTTGCAGTATCCACTGTTGAGTATCTTCACTGGTGATTTCTCTCTCTCCCACTGAACTGCATGCAGAATGGCTTCTTCCAGCTTTCTGTCAGCTGGTCTACATGGAGGAGGTTATCAGCTCAGTTCCAGCAGGATTTCTCAATGGCCTTGCAGCCCAAGTATGTGGAGTCTTCAGCAATAGAGTCTTACCATCTATTCCTGGTGGGAAACCAAGAGCCTCAGCAATGTTTATTTTTGTTTATTTTTATTTATTTATTTATTTGAGAGTGACAGACAGAGACTGAAAGAGGCATAGAGAAAGAGGATGGGCATGCCAGGGCCTCCAGCCACCACAAACGAACTCTAGATGTGTGCACCCCCTTGTGCATCTGGCTAATGTGGGTCCTGGGGAATCAAGCCTCAAACCGGGGTCCTTAGGCTTCACAGGCAAGCGCTTAACCATTAAGCCATCTCTCCAGCCCCCAAATAGAAATTCTTTTAATGAAAGAATGCTGAGAAGGGCAGGATACCTTTCACTAAGACTATAGGAATCAGTAGCAATTCAGAGATATTGTGCCATAGTCACTGTTACCAGGTTAGCCCTAGCACTTTCTGGCTTAATTTTTAATATTATATCTTTTTTGAGTACTATTGGTTTTATTTTTTATTTAAATCTTTTTTATCATTATGATTATTAACAACATATTTTGGGCTGGAGAGATGGCTTAGTGGTTAAGCGCTTGCCTGTGAAGCCTAAGGACCCCGGTTCGAGGCTCAATTCCTCAGAACCCATGTTAGCCAGATGCACAAGGGGGTGCATGCATCTGGAGTTCATTTGCAGTGGCTAGAGGCTCTGGTGCACCCATTCTCTCTATATATCTGCCTCTTTCTCTCTCTGTCTGTTGCTCTCAAATAAACAAATAAATAAACAAAAAATATATTTTTATAAAAACATATTTCATATGGATGCATCATGTGTTGAAACCCTCTTTTCCCTCATCCCTGTCCCCACTCCATTAGGTACCCTCCTCAGTGGGGTTTCAGGTATTCCCAATGGGGTTGTAATCTTGTATGAGTCTTCTTGGCAAAGTCACTCCAAAAAAAAAACAGGCATTTAATAAACATTTGAGGCTAGGAACTAGCTATTTTTGAAACTTATTGTCCATTAAGTAGTTGTAGGTTAGTGTGAATAAAATACTTCATGGTGGCTGATGTCTCCACAAAGAGGCCTCATGACATGTATTGCTGCTTTTATGACCTCTTCAGCATGACAAATTAAACAAATAGCTTATTTACATCCACCTGACTACAAAATCAGCCTTACCCTTGCTATACATTGGAGGTTAGGTGCTAGAGTGGTATTACAGGCCTAAGAACAGAAAGTTTCCTTACTGCTTACCAGTGCAGTGACAATACATCATGAGGAACTAAGTTGTATTTCCATGTCCCTCAAACTGTGCTCTATGGAACATTAGGTTTGGAAGATGTTAGCACTGTATTCTGAAACAATAAAAAAATGTGGAAGCAATCCCGACAGGCAGCTCTCCCATGGGCAGATAGGTTCTGGGGAGCAGTCAAAAACAAAGCTAGTAGTTTTCTTTCTGTGCAGAATGTTTATAATCTTTAATAGTTAAAATCCTTTGTAAATCTCCAGGAGGGAATATAGACTGTCACCAAAACTATGTGTACATATTTTTTTCATGTAGCACACAAAACAAAAACACGAACGTACAAGAACAGAGTGTTTAATTTAACACAACCAGTTTAATAGTTTCTATTTCTCATAGAAACTTCCAAGCAAGAGGACATCCCCATAAAAGCAATATCATTACAAGAAGTATGAGATAAGAATCTTCTGCAAATGAAGTTTTGAGTAAAACACATTAAGATTTCACAGCAGCCTGAGGATCCATAATTCAATATTTACAGTCATATTCCTCTTCTGGATAATGGGAAACAGAATTGACAAAGAAGATTCTCATATTTTCCCTGCTTTCCTGCAGCATGACAAGCTCTGCTATGATCCATGCATAGCATATCCTATCCATATTTTTGCCTGTAATTATAAAAGGCATCCTGAGAACAAGCTTATTCAGTAAGATGTTATATCAAGAGTGGCGACAGTGACCAACCACAGGAACCATCTGTGAGAGACCTCAGTATGATTCTATGGTCCAAGTACAACAGAAGCCAACGGGCCCTTTCTGCTTTTCTAGTCTGGCTAGGGCATTTATCAACTGCCTCCAGGTGTGGGTTGCTAGTGGCTCTAAAGGCTTTCTCCATGACAAGCGCCTCATATGGAAATGAAGTCACCTTATTACCAGGAGGTCACAACACCCATCCACACTGCCATGGGCTTTGGAAGTCTAAACTTCTCTCTTTAGGGAGAGACCAGCTTTAAAGTACTATTCCCGTCCTAGTGCTCTTTAGGTGGGGATATTGCTGGCCTTCAGCTGAAAGGCCATCACTGAGCTCTCTGCCTTGCCTTCTTTCTATGCTCTTCACTGACCTCCTCTTGAGACCACATCAAAAATTCAGGTACACCCAAACACCCAGACGAGGCCCTGCTTCTAGAGAACCCAGTGTGAGACATATAGTTTAGAACTCCAAGCCTCAAGAGACAACTCTTCTCATATTTATAACAATAACATGGTTCACAATGGCCAGTTTCGTCCCAATTCCAGGAGCCTCACAGCATGGTATAACAGCATACTGAGGTTCTAAACCACGAACATCCCAGCTACTAAGGTACTTACTAAAAAAATGGAGATTACCAAGGCCAACCCCAAACCTACTGAGTCAGAATCTCTGGAGGCGAGACTCAAGAATTGTAGTTTGTGGTAAGATTCCCATGATCCTCTTGTGCATAGTAACTTTAAAAATGATTATCAAGAGGGTACAGGATAGTCAGCCCCTCCCCTCCCTGTAGGAACTGAGAGACTCTCAAGGCAGGCTGATGTAGCTTCTGAATTTTTGCCTCTATCCAAAAACAATGTACAAACAACTTCCAAATGGAAAGTTCCAAGAGGAATAAAAGGCACCCAAGTACAGTACTGTCTTAGCTAATGACAAATTATTTCACATCATAAATTCTGTTTTATTTCTTTAAAATTGAGAAATGTGGTTTCACATGACACTTGATAAATAAGTAAGTTGCAGAAGTTATGTTTAATCATCTAAAACCAATTATTTCCAAGTATTTGGGACCTATGGGAAGGAAGAAAATTCTGAAAATACTTTTTCAAAACACCATGTGAAAAGATTTATAGTAGTCATAAACATCTCAATTGCCTCATTTATTCATCTCACAAAACTTAAATGATGTTTGAGAGTTATTTATCTAAAAGTCTCATATATCTGAAAGTACAGTTTTTAAAAACATCACTAAATGCTGTGTTTTTCCATATTTCTGACAAGCGTTTGACAGCTACAGCCGAGCTTAAGTCCTTCAGCCAGCAGGACAATCAAAATTAGCCATAGGTATAAGTTAGTGACAGTCGATCAAACAGAGATCCAACAGCAAATCTGCTGTGGACAAGGGTACCACCCTGGGGCACGAGGCCTAAGGGTGGGGATGGCTTCCAGGGAACAACATTCTCTGAGCAGCAGTTGGCTCAGGTCTAGACGGCTCTGCAGGCAACTTCTCTCTTCACTGTTGTTGTTTTGTAAGGACCTTTTTGTGGCCCAAGAGGAACAAAGTGGTCTTGATCCTATGCCAAGCAGGGCAGGCTCCTATTTTCTCACTAAGTAGCTGACATTTCTTAATGACCATCTCAACAGGAATCCCAAAGTGAATCAGCCACCCCTGAAAGGCATTCCCACCCCTAGAAGTTGTTCCTAATAATTATCTGGCTCTTGGTTAATAGAAAATACTTCTAATCAAAATGAAGTACCTCTTCAAATTCCAGGCATCCTAAACAGCTTCTTGGCAGCAGGAGACTGGGTCGTTCCATGTTGTTTTCTCCTGGAAGTTGGATACAAGGGCTATGGTGGCGAATCTGAAGGCAAAACTCAAAGAGACAGCTAAGATTACAAGTTACAGTATATATATATATATATATATATATATATATATATATATATAGTCAGTTGCCTTTAAGTTTCTTGGACAAAATCCCTAACAAAAAGCAGCTTAGAGAAGGAAAAGATTTGTTTCCAGCTTGCAGTTGCAGAAGGAAGTCCATCATGGTGGGGAGAACATAACAGAAGCAGAAAGTGAGGCACGACATGATCACATCAGTGTGGAAGGAAACAGAAGACAAATGCTCACTTCCTCTGTTTTCATGTAGTCCAGGAACCCTAGCCCAAGGAATGGTGATCCCCATAATTAGGGTTGAGCTTCCCACCTTAAGTAATCTAATCTAGAAAGTCCTTGATAGACATGCCAAGAAATTTGTTTCCTTGGTAATTCTAATATCCAGTCAAGCTGTCAACCAGAGAGTAACCATCATATGTGTGTGTTATATATAATATTATATACATATATGATTAATATATATTAACGTTAAAGTATTTCAAATACCACTTTTTTTGTTTTGTTTTGTTTTTGTTTTTTGAGGTAGGGTCTTCCTCTAGCTCAGGCTGACCTGGAATTCACTATGTAGTCTCAGGGTGGCCTCAAACTCATGGTGATCCTCCTACCTCTGCCTCCCAAATGTTGGGATTAAAGGAATGCACCACCATGCCCGACAAATAACACATTTTTAAGGCAACACAATCCTATGGATAGCTTCCAAAGCATGTGATTTCTAAATTCCACAGTGGTTCTAAGCTCCATTTTAAAAAGAACTCAAAATTCCCTGGGCAATGTTATTAGAGTAGTTCATTTGGCTCATAGAATTGTAATATGTTATTGCCTGGAATACCATGCAGATACTTGGGGCTACACCTGCAAATCCTTGCCTTGAACTTGAATTTTATAAGCATATTTGTTAGTTGGTATACAACAGCAAATTGAACAGTGTCAAGGATGTTAGTCATCTAAAAAAAATGATAGACTTAAACAGATACAAGAGAAAGGAAACAAGACTATCTGAAAGACCCTAGAAATGATAGCACTAAGAGGACTTAATGCTCCAGCTCCTGTCAGCATATGGCCAGTGCCCTAACAGTTTCAGGAAAAGCAGGAGAGACATGGGGCACAACAATTATAAGTACATTTGTTTAACATTAGTCCCTAAGACAGAAGGAAAAATCATCAAACTGTCTATTTGATGGGATCCAGAGAAACAATGAGTTCAAATATCCTTGCATGGTTGAGTGAAGAACTAACCTAAGAGATCCATGCATGCTGTCTATAAGAACCTGTCTGTATGGTATGTCCATGAAGGGAGAACTAGAGCTCACTTCCTCAAGATATTTGGTTCTAGTCTTCATGTTCATATTCTTCTCAGTGACTTATCTAAACATGTCTCAACATGTAATATAGATGATGCAAACAGACTTACAAGAAGTTTGGTGTCTGAGCTCCAAAAGGCTTCAGTGAAAAGAGGACTTAGATTAAAGTTACAAACCTACTCATTCAGATGACTCAGGCTCAATGGTGCTGGTTAAAAACCATAAAATCCTAATTAAAAAATGCTTTTAAAAAATGAAAAGATGTTCAACTTCATTAGTCATCAAGGAAGTACAAATTAAAATCACATGTGATACGATTATACACCACCAGAATGACTAAGATGAAAAGGCTCACTATGAAGTATTGATAAAAATGTAAAGCTATAAAAACTCTTAGCCTGATTGGGGTATAAACTGGTCCAGCCAATTAAGAAGCAAAACTGTCAGTATCTAGAAAGCCAAACATACACATTCCTGATAACTGAAAGTTCATGTCTCTCTGTGTACAAGTTCAAGGGCTGGGAATGAACCCTTTGGGCATCCTATACTAGTCACTATAGGATGATATTTAGATGAGGAAAAAGCATTTTAGTAATCGTTGAAACCATACAAACTTCTAAAAATAGGGCCTGTGAGCAAAACCTGAAGGCATACAAGGAGAAGTTTCTAGAAAGGCAGCTAGCTTGTGAGAGGATTTATGTGTTGAACTGCAGTGTTGCAGGCTCCACCACTTTACAGCTACCCTATGTGGCCCTAGGCAAGTCACTTAACGTTCTTGGGCCCTAGCTTCTTCAGCTATACACAAGATTGTTAGTCACTGGATTTAACATTACAATGTGCCTTTACAGATATAAGCAGTATACACACATGGACTGTTACTATAGAGCATGAAATACCTCTGATACTCTTAGAACTAGAAAAAGAGACCCAATAATTAGCTTTCCCTTCCTGGAAAAAAAGAAAAGAAGAAACAGTGCCAGTTGTGGGGTGGGATACCTGGAGTTCCCAGCCTCCAAAGCGCTTCTCAGATACACCAGAAGTGCTTGGACACATTGCATAACCAGGAAGGCTTGAGTCTTTCAAACAGTTCTTTGAATTTCACTTTATTCACATTATTCACATTATTTTGTAAACAACTGTCAGTACACTTACAGATGTTAATCTGAGAAATGAAATATGGTGGCTTCTGGGGCACTGGACATTTAAAAGCAGAAAAGATCACTTCAAGAGCCTGGCAGGATGAGGCAAAAACAGGTGCTGAAGACCAGTTCATTATTTTTCCTCTTGAAATTACACAGGATATAGAGACTATTTCCTTGGGGAAAAAATTTTAAAGAAACTAGCTGGGTAATTCAAGTTCTCTTAAATCACTTCTCCACAATTATTTCAGCATATAAAATGAAGTGCTTTATTTAGGCTACATTTAGCAGACAATGTTCATGTAACTGAATAGATGCCTTACCTATGTAAATACAAGTTAGTATTCAAAACCAAGATTAACAAAAAAAAGTTATAAAATGCACATACAATTTTGACTGTACTACAGATGAACACCTTTGGAAACATAAACATATGCTTTTATATATTTTAAGTGTGAAAATGGAATGTGCTAAAAAACAAACACAGTGTTAGACAACATATTATCTTTAACAACGGCTTTATAATAAGAATTCAATGGTGATTAAGTAACTGGCTACAAATGGCAATAATAAAACTCACAAGAACACCTTGATTTATTTAGTAACAGAAAAGGATTATGAAACACCTTCTGGAATGGTGGTTTGGGCTCAGAATCCAACTTTGGGCTGCGTTCCTGTGGCGGTGAGCCTTCTTCCCTCATGTCCTCTGAAGACCCTTCAATGCCCATGATTCTGCAGCAGGCATACTTTAGAAGAAGTTACATCTCCTGCTACTCCTTCCTGTGGCTGTGAGCTTTCTTCCCTCATGTCCTCTGAAGACCCCTCAAGGCCCATGATTCTGCAGCAGGCATACTTTAGAAGAAGTTACGTCTCCTGCTACTCCTTCCTGTGGCTGTGAGCTTTCTTCCCTCATGTCCTCTGAAGACCCCTCAAGGCCCATGATTCTGCAGCAGGCATACCTTACAAGAAGGCATGTCTCCTGCATACTCCTTCCAGCCCAGATTTTCCAAGACATCTTTTCCTGGGGATTCAGGACCACTGTTCCTTCTTAATCCAAGAAAGAGACTATGTGAGTAGGAATCTTCTAACCTGCCCTGATCTCCACAAAGCAGAGACAAAAATCAAACAAGTTTTCTCCATGCTCTTGCATTAAAATTGGCTAAAAGTAGTGCACTGGTTGAAAATATCTCATATATCCAAAGCCACATTAAAATAATCATCCAGGGGCTGGAGAGGTTGTTCAGTGGTTAAGGTACTTCAATTTCCATTACCCATATAAAGCCAGATACACAAAGTGGCACATGCATCTGGAGTTCATTTGCAGCAACTGGTGGCCCTAATGTGCCCATTCTCTCTCTCTCTCTCTCTCTCTCTCTCTCTCTCTCTCTCTCTCTCTCTTTCATGCAAATAAATAAATAAATATTTTAGAAATCATCCAATCAGAAAGAAAAGAGTGAAAAAGAAAAGGAGCTATAGAGAATGAGTCGAGGAGATTCCAGATTCTCTCTCTATGTCTCTATCTCTATCTGTCTGACTTGGCCTGAGTCCAAGTCACTTCTGTGAATTTTAGATTAAGATATTCAGCCTTCAGGGGATGGATAGATAGCTTAGTAGTTAAGGTGCTTGCCTGTGAAGCCTAAGGACCCAGGTTCGATTTGCCAATACCCACATAAGCCAGATGCACATGGTGACACATGTGTCTGGAGTTCGTTTGCAGTGGCTACAGGCCTTGGTGTGTACACTCTCTCTTTCTTTCTATCTGCCTCTTTCTCTCTCATAAATAAATAAATACTAAGATAGTTAGTCTTTAATAAAAACACCCACCCCAACAAGAATGCATTTGTTTCTGTGGCATAGAGAAGACTGCAGTTTCAACTGTCAAGGGTCATAATATATGTGCATGCAAGAAAGAGAGCCAGTCAAGAAGGATGGTTTCATAAGGCAATTAAGGTATAACATGACTAGGAGAAAAATAAAATGACTTTATCTTCTTTCATGTAAATATTCTCCCAAGTATATCACCTGCTGGAGGCCTCTGGCAAAATATTACAGAAAGAATGTAACTTCTGTGAAGCAATTTTCTCAATTCCTTAGTAATTGAGTCAAAAGTTAGGCAGACTCTGAGCTGAGCTATGTAAGAGTGTTATCTCAGTCTACTGCTTTGCTCTATATATTTTATAGACCTGCCCCAGAAATTTCCATGTACTGGTTTTCTGTTTGGTGAAAAGAACTCCTTTAGCTTTCTCTCTGAATCTGAAATCTAATCAGTAAAGAAATAACCTTTTCACTTCCAAAGCCGGATCTTTTTGGACCTCCACACGTTCATGAAACCCGCCTCATTGGATGGATACACACACACACACACACACACACACACACACATCTTCAGATTCTCCCTGTGAGAAGTACTCTTTTATTCTCTGCACTCATTCAAAGACCTTGAAAACCACATAAACACTCACCATCTCCCAGTGTTTGATGAATGAAACTCATTCCTTTTCCTTAACGTTTAAGAATCAATGTCCAATACTGAGGAAACAAATGCCAGGTCTTTGCATATGATTGGCTTCCTGTGTATTTACCTCTTGGTTATTCCATTCCCAACTCGTATTTCCATCCTGACCTCTTCACATCCCTGCAGACATACATGTGTGGCAAGCTGACCAAGACCCTGAAGCTATTTGTCTTGGACTATTCATCCTTTGTTTTTCCCCAGTCTTCCTTAAATGGCCAAAAGTACTATATTTTAGGACCATGATATTTGAACAATTAAGCATTTGTTCATTGTTTCTTTGATAGCTAGAAACAGAGAATGGCAACTAAGCTGTCCAAATAGCTTCTGCAGTAAGTACCTGCAATGTCTACTGCTATGGTTTCCTGAGAAGGACTGTCTTTGGGAGTGGAAGCTGGAGCAGGAAAGGTTTAAACTCATTTACATCTGAAGGGATTTTCACAAACTTCTACTTTATTTCCCCATGGATCAAACCCAGTGCACTGTGAAATCCTGGCTTTAAAAAAAATTTTTTAATTGTTATTTATTTGAGAGAGAGAAAGAGACAGACAGAGAGAGAGAATGGGTGTACCAGGGTCTCAAGCCACTGCAAACCCCAGACATATATGCCACCTTGTGCATCTGGCTTACATGGGTCCTGGGGAATCAAAATTGGGTACTTAGGCTTCACAGGCAAATGCCTTAACCACTAAGCCATCTCTCCAGCCCAATCCTAGCTTTTTGATCCATCAGCCTAGAGACATATCATATCCCTTGGCCATCCCATACCAGTATCCTCTCCTCAAATATCACAGAAATTGCTAGGATATTTTAAAGTATCCCAATAGGGTACATGCCCCACTGCCTATAATTATTTGTTTGTATGGCCAGAATTGGCAGATTAAAGTATAGATGCCAGCTTAACTTAAATTTCAGACAAACATTAATAATTTCTAGTATAAGTATAGCTCAACTATTGCATGAGACATGCTCATGCTATAGTAAATTATATTTATCTGAAATTCAGATGTTATCTATAATGTACCAGGCATCATGTATTTTATCTGACCACCCTGTTCAGAACAGACTGAGGCTGTATTAGTTACTATTTTCATCCCTGTAACCAAGTACCTGACAGAAGCAACTTGAGGGAGGAAAGGTTTGTTTTGGCTCATGGTTTCATGGGATACAGACCAGCATGACAAGGAAGGCATGGCACCTGGGGTGGCTTACTCCACAGTGGCAGTAGTGTGAGGCAGTTGCTCCTCACATCTTGGCAGAATAAAAGCAGAGGAGCTGGACCAGCAGAGCCTTACTGTAACCCCCAAAGGCCTACCCTTAGTTCCCTATGCCTACAAGCTAGGCCTCTTCTTCCAAAGAGCCCATGAACTTTCCTAAACAGTACCCCAGCTAGGAACCATGTACCCAAATATATGAGCCTGTGGGAGACATTTTAACACCAAAACATAACAGGGACCATTATTCTTATCCCACATCCATTTAATGCCATGCTTTTTACATCATAGATGCTTCATAAATATGTCTATCATGTATGCAAATGGTTGTATTGGGTGTTTAAGTGGAATGACACTGCACTGAAAGTTGAACTTTTATAATAAAAACACAAAAACAACCTAACATTTACCTATTAGCTTGTTCAACATGGGTAGATTCATCTAAAAAAAGGAAGAAGTTGTCTGGAAAGAATAAAGAAGCGCATCTGCCCGTTTTGAGTAGCAGCATTGGCCACTTGATTATTTCGGCCCACATCATAGGGAAACACCTAGGCAGTGGTCTAGCTCAGAGGGCGGACCACAATCACATGTTCTTCCTGCTCCTGTGGCTTTCTATGTAGACAAAGCTTCATGGCCACATTTCCTCCAAGGCTACTTATATCCTTTCTCCCACACCAAAAGTTATCTTATAAGTCATATTTTTCTCAAAAGTGAGGTAAGAAATAGAAAAGTCTACCGCCATGGATTTGGGATAAGAGAAATAAGTTGTCAAGACTCAGGCTTATCAGTGGAAAAAAGAATTAACCTAGTGTATTTGATGGGTGGAGAGATGAATGCA
Source organism: Dipus sagitta (assembly GCA_036346955.1). NCBI lineage: Eukaryota > Metazoa > Chordata > Mammalia > Rodentia > Dipodidae > Dipus > Dipus sagitta. The sequence goes on from CM070788.1 coordinate 30,095,858, forward strand.
CAGGATATGGAACACAAAAAGTTTCTGTAGGGCTGCAGGTCAGTGCATAAAGCACATATGACACAGTAAGATATTCAAGGCTACAGAGATCATGAAAGCACTCCTCATTGTGACATTTCTTCTAGAACCACAGGTCAAAGTTCTTCATTAGTCCTTAAAATACTCATATCTTCTGGGAAGCAGATCTGTATTCCTAACAGCCCTTGAAATTCAAATGTTTTAAGCAAATCAGTTGAAAAGAAATAGTCTACATAAAGCAGAAAGAATGACCCTATGAAACTCACTGTTCAAAATCACAATTGAAACTTTGCTTACTTTAAAAAAAGAATCCTGGGGCTTGAGAGATGGCTCAGTGGTTAAGATGCTTGCCTTCAAATCCTAAGGACCCTGGTTCGATTACCCTGTACCCACATAAAGCCAGATGCACAAGGTAGCACATGCATCTGGAGTTTGTTTGCAGTGGCTAGAGGCCCTGGCATGCCCATTCTCTCTCTCTCTCTCTCATAAATAAATAAATAAATAAAATAAAAATTAAGAAAAGAGAAGTCTTATGCCTCCTAAGACAGGAATATCTGCCTAAATGTGGAGTGTTGTATACTAGTACTTCCCCTTCATGGCTGAGAAGACTAGAACAATTTATTTTGCCTCTCTGGCCTTTTCTTTAAAACAAAAAGTTTGATGTTTACTATGTGGACTAAATGTCAGTCAAGTCTATGTATCATGCATCATGGTTCCCAAGGCATACTTGTTCTGTTTCCTCATTCACATGAAGTTTCTCACTACCGTCATCATCACCTGCTCTACCTGAACTGCTCTCATGTCTCCATGCCCAAGGATAGTCGATGGAGTATCATTGTCACCACTCTGCTCCTTGTAAAGACACTGGCCTGGTAGCTGCACCATCTCACCTCTAATAATAGAAACTGTTCTATGGAAATCCCTTTGCTTGAGATATATTGCCTCCATGTTTTGGAGTCAGAAAATGTATTGACATTTAATAAGAGGAAAGCCAAAATCTTGAGAAGCATGGGAATGAACTTCCCCCTTCCCTAAGCCTCAGATAGGGAATTTTGAATCTTCTGATTTCAGTAAACAAGGCTCTCCCCATGAACACAGAAGTAGACTAGTGAGTATCCAGACCTACTCACAGACTGAGAGGACTTAGTGGAGGGAAGCTATCTGCAAGAAAACCAAGGCCCAAGAGAAGCAAATACAGCCCAGAGTGGCTGGAAGGCAATTAGCAAGGGAGAAAACTGGAAAATTGTTTCCAATAACTGAAGAAGAAATACCTCTGGAGCACGGGTCTTTTTAAATCAACATGTTTGGTTTCTCTTTTGAGAATGTTTCAGAATATCAAAACTGGCTTCTCCAAAGTTATTCCTCAGATATACTCATGCAGGTGCACAAAATGTTCAGGCAAAGAAATTTACTACAACATTTTGTTCTATGAGGAAAAAGAAAATAGAAAGAACCCAAATGTCCACCAACAGGAAGCGAGTTAAAGTGCCTGTTCACTACCACAAAATACAAAATCTCATGATGAGAAAGAGAAGAGTAGCTTTCCATGTGCAGATTTAGACAACTGCAGGGCCAATTATGGTGCCTTTGTCAGATGAAGGAATGTCGCTCTGTTCCACAGAGACCCAGACTCCACCAGAGAACAACTTACTGCATTTTAGCTACCACTCCCCTTGGCCAATCCTTCTGTACCACCATATATGGCAACTCTACCAAGATACGTTAAGGAAGAAAAGGAGGTATGTGTGATTTGATACCAGGCAAGTGTTTCAAAGAACATATACACAAATATTGAATATATATGTATATATTTTTAAACTTTATTTTTTATTTATTTGAGAGAAAGGCAGAGAGAGGGAGAAAGAGAACGGGTGTGCCAGGGCCTCCAGCCACTGCAAAAGAACTCCAGATGCATGCACCCCCTTGTGCATCTGGCTTACTTGGGTCCTGGGGAAATCAAACCAAGGTCCTTTGGCTTGGCAGGCAAACGTCTTAACCACTAAGCCATCTCTCCAGCCCTGAATATATATTTTTATGGATAAAACACTTCAGAAAAAAATACACTCAAGAATTGGCAACAATGGTTGGCTCTAAGAAAAGGAGATGAGTGTGAAGGGAAGAAGTTGATTTCTACTATATTCTTTTTTGTTCCTTGTGGTGTTTGTTTATGTGTTTTGGTTTTGTTTTGCTTTATTTTTGAGGCAGGTGTTGTTGTAGTTACCTGTGTGTTGCTGGGGGAGGGGGGGACTGTCCAGAAGCAGCTTATATGAGGAAGGGGTCTATTTAGGGCTTACAGATTCCAGGGGAAGCTCTGTTATGATGGAACAAGCTGCCTTACTTCAACATGTGTCAGCATATTTCCATAGCAGAGAGAACCAACACCAGCAAGCATGAACAGCCAGAGCTCAAGTTGGCTCTCTACACACCTTAGGACTAGACTCCTAGTGACACACCTCTTCCAGCAGGACTCCACCCACTGAAGACCAAAGAGGAGGCTTAATCAATATAAAAAAAAAAGTGCAGGGCTGGAGAGATGGCTTAACAGTTAAGCGCTTGCCTATGAAGCCTAAGGATCCCGGTTCGAGGCTCAGTTCCCCAGGATCCATGTTAGCCAGATGCACAAGGGGGCGTATGCATCTGGAGTTCATTTTCAGTGGCTGGAGGCCACTGGCACGCCCATTCTCTCTCTCTGCCTCTTTCTCTCTCTACCACTCTCAAATAAATAAATAAATAAATAAATATAAACAAAAAAAATTTTTAATGTACAAAAGAACTGGGTATGGTGACACATGCCTATAATTCTAGCACTTGGGAAATTGATTCAGGAGTCCAAGAGCATCCTTAGTTACATAGTCAGTTGGAAGCCAACCTCATCTACATGACACCATGACCAGCTCTTTTGTACATCTTTTTTTACCATTTATATGTAACTTCCTCAATAGGAAAATAGAGCGAGGTTATTTCCTTTTCTGATGGCATGCCAGAGGCTGTTGAACCAAAGGGCAGAGCTCCTGCTTCCATGCATGCCACCCTCACACTAGACCATACCACCCAGTGACAGAAACAGGGTGTCCTGGCCCAGTTCTGCCCATGGAAGCATAAATTTTTAAGTATATTTTTAAAGGGATCATACTTTTTTATATATATTACAGCAGTAACAACAAATCTCCAAAATAATTTAATTAGGCTCTCATTTTAACTTATTACCTGATCAAAATCAAATGCAAACTGCTTTTTACTTCTGTCAACTATAGTGGGAAAATAACACACTTACACCAAAGTATACAGGGGTAGCTAATAGTCCCTACAAAGGTCAGTTCTGGGTACAGTTTGCAAATAGCATTTCTGGTATCATGGGTCTATGTACAGGCTAAACCACACTGGAGGGTATTAATCAGTGTAAGCCATGGTTCCAAAAGCCCTAAGAACTGTAGTTCATTGGACCATTTATTAACAGAATAATACCAAGACAATTCCATACACACTCTACTCCCAGTTTTCTCATCAGAAAATTGTTAATAATGGTAAAGTGCTTCCCTCGAGCTCGGTGTGACAGCTCAGTAAGATAAACTACCTTCCATGGACTTTGCAGCTCATACACACTATGAGAGCAGAAACCCTGACTGAAAAGTACACGTCAAAGCTGGCTTTCACCTTGAATGTTTCTGCCAAACCCTGGAGGATGTGAGCTCCTGTGTTGAGAGCCTCCCAGAAACGTAAGGCCCCACCCAAGATGGAGAATCCCACCATATATACCCAAGGGTATATATTCCCAGTGTATAAGTGGCAGAGAAATAGCCCTTGTCCTATGGAAGGTGACCTCAAGGAATACTATTGTTGATGATCCTGACACTGAGTCTCCCATTAGTATTTTAACAAGATAGACTTCACAAGGCCTGTAGTCAAGATGTGTCCTGTTTAGTCTGAAAAATGTCAGGCAAAGGATGTAACTTCTAGGCTAAGGATGCAGTTCCAGGTTGGAGGATTTGCACAGCACGTACAAGGCCCTGGATTTCATCCCAAAGAATGTAACAGCTAGGGTGCTCATGTTCGTTACTCTAATTTCAAACTAGATCTCAAAGGATTGGCAGAGGGAAAAGGAATGGGGAGGGAGAAGCTGGTCTCCATCAAAAATGAGAAAGCACTCAGAGATATCATGAAAGCAAACAGCCATGTGGCACTTGAAAGAGAATCTCTCCTGTAGTTCCTGTCCTTGAGTAGCCAGGAGATCCATCTGCATACTGCAAGAAGGCCTCCCTTTAGTGGAGAAGTTTTAGGTATTTTGTTCTTTAAAATCTTGCCACTGTTGTGATCGTAGCAGGTGACCACAGGACCATGAGACTGTTGAGAAGCAGTGGCTCTGCTGCCTCCCTGGCACTGGCTTCCCCGGCTTCCTGCTCATCCTCCTCTTTGTCACCACCAGTGCCGAGATTGCATCTCCATTTGAATGACGCAGCAGATAAACAAGAGGCGCTTACTGTGTCCAAGTGGGCCCTGATTAAAGAAGAAATGTAGGAGACGTGTGGGAAATCTGGTTTATGCTAATCAAACCCCACGTGGATGATGGTTAAACGCTCAGGCGTTAAGGAGAGTGAAACCGAAGAAGGAGCTGGATGGCCACCTAATTCCCCACAAGGGTTGAACACAAGAAATAACTCGTCTTATCATTTTAGACACAATGAGAATTAATCCACAGCCAAAAGTCTGGTCTATGCAGATAAATCTGTCACATAAAGGTGACTACAGCAACTGTTAGCCAGCTTTAAAAGACATTATACGACAGTATAACGCAAGATGGCATTTTGTAAACGGTGTTACTCTTCCGGGAATGATCACACTGTTTCAAATCCCTAGGCCTATGAGAGGATAAAAATACCTCTGATTCTCCAGAAAACTCAAAGCTGGCTGCCTGCCAGCTGCTGCTAAAACTGAATTTTCTTCAGCATCTCACCAGCACTTCTGTTTGTTGTCCTGCTAAACAAGCAACCACCTGGGTGAGGGCAAGACTGCACTGGCTGGACATTCCACAGGAAGAGAGAGGGGACCAGAACTCCTAGCCTTCCTCTGAGGCACAGGGAACGCTGTTCAGTCACTGCCATTAATCACAGGGAAAGATGTGATCAGGAGCTGAACCCGAGCTTCCTTCTAGACTCTAAAAGGAACTGGTTTGAGATTAATTGGACTTTTATCTGGAACGCCCAGTTGTGTGACCCTTCCTTTACTCTGTAATGAGCAAACCGCCCCACAATTATTTCCTTCTGAAGGTCAGGTACACAGCGATATTTAAAAACAGTTCATCATCCGGCCTGGGGGAAATGAGAGGAGCACTCTGCCTCCTCCTCCTTTCCTTGTTTGCAAAACCGTGTTCAGTTTCAGACTCAGTGAAAACCTAAGGACAGAGCCCCGATTCAGGCAGAACAGCTGTCCAGATATACATCCATTACAGATGAATGAAACTGATCTGATAAGCACTGCAGAGAATCATTTTGGATGGGAGGGGGCAGGAATTAGGGTTACAAAGGAGTTATTAACATCTCAATTGATATCTCAACAAAACATTTTTTAAAAAAGAACATTTTTATTATTCAAAAAATATTGGTTAGGGTTAGCCTTAGTAACTTCTGATTCAGACAGTTAGTTTATGAATTCAGTCACCAAGCACTTATTCAGCATCCACATCTTTGAGACACTAAATCATGCCAACTAGGCCAAATGTCAAAAATTAGTTAAGTTTTCAGTTTAAAATTAGTTAAATGCTCTAAAATTACCTAAATGTTACAAACTTCCTTTCGAAAGCCTTTTTAAAAGTTTTGTGAAATTTGGTTATATTTAATGGAAGGCTTCCAATCTAATCTTTATCAAAAACCTATTTAAGGTCTGGGGAGCTGGCTCAACAGTTAAAGGCACGGCTTGCAAAGCATGTGTGCCTGGGTTTAATTCCCTAGGACCCACATAAAGCCAGATGCACAATGTGGTGCATACATCTGGAGTTTGTTTGCAGTGGCAAGAGGCCCTGGTGTGCCCATTATTTCTTTCTCTCTCTCTCTCTCCATGTATCTGTCTCTGTCTGCTTGCAAATAAATAAATAAACAAAACATTTTAAAAATATACACAGCTAGCCGGGCGTGGAGACGCACACCTTTAATCCCAGCACTCGAGAGGCAGAGGTAGGAGGATTACGGTGAGTTTGAGGCCACCCTGAGACTACATAGTGAATTCCAGGTCAGCCTGGGCTAGAGTGAGACCCTGCCTCAAAAAAACGAACAAAAAAATATATATAATTTATGTATTTGCAAGCAGAGATAGACAAAGAGAAAAGAGACAGAGAGAGAACAAATGGGTGTTCCAGGGCTTCCATCCACTGCAAATGAACTCCAGATACATGGGCCACTTTGTGCATCTGGCTTTATGTGGATCCTGGAAAATCAAACATGGGTCCTTTGGCTTTGCAAACAAGTGCCTTAACCACTGAGCCATCTCTCCAACCCTGCTTAATATTTTTATTCATCACTAGAAAGCCATTCATACCACAAAATAAAGTATGATCATTCCACTATTAGCAATAGTCTTACTAAGCGCCCACTGCTTATAAAGGCCATCCTTGCAGAAGACAGTCTGACAAAGATGCTGCTTGTTGTAGTCAGCTTCACAGGTTATTGGAATGAACTTCCAAACCCGACACAGTTTGTAAGAGGAAAGGTTCATTTCAGCTTACAGATCCTTGTGAAATTCCATCAACTGGCAGAATTGCAAGAAGAGAAACACTACCAAACAGCACCATAAGCAAGCACAGCTTCAGCAAAACAGCAGGGACGCAGACAGAGCTCAGACCTGCCTGCAGGCCTTTGGCCTGGAATCAAATTTGTCCCCAAACACACCTGGTCCAGCCAGGTGGCTAGAAATACAAGTTACAAGCTTTAACAAAACATGAGTCTAGTGGGGGACATACATTCAAACTTCCACACTGCTCAAGATGTCAAACCCGATGGAGAAGTGAAAAAATACCAGAGATGATAGAAGAGTCTGGATAGGGCTGAGAGATGACTCAGTGGGGAAAGTGTTGGCTTCACAAGCATGAGGACTTGAGTTTGATCCCCAGATCCCATATAAAGCTGTTTGATGCTGTAGTTACCTTACTCACTGCTGACAGGAAGCAATGTGGGAAAGGAAAGGGTTTATTCTGGCTTACAGGTTCCATTATGGCAGGAAAGGCATAGCTGCAGGATCATGCAGCAGAACTGGTCACACTGAAACCAAAGTTAGGAAGCAGAGAGTGAACAGAGCGTGGGTGGATGGGGCTATCAAACCTCAAGGTTTGTCTCCAGTGACCCACTTTCCCCAGCAAGGCTCCAACCCCTAGAGGTTTCACTACCTTCCCAAACAGCACCACCAGCTGGGGACCAACTGTTCATACACATGAGACTATGGGAGACATTACACATTAAACCACAACATTCCGCCACTGGCCCCCAGAGGCTTATGGCCACCTTATGACGCAAAATGTATTCAATCAAACTTCAAAAGCCTCCATAGTTTCAACATTGTTCAAAAGTTCAAAGTCTCATCTGAGCCTCGAGGTAATTTCTTAGCTGTGACACTGTAAAATTAAAAAACAATTACATTCTTCCAACAGGTAATGGCAGAGAGTAAATATTCCCATACTAAAAGGGAGGAATTGGGACATAGCAAGAAAAAATTATACCAAACCAAGGTCAAAACCCAGCAGGGCAAACTTCAAATCTTGCAGCAACATGTCTAGAATCTGGGGATCATGTTAAAATATTCTGGGCGTCAAAGGACTTGGGCAGCCTTGCCCCTCCAACCTTTCTGCCTAGGGCACTCATGCCCATGTCTTAGGACAGCTCTTCTCTGAAGCTGCAGCTTTCCTTAGCCAATGCCCTATAGTTCTGACATGTCCAACATACTGGGTTTCCACTACCTTTACTGCCTCATCGCGCACACATTCACTGGCTTCAGTGATTCTCTGGAACTATGGATCAAGAAGCCCTCCATTATGCATCTTTCATGCCTCCAAAACCAGTACCATGTGGCTGATGCTGCCAAGTTTTGCTGACAACTTGGGATGAAGCCTGGTCCCCTTGGACCAAACCTAAATGATTGTCTTTGAACAGGGAACCACCCCCCACCCATCTACCCACCACCACACGTTCAGCTTTCTTCCTTCAAGTGAATATGGATCCTCTGATGAGGGAGGCCTTGCCCTCAGGTTACCATTACTATTGTCCCATTGCATCAGTGGAGGTTTCTCTAAAATGGTTTTGGCTCTTTAACAAGTTTTGTTGCTTTCTCATCCCAGCCTGCATTCTATTCTGTCGTGAGATTTCCTCAACCAAGCAAATTAGTCCATTATGTTTGAGCTTAGCATCATTCACATTCTCAGGACACAGGCGGAATGCTGCCAGTTTCTTTGACAGCATACAATGTGAACTGCCTCTAGCCTAGCTCCTGATAGAGTCCTTATTCCCCTCAGAAGCCTCATGAGCTGGGCCTCTGCTATTCTCATTTCTCTCAACATTATTACCTTCCCAGCTCCCACCAGCATGGCCTATTAAGCTATACATACAGTATTCAAAGGTACTGATATCCCAAAGTTCCAAACTCTTGCAAATTACTCCCACAAAACAGTTACAAAATCTGCAAACCAGGAGGGTCCTAGCACCCTCACAGGTTGAGCCTCTGAGATTTTCCTAGAGCTCTTTTTGATTCTTTACCTCAGGTTCAAATCTCTAATCCATGCTATGTTGCCTAGTCTATGTCTGTGTAGTAAGTCACAGTTGCAGGGTTCCAGCCTGTGTGGCTGGCTGTGGCATGAGGTCTCTCTTTGCCACCATTCTGCTGCTGCTTGCCACCTACTGTGGTTTGCAGCCTTGCTGGGTCTACACACCCCACAGGATCCTGTTTGTGCATGCTGTTTGAATCTGTGTTCCCTAGCACTGCTGCAGACACAAACCAGCAAGGTTAGCCTAGGTAGAATCTCCATTTCCCATAGACTAGCATTGCTCATTAGTATTTAAAACTCGAGTCAGGGGCTGGAGAGATGGCTTAGTGGTTAAGGTACATACCTGTGAAACCTAAGGACCCAGGTTCAATTCTCCAGGTCCCAAGTCAGCCAGGTGCACATGGTGGCACATGCATCTGGAGTTCGTTTGCAGTAGCTAGAGGCCCTGGCATGCCCATTCTCTCTCTCTCTCTCTCTCTCTCTCTCTCTCTCTCTCTCTCCTCCCTCTGTTTCTAATAAATAAATAAAAATAAAATCTTTAAAAAAAAAAAAAGCCAGGCGCGGTGGTGCACGCCTTTGATCCCAGCACTCGGGAGGCAGAAGTAGGAGGATAGCCATGAGTTCGAGGCCACCCTGAGAGTACATAGTGAATTCCAGGTCAGCCAGAGCTAGAGTGAGACCTTACCTTGAAAAACCAAAAAAAAAAACTGCAAACCACATGGTCAGATTTATCAGAGCAGCAGCCCCACTTCGCAGTACCAAGTTTCTGTATTAAGTTACCTGTCACTGTGACCAAATGCCTGAAGGAAGCAGCTGAAGGAAGAAAAGGGTTTATTTTGGCTCACAGTTTGGATGGACACAGTCCATCATGGAAGACGTGGCAACAGGAGCAAGATAGCATTGCAGCCAAAGGCAGGAGGCAGAGAGCAAACAGGAAGTGGGGCCAGGCTATGAAACCTCAGGGCTGCCCACTCCCTCCCATGACCAGTTTCCTCCAGCAAGGCTCCATCTCCTGAAGATTCCACAACCTTCCCAAACAGCACCACCAGCTGAGGACCAACTGTCTAAACACATGAGTCTATAGGAGACTGTTGCAGTTACCTAGGACAAAGCATCTGACCAAAAGTGCTGATGGGAGGAAAGCTTTTATTCTGGTTTACAGTCCAAGGAGAAGCTTCTTGATGGTGGGGGGAGGCATGGCAGGAGCAGAAGCTGGACAGCACCTCTGACAAAGCAGGTGGAGCCAGCAGCAGGAGAGTGAGCTGATCTCTAGCAATGGGGAGCTGGCTGTAACACCCTAAGTCCACCCCCAACAACACACCTCCTTCAGCAAGGGTCCACCTCCCACACTGCCATCAACTGGGGTCTATGACAGTAGTCAAAAGGACAAGCTTGAATAAATGAGCCAGAAGATTAATTATAAGGCCGAAGTGGCAGGAAGGGGGACTTTGAACAGGATAAAAACATTAATTGTATCTTCCACACATTAAGAGATACCAGGGTTGGAGGGATTGCTTAGTGGTTAAGGCATTTGGCTGCAAAGCCAAAGGACCTAGGTTCGATTCCCCAAGACCCACATTAGCCAGATGCACAAGGTGGCACATGCGTAGTTCATTTGCAGTGGCTAAAAGCCCTGGCACACGCTCTCTCTCTCTCTCTCTCTCTCTCTCTCTCTCTCTTTGTCAAATAAATAAATAAATATATATTTTTTTAAAAAAGAGAGATACCAAAGATTTTTAATGAGGAAATAGCAGAGTCAATAAAAATTTAAGTTTGTTTTTGTTTTTGTTTTTTTATCTATTTGTAAAATGTAGAATGATCTGGAAACAGAAACAATGATGCAAATTAGGAGAGAAAGGAAAAATTATGAAACAAATAGTTTAGAACAATTGATGACTATCATGAGAGGTGTTTGGAGTACAACATCATAGCATAAATTAAAATGCCACACACTATAATTCTTTACTTCATATTTTACAAGTATTTCATATTTATATCATATACTATGGTTCCAGAGATAAATGAAAACATTTAGATCATTAGGAAAAAAATAATAATCTTCTTTAGTGAAAAACTTTCTTAAGGTAAAACAAAAGAAGTCATAAAAAATTCTTATAAAAATTCAACTAATGCCGGGCGTGGTGGCGCACGCCTTTAATCCCAGCACTCGGGAGGCAGAGGTAGGAGGATTGCCGTGAGTTCGAGGCCACCCTGAGACTCCGTAGTGAATTCCAGGTCAGCCTGGGCTAGAGTGAGACCCTACCTCAAAAAACCAAAAAAAAAAAAAAAAAATTCAACTAATGCTGGGCATGGTGGCTCACACCTTTAATGCCAGCACTTGGGAGGCAGATGTAGGAGGAGTTCAAGGCCCTGAGACTACATAGTGAATTCCAGATCAGCCTGAGCCATCTTTCCAGCCTCTGAGAAGTTTAATACTTTTAATAGTTGAGCTTTTTTTTTTTTTTTTTTTTTTTTTTTTTTTTTTTGGTTTTTCGAGTTAGGGTCTTGCTCTATCTATCCCAGGCTGACCCTAGTACCTATGAAAAGCCAGATGCACAAAGTAACATATGGGTCTGAGTTCATTTGCATTGGAAGGAGACCAGGCATACACATTTTCTCTCTGTTTCTCTCTCTCTCTCTCTCTCTCTCTCTCTCTCTCTCTCTGTAGTGTGTGTGTATCTCTCTCACAAATAAATATTTTTAAAATATTTATTCTATCTATTATCTTCTCTCTGTCCTATACTGCCATAAAATTTTCACTGCAAATAATAAACTATCAAAGTCCTCAATAAAAATGTTGATGCTCTTGGTTTATAATAACAAGAATGATACTAAAAATCTTGGTCAAATAATGGGAAAAGTATGTGAGCAAACCACAGATAAATATAATAGGGGCTTGAGAGATGGCTCAGTCAGTTAAATGTCATGAAAGTGTGAGAACCATTGTTTGGATCCCCAGTACTCACATAGATTCTGGGTATGTCAGCCATCTGTCATCCCAGTGCAGACAGGAGATCCCTGGGCAAGCTGGCTAGCTAGACTACTGGAATTGGTAAGCTCTGGACTTAAGTAAGACCCTGCCTCAGTAAGAGACTCGGGAGTGTAACTGAGAAAGACTCAACATCAACTTCCAGCCTCCACAGGTATATACACATGCACACAGACCACATACACATGCAAAAACAACACAGAGATGCATGTAAACATGTGCAAGGGTTCAGTATTACCATTAAAGAAGTACAAATTAGAATAATGGTTCTTATGTATGATATTGTCAATTATTTCAGTAATATTCTTTGCAATGCAGCTAGCTCGAAGGGGTATGCTCAAACAGCTCTTGTGGGAAGGAAACTTTAAAATCCTTTTTGCAATAAAATATTTTTTAAAAAACTTTTAAAAATGGTGCTGGAGGGATTGCTTAGTGGTTAAGCACTTGTCTGCAGGGCCGAAGGACCCAGGTTCGATTCCCCAGGACCCACGTTAGTCAGATGCACAAGGTGGCTCATGCATCTGGAGTTCATTTGCAGTGGCTGGAGGCCCTAGAGCACCCATTCTCTCTCTCACTCTCTCTCACTCTTTCTCTGTCAAATAAATAAATAAATAAAAATAAAATATTTTTAAAAAACTTTAAAAACCTTTTGCAGGCAGGTATTTTATCAACAGCTATCAAAATTGAAAATTTGTGCCATTATTGGCCTAGGAAGATTGCTTAGTGGTTGAAGGCATTTGCTTACAAAGCCTACAAGCCCAGGTTCAATTCCTCAAAGCCTACATAAAGCTGGGCAGGCATTCACTGACAGTGGCAAGAGAAATCTGGCACACACAGCACACCACACATACACACACACACACTCAAATAAATAAATACTAAATAAAATTAGGCCATTTAATTTGCTAATTTATAGTTTACCTTCTATAAATCATGTTGAAGAAACAATCAGAAACTCAGACAAAGGATAAAACAGGAAACATACTAAGTAATAAATATAAATGACTCGTAAAGATTTGTTAAGGTCTATATCACTCAGTGTTCACTGTGACTCATCATAATGAGAACTAGAAGCAACCAAAATATTCAAAAGTATATTGAGCCATATCATATTACTTCCCGTTAGACAAGAATAATAAACATTTCTTGTTCCTAACAACCAAGAGAACAAACTCTGAAACAAATCCTGCCTTTGATGGAACAGAGGATAGTCTGCACTCATTCCTTAGGACCTTGTTACAAAGTAGCATAAGCCAGTCATCTTGCAGCGTCAGGAATGTGTTCTCTCAAAGTCACAGAAGACAGAAATCCAAAATCAAGGTGCTGGCAGGGGCCTGCCACTTGTAGGACTCTATGGGAGAATCCATTCTTTACCTCTGCCAGAGCTGGGAGAACCCTGCAGCCTGGTATTACTCTATGGGAGAATCCATTCTTTACCTGTGCCGGCTTCTTATGGCTTTGCCAATTCGGTGGCTTGAGATGGCCTCTCTCCACTTTCTGCCTCCACAGTCGCCTCACCTTCTCTTCTTCTGTGTATCTTATATACAAACACTTGTGTTGGCATTTAGAGCTACCCAGAGAATCAGGATAATCTCCTACTCTCAAAATCCTCAGTTTAATTACATCCATAAAGACCTTTATTCTAAATAAACTAACAATCACAGATTCTAGTAATTTAATATGTGGATCTCTTGGGCAGGGGAGTTCATTTTCCTTTTAACCACAATGACTATGACCTGCACATATAAAAATTTAAAACAAGGGGCTGGAGAGATGGCTTAGCGGTTAAGCGCTTGCCTGTGAAGCCTAAGGATCCCAGTTCAAGGCTCAGTTCCCCAGGACCCAAGTTAGCCAGATGCACAAGGGGGCGCACGTGTCTGGAGTTCATTTGCAGTGGCTGGAAACCCTGGCGCGTCTCTCTCTATCTGCCTCTTTCTCTCTCTGTCTGTCGCTCTCAAATAAATAAAAATAAACAAAAAAAATATTTAAAAAAAAATTTAAAACAAACGAGCCGGGCGTGGTGGCGCACGCCTTTAATCCCAGCACTCGGGAGGCAGAGGTAGGAGGATCGCCATGAGTTCGAGGCCACCCTGAGACTACATAGTGAATTCCAGGTCAGCCTGGGTGAGAGTGAAACCCTACCTTGAAAAAAAAAAATTAAAACAAATAAAAGCATGATGGTAAATGACTTTGAAGAGAGGAAAGGTGATCAAACCAAAATACTGGTGCTACATATGGTAATAAGTAACAACTCTAATATGAATAATAATTGATGTTAATTAAATCCTTATTTGATCCACAGAACCTGAAAGAGTTTGGAAAGTGGAGACACCTTAGGGAAGAAGTGTGAATGGGAGAGAGTTTGAAGATTCATTGATAAAGTATGCATAAAGAACAGATGAGGGGGCTGGAGAGGTGGCTTAGCAGTTAAGCACTTGCCTGTGAAGCCTAAGGACCCCCGTTGGAGGCTCAATTCCCCAGGTCCCAAGTAAGCCAGATGCACAAGGGGGCGCTAGCATCTGGAGTTCATTTGCAGTGGCTGGAGGCCCTGGCACCACCATTCTCTCTCCATCCATTTGCCTCTTTCTCTATCTGTCTGTTGCTCTCAAATAAATAACTAAAAATAAACAATAAAATTATTAAAAAAAAAAAAAAAGAACAGATGAGCCACTCCTAAATCATTCTCACTCCTCATACCTCACTATATGGTGACGTAGCTACCCACCTCATGCCCTGTGGTGCCTGGAGAAACTGAAGCAGAATGTGCCCAAAACTGAGGAACCAGGCAGAGGTGGGTAGAGACTCAGCACTATGCTGAGAACAGAAAGGCCAAGTCAAATCTGTATCCCCCTGTGAAAGCATTTCCACTACCAACTCTAGAACACCAGAGGCCGGAAGCAGAGCATGTTTCTTAGGAGATCATGCATGTACAGAGCCACAGAAGCACTTTGCTTCCCCAAACATACATGCCACTGTTGCACCACTAGGCGTGCCTTAGCAGGCAGGCCAGTTGTGGAATACACAGGGTCCACAGCTGGGTGTGGCTGTTGATGGGTTTTCTTCTGCATCAGCTGGCCTCAGCCTGCAGAGGACTTGCAAGGAGCTGGTCCATGCCCTGCTCTTCACTACAAGGACACACAAGCATTGCCAAAGGCTTGAACAGCAGCTTCCGTCCTAAGGACCAGATAAACACCAGGTATGGGGGTGGGGGCATGTCGGAAACAGAGAACAGGAGAAGATGTCAAAGACACTGTGATCAATACGCTTTGAAGGAAGCATAGCAGCAAATATGATAAGCCAAATTGGAGGATGAGAAAACAAGTCTATGAAAGAGCAGGGAGTTTATCACCATAATGACAAGAAAAGGAGCTGACATTTAGAAAGAGATAAGTAGACAATGAATTTAGAGTTCTAGATCAATACAGAGAAGATAGACTAGCACAGAGTTTTGTTTCTGTCTATTTACTTTTTGCTTTGTTATTTTTCCCATTTTCTTCATTTTCATACTGTATACAGAGTATTTTGATCTCATTCCCCCATTACTCTCTCTTACCTCCAACCCCTTCCACTAACATTCTTGTTCTTCACTGTTACTCTCCATCTAACTTTCATGCTGTTAGGATTTCTCTGTTGTTGTTATTTGCTTGTTTTGTTATACCCACGGAATTAAACTAGGGCTGCTTTATGATCATGGGTGGAAGGTTATTTACCACAGATGAGAGTTTACCAGTGGCTGTACCACAAGGAGTCTGACTCCCCTCTCCCATCAACTATTAGGTGTCATTAGTTGCTCTGGGAGGTGTGGGTTTCTTCATCAATCCCCATCAATGATGACATATTGACAGGCTCAGTCTTGTGCAGGAAGCCCCAGCTGCTGTGAATTCATGAGTGTAACAGCCGTGTCATATCCAGGGGACAGTGTTTCACAGCCCTGCTGCCCTACCATTCTTTCTGCCCCCTTTTCATGAGCTTCCCTGAACATTAGAGGTGGGGGTTAGATGTCCTGGTTGAAGCTGTACACAAAGTAGTCATTTATTCTTGGCAATTTTTCCAGTTATGCCTCTCTGCATGCACATTAGAGTAAGAAACTTCTGTGATTGAGGCTTTAAGAAGTTCTAATCTGTGGGAATAAAGATGGGCATTAAGAAAGCAGTTAGACATGCTATCCATTTCACATACCTGCAGTAGAAGGTTTTTCCACTAGGTCCTATGTCTCTAGTCATGGGCTTCTGCCCAGGATGGAATGAAATCCCTCCTGTGGAGGGGATCTCAAATCTAATCAGACAGTGGTTGGTTGCTCCCCTGGCATACATGCCACTGTTGCACTATTGGGGTCCACAGCTGGGTATGACTGTTGATGGGTTTTCTTTCCAACTAGCTCACATAGCATCTTCTGGTACAAAGAAAGCTGGCCACTTAGAGCCACTAATCTAGAAATTCAAAGCTAGGACCCTCATATGTGGTGTTTGTGTTTTTAAACCTGTGTCACTATACTCAGTATGACCTTTCCTTTTCTACCCACTTTCCTACAAATTGCATAATTTCATCTCTTTAGTGATGAATAAAACTCCATTGTGTATATAAACCACATCTTCATTATCCACTAATCAGTTGGTGGGCATCTAAGCTGATCCCATTTCCTAACTATTGGGAATAGAGGAGCAATAAGCATGGCTAAGCAGGTATCTCTGAAGTACAGTGTAGAGCCTTTATGCCCGTGAGTAGTATAGCTGGGTCATAAGGTGGCTATATTTTCAGGTTTTTGGGAACCTCCATAGTGCTTTCCATAGTGGCTACACCAGCTTTCATTCCCAACAACAGTGGATAAAGGTCCCTATTTCCCCACACCCTTCCAGCATTTGTCTTTTGTGGGTTTTGTTTTGTTTTGTTTTGTTTTGTTTTTTTAGTTGGTGTACAGAAATTTTGGTTTCATTCATTCTGTACTATTTTCAAGTACTATTGTTTTTTTTAATTTCTACTCCCTCTTCCTCTTCCCCCTCTGTTTTTGTTTTGTTGTGTTTTGTTTTGTTTTATGTTAGCCATTCTGACTGAGTGAAATGGTCACTCAAAGTAGTCTGAATTTTCCTTTTCCTGATGGCTAAGGATGTTGAACTTTTAAAAATATTTATTAGCCACTTTAACATTTTTATTTATATACTTGCACATGTGTGTTGGGGTAGCTAGAGTTTCTCACCACTGCAAATGAACACCAGATACTTGCACCACTTGCTGCTTGTAGCTCACACAGGTGGCTAGGAAGTTGAGTTCAGGTTAGTAGGTTTCACTAGCAAGCCCTGATAACCACCGAGCCATCTTCCCAGCCCTGTATTAACCATTTTTATTTCTTACTTTGAGAACTCTCTGTTCAGTTCCACCACTCATTTTTTTGATTGAGTTGTTTTTGGATGTTTAGTTTTCTGAGTTCTTTGTGTATTCTAGATATTAACCTTCTGCCAGATATGTAACTGGCAAAGATTTTCTCCAGTTGTGTAGACTTCCTCTTCACTCGATTGACAGTTCCCTGTGCCATACAAAGGCTTTTTAATTTCATATATCAATTGTTGACCTTATTTCTTGAGTGACTGAAGTCCTATTCAGAAAATCTGTACCTATTCCTGTATCTTATAGTATACTCCCTACTTTTTCCTTTATCAGATACATAGTTTGTGGTCTTACATTGAGATCTTTGATCCATTTGGAGCTGAATTGGTGCAGAGTGAGAGATAATAATCTAGTTTCATTCTTCTACATGTAGATATACAGTTTTCCCAGTACCAGTTGTTGAAGACATTGTCTTTACTCAAATGAGTATTTTGTTCTTTATGTCAAAAAATCGGGTGGGGACTGGAGAGATGGCTTAGTGGGTAAGGCATTTGCCTACACAGCCAAAGGACCCAGGTTTGATACCTCAGGAGCCACGTAAGCCAGATGCACAAGGGGTGCACAGCATCTGGAGTTCATTTGCGGCAGCTGGAGGCCCTGGCACACCCATTGTCTCTCTCTCTCTCTCTCTCTCAAAGAAAAATAAATTTTTTTAAAAAATCAGGTGGCTAGATTTTCATGGGCTGATATCTGGCCATGTGGTGGTTTGAATCAGATTTCTTCCACAAACACAGGTGTTCTAACTGCTTGGTCCCAGCTGATGGCAGTTTGGGTGGGTGGAGTGTTGCTGGAGGGGCTGTTTCTGGGTGTGGTGTTAACTATGTTACAGCCAGCTTCCCCTTGCTAGAGCTTGGCCTACTCTCCTGCTGCTGTTGGCCACCTGCTGTGGCAGAGGTGATGTCCAGCCTCTGCTCATGCCATGCTTTCCCCTGTCATCATGAAGCTTCCCTTTGAGACTAAGCCAGAATAAATACTTTCCTTCCATCAGCTGCTTTTGTTGTATGTTTTGGGCCAGGATTGTTAAGGTAGCTTCAATGGGGTCCTCTCTCCTATTCCACTGAACTACATGTCTGTTTTTGTTCCAGGACCATGCTGTTTCTATGACGATGGGGCTCTGTAGTATGACTTGAAATCAGGTATACTGACCTATCCAGACATATGCAGTTGTTTAGGACAGTTTTGGCTCTCTGGGGTCTTTTGTGCTTCCATCTGAATTTTAGGATTATTTCTACTTCTTGGAAGGATGGTGCTGGAATTTTGATTGAAATTATATTGTAGATTGCTTTTTGTCACATGGCCATTTTCATGATACCAATTCTGATCCATGAGCATGAGAGGTCTTTCTTTCTATCTTCCAGTGTGTTCCTCAATTTCTTCAGTGGTTTACAGTTTTCATTGTAGAGGTCTTCTACTTCCTTAGTTAGGTTTAACCCATGGTATTTACTTGTTTTTGTTTGTTTGTTTGTTTTGTTTTGTTTTTCAAGGTAGGGTCTCACTCTAGCCCAGGCTGACATGGAATTCACTATGTAGTCTCAGGGTGGCCTTGAACTCCTCCCAAGTGCTATGATTAAAGGCATGTGCCACTATGCCCGGTTTGGTATTTAATTTTTTGAGGCCATTTTGAATGGAATTGTTTCCCTGGGTTCTTTCTCCGTGCATTTCTCATTGGTATGCAAGAAAGCTACTGATTTGTATATGCTAATTTTGTATCTTGCCACTGTGCTGAAAGTGTTCATTAATGTCATATGCTGGAGTCTTCAAGGTACCTTATGTATCAAAAACATATCAACAGAAAATAAAGATAATTTAAGTTCATCCTTTCCTGTTTGTTATCCCTTTTATTTCCTTCTCTTGTTACATTGCTCTAGCTAAGACTTCAAGCACTTTGTTGAATAAGAGTGGAAACCGTGGGCATCTTTGTTTTGTTTCTGATCTTAGTGGGAATGAGTCAGGTTTTTCTCCATTAAGCATGATGATGGCAATGAGTTTGTCCTGTCTAGACTCTATCATGTGAAGATATGCTCCTTTTATCTCTAGCCTTTAATCATTTAGGGATGCTGGATTTTTGTCAAAGGCATTTTCTGCATCAATTGAGATGATCATGTGATTTCCGACCTTGAGCTCATTTATGTGGTGACTTACATTTATTGATTTATGAATGTTGACCATCCCTACATCTGTAGAATGAAGCCCACTTGACCGTGATGTATCATCTTCTTGATGTATTCTTACATTGTTTTTGTAAGTATTTTATTGAGAATTTTTGCATCTATGGTTGGTTATCAGGGAGATTGGTCTATAATTTTATTTTTTGTTTTGTCTTTATCTGGTTTTACTATCAGAATAATACAGCTTTAAAGAATGAGCTTGAAGATATCCCCTCCCTTTCTATATTATGGAATAATTGGAGAAGTATATTTTCAGTTCTGCCTTAAAAGTCTGGTGGCTAGGGCTGGAGAGATGGCTTAGAAGTTAAGCGCTTGCCTGTGAAGCCTAAGGACCCTGGTTTGAGGCTCGATTCCCCAGGACCCACGTAAGCCAGATGCACAAGGTGGCACATGCATCTGGAGTTTGTTTTCAGTGGCTGGAGGCCCTGGCGCATCCATTCTCTCTCTCTCTCTCTCTCTCTCTCTCTCTCTCTCTCTCTCAATTTCCCTCTTTCTCTCTCTATCTGTCACTCTCAAATAAATACAAATATTTTTTTTTTAAAAAAGAGAATAAAAACATTTTTAAAAGTCTGGAGGCTATTGAAAAAGAGGTAACAGAAAGATTATAAGAGCCAAAGAAAGGGGTGAAGTGCTAACAATACTGTCTTCAAAACTCAAAGTGCCCTTGACATTCATGACATCACAGTGGCTGAGGATGTGTAGCACAGGATCTGCATAATGGAAGGCAAAAAATGATGACATCAAAATAGAAGTAAGACTAATTGGAAAGAGTAAGGGATTCAGTGGAGGCAGGATTTGGGAGGGAGAAAAGGGAAGGTTGTAGGAGGGGATTATGATCATTATATATGGTGGTTTAATTCAGGTGTCCTCTATAAACTTAGGTGCTCTGAATGCTAGGTTCCCAGTCCTGGAGATTTTTTTAATTATTGCTTCAATCTTGTTGCTTGTTACAAATCTGTTTAAATTATTGATCTCATCCTGGTTTAATTTTGGTAGGTCATGAGCATCTAGAAATTAATCCATTTCTTTTAGATTAATCATTTTGGTGGGATGTAGATTTTTTAAGTAAATTCTTATGATGTTCTGAGTTTTGTGGGTATTACTGATCATATCCTCCTTTCATCTCTAATTTTATGAATTTGCTTTTGGTTAGTTTGGCTAAGAATCTGACTTTTCAAAAAAAACTGCTTCTTGTTTCATTAATTCTTTGTATTTTTTTGTTTCCAGTTCATTAATTGCTGCCCTGACTTAATTAATTTCTTCCCATGTACTGTTTTTGGGTTCAGTTTGCTCATGTTTTTCCAAGGCCTTAAGGTACATCATTAAGCTTTTTCTGATATTTAAATTTTTTAATTATTTATTTGTGAGTGAGAAAGGAGGTGCATGTGCATGAGAAGGGGTCTCCCGACACTGCAAAGAAATGCCCATCTGGACTGACATGGCTGAGGAACTGAGCCCAAGCTAACAGGCTTTACAAGCAACTACCTTTAACCACTGAATCATCTTCATCTTCCTAATTACTTTTCTGGTTTTCTTTCTTTTCTTTTTTTCTTTCTTTTTTTTTTTTCAAGGTAGAGTCTCACTCTAGCCCAGACTGACCTGAAATTTGCTATGTAGTCTCAGGGTAGCCTCAAACTCATGGCAATCTTCCTACCTCTGCCTTCCAAGTGCTGGACTTTTCTGATGTTTTTAATATTTTATTTTAGTTATTTATTTGACGAAGAAAGACAGAGAGAGAATGGGCACACCAGGGCCTCCAGCCACTGCAAACGAACTCCAGACACATGCGCCCCCTTGTGCATCTGGCTAACGTGGGTCCTGGGAAATCAAACCTGGGTCCTTTGGCTTTGCAGGCATCCCTCCAGCCCCTGATTTTTTTTAAATTTTTTTTGTTTATTTTTATTTATTTGAAAGTGATGGACAGAGAGAGAGAGAGAGAATGGGCGCACCAGGGCTTCCAGCCACTGCAAACGAACTCCATACGCGTGCGCCCCCTTGTGCATCTGGCTAACGTGGGTCCTGGAGAATTGAGCTTTGAACCGGGGTCCTTAGGCTTCACAGGCAACTGTTTAACCACTAAGCCGTCTCTCCAGCCCCCCTGATTTTTTAATATAGGCACTTAGTCCTATAAATTTCCTTCCTAGGACTGCCTCCATTGTTTCCCACAAATTCTGCTGTGTTGTGTTCTCATTTTCATTCAATTCTAGGAATATTTTGATTTTCTTCCTGTGTTATTCAATGACCCATTAATCATTCAAAAGTATATTGTTTAATCACCATGAGTTTATGCATTCTCTGTGTCCTGTCTTGCTATTGATTTTCTTGCTTTATTCCATTGTAGTCACAGAGACTACAAAGACATTATTTCAATTTTCCTTCATTTGTTGAGACTTGTGTTGTGTCCTAATATGTGTCCTGTTTTAGAGAATATTCTGTGGGCTGCTGAGAAGGATTTGTCTTCTGTAGTGTTTAAGTAGAATGTTCCGTAAATCTCTTTTAGGTCCATTTGAACTACGATATCATTTAATCCCATTGTTTCTCTGTTTATTTTGTTTTAGATGTCTGTTGGTGAGAGTGGGGTACTGAAATTACCCCCTGTGTCGGGATTACTCTCTGACTTTACATCCAGTACATGTGTTTTATGACATTAGATGCACCTGTGTTTGGTGCATTGATGTTTAGAACTGTGATGCCCTCTTGATGGACTGTTTCCTCAATCAGTATGAAGGACCCTTCTTTATTTCTTCTGATTAATTTTTGTTTGAAGTCTATTTGGTCTGATATTGGAATAATAACACCTGCTTATTACCTAGTTCCATTTGCTTGGAAGATCTCTTTTAAATCCTTTGGCCCTAAGATAGTGTCTTTCTTTTATGGTGAGTGCATTTCTTTTTATAAATAAAAATATTTTTATTTATATATTGAGAGAGATAGAAAGAGAGCCAGAGAGAAAGTAGTGAGTGTGGGTACACCAGGGCCTCCTTTCACTGCAAACAAACTCCAGATGCATGTGTCACTCTGTGCATCTGGCTTTATGTGGGTGCTAAGGAATTTAACCCAGGCTCTCAGGCTTTGCAAGCAAATACCTTTAACCACTTAGCCGTCTGTCCAGCCCATTTCTTGGAGACATAAAAACCATGGATCCTGTTTTCTAATCTAGTCTGCTAACTGTGCCTTTTGATTGGGGGTGGGGAGGGTTGAGACTATTCATATCCAGGATTATTATTGGAAGGTGTGTGGATTCCAGTCATTTTATAGTGTTTGGTGTTTTTGTAATCCTTAGCTTAACAACTATCCCAGAATCATTTATTTTTTTCCCCTGTGGTTCCTTGGATATGTTTATCCTTCTTTTCCCTCTGAAGTAGTCCTCCCAGTGTCCTTTATGGAGCTGGTCTGATGCTCAGAAATTCCTTCAGCTTACTTTTATCATGGAAAGTTTTTCTTTCACCCTCAGTTAATAACTGTTCCTTTGGCCAGCCATAGCAGTCTGTGTTGGCAGTCGTGGTCTTTCAGGACTTGAACTACATCATTCCAAACCCTTCTGGCTTTTAGAGTTTCCATCTGTTATTCTGATGCACTTGCCTTTGCGGATGACCTGGACTTTCTTTTGCTCCTGTAGCTCTCAATATTCTGTCTTTGTTCTGCACATCTAGTGTTTTAACTATGAAGTGATGTGGGGAGTTTCTTTTCCTGTCCTGTCTGTTTGGTTTTCTATATACCTCTTGTACCTGGATGGATATCTCTTTCCCTAGATTTGGAGAGTTTTCTGCTATTGTTATAATGAAAACACTTTCTATTTCTTTGGCATGGTTTATGCTCCTTTCTCTATGCCAAGAATGCATAGATTTGGTCTTCCATGTTTTCCCAAAGATCTAACATGTTTCATCCCTATAACTTTATTTTTGTTGTGGGGGGAGGTTCGAGGTAGGGTCTCACTCTAGCTCAGGCTGACCTGGAATTCACTATGCAGTCTCAGAGTGGAGATCCTCCTACCTCTGTTTTCCAAGTGCTGGGATTAAAGGCATGTATACCATGCCTGGCTCATCCATATAACTTTATAAGTTTATTGTTTGCCTTGACTAAACATTTCAATTCCTCTACCTTGCCTTCAAACTCTGCTAGTCTCTTCTCCCCATGATCCAATGTACTGGTGAGGCTGTCCACCAAGCTCATTATTTTACTTACTGGATTTCTTATTTCTAGCGTCATTTCAGTTTGTTCTTCTTCGATATTTCTATCTCTTTATTGAATTCCATTTTCTTCTCTTCCCTTGACTTTCTTACTTCATTCAGCTGATTATTTGTGTTCTCTTGGAATTTTTTGCACATATTTACCAACATTCCTTTGATGCTGACAGTATTGCATGTACTAACATATTAGCTATTGTGGATTTAAGGGGAATAAAAGATAAAAAAGAAAAACAATTCTGCATAGCAAAGAGTTAGTGTAGAATTGATATAGAGAAAACACAGGATGATGAGTAGAAGGTGGAGCTGTAGAAGCAGAAGAGAGAAAAATTGGGGGTTAATGGAGAAAATTTGTCTAAAGACAGACTGGAGAGATAGAGATCAAGCTACATGAACAGCTAATGTGAAATAGTTCTGTCTCTCGGGGGGCTAAGGCTCAGGATCCCTGCAAACAGAACAGACTGTGCTTTGGGAGAGGACAATATGAAGGGAGAGAGTAAGGATAAAAGAGAAGAAAAAAGATGAACAACACAGAGAAAACAAAGAACAAGCATGTCCTCACACGCTCTCACATGCAAAGGAAGCAGGAGAGGGCAAAACAAGAACAGGGCCAAGCCTGCTAAGGTGACAGGATGTATTGGAAATGGGATGGGTCTGGAGAGAGAAAGAGCTAGGAGAGGTGTGAGATTTGCAAACTGACTGACCTGATAATTGACTCTTGTCTAGACGTCCTCAGCTTCCCGCATGGCAACATCATCAGGACTTCCTCTCTGCCTTGGACATAGTCTTCATTCATAGTTCATAGTTGACAGTCTTCATTCTGTAGTCAGAGTTACAAACTCCCTTTTCTCTGGAGGAGAGTCCGTGAGTTTATGGAGTTCCTGGGTTATTCCTTGCTGGAGCATTCTCTTGTTGCAGTTTGAACCTTTTCTCCAACATCTGAGAGTCTGTGGCTTCTGGAAGCAGTCCAGTTTTCCAAGCTGTGGCATGATGAGGAGGGCATGTGAGCATTGGAAGCCTCCTAATTTCAGACTGCTAGGCTCTCATCTGGTGCTGGCCTGTGTTCTGCTGGACACCTTTCCACTTCAGATATGTGTTTCCAGTAGCACTGGGTGCTGGAGTCCCAGGCAGTTCCATGTGTGTGCAAAAGCTCAGAGCTGTGCTCAGGCACACACCCTGGAGCTGCCTGGCCAGCCTGTAGGTTGCATACACCAACCTCTGCTTTCCTGGAAGTTTCCTTTCTTCCTTTTTCTTTTTCATTGTTGGTATTACAGCTTTGTGATTTTCTGGATCCTTCTTCAACTTTTCTCTTTGGAATAAAGACATTTAACTCTTTTTTTGATTTTCTCCTTCGCCAGCTCACACTGAGGCTACTTCTAGCCCATTGTCTTACCCAGAAGTCTGTAAAGAAGATTTTAAAGAAAAAGTATAAATTATTAAGATAACTTGCATGAGTCCCCAGAGTGAAAAGCCAGGGAACTTAATGAAATCAAGACCTATATATTCACATAGCCTCAGAACACTAAAAATGGAGAATACAGTCTCCCATAGATCATAACAAAATAGAAAAAAGGTTTGTATTAGCAAAACTGAAATTTGGAAGGCCAATAGCAATACTCAGAATTTCTGAGCAGGGGACTGGGGAGATTGCTCAGCAGTTAAAGGAGCCTGCTTGCAAAAACTGCCAGCCTGGGTTTAATTCTCAAGTCATCCACGTAAGCTGGGTGCACAAAAGTGACCCAAGCACCTGGTATCATTTATAGCAGCAAGAGGCCCTGGTAAGCATGTGTGTGTGCACATGCACACACGCGCACACACACACACAAATAAATGTTTTTAAAATTCTGAACAAAATCATTTTTAGTCTAGAATTCTTTACTTAATCTAGCTGTTCTTACAATCTAAGAATAAAATATGCTTTTTAAAAATTAATAGACCTTAGTTTTTAAAGTTTTACATACACAGACAAGTTGAGCAGAAATTAGAGTGACCTTACTTCCTTTTCCTGTCCCCCACACAAATTTTTTATTGTTAATATCTTACATCAATGCTGTATATTTGTTCCAACCAGTGAATGAAATTGAAACAATATTTTTTGTTTATTTTTTATTTTTATTTATTTATTTGAGAGCAACAGACAAACAAAGAGAAAGAGGCAGAGAGAGAGAGAGAATGGGCACACCAGGGCCTCCAGCCACTGCAAATAAATTCCAGATGCATGCACCACCTTGCACATATGGCTTATGTGGATACTGGGGAATCGAGCCTCGAACCAGGATCCTTAGACTTCACAGGCAAGCGCTTAACTGCTAAGCCATCTCTCCAGCCCTGAAACAATGTTATTAACTGAGGAAGGAAGATGCAATATTTGGATTTAAAGGCCGCTTTATTATGTGTCCATCTGTGGGCTTTGGAAAATGTCTAATGATGCGTACATCCCCACAGTATTATATTCAGTAGTTTTACCACCTAAGCATGCCCTGAGGTCCACCTAGTTGCTTCTCTTTCTTCTCCTCCGCTAAAGCTTGTAACAGCCACTGATCTGTCTGCTGTCTGCACACTTGAACTTTTTTCAGAATATCACATAATCAGAACTATACAATAGGTATTCTTTTCAAACCAGCTTTCTTCACTCGGCATATGCATTGGAATTTCCTCCAAGTCTTTTCACGTCATTTCAAAGAAAGTTCATTTTTTACTTAAAAAAAACTTTTGATTGAAAATCTTCATGCATGAATATAATGTAGTTTGATCATAATAAACAGTCATGACATTATCTTGTGCCCTTTCCCCACTCCCCTTTCAACAAACATTTTGTTTTGTTTTGTTTTTTAAGGTAGGGTCTCATTCTAGCCCAGGCTGACCTGAAATTTTCTATGTAGTTTCAGGCTGGCCTTGAACTCATAGCAATCCTCCTACCTCAGCCGCCTAAGTGCTGGGATTAAAGGCGTACACCACGCCCAGCTAATTAAACCCTTTCTTCTTTTCAACTAGTCCCTCATCTACTTGACACATTTTTTGCTCTCCTCCACCATCCATGATAGAATGTATTGACAATATTTTGCAGGATTTGTGCAGGTAACAGCAATCACTGTGAGCTCATGGATGCAATGGCTACCACACTGTGTCTGAAAGACAGCATGCCAAAGTACTCCTCCCCCGCCCTCTAGCTCTCACAATCTCTTTGCCTCCTCTTCCCCTCTTCTTCAGTGTCCCTGGGCCATGGAAGGCATGATATAAATATCTTATTTAATGCCAAGCACTCAACACTCACTTATTGACAACATGATGACAAGCTTTGAGTCTCTCCAGAAGTCACTACCAACTGCAAAAGGAAGATTCTCTGACCAAAGGTAAGAGTAACACTAGTCTATGGGTATAAACATGAATATTTAGAGGGAAATTTGATGTAAACATATGCATTTAGCCAAACAACAGTAGTAGTTTACTTCCTAGGCTTTATGACCTCCCCAGCCATAGGCTTTTGACTGTGTTTTCAGTTCTAGGTATACGTTCTCCCTACCCTGCATGAAGCAGGCCTCAAATCCAGTCAGAGAGTAGTTGGTTACTCCCACAAGAGTCACGCCACTATTGCAGCAGAGGATTCATCTTGCCTAGCTGGTTAGTGGTATGCCTCAGAGGGTCCATTGATGGCTAAGACTGTTGGTAACATTTCCTCTATAGAAATCTGCAGAGTACCTTCTAGAATTGTGACAGCTAGCCAGCAGGGAGGAAGACTTCCAGCTCAGTTCTAACTTCATTTCTCAGTTTCCTTTAACCATAGCATGTGGTGTCTTCTGCAATAGGCTCCTACCATTTGGTTCTGGTGGCCAAACAATAGTCTCTATTGTTCAAGGGTCTCAAAGATCTCTCTCATCATCAAATCATTGGAAACTGTCCCAACCCTGTCACTGGGATTATATTCTAACAACCTGTGGCTTCTGGAAGCAGCATTATCCACCCACACAGGATACTTCTGCTAAATTTTTTTTTAATTATATAGTTTAATTAGAGAACAAATAATAGGTTTCCATATGGCTTTTTCATACACCTTTTGAATTAGTTAACTGTCCCCCACTCCCCCTTTTCCTCTACCCCCAACTCTATTTCCACATAAACCTTTCCACCCCCAGTATTTCATCACTTTACTTTTATATCAGCTATCCCTCCACTTAAACCATCTCTCCCTTTACCCCCTCTAATGGCCCCATTCTAGCTTCCCAACCACTACTAACTCTTATTCTAACATATGTACAAATCTAAACATTTGAAGTGAGGATCCTCAGATGAGAGACACTATGTGGCATTTATCTTTCTGAGCATGGATTACCTCACCTAGGGTCATATTTTCTAGATCCAACATTTTCCTATAAATGTCATTATTTCCTTTTTCTTCATAGCCAAATAAAACTCCATTGTGCATATGTACCACATCTCAATTGTCCATTGATTGGTAGATGTGTATCTGAGCTGATTCCATTTCTGAGATATTATAGAAAATCAATAAGTATAAATAAGCATATATCTCTCTAGTGAAGTGTAGAGGTCTTAAGACTTGTGCTCAAGAGTGGGATAACTGGGTTGGTCAGAGGACAGATCTATTTTTAACTTTTTTGAGAAACATCTGCACTGATTTCCATAATAGCTGTACCAATTTGCACTCCCACCAACAGAGGGTAAGGATTCCACTTTCTCCACAGCCTTGTCAGCATTTATTGTCATTTTATATCTTGATGATAGCCATTCTAGCCAGAGTGAGATAGAATCTCAAAACAGTTTGAATTTTTCATTTCCCTAATGGCTAAGGTTGATGAACACTTTAAAAATTTATTGCTCATTTATATTTCTTCTTTAAGAACTCTCTGTTAAGTTCCATGGTCATGTTTTGATTGGGGTATTGGACTTCTTATTAGTTAGACTTTTTAGCTCTTTGTAGATTCTAGATATTAATCCTTTGTTAGATATAGAGCTGATAGAAATTTTTAGCCTAGTCTATAGGCTGCCTCTTCATTAAGTTAACAGTTGCCCCTTTTTAGGAGATTTTTAACTTCATGAGGTCCCATTTGTTGTTTATCAGCCTTATTTCCTGAGTGACTGGAGTTCTAGTCAGAAAGCCATTACATATCTTGAAGTGCTTCCCCTACATTTTCCTCTTGAAGTTTGAGTTTCAAGTCTAATGTTAAGGTCCTTGGTTCTTGTGGAGCTGATTCTTGTGTATAAAGAGAGACAGTGATCTAGTTTCATTCTTCTACACATACATATCCAGTTTTCCCAGGACCGTTTATTAAAGAGGCTATCTTTCCTCTGGTGTGTGTGTATGTGTGTGTGTACAATGTGGTATTTGTGAGTGTTGTGATCTGAAGGATGCACATGTATTTGCTAATTAGCACCCCATGCATTTGCCTACAGCAGGGTGTCTGTCTGTGGCAGGGCATGCTCACCTGCAGTGAGGTGCACTGTCCTGTAGTGAACAAAGCAGAATGTCGGGTGTCCCACTCTATCTCTCTTCCACCCATTCTTACGTGAGCCAGAGTCTCTCACTGATCTGGAGCTTGCCAGTTTTTTGCAAGCTCTTGTGATTCTTGGTTCTCTGATCACACTCCCCTACAGGACTGGGGTTGCAGATGTGTGGGACCATGCCCAGTTGCTTATAAGGGTTCTGCGGATCAAGCTTGAGTGATCTCTTAGGGCTCCTTGGGCTCTCATGCTTGCATAAGAAGTTCTCTTAACCACTGAGCCATCTCTCTAGCCCATCCTTATCATTTTTGTCAAAAGTCAGGTGGCTTGAGCTGCATGGGTTTATATCTGGATCCTCTATTCTATTCCATGATCTGCATTGCTTTTGTTACTATGGCTCTGTAACATACCTTGAAGCCAGGTATGGTAGTACCTCCCAACTTATTTTTTTTTTCCCCTTCAGGATTGCTTTGGCTATGTGAGATCTTTTGTGTTTTTTTCAAATAATAATTAAGAATTGTTTTCTATTTCAATGAAGAATGGTACTGGGATTTTGATATGGATTGCATTAAATAGGTTGTTTTGGGTAAGATAGCCATTTCCATAATACTGATTCTTCCAATCCGTGAGCATGAGGTGTCTTTCCATTTACTAGTGTCTCCTTCAATTTCTACCTTGAGTGTCTTAAAGTTTTCATTATAGAGGTCCTTCACGTCCTTTCTTAGGTTTATTACAAGGTATTTTTGAGGCAGTTATGGATGGGATTGTTCCTCTGATTTCAACCTCAGCATTTTTGTTATTGATATGTAGGAAGGCTACTCATTTCTCTGTGTTAATTTTGTGTCCTTCCACTTTGCTGAAAATGTTTATCAGTTCTGATAGTTTTCTGATAGTGTCTTTAGGGTCTCATGTATAGACTCATATCATCTGCAAATAGAGATAATTGGACTTCTTGATATCCTGTTTGTATCTGTTCCATTTGCTTCTCTTGTTTATCTATCTAGCTAAGTCTTCAAGTACCTTAATGAAAAAGGGTGGAAAAATTGGACACCTTTTTGAGCTTAGTGGAATTCTTAGTTTTTTTTCCCCATTTAGTAAAATGTTGGCTCTGTGTTTGCCATGTACATCCTTTATTATGATGAGATATGTTCCTTCTATTCCCAGTTTCTCCAGGACTTTTTTGTTTTGTTTTGCTTTTTCTAGGTAGGGTCTCACTGTAGCCAAAGGTGACCTGGAATTCACTATGTAGTCTCAGGCTGACCTTGAACTCACAGTGACCCTCTTACCTCAGCCTCTCGAGTGCTGGGATTAAAGGAGTGCACCACCACGCCTGTCTCTCCAGGACTTTTATGATGAAGCAATGTTGGATTTTATCAAATGCTTTTTCTGGATCTATTGAGATGTTCGTGTGATTTTTGTTCTTGCATCTGTTTATAAGGGGCTTTACATTTATCAGCTGTGTAAGTTGAACCATCTTTGCATGACTGGAATAAAACTAAACTGATCATGGTAAAATATCTGTTTCATGTGTTCCTGTGTTTACTTTGTAAGTATTTTGTTCATAGTTTTACATCTATGTTCATGAGGTAGGTCAGTGTTTAATTTTCTTTTTGTTGCTATTATTGTTGTTGTATTTCTGTGATTCTATTATCAGGGTAATACTGGCTTCATAATAGGAGTTTGGGCCGAGCATGGTGGCACATGCCTTTAATCCCAGCACTCAGGAGGCAGAGGTAGGAGAATTGCTGTGAGTTCAAGGCCACCCTGAGACTACATAGTAAAAGGAAGTTTGGCAGTGTTCTTTTCTTTGTTATTTAATGGAATATTTTGAGAAGCATTGCTTTAAAGTTCTGGGAAAATTCACTAGGGAATCCATCTGGGTCTAGACACTTATTAGTTGGGAGTTTGTTCATTTTTTTTTTATAACTGCTTTAATCTCAGGACCACTAAGCCATCTGTCCAGCCCAGTTTTTTATTTTTTATGAGAAAGTAAGGGAGAGAGAAAGAAAGACAGAGAAAGAATAGGCACACCAAGGCCTCTATCCACTGCAATTGAACTACAGATGTGTGCGCCACCTTGTGCCTCTGGCTTATGTGGGTTCTGGAGAGTCAAACCTGGGTCCTTAGGCTTTGCAGGCAAGTGCCTTAACCACTAAACAATCTCTGTAGCCTTCCCTCTCTCTCTCTTTTCTCTTTCTCTCTCTGCTTGCAAATAAATCAATAACATGTATTTTAAGAAAAGATGATGCAAAGAAATGATCTGGTGGCACACACATCTGGAGTTCAATTGCAGTGGATAGAGGCCTTGGTGTGCCTATTCTTTCTCTGTCTCTCTTTCTCTCTCCCTTACTCTCTCATAAAAAATAAAAAACCGGGCTGGAGAGATGGCTTAGTGGTTAAGGCACTTGCCTGCAAAGCCAAAGGACCTCAGTTCAATTCCCCAGGACCCATGAAAACCAGATGCATAAGGTGGCACATACATCTGGAGTTCATTTGTAATGGCTGGAGGCCATTCTCTCTCTCTCTTTCTCCCCCTGTGTCTTTCTCTTTATCAAATAAATAAATAAATAAATGAAATATTTTTTAAAAGTAAAAAACTACCACTGCAAATAAGCTCAAGATGAATGCACTATGTTGTACATATGGCTTTATGTGGATACTGAGGAATTGAACCCAGACCCTCAAGCTTTGCAAGCAATTATGAGCCATCTCTCCAGCCCCTGTACCATCTTTCGTAGTACAAACTTCTAGCCTTTTGAAATACATAATACACTACTATCTTCTGCCACTATATTCTGTGATGACAAAAACACTTTGGCAAATAAATAAAAATTTTAAAAATCATATATTAAAAAAAGGTCTAGAGAGATGGCTTAGTGGTTAAGGTGCAGACAACAAAGCCAAAGGACCCAGGTTTGATTCTCCAGGACCCATGTAAGCCACAAGGTGGCACGTGCATCTGGAGTTCATTTGCAGCAGCTAGAGGCCCTGGTGCTGGCTCTCGTTCTCTCTCTCTTTCTCTCAATAAATAAATAAAAATAAATATAAGATCATGCATTAAAAGCACCTTGGGTGGGCAGCATGCAGGAGTTCGCTCCTTTATGCCTGGTCTTAGAAAGCTGCGGAAGAATGTGACTCATTTAAACGAGGGAGTATGAAACCCAAGACATAAGGCACAACATAGGAAATGCATAGAAGGAAGTCCTGTGTTGCTTGTAAAGGAAAAACCCTAAGAGAGTCACTATGAGGAAGCCTAGAGGAATGATTTCATGTGCCAAGGAGTGAAAGACAAGCACTGGGGCACCAAAAGAAAACAATACCTTTTGAAATTTATTGTTATATTAGTTTTTAGCTTTTCTGGTTTTATTTATTCTTCATAATGTACATTCTATTTCAGTGAAAAGGAATACTTTATTAACAAGCAGATGATACAAATATTGGAGGTAAAATCAATCATCTCTCAGTATTTGCAGAGATTGGTTTCAAGATCCCTCACAGACACCAACGTCCACAGATACTCAAGTACTCTAGCAGAAAATAGCAATAAAAGAAAAACTTGTGCTGGGTTACAGAGCCCCACAACAGTCCAGGAGTTACCCACAAAGAGCAGAGATAAGTCCCTGGCTGCCCTTGAGCCACCTGCAGGGAGAGACCAAAGAACAGAGAGATGAGCTCCCGCTTGCCCACAAGCCTTCACAGTAAAAAAGAACATAGAGATAAGTTCCCTGCCTGAGCTGCGAGATAGTTTGGGGCTGACTAAGAACAGAAATTACAAGAAATTTAAACTATGTAGCTGCCCGCTCACGCCATGGATGCTTCTGTATCCTTTCTTGCTTGTAGGAAGAAAGATACGTGGTGATGATGCATGCTTTTAATCCCCAGAGGACAGCCGTGAGTTTGAGGCCACACTGAGACTAAAAAGTGAATTCCAGGTCATCTTGAGCTAGTGAGACCCTATCTTAAAATACCAAAGGGGGGAAAAAAAAAGCCCCTCTTGCCTAAATTTGGGCTGATGCCATTACAGTCATTACAGAGTGATCTGGTTGTCAGTCCGCTAGCAAGATTAAATCTTCCTCCTCTGTCCGCATGGCTCTGAGTCTCATTCAGGAAATTCCCACAACAGTGCCTCATATAAACCTGGGTTATATTTGCATATAATCTATGCACATCCCTCCTAATTCTTGAAATCATCTCTATATTACATATGAAAAATAATACAATGTAAACACTGTGTAAATAGTTGCTGTGCTATATTGTTTAGGAATTAATGATAAGAAAAGAGTTTGTTCGTGTCTACTATAAACACAAAAAAAATTTTTTTTTTTGCTTTGTTTTGTTTTTGTTTTGAGGTGGGTCTCTCCCTATCTCAGACTGACCCGGAGTTCACTATGTAGTCTCAGGGTGGCCTTGAACTCACTGATTCTCCTGCCTCTTCTCTGCTAGGATTAAAGGCATGCGCCACCACGCCTGGCTTAGAAAAAACATTTCTGCTTAACAGTTAGTTAAAGCTAAAGACCTAGATTTACTAGGCATGGAGAGTTTACTGTACTATAATGGGCTTTACAAACACGTTATATTGTGTAGCAATTTCCCTTGAATTGAAACATTTCTCCCTGGAGGGACGCTCATTAAGGCTCAGGAAATAAACAAGGCTGAGGACCTCATGAGTCTCAGGAAGCCCCTTAAACTTACAAGATCCTCAAGACCCTCCCTGAAGTTATAGCGAAGCAGGAAGCAACTGCCCCGAGCAGGGCAAGACTCTGAACCGAGGTGCCGCCTGCAAGGTGTAGGCTCCAGAGACGCAACCTCCTGAGTCATCACCCATTCTGGGGTGGGCTTTTCAGTGATGCAGCTGCCTTGGAGTCACCCATGCTCCTGTAAGTAACATTACTCCTCAAATTGTTCCAAACAGTAGAAAATGAAGGAACATTCCCAGGACAGTTAATTCCATTGCCAATTTGATCAGATTAGGAATCAAGTAAAATCATGCCTCTCGGGCAGGTCTGTGAGGGTGTTTCCAGGATTAACTGAGGGGGAAAAACCTTCCCACAGAGTGGGCCACCCTTCTGGTGACAGCCCATGCATCAAGGGGTTCTAGGAAGAAGTGGCAACTTCCTGCCAGGCTGTGTTTGCTACTTGCTGGCCAGTGTGTACACCCTGCAATGGCCACTTTTCATGGATATTGGAGTCCACAGACTTCACATGTGACTGAAGAACTGCACCTCACCATAAATCCTCGCAGTCTTCAGGGCCATATTGGGACCACTGAGCCATCCAGCCTGTGGACTGAGCATCTACAAGGTTTTCAGACTCTCCGCCTGCAAACAGCCATTGTTGGGCTGACCAGCCCATGTCATGCTTTGGTCAGAGAAATTTCTTGCTGCAGTGAGCAGTGTTACTACAGAGTCATAACTGATCCAAGTGCTGAGAGTAAGTGACTGCTTAGTGCTCAGACCTAAATGGCACATCAGTATGGTTCCTTCCATGGTTCAGGAAACACTGAAGAAGAGGGAGCAAAAAGAATATAAAACACTAAAAAAAAAAAAAAAGGAACATAACATACCAAAAGAAACTGCAACCTGACAAGTGAAAGTGGCTCCTCTTGAGAGAATACCAGGTAAATGGCTATGGGAGGAATGTGTGGCCCTTTTGGATGCTATTAGTTCTACTACTGTTTATGTAAAATTTGCATAGTATACCTAAAATAAAAAACTGACTTTGAAATTTATAGCAACCTGTATAAATGTGTTAGTTACTTTGCTTGTTGCTATACAGGATTCGTGCCTAAAGTAACTTAAGGAAGCCAGACTTGGTGGTGCACACCTGTAATCCTGTACTCAGGAGGCAGAGGTAGGAAGATCGCTGTGAATTCAAGGCCAGCCTGGAGCTACAGAGTGAGTTCCAGGTCAGCCTGGGCTAGAGTGAGACCCTACTGCAAAAATAAAAAAGCAGCTGGGCATGGTAGCGCAAGCCTTTAATCCCAGTACTCAGGAGGCAGAGGTAGGAGGATCTCCATGAGTTCGAAGCCACCCTGAGACTACATAGTGAATTCCAGGTCAGCCTAGGCCAGAGTGAAACCCTCCCTAGAAAAATAAGAAAATAAAATTAAAATAAAATATAAAAACGCATAGCTGGGCATGGTGGCGCGCGCCTTTAATCCCAGCACTCGGGAGGCAGAGGTAGGAGGATCGCCATGAGTTCAAGGCCAGCCTGAGACTCCATAGTGAATTCCAGGTCAGCCTGGGCTAGAGCGAGACCCTACTTCGAAAAAATAAAATTAAATTAAAAAGCAAGTTAAGGAAGGAATGGACTTGTTTTTTGCTCACAGTTTAAGGGTGTGATCTGTTGAGCTGGGAAGGGCGTGGCAGCA
Source organism: Dipus sagitta (assembly GCA_036346955.1). Taxonomy (NCBI): domain Eukaryota; kingdom Metazoa; phylum Chordata; class Mammalia; order Rodentia; family Dipodidae; genus Dipus; species Dipus sagitta. The sequence continues at coordinate 30,131,169 of CM070788.1, forward strand.
GGAACTCCAGGCCGGCTACTCTCATCAAATCTGCAAGTCAGGAAAGCGGAGTGGTGAGTACTGGTGCTCAGCTCACCTTCTCCTTTTTAGAAAGGTCCCCAGCCGATAGAATGGGGCCACCCACAAGTAGGATGGGTGTTCCCGCCTCAATTACCTTATCAAGAAACTCCCTCAGAGACATGCTCAAGAATGTTTCTATGGTGATCCTAAATCCTCTCAAATTAAATAAGATTAACCATCACAATAATATATATATACATATTAAATAATATTTTCAGTAGTAGCTGATAACATAGAAAAGCATTTTAAAATAATGTTAAAGGAAAAGGGAGGATAAAAGTTGATCAAAATTTTATAGTAAACAATTATTTCTTTTTTTAATTACCAATCTTGGGCTGGAGAGATGGCTCAGCAGTGAAGTGTGCTTCCTATACAAACATTAGGGCCTAAGGGGGCCTGAAACCAACCCAGGTTGACTCTCCAGATTCCAGGCAAACAACTGGGTGTGGCCATGTGCACCTGTAACCCCAGCCCTACAGGGGAGCAGAGACCTGAGAACCTTGGAGCCCCACAAGCTATGGAATCAGAAAAGAGAGTCCAACTCAAAAGAAAACCAGGAAAAAGAGTGATGGAGTGGGACACCTCATGTTCCACTGGGGCCACTGTAAGTGAGCCCCACCCTCAGGTCACTAGTGAATGTATGGGGTACCACACCTCACCATGTACACCCCCACACACACACCACATTACATACAGACATGCAAAAAATAACAACAGCAGATTTAGAAAATTTCAAATGTCTTTTTTTAAGCTTTTATTTGTGTGTGGGGGGGGGGTATGTGTATTGGCACATGCATGTCACACAAGTGCCCTTTATATCCAGCTTTACATGGGTGCTGGGGAATTGAACCTGGGCTAACAGACTTTGTAAACAAGTGCCTTTAACCATTGAGCCCTATGTCTTTTGTTATTTTAAATTTAAAATCCAAATGGAAATACATCAAAGTGCATTTTTAAATACATCAAAAATAGCCATCAGTTTTTGATTGGCCAATAGTGATTTTAATCTGACTTTTTATTTAACCATGTGGAAAAATGTATAGAGAGCCATTTTCAGAGCTATGAGAAAGTAGGATGATTCATGTTGTCAAAAGAATCTATGCGAATGAAAATGGCAATTATTAAATCAAAAAATATAACCATAATGTATTGCCTAGGTGGATTGGTGTTAACTATCCACTATAATATACCTAGTTTCCTTAGAAAAACTTTCCTGAGTTTCGGTCACTGTGGACACTGCTCTCCCCTGATCATCAGATGATGACACTATGGTTCCAAGTTGAGTACTTTGCTCAAAGTCACACGTCTAGTCAAGTGGCAGTGCCCTGTGACTGCAGTGCCCAGCCCATGGCAGCCTGAGGGTCCAAACCGAATTGCACCAGATCGAGCCTTACTTTGCCTGGCTTTCAGGCTGCCTGCTGCGGCGGGACCTTTCTCCCACGGAGAACTCCTATCCCCGCCCCCCAGAATTTCTGAGCACTGCCAGGGACTTTCTGAAATGTGACCGAGAACAAACCTGACACAGAAAAGGCTGCTGCTTTTGCAGTGCAATGCTCTCCGCCCCCGCCCAACAGAAGCCCTGGGGCGTGGAAGTGAGAGCGCTGGTGTGTGGGCTCTCTCAGCCCACCCTCACCCCGGCCTGCAGGGGTCTAGGGGCTATGAATGCCATTTTGCCAGGATGACCGGCCTTGGGGGTACAAAGTGAAAACATTATGCATTCTTGCACATGCGCACACACACAAACACTGCAGGAATCAGGACACCAGAACTGGGCCAAGGAAGATGTTCTGTGAGCAGCTTCTCCTTAACTCCCCTTATTCCCTGGAGCCACCGTCTCGAGCCAGACTCGCAGCCTGGCTCCCTCAGGTTCAGCTCCAGATCTTTCCCTTGATGTGTCAGTGCAGAACCTAATTTGGTAGGGCTCCCTGCCGATCTGTGGACACACACCAACATTCCTAAGTGCCCGAAGAGAATACAGAGAGATGCTATCCACCTGCAGCTTAGATGACGACACTATGGTTCCAGGTTGAGTACTTTGCTCAGTCACCCATCTAGTCAAGTGGCAGTCTGGCTCCGGATCAGGGTTCTCACCCAAGCCCTGGTGAAGTTTCCGCATGGAAATATGAGCCCTTTCATGCAGGAGCTGCTCAGGTACTGAATACTTCGGATATCCTACCAGTGAGAACGGGGTCTCCTCCTCTTTCATATTCCCACACTTCAAAGAACAGCACGTGCTCTGCGACTCCTATAGTGAGGGATGAATCTCAGCTTCGCTCTGTAAAGGCCTCACCTGGTGAGGTTACTGCTGCTAGGGCGCTGGTTGGATGTGGCTCAGAATGCACCCTGGTGGGTGGCCTCAGTACTGGCTGAACGCTCACTGGGCAACGCTGGCAAGTGGGGAGCAGGGCATCTGAAAGTTCTCTGCAGAACGGCCTGTAGCGTAAGGTGTGTGATGCTTAATCTCAGGTTGTCGATTTGACCGGATTTAGAATCACCATGGAAACAGATCTCTTGGTCATGTCGGTGAGGGATTTTCTAGATTAGCTGAGGTCGGAGGACCCTCCCTGGCTCTACACAAAGGGGAGAGCTATCTGAGCACCATCATTACCACCACTTCCTTCCCGCTGAGGTGACCTGGAGCTGTAAACGGAATCAGCCCTTTTCCTTTCATACGTTGCTTCTTTGAGTATTTCTTCCCAGCAAGGAAAAAGTAACTGATACAGAACATGTTAGATTAATTCTGTGAGATGGACAGCTTTTCACAAAGCAAATGGTTCACATATTGACAATATTTCCTCTACCAATTTGATATGAGGAAAATAATCTAACTAAAATGATCAATAAACCTGGGGAAGTATTTTCTTGGAATGCTTTGAAATCTCCCTTCTTGGATATCCTTTATAATCTTCCTTAGCTATTAAATTTTATTTTTGGACTCAAAAAGTCAAAAAAAATTTTTTTTGAGATAGGGTTTTACTCTAGTCCAGGCTGACCTGGAATTCATTATGTAGTCTCAGGCTGGCCTCGAACTCACAGTGACCCTCCTACCTCTGCCTCCCAAGTGCTGGGATTAAAAGCATGTGCCACCACCCCCAGCTCAAAAAGTCTAAATTTTAGACAACAACCTCTCAAATGTGCCAAAGCCCAGGCAATTGAGATAAGTTTGATCCCAACAACTTATTCAGCAGTGCATCACTACAGTTGCATGTCCAGGGACAAATGCTAACAGGCCACCAGGAAAGAAAGGGATTGACCAGGACAGTATCTCCCAATCCTGGCAAAAAGCAAGCTAGGCAAGCCCCTGGAGAATGAAGGTTTTACATGCCATGCAGCCCGGTGCTGTCTGCATCCAGTCTTCTGTTCCCTGGCAGCCCTCAGCAAATTGATCTGTGTGCATATTGATATTTTGAGTATGATGCTGAGCTCTGGAAGAGATGCCCACGATGCAGGTTAGCCCGATAGAGGAGAATGTTCTTGAGCTAGCTTTCTCTTGCCTGGCTGGAGCCTCTGGAACTGAAGGCTGCAGAGGTACTTGACAGTGTAATTTATCCACATTTCATCTGGAAACAGTATCATTTCTTTGAGCTCTCTCGAGACCTACACTGGAAAAAGGCCCAAGATGCCTGTCAGAGCAAATGGTACCTATCACATTTTATTACATGGGATGAAACATAAGACTTTATGCTCCATTAACATCAGCTTTCATTTTCACTCCAGGAAGATGGTTCAACATTACCACATGTTATCTTGTTCTTTCTTATGTTTTTAATATAAATGGCCTCAAAATTCCCCAGGTCCATCCCCCACACCCACCGCTTCAGGCACCTAGAAGCTATATTATTAGATTTTCCAGTCTGAGATAATGTGGTATTGTGAGGATGCTTATATATGTAGTATGGGCTTTTTTTTTTTTTTTTTAAGTAAAACTACAACCTGATAAAAAGAAGAAGTTTGCTCTCTAGTGGCTGACTTATAGAAGGGTCTGAGAACTATACAAGCTGTTTCAGAAGTAAATTCAACAGTGATCTCTATATAACAAGCTCTAAATAATTCTTTTGTTTTTATTGATCTTGCTTAAATTTCCCTCACTGAAAAACTACATCACACCAAAGGTTTGTGTGTATTTTCCTATTAATGCATTTCCTACCATTAAGCAATTTCAATTCTAAATTCTTAGAGTAGCAATTAGGTTTCTGCTGTTTTATTAGCCTATTGTTCCTTTCAAAAGCTCTATGGATTGGTTTAATACCATATAATTAATGTCTACTGTAGACACATTGCCCCAAAACATAATATCATTAGAGCTTTTTAAACCATTTTAGCTCTTTGTAGAAAGATTATATAAGTATAGGAAAAAATAGTGTAATTATTAATATGCTAATTAGTATCATTTTATTACTCCTTTTTAAATAGCAACTCCACTAACAAAATTTTACTATAATATAAATTATCAAACAAGGTAAAAAGTGTTCTCTGTGCTAGTCTTTTCAGCCACCCACCTTCCTCGATGTTTTACTTTTTCTTTTATTCTCCCACTATGCTGTCTCTTTCTCCCCAAGACAGTCCTACTTTTCCCAGCTCTCTTTGATAGCTTCTATGAGACCATAGGCAACACCACTTGTCCCTGAAGTTCAATTTTTAAAAACAAAATGGGGGCAGTATCTAAGGTGCCTGCACACATATGTAATAAATATTTTAAAGGATTTTCAGATCCATAATCTTTTGTTCTCATTTTACTTATCACAGAGGTATCAGTAAGCCTGAAGAAAGCCAAGCTTTCAGGAGTCCAGGACCACAGTGCAAGTGAAGCACTGGAGAATGCAGAGGGTTTGAAATGCAGGCCTAAGGATTAGCATGAGGGGTGCAGGTATAAGGAGCAGTATGAGGGGTGCAGGTCTAAGAGTAGTATGAGGGGTGCAGGTCTAAGGGGCAGATTGAGGGGTGAAGGTCTAAGGGGCAGTATGAGGGGTGCAGGTCTAAGGGACAGTATGAGGGGTGCAGGTCTAAGGGGCAGTATGAGGGGTGCAGGTCTAAGGGGCAGTAAGAGGGGTGCAGGTCTAAGGGGCAGTATGAGGGGTGCAGGTCTAAGGGGCAGTATGAGGGGTGCAGGTCTAAGGGGCAGTATGAGGTGTGCAGGTCTAAGGGACAGTATGAAGGGTACAGGTCTAAGGGGCAGTATGAGGGTTACAGGTCTAAGGGGCAGTAAGAGGGGTGCAGGTCTAAGGGGCAGTATGAGGGGTGCAGGTCTAAGGGGCAGTATGAGGGGTGCAGGTCTAAGGGGCAGTATGAGGGTTACAGGTATAAGGGGCAGTATGAGGGGTGCAGGTCTAAGGGGCAGTATGAGGGGTACAGGTCTAAGGGGCAGTATGAGGGGTGCAGGTCTAAGGGACAGTATGAGGGTTACAGGTATAAGGGGCAGTATGAGGGGTGCAGGTCTAAGGGGCAGTATGAGGGGTGCAGGTCTAAGGGGCAGTATGAGGGTTACAGGTATAAGGGGCAGTATGAGGGGTGCAGGTCTAAGGGGCAGTATGAGGGGTACAGGTATAAGGGGCAGAATGAAGGGTGCAGATCTAAGGGGCAGTATGAGGGGTGCAGGTATAAGGGGCAGTATGAAGGGTGCAGGTCTAAGGGGCAGAATGAAGGGTGCAGATCTAAGGGGCAGTATGAGGGGTGCAGGTATAAGGGGCAGTATGAAGGGTGCAGGTCTAAGGGGCAGTATGAGGGGTGCAGGTATAAGGGGCAGTATGAAGGGTGCAGGCCTAAGGGGCAGTATGAGGGGTACAGGTATAAGGGGCAGTATGAGGGGTGCAGGTCCAAGGGGCAGTATGAGGGATGCAGGTCTAAGGGGTAGTATGAGGGGTACAGGTCTAAGGGGCAGTATGAGGGGTACAGGTCTAAGGGGCAGTATGAGGGTGCAGGTCTAAGGGGCAGTATGAAGGGTGCAGGTCTAAGGGGCAGTATGAAGGGTGCAGGTCTAAGGGGCAGTATGAAGGGTGCAGGTCTAAGGGGCAGTATGAGGGGTGCAGGTCTAAGGGGCAGTATGAGGGTGCAGGTCTAAGGGGCAGTATGAGGGGTGCAGGTATAAGGGGCAGTATGAGGGGTGCAGGTCTAAGGGGCAGTATGAGGGGTACAGGTCTAAGGGGCAGTATGAGGGGTGCAGGTCTAAGGGGCAGTATGAGGGGTGCAGGTCTAAGGGGCAGTATGAGGGGTGCAGGTCTAAGGGGCTAGTATGAGGTGTGCAGGTATAAGGGGCAGTATGAGGGGTGCAGGTCTAAGGGCAGTATGAGGGGTGCAGGTATAAGGGCAGTATGAGGGTCAGTATAAGGGCCGTATGAGGGGTGCAGGTCTAAGGGCAATGAGGGGTGCAGGTATAAGGGGCAGTATGAGGGGTGCAGGTCTAAGGGCAGTATGAGGGGTGCTGGTCTAAGGGGCAGTATGAGGGTACAGGTAAGGGGCAGTATGAGGGGTGCAGGTTAAGGGCAGTATGAGGGGTACAGGTATAAGGGGCAGTATGAGGGGTGCAGGTATAAGGGCAGTATGAGGGTGCAGGTAAAGGGGCAGTATGAGGGTACAGGTCTAAGGGCAGTATGAGGGGTACAGGTCTAAGGGCAGTATGAGGGGTGCCCCCCCCCCCCCCCCCCCCCCCCTATGAGGGTCAGGTCTAAGGGGCAGTATGAGGGGTACAGGTCTAAGGGCAGTATGAGGGTGCAGGTCTAAGGGTCAGTATGAGGGTGCAGGTCTAAGGGCAGTATGAGGGTGCAGGTCTAAGGGGCAGTATGAAGGGGTGCAGGTATAAGGGGCAGTATGAGGGGTGCAGGTATAAGGGGCAGTATGAGGGGTGCAGGTCTAAGGGGCAGTATGAGGGGTACAGGTCTAAGGGGCAGTATGAGGGGTGCAGGTCTAAGGGGCAGTATGAGGGGTGCAGGTCTAAGGGGCAGTATGAGGGGTGCAGGTCTAAGGGGCAGTATGAGGGGTACAGGTCTAAGGGGCAGTATGAGGGGTCAGGTCTAAGGGGCAGTATGAGGGGTGCAGGTATAAGGGGCAGTATGAGGGGTGCAGGTATAAGGGGCAGTATGAGGGGTGCAGGTCTAAGGGGCAGTATGAGGGGTGCAGGTATAAGGGGCAGTATGAGGGGTGCAGGTATAAGGGGCAGTATGAGGGGTGCAGGTCTAAGGGGCAGTATGAGGGGTGCAGGTATAAGGGCAGTATGAGGGGTGCAGGTCTAAGGGGCAGTATGAGGGGTACAGGTCTAAGGGGCAGTATGAGGGGTGCAGGTAGAAGGGGCAGTATGAGGGGTGCAGGTCTAAGGGGCAGTATGAGGGGTACAGGTCTAAGGGGCAGTATGAGGGGTGCAGGTCTAAGGGGCAGTATGAGGGTACAGGTAGAAGGGTACAGGTTAAGGGGCAGTATGAGGGGTCAGGTCTAAGGGCAGTATGAGGGGTGCAGGTCTAAGGGAGTATGAGGGGTGCAGGTATAAGGGGCAGTATGAGGGTACAGGTATAAGGGGCAGTATGTGGGGTACAGGTCTAAGGGGCAGTATGAGGGGTACAGGTCTAAGGGGCAGTATGAGGGGTGCAGGTCTAAGGGGCAGTATGAGGGGTACAGGTCTAAGGGGCAGTATGAGGGGTGCAGGTCTAAGGGGCAGTATGAGGGGTACAGGTAGAAGGGACAGTATGAGGGGTGCAGGTCTAAGGGGCAGTATGAGGGGTGCAGGTATAAGGGGCAGTATGAAGGGTACAGGTATAAGGGGCAGTATGTGGGGTGCAGGTCTAAGGGGCAGTATGAGGGGTGCAGGTCTAAGGGGCAGTATGAGGGGTGCAGGTCTAAGGGGCAGTATGAGGGGTGCAGGTCTAAGGGGCAGTATGAAGGGTACAGGTAGAAGGGGCAGTATGTGGGGTGCAGGTCTAAGGGGCAGTATGAGGGGTGCAGGTCTAAGGGGTAGTATGAGGGGTGCAGGTAGAAGGGGCAGTATGAGGGGTGCAGGTCTAAGGGGCAGTATGAGGGGTACAGGTCTAAGGTGCAGTATGAGGGGTACAGGTCTAAGGGGCAGTATGAGGGGTACAGGTATAAGGGGCAGTATGAGGGGTGCAGGTATAAGGGGCAGTATGAGGGGTGCTGGTCTAAGGGGCAGTATGAGGGGTGCTGGTCTAAGGGGCAGTATGAGGGGTGCTGGTCTAAGGGGCAGTATGAGGGGTGCAGGTATAAGGGGCAGTATGAGGGGTGCAGGTATAAGGGGCAGTATGAAGGGTACAGGTATAAGGGGCAGTATGAGGGGTGCTGGTATAAGGGGCAGTATGAAGGGTACAGGTATAAGGGGCAGTATAAGGCGTTGTTTCTTTTTAAAATATTTTATTTATATGCAAGGAGAGAGAGAGAATTAGTGCACCAGGGCCTCTAGCCATTGCAAACAAACTCCAGATGCATGCATCACTTTGTGCATGAGGCTTTACATGGGTACTGGGGAATCAAACTTGGCTCATTAGGCATTTCAGGAAAGCATCTTAACCACTGTGCAATCTCTCCAGCCCTGTGGTGTTGTTAATAAAAGAAATGTATGGTCTGATTTGCACTTTTGAAAATAATGCTAGATACCAAAAGACCACAGTAGCTGGGTAGTTCCACTAGGAGTCTGTGTCTCTCAGTTTCTTTTACTCTCACTTTAAATAAACTTTGATTTGCTTCATCTTTAAACTTTTTCCAACATTTTAAATCTTTAATCAGTGGACGAAATAAACCTAATCCTAAGACAGTAACAATACTGTTCATGGAAAATGTTACAATGAGGACTGGAGGAGTTTAGAAACAGAGGAATAGTAGGGAAATTTCTTTGGAAATGTCTGCAGGCATGCAGGTGGCAAATGAGAGCTATGGGGACCAGGTCGAAGGCAGTGGAATTGCACAAAGTGAATAGATTTCCACCTTATTTTAAGGGTCTTGCTGAATGGTTCTGGAATTGAGATGGGCAACTGGGCGCATGGTGATGCCCTTTAGCGGAATTAGATGCTGGGAGAGAAGCCCACCGAGGAGATGAGGGGCAGTGGGAATAGGGTTCTGTTTTGGTTGGTTTCAGTTCAACTTGGGTTGTTCATACCAAAGAAAATGTGAGGTATGCACAACCAGACCTTTTCCTGTTGGAACTCAAAAGCTTGGGGGGAAGTCAGGAGCTGTGATTGATACTAAGAAGTCGTTGGGATACAAATGTTCATTAAAGATGAGCGGTCCATACAGAGAATTTAGTTGGAAGTAATGAAGAGGCCTAGGGCTCCCCCTGGGCAAAGGCATTTGAAATAAAGAAAACCCCAGGGCCAGCAAGGGAGATTGAGCAGAAGAGGCCAGCCCCAAGGGGAGAGGGGAGCAGAAGACCAGTTGAGGCAACACTGGGTAGAGGCCAAGTGACAGGAAGATGCAAAAGTAACCAGATCTGACAAAATACAGGTTCCAGGTGACCTTAAATAGTCCTTTAGGTGCACTGATGGCCCCTCTTGTTCATTCTAATCCCCAGCAGTAAAGAATTCCTTCCCGTGCCAAATGTGAAAAACAGAAACAAGTAATTGGTTCCGAGAGTGTGGGAAAGTCCTTTGCTGTCTAAGTTATAGTTACATTGGACTTGACTTGGATCTGGAATTTTCTTCTTTCAGCCTTTTTATAGTCAAAATGGACAGAAAGGGTATTCTTGGATATCAAGAGTTTATATACTATTTCACAAGCAAATTACCTCCAAAGATTAGATAATGACAGGAAGGTAAGATAGAGGAGAAAATAGTTACAGAAAAGTTAACTTGGCTAGAGAATAGAAGATAAAAGGAATGAGGAAGGAGAGGTGGGGGAGGAGTACCTCAGGGAAAAAGAAACAACAACAAAAAGAGGCTAGGAAAGTGGCAAGTGTGCACTTTTCCCATCAGGCATAACTCAAAATGAAATGTGAAATATCTGCCAATCTCAGAGAAACAGAACCAGACAAAGCAAATAAGGAAAACATTTCTACTTCAGATTATATGCCAAGGATTGGGGAACAGGGTGACTAAACGGAAGAGAATTATACTGTGAACAGGACTGAGCCCAAAAATACCATGTAACTATTTGAAAAGGCACACGTCCACTCCTTGACTGATTAGTTTGTGCACAATCAGCTCTCTTGGAAGGGGTGGGAAAAGAAGAGCCCTCCTACCTCCATTGTTCTGGGGATTTTGTTTTGTTTTGTTTACTTGGAGTGCTCATATTCTTTAAAGATTGCATAAGCACATTTTGAATATGTAATACTGAAGGAGCAAAATCCAGTTGGGTTCAGCTCTTCATACTTGTTGAGCCCTTTGTTCAATTCCCAATGCAGCAGAAACAATGAAAGGCCTCGACAGTGACATGAGGCTCGTTTGTGCTAACTCCTCAGGTGACACAGGCTCTCAGAGATGCCACTAAATCGTGGTCAAGTAGGAAAGACAGTCAGGTGAAAAGACTAGCCAGGACCCTCTAAGCTCTCCACCAAAAGCCTCCATGCTGAGCAGCCCCATCCTGACTCCTCTCCCTAGAACTCCAGCTGGGGGTGTGCTGGGGACCAGTCTTGGAAGCTTTTCCTTCTGTGGTTTGTGCTGAGGTTCTACCCACGTCAGAAACTAGAAACATGGGTGCTCATGTGAGGCAGGTGGTGAAGAGTGCTTGGGAGAGCTAGGATACATCAATACATTGAAGGGGGTAGAGTTTGAGTGACTAGACCCCTGAAGGTTAAAAGGGCAGGAGAGTTTTTCTTCTCTCTTGCCTAGTTCCAAAGGACTATTTTTCCACAAACAGTCAGGACCCCTCCTGGGAGGGAGGTCTTTCACAGGATTTAAACATTGTGGTTGGTCCAGTCCAGCCCCCTGAACTCTGTGCCAGAGCTAATCTCTTCCTGAGGCAGCACCTAATCCTAACCAACCAGCTGGCCCTCTGATTCACCTGGGCCAAAAGACACCACCCTAAGGTCTTAAATCGCCTTTGCAAGGGGAGGGCGGGTTCTCACTCTCTGATCACTTGGGAACTTCCAGCTGTCCATGAGTTTTTCCCTCGGCTGGGCCTGGGCTAGCTCAGCTCAGCTCTGATCAGGCCCAGGCCCAGGCCCAGCCGGGAGGGGCCCCTAGCCCTTACTCTCCTCATGGGTCTTTATCTCCTCCAGCTATCCACATGGCAGGAGCTCCTGGAACTTTCTTTCCTCTTTTCTTTCCACACTTTTTTTTCCCCAGGACTCCTGAGCTACACGTGGCCCACATGGGCTTTTGGGATCCACTTGGCATACTCCTCTTCTCCCCATTTTGAGCCTTCCCCTTTCTGTACTCCTTTGTAATATCTGAACAAAATGTGGTATTTTTTAAATCATTCTCTTGAATCTGGGATTGCCAATTCTTTGGTTAGTTTGCAGATATGAACTCAGGGCTTGGGGTTCCAGGAAGCACCCCGGAACCCAAATTTCCCTGTTACAACATCAGGAATGGAGAGCTGACTGTCTACCATGAGATGGGTCACCTCCACCTCATCTGCCCTATGATCCTGATGTGCCCATGGAAGACAAAGATGGAAAAATCCCACAGCTTGCAGTCAGCTAGTCTGGTGTTTAGCATTCACAGTGGCAAAATAAAGAGAGAGAAAGAGGCCCTTGCTCAAATAAGGTGCAAGGAGAGAACCAACACCTCAAGGTTGTCCTCTGACATTTACACACATTCCATGACATGCGCATGCATACACACACTCGTGAAAAAATGCAGAGCACTTGAAACAGGAATGAGGAAAGGGATCATACACCTCAGGTCCCTCACCCAGGTCCACAGGACAAGCAAAGCTAAGTGTGTTTCCCTCCTGTGTGGAAGCAGGAAGGGGTGGGGCAGGAACCTCCTGAACGCATTAGCAATCAATGATAGAGGAAATGACATTAAAATGATTTCATGTCTTACCTCGAACATAGTTCAGATAGGTGAAATTAATAAGGTCAACACTATTTGGTGGGCAGCTGCCTAGAATAGACCAGAAACCCTCTTTTCTTAGTGTAGTGCAAGCCCATCCCTGAAGCAGCTGAACAGGAGTCTTCATCTCCAGAGTCAAAGCTCTTGGTCTCCTGTTAGTGTTAAGTCTGAAAGTTTAAGCAATACCAACTCATGCTGGACCAATATGTTATTGGATCTTTTTTTTCCAAATTTGTATTAACAACTTCCATGATTATAAAAAATATCCCATGGTAATACCCTCCCTCCACCCCATTATTGGATCTTTATTAACACTTACCAGATAATGCTGACAAATTGAAGTCTCTACTCCAGTCATAAAAATAAAAAACTAAAATATAAGACTCCTCCACAGGCATCCAGTGGTTATCTCATATCACAGATACTTTGCTTGAAAAATAATGAAAGGCAAGCAGTGCAGGGCTTAGCCAATCCTTGACTGAATGACAGTAAGATCAGCTCTGCTTCAGTTCTTATGACTCAACAAACGGCTGAGTTCTCTCAATATTTACACACTGGTTTCTATGGTTTGGAGTGTTTGCATTTTGAAACAACATTAAGAAAAAAAAGGACTAGGGTAAGAAAATCCAGGAAAGGTAAGGAAAAACAGCTCTTATAGGTCACTCAATTTTCTGAGGAGTTCCAAAGGAGAAACAGGCCAGGTAAACACATATGCTTAAAAACAGTACACAAACAGACATGAAGACCCCATGTGTTAGATGCATATGTGGAGTCCTGGTTCATCCTCCATATTATAATGCATTCTCAAGGAGTACATGATTCTCTGTTTTGTCTTACAGTAAAAAAGAGAATATTAAGAACAGGCTAGGGATTGGAGTTGAGGGCAAAAAAGGCAAAGATATCTCTTTGTAAATATTTTTCTTAATGAAGCTGTTGCTAAGGAAACGACTTTAGTCCATGCATCACACATATTTCCATTGTTGGTTGTTACAACGTGCACAGTTAAAGCATGACAGGAGAGCCTGGTAACTTACATTGAAGGATACTCAAATGATTAAAATAAGATGGAAAAAAAATCAGTGAAGTAGTCCCAAGGGTCAGAGACCAAGGATCACTTGGCACAGAGAAAACTGACTCTTTGTGTCTAGCATTGGCTGTCCAGCCCAAGCTAGTGGGGACCCTCTTTCACAAATGTCTTTGAATATCAGAGAAGAATATCTGTTTCTCTGTCTCCCTCTTTCACACAAGATGATAGAATGTAACACTCATAGAATCAGAGGGGAACAGGCATTGTTCCCACCCAATTAAGCTCCTAGTTGTGCAGAGAGGAGGCACACAGATTAACCAAGGTAACATGGCCACTTTATGGTGAGCCATTCTGACGTTCAGCATGGGAAATTATTAAAGGAGTGATGGCTGATGGCTGAAATCCAAAGACTCATAGAATCTTGGAGTAAGACAAGTCTTTGAGGCCTTTTGACTCATTTGATTTGCAAAAAGTCCCAGAGAATTCATTTCTATTCATAGTATATTCATAGTATATTCATATCCAACATCCAGGTAGTAGGGTATCCTACTACCCTAGGGCAGTAGTCCTGCTAGTGGGCTATCTGCAATCCATGAGTCTCAACTCTCCATACCTCAGTAGCCACAGACACACACTACAAAAAAATTTTCTGCCTCAATCTTCTGGAATATTTTTAAATTTAAGAATTGTTTAATATGAGTAAAAATTCATGCACTTGAAAATAAATATAATTGAGGGTTTTTTCCCCTTTTTGTTCCAAAGCCTGAATATAGGCCAATGAAATGGATTCCTTGGATCAGCAAACTTGGCCTCTGGTTAATGCAGGAGGATGTGCTGCATGATGAGACAGAGAAGAGAAGTCTAGCGAACTAAGAGGGCTTTCAGGTTTTCCACACCTGTGCTTTTTAAGTAGTGATATTGACAACCATAATACCATCAACTACTGGTTTCAAATATATTCCTTATGCAGTTTCTAGTTATTTGTTCAAAACCTGATGCTGATCCTTAGACAACAACTGAGAAGCTAGATAGAGATTTTTTCAAATGTGATGAGAATGACTATGTTCCACATTAAAATATCACTGAAACACATTTAATAAAAATTGTAAGGACTTCCGGGTAAAATGGCAGCATAGGAGTCACACTAATCCAGCCTAGGGAGAGATTTGAGCAAAACCACAGCAAAATACACTCTTCGTCTGAAAAGTGAAAGTGTATAGCCCCCCACCCCACTACAGTGGAAAAGCAGGACACACTAAAATCTATCAGAAAGGAGGAAATCAGCCAGAATCCCGCTGAGCTTGTGGACCCAAGCCACAGGACCGGTGCTGATCCCCATGCCTGGGCACCCAGCTGCAGGAGCAGAGACCAAACAAGGGGATTTTCCAACATCATCAGCCTCCTTGCAAAGTAAAAGTAAAGTAATCTGAAGGGGAGACAGCTGGACACAGGAGGGACCAAGAGCTGAGCAGTTGCAGTACAACTCCAGGCTTCCTGCACTCTCCCATCCCCCAACCTACAGAACCGTGACCCTCAGAGAAGGCAGTCAGCTCCCAGCAGTGGAAGGGCATCCAGCACTGCTGGTCAGAGCACCAGATTCACAGGACAACATGGAGAGATCAAGGTGGGCACTCAACATGGGTAAGATTTGAAGCCACCCCAAAAGGTAACAAAGCTGACTGACAAAAAAGCAGGTATAGGGCTGGAGAGATGGCTTAGTGGTTAAGAGCTTGCCTGTGAAGCCTAAGGACCCCAGTTCGAGGCTCAATTCCCCAGGACCCACGTTAGCCAGATGCACAAGGGGGCCCACGCATCTGGAGTTGGTTTGCCGTGGCTGGAGGCCCTGGCATGCCCATTCTCTCTCTCTCTCTCTCTCTCTCTCTCTCTCTCTCTCTCTCTCTCTCTCAAAATCTCTCTCTCTCAAAATCTCTGTCACTCTCAAATAAATAAATAAAAATAAACAAAAAAAAATTTTTTTAAAGCAGGTATATAGGTCTGCACTGAAGTGCTAATCTCTCTTTTTATGTCAGGGCAGGTTATTTATGGGTTATATATTCTTGGTTGGATTTACCATTCTCACTTAAGATATATTTGGGGGTTGACTATTGCTGCCTTTAATGCTTTCAGACTCTTAGGGCCTTTGTCTTTTTCTTCTGTCATGATTTGGGGCAGGGTCTGATTCAGATCTAGGCTGAACTGGAACTCATTTCAGAACAGAAATCTCAACCTCCCAGCTGACAGGATTAAGGGTGTAGAGCAACACACACCCTTAGGGTTTGTGGCTTTATAAGGTTATCTATTTGTTTCAATCCCCACACTTGCATACCCTGTGCTGGTTTTTATTGATTGTGTATATTGCTCAATTGAATTTGAGAAATTGCCAGTAAAATGCTCTACCAAGCCCACTAGAATACTTGAATAGCAGGCAAACTCAACACCTAGGATTACTTCTGTGGCTGGATTGGAATACAAGAGCTACACTTGACACCTTAAACTCCTACTCTGAAGGTACACAAAGTTGGACTTCCAAACCTAAAAGTACCACAGATTATTAGAAAACCCAAGCATCAAATCAACTCAGGATGCAAAAATCACAACATTGTGATACTAGAAACACAAAGAATCGAGACAATACAATCCCACCAAAAATTATAAATCCATCAGAAATGTCCCCCAATGAAGCTGTTTTAGATTAAATGCCTGACAAAGATTTCAAAAAAAAAAAAAAAAAGATTTTATCTATACTCAAAGGAATCAAAGAAGAAAGTAAAGAAATTAAAGAAGAATACAAACTCCTGAAGGAACTCCAAGAGAACACAGGAAACCAGCTTAATATAATAAGGAAGTCATTACAAGACATGAATAGGGAAATAGAAATACTGAAGAAAAACCTGGCAGAAATTCTAGCACTGTAAAACACAGTCAGTCAAAAAAAAAAAAAAAAAAAAAAAAAAAAAACTCTGTGGAAAGTCTCATCAGTAGAATGGATGAAGGAGAGAACAGAATATCTAAACTGGAAGACCAGGTGGCAGATCTAATACAGTTCAACAAAGAGAAAGACAAGGTGACAGGAAGTTATGAATGGGAATTTGAGGATATCTAGGACACTATGTGGACCCATGTAAGCCATATGCACAAGGGGGTGCATGCATCTGGAGTTAATTTGCAGTGCTGGAGGCCCTGGTGCACCCATTCTCTCTGTCTCTTTTGGACTCTCTCTTTTTCTGGATCTATTGAGATGACCATGTGATTTTTGTCCTTCAGTCCATTTATATAGTATATTACATTTATAGATTTGCATATGTTGAACCATCCCTGCATCTCTGGGATGAAGCCTACTTGGCTGGGGCGCCACCATGCCCAGCATGTAATTTTCTTTTTTGGTTCTGTCTTTGTCTGGTTTTGGTATCAGGGTGATGCTGGCTTCATAGAAGGAGTTTGGTAGAATTCCTTTCTTTTATATTTTAAGGAAAAGTTTAAGAAGCAGTGGTGTTAGTTCTTCCATGAAGGTCTGGTAAAATTCACCAGTGAATCCATCTGGGCCTGGACTTTTTTTAGTTGGGAGACTTTTTATAACTGCTTGGATCTCTGTACTTGTAATAGGTCTATTTATTTGGTTTATCTCATCTTGATTTAATTTTGGTAGGTCATATGAATGAAGGAAATCATCCACTTCTTTCAGATTTTCATATTTAGAGGCATATATATTCTTAAAGTATGACCTTATGATTTTCTGAATTTCCTTGGTATTTGTTGTAACGGTGCCTTTTTAATCTCTAATTTTATTAATTTTTGTGTCTTCTCTCTTCTGGTCAGATTTGCTAAGGGTTTATCAATTTTTTTTATCCTTTCAAAGAACTAACTCTTTGTTTCATTGATTCTTTGGATTTTTTTTTTTTTTTTGGTTTCTATTTCATTAATTTATGCCCTAATCTTTAATATTTCTTCCATATACTGATTCTTCTTTTTTCCAAGGCCTTAAGGTAAAGCATAAATTGCTATTGGTGAACTCTCTAATTTCTTAATATAGGCACTTAGAGCTATAAATTTCCCTCTTAGGACTGCCTTCATTGTGTCCCAGTAGTTTTTATATGTTGTATTTTCATCATCATTTGAGTCTATGAATTTATTAATTTCCTTTTTGATTTCTTCAATGACCCATTCATCATTCAATAGTATACTGTTTAGTCTCCATGAATTTGTGTATGCTCTGTAGTTTTTCTTGTAGCTGATTTGCAGTTTAATCCCATTGTGGTCAGATAGAGTACAAGGGATTATTTCAATTTTCCTATGTTTGTTAAAATTTGCTTTGTGTCCTAATATATGGTCTATTTTAGAAAAAAAGGCTAATGTGATGGGCTAGAGCAAGACCCTACCTCAAAAAAAAAAAAAAAATTTTTTAACTTGTGTGCAAGCTGTAACCAAAAAATCAGTAGCAGAGGCCAGTAAGCTGGGAAGAGGCTATAAATGAGGGAGAAGGAAGGACTTTAGGGAATGGTATTGTATATATGTAAGTAGAAGAACAGATTACAGGGAGTGGAATGGCCTAAGTGAGGCCAGGGGAAGAGATTAAGTAAGAGAGGGTGGGGTAGAGTTATTCAAAATTTAAGATATTCTGAATAAGACATATGAAAGCCTGCTTCTTTAGATAATGGCACATCCAGAAGCCATAGATTGCTACTAGAAAATTTTCAGTGCCAGGCATGGGACTCTCTGGTCAGGCCAGAGAGTTGGAGAATTTGTTATAGTCAGAATCAATTTGCTTATGCAGCCTGAGCCTTCAGGTCCTGAATACTGCCTGATGAATTCCATGGAGGCCAATTTCCTTGTACCTCAACATGTTAGCATATATCAGCACACATAGCTCTACTATATTAAGCACTTCATGTTTGACAGCACACAGCTTCTCAGATTGTATTACAAAATGTACCCTGGTAAATGGATGGAACTGAAGATTATGATGTTAGGTGCTCTCAGAACAATGAGTATCACATTGTTTTCTTAATTGTGGAATCTAAAATAGGAATAAAAAGAGGAAGGGAACTACAGAGAGAAGGAAGGGTATAAGAGGGTAATGGGAGATGATTTTGATCAAAGTACATTACAAAAATATCATGAAGAAACCCACTATTTGTTTGTTTGTTTGTTTTTTACAATTTATATATGCTGGCATAGCTTTTAAAATGGAAGGAAGGAAAAGCTGGGCTTGGTGGCACATACCTTTAATCCCAGCACTCAGGAGGCAGAGGTAGGAGGATTGCCATGACTTTGAGGCCAGCCTAAGACTACATAGTGAAGTCCAGGTCAGCCTGAGCTAGAGTAAGAGCCTGCCTCACAAAAAAATAAATAAATAAAAAGGAAGGGAGGAAAGAAAAGAAGAAAGGGAGGGATAGAGAGAGAGAGGGAGCTGGCTTAGGTAATGCTAGACATCTTTTAGCACTGAAGGCAGCTGAACTGGACTCCATCCATAGGCAGCCTCTCCTGTTACCTCACATTGTCTACCAACTCTGCCATCTCTCTGTGTGCGCTCAGGGAATTATAAGCAAGGGAACATTGAGAACAAAGAGACCTCCAGGATGGGAAGAAAGGTTTCCTTCCCTGTTTGAGTTCTGAAGGTCTCAGATCTGTCCATAAAGTAAAGACCAAGAGAACCAGTGGGTACCGTGGTCATGGATTATGTGCAGTAGGAAGTCAGGAGCACTCTTCAGCAAGGGAAGAAAGAGCAGGAAGTGGGGAGCAGATGATTCATCAGGGCTATGGATGGCACTGAAGGAGATGAACAGGGTGCTGTGTGGACTTAGGAATAAAACTAGCTGCTTTTGCCTAAGCAGTATAGAAAACACATGGGATCTTAACAGAGGACCCAGGTCCTATGTAGTACTCCTCCTTACCATAGTAGTTATCATTTATTGTGCACTTATTGGAACCCATGCATTTTTACATACACATTCAATCTCATTTTTCAAATCTCACACCACTCTCTATACTGTATGTTATTGTCCACATATTAGAAATTTAAATCTCAACAAGGCTTAGTATGTTGCTCATAACTGCACACGCTTGAGAGGAATGGCCAGGACTTGACCCCAGGTTGCTCAACTCTTCCCACCACATCTTGTTGCCTCAGCCTGTACCTTAGTCTACTGACAGGCAGCTGATTCCTTTCATCTTTCTTAGCATACACCTTCAAATGAAAAAAAAAAAGTGAGGCAAAGATTGATCTAACCCCTAACACCCTGGTATAGCTTAAACATTAAAGGTGGCAAAGTGCTTCAAGAGTGCTGGTGCAGCTCCTTGAATCCAATAGCTATGGGGACATTGAGGCTCTGGGATGAAAGTCCCCACACAGTTTCCCATTTCCCACAGCAGCCACTAATCAGGATTCAGGAGTAGCAGGGAGCCTTGTTCTTGGAAGGAGCCAACAGAACTCTTGGCTCATGGGGTAGTAGAAAAACACTCCACAACAGATCAGTCTCCTATAAACATCCCTGGTTACCAAAGAGAAAGGAACCTGAGGCTTCCAAAAGCAGCTCAATATTTTTTATAAAACATGCTGAGCAGAAAAATGAGAAAGCCTGTTTATAAGCACCATCAATTGCCTCCTGATTTGAGTGCCATAAATCGAGATTTGGATGGGAAACTGAATTTGTCTTCAGTGCCCCACCAGAGGGAGATAAGGGATAAATCAGATGACCTTTTCTCAGCCCCTTTCTTATTTGTCCTTTCAGCAGGGTATGATAACTACATCCTGTAATAAACGCTCCTTGATTTCTAAACAGGACCATTTCTTGCTTATCTATTGCTCTTCCGAGTTCCTTTCACCATACTTTTCTTATTCTAAGCACCCTGGGAAAGATTCCCTTTTCCTATCCTTCTTGTTTGATATCTCATACTAGATGCCTGATGATTTTTCAAACTTAATGCAATACTTCCTAAAATAAACTTATTTTATTCCTGCCCTGCTAATGTGTCTTGTTCTTTTTGTTTCATTTTTATTGTTGTTTTTATCTGAGAAAAGGTCTTGCTATATAGCCCAGGCTGGCCTAGAACTCACCATCCTCCTGCCTCAGCCTCCCTAGTATTAGAATATCAGCAGGTAGTATTAGAGTGGAATTGTCTCTCCAGTACTCATTTTCTCCTTTCATAGTAACAGAAGCTGTCTCTGAGCAAACATATACAGCACACACCTCATTTCCCAGCCTCCCTCACTCATAGATATAGTCCCTTCCTCCCTCCCCATGTGATGATAGGATACATGCTTTTTATTCCTGCCATCAAAGACTCTATGTTCTGGAACTATACACTGAATTAAATCCTCTTTCCTTCCCTACATGGCTTTTGGTGAGTATTTTCTCCCAACAATAAGAAAGTAACTAATATGTTTGGCTGGAGAGAAGACTTAGTGGTTAAGGTGTTTGCTTGTGAAGCCTAAGGACCCAGGTTCAATTCCCCAGGTCTCATGTAAGCCAGATGCACAAGGCGGTACATGCATCTGGAGTTTGTTTGCAGTGGCTAGATGCCCTGGGCATGCCCATTCTATTTCTCTCTATCTGCCTCTCCCCCCACCCTCTCTCTCTCTCTCTCTCTCTCAAATAACTAAATAAAAATAAATATATTTTTAAAGTAAGCAATATAGAAAATCTGTACCAAGAAATGGGATTATTGCTGTGATTATTTGGGCCATGTGGTTCATAGTCATTAGGAAGTGTTTTGCAGGAGGAATGTGGAAGGATTTGGAGGCCTAGACTGGAGAAGCCTTACAATATTATAGGTAAAAGTGAATGGACCATTCTGGTGAGTGTGAAGGACCAAAAGGCTGAGTGAAACATGTACATGCAGGCTTGAATCATGAAATTTCAGAGAGGAATATGGACACTATATGGAACTGAACTAGGAGAAGCTTGTGCAATTATCTGGCAAAGAAACTGGCTTCATTACACCATGTTCTGAAAACCTAAGTGTAGTTGAATTTTAAAGTAATGGATTAATGTGTTTAGTTGAGGAAATTTTGAGACAGAACAGCAGTTGAGTCTTGGTGTGGCATCTATTAGCTGCTTTGATTTAGATCTGTGATGAAAGTGAGCAAAATGCAGAGAAGAAAATATAAAGTTTTATAAAGAAATAAATATAAGCAAATGTAAAGTCCCAGGGACAGATTCTGCAGTCACTCCAGCTATAATTCTTAAGGAGATTAGCACCACTAATGCTAAGCCAACTGCTCTGCCCTGGGCAATAGGAAAGATGCCCTGAGGACAAGACCCAACCAACTGAAGGCTCAAGCAAGCAAGAATGTAAAATCTTTTGAAAAGAAAAGGCCTGAAGGAAGAATGTTGACAGTATTCCCAGCTTCTCAGTGTCATCATAGAGAGGTACCTACAGCTACAGTACTTGGCAGCATGGTCCATATGGAACTGCTTTTTATAAAAGTATTTTATTTTTATTGATTTATTTGAGAGAGGCAGAAAGAGAGAGAGAGAGAGAGATTAGGTGTGCTAGGGCCTCCAGCCACTACAAGTGAACTCCATTGTTGATCTTGTGCATCTGGCTTACATGGGTCTTGGGGAACTGAATCTGGGTCCTTTGGCTTTGCAGGCAAGCTCCTTAATCACTAAGCCAGATCTCCATCCCTGGTACTTCTTTTATAAGAAAGATTAAAAGATGCAAGATGTAGGGTGTCATGGGGTATTCATCACAGTTCTAGAGAACTACCAAGGCTAAGCAATGTGAGTCAGGGTTGGAGTCCCTGAATACAGAACATAAGAGGCTACTGCATGAAACGGTGAAGATTAGCCCTAAGTTGCAATAGCAACTCCAGGATACTAAAGATGCCAGGATTATAAGACATCCACTAGGGAAAACTGTAGGTACAGGGAAAATCCTATCTAGGAAAGTGGATACAGGCAGCACAAATCCAAGCAGTTTGGAACCCAGATGATTCAATCACAAGTCCCAAATACGGATATAGATCTGCAGGATTTGGTGTTTGCCCTGTTGAGTTTTGCACTTGACTTTGTCCAATCAAGGAAGAGAGAGAAAGAAAGAGAGGAGAGAGAAAATAGCAAGCAGGGCTGGGCCTACACACACACACACACACACACACACACACACACACACACACACAACAGAAGCAAGGCAAACAACAAGAAACCTTGTCTCAAAGTGGAAGGCAAGGATCACCATGTGAGGTTGTCATCTGACCTCTACGCCTAGCTGTGGCACATGTGTGCCTACATATGCCCCTATCCCTCTCTTTTGGAATGAGAATGTTAACTCTGTGTCATTCTATTCTGGAAGTATGTAACTTGTGTTTTGATTGAATAGGGCTCATACTTAAGAGATTGTCTTGATGGTTTTAGATAAAGTTTGGACTCTTTAACAGTGTTAGAACTGGTAGGGACCAGAGGGATTTTTAAGGTTGGGTTTTGCATCATGAGATGGCCATGATTCCCTAGGAACTAGCAAAATGTGGTAGTTTGAATGTAATGCTCCCGTAGACTCATGTGTTTGAACACTTGACCCACCAAAAAGGTTTTATTTGAGAAAGTTGTGGCACTTTTGGGAGGTGAAGCCTTGCTGGAGGGAGGCTTGGAGTTCCTATTCTCTCTCCTCTTCCTCCCGCCCCCACTCCTCGCTTCCTGTTCATGATATGCTCTTCCTCACTAGAATGGATACTGCCCTCTGAGACTGTACACCTAACTGAGCCCACTTTCCTTCTCCAAGTTGCTTCTGATTGGGTCTTTTGTCCCAGCAATAAGAAAGCAACTGACATAATTGCAGTATCCTAAATCCTCTGCTACAAAGACTTGTGATTTTTTTTCTAGCCTGAATATAGAGACACAACATATAATCCCAGTACTCAGGAGGCTGAAGCAGGAAAATCGTGAATTTAAAATCTACCTGAGCTACATACAAGACTCTGTCCCAAAATATGTATGTGTGTGAGCTTACAGCCTAATACTTGATCCTTTTCTCTCTTTATTATTAGTCCTTTTCACTTTATTTTTCAATTTTGCACATTTATATATTTTGATCATATTCATCCTCCTCCTTCCCCTGCTGAACCCCTTCAACTAGTCCTCCTCCTACTTCATGTCTTTTTTGTATGTGACCAAGTTAAATCAAACATTCAGTTTAACTGAGGCTGCTTGCATGTGTATGAACACAGGGTCCTTAAGCCACTAGTAAGTTGTATGGTTACCAATGGTTTAAACACAAAACACCACCACACCCACCCTCCATAAGCTATTCACTTCTGATACCTCCTTCAGGAGAGAAGGGGCCTCATGAGCCCCACCACTATTCATAATGGGATGTTGATGAACTCAGTCTTGTGCAGGTAATAGCTGCTATGAGTATAATGACCATGGTATTAGACAGCATTCCTCCACTGGAAAGGGAGGTTTGAATGTCCTGTTTAGGCCAAGAACACAATGGTCACGTATTTCTCAGCATTTTGTCCAGATATGCGTCTCATTAATTTCTGCCCACTGCAAAAAGGATGTCCCCTGACCACACTAACTTGTGTGCCATAAACATAAATATGTAGAAGACATTTTGACAACATGTCCACTTAGCATAACAACGCCTCCCCCAGGGCCTGTGACCACTTGTGGGCTTTTGACCAGGTTTACAGTACCTGGCCTCCATTCCTTCTTGTGGAGCAGTCCTCAAGTCCAACCACAAAGAGGCCAGTATTGCTCCAGCAGGCATGTTTGTCAAGCTCCTCAGTTGTAGAGCAAGCAGGTCCACAGTTTGATATCATGCATGACTTTTCTCCCCCAGCAGCCAACATAGTAACTTTGGCTGCTGTGAATAGCCAGCACTGAGGAAGTTCCTAGCTCAGCTCCAGCTCCAGCTTGATTTTTTTTTTTGTTTGTTTGTTTGTTTGTTTGTTTGGTTTGGTTTTTCAAGGTAGGGTCTTGCTCTAGCCCAGGCTGACCTGGAATTCAATATGTAGTCTCAGGGTGGCCTCAAACTCATGGCGATCCTCCTTCCTCTGCCTCCCAAGTGCTGGGATTAAAGGCATGCGCCACCACACCAGGCTTTTTTTTTTTTTAATTATTTTATTATTTATTTATTTATTTATTTGACAGAGAAAGAGGGAGAGAGAGAGAATGGGCACGCCAGGGCCTCCAGCCACTGCAAACAAACTCCAGACGCATGCACCCCCTTGTGCATCTGCCTAACGTGGGTACTGGGGAATCAAACCTGGGTCCTTTGGCTTTGGAAGCAAACTGCTAAGTCATCCCTCCAGCCCCAGCTTGATTTCTTTATGATGTATGACCAAAATGTGTGGTGTTGCCAGCAATGTGGACTTACCATCTAATTTTGATTGACAACCAAGAACAAGGGTAACATCCTATAACTGTTTTACTTACTCTGGCCACTCTGACCAGCAAATCATAGGGAAGTTTCTCATGCCAGGGACTGGGGTTTTCATGTAATAACCTATGGCTACTAGGAGCAGGATTTCTAATCATGTAGGGTATCTTCCTTCAAACTCATTAAGTTATATTTTTAATGAGCTTATACAGTAATAAGTCTGCATAAATTCTCAATGTCAGATAACCCTTCACCCACACATTCTTCTCTTCTATCCCATCATCCTCATCCCCACTCACTCCTTTCTATTTTACTATAACTCCCTCCTGATAAGTATCCTACTACCTTACATAAAACCTCTTTCTCTCCTCATCCCAACCCCAGACCCCTTCCTAGTTTCCTGGCACCAGAAACACACAAATATAAAAATCCACAGCTAGGCTCTGCAGATGAGTACATGTAATATTTGTCTTTCTACCTCTGAGTTACCTCATCCAGTATATTTTCTAGTTCTATCCATTCTATTGCAAATTCTATACTTTCATTTTTATTTTTGGCTGGATAAAACATCATTGTAACACTTCCGTCATAGCCATGGCAGTTAATGCTACAGTTTGGTGCTGGAAGATGTCACTGAGCTTGAAGTCACACCAGAACGAAGGAGGATTACTAAATTAGATCAGATTTTGCTAAATGGAAATAATATAACAATACTGGTTCCTGGAGAAGGGCCTGAAGTATGGATTTCTTGACTCTGCTAGATTCTCTTTTGTCTTAAAATGGCAAGAAATAGAAATAATTTTTTAACCTATAATGTTTAGATTCCATACAGCTAAATTTCCTATTAAAGGGAAATACGTTAAAGATGTATGTGCATAAGTTAATCATGGTTATCTTGGAAAAAGAAGGGTTTTGTTGAAAACTAAACAATAAAGATGTATTTGATTAACTATCATTGCATTATATACAATAGCAGAACAATGGTTATAGTTATTTGACCTTTTCATGTTATTTTATGTCTTATTTACTTCCTAATTTATATCACTTAATTATCAATAAACAATTATTCCAGAAAAAATATCATTATATACATGTACCTCATTTTCATTATGCACTCATCAACTGCTGGACATCTAGGATGTTTTCCATGTCCTAGCTATGTGAATAGAGCAGCAATGAACATGGATGTGCTATTCTGGTATGTTTTATCTTTATTTACATTCATTCAATTCCAGGAATATTTTTACTAACCTCTTGATTTAATCAATGGCCCATTCATCATTGAATTGAATTGTTTAATCTCCATGAGTTTGTGCATTTTCTGTAGTTTCACTTGCTGTTGATTCCTACTTGTATTCCACTGTGGTCAGATGGAATATAAGAAGGTATTTCTAACTTCCTACATCTGTTGAGATTTGCTTTATGTCCTAATATGTGGTCACTGGCCAGCCTGAGCACACAGCAAAGGGGATGGGTTTCTGCTCAGCTTCTCCTTCCACTGCTGCTGCTGCCGGGTATCCCCTCCTGGGTATCCCCATCCTGAGTATTGTCTGCCACATTGGGTCTTTCTTCCTTATATTCCCTAAGGCACTTTTTTTTTTGTTTTGCTTTGTTTTTCAAGGTAGGGTCTCACTCTAGCCCAAGCTGACCTGGAACTCACTATGTAGTCTCAGGGTGGCCTTGAACTCACGACAATTCTCCTACCTCTGCCTCCCAAGTGCTGGAATTAAAGGTGTGCGCCACCACGCCCGGCCCTAAGGCACTTTGAAACAGCAAGACAAACTTTGATGTCTTATATTCTTCATGTATCTTCCATAATGATTTCTTGCCATAGCTACTCTCAGTAATTAAAGTAACGTTCTACCACAGCTAACAAGAAATATTGTATGTTACTTTCTCCATGCTGTGAACAAATACCTGATCAGAACCAACTTAGGGAAAGAAAGAGTTTATTTTGGCTTGCAGTTCCCGAGGGTAGAGCCTGTCATAGTGCACAGACGAGGTAGGCTTGAGTGGGAGCACAGCTGTTCACATGGGCGGGCAGGAAGTGGAGAAAGAACAGGGTGTGGAGTCCAGCTGTAATACCTCAAGGCCATCTCCAGTGACTCACTTCCTCAAGCAAGGTTTCACCTCCTAAAGTTTCCCCAACCTTTAAAGTAGCACCACCAGGGCTGGAGAGATGGCTTAGCAGTTAAGGTGTTTGCCTGCAAAGCCAAAGGATGCAGGTTTGATTACCCAGGACCCACTTAAACCAGATGCACAAGGTGGCGCATGCGTCTGGAGTTCATTTGCAGTGCCCATTCTCTTTTTTTTCTCCCCCCACCTCTTTCTACTCCCTCTTTCTCTCACCTTGCAAATAAATAAAAATATTTGAAAGAAAGAAAGAAAGGAGGGAGGGAGGGAGGGAGAGAGGGAGGGAGGGAGGGAGGGAGGGAGGGAAGGAAGGAAGGAAGGAAGGAAGGAAGGAAGGAAGGAAGGAAGGAAGGAAGGAAGGAAGGAAGGAAGGAAGGAGAAAGAAAGAAAGCACCACCAACCAGCTGCGGACCAAGTGTTCAAACACATAAGCCTACGGGAAGCCTTTTACATTCAAGCCACAACAAATTTCAATGTCTCATCTTTATAATGACTGCATTCTCACTACCTTCAAATTCCAACCCAGTTGCATACCTAATTCCACATTCCTCACTTCCTTGAGTCTGTTTAGAGTGTGCTTGATAGACAGGAACAACAGTGCCCAAGCATGTTCAGATATGGAAGGGGTAAGCTATAGTAGCGCGTGCTCATTCTTTCTCTCTGTAGACATTTTCTTCTTTCTAAAGAAGCAATGGAGTCTGGGTTTTATTTGGGATGTCAAGACAGCCAACTAAAAGCCAATTTCACAGTATCTTTAGACGCTGAGCACGGTCAAAAGCCAAGCATTAGTGAATGAAATGAAGTGGAAGACTTGTTGGGACTTTGGGGGATCTTGCTTTAAAAGAACTATCTCAGCAAACAGAATCCCTCTGGTCCTTCCTCTTTCTCTTGTGTCTGGCACGTGTCACACATATGACAGGACCCTTAGCCTCCTCAGATGATGACCTGACCTTACTAACGAATACAGACTAGAATTCTGAGACCGAAAATTGGCTGCATCTATGTCCCACATGCCTGAGGAGCCTAGCTGCCTAGGTTTGATGTCAATTATATGACAGAGAAATAAAATACAGTTAATTTTTCGTGACATGAGGTTTCTGTTTTTGTTGTTTGGGGAGATTTTTATTTTATTTGATTTACTTGAGAGAGAGAGGGAAAGAGGCAGATAGAGAGAATGGACGTGCCAGGGTCTTCAGCTACTGCAAATGAACTCCAGATGCAGTGCAACCTTGTGCATCTGGTTTATGTGGGTCCTGGGGAAATCGAACCTGGGTCCTTTGACCACACAGGCAAATGCCTTAACCACTAAGCCATCCCTCCAGCCCAGGAGATTATTTTTTTTAAGATTTTATTTTTATTTATTTATTAGAGACAGAGGAGGAGAGAGAGAGAAAGAGAGTATGGGCACACCAGGGCCTCTAGCCACTGCAAATGAACTCCAGATGCATGTGTCACCATGTGCATCTGGCTTACATGGGACCTGGAAAATTGAACCTGGGTCCTTAGGTTTCACAGGCATACGCCTTAACCACTAAGCCATATCTCCAGCCCCAGGAGATTATTTTTGAGACTAGTTCCTACCTTGGAGTCCAAGCTAACCACCAACTCATAATCCTCCTACATCAATCTCTTGACAGCTAGGATAATAGGTCTATGCCACTATGCCTGGCTGACTTGGGGTTTTGTTTTCATGTACCAAATAATCTAATCCTGGTTGATAAAATAAGTGTTTCAAAGGCCAAAAGGTAACAAAAACTTGTAACCTTAAAAAAAAAGTAGGACTAACATCAAAGTTATTCTACCCAGTGTCTCCCAACCTACAAAGTAACTTTTGCTGCAAACTTTTCATTCATCATATGTAGTAAATTATATGATCCTCATTTTTGAGTTGGCAACTAGTGTGGCAGAAAGGTAACCAAAATTAAGAGTTCATTGGCTTGTATCTGTGGTCCCTACAGTCACCTATGCAAGGCCATAATTCCCCCTTCTATAACTAGGCCCAGTTAACACATTTTTCCATCTGGAACCTGTTGGATAAGCACATTCCTGTTAACACCTGTCAGGCAAGCACTTGTGAAGCCTGAGAACAGGATGAATGAATAAATATTTTAAAAATCCACTTCTGACATTTAACAGAGGGTCAATCTTTTTTTCTGCTAGCTCTAAATGAAAGGTTTCCATAAGAAGATCAGAGAAGGGCTGGGGCGATAACTCAGCAGATGCTTGCCTCATGTGGATGAGAACCCCAGTTCTATCACCAGTGGGTACATGGTGGCATGTGCCTGGCATCCCAGTGCTAGGGTAGTAGAGACAGAAGACTCCCTGGGGCTTGGTGGCCAGCCAGACTAGCTGAATTACTGAATTACAGGCCAGTGGGAAGCCCTGTCTCAAGACAACACTTAAGGTTGTCCTCTGGCCTCCATACACATGTGTGCCCACATGAATACATACGCACACTGCACACAGAAGAAGGAGGAAGAGAGAACAGGAAGAAGAAGTCCCAAGAAGGGAGAGAGGCTTTGGGAGCAGTTTACTGTTGATGTTTCTAGCATGCTGTCTTCTGACACATCTGGGAATCGTATCAATTAAACAGCCTTTGATGCATTCTTCAGAGAAGCCAGAAAGATGGCTCATTTCAAATTCTTAGCTAACAGCAACTGTGTCACCCTGAAAAAAAAATGGAAAGAGAAACATAGCATCCCTCACACTGTATTATTCTCACGCTATTGGATGGCAAGTTGTTTTTGTATTTCTTTAATCTGTGTTGTTACAAAGCCTTGCATAGTGCTAAGCATATAATAGATCATCAAAAGCTGACAAGTGGACTGGGGAGATGGCTGAGTGGTTAAAGACTTGCTTGCAAAGCCTCCAGGCTAAGGTTCAATTCGCAAGCCACTCATGAAATCCAGATTCAAAGAAAAGTGGTGTGAGCATCTGGTATGTTTTTGTGAGACAAGAAGTCCTGGAATACCTACACGACCTACACACACACACACACACACACACACACACGAACACAAATTAGTGAATAAATAAATAAAACTGCATTTTTTAAAATCAGACAAGTATCTAAACTAATCAGTGCCTGGTGGTAGGAGGACTGAGCCCAAGAGGCAGTACAAACACCACAGAGCTCCACCACCTCCAATACATAGTTTTCTAACTTTATACAGATTACTTAAAGCCTCTTTGACTCAGTTGTCCCATCTTTAAAATCAAGATCATAATTCCATAAAATGGTTGACAGATTAAGCAGATAATATAGATCAAAGCACTTTGCTAGCTTTCTGATGGCCATTAATAGATGCTATCCAAGTGTTAAGATCACTATCAAATTTGCTTTTAGATTAGTCTGTTACTCACAGCCTTTGATTTCTTATTTCTGCACTACAAGATTCCTATGAGTTAAATCTTCGTATGTTTTCTGTTGTATCACCACAACCTAGAACACTGTTGGGCATTAGTAGGCTTTCAATCATTGTTTCCTGAGTGAACACACTCATAAATAGATGAATTAATGGTAACAATAAGATAATATTTTCAGTGTGTCATATAAATGAATTTATGCTTCCCTATAATAAATAGTTTGAAGATATAAAGGTTATAATTTCAGTTATAAAATGACTAAGTTCTGGGGATTTTAGTTTACAGCATGGTGACTATAGCTAATAATACTGTATTGTATACTTGAAATTTTCTAAGATAACAACACTTAAGTGATCTACACACACACACACATACATGAAATGGCAAACTCTGTTAGGTGATGGATGTATTAATTAGCTTTATAGCAACAATCACATTGTATGTCTCCAACATTGTAATATTTATCTGTAAAGTATTTCTCAATAAGGCTGAGGAGATAGTTGGACAACCATGTTTTAGTAGTTGTACTTAGACCAACAAAAGCCTGGTGATCCTGAGGGTTTGCTCACTCACAGGTGCCACATTGCCAAGGTAAGGGGTCACCTGCTCCCACGACCGCAATTGCCCTTGGCCGGCCATAGAAGATCTAACTGATCACAATCAGAGTCTGCTTATGTCAGTGATGCTGTTGAGACCACCAGACGTTAAATGCTCCCCCAAAAAGCACAGTGGAATGCCTTGCTCATCTGTAGCCTGCTGCCCAACATATCCCAGATCTGAGAGAAAAGGAGGAAGCTCAGGCCTCGTATCTACTGTAGGCAGGACAGAGAAAGGAGGACTTCCCTGTTCCTTTCCTCTTTGGTAGAGGAAGAAATTATTAACTTCAGGGAAAAATGTGTTCTTTGCCTCGAATCACCATGTGTTCACTAGTCTCAGTCTTGCAATTTAAGAGTCTTTTCTGTTCCACAGTTGGTAAGCTCCAAGAATTGAGTATAGTTGAACAGTGTTACACACTCTTCTTTTCCTCAGTGTTAGAATATTCCAGACCTCTGAACCCAAGAGGCAAATGAGAACAGCAGTAGGCCTCCACTGTCCATCCAACCTCACATAGCCTGCATGGGTTCCCCTGCACCCAGAAAGGTGTGGGCTCTGTTTAAATAGCAGTGATTATGTGGCAGCCACAAAGGGCTTTAAGGTACAATTTGAGAATGAAAGATTAATAAACCCAAGTCCAGATGGGTCTACACTTCCCTGCTTCTGCTAACATCTTACTTATAAAAGGCATTTCATCATCTAAGTCATGAACCCACTCCTTAGTACCAATTCACTTCCCTGAATAAATCCTAATCAGTCATGTTGTGAAGGGTGTAGTGAAGTCATTAGCTTTGACTAATGAACCCTTTGAAATCACACATACCACTTATTGCAAGGCCTTCTAGTCTAGTCACCTAGTCTAGATTAGTCACCTAATCTCCCAAAGAAACAGGGAACTCAGGTGGGATTCAGCTCTGAAGTAATCACCTACAAGGTCACTCTGTGATCTTGGTGTTTAGTTAACATTCACGGAAATTCCTGTGGAAAGGCATATGAAAATCTAGTTTTTAATACAGAAGTAGCAGCAGTTATTAACCTTGTATTTGAGACTATTCCAAATTCCTCTACATGTGTGCCAAAAACACACATGTAGGGGCCATTAATATAGTATCTATACTTTTCAGATACTTTTCAGGGAATACCTGGCATAGAATCACTTGAAATAGACAGTAGCCATGGCAATAACTGGTTGTCTTAATTTAAGATGTTCACCCAATGCTGGATAACGTTTGTAAAAAATATTTGTAACTTCCAATACCCTTCTTCTGAGAGAAACTTTAAGTTCTTTTGGTATTCTTTCAACAGATCTTGTTTATCCAAACTCCACTACAAACAGTGGGAGCACTGCCAGAAGCTTCTGGCCATGGGACACAGCTTGCCCTGAAAACTGAGCACAGTGGGCAAAGGGCCCAAGGGGTGCCCATAGACCCAGCCCATGGGGCAGCCACTCTCTCCTGGCAGCTTAGCTCAATAAGATTTTCTTAAATACTGTTCTGCTCTTAGCAATGTTTACAACATGGCTTAGAAACAATGGTTTTATGGGCTTTTTTTTTTCTTTTTAGCAAATGAGACATTTAAAGCCTGTGATTAGATTTTACTCAGATGCTCAAAGTATGTGTTTTCTCAGTGAGTAAAGCTTTCATTTGATGGATAGAAAACTTTTTATTGGATAAAAGTTTAAATCTATTTCTAAAATTTGGCTATTGTACAAAACTTTCACTGTGCCTATGATCTTTAATCCTTTAGACTGGTGGTTAAATAGAAAAGTGACACTAAAAGCTTGTCAAGGGCTGGAGAGATGGCTTAGTGGTTAAGATGTTTGTCTGTGAAACCTAAGGACCCAGGTTTGATTCCCAGGACATATGCAAGCTACATGCACAAGGTAGCACATGTGTCCGGAGTTCATTTGCAGTGGCTGAAGGCCCTGGCATGCCAATTGCCCATTCTTTCTTTCTTCCTCCCTCCCCCCCCTCTCTTTCTCTCTACCTCTCTCTCAAATAAATAAAAATTTTTTAAAAATAAAAATTTTAAAACTTGTCAAAATTAACTAAAGCTTTTGACAGCCTTAGTTTAGTATGCTCTTACTAGTTTTTCTAAAGTTAAGACCTACTCTTGTGGAAAACATCCATTATCTTCTCATGAAATAAATACTGAGCACTCTATAAAGAATTGGATATATGTATGAACCATCTCTATTAAAGGGAAATTTGTTTTATAAAATTTATTTTTGTTTATTTATGTGACAAAGAGAGAGTAAAATGGGCACACTAGGGCCTCCAGCTACTACAAACAAACTTCAGATGCATGTGCCACCTGGTGCATCTGGCTTACATGGGTCCTGGGGAATTGAACCTGGGTTCTTCAGCTTTGCAGGCAAGCTCCTTAACTGCTAAGCCATCTCCCCAACCTGAGAAATTTGTTTTTCAGTTATTGTAACTAAAAGTCTTTCTACAATGGGCTTCCAGAAGATGAAGAATTAAAAAAAAAAAAAAAAAAGGCCAGGTGTCTTTCATCAAGTGAAAGAGAAAAGGAGGCAGACCCCCTTCTGTCTGGAGGAGAACTCTACCCAGTACTTCTTACCAGCTCCCATGCAGCACAACTTCGGAGATGGAATCTTATTCGTATTTTTGACCTCAAACTTCGGAACACACCTCTACCTGGGTTTTAGAAATGCTGGTGATCTTCAACTGCACCATCAACTTCATCTTCAACTGCATCAATAACTAAATACTTAAGTAAACAAACATTTCTCTTATTTTTTATATTTCTTAATTGCTGTTATATTTTGATATTTTAAAAATTGTCTGAGCTATTTAAATTTTTTGTTATATAGTAAAGTGATGAAAATAATGCTAATCTTAGTTTTAGTAAAGCTACAAATGAGGATGGTATTATGTTCTTTTACTTTATTTTATTTTTTATTTTTATTTATTTACTTTTTTTCCCAAGATTGGGTCTCATTCTAGCCCAGGCAGGGTCACCTGGAATTCACTATGTAGTCTCAGGGTGGCCTCAAATTCATGGCAATCCTCCTACCTCTGCCTTCCAAGTGCTGGGATTCAAAACGTGTGCCACCACACCTGGCTCTTTTATTGATTATGTTTTTCTTATACCTGCTTATTGAAATCCCCTACCCTACTTGAATCAAGATTTCATGTTTAAAGGAATTCAGATACCTTCAGTAACCATTTATTACCCACCTCTGTGTTTGCCTAACATCCTTGTGACTATCAGGTGATCAGGTGAAACCTTTTTGGAATGTACTGCCAGACCACCAATTTCCACCAACCCAAAGGCTAAGAATGTCATCAGCCAGCATCTGAGGCCTATAGCAGAGGTACTTCCCAGCTTTGCTTTCCACCAGCGTATTTGAAAAGTTCCTTCTTTTGTTCTATAATTATAAAAACCTCATGTAATTGTTAGCATATTAGAACATGGAAATTAGGGTGCCCTGACTCTATGTTTCTGAGCCATGGTCACTCATATTTGGCTCCAGAATAAACTATCTCTTATTCCCTTTGAGGTGAGAGCACTGTTTGGCATCGACAAACAAATATTTACTCATAGTAATCATAAAGAAAATTTATTTTATTATAATTCTTTGGTATACATATATTACCACTTATTAAAGACTAAAACAAATTTCTATATTTTGAGATGGATGTGTTTGCTTATTTTTATTTGTTTATTTGAGAGAGAGAGAAAAAGAGGCAGATAGAGAGAGAGAATGGATGCACCAGGGCCTCAGCCACTGCAAACAAACTCCAGACTCATGTGCCACCTGGTGCATCTGGCTTACATGGGCCCTAAGGAATCAAACATTGGTCCTTTGGCTTTGCAGGCAAGCGCCTTAAATACTAAGCCCCTTTTAAAAATAAAAATCTCAGTTTACTATTGGCCCTTACCTTTCCCCACCGTCCTAAAATCCCCGCCCTCATCCCCAACATTATATAGGCAACTACTCATAGCAATAAATTGAGTTCCTGCTTCGACAAGAAAAAAATAAAAAAATAAAAAAAATAAATAAAAATCTTCTTTTATTTTATTTATTTGTTTGTTTGAGAAAGATGCAGATAGAAAGAGAATAGGAGTTCCAGGGCCTGCAGCTGCTGCAAACCAACTCCAGATGCATGTGTCACTTTGTGCATCTGGCTTATATGGGTCCTGGAGAATCAAACCTGGGTTCTTTGGCTTTGTGGGCAAGCACCTTAACTGCTAAGCCATCTCTCCAGCCCCTCTTCAGCCCTTTACAAAATATTTCTTATTTTTTATTTATTAATTTGAGAGCGAAAAAGAAAGAGGGAGCTAGAGAGAGAAAGAGAGAGAGAGAGATTTATTTTTTCTTAAAGAATATCTTTTTGATAGTACAGGACATAAATGTTTCTCAGAGTTTATCAACATTTTGATATTATAATCTACAATGCAGGGCTGGAGAGATGGCTGAGCAGTTAAGCACTTGCCTGTGAAGCCTAAGGACCCCGGTTTGAGGCTCAATTCCCCAGGACCCACATAAACCAGATGCCCAAGGTGGTAGCACAGGCATCTGTAGTTTGTCTGCAATGGCTGGAGGCCATGATGTACCCCCCATTCTCTATCTGCTTCTTCCTCTCTCTCAAATAAATATTTTTAAAAATCAAGCATTCTAACACAATATAGTCCAAAAATTTGCCAATTTGATACATGCTGAAGAATGACAGTAGGAAAATATTGGTTTTCTTTTGCTTTCCCTAATTAAAACATGTTTCTATAAGTACAATAAAAACACTGCAACTTATAACACACAATAATCTCGACAGTGTTTGTTGGGATTGTGTGACGTGACTTTGTATGCACAGTGCAGTGCGCACACTGGGTATTGAGAACAAGCACTGTTGTGAGTGCCATGCAGTTGAGCACTGCCCCAGATCCCAGAACAATTAAGTACATGTTCCACTTTGAATTTTTAGACATTGTACATTCAGAAAACTTTTCCTGTTGCCAAATATTTTCATGACCTCCACATTCAGTCATGTGGGGTTGTTACCCACAGTTTAAGCAGCTAAGCTCAAAATTCATTGTAGCATTCACAAGATAAAGCTGCTTTTCCTCTCTAGGACCTCACAGCTCTCCATGATCTGGTGTCGGTTATTTGATTTGAGTCCTAATTTTCTTTTCTTAATTTTCTATTTTTATTGCAATGCCTGATGGTATTGCATCAGTATGGGACACATAGATCCCAGGGATTAAAGATTAAAAGAAAAAAAACTAAAGGCAGGGATAAGGAAGAGAATGATACAACTTCTAGCAACAAAGATTCTAGGTGGGGGTGGGAGAGGTCTAGGAAAGAGCTTCTGATTAAAAGCATTTTGTCTTATCTCAGTGAAAACTGTATTTTGAATGTGACTCAAAATCTAAATTATTTTATTTTATTTTATTTTATTTTATTTTATTTTATTTTGGGTTTTTGAGGTAAAGTTTCACTGTAGTGAAAGCTGACCTGGAATTCACTATGTAGTCTCAGTGTGGCTTTGAAGACATGGTGATCTTCCTACCTCTGCCTCCTCAGTGCTGGGATTAAAGGCATGCACCACCACACCCGGCTTAAATAAAAAGTTTTAAGAAGATTGAACTCATAATATTTGATATGTCAATATCCTCCATGATTATCTAATCATTCACTTATTCAGGAAATATTTACCAAGCACTGTGGACACAGTTCTATGTCCTTGGGGATACAGTAGTAACATGACAGATGTGACCTTGCAAAGTTTAGTAAAACCTAGAGTAGTAATACTAAAATGAAGTGGTTCAGCCAGAAAGTCTGTGTGTGATCTGTACTCACACATCCACACTCCAGTTGGACAGAGAACATTCAACCAGGTAACTAGGTAAGGAGGCAACCAGATAACTCTAGAGAACCATGTAATGAGGGGTAATGAGGTAAATCCTATAGAGCAAGACTCTTCCACACCTCCCTGGCTGCTGGCCCAGGTAAGGGGCTTCACTTTTCTGCAGTGGTTTTCATAAATATTGTTCAAATGTCAAAGATGAGTGATATGATTTATGTCATGAATGCTCCTGTTTCTTCTATAACAAACTACTTTCAATTTTTGTCTGAGACACCTTCAGTTGCACCTTTAAACAAGAAGAACATATCCATAAAGGGAAAAGAAAGGGAGGGAGGGGGACTTAGTAGGATGGTATTGCATATATGTAAGTAGAAAAACAGATTAATGGGAGTGGAAAGGCCTAAGTGACATCAGGGGAAGAGACTGATTAAAGGAAAAGTGGAGGGAGGGCTAATCAAAATCCAAGAGGATATAAATAAATCATATGGAAACCTACTTTTTTGGACAATGGAACACTCAGGAGCCATAGCTTGTTACTAGAAAAATTTCAGTGCCACCTTCCAGTGAGTTGTTGGCCAGGGAGGCCCCTGATGCCCCCTAAACATTACAGGCCATTGCCAAGGTCCTTGGTTTCCCACCAGGAATAGATGGTAAGACCCTATCACTGAAGACTCCACATACTTGGGCTGCAAGGTCACTGAGAAATCCTGCTGGAACTGAGCTGAAAACCTCCTCCATGTAGACCAGCTGACATAAAGCTGGGAAAACCATGCTGCATGCAGTTCAATGGGAGAGAGAGAAATAACCAATGAAGATACTCAAAAGTGGACACTGCAAGCCTTAGATTTGGCCAGTCAGGTGAAATGAGCCAATGGGTGCAACAGTGGCATGTCTGCTACGTGGGAAACCAACTGCCCTGTAATTTGACTAGAGGTCCATTCCATAAGAGGGAATACATCCCTGATACTGAAAACCTACAACAGGGGTAGTCATGAGCCCTAGGGGTGTAATGTCTGCTGCTGTCTGGCTAAATGTATATTCTATGTTCATCAAACTGCCCAGTAAGCACTTCTCTTAATGTTCATACTCATATATTAATGCTACTCTCACTTTTGGTTAGAGAAGCTTCTCTTTTCAGATGGCAGTGACCTTGGGATGACTCAAAGGCATCATGGTGCTGAGAAGTGACAGAGGAGTGCTCAGCACTGCAATATCTCTATCACACCTTCCAAGGCTCAGAGTCCATTGCGGAAGAGGTGGCAGAAAGAATGTAAGAGCCAAAGGAAGGGTAGGACTCCTTACAACGTGCTCCTCTAGGCACAAAATGGCCTGGATATCCATGACCTCATAGTGCCTGACACTACCTACACAAGACCATCATAATAGGAGGAAAGATGATGACATCAAAATAAAACAGAGACTGATTGAGAAGGGGAGGGGATATTATGGAGAATGGAGTTTCAAAGGGCAAAGTGGGGAGAGGCAAGGAATTACCATGGGATATTGTTTGCAATCATGGAAGTTGTCAATAAAAAATTAAATAAATAAATAAAAAACAAAAAAAGAACATATCCAGCCTCTACAAAAACTTTAGCTTTATGGAAATTGTATGTCTTGTTCAACAACCTTATAATAGAAATCAATTTGATCTAGCTGAACTGAAAGGGGAAACTGATATCAATCAAGTTACAAGAGCAATTCACAAAACCCAGGATCATGAAGACAGCCAAACTTCATAAGACTCTAGAACTGGGCTGGGGAGGGCTCAGCAGTTAAAGGCTCTTGCTGGCAAAGCCTGTAGCCTGGGTTCAATTCCCCCAGTGCCCATGTAAAGCCAGAGACACAAAGTGGCACATGTGTCTGGAGTCTCACAAATAAATAATATTTTTGGAAGAAAAGAGACAGAAAGAAAAAAAAATAACTAGAACCATTACCAGAAAAGCTGTTGGGAATGCAGAAAGTATTTCTTCTCTACTCCACTTGATTCCCTCAGTTTGCTTCTTTCTTTGTCCCCTTCAAAACATACTTGAGTTCTTGCCACCTCACTTCCACAGAGTTACCACTCTCTGACTTTGTACCCAGCACTAAATTCCTAAGAGTAGAATGAAACTGACTCACCTGCATTTGTACTGTCCCAGTGAATCAGCAGCAGGGAGTTGGCGTCCATAATACAGCCATGGCGGCAGGAGCCTGCCTCTTCGAGCAACATGAAAAACTGACAAGATCATTCATAATCAGGTATCTGCATAGTTCAGGAACATGTGTGTGGCAATGCACACAACTGGTACTAAAGAATGAACAGATCCATCAAGGCACTAGAAATTATGGGCTCCTCTGCTAGGAAGCAATAAAAAGAAAGGGAAGAATAATACATTTAACAGTTATGCCCAAGGTTTGAGAAAACTAGAGCATCAACTCAGACATTTTTGGTCTCAAGGCTTCTTTGCACTGAAAAAAATTTTTCACCCCAGGGAGCTTTTGTTTATATGAGTTACATCGATTGATTTTTATAATAAACATTAAAACTGAGAAATTTTTTTCCAAAAAAACAATCTTTTTTAAAATTTTATTTATGTATTTGAAAGCAGAGAGAGAGAGAAAACATGAATGGTTACACCAGGGCCTTCAGCCACTGCAAATGAACTCCAGATGCATGGGCCACCTTGTGCATCTGGCTTACATGGGCCCTGGGGAATCAAACTTGGGTCCTTTGGCTTCACAGGCAAGCACCTTAACCGCTAAGCCATATCTCCAGCCCAAAACTAAGAAATATTTTAAATATTTACTAATTGGTCTTAAACTAAATGTAACAAACCCATTAAATAATATTTTTAAATTAATACATGTTCCAAAACAAAAAATTATTTTGTGGAAGAAATGACATTATTTTAGATTTTTATAAATTTATTTTACTATCTGTTTATAGGCTTTATATATAGTTTCTTTTGCTTCCAAGTTCACTGAATTTCAAGAAATGAGAGGAAAGGAGCAAATAGTGTCTTGGTCTTTTTCTGATCACAGGGCCCTTGAACAAGCCCCTCCTGCAACTCCACTGTGAGGGGCGTTACTGTACTAAAGATACCTGCCACCTTGATGCAAGTAGATAACGAGTTACATAAAGAGATAATGAGTTGCATAAAGCAACAATGAGTTACATAAAGCAGCTTAGCTTAGTTTATAGGAGTCTCTTCTACATGATTTCATGAAAACTGACTTAACGAGGGTGGCTTGTTGGGTTAACTACATTTTGATTAATTTTGTTAATCTAGTAATCTTGAATTTAATAACTTTAATTGATACATAGGATATGGCAGTTACTAAAATAAAATAAAGAATAAAAAGTCTCAGGTTGAAGAGATGGCTTAGCGGTTAAGGCGTTTGCCTGCAAAGCCAAAGGACCCCAGCTTGATTCCCCAGGACCCACATAAGCCAGATGCACAAGGGGCACATGTGTCTGGAGTTCGTTTGCAGTGGCTAGAGGCCTTGGCATGCCCATTCTTTCTCTGTCTCTCTTCTATCTCTCTCTGCTTGCAAATTAAAAAAAAAAAAAAAAAAAAAAAAAAAGTCTCAGAAAGGCAGATCTGGAATTAAAACCTGGTTCCCCTGCAAATGAACTTTGTGATCTCAGACAAGGCCACAACCATAATAATGAAGATTACTTGTGTGTGGTATAAGCACTGAATGAGAGCGTAATAAAATGCCTAGCATAATGCCAGACGTGCGGCAGATGCCCAGTGTTAGCTGCTTGGATTATTGGTCATTACTTAGCATATCCGTGCTCACAGCCATTAAGGTGACAATCATTAAGCTTGGAAAGTTGGCCCTGCCAAGGGGAGAGTGTGGCATGTATGTATCCTAAGTGTCCCTACACCATAGGTAAACATGTCAAGGAACTTCACCAACAAGATACCTGTTGGGCACACAGTGTCCTGAGGTCTACTCAAGAGAAAATATGAGGTCCCCCTCTGTCAGAGTGTTGGGAGAACAGGGACATAGAGAGGGCTACAGGGGTTAATATATAAGAGGAGGTTGTGGCCACTGAAGGCCTAGAGCCCTCCTAATGTTGGCCTCACCTTACAGCTGAGCATGGGCAGAAAAACCCATGATACACAAATGTGAGAGCAGCCATTGCTATGTAAATGACCAATAAAGGGCCATGTAGCTCATGTCCCAGTGCTTTTTGGATGTAAATCTTCTCTAGCTCATTAGTCCACTCTATTCTTGGTAGTGCCTTTCTCTCTCTCTCTCTCTCTCTCTCTCTCTCTCTCTCTCTCTCTCTCTCTCTAACATATTTTATTTATTTATTTGAGAGAGAGACAGAATGGGTGCACCAGGGCCTCCAGCCACCACAAACGAACTCCAGATGCATGTTGTCCCTTGTGCATCTGGCTTACATGGGTCCTGGAGAGTGGAACCAGGATCCTTTGGCTTTGCAGGCAAACGCCTTAACCACTAAACCAACTCTCCAGCCCTCTTTTTTTTTTTTTTTTTTAACATTCTTTCTTTTAAAAAAAAATAAAACAAATTTTATTTATTTATTTGCAAGCAGAGAAAGAAGAGAGACAGACAGAGAAATAATGGGCATGCCAGGGCCTCTAGCCACTGCAAACAAACACCAGACAAAACTGCCCCTTGTGTATCTGGCTTACATGGGTTCTGGGAAATGTACCTGGGTCCTTTGGTTCACAGACAAATGTTTTAACCACTAAGCCATCTCTCCAGCCTGCCTTTCTCTTTCTTAATAAGCTGGCTCTATTTCTGTTGCCTTATTATGTGTCTCTGGTCCAATTCCTTCTTGGGACAAAAAATCCTAGAACTCTGGCAGGCAGTGGACAGAGGCCTCCAAACCTGGCCCCAGTCTGTGACACAATGAGCTTACTCAGCAGGTGAGTCACCCTCCTGAGATGTTCTTAAGGACACCTTCAAGGGGGCTGTCTGGAAAAAGTGGCATGTACTTGAATTTGGTGATAGTAGTGCCTTGATCGAAAGATTTGTATTTTGGAACCTTGAGTGACATTTTCCTTCTAACTTAGAACACAAAACAAACAATAAAACCTTTCCAAGTTTTTTACTAATAAATCCAATTTCCTACTATCTAAATTCATCATTTTTTCACTCAGTTCCAAATCAACAGGAAAAGAGAAAAAGGAAGCTGAGATTTCTTGTGTAGCGTGTGAGTTTCCCATCAAATGTCACATAAAATAAGAAGAAATGGGACTGAAGAGATTGCTCAGTGGCTAAAGGTGCTTGCTTGCAAAGCCCAATGCCCCTGGTTTGATTTTCTAGCACCCACATAAAGCCAAATGCACAAAGTGGTGCACGTGTGTGCTCATCCTCTTTCTCTCTCTTTTAAATGATTCAATAAATAAAACATTAAAATAAAAAAAATATGAAGCAATTACCACTGTTCTTGGGCATACCTACAGACTTTTTTGAGAGAATATATAAATTCGTTAATTTTCTTTATCCAATGCCAATATTTTCTTACAAAATGAAACAGAAAAGTATTTCCTTGAAGTACATGCCGGGTGGCCACAGACAACAAAGGCAGTAGGTTTGCCAGAGAAAGGAAGCAGATGTGTAACCCTCTATACTCACTAATGAAGTCTGCCCAGGACCCACACCCACCACAGCCCACCAAACCTCAGCCCAGGTCCAGGAGCTCACAGACCATGGCAAAACTCCAGGAAATAATTCAGTAACTGAACAACCTGTGATCAGTTCATTTGAATATCCTTTTCTTCAGTTGTTTGCTATTCTAAAATTCCTTTCTATAAGTTTTATCAGAAAATTCTGCTCTCATTCTCAGGGTGTCTTTTTCTTTTTCTTTCTATTACCCCTTGATTTCTTGTTCCTGGTCCAGTGTATTGCTCTGGGACACAAGAACCTGGAAATCTTGTCCCATGCATTCCAGGTTCTGATCCCCACCTAGAACAAAAGACACACTGATAAATCACATAAAGAATCATATTGAGGGCTGGAGGGATGGCTTAGCGGTTAAGGCGTTTGCCTGCAAAGCCAAAGGACCCAGGTTCAATTCCCCAGGACCCACGTTAGCATGCATCTAGAGTTCATTTGCAATGGCTAGAGGCCCTGACGTGCCCATTCTCTCTCTCACTCTCCCTCTTTCTCTGTCAAATAAATAAATAAATAAAATTAAAAAACAAAAAAGAGTCATATTGAGCACAGATAATTAAAAGTATATTTATAATTTTATATCCTTCAAAATGCCAATAGACTGACACTGTTGTTAGGTATCTCAGCAGTTTGGCAGATAGGGTAAAACAGGATCTTTCTTTCTTATACAAATGTTCTGCCTCTTGTAAAAGACATTTGTGGTCTTTGGCCACCCAGGATCTACTTCAAGGAAGACATTGTCATTTCATTTTGATTTTTTTTATTGTTTTTATTTATTTATTTGAGAGAAAAAGGGAGACAGAGGATAGAGAGAATGGGTGTATCAGGGCCTCCAGATGCATGCACCACTTTGTGCATCAGGCTTTACGTGGGCACTGGGAAATTGAACCTGGACCATCAGGCTTTGCAAGCAAGAGCCTTTAGCCACTGAGCCTTCTCCCCAGCCCCTGTTTCATTTTAATTTCAAGAAAAAAAAACTGTTATTGGTGAATAAAATTAAGTAACATAAACTTGAGTCCTCAAAGACATTTTATTATACATTTTTAATTCATAACTTTTTATTTATTGTATATTACATGTGATAATATTTATTGGGTTACATTTATTGCTAATCATCCAAAAAGGTTTTGGAATTAATATTCAAGCTTTTACAAAATGGAATATGACTAAGTCTCATATTCATAGAGAATATGTTGGAAGGGAAGGTTATCATAAAGTGGAAACCGGACAGCAAGGCATCTAAGTACTGCCCACAAATCTTGGTCTCAAGGGCAAGTTTAACCACAGTTAAATTACTAGGCTATTATGTCTTAAAACATCCAGAAAGGCCAGGCATGGTGGCACGTGCCTGTAATCCCAGCACTCAGGATGCAGAGATAGGAGGATTGTCATGAGTTCAAGGCCACCCTGAGACTACATAGTGAATTCCAGGTCAGCCTGGGCTAGAGTGAGACCCTACCTCAAAAAACCAAAACCAAAATTAAAAACAAAAACAAAACAAAACAACACAAAAAATCCAGAAAGAAGCTGGACGTGGTGGCACACGCCTTTAATCCCAGCACTCAGGATGCAGAGATAGGAGGATTGTCATGAGTTAGAGGCCACCCTGAGACTACATAGTGAATTCCAGGTCAGCCTGGGCCAGAGTGAGACCCTACCTCGAAAAACCAAAAAAAAAAAAAAATCCAGAAAGATGGACTCGAGAAATGGCTTAGTGGTTAAGGCACTTGCCAGTAAAGCCAAAGGACCCGGGTTCGACTCCCCAGAACCCACATAAACCAGATGCACATGGCACATGTGTCTGGAGTTCATTTACAGTGGCTAGAGGCCCTGGCATGCTCATTCTCTCCCTCCTTCTCTCTTTCTATTTCTCTCTCTAATAAATAAAATAAAATACATTTAAAAAATAAAAATAGAGAAAGAGTTACAGAGCTTTATACTTCAGGATTCAGTACTGAGCTGGGTCATGAGGCATTCTGGCATATTTTCTCCCCATGAGCTAATAATAGTTCTCTTCCTAGTGACCCACAAAAACCCCTAGTGCACATCAGTCCAAAGAAACAATGAACTGACCAAAGGAGATTTTTCAGGCTTTAAAGGATGATGTTAGATAATGGGAAGAAAGCTATGGATTTTCAAAAAATCCATAAACACTTATTTCTAGTCTGTACCAAAAATAGAGACATGGAGAATCCTTCCAAGATCGTGTCATGAAGTAATGAAAATTCTCTATTTTTTTCTACCCAGCTCTACTCTTTTGCCACAGTTTTCTACACACTTTAAAATCTATTTCAATCCCACACTTTGGACAATTAATATAAAAAGATTCTAGAGGATGAAGTTTAGAAGTGAGCAAAACAATAACTTAAAAAGGAAGAAATTTCCACTTTCTGTAGAAATAGAAAAAAAGCTAGGAAAAAAGTCTAGGTACTTTTCAGTGACTCTAAGCATATCTGTAGGAACTCTCCAATGTCCTAAAATATTTGTAACTAGACTACACTTATTTAATATGGATTTTCTTTTCTTTTCTTCTATTAGTTATGGACATACAGTAGGCAAGCAGCGCTTATTGGTACCATCCTTTCCCTCATCCCTGCCTCCCCCCTCCAAAGGGACCTCCTCATTGGGGACGCCCATTATCCCCATGGGGATTGTGCATTGTGGGGGCTGTCATCAGTTGTGGGGAAGAGGCAGTGTCTCTGCATAATGTACCAACCTGAATCTCTAACAATCTCTCCACCCCCTCTTCCGTGAAATTAATCTGGATTATTTTTAATTTCTGTGCTTTTATTGTTACTGTTAACTATTTTTTTTGAACATATAGTTGCATTTCTGATGTTGCATTTTGTTTTTTTCCCCAGTCCTGGAAACTTAATGTAGAACCTCACACATGGTAGGCAAGTGCTCTAACACTGAGCTATA
This sequence comes from Dipus sagitta, assembly GCA_036346955.1. Taxonomy (NCBI): domain Eukaryota; kingdom Metazoa; phylum Chordata; class Mammalia; order Rodentia; family Dipodidae; genus Dipus; species Dipus sagitta. The sequence goes on from CM070788.1 coordinate 30,175,985, forward strand.
TTCCCAGCCCAAAGATGTAGCCCAGGCTGTCTTCATACTCACAATCCTCCTGCCTCATCCTCTTCAACATTTGCCTACCTGTATGGGTTACCAATATGACAAGTTTTTATCCTTTTTTGTTTGTTTGTTTGTTTGGTTTTGGTTTTTCAAGGTACAGTCTCACTCTAGCTCAGGCTGACCTGGGATTCACTATGTAGTCTCAGGGTGGCCTCGAACTCATGGCAATCCTCCTAACTCTGCCGCCTGGGGGCTGGGATTATGCCCCATCAAGCTTTTATCTTTTTGATACAGGGTTTCTTATAGCTCCTAGCCTTAAACTCATTTTATACACAAGGATGACCTTGAACTCCTGATCCTCTTATCTCTCCCTCCCTAGTGCTGGAATACAGATGCACATCACCACACCCAGTCTAGCATTTCTGCTGTTGAATTAACTATATCTTACCCATCAGTGCAACATATTATACTAACAAAACAAAAAAAGAAGTCAAGACATAGTCTCATTAAATAAGATTAGATGACAAGTGTTTATTTCTAAGAATGGCAGAGTACTATATACTAGGTCTGTCCTACTCAAAGTAAATATATAAATTTGAGACAAAACACATGTAAACATAAAAATAAGACCAGTGGTTACCCAGGCATGGTGGTGCACGCCTTCAATCCCAGCACTTGGGAGGCAAAGGTAGGAGGACTGCCGTGAGTTCAAGGCCACCCTGAGAATACAGAGTGAATTCCAGCTCAGCCTACACTAGAGTGAAACCCTACCTGAAAAAACCAAAAATAAATAAATAAATAAGACAGTGGTGAGCAGCACACAAACCTGGAAGCGGCCAAGTGGTTAGGGAGGTCACACACCCAGGGGCATCACACCAGTTGGCATCTGCCTTACTGAATGCATTATGCCCACAAAACTGCCCTGTGAGTACTTTTTCATGTTTATACCTACATATTGATGCTACTCTCACTTTTGGTTCTAGAAGCTTCTCTTTTAAAATGCAGAGACCACTGTAGTGACTCACAAGTCACCAGAGTGCAGAGAAGTGAGTGGACTTTTCAGCACTGAGATATCTCTATCACACCTTCCAAGATTCAGGGTCCATTGTGGAAGAGGTGGCAGAAAAAAAAATGTAAGAGCCAAAGAAAGGGTAGAACTATTTACAATGCTGTCAATCCAGACACAAAATGGACTTGATATTCATGACCTTGCAGTGCCTGACACTACCTACACAAGACCTTCATAATAGGAGGAAAAGATGATGACATCAATGTAGAAGAGACTAACTGGAAAGAAAAAGGGATTCAAGAGCCAGGTATGGTGGTGCATGCCTTTAATCCCAGCACTCAGGAGGCAGAGGTAGGAGGGTCACTGTGAGTTTAAGGCCACCCTGAGACTACATAGTGAATTCCAGGTCAGACTGAGCTAGAGTAAGACCCTACCTCAAAAAAATAAAAAAGAAAAACAGGGATTCAATGGAGGTTGGATTTGAGAGGGGGAGAATGGAGGTGGGGGTGGGAATTATCACAGATTATTGTCTATACTTATGGAAGCTGCCAATAAAAATTTTTTTAGGGCTGGAGAGATGGCTTAGCGGTTAAGCGCTTGCCTGTGAAGCCTAAGGACCCCAGTTCAAGGCTCGATTCCCGAAGACCCACGTTAGCAGATGCACAAGGGGGCGCACACATCTGGAGTTCGTTTGCAGTGGCTAGAAGCCCTGGCATGCCCACTCTGCACTCTCTCTCTCTCTCTCTCTCTCTCTCTCTCTCTCTCTCTCTCTCCCTCCCTCTTTCTCTCTCTGTCACTCTCAAATAAATAAATAAAAATAAACAAAAAATTTTTTTAAAATTTTAATGAAAGGCAAAAATAAATTTTAAAAATGATAGAGTCTTGCTATGTAGCCCTTACCTGGCCTGAACTCACTATGTAGACCAGGATAGCCTCAAACCTATGCCTCCTCTTGCCTCTACTTTCCAAATGCTAAGATTACAGCACCATGCCCAGGCAGTGTTTAGAGGTATGAGATGATGCTGGATAATTACCATTTTTGAGAGAAGCTGCAACCAGTGTCATAAGAAAACAGCCAGGACCTTAGCAGAAACCTGACTGGCTAAAAAGTCACAAGACAAAATTTAGGGCAGTATCAGAGGAAAGCAAAGGGAGAAATACTGGAAAACAGAGAGCTGTATGAGAGACTCACATTCTACACACAAACTGCCCAGGGGCTGGGGAGATTGCTGTGCAAGTGTGAGAACTTGATGATGGGTCCCCAGGACTCATATAAGAACCCAGCTATGGTGACACACTCCCCTAATCCTAGTACTGAGGAGGCTGAGACAGGAGGATCCTAGGGTTTTCTGACTACCTAGTCTAGTTGAATTAGTGAGTTCTGCGTTCAATGAAAGACCCTGGCTCAAAAAACAAACTGGGGGCTGGAAAGATGACTTAGGGGTTAAGGCACTTGCCTACAAAGCCTAAGGACCCATGTTCAATTCTCCAGAACTCAGATAAGACAGATGCAAAAGGCCAGGCAAGTGCAAAGTTGCACATGTCCACTAGGTGGCGGAAGCATCTGGCGTTTGACTACATGGCGTGCCAATTTTCTCTTTCTCTCTCTCTCTCTCTGTCTCTCTCTCTCTCTCTATCTCTATCTCCAAAATTAAAAAAATTAAAACAACAAACTGGAACCAGCCATGGTAACACATGCCTTGAATCCCAGTACTTGGGACGCAGAGGTAGGAGGATTGCCATGAGTTTGAGGCCACCCTGAGACTACACAGTAAATTCCAGGTCAGCTTGAGCTAGAATAAAACCCTACCTTGAAAAAACAAAACAAACAAACAAAAAAAACTGGAAAGTGATTGAAGACACTCAAAGTTGACTTCTGCCTTCCACATGCACACACATATGAATACATACACACACGTGACACACACATACACTAGTAAGAGAGACAGTAAGAAACTCTGCCTAAATCTTTGGCTAGCCTCTAAACTAAGCATATGTCTTATACATAACAAGAAGCTTAATTAAAAGAACTAGGAACCTTTCAGAGTACAAAGAACCCACAATCTACAGTGTATTGTTTACATCTGCATGGCATAATCAAAATTATGGGCCATAAGAAAACTCAGGACAATCACAGGCAAAGAACATGCGTTGCTTACCAACTAGTTTTCATGGAGTGAAGACTGTATCACTTATTTTCTACTACAATTCACTTTCAGGGCTGGGGCAGTGGCTCAGCCAGCTGTACAAGCATGAGGGCCTAACTGTAGAAAATGCCAGGCATGGTGGTGCCGGCCTGTAATCACAGTGCTTGGGAGACAAAGAAAGTGTAGCCCTGGGACAAGCTACCTTGTCTGGCCAAGTTTGTGAGATCTGGGTTCAGTGAGTGAGCCTGTCACAATAACACAGTGGAAAGCAATCAGAGACGACATTTCCCCTGCCTTGCACATGCACGCACACGCACGTGCGCCTATACACATACAAACACAATAACACGGTGGAAAGCAGAGACGACATTTCCTCTGCCTTGCACATGCATGCACACGCACGTGCGCCTATACACATACAAACACAATAACACAGTGGAAAGCAATCAGAGACGACATTTCCCCTGCCTTCCACATGCACGCACACGCACGTGCGCCTATACACATACACATACAATAACACAGTGGAAAGCAATCAGAGATGACATTTCCCCTGCCTTCCACATGCACGCACACGCACGTGCGCCTATACACATACAAACACAATAACACAGTGGAAAGCAATCAGAGACGACATTTCCTCTGCCTTCCACATGCACGCACACGCACGTGCGCCTATACACATACAAACACAATAACACAGTGGAAAGCAATCAGAGACGACATTTCCCCTGCCTTTCACATGCACGCACACGCACGTGCGCCTATACACATACACATACAATAACACAGTGGAAAGCAATCAGAGACGACATTTCCTCTGCCTTGCACATGCACGCACACGCACGTGCGCCTATACACATGCACACACACACACACACCAAAAGAAATCCACTTTCTGCAACAAGCCGGTAGGCAGCCCCAGAGACCACAGATGATGGCTCAGAGGGCTTCCAGTTCTAACTTTCTCTAGCTTTATAGGCTCATATGTGGGCTTCAAAGCCCTTCCCCAGGGCTTTCCCAGTAGCTGAAGAACCCCTCACTGGGCCCCAGAGCTTGTGAGCTTGTTAATGATGGTAGTGTTGGCTTGCGTTCAGCGTTCCTGATTAGAGGTGGTGGGAGGGGAAGACTGGCACGACTTGGAGCCGGTTAATGAATCACTGCAGGGCTTGTGGTTACAGACTAGCAAAGCCAAGAGCAAGAAGGACTCTTTGATCCCCAGGGTAGCGCCCTTTCAAGTTGTTCCCTTTGGCCTGCCCAGAAAGTTCTTGCTTCCTTACCACCTTTATTCTCAGGGAGAGTTCGAATATGAGTGGCCTCGGGGGGCACCCACCCTGATGCAGCGATGAGCAGAAAGCCACCCGAGGTCACCTCAGTGAGTTAGCTCCTGCATCTGAGCATCAAAGGCTCAATGATCCAGCTATGATACGTGCATCACAGTTCCTTCTAGAAAGGTTGCTATGCTACAGAATATGTACAGGAATGTTCTCTGCAGCACTGTGACCAAAAGTCAAGCCTAGAAACAGCTCGTGTGTTCTGCAACAATGGAATGAACAGACTGCCACATTGCTGGGTGTCAGAACCATGGAATACTATGTCCACCAAATGAGCAATCTACAGCCCCATGTAACAGCATAACACATCTACAGGCATAATGGAAAAACAGTAGCAACGTAATATTTGATTATGATACCACTTATTTACATGTTCCTAGATAGGTAGGTGGGAAAAAAAAAAAAACACAAAGACAATGCAGGAAATGATCACTATGAATGAAGGGAGAGAGACCCTACACCAGGACACGCAGAGGTGCCTGTGAGGTGTCTGTGGAGGCCCCATGCCCCTCTCTGGCGATGGTGACTAATCTGTTCTCATGGCCTTGGGCATTGCCCCTGAGGTTTTCACTGTACCATAGTTTCCATCTTAAAAAAAAAAAAAAAAATACAGTGTTGAAGAAAAGCCCAAAGATTTTTTTAACACTAGCTAGGGAAGGCTGGAGTTTCCAAAAATAATAAAGAAAAAGGAAACGAAGAGAGTGCTCAGTGGTGGCAATGCCTGGTAAAGCTGCAAACCCACCCCAGCCCACAGCTGTCAGACTGACAAGTGTGAACACGACGTGGGCAGCAGGGATGACATGCTTCACAAAAAAAGAAGCCTGTCTCCTGTCCTGGCAGCCCACCTTTCCCTACCCAGCACCCTGCAGGGGCTCGTGTGCTGTCACCAGGAGATGCCACGACACATGAGGGATATGTGGTTGCTCTCACCCCTTTTCACCTCCGAGGCTGCTGGAAATCCTGGCAGGAGCAACCGTGTCCCTGGTGCCCGCAGAGGACAGCCTGTACACAAGTCTGCACTGGATATGTGGGTCACGCCAGGAGGAGGCTTGCCGTCAGGGCAGAAGGGCCAGCAAGGGCAGGGTGCCTGCCCAGAGTCCCTGCTTGCCACAGCAGGCTGGGGCTGTGGTTTACACTTTCTCTCACAACCTCCAGCTGAGCTCAGTGGCACTGCAAATAAGCAAATTAGATTAACATCATTAATCCAAAAAGCTGGGCTCTGTTAGTAGCTGCAGAAGCCTGAGGTCTCTGGAGACAGAGCCATTTTATCTCTCCTTCAAAAGTGCCCTTTTCTTTTGGCCACAAATAAAAGCCTGAAAACTGCTGTGTGGGGTCCAGGCTGGTAGTAAACAGAACAGCTCCTCCTATCTGATGTTTATACTGAGGCAAGGCTGGTCGTGAGGAACCAAGGAAGCTAGGGGAGGAGTCTGGGGAGAAGGGGTTATCCTGGACTGGCCTCCGAGTGGGGAAAGGATTTGCTTGCCCTCTCCTGGCCCTCTGGCTGTCCTGTCTGTCTGTCTGTGCTATGCTATGCTTTCTCTCCTGGCCACTAGCGCAGACTGATGATGATGTAGGCAAGAAGTGACCAGTGAGTTCTGCTCCAACATGGGACATGGATTTGGGCCAGGTGCACTAGAGACTCTTCCATCACTTTTATAACACAGACAAACATTTTTAAGGGATTCCTTCCCACCACCTCTTCTTTTTGATCTATGACCTTCACTGACTGTATTCAGTGGTATCTTTCCTGAATTGAGCATGCTCAGGGATGTATCTGTCTGCCCTGCAATACGCTCCCTTATTTGAATATGTGTATCTCACAAGTCAAGTTCTCTCCCTTTCTTTGCTCAGGAAGAGCATACCTTCCTTGGAGACTGCTGTCCTGCTTACAAGCGGTATTCAAGGTCATCCTGGGCATGCTGCCCATCTCTGGCATAGTTACTGGAGAAGTGTGTGGTTACACTGTGTCCAGTCACAGTCGTTCCCTTTGGTGCTACTGTTCTTCCGTCTCTAGCAAGGGAAGCGACAAACACAAAAGGGCCAAGCAGGTAAGGGGGACACCTTACTGGGGATTTGACTCATGGCTCCTGTATGGCCACTATGGTCGTGAAACTTAACATGTGTTCAGAGAATTTTTTCAGAAGTTTCTTCAGATTGGTGACCAGTGTTGGACCCTGAAGTCAATTAAGTTTCATAGCAGAGTGGAGCAGGACCAGTAGGTGGGGAAATACACAGAGGGTCAGTCGTAGGCTTGAAGTTCTATCTCAGTTTTGAAGGTTTGGAGGTTGGGTGACAGCTGAGGTCTGGGAGACTAAAAGGGGCTCATTTCTGGTTGGAGGCTGGTGGCTTGTCTTAGCTGCTGGCAGGTTACACTTGGGAGATTAAGGACGCATTCATCTGTCAAATCTGCATTAACGCAGAGGAGCTCCAGCGGGAGGTGTTGGCATGTGGTTGTGTCTATGAATTTCTTCATTTGTTTTTAATCTTCCAGGAAATCCAGATGTGGTTGTGCCTGTGAAGTTGTTCATTTGTTTTTAATCTTCCAGGAAATCCAGATGTGTGATTTCATGGCTCCAAAATTCTAAATATCCGTTTGAAATTTATACCTATATAGAGAATTGCATAATTTATAGCTTGCTTAATACCTCCTCTACCTACCCCCTCTCTCCATTCTTCCTTCTCTCCCTTCCTCTCTCAACTTTTCTATTTTACAACCATTAGATCATTAAAATGGACAATAAGAAATAAGATGTCCACACAGGAGACTGGGAAGATGTCTGAAAGGTTAAGGTGCTTGCTTGCAAAGACTAACTGCCAGGTTTTGATTCTCTAGTACCCATGTAAAACCAGATGCACAAAGTGGTGCATACATCTGGAGTTTGCAGTGGCTGGAGGCCCTAGCATGCCCATTCTCTCTATCTGTCTCTCCTCTCTCTATCTCTCTCTCTCTCTGCTTGAAAATAAATATTTTTTTAAAACTTCAGGGATAACAGTATTATTGATTGTAATAATGGTTTATACCATAAGCACATGTTCCTTAAAGTGTTGCAGAGAAAAAATTACCAAAGGAACTTAAGCTATGATGTTATAGACTGCCTCCAGCAGTCCCAGGAATTATTTTACTCTGGCTTCAAGAGAATTTTACTTCCCTAACCATGGAGACACAATGCCCACCCCCCCCACACACACCCACACACACAGCTTTGACCTCCACCCATAAATCCCCTCAAGAATGAGGAGTGAGGACTCCAGGTAAGATGGCAGTATAAGTGGTGGCTGATGAGTGTTGGAACATAATGCTGAAACACAGGGTCCAGGGCTGCTCCACCACCTAGCAAAACTACCAGCCCAACTGGCTAATGTGCAACTGCCTTATGTGGGTACTGGGGAATTGAACCTGGTCAGGCAGACTTTGCAAGCAAGTGCCTTAACTACTGAGCCATCTCCCCAAAGTTCTTACTTTCTAACTTTGTTTTTGAATTTGTCCTTTTTGTTTCTTTGTTCTTCCATATTTTGGGGTTTTTTGTTTGTTTGTTTGTTTTTTGGTTTGTTTGTTTATATTAATTTCTTAGTACTTTGGGCTCTCTAATTGACTGTTTTTATTAATAGTTAAAACTTTATATATTAGTTGTTAAGCTACTTTACTTAAAATATCTACCTTGAGCCAAGCGTGGTGGCACACGCCTTTAATCCCAGCACTCGGGAGGCAGAGGTAGGAGGATTTCCGAGAGTTCAAGGCCAGCCTGAGACTACATAATGAATTCCAGGTCAGCCTGAGCTCAAGTGAGACCCTACCTCGAAAACCAAAAAAAAAAAAAAACTACCTCAACGTGGAGAGATGGCTTAGCAGTAAGGCACTTGCCAGCAAAGCCAAAGGACCCAGGTTCAATTCCCCAGTACGACATAAGCCAGATGCACAAGGTGGTGCATGCGTGCATCTGGAGTTTATTTGCAGTGGCTGGAGGGCCTGGTGCACCCATTCTCTCTCTCTCTCTGTCTCTCTCTCTCTGTCTCTCTCTGTCTCTCTCTCTCTCATAAATAAATAATAAATAAAAAATTTTTTTACTATAGCTCACCAGTAGACCTTCATGATTGTCCCTCATGTTTCTATACCCACAAAATCTATTTGACATTCTGATATCTACAGTAGTCTCCATCCCCCCTTACATTCCTCCAACCCATGTACTTACTTCCTCATCCAAATTTCACCTCTCTATTCCTACTGCCCCCATGCCTTCCTCACTTTACCGCTCAATACTGATATCCTTTGCTTTAATATATATACATATGAAATGCACCTTCTCCAGCCAGCACTGGAACACGGCAGTCTCCATAGCCTAAAGGGAACACACCTGTAATGCAAAGGTATCTGCCACAGCTTGGCCAACTGCTAACAAATCAGTGGATCAGCAGCGGGTGTCCCTTATGGTAAGTGTATTTACTAATGAAGACCCCCCCTTCCAAAGACTCACAGGAAACAAGACAAACAAGAAAATGAGCTGTAAAGGGTAAAATAGATAAAATTAGAAGACACATCAATCTCCACAAATGTAAAACACACAACAAAGAAACAGTAGAAATACAGAAGGGGGGCTGGGAAGATGGCTCAGTGGTTAAAAGCATTTGCTTGAGAGCCTGCTGCTCGCGGATTCAACTCCCCAGCCACCCACGTAAAGCCAGATGCACAGTGGCACATGTGTCTGGTGCATGCAAGAGCCTCAGACTCTCTCTTCTCTCTCTCCCTTTTGCTCTCTACTCCTGTGTGTGTCTGTATCTCTCTTTCAAATAAATAAATAAAAATACTTTTTACAAAAACAATACAGGATCACAGACCACCAGAACATGCTCACAACTTCCCAACTCCACACAGTGGATTCAAAACTACTGAGACCACTGAAGTACCCAAGAACAAATTTAGTGTCTACTTCTAGAAAACTCCACAGAGTGGAGGCCTAAACTACTGAGACCACTGAAGTACCTGAGAATGAATTTAGAATCTACTTCTGGAAAACTCCACACAGTGGAGGCCTAAACTACTGAGACCACTGAAGTACCTGAGAGCAAATTTAGAGTCAAAAAATAAAAATAAATAAAGGCATAAAATATCATATGGGTCCTGGTACAACAATCATGGGAGGATTTAATATCCCATGATTATATTTAGGTGGGTCTTCCAATTTAAAAGTCAGTAAAGAACTCAAACAACTTTCAGAGCTAAATTGCATCATAGATCAATTAGACATTAGATAAATGGATGGATGGTTGGATGGATGGATGGATGGATAGGTAGATAGATAGATAGATAGATAGATAGATAGATAGATAGATAGGAGGGAGAGAGGAAGAGAGAGAGAGATTATATACGGAGAGAGAGGGAAGACTTCCAGCTAACAGATAGAGAATATACATCCTTTTTAGTGTCACATGAACCTTTTCCAAAATTGATCACAGAGTAGTTCACAAAACAAGTATTAACAAATATAAAAAGTCTAGATGGCTAGGTATGGTGGCACACACCTTTAATCCCTGCACTTGGGAGACAGAGGTAAGAGGATCACCATGAGTTCAAGGCCACCCTGAGACTCCATTGTGAATTCCAGGTCAGCCTGAGCTACAGCAAGACACTACCTCGAAAAACAAAACAAAACAAACAAAAAAATCAGACAGTTGCTAAAAAACAACCTAATGACCCACCTCAAGTTTCTAGAAAAACATCAAAAAGCTATTTCCAAACTAAGTAGGTGGCAAAAAATACTAAAGATTAGGATAGAAATTAACAGGCACTTAAAAGGCAATACACAGAATTAATCAAATGAAACTTGGTTCTTTGAGAAATTCAATAAGATTGTAAGAATGTAAGAGCCAAAGGAATAATAGAACTCCTTACAATGCACTCTTCCAGACACAAAATGACCTGGATATCCATGACCTCACAGTGCCTGGAACAGTGCCTGGAGCTACCTACACAAGCACCACATGATAGGAGGAAAAGATGACGACATCACAGTAAAAGAGAGACTAATTGAGAGGTGAGGGGATGTGATGGAGAGTGGAGTTGCCAAGGGGAAAGTGAATTATCATGGTTTATTGTCTGTAATTTTTTTTCTTTTTGAGGCAGAGAGGAAGAGAGAGAGAGAATGGGCCCACCAGGACCTCTAGCCACTGCAAACTACCTCCAGATATATGTGCTACCTTGTGAATCTGGCCTTACATGGGTAGTGGGGAATTGAACCTGGGTCTTTAGATTTTGCAAGTAAGCACCTTAACCGTTGAGCCATCTCTCCAGCCCTGCTTTCTATAATTATGGAAGTTGTCAATAAATTTTTTTGTTTAAAAATGGAATGGTTGCTGTTGTCTGACTGAGTGAATATATTGTGTCCACCAAACTACCCTCTAAATTCTTGTATTTATACCCAAATATTATTGCTACTCTCACTGTTGGTTAGAGAATCTTCTCTTTTCAAATGGTAGTGACCACTGGAGAGACTCAAAATTCACCAAAGTGCTGAAAAGTGCCATTGGAGTGTTCCGCACTAAGTGAAACATCTCTGTCATACCCTCCAAGGTTCAGAACCATTGTAGAAGAGATGGAGGAAAGACCTAAGAGCCAAAGGAAGGAAAGGACTGCTTACAATACTGTCTTCCAGACACAAAGTGGCCGTAGTATTCATGACCTCACTGTGGCTGATGATACCTACACAAGACATGCATAATAGGAGGGGGGAAATGATAACATAAAAATAAAAGAGAGAAGCTGGGCATAGTGGCGCACACCTTTAATCCCATTATTTGGGAGGCAGAGGTAGGAGGATCACTGTGAGTTCGAGGCCACCCTGAGACTACATAGTGAATTCCAGGTCAGCCTGGGCTACAGTGAGACCCTACCTCAAAAAAAATTATAAAAATAAACCGGACATGTTGATGCATGCCTTTAATCCCAGCACTTGGGTGGCAGAGATAGGAGGATCATTGTGAGTTTGAGACCACCCTAAGACTACATAGTGAATTCCAGGTCACCCTGAGCTAGAATGAGACCCTCGAAAAACCGAAGAATTTTTTAAAAAAATTTAAAAAGTAGAAGAGAGGCTAGTTGGAAACCAGAAGGGACTCAGTGGAGAGGAGGGTTTAAGAGTGTGGTGGGAGGGGATTATGACTTCATGTACAGAGGTTGTCAATAAAAAGCTAACACATTAAATTGTTACAACAGACCCCAAGGAAATCTATAAGATCATTAAAGAATATAAAGTGGGTAAATTTCTGAATGCACATAGCCTACCAAATTTAAAACTGGAAAATATAAGTAGCTTAATCAGACCCATTACCAGTAATGAAATTAAAACTCTACCCATAAAATCAGGTGTGGTGGTACATGCCTTTAATCCCAGCACTCAGGAGGCTGAGGCAAGAGGATCACTGTGAGTTTGAGGCCAGCCGGGAACTACAGAATAAGTTCCAGGTCAGCCTGAGCTACAATGAGATCCTACCTTGAAAAAGAAAAAGGCTTCCCACAGTAAGAAGCCCAGGGCCAGATGGACTTACTGATGATTCCTATCAAACATTCAAGGAGAATCTAATATTAATTCTTCTCAAATTGTTCCACAAAATAGAATGGGAAGGAACACTACCAACTTCATTCGATGAAGACATATTATCTAGATCCCAAAACTGAATGAAGACACAAAAACAAAAAATTAAAACTACAGGCCAATTTCCCTGAGGAAAACAGATTCAAAAATTCTCAACAAAATACTTGCAAATGGACTTCAAAAATATATTAGGGGGCTGGAGAGGGCTCAGCAGTTAAGGCGCTTGCCTTCAGATCCTAATGACCCAAATTCAATTTCCTAGTACCCACAAAAAGACAGCTGCACAAGTGGCACATGCATCTGGAGTCCATTTGCAGTGGCTGGAGGCCCTGGTATGTCCATCCAGTTTCTCTGTCTGTCCTTCTTCTATCTTTCTCTGCTTCCCTATAAATAAATGAATAAATAATTCTTTAAAAAATATATGTATAGCTGGGTGTGGTGGCATGCTCCTTTAATCCTAGCACTCGGGAGGCAGAGGTAGGTGGGATCTCTGTGAGTTTGAGGCCACCCTGAGACTACATAGTGAATTCCAGGTCAGCCTGAGCTAGAGTGAGACCCTACCTCAAAAAACAAAAAACAAACAAAAAAAAAAAAAACAAAGAAAAAAAGTATATATATGTATATATTAAGAAGATCATCCATCATCACTGTGTGGGCTTCATTGACACAGAAGGCTGGCTCAACATGCACAAATCAATAAATGTAATGCACCATATAAATAAACTCAAGGACAGAAAACACATGATCATCTCAAAGGATCCAGAAAAGGCACTTGACAAATATTTAATACACCTCAATGACAAAAGTCATTGAGAAATCAGGAACAGTCAAAACAGAACCTCAAATAAGATAGGCCAGATATGACAAATATATACCAACATTATACAAAACAGAAAAAACAAGAAAATGTCCTCTAAAATTAGGAATGATACAAGGAAGCCCACACTCACCACTTTTTTTTTTTTGGTTTTTCGAGGTAGGGTCTCACTCTAGCCCAGGCTGTCCTGGAATTCACTATGTAGTCTCAGGGTGGCCTCGAACTCACGGCAATCCTCCTACCTCTGCCTCCCGAGTGCTGGGATTAAAGGCATGCACCACCACGCCCGGCTAACACTCACCACTTCTGTTCAATCTAGACCAGAAAGACAAGAAAGAAAAAAAAAAACATAAAAGAGATAAAAATAGAAAAGGAAGAAGACAAACTATCCATATTTGCAGATGACATAATTCTATGCTTAAGAGATAATATAGAATCTACTAGAAAACTCCTTGATCTCAAGAAAAAAAAAAAAAGGAGGAAAGGAATGGAGGCATAACAAGACAAGAGTAGACTAACACCAGACTGAAACCCAGCAGTGCAAACACCAAATCCTGCAGCTTCATATCTGGTATCTGGGACTTGTAATGAGATTGTCTGGACTCCAAAAGGATAGGCTACCTTTGCCCTCTGTAGTGTTTCCTGTAACCTCTCTCCTGAGCCAGATCCATCAAGAGCCTGAAGCTTTCCTTGGTGGACATTCCATGTTCCTGGCATCTCCAAAATTCTAGGGTCTCCACTGTAACCTAGGATTCACCTTCACAGCTCACACAGTGATGGCTCAGGGTTTCCATGCAGGGACTCTGACCTGGCCTCCAGTTGCTTAGCATCAGCAGATTTCTGGGCCATGGCGAAATACTCCATTCCCACCCCCACCACCATCTTACATTTTTCATGCCTCAAAAGCCAGTACCACATGTGAAATGCTGTCAGGATTTGCTGTCAGGTTTGGAGGAAGTCTAGATCCCTCCCTTCAGGTCTTTGCCTCTCAAAAGAATTTGCATTCTTATAATCTTGAACCTTCAATGGGTTGGAACTGTTCCTATAGTCTCAGTGCAAACCAATAGATTTCCCCTTAGTTGTGGTAATCAACTTAGCAATGGCAGCAGCAGTGGCTGCATTCTCTATGCCTGGGACTTTAAACTTGCTCATGTTTCTTTCTGTGCCAAACTTCACATTTTTCATATTTTTCTGCTCTACATTTTGCTCTTTTTCACTATAGTTCCAAATAAAAGAGGTGAAGAAAAACCATGGAATGTCACTGAGGTAGAATCAATGGAAGTAAGACTCCAGAAACAAAACAGCTGAAATGACTACTTCAATAAATACATGTGGTGATGGATTAAGGGGGAAACGTTTGGTTCTTTTAAATTGCAACTATAGGGCTGGGGAGATGGTTCAGCAGTTAAAGGCTCTTGCTTACAAAGCCAGCTGGCCCAGGTTCGATTCTCCAGCACCCACATAAAGCCAGATGACAAAGTGATGCATGCATCTGCACTTTGTAGGGTCAGAAGGCCCTGGCATCATCATGGCCATCCTCTCCCTCTCTCTCTCCCTCCCTCCCTCCCTCTCTCTCTCTCTCTCTCTTTCTCTCTCTCTCTCACACACACATACACACACATACACACACACATGAATAAAAAATGTTTTAATCTAACTATAGAAGTGACTTAGAGGGAACTGTTATAAGTAGATTTTTGTTTGTTTGTTTTTCGAGGTTGGGCTTCACTGTAGTCCAGGCTAACCTGGAATTCACTATCTAGTCTCAGGGTGGCCTTGAACTCACAGTGATCCTCCTACCTCTACCTCCTGAGTGTTGGGATTAAAGGCATGCACCACCACACCCGGCATAAATAGATATTTTGAGGACAATTAAAGAAAAACAAACATGAACCAGATATCACAGGACATTAGAGAATTACTGTTAATTTTGTTAAGTATAATAATAGTTTTGCAGTTTTAAAAAATATATTATTCGTCGGGTGTGAGTGAGACTACCTTGAAAAACCAAATATATATATATATATATATATATATATATATATATATATATATATATATATATAATTTGTTTGTAAGCAGAGACAGGGTCAGGGAGAGAGAATGAAGATGGGCACACCAGGGCCTCTCACCACTGCAAGCAAACTTCAGATGCATCTGGCTTTACATGGGTATTAGGGAACCAACCCAGGTCATTAGGCTATGCAGGCAAGTGCCTTAACTACTGAGTCATCTCTGTAGCCCAGTTTTGTAGGTTTTTAAAAGACCCTTACTTGTTATATAGCCTAAAGTATCAATGAACAAAATAACCTGGAAATTACCTTAAATTTCCCCTCTAGGAAAAACTGGGGGGATAGATAAAACCAGAATGGCAAAATGTTGATCATGATTAAACTGATGGGGGATCTTATGTTTGAAATTCTCCATGATAATGTATTAAATTAAAAATACAGATTACATGGAAAGTATTCAAATGGAAAAATCAGAGGGGACTTGGGGAACAGAATGGATGTTTTTAACTAGACTCAGTTTCAGGACACTGAACAGGAGAGAGAGATGGGCCTTCAGTCATGAAGTATCCCATACTTTCCGTGCAGCACTATGATCAGCACATAAGGGCGGGGGGAGCTGGTTGGTCTTAAGGACCCCCCCACACACACACACCCAGCAAATATTAGGCAACATAGGTGCCAGGAAAGGTTGCTGACTAAATTGTAAGAATTTCAGAACTCCATCCTGCCATTTCCCATTCTTCCCCTCCCAACAAGCCAGGCTCTATCCAGGCCCGAGGCTCTGAAAATAGCTCCTGTGATGGTAACTGAGACTTCAAAAGAGCTCACTTTTCCCCTCCCAGTCTGCTCAGACTAGGTCTAAAGATGTCAGATTCTCTGTCCACTATTATGGTAATTTCGCTAGGCTCCTCTACACCTAAGCTGAGAGGAAAAAGCAGCTTCATCCCTGCCTGAGGCTGGTGCTCTCACTTTCCCATGTTCCTCAGAGGGTCCAGCCAGCATGGCTATTGCAGACTCCAGTATGTGCCCCCCCCCCCACCGCACCCCCACACCTCATGTGGCACTCTCCCCTCTTGTACCTTTTTCCCCAAAGGGCTTAAAAACCCTCCCCCTCACTCGTGGTGCTCTCTTCCCTCTCTCTCCTTGGCTCTATGGCGTATGCAATCCAATACCTCCTGGCCCCTCCCCTCCTCTCCTTTTTGGTTCAGAGTTTCCTCTTCCATCTTCCTTCCCCTTCCTTTCCCTTCCCTCCAACTCCAAACCATGCCAGTCTCTCAATGGTATAATAGGGGTCCGAGAATCCCTGAATTGAGACCCCAGACTCAAATAGTATGTAAAAATCAAGAGCATTTATTCTGCAGAATCAGCCAGCATGCAGGGGTCAACCATTCATACAAAATGGTGACTGAGAGGAGCATGCAGGCTCCTTTTAAGCACATCTAGGGGAATTCCAGGCAGGTTAGGTAAACTTCTGACCTGATTGGCTAGGCAAGCAGCAGTTACAGTTGTATGTCTCTGATTGGTTGGGGAAAAGCGTGAAAGGGGCATGGTTGGGCATGTCTCCAGGAGCTGACTCAGCCCCACAGCACAAAATGGCAGCTATCTTCCCCAGCCTCAGCCCCCAGGGCACAAAATGGTGACTGTCTTCCCCGGCCACTTGTTAGGGTCATTGTGGATTAACAGCCCGCCCTTTGTTCATGGTTTTTCCCAGAAGTCTTGCCTACCTCTCCTGGAAACTGAAACTTTGGCCTAGTTAGTGCGGCACCTTACTGAAGCCTGTCATGGCATCAGTTTGTTCACTTCATTCTGTAAATAAAACCTCAAGCCCAAGAAAACAGGGGTCTTCTATTCTGAACCTGACATAAAATCGCCTGTCACCACTCAAAAAAGGTTTTTGGTGCTCCCATTAAAGTAGCAGCAGCAGCAAACACTGTGTCTTGCTGGATGTGGAATAGAAAAAGTCTCTCAAGGGCTGGAGAGATGGCTTAGCGGTTAAGCGCTTGCCTGTGAAGCCTAAGGACCCTGGTTAGAGGCTCAATTCCCCAGGACCCACATTATCCAGATGCACAATCTGGAGTTCATTTGCAGTGGCTGGAGGCCCTGGTATGCTCATTTTCTCTCTCTATTTGCCTCTTTCTCTCTCTGTCTGTCGCTCTCAAATAAATAAATAAAAATAAACAAAAAACTTAAAAAAAAGAAAAAGAAAAAGTCTCTCAAGAAAAAAAAACACTATTTGCATAGATTGTTTTGAAAGAATGAAATGTGCGATTTGCTGAATGGAATGCATGATGAACATGGTGTCTCTGGAAGAGCTCCTGAGGATTTGTGCATAGAAGCACACATGAGGTAAGGAGACCAGCTGGACCCAGGTATGCAGGGATGAGAAAAGGCCTTGGGAAATAAGGGTGGTTATGGAAATACAAACGAAGGGGGGGATTGACCATGTTAGGATGCATCACAGTATAAGTGTGTCAGACAAAACAGTACCCTCAACCTTCCTTGAGGCATCAAAACTCAGCTGAATTCTTTGTTGCCACTCTGGGAAGAATGGAATATGGAGTGGGGCACATGCTCACAGGAAGCCCTGCAAAAACATTTGATGTTGCAAATGAAAGAACAGAATTGGAGGAGTTCAAACACCTCATTCTCCACTCTGGCTACTACAGGGTCAGAATCCTAAAAATCCCAGCCCATCTATCACTGTCTCCAGAGTCCCAAATGGAAAGCTTTGATCAGAGTGTGCAGTAGTCCTCCCCCACACCCAATGCAGTGTAATAAGATCTGCCTCCCTTTCTTCCTGTTGCTCAAAGAACTTAAAATCCTCTTTCCTATTAGGTGGTTTGGAGTCCCCTTTCACCTTGCCCTGCCTACTTCCTCTTTGAACCTGTATCCGAGCTTCCTTCCCTCTCACTCTGAGCCCCACCACTCTCTCACTAGCATTACGTAAAATCCTGGGCCCATGAGACTGTCTCAGAATCCTCCATCATGAACCCCAAACCTTACATAAATGGTGCCATGACTTGCATGGATATAGAATACTTCTGAGGCTGACTGCCTTCTTGGGCCTTCTTCTTCCCCTCATTCCCCCTTTTCCTCCTTTTGCCTTTTCTGCTGAATCGTCACAAACAACACCAGCCTCCATTTGTGGAGACTCACCAGGCCACCTGCCATACCACTGATCCTGCTCTGAAGAGCTCAACATTGAGTCAGGTGGTATCCCACCCTCAAGCATGGACTGGGACCTCATTGCCCCGACCCAGTTGACATAAAAAGGCATTTGATTTCATCTCATGGTTTCTATGTGACCTTGAGTCACACTCTGGAGATTTTATAGGATACAAGGATGCTTGTACCCCTTACTTCTCTCTGGCTACTTGACCTACCATAGCTTAACTCCCTCAGATACCGTCCTGGGGCTGGTATCTCCAGAATTAGGACCCGCACCTAACGGGTTTCTCATCACAGCACTCTTTGAGCACAATGCAATGACAATCTCTTCCTCTTTCTCTCTGTTCTGCTTTTGTTTGTGCACTCACTTGGCCACATTCTAAGTCCTCTTGGTATAAAACACAGGCTCAAGAGCCAATGACTCCAGATGTGGCTTCAATGACCCTTGAGTCCCCTGAGAACAAAGAAGACTTTCCATCACCTTACATCATTTGAAAATTATGCTGCTAAGATATGTGAGATATTGTGGGGTGAGTAAGCGAGCCTGCTTCCCTTACTGTGTCTGAACAATCAATCAGAAGCTTCTCAAAGTGTCCTCTTTCCTAACAAGCTGAAAAAGGGTTTCCCCTCCTCTAAGGCTTCCTTTTGGAGCTAAGGGAAGGGCATAAACGATACTGTACTTGCTTTCTTCAGGTGTTTGTCCTTGTGCCTGTGACCAACACTGGTGCCGGGACTTCTTTCCCTTTCCTTCACTCCCACCCCCATTTTCCAGAACCACAGTGACCTGGATCATGTGTGCGGTCCTACAGCTACATCATGACCCCAAGGCCCTTCAACACACCAGGCTACCGAACTTTAAATCAGGGTTAGCCCTTTGCCAATCTGATTCCTGTGTGACTTACATAACTGTCCAGCTGATATAAAATACCCTCTCCCCTGCCTTGCTGGAATTCAGGCTGGAATAAAACTACACTGGCCCAAGGCTGCTGGGAGAAGACCACACTTGCTGACCATCATGGATTGTCACCAACCACATGAATGACAGACACCAGATAAAATCACTATAACCCCTCCCCCAGGGCACCCTTCTCACCCTGGTTTATGAATGAGGACTCACATAAATTTAAAATGTTCAATTAAACCTGGGCATAGTGGCACATGCCTTTAATCCCAGCTCTTGGGAGGCTGAGATAGGAGGATCACTGTGAATTCAAGGGCACCCTGAGACTACATAGTGAATTTCAGGTCAGCCTGAGCTAAGGTGAGACTCTACCTCGAAAAACAAAACAAACAAATTAGCTCAAATCCCTTTCAATTTACAGTGTAATGAGAATTCTAAAGAAATGGCTTAGAAGTTAAGGTATTTGCCTCCAAAGACTAAGGACCCCAGTTCTATTCCCCAGAACCCACGTAAGTCAGAAGAACAAGGGGACACATGCGTCTGGAGTTCGTTTGCAGTGGCTGGAGGCCCTGGTGCACCTATTCTGTCTTTCTCTCTGCCTCTTCCACCCTCTCTCTCTCTCTCTCTCTCTTTCTCTCTCTCATTCTCTCAAATAAATAAATAAATAAAATACTTTTTTAAAAAAAGAAAAAGACATCTCTTTTCCTTTTAATTTTATTACATATTCTTCATCATATACCTAATGTGCCAGCCACTGCCATGTGTTCATGTTCTTTTCATACAGTCTTTCTTTATGTCCAAAAACTACATGACTACATTTAGTGTTCTGATTTTAAAATGTACACATGCACATTGATGTATTTTGAAATGATTTTTAATTGTTAAACAGAGTACTTTATTATTGACTGTGAGCAGAGTAGCAGGCCTAAGAGGTAGAAGGAGGAAAGAGAGGCACCTGGCACAAGGTGTTTGTGGCTGGAAGGAACTGCCAGTAGGGGCGGAGAGAGAGGTGGAAGAAGGGCATGCATCCAGGGGAAGAAAGAAGCTACAGGCTGAGAGAGAGTTGGAGGAGGGAGTAGGAGAGAGAGAGAGAAAGCCTGGGTAGGCCCAGCCAGGCTAAGCCAGGGGAGAGCCCTTAGGCCTTACTTTCTACATGGGTTCTTTATCCCCTCTAGCTCCCCACAGGGCACAACCGCTTTGAACTTTCTTTTCTCTCTTTTCTTTTTTTTTTTTTTTTTTTTTTTTTGGTTTTTCAAGGTAGGGTCTCACTCTAGCCCAGGCTGACCTGGAATTCACTATGGAGTCTCAGGGTGGCCTCGAACTCACGGTGATCCTCCTACCTTTGCCTCCCAAGTGCTGGGATTAAAGGCATGCGCCACCACATCCGGCTCTTTTCTCTCTTTTCTTTCCACAGTTTTCCCAGGCTCTCCATGTGAAATTTCTAGCCATGTGGGTATCTTTCCTTGGCTCTGTATGTCCCTAAATAAATATAATAATTATCCTTCTCAGTCTTTTTTTGTATTCAATTCTTTGATTAAAATTAGAAACGAACCTGGAGTTTGGGATTCAAGGACTTTCCTAAACCCGGAACACCCTGTTACAAAGTCCTGAAACTTTTGACCAGTTACCCCTTGTATTTTGTCTGTGCTAAGGATCAAACCCAGGGCCTCACAAATAGACAACACTCTGCTAGTTAGTTACATCCCCAGTTCATTCTTTGCCTCTTCTGATAAACCTTCAACTCAGCCAGCTACACAGCAGATTTAAAGATTAGAAGATAAGCTAATATTTTGGTGACATTAACTAGAATACAGAGCAACACAACAGAAAAACACAACAGGAAACAAAGGCTTGGGATGGGTGAGGTGAACTTGCTGAGATTCTCAGCAGGATGAGGATATTGCATTTCCCATGTTCCCCACTGTCACAAAGATGACTCGCCACAGCTCCCAGGAGTGATTCATTGCCTTCCACTCAGCCTTGCTACACTAATCAGAGGCTTGTTAAACAAGTCATAAGGAAGCCTGCAGGTAGCCCATCAAACCCAGCAGCCAGGTGTGACTTCTCCCACCTCCACTTCTCTTCCTATTGATTTGTGCTTCTAGCTCAACTATTGAAATACCTATGTCATTGACTAAGCAGTACCTGGGTGGCAAAACAGTAACCCGGGCAGGGATACAAATGTTTACAGACTACCCCTCCCAGCCTTGCCTCTCCCCTCCCATGTCTGCGGTCTTCTCCTCCTTTGTCCTGTGCTGGAGGGGCACTTCCTCTGTCATTCTTCCCCTTGCCTGCTGGATTTGCTCAGGCCTTGTGAATGGCTGTGCTGTTTTCCCATTCCACCTATCTTTGGCAGCCGCCAGTTGTCATTGCCCAGTGTCATGGCCTTTCTTGGCCTGTGTCTGCATTACCCTCCCAGCTGCCTGGGAATGACCTCACTTTACAAGTTACCACATATGAATGAGCTGCAGTTCTGCTAGGAAGTTCTGAGATGATGAAAGTCTCCCAAGGAGATTGACTCAATGGAGATCATTACAAATGTCCCACCTTTTACAATTCTTGGAAAGTGAAATTAGGGTTGAGATTATTTTCAAGATACCACTTTTCAATATTATGCAACTGGTTCTGAAATATTTTTGAGAGGCCATGAAAAAAAATAAAAATACTCTTTCAACTGAAATATGCACATGGTACAGAAATACTAAAATCTGTGCTTAGCACCTTCAATGTATGCTGGAAAATGTATATAATTAATTTAAACCCATGCACAGATAAGGAAGTCAGTATTAACAATCCTCCTACATTTTTAAATAGAGACATTTTGTCACAGTGAAGTTTTACAAATTATTCAAAGACACAGAGAAGCAACATGTGTTACCCAGTATTGCTTACCAAGGACTGACATCAGTGTAAGAATTTAGGAAGTCTCTTCTTCCATTTCTCTCTCCCTTCTTCCCACTTGGCACTACTCCAACTTGGCCAAGAAGCTATCTTCTGTTATAGAAATTGAGATTTCAAAGAGCTGTTCTATCTCTCTCCTTCCTAATAGGCAGCATCAGCATAGGTCTGGGATCTTAGAATCCACACCTTCTGTTCTGATAATTCCTGGGCCCTTCTGTATTTGGGCTGAGAGGAAAAACAACTCCTCCCTCCCAGTCACCACCTGCTGACCCAGAGCTAGGATGAAAGCACCCCTTCCCCAGGGTAAAGCAACAAGAGCTCCAGTTCTCCCCCTAGAATAAACCTGAGAGGGAGTGAGCTTTGTTAGGTAGTATAGGGTGACTGGGTCCCTGAAAGTACAAAGCAGGAATGTCTTTGGGCCTATCCTTGCTGTCTCTACTTTGCTAGAGATCAAAGTATGCTCTGACATCTTACCTCTTCCCTAGATCTGTTTTTCCACAAACAACCTGATCTCGTCCTTGGAGGGAGATCTCCTTTCCTAGAATTTAAATCTAATTCTGACATTGTGGTTAGTCAAGTAAAACCCCCAGAACTTGGCGTCATGGCTAGCCTCTTCCTGAGCCAGTCTCTAGCTCAGACCAATCAGCTGTCTCTTTGACTAACCTGAGCCAGAAGGCAGAGCCCACCACCATAAGGTCACCAGCAGAGGGCACACTTTCTTGGCCAGCTCCTGAACTTCAAGGTTCTGGTAAACTTTCCTTATCTTGACTCAGTGAGGTGAGACCACCCTTACTCCAACATAGGCTCTTTACCCCTACCTATCCTCCACATGGCAGGAGCTCTTTGTGCTTTCTGTCTCAGGATTGGCCTTGAACTCACAGTGATCCTCCTACCTCAGCCGCCCAAGTGCTGGGATTAAAGGCATGCAGCACCATCCCTGGCTCTCTAACTCTCTTTTTATATCTCTTCCAGGCCTACAACGTGAGCTCTCAGACCACATGGGCATATCTATTTTTCTTCTCTTGACTTTATACAATCCTAAATAAATATAATAACTTAATAACTATCCTAAGTCCATTTTATCCAATTCTTTGGTTAAAAGCAGACATGAACTAAGAGTTTGGGGTTTACTGGGCATGGTGGCTCACACCTTTAATCCCAGCATTTGGGAGGCAGAGGTAGGACAATTGCCATGAGTTCGAGGCCACCCTGAGACTACATAGTGAATTCCAAGTCAGCCTGGACTAGAGTGAAACCCTACCTCAAAAAAACAAAAAAGAGCCGGGCGTGGTGGCGCACACCTTTAATCCCAGCACTCGGGAGGCAGAGGTAGGAGGATCGCCGTGAGTTCGAGGCCACCCTGAGACTCCATAGTGAATTCTAGGTCAGCCTGGGCTAGAGTGAAACCCTACCTCGAAAAACCAAAAAAAAAAAAAAAAAAAAGAGTTTGGGGTTCAAGCACTTTCCTGGACTCCTCACAAATCCTGAATCAAGCCAGCCACCTCATAATCTCAGTGTGAGATCCTCCCCTTCCTCCTTCTCCCTAAGAAAGACTTCAAACAGCTTCTTTCTCCAGTCAAGTGGTTCAGAGTGTCCTTTCCTCCTCTTCACTCTGAACCCAGCCAAGGCTCTGGCTGGCCTTAAAAAAACTTGGGACCTAAGCACCTTTAACCACTGCTTCATCTCTGCAGCCCTTAAATACTTCTTTTTTTTTTTTTTTTTTTTTTTTTTTGGGTTTTTCGAGATAGGGTTTCACTCTAGCCCAGGCTGACCTGGAATTCACTATGGAGTCTCAGGGTGGCCTCGAACTCACGGCGATTCTCCTACCTCTGCCTCCCGAGTGCTGGGATTAAAGGCGTGCGCCACCACGCCCGGCTTAAATACTTCTTAATATGAATGTTCCCAGCAAAGAGTAGTGATGACTGTAATTCTATTTTGAAACAAGAAATTCCAATGTTCTGGTCTGGGTGTGCTTAATAATGTCCATCTAAAGGTTCATGTATTTGAAGTTTGGAACTTCTAATAGTTATGTTGAGAGGTGGTAAAATCTTTTTGTTGTTGTTGTTGTTGTTGTTGTTGTTGTTGGTTTTTTTGTTTTGTTTTCTTTTTCGAGGTAGGGTCTCACTCTAGCCCAGGCTGACCTGGAGTTCACTCTGTAGTCTCAGGATGGCCTCGACCTCTTTGCTATACTACTACCTCTGCCTCCCAAGTGCTGGGATTAAAGGCGTGCGCCACCACGCCTGCCTATTTGTTTGTTTTTTTTTGTTTATCTGTTTTTTTGATTTTTGGGTTTTTTTAAGTAAAATCTTTAAAAAGTAGGGCTAGCTGGGTGTGGCGGCACACACCTTTAATCTCAGCACTCAGGAAGGAGGCAAGGATAGGATTTCTATGAGTTCAAGGAGGCCATCCTGAGACTACATAGTGAATTCTAGGTCAGCCTGGGCTAGAGCAAGACCCTACTTTGAAAAACCAAAAAGTAAAATAAAATAAAGTGGGGCTAGGTAATTAGGTCATTGGAGGCACTGCTCTTAGTGTAGATGAATCCAATCCTCATGGCTTACAGTTTCCATGGGAAGCTTCATCATGGTGGAAGAAGTTGGCTCACTTCATCATATATCCACAGCAGAAAGAACAACCCAGGCTGGCTCTGAACACACAGTAGGCTGGACTCAAGATCGACCTGCATGATCCACCTCCTCCAGCAGGGCTCTTCCTGGTGGATACTAAGTAAAAAGCTTAATCAGAAATATCTGATGTGCCAAAAAGCCGGGCGTGGTGGCGCACGCCTTTAGTCCCTGCACCTGGGAGGCAGAGGCAGGAGATTCGCCATGAGTTCAAGGCCAGCCTGAGACTACATAGTGCAATTCCAGGTCAGCCTGGGATACAGCGAGACTCTACCTCAAAAAAAAAAGAAAGAAAGAAAGAAAGGAAAAAAAAGAAAAGAAAAGAAAAGAAAAGACCTGAGGTGGGCTAGAGAGAGATGACTGAACAGTTAAGGTCCCAGTGCCCATATAAAGCCAGATGCACAAAGTGGTATGTGTCAGGGGTTTGTTAGCACTGTAGGAAGCCCTGGTGCACCTATCCCCCTCCAAATAAATAAATACATATTTTTAAATATTTTATTTTTATTTATTTATTTGAGAGAGAGAGAGAGATACAGAAATAGGCAGGTAGAGAGAGAGAATAGGCACACCAGGGCCTCCAGCTACTGCAAACGAACTCCAGATACATGTGCCCCTTTGTGCATTTGGTTTACATGGGTCCTGGGGAGTCGAACCTAGATCCTTTGGCTTTGCAGGCAAGTGCCTTAACCACTAAGCCATCTCTCCAGCCCTAAATAATTTTTTTAAAAAAACTAAAATTAGAAATGTTTAGTGCTTTAAGGAGTAAAATTGTTTCTTGTGGATACTTAATCTATGTTTCTTTGTATGCAATTTATCCAGTAAATATGGAACTGATTTCTTTCCTGGCATTTGCAAGCTCAAATGATTCAGAGATTGACAAGTAATAAACATATAAAGTAGCCTAACTTAACGCACAACAAATATTTAAACTACAAACTGTTTTAGCCAGGCATGGTGGTACACGTATTTAATCCTAGCACTCAGGAGGCAGAGGTAGGAGGATCACCATGAGTTTGAGGCCAGTCTGGGACTACATAGTGAGTTCCAAGTCAGCCTGGGCTAGTGTGAGACTCTACCTCAAAAAAACTTAAACACACAAATAAACAAAAAAGCCTGTTTTTAAATTGCATAAGTCAAAGTTGTGACCCCCATCTTAGCCAGTGTTTAGTGGGAAGAAAGTTCCCCTCTGAACTCAATAGTGAGGTAACCCTGTGGCTTGACATAGCAAGTACCAGTGCATAATGGATGAGATGAACTGTGAATGGAAATTGCTTGGCCTGTCACTGGCTTACAAATGCATGGCTGAGGAGGGTCTCCCGTTGCAGTCAGGTTACTTCAGGTAAAGTCCCATGCATATAGGACTGATTAGAGTGAAGAAAACAGGAAGAGTCATTGCTGGGTTACCTTTCCAACAGCCCTTCCATCCTCTTCTTCACTGTTGTCAGAACCTACCTGTGGACAGACCAAACACTGCCGTGTCCAGCTTCTCTCACAGCTAAGAGAGAAAAGATGATGCCATTCTGGCAAGAAGACTTAACAGCATATCTGCTAAGAAACTTTTGGAAAAATACTTCTCTGTGATACTATTAGTAGTGCGATGCTGGCCAGAAAAATGAAATTTCTTCATTCCCCAAACACAGACACTGAAGGAGGAAACGAAGTTGCTCTATAACAAGTGCAGGCACAGGCCAGTGCAACTTCAACTTCAAAAAGGTTAACGGTACAGGTCTGTGTTTTCACTCTTCAGAAAATGCCTGCAGATCAAAGGTTGTGTCTAACACTACAGAGACTCTCCAAATCAAATCAAATATCACAGGAAATAAGAAATCATGAGACCAGGTTTGTGAAACAAAAATTTGGAGAGAAAACTGCCACGTTCACTCGGAAAAGAGTTGGCCATGAACTTTGCTCTGAGATACTGAGGTTCCTGAGGAGACAGAGTTAGATAGTCTATTTACAGCAAGTAGCACAATGGATGTCACAATTGCAGTGTCTGATCTCTGCCAAAGAAATGATTAGAGAAAAACAAAATATAATAAACTCTAACCATATCTTCAGCTTCCTCCACATAAAAAGGAACACCATGAGGCCATGCTGACCATCAGCCACTTAATGCCCCACTTCAGACTCCCTCGGGACTTCTCTTCCTGTGGTCTCTGGCCTCTTGTTCTAGTCCAGCCAACACTGTGGCAGCCAGCTTCACTTAAGCATACATACCAATAATAACTCACTGCATGAGCTTACCTCACCTGCTGCCCAGTGGATCTCCTGCGGCTGCCGAGGAGCAAGACCCCCACCCAAGACACAGTTGTGTACATGTAGGAGGTTCAGGGAATTAACACGCAAAGGGGAGAACCTTTGACAAAAGCTACAATTCATTATCCCTTTTTCAGAAGAAGAGCTGTCCCTAGAAGCCACCATTATATGTCTCTCAAAAAACAGTACTCCAAAAAAAATCAGTTGTCCTTAATAAACTCCTTCACTCACATTACATCCCCACCCTGTATGCCTCACTCCACTTTTCCTTTATTTCTGTTCCACTACGACATCACCACATCCTAATAAAGATCACAAGCTTTGGTGCCAGGCTCTGCTTTTTAAGCAACACAAGCTCAGAATGTATTTTCTATTGCTGTGCCATAAATTACAACAAACTTCTTAGCTTAAAACAATATTAGGGGCTGGAGGGATGGCTTAGCAGTTAAGGCACTTGCCGCAAAGCCAAAGGATCTAGGTTTGATTCCCCAGGACCCACGTAAGCCAGACACACAGGTGGCACATGCGTCTGTAGTCTGTTTGCAGTAGCTGGAAGCGCAGGCACGCCCATTCTCTCAGTCTCGCTCGCTCGCTTGCTTGCTCTCTCTCTCTTTCTCTCTCTGTGACTCTGTCTCTCTCAAATAAATAAATAAACATAAAAATAATTTTAGGGCTGGAGGGATGGCTTAGCTGTTAAGTTGTTTGCCAGCAAAGTCAAAGGACCCAGGTTTGATTCCCTAGGACCTACATTAGCCAGATGCACAAGGGGGCGCACACGTCTGGAGTTCGTTTGCAGTGGCTGGAGGCCCTGGCAAACCCTCTCTCCCCCCCTTTCTCTGTCAAATAAATAAATAAAGTAAAAGAAAATATTTAAAATAATAATAATAATTTTAAGCCGGGCATGGTGGCACACACCTTTAATCCCAGCACTCAAGAGGCAGAGGTAGGAGGACCTCTGTGAGTTCAAGGCTACCCTGAGACTACAGAGGGAATTCCAGGACAACCTGAACTAGAGTAAGACCCTGCCTCGAACCACCCCCCCACCCAGAAGAAAACAAAATTTTTTTTAAAACAATATTAGGGCTGGAGAGATAACTCAGCAGTTAAAGGAGCTTGCTTACTAAGCCTGATGGTCCTAGTTCTATTCCCTGCTACCCACATAAAGCCAGATGCACAAAATGGTGCATGCATCTAGAGTTTGTTTCCAGTGGCAGGAGGCCCTGATATGCCTGTACTCACTCTCTGTCAGCTTCTTTCTCTCATTCTCTCTCTCTCTCTCAAATAAATAAACATTAAAAAAAAACAACAACACAATGTCTTAGCAGTTAAGGTGCTTGCCTGTAAAACCTAAGAACCCACATAAGCCAGATGCACATGATGGCACATGCATCTGGAGTTCATTTGCAGTGGCTAGAGGCCCTGACATGACCATTCTCTCTCTCTCTCTCTCTCATATATTAATAATAAAAATTAGTAATAAAAAACAATATTAGGGCTGGAGAGATGGCTTAGCAGTTAAGTGCTTGCCTGTGAAGCCTCAGGACCCCAGTTCAAGGCTTGACTCCCCAGGACCCACGTTAGCCAGATGCACAAGTGGGCGCATGCGTCTGGAGTTCGTTTGCAGTGGCTAGAAGCTCTGGCACGCCCATTCTCTCTCTCTCTCTCTCTCTCTCTCTGTCGCTCTCAAATAAATAAATAAAAATGAATGAAATATTTAAAAACACAATATTAGTTTCTCAATTCCTAATTTTGTAGGTCAGAAATCTACTTACTCTGCCATGGTTAGATTTTCTGCTCAGGTTTTCACAAGACTGAAATCAAGATACAGGCTGAATTGTGTTATCAGGAGATGGAATTCTCTGACAAGCCCACTTGATCATGTCAGAACTCTGTTCCTTGTAAAGATGGGCCATGTCCTGGATGGATGCCAGCTAGGGCCTATATCCAGTCCTGGACTCCAGCTGCATGTTCCCCACTTAGCCCACTCCTTCTTCACCACCAGCAACAGCTCATGGATCATCGCTTGTGTTGCAAACCCTTCTGACGTCTCTGTTTGTGACCTCTTGGATCCAGCTTCAAAAGACTTACGTAATTAGCAAAGCCTACCTAGGTAATCCTAAAGGTTGACTGATGTAAAATCTTAATTTGACTTGCAAAAACACTTAGGCTTTTTTAAGTAACCTATTCTCAAAGTCCCACCTGCACTCAAATAGAGGTGCATCATAGAGGGGCAAGAGACACTGCAGTTTCTAATTCACTGAAGAATTCCACCTGTTACTCAGAAAGTTAGGCCAATGGTGGCCCTGGAGAGCAGACCCTTCAGATAAGATTTTCAGTTCACTGAATAATTCTGCCTGTTGCTCAGACAGTTGGCACCAATGGTGGCCCTGGAGAGCAGACCCTTCAGATAAGATTTTCAATTCACTAAAGAATTCTGCCTGTTACTCAGACAATTGGTACCAATGGTGACCCTGAAGAGCAGACCTTTCAGATAAGATTTTCAATTCACTGAAGAATTCCACCTGTTACTCAGACAGTTGGCACCAATGGTGGCCCTGGAGAACAGACCCTTCAGACAAGATTTTGGTGCTAGGTTATTTCTTTTTTTGTTGTTTGTTTATTTTTATTTATTTCTTTGAGAGCAATAGACAGAGAGAAAGAGGCAGATATATACATATATAGAGAGAATGAGTGCACCAGGGCCTCCAGCCACTGCAAACGAACTCCAGACACATGCACTCCCTTGTGCATCTGGCTAATGTGGATCCTGGGGAATCGAGCCTTGAACCTGGGTCCTTAGGCTTCACAGGCAAGCACTTAACCACTAAGCCATCTCTCCAGCCCTTAGGTTATTTCTTACTTAGGTGAAAACAGTGCGTTCCTTCATATTGATGTAAGTGTAGTAGAAATTCCTTGCATGTAATGGCATCACACGTACAAACCTTTCACCCAACTTTAGTATTATATGGACCTAGAGTGTGAGGCAATAGGATAGCTCAAAGAGAGAGAAATTATGACTAAAACTTGTGAGTGTGATGGTTAATCTCAGTTGTCAACATGACAGGAGTTAGAATCACCATGGAAACTAATCTCTGTGCTTGTTTGAGAGGGATTTTCTAGATTAGATTAACTGAAGTGGAAAGACCTATCCTAACTGGGATGCCCCATTCCACTGGCTGGAGTCCTGGTGTATGTAAAAAGGAGAGAGCTTACTGAGTGTCTGCACTTCACCTCTCGCCTTCCAGAATGTGGGTGCGACGTCACTGAGCTGTTCCAAGTTTCTGCCACCATGGCTCCCCTCATGATGGGCTGTACCCTCAAACTGTCAGCCAAAGTAAATCCCTCCCTCCCTCCCTCCCTACATCCCTCCCTCCTTTCCTTCCTTCCAAGTTGCTTTTGTCAGGTATTTTGTCACAGTAATGAGAAAAATACACAATACACAGTCTTTCTGCTATAAATGGAATTGTATGTCTTAAAAAAGAAAAGTTCAGACTCAGGACAACCAATGTCCAATTCAAAGTCTACTTTGAAAGCCCTCTTCTAATTGCAGATCTTAATCCTATTTCTTTTCTTTCTTTTTTTAAATGTTTTTATTTATTCACATGCAGAAAGAGTGATACAGAAGAGACATAGAGAGAATGGACACACCAGGGCTTCTAGCCTCTGCAAATGAACTCCAGATGTATGTACCACTTTGTGCATCTGGCTTTACATGGTTTCTGGGGAACTGAACCCAGGTCATTAGGCTTTGCAGGTACCATAACCACAGATCCATCTCCCTAGCCCCACTTTTTTTTTTTTTTTGAAGCAAGGTCTCACTCTAACCCAGGATGATCTGGAACTCATTCTATAGCCCAGACTGGCCTTGCATTTACAGTGATCCTTCTACCTCAGCCTCCTGAGTGTGGGATTAAAAGTGTGCACCCTACACTCAGCATTCTTAATCATTTTTCTATATTAATAAGTTGAACAGAATCCTGACCAGCACCTAGATAAAAGGTGGGTATAGATGTGTATGCCTATTTATGCTGGGTGTGGTGGCATGTACCTTTAATCCCAGCACTAAGGCTGAGGTAGGAAGATCACTATGAGTTTGGGACTAGCCTGGACTACAGAGTTCCAGGTTATCCTGGGCTAAGGTGAGACACTGCTTCAAAAAACAAAAGAAGTAAAAAAAAAAAAAAAAAAGCCAGGTGTGATGGTACACGCCTTTAATCCCAGCACTTGGAAGGTATAGGTAGGAGGATCACTGTGAGTTTGAATTCAGGACCACCCTGAAACTGCATAGTGAAGTTCATGTCTGCCTGGACTAGAGTAAGACTACCTTGAAAAAAACAAAAGAAAGAAAGAAAGAGAGAGAGAGAGAATAGCAGAACTGTCTACCTCTAACCCCAGTGCTGGGGAGGTAGGGATTAGAGAGCTCACTGGCTAGTCTAGCCTGACTGGTGGGCTTCAGGTTCAGTGAGAGATCTTGCCACAAAAATGAAGGCAGAGAGCAATTGAGAAAGATACCAGACATTGACCTTTGGTCTTCACATGCACACACATGCTCACATACATACAAGTGTGCATAAACACATGCATGTACACCACAAACGTATACATACACAACTATACATATACAACTATTTTTTTTCTTTTTTTTTAAACAGTACTTTTATTTATTTATTTAAGAGAAAGAAAGAAAGATGCAGAGAGAGAGAGGAAACAAATGGGTGCACCAGGGCCCTGAGATGCTGCAAAAAGAACTCCAGACGTGTGCACCCTCTTGTATGCCTATGTGACATTACACACTTGTGTCACAATGCGTCTGGCTTATGTGGAACCTGGAGATTCTGTAGGTACAGGGGAATTGAACCTGGGCCAGCCTTATTATTTACTTTAAAAATAAAATAAAATAAAAGTTCCATTGTAAATGGGTTCTGAGTAGCCAAAAAGGAAAGAAAGAGAGAGAGAGAAAGAAAGAAAGAAAGGAAGGAAGAAAGAAAGGAAGAAAGGAAGAAAGAAAGAAAGAAAGAAAGAAAGAAAGAAAGAAAGAAACAGGAGAAAGAAAGAAAGGGGAGAAAAAAGAAAAGGAAGAAGAAAGAGAGAAGAAAAGAAAGAAAGAAAAGTGGAAGGAAGGAAGGAAGGAAAGGAATGTCAATAGTCAATACTGAATTCCCCTTTTTGATCAAAAGAAGTGAGAAAACTGCCTAGATAACTCTAGCCTATTGAGACTTGGAAATAGGACCCACCTGTCATAGCTCCCACTCCAGTATTAGGCACACGGCCTTACCAACTGTGCTGGGCTAGCTGAGCTCATCGTGGAATTCCAGTCAGCTCCAAATGTGTGCTCCTGTCTGAGAGATCCTGGCAAATGTGAAAAGAAATCCACAAGGAATTCTCTCTCCTCAAATATATAGTACTTTATAAAAAGAATGTATTAAGCTGCCACGTTGCAACTTATCTTAGGGCAATTATCCCAATGTTTAGAGAAAAGTAAATAGCAATTTAACCTAATGTCTGAAGCTATTTAGGAAAAATTAGCCCATAAATATAAAGCTGCTCTCAGTTCTTTAAAGGCAATATGTGTGTATAGCTGCTCTCTAGATAGTCAGTCAAACTTTTGAACATAAAGTTTTATCTTATCTTAGATTACAGTCGAATGGTGGAACATACAAAGAAAAGTACACAAGAAAACCACTTGTGATGATCCCTTAGGAAGAACTCATGTTAGAGTCCATTATTAATTGTCCATAAATTCTACAGAGATGGGTTTAGCCCCATTGTTTTGATTATTGTCTCTTGAGTTGAGAACCAAATAGAGTAACAGGCATTCACTTAGGGTTGTAAAAGTTAAGTACTTTATGACATAAAAACACTAGCAAGAGGCTGGAGAGATGGCTCAGCAGTTAAGATGCTTGCCTGTGAAGCCTTAGAACTCATGTTCAAATCTCCAGGTCCCACGTAGCCAGATGCAGTGACATGAATGTGCAATGTTGACATGTGCACAAGAGGGTGAACATATCTGGAGTTCATTTGCAGCAGCTGAAGGCCCTGGCAAACCCATTTTCTCTCTCTCTCTCTCTCTAAAAAATAAGCAATAATAATAATAACACTAACAAGGTAGAGGGATGCGACAAGGACAGGAGCCAGGGAATAACAGAGGTAAATGCAGGCAGGTGATTATGATCAAAGTATATTATATGCAGGAAAACATCACACCAAAACCCATTATTTTTTTTACAATACATGCAAATAAAAGATGGATAAAATTAGATGTCTTCAACAATTGAAGTGTGGTGGTTTGAATGTAAAATTTCCCCCATAGCTTCATGTGTTTTTGATTAAACTTTCTACTTAGTCCCCAGTTGATGGTACTTTGGAGAGTTGGAAACGTGCTGAAAGGGGTGTGTTGTCAAGGACAGATCTACTGTGTGTTCAGAGCCACCTTGCCTTGCTGTTCTCTCTGCTGCAGATGTGTGGCATTGTGAACTGGCTGCCATGCTTTTCTCCATCATGATGAAGCTACCCCTTGAAACTCTAAGCCTCCCTACCGTATCACAGCCACTACTGAGTTTTCCCAGAGGCAAACAAGAAAAAAAGTACCTTTGAAATCAAAGTCCTTCCAATAGTCACATTAGGTTCTGTCTCCTCAAGTAGTCTGTTTTTATGTCTGAAAGCTTCATAACAAAATCTAAGGTCATTAAAAGTTCTTATTTTAGAATGTGCACATGTACATAGATATGAAATTGCTAAGAATACTTTGGCAATGTATTTAAAACAATAACTCATCTCCGTGCTTTGGGCTTTAAAGAGAAAGATGCTTTTCCATGCTTACTGCATTGGCAGACAGGTGTTGCAAGGGTTAACATAAATGCTAAACCTTAATCCTGCCTTTTAAATTGCTTTATACACTCAAATGAGAAGTGTATTTTTAAAAGACATTCATGCTTATTATAAGACTTAAACATTTAACAGGTAATTTGAGTTTGTTAAAAACCAAAATTATTGAAAAACAGGGCTTTTGATATGTTTTGTCTTTATTCATAACTGTTGGGGTACAATATGCATGCATTCTGGCTTTCAGATACAACTTCCTAGGTTTTCATTTAAGTGTCTTCTAGCCGGGCATGGTAGCTCACTCTTTTAATTCCAGCATTTGGGAAGCAGAGGTAGGAGGATCACCCTACGTTCAAGGCCACCCTGACACTATACAGTGAATTTCAGGTCAGCCTGGGCTAGAGCAAGAACTTACCTAAAAAAAGAAAGTAATTAGAAAAGTGTCTTATAATTTTTGCAGTAATAATAATAATAATAAGTAATAAGAAGAAGAAAAAGAATGGGCTGGGGATATATCTAGATTTAAAATATTTTTATTAACATACAAAGACTTTGGGGCTAAGAAGATGGTTCAGCCATTGAAAGCTCCTGGTGGCAAAGAATTAGGTTTAATTATGGCATTTTCCAAACAAAATTTGTTTGTGTTTCCCTTCCTCTGCGTCTCCACATTCCCTTCTCCCTTTTGCCCTCCCCCCACCACAGCTCCCATTCTACTTTCATGTCCTTTTGCCTCATTTTCTCAGAATCTCTTATGCCCCTCTCATTGTCACCTATCTAGTTTCCTAGCCTATATCTACTCTCATATCCCCTTATTTGCATATATACACACACATTAAAAATTAGGATCTGCATATGAGAAAGAACATGTGATTTTTTGTCTTTCTGGGCATGGCTTACTTTACTTTGTATATTTTCCAGTTCTATCAGTTTTCCTGCAAATTCAGTCTTATTTTACTTTGTAGTTGAATAAAATTCCATTGTGCATGTGTACCACATTTTCCTTATCCACTCATCAATTGATCGACATCTAGGTTGATTTAATTTCCTAGCTATTGTGAGTAGAGCATCAATAAACACGGATATGCAAGTATCTTTGTCATAGAATATAGAGCCCATTGTGCTTATGCTTAGGAGTGATAGATCTGAGTCATATGGTAATTCCATAATTTAGTTTTTTGAGAAATTTACATACTGATTTCCGTAGTGGCTGCATCAGTTTACACTCTTACTAACAGTAAAAAGGCTTTCCTTTCCCCCAAATCCTCTTCATCATTTGTTGTTTGTTGTCATTTGTTCTCTCTCTCTCCATATATACATGTATATATATGGTATATATATATTCAAGTAGCATACAGAGCTTTTTTGTTTTGTTTTCAAATTTTTATTAACAACTTCCATGATTATAAAAAATATCCCATGGTAGCCAGGTGTGGTGGTGCACGCCTTTAATCCCAGCACTCGGGAGGCAGAGGTAGGAGTATCGCTGTGAGTTCGAGGCTACCCTGAGACTCCATAGTGAATTCCAGGTCAGCCTGGGCTAGAGTGAAACCCTACCTCAAAAAAAACCTATATATATATATATATATATATATATCCCATGGTAATACCCTCCCTCCCCCCACTTTCCCCTTTGAAACTCCATTCTCCATCATATCCCCTCCCCTTCTCAATCAGTCTCTCTTTTATTTTGATGTCATGATCTTTTCCTCCTATTATGATGGTCTTATGTAGGTAGTGTCAGGCACTGTGAGGTCATGGATATCCAGGCCATTTTGTGTCTGGAGGGAGCAGGTTGTAAGGAGTCCTACCCTTCCTTTGGCTCTTACATTCTTTTTGCCCCCTCTTCCGCATTAGACCCTGAGCCTAGGAAGGTGTGATAGAGCTATTGCAGTACTGAGCACGGCACCATGATACCTTCTGAGTCGTCCCAAGGTCACTGCCATCTGAAAAGAGAAGATTCTCTACCAAAAGTGAGAGTAGCATTAATATAAGGGTATGAACATTAAGAGAAGTGCTTACTGGGCAATTTGATAAGCATAGTATATACATTTAGCCAGACAGGAGCAGATGTTACACCCCTAGGGCTCATGACTACCCCTGTTGTAGGTTTTCAGTATCAGGGATGTATTCCCTCCCATGGAGCAGGCCTCAAGTCCAATTAGAGGGCAGTTGGTTTCTACCATGGCAGACATGCCACTGTTGCACCTGTTGGCTCATTTGGCCTGTCTGGCCAAATCTAAGGCTTGCAGTGTCCACTGCTGAGTATCTTCACTGGTGTTTTCTCTTTCTCCCATTGAACTGCATGCAGAATGGCTTCTTCCAGCTTTCTTTCAGCTGGTCTACATGGAGGAGGTTATCAGCTCCGTTCCAGCAGGATTTCTCAGTGGCCTTGCAGCCCAAGTAGCATACAGAGTTTTAAATCAATTTGTTTTAGTTTATTCTCCTCTCCATCTTCCCCACCCAGTTCCCCTTCTACCCTTATCCCCTCCTCCATCCCATTCCCTATCATCCCTTTTCACCCTTTTAGTCATGTTTCTAAAGTGAACAAATTACATGAATTGACTACCTGACTTCAGCAGATAGAGAGAGAGAGAATGGGTGTCCCAGGGCCTCCAGCCACTGCAAACAAACTCCAGACTCATGTGCCACCTTATGCATCTGGCTTATGTGGATCCTGGAGAGTCAAACCTGGGTCCTTTGGCTTTTCAGGCTAAAGCCTTAACTACTAAGCCATCTCTCCAGCCCGAGACTAATAATCTTAAACACCAAAAGAGTTGGTCTCAGTTCCTCTATCTTGACCCTCAAATTCTAACATCTTCCCTTCCTTTTCCTCTTCTTCCCCCTCCTCCTTCTCTTACTCCTGCCATGCATGAGACAACTGGTTCTGGGTGCTAGAGGCAGCCAAGGCTGAAGTGATATTAGAAATTTCACATGGCCTATTATATCTGTCAAAAATAGGCCAAAAGTTTTTCTCTAGCATCCAGCCAGAAGGCCTACCCTAAGCCAAAGCCTGAGGGACAACTGGAAACAAATATGTCAAGCCCCTGTAGCCTCACTCTATGCTATGTTATTTTGTGTCTTTAATTTTTTAATTAATTAATTTAATTAATTAATTTTTCCAGTGACTTTTTTTCTATTTAAAAATATATTTTTTATTGACAACTTCCATAATTGTAAATCATATCCCATGGTAATTCCCTCCCTCTCCCTACTTTCCCCTTTGAAACTCCACTCTCCATCATATCCCCTCCCCCTCTAAATCAGTCTCTCTTTTATGTTGATGTCATGATCTTTTCCTATTATGAT
Organism: Dipus sagitta; assembly: GCA_036346955.1. Classification (NCBI taxonomy): domain Eukaryota; kingdom Metazoa; phylum Chordata; class Mammalia; order Rodentia; family Dipodidae; genus Dipus; species Dipus sagitta. Next base: position 30,212,865 of record CM070788.1, read on the forward strand.
GGTCTTGTGTAGGTAGTGTCAGGCTCCAGTGGCATTTTTAATTTCAATTTTGTTTACTTATTTATTTGCAAGCAGAGAGAGGGGGAGAGAGAGGAGACAGACAGAGAGAGAATGGGCACACCAGGGCCTCAAGCCACTGCAAATAAACTCCAGATGCATGTGCCCCCTTGTGCATCTGGCCTATGTGGGTACTGGGAAATTGAACCTGGGTCCTATGGCTTTGCAGCAAGTGCCTTAACCACTATGCCATCTCTCCAGGCCCCTCCAGTGGCATTTTCAACTTGTGTCTGGTTGACAAAAACATGTCTTCCTGCTGTTCCAGGTTCAAAGATAAGGCCATCGAAGGCAGCCACCATCTGCAGGGGACAGGGGATACTGTGCAAAGCAGCTCCTTTCCATGTGTGTGTAATGAGGATTTTTATTTTAATTTTTTGTTTTGATGATTTCATACATGTAGAAAACACATCTTTTTCTGTTTGTTTTTTGAGGTAGGGTCTCACTCTAGCCCAGGCTGACCTGGAACTCACTCTGCAGTCCCAGGCTGGCCTCAAACTCACAGCGATCCTCCTACCCTTGCCTCCCAAGTGTTGGAATTAAAAGTATGCACTACAACACCCAGATCATAATACATTTTTGTTATAATCTTTCCTCGTTGCCTTCTCATTTCCCTAACACTCCCATTGAACCCTTGTTCTTTCCAACTAGTCCTCCTGCTACTTTCATTGTTTGCTTGTTCTCTTTCTTCCTTCCTTCCTTTCTTGCTTTCTCTTTCCCTTTCTTTCTTCTTTTTCTCACTCTTTTTTGTGACCCAGTGAGTTAAATGAGGTTTGTCTTGCTTGAACATATGGGAATTATTTACCAACATATGGACAATTTACCAGTGGCTACACCACTGAAGAAAATCTCTCCCTTTTCCCCTGCAGTCATTAACTGACAATAGCTCCTCAGGTAAGGGAGGGGTCCCATGAGCACCACCCCATCCATGACTGAAAGGTGACCTGTCCAATCTTGTGCAGGTAGCCACAACTGCTGTGAGTTCACAAGTGCAATGTCAATGTCATGTTGGGAAAACAGTATTCCACAGTGTTCCTTCCTTTCCTCTAGCTCTTACACGGTTTCTGCCCCAATTCTGTGATTTTTCTCAAACCTGGGAAGGGGTGATATAGATGTCCCATTTACAAATGAGGATTTTTCAGGTATATGGAATAATCATTTTTAGTGAGCAATCTAGCTTGACACCCTGATATGTTCTGATAATACTCATTTTACTATGCTCTTGGCAGTACAAAGAGGCTGGCCTTTGTAGCAAGGAATCCCATGTCTTTAACTGGACTTTCACTCTTCCTCTTAAAAGCTAAAATGTGTCTTTCACACCTAGAAACTACTCATCTTCTCTCAGATAATGTTTATGATGAAAATAACTCTTCAGACAAATTAATCATTAGACTTAACAGTTGGAGAATAACAATGTTTGCTCATAAACATTTCACATTGTCTGATCTTCCCATAATTTGATTTTTGACTCATTTTTCCATTTCAATGCAAAGTGCCAGGCACATAGGAAACACACACACACACACACACACACACACATGCACCACAGTGGATAGTTTCACATTATTCTGTGTGTAATTCATAATGGCATGAGTTGAATGAAGACAAACCGAAATGGCCAACATCAGTGCCGTGAGCTTATAGTCATCCCTGGACTCCTGGGAGCACTTGCACGTTCCTTGTTGATAAACATTGCTTGGCTACCCCACTTGTTAATCAGCCTCTACAACCTCCCTCCGTGAATGAGGATCATTAACCCAGTCAGTGGAAGGGCAGACTAAAGATAGAGCTTTAGTGACGCACCAAAGTCACCAGGAAACCAATAAAGGGTCTGAGGCTGGGGCTCATGGGCTTTTGTTTTTGCATGGCTGTACAGGGAAGCTATGCCCACTCCCCCGAGCAGTCCTACGTGCTGGGCCACATCGTCACCCTGGGCACTGGGTAAAGACACAAGACACCCAAACCAAGTTTCCCATCCCCTCAGATGGGAAAAAACTTCAGACATGGCTAACCTTCATCTTATTTCTGAGGTGTCCTTCTCAGAAGATACATTAATGATAAGCAATTTAAGGAGCCTGGGTCTAAAGAAAAAAGAATGGATTAAAAGAGCAATTGTGATGTGTTTTCTTTTCCAGATTAAGAGGATCTGAAACATTTCTGTTCAATCTTAGAATAAAGTTCATATTCAGTTCATATGCTTCTCTGATTTTCAGTTTTTAGAGTACCTTAAAATAAACTCCCCTTTGACTTGACCAAAAGCCTCTCCCACATCAAGAGCATCAGTCATCTTCCACTGGACAAGCCAGTGCTCTTAGTAAGCAGAGCCAGTAGGAGTGAAGGGTGAATTGTCAGTCAGTGGTTGGATGAGGCTCTGGGCTATGGACAGCATTCTCAGCTCAGAACAACGTGAGTGGCTCCTCTGTGATGCAAATAGGCCTAAGAAGAGGACCAATCGCAGTAGCCCCAAGTCCTCTGTTGTAACCTCAATTTCACCTCAGTGCCCACCTCTCCTTCTTTGGCATTCCACGTTTTACCCTGACTGGATCAGTTTCAGTGCCCTTTCTTCCTCCTAAAGATCTCACTTGGTCTTTTCTTTCTTTTCTGTCTTAAATGACTTGCTCCTAAAACCATTAGGGACAGAGCAAGGCAGTGTCTGGACCGACTAGGGAGAGCCATGTTGTTTCGGGGCTGAGTGTTAGAGTCCAGGAGGGATGAGAGGGTGTCCACATACGAAACCTCCTCGGGTGGGTGGGTCAAAGTCTGAACAGGGAAGGAGAAGTGCTGCAAGGTGGCCAGGCTTGGAGTGGCAGAATCTACCTGGGTGTAAGGAGGGCATCCCTGTAGTGGTGAGGCCAGTTGTGAAGAATCAGAGCCCAGGCAGAGTGGGAGGATGTCCTCACAGGTCAGAGGAGGCACTGGGAGGGTGTCCTCTATAGATCATACGAGGAACTGGGAGGATGTCCTCACAGGTCAGAGGAAGCAGGTGGACTAAGGTGCTGGTTACATAGAGGAGATTAATCAAATAAGTAATTATCAACGACATTGAGAGAAAGGTTTCCCAATGCCAGAGCAGGGAGTTGAAAGAACCGACACAGAGAAACCTTAAGTGTGTGCTGTTGTTACTAGATAAGTAAACTTGAAATGTTCAATCTACTATGTAGCTATAGAAATACATGTTTATATACATACATGTTGTGGGAGGTAGAATGATCGACCTCCAAAGGTGTCCATCTCTCAACCCCTGAAACCTGTGAATAGATAGCCAAATAGACTTTGTGAGTGTCACTAAGTTAAGGACTTTTCAATGAGGAGGTTTGGAAATTCTATGCTGCTGGTCTGCAGAGGAAGAAGGGCTGTGTCTGTCTGTTTTTTACTGGTAGAACACAGGAGGCAGGCTTCTCTATAAAGAAAGGCTGATTCACCTCAGAGTTCTATAGGCACAATGTCAAGAGGTCTCAACTGTGGATTGCCTTCTTGCTGACAGATTAAATAGACATAACAATTAGAGACCACGTGTGATTTTGAACTGGGTCTTTTTGCTATGAAGGAATATGGTGAAATGCAAATGAAATCTGAATGTTAAATGGTAGCAGTGCATTAATGTTAGCTGTATTGTGTCTATACAGGACAACAAAGTACTAGAATCATCAGACTGTCAAGTGACTGACATGGCTCTGGAAAAAGAAAATTTTACTTAAAACTTTCCTGAGCCGGGCATGGTGGTTCACACCTATAATCCCAGGATTCTGGAGGCTGAGGCAGGAGAATCACCATGAGTAGAGGCTAGCCTGGGCTACAGAGTTCTTTCCAGGTCAGCCTGGCCTAGAGCGAGACCCTGCCTCTAAAAAAACAAAACAAAAACAAAAAAAAAAAAAAGAACTGGGCGTGATGGCACATGCCTTTAATCCCAGCACTCGGGAGGCAAAGGTAGGAGAGAAGGATCGCCATCAGTTCAAAGCCACCCTGAGACTACGTAGTGAATTCCAGGTCAGCCTGAGCTAGAGTAAAACCCTACCTCGCAAAAAACAGGGGGACTAGAGAGATTTATTAGCTGTTAAAGCACTTACCTGCAAAGCCTAAGGATCCAGGTTCAAGTGCCAGTAGCCATGTAAAGCCAGATGCACAAAGTGGCAAATACATCTAGAGTTTGTTTGCAGTGGCTGGATATTCTGCCATGATCATCCATCTCTCTCTCTCTCTCTCTCTCTCTCTCTCTGTCTCTCACTCTGCTTGTAAATAAATAAATAAATAAATTTGAAAAGAAAACTTTTCTTTTTTTTTTTTTTTTTTTTTTTGGTTTTTCAAGGTAGGGTCTCACTTTGGTCCAGGCTGGCCTGGAATTCACTATGGAGTCTCAGGGTGGCCTCGAACTCTCGGTGATCCTCCTACCTCTGCCTCCCGAGTGCTGGGATTAAAGGCATGCACCACCATGCTGGCCTAAGAAAACTTTTCTTTAAATTGGAGACTTTCTTTCTAAATTGAGTATGGGGCTGGAGAGATGGCTTAGTGGTTAAGCGCTTGCCTGTGAAGCCTAAGGACCCTGGTTCGAGGCTCCATTCCCCAGGACCCACATTAGCCAGATGCACAAGGGGGCGCACGCGTCTGGAGTTCATTTGCAGTGGCTGGAGGCCCTGGCATGCCCTTTCTCTTCATCGGCCTCTTTCTTTCTCTGTCTGTCGCTCTCAAATTAATAAATAAAAATAAACAAAAAAATCTAAATTGAGTATGTACCATTCCCCCCCCCCCAATCCTTCTTTTTTTCTAAGTCTTGTCCCTTTGGCTTTCTCATTTTCTGAGGAGTCAAATCATCTTTTGGCACCTTAGTGCGTTTCCAGGCACCTTGGGCCCTGCACCTGCCATGTGGAGTCTGGAGGTGGGGAGAGCAATGCTCACTGAATCCCCGGCGGTGTGGAGTGGTGAGGAATGTGAGAAAAGGATTTTGAAAAGCAGTCAGAATGTTCTTATTTCACTTTTGTTCCCCATTTTCTAACATCTAATTAAAATACCCATGTCCACTTGTGAAGTGTCAAGAAGAGCTGAGTGTCATCTATTAGCATCCTTATTTTATGATCAGTTTAATCTCTCAAAGGCTCTCTGTTACATAAAGCAGAACCACTTTTTTGAGATAACTCTGCCTAAAAAGATAAGGTTCTTGGACCATGATTTTTTTGTTTTGTTTTGCTTTGCTTTGTTTTTTTGTTTTGTTTTTTGTTTTTTCAAGGTAGGCTCTCAGTGGACCCAGGCTAAACTGGAACTCACTCTGTAGTCCCAATCTGGTCTCAAACTCACAGTGATCCTCCTACCTCTGCCTCCCAAGTGCTGGGATTGAAGGTGTGTGCCACCACATAAAGGTTTAGCTCTGCCTTGCCTTTCTCTAACCTTCCTCAGCAGATCAATCCCATTTCACATGTGTATTTCCGTGCACTTACAGCAGCCGAAGTGCTATTTCAGGCTTCAGATCAATCTGATGCAAAACGCAACATGAAGTAGAAATCAGACCTGTCCCTGTCCAAGAAGTCTAGAAAGACTGCACCATCCTTTAATAACATAGAACTGCCTCATCAAAAAAAAAAAAAAAAAAGCCTAAAACATAACCTGGAAATAACCAAGAAAATAAATATAAATATGTACCCAATATTATTAGTTAGGAAATAATTATTTATTGTGTTAGGAGTAATATTGATGTTTGGTTATACAAGAGAAGGTCTTTAACTTTTACAATCAAGTGCTTTTAATGGCTGAGCCATCTCTCCAGCCCAGTCTTTAAATTTTACACATGTGTACAGAACTATTTCAGTATAAAATATGACATCTATAACTTTCTTTAAGGTGATTTTAGATAGTTGTACACATATACTTAGATTAAGTCACATGTATGATACAACAGAAATGTGTGAATAATTTTCAAATATAAATGGCAGGTATATGTGTTAGTCAGCTTTCATTGGCTATGACAAATATTGGAGATAACCAACTTACAAAGAGAAAGGGTCATTTTGGCTCATAACTGTGGAAGTTCCTGTCCAAAATTGCTTGTTGCTGTTGTTTTGGGTATGTGGTAAGGTAGCTCTCTTGGTGAGGAGGCATAGAAGAACAACATGGCTCACCTCATGGCAGAGGAGCAACCAGATACGCTAGGATCACACCACCTCCTTCAGGGGCACCCCAGTGACCTAAAGACCTCCCTCTTTTAAGGTTCTATTGCCTCTCAGTGGCACCATCTTGGGAACCAAGCTTTTAACACATGGGCCTTCAGGAGCGTTCAACATTGAAACCACAGCAATCTGAGTGCTCCTCTTGGGATGGTTGGTATTTTGTATTGTGGCATCGAGTCCCCGTACCTTCTTTCTCATCAGCCTACTTTTATAAAAGACTTGTTGGAAACCAAGCATGGTGTCCCATGTCTCTAACCCCAACACTTGATAAGGTAAGAGACTCTCTAGGAATTCAGAGCCTGCTCATGAGAGACCCCACCCCTCCAATGAACTTACTGGTTGCTGGGAGAGGGGAAGTCCTGTTCTCCAGTGTTCTTTGATGGTAAGTTGCTCATGCCAGCAACCGGACGAAACTTCATGTGTTACACACATCAAAATGACATGAGAAGAGGAAGGGGACTGCTTGGGAAGAAAGAGATCAGCAGAAGTGGTAGAGGACAAGGGAGGGTAATTGGAGTGAATAGGATCACAGACATCATCTCTTTGTATAAAACTATCAAAAATAAAATAAAACAAGATGATAGGGAAATTGCTCAGTGGTTAAAAGCACTGGTTTGCAAAGTCTGCTGAACTGGGTTCAATTCCCCAGCCACCCATATAAAGCCAGATGCACAAAGTAGTGGTACCTGCATCTAGTTTGTTTTTAGCAGCAAGATGCCCTAGTGTGCCCCTTCTCTCCTTTAAAGTAAATAAATAGAATACTTTTTGAGAAGCTAGCATAAAGAATACTTTATTATCCGGGCGTGGTGGCGCACGCCTTTAATCCCAGCACTTGGGAGGCAGAGGTAGGAGGATTGCTGTGGGTTCGAGGCCAACCTGAGACTACATAGTGAATTCCAAGTCAGCCTGGGCCAGAGTGAGACCTTACCTCAAAAAGCCAAAAAAAAAAAAAAAAAGAATACTTTATTAAAATGTTTTTAAAAGATCTTGGCATGATCTTGGCAAGATCCTGGCTCCCCAGGACCCATGTTAGCCAGGTGCACAAGGGGGCACATGCGTCTGGAGTTTGTTTGCAGTGGCTAGAGGCCCTGGTACACCCATTCTCTCTCTCTCCCTCCTTCTTTGTCAAATAAATAAATAGATAAATAAATAAATATGTATATATTTTTTAAAAAAAAGATCTTGGTGTGGTGGTGTATGCCTTTAATCCCAGCACTTGGGAGGCAGAGGTAGGAGGATCGCCGTGAGTTCGAGGCCACCCTAAGACTACATAGTGAATTCTAGGTCAGCCTAGGCTAGAATGAAACCCTACCTCAAAACACCAATAAATAAATAAAATATTTTTAAAATAAAATAACAATTTTTTTTTAATCTGAGCTGTGAATGGAGGGAAATAACAAGACTTGGTTCCTAAAAGGTGGGCGGTTATCAAAACAGCCTGAGGAGGGTGAGCAAGACAGTTCAAGGCCAGCCTGAGCTACACTGTGAGGTCCAGCCTAAACTGAGTGAAACCCTGTCTCAAGAAGAAAAAAAAAAACAACAAAACAGATATTTTGGAAGATAACCAGTATCTTTCTAAATTTTTTATTTTTGATTTATTTATGAGAGAGAGTGAGGGAGAAAAGGGGAGAGAATGGGCATGCCAAGGCCCCTAGCTTGTGTATCTGGCTTCTATGGGTTCTGGGGAGTCAAATCTAGGTCCTTAGGCTTCACAGGCCAGTGCCTTAACTGCTAAGCCATCTCCCCAGCTCCCTGCGCCTACTTTAAAAACTGAGCAGTAAGCATCCTCCAGAGACACTTCTGTAACCAGTGTATGGAATGCATGTTCCTTCCTTCCTTCTTGTTCCCAGCAGACAGAGGGCATGCCCAGCAGAGCTCGCCCACCACGGGGCTTTTGTTCTTCCCCTGTAATGCCTAGGCACACACCACCACACACAGAGATTCTTCTTCCACTCACACCCACTCCACTGGTCACCTGCTGGCTCTGCCAGGCGGTTAATGACTCTCTGAGCTCCTGTATTTTGTTTATGCTCACGTAAGGACAATGACCGCTTTGGTAATTTATATCTATCCATTTGTCTTCCCCAGAGACTCTGGGCTTCAAAAGGAGGAGGGTCTGTGTCTTCTTCATCATCTACTGTGACTAATGCATGCAAAGGTCAAGAAAAGCTTGTGTGTGCAGAAAGAACTAGTGTATGAATAAATCACTTTGGCCTGGGGTTTAAGCAAGACTAAGCCATTTCAGTGTTTCTAATACCTTCAGATCCTGATAGTTAAGTCCCAGTTTCTGGTACCTAATGCCACATAGAGGCATTAAACAACAACTACTACACATGATAGTCAACCCAAGAACATTATGAGTATTTAATGCTTAGGGCTTTTTTTGCCTAACAAATTTCACTTTTTTACAGCTTGAAAATTAGAGTTCTAATAGCTTTACAGAATATCTTATCCTCCACTTGTTAGGACTTTAATTAAAGGCACATGATGAAACATCGTTCAGTTGATTTAACAGACGAGAACCAAGTACTTCCAAGGGATGATAAAAATCCCAATATATTCACAGGATGTATAAGGATGCTCTAGACAACATATGTATAAGGACGCGCTAGACAATATATGTATAAGGACGCTCTAGACAATATATCCACAGGGTGTATAAGGACGCTCTAGACAGTATATCCACAGGCTGTATAAGGACGCTCTAGACAATATATCCACAGGCTATATAAGGACGCTCTAGACAGTATATCCACAGGCTGTATAAGGACACTCTAGCCAATAGGTGGTGACTAGGCCAAAATGTTAAACTCAGAAAAATCCATCTGGAAGAAAAATATTCTTTTTAAATCAAATGCCAGTCCACATTTATGCAAGGCTCCATTTTAAGGGCTTTAGTTATACTAACATAGACATCACAGAAGCCCTATAATATAAAGTCTATGTATCCCCACTTTATTGACATGATGGCTGAGAAATGAGGCAATGAGCTAGCTTGTTCAGCTTAGCATTGCTGTGATCTGCCCCTCATCACACTAAACAACTGCAAACCCCATCAACTCTCAGATGTACATTGTGAGCCATGCACACCAAGTCAAAACAGAAGCAAGTCCCAAAGGCAAGGGCAGCCACACCTGCATGTACAGATCACTCTCAGCTGATCCTGGCCAGAACTGAAGGCCTTGGTAGCCAGCCCTGCAGCCTGCCTCCCATCACCGAGAGCCTCTCCTGTCCTTGTCTCATGATGCACCATCTGAGAAAACACACCAGGCTCATCATATGCTGTGTCCAGGCACAGAATGTAGTCAGGGCCAGGCACGGAGATGCATGTCTGGAATCTCCCACTTGGAAGGAAGAGATTGGAGGATCATGAGATTAGGTTTAGAGTGAACTACATAGTGAGACTCTCTCAAAAATAAATAAATAGGGCTGGAGAGATGGCTTAGCGGTTAAGCGCTTGCCTGTGAAGCCTAAGGACCCCGGTTCAAGGCTCAACTCCCCAGGACCCACGTTAGCCAGATGCACAAGGGGGTGCATGCATCTGGAGTTCGTTCGCAGTGGCTGGAGGCCCTGGCGCTCCCATTCTCTCTGTGTCTCTCTCTCTGCCTCTTTCTCGCTCTGTCTGTCGCTCTCAAATAAATAAATAAATAAATAAACAAGGGCTGGAGAGATGGCTTAGCAGTTAATGCACTTGCCTGCATAAGGACTCAAGTTCAATTCCCCAGTACCCATGTAAACCAGATGCACAAAGTGGTATATGCATCTAGAGTTCGTTTGCAGTGGCTGAAGGCCCTGGTGTGCCCATTCTCATTCTCTCTCCCTTTACCTCCCTCTTTCTCTCTCTCAAAAATAAATAAACAAGAAATTAGTCAATGTTTAGCAAAGGGATGTGTTTGTCCCTCCTAGTCAATTACATTTAAATTTTTTTTATTTTTATTTATTTACTTGAGAGAGACAGAGAAAATGGGTGTTCCAGGGTCTCCAGCCAATGCAAACAAACTCTAGGCGCGTGCGCCACCTTGTGCATCTGGCTTATATGTGGGTCCTAGGGAATCAAACCTGGGTTCTTTGGCTTTGCAGGCAAGCACCTTAACTGCTAAGCCATCCCTCCAGCCTTCTTGTCAGTTACTTTTAATATGCTCCAGTTAGGATATTATACCAGTGAAAATCACAGTGAATGAGATGATGACTGAAAAAGAGAAACAAAAACAAATAGTAGAAATGTTTATGGCTATTTCCAACTCACCTTGGTTCAGTTCTTTCTCAATCTGAAACAAAATGGGCATTTCTGTGGAAATGTGTTACTGCATGTCCACTGTGCAGCAATAGAAGTACTGGATGTTCTTGCCTATGAAACAGATTGTGCCTTCTTACCCTCCACTTGTCAGGACTTTAATTAAAGGCACATGATGAAACATCGTTCAGTTGATTTAAGAAAAGAACCACAGAAAAGGGAATAGGTTAACTGAAATGGTTTTCTTTTTAACTTCTTGATCTTTCTCAGTTTATTTTCAAATTCACTTATCATTTACACCTTTGTCACTATATCTCAGACTGTATAGATTCAGGATTAAATTTGAAATTAACTAGAGCATCGGCATGAATTCCAAATGTGTCAAGCCAGGCAGAGCTGGTGACCAGCAAGTTTCTGCTCCATTACCCATGACTTGCCTTCTTCTCTTCCAGGCACCTGACAGGCAGGGCACTGGCATGCTGCAGAAATGTGTTTAGCCAAAAAAGCTGATGTGCTCTGCAACTTCTCTGGGACAAAAACCTCTCTCTGCATCTTTATCTCTCTCTGTCTGTCTGTCACTCTCAAATAAATATAAATAAACAAAAACAATTTTTTAACTTTAATAAAAAAATTAAAATATTTTTAAAAGATTCTTCTCGAGGGGGCCCTCTGGAGAGATGGCTTAGCAGTTAAGGTGTTTGCCTGTGAAGCCTAAGGACCCAGGTTTGATTCTCCAGGTCCCACGTAAGCCAGATGCACATGGTTAGCTGGGTGTGGTGGCTCCCACCTTTAATCCCAGCACTTGGGAGGCAGAGGTAGGAGGATCACCATGAAAATACATAGTGAATTCCAGGTCAGGCTGGGCCAGAGAAAAACTACCTCGAAAAACTAAAAAAAAAAAAAAAAAAAAATAGATGTACATGGTGACACATGCACCTGGAGTTCGTTTGCAGTATGGCTAGAGGCCCTGGAGAGCCCATTCTCACTCACTTTCTATCTTTCTCTCCCTCTCTCTGTCTCTAATAAATAAATAAATAAAGATGCTTCTAGGGGCTGGAGAGATTGCTCAGTGGTTTAGGCGCTTGCTTGCAAAGCCTAAAGGCCTAGGTTTGATTGCCTAGTACCCACATAAAGCCAGATGCACAGAATGACACATGTGTCTGGAGTTCATTTGCAGTGGCAGGAGGCCCTAGTGCACCCCTTTTCTTTTCCTCTCTCCTTTGCAAATAAGTAAATAAACAATTAAAAATAAAAAGATGTTTCAAGAAGTGACAGAGGAGTGCTCAGCACTGCAATATCTCTATCACACCTTCCAAGGCTCAGGGTCTATTGTGGAAGAGGTGGCAGAAAGAATGTAAGGGCCAAAGGAAGGGTAGGACTCCTCACAATGTGCTCCTCCAGGCACAAAATGGCCTGGATATCCATGACCTCACAGTGCCTGACACTACCTACACAAGACCATCATAATAGGAGGAAAAGATGATGACACCAAAATAAAAGAGAGACTGATTGAGAGGGGGAGAGGATATGATGGAGAATGGAGTTTCAAAGGGGAACGTGGGGGGAGGGAGGGCATTACCATGGGATATTGGTTACAATCATGGAAGTTGTTAATAAAAAATAATAAATACATTTAAAAAACAAAATTAAATTAAATTAAATTTTTAAAAAAGATGTTTCTTTATGTAAATACTTTTCCTTCAGGAAGAGAATGGTCCTCTTGTGTGCTAAATAGGCTATTTTGTATTTGTTTGTTTGTTTTTGAGCAAGGGTCCCGCTCTATTCCAGGCTGACCAAGAATTTACAATGTAGTCTCAGGCTGGCCTTAAACTCAGTGATCCTCCTGCCTCTGCCTCCCGCGTGCTGGAATTAAAGGCTTATGCCACTACGAATAGGTTATTTTGTTTGAAATCTTTTTTGTTTTATTATTGCAATGTTCAGTAGTTTGAATTCTTTATGAGAGGCCATCAGTAACAAGTTCCTTTGAAAGGCAAAGGGTGCAGAAAGGAAGGCCACATTCCAGCTTCCATTCACTCCCATATGGGGAACTTGGGGTCTTTGAGAGTGGTGAGCCTTTCTTGGTTCTTGGTTGGGCTGTAACTCAGGAGTTAGAGCACCTGGTGTCACAGTGACACGACCCTTCTATTGAGACAGTGACCTCCAGGTTCTTGTCTTATTCTTCCTATTTGAGGAGTGAAGTCCCACGTCATAGGGGTGACGTTTAGAAAGATTTTATTATAAAGCTAAAGAGAAGGAAAAGCTGAGCTCCTACTGTAAGGCAGGAGGGGTTCTAGCAATGGGGAAGCCCACCTGGTGGCTCTGATTGGGGTCTTTTATGGGAATTTCCTGGGTGAGGCCGAGCTGGTCAGTCCAGCCTCCAATGCCAGGTGTCCAGGGGCATCTTGGAAGGGGATGATCTTCTAGAAATCTCCCAGGATCGAGAGCAAGGCCATCTTGGAAGCGGGTAATCTCCTCTGACATTTCGGGCCTCCAGCAAGGTGTGATTACATGGACTCCTCTAGAGTGAAAGAGATCAGGAAAAACCACATTCCTCTTACAGGCTCAGGGACATTGCTCTCAGTTTCTTTTGGGGAGCTCTATTAACCTGCCTCACTGTCACAGGCTCAGGGCTGGCCAAACCATTTATCTCCAACACATACAAATCTGCACACTTCTCAGACTATCCCAAGATTCCTATTAGTCAGCAGAACAAAGACTTCCTAATGTCTGCACTGAGTCTGGGTAATGCTACCTGAAATGAGATCTCATAGAAACTAAGACTGGGCTGGAGAGATGGCTTAGTGGTTAAGCGCTTGCCTGTGAAGCCTAAGAACCCCGGTTCGAGGCTCGATTCCCCAGGACCCATGTTAGCCAGATGCACAAGGGGGAGCACGCATCTGGAGTTCATTTGCAATAGCTGGAAGCTCTGGCACACCCATTCTCTCTCTCTCCCTCCTCTCTGTCGCTCTCAAATGAATAAATAAAAATAAACAAAAAAAGAAAGAAAGAAAGAAACTAAAACCTAGGAGAGGGTGGTTCCATTGAGAGAGAACACTATTCTCTCTCTCTCTCTCTCTCTCTCTCTCTCTCTCTCTCTCTCTTTTAATTATTTATTTATTTGAGAGCAACAGACAGAGAGACAAAGAGGCAGAGAGAGAGCATGAGAGAGAATGGGCACACCAGGGCCTCCAGCCACTGCAAACAAACTCCAGACGCGTGCGCCACCTTATGCATCTGGCTTATGTGGGTCCTGGGGAATCGAGCCTCGAACCGGGGTCCTTAGGCTTCACTGGCAAGGCGCTTAACCACTAAGCCATCTCTCCAGCCCACGCTTCTCTTTTTTAAAGGAAAAGTAAGGTGCTAGGGATGTAGGTCAGTTGATAGAGCACCAGTCTAGCATGTGTGAAGCCTTGGATTCCAAAATGGGAATTTTGGGGTTCCTCGCCAGCACACTCATAACTTTGAGGTATCCCTGGATTCTTGTCTTATGAACTTAAAGAATTGACATTCACAGTCCAGAGGGTAATATTTAGAGATACTTCATTAGATTAAGAGAAGGAAAGCAGAGGAAGTACAGAGAGCTCCTGCTATGTGGAAACTAGGAAGGGTAAAGCCCAGCCTGTGACCCAGATTGGGCTCATTTATAGATCTGAATGGGGGCTGAGCTAACCAGTCATGAGTTGGGGCTGAGTTTAACCAACCAGGATGCCAGGATCCGATTTAAACCTTCCAGGAATGCTCTTTCCCAGGGAGGGGCTCAGGTTGTTTATGGAAAAACAGATTTAGGGAACTCCTTTGGGCAAGAGATTAGGAGAGGTCAGTCCTGCTCTGTATGTAGCAAATTAGAAACTGCAGGGGCAGGTTCAAGGACATTCCTACTCTTCTAAAAAAAAAAAAAAAAAAAAAAAAAAAGGTTTTGTTTATTTATTCATTTTTGGGGGAGGAGAAAGAAGATAGAGAGAAAATGGGCATGCCGGGGCCTCTAGCCACTGCAAACAAAACTCCAGACGGGTGTGCCACCTTGTGCATCTGGGCTTATGTGGGTACTGGGGGTTGGAACCTGGGTCCATAGGCTTTGCAAGCAAGCACCTTAACTGCTAAGACATCTTTCCAGCCTCCTGCTTTTCACTCCTAGGGCCCAGTCTGCCTGATGACAGAATGGCTTCTCTGATCCCTCCCTAGCTCAGTGTCTCAGGTGCATGGGGTGTGGAAGGGAGGAAGGCCATCACTCATCGAGAGCACACACCAAACCCTGCTGTCCCAGCTTCTTCTTAGGTGAACCCAGCAGAAGGATGCCCCTTCCTCCACCTCCCCAGCACCCAGATGCCCTACCTTGTGGCCCTCCACCTGCATGCTGCCCAAGCCTGCCCAGGTCCTGCTGGGTGGCCCTCCAACTCCAGGCCCTGGGGCCACAGCAGGGTGCCAGGGCTGAGCTCGTGCATGCCAGCTGACTCTTCATGGTCTGAGGGTGGCTGGACGCAGATCTCCTGATGCAGACTGGGCAGAAACTCGGCCAGACAAAGGGGAAAAGCTCTGACAGAAAGAACTGGATCCTTCATTAGCATAAGGGGTGGGAAGAGGGAGAGTGGGTGACCCTAAAAACATGAAACCATCCCAGAGCCTGCTCAGCTCTGGGACCCCTCCTAACCTGATGGAACCAGTCACCTTCGTTTTCTCCACAACTCGAGTTTCTGTCTGTCCTGGGGCCTTCAATCCTTTATTTTCCTTAAGGAATGAACTTGAACCCCTAGACAGCACCAGAGGACACTGACATCACTTTGACCTACATCACATGCCGTGGCATCACGTACACACAAACACACACACACACACATCATATATACACACCAAAGAATTACTGACAGATAAAGACACATCATCTTGACCTGAAGGAGCTATGGCCGGACACAAACTGAGGATAGCGGACAACAACAAAGCTGCAGGAGAGGAAGTGAGATGCTGCCAAAGCCGAGGAGAGAATGACTGACTTTGCTCAGGGAAATTGAAGAAGCCTGCAGTTGAGCTGGGTGACAAACGTACCAGTTTTCTCCAACCCACCTTGTGCTACAGCCCTCCTCATATGACACTTCACCTAAGTCAACCTGCTTTTCCTCAGTCCTTTTTCTCCCCTCAGGGCTCAGAATAGTTTCATTGGCCTGGGCGCTCTTCTCTCTCCCTTCCTCCAGCCAACTCCTTCACTCACAGGAGGTCCTTTACCAACCACAGCACCTGGGTTTTGACTTTATGTTGTTGTTTTGGTTTTTGCAGCTCTTTTTTGTTTCCAAAGCTATTTGTCTGAATGTTTGTCTGTCTTCCCTTCCAGAGAGAACATTCCGTTGTGCCAGGAGCCAGGTTGGCTATAGTAACTTCAAGTCTTGCCCTGATGTCAGGCATACAGTAGGTGTCCAATAAATACCTGTCATGGCTCTATGCTCTTTCCTCTAGAGTAGTCAATCCGTTTATCAGGTATTACCATTCTAAGATTAGCTGGATTTATCATCATCTCAGAGAAGTAAATGATGAAATGTTTAAAAATATTTTATTTTTACTTATTTATCTATTTGACAGAGAAAGAGCGAGAGAGACTGGGCGCGCCAGGGCATCCAGCCACTGCAAATGAACTCCAGACAGGTGCACCCCTTGTGCATCTGGCTAACATGTGTTCTGGAGAATCAAACCTGGGTCTTTTGGCTTTGCAGGCAAACACCTTAATTGCTAAGCCATCCCTCCAGCCCAATGATGAAATTTTATAACAAGCATTGAAAATATAGTCTGCTCAAGGTTCTGAAAATTTATTTTTATATTGTTTGATTATCTCATATTTCATGTCTTGAACACTAAATTTATTTCTTATTTATTTTATTTTATTTTATTTGGTTTTTTGAGGAAGGGTGTCACTCTAGCCCAGGCTGACCTGAAATTCACTATGCAGTCTCAGTGTGGCCTCGAGCTTACAGCGATCCTCCTAAGTGCTGGGATTAAAGGCGTGCGCCACCATGCCCAGTTTAGTAAATTTATTTATTATGGTAGTGAAAAGAAAGCACCCCATTCTGTTCCTGCGAAAATATCTTCCTACTCTGCCTCCACTCTCTTCCCAAAAAACTTTTAAATATAGTGATTGGGCACACCCAAGAGACAGAAGTCTGTATAGTCAGGAGTGCAGGAGAAACAGGCTGCTTGCATGACGTTTCCTGGCAAGACTCTCAGAAGTGCCTACTCATCCCAGACAGGGCATCAGTAACAGACCAAAGGAAGGATTCCATCCAAGACCAGCTTGGTGAACCAGTGAATTTAGTAGGGTTGCTTATAGGAACGTGGGTGACTCACAGGCATCTGCAGTACCAAAAAGTCACATATACCAACATATGTGACAACTGGTGTAAACTGTATCACCGGAAGTCCCTGCAGAACTTGGAGGTAGCCATACCCCTTACAAGTCCACTCTCCCCCAACAGTCCTTAGCGGCTTACATAACCAGTGAGGGGCCTGGTGAGACTTGTAACTTTCTCTTAAAATACATTTTATTTATTTATTTGAGAGAGAGAAAGAGGCACAGAGAGAGTGAGGGAGAGAGCAAGACAGAGAATGGGGCATGCCAGGGCCTCCAGCCACTGCAAACAAATTCCAGATGCTTGCGTCCCCTTGTGCACCTGGCTTACGTGGGTCCTAGAGAATTGAACCAGGATCCTTTGGCTTTGCAAGCATGTGCCTTAACCGCTAAGCCATCTCTCCAGCCCCACTTTTTTTTTTTTTTTTTTTGAGGCAAGTTCAACAGACTGGCCTTTTTTTGTTGTTGTTAAATGAGAGAGAGAGAAAAGCAGAAAATTAACATGCCAGGGTCTCTAGCCACTGTAATCGGATTCCAGACGCATGCACCACCTTGTGCACATGTGTGACCTTGTGCATTCATCACCTCATGCATCTGGCTTATGTGGGATCTGGTGAGTCAAACATGGGTCCTTAGGCTTCGCAAGCAAGCACATTAACAGATAAGCCATCTCTCCAGAACATCTTGTAACTTTTCTGTGTTTGGTGAGCCTCTTCTTTCCCTCCACAAGGGAATGTTTCAGCCCAGAGGAAATAACCTCACAGCATAGGCACTGATCATTTTGATAAGGTGCTGGTCTTTTTCTAGACTGTAACATAATAATATGTATTTGTCATTTGAATTTTGAAAGTGCAGAAAACCCACAAGATGCAAATATAAATTACCCTTTTTCTTATTATCCTCTCTAAGAGATAACCACCATTGTCACTTGTACTTACGTTAGTGAACTTCTTGTCACACACTCACTGCCCAGCTGTCACATGGATTCTCCCTGTCGCTAAAGATGGAAACAAATTTGACTCAAACCTATTTCCTGGCTGTGAAAAGTCCTATAACCTCCTAAACGTCTCAGCAATTTCCTCCCAACATGATGGCGAGTGGGAGTGAGGGGAATTTGGAGAGGTCTGTCATATGGCACCTCTCTCCTCTGTTTTTACCTCTAACTAATTCTTCTCTGCTAAGGCAGCCCCTTTATGACTATGTTAAACACACACACATGAAATGAGGCCCTTGGGGGTCAGACTTGGCTGAGGGGTTATGAAGACAGAGAATGAGAAAATATGAAAAAAGCCTCTGCCAGTGCAATATAAAGGATTTACAATTGGATGCTTACCATCCTGGTTCTTAAACTGGACTCGTTTTGGTGTAGCTGTGTTTTGTTTTGACAGTTTGTCGCATAGCCAGCTATAGCCTCCTCCTGTTTTTCTGGATACTTTTGGGGTCTCCATTAATCTATCCCAAACCCATTATATAGCTCCATCCCCTCCACACCCCCCCCCACAAAAAAACACAATTGTTTCCATTTTACAAGATGAAGTCAATTCAGCTTTATATAATGTCTAAGAGGCCAAGGGCAGAGGGCCTAGATTAAACCCAGAGACTTGCCCTTGGGCAAATAAACTCTCTAATCTCAGCTTTCTCCTGTGTAATGATGCTGATAAGAATCGCTTTGACAGGCAAAGTCCTTAGTTTATTACCTGGCACATTTAGCAAACATAAGCTGCTGTTACACTCCTTGAGCTGATTTCATCCGAGCTGTGTGCAGACCTGTGTTGAGTGTTGTGGTTTTCTAAGGGCTGTGCTCAGGAAACTGACGTAGCGGGAGAATGAGACTTCAGAGCCTGTGCTGGAATGGCCATTATCAGAAATGTTGTCACAGGCTTTGAGGTGGGAGGATAGGTCTCTGATATTTCAATAACTTTGAAGGATTTTTCTTTTTAATTTTTCTTTCTTTTTAAAAAATACTTTATTTAGCCAGGCATGGTGGCACACACCTTTGATCCCAGCACTCGGGAGGCAGAGGTAGGAGGATTGCTGTGAGTTCAAGGCCACCCTGAAACCACATAGTGAATTCCAGGTCAGCCAGGACTAAAGTGAGATCTTACCTCGAAAAACCAAAAAATATATTTATTTATTTATTTATTTATTTGAGAGTGATAAAGAGAATGAGCATGATAGAGTCTGTAGCCACTGCAAACAAAATCCAGATGCATATACCACCTTGTACATCTGGCTTACCTGGGTACTGGGGAATCGAACCTGGGTCCTTAGGCTTCACAGGCAAGCACTTTAGCCACTAAACCTTTCCAGCCCAATTTTTATTTCTTCATTTGTGTTCATGTGTGTGTGTTCATGTGCGCGCGCGCGCGTGTGTGTGTGTGTGTGTGTGTCTGTACAGCTGCGCTTGTAAATGCACATCCAGCTTTACATTGTTGCTGGGAAATTGAACCTGGACAGGCAGGCTTTACAGTAAGTGCCTTTAACTGCCCACCCACCTCTCTAGCCCTCTTTTGTCCCCCCACTCCATTGTTTTATTATGCACAAACTCTACAGAATGAGAGGTGCAGACACGTGTGGGGTAAGAAGGGTCCCGGAGAGAAGTTCATGGGACAGATAGTGCACTGGGGCCAAGAGAGACTCAGACTGGATCTGCGGAGCGGGCAGGACAAAAAAGGGTTAAAAACAAGCTCCAAGCCAGCCAGATCCGAGGAGGTGCAAGGGGTGTCTTCCCCATTTTGATCTGCCCCCTAAGGTCACATTGTATGCAATAATACATAATACATGAGCTGGGTCCTTTCTCTATGGGACCCCCGAGGACCCAGAGCGTCCTTCAACGTGGAGCAGAGCCAGTGGCGTCCCCTGGCGGCCAGTCAGGAGCAGCGACTGGGCTGTGGATCTGTGGTCATGTTCTGCTGCTCTTGTTCCAGTTTGAGGAGGGAAGAAGGAAGCCGGCTAAGGCTGAAACCAGTCGTTTGTTGTTGTTTTTTAAGGTTCAAAAAGATTTTACTATACTATAGACACAGAATTTAGAGAAGGAAGGAAGACAGAGCTCATGCTCAAGTGGGGGAACTGAGCTGGGTTTGCGGGAATGGGGAAGCCCAGAACTTACGGAAGAGATGCAGAGCTCTTGCCCAAAGAGGCAAGAGGGGTGTGGAGACGCCCCACGAACGAGTCATCTCACAAAGGAGGGTTTCCTGTGGCAGGAAATGTTCAGTACTAAAATCAGTAGTCCTGGATTAATAAATTGGTACAGTGCTCACCCCAGCTGGGGCATGGGTGACATGTGAGACAGGCTCGTTACAACTTCTGCTCACCAGGCAGGGAGCCTGTATATGACTAATCATAAAAATTATCTCTTATTGGGCTGAGGTAACTGGGTCATTATACTTTGCTGCTGTCACTGTCATTCATAGGAAGACAGAGGCTCCAGGCCAAAAGTTGAGGCAAAGCCTAAAGGACCTAACAGGTGGAGGGGTGGGCAGGTGGAGGCAGCTGGACAGAAAGTCCCTTGTAGAGAAGCCTGAAAAGTGCACCTAAGAGTCTATTGCAAGCTTGTTTGCACATCTGAAAAATGAGGATAATATTGGTATATGACTAGCAGCATTGTTTTGCCTCTTAAATGGGTTAACATGTGTAAGATTAGAGCAATAGGCACACAGTGAGCTCTTATTAGCTCTCTCACCAGTCAAACATCATACCTTTTAGTGTTTACTGACAGGTCATGAAATTCCTGATCATTACCTCTGTCTGGTTGTATTTAGAGCTCAGGCCCAATCTACCGCCCTCATTGTTTAATTTGACTGAATTTGGCCACATGTTGGTTTGTTTTCTTTTTGCTTTTTGTGGTGCTAGGATGGCGCCTGGAGCCCCATACATGCTAGGTAAGTGCTCAACCATTGAGCCCCACACCTTGCTTTCTCCAAGAGGGTAGAGGCTCTTTTCCATTTCTTTTCCTACTATCTGGTTTTTCACAGAATGAGAGTTTCCTTGCCCTCTTCTGCCCTTGTTTCTACTAATAGACAATGGGAAGGATTAAGTGAAGGGAAAAGTGACACAAAAGAGTTGAAGGAAGAAGTTTTAAGTTAAAAATAGCTTACACACACACACACACAGAGACACATGCAGAATTCAAGCATGAGAATTTGGAAGCGGAGAAGCTTCCAAATGGCAGTGTGACTAAGGACCATTTTTAGCCTGAGTAACTGCTGTGCTTAGGGAGCTGATGAAGTAAATGACCCTCACCCTGACTTCCCCTTCCTCCAAAATAAACTATGACGTGTGATTCCACCGGGTGACAACTGGCTTGCTTGTTCCTCCATTCCAAAGAAGCAAAATTGACTAGCATCACATGTCTCATTATTAACAAGAACAGGAAAGAGCGCTAAGTAAAAATCTGAAGTTTGACTCACTCAGTACAGAAATATTTCCCTGCCTAAAGAGCTGGACACATTTTTTAAGTAGCTCTTGGCTTTCATTTGCCCAGGAGGGAAGTATGAGGTAGCAAGTTCCACACCCGCTTTACCTGGATGATGTTCCTCTGTGTCATTTAAACAGATGCCCCTAGAATGCGCAGGTGGCTTGCTTGCTCCCTTATATCATCACCGGAGCAAAAGCAAGCACACAATGTCAGTCAAAAGACAACCGGAGATGCCATTTTAGAATGCCTAATCTTTTCCAGCTTGTTATTCTGTTGAATTCTAGGCATTATCTGTCTAGGCTTCCTTGCTCAAACGGTTGGCACAAAAGTGCAATTTTTCTCCCTAAAGTAGGGTGTTCCTCAGGCATGGAGCCAATGCAGTTGGCTCATTCACTTCCTTCATTGCTGTGTCTCTTCAAGCTCTTGTGCATGTCAGAAGCCAATTACACAACCATTCAGGAGGTGGATGTAAGTATAGTCCTGCTTTGACGTGGCTGCTCACTTCTTTCTGACCAAAACTGGTTTACTTCACCAAGGAAGCCAGAGTTGTCTTCATTTCAGTACATTTCTAATTTTGTAATTATCATGGTGGAAGTTTAAACTAGAAGAAAGAAGGATTTCCTAGTCCCTAGCCATACCTCTGTCTGAGAGAGTGACTGGGATCTTTTTGTTGTCATTATTCTTTTTTGGGGGTGGGGTGGGGATGCAAGGCAGGGTCTCTCCCTAGCCCAGGCTGGCCTGGAATTCACTATGTACTCTCACAGTGGCCTCGAACTCATAGGGATCCTCCTACCTCAGCCTCCTCAGTGCTAGGAATAAAGGTGTGTGCCACACGCCTGGCTGTTGTCATTATTTTGAAATAGGGTTTCATGAAACTCAGGCTAGCCTTAAACTTGCCATGTAGCCAAGGATTGCCTTCCCTCCTTCCCCACATCCAAAGTCCTGGGATTACAAGTATAAACCTTACCTGGTTTACACTATTTTGGGAATCAAATACAAGGCTTGATGTGTGTCAGACAACTATTCTACAAACTGGCCCACATATCCAGCTCAGGGCTTTATGCATGTCAGACACATACCAATTGAGTGGCATACCCAGCCCAGGGCTCCCACTGCCTCCCCGGGAGAGTTTGGCTGGCCCACCTCGCTGCACCCCCGCGTCCGAGCTCTGCTTTCCAGGCCAGCTGAGTGTTTCCTCCTGGAAGTGCCAGTGTGCATCAGTCACTATACCTTTGTCACCTGCCCCATGCTTCTCAAGAACCACAGGAATATTTCCTGTTCTAAAAAGTTATTAACTGAGGGCATGGTCCAGGCTAAAGAGGCCCACTCTGTATCTTCTTCCAGGAATCATGTAGGTGACTTTGATCTTGGGTCCCAAGCAACAGTATAAACCACTGCTAGGCCTCCTAAAGGCCACCTTCCTTTATGCCATAAGAAGACACTGTTAGGGCCTGGAGAGATGGTTCAGGGATTAAAAGTGTTTGCTTGTAAAGCCTGACGGCCCTGGTTCAATTTCCCATTACCCACATAAAGCCAGGTACACAAAGTGGCACATGCATCTGGAGTTTGTTTGCAGTAGCAAGAAGCCCTGCCATTCCCATTCCGCCCTCACCCCTCTCTCCCCTTGCAAATAAATAAATAAAATATATTTTTTTAAAAGATGGGGCTGGAGTGATGGCTTAGCATTTAAGGCACTTGCCTATGAAGCCTAAGGACCCAGGTTCGACTCCCTAGAATCCACATAAGCCACAAGGTGGCAAATGCAACTGGAGTTTGTTTAGAGTAGCTAAAGATCATGGCGTGCTCATCTCCCCTCTCATAAATAAATGAAAATAATTTTTTTAAAAGACACTTATCCAGGCATGGTGGCATACATCTTTAATCCCAGCACTCAGGAGGCAGAGTTAGGAGGATCTCATGAGTTCAAGGCCACCCTGAGATGACATAGTGAAATCCAGGTCAGCCTGGGCTACAGCGAGACCCTATCTCAAAAAAAAAAAAATTAAACATAAAATAAAAAAGACACTTAGACTGACATGTCTGTCCTTACAAGCATCTCCACAGGGGCTCAGGGTTCTGAGTCAATAGTAATGGACCATATTGGGTCACAGAGCACTTGGAAACACCCTGTCTTTATCTCTTCCTCTTCAGATATAGCAGAGAGCCAACAGGGCTACAGGCAGGGCTCCCAACCCTCTCCCTCCCGTGAGCACAGTGGGAGAACAGCCTTCTGGCCTTGAAGATCAGAGACTCTCTCTCTCTCCCTCTCTCTCCCTCTCTCTCTCCCTCTCTCCCTCTCTCTCTCCCCCTCTCTCTCCCCCTCTCTCTCCCTCTCTCTCTCTCTCCTCTCTCTCTCCCTCTCTCCCTCTCTCCCTCTCTCTCTCTCTCTCCCTCTCTCCCTCTCTCTCTCCCTCTCTCTCTCCCTCTCTCCCTCTCTCTCTCCCTCTCTCTCTCCCTCTCTCCCTCTCTCCTCTCTCTCTCCCTCTCTCTCTCTCTCTCCCTCTCTCTCTCTCTCTCCCTCTCTCCCTCTCTCTCTCCCTCTCTCTCTCCCTCTCTCTCTCCCTCTCTCCCTCTCTCTCTCTCTCTCCCTCTCTCCCTCTCTCCCTCTCTCTCTCTCTCTCCCTCTCTCCCTCTCTCCCTCTCTCTCTCCCTCTCTCTCTCCCTCTCTCCCTCTCTCCCTCTCTCTCTCCCTCTCTCTCTCCCTCTCTCTCTCTCTGTCTCTCTCCCTCTCTCCCTCTCTCTCTCCCTCTCTCTCTCCCTCTCTCCCTCTCTCTCTCCCTCTCTCCCTCTCTCTCTCCCTCTCTCCCTCTCTCTCTCCCTCTCTCTCTCTCTCTCTCTCTGTCTCTCTCTGTCTCTCTCTGTCTGTCTGTCTCTCTCTGCCTTTGCTTCTGCAATTTCTCTCCTAGCCTATGCCCCAACACACCTGTTCCCCCACCAAGAAACCTCTAAGGTTTTTTCCTTGGGACTGAAGGCTCTCTCTATCCCCTCCCCACTTTCCTTCTCTCTCCCCACCCCTCTCTCCTTTCAGAATCCCATCATGCTGCCTGTAGCATAATGCTAACAACCTTCCTAATAAAGTTCTCACCTGAAGGAAAAGTGGTCTTAGCACCTTCCGTTTGAACCTACTACCTACCAAATATTGTGAAAATTTCTTACAGACCAAGGATGACAGTAATGGTACATTATGTGGTAGAAAAGAAGCTAAAAGTTGAACTGGCTCACTGAGTTAGTGTAAGAGTTAATTATTGAGGAGCTAAAATGTGTTTGTTAGCAGATGGAAAAATCCCAAAGAAGGAACTATCCAGAAAGGGCACAAAGGGATGATAAGAAGGGAAGACAGTTTAGGCTAAAACAAAGTAAAATGGAGTTCATTGTTAGGGTGGCCTGACTGCAGAAATGACTGATATGAAACTTACACATCTTGTTTGTTCACTTACCCCTCCCCTCAGCTATGAAAACTATAAAATGGAAATAAAATCTCAGCTTGGGGTCAGAACTTCTTTGGAGGGCTACCATCATGAAACTTGAGAGAAGAAAGTCAGAAGACCACTGGTACTGTCCTCCCCCTCCCATCATGAAACTTGAGAGAAGAGAATCAGAAGACCACTGGTACTGTCCTCCCCCTCCCATCATGAAACTTGAGAGAAGAGAATCAGAAGACCACTGGTACTGTCCTCCCCTTCCCATCATGAGACTTGGAGATCTTTTTACCATCTGGAGGGCGGCATGGGACAAACTTCTTGTTCAAGGATGCAGGAGATAAAATTACTGAACTGGTATTTAAGCAAATGATTCACTTGCCTTTTTATAGTCAGAAGGACTCAAAAAACTGTTGGTCTTGGGCACGGGGCCTAGCAGCAGGCATCAGTGTTCTGGGGGGTAGGTGCAGTCATGCCTGGTGCCAGGGAGGCTGGCAGCCACCATATTTAAAAAAAAAAAAAAAAAAAAAGGAAGGAAGAAATAGGTCTTCCCATACATTCTGAACTCTATCCTTCCACTCTGCTGATAAAAATATGAAAAAAGGGCTGGAGATATGGCTTAGTGGTTAAGCGCTTGTCTGTGAAGCCTAAGGACCCTGGTTCGAGGTTCAATTCCCCAGGACCCACGTTAGCCAGATGCACAAGGGAGCGCACGCATCTGGAGTTCGTTTGCAGTGGCTGGAGGCCCTGGCGCGCCCATTCTCTCCCTCTCTCTCTCTCTCTCTCCCTCTTTCTCTGTCACTCACAAATAAATAAATAAAAATAAACAAAAAAAATTTTTTTAATATGAAAAAAATTTGAAAGAAAACACAAGATTAGAGAAAATGCTTCCATGTACCCAGATTCAAATTGTATTTTGTACATTTTACCTCAAATCATATATTATCTCAGCACTACTTGAACTTTGTAATTAATGCATGTTTAAAGTTTCAGGTTGATCATACTTGTGCCGTGAGACTTTTCATATCCCATAAATTAATTGGAAAGGTTTAGTCTTCTCCCTTCAGTATCTTATATTTATTACTTTCTATTTTCAGTATAACCACAGTTACAGTGGTTTGATGGTCTATTCCATGTGCATAACGGGTTGCTCCACTCATGCATAGTTAGGCATTTTAAATTGGAATCTGTATATATCCTTCATGATGCTTTGTGATCTTTTATGAATCATAAGATAGAATTCTTAAAAATATAGGTGGACTGAATCCAAATGGCAAAGCAGATGGGAAAGCAATGGTAAAGGAGGATTTTTTTAAACATTTTACTGACCACTTCTACAAATATAGACAATATACCATGTCCATAATTCTCTTCCACCATCCTCCTTTCCCCCATCCTTCCTTTACCGAATCCCTTCTTATTTCCAACTAGTCTCTCTTCTATTTTGATGTCATCATTTTCCCCTCCTATTATGAGGGTCTTGTTCAGGTAGCGTCAGCCACTGAGAGGTCATGAATGTCAAGAGCACTTGTATCTACAGAAGTATTATTAGCACAGCTCCCCTTCCTTCGGCTCCTACATTCTTTCTGCCGCCTCTTCCACAATGGTCCCTGGGCACTGAAGGGTGTAGTAAGATGTCTCACTTAGTGCTGAACACTCCACAGTTACCTCTCAGCACTTTGGTGTATTTTGAGTGATCATGTTGATCACCACCATCTCAAAAGAGAAGCTTCTCTAGCCAAAAGTGAGAGTAAAACTAATATATGGGCATAAACATAAGTATTTAGAGGGTAGTTTGGTGGGCATAATATATCCATTTAGCTAGACAACAGGAGTAGTTTCCCCTGGGACTGATGACCTCCCAAGTCATGTTTCTGATTAGGTTTTCGGTGCTAAGCAGGAAATTCCTCCCATGGAGCAGGCCTTAAATCCAATCAGACAACAGCTGCTTTCCTCCATAGCAGACATGCCATCCTTGCACCAGTTGGCACATTTGGCCTGGGTGGCCAGCCATGAAGCTTGTAGGATCCACTGCTGATTAAGACCATTGATAATTTTTCTCTCCCAACATTCTACGTAACTCTTTCCAGCATCCTGATAGCTAGACAACAGAGAGGAGGCTTCCAGCTCAGCTCCAGCTTGATTTCTTAGTGTCCTGCAGCCCAAGCATGTGAAGTCTTTAGCAATAGGTCTTACCATCTAGTTCTGGTGGGCAACCAAGAGCCTTGGCCTGTAATATTTTGGCAACAGGGGCTTCCCTGGCCAACAACTCACGGGTCTCTTAACCCTGGAACTGAGAAATTTCCCAATGATTCCATTTTCCTAAGACTCGGTGCCTGTGCTGATATTTTGAATCTACTTGCCAAAGAAGCTGCCTGTACCATGTTAATAGGCAAACACTCTTGGGTATTTGGGGGGGGGGAGTCATTTTTAAGGAGATATTCCTGCCAGAATTGGCTGTGTCAGCATAAATTTCACAGGAAAAACCGACTGTTTCAGGCCATGCTTTTCTACTTGTGGGAAAATAGCATTATAATAACAGTGAAATGGTGAATAAAAATAATGTTTCAGGGGCTGGAGAGATGGTTCAGTGGTTAAGGTGCTTGTCTGCAAAGCCTAAGGCCCTGGGATTGATTCCCCAGTACCCACATAAAGCCATGTGGCAGATGTGTTGGAGTTCATTTACAGTGGTCTGGTGTGCCCATTCTGTCTGTCTGTCTGTCTCTCTCTTTCTCTTCGCTTGCAAATAAAAATTAAATAAATATTCAAATAGAAAAGTGTTGAGCTTCTTTAGCCATTAAACCTTCTTTGGGGGACTGGGAGCTGGGAGATGGCTCAGTGATTAAAGGTGCTTGCTCACAAAGCCTGCTGGCCTGAGTTCAATTTCCCAGCCACCATGTAAAGCCAAACACAAAAAACAATGGTGGAAGTCTGGTATTTATTGTCAGTGACAAGAGACCTAGGCATGCCCATATAGCCACACACAAATGTGCAAATAAAGAAAAGTTTTGAAAACAATTATTATGATCCCATCTCACTTTGGTCCAAATGGCTATCATCAAGAAGTTAAATGGCAACAAATGCTGGTGAGGCTGTAGAGAAAACGGAGTGCTTATTTGCTCTTGGTGGGAGTACAAAGTAGGACAGCCATTGTTGAAACCATGGAGACATTTATCAAGCAGCTAAAAATGGAACTGTCATACGACCTAACTATACCACCCTGGGTATATAATGTAGAAATACTAGTGTATCCATGTTTATTGCCACTCTATTCACAATAGCTAGGAAATGGGATCAGCCCAGATGACCATCAACTGATGAATGGATAATGAAGATGAGGTACATATACAAAATGAAGTTTTAGGGAGCTGTGAAGAAAAATGAAATTATGACATTCACAGGAAAATGGATATATCTGGAAAATATTATACCAAGTGAATTAACCCAGGCTCAGAAAGGCAAACTCCACATGCTCTCTCTGATATGCAGATTCCAGCTTAGAATATTTAGATGTGTGTGTAAGTTTGTATAAGAGTAATTAGGAGAGAAGCTATGGGGCTCAGGGGCAGGGCTTTTGGGAGGGGATAGTAGATATGTAAGTAGAGGGTAAGAATTGTGGGGGTAGGAAGGTTTAAGTGGGATCAGGGAAGGGGGATGAAGGGAAAAGTAAACAAATCTAAAGATGCATGATGCCAGATGTGATGGCGTACACCTTTAATTCCAGCACTTGGGATGCAGAAGTACAAAGATCACCATAAATTCAAGGCCACCTGAAACTACATAGTGAATTCCAGGTCAGCCTGGGCTAGAGTGAGATTCTATCTTGGAAAATAAAAAAAAAAGAAAGGAAAAAAGAAAAATAAAGATGTATGAAATGTCCATATGGAAACCTACTTCTTTGTTAGTTGATTAAAAAATTATAAAGCTGGGAGTGGTGGCACATGCCTTTAATCCCAGCACATGGGAGGCAGAGATAGGAGGATTGCCATGAGTTCGAGGCCACCCTGAGACTACATAGTTAATTCCAGGTCAGCCTGGGCCAGAGTGAGACCCCACCATGAAAAACAACAACAAAAAAAAAAAATTAAAGATCTGTGTGTGGTGGTGCATGCCTTTAATCCCAGCACATGGGAGGCAGAGGTGGTAGAATTACCATGAGTTCGAGGCCACTCTGAGACTACATAGTGAATTCTAGGTCAGCCTGGGCTAGAGTGAAATCTTACCTCAAAAAAAAAAAAAAATTGTAAAGACAGAGTGTTTGGGCAGAAGTACATTGTGGGGTTGGTGAATGCTATTCCCAGAAGCTACAGTTCGTTGCAGAAAAATCCCAGCGTCAGAGGTGGGTTACCTACCAACGAGTCATTGGTATGAGGCCCCAAGGTCCCCAAAACAATACAGGCTACTGCCAAGGCTCTTGGTTGCACACCGGAACTAGATGATAATACCCTATTGCTGAAGACCCCACATGTTTCAGTTGCAGGACACTGAGATCACACTGCAACTGACCTGGGAGCCTCCTCCTTGCTGGATGGCTGTCATAGTTCTAGAAAGTGTTAAACAGACTGCTGGACCCAGCAGTGCACCCTATGAACTACACAACCAACCAGCCAGGCAAGGTGTGCTCACTGATGCAATAGTGGCATGACTGTTATGGGGATAACCAACTGCTCTCTGACTGCATTTGACGTCTGTTCCACAGGAGAGAATTCATGCCTGGTATTGTAAACCTAGCCAAAAGCCTATGACTGGGAAGGTCAGATATGCTAGAGTAAAGCCCTACTATTCTCTCTGACTCACCTCTCCAGGCCCTACTAGCTTATTCTCTCCCTCCTCTCAGCTTCCTTCCTCTAGTCTGGTTTGGCTAAATGGATATGTTGTGCCCCTCCAAATATTTATGTTTATGCCCACAGACTATGCTGCTCTCGCTTCTGGTCAGAGAAGCTTCTTTTTGCTTTGGTGACTACTGGAGAGACTCAAAAGTCACCTACAAGCTGAGAATAAGTGACTGTTGAGAGCTTAGTGCTAAATGAGATATCTCTCCCATGCCCTCCAAGGCTCAGGGAACATTGTGGAAGAGGGGTCAGAAATAATGGAAGAGCCAGAGGGTGGGGAGGCATGCTGTGGAATGCTGTCTTTCAGACATGAAGTGGCAGCTGCATTCTTGTCCTGACAGCAGCTGTCATTACCTGCACAAGTCGTGCACAATATTTGGCCCATCAATATTTTGTCATGGATGATGAAGGAGAAGAAAAAAAAAGACATCAAACTAGAAGAGGGTCTAGTTGGAAAGAAGAAGGGGTTCAGTGGAAGGGGAATGGATTAGTGTAGACAAAAGAAGGTATGGGAGGGGATTTTGATCAAAATTTATTATGTATATATATGAAAATATAAATAAAGTGTCATTAAAATGTTTACAGTAATGGTAAAGGTACAGATAATGCACCATTGCTCTCATTGTAGAGTTAGTGTTTAAATGATTGTGATATAAAACTTGCCAATCACTGGGGTTAAAATTGTTCATTCCTCACATTATGAGATGCTTAAGAGGAAAATGACAAGCATAGACCCTGTGAGCTGGGAGATTATTTCTTTTCCTTTTTCTCATTTCATAGGAAGAAAAGTATCCTTGAAAGATTAAATATAGTATTTATAGCTTTACAACTAAGAAATAGGACTTTTTTTCCTCTAAAACCTGTGCTCTTTTTTTTTTA
This sequence comes from Dipus sagitta, assembly GCA_036346955.1. NCBI lineage: Eukaryota > Metazoa > Chordata > Mammalia > Rodentia > Dipodidae > Dipus > Dipus sagitta. The sequence continues at coordinate 30,243,183 of CM070788.1, forward strand.
ACTATACCTAGCCAAGCCTCTTTCAACCCTTTATCTTTCACAGCGATGCCAGACAGTCTCTCCTTCCTAGCCATATTCTACCCTGGAGATCCTACTCAGCCTGAGAGTGGCAGTACTTCATACCATGTGTGTGACTATGCCTCACCAATCTCAGTGTCTGCCTGTCAACACAAAAAGCACAGCTCTTCCCTTAAAAAGAATAAAAGATGGTTTGGAGCCGGGCATGTGGCGCACACCTTTAATCCCAGAATTGGGGAGGCAGAGGTAAGAGGATCACTGTGAGTTTCAGGCCACCCTGAGACTACATAGTGAATTCCAGGTCAGCCTGGGCTTGAGCGAGAGCCTCCCTCAAAAAAAACAAGGAGAGAGAAAAGAGAGAGATGGTTTGTTCTGGAGCCAAATTTGAGTGACTATGTTCTGGGGACACAGACTCAGGTTGCCTCTAATTCCATGTTCCATTGTGATAACAATTTCATGAAGGTTTTATAGTAATTGTACAAAGAAAGTAATAAATCAAGACACTTTTCAGGTATATTGGTGGGTATGCCAGGTAGGCAGGTTATAGCAAGGTGATGAGAACTGTTTTCAGACAGGTTTTTCATACTGACTACTTGTCTGCAAAGCCTAAGGCCCTGGGATTGATTCCCCAGTACCCACATAAAGCCATGTGGCAGATGTGTTGGAGTTCATTTACAGTGGTCTGGTGTGCCCATTCTGTCTGTCTGTCTGTCTCTCTCTTTCTCTTCGCTTGCAAATAAAAATTAAATAAATATTCAAATAGAAAAGTGTTGAGCTTCTTTAGCCATTAAACCTTCTTTGGGGGACTGGGAGCTGGGAGATGGCTCAGTGATTAAAGGTGCTTGCTCACAAAGCCTGCTGGCCTGAGTTCAATTTCCCAGCCACCATGTAAAGCCAAACACAAAAAACAATGGTGGAAGTCTGGTATTTATTGTCAGTGACAAGAGACCTAGGCATGCCCATATAGCCACACACAAATGTGCAAATAAAGAAAAGTTTTGAAAACAATTATTATGATCCCATCTCACTTTGGTCCAAATGGCTATCATCAAGAAGTTAAATGGCAACAAATGCTGGTGAGGCTGTAGAGAAAACGGAGTGCTTATTTGCTCTTGGTGGGAGTACAAAGTAGGACAGCCATTGTTGAAACCATGGAGACATTTATCAAGCAGCTAAAAATGGAACTGTCATACGACCTAACTATACCACCCTGGGTATATAATGTAGAAATACTAGTGTATCCATGTTTATTGCCACTCTATTCACAATAGCTAGGAAATGGGATCAGCCCAGATGACCATCAACTGATGAATGGATAATGAAGATGTGGTACATATACAAAATGAAGTTTTAGGGAGCTGTGAAGAAAAATGAAATTATGACATTCACAGGAAAATGGATATATCTGGAAAATATTATACCAAGTGAATTAACCCAGGCTCAGAAAGGCAAACTCCACATGCTCTCTCTGATATGCAGATTCCAGCTTAGAATATTTAGATGTGTGTGTAAGTTTGTATAAGAGTAATTAGGAGAGAAGCTATGGGGCTCAGGGGCAGGGCTTTTGGGAGGGGATAGTAGATATGTAAGTAGAGGGTAAGAATTGTGGGGGTAGGAAGGTTTAAGTGGGATCAGGGAAGGGGGATGAAGGGAAAAGTAAACAAATCTAAAGATGCATGATGCCAGATGTGATGGCGTACACCTTTAATTCCAGCACTTGGGATGCAGAAGTACAAAGATCACCATAAGTTCAAGGCCACCTGAAACTACATAGTGAATTCCAGGTCAGCCTGGGCTAGAGTGAGATTCTATCTTGGAAAATAAAAAAAAAAGAAAGGAAAAAAGAAAAATAAAGATGTATGAAATGTCCATATGGAAACCTACTTCTTTGTTAGTTGATTAAAAAATTATAAAGCTGGGAGTGGTGGCACATGCCTTTAATCCCAGCACATGGGAGGCAGAGATAGGAGGATTGCCATGAGTTCGAGGCCACCCTGAGACTACATAGTTAATTCCAGGTCAGCCTGGGCCAGAGTGAGACCCCACCATGAAAAACAACAACAACAAAAAAAATTAAAGATCTGTGTGTGGTGGTGCATGCCTTTAATCCCAGCACATGGGAGGCAGAGGTGGTAGAATTACCATGAGTTCGAGGCCACTCTGAAACTACATAGTGAATTCTAGGTCAGCCTGGGCTAGAGTGAAATCTTACCTCAAAAAAAAAAAAAATTGTAAAGACAGAGTGTTTGGGCAGAAGTACATTGTGGGGTTGGTGAATGCTATTCCCAGAAGCTACAGTTCGTTGCAGAAAAATCCCAGCGTCAGAGGTGGGTTACCTACCAACGAGTCATTGGTATGAGGCCCCAAGGTCCCCAAAACAATACAGGCTACTGCCAAGGCTCTTGGTTGCACACCGGAACTAGATGATAATACCCTATTGCTGAAGACCCCACATGTTTCAGTTGCAGGACACTGAGATCACACTGCAACTGACCTGGGAGCCTCCTCCTTGCTGGATGGCTGTCATAGTTCTAGAAAGTGTTAAACAGACTGCTGGACCCAGCAGTGCACCCTATGAACTACACAACCAACCAGCCAGGCAAGGTGTGCTCACTGATGCAATAGTGGCATGACTGTTATGGGGATAACCAACTGCTCTCTGACTGCATTTGACGTCTGTTCCACAGGAGAGAATTCATGCCTGGTATTGTAAACCTAGCCAAAAGCCTATGACTGGGAAGGTCAGATATGCTAGAGTAAAGCCCTACTATTCTCTCTGACTCACCTCTCCAGGCCCTACTAGCTTATTCTCTCCCTCCTCTCAGCTTCCTTCCTCTAGTCTGGTTTGGCTAAATGGATATGTTGTGCCCCTCCAAATATTTATGTTTATGCCCACAGACTATGCTGCTCTCGCTTCTGGTCAGAGAAGCTTCTTTTTGCTTTGGTGACTACTGGAGAGACTCAAAAGTCACCTACAAGCTGAGAATAAGTGACTGTTGAGAGCTTAGTGCTAAATGAGATATCTCTCCCATGCCCTCCAAGGCTCAGGGAACATTGTGGAAGAGGGGTCAGAAATAATGGAAGAGCCAGAGGGTGGGGAGGCATGCTGTGGAATGCTGTCTTTCAGACATGAAGTGGCAGCTGCATTCTTGTCCTGACAGCAGCTGTCATTACCTGCACAAGTCGTGCACAATATTTGGCCCATCAATATTTTGTCATGGATGATGAAGGAGAAGAAAAAAAAAGACATCAAACTAGAAGAGGGTCTAGTTGGAAAGAAGAAGGGGTTCAGTGGAAGGGGAATGGATTAGTGTAGACAAAAGAAGGTATGGGAGGGGATTTTGATCAAAATTTCTTATGTATATATATGAAAATATAAATAAAGTGTCATTAAAATGTTTACAGTAATGGTAAAGGTACAGATAATGCACCATTGCTCTCATTGTAGAGTTAGTGTTTTAAATGATTGTGATATAAAACTTGCCAATCACTGGGGTTAAAATTGTTCATTCCTCACATTATGAGATGCTTAAGAGGAAAATGACAAGCATAGACCCTGTGAGCTGGGAGATTATTTCTTTTCCTTTTTCTCATTTCATAGGAAGAAAAGTATCCTTGAAAGATTAAATATAGTATTTATAGCTTTACAACTAAGAAATAGGACTTTTTTTCCTCTAAAACCTGTGCTCTTTTTTTTTTTAACTATACCTAGCCAAGCCTCTTTCAACCCTTTATCTTTCACAGCGATGCCAGACAGTCTCTCCTTCCTAGCCATATTCTACCCTGGAGATCCTACTCAGCCTGAGAGTGGCAGTACTTCATACCATGTGTGTGACTATGCCTCACCAATCTCAGTGTCTGCCTGTCAACACAAAAAGCACAGCTCTTCCCTTAAAAAGAATAAAAGATGGTTTGGAGCTGGGCATGTGGCGCACACCTTTAATCCCAGAATTGGGGAGGCAGAGGTAAGAGGATCACTGTGAGTTTCAGGCCACCCTGAGACTACATAGTGAATTCCAGGTCAGCCTGGGCTTGAGCGAGAGCCTCCCTCAAAAAAAACAAGGAGAGAGAAAAGAGAGAGATGGTTTGTTCTGGAGCCAAATTTGAGTGACTATGTTCTGGGGACACAGACTCAGGTTGCCTCTAATTCCATGTTCCATTGTGATAACAATTTCATGAAGGTTTTATAGTAATTGTACAAAGAAAGTAATAAATCAAGACACTTTTCAGGTATATTGGTGGGTATGCCAGGTAGGCAGGTTATAGCAAGGTGATGAGAACTGTTTTCAGACAGGTTTTTCATACTGACTACATTCATGGGATTCACAGAATTGGTGGAAGTTAGTAGTTTGTTAAGAACATATTTTATTTTATTTTATTTCATTTTATTTTATTTTATTTATTTATTTTATTTATTTATTTGTTGGTATTTTTGAGGTAGGGTCTCACTCTAGCTCAGGCTGACCTGGAATTCATTATTTAGTCTCAGGGCGGCCTCGAACTCAAGGTGGTCCTCCTACCTCTGCCTCCTGAGTGCTGGGATTAAAGGCATGCACCACCATGCCCAGTTTAAAAATTTTTCCAAATGCATTTTAGAGGGATGGAGAGATTCTCAGTGATTAAGGTGCTTGCCTGCAAAGCCTAAGGGCCCAGGTTCACTTCTCCAATACCCACATAAAGCCAGATGCACAACATGGTGCATGCATCCAGAGTTCATTTGTAGTGGCTAGAGGCCATAGTGTGCCCATTCTCAAATAAATAAAGAAAAAAAAATTTTTTTTTTTTTTCGAGGTAGGGTCTCACCCTAGCTCAGGCTGACCTGGAGTTCACTATGTAGTCTCAGGGTGGCCTTTAACTCATTGAGATCCTCCTTCCTCTGCCTCCCAAGTGCTGGCATTAAAGGTGTGCGCCACTACACCCCGCTAAAAGAAATATTTTTAAAATGCATTTTAGGGCTGAACAGATGGCCCAGCATTTAAAACACTTGTCTGCAAAGCCTAACGACCTGGGCTCGATTTCCCAATACCCACATAAAGCCAGATGCACAAAGAGGCACATAAATCTGGAGTTTGTTTGCAATGGCTGGAGGCCCTAGAGTACCCATTCTCTCTGTGTGTCTCTTCTCCCTCTCCTCTCTCTCTCTTTATTTGTAAATAAATAAATGAACTTAAAAATACATTTTGAAGGTTTGGAGAGACACAAAGATGTTAAGTAAAACATAGAGGGGGGTGATGAATGACTTTTAAGGGGACTGAAAGTAGCCCAAGATGATCTGGCTCTAATCTGCACATGTTAACTGTAATGAAGAAGTCCAGTCATTTGGCATTGAAGAATTTTTTTTTTTTATGTTGCCCTTTATATTTTAATTTTCTTCTGGAAATGTCAATTAACAGTTCCCCCTTTGGCCAAGTATCATGTTTTGTGCATGCAAGAGTCAAATATTGTTTAGTGTCCCATGTTTCCAGAAAGGCTCATTCCTAGGACCTAATATAGATGAGGCTGACTAATCAGAGAGCAGTCTTCAGGAGAAAGAAATAGCTGATAAAGTCATTAAAGAAGAAATCCTGAGTCATATCAAATCTATTAGCCATCATGATCTGAGTCATTATTTTTCTTATTTTCTCCACCTGTGTCTGACATGACACTGCATGTTCATAATAAGAGTGTTGTATAGCTAAAGTTAAATTAATCAAGCAACAGCAGGTCCTAAATAAGTAAAGGCAGAGATGAGGAAACCGGGAAGTTTAACCAAACAAAAAAGTCACATGTTTTAAAAACTAGATTCATTATGTTTCCTCCTTTATTTGCAGTTAGCTGTACTCTACAAAATATTTTACTTTATGTTTGGAGCATTTTTTTAAATTTTTATTTATTTGAGAGAAAGAGGTGGGGGGGGGGAGGGAAGAATGGGCATGCCAGGGCATCCAACCACTGCAAAAGAACTCCAGACACATGTGCCACCTTGTGCAGCTGGTTACATGGGTCCTGGGGAGTTGAACCTAGGTCCTTTGGCATTGCAGGAAGGCACCTTAACCACTAAGCCATCTCTCCAGTCCATGTTTGAAGCATTTAAACTAAGTTTTTATCTTTGTTGTTTTGTTGCAGTTGTTGAGAAAGAGTCTTAATTATAGCCCTGGCTGGCCTTGAATTTATGGCAATCTTCCTATTTCAGCCTCCTGAGTCCTGGGATTACAGGTGTGAGCCACTACACTCAGCTTTAAGTTGTAATCTTTTTTAAAATTTTATTTATTATTTATTTGTAAGGAGAGAATGAATGAGTGTGCCAGGGCCTCTTCCCACTGCAAATGAACTCCAGAAACATGCACCACTTTGTGCATCTGGCTTTACATGGGTACTGGAGAATTGAACCAGGGCTGTCAGAATTTGCAAGCAAGTGCCTAATCACTGAGAAATCTCTCTAGCCCAGTTTGTAATATTTTAATTCTAGTTTCTTTTGGGAAGTTTGATTTTATAGCCATAATTTCGTATGGAATGGATGCTTCTAATTCTAGCAAACATTGGCCTTTAAATATATAAGTATATTTAAATATATATTATTAAATATATTATTAAATAAATATGTTATACATTAAGTATATAATATATTTAAATATATTAAGTATATAATTAAATACATATATGTAGCAGACAGCTTCAGGTTCACTGAGATGAACTTCCAGACCAGGCACAGTTATGGAGGAAGGGATATTTATTGAAGCCTACAGATCCAGGGGAAGTTCCATAAATGGCAGAAGAAGCTGGCCTACTTTCACAGGACCAAGCAGAGAGAGAGAAGCACAAGCCTAAAGGTCAAAAGCCACAGCACACTTCAGGAACTCCTGCTAGGCACACTTTGCATATCTTTAGATTGAAACCTGAAACCCACCACCACACCTTAAGATCCACCCAGTGACACTGCCTCCAGCCAGGTAGCTGCAGATGTAAACTACAAACAAATAAACAACTGAATATGTTGGGGGCCATCTATTCTATTCAAACCACCACATTCCACCCCTGTCCCCCAATAGATTTATAACCATCACACATTGTAAATTGTACTCAGTTCAATTTCAAAAGTCCCCACAGGGATGGAGAGATGGCTTAGCAGTTAAGGGCTTGCCTGTGAAGCCTAAGGACCCTAGTTCGAGGCTTGCTTCCTCAGGACCCACGTTAGCTAGATGCTCAAGGGGGCGCATGCATCTGGAGTTCCTTTGCAGTGGCTGGAGGCCCTGGCATGCCTATTCCCTCTCTTCCTCTCTCTATCTGCCTCTTTCTCTGTGTGTCACTCTCAAATAAACAAATAAAAATGAATAAAAAAAATTGTTTTAAGTCCCCACAGTCTTGACCAATTTAAGATATTCAGACCTGTAAAATCAAACAAGTTAAACATTTCTAACATATAAAGGCACAGGGTAAACATTTTCAACTGGTATAAGGCATAGCAAGGAGAGACTAAAACAATGCAAACTCAACCACCATCAAACAAACATCAAACTTCAGCAGTTTAAGTTCAATACAACCAGGGACTGACAGTCTCCAGATTTTCCAATTCCACTCCTCCAGCTGGGCAGAGTAGCCAGGGAACACTTCCATCTTAGGCCAACAGTGCACTCTATGGTAGCTCTTGCATTGTCCTGGTATATCCACAACATCTTCAGGTCTTCATGCTAACCACGGTCCATCTTCCAAAGGCTCTTTCAGCCTATCAGGGCATCAGGCCCTGCCTCATACTGCATCTCAGCAGCAGCTCCTGGAACCATGTGCAATTCACGACCACAATGCTTCTGAAACCAATACCAGTTGTGCAGGACACAGCCATATTCTTAATTCAGGGACAAAACAAATCATAGCCTTGAAAAGCAGGTTCCTTCTCCAGTCAACTCTTTCTAAAAGTGTTTGCATTTCTATGATAGTCTTTCCTCAGGCATCCTTTCCATGGTAAAGCAATTGGACCATCTTCCTTTAAGATTGCTAATGTGTTTGACAATAGCAGATTCAGTAACCTAAAACCAGTCTCAGTGCCTGTAATTTTAACTTGCTTGAGGTTTTCCAGCTTAAAATCTTAAATCTCTCAGTCCAATAAGGTGAGATCCTACTTTGAAAAACCAAAAAAAAAAAAAAAAAGAAAGAAAAGAAAAGTTAGATGACAATAGTGTATTACTTTAAATTCTCTCTCTCTCTTTTTTTTTTTTTTTTTTTTTTTTTTTTTGAGGTAGGGTCTCACTCTGGCTCAGGCTGACCTGGAATTCACTATGTAGTCTCAGGGTGGCCTCGAACTCTCGGTGATCCTCCTACCTCTGCCTTCCTAGTGCTGGGATTAAAGGCACACCACGCCCAGCTTAAATTCTCTTTTAATAAATTGTCTTTTCGAATGCACCAAGTTATTTTTAGTGACAGGAACAGAAATAAGAGACCAGACTTGTTAGAAATCAGTATTTCTAGGTTTGTCTGAGTATAACCAAATAGTATTGACTTCATGATCAGAAAAAGAAATGGAACTCCAATAACAGTCACTTTGTAATATTGTACTTTTTTTGTTTGTTTGTTTGTTTTTTCAAGGTAGTGTCTCACTCTAGCCCAGGCTGACCTGGAATTTAGTATGTAATCTCAGGGTGGCCTCGAACTCACGGCGATCCACCTACCTCTGCCTCCCTAGTGCTGGGATTAAAGGCATGCACCACCACACCCGGCTTTGAACATTTATTTTTATTGACAAAACCTTGATATTGTTAACCCAACTGTGCTATAGGGTACCTTAAATACTTATTGAATCAAGAAATATCAGCTCCTAATATATAAAAAAACTATAAATGTTATTATCGGAGAGTAACTTTTTGTTTAATTTGGATAAAAAGAGTTAAATCTTTTGGTATCTTTTAAATGTAATTTTTATCTATTTATTTGCATATGTGTGTGTGTTTGTGTTGGGTGGGGAGGCATGCCAGTGACTCTTGCTGCTGCAAACAAACCAGGATGCTTGCACCACTTTTTGTATCCAGTTTATGTGGATGGCTTGGGAATTAAACCTGGGTTGGTCTTGAACTCACAGTGATCCCCCTACCTCTGCCTCCCAAGTGCTGTGATTAAAGGTGTGCACCACCATGCCTGGCTGGTGTCTGCCTTAAGTAAAAATAGTTCATATATCTTAACTTAATTTTTATAGAACTTCAGGTATTTATTTTATAAGGAGATAGCAGATATTTTCCAAAAGGGTGGACCTTCAGATGAATTAAGAGGAGTGTCTTAGGCTAGAAGCCAAAACCTTTAGTTGATTTTGATAATTAGCAAGTGTAAAGTTCTCCAGATGCTGATACAAAAGAATTGTGGTGAGTTCAAGGTCAGCCTGGAGCTACAGAGTGAGTTCTAGAGTGAGACTGCCTCAAAGAAAAAGAAAAGAACAGAGGGGCATGGTGGTGCATACCTTTAATCCCTGCATTTGGGAGGCAGTGGTAGAGTTCAAGGCCAGCTTGGAACTACAGAGTGAGTTCCATGTAAGCCTGGGCTAAAGTGAGACCCTACCTTGAAGAAAAGAAAAGAAAAAATTAACAATTAGTAATATTTGTTTACTTAAGTACCAATCAAGAAGAGGGAAGACCACAGGTCCCATGAAAATTTTGTATAATAGGCCAGATTTTATGAGTATATTTAAATATTTGTCCACTATGTAATTTAGTAGGAATGTCCCAAGTGGGAATATTTTTTGAGTGTCCATAGAAGCTTTATTTATAATATCATGCACTGGAAATAGCTAAAATTCTCTAAATTGTGAACAGTTAAACAAATTGTAGTATATCCATTTCATGAACCTCCACTCATCAACTAAAATGAATGGAAAGGAATAATTTTTAAATGATTTTTCCCAACTACTAAGGTGGTGGCTGTCCAGTAAGTAAAGGCTTTCCTCAATGAGAAAACATACAACTTTAGCATTTGAATAAAATTTAATGACCATGACTTACAGGGCTCTTTCAGTAAAAGGACAAGACATAAAAATCCTTCTTTTCTAAGCCAGTTTTTTTTTTTTTTTTTTTGAAATAAATGTTCCTTAGGCACCAGTTCTATCTCAGGATACTGAATCTTGATCTTAGCAATTTTTTTTGTAATATATATTTTTTTTCTTGACAACTTCTATACTTACAAACAACAAACCATGATAGTTATCTCCCCTCCCCCAGTTTCTCCTTCATAATTCCGTGAGCATGGGGTGTCTTTCCATTTCCTAGTGTCTTCTTCAATTTCTATGTTAAGTGTTTTAAAGTTTTCATTGTAGAGGTCTTTCACTTCTTTGATTAGGCTTATTCCAAGTATTTTATCTTATTTGAGCATTGTAAGTGAGATTATTTCCCTGATTTCATCTTCAGCAATTTTGTTATTGGTATATAGGAAATCTATTGGTTTCTCTATTAATTTTGTATCCTTCTACTTTGCTGAAAAGTGTTTATCAGCTTCAAAAATTTCCTTGTGGTGTCTTTAAGGTCTCTTATGTATAGAATCATGTCTGCAAATAAAGATAATTTGACTTCTTTTTTATATTTGTATCCCTTTTAAAAATTCATGTTACGTGTACATCCAATATAAAATATCAATATTTCTGCCTTTCTGGGATGGGTTTTGAATTCTTTCCCTCCATGTGATTTTTTTTTTTTTTTAGCAAACTGTCCAATTGTGGGAGATGTAATTAGCACTTTCAATTAAAACCTACATAACCACATATTTGAGGTCTGTTCTGCCTCAGTTACTTTTTGAGATGAGTTCTTATCCCACCTCTGCTGGCTGAGTTGTGAAGATGGTTTAGTCCTCGGTCCACTCGCGGCCTGTTGGGCAGGGCTGGTCTCAATAATGTGGAAGTACCAGACCCTCTCTCTTTTTTTTGTAATTTTTTTTGAGGGTCTCACTCTAGCCCAGGCTGACCTGGAATTTACTATGTAGTCTCAGGGTGGCCTTGAACTCATGGCAATCCTCCTACCTTTGCCCCCCAAGTGCTAGGATTAAAGGTGTGCACCACCATGCCCAGCCTACTGCTCTCTTTTGTCTCCTCCTTCTCTATTCCACCGAGCCCCCCGTTTCCAAGTAGTCCTCTTTTGATGTCTCATTCTTTTTGTCTTCCTCTGTCCTATACATCAAATTGAGGGGTTCAATATTGTGCAGATATGGAAAATCTGGGGCTGGAGAGATTGCTCAGTGGTTAAGGTACTTGCCTACAAAGCCTAAGTCCTGGGTTCAATTCCTTAGTTCAATTCCCAGGACACATATAAGCCAGATGCACAAGGTGGCACATGTGTCTGGAGTTCGTTTGCAGTGGCTAGGGTCCCTGGTATGCTCATTTTCTCTCTCTTTCAAATGAGTTAATTAATTAAATATTGTACAAATCTTTTGGGGGTAGTGACCTCTAGGATGGATCATGAATACACTGGTCAGTTCATGTTCCACTCCCTCTTCCAGAATGTTCCCTGAGCCTTGGAGGGCATGAGCTTTCGACAGCCTCTTTTTGATGAGTTTTATTCTCCTCAGTATCCATAGCCATCTCCATGGAGAAACTTCTCTGGTTAGCTGTGAGAGCTGCACTAGTATTCCTGTTTTGTTTGTTTGCTTGTTTTTTGATTGTTGAGGCAGGGTCTCACTGTAGCTCAGGCTGACCTAGAATTCACTATGTAGTCTCAGGGTGGCCTTGAACTCACAATGATCCTCCTACCTCTGCCTCCCAAGTGCTGGGATTAAAGGTGTGCACCACCACGCCCGGCTTATACACACCTTTAGTCGAGACCACCAGAGCCAGGTATGTGGCAGGAAGTGGGGTAATCAACTCCCTTTCCTAGGCACCTCTGGTCTACTTTGTTTTTGGAAATAGTGATGCAGTAGGTTGGCCTCAAACTCACTCTGTAGTCCAGGCTGGCTTTGAGAGCTCCTGTCGTAGCCTCCTAAGTGCTGGTGGTACAAGTGCATACCACCACCTCCTGTTAGTTTTGTGTATTTAGGTAAGATTTCCTTCTTGCTTTCTCTGTTTGTTTCTTTCTTTCCTCTTTTAAAAAAGATTACATTCAGGTGTTTGGAGACCATAATTCTGCCCTAAGACCAATGTTGCCTTAGTTCTGGACTCTAGCAGCCAACCAGGATCACCCAGAGAACAGGAGGTATGGCCGAGACAGATGCCGAGTTCACAGATGAGGAGACCAAAGAAGATTTAGCAGCATGCTCAAGGTGGCACAACTAGTGGGCAGCAACCCAGAACCCAGATCAGGTGTGAATGACCCTTCGAGTGGCTAATGAAAGTTAAGACTTACCTGTCACAACAATGTTTATGCTCATGATTTGTTATAGTTTCTGGGTTTCATCCTGGGTTGCCCTGCAATACAGGCACTTTTATAGAAGGGTTCAGAAAATTTGGGTGTTTTCTGAGGGGGAAGGGAGCAGACTAGAGGGAGGGAAAAGGGAGAAAAGGAAGGGTATAGAGATAAATATAGTCAAAATACATGAGATAATTGAAAGGGTCTTTATGAAACCCAACACTGTACAAGGAATATACATCAATGAAAATTAAAAATTTGGGATGGGAGAGATGACTCAGCAGTTAAGGCACTTGCTCATAAAGCCTAATGACTGGAGTTTGATTCCCCAGTACCCATGTAAAGCCAGATGCACAAAGTGGTGCATGCATCTGAAGTTCAATTGCAGCAGGTGGAGGCCCTGATATGCCTATTCTGCTGTCTGTCTGTCTGTCTCTCTCTCTCCAGGGCACGGTGGTGGTGGCACACACCTTTAGTCCCAGCACTCAGGATACTGAGGTAGGAGGGTCACCATGAGTTCGAGGTCAACCTAAGAGTACGTAGTGAATTCCAGGTCAGCCTGGGCTACAGTGAGACCCTACCTTGAAAAACCAAAATAAATTAATAAATAAATAATTTGCATACCAAAATTAAAAGAAAACACAAACCTAACTCAGTTATTCTAGGGTCAAGGGAAAGGTCAAAGATGGAAAAGGCACACCAACTCTCTCTCCTCTCTCTCTCTCTCTCTATCAAAAAAAAATTCAACACCGGTCGTGGTGGCGCGTGCCTTTAATCCCAGCACTTGGGAGGCAGAGATAGGCAGATCACCATGAGTTCAAGGCCGCCCTGAGACTACATAGTGAATTCCAGGTCAGCCTGGGCCAGAGTGAGACCCTACCTCGAAAAACAAAAAACAAAACAAAAAAAATTCAGATGCTTATTTTATTATTCCTCTTTGGGAAGAAGACACCCTTGAAATGCAACAGATGATAATAAGAACCACCTAGAAACACAACTGGAGGTGAGAAAAACTCATTGCTCAGGAGGACAAAACAGCAGAGAGGGGCTAGCAGTTAAAGCACTTGCCTGCAAAGTTTGAGGACCCAGGTTTGATTCCCCAGGACCCACGTGAAGCCAGATGCACAACATGGCGCACACACCTGCAGTTTGTTTGCAGCAGCTAGAGTGCTGGCACACCCATTTTCTCTCAGTCTCTCTTGTTTTCTCGTTTTCTCTCTCTCTCTATTTGAAAAAAAAATAGCAGAGTCCCTTGGCATTGAGTGGAGTGGGTAAAGGGGGCAGTTAGTCCACTCAAAAGCTGGACTTCTAACAGACAAGCAGGTACTGGCAAGATTCTCCCACTGCTTCAGGTTGGGATGGCTTTGGACCTTGTCTTCATGTGCTAATGGCTATCTTTTACCATGGGTTTACTGTGTGCTGGCACTTAATGGGATGTACTGACTTTTAGCAGTCAAACTGATGGTGATTGGGATAACTTTTTTCCAGGAAAATATATTTTATCTGTCCAAATTGATAAGGTAAATCAGACCTCTGGAAAAGAGCCTCAGATAAGCATGTAAGATAGAAAGCAAACTTGCCTGAAGAGCTGAATCATGTCTTGCTCCTACTCTATGACCCCTAACTCAGAAGCAAGCCCTAGCAAGTCTAGGATGGAGAACCATTCTTGGATTAAGCCAGCCAAAGACCATAACTGTGGAGACCACATTTCAAGTGAAACCTAGCATTTCTTGGCCATACCATATAGCCTTAGCCTTAACACAACCTCAGAGGATGCCAGCGACTAATAACTGTTCCTCGAATGGTACCTTCTTCTGTGAGTTCTGACTGGCATGGGAGTTTTGACCTGCTCCGTTTGTGACCTGCACTGGTACTCCTCCTTAGGTAACCTGCTGTCTCCCCACCCATAATGATGCCAAAGTTACCACTCTAGCCCAGCAATCCTCCTTCCTTGGCCTCCTGAGTGGCTAGAACTGCATGTGTGTTGCCACTGGGCTGGTTTAGCAGCTCAGGGGAGTGCCTGCAATTGGTTAGTGAGTGGTATTTGTGTAAAAAGCTACTCCTGGGAAAGAGTTTGAGCCACTTTCCTCATTTCCTTCACAACACACACCTGACTTGCCTTTATAATAACAAGCTTTCAGAAGAACCCTCAAGACCCCATAGAAGTGTGAGGATTGTCTCATTCTCTTGGAAAAGTCTCAAGTGACATCATAGAAGGACAGGACAAAAAGCACAACAGGAAATGGGAACCTGGCACAGACAGTACTAGCTCCAACTCTGAGCCAGGCTTGAATACAAGCAAGAAAATGGAGGTGAATCCCATAGTATATCTTAGGGTGTGGATGGGGCCAAGGACAATCTTCAGGGCCTGGAGGTGCCCACTGATGGGGAGATGGGATATTAAATTATTTTTACCAGTCAATAATTTTTAAATTATATATATATATATATATATATATATATATATATATATATATATACACACACACACACACACACATACACATAGGGACTAAAGGTGTGTGCCACCATGCCCAGCCCAACATTTTTATCAGTCAATAATTTTTTTAATTGATTTTTATGCCTGGCCCTCTGCAGTTAATACAACATGCATGGCCCAAACTATTTAGCTTTCTTAATGTTAAGTACTATCAGTGGTCTACTTTCTCATATTATATTTGAATATGCTTCTTGAGTTGCATGCTAAACCAAGTGTGTGCTTTTCTTGATGACTTGGGGTTCACCATCATGTGCTCTTTACCTAAGATTGACTGACAAAATATAGAACACTCAGTAAAAATTGGATTTCAGGGCTGGAGAGATTGCTTAGTGGTTAAGGTGCTTGCTTGCAAAGACTAAAAACCTGAGTTCAATTCCCCAATACCCATGTAAAATCAGATGCACAGTGGTGCATGCATCTGGAGTTCATTTGCAGAGGCCTGTAGCACTCCCATTCTCTTTCTGTCACTCTTCTATTTCTCTCTGCTTGCAAATAAATAAATGATTTTTAAAAATTGGACTTCAGCTAAGCGTGCACTATTTGTGACAAAGTATAAATAAATTGTTCCTTGTTTACCTGAAGTTCAAAATTTTTTTGTAGTTTTTTGCTTTTTTATTAAAGGTAGGGTCCCACTCTAGCCCAGGCAGACCTGTAATTCACTATGTAGTCTCAGGGTGGCCTCAAACTCATGGTGATCCTTCTACCTGTGCCTTCCAAGTGCTGGGATTAAAGGCGTGTGCCACCATGCCAGCCTGAAGTTCAACTTTGTGTGTGTATGTGTGTTTAAGTCAGGGTCTGAGCTCAGGCTGACCTGGAATTCATTATGTAACCTCAAGGTGGTCTTGGACTCATGGGGATCTTCCTACCTTGGCCTCCATAGTGCTGGGATTAAAGGCGTGCACCACCATACCCGGCTTGAAGTTCAAATTTAACTGGACATCCCATTTTTGTTAAATATAGCAACTCAGGGCCGGGTGTGGTGGCGCATGCCTTTAATCCCAGCACTGGGAAGGCAGGTAGGAGGATCACCTTGAGTTCGAGGCCACCCTGAGAATTCATAGTGAATTCCAGGTCAGCCTGAGCTACAGTGAAACCCTACTTCAGAAAAAAAAAAATACACACACACACACACACACACACACACAGCAACTCAACTGTTGTACAGCGCTACGTAAGAACACCATGATTCCTCAGTCGCAACTGCATTATGGTAGGCAGGGAGAGGTCTCAAGGATGCTGGGCTTTTTTAATTCTGTTTTTTAATTTTTTGCTGGGCATGGTGGCACACATCTTTATAAGAGAGAGAGAGAATGAAAGAGAGAGAATTGGCACGCCAGGGTCTCCAGCCACTGAAATCGAACTCCAGACGTATTCACCATCTTGGCTACATGTACGACCTTGCTTGCTTGTGTCGCCTTCTGCATCTGGCTTATGTGGCTTTGTGGGACCTGGAGAGTCAAACATGGGTCCTTAGGCTTTGCAGGCAAGCACTTTAACTGCTAAGCCATCTCTCCATTCCTGTTTGTTGTTGTTTTAACAGTTTCTTCCTTTGGTATTCAATGATTGTATTGCTTAGTGTAGCCAGTGTATTGCATTTCCAACTCCCATTTTTCCCTCCTATTTGATTCTGCTAATTGGTTTGGGCTTGCAAACAAAGATCCCCAAACACTTTTAGTGTACTATCAAGTCAGAGTAAATAGTTTCTGAGCACAAGCATAGTTGCTAGAGGATACATACTTGACCAAATTATGCAAAGTTTAAAACAATGACTTCATAAAATCCTACTTTTACTGTCCAGAGGCCAAACACTGGCTTAGAGTCCCTTAGGCTAAGTGAATTAGGATGATTTCCTGGAGTGTGTCTGTCTTCTTAGGATGCTGTGCCAAGGGAAATCAGCCTCTGATGGAGAGGAGATTAAAGCTAGATGTAAAGGTTGCAGTTGTGTTTTAACACTAGATTCTGGATATTGTTCCTGGAAACTTTAGGAAGACTCAAGCAGATACTGACCTGGCTGGATTGTAGGTAATTGTACTTCAAGACTAGATACTACAATATTGAAATTACTGGCAGAAACAGATGCTTCAAGTTATGAGTTTTCAACTATTTTCAAAGTGTTATGTATTCAGTAGAAACTGTTGTGAGTACTCCCAGTCAGCCACACAATCAGGAGGGGAACACATGACTCTGTAGTGCACTGTGCTGCTAGCCTAGTAAGATAGGTGTATTCAGTACATTCTTGACTTACAGTTTCAATTTATAAGCTTATTGGGACACAATCCTAGTGTAAGTCAAGGAACAGCTCACTTGGTTCTGGTGTCTTTATGATCTATCCAATCAACTCAAAATAATGACTACATTCAAAAGGATGAAAATATTAATTAGCCAGCATGTCTACATCACAAAAATCTATGCATTCCAAATACAAAATTTAGAAGGGGTTTTGGGCAGTCTTCAAAATCTAAAGAAAAAAATAATGACACCGGTCTTCCCCAACTGCTTCACTTACATGATGATTAAGCCATTAAATGGTTGTCCCATGTCAGGTAGTGCTTGCTCAGATGTGTATCTGAAGAGGATCCTGGATGGGTGCTGTGGTCCCGACTGCTGAGCCTAAAATTACTCAAGCTCAGCATGAAAAGTCAGCAAGCACTTCTCCACCTTATATGTTGGCAGGTTTTTTTTTTAATTTGATGCCAGAAAATTGTTTGTTGGAAATGATTTATGATATGAAGAGGATCTGGAGGCTCAGGATGGTTGGGTTTGGGGCTATCTATGTCTGCTTTTACTGGCTTTAGTCAAAGAATGACTCATCAGAATCTGAATGTTTCAGGAGGTGTTAGAAAAGTTGAATACCCACTGGATTGGTTAATTTCTGGTTGTCAACTGGACAGGATTTAGAATCACCATGGAAACAAATCTTTGAAACCTTATGGAAGATTAACCTACATTCGGTTAATTGAGATGGGAGGACCCAGAATAACCATGGACAGGACCATTTCATGGGCTGGGGCCCAGGAGTGAATAAAAATCAAAAAAGTGAATTTAGCAGCAGTCTTCATCTCTCTCTCTCTCCTTCCCTCCCTCTCCCACCCTGCTTCCTGTCAATGTCATGTGACTGAGCAGCAGACCTTCTGATCCGCAGTCAGGCCTTCCCCACCATGATGGACTGTATCCCTGGATCTGTAAGCTGAAATAAACGTTTTTCTTCCTTAAGCTGTGACTTGTCAGGTATTTGATTACAGCAATGAGTAAGGTAACCATTACATCAGGAGATCAGAATCTTGGAAAAGACTTTGTTCTGGGATTTCTGGGATTGTGCATACCATATACTCACTAGATGGTGAGCAAACAGTCCTAAAAGTCTCAAGCCTTTTACATGAACAATTCTGGCCTGTATAGCTCACAGGAATGATTGACTCCTGCATATTTAGAATCATGTGACCTGATTTAGCTTATTAATGTGTAAAATATATTTTTCTTTTTTCTGTTAATGCACAAACTAAAAATTCACTTCTAAAAGCTATGTTAAAACTTAATGGGGGGGGCGGCTAGAGAGATGGCTTAGTGGTTGAGGCGCATGCCTGTGAAGCCTAAGGACCTAGGTTCGATTCTCCAGGTCCCATGTAAGCCAGATGCACAAGGTAGTGCATCCATCTGGAGTTTGTTTGCAGTGGCTAGAGGCCCTGGTATATCCATTCTCACTATTTCTGTCTCTTTCCTTCCCTCTCTCTGTAACTAATAAATAAATAAAAATAAACTTTCAAAAAAATGGGGCCCTGCAGAGATGGGTGAGTGGTAAAGGCATTTGGTTACAAACCCTGACAGCCTGGGTTCAGTGTCTCAGTACCCACATACAGCCAGATGCACAAGGTGGAGCATGCATCTGGAGTTCATTTGTAGTGGCAGGAGCCATGGCACACCTATACAAACACACATACACACACTCTCTCTCTGCCTCAAATAAATAAAAATATTGAAAAAAGTCAGGTGTGGTGGTGCACACCTTTAATCCTAGCACTCAGAAAGCAGAGGTAAGAGGTTCACTGTGAGTTTAAGACCACCGTGAGACTTCATAGAGAATTCCAGTTCAGTCTGGGCTAGAGTGAAACCCTACCTTGAAAACCAAAAAAAAAGGGGGGAAAAAAAACTTAATGAGGGGTTGGAGAGATGTCTCTGCAGCTGGGGTATTTGACTGCAGGGCCTAATGACCTGAGTTCAATTCTCTAGTGCCCCCATAAACCCAGATGCACAGTGGTGCATGCATCTGGAGTTTGATTGCAACAGCTAGAAACCCTGGCATGCCCATTCTCTCTATCTCTCTCTCTGTCTCTTCTATCTCTCTCTGCTTGCAAATGAATAAAAACATTTTTAAAAAACTTAATGGGAGGGGTGGAAATATAGTTCAGTGGTTAAAGACATTTCCTTGCAAAGCCTGATGACCTGAGTTCAATTCCCTAGTATCCATGTAAAGCCAGGTGCAAAAAATGGTATATACATCTGGAGTTAGTTTGCAGTGGCAGAAGGCCCTAGCATGCCCATTTTCTCCCTTCTCATCTCTCTCTCTCAAATCAATCAATCAATAAATATTTTAAAGAAAATTGAAAAACATTTAATGGTCTCCAAAAGTTGTATTTATCTTCAATTTTAGCTTAAGAATTATTTTTATGGGTTTTTCTCTAACAGTTTTCTTCTACCCTGAAAGGGTTGTTGTAGCATTTTAGAAGACATATCTATCTTAAAAGAATGATGTGGGATATGGAAAGGACAGAGTGGTGAAACGTGAAGAAATATACAATGGGCATCTATTGGAGGATGGGAGGATAATACTAATGTCTTATGACTCTATAAGACCATTCTTGAAGCACTGGGGAAGGGCTCTTCGGGAAGCTAATGCCCAGATGGAGTCTTAAAGAATAAGCAATCAGGTAAAAAGTGCAGAGCAGAGTTTGAGCAAGGACACTGAAGTGAAGGAGGTATCTTCTTGTCCTTTTAGGTGTTTTTTTTTTTTTTTTTGGTTTGTTGTTTTTTTCGAGATAGGGTATTGCTCTATCCCAGGATGACCTGGACTTCACTTTGTAGTCTCAGGGTGGCCTTGAACTCACAGTGATCCTCCCACTTCTGCCTCCCCAGTGCTGGTAATAAAAGTATCCACCACCATACCCAGCTCTTCCCTTTTTTTATAAGGACAGCAGTCTTATTGGATTAGGAGGGGCTGGCCAGCTTCCGGGATACTCTCATCTTTTTAAATTTTAGTTATTTAAATTTCATATAGAATAGGCAGGTCTTGAGCTTGCTATGGCGCAGAGAATGACCTTGCGTTCCTGATCCTCCTACCTCTACCTTATGAGTGCTGGGATGACAAGCATGAGCCATCAGGCCTGGCTGAATTACAATTATAATGTAACCTTACAGAAGCAGACATATAGAAAGATTCAATGGCCTATTGAAAAAAAGAATTGCAGTTACTGCCAAAATTCCCAACTGAAACCCCTTTAGGTATATTTCAATTTAAAGTCAGGGAGAACAACAAATTAAGGGAAGCCCATACTCTTGCTTAAATACACCACTAAAAAATATATAAAAGGGCCAGGCATGATGGTGCCCGTTAATCCCAGCAGAGGCAGGAAGGTTAAGGTTAGTTTGAGGCCAGCCTGAGACTATATAGTGAATCTCAGGTTTCCAGGTCAGCCTATCTTGAAAACTAGAAAAGTAGCTGGGCTAGAATAAGACCCTACATCGAAAAAATAAAAAAAATTGAAACAGAAAAACCTAATGTGTTATCTTATAAGATGCATGTCAAAAACCAAATATATGCCTGTAGCAAATCCTGGTAACAGGAGACAGAAATTCCAACTGGAGAACAGGACACAGGAGAACATTATAATTACAAATTCAGTCAATCAATCAATCAACAATCTCAACCCACACACCTAGGAGCACAATAAGCTACCCCATCTTGGTCCTATGGACATTCCCACTGCAGAGTTACAGTGGTGACAATGTCAAGCCTGCACAGAACTCCACAGAAGGGCTAACTCCTGCACTTTTTTGTATTTTTCTTTCCTTTCCTTTCCTTTTTATTTTATTTATTTGCAAGTACAGAGAGACAGAGAGAAGAGAGACAGACAGATAGAATGAGCATGCCAGGGCCTCCAGTGAACTCTATATACATGCACCACCTTGTACATCTGGCTTTATGTGGGTAGTAGGGAATTGAACCTGGGTTGTTAGGCATTGCAGGCAAGTGCCTTAACCGCTGAACCATCTCTCCAGCTCTGTATTTTTCTTGTTTAAAGATTTCTATATTATTATTATTATTATTATTATTATTATTGGTTTTTCGAGGTAGGGTCTCACTCTAGTCCAGGCTGACCTGGAATTCACTATGTAGTCTCAGGGTGGCCTCGAACTCACGGTGATCCTCCTACCTCTGCCTCCTGGATGCTGGGATTAAAGGCGTGCACCACAACTCCTGGCTTCTATGCAATTATTTTTATCCTGTTGAATTTTTTGTTTTTTAAAATAGCATACAAAATCATAGGCTTCATTAGGACATTTTCATACATAATTTGTTTTTGTAGTACTCCTCTCTTCTCACCTCCATCTTCCTGTCCCACCTTGTACCCATCCATTCTCAGTAGTCTCCTTTTAATTTTCATGTCACATTTGTTCTACTGCCCTCTCCCTTTCTTCAAAACCTGTTTCCCCTCTCACATTCAGTCCTCTTTTTAGTTTAATGACACTTAAAGTCAAATCTTAATTTCAAAAATATTTGTCAAAGGCAGTGTGTGGTAGCTCATGCCTTTAATCCCAGTACTGGGGAGGCTGAGGTAGGAGGGTCAGTATAAGTTTGAGGCCAGCCTAAGACTACATAGTGAATTCCAGGTCAGCCTAGGCTACAGTGAGACCCTATCTCAGAAAAAAAAAAAAATGTCAAGTCATTAAAGTAAAATGTGAATTTTTGGTTAATTTCATAGTAATCATGGATTTCAAGAAATGTTTAGAATTTAGTAAATGTCTTAGTTAAGCTGTTGCTTCATTAAATGCTGGTCTTTTTGAAGAAGACATTTTCCAAGAAGTATAATATTCTCAATTAAAACAAGCACTGGGGCTGCAGAGGTGGCTTACTGGTTAAGGCCTGAGAAGGCTAAGGACTCAGGTTAAATTCCCAATACCTGTTGGCCTCTGAAAGGCCCAGGTGTGAGGCCTAGTGGAACTTCCTGAGCCTAGCTAAAGTTTGGTGATCTGCCTCTGGCCAGACGTGACTCAGCAAGACGCCTAATGGCTTCTTGCCTGCTACTTCCGCATGGGATTTAGGATTATCATCTCAATAGTCAGTTTACTATTGGCCCTTACCTTTCCCCACCGTCCTAAAATCCCCGCCTTCTTCCCAACATTATATAGGCAACTGTTCATAACAATAAATCGAGTTCCTGCTTCGACAAGACTCCCGACTCAGTGTGGTTTTTCTCCGGTGGCCAGGAGAGGTCTGAGTCGTCGGACGCTCATCTCCTCCTCAGCCCCTCGGGAGGAACCAGCGGGCCTGGTCCTTCCCTCGGCACTACCTGCCCCCGCCGGCGGAGCCCGGCATCTGGCGCCCAACGTGGGGCTCTCGAAGCCCGGCATCTGGCGCCTAACGTGCGGCTCTTGGAATCCGGCAGACTAGTGCCCCCTGAGAGACATTCGTTGAGGAGGTCAATCGGTGTACATATGCGGGTGAGCGTACCCCTATAAGTAGTCTTTATATTTAATGTGCTAAACTTTGCTTCTATAACCTGTACTTGTTGATCAACGTCTCTTTGTTCTCTTTCTCTTTCCTTTCACTTTTAGTTTGCAGACAAGCTACATCTACGGCTTTTGTACAGCATGTTTACATATCTTTTGGATCCTTGTGGTTGTATTGTACTCATGTGTATGTGGGTTGCTATTGCCCTAATTTTATGGACATTTTTCTCTCAACTTTATAATGTGGGACAGTCTAACTGTAAATCCAATCCTGCCTTAGAATCTCTCAGGGCACTCCTAAAGAGTAGAGGGCTTAATTTGACTGATAATCAGGCTCAACAGACCTGGGATTGCCTTCTCAAACTGGCGCCATGGCTGCCGGAAGGAAATCTCTTTGATTGGGACACGTGGGATAGGGTAGAGGCCCTTGTTTGTCGGGCACATGTGGAGAAGGATCAAATACCCCCCTCAGGGGTCCTCCCTATGATCTCAGCCCTCAAGGCCTGCTTCCCTCCAAGGCCAACCAAACATAAACAAAAGACAGAAGAAAAAGATAATATACAGCCTAATCCAGCTACTCCTCCTGGAGATACAGCTTTAAAAAAACCCCAAAAGGATGCATCTTTATGCTCCTCACTCGATCCCTTTGAGAGTGCTCCCTGGCCTTCCGGGGGACCTCCTCCACCTCCTCCATCAACTAACCCTTTCTGGACCCCCTCGGCCCCTCCTTCATATTCGGCCGCCGAGACCCCCTCAGCCCCTCCATATTCGGCAGCCAAGCCATCAGAAAATAAAGCTACTTTTTTATTTCCCGTCAATCTAAATCCTGGGGGCAATTGCCCTGCTGCCTGGTATCCGTGGGAAGCTCAGGACCTTAAGGAGCTTAAAAAAGCGGTCTCGGAGGATGGACCCAACTCTCCTTGGGCTGAGACCCTGTTACAGGGACTTGCCCATCAACCTTGTACAACCCAAGATTGGAAAAATCTAGTCAGGGCTGTCTTGTCAGGTCCCCTATACATTAAGTGGTGTGCCTTTTTTAGAGATGAATGCCATGCACAGGCAGAACAAAACCAAAATCAACAGCCCCCTGTGCCGATAACTTTTGGGATACTCTCTGGTACCTCTGATCAATATGCTACAGGCACTCAACAGGCGGCTATACCTGACCCGTATAGGGACCAGGTCAGGGCACTGGGCTTGGCGGCATGGAAAAAGCTTGATGAGGGACCCTCTGAAACTCCCCTTATGAGTATTACTCAAAAACCATCTGAGGATTTGGCTACATTTATAGATAGGGTGGAAAAAAGTCTCCAAAGAAAATTTCCCCCAGGGGCATTACGGGATCAGTTTACTAAAATGTTGGTCTGGGATGGGATGACGGCCGATCACCGCCTCGCCTGTGCGGGTCTCAAGGACAACTCCATGAGTAGATGGATTGTAGCCACCAAGGACGTTGGCACTATCTCCCATCAGGCTAGGGCCATGGCTGCCGCCCTTCAGGAAAATAAACAGAGAGATTTGGCCAATACGATCTGTGCATTACAGTTAAATTCTAAAAACTTGACATGTTTTGGATGCGGGGACGAGGGCCACTTTAAAAAGGAGTGCCCCAACAGGACAAAGCCTCCTCCGCGCTCTGGGGGGACGACCAACGCCCCTCACACCCTTTGCCCTAAATGCAATAAAGGGTTTCATTGGGCTAAGGAATGTAAATGGAAGTTTAACATACAGGGAAAGCCTTTAAACTCCTCCAGGGGCTTCCCCCAGCCCCGTTAAATAAGGGGAAAGAGACCATCAAAGCCTATTGGACCGTCCCCCTGGTCCCCGGCCTTAGACCCAAAATTATTTTGAATATTGGCAATAAAAAATTCAAACTTCTCATTGACACTGGAGCGGACCGAACGGTCCTGAGAAAGGAGGAAGTGCCCCCCTCCTGGCAGCTTGTGCCCGGCCCTCCCCTACTGGGAATTGGCGGGCAATCCACCTCCTGGGAGACTGCCACGTGGCTCCCTTGGACTGACCCAGGTGGGGACAGGGGAAAAGTCCGCCCTCTCGTGGTGACTGGGCTCACTGCTAACTTACTGGGGCAAGACATCCTTGGAGATGCTGAGGCTTTCATCACTACTGACCATAAGGCCTTTTATAATGATTTGTTAGATAAAAAAAAATATCAACAACAGTCTGAGGAAGGGAGGGAATATCATCCCAATTATAGAGATGACCCTTACTTTGAGCAACTCAGACAAAAGTACTCCAATAAACACCCCCAATTCTAAGGGCCACTGCCCAGCCCCCCCCATTTAAAATCCAGTGGAGACCGGGGGATCCTGTATGGGTTGAGCAGTGGCCTCTCCCTTCTTCTAAGTTATACCAACTCCACATACTTATTGATCAACAGTTGGAGGCCGGACATATTCGTCCCTCCACTAGTCCCTGGAACTCTCCTGTCTTTGTCATAAAAAAGCCTAATGGGTCCTGGAGATTTTTACATGATTTAAGAAAGATCAATGAACGCATGATCCCCTTCGGAACTCCCCAGAGGGGACTCCCATGGATCCCAGCTATTCCCAATATATACCATATTACTATCATTGACATTAAAGATTGCTTCTTCTCTATCCCTCTCCATCCAGGAGACATGGAAAAATTTGCATTCTCTGTACCTGCTGTTAATTTTTGTGGCCCAGATAGGAGATTTGAATGGACTGTCTTACCTCAGGGCATGGCAAATAGCCCACCCATTTGTCAATATTACCTGTCATCCATTTTCTCTTCTCTTATCAATCTCCCTGATACCCTGTTTTATATTTACATGGATGATATTATTCTTGGGTGCCTAGATTCCTCCACACTCCAGGACCTTACCCACCAATGTCTAACTATCCTGCATACTCACGGCTTTAAAGTAGCTCCGGAAAAAGTTCAAACTGTGCCTCCCTTTAAGATCTTGGGCTCGATCCTTACCCTAGATACAGTTTCACCTGTTAAACCACAACTTTATATTCAGGATTCTTACACCTTGCCTCAACTCCAGAAGCTTTTGGGAGAAATTAATTGGATGAGGCCTTGGATACCCATAACTACTGAAGAGCTGTCCCCTTTATTTGACCTCCTAAAGGACCTTAACTTCTCCTCTCAGGTAATTTTGTCCCCTTGTCATCAACAAATTTTTCATAAGGTACAACAGGCTATAAATACTGTGACCCTAAAGAGGTTCAATCCTGATTTGCCCATCTCCCTCTACATTTTCTCTGGGGAAACATTATGCACTGCACTGTTGGCCCAGGAAGGTGAACCCATCCAATGGGTCCACCTCTCAATCGGTGGGGTCCCCAGAGTTTATTCTATAACCAACCAGGTTGCTGATTGCATTATCAAGGGCAGAGACACCTCTGTCCGGTTGTTTGGCACAGAACCTCACCTTATTGTCACCCCCTTTAAGATAACAGATTTCACCTGGCTTCAGAGAAATAATAATAGAGTTGCTACGGCTCTCGAGGGGTTTCTAGGTAAAATTGATTGCCATTATGGCCCCCACAAATGGATGAGTTCTTTCTCCAGATTAAAATGGAAGCCCCCCAGGCTTTTTCTGTCTCAACCTAACCCTGACTTTCTTACCGTGTTTACTGATGGAGGGCACCTGGGGGCTTCCCTAGTCGTTTACCCTCCCTTAAAACAGGAAAAAGAGCCTATGCCCATTAAGTCAGTCTCTCATGAGGTTGAGGGGTCAACACAATTCAAAGAACTATTTGCTGTCGTTCTAGCTTTGGACACTATTCAAGAGCCATTTAACTTATTTTCTGACAGCCTTTATGTTGTTAATTTATTACCCAACCTGGTTGAGGCCCATATTAGACTGGACTCCAACCCTATATCTCCTCTGATGATTCAAGCTCGTTCCCTACTCAAACAAAAAATTAACCCCATTTTTCTTCAACATCTCAGGGGTCATCAAAACTTACCGGGATTTCTTTCTCGAGGAAACAATTTGGCTGATAAAATGGCTTCTATGCCTCAGTGTAATACTATTACAGAAGCTACACGCTTCCACTTATTGACCCATGTCAACTGGAGAGGTCTCAAGCACAGGTTTCCACAGGTACCAGTCAAGGACCTTAAAAAAATTGTCCGGACTTGTAAGTCCTGTCAGCCCTTCCTCCAAGTACCCCCCCTTCAAACTACAGGAAGCAATCCTAGAGGGCTACGCCCTAATCATCTGTGGCAAATTGATGTCACACACTATTCTCCATTTGGGAAACTTAAATATATTTTTCTTTCAGTTGATACCTTTTCCCGTGCCTGCTGGGCATCAGCACATGCCGGGGAAAAATCTAAACATGCCATTAGTCATATGCTTCAATGTTTTGCCACTCTTGGGCTGCCTGATCAAATTAAAACAGATAATGGCCCCTGCTTCGTAAACAAGGCCTTTGTAGATTTTCTCCAGAACTGGAAAATCTCACATTCTACAGGCATCCCATACAACCCCCGGGGCCAAGCTATCGTTGAAAGATATAATCAGACTCTCAAGTCTCAATTACAAAAACAAAAGGGGGAATCCTTACCCCCACACGACCAACTAAAAAAGGCATTATTTACCCTAAATATTTTAAACTTTTCTAAAGAAGATAAACAACTCTCCCCTTTTCAAAAACATTGGTCTTCATCCATTACCTACAGTTCTATCTGGGTAAGATGGAGGGACCCATTGACTGGGGCCTGGAGAGGGCCTGATCCGCTCCTCACAGCAGGGAGAGGGTTTGGATGTGTCTTCCCTCAAGATAAAAAAAGACCCATTTGGGTACCAGCGAGAGACCTAAAATATTTGTCCCAACAAGAGGACACTGACAGTCACTTCTCTAGGGAGTGTCCCACCCCTGAGGACTGTTCCTAAAATGGTCCTTCACCCTACTAAACTAAACAATTCCCTCCCTTGTGGAGGATTGCTGGCTTTGCCTCCAATCTGGGCCTCTCTGGCTGCTTGCAGTACAGTTGCCTGTACGACCTTAAAACATTACTCAGCCACCTTCCCCATCCCCGTCCAGCTTTTCCCAATGTTTCCCCTGGAACTTGCATTTGGGCCCCGCCTTCCCCTAATAATTCCAATATAGATGTGGGATACATTCATCCTTCCTTCTGTACTTTTAACACAGCTGATCCCAATGCTCAATGCTGCCCACCTTCTGGAATGATTTATGTTTGTGGAGGCGGGATGGCCTATGACTTTCTGCCCACCAATTGGACGGGCCTTTGTGCCCCAGCCACCTTAATCCCAGATGTAAATATCATCCCTGGAAATGAGGCCCTCCCTGTATCAGAGGGAGACCTATCTTCAACAACAGCTAGATTCCCTGGCTGAGGTAGTCCCACAAAACAGGAGAGGACTAAACCTACTAACGGCCAAAAAAGGAGACATATGTTTGTTTTTACAGGAAAAATGCTGCTTTTACGCCAATAAATCAAGAATCATCCAGGACAAGATTAAGAGGCTCCAGGAAGACTTGGAGAGGAGGCAGCGGGACCTCCAGGACAACCTGCTGTGGACGGGCTTACATGACTTCTTACCCTACCTTCTGCCTCTACTTGGGCCCCTCCCCCTCCTTCTTCTCCTTTTCCTTCTCCTCACTGTCGGGCCTTGTGTAATTAATAAGATTACACAATTTATTCACCAATGGCTAGAGGCAATAAAACCTCATCAGGTCAAAATACAGGCTAAAAACTCAGGAATTAAGTTCCTCAGATGACCCACTGCCACCTCCTCTGCCCTCCATGTGACCAATGACGGGTAAGATCCCCATAGGGGGACAACCTAAGACAGGCCATGGGGTGGGTTCTCACCGAGCTAAACACATGGTACCCAGTAACGGGTAAGATCCCCAGAGGGGGACAACCTAAGACAGGGGCCATGATAAATGCTCTGAGCTAAACACCTGGTACCCAATGACGGTTAAGACCCCCAGAGGGGGACAACCTAAGACAGGGGCCATGGTGACTAATGCTCTTACAAAAACAAAAGGGGGAGATGTTGGCCTCTGAAAGGCCCAGGTGTGAGGCCTAGTGGAACTTCCTGAGCCTAGCTAAAGTTTGGTGATCTGCCTCTGGCCAGACGTGACTCAGCAAGACGCCTAATGGCTTCTTGCCTGCTACTTCCGCATGGGATTTAGGATTATCATCTCAATAGTCAGTTTACTATTGGCCCTTACCTTTCCCCACCGTCCTAAAATCCCCGCCTTCTTCCCAACATTATATAGACAACTGTTCATAACAATAAATCGAGTTCCTGCTTCGACAAGACTCCCGACTCAGTGTGGTTTTTCTCCGGTGGCCAGGAGAGGTCTGAGTCGTCGGACGCTCATCTCCTCCTCAGCCCCTCGGGAGGAACCAGCGGGCCTGGTCCTTCCCTCGGCACTACCTGCCCCCGCTGGCGGAGCCCGGCAAATACCCACATAAGCCAGATCCACAAGGTGGTACACACATCTGGAGTTTGTTTGCAGTGACTGGAGGCCCTGGCATGCCCATTCTCTCTCTCTCTAAAATAAACAAATTTAATAAAAATTAAAAAAATATTTAATAAAAAAAGTGGGGGCTGGAGAGATGGCTTAGCCATTAAGGCACATGCCTAAGAAACCTAAGGACCCAGGTCTGATTCTCCAGGTCCCACATAAGCCAGATGCTCATAGTGGCCCATGCGTCTGGAGTTCATTTGCAGTGGCTAGAAGCCCTGGTGCGCCCATTCTCTCTCTCTCTCTCTGACTGTAATAAATAAATAAAATATAAAAATAAATAAATAAATAAATAAAGCACCACTTAGTTATTGACAGAGTGATCAAGTCTGCTGATCTTTGAGGTGTTGAACAATTCTATAAAACAAGTATCTATTGAGTTACTAACCAAAACAGTATACAGAATAATTGGGGACCTTGTGCGCATGTGGCAAGGAAGGGAAAACTGAGGAGATACCCCACTCCCACCCCGCAGCACATCAGCCAGGGCCCAGGTGAAACCACAGAGGAATTGGCAAGATGAGCAAGAGTGCTTCCCTGGTGGGCCTGACAACCATCTACAGGGTAATGGAGACAGACACTGAGGATACTCAAAACATATACCAAAGCAGAAATCCAAAAGCTCCTGAGTGGACAACATTAACAGCCAAAGTGGAAAGGAATGTCCAGAGGCATTGCCTCCCACCCGCTCTTAGAATGACTGATGGCTGCTCTCATATCTTATAACCTACAACCCCACGGTAAATACCAGCAATCCCAGTGGAATGGGGGCAGGAAGGAGGGAAATGATGATACCAACACATGTGTCCATACAAAGTTTCTGCTTACTAAAATGAACAAATAGATAAAGAATAATAAAGGGTCTATATCTGTTTATTTCTGAATAAACATAAATAAATGAGTACTGGAAGTCAGCATTTGATATTTATCATGTGATAACATAGTATTTACATAGATGTTTTACAGATAGCACATAGGCAAGTATAAATGGTGTCTACATAAATGACTTTATTAATGCCATATTTAAACCTTGTGATACTTGATGAGCAATATAACTTACACATACATGTTTCCCCTTTGCTTATAAAATGGGACTGATATCTGCTACCCAGACTCTTCCCTGTTTCTCGCCTCTCCTCCGCCCCCACTCCTCCCAACTCAATAGAGATAATCCAGTTTCTGGTGCCACTCTTTTTTTTTTTTTTTTTTTTTGGCCAGAGTAAGACAGTCGGCTATATGCTGCTTTCAAACCCTATTCATTTCCATAAGCAAAGCTCTACCAAGGGCATGCAAGCAGCTACAGGAACCCTGTAATTTGATATCTCTGTTGTTCTGTATGGCAGTCCCCAATTGGTGTCTTTTCACTAATTTTCTATCCCCTCGATGTGACACACTTTTGTCTTTGGCTTTCTGGATCCCGAGATTCATCTTTCTCAGGTTATTAGCTAGGCCGTTTGCTACTTCCTGGTCATGAAATCACCGTAAGGACAAATATGCCCTGGGTCTTAACAGGGTCCTCTCAGCTGCTAAACTCGCTTTTCCTACTAGTTGCCTGGTTTCCCCCAGGCTCAGTTCCTTCAGTTTTGCTGTGTAGGGGGATTTAAATTCCAGCCCGAGACGCAAGAGGGCGCGCCGTGGCTGACGGGAGTCGTAGTTTTGTCGATTCTTCCCTAACCGCCTTCCAGGCCCATTCCTGCGTGGGACTAAAAACCACAACCCCCAGAATGCACCTCGAGCGGACCCGCCCCTGTGCGCAGGCGCCTCGAGGCCTCGGGATTTGAATCGGCAGCGTTGTTATTGACGCCGCCATATTGCGGCCGGCGGCTGGTCGAAGAATAGTACAGCGGCTGCGAGGCGAGGCGAGAGGAGGGACCGGCCTCGTTTTTCCGAGCTCCTGCGGCCGCAGCCAGCCGGCCCATGGTGACGCGGCGTCCGCCGCCCGCCAGCTCCTGACCGCGTCATCCCCGGCTCCACTTCGAAGGCAGCGGGTCACGGCTTCGGAGCGCCTCGGGCGCGGCGCAAGCTCGAGCGGACGGCGGGGGCAGCCGGAGCGGAGCCTCTCCCGGGAGCCGCGCCTGCGGAGGCGGAAGAGCCCCCCTCCCCTCCGCTCCGCTCCGCCACCCGCCGGACGAGGCCTCGGCGCCGGCTCCCTCGGGCGCACGTCCGAGACGCGCCCGGCTCGCCCCGCGGCGGACGGTTGGGCGGCCCCGTTCCCGACCGCGCCCCGGGCCCGCCGCCATGGCGTGCGGAGCCACTCTGAAAAGGACTCTGGATTTCGATCCACTGCTGAGCCCAGCGTCCCCGAAGCGCAGGCGATGTACGCCATTGTCGGCGCCCGCCTCGGCCGCCGCCTCCCCGTCCTCCGCCGCCGCCGCCACCGCCTCCGCCGCGGCCGCCGCCGCCTCGCCGCAGAAGTACCTCCGCATGGAGCCGTCCCCCTTCGGAGACGTGTCCTCCCGCCTTAGCGCAGGTGTGCCGGGGCCCGGGGGTCGGGACGCCCGGCGCCGCGGACACAATGGAAGGCCGAGGGGCCTGGGCACCCGGGTGGGGCGGGCGTGGAGTCTCCCGGGTGTCGGGGGAAGGGGAAGGCCAGCCTCGGGCACTGCCCCGGAGGATTGTTGTCGTAAGGAGTGAAGACCCAGAAGGGGCAGAAAAGACGGCCGTGTTCCTAACTCGGGCGGGGAGCCGGGGTCACACTGCGCCGAGCCCCCGCGTCGCTCGGCCCTGGAGCGGTGGCTGCGGCTGTTAACTCGGCGACCGAGCGTGCGGTGGGGTGCGGCGAAGGGCAGCCCCTCCTCCACCCCGGGCTTGGCCCTCGTATCTGAGCGGGTGAGGGGTGGCGAGAGATGTCACCGGGGCGAGCTCTAGGCCTGTCATTAATCACCCACGAGAACGCCACTTGGGCTGAGTCGAGACCTGTTTCCCTGGCAGGGTCAACAACAAAGAAAATGCTCTCTCCCCGAGTGCTGTAACCCGATCTTCTGCCTCTAGACCTTGGGAAATCTTGAACTTTTATAGAAAAGGAACTCGTACTTCAAATTGGGACCAAGTACCTTCATTTTTAAATGCGTTAGTCATGCCAACAAAATGTGTTGGGGGAAAATAACCCATCCTTGAGAATAATGAAATGAACCAAACATCCTAAGGAACTTCAGACTTGACTTGGAATATTTCCCCGAAGTGACTGGGAAATGCCTTTTGGCTGCTTCATACTGCTTGTGTATGCCTAGGTGTCATGCCCTCCACTTCGACAGCCTTGCGTGCTGGCCCTGGCACAGGCAAGGGCATGCGTTTGTGAACTTGAGTGTGAGTCCTTTTTCTTTGTGCATAGCGTGCAGAGGTTTTTGTGTGAGCTTTTGGTGACATCATACAACCTTTGATTAGCTTGATTTTAAATGTCTTTTTCTCGTTAACTTTTTTTTAAAGATAGGAACTATGTACTACTACATTTATTAACTTCCATGTGAAGTTGTTTTTGCCAAGTGGGTTTTTTTCATTAATGTTCATTTAAAAACATCCTTTCCCAAATCCATGGGGAGACCCTCAGTTACCCATTCTTGATCTTAAATAGTGGCTCTAACTTAAGGAGCTGCTGTGTTAAAGTTGTAGCCAGTATTCATAAGAATTTTCAGAATTTTAATGATCGTACGTACTTAAACTCATCATCTACATAAAAGCATTCATGATTGGTTGTTAGACACTACTTAAAAACGAGATGTGTCAAGAATATATTCCTTGTGGTAGACATTTTAATCTCACCTTGTAAGTGAAGTGACATCTTTGCAAATATAAATGTTGTCTTGGACTCTACTAATTAATGAGGCCACATCATAATAGCTGTAACCAATGCATTTAATTGGAAGTAGTGAATAAGAGTTAGGTTTGTGAGTTAAAGTATATCTCTGTGGTATAAATAGTTTTTAACATATGTGTAGAACAGGGAGTTATTGTATGTCCCTTCATTTGAACTTGTTTCTTCTGGAAACACATCTGAAAGTGACTGGGAATGTGTTCTGCCTACTGCTACAGCTTGTGTGTGCCTGGGTTTTCTGAAACAGATTCTTTTGTGATTTTCTAGTGTCACTGATAAATTTGTAGCATTAGTTAATAGAGTTGGGTTTTCATCTCAGATTTCAATTAGGTGGACTACAGTTATAATAGTAAAACGATGAAATTAATTGCCATTCATTGAGACAGCTGATTCAAATTCATATTTATTTTCCACAATAGTGCTGTTCTGTTTTTCAGAGTGGATTTTTAATTTTTTTATTATTTTTATTTATTTTTGCGCGGTAGCATCTCACTATCCTAGGGAGATCTGGAATTCACTAGTCTTGGTCTGCCCTTGAACTCAGCATTCCTCCTACCTCAGTCTTCCAAGTGCTGGCATTAAAGGTGTGGGAAACACCCAGCTCCTTAGGGTGTTTTTGATATCTGCTTTTGGAAATTTGATCATATCTTGAAACCTAAAGTCACATCTGCTAAAATTATGTTGCTTTTTTTCACCCAATTTAAATATTAATGTAAAAGTTGACTTGAGAAACCAGTAGATTGTTGAAGCTTAAATTTGCTGATATGTACATTTTTCATTGCAACTTTGACTGGTTGGTGACTGTGTTTGTGACAGTTGGTATGCTCCTGTGAGGTTTTGTAATGATGTTGTCATAATGGCAGCTGCAGTGTAGTGAAGACAACTTCCTAGTTTTCCTCTTACTAGACTTGGACATAACTTTTCCAGGCACCTTTACAGTTCCTGTATTAATGATTATAATTCTTAAACCTTACAGGAAAGAACATCTATCCGTAGCTGAAATAAATCACTAGGGTTGGAAATGGACAGTGGCTTACTACACTGGGATTGTCTGGAATTCTGTGAGTTCAAATAAAAGTTGAGTATTAGGAATTAGAACTAGGGAACTGTTTAGTTGGTCCTTCTCTGCTGGCCCCTTTCTGGTTTCTTCTGGTGGTGTGGCTGAAGTTTTGATGAGACTCATTTGTGGCTACAGGAACTTGGACATCTGTTTTAAACAACAGCTGTTTCTTTAGACATTCCAGGAAAGTGATTCTAAAGTTTGATTTAATGACTGCTCAATACTTCTTTAATATTTTATTTTTATTTATTTATCAGAGAGAGAGAGAGAGAGAGAGAAGGCCAGAGAATGGGCACACTAGGGCCTCTAGCCACTGCAAATGAACCAGATGCATGCATCACCATGTGCATCTGGCTTACATGGGATCTGGGGAATCGAACCTGGGTCCTTAGGCTTCATGGGTAAGTGCCTTAACTGCTAAGCTATCTCTCCATCCCTCAATACTTTTTAAACTGGCAATTTAGTTCTGGGGAAAAGGTCTAGTTGAGTTGAAGGAAGTCTAGCTTGCGTTCTCATTCTTGAACCTGGACCTTTTATCATGCTAGCTCACATTGGCTGGTTTAGTGTCTGTCCCATTTCAATATCATGCCCCAAATGTGGTTTTTGGGGTACCCAAGTTACTATTCAGAAGTGTAGTCCAGGGCGGGGCTGTCAGATCCAGCCCATTATTCTCATACTTACACTGTGACTTAATTGTCTGGAGATGTCAGCCTTCTGTGGATGTCAGTCTCTTGTCAGTTTGCTGGTCAACACTGATAGGCATTGTGGTGGCTTGGTACCATTGTTCTAGTTTGCCTTGGGAACTGAGTTGGATGAAGAGTTAAATTCCTTTGTAAGAACTCATTGTACTGGCTGGAAACTTGCCATTAAAAATGGAAACTACAGCTTGTGAATGAGGAAGAGTTTACATAGATTGTTCACTAGACATTGGCACATGCCTGCAAACATGACACCAGCTGGTGTAAATGAAATAGAAATGGTTCTAGGCAAACAAATGTGATGGCTATTAGAGCAGGCAGTGTCTCTTTTCAGATGTCACTTTATTGAGCCAGATGTATTTTTAAATGTTTTTGTGGTTATTTAAGCAGCTGTGAAGTTACTGTTAGTCTCTGAATGGATTTGGCAAATTAAAAGCTTCTACTGGTCTTTGTGCTGTGGATTTAAAATCCAACATTTAGGAAGTATATGGCCTGTAATTTTAGTGCTATGCATTCGGGATGTCGGGGTGTTTGTTGGTTCAGTGGTGGAGTGCTTGCCTAGTATGAATGTGCCCCTGAGTTCAAAAAAAGAAAAAAAAAAAAAACAGCAAGTTTATGGCCATTCAAGAACAGTGCAGTGTAGTTGTATTCAGTGTTTGAGTTCTTTTGTTTGTTTTGGAAAGGTAGGAAATGAGTACAGAAGTGAGCTCACCATAGCTAGCCAGCCGCTTCTCGTCTGGTATGGATGTAACTAGCAGCCATGGTTACTGTGAAGACATAATGTGAGATGTAAAGGTGAATAAATTTCTTCTGTTTCTGGAGAACTTTATAGGAAAAAAAAAAAAACAGTTATACCGTATGTTACTTGATATGTTTTTTTTCCTACTTAAGTGTTGATAGACCCAAGAAGACAGAGGTATAAATAACCTTTGAAAGATTGGAAATAAGATTCATTAGTTTCTGCCCCCCCCCCCCAAGGTAGGGTCTCACTCTAGCCCAGGCTAACCTGGAATTCACTATGTAGTCTCAGGGTGGCCTCAAACTAACAGGAATCCTCCTACCTCTGCCTCCAATAGCTGGGATTAAAGACATGCGCCACCATGCCTGGCATTTTTTTTTTTTTTTTGGTAACATGCTTAGTTTTTAAAAAACACATTTTATTTATTTTTATGGAAGGAGGGAATGAATATGAGTGCCACACATGAACTCCAGATGCACAGGCCACTTTGTGCATCTGGCTTTATGTGGATACTGAGGAATTGAAACTGGGTTGTTAGGTTTTGTAGGCAAGTGCCTTAACCGCTGAACCATCTCTCCAGCCCCAAAGTGCCTAGTTTTGAGTAACTTTTTTACCATTTGAAAGTAAACTTAAAGAAGACTCTAAAGTGATGATGAAGGAAATTGAATTTGGACCACTTGAATAGTTGGTCCATGAAACTAGATAATGGCATTGTGGGGTGGATATCATCAAGTACCTGCAACTGAGTGAACCAGCATTTTGTGATCCTTGTGTTTAAACAGTGCTCTGTCTGTTGACCCTAACTAACACTGTCCAGTACTGTGCATCTACAACATGTTCTCTGTGTATATGTGAAACTTGCCTTTAATAAGACTACCAGTTTCAGAGAGCTATAAATTAAGGGAAATACTCAGGCCTATGTAAATCAATCTGGCACCTGCTATATATGTGAATTGTAGAATTGCGCAAACCTCAGCCTAGTTCAACTTTGCATACACTTGAGAGCTGATGCTTGACAACAATCTTGCAGCAGTGACTGTTACCCTGGAGACCCCTGGATTTTGAGGGCAGATCACAGGAGACAGGTAAAGCTTGAAAGTAGCCTCAGACTTATTTTATTTGCCATACTTCTTACTCATGTAAAGGTTTCAAATGTTGAATTTATTTGTTATTCAAGTCTTGGCATTTCCCAAGTTTGTTAGAGGTGCTGAAGGTGGAAAAATGTAATTTCAGTTTTCTCCCTTAGTTCTGTAACAGTTTTCCTTCTTAGACAACATAATTATAAAAACATTTTATGGGCTGAAGAGATGACTTAGTGGTTAAGGTGCTTGCCAGCAAAGCCAAAGAACCCAGGTTCAATTCCCCAGTACCCACTCAAAGCCAGATAGATGCACAGTGTGGCACATGCATCTGTAGTTTGCAGTGGTTGGAGGCCCTAGCACACCCATTTTGTCTCTGAAATAAATACCAATTTAAAAACATTATTAATGTAACTTAGGAGTATAATCAGTTAAAAAGATGGTGAACAATTTAACTTCTTGATGATAAATGTGGATTACCTGTACTTTAAATTTTGATTGTAAAGTGTTTGAAAAACAACTCTCATCTATTGTCATCTGTCTAATCTGTCTGAGAGAGTATAGGTGTGCCAGGGCCTCTTGTTGCTGTTACTGCTTCAGAGGAACTTCAGATGCATACTGCCACTTTGTGTACCAGCTGTACATGGGTGCTAGGAAATTGAACCTTAGGTAGGCAGGCTTTGCAAGCAAGCACCTTTAACCACTGAGCCATCTCCCCATCTTAATATTTTTATTTATTTATTTATTTTTGGTTTTTCGAGGTAGGGTCTCACTCTAGCTCAGGCTGACCTGGAATTCACTGTGTAGTCTCAGGGTGGCCTTGAACTCATGGTGATCCTCTTACCTCTGAGTGCTGGGATTAAAAGCGTGTGCCACCATGCCTGGCTCTTAATATTTTAAATAGTCTCATCATTACCTGTGATTTGCTCATTTGAAGAAACACTCATGTTAAAGAACTTGGAGATGTATTTTGTAATATGAAGTTCTGATCTTTAATTTCTAAAAGGACTGAAAGATTCAGCCTGTAGCACTTTCTTGTGCTGAAGTGATACTACAGCTGCACTGGGTAGGGAATCTTTGCAGATAAATTGAAATTCTGACGTATGTTCCCTTGTCAGCTTTGATATTTAGGCTCTTTGATTACAATTTTACAGTGAGATTCTGTAATCTTTTGTGAAGACTTTCTTTCACTATGTAGTCTCAGGGTGGCCTTGAACTCATGGTGATCCTCCTACCTCTGCCTGGAATTAAAGGCATGTGCCAAACAGAGTAATTGTGTATTTAACCAAGCAATAGAAAAGTAGCATACAGGGCTGGAGAGGTTAAAGATGCTTGCTTGCAAAGCCTAAAGGCCTGGGTTTAATTCCCCAGGACCCAAAGTGGCACATGTGTCTGGAGTTTGTTTGCAGTGGCAGGAGGTCCTGGCATGTGTGTTCTCTCTGTATTTCCTTGCAAATAAATAAATAAAAATACTTAAAAAAAATAGCTCACAACAGACTTTGTTTTGGCATATGTATCTTTTTTCCCCTATAAAATTAAGACATTAGTTTTTGTCTGTCAGAAATGGGTAGACTGATCATCTCAAGATGAATTAATCATTTGCTAATTAAATCACACTTTCACTACCTTTGAAACCTTAGAGAAAAAGTGATTTTTTTTAAAAAAAGGTGTTAAGTAAGCTTGTTTACTGGCTAAGATGATGAAATTATCTTGGTATATGTGTGCATTCTGACTTGACCATCCATTTTCATTTTTGTTTCCGTTTAAGACCTCTCAAAATTAAACTGAAGAGAAAGGTTTTAATCTATGAAGAGTAGACACAGCATTATCTGTGTGTAGTTGAGAAACAGACTTGTTTGTTCTTTATCCGGAACAGTGTTTTAATTTTCAGTCTTACTTGCTAGTAAAAATAATTTTCTTTATTTTATTATGTACAAGTTTCCATATCATCTGTGTTTATATCTAGAAATGGTGAATTTTCAAGATTTCTTTTTTGTTACTTTTTTTTTTTTTTTTTGGTATTTTTGTTTTTCAAGGTAGGGTCTCGCTCTGGCCCAGGCTGACCTGGAATTCACTATGTAGTCTTAGGCTGGCTTCAAACTCACAGCAATCCTCCTATCTCTGCCTCCCAAGTGCTGGGATTAAAGGCGTGCGCCACCACACCTGGCTGTCAAGATTTCTTTTTTAATCTCAATTTTATCTAGGCATATGTCCACTTCATGTTTTCAGAGCCTCTAGAGAAATAAATGGAATATAATAAGACTTTAAACGTTTGCCCTTTACAATCCGCTCACAGACCATAGTATTTGATCTTACAGGAAAATTAAAACTTCTGTGGCCCTGAATCAAAAGATTTATTTCACAAATTAGAACCTAGGAAGTATTTTGATATTCCTTTCATCCAGTGTGGGGTTCTTTTCCTTGCTCAGTCCCACCTTGGTGCTGCGTCACTTCCTCTCAATTGCCCTTTTTTTAAAAATTATTTATTATTATTATTTATTTGCAAGGGGATAAGAAGGGACGCACCAGGGTGTCTAGCCACAGCAAACCAACTCCATTTGCATGTGCCACTTTGTGCATCTGGCTGGATGAATCAAACCCTTTTTAAAATCCTGTAACTGTTCTTCATTTATGACCTATTTATTGTGCCCAGAATTTATCATGGAAACTAAAATAATGAGGTCTTTTCACATTCACCTAATCTATCTTTAGAATAGGTGTATATTGATTGGTAATTTCTCACCTGGTCAGATAAGATTATCAAATCTTATCATTTGAGAGTGAACATGCTGAGAATCAAATTTTGATACATTCACTTAGCAGTATTTTTTTTTTGTTTTTGTTTTGTTTTTTCGAGGTAGGGTCTCACTCTAGTCCAGGCTGACCTGGAATTCACATGGAGTCTCGGGGTGGCCTCGAACTCACAGCGATCCTCCTACCTCTGCCTCCTGAGTGCTGGGATTAAAGGCGTGCGCCACCACGCCCGGCTCACTTAGCAGTATTTTATAGTAAGAGTAATCAGTTTTTAGGATTTACAAATAGTAGTCATTGTGATACAGCTTGTTAGGAAAATAATATTTTGTTCTGAAACCTTCAAAGTCAGTCTAAGTTTCATGACAGCTGCACAGTTAAATCTGAAATATGCAAGGGATAATGCAAATGAAGCTTTGTGTTTTTTAAATGCTCTGTAAATTGTGTTGGCATCAATGTGGATAATACATATTTTGAAAAAATACTTGAAATATGTAAGTGTACATCGACTTGCTACTTTGAAGAAATGTGCCCAGATAGAAGTAGCTTCTCTGTCGAGATGGACCGCTGCCCTGAAGGCCTCTGTGGTTGAGGGGCGTCAGTCAGTCGGCTCACCTGGGTTGGATTTACCAGTGTGTACTGCTAGAACTTGGGGATAGTGTTGGGTTATCCGCTTCTCAACTGAAGTCAGTTGAACTTTATGGCTTGTTAGGTTAGTGGTTGGTTTGTGACCTGTGCTGCTGAGACTTCCTAATTTAGGCTATTCACTGATCACGTGTCAACAGTATCGGAGGGCATAGTGTGGCTAGATGATATAGTTGAATCATATTAGATGTGAAAGCATTAAATGTTCTTGAGCTCTTTAACTGACAGTATCAAGTGTTGGCAAAGATGTGGAGTAGGTGGAACTGTAATACAGTTATATCTATAGGAATGTAAAGGGGGAAAATCACTTAGATTTTTACATAGTGAAATTGTTCACTGGCTATGTGATCAGACAGTCTAATCCCACACCTAGGTATTACTCAAGACAGGTGAAACTATGTCCTCCCAAACACTAGTACCTGGATATCAGTAATAGTCCCAAACTGGAACCTGTCCAAATGTCTGTTCACAGGAGAATGGATGATGGATTGTGTATTACTAGTCACTAACAGGGTGGAAGGGCTGCTGTTTGCAGCACACGTGGATCTTGAGCACATTTTATACAGTATGTTGTAACAAACATACCTGCAGAGTACAGGTACAGAGTGTAAAATATATTCTTGCTCTGTGGTTGGTTGAATCCATAGTGTGCAGAGGGCCAAATACAGTAACAACATGAATTGGTTAATGGAGGGTGATTGTGTGTGTATAAATGTATAAGCAATGGAAAAGAACACAAGAACTTGAAATGAAAGTTGTGATTCCAAGATTGTCCTTGTTTGAATTCACAGAATTTATACATTATACCTTAAAATTCTTTAGCTTGTTAATGATGTCTGTTACCAGTTATCAGGGTTTAGCCAAACTAAGTTGAAGAAAAAAGTATTGCTTCATTTAAACCATTGATTCATTACAAGCATTCTTTAAACTTTAAAAAAAATACTGTCTGCATGCGAAAGAGAATGGGGACACTTGAGTCTGTTGCCACTGCAAATGAACTTCAGACAAGTGTGCCACTTTGTGCATCTGGCTTTGAACCTGGTCTGTCAGGCAAGCAAGTGCCTTTAACTGCTGAGCCATTTCCCCAAACCCCATTCTGAAGTTTCTGATTGTGAGTAAATTTTTCCATTCTTGGAATGACACTTTTAAAACATACTGGTAGTTTTGAACACAATGTCATGACATTGAGATCATGAAACTTTTAAACTGGAGAGATGGCTTAGCGGTTAAGGCACATGCCTGTGAAGCCTAAGGACCCTGGTTCGATTCTCCAGATCCCAAGTAAGACAGGTGCACATGGTGGCGCATGCATCTGGATTCATTTGCAGTGACTAGAGGTCCTGGCGTGCCAATCTCTCTCCCTCCCTCCCTCTCTCTCTCTCTCTTTCTCTCTCCCCCCCCTTCTCCTCCTCTCTGTCTCTAATAAGTAAATAAAATTTTTTTAAAAAATAAATTATTGTTATTGAAAATAACTATTTAGTTGATTTTCTCAATGTAGAAAAGCTTTTACCTATAATATGAATTATTTTCAGCATCTTGGTAGCCTCGCCATTTGTTATTTGTCTTTTATTACCAAGTAATTTCAACTCTGTGTGCTTTGGATTACTGGTTTTTAATTATGTAGTAATATTATTGTGAAGATTTACCAAATTCAGGGGGAAAAAAAGACCTTTGGAATAGTTACTAACAAATAGGAACTATTAGTAGATATTAGGTATCATCCTTGTTAAAATCTTTTGCTATTTTTGGAGCATTTCATGTAATTTTTAGCCTTATGAGTTTTATTAATGACAACTATTGTCATTGTCATAGCTTGTCCCATATCAAATCTATGACAATTTATCCTAAAATGAAAATTATTGGAATGTAGCATAAGGAGATACTCATTTAAACTTAAGTTGTATCAGAAAATTTATACTAGAAAGACAATACATGGATTTAGTAAATTTTTTTTTTAGAGTAAAGGTGATATGAGAAGTGTCTACACATTTTCTTAAAGTAAATCAGGACAATTGGACACCAAAAAGGTGGAATAAAAACAAATTATATAAGATTTTTACAAAATTTTTATTTATTTATTTACTAGAGACAGAGAGAGGGAGAGAGTGAGTGAGAATGGGTGCACCAGGGCCTCTAGCCACTGCAAACAAACTTCAGACACGTGTGCCACCATGTGCATCTGGCTTACGATGGACCTGGAGAATTGAACCAGGGTCCTTAGGCTTCGCAGGCATGCGCCTTAACCACTAAGCCATCTCTCCAGCCCCAATTTATAATTTATAAACACCACCACTTCTATAAATCTTGGATTAAGTAAAACACAATCCAAATTAGCACCCTGTGTAGACATGAATGTTAATGACAGTTCTACTTAGTAAAATTTGTTGTATGTGGCTCATTTTAATAACTAAACACAGCACTTGTATCAGACAGCTTCAGGTTCACTGAGATGAACTTCCAGACCAGGCACAGTTATGGAGGAAGGGATATTTATTGAAGCCTAAAGATCCAGGGGAAGTTCCATAAATGGCAGAAGAAGCTGGCCTGCCTTCATAGGACCAGGCAGAGAGAGAGAGAGAAGCAGAAGCCCAAAAGCCATACAGCACAGCACACTTCAGGAACTCCAGCTAGGCACACTTTGCATATCTTCAGATTGAAATCTCAAACCCACCACCACATCTTAAGATCCACACAATGGTACTGACTCCAGCCAGGTGGCTAAAGATGCAAACTACAAACAAACAACTGAATATATTGGGGGCCATCTATTCTATTCAAACCACCACAGCACTCAAGCAAGAACAATAAATCCATTGCCAACACCAGGAACATATACTATGAATTATCAGTGAATTTAAGTGAGTTACTTTAAAAATACTGGACTTCACCTAAAAGTTGTTTTCAAATCATCTGATACATAGACTAGATATGGCCAGGTCTTACAAGACAAGTCAAAGAAATGACACGAATGAAACCATGCTAATGGGAAATTAAAGTAAAACTTTTCCAAAAAAAGAAAAGAACTATTTAAAAGTTGTAGATTATTGTGCTTTTTCTGGTTAGTTATAGAATATTGCATAGTTTC
Organism: Dipus sagitta; assembly: GCA_036346955.1. NCBI lineage: Eukaryota > Metazoa > Chordata > Mammalia > Rodentia > Dipodidae > Dipus > Dipus sagitta. The sequence continues at coordinate 30,286,081 of CM070788.1, forward strand.
TTTGGATACCTCTGGCAAATACTAGGAAACGCATTTATATCAAGGTGTTTTAATCAGGGTTCTCTAAAGGAATAGAATCATAGAATGCACACAAAAATATATATTATTCATGTATATATATACGTATATATATATACATTCATACACATACATATGTATTTATTTTGGCTTTTTGAGGTAGGGTCTCTAGCTCACTTGAACTCACTATGCTGACCTGGAATTCACTAGCTAGTCTCAGGGTGGTCTCGAACTCTTGGAGATCCTCCTCCCTCTGCCTCCCAAGTACTGGGATTAAAGGCGTGCGCCACCACACCCGGCAGAATGAACATATACTAAATATATATTACAAAAGGGATTTATTACATTGGCTTACATGATGTGGGCTGTCTTAACAATGTCTGCTGCAGAAGCTTGAATGTGGTAGCTTCTCAGTTCACAAGGTTTTAACAGTCCCAATCTGACATTGAAGGCCTGGTGGATTCCTGGAGAGTCACTGATCTTAATCTGTGGAAGGCCAAAGAAACTGGATTCCAGGCAAATATCAGCAGCAGTGTGGTAGATGTATTCAACAGCGAGTAGCCAGGGCAGCCAGGCAAAAAGGACTGTTTTTTCCTGGAACCTCTTTAGATATATAGGCCACCTTTGGAAGGACTACCCACTCTGGGGGAGGGTGGTCCCCTTCTCTCCCCAGCTAATCTTCCACAGAAATACCTTTACAGACCTTAAATTCTTGATCCAGTTAGTTGACCAGTAGAGATGAGCCGTCACATAGGTGAACTTGTATGGCTGTAATTTTATTCTGTACTGATAATTGCATTTTAAAATAATGAACTAGCCAGGCATGATGGTTATGCTTGTAATCACAGCACTCAGGAGGCTGAGGTAGCAGGATTGCAATGAGTTCAAGGCTAGTCTGGGCTAGAGTGAGACCCTACTTCAATAAACAAAAACATAGTGAAATATTTCAAATGAATAGATTTGAAATTGACCATAATCTATAATAAACAAATGTTACCTTTCTAAAAAAAAAAAAAAAGTTAAAGCTAGATGGCATGGTGGCACCTTACAATAAGGCCAGGTGACCTTTAATCCCAACACTCAGGAGGCTGAGGTAGGACTGTCCTACCTCAAAAAACCATTAAAAAAAAAAAAGTTACAACTAATGCTGATATGGCAGTCCTGTTAATCATTCCAGGATGGGATTTTGTATTTAAACCTTTCTTCACATGTATGTATTTGTGTTTAAACAACAAAGTAAAATAAATGGTATTGTGACTGGGTTTATTGCTTGGAACTTTTTCCAGTTAAAATGATGGAAGCATCTACATTTGAGGGAGCCTAATTTTGTCCCCTCAGAGCCTCAGTGTTTTCCTAGGGAAGTGAGAAAGGAGACAAGTGAAGATGAAGTGTGGAAGCTACCAGAATTAACTTTGCAAAAGGGTTGTCATTTTATTGAAAGTCTTGATGTGATTGTCCCACTACAGTGTGTGAACTATAGTGGTATGTTTTTTATTGCCTGTTTCCTTTTCATTTTTGCTTTATTTTGTTTTTGATTAGGATTAGTAAACTTGAGGCATAGTTTCACATGGATAACCTAATTTGGGAACTAAAGATGTAATGAGAAAGTTTGGAGGGGTGAATAGAAACCTCACACAGGCAATTTCTGATGAGAGATCTAATGGTTCCTATTTAGAGTTGGAAGTCTTTTCTAAAGGGAATTGTATTGGCTTAAGAGATAATGCTAGATATAATTAGTTTCATGCTTGTTTCAGTGGCTGTGGTTAAAGGACAGTGTGCACTATGGACTAGTAGTACTTATGTATTGAGAAGACTTGTTACTGTACCAATCACTTCTCATGGATTTTCTCCCTGATTCAGAATGCATTACTGTTACTCTTGGAATATTCTCAGGTTCTTTTAGGCCCCTGACCATCTAATGACATTTAGTTCTTATCTTTGTCATTTTAGACCTGTGAGAAATTTTCACTGGCATGTGCTTGAGTATCCATAATCTTCTTTGATATATGAGTTTGAAATACCTGTTAGTTAATAGTTCTCTATGAACTAGTTTGCTGCAAGATGTGTGTTTTAGTTCACTGTTCCCTGAACATTATTTTGAATAGGAAACATAAGATTTATTTTTGTGAGTTAATGATCAACAAGGAGTGTTGAACAGCCGAATTCCAGGGGTATATGCTCTTTCTGGGTGAGGTCCAGGCTGTCCAGGTGAGTTCACCTATTTGTGCTGATGGGAGTTTCTCACAGACATCAGTTTTGTTTGTTACTTAAAAGGAATATTTTGAATAAATAGGCCCTTCTAAATAATGTTGGAAGGCCAACTTGTTTTTTTTTTTCTTTTTAACTTGAAAGATTCTATCTTACCATACTTGAACTTTTTTCTTTTAGAACAAATTCTGTACAACATAAAGCAGGAGTATAAACGCATACAGAAGAGAAGACATTTAGAAGCTACTTTTCAGCAGACAGATCCAGGTTGTAGTTCTGACACACAGCCACCTGCATTTCTCCTCAGTGGACCAGTGTCACCAGGTAATAATGAACGATAATAAGTGAAAAGAACTGTTATAGTGAGAAAGATGTTATCCAAATGCCTTCAGTCACTTAAGATCTTCTTACCAAGATTTTAAAAATACTCATGGAAAAGCTGGACTCAGGAGGCAGAGGTAGGAGGATCACTCAGAGTTCAAGGCCACCCTGAGACTACATAGTTAATTTCAAGTCAGCATGAGCCGGAGTGAGACCCTACCTCAAAAAAAAAAAAAAAAAAAAAAATACTCATGGTAAGTAATGCATAGTGTCTTACTTGTGTGTGAGAGGAGAGAGCAGGTGAGCATGAGCATACTAGGCAGGGCCTCCTGTTGCTGCAAACGAACTCTAGACACATGTACCACTTTGTGCATCAGGCTTTATGTGAGTGCTGGGGAACCAAACCCAGGCTATCAGGTTTTACAAGCAAGCTCCTTTAACTGCTGAGCCATCTCTTCAGATCACCTTATCTGATTCTTGAAGAGAAATGCATTTCTAAACAAATCTTTATAAATATGTGAAGTATTTCATTGCTGATAATACCAGGTGGCTGTAATCTTTAAGGACTTGGAACCATATAAGCTAAGCAAGGTCCTCTAGTCAATGAAATCCAACTCCAGATGCGTGTGCCATTTTGTGCACATGTGCATCACTTGTACACCTGGCTTACGTGGGATCTGGAGAGTTGAACATGGGTCCTTAGGCTTCACAGGCAGGCGCCTTAACCGCTAAGCCATCTCTCCAGCCCTACATTTACTGTTTTTGTGATCATAATTTTGCTATTCTCTCCCCCCCCCACCCCCCAGGTAGGGTTTCACTCTAGCCCAGGCTGACCTGGACTTCACTATGTAGTCTCAGGGTGGCCTTCAATTCACAGTAATCCTTCTACCTTTGCCTCCCAAGTACTGGGATTAAAGGCGTGTGTACCACTCCTAGTTTACTTATTTATTTGAGAGAGAGAGAGAAAGAGAGAGAGAGAGGGGGCAGATAAGGAAAGAGAGAATGGGCTTACCACTGCAAAGGAACTCCACGTGCATGCACTACCTTGTGCATCTGGCTTTACATGAGTTCTGGGGTATTGAACCTGGGTCCTTTGGCTTTGCTGGAAAGAGCCTTACCCACTGTTTTTGTTTTGTTGAGATAAGAGTCTCCCTGTAGCCAAGGCTGACCTCGAACTCACAACGATCCTCCTACCTCTGCTTCCTGAGTGTTGGAATTGCACGCCCAGCATATTTTACTTATTTGGAGACAGGTTTCTTGTATACCTGGCTGGCTCTGAACTTACTATGTATGAGCTTGAACTCCTGATCTTCTGTTCTCCTTTTAAAAATATCTATATACTTAGCCAGGCGTTATGGGTGGGGGGGGTCAAAGACATTGCTTAGCAGTTAAGGTGCTTGCCTGTGAAGCCTAAGAATTCCAAGTTCAAATCTCCAGGTCCCGTGTAGCCAGAAGCAAGCACGCAATGTTGCACATGCGCCACAAGGGGGCGCACGCATCTGGAGTTGGTTGGCAATGGCTGTAGGCCCTGGTGCACCCATTCTCTCGCTCTCTCTGGGCTCAAGAGGGCCTCCTGATGTTTCTACCACTTCGTGCATCTGGCTTGATGTGAGTACTGGGGAATTGAACTTGGGCCTTCAGGCTTTGCAAGCAAGCACCTAACTGCTGAGCCATGATCTCTCAACAGTTGTGTTATTCTCTCTCACACAGACTCTTTTTTGGTTTTTCCAGGTTGGGTCTCACTCTAGCCCAGGTTGACCTGGAATTCCCTATGTAGTCTCAGACTGGCGTTGAACTCAGTGATCCTCCTACCTCTAGGTGCTAGGATTAAAGGCGTGTGCTGCCGTGCCTGGCTGTTATTCTCTTCTAATGAGAGGACCAACTTAAACTTAGGGGAGAAAATGAGAATTAAAGTGAAATGCTAGAACAATCTGATCGGCTGTGAAGCAATAGAATTACCATATAGCTTTGAAAGTGTAACAGTGTCTTTGTAGCATAATCATGTTACTCTGGAGCTAAATGAAGCTCTACACAGGTTTATTTTGTAGGAAAGTATAAAGTAGTCACTAAACACTTTATGCCTAGGCATTGCTAGGCTTGGACATCAAGTTTTGTAATGGGATCCGTAATTTTTTTTATTTTTTAAAAGTTATTTTTATTTATTTATTTGAAAGTGACAGAGAGAGAACAGAGGCAGATAGAAACAGAGAGAGAATGGGCGCGCCAGGGCCTCCAGCCACTACAAACGAACTCCAGATGCGTGCGCCCCCTTGTGCATCTGGCTAACGTGGGTCCTGGGGAATCCAGCCTCGAACTGGAGTCCTTGGGCTTCACAGGCAAGCACTTAACCGCTAAGCCATCTCTCCAGCCCTGTATTTTTTTTTTTTTTTTTTTCCCTTGAGGTAGGGCCTGACCTGGAACTCAATCTAGTCCCAGGCTGCTCTCAAACTCAAAGCAATCTGGAATGCTGGTATTAAAAGGTGTGCACCACCATGCCCAGGGCTTTTTTTTTTTTTTTTTCAAATTAAAATCATGGTTTTGTTTTTGAAGATTTCTTCATTCATCTTTAGTCAGTCTGTCTTCCTTACACTTGATAACAGTTCGCTTTCTTCCCCCTGAGTCAGGCTGATAGAATTATTACTTAAGTTTGTTTTAATATTGTTGGAAAATCCCGTGTTAATTTTGTTTTTAAAATGATTTTTACATTGAGAAGTTGCTTTCTACTGTTCTAAGTTGGGTGCTTTGTTCATGTAACCAGGGACTCCATCTGTGGCCTCTTCACCATTGAAAAAAGAACAGCCCTTATTTACTCTACGGCAGGTTGGGATGATCTGTGAACGCTTGCTCAAAGAACGCGAAGAGAAAGTTCGAGAAGAATATGAAGAAATCCTGAACACAAAACTTGCAGGTAAAAAAGCTTTCTTTAGAATCTCCCAGGGACCCATTGTAAGAAATGCATCCTGTAGGCTCTTCATGCCAGTTGAAGTTGTTCTGTTACTGGTATGTTTTCTAAGAGCCAGAGGATTTCAGCTTAATAACTGAAATTTTCTTAAAGCCCATGGCCAGGAGAGAGCTAGCCATGTAAATCAGCAGCAGTATTAGTGCATCCCAGCTTTGGTGATGTGTCTGGTGCTAAAAACCCACTTGAGAAGCGCATATGTCAATGAGGTTGTGGAGTTTTGCACTTTACTTTCCATGATTATTGTCATTGAAGACATTTGAAATACCTTCATTGTGTGTGCAACATTCTAGAGTATGAATCTGTGGGCTTAAAAACAATTGAAAATAGGTAAAGTATGATAACTAAGTTCAATAAATAAAAATTATGATGTTTGATAGTTAATTTTGTTTCTAATTTTATTACATTAAGTTATCTTAAGGTTTTTTTTTTTTTTTTTTTTTTTTTTTTTTGAGGTAGGGTCTTGCACTTGCCTAGGCTGCCCTGGAATTCACTATGTAGTCAGGTTGGCTTCAAACTCAGCATTCTTCTTACCTTGGCCTTTTAAGTGCTGGGATTAAAGGCATGCACCACCACACCTGGCCCTTTAAAAAATACACTTAATTTATATATTTGTAAGCAGAAAAAATGGGTGCATTAGGGCCTGCAGATGTTGCAATCGAACTCCAGATGTGGCAGCTTTATATGGGTACTGGGGAACCAAACCTGGGTCATTCCCTCCCCCCTTTTTGCTTTTCATTCAAGGTGTCTCACTTTATAGCCCAGGCTGGCCCAGAACTCAGAGCAGTTCTTAAAAAATTACTTTTGAGGCAGGGTCTTATCTAGCCCAGGGTGACTTCTTGAACTCGCTCTAGCCCAGGCTGGCCTTCCTAACTCATTGATCCTCCCTACCTCAGCGTCCTGGGTTTTGGGATTAAATGTGTGCATTAGCACACCTGGCTTTATTGTAAGTTTTTTGTTTCATTTTGTTTTGTAAATGCTTTTATTTGGGAGCAGAGAGACAGAGTATGCCACTGCAAGTAAACTCCAGACACATGAGCCACTTTGTACATCTGGTTTTATGTAGGTGCTGGGGAACTGAACCCCAAACCAGCAGACTTTACATGCAAGCACCTCTAACTGATGAACCATCTCTCCAACCCTGTTCTAAGGTTTTTAATTAATAAGTTAAAGTGTTAACATAGGCAAGAGTTTTTGCTTATGTCATTTGATCAGGACATAGGTGGTTTTTTAAGCTTTTGTTGGACTGTTCGTAATACACAGCCAACCTATGTATGAGGTCTTGTCAGGTGGAGTAAACCCTGGGCTGTGTCTCACTTAAGTACGGAGCTTCTTCCATTTGATTACTGTTGAGGTGATGTGAATAGTAAGGCTAATGTAGGTCTGTTTCACTGTACAGTTGCTATATTAGGTGGGATATTCTCTAATCATTTAACTGGTTTGTTCCTTTACTTGTAGAACAGTATGATGCATTTGTGAAGTTTACGCATGATCAGATAATGCGGCGATATGGAGAACAGCCTGCTAGCTGTAAGTATTTATTTGACCTTTAAGTTACAAGCCCAAAAGACCATCTTTTAAGGAGAAAACAATATTTTCATATTCAAGAGGACAGTTCAGCAGAAATTTAGGGGGAAAAGGCCAGTTTTTAAGAAAGCAGCAAAACATGACAAGGCTTGTTTTGGTTAATTCAAGATCTAGGGAAAACACTGGGAATGGCCAGGCATGATGATGCACTCAGGAGGCAGAGGTATGAGGATTGCCATGAGTGAGGCCACCCTGAGACTACATAGAGAATTCCAGGTCAGCCTGGGCTAGAGCAAAGCCCTACCTCAGAACAAAAATACTAGGAATGAGCTATTTGGTAAGCATTTAGATTTTGACCTAGGACCTGCACTAACACTCTTCTCTTCCTTCAGATGTCTCCTGAGTCACTCTCTGCGTCTGTGGTCTGCCTGTCCTTGTTGAGCTGTACCAGAGGTCCTAGCTATGACTGCAGTGATGCCAGCTCCTTCTGTGAACACAGGTTATTCAAGCTGTCACCAGTGGCAACCACTTAGGCAGCAGCAGTTGGTTTTGGAAATTTCCCAGATTGTCATTACCACCTAGATGTGGACCTTTGCTACCTGTATTAATACCAGTGGCCTCACTTTGCTATGTCATTACAATTTGGCTTCTTATGTTATGTTTGGAAAGAATTAAAGCTGGTATTCTAGAACGTGCCCTTCACTGGTTATGTAAATAAAACTGTAGATTGAATGACACTTCAGGTGAAGTTAGTGTGATTTTAATTGTGCACTACAACCAAGCTGTAACCAGTTAATAATTTAGAGTGTAATCCCAGGCAATTAGTCTACCATTCTTCCTGTGAAATAGTAAGGGAGGAGGGCATTTCTGTATTCCAGGACTTCTTGGGGCTTCAGAATGGGTTTGTATGATTTCCTTTTTTTGGTAGTTTTATTTATTCTATCAGTCTTTTTAACAAATGTTTTATTGCTGCATTCCCTTCCCCTTCCTGTGTATCTTTTTTTTTTTACTGCCCTTGTAGTACTGGAGTTTAGTTGGAATAATAAATATTTACTTCTGTTCTGCTTGTTTTTTAAATGTACACATGGGTAGTATTTGAATAAAGCAATGTTTCAAACACAAGCATTTCCTAGAAATCAGTGGAGTTAATTTCTGATTTTTGAAAGCATGCTTTCAAAAACTAAGTTCTGCCAGGCATGGCGGTGCTTCCCTTTAATCCCAGCACTCGGGAGGCAGAGGTAGGAGGATCGCAGTGAGTTCAAGGCCATTCTGAGACTACATAGTGAATTCCAGGTCAGCCTTGGGCTAGAGTGAGACCCTATCAAGAAACCAAAAAAGGGAAAAAAGCTGATTTGAAATTGCTTCATCTGTAACTTTTTCCATGATAGCTTGTTGCATTTAACAGCTATATAAGTTTTATCTCAGGGTGTCAGTCTAGTTTAAAATATATGAAACCATGATTTAGCAAATGTACCATTCTCCATATATGGTTTCTGACCATGCTTTACTACAAGGAAGTTAAACTGGCATGGCACATACCTGTAATCACAGCACTTGGGAAGTGGAGGCAAGAGTTAAGAGTTTGAGATGAGCCTGGACTACTTGAGACCCTGTCTCCCCAAAAAAAAAAAGACTTAAGAGATGGCTCTACAATTAAAGGCACTTTCTTGCAAAGCCTGACAGCTAGGTAGCATTCAGCTCCTCAGCCACCAGCACAAAGCCGATGTACATTCATTTACAGTGGCAAGAGAACCTAGCAGGCAGGTGTGCGCACACACATAAATAAATACTTCAGAGATGTGAATGAACATACAATGGCCCTCACGACGGATCACCCTCAAAGAAAGGGTGAGTAACTTTTGTTGGGAATATAGTTACAACTGAAAGAACAGTACAATGATCTACTTGATATTTTTTCACAGGAAGTTATACCAGCCCTAAGAATAATGTGCTTACTATAACCTTAACAGTACTGCCTCATTTAAGATACTTACATAATGTAACATCAGACCCACATTCAGATTTTCCCATTTGTTATCAAGGGTTTTTAGCCTCCCCACCCACCCATCCTTCCAGGATTCAATCAAGGTTTTAACTTTGGAAAGATGAAGGCCTGTTGCTTGACTTGTGGGTGTTACCATTAATGTAATGTGTTATTAATGTAACCCCTCCTATCCTTTTGAACTTGTACACTAGAATGTTTTCATTGGTAGGTGAAACTCAGTTTGAGAGTGCAATGTGATGGTATGGTTATGTGCAGCTGGGGCGATGTCTTCAATAATCCGTAAGTTACCCAAGACTTCTACATTGTTAAATCCATTTGACCTTCAAATTCCTTAGTGGGCAATCTTGTCTTTACTGCTGGCCCATCTTTGTTTCCTTAGCGTTGACTATGTGTAGGCATACCCCAAAGCCTGCCCTTGAGCTTCTTACCATTTTTCATACTCATTTGGTGATCTCTTATTTGTTGTAACAGTGTAAGATTATGTTCACCTCATGTGTGGTATCTTGCTTAATATTAATAAGGCTAGGATCTCATCACCTAAGAACCTCACTATCACCTAAAGGTTCCACTACTACCCTGGCAATCAAGCTTTCACAACGGGCCTGTGGGGGAAACTTAAACCATAGCAAGCCCCAGTAAGAAAAATGTCTTAGGCATCTCATGTCCATCTAATAATATTGGTCCACCACTGTGGCCCTATACTGAGAAATTGATCATCTGGATTATTTATTTGCAGGTGGAAGGAGGGCAGGTCATCACTCCAGGGCCTCCTGCCAGTGCAAAGGAACTTCAGATGCATGTGCCCCTTTGTGCATCTGGCACATCTTGATTACTTCACTGGTCACACCTAAGTGTTTTGCTTCACCTGTACTGTATCTTCCTGTATTGCCACAGTAGCCATTATCACTTAAGGGTCTAAGATTGTTTTTTCAGAACTTCCTGCACACCTCATTCACTTCCTGTTGCTGCCTAACTCACCTCTGGCATTGCTCCGTGGCTAGCATACTCCTGCCCTGAAGGCTTTTGTTGCAGCTGTTACCTCCCTAGTGTGTCACCACACACTTTTGTGGATAATTGTTTCACCACTTCTGAGGTTTGGCCCGAGTCATTTCAGTGGGCTTATTCTAACCACTGTGTACAATTGCAATGTGACATACTTTTTACCCTATAATTTAACTGCTCTACTTTACACATGTGTACATATCTAAAAAGTGCCTAAAACATGGTACATATTCACTGTTTGAGTAAACAGCAAATTCAGTTCAGGTTTCAGATTAGTATTTCATTAAACAAAAGAAAAAGCGAACCTGAATACCCCAATGATAGGCAATTCTGATTGAAATTTCGCTTTACCTGGTTTAAGAGAATTGAATTGGCATTTTATAGGGTCCACTAGTAATTACCACTAACTTCATGACTTGAATATTCCAGGCTTTTGGCTATTTAGTATGACTAGTTCTGGCTCCTTGGGGCTTCACCGTCTTGTTTTATCTCTGGCGGTACTTTTGACAATGTTTTTTTGGGATATTTCATTTCCATTGTGCCACGCTTACCTGATCTTCAGAAACTGAGGAAATCACCATAGTTCTGAGCACAGCATGCACTGAGACTGCATGATTACAGCTAGGTGCCCAGGAAAAGGAAGAAATGGGAAGCCAGTGCTGAACACAAATGAGAATGTTTGCCCTTCTTCAGAACAAGAGGACCACTGTACTTTATGTGCCTGAGGTGCTGTGCTGTCAATGAAGCATCTAATCTGGGCCCGGTAATACATGCATATAATCCCAACACTTGGGGAGTAGAGACAGGAGTATCATGAGCTTGAGGTCAGCCTGGGCTACACAGCAAGTACAACACCAACCTGGGGAGTACCGTTTTATTTGGCATTTATGTCATCTCAAAGCTTTAGGAAAGCTTGTACATAGTGATGATGTCCTTATGAACTCAACACTGGAACACTAACAACAAAGTAGTGGAAAATTTTCCCACTGGTCAACTGCCTGAAAGGTGAGACGGGCTGGAAAGATCCCCAGTCTGTAATCACAGCACTGGAGGCAGAGTGAATTCCTGAGCTCACCAGCGAGCTAGGATAGATTAAGCTAGAGAGCCTGTCTGAATAAGGTAGAATGCCCCTGAGGAACACATGCCTCCACATTGCTCACACACAGACACATGAAAACACCCCAACAAACAAGGCAACAGATTGAAATCCTTAAAACGTGTACACATTGTTAGCCAAGACTTAATAACCATTGTGAAACATGGGTGAAGACATTCAACTGAAGAACAGCTAGAAGGCTGAAGAATGTGGTATCTGCTGTGAAGGAAACTCAAGGAATCGCGCTGTGTTCAGTCTTGCCAGATGGCCTTTCAAGGAAAGGAATTGGCTGTGCTTTGACAAAGGGATCTGAGCTTGTACTTGTCCAGCTGCCTGTCATCAGTTCCTTAGCTTTCAAGCTGAGTGTTCTATGTGCATATGTACAGGTATTCACTTCTGTTGAGTCAGATGTTTTGTCATCTCTTAGATGAAGATGGTAAGATTTAAATCATTAATGCTACCGTGGCTGTTTTTTTTAAAGAGCTGATCTGGCACCTTGGAGTTTCCCCTTCTTGTAGCCTTGGCAACATTTTTGATACTTTGCTTTTGTGATATGTCTCATTTAGTGTTTTTATGTATTTGAAGTTAGATTATGCCACCTAAGCCTGTCATGTTGCCAGAGCTTTAAGCTGTGTTAAATCTTACTGGATCTCCTTTCCTGTTTCAGAGGTGCATGCACACGTGCGAGCGCACCCTGCAATGACTCGGCTCACTAAGCTGTGCTGACAAGGTTTTCTGTTTAGCTCTCCCTCTCCTCCAGCCACGTCTGTATGGCAACTGTGGTATGTGAGAAATCCTACACTTCTTGTTGGCGTGTAACATAAAATAATGAGCTTTCAGTGTTCTGCGAAGTTCTTGTCATGAAGAGACCTTGACGTCATTTCACCCACAAGCCTTATCTTTTGTGAATTTTTAAAGCTTGGGGTATGACTTATAAAGGCCTTCTTAGCTTTAAGTCTCCATTACTCATCTAGAAGTTGGATATTTACTGCCATTAAGTGTAATGCAAGCTTGTGGCCTTGTAAGTTGCAAGACTAAAGAAAATGGGGAAGAACAGAGTGCGGTGGCACACACCTTTAATTCCAGCACTAGAGGCAGAGGTAGGAGGATCACTATGAGTATGAGGCCAGCATGGGACTACATACAGAAGGGAGTTCCAAGTCAGCCTGGGCTAACATGAGAACCTACCTAAGAAAAAAAAAAGTTCATGAGGGCTGTAGAGATGACTCAGCAAGTTGGTGCGCTTGCCTGCAGAGTCTGACAGCCAGGGTTCAATCCCCCAGTCTCCATGTGTGGCTGGATGCACAAGAGTGATGCATGCTTCTGCACTTGGTTTGCAGCAGCTAGAGGCCCTGGTGCACCCATTTCTCTCACTCTGCTTGCAAATAAATAAAATATTTTATTTGAAAAAGAAAATGAGGGCTGGAGAGATGGATTAATGGTTAAGGCACTTGCCTATGAAGCCTAAGGACCCAGGCTGGATTCTCCAGAACCCATATAAGCCAGATGCTCACAGTGGCACATGCATCTGGAGTTCATTTGCAGTGGCTTGGGGACCTGGCACACTCGCGTGCGCTTGCTTGCACACTCTCTCTCTCTCTCTCTCTCATAAATAAAATAAGCAAATGAGGCAGAGGAAGTTTAGAACCTTTCCAGCAGTGGAAAGAAACAAACCCGCAAGCATTCATCTTACATAAGACACTAAGGTGAAGTGTGTTAGTGCAAGAATTTGGGAAAAGAGAAATCAATGTTGCTATAGCAATGACAGGTCACTCTGAATAAAGAAATTTAATTCAGTTATATACTAATACTTGTATTTTTTTCAAGAATTAATTACTCATAACTTAGTAATGACATTGTGAAAACCACAATGATAATGTGTAAAAGGATTTAGTCACTCAAGGTGCCTGTTTGGGGTCAGCGGCGAACTTGTGGTGGAACATTCAAGAGGATCCCATGCTCACCACAGGTCTCCTGTGGCAGAAGCTAGATGCAGTTCTACTTTCATTCACTGGCTCTTTAGCAACCTCCCCAAGTCAGCCTTGCCACATGGTCAGTCTTCTGTTTGGTGGGTTTTATAAAGCCCAGGAGTTCTAGTTCAGAAACAGCTCGGATAAAGCGAGCACTGGAAATGCTAGCTAAGGAAAATTTTGATAGAAAGGCTAAAACCTCAGTGTTGAAATAACAGCTGGTAAACTGAAGGAGGGGCTGGAATACATAGTATTCAATTAGATGTAATAATATACTGTCAATATGACACAAATGGAGGGTGGAAAGATGACTCAGCAGTTAAAGGCACTTGCCTGCAAAGCCTGATGGCCCAAGTTTGATTCCCCAGTACCCATGTAAAAAGCCAAGTGCAAAGTGGTGCATGTGTCTAGAGTTTGCCTGTAGTGGCAGGAGACCCTGGTACACCCATATTCTGTCTCTGTCTGCCTGTTTCTCTCTCTCTCCTTCTCTCTTAAATAGATAAAATTATTTTTTATTTTTATTTATTTATTTATTTTGGTTTTTCGAGGTAGGGTCTCGTTCTAGCTCAGGCTGACCTTGAACTCACGGCGATCCTCCTACCTCTGCCTCCTGAGTGCTGGGATTAAAGGCGTACACCACCACGCCTGGTTTAAAATATATTTTTTTTAAAGACACAAAAGTAGTTGAGCATACAATCTCAGAACTGGGAGGCAGGGGCAGGATACTAGGTGTTCAAAGCTATGTTCAGCTATTCACTGAGTTTGAGGCCAACCCGTGTTACATGAGATCCTGTCTCAAAAAAGAAAAATAAGCAGGGCATGGTGACACACATCTTCAATCCCAGCACTGATGCTGGAAGTAAAAGGATCACTGTGAGTTCAAGGCCAGCCTGAGCTACAGTGAGACCCTACTTTGAAAACCAGGAAAAAAAAAAAAAAAAAAAAAAAGACACATTGAAGTACAGAACACTTGCCTACATCTTCATTTTCATGTAGTGAAACAACTCTGCCCCTCTCTAGCTTCTCAAAGTACATTAGAAGAGTTCAGAATCCAATAATAACAATTTCATTATTGGCTAACTTTGGAATACAAATTTGTAATAAATTAGATTTGATTTCATTTTAGATTAAATTCAGAATATCTTTAGGTTGCTCTGGAATGATACAGGTAATATTAGCATGTAACGCAACTTTAACTCTAAATGTAGATTTAGATAGATTAAGTATTTTTTAAAATTCACTTATTTGGAGTAGAGATAGAAGAGAGAGGGAGAATGTGCGTGCCAGGGTCTCCAGCCGTTGCAAATGTACTCCAGATGCATGGGCCACTGTGCTATTGGCCTTATGTGGGTACTTGGGAATTGAACTCAGGCCATTAGGCTTGGCAGGTAAGCACCTTAGACATTGAGCAATCTCTTCAGCCCATCGATTAAATATTGCTTGGTACTAAGGACTGAACACAAATGTTCACATGCTACACTCCAGCTCAAAACTGTGAACTTGCATTCTCTACTTGGACAGTGTAGAACTGGGTTCAAGGATACTGGATGATTTCATTCATCTCTTCTGAGGTGGCAGAGCTTACATCTGTTTTTTCTGCAGCTGTCACAACTGTTGCGAATGCCTTTTGAGTACAGAAGACAGGAAAATAATCATTTTTAGTTGCAAACACCTTTTGTTACCCTTGTGATTCTGAAATTAAGCAGGGTTTATACCTGCTGCTATAGGAAGCTGGCACAATTCAAATTCTCAAAATTACACTGATTGTTTTAATCAGTCACCCATTAAAAGACAATGTAATTGCTCCTGAATAATGTTGCTTCAGAGAAGTAAGAAACAAACAAGCATACAAACAAACAAATTTAAAAAAAAAAATCATAAGGTCAAAACTGAAATAGCACGGGCTGGAGGGATGGCTTAAGGACCCCAGTTCAAGGCTCAATTCCCCAGGACCCATGTAAGCCAGATGCACAAGGTGCATGCATCTGGAGTTCATTTGTAATGGCTGGAGGCCCTAGCGCTGTGCTCCCATTCTATATCTATCTGCCTTCTCTCTCTGTCTGTTGCTCTTAAACAAAAAAATAAAACAAATAAACAAAAAAATATAAAAAAACATTGAAACAGCAAAGAAAGTCCTGCCTCCTCTACTGTCAAGTCTTTCTCACTCCAAGAAAAAGCAGAGTTTTCTTGGAAGCAGCCAATTAGATATGTTTTTAGTGGGCCTATCAGTCAAATATGGCCTTCAACAGATAATGGAAATCTCTGTAACCTTTTCTAAGGGAATGACTTTGTTTAGGACTAGCACTGGGTTATCCACTGCCTTGCCATTCCTTGTTTTTCCTGACTGATAAATGTGTAGTTACGCCAGTTTGTGTCAGTGAGCAATGTATTTATTTTGCAGAATGCCATGAGAACTGGCCTTCACTCGTTTAATGCTAGTAGGTCAGCTCACAGGCATCTTTGATGGCGTGAACACAGGACTAACTTGGCTGAGCAGTGCACGAGCAGAGCAAAGATGGGAGTGAAGACTGCTGAGCTGCTATTTCCAGAGGAACGTCTGAAGTAAAAGGTAGCTTCTACTTTCCAAATAAAACTTTGTTCAGAAGTACCAGATCTATTAAGGCCATTATAGATAGTTAAACAATGCCCAGCTTGCTGTTGTCTCCCTGACCTACCTCTGACCAGTCCACCAGGTTGATCAGCCGGCCACACTCCAGGTGCAGCTTATATGCGATGCAGATGTCAGGAGCAGTGTGCGGGATGCAGCCTTGCTCACCTTCCAGTGCTTCACTCTGAAAGAGCAGCAAGCCAGAGTGCTTAGGGCCCTCCTCACCAGGTTTAGTAAGCAGTAAGCAGACTCTTGCTTCCTTCATTCAGTCACATACAGCTCTTATTTAGGCTTAGGACTCGGTCATAATCCTAGCCACTAGAAAATTGTTTCCAGAAGAGAAGACAAGTATTTTCATTTAAATTATAAATTACTTCCTGAGATCATAACAGACTTCTTTCTTTATTCCCCAGACAGTTCAGGCTACTCTTGAACTCATTATACAGCCAAGGATGGCTTAGAACTTCTAATCATTCTTTCACCACCCAAGTACTGGGATTGCAGGCAAGCACCAACCACCACATCTGCTTTTTATGCAGTGCTGGGGATCAAACTTGGCTTTTTGCATGCTAGGCAGGCACTCTAACAATAAGTTACATTTCCAGCCCCACCATAATGCATTTCTAATTACATAACAAATTTATAGAATTCTTAGGGAATATTTGATTACAAAAAAACTACTTCTAACATTTGTAACTAGCAATTACTATAATTTATTATGAACTATCCACATACCACCACTAGGAGTATAAGTTATCTTTCAGAGAAAAATGTTGTCAATATTGCAGGTCTTACATATTAGCCCTTGATGGCTTCAAACTCCCTATACAGTCTACATCTGCCTAGCATTACAGATCTTTTTTATTTCCTCCCTAAATATGGCACACAAGGGCTTCCAGTTGCTGCAAATGAACTCAGGAGGCATGCGCCACTTTGTGCATCTGGCTTTATGTGGGGTACTGGGGAATTGAACCCTGGTTGTTAGGTTTTGCAGGCAAGCACCCTACCCACTGAGCATCTCTCCAGTCCACACTACAGATCTTAAAACCTATAGCAGCTACAGTATTTTTTCAACTTATTTGAAACCCATGGTTCCTATTAATTGCAAAAACACGTAAGCAAAATGCACAGTACTTTCCCCCAATGACTGAAAAAAAAATCACACCAAAGATGTTAGAATCTGTATGAGTTTTAATTTGCAGTTTACATATTAAAACTATTTTTCAATCTCTAAACATGAAATTATCAAGCTCCCAATCACCACTATTATGACCAACCACTGACTTGTAACTTCCTACCCAGCATTCTTTTGCCTTCACTACTTTCCAACAGAAAACTAGTACTTCAGGATACTTCTCATGGGTTTATAATGAAGTCACTGTGAGCACTGTATGGTTTTTCTTTTTCTTTTGTTTTGCAAGGTAAGGTCTCATTCTAGCCCAAGCTAACCTGAAATTCACTATGTAGCCTCAGGGTGGCCTCGAACTCACAGTGATCCTTCTACCTCTGCCTCCTAAGTGCTGGGATTAAACATGTGCGCCACCATGCCTAGCTTTAAAATTTTCTTTTTTAATTTTATTTCTTTTTACTTTCTATTGTTTTTGGTTTCTTTGAGGTAGGGTCTCACTCTAGCTCAGGCTGACCTGGAATTCAGGATGTAGTCTCAGGGTGGCCTCAAACTCACAGCGATCCTCTTACCTCTGCCTCTCAAATGATGGGATTAAAGGCATGCACCACCACGCTGGCCTTAAAAAGATTTTTATTTATATATTAGAGAAAGCATGGGCACACCAGGTCCTCTTGCCACTGCATACAAACTCCAGATGCATGCGCCACTTTACATGGGTACTAGGAAATCGAACCTAGGCAGTCAGGCTTTGCATACAAGTACCTACAACCACACTCAGCATTCTCCCCACCCCTAGCACTGTGTTTTCGCTTCTTTTTTCAAAACAGGGTCTAACTATGTAGTTCATGGTGGCCTTGAACTCAGTGATCTTTTTGCCTCAGGCCCTCTAGGGCTGGAATTATAAGCATGTGCCATACCATTCTCAGCTTGGAATCTCTTCCAGTTTCTTTTGTGAAAGGTTTTCTCTACTTTAAGTGAGTTGACAATTCACAACTCTTTCAAATTATTTCACATGTGTTCGGGTAAAAAAGCTCTGCCTGCCTGGCTGCCTACTTCCACACCTACCTTTAGCTTCCTGAATGCTTAATGTACTCATCCTACTGTCTCAAGGGTGTTTTAGAGGCTGGGGAGATGGCTCAGTGGATAGAGCACTTGATGTGAACTTTGGGCATCTATGTTCAGATCCCCAGACTCACAGAAGTCAGAAGCTGGCTGCCTTCTGTAATCCCAGGGCACCCACAGAAAGAAAGGGATGCAGATAATATTGAGAGACCCTGGAAAATGAGAAGCACCCAAGAAAGTTGCCTTCTGACCTCCACATGCACAAGGCAGCAGGGTTATGCCTGTGTCCCACATAAGCATGATCCAAATAAATCAAACTTAAAATGACTGACTGGGAAGGAGGGTACTGATGGGAGGGGCAGGAAGGCAAGAGGGTAAGTGGAGGAGAGTAAGATAAAAATATATTATACACATGTATGAAAAAAACATTTTAAACAGGGTGTTTTAAAGATTCTAAATTGTCTTAATCTTGTAGAAATTAGTGACAGCAGGTCTAGGTAGGTGGCTCTGCCTAGTGCACTGCCTCAGAAGTTATGTAGCAGACTGCTACATAACCCCGCACTTAGCTCTGCAGGCACTTTTTCCTTAAATTATTTTGTTACTTAAAATGCAGGATGAAATCTCAAACCACTTTTTTTTTTCCCATGAGAAACCACCATTTGGATCAGTAAGTACTTTCATTAGGCCACATCACCTGACCACTGACCATCTTGTTATATCTGTAGGAACACTGATTTTCCTTGAGTTAGTAAGATTATATTCTCAAGTCTGTGCTCATGATGTTTTTTTTTCTTTCTTTTCTTTTCTTTTATTCTTTTTCTTTTTTGAGAGAGAGGAAGAATGGGTGTGCCAGGGCTTTCAGTTGCTGCAAACTAACTCCAGATGCATATGCCACCTTATACATCTATCTTACCTGGGTCCTCAGGAATCAAACCTGGGTTCTTTGACTTTTGCAGGCAAGCATCTTAACCACTAAGCAATCCCTCCAGCCCATCATGATCTGTTTATCCCATGAAAAAGTAAGCAGTTTTATATATGTGAAAATATGTACCCTCAGTTGACTACTGATTGGTATTTCCACTGCAGCAGAACATTCCTCTACAGTCTAAATTGTTCTTCCTGTGCTGCCAACTTTCTGCTCAAAACAACATGAAAATAGAACTTTAAGTAACAGTGAAGCCCAGGCCAGAGTTTAGCCATCAGAGGGCTGGGTCTGCTTCTTACCTTCAAATAGTAATGAGGGTTGTGGAGAGCAGCATGGAGGGCCATGCGTGGGGCAGCATTTAAATGCTCACGAAGCATGCGGGCGCCGCAGAAGTATACCACCTCATGCAGGGGCTGCGTCTCAGGAGGCAGGAGGTGGTCTCTGGAACAAATAGCCAAAGTCCACCATCAGCTCGCACATGTGTGCAGGCTTACACTCAACACAGAATTTTGTCCATCCTCTATGGACGACTCAACAATGCTTACTTGAAACAACCCAAGTACTGGTTCTTACAGTTCATTTCATCCATGTAATCTGTTAAATACTTCCTCTATACAAGAAACATTTCAGTTCTCAGTTAACCCTTTAGAAACAAGTGTATGCATATTACATCTGTACACAAAATCTCTGTAGCAGAACTTGGGAAAGTGCTGCTGGGCTCCTAACTCAGAAAGCAGAGCTCTCTGCATTCCCTACTACAGCAAACAATGTGCCCTGAAACAGAGCTTATAAAATTTTTTTGTGGCCAGGCATGGTGGCGCACGCCTCTAATCCCAGCACTCAGGAGGCAGAGGTAGGAGGATCGCCGTGAGTTCAAGGCCCTGAGAGTACAGAATGAATTCCAGGTCAGCCTGGGCTAGAGTGAGACCCTACCTCGAAAAGAAAAAAAAAAAAAGGTGAGGCTAGAGAGATGGCTCAGTGGTTAAGGTGCTTAAAGCCTAAAAACTCGTTCAAATCTCTATGTCTCACATAAGCCAAGCACATAGTGACACAAGTGCACATTGTTGCACATGTGCACAAGGGGGCGCCTGCATCTAGAGTTCGATTGCAGTGGTTAGAGGCCCTGGCTTGCCAATTCTCTCCCTCTGGACCCCCCTCTCTTGCGTAAAAAAAAAAATTAAGGTGGAAGCCAGGCATGGTGGCACATGCCTTTAATCCCAGCACTTAGGAGGCAGAGGCAGGAGGATCACTGTGAGTGTGAAGCCAGCCTGGGCTACAGTGAGACCCTACCTCAAAAAACAAAAAAAAATGAACAGCAACTGAGGAAAATACCTGATAACACATTTGACAGAGTGTCAATGGCAAAATTCAGATTATTGCCTCACGTTTGCAATCCTGTCCTATCCTTTTCTTTAATATCTTTACATTTAATATTTAGAATTCCAGGCAAATCCAAAGGCAAAGACATTTCTGACCATCCTCAAAGAATATCCCTCAGAGGCAAAGCACATCCTAATGAAGGCCTGTACTTAAGTTCCACTGGCTTGTATCAGCTGACCAACAAAAAAGTGTTGTAAATCACAATTTCTATCCAAATGCAGGCCTCAACCTCCCAAGTGCCAGAAGTATAGGCATGATCCACCATACTCTTGACTCTTACTTCTAAACTAAATTTTCTTTTGCATACTTTCCATTTTTATCTGTAGCACAGGCCCATGTTCCTGAAAGGTAGCTTGGATAGGTGATTTTATATAGTCACATAAAGCTGGCTTTTGGGAAATCCACAGAATGATCTTAGCTTCCTCAAAATGAGATCATCCAAAACTGCAGGCTGGAGGCTATGCTTATTGAACAGACACCTCACCATGGACTTGATGCTGGTAATTAGTTACACTGGAATCTTCAAAGCTGAGCAACACAACTAGAGCACCATGTGCTTCCAGGCTTCCCTCCTCACAAGGCAGGGCAGTCAGAGTGTGACCAAACACTTTGTTGTCATGAAGGGGAAAAATACTTTCCAACTCCCTATATTTCTTTACCTGGCCAAGTGAACTAAGATAACATTTGCAAGCAAGTGCCTTTAGCCACTGAATCATCTCTCCAGCCCTGAACCAAGATAAAATTTAAATATGAATTCTTGTGCAAGGGCCATGATTATCTTTTATGTCATTCCAATTTGAGTGTATGTGCTGCCAAAGCAAGCACTAAACATGCATTCTTGAACTGACAATAAAAGAATGAACTAAGTCATTTATTTAGACACCTTAATTAGGACAGAAAATGAATAAAAACTTTAACATGTACAGAAGAATGTGAATGGCCCCGTGTGATCTGGTGATGTGGACTAGCTGTGGACAGCAGTTACAGCCATGTAATTTGAAAAAAACAGAATTACGTTGAGCTCTTAAAAACAAAAGCCTCAAATATGAAACTGTCAAACAAACCACAAGACTCACCTCACCAGACAGTCAATG
The DNA here is from genome assembly GCA_036346955.1 of Dipus sagitta. Taxonomy (NCBI): domain Eukaryota; kingdom Metazoa; phylum Chordata; class Mammalia; order Rodentia; family Dipodidae; genus Dipus; species Dipus sagitta. The sequence goes on from CM070788.1 coordinate 30,307,385, forward strand.
AAGTTCACCACCGCTTCTCGGAGTACTTCAAACCTGCTCTGCTTCTTGGTTCTCCTTAACTCCTTTGTTTCCATTAAGGACTAGAGGTGAAAGAACATACGTTTTGGTGATTCCAAGTTAAAAAGACTTTCAAAGGGATATGTTATTCAGGTTGAGAGACAGCTGATGTCTTCCGTACACAGAAAACATACACAGAACTAGACCAAAATGAGTTTTGTTTTCTGTGCTTAAAGTTTGACAACAATCTTTCCTCCTGCTTGTTTAGCTTTAAACCTAAGTGAATTTTCAGGGAGGACAAGGACAGTTACGTTACTGCTCATTCTGTGCAGAACCCACCAGTTCGTTCATGACAGAGGACACAAAAAGGAAGGAGGAGAAACAATGAGAACACTGACATGCCTTGTCACACTGACAGAACAGACTCCATGTGCTTCATTCAAACTAAAATCTCAGGTTACATCTATAATTTGCTACTATGGAACAAAGAAGGTTCTTTATTTTGACAAAGGCCTAAAGTAAGAACTGTCTGGAAAAGAACCCTGGATATCCTGTGGCCCAACCTCTGTTCTATGCTATGAAGAAAAGGTTAGGTAGGGTGCTAAGGTAATGTAGGAGAAACCCTAGGTCTGGTCCCCTGCCCAAGACAAACAAAAATCCAGGAAAGTATTTAACACCAATGATTGAAGTGCTTCTGAATCTGAGTCTGAAAAACAGAAGAACTAGGACATTACACACATCATCAGACTCTTCTGCAATCACATTTACACTTCCCTCCGTGCCAGTTAAATAATAGCTTATTTCGGTGTAAGCAGACAGTGACAGACAGACAGACAGATAGATACTCTGAGAATGGGCACACCAAGGCCTCCTGCCACAGCAAAAGAACTCCATATGCATGTGCCACTTTGTGCATCTGGCTTTTAACCCAGAGTTGTTAGGCTTTGCAGGCAAACACCTTAACAGCTAAAGCCATCTCTCCAGTTCCTTCCATACTAGTTAATTCTGTCTTGCTCTTTGAAGGTATAGAAACAGTTTCTACGAATGTCTAGTAAACTGCACACTGTATGTGTACAACTGAGGATGACAGTGGGATAAACAGTATGTTCAATTTATAATGTGAGTTAAGCCTGCTGCTGTTCTCGGCTGAAAACAGAAACCTCAAGGCAAAGCTCATCTAGAGTACTGACTGAACACAAGGAGCATCCAAGGCAGTGGGGAGCAAAGGGGACCTGACCTTCTGGAGGTGGTAGAGGTCAGTCCTCGGCAGCACCCTCGACTGGGATCCAGAAGCATCCTCTTCCTCTTTGGCATCTGCTTTAACACAAACCCAACACACAGTAATGGGGTCACCCAGGCCCACAAAACACACAGTGATGGGGTCACCCAAGGTCCACAGAACACACAGTAATGGGGTAATCCAGGTCCACAGAACACACAGTAACCCACAAAACAAACATTTGCATTAGTCCAAAGGCAAGAAAGTCAGTTTCACTTTTTTTTTAATGTGGCAAGGGATCCAGGTTCCATCAGACAGATGTTGTGTCTTCCAGAAGCTGAGCGTCAGCAGATGTTACAATTTACTGTACTGGGTCTTTAAAGACCAGCTATTAAACTCGAGTGTTACCACAATAGAAGCAAAACATAACCAAGCAAAATTCACTTAAACCAATAGCAAAAAAACAAAACAGGACTGGAGAGATGGCTTAGCAGTTAAGGCACATGCCTGTGAAGCCTAAGGACCCCGGTTCGATTCCCCAGGTCCCAAGTAAGACAGATACACATGGTGGTGCATGCGTCTGGAGTTCATCTGCAGTGGCTAGAGGCCCTGGCATGCCATTCTCACTCTCTCTCTCTCCCCCCTTCTCTCAGTCTCTAATAAATAAATAAAATAAAATCTTATAAAAAATTAAAACAAAACAAAAATCCTCAAATACCTGTGCTACTACAAGTAGCTGGAAAATAAAAAAAATAATCATACTAACTTGAAACTATTTTCCTTTGACCATGGCAAGATTGTGCATAGTTTCATGGCAAAAATGGTCTCAGCCTTCTAACTGGCTATTTTTTGACAGAAAACATTTTAGTATGAAGAGGGTAGCATGTAAAAGCTGTAAAGTAAAACAGGGAAGAGAAACCTTAATTGATAAAATAGACAGCTGTGCTTCTGGACAGCACAGTGCTACGATACACTCTTTGATGTTCAGATTGCAGTTCAGGAACCTGACATTCAGTGGCTTGTTTGGCCCAAGTCTAAAACAGAAGTATGTAGCTGGAGAATATGCATTAGTCTCAAATAATATTTTTTTCTTCTTTTAGCTATAGAGAATTACTAGCTCAAGAAAGATATAACCTAAGGTTAGTCTCAGTGCTATCTAAATGACTTATTCCATTTCATTAACCTGTAGCTAAGCCTTAAAAAAATAATTCTGATACTATGGTACTGAATTCTCCCCAACTAGAATTTTAAGCCCAAACTGTGATATGCAATAATGCTACTTGATATCTGCTTCCATATGCAATAGTGCAATAGAAAAAAGGTATCAAATAGCAAATATCTCTACTATGAGAAATATTAATTATACTTTGATATTAATAATTTTTAAAAACTTGAAAAAATGCAGACATTTTGAGTGTTTTGCTTGTGAAGATGACAATCCTACCAAAGGCAATATACAGATTTAATGCAATTCCAATTAAAATCCCTACAGTGTTCTTCACAGAGATAGAAAAAATGATCTCAAATTTCATATGGAAAGGCAGAAGGCCTCGCATATCCAAACATATCCTCAGCAAAAGAAATACCTCTGGAGGCATCACCATACCTGATCTAAAGCTATATTACAAAGCCATAGTAATAAAAACAGCATGGTACTGGCATAAAAACAGGAGTATAGACCCATGGAATAGACTTGAGGACCCGGACTTTGGGTCAAGCAACTATAGCTACTTGATATTCGATAAAGGCCCAAACAATATAGGCTGGAAAAAAGAGAGCATCTTCAACAAATGGTGCTGGACAAACTGGATAACCATATGCAGGAAACTGAAACTTGACCCACACATTTCACCATGCACTACACTCAAGTCCAAATGGATCAAAGATCTCAATATAAGACCAGAAACTCGATTAGTACTGGAAGAAAATTTAGGAAGTACTTTCCATGATACAGGAATGGAAAAAGACTTCCTGAACAAAACCCCAGTAGCTCACAAACTTAAACCATCACTCAACCAATGGGATCACATGAAGCTGAAGAGTTTCTTTACAGACAAGCATACAATAAGCAAAGCCAATAGATTACCCACAGAATGGGAGAAAATATTTGCGGGTTATCCAACTGATAGAGGCCTAATCTCTAGAATCTACAAAGAACTCAAAAATCTAAACAGTAAGAAGTCAAACACCACACTCACAAAATGGGGCAAAGAGCTGAACAGGCAGTTCACAGAGGAAGAAATACAAATGGAAAATGTACACTTAAGAAAATGTTCATCATCCCTAATCATCAGAGAAATGCAAATTAAAACTATGAGATTCCACCTTACCCCAATAAGGATAGCAAACATCAAAAAAATCAAATAAAAGCCGGGCGTGGTGGCGCACGCCTTTAATCCCAGCACTCCGGTGGAAGAGGTAGGAAGATCACTGTGAGTTCAAGGCCACCCTGAGACTACATAGTGAATTCCAGGTCAGCCTGGACCAGAATGAGACCCTACCTCAAAAAACCAAAAAAAATAAAATAATAAAATAAAAATAAATGCTGGTGAGGATGTGGAGAAGTAGGAACACTCATCCACTGTTGGTGGGAATGTAGAATGGTACAACCACTTTGGAAAGCAGTATGGAGACTTCTGAAAAAGCTGAGTATAGAGATACCAACAGACCCAGTTATTCCCTTACTGGGCATCTACCCTAAAACCTTCAAACCACAGGCTAAAGAGATTTGCTCAACCATGTTTGTAGCGGCTCAATTTGTAATAGCTAAGAGCTGGAATCAACCCAGATGTCCATCACTAGAAGAATGGATAACTAAGATGTGGTCTACACAATGGAATTCTATACAGCAGTAAGAAAAAATGACACAATGAAATTTGAGGAAAAATGGTTGAACCTGGAACAGATCATTCTCAGTGAACTTACCCAATCACAGAAAAAAAAACGCCACATAGTCTCACTCATCTACAGCACCTAACCTGAATCTACCCAAGATACCTTACATACCCAGCAAGCATCTCGTGGACTAGACACTAGGATGGAAGGGGAGGGAGGGAGGGCATCAAAGGGGTGGGAAACACAAATCTAGACCCAAATGGCAATGGTACCATAAAATTCTACTTACTAAGAGACAGACCAAATGGCTGATCCTTCACCACGCCCTTACAGGGAACACCTGAACCACAAGACACTGGAGAGGGTAGGATCACGACTAACCTTAATCTTCTACATCTTCCCTCCCTCCTTCTCCCTCTCCCTCTCTCTTCTCTCTAACTCTTGTATATTAGTTATCTTTTTCCTCATTTTCTTAGTGGGCACTGACCTGTAACTCCCAGTACCAGCATGGGGCTATCATCCACAATGAGCTTTTGATCAGAGAGACCCACAAGGTTTCCTAAAAGACAGACAGATTTCTGTCAGAGTACTTGATGACCCACCAAAGGTTAGTGGTAAGACCCTATTGCTGAAGACACCTTATGTGGTTGACATGCAAAATAGAATGGCATGGCTGGAAGTTGGAAGACAGTCAGTCCCCAGTCAGCGCATCTAGTGCCAGAAGGTGCTACATGGGCGACTGGGGGAAAATGACCAATATCTGTCCAAGCAACTCATGGTCTAACCTACTTAGCAGCAAATAACTTGTTGAGATGCCCACACAAGTGCAATAGTGGCACACAGCCATGGTGGGGAACCAACTGCTCTTAATTTGGCTAAATGATCTCCTCAGTGGTACAGGACCTATAGGTGGAGCTGGGAAACAAGTCAGAACCATATCTAAACATAAGCCCACTCGCTAATATCAACCTACCATCAATCATGGGCTACAAGAGGGCCTACGCCTATTAAATTCTCTATAAAAAAAGTAAGGGTTATCTCTTTTGTCTTGGTGCTAACTTACTCTCTGTTGGATAATCTGCTTCTCTTTTTCAGATAGATGTAGATCCTAAGGAGAGAGCCACCCCATCATCATACCTCCAAAGGGCCCCGGCTGAAACTAAGAAAAATTGGCAAAACAAGCAAGGGTGCTGCTTTCCTGATGAACCGGATACCAGCAGAAGGGGGAAGGAGATCAACACAGAGAAAAATCAACTCCTACCAAATCAGAGAGCCAGAGCCTCAGAGGCCCCCAACACCTCATCACTGAAGCAGATCAAAAATGAACCCAACATGGCTCAGGGAAATTTTGCAGAAGAGGGGGCAGAAAGAATGTCAGAGCCATATGTTGGGTCATGATATGCAGAGACATTTATCTTACACATAACTGTGGGCTAACTCCACAATGCATGACCCGTATACCTCAACAAGGAGGGGCCAAGGGGAGGGGGTAGGTCACGGATGAGCCTAATAATGGTACCAAACTGACTGTATTTGCTGAATACAAAACTACCTAATAAAGAAAATATATATATATTTCCAAACCAAAAAAAAAAAAACTTGAAAAAATGTAGACATTTTGAGTGTTTTGCTTGAATTCATATACTTCCTTATGCTGCTAATAATTTTCAACTTTAAACTTCCCATATGAAAAACTGGACTCCTTTATTTAGTGCTAGTATACCAGAAAACTTATTCACTAGCTCACATTATATGATCTCTAATTATTATATCTGTACTTTCTTTTTACAGAAATTCAAAAGATTGAAATTTACCCAATTTACCTTATTTTAAAATTGGACCCTATTTATGTCCTTGAGGGAGGCCCCTCACTGGTCAACTGTAAATTGATGAAAAAAACAAAATCAATGAACTGGTAGCCAACAGAGATGGGCTATAGTCTGGGTACTACCTCTAGCTAATTGCATTCTCAAGCAAGTTACTCTTACTGGACTTCAGTTTCTGGCTGTAGCTGGAATGATACCAACTTCCAGTCCTTTAACAATTCTACTTTTCTGAAAAGTGGTTTAGGTCATGCTTTGGTAGGCAAAGAAAAACTCCCCCACATACTCTGGGGGAAGCCCCTCAGTACCACACTGCACTTCCCTACCCGGCCCATTCATATCACTCCTGTCAGGCCATTGTTAACTTTCATCTTCCATAACTGAGCCCTCACATGATAGATATCCTGCACTGACTGAGCTATGAGAAATAAGGAGCAATTTCTACAAAAGCAGTTACCTAAAACCAAAGAAATTTTAAGATAAAGGAACACTTACCAAACACAAAAAGATTCAAATGAACATTCTAAATAAGGTATTTTCACCATGCCATGTCTAATCTGTTTGCTTATGTACCACGCTTACTTGTTCCCAAACCCAATTGAATGATTCCCTAAATAAGTAGAGGATGAGTCCAGATACCAGTGTGACCTGTGTGCTTACCAAACAGAACTCAACTATCTACACACAGCTGGGTATCCTAAGCACTCACGGGGAGGCATGCAACACAAAGGAAATTATAACCTCCCACACTGAGGAATGTCAGGCTCCTTAGTTTGTGCACTACTGAAAGATTCAAGCTCTTGTAAATCTGATTAAAGCAAGCGTCTTGCGTAGTTTGGCAATCAGTTTACAAGGAGCCTCAGTGCTATGAACAGATCATAGCTGCTAATTTTTCATGTTTACAAATGATTTATGCAGTGTTCTTGAAATCTATAAAGAACTTGTTACAATGCTTAAGAAAACATCTAAAGAGGAATCTTTAATTATACTGCCTCCCTGTTCTCCCAAATCTTTGATTTCCATTGCCTGTTTTCTTAGATAAATCCTCCAAACTGTAAAATTTGGTTTTCATCATTTAAACCAAATCTAGAAGAGAAGATTTAACAACTGGTAATTAGGACGTAATGTTAGGACATGATATTAGGATGTTTAGAATGTCAGGATATGGCCAGGCGTGGTAGCACGCACCTTTAATCACAGCACTTGGGACTGGGACTGAAGGACTGCTGTGAGTTCGAGGCCACCCCTACTTTGAAAAACCAAAAAGAAGTTAGGATGTGATTTTTTGAGTCAGCATACCAAGAGTTTTCTATTTTGGTTAACAGAATGTCACAGCCAGTGGAACACTCACCATCAAGGCTCTGAAACTGGGCCAGGAAGTCTTCTATTTTCTTTGCTGAACTGCCAAGCTGCTTTCCAGAAGACGAATTAAAAACCTCAGAACATTTCTGAAGTATAGAAATCAGTTCATCCTTTGCCAACATCCTAGAGCAGAAGCAGTGACAAGAGATGTAATAGGAAGATCAATATACCTAAAAGCATTTTTGTTGTTGTTGTTGGGTTTGTTTGTTCGTTTTGTTTTGTTTTACTGAGCCCAGGCTAGCCCAGGCTAACCTGGAATTCACTATGTAGACTCAAGCTGGCCTCAAACTTACAGTGATCCTCCAACCTCTGCCTCCCGAGTGCTAGGATTGAAGGCATGTGCTACCATGCCCAGCAAACTTAAAAAACATTTTCTATGCATTAAATGTAAAAGTTTGGAAGTTGAAGTAAACCTCCCTTAGTAGCTACTACTTCTTAAAAAAAATAGCTACTACTTCTTAAAAAACAAAACAAAACAAAACAAAACATTTTCTTCAACATAGGTGACATTCAGAAGTATTGAATTCTCATCATAAGGCTTAGCTTAGAAAATGTACAAAGATCTGGGTTTACAACCTGGCTCTGACACTGTAATACAGACCAAGTTTATCATATACCTCTGGTCCTTTTTTTCCTTGTCTGTAAACAGGAATAACATATTTCACAGGTTAGGAGGAGACTTAGTATGCCATACTAAATGCAAGCTTTTAAAAGAAAATAATTGGTATCACATCACTTTTCTGTTTTTGTTGTTGTTGTTGCTGCTGCTGTTGTTTTGGTTTTTCAAGGTAAGGTCTCGCTCAAGCCCAGGCTGACCTGGAATTCACTATGTAGTCTCAGGGTGGCCTTAACTCACAGTGGTCCTCCTACCTCTACTTCCTGAGTGCTGGGATTAAAGGCACACACCACCAATCCCGGGCTCACTTTTCTGTTTTTAAAAATTATTTTATGGGGCTGGAGAGATGGCTTAGCGGTTAAGGCACTTGCTTGAAAAGCCAGGTTCAACTCCCCAGCACCCACATAAGCCAGATGCACAAGAGGACGCACACATCTGGAGTTCGTTTGCAGTGGCTGGAGGCCCTGGCACACCCATTCTCTTTCTCTCTCTCTCAAATAAATAAATAAAAATAAAATAGAATAAATTATTTTATTTATTTACTCATTTGAGAGAGAGGCAGATAAAGAGAGAGAATGGATGCACCAGGGCCTCTAGCCATTGCAAACTCCAGATGCATGTGCCACCTTGTGCATTTGGCTTTATGCAGGTGCTGGGGAGTTGAACCTGGGTCCTTAGGCCCTGGCAGACAAGTTCTTAACCACCAAGCCATTTCTTTAGCCCAAGTATCATGTCACTTTTCCAATTATTACCACTTAAATTCTGTCTCACATCACCCAAGGTCTTTATAAACACTGCTGAGTAAAGCTGAACTTCAAACAAGGTAAGAAGTTATGCTTGCTATTTATAAGTACAGGCAGAGCTTGAGTGACTAATTCAAGGCCACAGAGAAAAATCATTGATAAGAATGTGTCAAGTATAAGAATAGACACATCCTATTCTCAGAATAGTTACTTACAGGATCTCTTCATTGAAGTCTTATTCAATAACAGCATCAAATAACATCAGAGTCAACTGATATTATTAAGTTTATACAGATGTACACATTGTTTAAGACTAATAAAGATATTTGTCATTTGTATATGATGCGACTATAAAATTAGAAAACCAATGAACTCTAGTAATGTTAAAGAGGTATGGGAATATGATAAATATGTGAGTTGTACACTTCCATATATACGTGATCAATACCTTATTACGGTATGTAATAAAAAAAAGGTCTGGAGAGATGGCTCAATGGTTAACACGCTTGCCTGCAAAGCCCAACAACCCGGGTTCTGATGCACAAAGTGGTGCATGTATCTAGAATTTGTTTGCAATGGCTAAAAGCCCTGGTGCGTCCATTCTCTCTCTCTCCCTTTGCAAATAAATTATTTAAAATAATTTAAAAATAAGAACATGTTCAAAGGCGGGTATGGTGGTGCATGCCGTTAATCCTAGCACTTGGGATGCAGAGGTAGGAGAATCGTAGTAAGTTCAAGGCCACCCTGAGACTACAGACTGAATTCCAGGTCAGCCTGAGCTAGAGTGAGACCCTACCTTGAAAAAACAAAAAACAAAACAAACTAAAAAAAAAGAACATGTTCGGGCTAGAGAGATGGCTTAGCGGTTAAGCGCTTGCCTGTGAAGCCTAAGGACTCCGGTTCGATGCTCAATTCCCCAGGACCCACGTTAGCCAGATGCACAAGGGGGCGCATGCATCTGGAGTTCGTTTACAGAGGCTGGAAGCTCTGGCACGCCCATTCCTCTCTCTCTCTCTGCCTCCTTCTCTCTGTCGCTGTCAAATAAATAAATAAACAAAAAAATAAAAAAAAAAAAAAGAACATGTTCAAAACCATACCCATGGGCTGGAGAGATGGCTTAGCAGTTAAGCGCTTGCCTGTGAAGCCTAAGGACCCCGGTTCGAGGTTCAATTCCCCATGACCCATGTTAGACAGATGCACAAAGGGGCACACGTGTCTGGAGTTTGTTTGCAGTGGCTGGAGGCCCTGGCACACACATTCTCTCTATCTGCCTCTTTGTCTATCTGTCGCTCTCAAAAAAAAAAAAAAAACACATAAAACCAGATGCACAAAGTGGTGCATGCATCTGTAGCTAGTTTGTAGTGGCAGGAGGCCCTGGCATGCCCATTCTCTCTCCCCTCCATCCTCTCAAACACTGATAACAGATTAATGGAAATAAAAAGACAGAATTAACCATGAGGTTTAGGTAACTTGAAACAACTAGTTTTGATGATTAGGTTAAAAACCTTATTTTTATGAATTTCAGAGCATGTGAGGAGGGAAACTGGAGGCAGTGAGACATTTTCCAATTCTGGTGTATTCCAATTAGCATTTTGTTTTCTCCCTTTCTCTCTCTCAAAAAAAAAAAAAAAAAAAAAAAAAGGTTCAAAACCGAAGAAGTCCAACGCAGAAATGGATGGTTACATTTGTAATGCTTTAGCACCGTAAACTAGAAGCATAAATCCAGGATGTATTCAAGTATTTTCAGACATTACAGGCTACTTAAGAACCTATTTGGCAGGCACAGTTCTGGAGGAAGGTGGTGCTGGCAGACTTGGAGCACACACAGAAGAAAGAACAAAGACTAAACAGTTACCTCAGCAGCTGCAACGCCGACGCGTACTCCTCCGAATCCCACACGTTCTTCTCTAAACACATGCAGTACAGCTCCCGGATCTGTACATGAACAACGTAATAAGGAACCAACTCATAAGTCACTGATTTGGCAAAATCATAAATGGCTAACACACATGAAAAATTGCTGTTATTAAAGAATATTTCTGTTTAGGTAGCAACAGACATATGCTCTAAGCATGTGTTACATAAGACAGTGATAACAGTGAGGAGAAAAGGCTCATGAAAGGTTCAATAGCAGAATCACCTCTCACATAAGTTGTTCTTGCATTTGTTCTCTAGAAGTCTGAGTTAAAGATATTAAAATCAGGAATTCTTCCATGAACAACTATCCTATAAATGGTTCATAGGTTTAGGGTATGATGAAAAGGATAGGTGAGCATAATCTTAAAAGGAGCAGAAATACTTTCTTCTAATTTTGACACAATATGCACTAACAATTAAGCATTCTCAAATAGACTTCATTTTCCAGGTCATTAAGAGTAGAGAACTAAGCCAGGCGTGGTGGCGCACACTTTTAATCCCAGCACTTGGGAGGCAGAGGTAGGAGGATTGCCGTGCGTTCAAGGCCACCCTGAGACTACATAGTGAGTTCCAGGTCAGCTTGGGCTATAGTGAGACCCTACCTCAAAAAAAAAAAAAAAAAAAAAAAAAAGTAGGGAACTAGCTTTCTTTGTATAGGTGAAGAAAAAAGTGTTGACCAGGAAGGTTTACATGCTGTAACACAAATACACTGTAGAGGAAATACCATGGATTCACTAATGTTTTAGCTGTGTGTCAGCAATGTGAACAGCTGGAACAGACTGTGTTGTGATGAGAAGAACTGTATCCATTTCAAATGCTGATGCCGGAGAAAGTACTATATATTTCCTACCCTGGTCAATTACAAATGAGGAAGCCTTATTTACCTGTCGCCCGAGTGGGTACTTGGGAAGAGAGGCGGTAAAATGATGAAGACATCTCAAAGCCAGGAAGTAATTCATGTGGTAAACATGCAAGCTTTCTAATAACAATTGAGCTTCCTCCTGAAAATCACAGAATACAATATATAAGGCAGGAAAATAACAAACAGTGTTACTGCGGAGGACCATGGGAAGGTTAATTACAGTTCACACTGCTGCTGTGTCAGGGTGGACACTAAGTGTCTGCTCAGTGCTGATGAGGACCATGGGAAGGTTAGACTACAGTTCACACTGCTGCTGTGTCAGGAATGGACATTAGGTGTCTGCTCAGTGCTGATGAGGACCATGGGAAGGTTAGACTACAGTTCAGATTGTGGGGCAGCCTCAGTAGGTCATCTGCAGAGAACACACACAGGTGAATGGAAATAGCAGCCAGATTTGCCAGTGCTGGTGAATTCATGGGAAACCTTTGTAAGACCCTCAACAGTGAGCCCAAGCTGCCTTACTTGTATCCTAAGTATTATTAGGTCACAAGGGTATACTAGGAATAAAAAAGTTTTACATTATGATGGGAGTATGTACAGAGTGAAGACTTTAACTTCAAAGATTTATTTCATTTTATTGGTGTGTGCTGTGATGTGTGTAGTGTGTCCACAGGGTGTGCACTGTGTACATGTGAGGGGAAGGCAGAGGAGAAAGCTGGGCCTCTTCTTTGTGCTCATCTGCCAGTTTCCTTGAGTTGAAGTCTCTCACTCAACAAGAGCTGCCATTTTTGTCTTACTTTTTTGGAGATTCTCCAATCTCCACCTCCCATAGCACTACGGTTACACACGTGCTTGATCACACCCAGATATGTAAGTGGAACTGAACTCCCCAGCAGTCTCAGACACTCCCTAATGAGCCATTTCACCAGCTTAACTACCCTTTTTGTTTTTTTGGAGGTAGGGTCTTGCTCTAGCCCAGGCTGATGTGGAATTCACTATGTAGTCACAGGCTGACCTCAAATTCACAGTAATCCTCCTACCTCTGCCTCTTGAGTGCTAGGATTAAGGGTGTGTGCCACTATGCCTGGCTTCCAAAGATTTTTATTAATGAAAAAATGCTTCTACAAACCAAGTGTGATGGCTCATGCCTATCAATCACAGCACTCAAGACTCTGAGCTAGATGAATCACCATGAATTCAAGACCAGGCTGCACTACAGAGTGAGTTTCATGCCAGCCTGGGCTAGAGTGAGACCCTGCCTCAAAAAACTGGGGGTAAAAGAGAGAAAGAAAAAATTTCCCCTGCAGAGATAAAATTTTATTCTCTTTAATCTCAAATAAATTTCTCCTTTTGAAGAAGCAATATAATTCACTCTATATTACTAGAACAAAGCAAGCCAGGTGTGGCTCAGGCTATCATCCAAGTGCTGGATGAGGCTGAAGTAGGTGCATTGCTGTGAGTCTAAGGCTAGCCTAGGCCACAGTTTGAGACCTGTGTCAAAAGGCAAGTTTACTTTCAGCCTTAGGCTTTCTTATTTATTTAATTCTTTCATAGGCCTAAGAATACAAGCTGCTCCCCTCCCGCCCCCAGGTAGGGTTTTGCTGTAGCCCAGATTGACCTGGAATTCACTGAGTATTCTCAGAGTGGCCTCAAGCTCACAGTGACCCTCCTACCTCTCTAGTGGAGTGCTGGGATAAAAAGTGTGTACCATCATGCCTGCAAGTTCTTTCATTTTTCAGTTTTCAAAAATAGGGTCTTTTGGCATAGCCAAGGGGGTGGCCTCAAACTCATGATCCTCTTGCCTCTACTACCCAAATGCTAAGACTAACTGAGCACCATGATGCCCCATGGAGACACAATGGAGGGTCAGAGTGAAACAAAGAAAATTATCACTTATTTGCAAGGAGGGGAGAAGAAAGAGAGAGAAGAATATGAATGGGCACACCAAGGTCTCTTGCCAATGCAAATAAACTGCAGATGCATGTGCTACTTTGTGCATCTGGCTTTACATGGGCACTGGGGAATTGAACCCAGGCCATCAGGCTTTGCAAGCAAGTGCCTTTATGTGCCGAGTTATCTCTCCAGCCTGTACAATATCCATGTAGCAATAAGTCCTAAGCTGTCTGCTTCCACATGTTTTCATTTACAACAATCTTCAAAATAACATTAGAATAAATGGCCATGAAACTACCCTCAAATATTTATATTATATTTAAACCCATAGGTTGGTGATGATTGCACCTTTGATCAGAGAAGCTTCTTTCAGCACATAGTGGTAACAACTGGGGAAACTCAAAACTCATCCAAGTGCTGCAAGTAAGTGAAGGCTGACTATTTAGTGCTAAATGAGACATCTCTATCCAGTTCTTCAAGGCTCAGGGAACACTTACAGTACAGAGGGTGGAAAGAATGTAAGAGCCAGAGGCAGAACGAAGCACTTTGGTACACTATCTTCTGGATACAAAGCCATCGCTACATCATGACCTTGCTGCGGCTGTCCATACCTACACAAGACCTCCACATAATTGAGTTCATCGACATTTTTAAAAATTTTTTTGTTTGTTTATTTATTTATTTGAGAGCGACAGAGAGAAGGAGGCAGAGAGAGAGAGAGAGAATGGGCGCACCAGAGCTTCCAGCCTCTGTAAACAAACTTCAGATGCGTGCGCCCCCTTGTGCATCTGGCTAATGTGGGTCCTGGGGAATTGAGCCTCGAACGGGGGTCCTTAGGCTTCACAGGCAAGCGCTTAACTGCTAAGCCATCTCTCCAGCCCAAGTTCATCAACATTTTAAAATGGGTGACAAAGGAGGACAAAAAAAAAAAAAGTAGCCGGGTGTGGTGATGCATGCCTTTAATCCCAGCACTCAGGTGGCAGAGGTAGGAGGATTGCCATGAGTTCGAGGCCACCCTCAAATACAGAGTGAATTCCAGGTCAGCCTGGGCTAGGGAGAGGTGATGACAAAATTCACTGGGAGGGAATTACAATCAAATTATATGTATATATGTGATTATCAATAAAAAATAATAAGCCTGCAAGGCGCAGTGACACATGACTTTAATCCCAGCACTTGGGAGGCAGAGGTAGGAGGATCACCATGAATTTGAGGTCATCCCGAGACTACATAGTAAATTCCAAGTCAGCCTAGGCTAGAGAGAGAGACCCTACCTTGAAACACCAAAAACAATAATATAATATAAAATAAAAGTAACAATAATACCAAAGACCAGGCATGGTTGTGCACACCTTTCTTTAAATCTCAGCACTGGAGAAGCAGAGGTAGAAGGATCACTGTGAGTTTGAGGCCACCCTGAGACTACACAGTGAATTCCAGATCAGCCTGGGCTAGAGTGAGGCCCTACCTCAAAAAAAAAAAAAAAAAAAAAAAAAAAAAAAAAAAAAAAAACCGTTACAGTAAGATAATCTACAGATTCCAAAACTACTATGTGAAAAAAAAAAATCTATAAACAGATTTCTATAGACCTAAAAGTGTTTCCAAATAGACTTTAAGAAAAATGCAATGTACTTTCTTTTTTTTTTTTCTTGATAAGAAAAGCTTTATCTTTTGACTTAAGCTTTTGTTTTATCTTTAAGAGTCACATTCTGGTTGGCTGAGTACTTCACCATGTAAGCATGAGAGCACACAAGTACATTTTTTAAGTTCATCAGTGTGTCTGTAGATAACCTTTTTCTTCATGGAGAGCTAGGAAAACAAAACATTAAACAGGCATGCTCACAGTCCTACCTTGAGCAATGTCTCACAGGTCAGGAGTGCAACTTGCTTTTCTGAAGCTTGCTTTTCCACATACCTAAAATTTTTACCATTTCATGTAGAAAAAGGAAAAAGTCAACATTTTAACAGACTTGAATAACATGTTGGGAAGAATAACTACCAGAAACCACATCTTTTTCATTTCTATTCAAAATGACAGTTCTTGATTGGTGTAATAGTAACTCCTGACTTTAAATGAGCTACCCACAAACAAAGGCCATCCACTACAGAAATAGGAAATGCTATTTCTAAAAAATAACTCTGGGGCCAGAGACGGCTCCATGGTTAAAAGCACTTGCTTGGAAAGCCTGTTTGGCCCAGGTTTGATTCCCTAGTATGCATGTAAAGCCAGACATACAAACTGGTGCATGCATCTGATCTTCATCTGCAGTTATGTGCAAAAGGCCCTGGCATGCCCATTCTTTCTCTAGTAAATAAAAAAAATTTTTTTTAATAACTCTGGAAAACTTGCAAATTATATTCCTTGGCAAAAATATTTTTATGGCAAATTTTCACACAGAACAAAGAAATCCCATCGTTAAACACCAATGGCTTCATGCTACAAAGGGCAAAGCTTTTTCTATTCCTCACTTCACAATTAATACAGTCTGTCCCAGGCTCTGGTCCAAGATGTTTCACACACACACTTCTTTTTACCTCCGAAATGATGGAAGGCGTCGAATGTTTTCACACTGATTAGCTGAGAAACAACTGATTCTTCTCTTGGCTTCGGGGAGACTGCAGCACAGAACACTCAGGGGCTGGGAATGAAAATGCTCCAACAGAGAAAGCTGAAAGAAATGAAGCTATTATGTTTTTGGCATCAAATCTTTCACCCTATATTTAAGATTTTTTTTTTTTTTTTTTTTTTTTTTGGTTTTTCGAGGTAGGGTCTCACTCTAGCTCAGGCTGACCTGGAATTCACTCTGTAGTCTCAGGGTGGCCTCGAACTCTCAGCGATCCTCCTACCTCTGCCTCCCTAGTGCTGGGATTAAAGGCGTGCGCCACCACGCCCGGCTCAAGATTCTTTTTATTTTTTGGTTTTTCGAGGTAGGGTCTCACTCTAGCTCAGACTAACCTGGAATTCACTATGTAGTCTGAGAGTGGCCTCGAACTCATGGTGATCCTTCTACCTCTGCCTCCCCAGTGCTGGGTTTAAAGGCGTGCGCCACCATGCCCGGCTTATATTTAAGGTTTTTTTAAGAGCAAAAGTATTTATATACTTGAATATAGGCTAATATGTTTAATAATGCCATGATAACACTGTAAACAACATCTAAGTGGCTATATACTTCTATTAGTTTTAAGGCTACAATTCTGTGGACAAGATAAAAACTAATATACATGGATAGATTAACAGCCTGCAGAAACAACTTAAGATGAATGTACAAGTAGTATGGATAGACTAAGGTGTGATCAAAGGTCTACCAGATTCCCCAGCACTCATGGATGGACTGAGGTGTGATCTAAAGGACTCACAGATTCCCCATTACTCATAACAAGTTACCAGTCTATGAGCTGGGTACGCGTGGTGGTGCATGCCTTTAATCTCAGCATTCAGGAGGCACAGGTAGGAAGATCACCATAAGTTCAAGGCCACCCTAAGACTACACAATGAATTCCAGGTCAGCATGGGCAAGAGGGAGATTCTACCTTAAAAAGCAATTAACACTCCGCCACCAAAAAAGAAGTTACCAGACTACAGTGAGTAGGAACTCCAATTTGTTACAATAAATAAAAACATTGCAATGGTAGGAGCTGTGTATACTGATAAAAAAAAAAAACAACAGATACTTATGTTTTCAAATTGTTTAATTTCACAGAGGAAAACATGGTACATTATAAAATCCTACAAGCTCCAGGGCCAGCAAGTACAGCATTCACAGTGGTGAATGAGAGACCTTGCCTCAAACAAGGCAGAGGGCAAGGACTGACACTGAGTAGCCTCAGTGTGCGCCACGGTACCACTGTTCCATTGGCATGCATACACCTGTACTCACACATACATATACACAAATTAAAAAAAAAAACACTGAACAGCAACCACACATGGCATGTAAAGTTGAAAATGTTTATTGCTGACCCATTAAAGAAATTTACAGACCCAAAATATGCAACATTTCTTAGGTTAAGTTCTCAAGTCCTAAACAAACAAATTATGTCCTTTCTTCCCCAACCCACACTGGTTAAGAGTAAATGGAATGGAGTGAGCTCTTTTCCCATTACTTAATTATTTGTATTATCAAAAGAATGGTAGGCACGCCTTTAATCCCAGCACTCAGAAGGCAGAGGTAGGAGGATCACTGTGAGTTCGAGGCCACCCTGAGACTACATAGTGAATTCAAGGTCAGCCTGAGCTAGAGTGAGACCTTACCTCGAAAATAAAAAAAAATTAAAAAAAAAAAGAATGGTAGAATATAGGCAAAAAAAAAACTTGAATTTACTTATTTTTAGACCTTGTCACTTAAAATGCCTTAATTATCACACTAGACACTCTGAAATAACATGCAAATTATTAGAATAATATTGTGAATTTTCAAACAACTGGGATTTTCTTACCTTAAGTCCTTTTATAAAATTTTGAATTGAAAAATCATGATACAAAAATATGTTGGTCAGAACCTGTAACACTTTTTCACTTATTTTAAAGGGAAACTGAGTTGTAAGAAGCAGCTGAAAAAGAGGTGAGAAAAACTCCTTAGTGTTCACTCTTCATAAGTAGAAAGAATAAACAATGAGACAATGACATTATAAGAGTCAATATGAAAACTATAAGAGTTATGCCTTTAGGGTCAAATACCAATGAAAATATAAACTGAATTTATACAAAAGTGATAACAACAAAAAGAAGCAATTCATACCATACCCTCTATATCCTGATCTATAAAGAAGTGCCTATAAACTGTAGTCCTCTTTCTCCCACCAAGGCCAGCTGTGTATATAGTAGGATTTTTAGGAGTCCAATACACTATCCACTGTGTCACAAAGCCAGAATCAAGTAGGATTCTGGTTTTTCGAGGTAGGGTCTCACTCTAGTCCAGGCTGACCTGGAACTCACTATGTAGTCTCAGGGTGGCCTCGAACTCATGGCGATCCTCCTACCTCTGCCTCCCGAGTGCTGGAATTAAAGAAGTGTGCCACCACGCCCGGCTTTCAAGTAGGATTCTTAAATAAACAACAACAAAAAAAGCATAGCTAAGACGGGCGTGGTGGTACATGCCTTCAATCCCAGTGCTGGGGAGGCAAAGGTAGGAGGATCACTGTGAGTTTGAGGCCACTCGAGGCCACCCTGAGACTACATAGTGAGTTCTAGGTCAGCCTGGGCTAGAGTGAGACCCTACCTCGAAAAACCAAATAAATAAATAAATAAGAATTAAAAAGCATAGCTGTACAAGGCCAACTGAGTTTTGTTACAGCCAATCAATTTCAATTATTTTAGTTTAAAAAAAAATGTCCCTACTGTATTACTAGCGCAGATAGGTATCTGGTGTGGAATGAAATCTGGCAGTGGTTAGTAGACAGACAGGCAAACAGGCTGTCACTGTTCACCTTACACAAGCACTGTGAAACACATTTTTCCTAAGGGGGTGCAGGAAAAGCCCAAGGAAGGGCAAGATTAAAGAATTATTATTCTTATTTACACAGAAACATTGTAGCAAAGTCTTAAGAACTTTTTAGTATTTGTTATCAAGAGCAATATGGCAGCTATCAAAAAGTCCACTAAAAACTTCACATCACTTTTATATAAACTATAATGCTAAACACTTTGGTAAAGCTTCTAGGAAGTTTATAAATTCTGAAACCTTTATTTATTTGCTTGCAGTGCTAAGGATTGAGCCCAGGGTCTTGTATATGTTAAGCAAGTGTTCTAACTACTGAGTTATATCCCCAGACCCAAAAAGTTCACTTTTAAAATTTAGAATTTTCCACTGTGTAGTGATTTATACACAGATACAGAAATAATATAATCACTCTTTACATAAAGCTCATCTTTTGTCAATTCTACACAAAAATTACTATAAACTATAAGTATCATTAAATAAAACATTAAATGTGTTTTCTTAAGGTGTGTGTGCAGTAGTCGACGTACATGACAATCCTGTGTGGCTCCTGTGAGGCCAGAGGAGGATGCTGGGTGTCCTCCTTTTTTTTCTTCCTTCCTTCCTTTCTTTTTTTTTTTTTTTTTTTGGTTTTTGAGATAGGGTCTTACTCTTAGCTCAGGCTGACCTGGAATTCACTGTGTAGTGTCTAGGTGGCCTCAAACTCACAGTGATCCTCCTACCTCTGCCTCCTGAGTGCTGAGATTAAAAGCATGTGCCACCACGCCCGGCACCTTTTCTTTTTTTTAAGGCAGGGTCTTATTCTAGCCTAGACCTGGAACTCACAGTCCTTCTCCCAGCTCAGCCTTCTGAGTGCTAGGATTAAGGGTATGTGCCACCACACCCAGTCTCTGGGTGTCCTCCCCTTACTCATCCAATTTATTTTTCTGAGACAGAGTCTCTAACTGAGCCTGAGCTGGCTTTTTTCTGGTTAGAGTGGCTGCCCCAGCAATCCTCCTGTCCCTGCTCCTCTCAGTGCCAGGTTACAATTATGTGTGTCCACACCTGGCATTTTACGAGGGTGCTGGGGATCAAACTCTAGTCTAGTTTCTGCAGCAAGTGCTTTTACCTACTAAGCCTCTTCTCAGCTGAATTTTTTTTAAAGTAGTCTGAGAGGTATAGAGATTTATCAGTAATCTGTGAGTATAATCTATGCCTGACAGCTTTCCCTTCACTGTACCACTGCAAAACGTCTTATTTTTACCTTATCAAGTATGGTAGTCAGGTGGTTCTTGCAAGACAAAGATTGGAACAGTTCTATACACAGTAGAGAGGACACTGCATGAGGAAGCAATCGATGGATGATAATAGGAGATGTGGCGATTCCAAAAATGAGAATTAGTGGAAATTCATGCAGATGTTGACTAGTTTTTAAAAGATACAAAAGTGAAGTTTCTTTAGTAAATATATTTCAATACATCACATTTCAAAATGATTAGCTTTGTTTTAATGGCTATAAGATACTGCTAACAGGTATCATTCCATATATTTTGTAGGTCATTCATTTTCTTGGCAAGGTAATAAAAAGTAGCTATTCCTCTCTTAAAAGTATCAATTCATTACCGGAGTTTTTCATTTTATAAATAAGAACACAGAAGCCTAGAAAAATCAAGTTCCTTTCCTAGGTTGGATAAGCTCAACTGTTGACAAGTTGTTAAGACATCATTCAGTTCAACATACAGTTTGAGCCTAAGCCAGTCTTCCTTATGGTTGGTCATCTAGTCTAGTGTTCAAAAAAAAAAAAAAAAAAAAAGTTACACAGTGATCATGACTTATCCTTATTACCAGGGCAAAAATAAATGACTTCTTCAGAGAAAACAGCACTATTTTTGAGGGCTTCTATAAGTTAGAGTCCTCTGTACTATGGCTAATGATTTTGTCTGCTCTCTCCATCACATTTTCTGCCCTGCCTTCACTGGAATAGTGTTCTACTCATCTCACGACATGTTAAGTTGTACATAAACAGGGGGCAAACATGGGGAAAACCAAAAAGGATAGAAAGGTGACCAACAGAGGGTAATAAGAAATGACAGGAAGAGGGCTGGAGAGATGGCTTAGCGGTTAAGCGCTTGCCTATGAAGCCTAAGGACCCCGGTTCAAGGCTTGATTCCCCAGGACCCATGTTAGTCAGATGCACAAGGGGGCGCACGCGTCTAGAGTTCATTTGCAGTGGCTGGAAGCCCTGGCACACCCATTCTCTCTCTTTCTCTCTGCCTCTTTCTCTCTCTGTCATTCTCAAATAAATAAATAAAAACTTAAAAAAAATTTTTTTTAAATGACAGGAAGAGGGGTGGGGAAACGTCAAAGAAACACATGTGACATGTAAACAGAAAGAAGGGGGAGATGAGTTAAGGGGTGGATAAGGCAACAGAGGAGGGAAGAGGCAAATTATAGCCTAACAAATATATAGCCAGGTTTGGTGGCACATGCCTTTAATCCCAGCACTCAAGACGCAGAGGTTGGAGGATCGCCATGAGTTTGAGGCCACCCTGGGATTACATAGTGAATTCCAGCCCAGCCTGAGCTAGAGTGAGATCCCACCTCAAAAAACCATACACACACACACACACACACACACACACACACGCACGTATATATCACATACACATAATGGGAAGTGCGTGCCACAAGATTTCAAAATAGTGTTATTTCAATTCTGACTCTTATAGAATTGCTAAAGAATTCATGACAACCCAAAAGTAGTTTCTAACTAGAAATGTAAACCAAGATAATATTTAGAAAATATTATTGGCTAATAAAGCTATATGTAATTCAGAGCCTCTAAAGTATCAGAAAATAAGGCTTCATCCATTCCTGAGAAGCTACTAGCAGTTAAGGTTGCTGGGGAAGGGAGTAATGTTCTTCAGTGCTATAGCCAATGTTAAGCTGCCCATGCTCCAATCAAAACAACCCTAATTAAAGTCAGAGTGTCAATCAACAAGACATAAAAACGGGGCTGGAGAGATGGCTTAGTGGTTTAGGTGATTGCCTGCAAAACCAAAGGACTCAGGTTCAATTGCCCAGAACCCACATAAAGAGATGCGCAAAGTAGTGCACACATCTGTAGTTTGTTTGCAATGTCTGCAGGCCCTGGTATGCCCATTCTTTCTCTCTATCTGCCTCTTTCTGTCTCTCTAATAAATAAAAAAATTAAATTTAATTTAAAAAAAGACAAGACACCGGGCATGGTGGGACACACTTTTAATCCTAGCACTCAGGAGGCAGAGGTAGGAGGATCGTCATGGGTTCGAGGCCACCCTGAGACTACATAGTGCATAGTGAAATCCAAGTCAGCTTGAGCTAGAGTGAGACCCTACCTGAAAAAAAAAAAGAAGAAGAAGAAGAAGACGACGACGACGACATGAAAACAGAAAGGTGACTAGCTGGAAAGAAAGGTTTAGCAGGAGTGGAAAGGCAACAGAGGTTGTGGGGAGAGATGGATTTGATCAGAACACATTACATACTATATGAAGTTGTCAAAAAATAAAATAGAAAAGTTTGATACAAATATCTCAACCTAGAATAGCTAATCTATTTAACTAGTAAGGAAGAGACAGGCAATCCCAGTCAGATACTATATTTCATGCTTCCTTACCTAAAAACAGGCTGGATGTCTTGGATTCTCATTCTTAGATTAACAAGCAAGAAAAAAATATGAGATCCATAAACATTCAATTATAAAAGACCAGAAATTATTCTGAATTCTATTAAGTTAAGTCTTAAAATGAAGATTATGCCTTGTAAGTTAAAAGTAATATTCTGGGGGGGGGGGGGAAGAGACTACAGAGATGGCTCAGTAGTTAAAGGCACTTGTTCCACAATCCTGGTGACCAGAGTTTTAATCCTAGCAACCATTTGTAAAGCTGGGCTGAAGTGGAACATACATGTAATCCCAACTGTGCCTATGGCAATGGGAGGCAGAATCAGGAGCATCCCAAAACCTGTGGCCTTCCCAGCAGCAAAACAAGAGAGCCTATCTCAATAAAAGGTGGAAGGAAAGCTGGGCATGGTGGCACTGCTTTTATTCTCAGCACTCGGGAGGCAGAGGTAGGAGGATTGCTATTAGTTCGAGGCCACCCTGATGTTACAGAGTGAATTCTAGGTCAGCCTGGGCAAGAGTGAGACAGTACCTTGAAAACCTAAAAACAAAACAAAACAAAAAAAAAGGTGGAAGGAGAAGACCAATACCCTAAGGATGTCCTCACATGGATTTCCACACATGGGCATCTCTATACACACAAACACACACACACAGTATTTTCTAGAAGCAATGCTTTCTCAACAGTGAGAACACCATCTACCTGCTGCTGATTATGAAGTCTTGTAGGACTTTTGTGCTGAAGCTCTCCATGTCCTTCAGGATGAGCACAACAGCAGGAGGCTGCCATCGTCCAGGGGTCCTCTTTTTGCCTGGCATTCTGGGGCCTGTCTTCTTTAAGTCGTCGAGGAAAGAAGATTTAAAATGAGCCTTCCCACCAACAATGCTCTAATGACTCACATTGCTGTGTTCCCTCACATCTCACAGAAACAATGCTCTTCCACTTTCCCAGGTCATCAACAGAAACTCATCCCAACAGTGACTAGCGGAATCACTTTGTGTCTGACACGGGAATAATAATCACTAAGGAGCTTCAGTAAAATCTTCTACTCATACGAAATGTATTTTCTGCTCAAAAATACCAGAAGAAAAATTTTCTATACAATTTATTTTTTTGTTGATACAAAGTTCTAATTTTCTTACCTGTACTATAAGAAATAGTATTTTAAATGAGAAGTGTAATGAATGCACTTATTACTGTTATGCTATTCTAACATTTCAGCCTAAAAAGGGGCTTAAATATTTTCTGGTGGAATCCCAATTTTAAAGATACTGCACATAAATTGCAATAGTGCAGGGCTTCAAAAATAAACCTAAAATTGTGGAACAAATTAAGTATGGTAAGCATTAGATCTAGGTTACTCAATCCTCCTATAAACCAAAACTGAAACTTCATGTATGGTGACTTCAGCAAAAACTTTTGAGTAGTGGGCTGAAGAGATGGCTTAGCAGTTAAAGTGCTCGCCTGCTAAGCCTAAGGACCCAGGTTCAATTCCCCAGTACCCATAAGCCAAATGCACACGGTGGCACATGCGTCGGGAGTTGTTTGTGGTGGCTAGAGGCCCTAGCATGCCCAATGTCTTTCTCTTTGTATCTGCCTCTTTTTCCCTAACAAATAAATTAAAATAAAATATTTAAAATATTGGAAAATGTCAGAGTTTTTCTTTTTCTTTTTTTAACCCATACCATCTGGCTATTTAGCATTATCAACTGGTGCTATGGTTATACCATAAGTATCAAAGAATTACCAGAGACACTAACAGTAAAATGGAATTTACTTTGAGGTATTGTTTTGTACAAATATGCTTTATAGAGTAATGACTGACTGCCCCCAGAATTCTGAGCATGGGACAAATTAAATTTGTTTGTCTGCCTTACTTCCATGAGAAAGGGCCTCTCACTGAATTGTGAACCTTCTTTTTATTGGCTAGATTGGCTTACCAGGGAGTCTGAGCAATTTTATCTCTGCCCATTTCAACAATGGAGTTAAAACTTTTTTTTTTTTTTTTTTTGAGGCAAGCCCAACAGAATGGACTTTTTCTTTATGCAAGAGAGAGAGAATTAATATACCAGGGTCTCCAGCCACTGCAATCAAACTCCAGACTGGTACACCACCTTACATACCTGCAACCTGCACGCTTGGGTCATCTTGGCATCTGGCTTATGCGGGATCTGGATAGTCGAACATGCCCTCATTAGGCTTTGCAGGCAACTGCTAAGCCATCTCTCCAGCCCACACACGGCTTTTTAATTGGGTGCAGGAGATCAAAAGCAAAAACTGAGGACACTAAGATATAAGTTACAGCCATTGTTACAGAAAAGAAATCTGCCACAGAACCAACTTTTTAAAATTTTTTTTTGTTTTATTTATTTATTTATTTAAGCACGATAGAGAGAGAGAGAAAGAGGCAGAGAGAGAGAGAGAGAGAGAGAGAGAGAATGGGCACACCAGGGCTTCCAGCCATTGCAAACAAACTCCAGACATGTGTGCCCCCTTGTGCATCTGGCTAACAAGGCTCCTGGGGGGAGCCTTGAACTGGGGTCCCTAGGCTTCACAGGCAAGCGCTTAACTGCTAAGCCATCTCTCCAGCCCAGAACCAACTTGTTTTTGATGCTGTCTGTCATTAGATGACACTGTTCCCCAAGTACAATACCTTTGAAAGAACTTATGTACTTACTAGGAGCTAGGTTTCATAATAATAAAATATTTTAACTTTAGAAAAAATAGCTACCATTAAAATGACACCTAGTACTACATAAAACACATTTATTAGAAAAAGATTAATATGCCTAATATAAATCCAAGTCCCATCAATCTTACAACAATCTTCTGGAACAGCCTGTTTATGTTTACCTGTGTCATAGTCATATACCAGCTAGAAAGTGAGTCCATTGAATAATGAGTCTTTTTCTGGGCTACATTAACACTTTCCTCCTTTTGGGGTTTTGTATTTACACAGCAGCTCATCAACTGTGAGATGACCTTCTGCAAAAAATGTTTCATATCTGCAATATGAAAAGAAAACTAATTTCCTCTGAAAACAAAATTAAAGCCTTTGAAACTTATTCATCATAATATTACTTGAGTAGAATGCTTTTATCCTATGCTTACAATCAATATAAATTAAAATACCTTTAACAATCTATTAGTACTCGTGAGTACATTATGCTTAATGTTTAAATTTCATTACAACCCCCCCTTTTTTTCATTTTTCAAGGTAGGGTGTCACTCTAGCCCAGGCTGATCTGAAATTCACTGTGGTCTCAGGGTGGTCTTGAATTCACAGCAATCCTCCTTCCTCTGTCTCCTAAGTGTTAGGATTTTTTTTTTTTTTTTTTTTTTTTTTTTTTTTTTGAGATAGGGTCTCACTCTAGCCCAGGCTGACCTGGAATTCACTATGTAGTCCGAGACTGGCCTCAAACTCATAGCGATCTTCCTATCTCAGCCTCCTGAGTGCTGGGGTTAAAGGCATGCACCACCACACCCAGCTGATTTTTAAATTTTACATTTCTCATGAGGATGTGGCCTGGTTGGAAGAGTGCTTAATCAACACACAAGAAGCCCAGAGTTCAATTCCTAGTACCATGTAAAAAAGGGTGTGGTAGCACATGCCAGGAATCAGATGGTAAAGATAGGAAGATCAGAAACTCAAGGTCATTATTGGCTACACAGTTAAGTTTGAGGCCAGCCTGGGCTACAAGAAAACTTCTCTCAAAAAGCTGATTAACTAATTTCATTAGTTCATACCAAAATGTATATGTACCACCTATGCTGCCAAAGCAAATGTATAACTGTATGAACTATAGATGATTTTAGGAATATTTACATTATAGCAAACAAGGAAAGTATTTTAAGGTTCTTAACAAAAAAAAAATCACAAGTGGAGCTGGAGAGATGGCTCAGCAGTTAAGGTGCTTGCCCGTAATGTCTAACGACCCAGGTTTTGTTCCCCAGTTCCCTCCTAAAGCCAGATGCACAAGGTGGCACATACATATGGAGTTTTGCAATGACTAGAGGCTCTGGCACACCCATTATCTCTCTCTCCTTACAAATAAATAATTTAAAAACAACAAGTATTATTTAAATGAATTATCTTACTGATTACAAATCTCCCTTTATAATCATTTAAAAATATTTTATTTGTTTATTTATTTGAGGGGGAAAGAGAAAAAGAGGCAGAAAGAGAGAGAATAGGGCATGCCAGGACCTCCAGCCACTGCAAACAAATTCCATATGTATGCCCCACCTTGTGCATCTGACTTTATGTGGGTATTAGGGAATCGAACCTGTGTCCTTTGGCTTTGCAGGCAAGTACCTTAACCACTAAGCCATCTCACCAGCCCATATAATCATTAAATTTTTTTTTTTTTTTTTTTTTTTTTTTGCCAGGCATGGTGGCACTTGCCTTTAATCCCAGCACCTGGAAGGCAGAGGTAAGAGGATCTTGAGTTTAAGGCCAGCCTGAGACTACATATTGAATTCCAGGACAGCCTTGGCTAGAGTGAGCCTCTCCCTCAAAAACCTAAAAAATAAAATAAAATAAAAACAGATTTATTTTATTTTATTTTCAAGGAGACACAGAGAGAAAGAGGCCTCTTGCTGCTATAAACAAAGTCCAGATGTATGTGTCACTTTGTGCATCTGGCTTTATGTGAGTACTGAGGAACTGAACCCAGAGTATTAGGCAAGCAAGTTTCTTTAACTGCTGAGTCATTTCTCCAGCCCCTTTTATAATCATTTTAAAAGAAATTTCTTGCTGGGGTGGTGGTGCACGCCTTTAATCCCAGCACTTGGAAGGCAGAAGTAGGAGGATCACTGTGAGTTCAAGGCCACCCTGAGACTAGAGTGAATTCCAGGTCAGCCTGAGCTAGAGTGAGACCCTACCTTGGAAAACCAAAATAAAATAAAATAAAATAAAAGTCTTGAGGCTTTATGATGATGCAAGTACTACCAGAACATGAAGTGTTTTATTAGTTCAAATACCAGCGAATTTCAGTGTATTCATTGACACACCCTTTATGATTTGATGACTTTAACCACTCTAGTCTAGTCTAGTCTAGGACTATCATCTACAGCATTTTAAAATGTGAAAATAAGATGATTTATGATTGTAAATATGCGTGTACATGTGAAAAGAGAAACACACTAAGAAAAAGAAGCAAGAAGCTGAGTGTGGTGGCACACACATTTAATCCCAGCACCAGGGAAGCAAAGGTAGGAGGATCACTGTGAATTCAAGTCCGCCCTGGGACTACAGAGTGAGTCCCAGGTCAGCCGGGGCTACAATGAAACCCCACCTTGAAAACAAACAAACAAAAAACAACCCAAGAATGAAGCAAGAAGAACAGAACAGAAAATTCCTGAAATATCTCATTAAGAAGCTATGGTATTTATATTTTACCTGGACAATCCTTGGCTTGCAATGAAACTACGTATGGTGTGACATTATTCTGTATGGCCTCTGTTAGGCTTCTGAATATTAAATCATGATCTGTGACATTCACACCTGTGAGATAATACATCAATCTTGTATCATTTGTATTAATTTAACAGGAGGTATTAAAAAAAAATCAAAGCACCAAGTGAAAACATTTTAAAAACATGATTTGTAACAGGAATGAAGAAAATTTACCACATGATGAAGAGACATCCACCAATAGGTAGTTTAAAGGAACATGGGATATTGAGGCTACAGTTTTGATTCCTGAATGTACATGAGAGGCTCTTGCACTGAAGGCTCAGTTCTCAACCTGTGTGCTTACTGGGAGGTGGGAGCTAAAAGAAAGTTAGGTTGTTGTGAGTATGTCCTTGAAAGTGAGATGGAGGCTCCAGCCCTTCCTGTCTATTTTGCTGACTGGCTGCTGAGTCATGCTGGACCATGATGCATAGCCCTGGCCCAGGCCCAGAAGTAAGGAGCCAACATAGACTGAAACCTTTGAAACCATGAGTCAAAGTAAACCTTTTTTCTATAAACTAATTATCTTGAGTATTTTGTCATACTGTCAGAAAGCAAATTAACACGAATGATTTGTCCACAAAGAACCTTAGCACAATTCCCCTCTTGAAAGAAAATTACTGAGCATATATAACTAGTCTTTAAAATAGCTTAGGAATAAATTCATTACTTTGTCAAATTCATAAAGAACTCATTATCAGATCTGCTGAGACACTAACGGTTTCTTTCTCACTGAGTCCAAACCTCATATACCCTAATAACATATATAAGGAAGAAAGCATGAAACAAATATAGGTCCTCTTCTGATAAAAAATTAACAAGAGGACTAGCTGGGGGCTGGTGAGATGGCTTAGCGGTTAAGGCACTTGCCTTCAAAGCCAAGGGACCCTCAGTTCAATTCCCCAGGACCAATGTAAAGCCAGATGGACAAGGTGGCACATGCATCTGGAGTTTGTGTGCAGTGGCTGGAAGTCCTGGCGCACCCATTCTCTCTCTCTCTGGCTCATTCTCTCTCTCAAATAAATAAATGAAAATAGTATAAAAAAAGAGTACTAGCTGGACCAATTTTATTTAATGTACATATGTATGAACAGTATGAGGGACAAAGCAAAGCTGGTTTAATTCTGTAAGAGGTTTATCGGAATAAGTTATTCGTCACTATTCTCAACAATGCATGAGCGCATTTACAGAAATGCACGAATGCAAGCAGGATTGAACACAAACACAGACTCACCGAGAACCAGAGCAGCAGTTGGAATTTCTCTGAGTTTTATTTGAAAGCCCCAGTTTCTTGAATTGTTCTGGAATTCAGAATGAGACTTTTGCAAAAATTCAATTAGACTGTCAAACAGATTTTTATTTAATTCCTCCTGGAATCGCTATAAAGAAAACATAAACTTAATTACCATTAGTAGTAGAAATCTTATGTGTAATTCCTAGCACACAAAAATTTCAAATTCTCTTTTCCCCTTGAATATTAGTAATTTTAGTCTATAAAACAAATTGACTATTTATTAATGGAGAAAAGGAGAAAAGCATACAAACGTATCAACACAAAACTGCAGCACACAAAGAACTGACACAGTAAAAGGCGCGATGGCTGAAGATGAAAGCTGCACTGGGAGCTACAGAAAGAAACAAAAGATGAGGTTGCTGGAGTTCAGGAGGCAGGTCTGAGGTTAGGAGGGATGGGAGTGTGAGAGGAAAATGCACCAAATGAAGGTTGTTTCATTATACAAATGAAGTCTGACAGGTACCAGTCATCAGAAGGCCAACTGTGGGGACACCTACCTGGTCAAGTGTTAAAACTCTCAACCTCTTCTTCCTAAGAAATGATCTTTCTACAGATGGGATTATGAACTTAAGAAGCCTCTAGCTGCATCTACTGCTTA
Organism: Dipus sagitta; assembly: GCA_036346955.1. NCBI lineage: Eukaryota > Metazoa > Chordata > Mammalia > Rodentia > Dipodidae > Dipus > Dipus sagitta. The sequence goes on from CM070788.1 coordinate 30,337,075, forward strand.
GTAATGTAGATGAATAGCAACAGTTCATTTCACACAATGATAGCCTCTCAAAGCCATTCCTGTGTGTGCAACCTCTTGAAATAGCCATCTGGAAATATTTTTAAAGAAGTACATTTTGGAGTATTCCTTTTTTCATCTCCCTCACTGGTTTTAGAAAGAAAATTCTCATGGATTCAGTACAAAGATTGTACATAAAGTGATTAAAAGATGGGCTAAATGAAAGGGCTTTTTTTTTTCTTTTTTTTTGTAAATATCTACACATAGAGTGCTTTGGATCCCCCCATTTAAAAATCACTCATTTCTGGGCATGGTGGCACACCCCTTTAATCCTAACACTTGGGAGGCTGAGGTAGCAGGATCACTGTGATTTTGAGACCAGCCTAGAACTACACAGTGAGTTCCAGGTTAGCCTGGGCTACAGTGAGACCCTACCTCAAAAATAAATAAAAGGGCTGGAGAAATGGCTTAGCAGTTTAGCACTTGCCTATGAAGCCTAAGGACCTCGGTTCAAGGCTTGATTCCCCAGTACCCACAGAAGCCATATGCACAAGGTGGCACACGCATCTGGAATTTGTTTGCAGTGGCTGGAGGCCCTGGTGCGCCCGTTCTCCCTCTCCCTCTGCCTCTTTCTCTCTGTCTGTCGCTCTCAAATAAATAAATAAATAAAAATAAGCAACAAAATAAAACACAACAAAAAAAATAAGAAGTAAAATTAAAAATCAGACTGGAGAGATGGCTTATTGGTTAAGGCACTTGCTTGCAAAGTATGATGGCCTGGGTTTGATTCCCAAGTACCCACATAAAGCCAGATGAACAATGTGGCACACGCTTCTGGAATTCGTCTGCAGTGGCAAGAGGCTCTGGTGTGCCCATTCTTTCTCTTGTACTTTCTCTCTCCAAACAAACTAACTAACTAACTTAAAAAAAAAAAAAAAAAAAAAAAAAAGACCCAGGCATAGGAGAATATGCCTTTAATCCCAGCACTTGGGAGGCAGAGGTAGAAGGATTGCTGTGAGTACCAAGCCAGCTTGGGACTATAGTCCAGGTCAGCCTGGACTAGAGTGAGAATCTACTTGGGAAAAACAAAAACAAAAAAGATTACTCATTTACTCATTCAAAAACCATTTACTAACCATTTTATGAATGTGAGTAATAATCTTTCCCCTAAAAAGTGAAAAAAATCAACCAGAGAACTTATAACTAGGGGTTGGGAAGATGGCCCAGCAATTAAGGTGCTTGCCTGCAAAGCCTAGCAACCTGTGTTTGACTCCCCAGTACCCTATAAAGCCAGATACATAAGGAGGCTCATGCATCTGGAGTTCATTTGCAGCAGCCAGAGGCCCTGGCACACTCATTCTCTCTCTCCTATCTCTCTCTGTGTACTAATAAATAAATAAAAATATATTTTTAAAAAATGTAATTAAAATAATAATATAGCCAGCTGTGGTGGCATACTTGGGAGGCTGAGGTAGGAGGACTGCTGTGAGTTTGAGACTACATAGTGAATTCTAGGTCAGCCTGGGCTAGAGTGAGACACCCCCACGTCAAAAAACAAAAATACATAAACTTTATATGCCAAAAGCAGAACAATCTACGCTAAGGTGGTAATATATCTGAACCATAGCATGAGTAGGTCATGATGGAGGTGAAAGATAGCAAAGGTAAGTTAGAAGGAATGATAAGATGCAGAGACACTGAGAAGAAAACATCAAACATTTACAGAACCACTGTTAGAGCAAAACAAAAAAAACCATGACATGATAGGAAATGAGACTGTCCAAACAGGCAGAAGTCTGGAACAAGGTGGGGGTAGGAAATCTACCATGTGAATGGATTTGGACTTGATACTGTGGGGAGACCCCTAAAGGGATATAAAGGAGGCAGGATGAAATCAGGGTCAAGACCAGCTAATCTGGCAGTGCTGGGAAGAGCACCAGAGGACTAGGGAGTTGACACTGGTAAGGAGGATGGACACCATTACCTCTGCCAGCCCGTGACAGAGTTGATATTGCTGAGGAAGCTGTACGACCCACCCCTCATCCCCACCGCCAAGGATAGAGTTGACACTGGTAAGTAGGCTATACAACCCATATCCTCCTGTCTGGACAGGCTGCATTTGCCAGAAAGGGAGTCTTTTCTAATGATAGGGCACCAGCAGAGCTAGTGGAGATCCAAAGAGTTTGGTTATGAGGAACATGGGCTGGGAAAATAATATGATAATCCAAGTTAAGAAATGAAGACCCATGGGCTGGAGAGATGGCTTAGCGGTTAAGCGCTTGCCTGTGAAGCCTAAGGACCCCGGTTCAAGGCTTGGTTCTTCAGGACCCATGTTAGCCAGATGCACAGGGGCGCACGCGTCTGGAATTCGTTTGCAGTGGCTGGAGGCCCTGGCACACCCATTCTCTATCTCTCTCTCTCTCTGCCTCTTTCTCTCTGTCTGTCACTTTCAAATAAATAAATAAACAAACAAAAAAAGAAATTAAAAAAAAAAAAAGAAATGAAGACCCACCAGGCATGGTGGCATACACCTTTAATCCTAGCACTTGGGAGTCAGAGGTAGGAGGATCATTATGAGTTTGAGGACAGACTGGAACTACAGCATGAGTGCCAGATCAGCATGACCTAGAGTGACACCCTACCTCAAAAACAAAACAGAACAAACAAAATACCAATGCTATCCAAAAAGAAAAAACATGGGAACTAGGTATGCAGACATAGGACTTGAAGTTCAGAAATAGCTTGACCTTATACTTCTGTGATTTTTTTTTTTTTTTTTTTTTTCCTGGTGCTGAGGAGCAAACCCAGAGCCCTGTGCTTGCTAGGCAAGCCCTCATCTATTTAGCTAAGTCCTCAACCCCAACCTCATACTTTAATAACTTGCTAATTGAATGGATAATTTGAGTTCCACCATGCTCCTTGCCTTAGAAACCATCATGGTTAGTACCTGAAGTTATGCTTAATACTTGGACCATGAGGCTTCCCCTTCAGGACTGTGGTGGTTTCAATAAATGTGCCCTATGGCCCCTGTGTCTAAGCCTCCTGCTTAATCCCTGGCTGAGAACGGAAGCCTTGCTGGAGGAAGTGTACTCCTGCGGGTGGACTTTGATGGTCTAGCCCCAAGGGGTACTCAGAGCTCGCTCTTGCTACGTCGCCTGCAAACATAAAGATGTGATCCCCACCTGTCTGGTCTTCCTATGTTTACCCCCACCATGATGAAATTTCCCCTTTAAATTGCAACCAGGAATAAACTCTTGTCTTTCAAAAGCTCCTTCCTGTGGTCAGGTGGTTGTCTCAGCAATGATAAGGTCACTGCTAAAAGGACATACAGATTATGCTTGACTGATTCTTCCTGCTTTCCAGGAATATTCTTATTAATTATGGGATAGGAAGCAACAAATATGACAGTTACAGTACTACTATTAGACAAAGGTTAAAGATGGTATTCACCTCAGTTTCAGACTTCATCTGCTGCCACATCAAGTGATACGTCTCAAATCGAAGCTTACTGTCCTCAGATTCATTTTTCCCATTATTAAAATAGTCCTCTAAAAAAAGAAAGTCAATCATTTTCCTTTCTGCACACCAAAAGAAACCATGTGCAAAGCGGTTGGGGGGCGGGTTGACATTTTTTTCTATACATTAAAAAAAAAGCCAAATAACCATGTGGGTATACATACAAATGTTTGGAGATAATATATTATACCATTTGTACTTTTTTCTTATTTATAGTGTGCCTTTAAGATAAAAATATTTAAAGTCTAGATTTTTTATCATTTACTTTTAACTTTTTATCTTGATTGATTTAATATTAATATTTGCATTATTTATTCATAGCCTATGTGCTCATCTACTTTATATATTTGCATCTGAATAATTTTTTCTTCTTTTGGTTTTTAGAGGTAGGGTATCACTCTAGCTCAGGCTAGACCTGGAAGTCACTATGTAGTTGCAGGGTGGCCTTGAACTTATGGTAATCCTCCTATCTCTGCTACCCAAGTGCTGGGATTAAAAGTGTGCCACCACACCTGGCTTTGCATTTAAATAATTTTTACTGTATTTCTGTTTGATTGATACAAGTTTTTGTTTGTTTGTTTGTTTTTTTGAGGTAGGGTCTCACTCTAACCCAGGCTGACCTGGAATTCACTATGGAGTCTCAGGGTGGCCTCGAACTCACGGCGATCCTCCTACCTCTGCCTCCCGAGTGCTGGGAAAAAGGTGTGCGCCACCACGCCCGGCTGATACAAGTTTTTTTTTTTTTTTTTTTTTTTTGTTCATTTTTATTTATTTATTTGAGAGTGACAGAGACAGAAAGAGGCAGATAGAGAGAAAGTGAATGGGCATGCCAGGGCTTCCAGCCACTGCAAAGGAACTCCAGACACATGCGCCCCCTTGTGCACCTGGCTAACGTGGGTCCTGGAGAATTGAGCCTTGAACCTGGGTCCTCAGGCTTCACAGGCAAGCGCTTAACCGCTAAACCATCTCTCCAGCCCTGATACAAGTTTTTTAAATGGGTGTACCAGGGCCTCTACCAACCCACTGCAAACAAACTGACTTCAATTCTATTAGCATTCAGTCCACCTCCATTTGCACCAGTGTTAACTTTTACAAATAGGCATTTTGGGCTGGAGACATGGCTTAGCAGTTAAGGCGCTTGCCTGCAAAGCCAAAGCATCCTGGTTTGACTCTACAGGACACACATAAGCCAGATGCACAAGGGGGTGCATGTATCTGGAGTTCGGTTGCAGTGGATAGAGGCCCTGACACGACCATTCTCTATCTCCCCCCCACACCCCACCGCTTGCAAACAAGTAAAAAATAAAAAAGAAATAGGCATTTTTACCAAATTAATACTGATGTCAGTGCTCTTCAAAAGTAATTACACTGGTATATTCACTGGCTAAAACCCAATTTTTAGTTTAATTTGTAGAGAAAGCATCACATGAAGGATATGGTGGTGCACACCTTTAATCCCATCACTGAAGCAGAGGTGGGAGTTCCAGGCCTGCCTGGGACTACAGAGTGAGTGCTATATCAGCCTGGGCTAGAATGAGACCCTAACTCAAAAAGAAAAGATGATGATGCCAGGCGTGGTGGTGCACATCTATAATCCCAGCACTTGGGAGGTAGAGATAGGAGGAGCGCCCTGAGTTCGAAGCCACCCTGAGACTACACAGTGACAGCCTGAGCTAGAATGAGACCCTACCTCAGAAAACCAAAAAAAAAAAAAAAAAAAAAAAAAAAAAGAAAGAAAGAAAGACCATCTTATTAATTAAGACCTTATTAAGATCTTATTAAGACCATCTTTTGATCCCAGCACTTGGGAGGCAGAGGTGGGAGGATCACTGTGAGGTTGAGGCCAGCCTGAGACTACCTAGTGAATTCTACTGTCAGCCTGGGCTAGAGTCAAACCCTACCTTGAAAAACAAAAACAAAACAAAAAAACCTTCACATTTAAGCTTGATATAGTGGCAAACAATGGCAATCTCAGTCCAGCTGTCAGTAGGAGGGTTCCAAGTGTGAAGCCAGCTCAAGTTACAAAGTATCCCTAAGTGAGTAAATAAATAAATGCCTAGAAAAAAAAATTCTATCTATAGGCTGGGAAGATAGCTCAATGGTTAAAGATGTTTTCGTGAAAAGCCTGCCATTCCAGGTTTAATTACCTAAGCCATGCACTTAAGCTGGATGTAAAAAGTAGCCCAAGCATCTGGTGTTTGTTTGCAGTGGCAAAAGGCGCTGGTGCGTGTACACACACACATACGTAAAAACACTTCTTTTAAATCATATCTAAAGACATCACTGACTTCTTTCTTCAATAAAAGTTTTATGGGGCTGGAGAGATGGCTTAGCGGTTAAGGCTCTTGCCTGCAAAACCAAAGGATCCATGTTCGATTCCCCAGAACCCACGTAAGCCAGATGCACAAGGGAGCGCATGCATCTGGAGTTTGTTTACAGTGGCTGGAGGCCCTGGCATGCCCATTCTCTCTCCCTCTCTCTTTCAAATAAATAAACTAATTTAAAAAAATGTAAAATATATTTTTTAAAAAAGTTTCATGCTCCTTTTAGGTTTTTCTAAACTTCCCTTCATATTTAGCAGTCTACTTTCTTTGACATTTTTACTTCCTTTACTCAAATATTTTATATTCCTTATAGTTTTCTATTTTCTTTCACATTTCTTGCTGTAAGGTAGGTGTTTTATTACAAAAGCTAGAGCTTTAATGGCAGCATTCTGCCATGAAGTGTTAGTTAATTTGGAGGACAGATTTTCTTTCATGTAAGGAACATCCCTTCTAATCACAGTTGACTCAGTTTCTACCAAATACTGAGCTTTAATTTTGTCAATTATCTTAGAGTACAATAAAGTCCTTATATGACACAGTGGCCAACTTCTGGTACTAAAATGAAAACAAAGGCAATAAGCGAAACAGTGTACCTTTAAGCATTCTGCATTATTAATGGGCAGCGTAACAGATATACTGAGACATTAGTCTACATGCTGGATACCTATACCACATATACAGTGAGGAAAACAATCTGAAACTGGCGAGAGCAACTGGATGCTAACAGTTAGCATGTCTTCTCTGGGTCAGTTCTAAATCAGGGTCATGAAAATCACTAAGCACCGAGAGGAGCTGGACTGTTGCCAAGTTTCCTCCTGCAGGGAAGATCCTCTCCAAGCTTCACTGCACGTGAGCGCATCCCATGTCTCTGTGCCGAGCTCCCAGCTGTTGCTCTGCTGGATGTCAGTTCCAACAGAACATGAAAAATAGGGAGAAGCTACACACAAGTATACTCAAGTCAGAGGACAGATGGTGGGCACAATACAGAGTCTCTTCCTTTTCTTCAGTCTGTTTCAAGAATTGAAGCCTGGGCTGGAGAGATGGCTTAGCAGTTAAGCACTTGCCTGTGAAGCCTAAGGACCCCAGTTCAAGGCTCGATTCCCCAGGACCTACGTAAGCCAGATACAAAAGGGGGCACACGCATCTAGAGTTTGTTTGCAGTCGCTGGAGGCCCTGGCATGTCCAGTCTCTCTCTCTCTCTGTTGCTCTCAAACAAATAAATAAAAACTTAAAAAAAAAAATTTAAAAAATGCATGACCCATATACCTCAACAAGGAGGGGCCAAGGGGAGGGGGTAGGTCACGGATGAGCCTAATAATGGTACCAAACTGACTGTATTTGCTGAATACAAAACTAACTAATAAAGAAAAAAAGAAAAGAGAAAAAAAATCACAAACTAAAGTTATTATATGATTAGAAAAAAAATTAAAAAAAAAAAAAAGAACTGAAACCTAACCGGGCGGCATGGTGGCGCCTGTCTTTAATCCCAGCACTCAGGAGGCAGAGGTAGGAGGATCGCCATGAGTTCAAGGCTACCTTGAAACTCTACACAGTGAATTCCAGGTAGGCCTGGGCTAGAGTGAAATCCTGCCTCATTCAAAAAAAAAAAAAAAAAAAAAAAATTGACGCCAGTAAAGGCAACTGCTCGAAAGTAGATCTATAGTCCTCAACTCATCAGCCTTATAGTTAAGGTCTACTCCTTGAAAATTTTCCTCTAACCATTGCAAATGAATTCCAGATGCATATGCCACATGTGCATCTGGCTAACGTGGGTTCTGGGAAATTAAACCTGGGTCCTTAGGCTTCACAGGCAAGTGCCTTAACCGCTAAGCCATCTCTCCAGCCCAGATTTTCACATTTTAACAGTTCTAAACAAATACTTGCCTCATATTATAAAATGGTATTAAGCAATGGTTAGACCATGGGCCCTGGAATCAATAAAATTGGGTTCAAAGTCCAGCTCTACCACTTTTTTAGCATTATAACAATGACAAAGTCCTATTTCCTCATATATTTTAATGAAGGTAATTATTTCCCAGAGTTTGCTGAGGGTATTAAACTAAAATGTTTAGAACAGTTCAGCATATAACAAATGTTTAAAAATGCTAGCAAATGTATTTGCTACAGTTACATTATTGGTGAAACCACGTTACTGCAGAGTATGTATCCCTCATATATCATAAACCATATGTTATTGCATAGCGCATGTCCCTCATATATATTAGGGATAACTCTTGAAGATTCTCTCCACTATTTCTAGTAGTTTAGATTCACTATTCCCCATTGAGGAAATAAGTCCCAAGTCAATCACATGAAAGTAAGTCTGGGAGTTAGTCTGACAGTTACTCTCTGTCCACTATTTCCAAACCCATCATTGTAATCTTATACTTTTTCAGCAAGGACTGTGAATTCAATACCACGTCAGGTTAGATAGGGAGTATAGACCAAAAGAACAAAGTGTAAGACTCTAGATCAGGATTGTTCTTTCTGAGAAACGTAGGCTGCGATGTAGTTTTCATTTGGCTAGTATACAAAAAGCTTTGAGTCCATCCTCAGTGCAGGATAAAGGGGAACAAATTACTCTTACTATGCCCATTCTACCCTGTATTTCCCGAAATTATACTACTGCTTCATCATTTTCTCCTTAAGACAGGCCTTTTGTCTACTAATCATAGAGTAAAGGATTAAAATAACATATGAGGACTTACAATTTCTACTCCTAGTATTTAGTTTATTTTCTCAGTGGTATTTACACCTATATTTTGGGTATGCTTACTTGCATATAGTTTTCCACAGGAATTGCCATAGTGATTACTAGTAAGTGTAAACACTAAGTACGCAAAAGAAGGAACTTTTGAAAAACTCTTAACACCTGGGTCCTACTCCTAGAGATCCTAATTGAGGTGAATTGGGTTAGGGCCTGGCATTCATATTTGTAAAAATGCCTCAAACTAGAATGTGAATAAGGTTGGGGGATCATACTCATGTCCATTTTCTGGTTGCTGAGGTATACTGATATAAGATATTGCCACTAGGGTTAACTGGGAAAAGGGTAGAGAGTTCTCTAAATCACTTCTTACAACTGCATGGGAATCTATAATTATATCAAGGTACCTTCTTTTTTTTGGGGGGGGGGAGTGAGGTAGGGTCTCAATCTAGCCCAAGCTGACCTAGAATTCACTCTGTAGTCCCAAGCTGGCCCTGAATTCACAGCAATCTACTACCTTGGCCTCTGGAATACTAGGATTAAAGGGGTCCACTACCATGACCAGGAGAGAGAGAGAGAGAGAGAGAGAGAGAGAGAGAGAGAGAGAGAGAGAGAAAACAGGCATACCAGGGCCTCCAGCTGCTGCAAACAAACTCTAGACGCATGCACCGCCTTATGCATCTGGCTTTACATGGGTACTGGGCAATCAAATTCAGGTTGTTAGGCTTTGCAGGCATGCACCTTAACTCCTGAGCCATCTCTCCAGCACCCAAGGTACTAAAGAAGTTTTAAAAGAATCTTGTGGATGTGAGGGTGATCTGGCTGCGACAATTGTCCCCATTGAGTGCCAGAGTTGATTCGGCTGATCTGGCTGGCTAGGTGGGTGTCCCCTTTCTCCCTCACCACTCCATGTATGTCCCTCCCAAGTTGCACGCTCAAAGATGACAACCTTCCCCAAAGAGAGAAGGACCAGTCTTCAGTCAAGGGTATACAAGTAGCTGTGCTCCCCTGCTAGAACTTCCAAACAAGCTTGCAAGACTATGGTAAGTAGAGCTGCAACTGACAAGTGCAATCTACACTTTCTAGTAGTAATACTGTGATTTGTATGAAGAAGAGTTAACTTGCTTGTTAAACAGATGGCTAGAGATAAATAAAAAAGTGAAGGTATCTGTTAATAATTAAATTTTATTGGGGTAAAATTTGCATATAAACTTACATATAAAAGACTCCGCTTTAGTAACTTCAACTGTCCTGACACAGTATACAGTCATATAACCTTCTGTTAGAGATGAGACAATGGACAAGTCCATCATTTCAAAGTTTTCTTTTGTCTTTGTACCTCTACTAAGAATTTTAAGAAAATCCGAGATTTTTCTCAAATAGCCAAAGCAATTCTGAGCAACAAAAAACAAAGGTACCAGTATCACCATACCTGATTTCAAGACATATTACAGAGCCTCAGTAACAAAAATAACATGGTACTGGCACAAAGACAGACACGTAGCAGCTAGAAGCCCTGGCATACCCATATTCTCCCTCTCTCTGACTGCAAATAAATAAATAAAAACATTTTTAAAAAATACTCTACAAAGATGATTTAGAGGAGGAAAGAGTTCAGTTCAGTTTCTGAAGTTTCAGACACAGGCCACTGGGCCAGCTACTTTGGGCGTACAATGGGTGCAAAAGCACACCTCAGGAAGCAGACAGTCTCAGTAAAGTGGCCACAGCAAGATACAGCCTTCACATCTCCTTTACAGGCACATCAGCGATGCACTTCCTTCAGCTAGGCCCCACTTTCCAGTTTCTACCACCAAATAGTCCATTCAAATTCTGAACGCATCACCTGATTGAATCATTGATTAGACCTGAGTCTGAAAGACCTAAAAACCTCAAATGCCCTATGTGCACACTCAGAAATGCGCCTCACTAATTGTATGCATCTTGTCCTGCAATGATGATTAATCATCAGAGTTGACTCATAAACTGAAATTCCACATGAAGACTTTTAGCATGTCCAAACCACCCCATAATTACACCTACTTAACTCAGGAATAATTTTTATTCAATTTTCACTAAAAAATGGAAGCAAATTTGAAAGATGAATTTTTTTGTCTGTTTGTTTTTCTTAAGGCAGGGTCTCACTCTAGCCCAGGCTAACCTGAAACTCACTGTTGCCCAGCTGTCCTGGAACTCATGGTGATCCTCCTGCCACAGCCTCCCCAGTTTTGGGACGACAGACATGAGCCATCATGTGCAGCTCTAGATGTAAATATGTGATCTTTTCCTTTGGAGTTTCTCCATGTGTTATAAAATATTGCTAGGTATCTGTTCCTACTCAGTGTTTATAATTGTTATGATTATTTGATCAAAGTCATTTCCTAACACAAAATGTGTTCATTTTCATTTCTAAAGTTGTAAACAATGGCAGGAAAACCATCAGATAATTTGTTCATAACCTCGCATTTTGAAGCAACATTTATATTTCCCTTTTAGATTACAAGCCTGGGATATACCTTTAGCTCTTTGACTAATATCTGATACAGTCTGTACAGCAACATGAAGAATAATCCAAGGATTAAGGAAAAAGATTAAATTTAATAAGGGTTAGTCTTAAAGGCTAAGAAGACATGAGGGAAAAGAAACCAAAAAGTTGGATGTTAAGACACCTTACCTATTGCCACAGAGATCTTTCTTTTCTTGAAGCTTGGCTTAAATACAAAGCAGCCCTATTTTTAAAAACAGGAAGAAAGAAAAAAGCATAAAGTCAAAGTACACACAGACCTGACAAATCTGATTTCCCCAATGTTTCATGGATAAGCAAGTTTTTGAAAAAGAAAGTGGAGGTGGGAAATGTTTTTCTCAGGTTCTGAGGAATCACATACATCATTTTTCTTTGAATAATAGAAGGAATTTTTTTAAAGAAAGTATCCATTTCTTTATGGCAAACCACTGAGTTGCTCTCATAGGTCTTTGACTCTTTATGCCCTTTTCTAGAAGGAAGACAATAACCTTTTAAAGGGTTCTTTTTGCTTTGTTTTTGAGATAGGGTCTCATTCTAGCCCAGGCTGACCTGGAATTCAATATGTAAGCCAGGCTGGCCTTGAACTGTGTGATCCTTCTAGCTCAGCCTCTGGAGTGCTGGAATTAAAGGTATGTGACCCTCAGTCTGGTATGACACCATTCCAAATTATACAACTTAGAAGGGGTCAAAAGAGATGGCTCAACAGTAAAAGTGCTTACTTGCAAACTCTGCCAGCCTCAGTTTAATTCCCCAGTACCCACATAAAGCAATATGCACAAAGTGGAGCATGTGTCTGGAGTGATTTGCAGAGGCAAGAGGTCTCTGCCCACCCATACACTTTCTCTCTCAGCTCACAAATAAATTTTTTAAAAATTTTAAAAATATTAACAACATTGATAATACACTAATATCCCAAAAGCAGCATTCTTTAGTTTAATTAAACCCCAATTATCTACAACCTTGACAGGAAATAACTTTGGGTTTTTTTTCACCCTGAATCTTTCTTCAACTTAATTATCCAGCAAAGTTTGTCTCAAAACTAATTTCCTAGCTCATGTCTGTAAGCCCAGCACTGAGGCAGAAGTAGTGCAAACTTAAGGCTAACCTCAGCTACAGAGTTCCAGGCAGGCCTGAACTACAGAGTGAAACTCTGTTTAAAGAGAGGAAAGAAACTCACTAGAACTTTGTAAACAAGAAAAACCAAAAATAATAGCCCTAACAAATAAACTAGCCCAATTATCTCTCTTTCTTCAGCTAGCCTCATCATAGTGCATCTTCAGAAGTTTTAAACCAATGTGCTTGTTTCTCTTTAATGTGTAGTTTTGGAATACACAATTTTCACATTAGTCAAAAATTAAACACTTAGGGGCTGGGAGATGGCCTAGTGGTTAAGGCGCTTGCCTGAAAAGCCAAAGGACCTAGGTTTGATTCCCCATGACCCACGTAAGCCAGATGCACAAGGCAGCACATACATAGGGAATTCGTTTGCTGCAGCTGGAGGTATGCCCATTTTCTCTCTGTCTCTCCCTCTCTCTCAAATAAATAAATATATATATTTTTAAAAAGTTAAAAAAAATAAATATTTGATCCCTGGTTAGATTTATCATTAATTCACTGTTTAATACAAGAAAAATGGCTTAACACAATTTTTAGCTTCATCAGATAGCTTAAAGGGGCACACACCACTGCACTTAAAACACACAAAAAGCCGGGCGTGGTGGCGCACGCCTTTAATCCCAGCACTCGGGAGGCAGAGGTAGGAGGATCGCCGTGAGTTCCAGGCCACCCTGAGACTCCATAGTGAATCCCAGATCAGCCTGGGCTAGAGTGAGACCCTACCTCGGAAAACCAAAAAACAAAAAAAAAAAACACACACACAAAAAACCACAAAGGTGTTACTTTACGTGGCAGTGTAACTTCCTGGAATGCTGGAAATGTTAAACACCTGCTCCGTTTGTGCTTCACATGTGGCAAATGCTGCTGAGAAACCTGCTTTGAAAGTTCATTTAATTTTAAATCAAATTTTAAGGTTTTGTTTTCATTTTTATTTGTTAATGGGTGTGCTAGGGGCCTCTTGCCACCGCCACAAACACCAGACACTTGCTAGCCACTTTTTGCATCCAGCTTATTTGGATGGCTTGAACACAGAATCCCTGCCGACAGGCTTTCAAGAAAGCAAGGTCTTTAACCACTGAGCCATCTTACCAGACCCAATAATTCAAATTTAAACACACACATAAATACACACACGGCTTATAGATATCACAATAAATAACTCAACTCTGTGATTTCATTTCTTTTTTTTTAATTTATTTATTTATTTGAAAGTGACAGAGAGAGAAAGAGGCAGATAGTGAGAAAGAGAGAGAATGGGCACGCCAGGGCCTCCAGCCACTGCAAACGAACTCCAGATGCGTGTGGCCCATTGTGCATCTGGCTAACGTGGGTCCTGGGGAATTGAGCCTCGAACCGGGGTCCTTAGGCTTCACAGGCAAGCGTTTAACCGCTAAGCCATCTCTCCTGCCCTGTGATTTCATTTCTTACCAACTATATTCTGACTTGCAATCCATTGCCATCCAGGCAGCCCAAATTAAGATGTGATTACCAGGCTGGGGAGATGGCTCAGCAGATCAAGGGGCTTGCTTGCAAAGCCTGTTGGTCTGGGTTCGATTCCCTAGCACGCATGTAAAGCCAGATGCCAAAAGTGGTGCTTGTCTCTGGTGTTCGTTTGTAGTTGTTGGGACCCCTCCTCCCGGAGGGATTACAAAAGCTAAAAAGGCATGTTAGCATGATAATAAGGCTTTTAATTTTTGATCTTACATAGTGACTAGAGGCCCTGGGGCACCCATTCTATGTCTGTCTGTCTGTCTCTCTCTCTCTCTCTCTCTCTGCTTGCAAATAAATAATTTTTTTAAAAAAGATGTTATTCCCCAGTGCAAACATGGCTGCATTATTTTTCATTCTTTTTCTTAATGCTCCTAAGCCCCCACTCTCTGCTATTGATTTTTTTATTTATTATGCCACTGCGTTTACTTGTTTATTTATTTAGTATTATGTCACTTTACTTCTATAGTGTAAGGCAGAGAACTTGTTATTTTCTTGCCCATCCCCAAATGCTAAGACGCCCTCTACCCCAAGCGTCTCATTTTTCCGGTCTTAGCCCATCTGTCTGTCTCTCCAAAAACTCTTCGCCGACCCCCTCGCAATCTATCTCTGGTCCTTATCTAGAACTTTCTCCCTTGCAAACAGTCACCACAAGGTATGATCACTGGCCTACGAATGATACCCTTGAGGGCCAGAAGGATGTTTACCTTCGCATCTCGGCGTCTAACGGAGTGCCCGGCACCCACCAGTGTTTCCGAGAGGAACGGCAGGAGAAGGCGGCACGCCCGGGGCGGCCGGCCTCCCGCCGAGGCATCCTCTCCCCGGCGGGCCCACAGCGCCGCCCCCACCTACCTTGGATACCGAAGAGGTGGCCATGGTGCAGCGCTCCGCCGCGCCACGGGCCGGGAGGGCTTCCCGAGTGCCCTCGCGGTCGCGGGGCAAAGGTCAGCGGCGGGCCCAAGGAAACTCTGATTGGCTGACAACCCGAAACGGCTTCCGGCGCGCGGGAGGCGGGTCTTGGCGCGGACGCACTTCCTGGCGCGCCGCCGTAAGCCGACATGGCTTGCGCCTTCCGCCGCTCCATCGCCAGTCAGGTACTGACCGCCGCGACACCCCGCGGCCCGGGGACCCCGGGTCCTCTGCGGGCAGTCCTCGGTCGGCTGGCGGCGGGCTTGCGGGCTGGTCCCGGGTGGCGGGAGCTGCGCGGGCGAACGTCGGGGAGAACTTCAGGGCAACCTGCGAAAGCGTCTGCGGCTTCCTTTGCTTCTCTGCCCTGTTTCGCATGCTCTCACTCCACTTGAAGGTCCTCGGACCGTGATTAGACCTCTTAGAGGTCAGGATTCCTCACTCCTGTACTCTTTTAAAAATGTTTTTATTATGTATTTGCAAGCAGAGAGAGAGCATGGGTACGCCAAGGACCTCTTGCCATTGCAAATGAACTCCAGGTGCAAATGCCACTTTGTGCATTTGGCATTACGTGGGTACTGGGGAATCAAACCGGCTGTGAGGCTTTGCAAGCAAGCTCCTTTAACCGCTAAGCCGTCTCTCCGCCCTCCCCAACCCCGTAGTCCTTTTAAATTTGATTTCACTAAATAACTTCTGAGCCTAGTAATCAGGTTTTCTCTAGTAATTTTTTTGTCTACTATTAAGTGCCATAAGACTTTTTTCCTGGTTTCTCTAGGTAGGGTCTCACTCTAGCTCAGGTTGACCCGGAATTCACTATGTAGTCTCAGGGTGGCCTTGATCCTCCCCTCTGCCTCCTGAGTGCTGGGATTAAAGGCGTGGTGGCTCAAATGCCCTAAGGCTTTTGTCTGCTGTGTTTTGTGTTATATCCTCAACACATAGAATAGCGCCTAGAATACAGGAGCCACTCAAAACTTTTTTCATCTTTCCATCCATTTTTTAAATTATTTGTTTGTTTATTTTGGGAGTGACAGACAGACAGAGAGAGAAAGAGACAGATAGAGATAGATAGAGAATGAACTCCAGATGCGTGCACCCCTTTGTGCATCTGGCTAACGTGGGTCCTGGGGAGTAGAGCCTCGAACTAGGGTCCTTAGGCTTCACAGGCAAGTGCTTAACCGCTAAGCTCTCTCTCCAGCCCTTTCCATCCATTTTTAAGAAATTCGTTTACAAGTTTATGGAGATAAGATTCATTCTTTTTCTGTTGTGGTTTTTCCAGATTCATTCTTAAAGACAGGTAGTCCTGTTCCCTGCTTCATAGGCAAACCTTCCCCTTACCCTCAACCCCTGGCAACCACAGATGTTTTCTTCATTCTTACAGCTTTGGCTTTTCCCAGATGTCAATCAAGCTGAATCATATACCTTAATGTTCTTTTCAATCTGGCTTCTTTGTCTTAACATGCTGGAGGTTCTTGTATATTCAGTGTTTCAGTGATTCATTCTTGCAGTAGTCCGTGAAACAGTCAACAGCTTTGTCCTGTTTTGTTCTTTTTGACTTAGCTTTCCAAAGTTTTGGACCTTCCACCAGAAAGCTTGATCAAGTCCATATCTGCAGTTCCAGTTTCCAAAAAACAGTTAAGTAAATTTGTAACAATTTGAAATATTGTTGAATTTGTTGATGGTTAAAAAGAAATTGTGGCCGCCTTTAATCCCAGTGCTTGGAAGGCAGAGGTAGGAGGATAGCTGGGAGTTCGAGGCCACCCTGAGAGTACAGAGTGAATTCCAGGTCAACCTGCGCTAGAATGAAACCTTACCTGGGGCGGGGGAAGGAGGGTGGTAAGTGTTGTGTAATCATTAGAGAATACTCTTAGACAACAATTTTCTTTTTCTTTCTTTCTTTCTTTTTTTTTTTTTTTTTTTTTTTTTTTTTTTTTGAGGTAGGGTCTTGCTGTAGCCCATGCTGACCTGGAATTCACTATGTAGTCTCAGGCTGGCCTTGAACTCACATCTATCTTCTTACCTCTGCTGGGATTAAAGGCATGTGCTACCACACCATGCTAGAAAACAGTATTCTTTCCTGTTTTTTTTTGTTTGTTTGTTTTTTGGTTTTGTGGGGGGGTTTTCGAGGTAGGGTCTCACTCTAGCCCAGGCTGACCTGGAATTCACTATGGAGTCTCAGGGTAGCCTCTAACTCATGGCGATCCTCCTACCTCTGCCTCCTGAGTGCTGGAATTAAAGGCATGCGCCACCACGCCCGGCTGTTTTTTTTTAATACATTATTTTATTTATTTATTTATTTGACAGACAGAGAGGGAGGGAGGGAGAGGGAGAGAATGGGCATGCCAGGGCCTCCAGCCACTGCAAACGAACTCCAGATGCATGCGCCCCCTTGTGCATCTGGCTTACGTGGGTCCTGGGGAATCAAACTTGGGTCCTTTGGCTTTTCAGGCAAATGGCTTAACCACTAAGCCATCCCTCCAGCCCTAGAAAACAGTATTTTTAATGGTCATTGAGACTTAATTTTTTTTTTTAATGTGATGTTAGCTAGAAGTGACACAGGGATGTTTAAGCCTCTGAATTTTACGAATGTTATGAAAGAAGTACCCCGGCAGAATATGTCCTTCTCTGAGACATATAGGTTAGATAGAAGATGTACAACCCAGTGCTGGTTTCTTTTTTCTTTCTTTCTTTCTTTCTTTTTTTTTTTTTTTTTTTTTTTTTTTTTGAGGTAGGGTCTCACTCTAGTCCAGGCTAACCTGGAATTCACTATGTATTCTCAGGGTGGCCTCAATCCTACTTCTACCACCAAAGTGCTGGGATTAAAGGCTTGAGCCACCACACCCGCCTTCTGTTTTCTTCCTTGTTGACCGTCTGGAGTTAGTGTGGGTAGCTCTGTCAATATTTGTATGTTGATTGGACATATTTAGTACATCTTGAGTTACCTGACACCTAGAGAAAAACTCATAGTGACAATATAGTGAACACTCAAAGTGGTTACCTTCTAAATTGTCAAATGTTTTTTCCAAATTCATGGTTTTTTAAAAAATTTTTGCAAGTGAATAACTTGATTTGTTAATTTTAGTAATCAAATAAGGCAAATACTGTTGTAGTGGCTGGTATATACTTTGATTCCATTTCCTACCTTTTTCCTTATAGATAATTTTTCTCATCAAGAAAATGATTATTTTTGGGTTGGGGAAATGGCTTAGTGGTTAAGACGTTTGCCTGTGAAGCCTAAGGACCATGGTTTGATTCCCCAGGGCCCATGTAAGCCAGATGCACAAGGGAGTGCATGCATGGAGTTCATTTGCAGTGGCTGGTTGCCCTGGCATGCCTATTCTCTCTTTCTCTCTATCTGCCCCTCCCCCTCTCCCCCCCCTCCCTCTCTCTCTCTCTCTCTCTCTCTCTCAAATAAATAAATAAATAAATAATACATTTTTAAAAAGGAAATGATTATTTGCACTAGTCAATGACATTTGTTTTTACATTGTTTCATCATTGGTTCAATGAATGTAAAAATAGTAATGTTTCTGTAATGAACAATTGAGTTTTATGAGTAACCCTCTTACTCTGTCATGGTGAAACTCAATTTGTAGTATTCAAAAATATTTCTGCTTCTGTTATTTGGACAGTTAGAAGCAGTTATTTAGGGTAGAGAGGACACACTGTAGAAGAGGTCAAGAGACCTTGATGCTTCTTAGTCTGTGTAACTCATCAGACATCTCTGCCAACTTCAGAGATACCATCGAGCTGCTCTTAGAGAATAGACAAAAAAGAACATTACAAAATGACAAAAGAAAAGAGTCCCAAGTGAATATAGGGTGATCTCTCATCTCAATGCCTGTAATTTTGAAGGCATGGCACTTCTGATAAAGCAAAGTTGATGTGGGGAACCCACAGTGATTGGTCTTTGTCATACTAGTCATATTTTTGTAACAACTGCTCTTTCCATTTCAATGCCTATCTTCAGAGAAGGAGCAGATTTTCAGCTTTCTGTGGATTCTTTACTAGAAGATAACAATGACCGCTCAAGACCGGATAGCCAAGCTAAAGCCGATAGACTGGCAGAAAAGGTATTCTATCTCTGATGTTACCATAAAGTTAGTATCTTATTTTTGTTTTTTTAAGGGAGGGACTACCTGAAACTAGCCTTGGCTGGCCTTGAACTCATGGCAGTCCTACCTCAGGACTCTCCCGAGTACTTGGATTAATGGTGTGAGTCACTATGCCCGGCTTTATTATCTTGTTTTACTTATTTTAATTTTATGCATGTATGCTTCTATGTGTGTGTGCACATATATACATGTGGGTGTTGTGGAGGCCAAAGGACGACCTTGGGTGGTGTTCCATAAAGGCATCATCTGTTTATCTTTTTTTTTTTTTGTTTTGGGGGCAGGCTCTCTCATTGGCATGGAGTTCATCACATTGGCTAGACTGGCTGGCCAGCAAGATCCAGGGATCTGCCTGCCTCCAACTCCCCAATGCTGGGATTACAAGTATACACTACCATGCTAGAATTTTACATGAGTTCTAGGGATCTTATTTAGGTCCTCATGCTTGTGAGGCCAGCATTTTTCTGACTTGAGTTTTCTCCTCAGATCTCAACTTTACTTTGTTAAAGGGAAAAAAGCTCTGCCAGATAGCTTAGTTGTAATAATGAGCTGAGCAGTGTTACTTTGTTCAAGCCATCTTGGAAAATACTTAATTCATTTTAGCTGCATGCTATAAAGCACTGTGGAATACTTAATTCACTTTAATTGTATACTGTAAAGCACCATGGTTATTCACATTTGTTCTACGGCATTCCTCTTGAGCAGATATTAGTTCAGTTTGTTGATCAAATACAGGAGAACTGAAGTATTAATTAAATTTATATGGACGCTAAGTCAGCTTTTGAACCTCATAGAACAGGTGAGTTATGATGACTTACAGGGGTTTTTTTTTTTATTTATTTATTTGAGGGGGGGGGCAGATAGACAAAATGAATGCGCCAGGGCCTCCAGCCACTGCAAACGAACTCCAGATGCATGTGCCACTTTGTGCATTTGTCTTACGTGGGTCCTGGGGAATCGATCCTGAGTCCTTTGGCTTTGCAGGCAATTGCCTTAACCGCTAAGCCATCTCTTTTAAAAAAGAGTTTCTAAAGCCAGGTATGGTGGTGCATGCCTTTAACCCCAGCACTCAGGGGTAGGAGGATTGCCATGAGTTCAACGCCACCCTGAGATTACATAGTAAATTCCAGGTCAGCCTAGGCTAGGGCAAGACTCTACCTCAAAAAAAAAAAAAGTTTCTGAGAAGAACATTAAAATATAAGAACTAATTAGATATGAGTGGAATGATTATATAGAAGTATTGGTTAGATGGTTTACTAAGCCTTCTGTATTCTAAGTTCTCTTATAAGTTGGGTATCAAAAAGAGCAATTAAAAGGATTTTAATTGTATAAAGGTTAGAAAAAAGTAGGTGTTGAACAAGATTTTTTAATCAATAGGGTTATTATATATGGCACAAAGGAAGTATCCATGAACTCTGGAAAATTAACGCAGTGAAAGTCACTATCATAGAAAAAGGTGTGTAATTTAAAGGATGACTATGATAAGCCTAGCATTGTGGCACATACCTTTAATCTTGACACTCAGGAGGAGGTTGATGTAGAAAGAGTTCAAGGTCAGCCTGGGTTATTGTGAGACCCTCTCTTAGAAAAAAAAATCAAAAGAATGACTGATGAAGTTTACAAGATTTTGTCAGGAAGTATACCAGAAGTAGAATAAGTCTAACTATAGTATTTATCCCTCCATTTCCTTCAAGTTCCCAACATTCAAGACTAGGGGCTCTTCATTGAAGGCTGTATTTTTAGTTCCATAGGCCTATGAGGGAGGGGAGCTGGAAGTGACATGCAGGATACAGACTGGAAATTACTTCATCTTTTTTTTGATGCAGATGCTTTAGCAAAGGTCATGTCCTGTGTTTTGTAGTGGGTTAGATCACGAGCTCATTGCATAATAGCTAGGGAATTTGATGAAGAAAAGAAGGACGGTAGAGACCTACTATAAAATAGCATTCTAGTTTGGCAAAGAAGAAAATGTGTTTTCCTAAATAGAATGACTGAACTGCATGAAAACACTGGCTGAGCTCCAGCTAATGACCAAGAGGCGACTCACTTGCTATCTCTGAGCCAATTTCATGGTATGAAAACTGCCTCTTTAGGCCCGTTCTCTCTGTCTGCCCTGTTTTACATGATTTGTTGTCTTTTCAGCTTAAATGTGGTTCAGTGGTGAGTGAAATCAGCACTGGTCCAGGGACTGTACGTTTCAAAATAAACCGAGAGCTGTTGACAAAGGTAAGAATGGGTCGTTGTCTAGATTTCATGCTTTCATGCTATTTTAGCCATACTGATCTTCCTCCAGCTCGACAAATCAGTGACTCCTCTTTGGCTCAAAGTCTTTGCACATATCAATCCCTCTGTCTGGATTTAGAAGAGCTTACTCCTCATCCTCCTTCCTTTCTTTTCTTTTTTCCTAGTAGTGTTAGGGCTCAAAGCCAGAGCCCTGCAGATACCTAGGCAAATATTCTATCATTAAGCCACATCCCAAGCCCTTGACAGTTTTCTGATCACCTGGCATCTCTATAGAACCTAGTTTTCTGTTTCATGTTCCTTTTATTTAGTTGAAGCCACTTTCACTTAACATTAAATCCTGTTGGGGTTTTTAGCATCTATCTGCCTTTCTCACTGTTGAGTCTTCAGGTTTTAGCACAGTACCTGGTACTTATGCTAGATAATTGTTGTTGAATAAATAAATTGGCTGTATATTGAAGATGAGAAGGGTGTGTTAGGTTTACTCCCTAGTAGCCTATAATCTGTTGGAAGCATAAACCTTAAAGAGACTATGAAATAGCTGGCTCTTTCATTAAAACAATAACTATTAAAACAAGAGGCAGTTCATAAATAAGCATAAAAAAATTCAGAGGGGCTGGAGAGATTGCTTAGTGGTTAAGGCACTTGCCTATAAAGCCAAAGAACTCGGGTTCAATTCCCCAGGACCCATGTAAGCCAGATGTAAAGGTAGCACATACGTCTGGAGTTCATTTGCAGTGGCCAAAGACCCTGGTGCACCCATTCTCTATCTGCCTCTTTTTCTTTCCCTCTCTCTCTTTCAAATAAATAAATTAATTAAATTAAATTCGCAGAGATATAGAAATGTATATAGAAATATAGAAATCAGGATGGCCTGGAAGGTTTGGAAAAATCTTACAAAAGAATTCAGTCTTACACAGCTAAGACCTTCCAAAATAGGTGACCTTGTGCAAACATACTGATAAACAGATGAGCTTGTAGCTTACTTAACTATTGAATTCTGGGGGAATTTTAGTAGCTCACTGATATTCTGTAGTTAAAAGCTTTCATCTGTGTGCCCACTAATTTAGTGAATGTTTTATTATTTTCCAGGGACTGTTACTAAGGTTTAAAGATGAAATGTCTTAGATCCTAACCTCAAGAAATTTCTTACAGAAAAGTGTAAAAGTAAAGAAATAGCATGTGATGGGTACACTGATATATAGTGGAGGCATGTGTAAGATTCAGTCATATGTAAAGATGTCACATATAAGTCTGTGTTGAAAGCAGGCACGACCTTGGATTGGGATACCTGAGAGTCATGAGGTCAGGTATTATAGGCAGAGGCCCAGGTGAAGAACTTGCCACCCTAAGGTGGTGAGCACACACAAGTGTATGTTTTCTGCTTAAGAGCGTTTGCTTTTTCTAGTGTCATTATTTCTGTATTAGGTACATCACAGTAGCACATGTTATTATTTTTGTTTGTTTGGTTGGTTTTTCAAGGTTGGGTCTCGTTCTAGCCCAAGCTGACTTGGAATTCACTATATAATCTCAGGGTGGCCTCAAACTCAGAGCAATCCTCCTCCCTCTGCCTCCCAATTGCTGGGATTAAAGGCGTGCACTACCACACCTGGCTCTAACAATAATTAAGTATATTTCATTTGAATAGATATTTACTTTAAATAAATAAAATAAATAAAAAAGTAATGCCTGAGAAATTTCTTGAAGGTTTTTTAAGAGGTGATTTCCATATGAAGCAAAAATCAGGCCACAAATTGGTAAAAATCTTTTTTTTTTTCATTTAATATTTTATTTATTTATTTGAGAGAGAGAATGGATGCACCAGAACGTCTAGCAAGTGCAAACAAACTCTAGATACATGTACCACCTTGTGGATCTGGCTTTACTTGGGTACTGGGGAATTGAACCCAGATCCTTAGGCTTTGTAGGCAAGTACCTTATCTGCTAAGTAATCTCTCCATCCCAGTAAAATATTTTATTTTATTATTTTATTTGCATGCAGAGAGAGATGGAAAGAAGAGAGAGAGAATGACTGAATGAATGGGCATGTCAGGGCTCCTAGCCACTGCAAACGGATAAATTAATAACATTTAGATTCCAGTAGCAAAGTACTTAACAATATTGAAATTTTTTTCAATCACTAAACCGGCCATTTTCCAGGCAGTACTGCACCAAGTAATGGAAGATGGCTCAGAATACGGACTGAGAAGTGAGCTTTTCTCTGGTCTTCCTCAGAGGAGGATTGTGGTTGACTTCAGGTGAGTGCCTGCTCATCTTATGTGCTCATTAACCCAGCTGATTAGGCAGGGAGTGTATATTAGGTTTAATTAAATTACATGAGGAAAGTTGAAAACCAGTGACATATTGTTTTAAGATCGCAGTGAATTCATCATTAAAGTAGAAGCAAAATGAATAAAAATATTTGGATCTCTAGTCCAAAAGAATGTATAGGTCATTATGTTTTGTTGTTGTTGTTTTGTTTTGTTTTAAATTTTGCATCCCAGGCTAGCCTTTTTTGTTTTTTTGAGGTAAGGTCTCACTCTAGCCCAGGCTGACCTGGAATTCACTATGTAATCTCAGGGTGGCCTCAAACTCACAGCAATCCTCCTACCTCAGCTCCCCGAGTGCTGAGATTAAAGGTGTGTGCCACCACACCTGGCTAGGCCTTGAACTATCTGTGCAGCCAAGTATTATAGTTACGTTCTTATTGCTGGAGAAAAACACCTAATCAAAAGTAGCATGTATGAGGGAAGAGTTATTCAGGTTTCCATTTTTGAGGAGAAGCTTCAAGGCATGAGCAGGAAGCTCATCACATCCCTGGGTAGACATCGTCTGAATGCGCAGCTAGCACTGGCAGGTGGGGCTAACCAAGCTCAAGGTCCCACCCAGGAACACACCTCCTCCACCATGGTTCTACCTCACAAACTGTCACCAGCTAGGGACTACGTATTCAAAACATGAGGCTCCCGGGGACATGGCAGTCAGACAACCTACCAAGGATGATCTATACTGAGGATTTTTTTTTAAAACTTTGTTTTACTTTATTTACTTTATTTGAGGAAGCAAGAAAGAAGCAGATAGAGAAAATGGGCATTTAATAAGGGCTTCCAGCCACTGCAAATGAATTCCAGACTTATATACAACCTTATGCATCTGGCTTATGTGGATCCTGGGGAATTGAACCTGCATCCTTTGGCTTTGAAAGCAAATGCCTTAACAGCTAAGCCATCTCTCCAGCCTTTATATTTTTGAAGGTCAGTTGTGGTCATTTAGGAGAGACTCAGGGATCTGGGAGAAGCTCTATGGCTCTTAGCATTGATGCCATCTGCTGGGATGAGGCAGGGTCGTGCTGACCATGTGGCTTTCCTTCCCTTGAAAGCATTGAGGGTTTTCCCCTCTGTTGTGACTCTCCTTCTGCAGACTTGATATTAGCTGGAATCCAATCTCTGGGTCTCCATGTTTTCCCTGATCAAAGAAAGAAGTGCCCCGTTGTCTCATGGGCCTTTTTGACCTAAGGAAGCAAGGTGAAGCTCTTCCTGCTCTTACAGTTCCAGCTCACGCCCCTCATTTCATCCTCTAAAGTTTGAAGCCATAAGAAAATCTTTCTGAACCTTATCCTCTTGTCCATGGATTTCATTCTTCTAATTCATAGGACAAGGATCTGAAAACACCTTAAATTATGGGTGCATTGGCATCCAAAGAACCCTGAATTCCTATACCACTATGGGCCTGTAAGACCAATAAAACACATAATGGCACAGAGAATGGCCACATTGCAAAAGATGGCACTGCAAGGAGAGATTAAACCAATGCAGGATCTACAACAAACAGGCAAACTTCAAATACTGTTGCTCCAAGTCCAACATATATGTGGTGGTTTGAATAGAATAGATGGCCCCCAATATATTCAGTTGTTTGTTTGTAGTTTGCATCTTTAGCCACCTGGCTGGAGGCAGTGTCACTGGGTGGATCTTTAGGTGTGATGGTGGGTTTCAGGTTTCAATCTAAAGATATGCAAAGTGTGCCTAGCAGGAGTTCCTGAAGTGTGCTGTGGCTTTTGGCTTTTAGGCTTGTACTTCTTTCTCTCTGTGTGTTTGGTCCTGTGAAGGCAGGCCAGCTTTTTCTGCCATTATGGAACTTCCCCTGGATCTGTAAGCTTCAATAAATCCCTTCCTCCATAACTGTGCCTGGTCTGGAAGTTCATCAGCGAACCTGAAGCTGTCTGATACAATATATAACCAATGATGAAGTCTCTGGAGTTCCAATAACCCCCCTCCATTTGGGCTGCCCACAGTTCGAGGAAAACTCCATCCCAAGCTCCATCTCTCCTTGGCAGCTGTCCCACAGATCAGCTTGTCTCTGCTTTCTGAATGCTGGGATTACAGAAACATACCACCATGCCCAGCATTTCCATGTGCCACTTTGTGCATCTGGCTTTATGTAGGTACTGGGGAGTTGAACTCAGGTCATTAGGCTTTGCAGGCAAGTGTCTTAACCACTGAGCCATCTCTCCAGCCCCAGTGCCTTTCTATTTTTAACCCATTGAATAAATTGGGGTTGCTTGCGTGATCATGGATGGAAGGTTATTTACTATAGGATGGGCAACTTGCCAGTTGCTACACCACTAATGAGCCTGACGTCCCCTCTCTCAGCAACCATTAGCCACCATGAGCTCTTCTGGAGGTTCTGGGGTCTTGCGGACCCTTCCCTCACCAATGGTAATAAAGTATTGCACAGGCTCAATCTTGTACTGGAAACCACAGCTGCTGTGAGTTCATGAGTGTAACAGCCATGTCATATCCAGAAAACTAGGTTTTGCACCTTCTGCCCTGTCCTGCTCTTACTTCCTTTCACCCTGTATTCTATGAGGTTCCCTGAGCCTTGGAGGTGATGGTTTAGTTATCCTGCTTGAGGCTGAGCACACAGTAGTCACTATTTCTTGGCATCTCTGTATTTACCACTGACCATTATAATAAACTTTTGTGATTGAGGCTTCATTCGGGACCAATTTATGGTACAAATACTGATATTTAATATTTTTATTTATTTATTTATTTATTTATTTGTCAGAGAAAGAGGGGGAGAGAGAAAATGGGTGTGCCAGGGCTTCCAGCCCCCTTGTGCATCTGGCTAACATGGGTCCTGGGGAGTCGAACCTGGGTCCTTTGGCTTTGCAGGCAAATGCCGTAACCACGAAGCCATCCCTCCAGCCCCAAATACTGATATTTAGAAGATAGTCTAACATGCTGTCTGTTTAGCATACCCACGGTAGTAGGTTTCACCTCCCATTCTCCCACACCAGGGCCTATGTCCCTAGCCATAGGCTTTGGGCCAGGTTTACAGTGCCAGACATAAAACCCCTCCTGTGGAGGGACCTCAAATCCAATCAGAAAGCAGTGGGTTACTGCATAACATTCATGGCAGTATTGGGACAATTTGCCTATCTTGCCTAGCAGGTCAGTATGGAATACACAAGGAACACAGCTGATTGCCTAGAACCTTCTGGTTACAAAGAAACCTAGCCAGCAAGGAAGAAGCTTCCAGCTCTATTCCGGCTTAGTTTCTGTGTCCTGTACCCTACATGTATTGTGTCTTCAGCAATAGGAATTTGCCATCTAGGTGGTTTGTTTGTTTGTTTGCAACTAAGAGCAATGGAAATAGCTTATATTGTTTTAGGGGTCTCTGTAGCCTCACTAACCCAACAGCTCATTAGGAGATACCTCATTTCTGGTACTGGAATTGGCCTATATCTTCTGAGAAAGCTTCATCCATTCACACAGGGAATCTTAATTCGTACCCTTTAAAAAATGTTTAAATTGTCTTAACAAGTAGTAAGATTTCATATGACATATATTTATCTTGATTCTTCTTTCCACCTCCCTTCTCTCATCTTTAGTCTTGATTCGTCTTCCCACCACCCCTGTCTCATCTTTAGTCTTGATTCTTCTTCCCACCACCCCTCTTTCATCTTTAGTCTTGATTCGTCTTCCCACCACCCCTCTTTCATCTTTAGTCTTGATTCTTCTTCCCACCACCCCTCTTTCATCTTTAGTCTTGATTCGTCTTCACACCACCCCTCTTTCATCTTTAGTCTTGATTCGTGTTCCCACCACCCCTCTTTCATCTTTAGTTTTGATTCGTCTTCCCACCACCCCTCTTTCATCTTTAGTCTTGATTCTTCTTCCCACCACCCCTCTTTCATCTTTAGTCTTGATTCGTCTTCACACCACCCTTCTCTCATCTTTAGTCTTGATTCTTCTTCCCACCACCCCTCTTTCATCTTTAGTCTTGATTCTTCTTCCCACCACCCCTCTTTCATCTTTAGTCTTGATTCTTCTTCCCACCACCCCTCTTTCATCTTTAGTCTTGATTCTTCTTCCCACCGCCCCTCTTTCATCTTTAGTCTTGATTCATCTTCCCACCGCTCTTCTCTCATCTTTAGTCTTGATTCATCTTCCCACCGCCCTTCTCTCATCTTTAGTCTTGATTCATCTTCCCACCGCCCCTCTCTCATCTTTAGTCTTGATTCACCTTCCCACCACCCCTCTCTCATCTTTAGTCTTGATTCACCTTCCCACCGCCCCTCTCTCATCTTTAGTCTTGATTCATCTTCCCACCGCCCCTCTCTCATCTTTAGTCTTGATTCATCTTCCCACCACCCCTCTCTCATCTTTAGTCTTGATTCATCTTCCCACCGCCCCTCTCTCATCTTTAGTCTTGATTCATCTTCCCAACATTTCGTGTCTCATCCCTGTTCTCTTCCCTCCGCTACTAGCCTCCCCCTTGTTTGCATGTCCCATTTAGTCTACTATTTCCTGTACCCTCCCCCAATCAAAGATCCCACCATAGCCTCTTTCTAGTTTCTGTACACTATGATTTGTAGCCAATAATCTAGAAGTTTGAAAATAGGATCTATATATGAGAAAGAACATGTGCTGTTTGTGTTTCTGAACCTGGGTTACTTCACTCAATCCAACTTTTTTCACTTTTATCCATTTTCCTGCAACTTGCGTAATTTCATTTTTACTTTACAGTTGAAAACCACCTGCATCATGTATATATACCACATCTTTATAATCCATCAGTTGATGGGCATCTGGGCTGATTCCATTTGCTACCTGTTGTGAATAGAACAGCAGTAACATGGCTGGGCAAGCATCTCTAAAATAGAGTGTAGTGCCTTTAGGGTCTATGCCTATAGTGGTATAGCTGGATCATAACATATCTCTGTTTAGTGTTTTGAGAAACCTCCACGCTAATTTCCATAATGGCCGCACCAGCTTGCATTCCCACCAACAGGGAATAAAAGTCCTTCTTTTCTCTTGTCCTTACTGCACTTACTGTCATCTGTTTACTTAATGCAGCGCCATTCTGACCAGAGTTGCATTCCGTTGAATTTGTAGATTGCTTCTGGTAAGGTAAATATAACACAGTTCATTGTATTGAACAATGTAAGTTGCTAAATTCTGGTAAAATTAAGTTGTGTAACCACCACATTTATGATACAGAAATATTTCTGTTAGTTTTTTTTCTTTATATAAACTTTTGTTTTTATCTATGTTCCTTTTATTCTGCTTTGGACTCAGTTCTGCTTTTTCTAGTTCATTAATGAAGACTTTGCTTTTTTCTTTTTTTTTTTTTTTTTTTTTTTTTTTTGGTTTTTCAAGGTAGGGTCTCACTCTAGCCCAGGCTGACCTGGAATTCACTAGGGAGTCTCAGGGTGGCCTTGAACTCACGGCAATCCTTCTACCTCTGCCTCCCGAGTGCTGGGATTAAAGGCGTGCGCCACCACGCCCGGCTAAGACTTTGCTTTTTTCTAATAAAAACATTTTATGATGATCTAGTGGCTCACCAAGTTTTCTCTCAGCCTCCCAGATACTGTGATCCTTCACTGCCTGCTGTCCAGTTTCATGTACTTCTCTAGGTTTCTGGCTGTAGTGGCAGAAGTGTTTTTGTCACTGTCTTGGAGTGGAAATGGAAAGTCCTTGTTTTTGTCCTACATAAGGATGTTTACTTTCTTTCTAAATAACACTTGAACAAATGTGAGTGGTTTTGTGATTACATAATCATGTGCATATATCCATAGGAGAAAGTTCTTAAAATTGTGATGCTCTTACAAAGGGTAATAAGGCTCTTGAGGCAAGGTAGATTTTAAGCTCTAATTTTCCACGTTTTACAGTTCTTCTGGTTTTTCCTTTACTCTCATGTATTAACTAGTATTTGAGTACACACACATATATATATATATATTTTGAGGTAGGGTCTCACTCTAGCTCAGGCTGACCTGGAATTCACTGTGGCGTCTCAGGGTGGCCTCAAACTCACAGCAATCCTCCTACCTCTGTGCTGGGATTAAAGGTGTGTGCCACCACGCCCGTAATTTTCCACTTTTAATTTACCATTTATTTTTAAAACTTAATAAAATTTCCAACATATGCAAAATAGAATGGAGTATTAAGTGAGTCATTGCAAGTAAAGTACATGTGAATGTATAGTGAGAAGCACTCTAGGAGCATCTGATGGACTGTAACTGCTCACGCAAACACAGGAGGGGTCAGCATGTTGATGGAAAAGAAAGCTTTATGCATAAGTATTATTACTAAAGTTTAATTTTTTAAATTTCAGGTGCAGCATTTGCATATGTTACTCAGAACAAAAATTCTTGTTGCTACTTGATTTTTATTTAATTGAGCATTTATTTATGTGTATGCACGAACACACTCCAGGGCTTCTTGTTGCTACAAATCAACACCAGACACTTACTTGCACCATGTTTTATGCTTTTATGCCTATCTTACGTGGGTGAAAGTTGAACATGGGCTGGCAGACTTTGCAAGCAAGTACCTCTAACTGTTGGCATCTTACGAACCCTATGCTCATTGCCTTTAAGAAGATAATTTAAGAACGAATGCACTGTTTCATTGCCTGTAACCTTGTGTGATTTGTATCAAAACCCTGTTTGTGAACTTCTTCATCTTTTTAATCCTTTAAAGTATTTGCTTCATAAGTATGCCACATTTGTGAGTCTTGATCAGTGATGAGATGATTGTTTCTGGATTCTAATTTATTTTTATTCTAAATTTCTAACTTATATTTGCCCTGAATTGCCAAAGGCCCCACACCCTAATTATGTCAACCTATGTAGGCATGACCTATTTATCCTCAGATCTCTTTATTAAAACAAGAAAATACTCTCAATTTCTTGCAGTTCACCTAATGTTGCCAAAAAATTTCATGTTGGGACATTTGCGTTCCACTCTCATAGGTAAGTGTTTGCTTTCTTAGAAAGTATGAAACATACCTTTGGGAAGCATATGATGATGGAGTGTCATGGCTCATTGTCTAAATGAAAAGGACAGAAAAGCCTGGGCGTGGTGGCACACGCCTTTAATCCCAGCACTTGGGAGGCAGAAGTAGGATAACCACCATGAGTTTGAGGCTGCCATGAGACTGCATAGTGAATTCCAGGTCAGCCTGAGCTAGAGTGAGACCCTACCTCGAAAAACCAAAAAAAAAAAAAAAAAAAAAAAAGCCACAAAAGTTATAAATTGATATATGTGCCTAATCTAATTCATAAAAATGTTAAAATTGATTTATAATTAAAAACTGAAATTCATTTCAAAAGCAAAAGATTAACTAGACATCAGCTTTAGGTGGTATATGTGTTACGATTTTAACTTATAAAAGTACATGTGAATATGCAGAACTGGAAGGAAAAAATAAAATCATTATAAAAAACAAGCATAGGAGCACATGACTTTGATCCCAATACTTGGAAGGTGAGAAAGAGAATCACCATGAGTTCGAGGCCAGCCTGGGGCTACAGAGTGTGTTGTAGATCAGCCTGTGCTAGAGTGAGAACCTTCCTGAAAAAGAAAAAAAAGCTGGGCATGGTGGTGCAAGCCTTTGATACCAGCACTCAAGAGGCAGAGGAAGGAGGATCTCTGAGTTTGCAGCCAGCCTGGAACTATAGAATGAGTTCTAGGTCAGCCTAGGCTAGAGTGAGGCCTTACCTCAAAAAAAAAAAAAAAAAAAAAAGTGATTACTGTAACACTTCATAGCTGTAATGCTTCCATGTATAATATAGTAGTGATTTCCACTGATTTAAAGCAATACATTTTACAGTAGTCCAACTCAAAATTCAACTTAGAATTGTACAATGTCACAGTTGGAAGGAAGTTTGGAGTTTGTCTCAATCTGCCTTCCAATGTAGAAATGTGTGCTCAAGAAGAAGTCATTAAACCTCTATTTGAATATGTGGAAAAATGACTGACAGATTATCATTGAAACATGGTCAGCTTTTATTGTTACTAAGTTCTTGAGCTGTATATGAGGAAGTGACAAGACTTGACCAAAACAAGAAATAGATAACAAAAGCAACATTGGGTAAGTCAAAAGTATAGAAATAAATGAATCATAGGGCATGATAAAGTGATTCTGACCCTTATTAAGAAAAATATTTTAGCCGGGCGTGGTGGCCCACACCTTTAATCCCAGCACTTGGGAGGCAGAGGTAGGAGGATCGATGTGAGTTCAAGGCCACCCTGAGACTGCATAGTGAATTCCAAGTCAGCCTGGGCATAGGATGAGATCCTATCCGGGGTGGCGGGAGGGGGGGAGACAGGAAGAGAAAGTATTTATTGAGAACAGCATGCTAAATGTTTTGTATGTTGCTTCACTTAATGTCCCAAAAGCCCTATTTGGTAAGTATTGTTAACGCTGACTTTTGGATAAAAACATTCAGGTATTAGAAGTAATTTTTCCAAGAGCACATGGATTATAAGTACTGTGATCACGATTTGAAAGTAGCCTGTTTCTTCAAGCTGAGGATAAATGTTCAACTGCATTTGTGAAATAACTAAGAAAGAAGGTTTACAGTTCAAGTCGCATTTGGGGGAGGTAGTTCCAGTTCCTGGGACTGGGTTAGAGAGGCTCAGAAGTCAGGAAGCTGGCGAAGAAGGCTGCAGTAAGTCAAAGGAGGGCTCACATGCTGAAGATTAAAGTGACATCTTACGTGTTTGTTTGTCAGTATTGTTGTTTTGAAATAGGGTCTCATTCTGTTGGCCTAAAATTACTATGCAACCCAAGTTAGACTTAAACTTGCAGAAATCATTTTCTTTAGTGTGTCAAGTGCTAGGGTTACATGTGTGAACCACCTCAACACAGCAAGCCCTGCATAAAATCAGAAAAGACTCTTATTACAGGATATTGAATGGTTTAAAAGGTTTTGGGGAGAGGTGAGGCTATTTGGACTAACCTGACATAATGACTCCTGAAAGTGCTTGTTATCAAGGGAACCTCTGCCCATCTGCCATCCTTGCTCAGCTTGGGCTCTATGTTTGTATGTATGTATGCATGCATGCCCATCGCCATGTCTAGAAACTGCTCCTACTCATGGCATGCTCCACACAGACCAAATAGGTCACCCCACAGCCTGCCTTCCAGTTCCTGTGGAGGTCTGTTAGTGGTACCACCAGAGAGGGAAGGAAAAGCAAAGCAACCCAAAGCCTCATAACTGAGAAGTAGCTCTGTTATGATATGTAATGACTGTCAACTTGAGGGAACCTAGAACATCTGGCATGCCTATGAGGAATTCCCTTTATTAGGTCAGTTGAGGTGGGAAGAACCACCGTCAAAGTGGGCAGCACCATTCTAGGGGTTGGGGCTCTGGACTGTGTCCAAAGGAGAGCTGGCTAAGTGCCAGCTTTTGTAGCACTCTGCTTCCTCCCTGTGGACTGAATGTGACATGTTACCTCAAGTTCCTGCTGCCATAATGGGTGGTGACCTAAAACTGTAAGCCTGATGTTTGTCAGGTATTTTGTCCAGAAAAGAAAAAGATAACTTACAAGCAAGCTCCCTTTGTAAATCTATATAATGAATTCCTGTTTATCCAAGTCTGTAGGATTTCTGAAACCCTAACTATAAGACACTGGTGAGCAGGGAAGTAGACTTTTAAGATTTTCAATCTTGACAGTGTATGAAGCCAACTAGAAGGCAGATGGAACAGGCACTGGCCGTTACACCTGCATCAGCAGGTCAGGAAGGAGGCAGTGGGTAAGTGAGTGACACAGGCTTGCAGAGGGGGCATTTGGTGTGAGCCAGTGAGAAAAGTAGAACACAGTGAAGTTGTGTATTCTTTGTTTTTTTGGTTTTTCGAGGTAGGATCTCACCCTAGTCTAAACTGACCTGGAATTCACTCTGTATTCTCGGGATGTCCTTGAACTCACGGCAATCCTCCTACCTCTGCCTCCCGAGTGCTGGGATTAAAGGCATGTGCCACCACGCCCGGCATGTATTTCTTCTTAATTACCAAGATTCTGTTATTTTCTGCCCTAAGAATGGTAATTAACATATATCCCCAACTCCCATTTGTAATGCTGATGAAAATTCTGCACTTGTGCAAACTGTGGAAGCCTTTGGAATAATGTCTCCATAAGTAATTCCTTATTCATTTTCCACAGCACATACACACACAAAAATGTTCTGGTAGAAAAGATTGAGTTGGTAATTTATTGAAAATAATTTTATGTTATTCCCTGGTAATACAGAAGCACAGTGTTCTTAATTCAAAGTAGATAATAAAAATAAGAAACTATATTTTGTTCATTACTAGGAAATTTTATAGCAAATCTCAAAGAAGCTTTAGGACATAAAGTAACAAGAATAAATTACCTTGGAGATTGGGGCATGCAGTTTGGTAAGTATGTTTGGGGTGCCTTTTTCATTTTATTATTGTTCAGCTTTAGTTTTTTAGTACTGTGTCACTTGGTCATCTGAAGGGAATATAGACGAGATCCCAGCTGATGAACCAGTATGCCCTGTCTACTTTATTTGTGTTGCTAGGGATTGAACCCTGGGCCTCGGGTATACTGGGCACACACTCTACATTGAGCTCTGTATCCCTGGCCTGTAGACGCAGTCATTGTGTCATTCTCACGACACAATTAAGCTCACATGCTCAGAGACATAACAGCAGAATATGTATTTGCAGAAACATATCCACAAATAGACTTTTACGTTTTTAATACAGGATAGTAGCTTACCTTTACTGGTTAAATGCAGTAGTAGTACATGGAGAAGAGTCTAATAACATTCTCTTCCATAGCCCTGTCATTTAAATATAGTGATGTCTAGCCTCGCTGGGCCACCCAACATGAAATGACATCTGCTACTTTGCCTTCCCATTAACTGTACTGTGGCAGTAGATGGTGGTTAGAGGGGAAAGAAAGGAAGAAAAGAGTAGGATGCAGGCCATGTTCCAAGATTATAAATGTCACGAGTTTATTCAGAACCATTCTAGTTCTTGTACCCAGTCATGTGGTTATGGTAAGACCAAGGTAGGGTTAGAGTTAGTGTTTTTATTTTGCATGTGTGTGGTGTGTATACCTGTACGTGCCCGTGCAGCACCCTGGACACTCACTGCAGCTGAACATTGTGTCGGGCTCCATTGCTCTTCCCTCTGCTGCTATTTGAGCAGAGTCTATTGCTGATGCTGGAGCTTGCCATGTTTTCATGACTTTCAGCAATTCTCATGTGTCTGCTCCCCTGCAGGACTGGAGTTACAGACGCACAAGCACCTGTAGCCATGCTCAGCTACTTATGTGGATTCTGGGGATTGAATTTGAGGGATCTTTCATGGTTCCTAAGGCCCTCATGCTTACAAAGGAAGTACTTTTAATCACTGAACCATCTCTCCAGCCCCTTTATTTAATTTTGTTTGTTTGTTTTTGAGGTAGGGTCTCACTCTAGCACAGGCTGACCTGGAATGCACTCTGTATTCTCAGGGTTGCCTCAAACTTACAGTGATCCTCCTACCACTGCCTCCCGAGTACTGGGATTAAAGGCATGTGCCACCACACCCAGCTATTATTTTATTTTATTATTATTTTGTTGTTGTTTTTGGTTTTTTCATGTAGAGTCTCACTCTAGTGCAGGCTGACTTAGAATTCACTATGTAGTCTCAGGGTGGCCTCGAGCTCATGGCAGTCCTCCTACCTCTGCTCCTGAGTGCTGGGATTAAAGGCGTGTGCCACCATGCCCGGCTATTATTTAAGGCAGGTTCTCACCATAGCCCTGGGTAAGCTGGAGCTCACTATAACCCTGGATGGCCTTGACCTCGGGGTGGTCTCCTATCTCAGTCTCCCAAGTGCTGGGATTACTTGAGTGAGTCACCATACCTGACTGTGAAGAATTAAAATTTTACTGTTTAGTATCCCCATTTGATAGTTGACAGATGACCCCTAAGCACAGCATTAGTCTTAGGCATATATGGAATGAATATGCTAGCACCCCAAAACTCTTGAGCTACTGTTGAGGAAGGGGTTAAGGCCGCCACCACTCCCTTCTGTTTTAAGTATGTTCCATGCCCTGCTCCCAAGACAGAATCCTTACCACTTGTTTTAGCTTTAAAGTGAACAGAGCTTTTATTCACTTTTCTCACTGCTGCCTAAGCTCCAGAGTACTGCCTGTCCTCCTGTTGGTAGAATTCCACTTTCTGCTGAGCCCTGTGTAAGAAAATGAGCATCAGCAAGTCCTTTTAGAGCTAAAGCATAGGAATGGACATAGTTGCATAAACATTAATTTTCAAAATAACAAAACTACTCACTCTTGGCCCAGGTTACATATATCCTTTCAAACTAAAATTATGATCATCTTAGCAATGTCTCTTAATGCAAATCTTCATAGTCCTTTTTCCATTGTTGATTTATAAACTTCACTTAGTATTTATTGAAAGTTCATACTAACTGTACCCTTGAACCTTAGTCATTTGGCTACTATATCAGTTGGTTTTTTTTCATTGCTGTGACCTCTGACAAAAGCAATGTAAAAAGTGACGGGAGAATGTGAGACACTGGTCACATTATGTCTGCCATCAAGTTGCAGAAAGCCAGTAGGAAGAGGATCCGGCTGTAAAGCCTCTAGCCTGCCCATAGTGACCTGCTTCTTGCAGTGAGACACGCACCTCCCATGGTTCGACAGTGACCTCCTTCTTGTGAGACTCACCTCCTGTAGTTCCACAGTGACCTCCTTCTTCTCATAAGACTCACCTCCTACAATTCCACAGTGACCTGCTTCTTGTGAGGCCTGTCACCTCTAATGGTTCCATAGCCTTTTAAGACATCACACCAGAGGGGGCCCAAGGGTTCAGATGTATACCCCTGTGGAAGTCATTCCTCATTTAAACCACAACAGCTACCTTGATCTTTTTATAGAACTATACCTGTTCCCTGCCATGACTTTTCTTTACTGTTGTACTTGACAACTTTTCATTTATTCATTATCTTGATAGGTCTTCTAGGAGCTGGTTTCCAACTGTTTGGCTATGAAGAAAAACTCCAGTCCAATCCTTTACAGCATCTCTTTGAAGTAAGCTGATAAGAAAGAACATTAGAAAATGCTTCAACACTTTTTTTCAGAATACTATACACTTTGGTAATGATTTTTAATTGTAATTTAAAAATATGTTCCTTAAAACAAGCAAACAAGCCGGGCGTGGTGGCACACGCCTTTAATCCCAGCACTTGGGAGGCAGGGGTAGGAGGATCACCATGAGTTCGAGGCCACCCTGAGACTCCATAGTGAATTCCAGGTCAGCCTGGGCTAGAGTGAGACCCTACCTCGAAAAACCAAAAAAAAAAAAAAACAAAAAAACAAGCAAACAAAACTTGTTTGAAACTGCTGCTTTTATATTACTAGAAAGTTCTTTTTATAGGATTTGGGTTCAAGAATACAGACATAACTATTTCCTGGGCCCCCACGATTTGTTTAATGCCAGGAGAGAGAATGGTATTTTCTGAAGTGAAAGGGAAGAGGCTTTGGAATCATCAGTAAGGAAAAAGTGGTGGTGGGGCTGGGTTGATGACTCAGTGGTTAAAGGAAAGGGTTTTCAGGCAGGGGCAGGGAATCTTGCTATGTTAGGTGGGCTCCTTGCAAGGGTTGAAGTCCTGGGACAGCGAAGCTTAGTCACCCTCCAGACTTCAAAGTCACAGCTCTGGAGAGTGAGCACTTGCAGGCTGTCCTCCTCCTTCCTTACTGGACAGGGGACATGGAGAGCCCACAGTGGTACCTCAGGGTTTATTATAGTTTATGCTAATTTGTACAGTTCACGTTTTCATCTTTAAATTATAGTTAGTTGTCACCCATGGGTTCCTTTTTCATCAACAACTTTTGGTGTGAATGAGGTGGGTTTTTCTTTTTCTTTTTTTTTTTTTTTTCTTTGAGATTTAAGTAAATGTTAATGTTACCTGGCTTCTGAAGGAAAATCTGAAAGTCACAGTAACAATTAAATGCTGTTGCATGCCCTATAGGGTCAGTCAGATGGCCTGAGTGGGAAGTGGAGTATTCTTACCCTCTTCAGGTAGGCCAGTCAAATTATCAGAGATGGGGGTGGTAATGTTAAGCTTGGTATTTAATTTGGCAGGTAATATTGGCACTAGCTGGTGGAAAGTAAAACTTGAGAACCATCATCTGCATTTTTTCTTTCTTATTTCTAAAAATCTGTCTCTTGGAGCTTTGGAGAAAACTACTTCTTCCTTGCCAGTGCAGTCAGTTGTGAGATGTTTGAGAGGAAGGCCATGTCCTAATCACTTATCCCAAGTTCCTGACACTGTGCCTGTTGAATTAGAATGAATCTGATCTCGATTCTCTTCTGCTCCTTTCTCTGTTTTTATTTAAGTTGTAAAATATTAATCATATTGTTATTCCAGAGTGGGACTAATGGTTATTGGTTAGGCTCTTTTCAGTTTGCTAGTGAGAAATCATGCTGGGGCTGGAGAGATGGCTTAGTGGTTAAGTTACTAGCCTGTAAAGCCAAAGGACGCAGGTTTCATTCCCCAGGACCCACATAAGCCAGATGTATAAGGTGGTATACGCATTTGTAGTTGGTTTGCAGTAGCTAGAGAATAGCCCTGGTGCACCCATTCTCTATCTGTGCCTCCCTCCCTCCCTCTCCCTCTCTCTCTCTCAAATAAATAAATTTTTAAAAAGAAAAAACATGCCAAACACAGGGTTTCAAAGCAGGTTGTTTGGTACATTATCATCCCCCTTTGGCATTGTAAAGACAGAGTTCCAAAGCAAGTTTTCTGGTCCGCCTCCACCATTCTAGCCCTCTGGCATTGCAAAGGCCTTTTTTTTCTTCCCACCCATTAATTTCCATTGGGTGTAAATATTACAGTCAGAATTTCCTGCACTTCATCCTTCAGTGCTCTCTTGGGTACCAGTGATGGTTCAGTCTTGGTAGTTTCAACCTCTGGCACATTTATTTGACTCTGGGCTGCTTCTAAATTGCATCATGATTTGTCTTCCAGTTTCAGTTTCTTACCTAGGTTAGACATAATATAATATAGTTTTAACATTTCTTTTCATTGAAAATATTTAATAACTCAGTCACTTTGCTACTGCCTTTCCATTTTTGTAACAATGCTCTACTTATGAGGCTTGTTGCTTTTATGTGTTTCTCCTATACCCACGGCCCCATAACATCAGGCTGTGATATATAGGGAATTGGGATTTTGTGGTGGTTTTTTTTTTTTTTTTTTTTTTTTTTTTTTTTTTTTGAGGTAGGGTCTCACGCTAGCCCCATCTGACCTGGAATTCACTGTGTAGTCTCAGGGTGGTCTCGAACTCATGGCGATCTTCCTACCTCTGCCTCTCCAGTGCTGGGATTAAAGGCGTGTGCCAGCATGCCCGTATGGGAGTTGGGATTCTTTTAAGCTAGGATTTGAAATCTTTCCTTTAATTGTTCTAATTTGTTTCTCTCATGCATGGGGAAAATGGCTTTATAACATTTCCTTCATTTCCCTTGAATCAACTGATACTTTATTTACTATTCACACTACCAGTCAATGCAAACATTTGCAATAACATTGTGAATAACTAGCAAAAAGCCTTTTTTACATGTATTAAAAAGTAATTTCTTGGGATAAAAAGTTAACAAGGGTCAAATCTAAATCATAATATTTGGGTATCTTTATTATCTGCTTTAATAATACTTATAATTCAAGTTCCTCTAGATTTAAACTTTTACAATAGAAATTGGTAACATTCTACCAGGGTACCTTTCAAAATAGGCAGTTGCTTTTAATAACTTTTTTTGTTGTTGCAGATTTTAGAACTTGATTCATTGAATGTTGCTTAATAAAATAGATTTGTTAGCTATAGAAAATCCCACTGAAAACCTCTTACAGATGCTATCCTATTATTCTAATGCCAGCATTTGTAAATGTTCAAAATGACCCATGTAGAGTATTTCATTACATGAACCCAAAACTTTCTAAAAAAATCTGAGGTTATTGCAATGGATATTTAATTAGAAATAGGACGTTGAGATATAATGCATCCATCACTGGGTAATAGCAAACAACAGATTGGACTCAGTCCCCTATATCAGTAATAAAGAAAAAGTAATAAAGAAAAAGTAGTAAGTAGAACAATAGGGCAAGATCAAAACACTAATTTGATGAGTGCTAATGTTTACTTATTTCTCAATAGTGTTTTTCCTAATTTAAGATTTTCAAAACAATTTCTCACACTTAAAATAGTCCTAGTCATATGTAATGATATAAATACAGCTATAAAGTCATACTGTTTTTAAAATGGGCTTAACGGTTATCAGGCCAGGGCTGGAGAGATGGCTCAGTGGTTAAGGTGCTTGCCTGCAAAGCCTAACAACCTGAGTTCAAATCTCCCATACCCAGGTTTACAGTGGCTGGAAGTCCTGACGCGCCCAATTCTCAATCTCTTTCCCTCTCTCGAAAATAAATTTTTAAAAAGTTATCAGGTCATAATTCTGTTTTAGGGAGCATTGTTACAGTTAGTATGAATTTTGCTCTTATAGATCTGAGCTCTGACATCACTATTGAGTGGCGAGAGTAGTCATTGTTGAGGATTTCCAACCTCCCAAATCATACAGAATTCTCCAAACTCTTGTGCATCACAGAGCAGTCTTAGAGGATAGGTCTCTGATGTGCCTTGGAGGCAGGCAGCACTGCATCTCTTCCAGAAGCTTCCTGAGCAGGACACTAGAGACTGTTTCCCACCAAGGGCTTCCCTCACCCTTCACCATGAGGCTGGGCAGCTGCTACTGCTGTTCCCACTCCTGAGTGCTCTTATCCCTCCCCAGTCAACTTTTCCTTTCCTTTAGCTTGACTTTCAGAAATAGCTTGCTTTTCTGCCTTACCCAAGTGTTCTGGTAGTGCATTGTCTAGAGTGAGAGTAGAAATTTTCCTGTCTCTGCCTCCTGTCTCACTAGTAGCACACTGACATTACAGAAAGAAGTGTGTCATGCCTTCCAACTTTTTCTTCATGAGTTCTGGAGATAGAATCTGGAAACTAAGGCTTTAGTGGCAAATGTATCCACTGAGCCATCTCCTTAGGTAATAAATTTTTTTAATTAGCATACAAAACAGTGGATTTCATTGGCATTTTGTGCATATATTACTGAACTTCGCTCATAGTTACTCTATTACACTTTTTTGTTTGAACCCCTCCTGCTATGTTCCTTCCTTTCTCTAAATGGTCCCCTTTATGCTTTGAGATATACATGTTTTTTTTGTTTTGTTTTGTTTTAGGTAGGGTCTCACTCTAGCCCAGGTTGACCTGGAATTCACTATGTAGTCTCAGGATGGCCTCATACTCACGGCAATCCTCCAACATCTGCCTCCCAAGTGCTGGGATTAAAAGTGTGTGCCACCACACTTAGCTATATGGTGTTGTTGTTATTGGTGGTGTTGTTTTAAATCCGTACTTTGCATGAGAGAAACCATGCAATATTTGTGTCCTTCTTTTTTTTTTTTTTTTTTTTTTTGAGGTAGGGTCTTGCTCTAGCCCGGGCTGACCTGGAATTCACAAGTCTCAGGGTGGCCTTGAACTCACAGCAATCCTCCTACCTCTGCCTTCTGAATACTGGTACTAAAGGTATGCACCACTACACCTGGTTCCCCTTGTCCTTTTTTTTTTTTTTTTTTTTTTTTTTTTTTGGCTCCCTGCTACCCTTTCTTGTCCTTGCATTAATCTCCTATTTCATGGAATCAGATTTAAAATATGCGTGGAGGACTGGAGAGATGGCTTTGTGGTCAAGGCACTTGTCTGCAAAGCCTAAAAGGACCCATGTTTGACTCTCCAGAT
Organism: Dipus sagitta; assembly: GCA_036346955.1. Taxonomy (NCBI): domain Eukaryota; kingdom Metazoa; phylum Chordata; class Mammalia; order Rodentia; family Dipodidae; genus Dipus; species Dipus sagitta. Next base: position 30,378,124 of record CM070788.1, read on the forward strand.
CCCATGTAAGCCAGATGCACAAAGGTGAGACAACTGCAAGGTTGAACGTGCCCACTAGGTGGCACAAGTGTCTAGAGTTTGACTTCAGTGGCTGAGACCCTGGCACACCAGTTCTGTCTCTCTTGCACTCTTTCTTTTTATTATTATTTTTTTTATTTTTATTTATTTATTTATTTATTTATTTTGAAGTAGGGTCTCACTCTAGCTCAGGCTGACCTGGAATTCACTATGGAGTCTCAGGCTGGCCTCGAACTCTTGGCGATCCTCCTACCTCTGCCTCCCGAGTGCTGGGATTAAAGGCATGCGCCACCACGCCCGGCTCTCTTGCACTCTTTCAAATAAAAAATAAATAGAAAATAAAATATATGTGGAATCAAGCTAAAGAAATGGCTCAGCAGTTAAGTACACTTTCTGTGAATTTACTGAGAAGAAAACACTGGACTTTATATTCAATAACCTGTATCATAAAATTGCATTTTCTTCACAAATTAATTTTATTTTGTGCATGTAGAAATATTTTCTGACAAGTCTATAGGCTTCACTCAAGACCCATGGGGAAGGTGGGGAGATGGGTGGGTGGGTGGGTGAATGGATCCTCTGTGGTGAGGACATCTGACTAACTTGCAACTGAGCAGCTTACAGCTGTGCTTTGCTGTGCTTCGTCTAGTCGGGAGGTGACAGTGTGATCGTGTGTATCACTTCATGCCCTGCGGTGCTTGCAGGTTTATGTACAAGTCAATAAAGAAGCAGAAGAGGATAAGAACATAGCACAGCTGGCACATGAGTTCTTCCAGCAGCTGGAGCTGGGAGACGTGCAAGCACTCTCTCTGTGGCAGAGGTTCCGGGACCTGAGCATTACCGAGTATGTTCGGATTTACAAGGTAACTGAGGAATCGTTCCCTGTGGGGCTTTGTAGCTCTTGGCTGGCACCACTTCGTACATAGTAAAGCTGCTGCTTAAGTTCATGTTCAAGAATAGATTTCTGGTTGAGTTGAAAATTAGGAGTCGAATATTGTTTGGACTGTCACTTAATCTTGAAGCAATGTCAGATGATAATGTAATGTTTCTTGTACTTTCATTTTCCTTTACTCTTACTCCTTTGATTTTTTTTTATTTTTTGCATTTTCCTTCCCACTTCCTTAAGCCCATAAACAATGAATATATGTTTCTTTGTTTTTAATAAATATTTGTGAGAGAAGGATCACAACAATTAATAAAAGAGAAAAATCCTGTGTTGTCCTAGGCCTTGAGTGCTAGCCTGGGGAAAGAAAGCAAATGAGACAAGTTTAAGAGTTCAGAGGGTGCTCCAGAGTGAGACCAGCCAGATGTGTTCTGAGTGCACAAGGGAGTTTGCTAAGAAGCTGTAGCAGTCAGCTTCATGCTGCTGGGATGAACTTCTAGACCAGACACAGTGGATGAGAGGAAGTGATCTATTGAAGATTACAGATAGAAGGTGTGGTGGTTTGAATAGAATAGATGGCCCCCAATATATTCAGTTGTTTATTTGTAGTTTGCATCTTTAGCCACCTGGCTGGAGGCAAGGTCACTGGGTGGATCTTAAGGTGTGGTGGTGGATTTCAGATTTCAATCTAAGGATATGCAAAGTGTGCCTAGCAGGAGTTCCTGAAGTGTGCTGTGTGGCTTTTGGCTTTTAGGCTTGTACTTCTCTCTCTCTCTCTGCTTGGGCCTGTGAAAGCAGGCCAGTTTCTTCTGCCATTATGGAACTTCCCCTGGATCTGTAAGCTTCAATAAATATCCCTCCCTCCATAACTGTGTCTGGTCTGGAAGTTCATCTCAGTGAACCTGAAGCTGTCTGATGCAGAAGGGAAGTTCCATAATGGCAGAAGAAGCTGGCCCACTTCTATAGGTCCATGCAACAGAAGAACTCCCACCATTACCATAAGCAAGAACAGTCTAGGAACTCCAGGCAGAACTCAAGACACTCTACATATCTTTAGCTGGAAACATCAGGCCCACCCCCAGTAACAAATACTTTAGGGCTGGACCCCAGGATCCGCCCAATGACACCTCCTCCAGCCAGGTAGCTAGAAATCCAACAAGCTTTACTAAAATTGAATCTGTTGGGGTACATCTATTCAAATTACCACAGAAGCCATGCCATGGAAGTACAGAAGCAAGATGAAGAGCAGCAGGTCTTAGATTAGGCATGAAGTATGTCATTTTCCAGGGCTGAACACTCTGATCAGTGTACCCTGCATCTCTGCTGTCCTCTCGCTACATGTGCTTGTTGAGCACTTGACATACGAGTAGTGAGACTGAGGAACCAAGTTCCATTTATTTCATTCTGACTTAAGTAGCCACAAATTCCTCTGACTGCCATATTGAACAACAGGTGCCATTGTGAAAACTGGTGTTGTGTGAGCCATTAGAAGGTTTAAGCAAAGAAATAGCTCCCCCTCCCCCATGTGTGACAGATGGTAAGACATCCTGTATTTTGTCCTGCTGTAAAATAATTAGGGATTTAACTAACATACGTTCCTTTGTTTCTGAACCCTTTTAGCGCCTGGGAATATGCTTTGATGAATATTCAGGAGAATCATTTTACCGTGAAAAAGCTCAAGCTGTCTTACAGTTGCTGGAGAGAAGAGGACTTCTACAGAAAACCGTGTATGACTACTACTGTTCTTCAACTGGGTGACATGTTCTTTGTTGTTAGTGTCCTCTAGGAAGGCAACATAGTGCTCTCCTGAGCCTCTTCACCATTTTTTTGTAGCACTGTTCCATTGCTTAGAGTTCTTTCCCAAGCCGAGTGTGTTGGTTTGTGCTCATGATCTCTATATACAGGAGGCTGAGGTAGGAAATTCATGAGTTCAAGATCAGCCTGAGAATATAGCTGATTTCAAGCTGTCTTAAACAAAACAGAAATAAAACTCAAAAACAGAAGGGAAAAAGTGTTTTCCCACATGTTCTCTATTATTTCTATAGTCAAAACCTCCTAAGAGTAAAGAAAGAATAGTGTGGGGTGGAGAGATGACTCAGCTGTTAAAGGTGCTTGCTGGCAAAGCCTGATGGCTCGGGTTCAGTTCCCCAGCACCCATGTAAGCTGTACATAAAAAGTGTCACAAACATCTGATGTTGCTTTGCAGCATCAAGAGGCCCTGGTATCCATCTTCCCACACAGAAATAAATAAATTAAAATCATTTCTGGAGCTGCACATGGTAGCACATGCCTTTAATTCCAATACTTGGGAATCTAAACTAGGAGTGTCATCATGAGCTTACAGGCTGTCTGGTGCTACAGAGTGAGTTCCAGATCAGCCTGGGCTGGAGTGAAACCCTGCCTCAAAAAAGCCCCCCCCCCCCCCGCCAAAAAAAAAAATGTCTTTTCTTAAATGACAGTGAACATGCATTGTTATTAAAGTCACCATCCTGTCCAGCAGATCTAGAACCTACTCTTCCTATCTAACTGCAACTTTTTACCCTTTAGCTCACATCTCCCCACACCCCACCCCTGGAAACTACCATTTATCTTGCTTATGAGTTCAGTAAATACAGCCATGCAGCATTTGTTGTTCTGTGTCTAGCTTCTTTCTCTGAGCACAATTCTTTTTCTCTGAATCCTTGTTAATACTTGTGTGCATGCATGCATTTAACTATTATTGTGGTGTTAATTTGCAAAGTCTTCTAATAGTTTTTTTTTTTTAATAATTTTGGGTCTTTAGATTTTTACTCCATTTTGAATTGAGATATAGATACATATTTTTTTCAAGGTAGGGTCTCACTCTAGCTCAGGCTGATCTGGAATACACTATGCAGTCTCAGGGTGGCCTCAAACTCTTGGCAGTCCTCCTGCCTCTGCCTCTCAAGTGCTGGGATTAAATGCCTGTGCCACCATGCCTGGCATTTTTTTTTTTTGTTGTTGTTGTTGTTGTTGTTATGGTATGGTATGGTATGGTATGGTTTCAGTCTAGCCCAGGGTGGCTTTGAACTCATGGCAATCCTCCTACCTCTGTCTTCCAAGTGCTGGGATTAAAGGCATGTGCTACCATGCCCGGCTAAGGCTGTCATTTTTAAAAGTTGTTAAATACAGCTATTTTTTTAAGATTTTATTTTTATTTATTTATTAGAGGCAGGGAGGGGGAGAGAGAGTGAGAATGGGTGCGCCAGGGCCTGTAGCCACTGCAAATGAACTCCAGATGCATGAATCACCATGTGCATCTGGCTTATGTAGGACCTGGAGAATTGAACCAGGGTCCTTAGACTTGGCGGGCATGCACCTTAACCACTAAGCCATCTCTCCAGCCCTTGAGTTGATTTTTTAAAAATACTTTTATTTATTTATTTATTTGCAAGTAGAGAGAGAAGAGAGACAGAGAGAATAGCACACCAGAGCCTCCAGCCACTGCAACAGACTCCAGGTGCATGTGCCACTTTGTACATTTGGCTTTATGTGGGTCCTGGGAATCTAACTCGGGTCCTTAGGCTTCTCAGGCTTTAACCACCAGGCCATCTCTCCAGCTCTGCATTGATTTTTGTATGTAGGGTAGGGTAAAGGTCCAATTTCTTTTTTCTTTTTTTTTAAATTTTTTTTTTTTTTTTGCTTTATCATTTATTTATTTATTTGAGAGAGAAAGGTAGAGAGAGGGAGAGAGAGAATGGGCATGCCAGGGCCTCCAGCTGCTGCAAATGAATTCCAGGTGTTTGTGCCCCCTTGTGCATGTGGCTTGGGGAATCAAACCGAGGTCCCTTGGCTTTGCAGGCAAATGCCTTAACAGCTAAGCCATCTCTCCCACTCCCGCCCCCCCCCCACACACACACACTTTTTCTTATTTCTGCACTTAGATACTCAGTTTTCCAGATTGCTTTTCTTTTTGTTTTGTTTTGTTTTTTGTTTTTTGTTTTTGAGGTAGGGTCTCATTCTAGCCCAGGCTGACCTGGAATTCACTATGTAGCTCTACGCTAGCCTTGATCTCGCAATGGTCCTCCTTCCTACCTCTGCCTCCTGAGTGCTGGGATTAAAAGCATGTGCCCCCACACCTGGCCAAGGTTACATTTCTGGAGTGTCCCCTTACTGTGTAATGCTGGCACCTTGCGTGAAGGTCAGTTGACATTCACATGCAGGTTTTTATCTTGGCTCTGTTCTCTCTGACTGGTCTATGTCTGTTCTTCTGTACATTGTTCTGGTTACCATGGCTTCATAGTAGATTTGAAGAAGGCAGTGTGAAGTCTAGCTTTGTTCTCTCTGCTCAAGATTGCTTTGGCTGCTTGAGAACTTTTCCCATCTGAATTTTGAAATTATTTTTTCTTATTTCTGTGAAAGCTATTTGACTTTTCACAGGGATTGTATTGAATCTGTATATTTGATGGTATACACATTTAAATTTTTTTTCTTCCAGTCCATGAACACAGGAGTAATCTTTCTAATTACTTGTGTCTCCATTTCTTTCATCAATGCCTTATAGTGTTCAGTGTATAGATGGTTCATCTCCATGGCTAAATGATTCCTAAGTATTTTTAAAAATTGATATTAGTAAAATATGGGGTTGTTGTCTTGATTTTACTCACATTATTAATGTGTTAATGTGCACTGCTATTTGATGACTTTGTATCCTGCAAGGTTATAAAGTTTATTCTGACAGTTTTGTTTATTTTCCTGTGGTGAGGTATTCAGTGTCTCCATATATAATATTGTGTTGCTTGCAAACAATCACAATTTAACTTCTTTTACAGTTTGGATATCTTACTTTTTTTTTGTTTGTTTGTTTGGTTTTTGTAGTAGGGTTTCATTCTAACCCAGGCTGACCTGGAATTCACTATGTAGTCTCAGAGTGACCTTGAACTCACAGTGATTCTCTTACCTCTGCCTCCCAAGTGCTGGGATTAACGGCGTGCGCCTCCATGCCCGTCTAGCCTAACTTGACACTGCTGATTACAACTCCTGGGCAATAAAGTACCTCTGGCCCTGTGAGGACGTCAGAAATACTATATTTCCCAAAGCCCTTGTTTATGATGCTGCTTCAGAGTTTCCTTGCTGTGTTTCTAGAAAAGGAAGTGCTGTTGTGGATCTTTCTGGGAATGGTGATCCCTCTGCTGCGTGCACTGTGATGCGAGCTGATGGGACTTCTCTCTATGTGACCAGGTTCGTCTGAGGGCAGACACCTCATGTATATTGACTCCAAGGTCTGTGTCCCAAAATTAATGTAAAATAGTCATTTTATCCTCAAAACTGATATCATATCCTATTGCAGGTTATAAATAACTTCTCTATTTTAAAAATATTAGGTTTCTATTTACTGTCAGTTACAATTTAAGTATAAGAAAATAGTATGCTTGGTAACTTGGATTGGTTTTTCTTATCACTCTGGAAATGTAAATTAGGCATCCAGTTGGAATGAGCTTTTTTTAAATTTTTATTTATTTACAGATAGAAAGAATGGATGTGCACAGAGTGTCTGTCCACTGCAAACTAAATCCAGACACATGCACAACATTGTCCTGGGGAATCAAACCTGGGTCCTTAGGCAAGCATCTTAACTGCTAAGCCATCTCTCCAGCCTGGAATGGGATTTTTTTTGTTTGTTTATTTTTATTTATTTGAGAGCGACAGAGAGAGAGAGAGAGAGAGGCAGAGAGCAAGAGAGAGAATGGGCGTGCCAGGGCTTCCAGCCATTGCAAACGAACTCCAGACGCGTGTGCCCCCTTGTGCATCTGGCTAACGTGGGTCCTGGGATGGGCTTTTTAATTAAGCCTAGATATATATGGAGGACCTTGATTGGTTGATATGTCAGGAATTGTGTTTCCGGTAACCATTTGGTGGGCAGAGGGGCAGGGGAGATGTAGTGGAGTCTTCCTCCAGTTATTTATCTGCATCTTGGTGTTGGAGACCCTTTTGTATTGGCGTATGGTTTAGGGAAGGTTTATAGATTATTTAGAATAAAGTACATTAGCATTTAAGTAGTGAAATGAAGAAGCAGTTGGGATGTCAGTAAAGTATGGTTAGGATATTAGATAGGTTGGAGTTATGATGGGCTGTAGGGAGATTATTACACATGTTGAAACGGAGAAGATTTTTGTAGGTGTAGGAAAGTGACAGACAGTCTAAAGGTCTTTTCTAGTGAGGTACATGTTGAAACACAGTGGCTTGACAATTAATATACAAAATTACAACTTGTTATATAAAAAATTGATTTAGATAAACTAAACTACAAAACAAGTCAAAAACAAAGAAAAAATTGGTCAAAATTAAAAACTCACATAGGGGGCTGGAGAGGTGGCTTAGGGGTTAAGGGGTTTGCCTGCAAAGCCAAACGACCCAGGTTCAGTTCCCCAGGACCCACATAAGCCAGAAGCACAAGAGGCACATGCATCTGGAGTTCATTTGCAGTGGCTACAGGCCCTGGCATGCCCATTTCTCTCTCTGTCTATCTCTCTCTCTCTGCTTGCAAATGCATAAAAATAATTATTTTTTTAAAAAATCTCAGATAGGGCTGGGGAGATGGCTCCTTGGATTAAGTTCTTTCTGTAACCCACGGAACTTAAATTCAGATCCTGAGATTCCATGTAAAAATCCAAAAACTTAGCTAGCACTCAGAGGCAGAGGTAGAGAGATCACCATGAGTTCGATGCCACCTTGAGACTACATAATGAAATCCAGGTCAGCCTGAGCTAGAGCGAGACCTTGTTTTTGATAAACCAAAAAAAAAAAAAAGCCAGAAACTTTGGTGGATTCTATAATCCCAGCATGCCTGTGTTGAAATGGGAGGTGGAGACAGGAGAATTTCCCAGCAGCTTGGGCCAGTTAGACCAAGAACCAAATGGAGTGAGGACTGAAAGTTGTTTTCTTACCTGCACATTTGCAGTGGCACATGCACGCCCACACTCACAAACACACACACATACAGTAAAAATTAAACCAAATATCCAAAATATGCATACAAATCAACACCTGTAGTAATGGAATAGAAGTTAGTGGTCCAAGTTTTTCCCTCAGTGGGAAGCTGTGATTTCTCCTTCCCTAGGAGTCTGATCTGTGTCCGAGTTCACAGGTAGAGAGAAGACTGGTAAGCAAACACTCCAAGCAACCCTCTGTGTCCTTTCAGATGAGCAGCTTCTGTAGGCTTAAACTTCACCTGCTAGTTTCCTAGTCTAGGTCCCCTTGCCTCCTAGCAGGTTGAAACCAGCCCCTCTGTAAGGGAGTGAACTTTCCACAAGAGGGCTGAGAAGGGATGTAGTAGACCTGCTCACTTACTATGTGGTGGCAGAGAGCCAGGTTTCATGGCACTGCATGTCCTTGTACCTTGACTTGGCAGGGGTGGGGAGAGAAGCTTGTTCTGGCTGGCAGATTCGCTGTCAGTTTTGTAGTTCCGTGCTCGGGCCTTCCTGTCCAGTGTGCACTCAAGTCTGTTTTGCAGCAGTCAGTCAGGATTCTTTCCTGTACTCTCAGCCACATCTGAGTGACACTGGTTGGGAGGTTACGGTGATCCTAGTTGGGCTCAGGTGATGGCTTCTGCAATAAGGAAGTACACAGAGGGCAAAGCACGAGCTTTAGTGGCTGCATTACGCAGTCTTCAACTCAGTGTTCACAAAGAGCATCCCTTAAAGGTAGAGACCCACTCATGAGACAGCATGTGCCTTGCTGTTAGATAGAGGAGGCCAGAGAGCTCCCCTGCCAGTGACCCCCCAGGCATTTCCCAGTCAGCTATGGCAGGTGCCACATTAGTCTGTGGGGAAAGTTCCCTGGCTTGAAGGCAAGTGTTTGTCTGTCTGTAGTAGGATCAGTCTGGCTGGGCAGTACAGAAACCATGCCCCTCTGTCTCAGTAACTCTAGTCCTCTCATCTTCTCTTCTCTGTTACCCCAAGTTCCCATATTTGGAATGACACAAGACCTCCTAGTGTCATGTTATTAACCAAAATAGCTTTAACCTTCAGTCTCAATATTGTGATAATCTTTGACTTAAAATTTAATAACTTTATCATTTTTCATTATTTCATACATGTACAAACTAAGTATTTTTTCTTCAATCAGAATTTAAAAGTCAAGTAGATTTTTTTTTTTTTTTGGTTTTTTGAGGTAGGGTGTCACTCTGGTCCAGGCTGACCTGGAATTAACTATGTAGTCTCAGGGTGGCCTCGAACTCACGGCAATCCTCCTACTTCTGCCTCCCAAGTGCTGGGATTAAAGGCGTGCGCCACCACGCCCGGCGAAGTAGAATTTTTATCTAAGATCTTATGGGTTTTTCAGTGCACCGAGTAATGCAGTTTTAAAGATGTCTCTTGTAGCTGCTTCATTGCCTGCTTTGTAATGATGCAGGAAAGTGACCAGTGGTGGATGGCTCTTTCTGCAGAGGCTTAGTTATTGTAAACCATTCACCCACGAGGAATTTGCCCAAAGCTATTTTACTGTTTTGATACTTGTTCTAGAGCTTTTGCTTATTTGTTTTTGGTGTTTGTTTTTAACTACACTTCATAGATTATTTGTTACTGCCTTTTCTAAAACTAGTGTTGCTGATACTGTCTGTGCTAGTGTACTAGAACAATACAGGCATGGTTCATACATTCCAGGCTGTGTGGGAAGATAGGCGTTCTTAGAAAAGTCTCACCACTGCTAAGAAGGTAAAAGTAATTACAACCCATTTTTTCAGAGATATTGCAGCTGCTCTAGATCGAATGGACAAGTATAATTTTGATGCGATGATTTATGTGGTAAGTAATCATAACCCCTCCCTCATGAAAACTACAGAGACATTCATTGGAAACCACTTTGAAAGAGTATGAAAAAATGATTTTTTTCAAAATACAGAGAAAATTCTTAAGTGTCCTTAGGTGGCAACATCTGTTTAAAATTTTTGAGAAGACTAAAAAATGAAAAGTTCATATAAATAGGCAATACTTGGTCAAAATTAGGAAAATGATATTTATAGAAACCTTACTCAAATATCACCATTTTCTTATATGTACTCATGTGTGTGTTTGAGGCCAGTCTGGGATACAGAGTGAGCTCCAGGTCAGTCTGAGCTTGAGTGACACCCTGTCTCAAAAACATTGCATGGGCTGGAAAAAATGGTTTAGCGGTTAAGGTGCTTGCTTATGAAGCCTAAGAATGCATGTTCAAATCTCCAGGTCCCACATAGTCAGATGCACAATGACCCAAGTGTGCAATAGCACACATATGCACAAGGGGGCCCATGCGTCTGGATTTCAGTGGCTGAAAGGCCCTGGCACACCTTTTCTTTCTCTCTCTCTCTCTCTCTCTCATGCATGTGCTCTTTCAAAAAAAAAAAAAAAAAAAAAAGGCTTATGGATGGGGAGAGAGGGCTCCACAGTTAAAGGCACTTACTTGCAAATCCTGCCAACCTGGGTTCAATTCCCCAGCACCCACATAAAAGCCAGATGTACAAAGTGGCACATGTGTCTGGAGTTCATTTGCCAGTGGCAAGAGGCCCCTGGTATACCCATCTTCCCCTACCCTTCTCTCTCCCCTTGCAAATCAATAAAATATTTTTTTAATAGCTTAAATTAGCAGGGTGTTGTGGCACACACATTTAATCCCAGCACTCGGGAGGCAGAGGTAGGAGGATAGCTGCGAGTTCCAGCCTGAGACTACTACATAGTGAATTCCAGGTCAACTTGGGCTGGAGTGAGACCCTACCTTAAAACAACCCCCCCCCCAAAAATTTTATTGCTAAATGAGGAAGGCGGTTATGTGAAAAATACTGTAGCTAGGTCACTCTAATTTAGTAGTTTTTGAAGAACTAAATCCTGAAATAAATTAAGACTCAAGAAATTTCAGGATGACACAGGATAATTCTTGTATGACTGCCCAACCTTTTGACATAGAGGCACAACATTACCATCTACAGTGTTCACACTTAAGAACTATATAATTGAGTTCCAAAAATGATCACAAAATAAGGCTTATTCTAAGAAAGTTTATGATTTTGTGTTGGGCCCCATTCATATCTATTCTTCTCTGCAAACAGCCCATGGGCTACAGGTTGCACAAACCTGTCAGACTTACCTGAGTACGTACTTGGTCAAAGTAAGTAATACTTGGTCAAAATCAGGAAAATAACATTTATAGAAACCTTACTCAAATCTCACCATTTTCTTATATGCACTCGTGTGTGTGTGTTTGAGGCCAGTCTGGGGTACAGAGTGAGTTCCAGGTCAGTCTGAGCTTGAGTGAGACCCTGTCTCAAAAAACAAACCAAAACAAAATAAAATTAAATATATAAGGGCAGGAAAGATGGCTTAACAGTTAAGGTGCTTGCCTACAAAGCCAAAGGACCCAGGTTCAATTCCCCAGGACCCACATAAGCCAGATATACAAAGTGGCGCATGTATCTGGAGTTCATTTGCAGTGGCTGGAAGCCCTGGCTCGCCCATATTTTTCTTTCTTTCTCTGCCTCTTTCTCTCAAATAAATAAAAATATGTTAAAAGTTTTTTAAATGAATATATATAACAAACTGATTACCAGTGACTTTAGTCTGTCAGAACTCTTAATATGTTGATTTAACTATATGTTGATTTAAGTCTACCCTATTTTTATTAATTTGTCAGTTTTAAGTTTTAAATGTTTTCTTCCAAGACAGATAAAGGACAACAAAAGCATTTCCAGCAATTGTTCCAGATACTGAGGATCATGGGCTGTGACTGGGCAGAAAGGTAACATCTGCATGGCTCCTGGCCACTGCTCAGCCAGGTACTTCATGGAAGCCTCACCTCAGATTGTAACCAAAGAGGCTGCATTCAGGTCTCTGAGGTCTGACCACCAAGTAGCAGACTTGATTTTGTATTAATGCATGTCCTGATAAGCATGCTTTGATTTTCAAGGTTATCTCCATATCCTCTTCCTTATTACATTCTAGTAGTAATCTCAATAAAATGAAACTGCCTGATATGTGTAGTGGACTGCAACAAATCACATCTCATTTTTTGTTTTTCTGGGTTTCTGTTATTTGTTGTTATTCTTGTTTTTGAGACAGGTTCCCATAGCCTAGGGTGGCCTGAAGTTTTTTTTTTTTTTTTTTTTTTTAACGTTTTTTGTATTTTTTTGTGAGAGAGAGAAAATTGGTATGCCAGGGCCTCCAGCCACTGCAGTCAAACTCCAGATGCATGCACATGTACAGCCTTGCACTTGCATCACCTTGTGCATCTAGTCTATCTGGAGAGTCAAACCCTTAGGCTTCACTGGCAAGTGCCTTAACCACTAAGCCATCTCTCCAGCCCTGGCCTGGAATTTTCTAGAGTTGAGGAGGACCTTGACCTCCTGATCTTCCTCTGTCTCCCAGGTACTGAGATCATGGCCATGTGCCACCATACCTGACTTAACTTATTAATTTCTTAAAACTTTATCACAAGGTTTAAAGTCCAAACTAATCTCTGAAAGGGTATTAGGATATACTCACATCACTACCTCCTTAACTGTTGGTTGACAAATACCTCTCCTTCAGGTGCCAGCACGTACCGTTTGGAATAGTGCAGGGAATGAGGACACGGAGAGGAGATGTCACTTTTCTTGAAGATGTCTTAAATGAGATTCAAACAAGGATGCTTCAGAACATGGCTTCCGTCAAGAGTAAATCTATTTTCTTATTGAGAAAGTGTCTTACATGATGTCACTGAGCTGTCACAGTGTGTCTTACCACTGATGTGTGGGCTAGAGGCTCTGGACTTGCTCCTCAGCTTTTGATTTAACAGTCTGAACAATGTGAACTTAGTCCTTCTCTGTGCCAGACTCTGTCCCTATCACCCTATGAACTCCTTATAAGTCATAAGATTGTTTAACCTTCATCCTTGGAAAAATAAGTATCAACTATATCTAACATCTTACCAAGGGTATTTGCAAAAATAGATAAATTCATACTTCTTCATACACTTACAGGTGGGCAGGGGAAATATAACTGTGGTATAAAGTACGCACTGTGAGTGTAGGTGTTTGGCAGGTTGTCCTCCGCTGTGACCCATAATGGGGCTAAGGGTAGCCACCTTCCTTGGTTTCTTTCAGCAACTAAAGCTCTGGAGTGTCCAGAGGAGACTGCAGAGAAGCTCGGGCTTGCAGCGCTCATCATTCAGGTCTGTTATGACTGCTTCCTCTGAGACCTTTGCGTCCAGTACTGGAGCCAATCGCAGGGCTGACAATTTGCTCTCATTTTAGGACTTCAGAGGTTTACTCTTATCTGACTATCAGTTCTGCTGGGATCGTGTTTTCCAAAGTCGTGGGGACACAGGAGTCTTCCTTCAGTACACACATGCACGTCTCCATAGGTGAGAAGAGGCTGCCAGGAAGTTTGCCACTGTCCCATCATGCTGGGACATGCATTGCATTCTGAGAGCAGTAGCAGACCCTCTTTTCTGGGTATTTCTAACATGTACCAAACACTAGTTAAAAATAAAGTACAGTAGACCTCCAGTTGTTCTTAAACACTTACTAAGTATCCATGTAAGGAGTGCTTTTGTGTATGTTGCCTTATTTCACCCTCAGAGAATTTTCTGAGACAAAGGAAAAACTTATGGGAAATTGAGGATTTGAGTCAGTTTTGGCATCAAAATCTGGGGACTGTATTAAAGAGACCAAATGTTTATAATCTGAGATAATGGCCATCACATGTAGCTGTTTCCCTTTGAAGCACTGATACTTTGATGTTTTTAACTATAACTTTTGTTAATAGTTTGGAAGAGACTTTTGGATGTGGCTACCTGAATGACTTCAATACTACTTGTTTACAAGAGCCGCAGTCTGTTTCCATTCTCCAGCATCTGCTCAGGTAGGAGTTCTGGTATCCACATCTAGTTCTGCAGTACAAATTAGGAGTTGATGTTTATACTAACCGACCTCTAGTCAGTAGACCAGTGGTTGCCTTCTGCCTCTGTATCTTCCCCACAGTTATGCTCGGAAAGTGGCTGCTTTTTGAGGGCAGGTGGAGGGCATAGGTTAAGTCTGTGGTGGTTTCAATGTAAAATGACCCTCACAGATTCATGTGCCAGTCAGGCAACCTTTGCGTCTTAAAAATGACTGCTAAAATAGCAGACATGCCTAGCATCCTCTGACAGCAGACATACCTAGCATCTCTAGTCTATTGTCTCAGACTTTGAGGCCTGATAAGAGCATGATCCTGTGGTTCTGAAAAGCACTTTGTTTCTTTCTCTATAATAAAGAAATAAAGATCCCTACCTTTATGCGGTGCCTCATAGTGGTTGTATGCACTCTCACAGACAGACATCTTACAGACTTGTCAGCAGAGACTGGTCTCCAGTTGTTCTTAAACATTTATTAAGCATCTGTGTAAGGGGTGCTTTTATGTGTGTTGCTTTACTTCACCCTCAGAACAATCCTGCCAGAGATCCTGAGACAAAGAAAAAACTTTGGGGAAAGTGAGGACTTGAGTCAGTTTTCGCATCCAAAGCTGGGGCTGTATTAGACTTTAGCAGGGTCAGTGAACAAGGAAGCAGCTATAAAGAAGGCAGTCTTCCTTAACTGCCACACAGTGGTTAGTGCATTCCTGTGATGAGAGAAAAGAAACCATCCTGATTTCCTTAGCCTTGAAGAGTGCATTTCACTAGTTTAGATTATGTTCTTCAACATGGCTGGAGGCTGACTGTAGTCATTTTAACAACCAAGATTTAAAACTTTGCTTTTGATGAGGCCTGAGAGATCAGGATGGCTTAGACAATTTATGCTGTCCAGGAGTTTGTATGGAAGAATGGGCATTTGCTGTGAGTGTGTTTCCACATCTGCTGCTCCTCTCAGTGCCTCCCCGGTGTTCAGCATCTTAACGTTATTAGCTCTGCCACCTGTTCCTGTCGTCCTTCCTTTAGGTTTGACGAGGTGCTTTACAGATCATCTCAGGACCTTCAACCCAAGCATATCGTTCATTACCTTTTAACTCTAAGGTAACTAAGTAATCTAGCTGCTTTCTTTCATTGAAGTTTCTTGTCCTAAAAATTAATGTGCTTTTGCTGTAAGTTATAGCTGTTCTTCATTTTTGCCACTTAACAAGTCATGTTCATCCACTTACTGACTGAGTGATACAAGGTACATTCACTTTAGTCAAATGAATAGATACCAACATAGGTAGGTAGTTACAGCACCGTCCCATTTGTGTTGTGAAAGATGTCAGTGCGACCAGCTTTAAGGGATCAGAGTGGGCTTCTCAGGGGAAAACAATAGATACTAAGCAGAGAAGCAGGTAGCTGGGAGGGAGGAAAAAGTATGAGAACATAATAGATGGAGGGATGAGAAATGATATGTGTTTAGACCTTTTGGCCATCAAGACTTAAGACAGTAAGGTCCATAAAATAGTTCTAGGCAGAAAAAAAATCGCTCAGCTCTTAGCTCTAGGCTAATGAATGAATTGTCGATGACACTTTGATAGAAATTTCATGGTTATTTTTAAAGGTTGCACTAGACATTGGTTGAATCTACTCTTGTATAGCACCAGCTGTATCATCTTAAGAAAAATTTATTATTTTGACTCAAGATTTACTGAAGCCAGGCTTACTGAGATGTTGTTGTGATTATAATTTTTACCTTGTCTCCCAGTTTTTTTTTTTTTTTTTTTTTTTTTTTTTGGTTTTTCGAGGTAGGGTCTCACTCTAGCTCAGGCTGACCTGGAATTCACTCTGTAGTCTCAGGGTGGCCTTGAACTCTCAACGATCCTCCTACCTCTGCCTCCCGAGTGCTGGGATTAAAGGCGTGCGCCACCACGCCCGGCTTGTCTCCCAGTTTTTGTTGTTGTTTTTGAGAAGACAGGATTTGCTAGCGTAGAACTCACAGTCCTGCACACTCTAATTATACAAATAGAAGTGAAGCAGCAGTCTAATGAAATATCACTTAATTCAACAAATGTCCTGAGCATTTGTGTGGCACTTGCTGCCACATCACAGAAAAGTTGATTTCAAGGAGCAGCAGTGTGTACATGTCTGTTACAAAGGAATACCCAGAAATCATACATTGAAATCATAATCTTGGGAATTTGCCACTTAGTAGAACCAAGTCTAAACTCTTAAAACTCATGTTTACTGTGTTTTACTTTACACAATGAATTTGTCTCAGCTTTACAACTTTAGATTCCTCCTTTGATGATTCTAGTCATTTATTGAAGCTAAGTTAGTAGAATTAGGTATCAAACTCATGGTCTTTACCATGATTTCTCTTCCTGTTTCAGTCATCTTGCAGCTGCAGCACACAGAAGACTCCAGATAAAAGACAGTCCTCCTGATGTGGCTGGGGTATGGCATGGTGAATGTCTGTTATCCCGTAGTGTCAGATAAAAGACAGTCCTCCTGACGTGGCTGGGGTATGGCATGGTGAATGTCTGTTATCCCATAGTCTCAGATAGAAGACAGGCCTCCTGATGTGGCTGGGGTACAGCATGGTGAATGTCCTTTATCCTGTAGTCTCAGATAAAAGACAGGCCTGACGTGCTGGGGTACGGTAGGGTGAATGTCTGTTATCCCGTAGTCTCAGATAAAAGACAGGGCTCCTGACGTGGCTGGGGTACAGCATGGTGAACGTCTGTTATCCTGTTGTCTCAGATAAAAGACAGGCCTGACGTGGCTGGGGTACGGTAGGGTGAATGTCTGTTATCCCATAGTCTCAGATAAAAGACAGGCCTGACGTGCTGGGGTATGGTAGGGTGAATGTCTGTTATCCCGTAGTCTCAGATAAAAGACAGGCCTCCTGATGTGGCTGGGGTATGGCATGGTGAACGTCTGTTATCCTGTTGTCTCAGATAAAAGACAGTCCTTCTGACATGGCTGGGGTACAGCATGGTGAATGTCTGTTATCCTTTCAGCTCAGACCAATAATACAGAATATTCATAGTAACACTCTTGTAAGGCTCTCTGAAATAGCATTCTGTTAACCACAGCAATACACATTCTAACTCTAGTAATAAATAGAACAAGGCTGGAAAAATCAATGTTTATATGCTTCCAAATGTAGGGAAATACATTTTCCTAGAGCAGGTGTTAAGACAATTTCTGTCACTCCTAGTCCACAACTTTTCAGAACACTTTTTCTGTAAGGTATACTAGAATGGATTTCCCCTTGTCTAGAGTTTCCAGGTATATTTAGACCGGGTTTTAAAAAACATTCTTTTCTGATTATTTTGTGTTATTGAACATTCAATAATTCTGTTTTTTTTTTTTTTGTTTGTTTGTTTTTTTTAGGCCAGACTTCATCTGTTCAAAGCCGTTCGTTCTGTCCTAGCCAATGGAATGAAACTTCTTGGAATAACACCTGTATGTAAGATGTAATTTTTAATTAAAGTGTTTTTTAACAATTCTAAATGAATTCTACGTGTTTTCAGATGCCTGTTAGGGCTTAAACATTATTCTCTGCTGAAATATGTGTAAAAGTATAAGTAACATCAAACTTAACTGTTATCCTTTCAAAAAAATCCCTAATTCAATAGGTCAATAGGAATTTAAGTATTTGAAAACCTAAGTTGAGTCTTCTAAAATTAAAATAATAATAATAAGTCTAAGAGAGCCAATGGACTAGAGTTTTGTTGCTATTGTTTTTCAAGGTAGGGTCTCACAACCCAGGCTGACCTGGAACTCACAATGTAGTCTCAGGGCGGCCTTGAACTCATGGTGATGCGCCTGCCTCTGCCTCCTGAGTGCTGGGATTTAAGGCATGCGCCACCACACCTGGCCAAAGGACTAGAAGTTAAACAGGTTTTTGTTGTTGTTTTTGTTTTTTGTGGGCTGAACCTAGGGTCTTATGCATCCTAGTCAAGGACTCTACCTCTAAGCTACATCCCTACCCAGCATTTTACTTTTTATTTACTTAAGAATTATACAGGTTGACCTTGAACTTGTGATCCTCATAGCTCAACTGGGATTATATAGTCATGTAGGCCTAGCTAAAAACTAATCTTATAACTGGGGTTATGCAATATTTTCATCACATAACTGGTGATGGGGGAGAAGGAATTTACTTACAGCTAGTTCTGAACAAAGGTAAGATCAAAAATATGCATCTTTTTGGCAACACAGCTGACTACTGCTCCCAAAAAGAACCTACCTCACACTACCTTCCAGTTGATATACTTCTGTTTGAACATAGGAATTAAATACATTTGAATAGTAAAGGAATTACTTGTACAGAGGGTATATTGGGATCTTTTTGTCAAATGTAGGCCAGTAGTTAAACCATAATTTGAGATGGCATTTTAAGCTTCCATATGTCTGCATTTTGGCAAGGTGTATTTTGTCCTACTTGATGTGACGGGCTTGATTCAGGTCCCATGAATGGCCATCTTCTGCCAGGATTTGAACTTGGGTCTGCCACCTTCATTCTAACAGTTGGTAATACAAGTCTTCTGAGAACCAGTGACCATCGATGTTTACAAAGAAAAGGAAAGTAACCCAAACCAAAGCTTCTCCATTGTCTTACACTGGAAAGTGTGGTCTACCTTCTCAGTCCTAGAAAATACTCATCCACACAATCACATTTTCAAGTGCTTCTTTAATTTTCTACTTACAGTAGCATTAAACTCCCCGTAGCACAGAACAGCCATAGAATGAAAGTTTTACTTGTCCACTATCCCTCTCTACTTTGGAGAGATTTTATCCTTCCAAGATTAGATTTGCAGTTTTTTGAGAAAATGATACAAGGACAGTGGTGTGTCAAGCCAAGGCTTCACGGAAGCGGCTCTCTAGAAAGACGTAAGTAATTCCTGCAGCCTAGTGCTCTACATCCTGATTGTAGTCCTTGTAGATTCCTTTTTTTTAATTCATGGCTTGGGCTGGAGAGATGGCTTAGCGGTTAAGCGCTTGCCTGTGAGGCCTAAAGACCCCAGTTTGAGACTCGAATCCCCAGGACCCACGTTAGCACAAGGGGGCACACACGTCTGGAGTTCATTTGCAGTGGCTGGTGGCCCTGGCGCACCCATTCCCTCTCTCTCTCTCTCTCTGCCTCTTTCTTTCTCTGTCTGATGCTCTCAAATAAATAAATAAAATAAACAAAAAATAGATATATGTTTAAATTCGTGGCTTGCCCAAATAAGATCATTCCTATTATTTGCAAAGAGAAGCTCTTTTGACAAAATGTCAAACACAGGAAAACAAGAATTTGGGCTTTTAATATTTTTGCATTAGGTTTAGTGTATGTGGGGAGTGTGGTGCACATGCATATGGGTACGCCTGCATGTAGGTGCATTTAGCAGCCAGAGGACAGCCTCAGGTGTTAATCCTCTGGCACCATCCTCACTGGTTGGAGCTTGTCAGATAGGATAGACTGACTATCTAGCAAGCCCTCGGTACCTGCCTTTCTCTGCCTCTCTCACCACTGTTGGGACTGGTTTTTATTATGTTTTTTATTATGGGTTCTGGGAATCAAACTCAGGTCCTCATGCTTACAAAGCAATCACTTTACTGAGCTATCTCCCTAGCCCCATTTTTCCATTATCTTTTTTTTTTTCTTTTCAAATTTTTATTAACAACTTCCATGATTATAAAAAATATCCCGTGGTAATACCCTCCTTCCCTCCACGTTCCCCTTTGAAACTCCATTCTCCATCATATCCCCTCCCCATCTCAATCAGTCTCTTTTTTATTTTGTATTATCTTAATGGTCATATTTATAAAACAAAGTGATTAAACAAAATTCATATAAATAAGTTTATTGCTTGATTTCCCCATTAGGATTATAGAATTTTTATTTAAAAAACACACTGAAATTCACAAATAGAGAGCCCAACAGCTAATCATACTTTATAAAAAAAAAAGTATAAAAGTGATTTGGAAATTTTTTTGATGTGTATCAGATAACAGCAAGGAAATATGAACCAGACAGCAAATGGCACAAACACAGCACTGAGTTCTCAGTCATCACCCAGAAGTTGCTAAGTTATGAAATAGGTTCTGTTTTAGAAGTTACACATTCAGTTTGTTTTTTAACTAGTCTTGTATCTGCCTTGCTTTTATAAAAAAGGAGCTAGGTCTTTACTACTCCTGGGACAAAATACTGTACATGAACTGGAGAACAAAGAAGGACCATCCTTCTCCCCTGGTACTTACACAAGAGAACAGTTAATACAGAAATGGCTTTGGCACTTTAATCCTCAAACACTGCCTTCAGCCTTGTTTCTTGAATATTGTTGCTTCACATGATTGTTCTACTATAATATCACTCCCATTACTTTCATTTTACATTGTGTGTGTGTGTATGCACAACACAACAGTAAAATTCCTTCGTTCTAAAATAATCGAGCTTGGCCTCAAACAGGTCCACACTGAATCTCTGTATTCGCATTGCACCATATGCTTCCTCCTTAACTCTTGGGCCACAGTTAGCTTGTTGATGTTCAGCTACCTCCTAGGATTGACTTAAGGCTCCAGTTCAAGGTCTGCAGTTTAGTCACATAGGAATCCCTGGGACTCAAATCACACACCAATGAGTCTCTCTTTTGAAGTTGTTTCTCCTTGTTGGATAGATGTAGTTTCCTGTCTGGGTAGTCCATAGAGGTAAATGGACACACATACAAGAAGGGCTCCCAGTGCAAAGGTAGATGCTAAACAGGAAAAAGAAAATTTAAAGTCACTCTGTATTTATGCCCTTAAATAAAAATGATCAGTTTAACAACATTTTAATTATAGGGTACTTGTACGTTTGCAATTCTAGGTCATATGAGAAATAAAGCTGGTGACGGTAGGCTTAGAAAGGTCATTCCTTTTAAGAAAGAAGAAAAAGGCAAGCTCGAGGGAGTGACAACAGCAATTGCTGACTTCACACTTTCCAGGAACAAACAACATAATGGCCTCTCTATAAAATATGTAATGAAAGGAAATATCTAAGTATAATAAAAATATATATGAATGAAAAAGAAAGCACCCTGGGATATGGCTTTTCCATGACCCTAGAAGCCTATAAAACTTTAGAGTGAAAACTAAATGTGAAAGTGTTAGGCACCGGTGATTCAGACCACCAAAAATTCTAGCTAAGGAGACAGGGTGACGGAATAGATCACTTTCCCTACCTCACTTCCCCTTTTCTTCTAACTCCTGAAATTAGTATGTAATCAACTTGTCATGGAGGCGTGTAAATAAATGCTAATATCAAAGCCACATTGTACTAAAAATGGAACTATATAGTTCAGTACAATGGCAGTCTTTTAAGTTTTTATTTTATTTTTTTATTTATTTGAAAGAGAGGCAGATAGAATGGGTGTGCCATGGTCTCTCACCACTGCAGACGAACTCCAGATGCATGCACCACCTTGTGCATTTTGCTTATGTGGGTCCTGGGGAATTGGACCTAGGTCCTTTGGCTTCGCAGGCAAGTACCTTAACTACTAAGCCATCTCTCCAGCCCTAATGGCAGTTTTAATATCTTTGAAAATGACATATTGAAAGCCACGTGTGGTGGTGCATACCTGTGATTCCAGCATTTGGGAGATAGAGAAAGGAAGATTAAGTGTTCAAAGTCAGCCTAGAATACATGACATCCTGTTCCACATCCCAAAAGGCAGAGAGAAATTGCACCAAACTATAATTGTAATTAACCTACTTACTACTAGAAAAAAAAAATCAGTTTTGAATTCAGGGGTAGAGACAGTTACATCTAGTAGTTAACTGAAAGGCTGCTAACACAACATTAAAAACATTTTACAATGAACAGGTTTTTCTTAGGAGCAAAGACAAAACATATAAATGGATGGAAACTGCAATGAAAAGTTCCCATGTCATAGGCTGGAGAGATGGCGCAGCGCTTGAGGTGCTTGCCCATGAAGGCTGACAACCCGGGCTTAGTTTCCCAGTACCCACATAAAGCCAGACGCACAGAGTGGTACATGCATCTGGCATTTGTTTGCAGTGGCTGGAGGCCCTAACACGCCCATACTTTCTTTTTCTTTGTCTCTCTATCTCTATATATCTGCTTGCAAATAATATATATGTGTATATATATATATATATTTTTTTTTTTAAAAGGTCCCTAGCCGGGCATGGTGGCGCACGCCTTTAATCCCAGCACTCGGGAGGCAGAGGTAGGAGGATCGCCTTGAGTTCGAGGCCACCCTGAGACTCCATTGTGAATTCCAGGTCAGCCTGGGCTAGAGTGAGATCCCACCACGAAAAAACAACAACAAAACAAATATTTTAAAAAGGTCCCTAAATTAGCTAAGAAACCATCTAGGCCAGAAGTTACCTTATCCAATAATGGCATGTCACAAGGTTGGCCTTGTAAAGCCTCCTTAGTTACTACATGCTGTTCTAAGCAAGTCACCCTGACAGTCTCAGGAGACAGGTGACATTATTCAGTTTATAAGTGAGGGCTGAGATATACATTACATAACTTCCCTAAGGCTGCATAGGGAACTAAATAAAAAGGACAACCAGGAATTGAACCATAATATACAGTGGTTCTCTAAGTTTTCTGTGTCTACAGCTGGATTCCATTCTAAAAGTCAATGTTAGACAGGCCAGGCTCCTTTCAGTCACTTAGACATTTAACAACTGGATTCCATTCTAAAAGTCAGTGTTACACAGGCCAGGCTCCTTTCAGTCACTTAGACATTTAACAACTGGATTCCATTCTAAATGTCAGTGTTACACAGGCCAGGCTCCTTTCAGTCACTTAGACATTTAACAACTGGATTCCATTCTAAGTCAGTGTTACACAGGCCAGGCTCCTTTCAGTCACTTAGACATTTAACAACTGGATTCCATTCTAAGTCAGTGTTACACAGGCCAGGCTCCTTTCAGTCACTTAGACATTTAACAACTGGATTCCATTCTAAGTCAGTGTTACACAGGCCAGGCTCCTTTCAGTCACTTAGACATTTAACAACTGGATTCCATTCTAAATGTCAGTGTTACACAGGCCAGGCTCCTTTCAGTCACTTAGACATTTAACAACTGGATTCCATTCTAAATGTCAGTGTTACGCAGGCCAGGCTCCTTTCAGTCACTGTAAACATTTAACAGATTTCCCTTGGTATGATAATTGGTCAGCAAAGAAAGTAATTATCTTTTTTTTATTTTTTGGCTTTTTTTTTTTTTTGAGGTAGGGTCTCACTCTAGCCCAGGCTGACCTGGAATTCACTATGGAGTCTCAGGGTGGCCTCGAACTCATGGCGATCCTCCTACCTCTGCCTCCTGAGTGCTGGGATTAAAGGCGTGCGCCACCACGCCCGGCTAGAAAGTAATTATCTTAAAAGCACCCTGAAACATGAAGACATTACTGCTTTACAAGTAATTCAAAGCCAACTGAATCCTGGACATCAGAGCAGGGGAATAGCACTAGAAGAGCTAGCACAGCAGAGGTGTTCCAACCAGCAGTGACCAACTTGGGCCCAACCACGTCTAAAGAAAGATACAAACCTCAAGGGGACAGATGTCATCATTTCTTCAAGCCCATGTTTCTACTTCCTTGAGTACCTAATCAGACTACAGTTGTCCCTAAGTAGCCATGAGAAATTGGTTCCAGCACTCAGATACCAAACTGTGGTCCCATATATAAAAAGGGCATAGCATTTGCATGACATACACATCTTCTTTACTAATTATTCACAGGTTACTTATAATGCCTAATAAAATATATAATTATTACTTTAAGAAATAATGGCAAGAAAAATCTGCACATTCCAACAAATGCATTTCTTCCTGGTATTTGTAGTTCTGACTTAGTCCACAGATGGAGAACCTGTAGTTTCCAAGGGCCGCCCTGTATCTAATCGTTTCAGGCTGTGCCAAAACCCTTTCACCTAGAGCCACCACTCAGCTCTGGGACATCTGAGGCACTGCCTATTCACATCCACACACCTGCAAACTGCTGCACTTACAGAAAAAGCTGTTACAGTAAGGAATTTCTATCACTACTGGGGCTAACTGCCCCTTTGATGAGAGATACAGTGAATTATGAAGTGATAACTTTCCATACTGACAACTCAGTCACACAGGACGTACTTATCTGTAATCCGAACAGCACCACTGAGGCGATGGTAGAGAGGACAATGGCTGCTGCTGCAGAAAAGCCCTTCATAATGTTGTCTGTGTACTTCACCACGACGGAGGTGTAGAGACCGCCAACACTTGCAAGGACTTGGGGCACAGAAAAATAAAAATAAGTGAAACATTCCATATTGGCAAGGTAGTTTTCATCCCCAAAAGTGCCACACTAACTTGCCTGAAAAAGGAAAATAATACTTTCTTGGGAAGTAGTCACCTGACAGTTTGCACTAACACACTCATTCCTACACAGCACTGTTTCTCAGAGCAGCTATGTGGTTGCTACTAAATTAAACACATTTATTGCTACAGATTAGATTCTTTTGATGATGATGGCAAAGTTGCTTTGGGAAAACTATGCCACAAAATCAAGTCAATAAGACCAAAATTAATTTTTCAAACTAGTATTCACAGAATCAAAGGAATAATTTCAAAATGCTATAAAAGCTTAAACAGACATTTAACTTTAAAAGTAAAAAGGAGCTACTTAGAAACTTTAGTTCCTCGATACTTACAGATGACAAACCAGACATAATATGTGTAACCATAGAAAAATCCTTTTTCTTTAATTTCAGCTCCATCTGATAAGTAGGCGGCAACTAATGTCACAACAATCCCTGACAGATACATCTGAATGTTTCTCACCCAAAGGGAAGTGTCTGAACTCTTTAAAACTTTTTCAAAGTAAACTCCTGGAAGAAACAAATTAGACATGGAGATAGTAAAGACTGTAATTTAAAATGCCTTTCATTTAGAACATACCCTAGATTATATTATTTGGGAAACACGCATACATCACATTAGCCAAACATGCATGTATTGTGTAGGTTATGACACAGGAGCATTACCAATCTGCATTTTCACAAAGCATATAGATTAACAGCTAAGAGGAAATATCACAAGCTACACTGGACAGTAGGTCATTCAGAAAAGTCTCTTCCTTAGATCACCAAAGCTTTATACTTCTTAATGCCAATAGAAGACTTCTTGTTGGCCATCTGAAAAGCTATAGTACTAGATGAGTTATTCTAATCATATCCCTGTAACATATGCCTAGCAATGAATGTGCTTAACTTTAGAAAATAACTATGTAATTACCAGTTTTAGACTCTTTCAGTGATACAACAAAAATAAAATTTTAATAGAATTTGCTGAGTAAGGCCATTTTTCTTTGGAGGAAGTCTATGTACAATGTGAAAAGGACCATGAAGTCACTAGGTAACAACTTTTTTGTATCTCTGTGTGTTCTTATGGAGGATCCAAAGAAGTAAATGTCTGTCACTCCTGAAAGCCACATACTACTACTCTAAGTTTTATATGTAAATGATTGTATGATTAACGAGGATATTAAGATTTTAGTTATAAAACATGTTACTAGAGACTTAGTAATTGGTACTTGTCAACTAAAAACATCTAATTAAAAATAATATTGGGGGCTTGTGGTGGTTTGATTCAGGGGTCCCCCATAAACTTAGGTGTTCTGGATGCTATCCCAGCTGATGGAAATTTGTGAATTAACACCTCCAGGAGGCAGTGTTATTGTTGGGGGCAGTCTTATGGGTGTTAAAGCCAGTGTCCCCTTGCCAGTGTTTGGCACACTCTCCTGTTGTTACTGTCTACCTGATGTTGGCCAGGGGATGATGTCCACCCTCTGCTCATGCCATCATTTTCCCCTGCCATTGTGGAGCTTCCCCTTGAGCCTGTAAGCCAAAATAAACCTCTTTTTCCCACAAGTTGCTTTTGGCTGGGTGATTTCTGCCAGCAATGTGAACCTAACTGCAACAGTAAAGTGGTACCAGGAGTGGGGTTGCTGCTAGACACCTGACTGTGTGGCTCTGGCCTTTTGGAGCTGATTTTCAAAAGGAATATGGGAGGTTTTGAAACCTTGGCCTAAGAGATGCCTTGCAGTGCTGTAAGTACAGCTTGATGGACTATTCTGGTCAGAGTGGAAAGACCTGAATGCAGTAAGACCCGTGGACTGTGAGGTTTGGCTTATGAGGGTGAAAAAGAGCTTTGCTTGGACTTGGCGAGCAGTTTGTGTGAGAAGCTTGCTGTTATGCCCATGTCCTAAACAGTTGTGCAGGGTTGCTTTGCATAGAAATTAACTGGTATGAGCAGAAGGATTTGGCACAAAAAGAAAAATCTTTGGGTGAACTGTCGCCCATTCAGCTGCAGTTGAGAGATGACAACCTTTGAGACTGGGCTAGCTGATCTGCATTGGGGCAGCAGGAAGAATGTCAACTCTTTTGAAGGTGCCTGAGTGCTCAAGGAGTGTCCTGTTCTTCAAAGTCTGCCTTATTCCCCCTGGATTAACAAATTGGTACCCTACCTGGTATTGTGGAGTATAAGAAATGCAGGAAAGTGAGGGTCATTGAGTTTGCAACATAGTCTTGTGTTTTGGAAATGGCCATGGGCAGTGTGAAGCAGGTTTGCTGGATGCCTGCATGGAGACCCCATGGGGCCATGAGGATGAACCGTGGGTTGCAGTGGTGACCCAATGGTGATGCCAGGACCACGAGATGGCTGCTGAGGAGCTGCCGGCCCTGATGAAGTTTTTCAGGATCATGAGTAACCTTACTGGAGGGATGGAATTGGAACTCCAGAGACTTGTTGCTGGTTAGAATTAGAGACTTGTCACTGGCTAGAGTTGTTGGACTTGGAGCTGCAGAGATTGGTGTTTGCCTTGTTTAAATTGTGTATTTCTTGAGTATTTCTTTATTATGCTCAATGCCATCTTTTGCAGTATGAATGTTTATTCTGTGCCATTATGGGATTTTTGAGGTTATTTTTTGGTATCATGGCTCAGTTAAAAGATCTTAGACTATGGGGATGTTTGATCATCAACAGGATTGATAAAAACTATGGGGACTTTTCAAGTTGGACTGAATGCATCATATTTTATATCATGTATGGTTATCAGTTTATGGGACCCAGGGGTGGAATGTGGTGGTTTGATTCAGGTGTGCCCCATAAACTTAGGTGTCCTGAATGCTATCCCAGCTGATGGAGATTTGGGAACTAACACCTCCAGGAGACAGTGTTATTGTTGGTGGTGGGCTTATGGGTGTTATAGCCAGTGTCCCCTTGCCAGTGTTGGCATACTCTCCTGTGGGTATTGTCCACCTTATGTTGGCCAGGGGGTGATGTCCACCCTCTGCTCATGACATCATTTGCCCCTGCCATCATGGAGCTTTCCCTCGAGCCTGTAAGCCAAAATAAACCTCTTTTTTCCCACAAGCTGCTCTTGATTAGGTGATTTCTACCACAATGTGAACCTGACTGCAACAGGGCTGGAGAGATGGCTTAACGGTTAAGGCACTTGCCTGCAAAGCCAAAGGACCCAGGTTTGATTCCCCAGGACCCACATAATCCAGATGCAAAAGGTGCCACGTGTGTCTGAAGTTCATTTGCAGTGGCTGGAGACCCCTGGCACAGCCATTCTCTCTCAAATAAATAAATGAATAAAAATAAAATATTTTTTTTTAAAGCCAGACAATGGGAGACAAAAAACAAAACAAAACAAAAAAACCCTGCTGTTCTTTCTACCACAGAGTTCATGCTGTAAAAACATGTAACTATTCAGCATAGAGAACCGCCCCCATTAGCCCACCCTCTTTTCCTCTACTGTGTGAGAGGCTGAATTGAACACAATGTTAGCTTCAAAGCATTATTAAAAAGAGCACATTATTTTGGGGTGATTTCATTTTTGTTCCTAATATGTAGGTTCCTGAAAATAAAAGTTTAGCAAATGCTGAGCATGGTTGTGCATGCCTTTAATCCCAGCACTCAGGAGGCAGAGGTAGGAGGATCACCATGAGTTTGAGGCCACCCTGAGACTACATAGTGAACTCCAGGTCAGCCTGGGCTAGAACGAGAACCTGCCTTGAAAAACCAAAAAAGATAGTTTATCATAGTGCTATGGATATTCATAAATTTTTAAATTCAGATACTTAACTTTTCTCATAAAACAACTTATTTACATGCAACATTTTATTCCCATATCTATATACTTTCCTAGTGAAAAAATAAGAACAGCTGTGACTCTTGAAATAGGTACAAAGGAAGGTAAATAATAAAAATATATGATTAGTATAGTCTCTACTAAAAAGAGCTGCAAGTTTCTTACCTCTTGGAACAAACACATTTCATTTCTTACAATACTTAACATTCATTCTTCCTTTTCCCAATTCATTGGAGGAGTGATGTCCCTATACATGTAACCTATAATACCAGAAGTGACGTCCTACACATGTAACTCACAGTGCCTGAAGCAGGCTTGAAGACAGTGCCACTTCCTGGGAACTGGGAAATGGGGAAAGGCACTTCTGACCTTCCTAAAGGCTAATTTCCTCCATTTTTAGTTATTTTTGTTGTTGTTGTTCTTGGCTGGACTGAAGTAGTCTAGAATAACAGAAATAGATTCCCCCCTCCTCTTTTTTTTGAGGTAGAGTCTCACTCTTGCCCAGGCTGACCTGAAATTCACTATGTAATCTCAGGGTAGCCTGAAACTCATGGTAGTCATCCTACTTCTGCCTCCTGAGTGCTGAAATCAAAGGTGTGCACCACCATACCCCGCTCCTTTCTGTTGTTGTTTTTGTTTTTGTGTTTTTTTGTTTGTTTGTTTTTTGACATGTGTATGTGTGGGGATGATGGGCCAGAGGTTGACACTGGATGTTTTCCTCAATTGCTTTTTTCTGACATGTATATGTGTAGGGGTGACGGGCTGGAGGTTGATACTGAGTGTCTTCCTCAATTGCTGTCCTTTATTTATTTTTTACATGTATAAGTGTAGGGGTGATGGGCTAGAGGTTGATACTGAGTGTCTTCTTCAATTGCTGTCCTTATTTATTTATTTATTTTATTTATTTATTTTTGGTTTTTCGAGGTAGGGTCTCACTCTAGCCCAGGCTGACCTGGAATTCACTATGGAGTCTCAGAGTGGCCTCGAACTCACGGTGATCCTCCTACTTCTGCCTCCCGAGTGCTGGGATTAAGGGTGTGCGCCTATTTATTTTTGACATGTATATGTGTAGGGGTGATGGGCTAGAGGTTGACACTGAGTGTCTTCCTCAATTGCTGTCCTTATTTATTTATTTTTTACATGTATATGTGTAAGGGTGATGAGCTAGAGGTTGACACTGGGTGTCTTCCTCAATTGCTGTCCCTTATTTATTTATTTTTTTGACACGTATATGTGTAGGGGTGATGGGCTGGAGGTTTATACTGAGTGTCTTCCTTAATTGCTATCCTTTATTTATTTTTGACATGTATATGTGTAGGGGTGATGGGCTAGAGGTTTATACTGAGTGTCTTCCTTAATTGCTATCCTTTATTTATTTTTGACATGTATATGTGTAGGGGTGATGGGCTAGAGGTTTATACTGAGTGTCTTCCTTAATTGCTATCCTTTGTTTATTTTTGACATGTATATGTGTAGGGGTGATGGGCTGGAGGTTGACACTGTGTGTCTTCCTCAACTGCTGTCATTTATTTTTACTGAGGCAGTCTCTCACTTGAGTCCAGAACCCGCTGATTCAGCTAGTTTAGCTAGCCAGCTTGCCCTGGGGGATCCCATCTCCCCCTACCATGAACTGAGATTACAGGTAGCCACCACACTCACCTGGCATTTACATGTGTACTGAGGAGCTGAACTGCAGTCCTCACATTTGTCCACTGAGCCATCTGCCCAGCCAACCCCCCAAAATATATTCTTAAATAAGTGCACTTCTGAATAAGGATGAGTTCTTAACTGAGTAAAATAAATAAAGCCATATATTTACTTAACAAAAAAAAAAAAGATACAAGGGCTGGAGAGATGGCTTAGCGGTTAAGCCTCTTGTCTACAAAGCCAAAGGACCCAGGTTTGACTCCCCAGGACCCACATAAGCCAGATGCACAAGGGAGTACACACATCTGGAGTTTGTGTGCAGTGGCTGGAGGCCCTGGTGTGCCCATTTCTCTCCCTCTCCCTCCCTCTCTCTCCCTGCCTATTTCTGTATCTCTTGCTCTGAAATTAAATATGTGTGTGTGTTAGGGAGGTGACTTCATGGTTAAAGGTGCTTGCTTGCAAGCCTGATGGCCTAGGTTCAATTTCCTAGAGCCCACGCAAAGCCACATGTGCAGAGTGAGTGGTTCATGCATCTGGAGTTGTAGTGGCAGGATGCCCTGGCACACCTGTACTCATTCTCTCTAATTAAATAAATTTTAAAAAGAAATTGTTGGGATAGACTTAAGACAAACTAGATCTAGTGGCAACTGGATAAAATAGTGCTTTCAGGCTGAAAAGATGGCTTAGCGGTTAAGCGCTTGCCTGTGAAGCCTAAGGACCCTGGTTCGAGGCTCCATTCCCCAGGACCCATGTTAGCCAGATGCACAAGGGGGCACATACATCTGGAGTTTGTTTGCAGTGGCTAGAGACCCTGGCGCGCCCATTCCCTCCCTCCCTCCCTCCCCCCCTCTCTTCGCTCTCAAATAAGTAAGTAAAAATAAACGAATACACACACACACACACACACACACACACACACACACACAGTGCTTCCAAGACTTACCTGCAAATCCTGAGCACAGCACAGCAACAGCAATGGCACCAAAGCCTAACAATGGATTCTGTTCCACCTGCCAAGTATAAAGCTGCTTTTAGAGACCCAACAAATAGAATTTATCCAATAGTCTAAGTGAGAACAAAAAATGTAGTTCTACAGAAAGCGTATTCCTATAGCTATTCTATAGATAGAACCAAACAAAATAAAAAGACCAAATTACAAGTTAACCAAAGCACTTTCATTGAAAATGTGTTACTAAAGTCAGACCTAGGATATGCCTAACATTAACATATCTGCCTCCTTTTTCTGAGTACTAGTAAGGATTCTGGCATAGACTTTTTCATGATTGGCCTGATTCTTAATTTTAATTGAATTTCTGCCTCCACTCTAACCCAAGACCCCACAGCATCATTTCTGGTCATATAACATTGGAGTTTATTCCCCATCCCTGTAAAATAAAGTGCTGACTTGAGACTCCCCACCTGATTGGAGTTTTTATGTACCTCCTGTACGCCAGAATCCCTGCTGCGTCCTCAGCTGATGAAGTGACGACTGGCTGCACACCGCAGAAAAAAACAAAGTTGTTGAACCAGGGGCAGGGGTACCTAGAGAGCAGCAGCTGACATTGCCCTGTCCTAAGCCTTCACCAGCTCATTGTACCTGAGGAGTAGGGGCTTGAGTTGTTCTCTCCAGAACAAAATGCCACTGAGAGGTCATTAGAGGGATTCTGTTCAGAGGACCAGGCTTTCTAGAGGCTCACAGTGGGGCAGGCTGTTCTGTGTTCTCATGTAGCTGGCCGCTTTTCACATACATACTTTTGTATGATGCTATGTGGTATGAGGTGTTGCTTAAAACTCGGGTTTAAAAACCCCAATGTATGGCTTATAAAGAAATTGTTTCTCTGAAGTTCTACAACTGAGTTAAATGTACAAAATGCATCATTTGATAAATACCTGGAAATGTTACCAAGAATATGAACATATGTCCACACAGTCTGAAAGCAATAGTCTAAGTACACTCATTTCTCTAAAGAAACCTTTTTCTAACAAGCTCAATAGG
Source organism: Dipus sagitta (assembly GCA_036346955.1). Taxonomy (NCBI): domain Eukaryota; kingdom Metazoa; phylum Chordata; class Mammalia; order Rodentia; family Dipodidae; genus Dipus; species Dipus sagitta. The sequence goes on from CM070788.1 coordinate 30,409,648, forward strand.
AACTGCTAAAACATATTTCCTAGGGCTGGAGAGATGGCTTAGTGGTTAAGGTGCAAGCCTGTGAAGCCAAAGGACCCATGTTTGACTCTCCAGGCCCCAGGTAAGCCAGATGCACAGTGACGCAAGCACACAATGTCACACTTGGGCAGAGGGGGCCACACACAGCTACTGTTTGACTGCAATGGCTAGAGGCCCTAGCATGCCAATTGTCTGTCTCTCTCTCTCCCTCTCGCATTTAAAAAAAAAAAAAAAAAAAAAGACTGTTCTTCTACAAGCTCTAATTATCAACTCTTTTATTCCCAGGGGTTACCCACCCCCAGTCTTGAATTGAAGTTTGTACTTCAATTGTGTCACCACAAAACAAAGGAGATGAAGTGCACCAAGTGTAGGTTATCATCACTGCTAATATATTTTAACTTTCCTCTAGCAACGGTAATGCTATGAGGAAAGGCAAAGTATGTATTGAGTCCAAAGTAATGCTGCGTCCATCCACCTCCTGGCACGACAAGATGAGATGTACTAAGACACAATTTTCCCACTAGGTTCACACTAGGCACTGTTTCTTACCACAACTTTTGTCGCTTGGGCTGGTTTCCACTGTACAAGTGTGACCCCACCACACAGCATGAAAACTGAAAACCATTGTAATTTGCTGAGTGTCCGATTTAACATTAAAACAGTACATAAGGCAGTACAAGGAATCTTCAGCTGGTAAGTCACCTAGAAACAAAACAAATTAATGAATTGAGCTATTGCCCACCTCTGATACAAAATAATTGAGAAATTATTGAGAAAGTACTTGACAGTGTCTTAAGAATTATTCTTTCCACCATAAGAACATCTTTTTTTAATCCCAAACTCCATTGTCCTGAACTTCACTTACCTGGTACACCGCTGCATCCAGGTTACTGAGCGCTAGGAAAGCCATGTTGTTCTGAACAGCATATACCAGTGACGGTACACTTAGCTTCATCAGTTCCTTGGGGCTCCCCAAGACGTTCTCACTTACAGATGCCTTGAATCTACCCAAACTACCAGTTTCCCTTGGAAAACACAAGGGGGAGATGAAAGGGTGGTGAGGCAGGACAGTAACCCCTCTTCCCCCAGACCCCACACTAGGGATTAAAACGAGGGCCTTGCACATGCTAGGCAAGTGCTCTGCCACTGTACATTCCTATCTAGCCCTTGGTTTTTTGATACAAGTTCTTCCTTTGTGGCTCAGGATGGCTTGGAACTCATGATCCTCCTGTGTCTGCCTCCCAAATGCTGGAATTATAGGCATGTGCCACCACGCCCAGCTTCAAGTGCATCCTTCTAGATTCTTTCACATACATGGTGCCTGTATTAAGTTCAGTAATTATTTTTTTCTGATTATTTTTTTTTGAGATAGGGTCTTACCGTAGCCCAGGCTGACCTGGCACTCATTCTATGGCCCCAGGCTGGTCTCAAAACTCACAGGGATCCTCCTACCTCTGCCTTCCGAGTGCTGGCATTAAAGGCTTACACAACCAAGCCCGGCCCACTGATATAATTTTTAATTTGACATTATTTTTTATAAGTAGAAACATAACAGTGATGTAGTGCTGTTTCGTTTTTTGTTTGTTTTGTTTTGCAGGGTCTCACTCTAGCCCACACTGACCTGGAAATCATTTTGTAGCCAGGCTGACCTTGGACTCACGGCGATCCTACTTCAGCCTCCTCAGTACTAGAATTAAAGGCAATGTGCTATCATGCCTGACTTGTATTACCATGTTAAAAATTAAAGATTTCTAGGGGCTGGGGAGATGGCTCAGCAGTTAAAGGTGCCTGTTGCAAAGCCTGCCTGTCTGGGTTCGATTCCCCAGTCCCCACATATAGCCAGATGCATAAAGTGGCACATACATCTGGAATTCATTTGCAGTGGTAAAAGGCCCTAGCGTGCCTATTTTCATTCTCTTCCTCCCTTCTTCCCTCCTCTCCCTAGCTTCTTGGAAATAAATATTTTAAAAAGAATTTTTTTTTAAGATTTAAGATTTCTTACAAAAAATACACATAAATTTATCACCATCAAACTCAGGTCAAGAAGTTTTTTAATATACTAAGTAATAAGTATCAGGAGAAAGAATTTCTGCAAAAATTACCCTAAAAATATGAATCTTGAGCGGGGCACGGTAATGCACATCTTTAATCCCAGCACTCGGGAGGCAGAGGTAGGAGGATCATCATGAGTTTGAGGCCACCCTGGGACTATATAGTGAATTCCAGGTCAGCCGGAGCTAGTGAGACCCTACCTTGAAATTTATATTTATATATATCTATAGATAGATAGATAGATAGATAGATATGAATCTTCTACCACTTTATCTACATTGTATCAAGTTGAAGCAAATTATACTAACTGATCAGGCTGCATAGCTATATTTTTAAGACAGTTAAGTTCAAACAAAAGGTTATGAAAGTTATTTGGATTAGAAATCAAATAATTCTTATTTGAAGTATTTTATAAATGTATTCAGTGCTAATGAAATATAATAAATCTTTACATAAAACTTAAGTCAGATATCTATAATTCTAATGAAATATGAATAATCCTAATAAAAGTAAATTATATCTGTAGTATACAGTTTGCTATTTAACCACATGTTGGTTATGCATATTCTTGACTTACTTTTGCTAAGGAGGACTGACTAATCTCTCATTTTTCCTACTGAAAACCACCTCACTTGTTTTCTGAAAATAAAAATAAGACGGTTTTTAAGAATAAGTATCAATATCTTTATTGAAACGATCCTAAAGACACAAACAGTAACCTTATAAGGACTAAGATTTTGTTAAGACAGCTCAAAGTTATGGTAATCATGAGTATGTGTCTTTTTTATTAATATTAGGATCAATAGTTATAACTGAGTTTTTCATATTTAAATGCTGCAAGAATAATTAACAAGGTTCTGAGGAGGATCAAAAGTCCACTATATGAAATGGAAAGATTTGCAGACCATGTGAACTACAGGATACGGCTTTCATGATGCCATTACCTTTCGTGCCCTTCTAAAACACTGATGTTACATGTGTACTCAGAGAGCCCCACTGACAAAACTGCTGGGCAGTGTTGTTTGTACAGCCCATCCCACCCCCACTATATGATGTACTCACTGCAGAACACACTGCCCCGCAAGAAAAAGCTAAACAGAGAAATGTAGCTGGGGCCACATAAAACAAGAGCCTTCTCAGTTACAAATCTTTTTCTTTTGCCAAGTTCATCACTCTTCACACTATGGTGCTAAGTCTATATGCCAAAAAGTAATGTACAGAGCCTGGTGGTGTGCTACTAACTCTGTAAGAGAGGGTTAGTAACCAAAAAGGTCATTTTGCTGAAAAATACATGTAAGTTTTCCAGGTATCTGAAGACTGACCTTTCCTTTCTGTGGGGAGGAGGTAGAGGGTTGTTCTCTGCTGCTAGAGACAACCCAGGGCCTTCCTTGGGCTACAGAGCAAAACTGTCTCGAAAATCCAAGGGATTAGGGGGAAACTCTAAGATGAAACTAATTCTTTAAGCAGCAGCAGGCCTGATCTGACAAGCGTGCTTAGAAGGCATAAAATCCTTGGCTACGTTATAAGGCACTGTGCAGAATGGAACACAGAAGTTACCTGTGAGCTTAAGAAATTTAAACCATGTTTTACAGACTCCTTATCTATAAAATTTAGTATAATTAAGCCACTTAAAGCACTCTGAGGAACTGGGTGTGATGTCAATTTGAGGACAAACATAACCATTATATGAGGCACATGACTGTTAACTTCCTTCTTCATAAACAAAGCATAGAAAGAACCCAGCAGAAAAAAGATATAGGGTTGGAAACATATATAATCTAAGTTATTTACCAGATACATTATTCTAGATAATACATAGCAAAGGATGTCTGTGATCTTAATATGGGTTAGTAATTCAAAGATTCAAAGGATTATTATTAAAATATATCCAAAGTATATGTATTTGCACATCCTGCTAGGATTAGTCAGTCTTTCCGGCCTGTTCAGAAGAGCAAATAATGAAAACCTTTCTTTGTTCTAGGGTGGTGTAAAAGCGTCTTTACTTCCTTCTCTGTGTCCTACCTGTGGCAGGCAAAGCCTGCACCAGTCTGCACCGTGAGTCATGGGTCACAGGGCTGAGTGTAGCATACAGCTAATGAGCAGTTTTCCTATGAAACTACTAAGTGTTACGAAAAAATATCCAAGTAGTTCATTTTAAATGTGTATTTTAAACTTTATTTTTATTTATTTATTTGAGAGAGAGAAAGAGGCAGAGAGAGGGACAGAAAGAGAATGGACACACCAGGGTCTCCTGCCACTGCAAACGAACTCCAGAGGCATGCATCCCCTTGTGCATCTGGCTTATGTGGGTCCTAGGGAATAGAACCAAGGTCCTTTGGCTTTGCAGGCAAACACCTTAACCGCTAAGCCATCTCTTCAGCCCTTAAATGTGTTTTATATTTTAAAAGATAACTTAGAAATTGGGAACTTAAAATCCAGTTAGCAAAAAATAAAGTCACCTTATTTAGAGAGACCTTTTGCAACATCACTGCTAATCTGCCCCCTCTCTCCACTAAACAGAATTTACCAATTTCCTTTTCAGTTTAGAAATGGTCTGTGCTAGGGCATTTGCCTATCATGTGTGAGGCTCTAGGTCGAAAGAAAGTGAGGAAGGAAGGGTGATTTGATACAATCAGTGCATGTACAAAGATAATTACTACATCTTTGTAGTTGTAAAACACTGGAAATAAAACAAACATCTGTGAACAGAGACTGGCATATGGTACATTCAGACAGAATATCATGCAGCTTGGAGGAAGCAGACAGACTTCTATGTACTAACATGAAACACTTAAGTGGGAAAAATGATAATATAACCAGATGCACAAGGTAGCGCTTGCATCTGGAGTTCGTTTGCAGTAGCTAGAGGCCATGGCATGCCCATTCTCTCTCTCTCTCTCTCTCTCTCTCTCTGTCTTTCTCTATCAAATAAATAAATAAAAGTAGAATATTTTCAAAAAGTGGAATATAGTGTATTCAAAGGTACTATTTCATACACAGTGCCCAATAATCTTACACATAACTAAAATGAGGCCACATAACCCTTACTGATTAAAGTACAAATCCATTAAAGCCTCTGCACAACCCTCCTTTCTTTTTGAAGTTCTAATTTCTGATTGAGGTAAGTATAAATTGTATATTCAGAACATCATGGGGGCTGGAGAGATGCCTTAGCAGTTAAGTCACTTGCCTGCAAAGCCTGAGGACTAGCCAGTTGTGGTGGCACACGCCTTTAATCCCAGCACTGAGGAGGCAGAGGTAGGAGGATCGCCATGAGTTCGAGGCCACCCTGAGATACATAGTGAATTCCAGGTCAGCCTGAGCTAGAGTGAGACCCTACCTTGGGGGGGGGGGGGGAGCCTGAGGACGTAGATTCCATTCCCCATCACCCACATAAGCCAGATGTATAAGGTGGCACATGCATCTGGAGTTTGCAGTGGCTAGAGGCTGTGGCACACCCATTATCTATCTGCCTCTCTCTCTCCCTCTCTCTCAAATATTTTTTTTAAAAAAAGAACCTTTAAAAAATCATGGAAAATTAGGGCTGGAGAGATGGCTTAGCAGTTAATCGCTTGCCTGTGAAGCTTGAGGACCCCGGTTCGAGGCTGGATTCTCCAGGACCCACGTTAGCCAGATGCACAAGGGGGTGCATGCATCTGGAGTTCGTTTGCAGTGGCTGGAGGCCCTGGCGCCCCATTCTCTCTCTCTGTATCTGCTTCTCTCTCTCTCTCTCTGTTGCTCTCAACTAAATAAATAAAAATAAACAAAATTTTTTTTAAAAAAATCATGGAAAATTATAAGCAAAACCCATTGGAATAGGATAATCATAAGCAAACACAGAAATCACTACTTCAAAACAAAAACCAAACTTAATCCAGGAGTGGTGGTGCACACCTTTAATCCCAGTACTAGGGAGGCCAAGGTTTTAGAAGGATCACCAAGAGTTCAATGTCAGTCTGAGACTACATAGTGAATTCCAGGTCAGTGAGACCCTACCTGGGGGGGAAAAAAAAAAAAAAAAAGGAGAAATTGTTCTATGTTCTTACCTAATTTCTACTCAAAACTTTGGGTCCAGGTTTAAATGTTAACTTCCTTAGAGAGAAACTCCCCAGTCCAAATGAAGCATACTCTTTTTTTTTTTGACTAGTTTTAATTTTAAGTCTGCTTTTTGTTTTTTGAGGTGGGGTCTCATTCTAGCCCAGGCTGACCTGGAATTCACTATGTAGTCTCAGGGTGCTTTGAACTCACAGCAGTCCTACTTCTGCCTCCCTAGTGCTGAGATTAAAGGCATGTGCCACCATGCCCACCCGGCTGATTCATTCATATTTTAATTTTATTGATGCCTGGGACAGGGGCCTTGGAAGTGGCTGTAAAATTTTTTCTCTTGATTTCATTTGCATGAAATACCTTTCTTCTATCCATTCTCCCTCAGGTAGTGTTTGAGATATATATGTATGTGTATGTATGTATATATATATATATATATATATATATATATATATATATATATATGTTTGCAAGCATGTAGAGAGAGGAGAAACAGAGAGAATGAACACATCAGGACCTCCAGCCACTGCAAACAAACTCCAGACACATGTACCACTTTGTGCATTTGGCTTTACATGGTTACTAAGGAATAGAACTTGTATCATTAGGTTTTGTAGGCAAGTGCCTTAACCTCTGAGCCATATCTTCAGCTCGAGTGTTTATTTTTGATGATAAGTTGAGTACCTTGACAACAGCAAAGAGCTGGATCCTGTTTTCTGATCCAGTCTGCTAGTCTGTGGCTTTTGATTGGTGAATCAAGACCATTAAGATTCAGTTATTACTAAAGGTCAGTGTGAGTTAGTTCCTGGCATGTTAATGCTTTGGTGGTGTTTGGTATTTTCTTGGTCTCCATTTACTTATCTACTGATCTAGCACTGATTACTATTTTCCAGCCTCTTGCATATACTTGTCCTTTTCTTCAGTCATTTGAAAGCAAAGAAAGACAGACAGACAAAGAGAATGGGCACACCAGGGCTTCCAACCACTGCCATCAAACTCCAGATACATGAACCACATTGTACATCCTTTAGCAAGCTTTTAACACAGAAAGTTTCTTTCTCCAGCAGAGATAATTTTGCTGGGTATAGTAGTCTGAGTTGGCACCTGTGTTTTTTCAGTAGTTGAAGGACATTGTTCCAAGCCCCTTTGGCTGTTTCACTGAAAAATCCTGTTACCTGATGGTCCTGCCTTTATATGTGACTTGCTGTTTCTTTTAGTGTTCACTATACTTTCTTTGTTCTTTGTATATTTGATATTTTGACTGTGATATGATGTGAAGAATTCCTTTTCTGGTTCTATTTGTTGCTCTGTATGCCTCTCACCTGGATAGCACCTGGGTTTTGTTTGTTTATTTTTCTCTTGGAAAATTTTGTTTCTTTAGCCTGAAGGTCTTCTCTGCTTTCTGTGTCCAGTATTCATAGATTTGTTTTTTATGGCATCCCAAATCGTCTGTCATGTTCCACTCATACTTTACTTGAACTTGTCACTGATAGGACTTTGTGAACTACTCCCCTGTCCTTGGGCCCTGACACTCTGTTCTCCCCAGGTCTCTCCTGCTGGTGAGGCTTCCCATGGAGCTTTTTATTTGACTTGCTGCAGTTTTCATTTGAGTGTGGTTTTCTTTATTGAATTCCTCTTTCTTATCTTAGTTTGACTTCATTCCATTCACCTGCTTGTGTTCTCGTGGAGTTCATTCGGGGATCACTTATGGGCTCTTTGAATTCTTTCTGGGATTTGTGCTTTGTTGGATATTATTCAGATGTTTATTTATGTCCTCTTTAAGTTCTTTGTACATACTTAACATAATTGTGCTTTTGAACTGTGTCTAGAATTTCCTGTAATTTTTTCTCATGGGAAGCCTCTACTATGGGAATGGGTATTCTTGGAGGAGATATATTGCCTTGATTTCTCAGTGTACTCCTTTTGCAGTGGTGTTTGCCCATCTGCAGATAGTGTGATCAACTGTTCCTGGACTCACAAGGTCCTGGAAGAGAGGGGCAAATTTAGTGTAAGGGTGCACATGGACTCACAAGGTCCTGAAGAGAGAGGTAAGTGTAGTGTGAGGGTGCACATGGACTCACAAGGTCCTGAAGAGAGAGGTAAGTGTAGTGTGAGGGTGCATATGGAGTCACAAGGTCCTGGAAGAGAGAGGCAAGTGTAGTGTGAGGGTGCATATGGCCTCACACAGGACAGTGGGTGGCACAGATGAGGAGAGGCACATGGAGCAGGAGGGTGCAGGCTCAGGTGCAGCGTGGTGTGTGGCACGAGGGTGAGGAAAAGGCACATGGGGACTGTTTCTACTATCAAGCTCCCACATGCTGCTGCTGCGACTCCTTCCTGTGTCCCCTTCTCACCAACACACATGACCCCAACCTGCATGAACTCACCTGCTGCTCTCAATTATTTACATAGGTCCCCATCTCATAAATCTTCTCCTAGAATTTTATTTAATTCTCACCACCCTGTATTATTTTCTCCAATGAAAAAGACAACAAAGTTTGGAGAGGTTAATAAATTACTTTTTTGTAAGGGTAAAACAGCACATATTCTCAGCTTTGTGAGCACTAAACCTCTGTTACCACAGGATTGGCAGCAAACTACACTGGGGTCTGGTCAGTTTCTCACTCTTGCTCTGGAAGAACATCCCTGGCATTCAGGGATAGATTGTTGTTTCAGACAGCTGACCTGGGCACCATGGGATGTTTTAATAATATTCTTGCCTTCTATCCACTAGATGCTAGTATATAAGTTATGGCAATCACAAATATCACCTGGGGGGAGGGGCTCTTAGTTGAGAAACGCCACTTGAGCAATCTAACACATAAAAGCTGCAGCTTGAATTTAATAAATACTATTATTACTATGAAGAAAAATAACAATTCTGTGAAATTATTTTTACTTACTTAGCTAAAAGTCCACCACTTAATAATAACTTTATCACTTCTGTGATGCACACAGCTGTGGTGGAGAAGTAGAGGTCTTTGTCTGCTGTCCTTGTGTATCTTAACGCTACTGTGTAGGCTGCAGCCACCAGGGTCATCACAGTCAGGCAGTACAGCTTGAAGAGTAAGCTCACATTCTCTGCAAAATATGTGCGACAAAGTATTACTTGGTAGATATTACCAATATATACATAAGCTTATAGCCCAAAATACTTTCCAATTTCCAGCACAAATTTTTCAAAATCCTGGCATCTGAAATACTATCTCAAAGCAACACTCTCCCATCACATAAACAAAACCACTGCTGACTGTAAGCCTCAGTACCAGATAGAACAAATTGTGTTCAGTACCCTAACTCCAAGATCATGTGGCAGAACAGCCCTACTTTAAGATGCTGTAAATTATAGCTTAATTATCTTTGTGACTACAAACTTAGGAAAACAAGATGGAAGTGATTGCCATGTATATTCTAAACTTACAGACAGAAGAAAGAGGGTGTGCTATTACCCCACTGACCACCAGGGCTGATGTGCCAGACATGGCTGGCTAGGAGGGTGTCCCCTTGCTCCTCACCACTGCATATGGGTCTCTCCTGAAGCCTGGTCAGAAAGAACAACCTTTCCCCAGAGAGGACTGTTCTTTCATCACGTACACAAGTGCATCCTTGCAGTCACCTACACACCACTGGGATGGACCTCCAAACCAGACACAGTTTATGGGAGGAAGGGATTTATTTGAAGCTTACAGATCCAGGGGAAGTTCCACTGATGGCAGAAGAAGCTGGCCCCCTTCACAGATCCAAGCAGAAAGACAACCAAACAGCCAGCAGCAGAGAACTGCAACAAGCAGCAGGGACCCAAGCACAACTCACTCTGCTACCTTAGGTTGGAATTCCCTCTTTCTCTCAAATAAGTAAGTTTAAAAATTAAAATTAAAAAAAAAATTGGCCAGGCGTGGTGGCACACGCCTTTAATCCCAGCACTTGGGAGGCAGAGGTAGGAGGATCGCCATGAGTTCAAGGCCACCCTGATACTACATAGTGAATTCCAGGTCAGCCTGGGCTAGTATGAAACCCTATCTTGAAAAACCAAAATATAAAAAATAAAATAAAGGACTGGAGGGATGGCTTAGCTGTTAAGGCATTTGCCTGCAAAACCAAAGGACCAAGGTTCAGTTCCCCAGGACCCACTTTAGCCAGATGCACAAGCGGGCACACGTGTCTGGAGTTCGTTTGCAGTGGCTGGAGGTCCTGGCACGCCCATTCTCTCTCTCTCTCTCCTTCTCTGTCAAGTAAATAATAAAATAAAAAATAAAATTATGCCAGCTATTACCAAAAACATTATATGGTGGAGTGAAAGAAATACAGCCCAAGAACCTAAAAAGCCCAAAATGCCTTAGTTCTAAAAAGTTTTTGTGTGTGTATATGTGTGCACGCGAGCATGCACACGCACACACATGCCAGGGTATTCCCATTTGACTTTATGTGGGTGGATGGGGAAATGAAACTGGGCTGGCAGAATACAAGCAAGAGCCTTTAAAGGCTGAGTCATCTCCCCAACTCCTCTAAAAAGCATGTGAAAGGAAGTATCTCCACTACAGTACTTCTTTTGTTCAACTTTCCTACCCAAGTGTTTATACAACTTGAGAAGCAAGCAGCAATAATGTTTAATCAGTCAATAAAGGAGAAAGCAAACTTAGTCTGCCACATTTTTATATGGCCTCTCAGAATGGTTTCACACATTGAAATGGTTGAAAAAATTAAACAGCCCTTTATGATACATGAAAATTATATTAAATTCAAAATTCAGTATCCATAAATGAGGTTCCATTGGACCACAGCCATAACTCATCTGTCTCCAAATTATTTTGGCTGTTTTGCCCTACAATGCAGTGTTTAGTAGTTATGACAAAGACCATCTGCCCTCTACAGACTGTCCATCCATGTCCTAAACTATCAGTACTATCAAAAAAGAAATTAAGAGCTGGGAGTGGTGGCGCATGTCTTTAATCCCAGCACTCAGGAGGCAGAGGTAGGAGGATCACCATGAGTTTGAGGCCACCCTGAGACTACATAGTGATTTCCAGGTCAGCTTGAGTTAGAGCGAGGCCCATCTCGGAAATCCCCCCCAAAAAAGTTAGGGCTGTAAACTCAAATCTCCTGTATTTTGTCTATTACATGGGTTCCCAATTCCAAAAACAATATATTGAATATTTAAACACTACGCCTAGTATTTACTGACCTATTTTGTCATCACTTTAAAAAAATTACCCATCTGCATTATTGGGAATATACTGTATTCTTGAAAGTAATTACTACTCTAAGCAGAAAAGCAATGTTTAGATACTTTTAAAACATAAAGAACTTGGTTTTGCAATACCACTTTAGAAACATATTTCACCTTTAAAAAAACAATTTGTAGCAGACAGCTTCAGGTTCGCTGAGATGAACTTCCAGACCAGGCACAGTTATGGAGGGAGGGATATTTATTGAAGCTTACAGATCCAGGGGAAGTTCCATAATGGCAGAAGAAACTGGCCTGCCTTCACAGGACCAAGCAGAGAGAGAGAGAAGTACAAGCCTAAAGATCAAAAGCCACAGCACACTTCAGGAACTCCAGCTAGGCACACTTTGCATATCCTTAGATTGTAATCTGAAATCCACCACCACACCTTAAGATCCACCCAGTGACCTTGCCTCCAGCCAGGTGGCTAGAGATGCAAACTACAAATAAGCAACTGAATATATTGGGGGTCATCTATTCTATTCAAACCACCACACAATTTTAAACCATGTTGTTACTGACATTTCAGCTTTCCGTAGATAAAAATGTTCTTTTCACTGGGCATGGTGGCACACAACCTTTAATCCCAGCACTTGGGAGGCAGAGGTAAGAGGATCACCATGAGTTTGAGACCACCCTGAAAGTACATAGTGAATTCCAAGTCAGCCTGGGCTAGAGTGAAACCCTACCTCAAAAAGACAAAAAATAATAATAATAACTTTGTTCTTCATTCCATTCAAATTTTCCAGTATGAAATTTCATTTATTTCAATTTTTTTCAGGGTACTATAAAAATCATGGCATGTGACTATTTTAGCCTTTCCTGAAGTTTCAGATCCTGCCCTAGCAAGTAACCAGAACCCTTACCAACAACTCACCAGGCAGGCACATGTGTACCCTGCTCTGTTACCCCCTCACCCAGGTCCTATTAGCTCCCCCACAGTATCTGCTTCTAGGTGGGAAATAGCCCCCAATGACACTTATCTGGAATTCCTTTTTCTCAGTTACATTGTAAGTGGGATATTGTTATGGAAGATTCCTGAGAGCTTGGACATTTAAAAAGACCAGGTTGGGCTGGAGAGATGGCTTAGCGGTTAAGCGCTTGCCTGTGAAGGCTAAGGACTCCAGTCCAAGGCTCGATTTCCCCAGGACCCACGTTAGCCAGATGCACAAGGGGGTGCATGTGTCTGGAGTTCGTTTGCAGTGGCTGGAAGCCCTGGCGTGCCCATTCTCTCTCTATCTGGCTCTTTCTCTCTCTCTCTCTGTCACTCTCAAATAAACAAATAAAAAATTAACCAAAAAATATTTTAAAAGACCAGGTAAATTCTTTGTGACTCTCAAGTGTTGGGTTCAGAATTCAGAAGACTAAGGAGGCAGTTTCTTTGGGCCCAAAGTTTTGTTAACACCAGAGGGAGAGAGTTGCAGAGTTTCGAGAGAGAAGAAAGGCTCTGAACCGCCCAGTACAAGTAAGAAATGATTTTAATTCTCTTTTTAAAAAAATATTTTATTTATTTGCAAGCAGAGAGAAGAGAGAATGGGCACAACAGGGCCTCTTGCCTCTGCACACAAACTCCAGAGGCATGTCCCACTTTGTGCATTTGGCTTTGCCTGGGTAGTATGGAATCGAACCCCGGCAGCAGGCTTTGCAAGCAATCGCCTTTAACAGCTCAGCAACATTCCAGCCCTTAAAAGTCTTCTTGCGGAGAAGGAGGAAGTTGAGGGTCTTACACTGCCTGTATGGGGTGTCCGGTTCACTCGAGATGGGAATTTCACTGGGGCCACATTGTCCAGATGTTGGGAAGCTGGGTTTTCAGCAGTTTTGGGTCAGTCAGCAGGTGCTAGCTGGGAGGGTCGAGTTGTGTGTGTCCTCCCAGCTCAGGACAGAAGGGCCTAGGAATTACCATAATAGAAGACGTTGGTTCTAAGATCCCAGATCCAGTCAGCTTGCTTACAGCGAGGGGAAGAAACGACTAACATAACAGATGATGGCCCTGGGTTAGCGAGGCTAGGGGAAATGGAGGAGAGTGGGAGTGAAGGAGACAGCTTAGGTTAGGTTTATGGAATTCTACAGGAATGTGTGACACAACCACAAGGAGCAAACTATTCACTAGCAATAAGCCTAAATCTTTAAACTGGTCCATTTTGGTAAAAATTTTGCCTTCTGTTCGCTCATCATTAACCGTACTATGCCCGTTTTATGTAAGTTAACAAAACCAAAACAACTCTTCTATTCTTTCCTGTGTTGTTTAAAAAAAAAAAAAAAAAAAAAAAAAAAAACCTCTTAAGGTAGGACTTACTTGAAATGGACACTGGGCAAGAGAGGTCTCGGTAACCTCAGACAAGGCCCATGGCCGCCTAATGAGAAATGCAAATTCCCTAACAACATTATCGATTTGACTGACACTCACGCAAAAGCGCTGTTCTTTAAATACATGCTCAGCGTTTACTTAGGGGTGAGGCCAAGTGCTCCAAGCATAAAGGGTTGAAGGGACGCTGACGTCGCCAGGCACGGCAGCTCAGGCCACCCCTGCACTTGGGAGGCTGAGGCAGGAGGACCGCTGCGAGTTCGAGGGAGGCTCACAGAGTGAGATCCCGTGTCTCCCCTCCAAACACGCGGGCGTCTTCTACCGTCTCCAGGCCAGGCGGCCACCGTGCACGACTCCAGCTCCCGGCCAGCCAACGTAGTAAGCCGCGGCGGGCGCCCACCGGCCCCGCAGCTCCGTGCCCGGCCTGCGAACACCGGGGAGGCCCGGCCAGCGCGCAGGCCGGACAGAGGCGCAAGCCCGAGGACAGCAAGTCCGGCGCCGGCCCCGCGCCGTCCGCAAACGCCCGTCATCGCACCTCACCCCGCAACCCGGGACTTACCTCTGGGGGAAGCCATGGCGCTGCGACACACCGCCGCGAGCAATGCACCCCAAGCGGCGGACCGCCCCCGCGGTCATCGAGACGGCCGCCCGGGCCTAGAGCGCCCCCGCGGTCATCGAGTTGCCAGTCACGGCCTAGAGCGCCCCCACGGTCATCGAGATGCCTGCCTCGACCTAGAGCGCCCCCACGGTCATCGAGATGCCTGCCTCGACCTAGAGTGTCCGAACGATCATCGAGACAAACGCCTTGGCCTAGAGCGTCCCCCGGTTACCCAGACGGACGCCTCTGTTTAAGCACCCTCAGAGTCATAGAGACGCCCTCCTCGGCCTAGAGCGCCCCGCGCTGCGGCGCCCGCTGCCCAGCCCAACCCAGCACAAAAGAGGGGTCCAAGCGCTTCGAACCAGGTAAGGCTCGGCTGGAGCCCGAGCCTTTGTGGCCGAACTCTGAGACAAGTCCGAAGAACGCGGACAAAAGCGAGAGTCTGTAAAACACAGCTTCCGGCCAGCTAGGAAGCGGCGTGCTTCTGGGAATTGTAGTCCATACAAAAGTGATTAGGCGTCAAGCAAGAATCTGGAATTCGATTTGGTGTGAAAAGTATTAGAGAAGCCGGAGAACTTTAAAGTCAGAGAAATCCCTTGGCAACTTCCACCTTGGTAATTGACTTCCATTGTTAGCAATGATTAAATTAGTGTTTATTACATATTGCTCTTGTACCTGCCTCTTTTATTGTCATCATCATCCACTGTCTGGTCAGACATACTATGTATGATGTTTGGACAAAAGGGTCTTAGAAATATTGGATGTGTCCACAGGCACTTCGACCACTATAATTGCTACTTTCATTAGAGGATGTTAACCAACATAAACAATATTAGAAAGTAATTCCGTGGTGAAATGAATCATGTCTAAGACGCTGGTATTGATAAGGGATGGTGACGCTGGCCTGTACATCCCAGAATTTGACAGGCAGAGGAAAGAAGTTCCAGGCTGGGCTACATAGTAAGATCGTGTCTCAAAAAAACAAAAAGAGTCGGGTGTGGTGGCGCAGTCTTTAATCCCAGCACTCTGGAGGCAGAGGTAGGAAGATTGCTATGAGTTCGAGGTCACCCTGAGACTACATAGTGAGTTCCAGGTCAGCCTGAGCTAGAGCGAGACCCTACCACGAAAGAAAAAAATATATAGCATCAAACAAAAAAAATAGTTTAAAATACTACAGAAATACAGCATAAACAGGACTAGGTGATTCTGAGATACTCTATACCTTCTGCCTTTTGTGGCACCATCCTTCCTCAAAATTGTCCTTTAGTTAATAGAAATGTGGATATTACATATCATTGTGTTGGGATTACATGTACAACCAGATATGTATCATCATAGTATCACTGGAAAACTTTTATTCCTTATCATCGTCATATATTAATGTGATGTAGAAAAAGTTGCTGCCAAGAGACAAGACTTTTGTTTCCATTCATTCATTCATTTATGTATTTGCTGTGTTGGGACTCGCATATGATCTCTGTCTTATTGCAAAACCAAGTTGAGAGAGGAGGACACAGGAGTCCAGGGACATCATGGGCTGAAGATGAGAGTTGAGGACCCAGGAATCCAGGGACATCATGGGCTCAGGGACATCATGGGCTGAAGATGACAGTTGAGGACCCAGGAGTCCAGGGACATCATGGGCTCAGGGACATCATGGGCTGAAGATGACAGTTGAGGACCCAGGAGTCCAGGGACATCATGGGATGAAGATGACAGTTGAGGACACAGGAGTCCAGGGACATCATGGGCTGAAGATTCTGAAGACAGGTCTTCAGTACGGCAAGTGGACAGCACAAAGCTCCTCATTAACTACTTCCCCTGAGCTCCAATTGTTGTTAACTCTGAGGATGGGGCAAGATGGCAACCTGGGTCCACCATTTCAGACTGCACATGTTGAAGATAATGCCTAACAGGTTTGCATCATCTGGCCTGGGGTTGTCTGAGCCAGGTTACATCAGCACTTTGTTGGACCTCCATGCTTCCAAGAAGGTTTTTTTTGTTTGTTTGTTTGTTTGTTTGTTTGTTTGTTTGTTTTTCGAGGTAGGGTCTCACTCTAGCCCAGACTGACCAAAAATTCACTATGTAGTCTCAGGGTGACCTCAAACTCATGGTGATCCTCCTACCTCTGCCTCCTGAGTGCTGGGATTAAAGGTGTATGCCCCTACACCTGGCTTGTTTTGTTTTATCTGTCCCAGGCTGACCTGGAACTGGCCTTCCTATCTCGGCCTCCTAAATGCTTAGATTACAGTCATGAGACATTATGCCTGGCTAAGAAGTTTTAGTATATACTAATGAATAGCTAGTAATACATTTGAATATTTATGATAGGGAGAAACAAGTTTTGCCAAGAAAATTCTTTCAGTCTTGCTAAAAATAAGTATGGGCATAAGGCATCGTTCAGCATATGACCAGAAATCCTTCTTTTAAAAAAAAAAATTTAGACAGGGTCTCATGTATCTCAGCTACATAGCTGAGGACAACCTTGAACTTCAGATTTCACCAAGTGCTGGGGTTACAGGTATACACCACCATGCCCAATATATGCAGTACTAGGAACTGAACTCAGGGATTCATAGATGATAAGCAGGCACTCTACCCACTGAGCAATATCCCTAACCCCATGGCTGGAGATGTTGAGACTAATTAAGCTTGAACAAACAGTAAAGGTCCTAGGGAAGATGTGTCTGCCACATCACTCCCTGCATTCTGATTCTGTTGTACTCATCAAATGACTTTGACACTTAAAAGTTTGGTTTTTCAAATTGGATCTGATACTTTTATTCATTAGCCCTTTCTAACTTCAACCCTATGATAGTTCTAAAATAATGACTTACAGCCCTTCTTTTCATTGCTTATGAATTTTATAAAATTAAATGAGGATTAACTGGGAAGAGAAAATCACCACCCTGAAATCATAATGCTTATTAAGCTCTACAGTGACCCCACCCTGTTCTACCTTCCAGGCCTTGTCTTAGCCAGATGTGAAATGACCTTTGACATCATTTACTAATAACTACATTTACATTTACTAATAACTACAGGCATGAAAATGATGACAATTTACAAGATCTGTTTTAAGTTCACCTTTATGTAATACACACAGAATTGGATTTCAAGACATATTAATGTTATAAGACACATTTAACCTACACAGAAAAAAATTATACAAGTATATCAGTAAGCTATCACTGTGCAGAAAATACACTAAATATAAGTGGCCCCTCCTTTCTCCAGTTGCCAAGACAAATGCAATCGATCTCCCATGTTGAACCTCTCTCATCCAGGAGCTAGTACTAGAAATATATAAGACAGGAGTGAAAGTATGCAAGACAGGAGTGAAAGTATGCCTCTAAACCATAGCTATCCACTCTACAGGAACCCTAAGCACATCTGCTTCTGGACCAGACAAAGAAAGGGAGGCAGCAGAGCAGAAGGCAGTCTTCAGAACACAGCTCAAAGGACCGAGCCACAGCATACCAGATGTTCTGATCCTTCTCAGGGAACTAATGTCAGTTTTTATAGAACATCTCCAGGTTTGGGGTTTTTTGGTTTTGGTTTTTGGTTTTTTGAGGTAGGGTCTCACTCTGGTCCAGGCTGACCTTGAATTAACTATGTAGTCTCAGGGTGACCTCGAACTCACAGCAATCCTCCTACCTCTGCCTCCCTAGTGCAGGTCTGTGTGCGTGTAGAGGCACACTGCCAGCACTGTGGCATATGTGGAGGCCAGAGGACTTTTAGTTCAGTTCTCGCCTTCCATCTCTTGAGACAGGGTCTCTTGTTTTGGGCCACTTCATTCTAAAGCTTCCTGGAAATTCCCCGGTCTCTGCCTCCCTTTTTTGTTTTTGTTTTTAAGCATTTTTATTTGAAAAGAGAGAGAATAAATGAGAATGAATATACCAGGACCTCTTATTGCAAAAAGGACCTCCAGACACATACACCACTTTGTGCATCTGGCTTTATGTGGGCACTGGGGAATTGAGCCTTGGCCATTAGGCTTTGCAGGAAAGTGCTTTTAACCACTAAGCCATCTCCTTAGTCCCATCACCAGGTTTTAAAATAGAATAATTTTATGTTGACTCTAGTTATTCCAAATAGTGGGGACTGTGGAGATGGCTCAGCAGTTAAAAACACTAACTTGCAAAGCCTGCCAGCCTGGATTCAGTTCCCAAGCCACCTCTGGCATTTGTTTGGTTCATATGCACATACACACACACACACACACACACACACAGAGAGAGAGAGAGAGAGAGAGAGAGAGAGAGAGGGAGAGAAATAACTTTTTTTAAAGTCTCAGTTTTTCCAAACAGTAGTTTTTATATGTAGCAATTTAATTAAATAGCTATTGATCTGTTTTGGAATGTTAATGTTTAACATTAAGTGTGATTTCAGAAATAATTAACTCCTATTCCAACAATCATACTCTTATTATTGATCATACTTCCAATCTTAATTCTGCTAAACTT
The DNA here is from genome assembly GCA_036346955.1 of Dipus sagitta. Classification (NCBI taxonomy): domain Eukaryota; kingdom Metazoa; phylum Chordata; class Mammalia; order Rodentia; family Dipodidae; genus Dipus; species Dipus sagitta. The sequence goes on from CM070788.1 coordinate 30,428,358, forward strand.
TTTCTAAAAGATAAAACAAAAGACAAATGGATGGACAGAACTTTAATTGTGAATTGTAATAGAAAGAGAGCTTTATAACAAAATAACATTTAGATTTTTGTAGCAACTCAGCAGAATTGAATGTGGGAATCCAAAAACCATTCACACAACCAGGGACTATGCCACCCCACAGAACTGATATTCACAGATGTAAAATAACTCTCAAGTATTTGCTAGTCCCCATAATTGGGGAACAACTTTTAAAACCCCATCTCTAGGTCTCATCAACTGCTCTAGTTAAGTTCACCTTGACTCCATAGGTAGTTGGGCATGGCCCCCCACGAAGACCAGCTATGTAAGTCTGGGGTCTGGGCACTTGGGTGCTGCTTTCTCTAAGGGACTGTGTGCCAACATCTTTGGGAGGGTACACCTGGGAGCAATTTTCTCTTCTCATGTGACTAAGTTCCGTTTGTACTGAGTGAGTAATTTTCTGGCGCAAATTAGCCTGAATAGAAAGATAAAACAGAAATTAACATCTCTTTAAAGAACAAAAAATGTCAAATATTATCAAGCACTTGGTTAAGATCTGATGCTCATGATAAATGCTTTCAACAGAGCTGGAGATATTGCTTAGTGGTTAAGGTGCTTGCCGACAAAGCCAAAGGACCCAGGTTCAATAAATGCTTTCAGCAAAGAAGCAGGATAGAGAATCAACACACAGAAATCACAAGCTTCCTATATACCAATAATGAACATGCTAAGGATGAAATCAGGGAAACACTCCCATTGAAAATTGCCTGGGAATAAACCTACTAAGGAAATGAAGGATCTCTACAATGAAAATGTTAAAACACTCAAGGGACAAATTGCAGAAGACACTCAGAAATGGAAAGGCATCCCATGTTCATGGATTGTAAGAATCAATACTGTGAAAATGTCAATTTTACCAAAATCAATTTATAGGTTTAATGTGATCCCCATTAAAATTCCAATGACATTCTTCACCAAAATAGAAAAAACAATCTTAAAATTCATCTGGAAACACACACACACACACACACACACACACACAAACTTTGAATAGCCTGAGCAACAAAAATAAGATTGGTGGTATCACCATGCCTGTTTTTATGGTATATTACAGAGCCATGGTAATAAAAACAGCATGGTGCTGGCACAAAACCAGACATGTTCATAATGGAACAGAATAGAAGACCCAGATGTAAACCCAGGCAGCTACAGCCATCTGATCTTTGGAAAAAATGACAAAAAATATTTATTGTAGAAAAGATAGCTTCTTTAAGAAATGTGCTGCAAAACTGGATATCCATATGTAGAAGGATAAAAATCCTATCTCTCTCCATGCACAAGAATTAAGTCCAATTGGATCAAAGACCTTAATATCAGACATGAAACTCTAAAACTTAGGGGGAAAGTAGGGTAAATACTTAAAATATAGGCATAGGCAATGGCTTTCTTTTTTATTAATTAATTGAGAGAGAGAGAGAAGCAATTAGAGAGAATTGGGCCTTTTGCCACTGCAAACGAACTCCAGACATGTGCATCGCCTTGTGCATCTGGCTTACATGGGTACTGGGGAATTGAACCTGGGTCCTTAGGCTTTGCAGGCAAGTGCCTTAACTGCTAAACTCTCTCTCCAGCCCTTGCATTTTTTTTTTTTTTTTTGGCAATGACATTCTGAATAGAACCCCAGTTGCTCAGGGAGTAAAACAACAAATCCACCATTGGGACCTCATGAAATTAAAAAGCTTTTGTATAACAAAGGACACTGTGAATAGAGCAGAGAGGCAACCTACAGAGTGGAAGAAAATCTTTGCCAGCTATACATCTGACAGAGAATATCTAGGACATACAAAGAACTTGGGCTGGAAAGATTGCTCGGTGGTTAAAGGCACTAGCTTGTAAAGCCTGACATCCCAGTTTCAGTTCCCCAGTACCTACATAAAGCCAGATTCACAGAGTGGCACAGGCATCTAGAGTTCATGTACAGTCCTGGAGTGCCCTAGAGTGCCCATATTCACTCACTCTCTCTCTCTCTCTCTCTCTCTCTCTCTCTCTCTTTCTCTCTCTGGCATAATTAGAGTACTTTCACTGCTCCATATTTCAATATATGCTTAAGATTAGAAGATAATCTTATAAGATAAAGCTGGAAATTTACAGATTACGCTAATTATTTTTATGTTAGCAAAGAACTGTGTAAAACTCACTATTTTTCATAAACAATTTACCAACTCTACAGGCAGGAACATTAAAAATACTCAACCTATAAATAATTTAGAAAATACTGTTACAAACCAATTTTATAGCTTTTCTTCTTAATTCCCATTCATTCCACTCATATGCTCTCTCAATGGATGGTGGCAAAATGTGCGTGTCTGTCTGTGTGCCATTTTCACACTTTGTAATTGGTTTTATATAATGTCTGTCAACATCTCTCATCTAAAGAAATGGAGGTTTGTAGTTAGTACTTGTAAAAATAAACATTCTATACAGATAACTAAAAATTATTTAGCTAAAACTGACAAAAAACTAGAAAAACAAGACTTATGAGTATGGAATATACTTGTGAATACCAGCAAAGAAAACACACGTGTGATTAGTAACTAACTGTAATTGTTTTTCTGCACAGTTTGGCTTTATGCATTATGTGGAAAGCATAATTTTGAGGGGACAATGGCTCTCATTACCAAAAATCAAATCTCTCTCTCTTCTTCTTTTATTTTTTTTGAGGTAGGGTCTCATTTTAGCCCAGGCTGACCTATGTAGGGACCTATGTAGTCTCAGGGTAGCCTCTGACTCACAGGGATCCTTGCTCCCTAGTGCTAGGATTAAAGGTGTGTGCCACCACGCCCAGCTTCAGATGTCTCTTCATACTTTATCCACTTGGCAGCATGGGTTTTCTGCTGGGCACCCAACATTATGTATTAGTAATTCCAGGTTAAACAACACAGGATTGTGCTCTAATTTGATATTGTTAGAGGTGAGAGGGAAACTCAAGTCACAGTAAAGAATAGAGGACATCAACTTTTCCCAAACCAATCTCAGATCAGCTCTGTCTACCACTGGTTATACGTTAAAACTTCTACCTGAACATTTTTCTTGTTATCATAAAGTAGGGTAAATAAAAATACACTGTATGTACCATCAATACCAGCACTTGAGAGGCAGAGTTAGGAAGAGTGCCATGAGTTCAAGGCCACCCTGAGACTACATAGTGAGTTCCAGGTCTGCCTGGGCTAGAGTTAGACCCCACCTCTAAAGCAAAAAAAAAAAAAAAAAAAAAAAAACCACTCTGTGGTTATGGTGGTTTGTCCCCCATAAACTTAGGTGATCTGAATTTTAGGTCCCCAGCTGATGGCAATTTGGGGAATTGAATCCTCCTGGAGGCAGTGTGTTTTTGGGGGTAGACTTATGGGTGCTATAGCCAGCTTCCTCTTGCCAGAGTTCGGCACTCTCTCCTGCTGCTATTGTCCACCCTCTGCCCATGCCATCGTTTTCCCCTGCCATCATGGAGCTTCCCCTCGAGTTTGTAAGCCAAAAGAAACCTTTTTACCCACAAGCTGGTCTTGGTTGGGTATTTTCTGCCAGCAATGAGAATCTGACTGCAACAGCGGTTCACCCCAAAGCCATAGGTTGTTCCTAGAAAAAAATTTAGTGCTAGGGATGGGATACCTTCCAGTGAGTTGTTGGCCAGGGAGGTTCCTGATGCCCCCAAAACATTACAAGCCATTGCTGGGGCTCTTGGTTTCCCACCAGGAATAGATGGTAAGACTCTACTGTTGAAGACCCTACATGCTTGGGCTGCAAGTGCACTGAAAAGTCTTGCTAGAGTTGAGCTGAAAACCACCTCCATGACCAGCTGACAGAAAGCTGGAAAAAGCTACACTGCATGCAGCTCCATGGGAGAGAGAAAAGTCATAGTGGATATAAACAACAATGGACATTGCCAGCCAGACCAAATGAGCCAATGGGTGCAACAGTGGCATGTCTGTTATGGGGGAAAGCAACCACTCTCTAATTGGACTGGAGGCCTGCTCTACAGGAGGGAATACATGCCTGATACTGAAAAACCTATAATGGGAGAAGTCATGAGCTGCAGGGGTATGATGCCTGCTGGTGTCTAGCTAAATGCATATATTAGGCTCACAAAACTGCCTGGTAAGCACTTCTCTTAATGTCCATACCCATATATTAATGGTACTCTCACTTTTGGTTAGAGAAGGTTCTCTTTTCAGATGGCAGTGACCTCTGGGATTTCTCAAAAAGCACCACAGTGCTGAGAAGAAGTGACAGAGGAGTGTTCAGCACTGAAACATCTCTATCACACCTTCCCAGGCTCAGGGTCTATTGCAGAAGAAGTGGCAGAAAGAATGTAAGAGCCAAAGGAAGGGTAGGACTCCTTACAATGCACTCTTCCAGACACAAAATGGCCTGGATATCCATGACTTCACAGTGCCTGGTACTACCTACACAAGAGCATAATAATAGGAGGAAAAGATGATGACATCAAAATAAAAGAGAGATTGACTGAGAGGAGGAGGGGATGTGGTGGAGAATGTAGTTGTGAAGGGCAAAGTGTGTCTGGGAGAGGAGTTGCATGGTTTATTGTCTATAATTACGCAAGTTGTCAAAAAAATTAAAAAAATAAAAACACTGTGCCAGGTATTTAATTGCAGCACTAGGGAGGCAGAGGTAGGAGGACTGCCCTGAGTTTGAGGCCACCCTGAGACTACATAGTGAATTCCAGGTCAGCCTGGGCTACAGCAAGACCCTACCTCAAAAATCCAAAAATAAAATAAATAAAAACATACCACATAGCCAGGTGTGGTGGTGCACACCTTTAATCCTAGCATGTGGCAGGCAAAGGTAGGAGTATTGCCATGAGTTTGAGGCCACCCTGAGACTACATAGTGAATTTCAGGTCAGTCTGGGCTAGAGCGAGACTCTACTTTGGAAATTAAAAACAAACAAAAAAATACCGCAATGATAATTAACACTACTGTATAATAGAAATAAGTCATAAATAAATAAGAAAATAAGGGCTCTATGAAAGACAGAAGGAAGAAAACACACTTCCATACTGAAGGCATTGAATATTGAAATCTTACAAAGACTATACTGTATGACTCACAATTGGGCCTGAGTTTGGACATTATAACATACTATTTCACTGAGTAGAAAAATATAGACAACAAGGCAGCAATATTTATAATACCCACCAAAAATTCTGACGTTCAGAAAATCTACAATTTGCACAAATTGGAGACCTGTTGACTTGAGGAAACTAATGTGCAGAGTGAACATGCCAGTTTCTGGCCAGAAACAGCTTTTTTCTTTTTCTTTCTTTCTGCCCCCCCCCCCCCCGAGGTAGGATTTCACTCTAGCTCAAGCTGAACTGGAATTCACTATGTAGTCCCAGGGTGGCCTCGAACTCACTGTGACCCTCCTACCTCTGCCTCCCAAGTGCTGAGATTGAAGGTGGGTACCACCACATCTGGCCAAAAACAGCTTTGAGGCTTTTTGTGATGGTACCCAAGTCATACTTCCAAAATTAAATATATATAAATAAATTGTAGAACTGGGGTGATGGCACAGTGAGTAAAGTACTTGCATCACAGGCATTAGGATCTGAGTTTGGATGCCCAGCACCCACATAAAATGCTGGGCATGGCAGCATGTGGCTGCCATCCCAGAACTGGGCAAACAAGGACAGGATGGACGATCCCTGGAGCTCACTGGCTAACTGGTCTAAATTAAACAGTAAGCTCCAGGCCAATGAGGATGCTAACACAAAAAAATGGGGACAGCATTCCTGACTATAACACCCAAGGTTCACATACAAGCATACTAAACATACACAGAAAAGCAAAATATAAATAGTAAATTACAGCATAAATACACATATAATTGCATCTAGTTTTTTCAAAGGAATATATAAGGCTCAGTGAATGAACTACCTGATGCTCAAGCCTGAATATCTAAGTTTGATCTCCAGACCTTGCATAAAAACTGTAGCCATTGTGGGTTCTATAATCCAAACAGGCTGAGGGAAAGAGTGGAGGATGAGGCAGGAGAGTCTCCCAGAAGACCTGGGACCTGCCTGCCTGGATTGCTGCACTGAACAGCACGAGAACGAGATACCCTGAGCCAAACGACATGGAAGGCGAGGAGCAGCTGACACCTGAAAGTTGTCCTCTGTCCTCCACACATACGCTCTGCCATGCACATGCTGCACCTACACATGGGAACATGCAAGCATACATCATACACACACATGCACACAAAAAACTAAAAAGATTCAATCATGATGAAATACGATTAGAATTTTAAAAATGCACTGAAAATGAAGTCATGCATGAATAAACTAACAAACATGACCAACATGTAAGATTAAGAAGAAATCCCAAAGGGGAATTAGAAAATACTAGAACTAACTGTGGTGAAAAAAAAAAAAAAACTCTGCCTAAAAGTGTTTGACAGAGCTGGAGGTGGTGGCACATGCCTTTAATCCCAGCAATCAGGAAGCAGGGGTATAAGGATCAGGCCACCCTGGGAATACATAGTGAGTTTCAGGTAAGCTTGAGCTACAGCAAGACTCTAATTTCAAAATCCAAAGAGGAAAAAGTATGTGACAGAGACAACTGACATAATACATGAAAAATAGCTGATGTAGGGCTAGAGAGATGGCTTAGCAGTTAAGCACTTGCCTGTGAAGCCTAAGGACACTGGTTCGAGGCTCGATTCCCCAGGACCCACATTAGCCAGGTACACAAGGGGGCGCACGCATCTGGAGTTCGTTTGCAGTGGCTGGAGACCCTGGAGCGCACATTCTCTCTCTCTCTCTCTCTCTCTCTCTCTCTCTCTCTCTCTCTCTCCCTCCCTCCCTCCCTCTCTCCCTCCCTCCCCCCTCCCTCCTTCCCTCCCTCTCCTTCTTTCTCTCTCTGTCTGTCGGTCTCAAATAAATAAATAAAAATAAACAAAAAAATTAAAAAAAAGAAAAATAGCTGATGTGCTTAACATACAGCTGATACAATATATGACAGAAAATTCAAACAGTATATGAAAGACAACTGATGTAGTACATGACAGACATAGCACATGACAGACAGCTACACATACATGACAGACACCTGAAGTAGTATGAGACAGACAGCTGATATAGTACATGAAAGACAAGTGATATAGTGCATGATACAGTTCATGACAGAAAACTGAAGTACTAAGCAACTGACATATTATGTGACAGACAACTGAAGTAGTGCATGACAGAAAGGTGATGTAGTTCATGACAGAAACTGACATAGTACATGAAGGACAACTGAAGTAGTATGTGACAGACAACTGACCTAACAGATATCTACAGAACTTTCCACCCCAACTCTATGGAAGACACATTCTTCTCAGCAGCCCATGGAACCTTCTCCAAAATTGATCATATATATTGGGCCATAAAACATGCCTTCATAAAGTCGGGAAAATTGAAGTAACTTTCTGTATCATGTCAGATCACAATGCTTTAAAGATAGAAATTAACAAGAGACACATCAAGAATGCCACCAGCTTCTGGAAACTAAACAACACATTTTTAAACAATGAACAGGTTGTGGAAGAAATCAAGAAAGAAATTGTAAAATTCCTAGAATTGAATGATAATAAAAACAACCTACCAAAACTTATGAGACAAAATGAAGACAATCCTAAGGGAAAATTCATATCCCTAAATGCCCAAATCAATCACCTGTCTACCTAAAGGAGCTGGTAAAACCTTCATTGAAGAACTGAAACTAATTTTTCTCAAACTGTTCCACATAATCAGAGATCAGGGAGTCCTCCCCGACTCCTTTTATGAAGCTAGCTTCACCCTAATGCCATAACCAGACAGGTGCAACAAGGAAAGAAAACTATAGGTCTATATACCTAATGAACTTAGATGCAAAGATCCTGGACAAAATCCTTGCAAACAAAATTCAACAACACATCAAAAGCATTATCCACCTTGATCAAGTAGGCTTCATCCAAGGGATGCAGGGATGATTTAACATATGGAAATCAGTCAACATAATACACCACATAAATAATCTGAACCATAAGAACCACACGGTAATCTCAACTGATGCAGAGAAGCCCTTTGACAAAACACAACACCACTTCATGATCAACAAACTGGAAAGAATAGGCATGGAGGGTTTATATCTCAACATAATAAAGGCTATATATAAAGCTCCTAAAGCCCAAATAATACTTAATGGGGAAAAACTCAAGGAGTTCCCACTGAGATCAGAAACAACACAGGGGTGCCCACTCTCACCACTCTCTTCAACATAGTACTAGAAGTACTAGCCTAAGCAATAAGATAGGAGAAAGAAATAAAAGGGATTCAAATTGTCAAATAAAAACTCAAGTTAGCCCTATTTGCAGATGACATGATCCTATACATAAGTTATCCAAAAGTCTCCATCTCAAAACTTCTAAAGGTGATAAATTCTTTCAGCAAAGTGGCAGGATATAAAATCAATACACAAAAATCAGTAGTTTTTCTATATGCAAAGGACAAATATACAGAGAAAGAAATCAGTGAGACTGTCCCAATAGCAACAAAAAAATTGAATACCTTGAAATAACACTAACCAATGTGAAAGACCTATATAATGAAAACATAAAAATACTCAAGAAAGAAATACAGGAGGACTTGAGAAGATGGAAAGACCTCCCATGCTCCTGGATAGGTAGAATTAATATTGGGAAAACGGCAATTATACCAAAAGCAATATACAGATGTAATGCAATACCAATAAAAATACCAGAATCATTACTCACAAAGATTGACAAAATGATTTCAAAATTCATATGGAATGGCAGAGGCCTTGGTTATCCAAACATATGCTCAGCAAAAAAAAAAAAAAAAAAAATCTCTGGCAGTATCACCGTACCCGTTCTAAAGCTATATTACAAAACCATACTGACAAAAACACCATGGTACTGGAATAAAAACAGAAACATAGACCAATGGAACAGAATTGAAGGCCCAGACCTTAGGTCAAGCAACTACGGCTGCTTGATCTTTGACAAAGGGGCCAATAATGTAGACTGGAGAAAAGACAGCATCTTCAAAAAATGGTGTTAGACAAATTGGATGACCATATGTAGAAAAATGAAATTAGACCCACTCATTTCACCATACACAAATATCAAGTACAAATAGATTAAAGACCTTAATATAAGACCTAAAACTCTTCAACTACTGGAAGGAAAAAATAGGAGGCACTCTCCACAATATAGGCCTGGGAAAAGACTTCCTAAAAAAAAACCCCAGTAGCCCAGGAAATTAAACAAGCACTCAAGCAATGAGATCTCATGAAGCTAAAAAGCTTTCTTCACAGACAAACATACCATAAACAGAGCCAATAGATTACCCACTGAATGGGAGAAAATCTTTGTCAGCTATACCACTGATAGAGGCCTAATATCTAGAATCTATAAAGAACTCAAAAAATTAAACAATAAAAAAATCAAACAAACCACTCCAAAAGTGGGGCAGAGAACTAAATAGGGAGTTCTTAGAGGAAGAATTACAAATGGCTAACACACACTTAAAATTTTCAACATCCCTAACCATTAGGAAAATGCAAATTAAAACAGCTATGAGGTTCCACCTAACCTTAGTAAGGATAGCAAAGATTAAAAAATCAAATGAAAACAAATGTTGGTGAGGCTGTGGAGAAATAGGAACACTTATTCACTGTTGGTGGAAATGTAAGGTGGTACAACCACTGTGGCAACCAATATAGAGACTCCTGGAAAGGATGAATATAGAGTTACCAACAGACCCTGTTATTCCATTACTGGACATTTACCCTAAAAGTTCCACATCTGAGTTCAGAGATATTTGCTCAACATGTTTACAGCTGCTCAATTCATAATAGCTAAAAACTGGAATCAACCCAGGTACCCATCATTGGATGAATGGATAACCAAGATGTGGTATATCTACACAATGGAATTCTACTCAGCTGTAAGAAAAAATGACACACTGAAATTTGTAGAAAAATGGTCGAACTTGGAACAGATCATTCTAAGTGAACTCACACAATCACATAAAGACAACTGTTGCATGATCTCACTCATCTTCAGTTCCTAACCTGGATCAGCCCAAGTTGCTGACATATCTAAATAGCATCTCAAGGCTTGGACAATAGGGAGGGTAGCACTTTGGGGAAGGGAAAGATTGGAGGGACATAATACTGAACCCAAATTGAACTGGTACCATAGAATCCTATATCCCAGAAGTCAGACTAAAAGGTGGAACCCTCAAGAGGACCTTAGGGGGAGCACCTAAATTGAAGGGCCCTGGAGAGCGTGAGATGAAACCTAACCCAAATTCTCCCATTTCTCTTTCTTCTCTGTCTTTTTCTTCTATCTTTCCCTTGGTGATGGCCTGTAATTCCCTGTACCAGGATGTGGTCTACATCTACAATGAGCTGTTCATCAGAGAGACCTACTAGATCTTCCAAAACAAACAAGACAGACTTCTGTCACAGCACTTGATTACCCACCAAAAGTTAATGGTAAGACCCTACTGCTGAAGACACCAATCACTGTCAGCACAGACCATGGAGATACCTGGTTGGAATCCAAAGGAGAGCCAGTCCACAGACAATTAGCCAATTTTGTGCTGGAAGGTGCTATATGAGCTACTGGGGGAAAGTGGCTAACATCTGTCCAAGCAACTCAAAGTCTAAGCAACTCAGAAGCAAACAACCTGATATGATGCTCACACAAGTGCAATATTGGCACACAGCCATGGTGGGTAATCAACTGCTCTTGAATTGGCTAAATCATATCCAGATGATTATGCTTTCCATTGTCAAGATCCCACTAACCTTAGACTATAAGAGGGTCTACATCCTTTTAATTCTCTCTAAATTAATAATGGTTATCCCATTTAACCAGTGCTGACTTCATTCTCTGTTGGAGAATCTGCTTCTCTTTCTCAGATGAGAGCTGGACCTGAGTAGATAAACAACCTAGTGCACTCCACCTCAGCCCCAGCTGAAACCACAGGGAATTGGGGTAAACAGCAAGAGTGCTGCTTTCTTAGTGAATATGATATCATCATAAGGGTGATGGAGATAGATACTGAGGACACTCAACACCTGTTAACCTAGAGATCCAGAGGCTCTTAAGTGCCCATTACTGAAGTAGACTTAAAATGCTCCCAGCATAGCTCAGGGAATTTTGTGGAAGAGGGGCGGAAAAATTGTTAGAGCCACAAGTTGGGACATTTTGTACAGGGACATTGTATCTTCCCCCTCCCCATAATGCATGATGTACAATCCCCATGGGGTTGACCTGCATCCCAAAGAGGAAGGCCTCTTCAGAAAAGGGGAAGGGAAAGGATGGTACCAACATGTGTTGTTTACATACTAAATAAGTCCATATCTAATTTTTTTTTTTTTTTTTTTTTTTTTTTTTTTTTTTGGTTTTTCAAGGTAGGGTCTCACTTGAGCTCAGGCTGACCTGGAATTCACTATGGAGTCTCAGGGTGGCCTCGAACTCATGGTGATCCTCCTACCTCTGCCTCCCGAGTGCTGGGATTAAAGGCGTGCGCCACCATGCCCGGCTTCTAATATTTAAAAAGAGAAAAAAATTCAAATAAAACCAAGTGACACATTAGCAACCAATCTCAGAAGGGCCCGTGGAGCTGTCCAAGGTTCTTACCGCAGGAGCTGACCCCTCCCATTCCCACAAACCCCAGTGACACATCACAACCAAACTCAGCAGGGCCAGGGGATCTGTCCAAAGTCCTTACCGTGGGCATTCTCTCCATACCATTCCCACAAACCCCAGTGACACTTCAACAGCCAAGCTCAGAGGACTGCTGTAGCTGTCCAAGGTGCTGACCACCCCACCAGAGTTTGCTCGTCCCATTCCCAGAAACTCCTGGGACAAATCAACAACCAATCTCAGAAGGGCCAGTGGAGCTGTCCACGGTCCTTAGCATCGGAGTGCTCCCCATTCTCATAGACACCAGTGACATATCAACAACTAATCTCAACAGGGCCAGAGGAGCTGTCCGAGGTTCTTAGCATTGGAGTTCTCCCCATTCCATTCCCAGGTCCTAGGCTTCTTTCTGACCTTCTCTACCCACTGCGTTTCACTCACCAGCAAGATAGTCCTCATGCCAATTGCTTCTTGAACCCTCCTAGCCAGATAAATGGTACTAAAACTCACTTAATTCTTACTCTAATGTTGATAAAATTGCAAATAATAAAAAGATTAAGCCACGTATTTTAAAATGTAACTTTAGTGTGTTTAAAAGAGAGGAGCTCAATGAAAGAGAAGGAAGACATAAAGATCAATTAAAAGATTAGTGACTGAGGGCTGAGGAGGTGGCTCAGTGATGAAAGGGGCTTGCTTGCAAAGCCTGTTGGCCTGGGTTCAGTTCCCTAGTACACATGTAAAGCCAGATGCAGAAAGGTGGTGCAAGCACCTGGAATTTGTTTGGAGTAGTAAGAGACTGCAGCACCCATACACATGCAAATGTACACGTGCATGCACACACAAACACACACACACACACAACTGTAATAAAGGATAACCCTTGAAATGATGGGCAGAGGAAGAAACCAGTAACACACAACACTAGAATGTGAGCTTCACGCAAGGAAGAGTTTTTCTGTTTTCTTCACTCTGACTTCAGTAGGCCGTGAGTAACTCCTGGTGGCTGGTCAGGGCTGGCTGGATATCTGAGGAATGGAATAAGGAACAAGCACAATGCAAGCAGTTCTCCCTACAGCTCACTCCAACCTAAACCTGTTAGGCTGTTTTGCACCTCTGAGTAAAAGTACGTCACTGTCTTTGTGAACTATGAAAACGCTGTAATTTCAATTTTTAGCTAAATGCAGATTTATCATTCAGAGTCTCCTGTCTTTAACTCATCAAGTTGACTTCGCAACTTGCTTTCCTTTTTTTGGTAGATTTCTTTAGTTTCCATCTTCAGATGTGACTCCCTTTCAGACAACTGTAAGGACCCTCACCTGTCCTGTCTCTGCCTGGACTTGGGGATCATTCCATAGCAAAAATATAACTATTTACTAAATTATACTTTAAATATTATAAATTGGAAACACTGAGCCTGCTTGCCTGAGAATATGGAATAAGGGTTTCAAACTGCTGATGAAGTTGCAGTAGCTGAATTAACTCTGCATTCTTTTTGGCTTGTTCTTTAATCAAATTAATGTAATGTTCAGGGTTTTCTGCAAATGAATATGCGGCATTTCTTGAATTGAAAGTGTAATACTTTTCTTTATATTTCAAAATTCCAATTGTGGGATTTCCTGAAAATGAAGAAAAAGAATGGAATTAGGTATGAAAAGTAATTCTATGTTTATACTAAGCCACGGAACCATTACCTCTATGGAACCATTCCTTCTACTTTGTAAACTTTTGTTCTTGTTTTTCTTTGAGGTTCTAGAGAACCTTTCAGAGCCTTTTCTGGTGCTAACCAAACACTCAACCACCAAGCTACACGCTAGACCCCAGATTCAACTTAAACACACTAACTTATCAATCTTAATTAACATTTTATTAACATATATGTACATACAATTCATATTAACTTATAGTTTTAGAATTTCAGTTTTTTAAAGTATAAGTTTAAAATGTATTTTATATAAAAATACTTTTTTCTATTCAGATGGAAGATGTATAAAAATTCTTTATGTAAAGTCAATGAAGTCTATTTGGTCAATTTTTCAAATCTACTTAAACTAAGCTTATTACTAAAAAGTGGTTTTTGTAATAACAATAAGTGGGCTGGAGAGATGGCTTAGCAGTTAAGGTGCTTGCCTGCAAAGCCTAAGGACCCATGTTCAACTCTCTAGATCCCAGCTAAGCCAGATGCACAAAGGTGAGACAAGTGCAAGGTTGCACATGCCCACTAGGTGTCGCAAGTGTCTGAAGTTTGATTGCAATGGCTGAGGCCCTGACATGTCAATCCTCTCTGCGTGTCTCTTTCTCCCTAAAATAAAAAGAATTCTCAATAGATACTACAAAAATGGCATTTTTGTCAGGCATGGTGATGCACACCTTTAATCCCAGTACTCAGGAGGCTGAGGTCAAAGGACCACTGTGAGTTCAAGTCCACCCTGATGGGCTAGAGTGAGACCCTACCTCAAAAGAATCTCCAAAGAAAAAGAGCAACAACAACAACAGGTAAATAGATCAAGTGTAAACACATAGTAGAAGGAGGATGAGGTCTGTATTTAAGTCAGGTGGTTAGGGGGGGTTAATAAAGTGAAGGCACAGGACCTGAGCATGTGGAAGAGGGAGTGAGGGGCAGAGGAGTCACAAGTCCAGAGGGTAAGGTGAATGGCATGGCTCAAGCAGAAACAGTAAGATGACTGGGGAGGCTGAAGTAGAGTGAGCGCAGGAAGGAGTATACAGTGAAGTCACCTGAAAAGGACAGCATGTCCTGGGCTTAAAGTCATGCAGTCTGCCCTCCTAAATGAAGAAGAGAAGGCCAACACAGTCCTTCATGGGTGGTTTAGGTTGCCACAGTCCAGACAATACTATAGGAAGTAGAAATCATACAGCAACCCGAGCCATATGATCTGAGAAGTCATAGCTCAGCAAGCCTTCTGCTTTACTGTTTCTCCCTCACAGTGATGCTGTTGTTTGAAGCTGGACATTCACCTTTCTGTCTGTGTTTATCCCTCACGACTTCTTTATTTTGTTTACTTTTATTTATTATTTATTTGAGAGTGACAGACAGACAGAGAGAAAAAGAGGCGGGGGGGGGGGATTGGGCTTGCCAAGGCCTCCAGCCACTGCAAACAAACTCCAGATGCGTGTGCCCCTTGTGCATCTGGCTTACATGGATCCTGGGGAATTGAGCTTCTAACTGGGTTCCTTGGGCTTCACAGGCAAGTGCTTAACTGCTAAACCATCTCTCCAGCCCCTACCTTATTTTGATCAACATAAAAGAAGGAAGAAAGGGGAGAGGGAAAAAAAAAGAGGAAGGAAAAAAGAGAACAAACCATCCACATTCCCACTGCTTTTCACTTCCTCGTTCATGCTTTCTCTCTAGTATCAGGGCCTTTGCTGGGACTCCGAATATCTCCATTCTCATGGTAAACGTTATGAAAATTTTAACAACATCATGGATGACCTGGGCTGGGGCAATGGCTCAGCAGTTAAAGGTGCTTGCTTGCAAAGCCTACTGACCTGAGTTCAGTCATCCTCAGTGCCCACATAAATCGTGATGCAAAGTGACATATATGTCAGTGATCCCAACATTCCTGGAGAATAGTAGGCAGAACCAGGAGAATCTGAAGTTTGTGAGCCAACCATACTGCAATTTGTTACAGAAGACCCTGTCTCAAAGAAGGTGGAAGGGTACAGACACATGAAGGTTGTCCTCCGACTTCCACACACATGCTGTGGCCTCTGTGCAGTGGTATACACACACACACACACATACACACACCACAAAAATACACCCCCCCACACACAAATAAATACATAAATAAAATTTTTAATTTTTATTTATTTAAGAGAGTGATAGAGGTAAAGAGGCAGACATACACACAGAGACAGAGAAAGAGAGAGACACACAGACAGAATGGGCACGCCAGGGCCTCCAGCCACTGCAAACAACTCCACACACATGAGCCACCTTATGCATGTGGCTTACATGGATTCTGGGGAAATTGAACCTGGGGTCCTTGGGCTTCACAGACAAGCACCTTAACTGCCAAGCCATCTCTCCAGCCCCATTTTGAGTATTTTCATAGTGCCACAGGTACAGACTTCCTCACCTGCCCTTCCTTATGTGATGAGTACTAGCCAAAACTTAGGTGCAGTAAAAACATTGTATGCAAGATGGGCATGGTGGCACATGCCTTTAATCCCAGCACTTGGGAGGCAGAGGTAGGTGGATCGCCGTGAATTCGAGGCCACCCTGAGATTACATAGTGAGTTCCAGGTCAGCCTGGGCTAGAGTGAGACCCTACCTTGAAAAAAAATACATTGTATTTAATCACAGAACAGACTTTAGACTTGGGCCCATCCCCAACATATCTCTTCCCAAAACAAAACCCAAATCTAAACACTTCTGGTCACAAGCATTCCAGATAAGGGATACTTAACATACACCTTCCATTACTTCTCATTTACAACCTCTTGTTCACGTGGCAAAGACATTGTCTGCATCATCTCTCCACCTCCTTCCCTACTTCTCCTTCTGACCCCATAAATCTTTAAAAAGTGAATAAATGAGTGACAATGAGCACTCAGTGTGGAAAACATCATCAGGCAGGAGGAGCTTTGCTGTTCCCCAAGATGTACCTGGGAGGAGAAGGCCGTCCGCAGTCGCACACGTGTACCCACAAAACCCCCGGTACTGAATTGGCAGCTTGTCAACATTTGCTGTTGTTTCTGGGAAAAGCCATTCTAGTTTTCTAAAATCTGCCACATTGACTCTTTCTTCTAAAATAAAAAAGAACAGGAAATGTTTATCATTTCTTGAGAATATAAAATTTCCCAAATAAGTCAGCAGTCCATCATCTAAGCATTAGCTTTCTACTGTCTGCACTTTCTGATTGACAAGGATGCCCTCGACACACAGAGATCAGATTCATGAGGAGGCCATTTAGGTGAGGAAGTACAAATGACCTTAGGAAGCCCATGAGTGACAGAACTTGCTGGAACAAACGTGCTCCACACTAGGGACACAGGGGAGAGAGGCCTTTCAGAAATCCTGCTTTCTGGGGCACTTGTACCCGCAGTGTGGTGTGGTGGTCTGTGCTGCTGCAGCTCAGTGATCAATGTACCAGGGGGACATGCAGGGAAGATCCACTGTACAAGAGCGAAGCTTCTCAGGAGGCCCTGCTCCTCTCAAGACGGGTGTACTCTGCAATATTCACATCACACACTGGGATACTGCATCCAAGAGTAGAGAATGTCTGAACTGGAGTCAAGCAAATGTCTTTTACTATGTGATTTTTCTAACAAGGGATACAATTTCTGTACTTTATACTTTAAAAATACTTCGTCACGCCACTTGCTTTACCTAAATTGATAGGCAGATCGAATACATTTTATATGAATAATAATACATTTAATCTCCAAGATTTTTCACTTTTACAATCTCACCTACATTTCTATGCCTGATTCTAAACACCAACAACAGAAACACCAAGTGATCTTATGGCGACAACTGAAAGTAAATGCATAACTTGGGGGAAAAAAAAAAAAAACACCTGTCATGTCCTGATATTCCTAAGGCCTCCAACAATGAAAAGCTGTGATGGAGATAAGTGAAACTTTTCAGAACACTGGCTCTCTCAGTTCACTGAAGGATGACTTGCTAAACACAGCTCTAGTGAGGGAAAAGGTTTTGCCATGGTGGAAAGTGATACATCAAAATCTAAGAAGCCAAAACTAAACTGTTGAGCTTAATATCCACTGCTGATGTTATTTTAACTTTTCAGTGCATGTTTTCTTAGACATAGTGTTTCAATGAAGTAAAATAAGTACAAATACTTGAACTGTAGGGATACTATTGAGGATCTGAGTTTTTAGTTCATATATATGTATGTGTGTTTGTGTGTATATATGTATATACATATGTGTGTATGTATATATATTTTTTGTTTGTTTGTTTTTGAGGTAGGGTTTCGCTCTAGCCCAAGCTGACCTGGAATTTACTATGTAGTCTCCACGTGGCCTCAAACTCATGGAAGTTCTCCTACCTCTGCCTCCCAAGTGCTGGGATTAATGGCATGCACCACCACGCCTGGCTTAGTTTTTATATGTTCTAATAATTCAAGTAAGGTAAGCACTGCTACATTTTTATTTTATACTTTTACCAAAACAGAATTTTTAAAAATTAATAAATTTTTAAATTTCATTCTTTTCTGGAAAAATGGCTGATTTCAGGTAATAAGTTCCAATGTATACTTTAGCATTTCTTGTGAATTTTAAATTACCTCTAAACCAATCTAGAAAAGACAAACATGATAAAGAGTTTATTGATAATGATAGCCATTCTGGATTATCAATGTATCTCTTGAAAAACTTAAAATCAGCTCAATTTGGTTTTACCTTATAAAACAATAAATAAATAAAAACAAACAAACAAACAAAGTCAAAGAATGACTTTTTCTAGAGACATCTGTGTGTGCACGCATGTGTACGAGGGTATGGCCACACATGTGCTGCAGCATCTGTGGAGGTGAGAGGACAACCTCATGTGTCCATCCTTCTTTCACCTTCTTTTTCTTTTAAATATTTTTGTTTACTTGAAAGAGAGATAAAGGAAGAGAGAGAGAAAGAAAGAGTATGGATACTGCTGCAAGCAAACTCCAGATGAATGTGCCACTTTGTGTATCTGAATTTACGTGGGCACTGGCAAATCGAACCTGGGTTCTTAGGCTTTGCAAGCAAGTGCCTTTACCTGCTAAGCCATCTCTCCAACTCTCACCTTTTTGAGACAGATTTTTCCTGGATTTTTTTTTTTTTTTTGAGGTAGGGTCTCACTCTAGCCCACGGTGACCTGGAATTCACTATGTAGTCTCAGGGTGGCCTCGAAATCAAGGCGATCCTCCTACCTCTGCCTCCCGAGTGCTGGGATTAAAGGCGTGTGCCACCACTCCTGGCTTTTCCTGTTGTTTTGTTGCTGTGGAAGTCAGACTCCCTGGTTCATTTCCAGATTCTGCTGGGACCTCCTCCTATTACCATAGGCACATTGATATCACCAATGTATGCACCACTTTGCATCCAGATTTATGTTAGTGCTGGAGAGGATCAAATTCATGCAAGCAGAATTGAAGACCCCAGAGCATCTCCCCAGCCCTCTAGAGGTAAATTTAGAAAGAGGAGGACACAAACCAGGCAAGGTGGCACACACCTTTAATCCCAACACTCAGGAGGCACAGGTAGGAGGATCACCGTGATTTTGTGGCCACCCTGAGACTACATAGTGAATTCCAGGTCAGCCTGGACTAGAGTGAGACCCTACCTCAGAAAACAAAACAACACAAACAAAAAAAAAAAAAACCCTAAAAAGTAGAGGAGGAAACAATAGATGATTTTCATTACCCATGTGTTCTCTTATTCGATATAAGTCAGTTTTCACAGTCACGCCACTGAGAAGGCCTTGCATCACTTTCTCGGGAAAGAGAATTTCATGAGTGCCCAGGAAGGGCTCAAGGTGAGTTGTCAGATTGCTGAGGATGCTAATCAAAACAGTTTCGTCCTGAAAGCTAATCCACAGGCTGGCCACTGCAATGAAGATGGGCTGGTAGAAAGAGAGCAGGGAAGTGTGACTGAATGATAGAATTGATCATCACATTCTTAAAACAAATGGGGCTTTCCTTGTGAAGAAATTCATTCCTCCTTAAGTGGAAGTCTTATGAAATTAGACCATAGACTCTGGAT
The DNA here is from genome assembly GCA_036346955.1 of Dipus sagitta. Taxonomy (NCBI): domain Eukaryota; kingdom Metazoa; phylum Chordata; class Mammalia; order Rodentia; family Dipodidae; genus Dipus; species Dipus sagitta. The sequence goes on from CM070788.1 coordinate 30,447,798, forward strand.
AGAATTTTGACTCATAAATTATGAGAAAATAAACCCTGTATTTTCTTTCCAAGCATTTTATTTTGGTGTGATTGATATAAATTTAACTTACTAAACAGGAAGCCAAACGCATTTGATCACCCAAGAATGATCTATGGGTACTTCATATGGCCAAGAGGAAAATATCTCTCAAAAGTTTTCTTTTTTTTTTTTCTTTTTTTTTTCTTTTTTTTTCGAGGTAGGGTCTCACTCTAGCTCAGGCCGACCTGGAATTCACTATGGAGTCTCAGGGTGGCCTCAAACTCACAGTGATCCTCCTACCTCTGCCTCCCGAGTGCTGGGATTAAAGGCGTGCGCCACCACGCCCGGCTAAAAGTTTTCTTTAAAAACTGAATGTGGTTTAATCCCAGCACTCGGGAGGCAGAGGTAAAAGGATCACCATGAGTTTGAGGCCACCCTGAGACTACAGAGTGAATTCCAGGTCAGCCTGAACTAGAGTGAGACCCTACCTCGAAAAACCAAAACAAAAACAAAAAAAAAAAAAACCTTTATGTGGGGCTAAAGAGATGGTTTAGCAGTTAAGGCACATGCCTGCAAAGCCTAAGGACCCAGGTTTGATTTCCCAGGTCCCACATAAACCAGATGGACATGGTGGCGCATGCATCTGGAGTTCGTTTGCAGTGGCTAGAGGCCCTGGCACGCCCATTCTCACTCTCTCTGTCTCTGCCCCCTCCCTCTCTGTCTCCAATAAATAAATAAATAAAAATAAATCTTTAAAAAAAAAAAACCTAAGCCAGGCGTGATGGCACACGCCTTTAATCCCAGCACTGGAGAGGCAGAGGTAGGAGGATCGCCGAGAGTTCAAGGCCACCCTGAGACTACATAGTGAATTCCAGGCCAGCTGGGCTAGAGTGAGACCCTACCTCGAAAACCAAAAAAAAAAAAAAAAAAAAAAAACATAATTGCAGAGCCAGGATGGTGGTGCACACCTTCAATCTCAGCACTGGGGAGGAGAGGTAGGAGGATCGCCATGAGTTCAAGGCTAGCCTGGAGCTACAGACTGAGTTCTAGGTCAGCCTGGGTTAGACTGAGACCCTATCTTGACAAAAGAAAAACTAAATGTGATAATATAGCAAGTATACAAATATATCTAAGAGCATGTCATGTGAGCTGCAAGTTAAACATTTCAGATCAACGAAATAAGGGGTTTTCTTACTCACAATAAAAGTCAGTGACTTATAGAACAAAAGAAATGCTGATCAGGTCTCAGATAAGTTAAACAACTGAGCCTTTGTTTCTTTTGGGGGGGAATGTAATTCTTTATTGGAACATTTTGAATTTGTGCTTCCAAATACTTAACACAGGGAAAAAAAAAATAAACAGCCTCCACAACTCTCTCAGTTTCTAGGGCAGAAGTAGGACCATAAAGGACTGTTCATTTGTTTCAAAACACCCAAATGAGCCAAGTATGGTGGCACACACTTTTAGTCCCAACTCTTGGGAGGCAGAGGTAAGCTGATCACTGAGTTTGAGGCCAGTCTGGCACTACAGAATGAGTGCCTCGAGAATGTTTCTTGACTTTTAAAACCAAATACTGAGAATGACTGCAGAAAGGTGTTGGTATCTCCAATGGTCTATACAGTTCTGTATGCACAAGTTTATACCTGTTTGTCCATCTCAGGACTACAAATTTTGTTTTGTTTGTTTTTGTGGCAGGGTCTCACTCTAGCCCAGGCTGACCTGGCATCAAACTCACATCACACCAGGCCCAGGGCTACAAACTTACCTATAACATAGTGCTGGTAACCAGAAAGTCAATGTAAGGCGAACAGTATTTATCTGTCATTTCTTTTTTTTTTCTTTTTTATTATTTTAATTAATCTATTTATTGATTTTACAGAGAAAGAGGGGGAGAGAGAGAGAGAATGGGTGTACCAGGGCCTCTAGCCACTGCAAACGAACTCCAGATGCGTGCGCCCCCTTGTGCATCTGGCTAACGTGGGTCCTGGGGAATTGAACCTGGGTCCCTTGGCTTTGCAGGCAAGTGCCTTAACCACTAAGCCATCCGTCCTGCCCTTTATCTGTCTTTTCAGACATCTATAAGTTGCATTGCCTCTGTGCCAAAGGCAATTTCTGACTGACTACTATGAACACATTTTCACCATTCCTAGGAACTGCTTCTTGTGCGACATCCAATACTGATGTGGGCATGACTCTACTGTGCCTCATTTCCCACAGCAGCACTTGCCTTCATAAACATAAAGCTGTTACTCCAACATAACATAAAGAACAGGATCAGCTTGTATAAAACTAATGTCACAATTTTAGTAACTGAATAAGGAATTCTTATCTAAGTTTATAAGACTCAAAAGGAGAGTCACTCTTAAGAAGGTCAAAGTTGGTCAGGTGTGATGGTGCATGCTTTTAATCACAGCACTCAGGAGGCAGACATAGGAGGATCGCTGTGAGTTCAAGGCCACCCTAAGACTACATAGTGAATTCCAGGTCAGCCTGGGCTAGAGTGAGACCCTACCTCAAAAAAACAACAAAAAGAAAAGAAAAAGAGGGAGGAGGAGGAGAAGGGAGATGGGGAGGAGGAGGTCAAAGTTGTACCTATACCTGGCATGGTGGCACATACCTTTAATCTATGCAGGAAGTAGAGACAAGAGTATCATAAGTTCAAGGTGAGCCTGGGATACGTATGAATTCATACTGAGCTAGGGAACTAGTTCAAACTTGCCCAGCATGTGCACTGCCCTGGGCTGATTCCTGGTGCTTCAGGGCAGGGTTGAAGTTGATGACAAGTACTTACAAAGACTTGTGATGTTGGCACAGCTGTCTTCGACTTTACTGTTATTTTCAGTTGTTCGAGTTGAGCTTCTAACTGCCTTGACATCATCTCTACTTCTTGAGCACAAGTAATTATGTCTGACTGTGATTACAACATAATTTGCATTAACATTTTGTAATTTCACTGTAAAAAAAAACCATGTGTTAAAACCCTACCTGCTCCCACCTCTATGTGACAGTGACACTGCAACTCTGAGCTCAGTGACCCGGGGCTCTGTCCCTCATGGACCCTCAACATCTGAAGTGATGCTGTATGGATGGTGCTCCTGAAATGCCCATGAATCTCTGGTGTATGAACACAATACCGAGGTGTTCTTCGATGGTAAATCTGGTTGCACCTCTGAGAAGCAGCTGCCAAGGAATCCACTCTGCATAGCTGTATACTTCCAGTTCCTTGATGACAAAATTAACCAAGTGTTTCTATGAACACTATTTTGATACTAAGATTTAATAATTATGGAAAATTTTAACATTAGCATTGAAGGAAAATGGTGTTCAGGAAATAAGTTGCTGACTGCAAAATTTGAAATGCTTATAAACTTTGTTCTTACTAGATGCAAAGCTCCATTAGAAATATTTACAAGTATAAAAAGGTGTAAGTACAGATGAGAAAAGGGCAACAGGGTTGGAGACATGCCTTAGTGGTTAAGGTGCTTGCCTGCAAAGCCAAAGGACCCAGGTTCAATTCCCCAGGACCCACTTAAGCAAGATGCACAAGGGGGTTCATGCACCTGGAGTTCTTTTGCAATGGCTGGAGGCCCTGGTGCACCCACTCTCTCTCTCTATGCCTCTCTCTCTATCTCCCTCTCAAAGAAATAAATAAAATGTATTTTTTAAAAAGACAACAGAGAACAGAAACACAAGCCAAATGCCCAAAGCTTGCAGCTAAAGGTGGTAGGAATACAGTTTTGCCCAGAACACTTTAAGCCTGGAACACAGCCTTCCCCAGTATTGTCTGAGATAAGACTAGACATGACAATGGTATAGATTTGTAAGTATCATGGAAAAGAAATGCTTAGCTTGTTGTCATCCCTTTTCTTCTTCCCTTCCTCCCCCTCTCTCTTTTCTTTATTTCATCTCTTCCTCCATTTCTTTTTTGTTGAGACAGGGTATCACTGTGGTACCTCAGGCTGGCCTGAAACTCAGTCCTCTTCCTACTTGGAGAGCTGCGATCCCAGTGTGTGCCAGCTTATTTGAAGAGGACAAAAGCACATTTGAATTCTTGGAATGTGTTTAATTAGATTGTGTACTTTATTTATTTATTTATTTATTTATTTATTTTTGCAGTGCTGGAGGCTGAACCCAAGGCTCTACTAATGAGCTACACTCCTGGCCATTTTAGACAATTTTTAAGTAACAAAAATGAATGAATTATTATTTTAAAAACTATTACTCTAAAACTTACTCCAGTTGGGGGTGGTGGCACACACCTTTAATCCCAGCACTTGGGAGGCAGAGGTAGGAGGATCACTGTGAGTTTGAGGTCAGCCTGAGACTACATAGTGAATTCCAAGTCAGCCTGGGCTAGAGTGAGACTCTACCTCAAAAACAACAAAAAAAAACCCTAAAAATTACTCCATAGTAATATGAAACATCCTAGTACTAACAAAATACTTAACAAAATTCTTACTCATGGGCTGGAGAGATTGCTTAGTGGTTAAGGCGCTTGCCTGCAAAGCCCAAGGACCCACATTTGACTCCCCACAGCCCATGTAAGCCATATGCACAAGGTGATGCATGTGCACAAGGTCATGCATATGAACAAGATGGTGCATGTGCCTGGAGTTTGACTGTAGTGGCTGGAGGCCCTGGCACACCAATTCTCTCTCTCATTAAAAAACCCTTACTCACAAAAGGAACATGCATTCCACTGTATTTTCCTATAATGTAATTTCCCCTCTTCTTTCTTCATTCTCCCTATACTATACTGTTACCTAGCGTATCTAATAAGTCTCTTGTCTGTTCAATAGAGCTTTTCCCCACCTTGCTTGTTAGTTTTGTTTTAGAAAATGAAAATGCCATATTTAAAGACTTTAGAGCTGGAAGATGGCTCAGCAGTTAGACACTTGTTCGCAAAGCTGTTGGTCCAGAGTCAATTCCCTAATACCCACGTAAAGCCAGGTGCACAACATGGCACATGTTGGGTGCAACAGGAGGCCCTGGAATGCCCAAGCTCTCTCTTTCCTTCTCTCTTTTCTCATTCTCCCCTTATCCCTACCTCTGAAGTAAATAAGTATTTTAGTAAAGGCTTTTTAGAGGAAGTCGCACCTAACACCTGAGTAACATTCATACAAACCTATAATGAAAGACATTCCAGAGTCCCCACCCCAAGCTAGGTTTGTAGAAACTCTTCACACAGCAGACCAGCTCATGAAACTTCTTAACTTTGTTAATTTGTTAATTACGGAATTTCTCTTTAAGCATTAACAAAAAGTGTATTCACAATGGCAGGATTGTGTTGACAGCATCACTTCAGTATGTTCTCGCACTGTCAAATGTTTCAGGAAAGCACCCTATTTCAGCATGTTCCTTCACTGCCTCTTGTTTTTCTGTTTCAATCAAAAAAATTAAGTTCCTCATACTTTATAACATGGACAATTTTCAAAAAGTCTAGTCAAACTCATGGAAGCAAAGAGTCAGGGCTGGAGAGATGGCTCAGAGGTTAAAGGCACTTGCTCACAAAGCCTAATAACCTGGGTTTGATTCCTCAGCACCCACATAAAGCCAGATGCGTAAAGTGGCACATGCATCTGGAGTCCACTTGCAGTGGCAAGAGGTCCTAGTGTGCCCATACACATATATATTCTCTCTCTCTCTTTCTCAAAATTTTTTTTAAAAGAAGCAGAGCTGGGCATGGTGGTGCGCACCTTTAATCCCGGCACTCAGGAGACAGAGGTAGGAGAATCACGATAAATTCGAGGCCACCCTGAGACTACAGAGAGAATTCCAGGTCAGCCTGGGCTCGAGTGAGACCCTACCTCGAAAAAACAAACAAAGAAACAAAACATGTCTGGAGAAAGCACTCTATAATGACGAGTGACATCCTTTGTGAGGTCCTCTTAGTATGTGATAGCTTCCCAGGGGGGTTACAGAAGTGAAGGGAGGTTCTGCTCCTGCAGAGTCATATTGCACCTGAGACTCACTGACAATTACCCCCACATTAGCTGACCACATATGTAAGACTTACTGATGACAATCCCACCTTCTTTGACTACATACATAAGACTCATTAATGATGACCCCCTCATTATCTGACTACATATGTAAGACTCACTGGTGACAACCCCATGTTATCTGACTACATACATAGGGCTGACATTAATGGCAGGGGAACTTTATTATCAGGATGACTTGATTCTGAATAACTGGTTTCTAGGTAACTACACAGGAGGCTAGTGAGCATTCCTCCTAGTGTGTGGCAATGAAGTCACATCTTCAGGATGCTTATTTTTTAAATTTTGTTTATTTATATTTATTTATTTATTTATTTGAGAGAGACAGGCAGACAAAGAGACAGAGAGAGAGAAAGAATGGGCACGCCAGGGCCTCTAGCCAGTGCAAATGAATTCCTGATACATGCGCCACTTTGTGTACCTGGCTTATGTGGGTACTGGAGAATCGAGCCTCATCCTTAGGCTTCACAGGCAAGCGCTTAACTGCTAAGCCATCTCTCCAGCCCAGGATGCATATTTTTAATTTCTTACAGCCAGGGAAGCAGAAAGGACCAACCAACTAAATCCAAAAGTAGTATCAAATCATTAAGATACAAGTTCACAAGAAGAAGACATAGTGCTGCACGCCCTTAATCCCAGCACTGGGAGGCACAGCTAGGAGGATCACTGTGAGTTCAAGGACAGCCTGAGACTACATAGTGAATTCCAGGTCAGCCTGGGCTAGAGAGAGACACTATGTCAAAAAAAAAAAAAAATTCAGAAGAAGAGGAGTCAACGGCAGTATTCCCCAGGGCTGTGAAAATGGCTCTGCAGGTAAGAGTACTTGCTGCATAAGCATGAGGACATGAGTTCAATCCTCAGCACCACATAAAAGCCAAGTGTGAGGCTGGGGAGATGGCGTAGTGGTTAAGGTGCTTGCCTACAAAGCCAAAAACCAAGTTTTAATTCCCCAGGACCCATGTAAGCCAGAAGCACAAGGTGGTGCATGTGTCTGGAGTTGGATTGCAGCAGCTGGAGGCCCTGGTGTGCCCATTCTCTCTATATCTCTCTGCCTATTTCTCTCTCGCAAATAAATAAATAAAAATAAAAAAATTGTTAAAAAGTATGGCCACACATGCCTGAAACCCCAATGCTGAGTGGGGGAGACAGGGGAATTTCTGATAGAAGTGGACCTGATGTTTTATGGCCTCTGCATTTATGACATGGACAGACACACACACACACACACACACACACACACACACACACACACACACACACACTAGAATTCCCTCATGCAGAAGACAGTTCCCCTGACCTGAGTCTCACAGTTACTGGCAAGTAAGGTAGCAGTGGGAATACAACTTACTGTCATGCAGTTGTAACACTCTTTTTAAAAAAATTATATTTATTTATTTAAGAGAGAGAGAGAGAGAGAGAATGGACAAGCCAGGGCCTCCAGCCACTGTAAACAAATTCCAGACGCATGTGCCACCTTGTGTATCTGGCTTACGTGGGTCCTGGGGAATCAAAGCTGGGTCCTTTGACTTTGCAGGCAAGTGCCTTAACCACTAAGCCATCTCCCCAGCTCTAGTTGTGATATTCTGATACATACTTTGGGGATTTCATCCCAGGTCCCTGACTCATAATTCCATCCCCAGTGCAGGCCATAGAACTGAGAATTTTTCTTCCCCAAAGTGAGTCATTAAAACTCTAATCTTCCCCTGTCTTTCTGACTGGGAGTTGGCCCTAAAGAAATTCTGTGACCTTGTCTGACAGTAAGTCATAAAACCCTCCGCAGTTGCAGACACGTGTCCTTAATGCCCTGGGGGAAGGATGCTGCAAGGATGAACATATGGAGGTTCCAGAGGGACACAGAAAGGGTGAGGGAACTCCACATGTCTCCCATGCTTGGCCCTAGGCCTCTCCTTCATGTGTTTTCCCAGCAATATCTTTCTATTGAGATTGTCCCTTTACTAGTGACCTAGTCTCAATAGACTGCATTAGACAGAAAGAGGCCAGATCCTGTGATCTTAACTCACCAAGATGACCTGAAGGAAGATCTCGTACTGCCGCACGTTGTATAGTGCCTCCTTCAGCATGCAGGACTGCAGCTCTTTGCTCATGAGAGGGTTCTTGGCAGCCTTCTCCAGGATGGCTGTGTAGCGGAACACTTGGTCCTGGGCCATGTGAAGCTGAGAGTCAATGTGCTTTGTGGTGGCTGGGATGGCCTCGCAGAGAACAGATGGCACTGTTTGTCAGAGTGAAACACGCATGGGGTGGGGGGCAAAGGGATTAAGGATAAAGAGCCCAGGAAAGAATCATATTTTAAGTACCAGGTTATATATTTTCCCTCAATTTAATGATGTGGCCTGAATGTCATAGGTCAGGAGAAAAAGAAGCTGTCCAAACGAAAGGGATTGTCCTGTGGATAACAAGAAGAACAAAGGCTAAAAATAACAAATAAAAAATTAAAAAGGGATGGAGAGATGGCTTAGTAGTTAAGGCATTTGCCTGCAAAGCCAAAGGACCTCGGTTTGATTCCCCAGGTCCCACATAAGGCAGATGCATAAGGTGGCACATGCATCTGCAGTTTGTCTGCAGTGGCTTGAGGCCCTGGTATGCCCATTCTCTCCCTCCCTCCCTCCCTCCCTCCCTCTCTCTCTCTCTCTCTCATAAAAATAATAAACAAGCCAGGTGTGGTGTATGCCTTTAATCGCAGCACTTGGGGGACAGAGGTAGGAGGACTGCCATGAGTTTGAGGCCGCCCTGAGACTACATAGTGAATTCCAGGTCAGCCTGAGCTAGAGTGAAACCCTACCTCAAAAAATCAAATAATAATAATAATAATAATAAAGAACAGAGGCACTGCTGTCACGATGAACATAGAAGATTTAATTAAAGGTGAGCTGCTGATTGTGTCCTTCAGAAAAGCCATTGACCATTCCTTCTGCAAAAACAAACTTAAACAACACACTTGAAAGACTCATCTGGGGCTTCCGGGTCAATGGTGCTTGCTTGTGAAGCCTGCTGACCCTGGGCTTGATTCTCCAGTACCTACATAAAGCCAGACATGCAAACTGGTGCATGTATTTAGAGTTCCTTTCCAGTGGCCTAGAGCACCCATTCTCTCTCTCTCTCTTTCTTTCTTTTAGAGTTAAATTTTTTTAATTTTATTTATTTATTTATTTGAGAGAGAGAAAGAGTCAGAGAGAGAAAATGGGCACACCAGGGCCTCCAGCCACTGCAAACTGCAGACACATATGCCCCATCATGCATCTGGTTCACGTGGGTCCTGGTGAATTGAACTGGGGTCCTTAGACTTCATAGGCAAGCACGGTAATCGCTCAGCCATCTCTCCAGCCCTAAAAATATTTCTTAAAGAAAACATATCTGAATGCTTAAAACTCACATGACAGTCTAGTAAGGGGAGTAATTTATGAATGATCAGGATTTAATTATTTAAAATAGCTTTTACAATTAAAAACCCTGAAGCCAGGGATGTAGCTCAGTGGTCAAGTGCTTGTCTAGCATGCACGATCCCTGTGTTCAATTCCTAGTACCACAAAAGGAAGAAAGGAAGGTAGCGGGAAGGCTGGCTCCCCCACTGCTAGTTCTGATCAGTGATCTAAAAGACAGGGACACCTTCTCAAGGGTTTTTTGAGAGAATCAAATCCACCAGACTTTTCCTGGCAGGTTCCTTGTTAAATATTTTAAGTACTTTCAAGTGTACAGATAAAGAATGCATTGTGCATATAACAATATAGATGATGTTCCTGAACTTCAAGATTTACATCAACTGCACCAGCACCCATGTTCTTTTCAGGGTAATTTTTTTTTTTTTACTTTACAATTGGAGTTGTCCTTCCGCTGGCTGGCTTGGTGTAAACGCCATACTCCACTGAGTTGGGTGGTAGCCTATGGCCTGCTCCTTCATTCCTTGTACTGACTTGGTGCCCCACACCTTCATGGTAGAGGAAATTTAGTCTTCCCTCAGCAAAATTACACCAAGTATGAGCAGCATGTTACTAAGAACAGTCAGAATTGCAGATTTTGAATCTCAGGACACCAATGGCATGATGTGTAATACTCCCTTCTTTAAACACATATAACTTCACAACTGACCTAACAGCATACTTACAATCATCGATTCCTTCTCCTCCTTTCCCACAGTGTCTGTTAAATAATCGAATTCCAGTCACAATCATGGTGAGTTCCTTCAGCTGACGTTCTTTATCCTTCTTGCCAAGATTCAGAAATGTTCCAAGCTCAGCCTGAGGAAAAACACTCTGCAGGGCAGCTGGGAGACACGAGGAGAACAAAATGGTGGAATAAAGCCAACAGAACTCCATGTTCCTTCCTTCTGCAGAAAGTGAGGGGGCTTGTCTTTCTAGTGTTACTTGTACAGTTGTTTACATTTCCTATGCCTTATTACAGAACACATAGCAAAACTATCATACTCCAAAATTGGACTACTGAAAATATTGTCTCTGCCTATTTTTACTAAGTAAACAAGTGGCAAAAACTTTCTAATTAAGGTTCTGAGCAGAAAATCTATTTTCCTTTTTTTTTCTTGTTTTTTCGAGGTAAGGTCTTGCTCTAGTCCAGGCTGACCTGGAATTCACTGTGTAGTTTCAGAGTGGCCTTGAACTCACAGCAATCCTCCTACCTCTGCCTCCCAAGTGCTGGGATTTAAAAGGCACGTGCTACCATGCCTGGCTGTCCCATTTTATTTTTTTTAATTTTATATTTTGGTTTTTTAAGACTCATAGAGCCCAAGCTGGCCTCAAACTCACTATGTATCTGAGGCTGACTTTGAACTCATGGCCTTCATGCCTCCATCCTCCATCTTCCCTCGCCCTCTTGCTGGGATTACAGCGCCTCACTCTGCTCTATGATTCTCAAGTATGAAAAAGGGCGAGTATTTCCTGAGGACACAAAGGTTTCTCAGGCACTTCACTGCAGAGCCTGCCAGCCAAGGCTCAGTTCCTGTTACCCATGAAAAGCCAAATGAACGAAGTGATGCTGCCCCTGGAGTTTGCAGTGTCAAGAGGCCTTGGTGCACCCACTCTCTCTCTGCTTGTATTTCCCCCAATCTTAAATAAATAAATAAATTTGATCCAAAAAAAAGGTTTTCTCCAATATCCTTCCCAGATGACAAATTGTATGCATGCCTTCCATCTGTATGAAAAGTCCATTTCCAGCTATCCCAGTTACCCCCTCAGCCAGACCCTTAATGACACTGCTAACAACCCTCTAGTGAGATGTAATAGGTCCTTGGATCTGTCCACTTGGCTAAAGTGAATACTATGTCACCTTCTACAGGGCGCCTCGAGGGCCACAACTCATATGTGGTGTGAACAGAATCTGGGAGGAATTTTTTTAAATATTTTATTTTTATTTATTTATTTATTTGACAGAGAAAGAGGGAGAGAGAATGAATGGGCACGCCAGGTCCTCCATCTACTGCAGACAAACTCCAGACGCTTGCACCCCCTTGTGCATCTGGCTAATGTGGGTCCTGGGGAATCGAACCTGGGTACTTTGACTTTGCAGGCAAAAGCCTTAACCACTAATCCATCCATCCAGCCCCTGGGGAGGATTTTTTTAAGTTGGTTTTTATTTTTTTTTTTAATTTTTATTTTTTGGTTTTTCGAGGTAGGGTCTCACTCTAGCCCAGGCTGACCTGGAATTCACTGTGGAGTCTCAGGGTGGCCTCGAACTCACGGCGATCCTCCTACCTCTGCCTCCTGAGTGCTGGGATTAAAGGCGTGCGCCACCACGCCCGGCTAAGTTGGTTTTTAAAATAGTGTTTCTTAGTTGAGCTACATAATAATGGGTTTCACTGACATTTCATACACACACACACAGTTTATTTGTTTGTATTTCCCCCTTTCTCTGTCTCTCCCACCCATACCCTGTCTCACCAACTTGTTTCCATTCTGATTTCACTTCATAGAGAAAGATGATGATAGAAAAGTAGGTGATAATGCTGGGCATGGTGGCGCACACCTTTAATCCCAGCACTTGGGAAGCAGAGGTAGGAGGACTGCCATGAGTTCAAGGCCACCCTGTGACTATGAGACTACATAGTGAATTCCAGGTCAGCCTGGAATACAGTGAGACCCTACCTTGAACAAGCAAATAAATAAATAATAACAAAAGAAAAATGGCTGAAAGGATAGATCTTGATTCTACACAGGACGGCTAGCATGCAATATTTTCTCTGCCTCCATGACTCCCTTGTCCCCCCTCTGCTCAAGACTCCTTCCCTCTCCACAGTCCCCCTTATACTTGCAGGCCATACATACATGTTTACATATTTAAATCTAGGAATCTGTAAGGCACTTGCCTGCAAAGCCAAAGAACCCAAGTTCAATTCTCCAGGAACCATGTAATCCAAGTGCACAAGGTGGCACATGTGTCTGGAGTTCATTTCCAGTGGCTAGAGACCCTAGTGTGCCCATTCTCTCTCTCTCTCTCTTTTTTTCTCTTTCTTTCAAGTAAGTAAATTAAATTAAAAAATAAAACTAGGAACCTGGGTAAGATTTAACTTCTCATTTGTGCTAATTTTCTTCCAGGTTAAGAGGAAACTTCAATTTTTAATAATTAATAATTTTAATAATTTTAATTTTGTATAATGCAATGATCTTATAACATTCACTTATGAAATAGAAATCCAATTTTTACCTGTTGCCTCTCTGACAATCTTAATGTTCGTGGGGGATCCAAGCCCAGAGCGCAGTAACACATAGCTGACGATCTTTCGGTAGAGGCTTTCGAACTCTTCTCTAGCACATGCTCTGTTGTCTGTGATTTCTCTGCTGACAGAGCCTAACCTAGACTCTAGGACACGGTGATGTTCTTCAAGAAAGTTCTCTAAAATGATCAGATAACACTACTTTATGTATTTGATATTTAGAATTCTCCTCATACAAGGACCAGAGAAAAATAGCTTAGGTATAGCATTTTTTTTTGTTTTAATTTTTTTTGTTTTTATGAGACAGAGAGACAGGGACAGGGAGAGAGAGAGAGAGAATTGGTGTGCCAGGGCCTCCAGCCACTGCAATCGAACTCCAGACACATGTGCCATCTTGTTCACATGTGCGATCTTGCACAATTGAATCACCTGGGCGTCTGGCTTACATGGGATCTGAAGAGTTGAACAAGGATCCTTAGGCTTGGCAGGCAAGCACCTTAACCACTAAGCCATCTCTCTAGCCCTGGGTATAGCAATTCTACTGCATGAAACAAGAGCCACCCTCAGTCAGTCCCATGCAGGGAGTTCTGTCATTGAGTGAAGTCCTCAAGCCTTAGCTTCGTAAGATGTAGCAAGTATTCTCCAGAGAGAAAGACATTATTACAATGATTTCAAATTTGTCAAAAATCTAAGACTTGGGCAGGAGATATGGCTTAGCAGTTTAGGCGCTCGTCGATGAAGGCTTACGACCCAAGTTCAATTCCCCAGAACCCATATAAGCCAGATGCACAAAGTGGTGCATGCATCTGGAATTCATTTGCAGTGGCTAGAGGCCCTGGTATGCCCATTCTCTCTCTCTCTCTGCCCCTCTTTCTCAAATAAATAAATAAATATTTAAAAAAGAAAAACTAAGACTTGAGATAGTCCAAAAAGTAAATATCAGAAAAAACAAATAAGCAGAATGAGAGAAGACCATGTCTACAGCATCATGTATACATATGCACATACATACATATACATGTAGATAAGTATGGTGAGTATATGTATTATGTGTTTATCCCACAGGTAAGCACATGTGGTATAAGTGACATGTATACTATATACATTCCTCTTCAATTACGTGTACTTCTATGTTAGTTCTAGGGAAAAGTCCTCTGGATAGTGTTACTGACAATGTGATATCACATCCTTCTTTCCTTCTATGCTATGCTGAAGAACAGGCTTCAGTGTGGCAGGAGAACAGCTTTACTGGCAGAATATTTCTGATTGACTCACTAAGACATCTTAACTACAATCCCAAGTTCAATAATGAAGTTTTTTTTTTAACATTGCATCATTTGTATCTACCAAGAACTTTTACAAATTGAAAAAAAAAAGCAAATTTAATTTCAGTTACACGGGTATTTTGTTGCTTTAAAATCTTATTACCAAGCAGAAAAGGTGCAAGTTATGATTTCACACATGTGCACACCTGAAACTTTCATGCACAGAAAGAATAAAAGATAAAACCAACAAATGATTATTAATTATTGCATTGTAAGGATAGAGGCAATCTTTTTAAAATATTTTATTTTTGTTTTATTTATCTGAGAGAGAGAGTCAGAAAAAGAGAAGGGGCATTCTAGGGCCTCCAGCTGCTGCAAAGGAACTCCAGATGTATGTGCCACCTTGTGCATCTGGCTTACATGGGTGCTGGGGAATGGAACCTGGGTCCTTTGGCTTTGCAGGCAAGTGCCTTAACTGCTAAGCCATTTCTCCAACCCCAATCTATTTTTTTCTTTTTGAGGTAGGGTCTCACTGAAGCCCAGGCTCACCTGAACTTACTCTAGTCCCAGGTTGGCTTCCCTCAGCCTCCAAGTACTGATATTAAAGGTATGCACCACCATGTCTGGCTACAGAGCCAATCTAAAACAGCCATTTCTTTTTCAATTGCTTCCAACCTGCCTTTGATGTACACAGTAAGTAACTTATACAATGAAATGTTTTTGACCTTAAATTTTCCATAATTCATTTCACTTTTAGGTAGTTACACAATTTAGATTGAAATTATTTTTTCATTATTTTATTTATTTACTTATTTATTTACAAGCAGAGAGGAGAGAGAGAATGGATGCACCATGGCCTCCAGCCACTGCAAATGAACTCCAGATGCATGTGCCACTTTGTGAATCTGACTTTACATGGGTATTGGGGAACTGAACTCTGGTTGTTAGGCTTTGCAGGCAAGCACCTTAACCACTGAGCAATCTCTCCAGCCCTAGATTTAAATTATTAAATAATGAGCCAAGAATAAGAAAATCTAAAAATTAAAATAGTTTAACTTCAAAAGATTAATTTCTTATTGTTAGGTATTGATGCCAAAAAGTTAAAAATATAGTCTTTGAAACACAATTTTTATGAGCATGAGAATTTAAATTGACTTTTTTTTCTTTTGTTTTTACAGGTAGGGTCTCATTCTAGCCCAGGCTGAGCTGGAATTCACTATGTAGTCTCAGGCTGGCCTCAGACTCACAGTGATCCACCCACCTCGGCCTCCCAAGTGCTGGGATTACAGATGTGTGCCACCACACCCACCTAAATTGACTTTTTTTTAAAAAAAATTATTTATTAGAGAAAGAGAGAGAGAGAATGGACATGTCAGGGCCTCTAACCACTGCAAATGAACTCCAGACACATGTGCCACCATGTGCATCTGGCTTACATGGAACCTGGAGAATCAAACCTGGGTTCTTAGGCTTTGCAGGCAAATGCCTTAACCACTAAGCCATCTCTCCAGCCCCTCTAAACTGACTTTTAACAATGGAATTTTTCTCATTAGATATTCAATATTATTATATTCCTTTAATACTATGGTTTGGATAAATGTATCATAAAGGTCATGTGTCTCTGGCCCACAGTATTTTTGGAAGCTGGAGGAACTTTAAGAAATAGAACCTTAGGGCCAAGTTTGTCTGCGCACGCCTTTAATCCCAGCACTCTGGAGGCAGAGGTAGGAGAATCGCTGTGATTTACAGGCCACTCTGAGACTACAAGAGTGAATTCCATGTCATCCCGGGCTAGAGTGAGACCCTACCTTGAAAAACCAAAAAAAGAAATAGAGTCTAAAAGGTGTCTGATCCACAGCAATGTGCCACTGAAGTGACTCCTAGGACCCCTGTCTCTTCTTCCATCTCACTTCCTGGTCATGAGGGAAGTGACTTTGTTCGGACAAATGTCCCTGCCATTACGTGCTTCTGCAGGATCAAGGCAATAGGTTCAGCACAGCCTGAGCTAAAACCTCCAAAACTGAGTCAAAACAAACCTTTTCTTTTTATAAATTTGTTATTTCAGGTATTTGTTACAGTAACATGTGTTAAATGTTATGTTATAGTAACAAATGTGTTGATGCTCTAACACATCAAATTTGCAACATATTAAAAGGTTGACAAGATTTATTTTCATTTAACAATTAAATCTACTATCAGCCAAATGAAACCTTCTTACCCCAATTGTGATATTTTAAAAGCATGAAATAGGTAAGTATATATTACCTCGGCTTGTATAATTCATATCAAAGTAGACCTGCATCTTAATGGTGTCCAGGGAGGGGTTCTTATTATCCAATAGTCGCGCCAAACAAAGCTAGAAAAGAGCAGCCCATGAGTGCTTCAGCTACGTTCTCCCTTTTTTAACTTTCTTCAACTTTATTATTTATTGAGACAGAGGAAGAGGTAGAGAGAGAGAGAGTTAAGTATGGGCATGCTAGGGTGTCCTGCCTCTGTAAACAAACTCCAAACACATGCACCACCTTGTGTAGCTGGCTTTACATGAGTACTGAGGAATCGAACTCAGGCCATCAGGTTTTGCAAACAAGCACCTTTAACCTCTAAGCCATCTCTCCAGACTAAGCTCCATTTTCTTTTATTATTTTTATTTTGAGAAAGAGAGAAAGAGGCAGACAGAGAGAGAGAGTGGACACACCAGAACCTTCAGCCTGCTAAGAACAAACTCCAGATGTGTGTGCCCCCTTGTGTGCATGTGCAACATTGCATGCTTGTGTCACAGTGTGTCTGGCTAAGTGGGACCTGGAGATTTGAACATGAGTTCTTAGGCTTCACAGGCAAACTATCTCTCCAGCACTAAGCTCCATTTTCTTAATTGCTAAGGTATGTTCTAACTTACTTTCAAAAACAAAGTAAACACACCATCTGCGGCAGTCCACACCTGCCATCCCAGCACATGAGTGACAGGCATGACCTGTGTGGAGGAAGGAAAAGGAGACCACCTCAGCAGTAAGTCCTGGTGTTTATCCACCAACAGCTTTCAATGTTTTTCTCCTTGAGAACTTCAGGGGTTATAGTTTCTCCAACCTACATGCATTCAGTAATGAGTTACTGCCCTTGGATTAACTTATATTACTACCTATTCAACTGCCTCTCTTCAGGTCTGGAAGGAGTGTTCTTATATTAAACACTATAAATAAAAAGATTTGTTCATCTACATGACATTTAATTGGGAAAAAAGAAACAATTATTGTTTGCTGGATTGTGATGTACAGTGAGAGTTTACGTACACACCATATGAGAAATATACTGAACTTGAGTCTTTCTGACTTAGATGACTTGAGAAGACAAAACAAAAGTTCTTCTTGGACTACGTAAAGAAGAAAAAAGTATTTTCTGCCCTTCCTTGAATGTCATTCATAGTAAAGTACCTACCTGGTCATCACATTCATTTCCCTGTTGCTAAAAACAGGATTCCCACCACATTTAAAATCAACCACAAAGGTCCACCTCTAGGTTATCCTACAGTATCATGGAGTCTCTCCATTGCAGAACCATTATGACAATAGATTCCCCAGCTCTAGGCTTCTAAATCTCTTCCCGATTCCCTGCCACATGTGCAGATAGACCTGCTGGATGTGAGGGGAAGTGGGGTGAGTGAAATGTTCCCCTACCATTTTCATAAGCCAAGAAAATGTCCATATATAAGTTTGGGGTTTCAGATCTTTTGTGTGAGGGAGGGAATTAAACTTTTTGTTTTGTTTTGTTTTGTTTTTGAGGTAGGGTTTCACTCTAGCCCAGGATGACCTGGAATTCACTATGTAGACTCAGGCCAGCTTTGAACTCACAGTGATCCTCCTACCTCGGCCTCCTGAGTACCGGGATTAAAAATGTGCACCACCATGCCAGGCAGTGTTGAGCTTTTAGGAAATAACAGAGCAAAAAGCTAAATTTAAGACATTAAACAATATTATGAATGTCTAAACCTCAGCATTGTTAGTTCTTGTAACTGATTTCCAGGTCCACCTACTGGCTTTATAAGATCATTTTGGTTTAGCAAAAGTGGAGTCAGTTATATGGCTCTTAGTTTAGAACAATTTAACTACATAGTGCAGGAAATGTGAGAGAGCAGTTAATAATCTTAGTTTCAGTGTAACATTAATAATGAGAGACCACTAAAATATTGGGACAGACCCTGCTGTCTCCCAATACCCTTGCCCCACTCTTCTACTTTACATAGAGTCCCAAATTTGGATTAGAATAAAAATTTAAGAAAAAAATCAATGTCCACATGTACTTATATTTATCATTCTAGCAAATAAATATAAGCAAATGGAAGGGGTTCTAGGATTCTGAGAAAACTCGTATTTGCTGGAAAGTGACAGCTCCAATTGCCACACATATTTTGCCTTTCTTTCCACCTAGAGGCAGAATAACTACCTAACTACATCTAACACGCAGGAAAGCCACGTATGGGAGTCCAGGGAGCCTAAAACAATGGCCCCGGGAATCCCCAGGCTTTCTTCTATGAGAAAATAAATCCCTCGTTTGTTTATACCACTGTGTTGTTGGGTGGGTGGCTGAAGTCAATAATGTATAGCACAAGTACTGCATTTAACACTGAAGATAAGTAATTCCATACTTGAGGACTGCTGAGTGATTACCTTAACCAGTTTCTGTACGTCACTTTTCATGAGGGTCCTGTCCATGTTAAAGCCATTTCTGGGATCCAGGACAACGGCTTTTACCTGAGAGTAGAAAAAGAGTCCACTAAGTAATTTTACCTCATAGTACTGAATTAGTTTAATTCTTTTTCGTTTTTAGAAACGAGGTACACTTGATTACTCGGGATTGACTTTTCAGGTATTTGTGGTTTTGCCCCTCACTAGCCCACTTCCATGGAGGTCGAAGAGAGGAAGCTTGAATATGGGCTGAGATGTCACACGGGGAAACAGATTGAAAGCAATGGCTAGATTTTAGAGAGGAAAACTATGGTATGCTCATCTCCTTTTCAGTGAATATTAGCCAAAACAAGGACATAGAAACCAAAGCAAGGAGTGATTTTTGCATTGCTGAAAACCCATGTAAGACCTTCTCCAGAGCAGGGCACTGCCAAGTGAGTCCTGTACACAGCTAACACCCTTTATGGGCCTTTAAAGACTTCTTTTTCTCTAACTCCTCTGATGGGCTCAATGTATTTTCAGCCAAATAAACATCTAAGAGAGCTTCACAGATTTTTAAGAAACAAACACATTTAAAAATTTTTTTGATAAAGTAGTAATTCACAAAAATAGTCACTCTTACCATAAAAGCAACTAAGGTCTCAGAAACAATCTCTCCATGGGCGGCACACTCTTGTCCTATTTCCCGGATGATATTCTTTATCACACTTTCTGCTTGAGTGGGCGGCATTGTGGCTAAATAAAGCAATGATTGTTTTCTCAGTAATTACATGTATATATTTTTTCTTTACATTTCTCCACTACTATATTTTGAAAAGCCATAATGTCTACTCGCTTATTATTTATTTACATCTAGGTCCCTTCTAGTTTTTATTAGTTTTTAAATAATTTTATTAATCATAGAAATGACTGAACTATTTTATTTTTATTTAAATGATGGTGGTCATCTAAATTACATTTATATCATGCCATTATTATTATTATTATTATTATTATTATTATTATTTTGGTTTTTCAAGGCAGGGACTCGCTCTAGCCCAGGCTGACCTGGAATTCACTATGTAGTCTCAGGAAGACCTTGAACTCATGGTGATCCTCCATCTGCCTCCCAAGTGCTGGGATTAAAGGCGTGCGCCAACACACCCGGTTGATATTTTTAATTTTTCAAAGGCGGAGCAGTATTGGGGAGGGGAAAAATTAATGAGAAGCCCCAACCCCTCTCTGCCACAATGCAATACAGCTTGAGAAAGAAAATGCTGCTTTTCAATACATTATCTAGAGGACCTGTCATAACTGTAAGAAAATTTTGGGGGAGGGAATTCCTGCTCAGGTCATGTAAATTGTCTTTTCTGTTCATCTAACTTGAGATATGGGTTCTAATTAAGGAAAACATAAAAGCAAAACAAAAGAAAATCAAAACATGAGAGTTATGCACCAGGGGAAATAGGATTTCCTGGCTTTTACTTTCTATAAACCAAGAACGAGGAGCTGGTTTAAATCAAACTTGATTTTCCCGAGTCCTGTACGCAGGCTTGTAGGACTTGTAGAAGGGAAGCGAGGCGAAAGTGGGTCACGTCCGCGTCGGCGTCGCCGTCGTGGGCTGGGATGGGTCACGGAGCGTCCGGCGTCGTGGACGGACCACCAAACTGGGGGTCCAGACTCCGCCGGCCGGGCCGTGCCGGGTCGGGGCGAGCGGCTCCCAGCACAAGCGGCCAGCTTCCTTCTGAGGAAGCGAACGTGTCGTTACTGCGCACGCGCCGGCGTCCCGTCCCGACCCGGCCCTCGGCGGGCTGAGCCCCTGGGAGGCGGCGGACGTGACCATGGAGACGGGACGCCGGGAGGGGCGGGGCCGTGGCCATGGCGACGGGAGCGGGCGGAGGGGCGGGGCCGCGGGCGGGGCGAGCGCGTTCCCGGCTCCGCCGTGGCTAAAATGGAGGATCTCTTTCACAGCATGGTGGCCCACGAGCTGTTTGCGTTGACCTGCTAGCGTGGGAGCACCACTGCAGGGTTTAAAAGAGGAAAATGAATCAGTGCGGAAAATGGGAAAGCGAGGGGAGGGGAGACTGGTGCAGCTTTGATCAAAGTATGCAGTTTCTAAAAAGTAGTACGGCTTTCTGTCATGCTCTGTTGCTCAAAGGAAGTCTGTCACAGGGTGTTCCAAGATGCCCACAGAAAACACGCAAGAAGCATGCGAAGTGAGATGACACAGGCCCGGAGTCAGCCCTTGGATGTTGTAGATAGGAAGGTCGATAATTTGGAGACACCTTGGGCTGCAGTGTGAGACCTCTCTATCTGGAACTCGGGGTAACGATGTGGTTTTTGTCCCTTAATAATCACGTTCTTTAGGTTCACCCTCAGAACGTGGGAGTGTGCAACAGGGGGTGCAGCAGACATTAGAAGCAGAGCATTAAACAACAAAGGTCTGTTTATCTTCTTCTCCCCTCCCAGAATCTCACTATGCTGCTCAGGCTGGCCTCCAGTTTGCCACTGTGCTGCACCATGCCCAGTTGGAATTTGATTTTTAAGCAATAATGTTATCAAATTATAATAAAATATAAAATGTATTTTGCTTGAAGATGATATTAAGTCTATACAAAAACTCAAGAATGCACAAATTATAGTGCAGTGCCAAAGACTTTTATTTTCTCCTTCCAGAAGTTTTCCTGGAACGCAGTTGAAGTTTGTGTTATAATACATCTTCAGATAGCCCAAAGTATAGCTCAGTGGTAGAGTGCTTGCTTAGCAGATGTAAGAATCCTGGGTCTGATCCCCAGTACTGCATGCATACAAGCAAGCTAACAAAACCTCTCAAAGTAGCAAGATTTATGTAGCACATTTGAAGTCTAAATGCTTGTTGTTGAAGAAAGGTTGACAAAATGAAATATTTGTCAGGTAGCAAAATGTTTACAATATCCTTGTGTTTGTCTTGCACTTATAAACTCCAAATGCAAAATTTACATACACTGAGTATATTACCTTAATAATATTCAAATGCAGCCAGGTGTGGTGGCACACACCCTTAATCCCAGCATTCGGGAGGCAGAGGTAGGAGGATCACTGAGTTCAAGGCCACCCTGAGGCTACATAGTGAATTCCAGGTCAGCTTGGGTTAGAGCGAAACCCTACCTTGAAAAGCCAAAGTAATAATAATAATAATAATAATAATAATAATATGCACCGAATATATAAAAAAAATGTCAGGGCTGGGAAGATGGCTTAGCAGTTAAAGGTGTTTGCTTTTAAAGCTTGCTAGCCTGGAATTCAATTGTCAAGCCACCCATATAAGCCAGATGCAAAAAGTGATGGAAGCTTCTACTGTTTATATGCCGGGGCAAGGCACATGTGTACACGTGCAAGCACACATACAGACAGGCAAATAATTTTTTTTTAAAGTATATGTTGGGTTAGGGAGATTGCTCAGTGGTTAAAGGCACTTGCTTGAAAAGCCTGCTGACCCTGGGGTTTAATTCGCCAATACCCATATAAAGCCACATGCAGTACCAAAAGGCCCTGGCATATTGTGACTTTTATATATTTTCTATGGTGGTAAGAACAATGCCATGCTAAGTGTAATTTTCAATTCCTACAAACCATACCACAAATATTTCCTTGCTGTTTCTGATAACTGCTACTTCTGTTCTCGATACCAGTTTTCTTCTTCTTCACTAGCTCTGGGTTGATAGCAATAATATTTTATATATATATATATATATATATATATATATATATATATATATATATATCTTATTTATTCATTTATTTGAGAGAGAGTGAGAATGATTGAGCATGCCAGGGCCTCTAGCCACTGCAAACGAACTCCAGATGCATGTGCCATTTTGTGCATCTGGCTTTACATGGGTACTAGGGAATCAAACTCGGGCCCTTGGGCTTTGCAGGCAAGTGCCTTAGTCACTGAGAGATCTGTCCAGCCTGAAATAGTATTTTCTTTTGGAAGGGGAAAGAAAAGATCTCTCAACCCCCCTTTCAGCAAGGAGTGGTATGGGACTTTGTCCAGGCCAGTGGCATATTAGAAGTGAAGGTGTGTCAGGAAAAGCTCTGTCACTTTATGTCCAGTTCTTTTCCTGTCTAGCTACCTCCAGACTTCCCAAGTATCTGAAAATAAACCCTATCTTACTAAGCCATTGTCAATGTGGTTTTCTTCTATACTCAGCCAAACTCAGTCTATAAATGCTACAATGGGTATGACATTAGAAATTCATTTAGCCTTTGGGGCTATGTTGGATTGTTTTAATTCTTCATGTCTTCTTGCTTCTACATCCTTTTCATGGACTAAGGTGCATACATTTTTGCCCATTTACCTTAACTTAGCTGTATGACTTACTTAGCCAGTTGGTTCCATTAGCCGATGGTGGAAGCAAAGCCTTGTAGCTACATATCTGCTTCTTTGTTTGAGGCTGTTGCTGCCATTGGAAGTCCATTCCCTGTGGCTCCTTGGGCCTGAGAGGGTTCATGGGCTACAGATGTGATAAGGACTGCTTGAACTGACCTTTTGCTGGGGTTTGTTTTACTTTTTTTTTTTTCTTGCCAGTGTTGGGGATCAAACCAAAGACTTCACAGATGTTAAATGAGTGCTGTACTCTTGAGCTTCAGAACCTACCAACAGCCCCAGGCTGATCTTTCAGTGAGATGGAGATGCTTGACTGGGCCCACCCAGGATCAGCCAAACTTGATCCATGAAAAATATGTGATAGGGCTGGAGGATGGTTTAGTGGTTAAGGTCTGCAAAGGCAAAAGACCCAGGTTCGATTCACCACAATCCACGTTAACCAAATGCACAAGAGGGCGCATGCCTCTGGAGTTCGTTTGCAGTGGCTGGAGGCCCTGGCATGTGCCCATTCTCTCTATTTCTCTCCCTCTTTCTCTGTCAAATAAATAAAAATAAAATATTTTAAAAAATATATGTGATAGCCTCTCTCTCTCTATCTGGCTCTTTCTCAAATAAATAAAAATAAAATATTTTTTTAAAAAAAGAAAACAAGGCCGGGCGTGGTGGCACACGCCTTTAATCCCAGCCCTAGGGAGGCAGAGGTAGGAGGATCGCCGTGAGTTCGAGGCCACCCTGAGACTACATAGTGCATTCCAGGTCAGCCTGAGCTAGAGTGAGACCCTATCTCGAAAAACCAAAAAAAAAAGAAGAAGAAAAGAAAAAAGAAAACAGGGGCTGGTATAATGGCTTAGCAGTTAGGCATTTGCATGTGAAGCCTAAAGACCCAGGTTCTATTCCCCATTACCCACGTAAGCCAGATACACAAAATGGCACATGCGTATGGAGTTTGTTTTCAGTGGTTAAAGGCCCTGGCATGTGCTCTCTCAAATAAATAAAGATAAAATATTTCTTAAAAATATAACAAAAGAAAAATATGTGATAGCCAATACCATTTAAACCACTGAGTTCTGGGGTGGGTTAGCCTACAGTATTATTGTGGTAATGGTTCATCTGTAATCCTTTCCATCATCCAGATTTCTCATGGGCATGGTAGCACACACATGTCTGTAATCCCAGCATTCAGCAGACCATGGGTTGGAGGCCAGACTGGGCTACATAGTGAGACACTATTTCAAACAAACAAAACAAAACAACTGTCTCTACTATTGTTGTGGCAACAAAAATGAGATCAGCTTCATGAAGCACTTACTATAATATCTGATGTAAATAAAAGAATTTCGGGACTATTACTGCCATTGTTATGAATTATTGGACTTTTAGTGTATTTATTTATTTATTTATTTATTTATTTATTTATGTGTATGAGGGACACACACGTGCAACGTATGTGCCACTTTGCATCCAGCTTTACATGGGTGCTGGGGGATTAAATTGCTGAGCCATCTCTCCAGCCCCTCCAGTCTTCATAGAACTAATTCATTGTCTGTTTTTTTTTTAATTCTTTTTATTTATTTGAGAGAGAGAATCAGAGAGAGAGAAAGAGAGAGAATGGGCGCTCCAGGGCCTCCAGCCACTGCAAACAAACTCCAGACGCATGTGCCACCTTGTGCATCTGGTTTATGTGGGTCCTGGGGAATCAAACCTAGGTCCTTTGGCTTTGCAGGCCAGCGCCTTAACCACTAAGCCATCTCCCCAGCCCTAATTAATTGTTTTAACATGGTAGCAATAACATTTAAAAAGGAAGATAGGGGAACTGGAATACATCCTGAGATGTGCCTAAGAAAATGAGAGCAGTAAGATTCTCCATTTTGTTAGAAGAGAATCTGGACTATATGTTTGTTTTAAAACACCAGATTAGAAATCTATACACAGTAGTGGGTTTCAGTGAAAATAATAGGTTTGGCCAACTGTAAGTGCTATTTTATTGGATTTTTTTTCCATTTATAAAATTTTTAATTTTTTTAATTGTGTGTTTTTATTTATTTGAGTGAGAAAAAGAAAGTGGGAGGGAGACGGAGAGAGAATAGATGCACCAGGGCTTCCAGACACTGCAAATGAACTCCAGATGCATGTGCCTTCTTGTGCATCTAGCTTTACATGGGTCCTGGGGAATCAAGCCTGGGTCCTTTGGCTTTGCAGGCAAGTGCTTTAACCGCTAAGCCATCTCTCCAGCCCAAAAATTTATTATTAGTTATGGACATACTTAGTATGTAAAGAACACATGTTGGTACCATCCTTTCCCTTATCCCTGCCCCTTTTCCAAAAGGGCCCTCCTCATTGGGAATGCAGGTCATCCCCGTGGGGATTGTGGGTCCTGCATTGTGGGGGCAGCAGTCAGTTATAGGGAAGAGGCAATCTCTCTGTGTATAATATCCCAACTTGGGGCTCTAACAATCTCTCCACGCCCTCTTCTGCAAAATCCCCTGAGCCATGTTGGGTTCGTATTAAGTCTACTTCAGTGATGGGCTCATAAGGGGCCTCTGGATCTTTGGTTTGGCAGGTGTTGAGTGTCCTCAGTGTCTATCTCCTTCACTCTGGTGCTGATATCAGGTTCACTGGGAAAGCAGCACTCTTGCTCATTTCCTCAATTCCTCTGTGGTTTCAGCTGGGGCTGGGGTGAAGTGCAACGGGTCGTTTATCTCCTCAGGTCCAGCTCCCGTCTGAAAAAGAGAAACAGATTCTCTGACAGAGAGTGAAGTCAGCACAGGTTAAATGGGATAAGCATTAGTAATTTAGAGAGAATTTAATGGTTATAGACTCGCTTGTTTTTTTTTTTGTTGTTGTTGTTTGTTTTTTTGTTTTTTGTTTTTTTTTTTTTTTTGAGACATGGATTCTCTCTAGTCCAGGCTGACCTGGAATTCACTATGTAATCTCAGGATGGCCTTGAACTCATTGCGATCCTCCTACCTCTTCCTCTCGAGTGCTGGGCTAAAAGGTGTGTACCACCACGCCCTGCTTTAAACTCATCACTTTTTATGCTCACTGAAGTTTTAAAAATATTTTTATTTATTTTTACTTGAGAGGCAGAAATAGACAGAGAGAGTATGGACACATCAGGTCCTCTTACCACTGCAAACTAACTCCAGACATGTGCCACTTTGCGCATCTGGTTTTACATAGATACTGGTGATTTCAGCCCGGGCCATCAGGCTTTGCAAGCAAGTGACTTTAACTGCTGAGCAATCTCTTCTGTCCCCCAGTGAATATTTTTAACAGTAATACTTTTTTGTTTTGTTTTTTTGAGGTAGGGTCTCACTCTAACCCAGACTGACCTGGAATTCACTATGTAGTCTCACAGTGGCCTCTAACTCACAGCAATCCTTCTACCTCTGCCTCCCAGGTGCTGGGATTAAAGGCGTGCACCACCACACCCAGTGAGTAATACTTCATAATTTATTGAAAGCTGCTTTACCGAGTTTTTTTCTTCTCACTCTCTTTCTCTCTCTCTTTCACTTGATAGGGTCTCATGTATCATAGGCTGGCCTCAGTGTTGCTATCTGGTTCAGACTGGCCTTGAAGTCCTAGTTCTCCTGCCTCCACCTGTCCCCTCCTGCCCCCAAAATAGCCCCCTTTTTCATGAATTATTTAATAATTATTAATTATTTAATATTTAAGTGCCCAGAATTTAAATGTTATCTTACCAAATTTGAAGAAAAACTTTGTTGTTCACCCCTGCTTTTGAGAGCAAACTAAAAACATGGCCCTTATTTTCAACTACAACATATACTAGCTACTGTGGTTACAAGTCTGGTGTAGAAATGAATAAAGCAATATACAGAAGTGACACTTGCTAGCTACAGTGGTTACATGCCTGGTGCAGAAATGAATAAATCCACATACACAAGTGTGTTTAGACTTCCTTCAAGAAGCAGTTTCTTCTCCTGATTCTCACTGTTTCCTCACCTCAGTCAGACTTGGTGCTCACTGTACACTGGAGTGGGCATGAGGAGGAGGACTAACAAGAACAGAGTATGAAAACGCCAAAATCACTCCATTACGTCAATGCCCAAAGAACAATTTAAAAATGTTTCCAGCCCAACAGTACCCGCACAACATGGGAACAATAGTGTTCTGAGTGTGTTTATTTGGTCTTCGGGAGGCTGTCTTCTGTAGCAACTGCACAGCTGATGACTCCTAGTCAGCACCTACATTGTTTCCCGTCCCCAGACTGAAAGGGGTCTTCTTTCTTTCTGGCAGAATGAAGTCAGCCTGCCCCGGTGAAAGCGCAGGGAAGGTGGAGTTGATGTACTTCTGAAATGCGTCCCTGGTCTCCTGTAGCTCCTCTTCCAGGAAATCTTTCCAGCTTGTCATGATTCCCAGTTGCCTTGCCACAGACACGAGCTCCCCCTGGGCGTTAACCAGTTTGTCCATCACACTGTCCAGAGTAGCCTGGTGGGTTTTCTGTGTCTCTTGAAGCATTTCCTGCACCTCTTCTTGCTTATGCTTCTGAGCCATGCCATAGTACATGTTCATTTCATGTTCCTTTGCTTTGATCAGATGACCCAAGCTCGCCTTCTGATCTTTAAGAGCTGTCACGCCACTAGCCACAAGTTCCTCCAAAGCCTTGCTACAAAAGACAATACAGATTTATAAATTAGACGCATTAGCTACGAAAAACAAAATGGTTTTGTCTTAAGCCACATGTGCACGAGAAATTGTTATGTTGTTGAGATGAGTCCTGGCCTGAGACAGGCTGGTGTATATGAGCATTTGGACTACATTAGTTATTAACAATAAAATACAAAATATTGAGTTTTTAATTTTTATTTATTTGAGGCAGAGAGAGGGAGGGAGGGATAGAGAGAAAATGGGTGTGCCAGGGCCTCTATCCACTGCAAACAAGACACATGTGCCACCTTGTGCATCTGGTTTATGTGGGACCTGGAGAATTGAACCTGTCTTTAGTCTCCACAGACAAGTGCCTTTACCGCTAAGCCATCTTTTCAGCCCTACAAAATATTTTTCAGAGCACAGAGACATTAACTTGCCTGTTATGTGCTGAGGCAAGTTACTAGCTTAATGTATGATGGTAACTTTAGAGAAAAATAGGAATGCATTATACTTAAAAATGAAGAAATAGCCTGGTGTGGTGGCACACACCTATAATCCTAGCACTCGGGAGGCAGAGGTAGGTGGATCGCCATGAGTTCAAGGCCACCCTGAGACTACATAGTGAATTCCAGATCAGCCTGGACTAGAGTAAGACTCTACCTCAAACCCCCCCCGCCCCCCAAAAAAAAGAAAAAGAAAAAGAAGAAGTAGGGTCAGAGTTCCAAACCCCAAAAGCAAATATTTCTGCATATCATATCAATCCAGCTGCTTTTGTTGTTGGGAATAGGGTGCCATTAATATTTGATTTTTACTCCTCCTATTGGTCTCAAACTGATTATGTAAGCCCAGGCTGGCTTCCAACTCTATCTTCCTGCCTCAGTCAACCAAGGGTTGGGTTTAAAGACACAAACTACCACCTCTGACTGCTTATATTTTGTGGAAGGAAGAAAACTTTATAATTACAAGTTGGGTTTAGCCTTACTCTTGATTTTATCTGAGGATTTTTTAAATAGCTACTTCAAACTTTCTGATCATAAGACCCCTCTATATTCAAATTACCAAGGAACCCTAAAATCTCTAGTTTAGATGACATTAACAGTGTTAGGGCCAAAAGAAGTAAGGCATTTATTTATTTGGTTTGGTTTTTTCCTTTTTAAAAATATTTTTATTTATTTGACAGAGAAAGAGGCAGAGAGAGAGAAAGAGAGAGAGAGAGAATGGGAGAATGGGTGTGCCAGGGCCTCCAGCCACTGCAAACGAACTCCAGATGTTTGCGCCCCCTTGTGCATCTGGCTAATGTGGGTCCTGGGGAATTGAACCTGGGTCCTTTTGCTTTGCAGGCAAATGCCTTAATGGCTAAGCCATCACTCTAGCCCTGGTTTGGTTTTTTTCGAGGTAAGGTTTCACTCTAGCCCAAGCTGACCTGTAACTCACTCTGTAATCTCATAATGGCCTCAAACTCACAGTGATCCTCCTACCTTCTACCTTGAGTTCTGGGATTTAAGGTATGCGCCACCACACTGGCCAAAGTATAACGTTTAGAAACCATTTATTTAAAAAAACACATTAATGTATGAAAATTGTAAGAAACAAAATAAAACTTAAAAAATAATGCACATAAAGCCAGGCGTAGTGGCACATGCCTTTAATTCCAGCACTAGGGAGGCAGAGGTAGGAGGATTGATTTGAGTTCAAGGCCACCTTGAGACTACATAGTGAATTTCAGGTCAGCTTGGGCTGGAGCGAGACCCTACCTTGAAAAAAACACTTATTAATTAATGTAAAAATTAATTAATGTAAAATAACAATCAATCCATTATACATTAACATAAATATTTTATGAAAAAATCTTTTCCAAAGTAATATATTTGGTAAAACAATTAGCATAATTTTACATGTGCTTGAAAAATTCTTTAGACAAAGTTGAATTTTCATATTGCTTTATATTATTTCACTGTATTGTAATATCATGCATCATAAAACCCATGGGGAATATTATACTCATTGGAGAAAGAGAATGGAACATAAATAACAACTTATTAGCATAAGAAAATAGCTTTGGCCTCATGGAGCTCCCCTTACACCCTTAAAGAGTTTCAGGGGTTCTGAGGGTTCTTGGGCCACAGCGATGGTGAGAACCATTGTTGAGTGATTCTGACCTCTAATGATAGGCAATTTATAGCAGCCATAGCCAGGCCCACTGACCTGTTCACCATGTGCTAAGCAGGGTGGCACACTTCTGTGCACGTGTCAACCAATAACTCAGTAATTTCCTTTAGGTGGGTCTGTAATTGTGCACAGTTTATGAGGACAACCCCAAGGCTCAGAGAGGCATGAACCCTGTCTAAGGTCACTTAATCAGCACTATAGCCCAGAGGTCTGTGTCCAGGAAAAGCCCTCACTCCCTATAATTTCCTTCTTTCAGAGGACATCTGCAGTTAACCCTCTGAGCAGAACAGCTGAAGTATTAGGAAGAAAAGATCTATGATGTTAGATTCCAGCATATGTGTTTATTAATGACGATCGTTCCATCACCTTCCCAACACAAACACAGTCTTTCCAGGATCTACCATCTTCCCAGTGTTCCCAACATGTTACAGCCAGGTTTGCATTGCTGGTAGAAATCACCTGACCAAAAGATATTTGTTTTGGCTTCTTACAGGCTCAAGGGGAAGCTCCACGATGGCAGGGGAAAACCATGGCATGAGCAGAGGGTGGACATCACCCGCTGGCCAACATAAAGTAGACAATAGCAACAGGAGAGTGTGCCATACACTGGCGTGAGGAAACTGGCTATAACACACATAAGCTCACCCCCAACAATACACTCCCTCCAGGAGGCGTTAATTTCCAAATCTTCATCAGCTGGAAACCTAGGATTCAGATCACCTAAGTTTATGGGGCACACCTGAATCAAACCACCACATAACACAAACACAGTCTTTCCAGGATCTACCATCTTCCCAGCGTTCCCAACACAAACACAGTCTTTCCAGGATCTACCATCTTCCCAGCGTTCCCAACACAAACACAGTCTTTTCAGGAGTCACCATTCATCCTGTGGTCTAAATTCCTTTCTCCAGGATGAATTCTTTTTCCTTTTCTAATTCTTTCAACTCAGTATTTGAACCTGCCAGACTGCCCCACACTTGACCATCATTAATCCTGAGCCTCTCTGGGTACTAGGTGACTTTCCTTCTGTCTTCGCAATGAACTAGGCTACAATATCCATAATTAATAGCAAAGGCTAATGTTTCTTGCACACTTCTACATTTCAAGGATTGTGCTAAACATTCTACATGAATTATATCTCATTTGATTTTCACAAGAGCACATTGAAGTGGGTGCATTTTTACTTGATACTTATTACTATTCAATGTGATAGGACAGGAGGTGGAAGCTTAGTGGAGTTACAGGAATTATTGTTATTGTCACATAATTGAGCAAGTGGGAGAGTTATTGCTACCAAGCATGACCTGATTAGAGCTCATGAAAGACTACAGTAAATTTTTCACAAGAAAAACACAAAACAACATTTTAGAGTTATCATATTAGTAACAGTGGGTGATCTAAATCTTAATGGGGTAAATCACAAAGTCCAACTAGTACCATCATGTGACTTTGGAGGTACAACGATGAGGGTATAAGCTAGTGATAAAAGACAGAAGAATAGGATCCAGGGAAGAAAGGATTAAACCCAAGAAACCTCATGAAGCCCTAATTGCCAATGGAAGACTCCTGGGATGTAGAGGATTCCCAAAAATGAAGAATCAAATCTGTGCTGTGAATCAGGCTGGGAGAGATTGGAAAGGAGAATGGAGGTGCCATTAATGTAGAGGTGATGTTGAGAGATGAGAGTGCGCACGCACGCACACAGACACACACATCCCTCAAGCTGTTAGTGAGATTGGGAACATGATTTACAGAGCCTTTAGGGCTTAGGTCAGAAAAAAAGTTTGTTGGAAAATTTTTGACCCATTCCCAAGTCCCCAAGGAGGAAGAACTATTTCCTGGGTCTCAATAGTGACACAGCCCCCGTCACAGCAGGGGTGAGCGCCTCCCTTCACCCCGTATATCTCAGCTTGAGACACAGCCAGTCACAGCAGGCTGAACCATCTCTCTAGCTTCTCTGTTTTTTTTTTTTTTTCCAATTTATTTGTGTGTCTCTGTGTGTGCATGCACTTGTATGTGCATGTACCCACATGAGAAAGAGAGAGAGAAAGTGTGTGTGTGTATGGGCTTCCCAGGGCCTCTTGTCAC
This sequence comes from Dipus sagitta, assembly GCA_036346955.1. NCBI lineage: Eukaryota > Metazoa > Chordata > Mammalia > Rodentia > Dipodidae > Dipus > Dipus sagitta. Next base: position 30,479,642 of record CM070788.1, read on the forward strand.
TGCAAATGAACCCTGGATGCAAATGCTACATTGTGCATGTGGTTTTATGTGGGTACTGGGGAAATGAACCCTGTCTGCAGTTTTGAAAACAAGTGCTTTTAACTGCTGAGCTATCTCTCTAGCTGAAAGAGTGTTTAAAGCAAGTCAAATATTTACCATATTAAAAATAATCAATTTTAAGATGGGCATGGTGGTGCACGCCTTTAATCCCAGCACTTGGGAGGCAGAGGCAGGAGGACTGCTGTGAGTTTGAGGCCACCCTGATACTACATAGTGAATTTCAGGTCAGCCTGAGCTAGAGTGAAACCCTACCTTGAAAACCAAAAAAAAAAAAAAAAAAAAAAAAAAAAATCAATTTTGCCGGCCATGGTAGCGTATGTCTTTAAGCCCAGCACTTGGGAGGCAGAGGTAGGAGAATCACCATGAGTTCGAGGCCACCCTGAGAATACAGAGTGAATTCCAGATCAGCCTGGGCTAGAGAGACCCTACCTTGAAACCCCCCCCCAAAAAAAATCAATTTCGGGGGCTGGAGAGATGACTCAGAGGTTAAAGGCACTTGCTTACAGATCCTGATGGCCCAGGTTTGACTCTCCAGTCCCATGTAAAGCGAGATACATAAAGTGTTGCATGAATCTGGAATTCCTTTACAGGAGCAGGAGGCCCTGACACACCCATACTCACTCCTCTCAGTCTACCTTTTCTGTGTCTCTCTTTCAAATAAGTAAATTAAATAAATAAATAAAACTATTTTAAAAATAGTCAAGCTGGGCGGGGTGGTACACACCTTTAATCCCAGCACTCAGAAGGCAGAAGTAGGAGAACTGCTGTGAGTTCAAAGCCACCCTGAGGTAGGGTCTCACTCTAGCCCAGGTTGGCCTAAAATTCTGACCTGGAATTCACCATGTAGTCTCAGGGTGGCCTTGAACTCACAGTGATCCTCCAACCTCTGCCTCCCAGGTGCTGGGACTAAAGGCATGCGCCACCACACCCTGCATAGAGAGAGAATGAGAGAATGGGTGCTCCAGGGCCTCCAGCCACTAAAAATGAACTCCAGAAATATGCGCTGCTTTGTTCATCTGCTTTACATAGATACTGGACAATTGAACTCTGGACTACAAGGGTGAAGGATGAAGACATCATGGCTGAGAATACAAGGAGGCTGGGATACAAGGGGGAAGGATGAAGAATCAGGGTGAGAATACAAGGATAAGGATGAAAAAATCATGGTGAGAAAAACAAAGGGTGAAGACGTCCTGGCTGAGGGCACAAGGATCAATAAGCATCATGGTGAGGAACAAGGAAAGAAGGTGAAGACTCAGGTGAGGACTACAAGGGTAAGGATGAAACTCATGGCGAGGGCTACAAGGATGAAGGTGAAGGATTTAGACTCATGGCTGAGGCTACAAAGGGGAAGGAGAGACGTCATGGCTGGGATAAAAAGGTTGGGGTGGAATCATGGCTGAGGACTCAAGGATGAAGGATGAAAACGTCATGGGTGAGGACTACAAGGATGAAGGATGAAAACGTCATGGCTGAGGACTACAAGGATGAAGGATGAAGGATGAAGACGTCATGGCTGAGACTACAAGGATGAAGGATGAAGACGTCATGGCTGAGACTACAAGGATGAAGACGTCATGGCTGAGGACTACAAGGATCAGGATGAAGACATCATGGCTGAGGACTACAAGGATGAAGGATGAAGAAATCATGGCTGAGAATACAAGGATGAAGGATGAAGGATGAAGGATGAAGACGTCATGGCTGAGGAATACAAGGATGAAGGATGAAGACATCATGGCTGAGAATACAAGGATGAAGGATGAAGACATCATGGCTGAGGACTACAAGGATGAAGGATGAAGACATCATGGCTGAGGACTACAAGGATGAAGGATGAAGGATGAAGGATGAAGGATGAAGACGTCATGGCTGAGGACTACAAGGATGAAGGATGAAGGATGAAGGATGAAGACGTCATGGCTGAGGACTACAAGGATGAAGGATGAAGGATGAAGGATGAAAACGTCATGGCTGAGGACTACAAGGATGAAGGATGAAGGATGAAGACGTCATGGCTGAGGACTACAAGGATGAAGGATGAAGACATCATGGCTGAGGACTACAAGGATGAAGGATGAAGGATGAAGACATCATGGCTGAGGACTACAAGGATGAAGGATGAAGACATCATGGCTGAGACTACAAGGATGAAGGATGAAGACATCATGGCTGAGGACTACAAGGATGAAGGATGAAGACGTCATGGCTGAGGACTACAAGGATCAGGATGAAGACATCATGGCTGAGGACTACAAGGATGAAGGATGAAGACGTCATGGCTGAGGACTACAAGGATGAAGGATGAAGACGTCATGGCTGAGGACTACAAGGATGAAGGATGAAGACATCATGGCTGAGGACTACAAGGATGAAGGATGAAGACATCATGGCTGAGGACTACAAGGATGAAGGATGAAGGATGAAGACATCATGGCTGAGGACTACAAGGATGAAGGATGAAGACGTCATGGCTGAGGACTACAAGGATAAGGATGAAGACATCATGGCTGAGGACTACAAGGATGAAGGATGAAGACATCATGGCTGAGGACTACAAGGATGAAGGATGAAGGATGAAGACCTTTGATTGGGCCAGATACTGACTGCACGTGCGTTCTCTGCAATACCTTTTATGGACCTGGATTGCTTCCTTGGCAATGAGTCTTTCCTCTTCCCTGGCTTTCTTCACAGCCTCCATCTTCTCTCTGTGGCATTCCATCATGATCCTTTGGATTCTGTGGGCCATGCGCTGCTCTGCAGCCAGGTTTTCTCTCTTCAGCTGTTTGTCCATGCTCATGAACATCTCTATCTTTGTTTTTTCTTCCATTTCCTTAATGTAAGGGAACAGAAAAATTTGATGTAGATAGTACAGCTTTGATGTTTTAAAATGACTACTAGGAGGCCAGATCCATCAGTTTCATTTACCCCATAGAATGTGGACCTACGAAACAGAGGATTTGAAATATTATTTATATGTGATTGAGGAAACCTTCATTTATATAATATTAAGTAAAAAACAAGATGAAGGATGAAAACGTCATGGCTGAGGACTACAAGGATGAAGGATGAAGACGTCATGGCTGAGGACTACAAGGATGAAGGATGAAGGATGAAGACGTCATGGCTGAGGACTACAAGGATGAAGGATGAAGGATGAAAACGTCATGGCTGAGGACTACAAGGATGAAGGATGAAGACGTCATGGCTGAGGACTACAAGGATGAAGGATGAAGGATGAAGGATGAAGGATGAAGACGTCATGGCTGAGGACTACAAGGATCAGGATGAAGACATCATGGCTGAGGACTACAAGGATGAAGGATGAAGACGTCATGGCTGAGGACTACAAGGATGAAGGATGAAGGATGAAGGATGAAGACATCATGGCTGAGGACTACAAGGATGAAGGATGAAGACATCATGGCTGAGGACTACAAGGATGAAGGATGAAGGATGAAGGATGAAGGATGAAGGATGAAGACATCATGGCTGAGGACTACAAGGATGAAGGATGAAGACATCTTAGCTATCCTCAGCCCCAGCTCTTTATCCTTTTTAAAATATTAATTTTTAACAATGTCATGCATCTATATTGTATTTTGGCCACATTCACCCTACCCATTACCCTTTGACTCCTGCTAAACCCTTCTTCCCAATGCTTACTCGACCTCCTATCTTCATGCCTTATTCGTGACCCAATCAGGTTAATTAGGGTTAATTGCTTGAACGTGGACAGGCGTTATTTATTTCGGTGGCTACACCACTGCAGAGCGTCGTATCCCCTGCCCAACAACCCTTAACTGCCAATAGCTCCTGACGGAGGGGTGGCTACAAGCAACCAGGGTTGCTGAGTTCAGGAATGCAATGGTCAGGTTTTGACCAGAAGGCATCATTTCACGGAGCTCCTCCCCATCCTCTGGCTCTTACACTCAGCCATCTCTTCCATAATGTTTCCTGGACTTCGGAGGGTGTTACATAATGTCCCATGTGGGGCTCAGCTTTCAAATCAGTTATTCTCAGCCCTTCGACCATTTCTTGAACCACCAAATGCTATGGAAGGAAACTTCTCTGAGCAAGGCTGAGAACAGCACTAATCTATGGGTAAAAGCATAAATATTTAGAGAGTAAACATGTCCATTTAGCAAAACAGTAGTAGCAAATTCCACTATAGGGCCTTTTTGTTTTTGTTTTTGTTTGGTTTGTTTGTTTGTTTTTGCCTTTTTTTGTTGTTTTGTTTTTGGTTTTGGAGGTAGGGTTTCACTCTAGCCCAGGCTTGACCTGGAATTTACTATGTAGTCTAAGGGTGGCCTCGAACTCATGGTGATACTCCTACCTCTGCTTCCCAAGTGTTGGGATTAAAAGTGGGTACCACCACGCCCAGCTAATTATATTTCTTACTTATCTTAAAATGTAGTATTCTTAGGGCTGGAGAGATGGCTCAACAATCTGAGTTGATTCCCTAGTACCCACAGAAAGCCAGATGCACAACGAGGCACATACATCTGGAGTTTGTTTGCAGTGGCTGGAGGCCCTGGTACACCCATTCTCTTTGTCTATCTCTCTTCTCTCTCTCTCTACTTGCAAATAAATAAATATGTATTATTTTTAGGGCTGGAGAGATGGTTTAGCAGTTAAGGCACTTGACTGTGAAGCCTAAGGACCCAGGTTCAGCTCCCCAGGACCCACATAAGTCAGATGCACAAGGTGGTACATGCGTCTGGCATTTAAGTGGATGGGGGTCCTGGCATGCCCATTGTCTCTATCTGCCTCTTTCTCATAAATAAATAAATAAACTTTAAAAATATTTTTAATAAGTAGTATTCTCAATATGGCTATTTCATACATCTTTACCTATGGTAATCCTCCCCTTCTCTTCCCTCATTTGTCCCCCATCTCTACTTAACAGTTCCATCCCCAGCATTTTTCACTTATACTTTCATATGTTGTGTCAAAGGCCTTTTCTGCATCTACTGAGATGATCGTGTGATTTCTGACTTCAAGTCTATGTTATGATGATTATGTTAATTGATTTCCATATGTTGAAATATCCCTGCATGTCTGGGATGGAACTTGATTGGTTGAGGTGGGTTTTTCTTTTTAATTTTCAAAATATTTGTATGTATTCATGTTCACAAGGATAGACACACAGAGAGAAAATGGACATTCCAGGGCCTCCTGCCACTGCAAATGAACTCCAGACACATATGCCATTTGTCACTGGTTTTGGCCTCCTGATCTATTCCCTTGTTTTGTTCTCAAGCCCTGATATCATCCTCCACATGATGTACTCTGTTTGTGAGGTGTTCCTAGAGCCTTTTAAATGTGGTTATTTAATTTTTGATTTCCATTTAGCTTTCTTCAGTGTCTCTGTTTCCTTACCGAGTTATAGTTAATTTCCTGGTTTGAATTTTTCATTCCATTTAGTTGTCTGTCCTCTCTTGAAATGCACTGGATTCATTCAGCCATACATTTTCTTTTTGTTGATTCTCCATTCCAATCAGCCATTTGTTCATGACCTTATTAGTTTTTTGAGTATGCTTATCATAAGTGCATTTTGAAATTGTCTGGAGTTTCCCTCTAGGTAGTTCTTATTGGAGGCTTCCACTATAGGACCATACATCCATGGTTGGGATCTCTTGCCTCCATTCCTTTTGTTAGGATTTGCCCATACGGAGGTAATGTCTGTCTTATTAAGAAAGCAGCGACAGTGGTTCCACCAGGGCCTGTGCCCAGCAGCCTCGTCCACCTTGCTCCAGGTGGGCATGGGTGGACAATCTGTATGTGGGTCTGAGCTGGGCATGGGGTAAGCCGATGGCACTGCTTGCAGGGGCTGTGAGTGGCCTAGTCTGCCTTGGTCAGGGCCAGCATGGGCAGGGGCTCTACCCAAGTGTCTGAGCTGACCACACAGGGAAGCAGGACCAGAGTCCAGTGGAGCTAGTGTCCCCTGTTCCATGTGGGTGTGGGTAGGCACCTTAGAAATGTGAGTGGTTTGAGTGCAGGGGGATTGCCAACCTGGGACTTGGGTGGCCTAGCCTGCCTCGCTGTAAATGTGTGCACAGGCATCTACTTGTGGGTCTAGGGTGCTCCTCTGGAGATCGTCCCTTTGTCTTGCTGAGAATGCAGCACCAGTGGCTCCAGTGGGGCCTGACCCTCAGTCAGGGTTCGTGGGGCTAGGGGTCTACTGCGTGCCTGAAGGGGCATGGAGGAGGGGAGCCCTGAGCTCAAGCTGAGTAGCCTGCTTAGTGAGAGAGTCTGGGCTGGGCACACTGAGGAGTGTCACTAGCTCAGGGGCCCTAGTCTATTGGGTCCTGTTCAGTACTGTCTGGGGACAGTGGCAAATGTGCCTGATCCCATCTGGGCCAGGGGTCTATCCACATGACTGAATGGCCATGGTGGTGAGTGGGCTACTCAGCGCGTGGACAGTCTCCACACTGGTATCTGATCTATGCTTTTACTCAAAATATTTTCTATGCCACTGGTATGAAATTCTTTTTCTTCTATGTTCATAGTTTGTAGATTTCTCTTTTCATGATGTCTCAGAAATCTTGCCTGTTCTGCTCATACATTATATATAATTGTCCTTGACTGAATGATGCAGTTCTTCTATCTTATATTCAAGCCCTGGTATTTTGTTCTCCATATGATCAATTCTATTGAAGCTTTTCAATGAATTTGTTGCTTGACTTATCAATATTTTCATTTCCTGCATCATTTCAGTATGGTTTTTTTTTTTTTTTTTTTTTTTTGAGGTAGGGCCTCACTCTATCCCAGGCTGACCTGGAATTCACTGTGTAGTCTCAGGGTGGCCTCAAACTCATGGCAATCCACCAACCTCTGCCTCCCCAGTGCTGGGATTAAAGGTGTGCACCACCATGCCCAGGTGGTTTTTCTTTAGTATTTCTACTTCTTTATTGAATTCTATTTTCATAACCTGAATTGACCTTATTTCATTCAGCTGTTTTGGGTTCTCTTGGATTTGATTTAGGAGTTTATTCATGTCCTCTTTCATTTCCTTGAATATATATTGGCCATTCTTTTGAATTACCTAAAATCTCATCCAATCTTAACATTACTCTGGAATTGACATACTTTGGAGGAGGCAAGCTGTATTGGTTTCTCATTACTTGTGCTCTTGCATTAGGAATTGCACATCTGGAGTTAACTAAAGGGTCAAAATTTATTTTTAAAAATTTAGGTTACTTTTCTTCTTTCAGTGGAAGTGTTGGCAATGTTCTGCATCTGTCTCTTTTGCTCTCTCAAATAAATAAATAAAAATTGTTAAAAAGCAGGCTGGAGCAATGGCTTAGCAGTTAAGGCACTTGCCTGTGGTGTCAGGACCTAGGTTTGATTTCCCAGGGCCCGCATAAGCCAGATCCAGTAAGTTTATCATGCATCTGAAGTCCATTTGCAGTGGCTAGAGGCCCTGATGGCCCATTCTCTCTTTCTCTCTCAAATAAAAATAAATGAATTGAAAAAGGCAACAACCAGTCACCATGAAACAAGTAGCAACCTGTAGGTCTTTCTGATGTTTCTCTTCTAAAACCTGAATTTCAAATCTGTGTCTGGTACTTGCATCTTCAAGTGCTTTCTCCACTGCTTGCTTCTGGAGTTCACGAGCCTTTGGAATAAAAAAATGTCCATTTATTAATATACCAGCATAAGTACAGAACCATTTATTGTTACTGGGAAATAAGTCAGGGTTTTTTTTTTTTTCATTTTTTTTTTTCCTCACTGTAGCTCAGGCTGACCTGGAATTCACTCTGTAGTTCAGGCTGGCCTCCAACTCACAGTGATCCTCCTACTTCTGCCTCCCAAGTTCTCGAATTAAAGGCATGTGCCACCATACCAGGCCAGGGGCTCTTTTTTTTTTTTTAACATTTTTTATTTATTTGAGAAAGAGGCAGTGAATATAGGTGTACTAGCGCCTCTTGCAACTGCACACAAACCCCAGATGCATGTGCCATTTTGTGCATCTGGCTTTACATGGGTCTTGGGGAACTGAACTGGGCCATCATGCTTTGCAAGCAAGAGCCTTTAACTACTGAACCAGCTGTCCAGGCCAGTAAGTCAGGCATTTGTATTTAATAAGTGGCCATGTTGATGAGTTTTATGTTTAAGGGGTCACCACCACAGGCCCCCTCTTTTACAGATGAAGCCACACTACAGCTCCCACATGTGGTGGTTTGACTGTAAAATGTCCTCACTCTTTACAGATGAAGCCACACTGCAGCTGCCACGTGTGGTGGTTTGACTGTAAAATGTCCTCACTATTTACAGATGAAGCCACACTGCAGCTGCCACGTGTGGTGGTTTGACTGTAAAATGTCCTCACTATTTACAGATGAAGCCACACTACAGCTCCCACATGTGGTGGTTTGACTGTAAAATGTCCTCACTATTTACAGATGAAGCCACACTACAGCTCCCACGTGTGGTGGTTTGACCGTAAAATGTCCTCACTCTTTACAGACGAAGCCACACTGCAGCTCCCATGTGTGGTGGTTTTACTGTAAAATGTCCTCACTCTTTACAGACGAAGCCACACTGTAGCTCCCACATGTGGTGGTTTGACTGTAAAATGTCCTCACTCTTTACAGACGAAGCCACACTACAGCTCCCACGTGTGGTGGTTTGACCATAAAATGTCCTCACTATTTACATATGAAGCCACACTACAGCTCCCACGTGTGGTGGTTTGACCGTAAAATGTCCTCACTCTTTACAGACGAAGCCACACTGCAGCTCCAACATGTGGTGGTTTGACTGTAAAATGTCCTCACTATTTACAGATGAAGCCACACTGCAGCTCCCACATGCGGTGGTTTGACTGTAAAATGTCCTCACTATTTACAGACGAAGCCACACTGCAGCTGCCACGTGTGGTGGTTTGACTGTAAAATGTCCTCACTATTTACAGATGAAGCCACACTGCAGCTCCCACGTGTGGTGGTTTGACTGTAAAATGTCCTCACTCTTTACAGACGAAGCCACACTAAAGCTCCCACGTGTGGTGGTTTGACTGTAAAATGTCCTCACACTTTACAGATGAAGCCGCACTGCAGCTCCCACGTGTGGTGGTTTGACTGTAAAATGTCCTCACTATTTCAGACGAAGCCACACTAGCAGCTCCCACGTGTGGTGGTTTGACTGTAAAATGTCTCACTATTTACAGACGAAGCCACACTAGCAGCTGCCCACAGTGTGGTGGTTTGACTGTAAAATGTCCTCACTCTTTACAGATGAAGCCACACTGCAGCTCCCTACAGTGTGGTGGTTTGACTGTAAAATGTCCTCACTATTTACAGATGAAGCCACACTAGCAGCTCCCACGTGTGGTGGTTTGACCGTAAAATGTCCTCAGTCTTACAGACGAAGCCACACATCAGCTCCCACGTGTGGTGGTTTGACCGTAAAATGTCCTCACTCTTTACAGACGAAGGCCACACTGCAGCTGCCACGTGTGGTAGGTTTGACTGTGAAAATGTCTCACTATTTACAGAATGAAGCCACACTGAAAGCTCCCACGTGTGGTGGTTTAACCTGTAAAATGTCCTCACTATTTACAGACGAAGCCACACTAAAGCTCCCACGTGTGGTGGTTTGACCGTGAAATGTCCTCACTCTTTACAGACGAAGCCACACTGCAGCTGCCACGTGTGGTGGTTTTACTGTAAAATGTCCTCACTCTTTACAGATGAAGCCACACTGCAGCTCCACGTGTGGTGGTTTGACCGTAAAATGTCCTCACTATTTACAGACAAAGCCACACTGCAGCTCCCACATGTGGTGGTTTGACTGTAAAATGTCCTCACTCTTTACAGACGAAGCCACACTACAGCTCCCACGTGTGGTGGTTTGACCGTAAAATGTCCTCAGTCTTTACAGACGAAGCCACACTGCAGCTCTCACGTGTGGTGGTTTGACCGTAAAATGTCCTCACTCTTTACAGACGAAGCCACACTACAGCTCCCATGTGTGGTGGTTTGACTGTAAAATGTCCTCACTCTTTACAGACGAAGCCACACTGCAGCTCCCACGTGTGGTGGTTTGACTGTAAAATGTCCTCATTCTTTACAGACGAAGCCACACTACAGCTCCCACGTGTGGTGGTTTGTCTGTAAAAGTCCTCACTCTTTGCAGACGAAGCCACACTACAGCTCCCACGTGCGGTGGTTTGACTGTAAAATATCCTCACTATTTACAGATGAAGCCACACTGCAGCTCCCACTTGTGGTGCTTTGACTGTAAAAGTCCTCACTCTTTGCAGACGAAGCCACACTGCAGCTCCCACATGTGGTGGTTTGACTGTAAAATGTCCTCACTCTTTGCAGACGAAGCCACACTGCAGCTCCCACGTGTGGTGGTTTGACTGTAAAATGTCCTCACTATTTACAGATGAAGCCACACTGCAGCTCCCACGTGTGGTGCTTTGACTGTATAATGTCCTCACTATTTACAGACGAAGCCACACTACAGCTCCCACGTGTGGTGGTTTGACTGTAAAATGTCCTCACTATTTACAGATGAAGCCACACTACAGCTCCCACGTGTGGTGGTTTGAATGTAAAAGTCCTCACTCTTTGCAGACGAAGCCACACTGTAGCTCCCACGTGTGGTGCTTTGACTGTATAATGTCCTCACTATTTACAGACGAAGCCACACTACAGCTCCCACGTGTGGTGGTTTGACTGTAAAATGTCCTCACTCTTTACAGGTGAAGCCACATTACAGCTCCCACGTGTGGTGGTTTGACTGTAAAATGTCCTCACTATTTACAGATGAAGCCACACTACAGCTCCCACATGTGGTGGTTTGACTGTAAAATGTCCTCACTATTTACAGATGAAGCCACACTACAGCTCCCATGTGTGGTGGTTTGACTGTAAAATGTCCTCACTCTTTACAGATGAAGCCACACTACAGCTCCCACGTGTGGTGGTTTGACTGTAAAATGTCCTCACTATTTACAGACGAGGCCACACTGCAGCTCCCACATGTGGTGGTTTGACTGTAAAATGTCCTCACTATTTACAGATGAAGCCACACTGCAGCTCCCACGTGTGGTGGTTTGACTGTAAAATGTCCTCACTCTTTACAGACGAAGCCACACTGCAGCTCCCACGTGTGGTGGTTTGACCGTAAAATGTCCTCACTATTTACAGACGAAACCACACTGCAGCTGCCACGTGTGGTGGTTTGACTGTAAAATGTCCTCACTCTTTACAGACGAAGCCACACTTCAGCTCCCACGTGTGGTGGGTTGACCGTAAAATGTCCTCACTCTTTACAGACGAAGCCACACTACAGATCCCACGTGTGGTGGTTTGACTGTAAAATGTCCTCACAGCCTCAGCTGTTGGTGACTAAGTTTCCTACTTTTTCTCAGCTTGTAGCATTTGGGAGGTGGAGTCCTGCCTGGGGGAAGTGTGTCACCAGGGGAGTGTAGTCCTGACGTGTGTTTAGAGCCAGCTTGAGCATCTGCTGTCCTTTGTTTGCTCTCCGCTATGGATGTGTGATGAAGAGAGCCAGCTGCTTCCACCATGATGTAGTGTCCCCTGGAATCTGTAAGTCTCAACAAACCCTTTCCTCCCATCAGCTGCTTCTGGCCTGGTGTGGGTCCCAGCAATGCGAAGGCAGCTGCCTCACACGCTTGGTTAGGACTCTGGGCTGTGTTATGTGTTTGTGGCTTAATTGAGCCCCGACAGTGCAGATGTGGTCTGTGCAGGTGGGTGCTGGCTCGTCTCGACGCTCCCTTACCTGGTCCCACACCTTGGCCTCGGCCTTGGCAATGCTCTCTTTGATTACAGCCTGTTGATGCTGCTCTTCTTGGCTCAGAATATTTTCCCCAATTTCTGCATATTTGGAGAGAAATTATCACCATCTCTGTAGACATCCTTAGCTTTCCTTTCTATCATTATCCCATTACTTAGATAAGCCATTGACAAGACACATCCTTTTAGAAGATGTCAATTTTTTTTTTAAGAATATCCTTTTTATACTTTATTTTTATTTGAGAGAGAGAGAGAGGCAGATAGAAACAGTTACAGAGAGAACGGGTGCGTTGGGGCCTCCAGCAGCTGCAAACAAACTCCAGAAGCATATGCCACCCTGTGCATCTGGCTTTATGTGGGTCCTGGGAAATCAAACCTGGGACCTTTGGCTTTGCAGACAAGCACCTTAACCACCAAGACATCTCTCCAGACCTCAATCTTTTTTTGATACTGAAGATTGAACCCAGCATGCTAAGCATACACCTTACCACTGAGCTTGGCCAACAATCTTTTCTTCAGAGAAACTCATTGGAAGGCTATTTTCTCTGGCCTGACTAGGAGGAAATTCATATCACTGTTAGGCTTGAAAAAAGTCAACCACTCCTCTCACACCCTCAGTGCAGGCAGCAGACAACTGTGAAAGTGACGTGAAACAATACCCTGCAGAATGGGCACTTTTTGCATGAGAGCAAAACGGTGAATCCATGTGATATTAGCACAGTACTCAGCTCCCCTCGGTGCTCCTGTCAGGGCACTGGTGCGGCCTCCTTCAGGAGGGTGGAGGCCAAACGCCTTTCTGTATACATATGGATGTGCCACTCCTCATTGTGCAGGTCTCTGTGAGCTTAACTATTTCAGGTAGAGAGTGAGCTAAGGGCTAGCTTATTATTCCTGCCAATGATCTAATCTGACTTCAATCTCTGTGCAGTAAGTCTAGAGAAGCTAAAGGACCACACAAAACCAGTTAGAGGGGAAAGGCTGCACCTGGGGCCAAATACCGAGCCCTCTGACTGGTCACAGCGTTTGCCCCTCTCCTACCTGAGTGGTTGTCAGGGGGCTGTCACATCACTATGGAAGTAACAAGCATTTTGAGCACAGAAAAAACAGTGACTTTTCTTTCTAACTTTGTATTGTCCTTATTCTTCGTTCCATTCATTTTTCAAATTTTATATGAACTGGACTACTAACTTTCCACGTGGTTAGGTCTTAATGGTACTTTCCTACACTTAAAAAGCAGTGTATCTCTCTTGGTGCCCAGCTTGGCTACTGCTCACAGGTAGGGCTGTGTGTGCCTGCTGAACATCTCCCCCTCTGGTAACTGGACGACTCTACTCAAAACCTCCTCCCTCACTGAAGACTGCTTTGTATGACGACCAACGTAGCATCCAATCTTCCTTTCTTTCTGCCGGCCACAATGATTGGCCCAAGACCCAGCACATGCTCCAGGGGTCTTCCCTAGGATTTTGCATGAAGAGGTAAGGAGAAAATAGCTCTTGTATTCCACCAGGATTTCCAAGCTGGAGGTAACAGATGATTACAGTGATCTGTGACCACATTCCTCCTTTCCCAGGTGATGGAGTGGGCTTGGTGCAGCGGCCAACAATTAAGCCAACTCAACTGAGAAGTGTGAGCATGGGGCACTGAAAGTCTGATGCTAGATTCCCTGCTGAATTTCTGCTCAAAGAATCAAGACATTCCATCATGAAATTCCGCTTTACACAGTTGCTGTAGTTATCATCTCAACGCTGGGACAAAACATCCAAAAGCAGCTGATGGGAGGAAAAAGTTTATTTTGGCTTACAGTATTGAGGGGAAGTGTCATGATGGTAGGGAAAGGATGGTGGGGCAGAGACTGGATGTCACTCCTTGCCACACAGGAGGAAAGCAGCAGCAAGATAGTGAGCTGAACTCTAACAAGGGGGAGCTGACTATAATACCCCTAAACCTGCCCCTAACCACACACCTCCAGCAAGTCTCCACCTCCCACAGTGCCACAGGCTGGGGACCAAGCATTCAGAACACATAGGTTCCTGGGGGACACTTAATTCAGACCTCCACAGCAGGGGCTTCCATCACGTGCAACTGGAACATATATTTAATGGCAAATATGTTCTCAGCTAGATCACTGGTGACTTTTAGAATTCAGAGCAGCACATTCAGTCATAGAGACAGACTCTCACTACAAGACCTCAACACAGGGTAAGTACAATTATGAAAGACCTTCTAGGGATACACGTGACTCAGTGTGAACCATCAGGTGTTGAGCTTCATAAAAATGTGATACAAGGGGCTGGAGAGATGGCTTAGTGGTTAAGTGCTTGCCTGTGAAGCCTAAGGACCCCGGTTCGAGGCTTGATTCCCCAGGACCCACGTTAGCCAGATGCACAAGGGGTGCACGCACCTGGAGTTCGTTTGCAGTGGCTGGAGGCCCTGGCGTGCCCATTCTCTCTCTCTCTCTCTCTCTCTACCTGCCTCTTTCTCTCTCTGTCTGTTGCTCTCGAATAAATAAATAAAAATATTTTTAAAAATGTGATACAAGCTGGGCGTGGTGGCACACGCCTTTAATCCTAGTACTCGGAACGCAGGTAGGAGGATTGCTGTGAGTTCGAGGCCACCCTGAGACTACAGAATGAATTCCAGGTCAGCCTGGGCTACAGCAAGACCCTACCTCAAAAAAAAATTTTTTTTTAAGTTATACAAATGTGGGCTGCTTTATTTTTTTTAATGCTTGGATCTTATTTTTAAAATTTATTTATTTATTTATTTGAGAGAGAGAATGAATGGGCACACCAGGGCCTCTAGCCACTGCAAAAACAACTCCAGACGCATGAGCCACCTTGTGCACCTGGCTCTATGTCGGTACTGGGAATCTTTGGCTTTGCTGGCAAGTGCCTTAAACTGCTAAGCCATCTCTTCAGCTCCTTATTACTTTTTATTTGTTGTTCTCACCTCCAAGAGCAGATACCTGCAGAGCTTTTAAAAATGTCCATGCTGGGGCTGGAGAGATGGCTTAGTGGTTAAGGCATTTGCCTGCAAAGCCAAAGGATCCCAGTTCAATTCTCCAGGACCTATGTTAGCCAGATGCACAAGGGGACACATGCATCTGGAGTTCATTTGCAATGGCTGGAGGCCCTGGCCCACCCATTCTCTCCCTCTCTCTCTGCTTCTTTCTCTCTCTCTCAAATAAATAAATAAATATATAAAAATGCCCATGCTGAAAGGAGACCCCAATACAAACAACCAGCATCAACCCAGAAGTCACTGTGCTGATGAAAAAGCCAGTGTTGAAGCCGCACAGTTTCTGCTGGGCAGCGCTCTCATGGTGACAGAACTCTCTCAGTGACAGAAACAGACCAAGGGACTGTTGAAGGGTAAATAAAGGAGTTTCTTTGTGGTGGGTGGTCACATGAATTCCCATGACAAGGCACAGACATCCATCATGTAATATACACATTAAGAGGAAAATTTATCTACAAAGTATGTGCCTGAGTTAACAGCATTGTTCTATTGCCAATTTCTTTTTTTTTTTCTTTTTGATTTTTTGAGGAAGGGTCTTGCTCTAGCCCAGGCTGACCTATAATTCATTATGTAGTCTCAGGCTGGCTTCAAACTCACAGTGATACTCCTATTTCTGCCTCCCGAGTGCTGGGATTAAAGGCGTGTGCCACCATACCCATATTGCCAATTTCTTGATTTTTGACACTACCAGAATCATGTAAGACATAAATGGAAAATGTTGGGCAAAAAGTCCTTAGGAACACACTGATGTCTCTGCAATTTATGAGTCAGAACACTTAAAGACAATGAATTCTTTAAAGGTACGAGAAAAAATGTGCATGCTAAGACCTGAACCTGAAAGTTCTAAGTCAGTGGGTCTGTTTATATAGTTGTATTAAATTTTTCTTTTGTTTTTCTGAAGCAGGGTCTTACTCTCTGTAGTCCCAGGCTGGCTTCAAACTCAGAGCAATCTTCCTACCTCTGCCTCCCTAGTCCTGGGATTAAGGGTGTGTGCCGCCAAGCCCGGCTTTAAAAACAATGTGCTAATGCTCCATAGGGCACTGCTGGGGTTGATAACTACTGTCCTATGAGCACTCGCTGGCTCTTGTACAAACAGTTCAACACGCTTCTGTGCTTCTTTTTTTTTTAATTTTTATTTATTTATTAGAGACATAGAGAAGAGAGGGAACGGGTGTGCCAGGGCCTCTAGCCACTGCAAACATACTCCAGACACATGTGCCACCTTGTGCATCTGGCTTACAGAGAATCGAACCTGGGTCCTTAGGCTTCGCAGGCAAGTGTTTTAACTGCTAAGCCATCTCTCCAACCCTTCTGTGTTTATTTATAAAGAAAGAGTTTTGACCTAAAACAAGTTAATGACAAATACAGATCATTAAATGTAAAATATTGATTTCTATATAGGTAGGTTTAATTGATCAACTCAATATTTGGATTCAGATATCCTATAAAACATAAGGGGTAAATCATGAAAGCATCTAAGAACAGGGACAGCATCACCTTGGTTACAAAAAGTCAAGTCATTGTAGAGATTACAGTTCATAATTCATACCAAAAATTACTAAAAATCAGAATGTTTGGCATTCATATTTTCATAGAATAATGGCAACTTCATCTTCCCTACATTTTTTATGAAGAGAGTGAAAGAGTGTGAGAGAGAATTGGCGTGACAGAGCCTCCAGCCTCTGTAACCCAACTCCATCTGCATGCACCCCTGTGTGCATGTGCAACCTTGTGCGCTTGCGTCACTGTGCATCTGGCTTATGTGGGACCTGGAGAGTCACACACGAGTCCCTAGGCCTTGCAGGCAAGTGCCTTACCTGCTAAGCCATCTCTCCAGCTCTCCCCTACGTTTTAGTTTATCTCTTTATCTTCTTCTCATTCAGAAAATCATGAAGTAAAGTAACCAACCACTAGTTTACAAGTAAAGAGGACCAGAGCAGTACTTTGAGAGATCATACACAAACACGCATAAGGTTCAAGACTGGATTGAAAATTCTCTGGGGCGATGAAAGCTAGAAATATGTAATTACAATTCATTTGCTTATATTCTATATGCCTATGTATGTGTAGTAAATATTCTTTTTATTTTAAATTATTATTATTAACAACATATTTCATATTGATACATCATGTGTTGATACCCTCTTTTCCCTCATCCCTACCCCCATCCTGCTGGGGACTGTCCTCAGTGGGGTTGTAGGTATTCCCCATGGGGTCGTGGGTTATACTCTGTGGGAGCAGCAGACAGTTATCTTGAGGGGGAGAGAATGCCTCTGGGCATGATGTCTCAACCTGTGGCTCTTATAATCTTTCCGCTCCCTCTGTAAATATTCTTTTTCTTTTCAAAACTATTTAATGAATTTATTTATTTGAGAGAGAGAGGTAGGGAGAGAAAGAGAATGGGCACACCAGGGCCTCCAGCCACTGCAAATGAACTCCGGGCGCGTGTGCTACCATGTGCATCTGGCTTATGTGGGTACTGGGGATTCAAACCCAGTTCCTTAGGCTTCACAGGCAAGTGCCTTAACTGCTAAGCCATCTACCTCTCCAGCCTCATGTAGTAAATATTATTATGCCACATAGATGTATCTGCTTTTGTCACTAACTACAGAGTACAGGCTATAGTTTTTCTTTTCATATCTTCTTTTTATTATAGATCAATTTAACTACTGTACGTCTTTTCTCTTAAAATCTACAAATTTTGCATGTATAGTATAAGCCTACATTTAATCACCTTCTCCTATTTAGAAAGGGAAAAACGCCTCCAAAAGTAGGGAGAGCAAAGGACATGGGGAGTTTTCAGAAAAATAAATAAATAAATAAATAAACAAATAAATAAAAAGAAACATAACTTCCAGTGGAAAAAAGGAGGAAGGGAGCATGGTCATCCTGACGAAAACTCAGTTAGATAAAGGCAAAACCTGAAAGATGGGGCGCTTCAAAAGCGGTCCGTGCCTTCTGTTTGGCATTCTAGGAGACCCCGTGCAGGACCAAAGTGAGACGTGCCAACAGAACGCAATGATACCATGGTTTGAGGAGGCCAAGGAAGCTTCTCTCACGGCAATCCTCGAGATTCCTTGACTCATGCCCAGCAAGCTGTGTCCAGGCATTCGTTCATGACCACAGCAGGCTCTGTGAAAGTGGGTGCTCAGTCCGAAAGGAGAAGCAATTCCAGGTCACCGTGAGAAGACTTCAGAGCCGAAATGCGGTAGAGAAGACCACAGCCCTGAGCAACAGCGACCTGTGACGCTCAAGCAGGCTCCAGGAGGCGAGGCCCGGGTCTTCCGCGCTGTCCTGGACATCAGCACCTTTGCTGTCAGCCCACGGTCACCCCAGCTAGGCTGTCCCGGCGACAGGCCGCTCCAGAGCCAGGAGGGGCGCGGCCCGAGCCCCCCCCCCCCCGGTCGCCCAGAAGCAGGCACTTGCCGTCTTCGCCCTGCAGCGTCTCAGCTCACCCGCATCTGGGAGAGAGCGCGCTTCGTGGACAGGCACCGTCCGCATCTGCAGAGGACTTGGGCTCCGCTTCATGGTATTAGAATAAAGGTGCAGCGCTGCTCGGTTCTCTTGCTGACATGCAGGGACGCGAACCTGGTGCTGACGTCCTCAGTCATGGCCCGCGAGGCCTGGGCCAAGCCAAGGCGCGGTGAGAGCGCTTCACTGCCAGGGAGGTGACACGTCCACCTTGGCCAGGACACAGGCCACCATCTTGCCGTCCTCGTCCTCAGCAGTGTAGGAGAGCTGGGGCCGCGAGAGGCCGGGGACACAGGACTTCCCCCGCTGGTTCTCGGAAGCAGAGCAGGCTCAGCGCTGCATGTTCACCGGGTCTCCGCCGAGCATTGCCTGCCGGGCTGCAGAGAACCAGAGAGGATGCCTCGGAGCACAAGCCTCAGCAACACACTAACGTTTGCTTTAGCACAGCTGGGATATCCAAACAGGGCTCATAACGGATGAGGAAGATCTCCCGCTGTCTTCCATTCCTTTTCAGCGATGCTGTACAGAACCTCGTCCATCTTCATGCAGGTGGGGTCCCAGTCGTGCCCGAACTGAATGACGAGGGACGCGGTCCTCCTGAGAAAGAATGGCCTGGTCTACCTGCCAGCCATTGTGCAGATGCGGGGCCTGCCTAGCTGGGACCTACCTCGTGCAGATCCCTGCGCCCCCTCTGCTGGGCTATCGTTTCTTTCATGTGCTTATTAGGGTATTATCTACAGAAATTTCCCGCCCCCCCCCCCACATGTATGCAAAATCCCCCAAGTACAGGCAAGTTGAAAAGAACACACATTATTATGATGTTCAAAGTTCTAAAACAGGTACAGATATTTCCTTAACACTTTAGAACAGTCTAAAAGGTACACATTAATGGTCTTCATAATAAGGAAATAGAGTGAAGCTAATATCTCTATCCAATGCATACAACTGGTAAGTGAAGAGGCTGGGGTCCAACATGTACGCTTCATGAAATAACTCTCGAACAAACAGCTTTAAACAGGAAAAGCTGGCGAAAGCTTACAATAGAAGACTAACATATAATGCTATTAAATGCTAGAACTAAGGCAAACAACAAAATCACTTACCCAGTATATCTTTGTGAGTGTGAAAGCGTGTCTTAAATGGCTTGTATTCATGGATCTTTTTGAAGGCTTCCCCAAAAGGGGCTGGTGGAACTATTTTATTACAAACAGCACAGCAAACAAAATTTGTATAATCTGGATTTCTGATCATAGTTGAATTTCAGGTGTCTTCTACTACTTATAGTTAATCTTAGAGTCAGAAAAGGTAGAAATTTAAGAAAGATGGACGAGATTCAGGGTTTGAAGGTGATGCTACAGACTGGAAGGACTAAACAACGAATCATGGCAGGTAGTGCTAAGTGCAGTGTGAAGAATGGCACTACGGCCTATCTTACAAGGTGTGTGCAATGGATTTGGGAAGATACAAGCAGTTGCTCCCTTGCAGTCTCTTGCATTCAGGTGTAATTTACTTAGCAACTGTTGCTAGGTAAAACAAGCTTTGCTCATAAAAGCAACTTGAGCGGGTGTGGTGGTGCAGCCTTTCATCCCAGCACAGGCAGAGGTAGGAGGATCACTGTGAGTTCCAGGCCAGCATGAGACTACATAATGGATTCCGGGTTAGCCTGGGCTACAGCAAGACCCTGGGGGGGGGGGAGGCAACTTGAAATTACAAAATGGGAGCCTGATCAGCCATCATGCATCTTCTGGATACTTTATTAGCTTCCTGTTGCTGCTGTAACAAATTAACATAATCTTCTTAGTGGCTTCACAAATGTATTCTCTGGAATTCTCCTCTTTCAGGAGGTCAGAGTCCAACAAGACTTTACAGCTGAAATTAAGAAGTCAGTAGAGTTGGTTCCTGCTGGTGAGAACCTGTTTCCTTTCCTTGTCTAGCTTCTAACAAGTATCCATGTTCCTAAAGCTCACAGCCTCAGGTCCTGCAGCTTATACTGCTTCTGAGGTGACACTACCCCTTCCTTTGCTCTTCTACCTCCTCTGGACCCCTGACTGTACCGGTCTCATCCATATAATCCAAGATAATCTTGTCACCTCAAAATCCTAAAGCCTGATCACATACTCATGGGCGCCAGAGATTAGGATCTGAACATATTTGCATGGGAACTGGCCATGTTTTAAGATTTTTTTTTAGTGTTTTGATGCTTGTATGTTTATGGTGTATGCACTCATATGTGCCCTTGTGGCACCCCATATGTCCACATGGGGGCAGGGGTCTATGGTGCCCAGGGTGGAATATCTTGTGTCCTGCTCCATCACTCTTCCACCTGGTTTTGAGAAGAGGGGTCTCCTTTTTACTTGAATATTTTATACTTAAGGGCTAGTATGGTTGCTTAACTATCACAGGGACATTTCACAGAACATCCCTCAACTTGGGAGCAAGGAGATCCAGGCTCCTATCCCAGGAATCTCAGTGACTGGGTAACTTGTTTTAATGATTCTCAGCTACTGAATTAACTGTAAGGTGACACTACTGGAGCAGGCAGAGTTCAAAGTTAAAAATCCTGGGACTATTTCAAAGGTTATTTTATTTGGGGTGGTTATGCCCTCGTTCAATAGATAATAAATGAAACAATATTCAAACAGGAAGCCTTTGAAACTTTGCCTGTACAAAAACTGCACTGTAGCCTGCAGCTGTGCTGTAGGAGGGTGCAGACTACTTGAGGTACTCATGTGGTTCTTCTCTCATGCTGCTTCTCACAGCTCTGTGCCTGACACTATCTCTTTTGCCTTGGTTCCTTAACACACATGTGACTGAAGGCTTCATGCTGTCCAATTCCTGCTGCCATTTGGAATAAGCCTGTCCATCTCTCTTTTTGTATTTTTTACTTTTACTTTTATTTTAGAGAAAGTGAGAGACAGAGAATTGGTGTGCCAGGGCCTCAGCCACTGCAATTGAACTCCAGACGCTTGCGCCACCTAGTGGGCATGTGGGACCTTGCACTTGCATCATCTTTGTACATTTGGCTTACCCTGAGATCTGGGGAGCCAATCATGGGTCCTTAGGCTTCACAGGCAAGCACCTTAACTGCTAAGCCATCTCTCCAGCCTATCTCTTCATATTTTACCCAACTACTCTCTCCCTTAACACTAAATATCAACTTACTTTGTTCAATAGGAAAAGAATTTTACAATGGGCTAGAGAGATGGCTTAATGGTTAGGGCACTTGCCTGTGAATCCTAAAGACCCAGGTTTGATTCCCCAGGACCCACATAAGCCAGATGCACAAGGTGGCACATGCCTTTGGAGTTCATTTGCAGTGGCTAGAGGTCCTAACATGCCTATTTTCTCTCTCTATCTGCCGTATTCTCTCAAATAAAAATTTAAAAAATATTTTAAAAAATACATAGGGAAGCCGGGTGTGGTGGCGCACGCCTTTAATCCCAGCACTCGGGAGGCAGAGGTAGGAGGATCGCCATGAGTTGGAGGCCACCTTGAGACTACATAGTGAGTTCCAGGTCAGCCTGGGCTAGAGTGAGACCCTACCTCAAAAAATCAAAAAACAAAAACAAAAACAAAAACAAAACACATAGGAGGGCAAAAGTAAAAGATATATTCAAATTAGAAGGCACTCTGTACCACATGAATGAATTTTTAGTATGGTAAGGAGACCTTAATCTGTTTCTTATTTATTCTAGTTTTTTTTTTTTTTTTTTTTGAGGTAGGGTCTCACTCTTTAACCATGTAGTCTCAGGGTGGCCTCGAACTCATGGTGATACTCCTACCTCTGCCTCCCAAGTGCTGGGATTAAAGGCGTTCACCACCATGCCTGGCTTTATTCTAGTTTTTAAGTAACTCTAAGAACATTTGGTCTTGTGTTTATAACATTGTTATGGTTTCTAAAAACTGAACAAAGCAACATTTAGTTGTAGTGAAATGAAAACAAAAGTCACTATAATATTTTTTCCAAAGAGCACTCCCACTACTTTATTTTTCCATTCAATCATTATTTTGGTAGCTGAGGGGAATAGCTTGTGTATTAAATCAAAAAGCTGAAATTGAAATCAAAATACACGAGACATTTGTGACTATAACAACTTGGGCTGAGCTAACTCAATTTTCACTTCTCATAACTTATGCCTGAGCTCAGGATTTAAAATCATGACTTCTGTTTCTATATTAACACAGGTTCCACATTAGGTAGAAAATGAACACTTTCCTTGCAAAGAGCAAAGCACAGCTAAACTCTCCTCACAGCTGCAAAAGCACAATTTACTTAAAACATGAAAACTCCAGGCAAACTTAATAGCACTGAGTGCTTTTTATTATGCAGAATTAAATAAGTAACAAAACACTCTTATCCTCAAGGCACTTTTTAAACAAGAGAATTTACTAGAAGAGATAGTGTGAAGCTTTTTGTAGAAAGAGAACGAGATGAAAACTATAGCCTTGTTCAGGGACAAAATTCATCACAGTGGTTTGGTTCCAAGTGCTGCATTTTCTCTCATTAACATATTCTAGAACAAGAAATGCAATTCTATGTACTTAAGTCTTTCATTTGGAACTTCAGGCCTTTAATAAAGCTGGCCCAGCAGAAGCCAACACTTCAATCCCATCTGGATGTCTTCCTCCTCATGTAGTGGTGTCCCTCACTATCAACAGCTTCACAGAGGCCCTCTCTGTTCTCTAGTGTTGCATGCAGATAACCAATGTAAGCCATGCAAAGTGAAAGGGTCACCAGTCCAAAAGCCATCACAGGTTTGTTCTGTCAAGAGAAAAAATGGTAAGGTCTCATTAATATTAATAGTTTGAGGAAATTCAGATGAGTATTGTACTTGACTCTTAATTCATTTCTTTATTATTATGAACTTTACAGTATGGACATATTGGTCATATTCCCATTGGGTTATACTCTTATATCTCCTCTCTCTGCCCTTGCACTTGCCTCTTGACATGCCATATTTATTACCACCCTAATATTCTGATATAGTCTTTTCATTACAATCATCTATTTAGTACTTCATTCAACAAACTCAGCTTCTGATTATGTAGAATTGAGAGAACTGCTTCTCCCCTCCAGTCTTTCTCTTCTGTACAACCAGGACATCTTAGACCTCTGAGCCTAGAACAGTGAAAGCTGAGCGAGGAGTGAGGCATGGACACTGGTCTGTTTTTCTGTCTCTTCCCTAGGTCAAAGCTTTTCCAGTTGCAATCTCAACTTACCTGTTTTTCTTTTTTCTTTTCTTTTTTTTTTTTTTTTTCGAGGTAAGGTCAACTCTAGCCCAGGTTGACCTGGAATTCATTCTGTAGTCTAAGGATGGCCTCAGACTCATGGCAATCCTCCTACCTCTGCCTCCCAAGTACTGGGATTAAAGGAGTGCACCACCACACCTAGCCTCAACTTAGCTTTTTTAAATTAGAAAGCGAAGGAATAAAGTACATAAGTATTTCTCTTGCCCAAGACATGGATAACTATCAAAAAGTCTTTCATGGGCTGGACAGATGGCTTAGCAGTTAAGCGCTTGCATGTGAAGCCTAAGGACCCCAGTTTGAGGCTCAATTCCCCAGGACCCATGTTAGCCAGATGCACATGGGGGTGCACGCATCTGGAGTTCGTTTGCAGTGGCTGGAGGCCCTGACACGCCCATTCTCTCTCTCTCTCTATCTGCCTCTTTCTCTCTCTGTTGCTCTCAAATAAATAAAATGAACAAAAAAAATTAAAAAATGTCTTTCATAACCAACATTATGTGCACTGATGATGGCAAAGAACATATTCTACTCTGAAAACCTACTCTCTATACTCAAGACATCTGAGAACTTCTGGGTACAATGGAGGGTTAGGAGATTAGGAGATTCATGAATAAAACCCACGGAAGAAAGGGCATCAACATAATATACAACACACCCTTTTTCTATAAGAGACAAATGAACTTATTAAGCTAGGTGAGATCTTTGTAGGGAAGCAGGAGAGCTGGTGCTCATCAGTGTGGATCAGCTTGCCTGCTGGGAACCACGGGGGCCTGCTCCTAAAGACCACATGCATGTGCACACACCCACCAGAATATCAACAGAATTCTCCACAAAATACCTCAATCTGGGTCTCTAGCTGGGTTTTATCCCACTCCTATCTTCTCATAAGCAGAAACTCTTTGTACTTTTCTCCCGTCTCGTAAGCACTTTTAAGTTCTATCTATAATCTAAAAAATCTTTCTAAACCATAAAAATGTAACAACTGAAACTTTAAAAGCCAGCAAAGTTTTTTAAAAAATATTTTGTTTTTACTTATTTATTTGAGAGAGAGAGAGACATAAAGAAGCAGGTAGAGAGAGACAGAATGGGCATGCCAAGGCCTCCAGCCACTGCAAACAAACCCCAGACACAAGTGCCACCATGTGCATCTGGCTCTATGTGGGTGCTGGGGAATGGAACCTGGGTCCTTAGGCTTCACAGACAAGTGCCTTAACTGCTAAGCCATCTCTCCATCCCAAACCAGGAGAGTTTGAATGATGTAATTCAAATTCTTAAAGACAACAACTGCCAACCCAGATTATATACCTAGAAAAGCTATCTGTTGTAGTTGAAGGACAAAGAACTTCCTAGGATAAAAACAGGCTAAAGTAATTCATAACCACTAAGTCAGCTCTATAGAACGGAATCCTTTCAAGCTCTTAGAGGATAAACTCATACATGAGGCCCTGGAGAAGAATAAACCATGCTTTAATACCAGTTAAGGCAAACTAGGCACAGTGGTAGCATGCCTTTAATCTCAGTATTTGGGAGGCTGCTGTAAGAGGATCACCATGAGTTCAAGGGCAGCCTAGGCTATAGAGTGGGAAGGTGCAACAGTGGCAGGACTGTTATGGGGATAACCAACTGCTCTGATTAGATATGAGAGCCACAGAGGAGGAAATTCATGCTTAGTACTGAAAACCTAGTCAAAAGCCTCTGGCAAGCCGGGCGTGGTGGCGCACGCCTTTAATCCCAGCACTCGGGAGGCAGAGGTAGGAGGATTGCCGTGAGTTCGAGGCCACCCTGAGACTCCATAGTGAATTCCAGGTCAGTCTGGGCTAGAGTGAGACCCTACCTCGAAAAACAAAAAAACAAAAAACAAACAACAACAACAAAAAAAAGCCTCTGGCTTGGGGAGGCCATAGGCTCTAAGAGGGAATCTGTTATTTAGTTAAATGGGTATGTTGTGCCCGTAAAATTGTCCTCTAAATATTTATGTTTATGCCCACAGATTAGTGCTGCTCTCATCTTTGGTTAGAGAAGCTTCTTTTTAGTTAGTGGTGACCACTGGGGAGACTCAAAACTCATCAAAGTGCTGAGAACAAGTGACTGACTATGAAGTGATGGGTGCTAAATAAGACATTTACACCACCCCTCCAAGGTTTAGAGAACATTGTGAAAGAGAAGGTGGAAAGAATGCAAGAGTCAGAGGATGGGGAAGAGTGCTGTGGACAATGTCTTTAGATATGAGATGGCCATTGCATTCATGACCTCAAGGTGACTATCATTATGTCCACAAGTCCTGCACAATACTGGGCTCATAAACATTCTATCATGGATGGTGGAGGGCAAAAATGAAGTCATTAAAATAGTAGAGGAGGGCTGGAGAGATGGCTTAGTGGTTAAGGCACTTGCCTGCAAAGTCTAAAATCTCATGTTCAAATCTCCAGGTCCCACCTAGCCAGACACACAGTGACGCAAGCACATGATGTTGTACATGTGCCACAAGGGGACACAGTGCCTGGAGTTCATGCACAACAGGCTGAAGGTCCTGGTATGCCCATTCTCTCTCTCTCTCAAAAATAAAAGGGGGCTGGAGAGATGGCTTAGCAGTTAAGCACTTGCCTGTGGAGCCTAAGGACCCCAGGACCCATGTTAGCCAGATGCATATGGGGGCGCATGCGTCTGGAGTTTGGTTGCAGTGGCTGGAGGCCCTGGCATGCCCATTCTCTCTCTTTCTACCTGCCTCTTTCTCTGTCTGCCACTTTCAAATAAATAAATAAAAATAAAACCAAAAAAATTAAAAAAATAAAAATAATAAAACAAAGTAGAGGAACTAATTACAAGGGATTTCAGTGGGAAGGGCATGGGAGGGACAAGAGAATGTAAAAGGAATTACGATCAAAATACTTTTATATGTGTATGCAACTTGTCAAAAAACCAACAAAATTTAGTGGTTGAAACAGATATTATGCTGATTTAATGACCATGAGATATTGCTGAAAAATCCAAGGCCCTAAAAATGCAAAGCTTTGAATTGCGGGGAAGGAAGGTTACCAGACACGACCCCCCCCCCCCCCCGCCGCCCACCACACATACAATTTTGTATGTGTTTGCACTTAACAAACTAGCTTTTCTTTTGTTAGTTTACATGCATAACAAGGAGACACTGGTCATTAAAATCGAGCCATTTTTATTTCTTGAATGCTCTTAAAATTTTTGTTTTATATGTGAAATAGTATTTAAAACTTTCCTTTACCTTGCTGTTATTCACAGGTTTATTTTCTGAGACAAGGTCTCCCCTGGCTGGTCTCAAGCTCATACTGACCATTCTGCTTCAGCCTCCCAAGTGCTTGGTTTACAGGCATGAGCCACCATGCTCAGCTTAGAGAGTTCTTATAAATCAGTATAAAGTGCCCATGATAAAAAAATAAGTTCTATTTCTGATTGCCTAAACATTAACATCTTATATATAATTTAATATATAATGTCCTAGATATAATTCTTACAGGTTTAATGAACAGCTCTGGATTCACAGCTCGAAATAAAGTTGTTGTGCGCACTCCTCTAAGGCCTGGATTTCTAAAGTCTCTCTCTTTTGGTGGTTCCTTTTGAAACGTTGGAGGCTCAGGTGCTGAAGACATCTTGATTAATGAAGATTACCTAAAAATAAAGTATCTTCCTTTATAATTGTTTCCTGATAAACCTCTTTTTAAAAAATCACTTCTTTTTGTTGAATTCTAGATACCCTCATGACTGTCAAATCATTCTTGTTCTCCCTCTTTTCTTTCACAGGTCAGTGAAGTGGGGAGAAGTCTACAGAACTGTCTGCTGGTCTAAGTCACACTAACTTGTGTTAAGGATAGGAGGCCAGTGGATAATCCACTCCCTTCTGCGACAGTCTGTGGAAAGTGCTAATGACCCTTCTATCGCCTGCGGTCTCACCCTGGCTCACCCCAGTCCTCCATCCGAATAGTAATAGTGAGTAGTGACTTCTCTTATTCCCATCTGGCCCTTACATCTAAAGTCCCTTATCTTCTCTCTTAGCTGTTCTTACTCTATCCTATTAAATGCAAAACATGTCTTTTTGTTCTTGTTCTGTTAGATGGAATGTAAGCATTTGGGTCTGCTTTTCTCTTTCAGGTATCTTTCCTGCCTTTTAATGCTGGGGTGGGGTGTGGAGGTGGGAAGGTAGAGAAAGAAATTTTCCAAGACTGAAGTGAATGACAATGGCTAAAGGAAAATACAGCAACTTACTGTACAATAAATAGTTAGGAGGAGTTAAACATTCATATTAAACTTTCATTGGTGCTTTGTGTCAGCATGTTTATTCGTTAAGTCTTCTACTTTATAAACTTCAGCTACAAGGAAATACTTTTCTGTCTTCCTGCCTGCAGTGACAGCTCTCCTACATGTTGTGGTTATTACTGTTGGTCCACCAGGACCACTATGACTCTCTGATTCCATTCTACACCAGTGAGCATTCCTGTAATGGTCTCAGATTATTACTGTCAGCCCACTGGCACCACCATGACTCTCTGATTCCATTCTACACCAGTGAGTACTCCTGTAATGGTCTCAGGTTGTTACTTCCAGCTCACCAGCACCACCATGACTTTCTGGTTCCATTCTACACCAGTGAGCATTCCTGTAACAGCCTCAGGTTATTACTGTCAGATTAGCAGGAACACCATGACTCTGATTCCATCTTTATACTAATGAGTACTTCTGTAATGGTCTCAGGTATTACTGTCAGTTCACTAGCACCAGCATGAGTCTCTGATTACACTTTAACACCAGGAAGTACTCCTATAATGATCTCAGGATTCACTAACTCAGGCAATAAATTATTCCTTTAGCCAGCACAAAGTCTTCAGAACCAAGATGACTTGTGACAGCAGTGACAGAAGGCTGAATATGTATAAATATCCCATTGGGCCACTGACATTACCACTCAAATAAAATGCTGACATCAAGCATACATCCATCATAACATCCCAAGTCTTCTCATCACTACTTCAAATAAAATACTGACATCAAGCATATGTCCATTAGAACATCCCAAGACTTCTCATCACTGCCTTCAAATGAAATGCTGACATCAAGCATATGTCCATCAGAATGTCCCAAGTCTTCTCATCACTGCTTTCAAATGAAATGCTGACATCATGGCTGGAGAGATGGCTCTGCAGTTAAAGGTAATTGCTTGCAAAGCTTGATGGCCCAGGTTCAATTCCCCAGTACACACATAAAACCAGGTGGGGGCTAGAGAGATGGCTTAGCGGATAAGGCGTTTGCCTGTGAAGCCAAAAGACCCAGGTTTAATTCCCCAGGACCCACATAAGCCAGCTGTACAAGGTGGCACATGCATCTGGAGTTCATTTACAGTGGCTGAAGGCTCTGGTGTGCCCATTCTCTCTCAAATAAATTATATATATTTTTTTAATTTGAGAGGGAAAGAGAGAGAGAGAGAATGGGTGCAGCAGGGCCTCCAGCCACTGCAGACGAATTCCAGATGCATGCTCCACCTTGTACAGCTGGCTTACGTGGGTCCTAGAGAGTTGAACTGGGATCTTTTGGCTTCATAGGCAAACGCCTTAACCGCTAAGCCATCTCTCCAGCCCCAAATAAAATATTTTTTAATGTAAAACAAAATAATAAAGCCAGATGGACAAAGTGGCTCATGTGTCTGGAGTTGTTTGCAGTGGCAGGAAGCCCTGGTGCTCCCATTCATTTCCTCTCCCTCTTGCTCTCAAATAAATTAAAATAAATAAAATATTTTAAGCTGAAATATTGACATCAAGCATACATCCATCAGAACATGTTAAGTCTTCTCCTCACTGTCTTCAACTTGATTTTATTGCTGTCTGACACTGAAGTAACTTACTTATTTACATATAACATTTACCAGTCTCTATATTGTTACATTCAGCTTGAAGGTTTTTTTTTTTTTTTCATGTGTGGTGTGGTGTACGTACAAGTGTGCAGAAACCAGAGGAGAATGTCTGGTGTCCTCTGTACGTTTCTTTCCTTGAGATGGAGTATCTCTCAGTGAGCCAGGAAGTACTGTTTTCAGTCAGATCGGCTGACCAGTGAGCCTTGGAAATTCTTTGGTCTCTGCTTTTCACAGGACTAGGGTCACAGACATGCATGGCTACAACCCAGTTCTAGGTGCTAAGAAATCTAGCTCAAGTGGTCTCGGGCAATCCCAGGCCTTTATGCTTGCACAGCAAACACTGTTACCTGCTGAGCCATCTACTTAGCCTAGATCTATTCCTTTTTTAAAATTTAAATCTATTTTTATTTATTTGGGAGAGAGAGAAAGACAGACATAAAGAGAATGGGTGCGCCAGGGCCTCCAGCTGCTGCAACTCCAGATGCATGTGCATTTGGATTACATGGGTCCTGGGGAATCAAAACTGGGTCCTTTGGCTTTGCAGGCAAGCACCTTAATAGCTAAGCTAATCTCTCCAGCCCTCATTTTGTTTTTTAACTTGGAACTTTAAGGTCAGTTTATTAAGTTCAACAAAGAAAATTATCAGAAGAATATTCTCCTGAAAAAAATTTTTTCTTAGAAAAAAAATCAAAACACTTCCAGCATCACCACAGATGCTATGGTGGTGAAGCCTCTCTGGAGACCAGACATAGTCTGTGGAGTCACTCCCAGGGACAGCAGGATTATAGTTGGCATCATCCTCATCATCCTCCAGCTCCAAATCATCCATCTCATGAACACTCACTCACTGATCTCCATTGTTTTCAGCATCCTCCAAGAATTGGATGTGTTAAGGTTATGATCTGTTTCAAAGAGCTGTTTCCCACTTTATTTTTACTTGCTTGTTCCTCTTTTATCCATTTCTTTTTAATTTCCAGGAGTTCTGCATAAAACTTGACCTTCCAACTTAAGAAATTTTCAATTGTAACAGGAGTGCCATGGAATCATTTCTTTTCTTCTTTGTTTTTTTCTTTTTGTTTCTTTTCTTCTTTTCTACTAGTTTTTATCTGGTCCACTATTTCATTTAACTTTTCTTGCACAGCTGTCACTAGAGTGAAGATCATCACCATGCTAAGATTCTCCTGAGCCTGCAATGCCAACAACTTTAAAACGCCTGGGACATCTTCTAGATTTTTCAGGGACAGGATTTCATGAAGGGGAGCTTCATCTGGATACTTCTCACCAGGTGTGAACTTGAAGAGGGTAGCCTGGACAGTTTCATTTTCTCCAGCCTCAGATGTCACAGTCATGGTGAAGCTGAGTGGGTTTTTGATAAGACTGCGAACAAGTCAGGGTAGACAGCCTCCAGAGCTTTGAGCTCGCTGAGCTGCTCCTGACCATGATCTGTCATTCATGATGGACCACTCTTCATTTTAAAATGAATCTAAAACCTCTTGTGTTAAAAGGAAGATCATAAAAACATTATTGGGGATGATGGAAAATTGGCAAATTGCTCCTAAGTAATGTG
The DNA here is from genome assembly GCA_036346955.1 of Dipus sagitta. Classification (NCBI taxonomy): domain Eukaryota; kingdom Metazoa; phylum Chordata; class Mammalia; order Rodentia; family Dipodidae; genus Dipus; species Dipus sagitta. Next base: position 30,510,654 of record CM070788.1, read on the forward strand.
GTAATCACATTGCTGGCTGTGTGATCTGTCCAGGTGCCTGTATTCATATTTCTTCCTCCTTTTTCCATCACCCAATTCTTGTTCCTTATCTACTCATGACCAAGAAACTGGTGTGTACACACACACACACTTGTCTAATAAAGATCTACACTAAGCTAAATTGTTTCATATGTTCCTTCCTAATAAAATATTCTTTACTTTGTTCTTTTTGTCCTCCTTGGGAAAGGAGGGAAAAAGGTAAAAAGAAGTACAGGTAAAGAAGTATCCCTTTACTCAACTCCCTGAGGGCATTTGTACCTCAAAGGAGGAGAATGGGGTTTCATATCCATAAGACATGGTCCTGGACTAAAAAGGTAAAAACAAAAACAAAGAAACAAACAAAAACATGGATTGTGTTGTTACTGTGATTTTTTTTTTTTTTTTTGAGGTAGGGTCTCACTCTAGCTCAGGCTGACCTGGAATTCACTATGGAGTCTCAGGGTGGCCTTGAGCTCACGGCGATCCTCCTACCTCTGCCTCCCAAGTGCTGGGATTAAAGGCGTGCGCCACCACGCCCGGCAAATATAACTTTTTAAAAAATTTAATTTAACTTATTTGAGAGGGGGCGGGGTGGGTGCGTCAGGGCCTCCAGCCATTGCAAAGGAACCTCCAGATTGCAAGCGCCTCCTTGTGCATCTGGCTTACGTGGGTCCTGGAGAATTGAACCAAGGTCCTTCGGCTTTGCAGGAAGGTGCCTTAATCAATAAGCCATTTCTCTAGCCCAAATACGACTTTTGAATCAAAACGCTTCAGTTCACCAAACCTGTAAGCTGCAGACAAGCTGAGGCTGCAGGCTCCCTCGGAGGCGCGGCTATCGGCGCTCACAGCCCAGGGCAAAGGGCGTGTTCCCCGGCAGCCTCGAGCGCGGGCCACCGGGCTGCAAGGTCACCCTGAGACAGACTACGGCCGCCGCACCCGAGAGGGAAGCGAGCCGGGCGACGCGCTGTCCCCTCCGGGCCACCGTCTTCCGGCCCGTCTCGCTGCCGCTGGGTAAAGAGGGGCCGTGCGCAGGGCCCAGGCCGACGCACAGCGCCACCTGCGTCCAGGAGGCTACAGCGCAGGGAAACTGGGAACCAAGGGCGGAGGATTTGCAAAGGACATATTTGCTTTCTTCTGCCTTTGACCTTTGGTTTTCAGCCTCTCAGCTTCATATAGATGAATGGAGACATTTATGAGTACGTCTTTATTTAATGGAAGTGGAAAGCATTCTGACTTGGGAGAGAAGGCGCAGGCCTGGGCCCTTTCTACCTCCTCTTAGGGGTGCATTACGGGTAAATTAATACTGCAGTCAATTCTCTGCTATTCTGTTAGGGCCTTGAGATTCACACACAGATGTACCCTTAGATTTCCAGAGTGCTGACTCCTGCTCCCCTCCCTCCTCTTGTCATGGTAATTAAGCCCCCTTGTACCAGGGCTGAGAGGAGGGATGCCACTGCCCCACATCCCAGGCGAGCTCCTCCCTCGCAATTGGATGCCCTTCTTCTCCCCCCCCCCCCGTTTTTTTCACATTTATAGACAAATCTTTGACTTTTTTTTGTAGAATTTTACATTTTTCCTCTTCCCCTTTTAGAAGCCCTTAAAACTTGGCCCTCCCCTGCCCAGAGTTGCAAAACCTCTTTCTTTTCACTTCAGTTCCTATCATTCTCTCCTGATGTTAAATAAAGTTTTGGGTCCCCAATGGTCTGTGAGTCTTCTAGTCCAAAATCTGATTCAATAATACAAAGCTATGTAAAGATAAGGGGCTTTACATAGACTTTGTTGATATTTTAGTTTGTTGAGATTTTAATTTGTTGGGGTGTACATTAGATCAAAACAAACAATAGAATAGCAAGAGCTAGGTTTTAACATGGGCTTATATAACAGTTTCACAAACTGCATTTTGGACTTAAAGCTTGTTTTTTCAAGTAATATTAAATTTACAGTTGAGGTTTCACTGACACCTGATGTGCCTAAGCAATTTTCTGACAAAACTGGATTTTGATTGAAATCCATTTTTTTGTGTCCCCGTGTCTTCTATGAGCAAGAAGATAGGTGACTTACCAAGAGCTTGAGGGTCCTCTAGAGAAAGAAGTATCCTGTCCTCTCTTGAGCCCTTTTGTCCTGGAGGGGCTGGGATAAAAATATTGGGTACCCTTTCAACCCCAAAGTCCTCATTGGTTCTGGCCACTACATCTGGTTGTTAAGCACCCAGGAGAAAAATGGGAATAGAGAGTATGTTTGGATCTTTTGTCTTTAACAGAACAGATCTAGTTAAAACACGATATTTTAAAAAAAAAAACCTTAACATTTTGTTGTAATATTTAACTTATGTTGTCTGTTGACATGGTAAGCCATATCTGAAAGATAGGAAACATGTATTTATATAACATTTGTAAGTACAGACAAACCATGTTAACAGTCCTGGAGACAATTTTTATTAACAAAGATATATTAACCCTGACTTTTATTTAGTTTTAGTGCCCTGTTAAGAGCCATCAGTTTTGTTCCTACATCAGTGGATCGGAACTTGAATATGAGACAAATAACAATGGCTTTTGTCATTAACAAAACAGTCAACTTTCACTGAGCCATCTATGCAGCCTACAAGTTATATTCACTGGTAAAGAAAAATTAAATTGGTAAGAAAGAAAATGAGGGATCTGATAACTATTATTCTGAGTGAGAGAGTCTCAGAAAGACAAACACCAAATGTTCCCTCATGTGTAGATCCTAGCTTTAAATTTTTATTTATTTATTTATTTATTTATTTATTATTTTGGTTTTTCGAGGTAGGGTCTCACTCTAGCCCAGGCTGTCCAGGAATTCACTATGGAGTCTCAGGGTGGCCTCAAACTCACAGCGATCCTCCTACCTCTGCCTCCCAAGTGCTGGGATTAAAGGTGTGCACCACCATTTCCGGCTTCTAGCTTCAAATTTTTAGATCTGCATGTAGATTATGACTGTCTAGTCAGAGGCCAGTAGCTAGAATGGGGCCAGAGCAGGGATGGAAACCTTCCCGAGTTCATTTTCATTTGAGTCGGTCAGGGAGGCCAGTATGCATTCAAAACAGTATTGGAATTTGCCTGTGCTCTTGGTTGCACATGAGAACCATATGGGAAGACAGTATTGCTGAGGGCAGCACATACTCCATTGTAGGATCCACTGAAATCAAGCTGGAACTGAGCTAGAAGCCTCCTCCCTATGGGCAAGCTGTCAGAAAGTGCCCTGCAGCCTACTGGGGGTCAAAAGTCACCCACATCTTGAATCAATGGATGTGAGACCCCTCCTTAAGAGGGAACTCACACCTGGTTACTGTAAACCTAGTCAAATGCCAATGGTTTGGAAGGTCATTGGTCCTAGGAAGGAAGCTAGTAATGTTCTTTGAATAAATGGCCCATCAAATTGCCCTTTACACATTTGTTTATGCCTATAAATTAGTGCTTCTTTCACTTTTGGTAACAGAAATTTCTTTTTGCAGATAGGGTTGGCTACTGGGGAAGACACCAGACTTGTCAAGGTGCTGAAAAGTGACGGTTGAGTACTCTGCACTGAAGGAGACATTTCTATCACACCCACCATGGCTCCAGGAACTTTGTGGAGAAGGTGGCAGAAAGAATATTTTTTCCTATTTATTTGCAAACAGAGAGATATAGCAGACAGACAGAGAGAATGGGCAACCCAGGGCCTCAAGCCACTGCAAATGAACTCCAGTTGCATGTGCCACTGTGCATCTGGCTTCACATGAGTACTGGGGAATCAAATTTGGGTTAGGCTTTGCAGGCAAGTGCTTCAACCGCTGAGCCAGCGCTCCAGCCCTGTTGTTTTTTTTTTAAAATTTTTTGTTTTATATTTATTTATTTATTTGAAAGTGACAAAGAGGCAGAGAGAGAGAGAAAAAAAATGGGCACACCAGGGCCTCCAGCCACTGCAAACGAACTCCAGACGCATGTGCCCCCTTGTGTATCTGGCTAACATGGGTCTTGGGGAATCAAGCCTTGAACCGGGGTCCTTAGGCTTCACAGCCAAGCGCTTAACCACTAAGCCATCTCTCCAGCCCTCCAGCCCTGGTTTTTGTTTTTAAATCTTCTAAAACATTTTTGAGAGAGAGGGAGGTACAGAGAGAATGGGCACACTGGGACCTCTAGCCACTACAAACTCCAGACACATGTGCCTCTCTGTGCATCTGGATAATGTGAGTGCTGGAGAATTGAACTCACTTTGGTAGACTTGACCACTAAGCCATCTCTCCAGTCTGGCAGAAAGAATATTAATGCTGCTTTATTGACCAGAGAAGTTATTTGACAGTTAGCTAGGGAGACTCAACGCTTGTCAAGTTTAGGAGCTCAGCACTAAACGAAACATGTTTTACCTTCTAAGTATCAGGGAACATCATGGAAAAGGGTCAGAAAGAATGCAAAAGCCAGAGGGTGGTGAGGACTGTGCAGCTCTATCTTCTGTACATGAAGTGACTGGTGCGTCCATGACCTTGTAACAGCTGGCGGCTTTGTCACCTCCACAAGACTTGCACAATGTTAAGCCCATGTGCATGTTGCCATGGATGATGGAGAGCAGTCATCAAAACAGGATACAGGGGCTGGAGAGATGGCTTAGCAGTAAAGGCATTTGTCTGCAAAGCCAAAGGGCCCAGGTTTAATTCTCCAGTACCCATGTAAGCCAGATGCACAAGGTGGTGCGTGCAACTGGAGTGAGTTTGCAGTAGCTGGAGGCCCTGGCGTACCCATTCTCTATCTGGCCCCCTCTATCTCAAATAAATAAAAATAAAATATTTTAAAAATAGGATATCAAAAAGGTTTCCACTGGGTAGGGAAGTGGACCAAAGAAAGTAATGAGAGGGGATTATGATCAAATTACATACAATATGTATGTATGAAAATCCTCAACTAGAAAAAAACAAAGATACTGGAGGTGTGGCTCAGTGGGACACCATTTGCCTGGCAAGCATAAGGCCCTGGGTTCAATCCCTGAGAACAGCCACCATATACACAAAAAAGCAAAAGTACATTAAAAAGAAAAGAAGCCAGGTGTGGTGGCACATGCCTTTATTTCCAGCACTCGGGAGGGGAGGCAGAGGTAGGAGGGTTGCCATGAGTTCGAGGCTACCCTGAGACTACCTAGTGAATTCCAGGTCAGCCTGGGCTAGAGTGAGACCCCACCTCGAAAAACAAAACAAAACAAAACAAAAAAAAAAAAAAAAAGAAAGAAAGAAAGAAAGAAAAAGAGAGACTGTAAAAGCTAGGGGTTGGGGAGGAGTGCTTTGAAGTGCTGTCTTTTTGTCTTCTGAACATTATTAAGAAGGCCCATCAACATTTCCTCATGGATGACTGAGAGCAGCAAAATTTTTTTTAAAGCATCAAAATAGGACTAGGGCTGGAGAGATGGCTCAGCTGTTAAAGGTGCTTGCCTACAAAACCTAATTATCCAGGTTCAATTCTCCAGTACCCATGTAAAGCTAGATGCACAAAGTGGCGCATGAACCTGGAGTAGGTTTGCAGTAGCAGCAGGCCCTGACACACCCATTCTGTCTTTCTCCTACCCTCTCTCAAGAAAGAAAGAAAGAAAGAAAGAAAGAAAGAAAGAGAGAGAGAGAGAGAGAGGGAGGGAGGGAGGGAGGGAAGGGAAGGGACAAGAGAAGGTAATGGGACTATGATCAAAATATGATGTACATATAAGAAAACTGTCAATAAAATGTTTAAAAACTATTTGCTTTGCTGAAGGAAATATGGTGTAAACATGTTTATACTCCTACTATAGAAATCGTCCTCAAAGAAGTACTGAGTGAGGTGGTACTACATGAATAAAAAGTTACCTTTGATGCTGGCTAATTTCTGACACCATTAAATAATAAATAAATAATTAAATAATAGTAAATTTATTATAAAGAGGTCACAACACTGTCTGGCATATGATTGCTTATTAAATATTACTATTTTGGGCAGGGTAGGGTCTCATGGTAGCCCAGGCTGACCTGGAATTCACTTGACAATTTTCATACTACTGGCTTAACGTGGGTCCTGGGGAATTGAACCTGGGTCCTTAGGTTTCACAGACAAGCACCTTAACTGCTAAGCCAATCTCTCCAGCCCTAAATATTGCTATTTTTCTCACTCTCTAGCTAAAGCCAGGCTTTGGTCTTGGGCTTAGCTTGTGCTAGCTACTGCTATGAGAGTGTCCAGGTCAGGGTACTAAAGACTTAAATTCTGCTGGGTACATCTACCCTTGGCTCCCACGCCGTGCTTCTGAGGCAAGGTGCCTATAGACACTGCAGCTGGTCAGTGAAAAGAAAGTGTAGGTCGGACACAGGAATTCTGGCTTCCAGCATTTTCTCCCCAGGCAGTGGTTTCCCACTGAGCTGTCTAACCTATAGTTTTAAGTCAAATTTCATATTTTTCTCTTTATTGCCAGGGCTGGAGATCGGCTTTGAGAGATGGGATACAGTCCAGATTAAATACAAGCACTGCATGGTGTTGGAAGGCACACCATCACCATCACCATGCCAGAGAGCACACTGCATGCTTCTGCTCTTTGGCTTCTGTAGGACTAGGAGTCACATTTATAGTCCTGGTTCGCTTACTAAGAAGAAGCTGATGTGGGATCAAGATTTTGCTGGAAAAAAAATCTGTTTTTTCTCATTTTTCACTGGGAGCATGTAGACAAACAAAACAAAAGCCTTTAAATTTCAGTGGACATTGTTTGCCACGGTGAGCATACAGCACTGCTATTTTCCGGTACTCATTATGAAATTTCCCAGGGCCTGTGGAGATGGCTCCGCGAGTGAAGTGCTTGCTTTGCACGCATGAAGACCGGAGTTTGGATCCCCAGCATCCACATGTAACGCCTGCTGCAATGTAACCCCAGCAGCGGGAAGGCACAGACAGGGCCTCGCTCACTAGCTCATCTCACCCAATCAGTGAGCTCTGGGGTCAGTAAAACCGTCTTAAAGAACAGGGAGGGGAGTGACCAAGAAAGACTAGTCTCCCCACCCATGCACACTTGTGCTGCACCTTCTCCCCTTGTGGCCAAAAAAGGGGAGGGGACCCCCACCAGAACCTTTTCCACTGTGAACATATTACTCATCTATGAAATGGCTACTCTCTCCAAGCAGGACCATACAGAACACAGTCTGATCCAGGGACCAGTAAGATGGCTTTGTAGGTTGCCTTTAATAAATTTGCCCATGCCACAAATTTCTAGTCAGAGTTTTCTACTCTTATGGGGTAAGTGCTTGTGAGAATTGTAGTTTGACCCGCATAGACACCTTCCTGCCATTAAGGAATATATAATTTCCGAGAAGATTCTGTGAGGCTGTAAGTTTAGGAAACATCATTTGGTGGGCATCATGCATGGGAGGAAATCCTTTTCCCAGCTTTAACTTTTTTTTTTCCCCCAAGGTAGGGTTTCACTGTAGCTCAGGCTGACCTGGAATTCACTACGTAGTCTCAGGGTAGCCTTGAACTCATGGCGATCCTCCTACCTCTGCCTCCCAAGTGCTGGGATTAAAGATGTACGCCACCATGCCCAGCTCCAGCTTTAATTTTCATATGTAATAAATAAATAAACCAACAAGTAAATAAAATTCATGGTTTTGAAATTTTGATCAGTGCAATGAGTTTACCAGCATTTGAGGTTAGCCAGCAAGGCTGCCAAGAACGACTTGTTGGACATCTGGACTGCGAGATAGCAAAAGCAGGCAGGAAACAGGCTGACTCTGAATAAGGCAACCCATGAATCTTGTGACAGCTGTGTTCTCCATAGAAACGGTGTAAATTCGGCTTGGGACAAAGGGGTCCTCCCCTTGGCAAGGGGCCTGATAGACACCTCTTCCCAATGAATAATTTCCTGGCACAGTTGGCTCAACAGCTTGAAACCCACTCCACATTCTCAAAATCCCAGCGTTGCATAGAGGACTTGGCACACAGGGGCCACTGTTGTCACCAATTCCTCTTAACCAATTTACCCACCCCACATGGGACTAAGGGTAGGGAGCACTAATGTCAGCCTACTGTACAACCAGTAAAGAGCATCCTTTTGCCAAGCAAGCTTGAGGCATCTGGAGAATCAAGAACTTGGTAGTTTCAATGGCAGATAAAAACATCCTGAGTCCAGTATGCAGTGACACCCTTCCTAGTCCACATGGACAGAACTGAGTGCTGGTCAGAATCAATCGGCATCCGCATACTGCTTCTCGGGTCCCATTTCTTCCCCTGCACTGCTGCCACAGATGTCGTGGAGACAGCCTTGACTCGCTCACACTCTCTACTGCCCACACCAACCCCTTTGCAGCCAGGAGTTGAGTTCGTCCTTTTAAAAAGAATTGAAGGGCTGGAGAGATGACTTAGCAGTTAAGGCATTTGCTTGCAAAGCCTAAGGACCCAGGTACGATTCCCCAGTACCCACGTAAGCTAGATGCACAAGGTGACACATTTGCTTGAAGTTTGTTTGCAGTGGCTGGAGTCTCTGGCATGCCCATTCTCTCTCTCCCTCTCTCAAATAAAATGCAAAAAGAATTATCAGTAGACACGTCATTAGACTTGCTTCCAGACACTCTAAGCTGCATCAATCCCATGTACCAATGTCCATCTTTCACACTGGTGTCTGGCCTTATTCCTACTATACTCTTGACACCAACATGACCTCCACTCCCTTTTCTCCTGTCCTGGTGGCTTCGTTTCCTGTTCTTGTCAGACTCAAGCTGCACCATGCATGTCTAGACCATCCTTTTTTTTTTTTTTTTTTTTTTAGAGCATCCTTCTTAAAACCACTCCTCGTAATACCAGCCAACGAAGGACCCCTGCACTTCCTTCCAAGTGAGAAACAATTCTTCATCTCAAATTCTCAGCATAGTAGTCTTCATTTCCTACTTATCAAAAGCTTATCAAAAAGAAGTTGTCTCCTTCTCTTCCAGCAAGGAGCTCAACATTTCTACTGAGCACACAAGTCAAAATGGAGTCTTCTCATGGCTGGGCATGGTAGCGCACATCTTTAATCCCAGCCCCTGAAGGCAGAGGTAAGAGGAGCGCTGTGACTTCAAGGCCAGCCTGAGACTACATAGTGAATTCCAGGTTAGCTTGGGCTAGAGCAAGACCCTACTTGAAACCAAAGAAAAACAAAAGGTCTTCTGCTTCACCATGCTAACACGCTTGTTCTGGAGGCCAGCTTCCATATACTCCAATTCCACCCCTTTAGCAGTGGACAAATCATTAGTGTTCAACTGTGTCTCTACAATCAATGACTACTGAGTTTGTTCTTATTAGGCCCTCTCCCAGGGACATTTGGCACGGCCACCCACCTTTCACCAACTTCCCCCTTGGCTTCTCTCAGGCTCTCTGTACTGTCTTTCCTGGGTCTCACCAGACTCTTCTTCCCAAGTCTTTGTTGTGAACTTTCTCTTGTCCACCATTGGCATTCCTCAGGGCTATTTGGCCATCTTTTTTTTCCTCTACATGTCACCTGGCATGTCAACCTCTCTCCTTAGGGATTGGTTAAAAGTGGTTAATGGGGGCTGGAGGGATGCTTAGCAGTTAAGGCGTTTGCCTGAAAGCCAAAGGATCCTGGTTCGACTCTCCAGGATCCACATTAGCCAGATACACCAGGGAGCTCATGCATCTGGAGTTCATTTGCAGTGGCTGGAGGCCCTGGCACGGCCATTCTTTCTCTCCCCCAAGTAAGTACGTATGTGTATGTATATATATATATATATATACACACACACACACATATGTACATATACATATGTTTAATAAAATTATGCAGCTCACAGAGTACTACTAAACCAGAAACTTCTTTACAGTATTCAACATGCTAAGCAGAACAGACCCTACATACACGTCCTTTGAAGACTTCCACCCTCCTTGTATAACTGAGTCTTTTAGCTTTGAGTCGCTCAGCAGTCAGTCCCGAATCCTTATGTTCCTCCCATAGACAACTAGTCATTCATAAAACTTCTATTCCAGTCTTAACCTCCTTAGACAAATGACAACTCTTCCAATTTTTATTCAAACCAAATCCTTCTGCCTTTACTTCCTACCTCTCCACTCTCATCACCTATAATGACCAAATCTCATATATTCTCTCTCTCTCAAGTCTAACCACCGCCACCCCCCTTTTAGCAGCATCTCCTCTCAGTGCTTTCTATGTCCTGGAAGACTTGGGACAGACACTCACTCTCATAGGACTCCCCACTGGGATGCTTCCTCACTAGTGAAAAGGTGAAACCGTCAGAATCTCACCACTCTGCTTGAAACCAAATGTTAACTCACTGCCTAGGCCAAAGGTCTCCAAGACTGACCTGACCCTAGCACGCCTCTGATTACTTTAAACTTTATCCTTTTTTACCATCTTTTAAAGGTATCCTTATCTAGTTTTCCTCCCCAGATCACAGGTGGTCACTGGTGCTTCATTACTACTGGACATTCACTGCCCTGCCTGCATTTCTCTAGAGCATGATGGTACAATTCAAACCCACGCTCATGTATCAGAACCCCAAGTTTTATCTTGCATTTAAGCACTGAGTATTCTCAATGTCTTAATCCTTTTTAAATATCCTTTAAAAAAAAGATCAAGCTAGTTGCTTGGTGGGGGCATGGACTGGGAGAAAGCCAGTAGAGTATGTTCCAGGGAAAAGCGGATGGACAGTTATAATGAAAAGCAGAAAGGTTCTTTCTCACATAGGCTAGAAATGAACATATTTGTGAAAATACATGAGTTTAATTTTTGATGTGTAGGCCACAGAGTGACATTGGTGTCTTCCTCAATCACTCTCCACTGTACCCACTGTACTTAAGTGTGTTTTTTTTTTTAAGGTATTTGAGAGAATGAGTGTGCCAGGGCCTCTAGCCACTGCAAACGAACTCCAGATTCATGTGCTAACTAGTGCATCTGGTTGTACATGTGTACTAGGGTCTAGAACCTGGGTATTTAGGCTTTGCAGGCAAGTGCCTTAACCACTAAGCCATCTCTCCAATCCTCCACCATTTATTTTTTGTTTTTGAGGTAGGGTCTAGCTCAGGCTAACCTGGAATTCACTATGTAGTCTTAGGGCGCCTCAAACTCATGTCAATCCTCCTACCTCTGCCTCCCAAGTGCTGGGATTAAAGGTGTGTGCCACCACACCCAGCCTCCACCGTATTTTTTGATCATGTTATTTGAGAGAGAAATGGCATGCCAGGGTATTCAGCCATTGTAAACAAACTCCAGAAGCATGTACCACCATGTACAACTGGCTGACGTGGGTCCTGGGGAATTGAACCTGGATCCTTTGGCTTACCAGGCAAACAACCGCTAAGCAATCTCTCCAGCCCCTCCACCACAATTTTGGACAGGTTTTTTTCAACTCACTAAAATGCACATGGTTGATATTCAGTAAATACTGAGTATACAGTGATACGTAAACCATTTACAACCTGAATGCCATTTTTATTTTAGAGAGACAGACAACTGGCACAACAAGGCCTCAGCCACTGAAGTTAAACCTTGCACTTGCCTCACTTTTGTCCATCTGGCTTACGTGAGATCCAGAAAGTCAAACATGGGTCCTCAGGCTTTGCAGGGAAGTGCCTTAACTGCTAAGCCATCTTTCCAGCTCTTGAATGCCATTTTTTGAGGTAGTTCACTCTAATGCAGGCTGATGGAAGGCATTTTAAAAAAATATTTTATTTTTATTTATTTGACAGAGAAAGAGGGAGAGAGACTGAGACAGAATGGGTGCACCAGGGCCTCCAGTCACTGCAAACTAACTCCAGACATGTGCGCCCCCTTGTGCATCTGGCTAGTGTGGGTCCTGGGGAACCGAACGAAGGTCCTTTGGCTTTATAGGCAAACGCCTCAACTGCTAAGCCATCCCTCTAGCCTGATGAATGCCATTTTTAAATCAACATTTCTTAGCTGGCTTCTTAGAATACTAATCCAGTAGGATATACTTATTAAGAGCAAAAGAAAAAAGTGTGGCCAATTAAGTCTTGAAAAGTCTTACTTTAAAAACTAGCATGAGTTATTTATATGACTTTTTAATCAACAGGGTCTCAATCTAGCTAGGGCTGGCCTTGAACTCACAGTGATCCTCCTACCTCAGCCTCCCAAGTGATGGGGTTAGAGGTGTGCACCATCACATCCAGCTCAATCTTTAATATCCTAAATTTTATTTGAGGGAGACAGATAGAGAGAGGCAGATAGAAAGAATGGGCATGCCAGGGCCTTCAGCCACTGCAAACGAACTCCAGATGCATGTACCACCTTGTGCATCTGGCTTAACATGGGTCCTGGGTAGTCAAAGCTGGGTACTTTGGCTTTGCAGGCAAGGTCCTTAGCCGCTGAGCCATCCCTCCATCTCTAATATTGTACTATGCACTGGATCCTGTAAGAGGAAGTTAGAGCATGCAATTCAGAAAGCTTCTCTAATTGTAACTCACACTCTGTGACATCCACTACAATAAACAAAATGTTTATTTTGTGTGCCTTGGGGACTAGAGATGATTCAGGGATTAAGTATGCTTTCTGCACAAGCCTAAGGGCCTGCTGAGACCGCCCAAGTTCGACTCTCTCGAACCCATGCAAACAGCTGGCATGGCAACATACGTCTGTAACCACAATCCTACGTGGAGAGGTGAACGGCTGGGACTCTTGAATGGCAAACTCTGGAATCAGTAAGACACTGATTTGTAAGAAAAACAGGTAAGTGATGGCAGGGGGAGCCTCATGTTTGGCTGCCACAGGCCATCCCATGAGGCACTGCATCAACACATATGTGTACACAATGCACCCACCCACACAAAAATAAAAAAAATAAAAAGATGCCTTGGATGACATATTTTCTAGCATCTCATAAACATTAGTTGCTCTCCAAATTCCCGTGTTTTGCTAGGTTATGTCAAGTTCTCTTCAATTTACCTCATCCTTCGTCTAAACAGTGTGATTATCTAAAAGTAATGCTTGAATAAACTATTCAACCTAGATGTGTTCAACAGCCCTTTACAATAATTTATACTGAATTTTACATTTCTGAAAACTTTCTAAACTAGTAAAATTTAACTTAAAAATGCATTTTGGCAGAGCTCTGGGATGTAATATTTAACAGAAGCTATCTCAGAGATAAGAGTGAAGAAAAGTATTCCAAGAAAGATATGAACTTTCTGACACTCTTAATTAATACTTAAAACATTACATAACAAATCTTACTAATAAGCTCTAAATTCATTAGACTGCAATTTATCTGCTCCATGCTGAAAAGCTCACTCGCCCATTCTCTTGTACCCATTTAACAATGGTGCTGGAACACCCACACATCTGTGAGCAATCACTGGGGGCTGGGAAGACCCATTCTCTGAAAGTAGAGTGTCTAGTGGTCAACATTCTAAATCAATGTCTCTTAGTTGGTTCCTTAGAACAACAACAGTCCAGTGAGTTACTATTGGTCAACATTCTAAGCTAATAAGGAAAAAGAAACCCATCACATTAGCATTCTCTTTTTCTCTTTCTCTTCTTCTCTTGGGATTTTGGAGACAGGATCTCATTTAGTAGCATAGGCTGGCCTGGAACTTGCTGCAATCCTCCTGGCTTCAGCCTTCAGAGTAGTGGGATGACAGGTGAGGACCACTATGTCTGACTCCACAATGGCATTCTCACATCATCAGAAACAGCCCTACTTGTTACTGTACTCCTTCTGATTAAATATGTGCTTGTAAAGACAGGTCACTTCTAAGAAAATTATAATAAAAACATTTCATTACTAAAAAAAACACATTAAAACTATTCAGTTAATTTGTTTAGAAAAAAACATGTATTAATCACCAAAACCGACTTTTATTTTAATAAATAACAGTGGGCTTACCAAGGGGTTAAGTATTTAATGAGGCAGGTTTTATGCATATTGAAAATAAATCTTAAGGTGAAACCAACTACTCAACAACCCACTATGTCCCTAAAATAAAACTGTTAATACTTTAATAAAAATTAAACAAATTTTTCCAAAAGAAATATTCACTCCTTGACCATGCTCATTTATTCAGAGTACCAGCAATTTCAGTTAAGTGCTTCAATCTTTTCTGCAAATCTGAAGCTGTACAGGGAATATACACATTTTCATATGATCGCAATATTGTATCATCTCAGGCTAATATTGTGACTGTAAATGCCTTATAACACAATGTAAAAAAATTCCATGTTACTATTTCCGGCAAACAAAACAAATGTAAATGTTCCAAGAATACCTCCTTTGTTTCCAGGACCGATTTTAGCTGGAGTTGAAATGAGCGCGCTGTCAGCTGTCCAGAGATAGCCTCTACCTCTGGCCATCAATGCACAGTGTAAATGTGGTGAATGATCAAATAACCAGTTAAAAACTAACACTGATCCTGAAGACTAATCTAATGAAAAATTTATCATTAGATACAGCAAGAAAATACAGACAAATCTGTACAATCTAACGTCTATAAACAGTAAAATCCAAACAACCAACTTCCTTACAGAAAGTGTCTCACCTATGTAACTATAAATGTTAAGGGTTCTTGCATTTTATAAACACAAGATGGGCTCACTTTGATGATACCAATTTTAAAATTTATAAAAATGTTTAAAAAACTCTTTCCACAAAAGTTTGTACAGTTTAAAGCTATCCACCATCTATAAATCTCAAAAAATGGGGGGAGAAAAAAAAGCCTGTATAAGATCACATGTATAAAACAAGAAATGAAATGTGATTTTATTTAAGGCAACACTGGGCTACTTCACAAATCACCACCTCAGATATTTACACTGCTCCACACCACTAGTTTCTATCACATTGACAAAGGATTTTTCTTTTAAATACCAAGGTTTAAAATCTTCCATGTAGTAAAGTCTTTATTCACATTTCCATTATATTTCATGGACTCATAGTAATTACTTCAATTAGAAGGAATGGAAAAAAGAAAATCTGTAGCTTAGGAAACTACTAAATCATCTAATTTCACGTGATTTCCACCTGATAATACAGGATGGCAAATGTACAAAGCAGAATGTTGACATAATGGGTCTACTCTGTGAAACAACCTCAAAGTCATCTCATAATTCAGGTTCCAGGTAAAAATCAATTAGCTACGGCAGTGCCTAGTTTTAGTTAAAAAAATCTTAATTTAAAACAATAAAAGAAGTTTTAAAAACTTGATCATTTAGTTAAAATTAAAATTCCCAATATAAATGTATCATTTAATATTTTAGACTTACAGATTGCTGGTGGCAGCAAACAGCAAATGATTTACAATAATAAATATATACAAAACTCTATCTACAAATGAAGAATACTGTGACATATGAGCAGTGACCTGGTGAAACATACCCATCACAGATAATGCAGTCCAGTTCATGAAAAGGACAGCTGGGTGACTGATAGAAACTTGACTTATAACTCAATTATTTACACAACTGAAGTCCCATAGGGATGAATAAAGTTCTACATGACAATGTCATAGGGATAAATAAAGTTCTACATGACAATGTCATGGTTATTTTTTTTTTTTTCCTTTTGGGGCTAAGTTAATTCATGTCAACAACAACAAAAAAATTAAACAGCTTCACAATCACAGCATGCTTGATGGCTTCCTAACTACAGCTCACAAATCATCAGTACTGACCCCTGCCTGTGGCTTTACCTGCACTGACCTCTTTCAAAACAGACCTGTCTGGATCATTTGAACATACTTCAAGTTTCTTCAGACTGACAGTAGGTTTCATTTCCTGAAGCTGCTTCAGGACAAGCTCTGTGCAGTCTTTGAGAGTCTTGTCTAAAACAATTTTTACATTATCACTGCACAGAAGCTGTGAGGGATTGGCAAACTCGACAAAGATTTCACTTTCTCTACAGAAGCACACAGGGTTCCCACTCGGCACGGCACTCTTATCTGTGTGTCTTCGGGAGTTGGAATGGGATCTTTTAGTCCCACTGTTTGGATGGTCTTTGTCACTATTTTTCTTCTGCTTTACTGCAGACTCCTCAAGAAACTTCAGAAACGACACTTCAAATCCCATTGGTTTAAAGGAGCTCCAGTCAAAGGATGCAGGGTGCTCCTCGGAGGTCTGGATCGCCACAGCAGTCTCCTCCTCCTTATGAACATTATTCACCTCTACTGCTAATTCTGCGCCAGCCTTTTCAACTTTCCTTTTTTTATTTTGCAGGAGATGTTTTTCTTTATTAACTCTCTTTGAATTATCTGCTTTTTGTCTTTCGGACTGGCAGGGGGTTTTTTCCTGAAATTCATTGTTTATGTTAGAAGTGGTATTAGCTTGGGTTACCATACTTGTGCTATCTTCATTTATTAATTTTGTAATAAATAATTCTGTTAGCTCATCCATCTCATCTTTTTCATTTTTTCCAACTTCCTTCCCTGGAACAGTTGTTCTTGAGTCATCACTTTTCTCAAACACGAGTGTGTCAGACTCTTTTATAGCATTCTGATCACTTTGCTCACAAGTTTCCTTTGCTTGTGAATCACACCGTTTGAAGACAATAAGGAGATTCCGGTGTTGTGATGTGAATGCCTTTGATAACTTGTGGCATTTATAATGTCTAATTATATTGCTTTCACTTGTAACAACTGAAGTACATCCTTTTATCATACATGGGTACTGGGTTACAAATTTGCTTGTACACTCTGACAAGGCATCATTTCTAGCCTTTATAGAATATACATGCTTTCCACGTTTCAGAGAATAAGGTTTGTTTTCTTCAATCTGTACAATTTTTGCATTCTTGTTTTCTAAATCACTTTTCTTCTTTCGCTTGGTCTTAGGCACTTTTACTCCTTCCTTCCCTGGGCGGCTATGTTTTGCTGTACGATGTTTGGATTTTGACTTTTCTTGGTTTGCCTTACTTGACATATTTTCCTGGCCTGTTAACTTTCTTGGCCGAATCAGATGAGCTTTATGCTTGTCATTATGCTTATTAAAAATGTGTCGGAGAAGATTAGACCGAGTGGCATATATCCGGTCACAACCCTCACAATCACACTTGTATATGCCATCTTCATCTGTCCTACCTGTCCTGGCTCCAATCCCATGGTCTGCCTCAAGATGAATCACATAGTTGAGATAGGTTGTGAATGAAGACTTGCATTCCAGCTGGTCGCAAGGAAACTTGCCCACGTCCACAGCAGCAGTCATACTTTCAATTTCCTCAGGAGTCATTTCATGAAGTTTCATGTAGTGCTGTATTAAGCCAGTGATTGCTTGGAAAATGCGAGAGCAGTCGCTCACCTGGCACCTAAACTCCTTCAGGGTGTGCTCACTTTCAGCCTCCTCGCTTTCTTTGGCAGCTTCACCTTCCTCTTCAACTTCTGTAGGAAGTGCGGGCAGGCCCGACTTGTGAACAGCCTGGTAATGAAGGATCAGGTTCTGCTGTATTGTGAAGGCAGCGAAGCATCCCTGGTGGACACAGCGGTAGGGTCGGTAGGGACTGTACCTTGCGGGAAATTCAAAGGCCTGGGGAACTGGTTTCTTCCGTCCTTTTTCCTCCTTTTCTTTCCTATGCCTCCTACTTTTTCGTCCTTTGGTTTGCGTATTTGTGGGAGAATTTGTGATGTGTTGTTCAGAAGTGACTGTGACTGGTTGTGAAGAGCTCTCTGATTTCTCAGGACTTTTTTTTTCTGGAAGCTGTTTATCTGGGATCACTGCTACATTACTGAGAGCATTTTCTGTCACTGTTTGTAATTCTGACACGGGCTGGAATTCAGCTTTATTTTCCTCTGTCATAGGAGGCTCTTTCTTCACCTGAGTAATTCGTGGGGCTGACAAGTTTTCATTCTGAGACTTTCTTCCATATGGCCTTTTTATTTTTAACTTTACCATTTCTTCTGTTGTAAAATGATGTACCAACTGACAATGTGCCCGGAGATTAGAATTTCTTGTAAATGTTTTTGTACATGTAGGTACTACACATTTAAATGGAGCAAATTTTAACTGATTCTTCTTAATTTCAAGAATCATCTCTGGGCTGTACTGGTGGATTTTACCATAGTGCTTAAAGAGGGCGTCCTTTGTCATGGCACTGTAGTTGCAGCCGTGGTTCTGACACACGAAGGGTTTACTAACTCTCTCGCTAAGCTGAACATTTGCCATCTCAGAAACTGGCTGTACAACTTTTATACTTGGAACTGATTTAGCAGGAGGAGGAGGAGGAGGAGGAGGCGTCAGTGCTGCTGATGTGTTTATTAGTATGCACTGGGAAGCTGGAGTAGATAGGTCACTTTCTAATTTTAATTTTTGCAAACCTTCTAATATTTCCTGTATTTGATCCTCCTTGGGTAATATTTCAGCCTGAGTAATGTTACTTTTTGATGGCATATATACTAAAGAGGAAACCTTAGAAGAATCAGGTAGTTTGTGATTTGGTACAGGGTTCACTGAAGGAAGCTGCATGCTGTAATCTATCTGAGCATGCTGTGGTGTTTCACCAGCACCCTGAGATTCACTTTTTACTTGAAGCATTTGAGAATTCATAGCACTTTTAATAATTTCAAGAGTCTTTTCAAAGTTCTGCATAACACTGTCTTCAGAAATCTGCAGATCAGAACTCACAGACCCACATGAGTTCAGGGCCGCCACCTGGGAAGCACCATTTTCAGTTTTCAGTGTTAAAGGGGCTAATGTATGAGATTCAAGACTGGTTTGAAAGTTCTCTTTTACATCAGTCATAAACAACTGATTGTCAATATTATTTAATTTTTGTGTTAGATTTCCCACCGAGCCCTGAGGTTCACAGTTTGGAATGATGTTTGAATGAAGGTTATTAGAAGAGACCTCAATATTCTTTGCTGTAAGTCCCATTGCTGTTAAGTCACTTGGTACCAAGTTTTGGGAAGCATTCGGTGTAAGTAATAGAGGAGCAACTTTCTTTCTTCTTTTAGATGCACTATTTCCCTTTTTATTTACATGACTGGGTCTTGTGCTTTGAGGAGCACTTATAACGGAAGCACGTAAGCTATTACTAGTGAAATCTTGTGATGGTCCAGTGGGGCTCGTGAGAGAACTAGAGCACAAGCCATTTTCAACAGTCTTCAGTAGTAAGTCACTTGCTGGGAAAACAGGCACACTGCTACATTCCTCCATGGTAGAGGATTTGGAGTTGGGGGTTCTATCCTGGCTGGTCAGCAGGGTATTTGGGTGACAAATAGTCTGTAGCAAGGGTGTCACAGTTGGACTTGGCATCACTGTTGAGTTTACTTGTTCAGCATCCGAGACACAACCTGCTGGGACGACCTGAGGAAGCACTTCGGCACTCTCCAACGTGCTGGGAATGCCGGCCGTCTCCAGAGCCTGCTTAATGATCTCACTGCCTTCTCCACCAACGCTGGCATTAAAGCTACTCACACCAGATCGGGGAAATGAGCTTGGCAAAAATGCTGATGAGTGATTTTCAGCAGCAAGAAGCTGTAGGAATGATGGATCTTTAAAACATGCTTCTGAACTGAATGTAGACTGGTGTGGCTGCTGCAAATTCACTGCATTTGTGGAAAGAATCATGCTGGCCAGCAGGGAAGGCTGTCCATTATTCTGCAGAAGTTCTTGAGCAATTTCTGCTCCATCCAGTGGTTTGCAGTAAGACCTCTTAGATAAGTGTCCACCCAGTGACCTGGGGTTAGTGAAAGACCTGTAACACCTGCTGCAGATGAACTTCCCGTCTCGGATGATAGCAGGCCACTTAGCCCTCTTGTTGTGCTTGGGTTTCCTCTCCTTCCCGTTGGGGCCCCGACCACGTTCTTTCTTGACTTTCTCAGACGCAGACTGCTGGGCACTGGTGCTGCTGAAGTCACCTGTAATGTTCACTTGTGAAGTAAAAGCTGCATTTTCACCACTGTCTTCCTTTAGAAAGGAATAGTTTGTGTTTCTTTCCATCTGTGAGGTATAAGAGCTTCCATTACTTTCCAACTGGGAAAAACTAGCACTCGTTCCACTGTCTGCTGATGGAGGGAAGAGGGAACTGGTTTCTGCAGGTACGGGAAGGAAAGGGTCTGAGCTGCTGTTAAGACTCAAAGGCAAAGCTGATTTGGTGAGATCGTCCACTGGTGCAGGCAAGGGCGCGGGAGTTAAGCCCTCCATTTGAGCACAGAACAGCCCGCCTTCTGGCTCACTTTTATCCTGAGAAGGTGCACTGGGACTTATGCCGCTTTCCACTGAGGGTAACAATGGAGCTGACACACTTGCTAAATGACCTGGAAAAATGGAAGGCGAGACATGCCGCAACTGAGCTGAACAAGCAGGGTTCCCACTGGCTTTGGTCTGTGGTGTAAAAAAAGCATTATTAGGGCTGCTCACTTGTGTTGGAAAAAAATAAACAAACTTTTCATTATTTGGTGTACCTAAGTTGTTAGATTTCTGACCTTTTTTAGCTTTGCGCTGCATTTTGAAAGCAGCATATTGGTCAGGATGTGCTGTCTTCATGTGCTTCCCAATGCTCTGTGAGGAGTTGTAGGTTCGAGTACATCCCTCAACCTGGCAGCTGAACTTCTGAACTGGCACTTTTGGAGGCACTGACGGAGTTCCTAATGAATCACTTAGGTTGGGCTGTGGTGGAACAAATGTGACACTTTCTAATGTCTTAAGAGGTAAATCATAGAGGCTGGGGGACACTTTCGCATCACCCCCACACTCACACCTGGAAGCTGGCGAACGGCTCTGAGCTCCCACTTCATCCTGCACAGGAAATGCCATCAGACTGTTCACTCGTCTTTCTAAGTCTTGTGGGTTAAACTCACCTATCTTGAGGGTTTCTGTATTGACTAAAGATTTCTGAGCAATTTGGGCTTCACTAAAGCAACTGTGTTCTTTTCTCTCTTGGAAACCTGGATGACACAAATCATTACCAGCACCTTCAGCTGGTTTATGTAAATGTGTGACTGGTAACTCTCCAGAGCCTTTCACAGTTAAGCTTTCTTGCCTCCCAAAGTTATCCTCAATCCCTTGGTTGAGAGACACTTTGATGGACACAGCCACTTCATTGGCCTGAAGAACAGAAGCAGCAGGGCTTTCCAAACCATCTGACAGTGGTCCATCAGCTTGCCTGACTTCAGAGGCAGAGACCTGGTCATGCTTAGTTGCAGCTGACTCTGTTTGGCTTTTATTCCTATCATCATTTCTACCTCCTGGTAAGTTACTTTCAACAGTATTTTCTGTAGGAAGTGCTGTTCTCTCGTGCCTAGCATTTTCCTGTGTGTTCGGGCTCCCACTGCCCCCCACAGCAAGCTGGTCTTCTGGAGGGGCACTGTGATCCTCCAGGTGTTTTTCCAGCTCACTGTGACAACGGTAAACCTTACCACACCCTGCAAACCTGCATGTGTAGGTGTTGTAATGCTGAGCTTCATGGTCATACAGTAAGTAAGCTTCAGAAAAAATTCTGCCACATTTAGGAAACATGCACTTTGCTCTGAAGACCTGATGTTCCTTCCGGTGGGTTAAAAGCTCTGCGTAACTATTAAACCCAGCCTTACACTTTATCTGTATGCAGATATACGGTTTACTGCCACAGTGCATCTGCAAATGGTCGCTCAGATGAGTGACGCTCACAAAATGCCGTCTGCAGTACTGGCAGATGACCTTTTTGCTTTGCATTTCAAGAAAGCGTTTGGCATCTTCGTTATCCTTATGTGCCTTTACATGAGCAATTAAATTTTTAAAGTATTTAAAGCCCTTTTTACAAAAAGTTACAGGGCAATTGAATTCATTCACAGGCAATGGCTTTGGGACTGGGATCACCTCTGGCTCATAGGGTTTATCTTTGTCGTCATTATCATCATCTGAGCCATCATTGTCATTAAACACTATGAAGTCTGTTGAATACAGACTGTTCTTTTTTATAGGCCGCTGTTCTTGTTTCATCACAGAGTTAGTTTTCTGATTCTCATGTGTGGTTGAGACCTTTGGAGGTCGGCCCAGTCTTCTTAATGGTTTCATAGCTGCTAGTCTCTCTTTACTCGATTGCTTAACATGTAGTGTAACGTGCGGGACAAATGTTTCCTTAGAATTAAAATTCTTTGCACATATAGGACAACTGTAGATCCCATCCTTGTAATGCTTCTGAGCATGTCGCACTATTCTGTGTCCAAGGAATTCTTTGTCACATAGCACACAGTACTGCATGTAGGCTTGCCAATTTCTAAACCTGGCAGATATGAATCCCCTCTCTCTCAACTCTTTTATCTCCTTCTTCTTCTGCTTTTCATCGCCAGTGTCTTTAAGAAGACTAGGGTTGGCACTGACTCCCCCAGGAAGTCCGCTCACTGAAGTCTCTTCCTGGAAGTTGACTGCTTTCTCATATACTTCACTGTCATTTAGTTCATCGATTGAAGACACGATGGAGGCTTCTTCTCCCATCAGTGCAAGACACTGTCGTTTCAAGGTCTTCCAATCCCAAAATTCTGGATCAAAGGGCCACTGAGTTTTCAAAACAAGTAAAAGTTCACAACGTAGAGAATTTGGGATAGGAAGATTCTCTTCATCATATTTCTGGTCTGGCTGGTTGTACAGTATTTCCACAGCATAATATGCATCTACTGTAGGCTCAATAAGAAATTCACTTAGTTGACAAGCACGTTTAACTTCCAGATCATCAGGCAGCAAACAGGAAATGGTCTTGCAAATTGATATTTTCACTTCTGTATTTTCTGTAGATTCCAGGCGAAGAGCTTTGACGCATAGTTCTATGCAGGTAGCAAGTCCAGCCCCTTCAGTCTGAAAAACAAACAGGAAATATTAACAGTCTACACTTAGCCCACACAGATTTGGTTTTGAATTTAGATGAGCTTTCCTTAAATATTACAGTATCAGCTGGGCGTGGTGGTATATGCCTTTAATCCCAGCACTCCAGGCAGAGATAGGAGGATCGCTGTGAATTCGTGGCCACCCTGAGAATACATAGTGAATTCCAGGTCAGCCTGAGCTAGAGACCCTACCTCAACCGACCTCCCCCCATCAAAATATTACAATATCAACGCAGGAAAAGATATTTCTTCTAAAGTACTGTAACCTAACATATATAGTCCTCTTAATCCCATTACATAACAGAGTGTCCTCAGATTCTCTAACTGGTCAGTAATAAAAGAATTTTACTTCTAGAAAAATAGCATTTTTGATCTTTTAATAGTGGGGCTTCTAGTGCTGTCAAACCAAAATGCCAAATCATCTATCTTAAATAAGGAGACATAGCCAACAAACAGAATTTAAAAAATAACCTCCTCATTCTTAGTAGATAGCAGTTATGAGCCACTTGAAAGGTATATGGAATGGAGAGATGATGGTTTGTAGTGGCTAGAGGCTCTGGCACACCCATTCTCTCTCTCTCTCAAATAAATAAAATAAAAATAAGAACTCCTGATAGTTAACTCATTTGTATATTTCTATTCAATTTATTTATTTATTTATTTATTTTTTTACCTGTTCTAGCCTTCTATCTGCTGAGATGTAAGTTGTGCCACCAACACCTTACCTTCAGCAAAGCTTTAGCTACAAAATCCTGACTGACAAGATGTCATTGCTGAGCAGCTCCACATGGGCTTTGATGGGCATACACAGGTACACTCAGCCCACTGACACTGCACGGGGACTTCTGAACTAATACTGTTAGGCATACTAGCTACCATACCTATATGAGGCAGACCTATGGCTGAGGAAAGATCTTCCTCCTCAGAGTCCAGCTTGGCAGTTATATAAAGTTCATCCATCAGTGTGTTATTTTCTTAGTCTACTTTTCAATGAAGTTATGGTACTTTATAAGTTCCAGCTTTGAGTGTGTGTGTATTTGTATGTGCATGGGCGGGGAGGTGGGGGAGGACCTCAAATCTAACTTCCAAACATGAGAGGGTTCAAGACTCCCTAGTATTCTTTTTGTTGTTTGTTTGCTTGCTATTTCTGAGGTAGGGTCTCACTCTAGCCCAGGCTGACCTGGAATTCACTCTGTATTATCAGGATGGCCTTGAACTCACAGCGATCCTCCTACTCCTGCTTCCCGAGTGCCACCACACCTGGCTTAAGACTCCCTAGTTTTTGTCTTTCTTTTTAGACAGAGTTTTCTGTATTCTGGGCTGGCCTTAAGCTTACTATGCAGCCAAGGATGACCTTGAACTTCTGACCCATCTGCCTCAACCTCTTCCAGAATGCTGGGATCATAAGCATGTACCACCACACTGGGCTTATTCCTAAATTCCTCTCTCCAATTTACCTAGTTCTCCATTTCTCTTGACACATTCTACATTCCTCTTTACACTTTCTACATTTCCAAAGAGCCAGATTATCAAACTAGTATAGTAACTACTAGCAAAATTAAAGAACAAACATTGTTCTATTTTGAAGTCAATGTTTTTTTTTTGCCCTCACGTTATATAGGTCTTGTGCAGGTAGCAACGGCCACTATGAGGTCATAAATGCAACTGCCCAAAAATCAAAATCTTTTAAACAATAATTTATATAATTTAACTTAAGAAAATACATCTTGACTATTCTTACCTCTGAATTAATAACTTTAATCAGGAAGAAAATATGATATACTGTCTTCGTCAACAAAGAGAGCTGACGGCACCTCTCCAGGTACACTTGCACAGATGGTTCCACCCTTTGCTGTAATTTACTCCAAAACAGAGTGAGTTCCCTTAAAAAAAAAAAAAAGTATAAAATATAAGTTTGAACAGTGTCAGTCCAGCCATCAAATTTGAATTAAAGATGACATTGGATTCTAGCCTGGTAAGCGGAATTAAGCTTAAATGCAAGATGAACTTGATCTTAGACTCCTAAAGAGCAGATAAAACTAGAACACAAGTCATCATTTTATTAACCAACATTTTAAAATCCCAAAGTAGTACTATCTTTCACTAGAAAATTATCTAACACTTAAGCAAAATTTTTTGTTGTTCTATTTTTGAAGCCTAGGCTAACCTAGAATTCACTATGTAGTTTCACGCTGGCCTTCAACTCATGGCAATCGTCATACGTTGGCCTCCTGAGTGCTGCAATTAAAGGTGTACACCACCATGCCTGACTTAACCAACTTCTGTGACTGGAAACTTCAGCCACATTTGAACTTTCACCCATGTAAGTACAAAATGCACAATGGCATAATCATTTCTTTAGGTTTGTTTTGAGGCAGGATCTCTTTTGAGCCTAGGCTGATCTGGAACTCACTCTGTGGCCCAGGCTGGCCTTGAACTCAGTGATTCTTCTATCTCAACCTCCCAAGTGCTGGGACTAAAGGCGGGCACCACCACACCTGGCTCAGCATGATTTCTAAAACCACATTTCTCTAGGATTCAGTGTGTGGCTCAGTGACACAATACTTGCCTAGCATACCTTCTCTATTGCTCAACATGCATGTGCGCATGCACGTGCACGCACACACATACACACTCTCTTTTTCTCTCTCTCTCACTCTCCCTCCCTCAGAAAGGATGTACCTTCTAAGTTGACATCAACCTAAAACCTTATCATTATTTTTTGTTCTTTTTTGAAAAAAAATTTGAGAAAGAGAGAGAATGAATGGGTGTTCCAAGGCCTCTAGCCACTGCAAACACACTCTAGATGCATGTGCTACCTTGTGCATCTGGTTTACATGGGTCCTGGGCAATCGAAACTGGGTCCTTTGGCTTTGTAGGCAAGTGCCTTAACCTGCTAAGTCAGAACCCACATAAGCCAGATGCACACGGTATGCATACATCAAGAGTTAGTTTGCAGCCACTAGAGGCCCTGGTGTACCCATTCTCTCTACCTGCCTCTTTCTCCTAAATAAATAAAAAAAATAAAATATTTTTTAGAAAATTTGAAATGGGCTGGGGATGTACTTGGTAGAGTGCTTGCCTGGCATGCATGCAACCCAGCATTCGGGAGATGGAAGCAGGAGAATCAGGAGTTCCAGGACAGCCCGGGCTACATGAGATCTTGACCCAACCAATGCCAAAAACAATACAAATGCACAAAACCTCCAAATCCTTCATCACTCCAACATTCTCCAAGTGTTTTCCTTAATCCAGGCTCTGCTAATGATTCATTTTCAGTTCCTAAGAACACTGCCCTTGCCCATGACTTGTGTACTATATTGTTGCCTCTATGTTGAGGACATCAAGATCTGTTTGTAAAGTTTTGAATGCTTTCACCTCTCTCCTTCTTGACAGCCTTTTCCAGTCTTACTTCACCTGAAGCCTCGCTCTCAAGAAGGCTAAATGTTTCATTTGTCAGCAGGCCACATACAGTCTGACTGGTCCCATAAGACTGTATGTCCTACTGAAATGTACTACTGCAGCTGCCTCAGTTTATGTAAGTATGTCCTCTGATATTTACACAATGACATAAATCACCTCTAATCACACATACACTTTCTCAGAATGTATCCTGTCATTAAACAATGTGTGACTATCTGAAAGGAATGACTGCCATGCTTCCCAATTCGCCATCTTCCTAAATTAGTGAAGCATTATCAGTGATGGAAATGGCCTCAGCCTTTTCACCTCCCTCTAAACTGATTAATATTTTGGCTATCTTTTTTCATCTGATGCCACAGACACAAAAGAAGCCCTTACAACGTCCTAGTTGGGCCGTTTGTTGGCTGTCTAGTAGAGATTCTACCTCAGCTCTGAACTTCCTTCTCCCATCTGTCCTCTCTACTGATTCTCCAATCAATTCTCAACTGTGTATCTTAAAGTGTTTCTTTTCTTACTTGGGTTCTGGGGAGTTGAGCCTGGGTCCTTTGGCTTTGTAGGCAAGTGCCTTAACAGCTAAGCCGGCTCTCCATCCCTTAAAGTGTTTCTTAAATGTGACTTCTCTGTTGCTCTTCAAGAGCCGACAACAGGTTCCCTTTTGCATACCATATAAAATTATTTTGATGCCTTTTGTAAACCATGTAACACACACTGATTTCTTACTTATCACTGATTTCCATGCTACATTATACCTACAAAATTTACTTCTTGATAAATACATCTTAGTTATTGTCCCATAATTTTCTACCTACCTTTTATACTAATTTCCTTCATATTACATATGTAATTTTCCTTAATAACAAAAAACAACTGCTCAGAAAAGCTTGGTAATTATAACCTTTAATTTCTTTGATTACACAGCCATTTATTTTCCTTGTCTGTTCTATATTCATTTGTATACCATGTGCTACCCAAATGTCAGAATGTTGTAAGTCAAATGTTCTTTAAAGACTACAATGCTCTTGACTGACAATATAAGTTGTAATTCCTGGCTAACATACCACTAACACTGCTAGCTCAATTAAGTAAATGGGTGTCAACATTAATTGTAACCTCCAAAAGGATTATATGACAAAGTTTGCTCACTGGGGAATATACCATACAAGAATGCATGCACTAAAGGAGACCATTATCATCACAGAAGGTAGGAATATGAAATGATCTCCACAGGTAGGAAACAAAGTATACTTCTACATATGATAGCAGATAGTTAAGTAACTGAAAGGGCATAATATGCAGCAGAAATAAACATATACACTGAATCACAAGTTATTTACAAAGTTGAAAAAAAATTTATGGTGACATTTGGTAAAATTAAACTTTCATTTATCTTCCAACATTTAAAATTTTGCTGAGCAGATGGTCACTACTAGCATATTTGCTAAGGAACTGTCTGGTTTTTAAAGTTAAAATATGAATTACTTGATAATCAGCTTGCACAGAATATAGTATCTGAAAATAACCTTCTTGTCTTCATAAGGCTTAAACAATTTTTTAAAATTCCAAAATTATCTGAATTCTCAAAGGCTATTTTGTATTCTTATTTAACAAATTTTTCAGTGAAGAAGAAAAAAAAAATCACTCACCAGGCACAGTACATCTCTCCCTGCTGAAGCTGTCGTGATAAAAACGCAGTGCATAAAACGAGTGCGCTCTTCTCATCCCCTTCCGACTCCAAGTTACAGATCATCTCCAGCGCGTCTTTGCAGTCCACCTCTGAAATCTACAGAAGAAACAGACACATGCCACAGAACAGCTTCCCAACAGGACAAGTGTTGAGTAATGTATTTAAATTCTTCAGCATATAGCTATACCATCATTTTTAAAATTTTTTTTCTCAATTTTTATTAACATCTTCCATGATTATACAAAATATCCCATGGTAATACCCTCCCCGCCCACTTTCACCTTTGAAATTCCATTCTCCATCATATCCCCTCCCCATCTCAGTCTCTCTTTTATTTTGATGTAATGATCTTTTCCTCCTGTTATGATGGTTTTGTGTAGGTAGTGTCAGGTACTGTGAGGTCATGGATATCCAGGCCATTTTATGTCTGGAGCTATACCATCATTTTCATCAGTAAAATGTTAATTAATTTATGTTTATTAAGGTACAATTGGGAAAAGCCAAGTGGTAGCTTTTGTCTTCCTAACTAATCAAAACTGGTAAGTACTCTGAAAGCTATTACAAAATAAAGCTCCTGGGGTAAAATCAGAAGTCAGCGAGAACCAAGGACAACCAAAATCTATCAATAAAACAAGAAAAGAGAGCTGACTCCCTGGAAGGAAATGAACTACCCCTTGCACATCAGCTAAGGCCCAGGTGAAACTACAGAGGAACTGGCGACATGAGCAATATTGCTTCCATGGTGAGCCTGACAACCAGTGCCAGGGTGATGGAGACAGATACTGAGGATACTCAAAACATACCAAGGTAGAAATCCAGAAGCTGCTGAGAGCTCAAAACTAAAGTAGACCACAGCTGAGAGAAGTTTGCAGAAGAAAGGGGGAGGGCACAAAGACTGTAAGAGCGACAGGGTGGGAGGGAATATCCATAGGCATTGCCCCCCCAAACAATGACTAACTGCTGCTTCAAAACTCATAACCCTCAACCCCATGGTAAATACCAGCAATCCCACTGAGGAGGGACCTCAGTGGAATGGGGGCAAGAAGGGGGAATGTAATGGCACTAACATACGACATGTCCACATAAAGTTTCTACTTAATAAAAAAATTAAATTATGGATAGAATAGTAAATTGTTTTGAAAATCTAAAAAACAAAGAAGAAAAAACTATTTTCAAGAATTTTGAAGTGTTCAGTAAATAACTGTTCAATATAAGAATCTTACCCACTAAATCTCATTTATGATCAGGGAAAAAAAACTGAAGTAGTTTTACATTTTCCCCTTTTATCCAATGATTATAAATAGCATTAGAACCAGCAGAAAGACATAAGAGAATTATTCTGGATATGTTAATAAACTGTCTATTCATCTGAAGGGAAAATACAATTAATACAAAGCACTTTATACAACTATATCACTATTATAATAAGCTCACTAATCTCCACCATTTTGCTCATATAAACTTACTTCATTCCAAAGCTTGCCTAGCAACCTAGACAAAGCAAATTATGATGCACTCCAGTCTATTACTTGATTTAAAAAAATTAAAACATAGTACCGTATTAGAGTGATATACTACATATATCAGACAGAACTGACCAACGATTTTTAGAACCATCATATGTCACCTGTGTTCCTCCCAAAAGGTTAGCCTACATGTTACAAATGACAGATGGTAAAATGAACTGAAGATCAAACAGCCCATTAGCCCCATATACCCTAGAACTGTGTATCTCTCTCCTAGTTGGCCTCTCTCTCGTCAAATTGAAGGTAAGAAAAAAAATGTGTGTATAAACTATAATGTGGTTAGGATTAAACAGTGTTCAAAGGAGTGACAAGAGTATAATTTAAGGATTTTTAAAAACTTTTTTTATTGACAACTTCCATAATTATAAACAATAAACCATGATAATTCTCCCCCCTCCCCTGCTTTCCTCTTCACAAATCCACTCTCCATCATATCATCCTCTTCCCCTCTCAATCAGTCTCTCTTTATTTTGATGTCATCATCTCTTCCTCCTATTATGAGGGTCCCGTGTACCAGGCATTGCAAAGTCATGGATATCCTGGCCATTTTGTGTCTGGAAGATTGCATTGTAAAAGGTTGAATTAAAAAAAAATTATTTATTTGAGAGAGAAGAGGTAGGTGGGGGGAAGGGAGGGAGGGAATGGGCATATCAGGGCCTCCAGCTGCTGCAAATGAACTCCAGATGCATGTGCCACCTTGTGAATCTGGCTTACAAAGGTCCTAAGGAATTGAACCTGGGTCCTTTTGCTTTGCAGGCAAGTGTCTTTAACTGCTAAGCCATCTCTCCAGCCCAAAAGTTGATTTTTTGATAATGAGGATGAAGGCTGTGTGGCAGCAGATGCAGAGGTATCATTCTATAATCAAATTTAGGATAGAAAACACCAGCAGGAGGCCAGGCATGGTAATATACACCTGTCATCCCAGCAAGAGAATCAGAGGTCAAGGTCATCCTTGGCTACATGGTAAGTTCCAGGCCTGTCTGAGCTGTAGGAGACCTTTTTCAAAAATCAAAACCAAACAAAACAAAACAAAGTAACAGAAAATATACAAAGATAAGACCAACCTCTATGCTTGCATGATTAATGATTTCTTTTGTGTGTTTATGTGTGTAGGAGTGCACTTGTACATGTAGGACAGATGTTGACATCAGGTGTCATCCTCTATAGTTCTCTGCCTTATTCTTTGAGACAGAATCTCTCACTGAACCTAGCTAGAGGTCATGGGCAACTAGACTAGCTGGCCAGAGAGCCCCAGGGATTCCCTGTCTCGGCCTCCTCAGCACTGGCATTCTTACATTGGTGCTGGGGATCAGAACTCAGGCCCTCATGCTTGCTCACTAGGAATTTTAGCAACTGACTCATTTCTCCAGGCCAAAAATGATTTCGTAAAGAAGTTAAATACTGTCATGTAAATTTAAGATTTCCCTTCAGGTTCATGTGCTTGAAAACTTGGATCAGAGCTGGTGGTGCTGTTTGGGAAGGTTGTAGAGCCTTGCTGGAGGACAAGGTCACCGGGGTTGGGCTGCACTTCCTGCTTGTCTTGTTTCCTGACTCTGACTACAATGTGACAACCTCAGCCTCCTGCTTCTATAACACCTTCCCCACCATGATGGAATGTCTCTCCTGGAACTATAGGCCAAAATTAACCACTCCTTAAATTGCTTTGGTTCAGGTATTTGGTCATAGCAATAAAAAACTAATTAATACATTATGAAATTAATGGCTGAGTTAAGACTGAAACTCAAGCTGGCTCTGGTGGCACACACCTAAAATCCCAACACCAGCAAGGCTGGAGCAAGAAGATTGGGTGTTTGAGGCTAGCCTGGACTATACGTGGTGAAATCTTGTCTCAACAACAAAAACAAAACACTGAAATCTCAAGTCCTGGAGCACACTGGTACAGTGCTCTTTCCACTGTTTCTCTGACACTTTGTACCAAATCTTTGTGTCAATTACTCCATTTAAACAAGCAAAAAAGGCTAAAGGATATATATTTATACAATAAGTATTTTAAAATATCTACCAGGTTAAACAATATCTGACAGTTTATGTGTATAACTTAATCACAACTTTTACCACTTGGTAGGTATTATTAACATTTTGTATATAAATGATGTGGTGGTCAAAGTTATAATTTGCCTATTTCACAACAATTTAATGGTACAGTCATAAATCAAATATCTGACTGATACCGCTCTTCCACTTTTGTGTGTGTGTCTGTTAATTCTTCCTTTAAAAAAGTGATTATTTTTTAAAAATAAAAAGGTTGTACTTAAAAAAAAAAAAAAAAGGTTGTACTCTTATATACTCTTTCCCACACCCTCATTCTAATGAGGGTCCTCCTCAGTGGGGCCCTGCAGGCCTCAGTCAATCTTATTTTGAGCTGGAGTCTCTTGCTGTTTTGCACAAGCATAAGTGATAACCTGATCTCAGTTACCATTTGCAGGACTGTAGTTACAGGAATGCAGGGCCATGCCCAGCTATCTGTGTTCTAGAGATTATAGACACTGCTAAAATCTGAAAGCAAAAAAAAACAATTGTGTCCCACATGAAGTAGAACTTAAATGGTAAATTAATCATACCCAATAGAACATAAAAACCAATGAATTAAGATAACACACACAAAAAAACCAAAATAAAACAACAAAAAAAAAACATGAAAAAATGATGAATTATTTTTGTAATTCCTGGGCTAGCAAATATATAGGAGATGAACACTAGAGTGCTGATAAAGAAGAAACGTCATACACTAGATTTTTGAGGGGTACACTTATTGGCACAATGTATTCTGAATGACAGTTTGGCCTTATTCTACTTAAAACATTATATATATATATATTTTTTGTTTGTTTGTTTGTTTTTCGAGGTAGGGTCTTGCTCTCTAGCCCAGGCTGACCTGGAATTCACCATGTAGTCTCAGAGTGGCCTCAAACCCTCAATCCTCCTACCTCTGCCTCCCAAGTACTGGGATTAAGGTATGTGCCACCATACCTGGCTAGACTTTTTTTTTTTTTTGAGACAGAATCTTGCTCAGGCTGGCCTTCAACTTGTAACTCTGCCGCCTCAACCTCCTAAGTGCTAGAATTACAGTTGTGTGCCAGCATTCCCAGCTCTTAAAATGTGTATTCTTTGATCTAACAACCCCATTTCCAGAAATGTACCCTACAGAATATTCCCAACAAGGATGCAAGGATATACACATAATAGACAACAACCCCAGTTTCTCTCAGTCTGGTAAACACCACCACAAACTCACCCAACGGAATTATGTAGTCACAGAAAACCATGAGGCTGATCACCACAATGAAATGAAAAAGATGTGAGAAAAAGGGACAGTGACTGGTTGTCAGGATTTGAGTGTGCCTGGGTGAAGCCTACATAGCAATCCCAAACGTGATTACTGGATAAGGAAATGACGAGGCAAGACAAACAGGAGGGCATTTTTCTTTTCTTTCTTTCTTTGATATTTTGAGGCGGGGTCTTTCTCTAGCCCAGACTGACCTGGAATTCTGTAGTTCTAGGCTGGCCTTGAACTCACAGTGATCTCCCTGCCTCTGCCTCCTGATTGCTGGGACTGCTTTTTAAACTTCTGTATTTATTCAAATCAGCTGAAATATCAGACACAAATCTTTCAACTTTGTTTTACTTTCTATACCAGCAATCAAAGTCAAAGCTCATCATTTTCTAAGAATCAGGTTTAAAAAACTAAAATGCTTGTAAAAACCAAACAAAACAAAGTAAATGAGCAAAGTGTATGTGTTGGGGCATGGTGTATCTGGCTAATTTCCCCAATGCAGAAATAATAAGCCTTATTGACAAACCAATCTTGACACAATTAACACAGGACAATAAAAACAAATTTCCAATGTGTGTCTAATATAAATGCACACAAGAGAACACTCAAACAATTTGTAAGGCTTTTGTCAGGTGTGGTGGTGCAGGCCTGAAATCCTAGCACTTGAGAGGCTGAGGTAGGATGATTGCCCTGAGTTCAAGGCCATCTTGAACAACAAGGTGAGTTTCAGGTCAACCTGGGCTAGAGACCCTGCTTCAAAAAACCAAAAAGGAAGCTGGGTGTGGTGGTGCACGTTTTTAATCCCAGCACTAGGGAGGCAGAGGTAGGAGGCCTGCTCTGAGTTCGAGGCCACCCTGACATTACATAGTGAATTCCAAGCCAGTCTGGACTAGAGACCCCTACCTTGAAAAACAAACAAACAAACAAACAAACAAACAAACAAACAAAAAACACCAGAGGGAACCTTCTAATAAGAAATATGATTATTTACATTTACCCTATAACCTGTTCTATATGGTGTGATCTTCCAGGGTTTTTTATTTTGTTGTTGGTGGTGGTTTGCTTGTTTTTGTTTTTGTCTTGAGACAATCTTGCTTCTGAACTCTAATTACCAACTGCTCAGTCAATGCAGGGGCTTGGACATGTCTGGTAATTGTTTTCTGTATCTTCTATGTTAGCCTTTTCCAAAACAAACATATCCTTAAGTCCATCCCCACAATTACTTAGTTCTCTCTTTACTATGCTAGAGTCAAGACATACATGTTTTTTTTTAATATAAATTCTTTACGCACAAGTTGTTACACATCAACTTTTAATTCTCTTAATTTCATAATGACTATGTATACAGAGAAAATTTACATGACATCTTTTAGGATTATTCTCCTTATAACTTAAATTAGCCAGGTAAATGTATTTTCAAGTACCCCAAAGTCAAATAAAATTGAAATTATGTCTCAAATACTGACAAATACAAATATCCGATGGCACTGTTAAGCTACCCTCATCTTTCCCTTAATTTAGTCAACATAATTAAAATATACACAGAATGTGTACATATGCTTGTGAAAGCTGCTTAGAACTAAGGTGTCCCCACTCAGAAGTGTATACCAAAGTGCCCCCACCCAGGAGCACACCCAATTGTAAGATGGACAATAATGCAACCTTAATGATTAACAAGGGAAGTCTAAAATGTTCTAACCTAATTAAAAATTAATTTTCCATTTAAAAAATAATTACTAACAGAAAACATATACTCACCTCTTCGATTAGTTTCTCATTTGGTGATGATGTGCAAAGACAGACAAGGTAAGTCTGCTTGAAACTACCTTTGGAACCGATCTCTGGGTGGTCAGAACACAGCTTTGCTAGAGCAGTTGCTGGGCTTAACTGATTTGTTTTGATGAGATGTTTAATTCTCATATCCAATAAGATGGGACCCTCAAAAGCTAAAAATTCATTCACTTTAAAAAAACAAGACATAATAGATTATTAACATTTGGCAATTCATGTACAATATAGATATATATTTAAAAGGACTGCTTTTTAAAAGGAACTAAAACTTTTCCTTTTGGCAATTGATTATTGCAAGCAAGGCTATTACACAATACCATATAAGCAAGGGAGGTCGTAAGGGTAGGTCATATTGCCAACTTTTTGGGAGGTAGATGGACAGATAACTACCCTATGCAGTTCAGGCTGGCCTAAAATTTGTATCCTTCCTCAGCCTTCCAAATGCTAGGATTACAGGTATGTGTCACCTTGCCTGGCTCGCCAACTTTTAAAGATGCACTGAACGTTTTTAATCCCTTAAAACACCATTTAGAATGGACTGAGTATCCTGAAGATAAAAATAATTCTGCACTGAGTTTTATTAAAATTATACAAATTACTCTTACCACAGCAGTTATTCTTAAAACAGCAGGGGTCAGTATCCTGAAAATTTATGTTATGGCACTCAACACTTATTGGGCAACACACAAAAAAATTTAGATATTCTAGAACAGAAAGTTCAACTAATATTTTGTTCAGTGAATTCCTGTCATTATATTTAAAATATCAACCAGTATACCTGTATACTTTAATGTATGCCAGGGACAAATTTATGCATAATACATTTCTATACTGTTCAAATCTGTGAATTTCCTAGTGTTTTTCTGGAGGGGGGGTTCTACAAACAAGAATTTTACTGTTTTGTATTTATGAGGGAGAATTCACATTCTAACAAGTATGAGCTTAAGGTTTTTTCTAGAAAAAAGTTTTCTTTACCAGAATAGAAATCATGCTTAACATTTGTTTCTAGATAGTTAGCTAGTCTTTGGAAAACATCCAGTAATTAAGTTTCAAACACTGTAAATGAAGCACACCACTTTCCCTACTTGACACATGGAGGAGAGGTCTAGTAAGTAGTTTGCACGTTGGAAGATGGAAATGAGATCGAGTCTTTGTTTGGTTTGTTGAGGTAGGGTCTCACTCTAGCCAAGGCTGACCTGAAATTCACCATGTAGTCTCAGGGTGGCCTCGAACTCACAGCAATCCTCCTACCTCTGCCTTCTAAGTGCTGGGATTAAAGGTGTGTACTACCATGTCCAGCTCTTTCCTTCTTTTGAATAGTCTGTGCTCCTTTCTAGAACCTTTACTTTTGATCTAATGTAAAGATCTGTCTATAAATTACTATGATCATAACCCCTCAGTATTAAATCATAAATATAATCAGGATCTCAAATTTCATCCTTTACTTCAGGTCCAGATGCCTGTACCTATTAGTCTCTATTATTTGCATTAGACTAAACCAATAATTATGCACACTGAACACAAACAGATTAAATGTGCATCTGGTACCACTGACTCTGACATAAATGCATTAGTTTTCTGTTTTTAGTATTACATGATCCTGTCAGGACAACTATATTGCAAAGACAGATTAGGGGCATACCAGGGCCACCAGCCACTGCAAATGAACTCCAGATGCATGTGCCACCTTGTGGATCTGGCTTTATGTGGGTACTGGGGAATCGAACCTGGGTCCTCTGGCTTTGCAGGCAAGCACCTTAACAGCTCAGCCATCTCCTCAGCCCAAATTCTGAAGATTTTTTTTAAAAAAATATTTTTCTCTCTCTCTGCCTCTTTCTCTGTCACTCTCAAATTAATACATAAAAATGATTTAAATATATATATATTTTTTAAGTAGGGCTGGAGAGATGGCTTAGTGGCTAAGCGCTTGCCTGTGAAGCCTAAGGACCCTGGTTCGAGGCTCGATTCCCCAGGACCCACGTTAGCCAGATGCACAAGGGGGCGCACGAGTCTGGAGTTCGTTTGCAGTGGTTGGAGGCCCTGGCGTGCCAATTCATTTTCTCTCTCTCTCTCTCTCTGTCTGTCACTCTCAAATAAGTAAATACAAATGATTTAAATATTTAAAAAATATTTATTTATGAGAGACACAATGGACATGTCAGAGCCTCTAGCCACACTGCAAACCAACTCCAGATGCATGTGCCACCATGTGCTTACATGGGGCCTGGAGAATCGAACCTGGGTTCTTAGGCTTTGCAGGCAAGTGCCTTAACCGCTAAGCCATATCTCCAGTTCCCTGAAGATTTTTAAATAAAAATTTGATCACAATTAAAATAAGGTCACTTTAGCTACTTATAAATAATTGACATAAAAATGCTTAAAAAGTAGCTTTAGTTTCCTAATACAATTCTCTTGAAACAAAACTTTACAAACAAATCTGGGAATTATTTTAAATACTGTAACAAAGACTCATAATCTAGAATCTGAAAGACAACTGTAAAAAAAATTAAAGGTGTCAGGTATCTAACAAAATGGTTGGCACTCCAAGGTTGAACTTCAAATAACACCTACAAATTTCAAATGGTACCGTGTAAGTTCAGAAGATAAACTGGGAAAAATAATTTGTGTTAAATAGATGTATTATGAAAATACATATTAAGGTTTCATAACTGGGCTGGGGAGATGGCTCAGTTGGTAAAGTACTCGCTTTGAAAGCATCAGGACCTGAGTTAGATCCCAGGAACCATGTAAAAGTCAGGAGTGGTTGCTTCTGTAATACCAGCACTGGGGAGAAAAAGACAGGAGAATCTCTGGGGCTTGCTGACTAGCTAGCTTAGCCAAATCCAGGTTCAGTGTGAGACTGGCTCAAAAAAATAAGCTGGCAAGCAACTAAGGAAGATATTCAATGTCAACTTCTGGTCTTCACATGCATGCGTGCACACACACATGCGCCCGCACATACATAAACACTCATACACATGACTGTACTACACACACACATACGTTTTCAAACCTACAGGTACTTTTTAAATAACAGAAGATAACTGCTACAGTTAAGGCCGAACAGGTTTTAGAACAGAAGGCTTCATAGGGTCCTGTTTCTGTGCAGCTCTATCATTCGATGCCAATGAAACTGAAGCTCCAAAAGCACAAGTTACTTCCTACAGTCACGGAGCCATTTAACTGACAGAAATAGGACTAGAATAACAGGTGTCTGACCTCTAACTTGACACAGTTTAAGACTGAAAAAGAAAAAGAAAACCAACTCCCATTTGACTATTGTGTCTACTTCTAATTAGAATCATTAGCAGGACTAGAGAGAGGTGGCTTAATGGTTATGGCACTTGCCTGCAAAAATGACCCGAGTAGAGGCCCCAGTACCCATATAAAGCCAGACGCACAAAAGTGGTACATGCATCTAGTGTTTATTTGCATGCCCATTCTCTCTTCTCTCTTGTCTGTCTCTGCTTGCAAATAAATAAATAAAGTATAAAATTAGAGTTGTTAATAGCAGGCTTGTGCAGTACCCTTAAAGAGGAAATAATAGTCTAAGGAGTCAAGTGAAGATTACACTCTTAATACTCAAATCAGTTTGTTAAAAGCTAAGCTGGGTGTGGTGGTGCACACCTTTAATCCCAGCACTCGGGAGGCAGAGGTAGGAGGTTCATGGTGAGTTCGAGGCCACCCTGAGACTACATAGTGAATTCCAGGTCAGCCTGGAAGTGAGACCCTACTTCGAAAAACAAAAAACAAACAATCAAAAATTAAAAGCTAACCTCCCTCTCATCCCTGCACTTCTCTGGAACTCATCTACCATTGCTCTGCACTCTCACTCCTTTCTCCCATCTAATCTAGAACACGACAATCTTCACAAAGCACAAAGGTCACCTGGCTTAGTGTTTGCCAGATGTATGGGAAAGTCTGTGTCCTTCACCTTTAAACAGATGTACCAGACTGTACACCCTAATATGCTTTACCCACTCACAAGAATACAAAACACTTTTAAACTGAACTGCTATTTAACCTAGGTTCTTTCTCTGCATGTACATAAAAGATTTTACCTCATCTAAACCTATCAGGACAACTAGGAGACTTAACATTACAATGAAAATACGTAATATTCAGCCATTTTCTATAAAATTCCACTTCTATAATATTAAGTCAGGAATTAAATACATTAAAATTTACAATATATTGTGGTTAAGAAATTACTGAATTGGGCTGGAGAGATGGGTTAGCAGTCAAGCTGCTTGCCTGCAAAGCCAAAGGACCCAGGTTCAATTACCCAGGACTCATGTAAGGCAGATGCACAAGGTGGTGCATGTGTCTGGAGTTTGTTTGCAGTGGCTGGAGGCTCTGGCATGCTCATTCTCTCTCTCCACACTCTCCCACCCCCGCCTCTCAAATAAAAATAAACATAAAAAGCTGTCTAACAAAAGCATCCTAAAATTCACATGGAATCATGAGGCATCATGAATAGGCAAAGTAATTTGCTGATCTCACACATTACAAATTATCTTAGAAAGGTACAATGATCAAAACAATGTGATACTGACAAGAAAACAGAAATACAGACCATGCAAAAGAATAGAGTCCAGAAAGAAACCCAACAGTATGATGAAAACAATGTGATACTGACAAGAAAACAGAAATACAGACCATGCAAAAGAACAGAGTTCAGAAAGAAACCCAACAGCATCTAACCAGATGACCATCAAAAAGAGCACTGAGGGCTGGAGGGACGGCTCAGTGGTTAAGGCACTTGCCTGAGAAGCCAGAGGACCCAGGTCTGACTCTCCAGATCCCACATCAAGGTGACGCAGGTGCAAGGTCACACATGCAA
Source organism: Dipus sagitta (assembly GCA_036346955.1). Classification (NCBI taxonomy): domain Eukaryota; kingdom Metazoa; phylum Chordata; class Mammalia; order Rodentia; family Dipodidae; genus Dipus; species Dipus sagitta. The sequence continues at coordinate 30,549,973 of CM070788.1, forward strand.
ACAAGGGGACGTGCGTGTCTGGAGTTTGACTGCAGTGGCCAGAGGCCCTGGCATGCCAATTCTCTCACTCATTTAAAAAAGGGAAGGAAGGAAAGAAGGAAGGAAGGAAGCAAGCAAGCAAGAAAAAAGGAAGGCTAGTCTGTTGGGCTTGCCTCAAAAAAACAACACCTTTTTTTTTTTAAAGTGCTGAGAAAAAAGTCCCCTCAACAAATGATGTTGGAAAAATTGCATATCGATATGCAAAAGAATAAAGCTGGGAGTCATGGTGCTCACCTTTAATCCTTGAGGTAGGAGGATTGCTATTAGCTCAAGGCCAAACTGGGGCTACATAGTGAGTTATACGTTAGCTTGAGCTAGAGTGAGACCCTGCCTTGAAAAAAGCTAAACAGATAAAAAGATGTAAAGTGGGTTAATCTTGAACCCACTATAAAAATTAAATCAGGGGCTGGAGAGATGGCTTAGCGGTTAAGTGCTTGCCTGTGAAGCCTAAGGACCCCGGTTGGAGGCTCAATTCCCCAGGACCCACGTTAGCCAGATGCACAAGGGGGGCGCACGCATCTGGAATTCGTTTGCAGTGGCTAGAGGCCCTGGCATGCCCATTCTCTCTATATATCTCTCTCTCTGCCTCTTTCTCTGTTGATCTCAGATAAATAAATAAACTAAAAAAAAATTAAATCAAATGGGTAAAGACCTAAGCATAAGACTCAAAACTATAGAACTCCTTTAAAAAAAAGTATAGTAGGGAAAACACAACATAGACTTTGCAATTATTTCATGACTATGACATTAAAGATATAGGTAACAAAAGGGAAAACATACAAATGGGCCTATCTCAAACTTCCGCGCAAGGGCATGGTTAACAAAATGAAAAAAAAATGGGAAAAATATTTGTAAATTATCTTTTAAAAAATATTTATTTATTTACTTGAGACAGACAGAATGGGCATGCCAGGGCTTCCTGCCACTACAAACACTCCAGATGCATACCACTTTGTGTGTATGGATGGCTTTATGTGGGTACTGGGGGAAAGAACTTGGGCCTACAAGCTTTGTAAGCAAGTGCCTTGAACCAATGAGCCATCACCCTAGAATGCAAAATGTACATCTGATAGAACTACTATACAATTCATTTAACCTACTTTTGGATGTACTCTCAGAAACTGAAAGCATAATTTCAGACATTTGTATTCTTGAATTTGGAACAACACTACTCACAGGAGCTAAGAGGTAGACACAATATTTGGACAAGCTTTAGGAATTTTCTTTGACATCAAGGAGTTGGGTTGGAAGGGAGGAGAGAAAATTGCAGGTGTAATATACAGAAAGGATTGGCAAGCTGACAAAAATGCAACTAAATTATCCCAATATAGAAGCAGAGGAAAAGTACCTGAGAATTCAGTGTGACTGCTGTAGGGAGCACTTTATTTCAAAATCACACACGCACACACGCACGTAGGCTCAGGTCCAAGAAGGGCAACGAAACATGTAAAATGCTGGTGAAGCTAAAGCCCAAAAGCTAAACTCTAATTCACTGAGGCTTTTCAGGGACAGCACGGCCGCTTGGGTTCAGGCAGCACGCCTGCCGGCAGGCCCATGTGTGTGATCCTGATTCTGCCTGCGGCAAAGAAGCAGGGAGCATGCTGATGGCATCTCCTAGGATGTTTACAGTAAGATTTAAATCAGAAGGAACAGAACAGCACAATACCTTTCTGAAATAAAGCTGATAGTACATTTGCCAAACTGTAGGAGGAGGAATACATGTATTCTGGGTAAGAATTTAAAAAGCAGTATTTTTAAAAGGTTTGTGATTGTTCACTAAAATTAATGCTACTAAGAGCCAAGCAGATTCATTGAATTAGGTTATACTCTACAAAGAAATTACAATTCATAAAAGTACATGCTGAGAAGCTGGATTTCACTAAAAGTCTGAATTTCTGCTTTCCCAGTCATGGTTGGGAAGGAGGATAAGCCAGTCAGAATACGGATATAAAATGTGGATCTGATGAAGGACTTGTGTCCAAAACACCAATAGCTGCTACAATCCAATAATTAAACAACCCCATTAAACAATCAGCGAATGATCTAAACAGATGCTTAATCAAACATACACAGACAACAAATGAAAGGTGTTCAGTATCATCTGTCACTACAGAACTGCAAACTAAAACAACAATATGTCATAACCACACGTGCTGAGAATGGTCTGGTTAGAGGAATCACTGACTGGTGCTGACAAGAACATATATCAGCAGTTGTTTTAGAAGACTCTTTGGCAGCCTTTTGGAAAGCTAAGCAATTGTTCCACTTACATGGAAATGTCTATCCAACATACAACAGTATAAAGGTCTTTACCACAGCTTTGTTCAAACAACCAAAAATGGCAGCAAACAAGAAGTGCTTTAATAGGACAATAGACAACAGGTCTATGACCTGTATGTATACATGTATGTATGTACACATGTATCATGTAATACTGACCAGTGATAAAAGGAAATGAATTTAAAAAACAGAGAAATGGTAAATGTATCATGTTAGGTAAAGAAACTAAACTGAAAAGGCTACAATAATATGACACTATAGAAAAGGCAAAATTATATATAGCAGGGAGACTGTAGTTGTTAAGTTTTGCAGAGATAATTGAGTGAATGAAATATAGGAGATATTGCTGAGCATGGTGGCACTCGCCTTTAATCCCAGCACTTGGGAGGCAGAGGTAGGAGGATCACTGTGAGTTTGAGGCCACTTTGAGACTATATAGTGAATTCCAGGTCAGCCTGAGCTAAAGTGAGACCCTACATCGGAAAAAGAAAAAAAAAAAAAGAAAGAAAGAAATATAGATGATATTGTTTACTGGTGGATACACGACACTATATATTTGTCAAAACCAACAGAACCAAACAGGAAAAAATGAGTATTAGGGCTTCCCTATTTCAAAAATGTAGGATAGCCCAGTTATGGCTAAAGAAAGCCACTAGATATGTTAATTAAGCCTAAACTTCCTTTGACATTTAAAACCATCAACTTGCAGCCAGGTGTGGCTCATGCCCATAATTGCAGCACTCAGAAGCAAAGGTAGGGACAAAAAAGTATGAAGCTAGCCTGGTCTACACAGTGAGCTCAACCCTGAGACAAAAACACAAAACAAAGCACCCTTGCTGTTACTGGCTTGCTATAGCTCCTCATTCTAGGATGCTAAGAGCCTCAAGTGAAACCAGCACTCATAATTTTAAGTCCTGTCTACCCTCACACTTCCAAATCAGTTATTTTCTTGTTTGTTTAGCTTGGATTTAGCAGGTGTAATTAGATTAATACTTAACTAAATTCAGGATTAAGGGAACGGGGTATTATGTAAATAATCAACACTTCAAAGGCTTTACAATAAACCAATGTGCATATCTCTTAGGGGCACATTCATTATTCTCTAATCTCCCACTCTTCTTTTTTCTTTTAAAAAAATAAATTAATTTATTTATGTGAGGATGGGAGAGAGGAAGATAGAGAAAGAGAAAAAGAGAGAGAGAAAAGGAGCACCAGGGCCTCCAGCCACTGCAAAAGAACTTGCCTGCTAAACCAAAGGACACATGTTCGACTCCCCAGGACCCACATAAGCCAGATGCACAAGGTAGCACATGCATCTGGAGTTCCTCTGCAGCAGCTGGAGGCCCTAGCACACTCATTCTATTTGCCCCTCTCTCCCTCTCCCTTAAATTAGAAAAAAAAAAAAAAAAAAAAAGAGGACTATGGAAAAATAATGAAGTTTATGGCTACAAAACCTCCCCAAATCATGTAACAACTCTGGCTGCATCAAGAGTTTGATCAGAATTTCTGGTCACCTACACTCTATCTGCTTTGTAGAAACTCCTTCTGGATACATAGTCCAAATTATTCCAGTGGTTATGCCAGGGGAAGATGAAGAAATAAAGCAATAAAGAGATGGACAGACACACACATTTGTTAACAGGTACAATGTTAGGCGCATTTAAACAAGTAGGGAAGTTCAGCACATTATCTTTTAGAACAACAATTAAAACTTCTGGTAGATAGTCCATTTTTCCCTGCATTAGTAAAATGTGTGAATTTAGCAAAATGTTATTGAGAAATCAGTAATGGGAAAGAGAAGCTAGCCCTTCATTTAGGTTGGCTGCAATTTCACTTTTGCAAGCTAGGTGCAACAGAGCATATTAGCAGAAGAGAAGAGGCTGGGGGCCGGTTTTCATTGCTGCCTCTGCCTCTTTTCTATCACTAGAAATGTGATTTGAAAAAGCAAAAAACAATTAAAAAAAAACATTATTTTGAGACTCCATCTACTCATCTCTAAGAGACAAAGGACAATAAGGATTTTGCCTTCATCAAAGGTTATTAAATCATACATATAAACACTTTTACACTTTATGCTGTCAAAAACTACATGCAATGCTACTTGATATTACCATTAATATATATATGCTTAGTATTTCTAAAAGCTGAGATTAAAAAGTATAATTTGATGTCATATATAAAAAGTATTGATGTTAATCTAGGATAAATATAGTATGTAAAAAACAATCAATCTGGGCTAAAGAGATGGCTCAGCAGTTAAGGAGTTTGCTTGCAAAGCCAAAGGACCTTGGTTCAACTCCTCAGGACCCATGTAAGCTAGATGCACAAGGTAGCACATGTGTCTGGAGTTCCTTTGCAGTGACTAGAGGCTCTGGTATGTCCATTCTCTCTATCAAATAAATTAAAATAAAATATTAAAAAATAAAGTCCTGGCTAAGAACATGGCTTTAAAAAAAAAAAAAAAGAAAAAGAGCAAAGAATCCAAGATTTTCTACTTTTATTGTTTTAAATATTGAGGATCAGGCAGGTGTGGTGCTCATGCCTGCAATCCCAAAACTTGGGAGTGAGACAGGAGGATTCCAGCAAGTTTGAGGCCAGCCTGGACTGCAAGCATGGGACCCTATCTCAAATAACCAAAACAAACAAATATGTATACATACATTCACAAATACTTAAGATCTAATTTTATTTCTCCAAAGTCTTATGAACACTACAGAAAGTCCAGATACCCTTGAACAGAATACTAAAACTAAACTTCTTGTGAGCATTAAGGGAGAGTAACACTGAGAACTACAAGAAAGCCTGGGGAAATAGGCAAAAAGGAAAACAAGAGGGAAACACTGGCCTGAGGAATGTCTGTAGCTGTCCTGGGAAACCTTTTGGTAAATACAGGAGTACAGAGGAATTTACAAGCAATTTGCTTAATATTCCACCTCATGGCCTCCAGAACTTGCTGTCACATAGCAAAATTACCTAGACTTTGTCAACAGTCAACAAGAAAAACAGCAATAATGCAAAAGCAGATAGTGGTAAATAGATGCTTAACTTCTTGTTTACTACTCCAGTTAATGTTCTTCATTGTTAAATAGCTTAGGGTGAGATCTGTACACACAGTCCCAAAATATCTAAAAGACAGCTGTGCTGCTCTCCATGGTGGGTACAACTTGAAGGTCGAATCTACTGTCTTCTTTATTAGTGACTTAGCCATCTGCTTACAATAGAATATCAGTGAGTATGGGTTTAACTCGCTCTTTATTATCTGAGCTCATAGAACAACAATGTGCAATAAATTAAGAGTCATCATCCTAAGACTATTTTGAGGAAAACCAGTAACTATGTATTTTGCTTTTCAACCTGTCAAGTATGATGACCATCAATACAAGCCACACCGGCAACTGTCAGGATGCCACAGAGAAGCTTCTCCAAGGAGAAATGAATTCCAGAGGTGAAAGGCCTTAAGAAGTCCTTCACATGAAATCTAAATAATGGATATTCTTTGGGCTCTCTTGAGAGAAACAAAATGCAAAACATTGTATTTTTTTCTTGTCTTATGATCCTTTTTCTGTTTTCTCACTCTAGGAAATTTACCTTTATCCTTATCCAATGGTTCCTGGGAAAGAATAGTGCATAGTACCGGGTTTTTCCACACCCCAGTCTCTTGAGCTAGAGTAGCTAAAAAATGCAATTCACAGCTGCCATTCTCCATCAGCTTTTCATGAGCTACCTACAAACATTAAATAAACATCCACAGAATTACAAAAGAGTTTTAAAGCAAGCTTATCAGGTTTTAAACATAACACTAAACTTGAAAAGTAAAGATATTATCTTAAAATTTTCACATCTCATTAACAAATTGCTGGATTTCTTTACTTCAGATATTTCAAGACAAACTTCAAGGACAGAAAACAAACCATTTACAACAGTTTCAAATAGTACCAATACAAATAAGCCCATATTACCTTTTCCAAGTACAAACCAAGAGTAAAAGCACTTCTGAAAGAAGTGACTATAACACCTATAAGCATACAAAGACCTTACACATTTAATATCCTCTAGGGTATTAAAAAAATTGTACTGTGAATAAAGAAGGCCGAAAAATGGTATAGATGAAAACTTACACTTCCAATAAAAGTGACTTATGAAAAAAACCAATCAGAGGGTCTTTTTTTATTTATTCATTAATAGTCTTACAAATATCATGCCAACAATGCTACTGGGCCTTGCCTATTAGTTTTTCCAGTGTTCACAAAATCATATTCCTCAATCTACAAATACCGGTAATTTTAACTCAATTTAGAACATGTTTATTGAGAATTTCTTGGGGCAAAGTATGGAGAGAGTAGTTAACATTTGCTACTATGGTGTTTATCCTGGGGTTGGGGGAGAGCAGAGATAAAGAAATGTTTAAACAGTTAAAAAACATGAGAATTTAACTGGTATAAATCAACCTACATACAAGCAAAGTGTCATAGAAACTCTTATGGCTGTATGTGATAGTCAGTCATGAAGGTCTTTTCATTTCCACAAACTCAAGTATTTTAAGAAATCTTTAGATGGTGGCTGAACACATACGGATTAAAAGTTATTGTCCTGCAGGGCATGGTGGTGCACGCCTTTAATCCCAGCACTCAGGAGGCAGAGGTAGGAGGATCACCCTGAGACTACATAGTTAATTCCAGGTCAGCCTGGGCTAGATTGAGACCCTACCTCGAAAGACAAAAAAAAAAAAAAAAAGTTTATTTTCCTGAGGCTAGGGAATGTAGCTCAGTGGTAGAGCATTTGCCTAACATGTGTAAGGCCCTGGATTTTACCTCTAACACCAACTCTCCCCCTCAAAAATTACTTACTTATAGACCCATATGAAAGTGTATTAACCAATTATTTTGTTTCAGAAGTGTAAGTTTAAGTTTCTCTGATGTGAGCAAACAAAGGCAGCAGAATAAAAAGTTTAGTTTTATGTTTGTCAACAAACAGCTCTCTTGTTGGTTGGTATATATGAAATACCAATAAAGCTCTGAAGTAATTATTCACCTAAAACAAACACTAGCTGTGGAGAAAACACTAACACAGAAGACACATGGTAAATACAAATTAGATGCAAGGTGACAGACATGACAAGACACATTCATGTCAACAATTAAGCATGTGTTATGTGTAGGACACCAGGAGAGGAATCCTACCCAACGAGGACTTGTACTGGATAGAAAGTACTGTTCCATGGTGAAACAGACAAGTTCATTTCTTTGCCTATCACTTATTTCACAGATCTAAAATTTATAGCTAACCCTCTTTAGACTCTTACCTGTTGAGAGAAGGACAGAGATAGAACTATGCCTTCATGAAACTAACTAGTAGGAACATGCTTTTTGTTTTGTTTTTTCAAGGTAGGGTTTCACTCTGGCCCAGGCTGACCTGGAATTCACTATGTAGTCTCAGGGTGGCCTCGAACTCACGGTGATCCTCCTACCTCTGCCTCCCGAGCGATGGGATTAAAGGCGTGCGTCACCACACATGGCTGGAACATGCTTTTTAACTAAGCAATCGGTATTTACTTGAGCAATAATACAGCCAGCACAATCATATGCTGGGAATACAGATAATGTTCTTAGGAGCCCTCAGAAACAAGCATGCACACTCTACTGTCCAGAAGCAGGAGACCAGGTGTGTGGTTCCAGAGTTGTGGCTCAGTAAATGCTCTGACACAGCTGTACGAGCTTCAAGCTTAAGCACATCAGCATTTGAGAGGAGTAACCTGTTTCTTCACCTTTACAGTAAGCAAAACATCAACCACTATTGAACATAAGATGTGTTTAAATTCTTACAAACCTTTTCTAGATCTTCAGCAATTAATTAAACCACTTCTAAACCCCAACAAGGGCCTCTGTCTTCCTTTCCTGCTCTGGGGAAAGCCCCAGTAAGTGCTCTTAGGGATTGCGCTATATCCATCCAATCCACCTACGTGTGTCGACTCACTCAGCAACATGCTGAGCTATCCGTCCAATCTACCTACACGTTACTACTCACTCAACAACATGCTACACTAGCCGTCCAATCCACATACAAGTGTCTACACACTCAGCAACACGCTGTGCTATCCGTCCAACCCATCCACATGTGTCTACTCACTCAGCAACTAATACTTAACATTTACTACTTAACGACATGCATGGTAACAAGAGCATCAGTTCATTTTAACATGACTTAGAAAAGGTTTAGCTAATTTTTTAAGCATAAGGAAAACTGATTATCCACACTGAGGAGGTAAACATTCTCACCTGCACCAGAGTCTGAAACTGTTCCCATTGTGTATCCGAGAACTCAACAGGTAGGCATAGCAGCAGTTCAACACAGCTTCTAAAATACAAAAGGCCAGTAAAGATACAAATGGTTATTAAAACGAAAAATAAATTATAACCAGTCATTCTAATATCAGCAGATTTTTCCAATCTAATACTTTTCCCATTTAATTATGACAAGTGAGATACAAAATTTCAGAACAAGTTAACTACAGTCTTGATTCATGTTTCAGAGGTCTACTCACAGTGCCAAGCGCTCCAGAACCAAGGCTACGCTTCCACACTCAGAAGTAAGGTGAGGCCGAGCGCTAACATAACTTTGGATAGCCACTGTGTATACCTCCAGTAAAGGTAAGGGGTCTTCAGAAGTTTTCCATTTCTCTGCATATTCAAGGAGTGTCTGTTTTGGAATAATAAAAAGTATTCAAAATGTAAATTAAAAATATACATTGACTAATCAACTGTGTCTTTCCCCACTAAGAAATTTTGAAAAGTGATGTTTGTATACATGAAAACAAAAAGTAGCTTGCACTAACTAAAATATAAAATGCAGTCATTTTAATAAAGATCAGAGTCATATCTAGCAGTTGAGAGCACCCATCTGTTGATTCATTCAGCAATACCATCATTTCATCAAGGCTGGTTTTAAACAAGGCAAGTGTTATCTTTTCTCAGAAATGCTACCATACCAATCCCCAACCCCATGGCTAATTTCATTGTCAATTTGACAGGATTTAGCATCACCGTGGAAACAAGTCTTTGGGAATGTCTGAAAGGATTTTCTAGGTTAGGCTAACTGAAGTGGGAAGAGCGCCCTAACTATGGTTGGCTCCATTCCATGGCTGGAGTCCAGGGCTGAATAAAAAGAAAGTAACTGGCTGAGCAGTAATGTTCATTTCTCTCTTCTTCCTGACCATGGATGTGATGTGACCAGCTTTGATTAATGCCTTCCCTACCTGAACTGTCTTGAATTTGAAGCTGAAATAAACCTTTCCTTTTCCTTGAGTTGCTTCCAGTCAAGAATTTGGGCACATATACAAGTAATTAATATCCCTCCCTGAAAAGATGCATAGAGAAGCAACAGATGGCCACACATGTAGTAAAGAATTTAAAAGAATACTTCTGTTGACATATACTCACTGAAGATGTACTCCAGTCCCTTAAAAAAATAGTATGTAAAAGAGTCTGGGGATATGGCTCAGTGGTTAAAGGCACTTCCTTGAAAAGCCTACTAAACCAGGTTCAATTCCCCAGCACTCAAATAAAGCCAGACTGAAAAAGCAATGCAAGCATCTAGTGTTCACTTGTACCTTGTATGCCCAAACACTCCACCTAACACAAATATTTTTAAAGTGTGTAAAAATTATTTTTTGATAAATTTGCCATTACCTAACAGACCTCCAGCATATAAAACCAATTTTAAATGTATTAAAGAATGATGAGGTTAAATTAGTATTTCTAATAGTGTTGGGTTTTTGAACTAAAAAGCATTCATCACTTTTCAATTGAATTAAGTAAATATTTCAAGTTAACCTTACCAGAATAATGAAGAAAGAAAAAATGCTATTTATCCATCCCACTAAACACAGAACTGGCAATAGAAGGAACACAGAAACATGCATGGTAATAGTTGGTAGCTATTAAAATTGTGAACTATGGTTACACTACATGAAGTAGGACTCAATGATTTATAATGTAGAAGACTGCTACAACTAATTATCATTTAGTCACACATGGAAATTCAGGCACCCTTTCCTTTAAAAAAAAAGGTATCTTGAAGGAAAAAGATTTGTTAGTGCTTATATTCTTGAACACATAGACACAGCTATTTTAAAAAGTATTATAAGCCAGGTGTGGTCGCACATCTTTAATCTCAGCACTCGGCAGAGGTGGGAGGACCATCATGAGTTTGAGGCCACCTTGAGACTACATAGTGAATTCCTGAGGTAGAGCAAGACCCTACCTACCTTGAAAAACAAACCAAAATGTGTGTGTGTGTGTGTGTGTATGGCGCTAGAGAAACAGCTTAGTAAAGGCGCTTGCCTGTAAAGCCTAAGGACCCAGGTTCAATTCCCCAGTCCCCATGTAAACCAGTTGCACATGGTGGTATATGCATCTGGAATTTGTGTGTAGTAGCTGGAGGCCCTGCCACAACCACTGTCTGCCTCTCTCAAGTAAGCAGACAGACAGACAGATAAAAGTATGTAAGAGGGCTGGGGAAGCTGGGCATGGTGGTGCACGCTTTAATGCTAGCACTTGGGAGGAAGAGGTTAGAGGATCGCTGAGAGTTCGAGGCCACCCTGATACTACATAGTGAATTCCAGGTCAGCCTGAGCTAGAGTGAGACCCTACCTCAAAAGGGGGGGAAAAAAAGAGGGCTGGGGAGATGGCTCAGTGGGTAAGAGCACCTGCAGTGCAGGCACCAGGGCCTTTGAGGGCCTGAACTAGCCAGAGTTTATCTCCAGTAGCCAGGTAAGGTCTCATAATCCTGTAATACCAGTAGTATGGGGAGTGATAGGTCAGCCGGCCTATAAAAACAGCAGCTTCGGATTTAGTGAGGCACTCCATTGCACGGAAACCACATGGGAGAGGGAAGAGTAATGGGGGGAGGCCGTGTTCTCCTATGGCCTCCACACATCTATCTGCCCACACACATCCATACACCACCCACACACTATAAAAAAGTATGCTGAAAGCCAGGTGTGGTGGCACACACCTTTAATTCAGCACTCGGGAGGCAGAAGTAGGAGGATTGCCATGAGATTGAGACCACCCTAAGACTACATAATGAATTTCAGGTCAGCCTGAGTCAGAGTGACACCCTACCTTGAAAAACCAAAAAAGTATGCTGATGCAGGCAGCACTGCAGTTAGTGCCCAACACACCACTCCCTTGCAGTGAACTCAATAAGTCTTATTAAAAAAATATATAGGGGGATGGAGATATGGCTTAGCGAATAAGGCACTTGCCTGTGAAGCCTAAGGACCCAGGTTCGATTCCCCAGTGCCCACATAAGTCAGATGCATATGGTTGTGCACGCATCTAGAGTTTGCTTACAGAGGCTAGAGGCCCTGGTGCACCCATTCTAACTAACAAACTAACTAGCTAAATAAACAAACAGGGCTGGGGAGATGACTCAATGGTTAAAGGTGTTTGCTTGCAAAGCCTCCTGGCCTGGGATTCAACTCCCCATTACCCATATAAAGCCAGATGCACAAAGTGGTACATGTGCCTGAAGTTTGCAGTGGCAAGAGGCCCCGGCACACCCATACGCTCTCCCACTTTCAAGTAAATAAAAATATGTATTTTTTTTTAAATCTGAATTAACCAGGTGTATTGCACACTAAGTCCCAGCTCCTTGGAATGACGAACCTGGATGGAGAATAGCTTTGTGCTAAGAGTTCAAGACTTGCTTGGGCAACATAGTGAGACCTTGTCTCAAAAATAAAATGGAAGACAGCCTGGCAGCACACACTTGAAATCCCAGTACTCGATTGAGTGGCTGAGGCATGAGGATCACCTCAAATTCAAGGAAAATAGGCTACAGAGTGAAACTTATCTTAAAACAATAAGGAAAAAGAACCCCTTTCTTTATTACCTACACAGCCCTGTAAGAGTGATGTTCAGAGCACATGAACACCCAAGCACTGTAAGAGTGACATTCATGGCACATGAATGTACTGACAACAGAACTTCCCTTGTTTCTAAGGCAGGGGGATCAGTCGTATCACTGTCAAGTGTAAAGTATCCACAACATAAATTTCATTTTTTCTAGAAACTAGACAATTACTTATTTCTATCTATTGTTTTAGTCTATACAGACTTTCATACAGGTATCCAAAAATGATCAGATTCATTTCAGTCAGAAGAGACTTTTTCAAGATATTTCATTCCATCAGAGGTGGGCTTGGGGGAAGGCCTGTAGTCCTGGATACTGGGAGGCTGAGGCAGGAGGATCTTTATTGAGTTCAAGGCCTCCATGGGAAATATAGTTAAGTCCAAAGCTTGACTGGGCAACTAAGCAAGACCCTGTTTCAAAGTTAAATAAATGTATGAAACAGTGAACTCTATCCTTAGCCATCGGGGAAATGCAAATTAAAACTTCTTGGAGATCCACAGATCTCACTCTTGTCAGAATGACTATCAAGAAAACAAATGCTGGTGAGGGTGTGGAGAAAAAGAAACCTTAGGGCTGGAGAGGTGGCTTAGCAGTTAAGGCGCTTGCCTGCAAAGCCTATGGACTCATGTTCTACTCTCCAGATCAGACATAAGCCAGATTCACAAGGTGATGCAAGTGCAAAAGGTTGCACATGTGCCCAAGGTGGTGTGCATGCGTCTGGAGCTTGTTTGCAGTGGCTGGAGGCCCTGGTGTGCCAATTCTCAAGAGTGCATTTAAAAAAAACAAAAACAAAAACCAGTTTACTGATAGTAGGTGGGAGTACAACCATATTAACCACGATGGAAATTAGTGTAGAGGTTTTTTAAAGCTAAAAATAATGGCTGGAGAGATGGCTCAGTGGTTAAGGCACTTGCCTGCAAAGCTAATGACTTTGGTTCAATTCCTCAGTACCCACGTAAAGCCAAATACACAGAGTGGCACATGCATCTGGAGTTCATTTGCAGTGGTTGGAGACCCTGGCATGCCCATTCTCATTCTCTCTCTGTGAAAATAATTTTTTTTTTAAAGCTAAAAACAGAACTATAGTATGACCCAGATACACCACTCCTGGGTATATATCTCCTCAAGGACTCTATACTACTGAGACACCTGCCCATCCATGTTTATTGTTCCTCCAGTCATAACAGCTAGAAAATGGAATTACCCAGAAGCCCATAAACTGATGAATGGATAATAAGATGTAGCACATATCACAATCACAATAGTTTAATGCAGCTGTAAAGAAAAATGATTCGCAGGAAAATAGATGAAACTGGAAAATGTTCTATTAGGTGAGATATTCCATGTTCAGAAAAACAAAGAATGTTCTCTTTCACATGTGTAACCTAGTTTTGAAGTTTTAGATTTGTCATGTAAGTTGGAGAATCAACAGAGACCAGGAAGCTGGAAAGTAGTCATGAGAAGGAGGGAAAGATAGAGCTTGAGGGGGAAGGAGTAGTAGAATGCATGCAATATTCAAGTAGGGGGACTAGGACTGGAAAGATTTAAATGGTGGTACAGGGAAGGAGAAGAGGAACAAATATGGTGGAGGGTTAAGTAAAGTTAAAGATGTATGAAAAAGCCATATGAAAACCCATTTTAAAAAAATCTTTATTTATTTGCAAGTAGAGAGAGATAGAAGAGAGACAGAGAAGGAATGGGTGTGCCAGGGCCTCTAGCCACTGCAAGTAAACTCCAAATGTATGCACCATTGCATCTGGCTTTCCATGGGCACTGGGGAATTGAACCAGGGTCATTAGGCTTTGCAGGCAAGCACCTTAGCTACTAAGCAATCTCTCCAGCCCTTTGTTAGATAATTTAAAATGTAATTTTTTTTTAAAGTTGGGGGCTGGAGAGCTGGCTCACTGACAGCCAGGTTTGATTCCCAAGTGCCCATGGAAAGCCAGATGCATAAAGTGGCACATTATGTCTGGGATGTGTTTACAGTGGCAGGAGGTCCTGGCATGCCCATACTCACTCTGTCTGCCTCTTTCTCTCTCTGAAATAAATAAATAAATGAACAATATTTTTTTTAAAAAACAGTTTGAACATAAGTATCCTGTATGGGTGGGTAATGCTGCTCCCAGAAGTCATGGGTTATTACAGGAAAATCCCAGTGCCAGGGCTGGGATATCTTCCACTGAGTTGTTAGGCCCAAGAGGCTTCTAAACAATACAGGTTATTTTTTAAAAAATTATTTATTTGCAAGCAGAGAGAACAGGCAGAGAAAGGGACGAGGGGAGAATAGGTACTCCAGGGCCTCTAGATGGATGTGTCACTTTGTGCATCTGGCTTTACATGGGTATTGGGGAATCAAACCCAGGTCCTTAGGCTTTGCAGGCAAATCCCTTAACCACTGAGCAACCTGTCCAGCCCCAATACAGGCTATCAATAGCCAAGGCTCTTGGTTGCCCAACAGAACTACATGGGAAGACCTTATTGCAGAGGACACCACATACGTTAGTTATAGGACACAAGAGAAACCAAGCTGGAACTGAGTTAGAAGCCTCCTCCTCCCTGTGGGTTAGCTGTCAAAGTGCCGTAAGGTAGAGTGCAGTCTTAACAGTGGGGGATGCTGTAACCCAACCACCAGGCAACATGTGCTCATTAGTGCAATAGTGGCATTACTCTTGAGGGTAACAACTGCTCTGATTGGACGTGAGGCCTGAGAGGGAATTCATGAATTGTACTGAAAACCTGGTCAAAAGCCTATGGCTGCGGAGGTCATAGGCCCAAGGAGGGAAGCTACTAGTGCTGTTTAACTAAATGCGTATGTTGTGACCATCAAATGGCTCTCTCAATATTTATGTTTATGCTCATATGTTATTGCTATTCTCAGCTTTGATCAGGGAGGCTTCTTTTTGCAATTGGTGGTAATACTGGAGAGACTCAAAACTCATAAAGTGTTGAGAATGGGACTGTTGAGAGCTCAGCACTAAGTGCAACATCTCTTTCACATTCTCAGGAACACTGTGGAAGAGGGGTGGAAAGAATCCAAGAGTGCTGATGGTATAACGGTGAGCACAGTTGCCTTCCTCAATGTAAGAGACAGAGAATGGGGAGGGCTACTGTCTTCCAGACATGGCGTGGCTGTTGCATTCATGGCCTCACATTGGCTTCCTCTACCTGTGCACAATACCTGTAAAGTATTGGGCCCAACCCACTCCATGATGGACACTGGAGGAGGACGTGAGGCTGTCATCCCTCCCGTAGTAGTTATTGGTAGCTAATGATTGGTATGGAAGGGGAAACCATTTTCTTCAGCTGTTCTGGGAAGTAACCTACAGGCCACACTAATGCAGCACACCACTCTAATTAAACTCAGTGCCTGATACACGGAAGCATCAAAGTAGAAGCTGGAATGGTCAGAAAGAAGGGATTCAGTGAGAGAGCTGGCTAAGAGAAGATAACAGGCAGAGATTTTGATCAAAATACATATATACATCATAAAAATTGAAAGTAAGTAAATTATGTAGCCATCAGCAGAGAGATAGGCACACACAACAATAGTAACACAACAAGGAACTGACATGCACAGTACTGATGCACCAGGTAACAGAGCCAAGCACATGCTCCTGTAACACTCTCCTCATGACAAGCAAGTGGATTTTTATGGTTAACAGAACTACACACCAGTGGTACTGCTTTATAATTAACTAGAAAAGTGACCTTCACCTACAATTTTCCACTGTTTCTCACAACTCTAAAAGAGGTCAAGTACTACTTATTCAATTTGCCAGCCACAGCCAAATTAATTTGATTTCTCCATTGGTTAGGCTGAAGTTTTCTTAAAAGAAAACCCAACTTAAGGCAGCAGAAATATTAACAAAAGTTCTCACACAAGACATGAAAAGAGGCCAGGAGTGGTGGCGCATGCCTTTAATGCCAGCACTCGGGAAGCAGAGGTACGAGGATCGCTGTGAGTTCGAGGCCACCCTGAGACTCCATAGTGAATTCCAGGTCAGCCTGGGGAGAGTGAGACCCTACCTGAAAAATGAAAAGAAAGAAAGAAAGAAAGGAGGGAGGGAAGGAGGGAGGGAGGGGCAAGAAGCAAGCAAGGTAAGAGACACATGTAAATGCAACCTAAAGCAGCAGGACAGCAGAGCAGTCACTTAGTATGAAAGCCTGTCTCAGGGCTGACTTTGAACCTGCCAGAACCCACTCCTTAAGGCTAGATAGGGCCTAGGGGAGGGCCTGCTTCTACCAAGAGAAGAGGAACTAGAGTTCCACTTTTTACTCTCACACCCTGTAAGAAGGTATGGACAAATGTATACTGGATTTACTCACATTTAGACATAAAGAGAGGGACAAAGATGACAGTCACTGGATCTAGCTTGGTGGAGAATGGAAGGGGAGGGAAGATAAGATTATGATGGAGTTGAAAAGTCCTACTGCCTAATGACATTGAGGTTGACGGCATAATAGACTGGGACGATATTGTTACAAACAAGAGTATGTTACAGTTCACATGAAAGTATAGCACATATAGTTATGTATAGTACACAATACTTAATGTAAACAACTATTGCTGTTAAAAGCAAGGCTTTGAAAACTAGACAACATGAGAACAGGCTGATAAAGCATGTTTAATTCATGTAACAAATCACATCTACTGGTATTTACGATGTTCCATATGAAAATGGGTGAACTGGCCCTGGAATCAGCACCACCTCCATGTCTTCAGGGCCAGCAAGAGAGCTCTGTGGCAGCTGGTGGGTGCAGCAGCAGCAGCAGAGCTCAGCAGTACACCACGGAACGCCTGCTAGCGTGCTCTGTGGCTGGAGCTCCAGCTAACACCACCTCCTTGGGAGCCCAGCTCCTGCATGCTCTCAGAAGGCTATGGGGAGAATGAAGCTCCTTGAGAATGCCTTCAAGCACAAAGGGACTGTGGTGGTTTGAATGTGGCCCAGGCCTAGGTGTTACAGCTCAGTCCCCTTGCTGTCTCACTGCCCTACTTCCTCCCTGCTGAGGTGAAGGTGTGATGCCAGCTTTCTGCAACGCCATGCTTGCCGCACCATGATGGGCTTCCCTTGAAACTGTAAACTGAGGACGAACCCTTTCATCCCTTAAGCTGCTGCAGTCAGGAGCTTGTTCCAGCAATGAGAGTATATGACACAGCGATGGATGACTGCCTCCGGGTCTCAACTCCTCTCTAGCCGGGTGATTTCTAGATATCTGAGACCTTTTCAGTGCTCTGGTCCTATAAGCTATTATTGTTACAAACAAGTCTATGTTTGTCTATGTAACAAGAAATAATGCTATTTCTTAAAATTCAGATAAGGACATTAGGTGGAGCCACAGTTTCAAGTAATGTCTTAATTCTTTTACTGAAGAAATTATACTAAGATACCCCCTCCCACCAATGGAATAAAGGGGGGGGGGGAACCATCTTTACTATCAAATATATCAAAATTGCCGTACCTGGAATATAGCAGGTTTCATATACAGATGTTTAAATTTTAGGAAGGAATTTTTTATTATTTATTTATTTTAATATTTTTATTTATTTGGGAGAGAGAGAACTCCATACACAGGCGCCACCTTGTGCATCTGGCTTATGTGGGTTCTGGGGAGTCAAACCTGTGTCCTTAGCCTTCACAGGCAAGCATCTTAACCACTAAGCCATCTCCACCTCTCAGGAAGGAATTTTTTAAATTAAAAAATTGAATGTAACCTTTTTTTCCTTTGAAACAGGGTCTTGTTATGCAGTCCAGGTTGGACTGTTTAAACACATGGCAAAATTCTACTACCTTAGCTTTCCAAGTCCTTAGGTCATAGATAAGTGGCAGCATGCCTAGCCCTAAGACTTTAATACTATAACATCTGTTCTTTTCTTGTAAGTCTACAGTTACTCAAAGGGAAAGAGTACATTGGGTAGAAAGAATGGGCTAATATTAATGCGATCATGTAAATCTCCTAAACATGAAGATTTTCATTTCTAAGTGAGAAAACTCTTCTATCACAATTTGTAAGGCATTTCTCAGCAAATTCATGTGAAAAGATTAATGTGTTATATATTAAGTTGTTCATCTTCTATATGAAGTAAATCTGATCTTTTTCTTAAATTCCTTTTATTAGGTAGAAACTGTATGGATACATCACGTGTTGGTACTATAATCTCTTTCCTCCTCAGTGAGAGTGCTGGTATTCACAATGGACTTGTGGGTTATGAGTTGTGACAGCAACAGTCAGTCACTGGTGGTAGGGCAATGCTCTGAATGTGCCCTATCTCACCAGATCTCAGCAGCTAAGCAGGGTTGGACCTGGTTAGTACTTTACTTGGTGGGAAGTCCTTTACATTTTAAAAATGTCATTCTCATCTTAAAAAAAAAGTTTAAAACACGCCATGCAGAACAGTGCAAATGGTTATACAAAATATTTAGATATTACAACCTAAAAGAATTCTTTATGCCACAAGTACATTACTTGGACAATATGTATCTGATTTGTGACATTTTTATTTTTAAATTTTATTCATTCATTTATGATTTGTCAAAGTAAGGTTTCACTTTAGCCCAGGCTTCCATGGAATTTACTATGGAGTCGCAGGGTGGCATCAAAGTCACAGC
Source organism: Dipus sagitta (assembly GCA_036346955.1). Classification (NCBI taxonomy): domain Eukaryota; kingdom Metazoa; phylum Chordata; class Mammalia; order Rodentia; family Dipodidae; genus Dipus; species Dipus sagitta. The sequence continues at coordinate 30,568,815 of CM070788.1, forward strand.
CATTCTTCTACCTCTGCCTCCCAAGTGCTGGTACTAGCATGTGCCATCATGGTCAGCTTTACATTTTATTAATTTAAGAGAGAAAGAGGCAGACAGAAAGAGTATAGCTAGGGCCTCCTGCCACTGCAAATGAACAGATGCATGTGCCACTTTGTGCATCTGGCTTTACATGAGTACTGAGGACTCAAACCTGGGCCATCAGGCTTTGCAAGCAAGTGCCTTTAACTGCTGAGCCATCTCTCCAGCCCAGTAAAAAAAAAAAAAAAAAAAATTTAGGATACTTTGTATCTTTGAGGAAATTGGAAATAAATTTTCTACCTAATTCATCATTTTCTATGACCAAAAAAAAAAAAAAAAAAGAAAGAAAAGTAAAAACAATCAACTGAAATATAAAAAGACCACCAAGCCCGTAAATCAAAACGCTAATAAGCAGGGCAAGGATTTAAACCCTAGTTGACTGACTGCACAATTTGTGGACTGACTACTGTGCTAGTCAGTTCTAGAGAAACCAAGTTTTACTCAACAATCTGAAGGTTTTACACAAGCCACTTGCATGGCCCTAAACACATCAGGACCAGACACAGAAAGAAGACATGTTCTTGCCCGTTATAAAGCAGAGCTATCAAAGAATCATTAGTTGGCTGCTCTCCTGAAATAGGTGATGCTCCTGACTTTAGGATGCTGTAGAGGAGCCATATTTGAAAGACACATCCCATCACCAGAAAAGACTGTGTGTTCCTAAAGCTGTGGGCTTATAAATGTTTTGACTAGTGTATACATTGTTTAGGGATATTTTTAATTCTTTTCTTTTTAAACTATTTTATTTATTTGAGAGAAATAAGTAGGTGTGTGTGGGGGGGGGGCGAAAGAGAGAAAATGGTGTGCCAGGGCCTCCAGCTGCTGCAAATCAATTCCAGATGTATGTACCCCCTTGTGCATCTGGCTTACATGGGTCCTGGGGAATCAAACCTGGGTCTTTGGCTTTGCAGGCAAGTGCCTGAACCACTAAGCAATCTTTCCAGCCCTTAAATTATTTTCTAATATACAAAAAGTATGCAATTGCACACAAAAAACTTGGAACTTCTAGCTCATTTTTCTTTTTAAAGTATTTTTATTTATTTATTTGAGAGAGAGAATGAAAAAGGCAGGGGGGAAGAGAGAGAGAATGGGCACACCAGGGCCTCTAACACTGAAAACAAACTCTAGACGCATGTACCATCTTGTGCATCTGGCTTACATGGGCACTGGGAAATTAAACCTGGATCCTCTGGCTTTGCAGGCAAGTGCTTTAACCACTAAGCCATCTCTCCAGCTCTTGCTCATATTTCTTTTTTTTAAAAAATGGAAAAATCTGTTAAGTCTGGGCCCACACTCCAGTGTGGCAACCAACTAATACCAAACTAGCCCAAGCTCCCTGCTTGCTACACACCTCACCTAATTCTTCATAAACCCATGAGGTCCTCTCTCCAAGGTGTTTGCAGCCACTGCTTGTGCCCCAAAATGTGTATAACAGGGCAAACCTGGAAGAGGAAAGAGATACGAGCAAAAGCCAGATTAGAGGATCAAGTTGCAACCTTTTGCAGCACTTCTCAACTCCCTTTTCATTATTTTCTGGAGTAAGAAGATAGCTTTTCCAGTTTCCCATGTTGGAAGCACACAAAAACTGTTTATCTGTTTATGAGTCACAAACCATTGTGATATCTAAGTTTGTTGCTCCCTAATAGCCAATTTCAAACCCTTGAGAACAAAAATTTTTAACAGTTTGGCTCTCCAAGACATGTTCCCTGGGGAGAAAGTACATATTAACTTCCAACAAGCTCCCATCAATCCCCAGGGTTATCAAGAAAACACAAAGCAGGCTGGAGAAATGGCTTAACAGCTAAGGCACTTGCCTGCAAAGCCAAAGGACCCAGGTTCGGTTCACCAGTACCTATGTAAGCCAGATGCACAAGGGGGCACATGCATCTAGAGTTCGTTTGCAATGGCTAGAGGCCCTGGCATGCCCATTCTCTGTCTGTCTCTTCCTTCTCCCTCTCTCTCTACCCTTGCAAATAATAAATAAATAAATAATAAAGTTTTTTTTTTTTTTTTTTAAGAAAACACAAAGCACAGATAGTATTTGACTATGTTATACTATTGTAAAATGAGGTGAGTGGAAAACTGGATTTTGTGGTGTTCTGGTGATGTTACAGATCACACCTGGGTCCCTGGTCCAGCATGCAGTCTTGGATTCTCAGATGTCTTCGGATCATGACTGCTCTTTCATGACTCTCTTTATAGTTATAACTATTGATACTCACCAAATGTAAGATTAAAACATTTAAAAATATTAATCTATAAATGGAATTAAACCCATGACATGCTACTAATTAAGTTGCATTTAATTTTAAAATGTACTTTTTGTTTGTTTTGTTTTTTGAGGTAGGGTCTCGCTCTAGCCCAGGCTGATCTGCAATTCACTATGTGGTCTCAGGCTAGCCTCGAACTCAGCAATCCTCCTACCTCTGCCTCCCAAGTGCTGGGATTAAAGGTGTGTGCCACCACGCCTGGCTTGAAATGTACTTTTTAAGAGGAACAAAGTGCCACTACATTACATTTTTCCTATCTTTCTCATGATGCAACTGAGAGTGGGGACTACTATGCTTGTCTCTGGCATGAACCCTTGGGAAAGTTTCACTGCACACAAGTAAAAAATGGCTAACAGCATCTTTCACCTTTGCTCTTTATCCCAAGCCTGAAAAATGTGTACATTGTTTATTTTACTGTTTTATGTAAGAATGGTGCATGAGAAACACATTTTGGACCCTAAACTCCACAAGTATCACTAAAGTTACAGTAATTTTCATAAACCTTCAAAGAAATAGAAAAAACAGAAATACAGGAAAGAGAAAAGTGACAATCAGGGAGCAGGAGTGTATGTGTTTCAGAAGTAGAATGTGTGCTTAGCATATAACAAGACCTTAGGTTCAACCATCCCTGCCCAGCAACAACAACAAAAATCCCACACGAACAACCAGAGAAAGCATATGTGAGACAGACACTCCAAGATAAATGACTTTTAGCAGGCTTTAGACTTTAAAAGTAAAAATGTTGCTGAGCGTGGTGGCACACGCCTTTAGTCCCACAGGCAGAGGTACAAGGATCACCACTGAATTCAAGGCTAACCTGGGACTACAGAGTGAGTTCCAGGTCAGTCTGGGCTGGAATGAGACCTTACTTCCAAAAAGCCAAATAAAAGCCGGGTGTGCTGGTGTACGCCTTTAATCCCAGCACTCGGGAGGCAGAGGTAGGAGGACTGCCATCCTGAGTTCAGGGCCTTCGTGAGACTACAAAGTGAATACCAGGTCAGCCTGGGCTACAGCGAGACCCTACCACAGAAAACAAAATAACACAAATAAATAAATAAATAAATAAATAAATAAATAAATAAGCAAGCTGGATATGGTGGAACACATGCCTATGCTCCCAGCACCCAGGAAACAGTGGCAGAAGCAGATGGCTGCTGCAAGGTCAAGGCTGGCCTAGAGAATAGAACGAGGGCCTATCTCTAAATCTACAAATAAATAATGAAAGGTGCTGGGTACAAAGTGAAGGGCTCAGGAGCTGGGAGTGCAAAGTAAATAAGGGCGCAGGCAGGGTTTAAAGTGAGAGGACTGCTTGCAATCTCGTTACACAGTTAGGTCTCGGATTTGCTTAACTTCTCCACAAATGAGGAGCACCCTAGCAAGACAGCTGCTTCCAGCCCCAGTAGAGACTCCACACAAATGTTTGGATTGGCTGAAGGAAGATACCTCTTTCTAGGTACTAAGTCAACTTTTATATATCAGCTAGCTCTAGTCTTATGTCCTTTTGGTCCAATGCATTGGCAGAACCTTTAGTCCTTAGCTGAGTCTTTCCTGGAGCTTCTGAAACCAGCCCTGCCCAGGCAGCTAGATTTCCCTGTGGTAAAGACCACAACAACCCCTGACCACCCCCCTCCGCCACACACATAGGCTTGGAGCACTAAACCAGCTCCTTACTGGTGTAAGTACAAATGTGGACATCTGAGGACTACTAGATATTTGAGGAAAGCTTCTAACAGAATAGATCCAAAAAAGCAAAAAATAACTTGGAGTGACAAGAGACGCAAAAAAGGACAAAATTTTCAAGATACTATCATCAATAGTCTTCTAAAAAGCATGTTCATACGTAGGAGGAGGCTAGAGAGATGGCTCAGCAGTTAAGGCACTTGCCTGTGAAGCCTAAGGACCCAGCTTTCACTCTCCAGGTCCCACATAAGCCAGATACACAAGATGACACAAGCGTTCAAGGTGGCACATGGGTCTGGAGTTCGACTGCACTAGCTAGAGGTCCTGATGCACCAATTCTTTCTCTCATAAAAAATAAAAAAAATTATACAGATATGAAAAATTCAATTTAAAGAGTTTGAAAATAGAGAAATTTCCCCCAGAAGTCAAAGCAAAAATGACAGGAAAAAAAGGTTTAGAGAACTACACTAGAGCTCCCATAACCAATGACTGGAGTTGCAGGAGAAGAGACATATGTGAAGGAAAATGAAAGCATCACTTCAATGGAAGGTAAGGACATCAATCCTGTGTATCGGCTTGTGTGTGCAGGCACTCGTGTGCATGCACATGTAGATGCATGTGTGGGGAGGCCAGGTCAACATTGGTGTCTTCCTTAATTGCTCTCCACCTTAACTGAGACAAAGGTCTCTCACTCAACCTGCAGGTCATCAAAAAGGGTTGTCTACCTAGCCAGTGTGACCTAAAGGTATGTCTGTCTTCACCTCTCAAGCACTGGGATTATAGGCACATACTGTCACATCCAACATTTACATGGGTTCTGGAAAACCAAACTTGGGTCCTCATGCTTAAGCCATCTCCCCAGCCCAAGAACAAGAATCTTTAGAATGATAAGAATCAATGCATACTCAGTACAAGTGCTGAAAGAAGACTTGCACCGACTAAGTTACTTGTCAAAATTTCAGAGCTCAAGAACAAGGGAATCATCAAGGCAAATTTGCTGGGGACAGATGGCACTCCTACCAAGAGCAATGTGGAACAAAAGGGAAGGTCAAGCACTGCATCCAACACTTCCAGCTATAGCACTGTGGGGGAGGAGGAGGACTGGTACTACGGATCAAACTCAGGGCCTCATGTAGGCTAGGAAAGCCCTCTATTACTGAGCTACAGCTTCAGCAAATGAGTACCTTAAATTTTGGCAATACAAAATTTCCTTCAGCTCTACTTTTTTTTCTAAACCAACTGTAAGTACTATGACAGAAGAGTCATTTTCAGAGAAACAACTTCCTAAACACTTCACCTACTGGGCACATGAATGAGGAATTTCATCAAAAGGAAGACTAAGGCAGTGAAGTGAGAGCGATATCCAGAATGAAAGGGGGACCTAACAGAGAGATAAAAAGTAAGATTCAAGAAAGTTCTCTTGGGCTGGAGAGATGGCTTAGTGGTTAAGCGCTTGCCTGTGAAGCCTAAGGACCCCGGTTCGAGGCTCGATTCCCCAGGACCATGTTAGCCAGATGCACAAGGGGGCTCACGCGTCTAGAGTTCGTTTGCAGTGGCTGGAAGCCCTGGTATGCCCATTCCCTCTCTATCTGCCTCCTTCTCTCCCTCTCTCTCTGTCACTCTCAAATAAATAAATAAAAATGAACAAAAAAATATTTAAAAAAGAAAATTCTCTAATGGCCTGATACAACTTGCCACTTGGCTTTCAAAGAAGTATCTTCAAGATGAAATGGACAGACTACCCAATGAGCTTAACAAATTGAGAAGAGATTTCTACAACTAGTGAGCAACTGGACTGAATTAGTTCTAAATACTTAGAAAATTAAGCTAAGGAGTAATGACAATTTCACTCTAGAGAAGCCTGTTTTCATATTCTTTACAAACACAACGCATTGACACAAACTGCCCTCAAGCAGACAACAGGGTGGTAGGAAACACCAAACGTATCATACATTTCACATTTCTAATACAGTGCAATGGAGACAAGACACTACTAACAAAATTCCAGGGCTGAGGAGAGGCTCAGTGGGTAAAGAGCTTGCTGTGTAAACATGAGGAGCTGAGATCAGAACCTATGAACCCACGTCAAAAGCCAGGCACAGAAGTGCACACCTGTACCCTAGGACCGGAAGATGGACACTAGAAAATCCCTGAGGTTTGCTGGCAACCTAGTCTAGGTGGTGAGTGCCAGGTTCAGTGGAGAGACCCTGTTTCAAAAAATAAAGTATCGGGCTGGAGTGATGGCTTAGTGTTTAAGGCATTTGCCTGCAAAGCTAAAGGGCCCAGGTTCAATTCCCCAGGACCCACGTTAGGCAGATGCACAAGGGGGCGCATGCATCTGGAGTTTGTTTGCAGTGGCTGGAGGCCCTGGCACGCCCATTCTCTCTCTTTCTCTGTCAAATAAATAAATAAAATAAAAATTAAAAAAAAATAAAGTATGAATCCAGGCATGGTGGTGCATGCCTTTAATCCCAGCACTCAGGAGGCAGAGGTAGGAGGATCACCATGAGTTCAAGGCCACCCTGAGACTACATAAGGAATTCCAGGTTAGCCTGGACTACAGTGAAACCCTACCTTGAAAAACCAAAGTATAAAGTGACTGAGGAAGATACCCTATGCTATCCTCTGGCCTCTACATGTATGTATACACCAATGCATGCACACTCACCCACATATGTATGCCCACACACATACAAGTAGGCATGCACAACATATGCACAAGCAAAAAAAGGAAACAGCAAATGTGAGTGAAAAAGAAAACTAAATTAGAGCATACCAGGATGCACACTACAGTGTAACACGACTTACCAAAATTTGAAAGCTGCAGCCAAAGCACTGTGAAGAGGGAAATTTAGAGGTGCAAATGTGTCCTATTGTTTGGATTCTGTGTGTGTGCACATGCACAATGTGGTGTAGTATGTGGTGTATACATGTGCATATGTCCTTGTGACACCCTATATGCCTGCCTGTGGCAGGGGTCAGTACTCTGCTCCCCCACTCTTCCTCCTGGTGGTGTTTTAAGCTACTCTCTTTTGACTAATTCTGGACTTGCAGGGCTCCAATGATTCTTAGGCCTCTGTTCCCTGTGGGACTGGGGTTATAGGTGTGTGTGTCCACACCTAGATGTTGCACACAGGATCTGGGAGACTTGAACTCAGGCAGTCTCAAGCCCCCTCAAGCCCTCGTGCTTGTGTTGGAAGCACACTTAACAACTATGCCATCTCGCCAGCCTTATACTGTCAGTTTTTTAAAATTCAAATTTCATTTTGTTTATTTGCACATGTGCTTGTGTGTATGGGAATCCTAGGGTCTCTTGGTGCTACAATCAAACACCAGAAGTTTGAACCACTTTTTGTGTCTGACTTACATAGCCAACAGACTTTGCAAGCAAGCAACTTTAACCACTGAACCATCTTCTTAGCCCTATACTGTCCTCTCAACACAAAAGGAGCAAGAGAAATTTACTACTTGGTTTTTCTCCCAGGTTTGAGTCAGGGTCTTATGTAATCAAGGTTAGCCCTGAAGTCCTGACACACCTCCTCAAGTCCTGGCTTACAAGTGTGAGCCTGAGCCACCATACCAAGCTTTGCTTTGCTTTTTTGTAAGCAACAAAAGCTGAACTAAGTTGTGTGAGATACAAAATGCACGCAACCTAAAACATATGCTAGTCAGCTACCTCTGTTTAGCAGAAGCATCACTTATAATTCTTAGCCATACATCATGTTACAACTTTCTTTGCAATTTCAGAGAACTCTCCTACCATCTCATAGTAACTCACAAGCTGCATCTCTCTGACACATTTTCCATCTGCTATCCACTTCCATATGCAAACTTCAGACTCTTCCCAAAGTGAACAAGCCATCATATTTATTGTAGTACCTCACAGCCACTTTTTACTAGCTATAAAACTGTGCTAAGTCTAACAGGGTTCTTTCTGTCATCTTCAGAGAATGCAAGAGAATTCACTGGACTAGCTGGACATCTTATCAGTTGTAATCATAGAGAGTGCAACTGTTTTTGCCCTGACCCCACCCCAGTCCAGGGTCTCATGAATGCTAGGCAAGCTCTCTACTATTAAGCTACAACCCCAGACCACTGAAAGTGTAATTAAGTGATAAAATTCATAATAAAGAATTCCATAAAGTACCTAAGAGTAAAGTTAGCAAAATATTTAAAGATCTTTTAAAAAAGAAAAATGAAATTCTATTGAAAGGAATATAAAAAGGTTGTGTATAGAATTATTATACTCATGGATGCTGGAAAACAAAATTTAAAGATGATAATATGACCTATGCTTAATCTAAACAGTCAAAACAAGGTGGGTGTGGTGGTACAAACCTATAACCCAGCACTAGGGAGACTTAGGCAAGTCAGTCACCAGTTCTAGGCCAGCCTGGATTATGTAGTAAGACTCTGCCTTTAAAAAAAAAAAAAAGGGGGCCAGAGAGATGGCTTAATGGATCCAGGTTTGATGCCCCAGGACCCATGTAAGCCAGATGCACAAGGCGGTGCATGCATCTGGAGTTTGTCTACTGTGGCTAGAGGCCCTGGTGCACCCATTCTCTCTCTGCCTCTTTGTCTCTCAAGTAAATATGAATAATTTTTTTAAATGAAAGAAAAAGACAGACAGATAGATAGATAAAGAGGGAGAGAGGGAGGGAGGATGAATGAACAAACCAGGTGTGGTAGTTTGAATAGATGGCCCCAATATATTCAATGTTTGTAGTTTGCATCTACAGCCACCTGGCTGGAGACAGTGTCACGGGGTGGATTTTAAGGTGTGATGGTGAGTTTCAGATTTCAATCTAAAAATATGCAAAGTGTGCTAGCAGGAGTTCCTGAAGTGTGCTGTACTGGTGGCTTCTGGCTTTTGGCTTGTACTCTCTGCCTGGTCCTGTGAAGGCAGGCCAGCTTCTTCTGCCATTATGGAACTTCCCCTGAGTCTGTAAGCTTCAATAAGTATCCCTACCTCCATAACTGTGCCTGGTCTGGAAGTTTATCTCAGTGAACCTGAAGCTGTCTGCTACACCAAGCATACATGGTGGTGCATGCCTTTAATCCTAGTAATCCAGGAGGTACAGGTAGGAGAACCACTGTGAGTTTGAAGGCAGCCTGTGCTACAGTGAGAACCTGCCTTGGAAAAGAGGAAGGGGAGGGGAGGGGAGGGGAGGAGGGAGGGAGGGAGGGAGGGAGGGAGGGAGGGAGGGAGGGAGGGAGAAGAATAAGCAAAGCAGCCTGTAATCTTTTGTGAAAAAAGTTATGCAAGTGAAAAAACAGCCGGGTGTGGTGGCGCACACCTTTAATCCCAGCACTCGGGAGGCAGAGGTAGGAGGATTGCTGTGAGTTTGAGGCCATCCTGAGACTACAAAGTGAATTACAGGTCAGCCTGGGCTAGAGTGAGACCCTACCTCATAAAACCAGAAAAAAAAAGAAAAACAAATCACAATATATTACAAAATTATATCCTATATTTATCACATACCTGTGAAAAGCAGAACTTTAAAAACTTCAAGAATAAACCAGAAGAATATCTCCCATCCAAGTACTAACCAGGCCCGACTTGCTTAGCTCAGACAAGATCAGGCGCGTTCAGGGTGGTACGGCCATAGACCAGAAGAATTTCTCAAGAACTTGGGTAACAAAGGATCACTCAAACATGACAGGGAAAGAATAACTAAAGCTACACAACTTTCCAGCTTCCGCTTGCTGTTGGTCTGAGTGAGGTGAGGTGAGACAAGGTTAAGAAGCTCTAATGTGGGGCTGAAGAGATGGCTCAGCAGTTTAGGCATTTGCTTGCAAAGCCAAAAAGTCCGGGTTTGATTCCCCAGGACCCATGAAAAGCCAGATGTACAGAGTGGCACACGTGCCTGGAGTCTGTAGTGGCAAGGGGCTCAGGCATGCCCCCCCTCCCCCCGCAAGCAAGCAAGCAAATAATAAAAGTTCCAGCATGCTGCCACATAGCAGTGACTACGGATAACACAGTGTACTGTAACTCTCAAAAAGCCGATAAAAGCACCTTCAATGTATTCACCAAAAGGGAATGATGAATGTTTGCCTTGATTTGGACATTATGCAAATGCAACCATGCAGTAACTTAATACTGCACCCAGGAGAAGATGTGGCTTTTACAGATCAGTTATGAATTTAAATTTTTAAAATTTATCTATATGTATGTACGTACATGCATGCACCAGGGTCTCTTGATGCTGCAAATGAATGTCCATCCAGGTTTACATGGGCGGCTAGGGAACTGAACCCAGGCTGGCAGGCTTTGTAAGCAACTGCCTTTAACCACTGAGCCATCTTCCCAGCCCGTTTTAACATTTTAAAACTGGGCATAGCAGCATATGCCTGTAATCCCAGCACTTGGGAGGTAAAGGTGAGAAGCTTAGGAGTTCATGGCCAGTCTTCACCATGTAATGGACATGAGGTCAGCCTGGAGTATATATGAGATCTTGTCAAAGATGTAGAGAAGAGGGGAAAAGAGGGACAGAAGGAGGAACAGAGACAGAGGAAAAGAGAGAACAAAGAACAAAATTTTAATTGCAAAAGAGATGCTTCTGATCTTCAAATGAGAAGTTACAGACTGTTAAGAGTACTCGTGATCCATTTTTCCAAAAATATATACTAACATAGGCATAATTCAAATGTCATGATGTAAGACAACTCTTGCAAATCATCTTTAAAAACAAAATTAGCTCAATGGTAAATAAAATTCTTAACCAACTAAACACATTGGTCAACTTTGAGGTAAAAGGTTCCGTAAGTATTCTGGTAGGCATGAAGGTATTTTAAACTGAATCTGTGGCCACTCTCCTCTGGCTTTCAGACTACTGAAACAATGGGATTTACCCATGAATCTCATGCTACAAGAAGGAAAAGCCTGAAGCCTGGTGCCAGACAGTGAGCTTCTCTCCCAGAAAGACTGTTCTGACAACTTGTCAGACCATCTTGCAGGAGAGATGGGAGCCCAGACAATGATGATTAATGATGGGCAGGGCCAGACCTCAACCAGGACTGCTTAGTTATTATGTATACCTCTAGTTCTCTATTTAAACCTACACCTCAGGTCAGGAACCTGAAGAAGGACTTGGAGGGGGCAGTCAGTGCCACATAGGGCTGTTTGTCTGATTCCTCTGCTCATGAGGGCTGACAGGACCCAACCTGTGACTCTAACTATGCACACAGCTATCCTGACTGGAAATGGAGAAGATGATTACTTCTGTCTGATTCCTCTGCTCATGAGGGCTGACAGGACCCAACCTGTGACTCTAACTATGCACACAGTTAACCTGACTGGAAATGGAGAAGATGATTACTCTCAACTACCAAGACTCTGGTCAGGAGCTGACTAGAGAGAGCTGATGTTCACCTGTGTCATTTCAGTACCCCAGCTTTGAGCTTCTCCATCGCCATTATTTTCTTCTGGGAGAGTTGCCTTTGTATCGTTATCCCGAAAAGTCAGAACTCAGAAGACTCTTTGTGATGAAATCCAAGAGTATTTGAAAAATTTACTTCTACATTCTTCAGGTTCAGATACTTGGTTCTCCACATTTCAGTCTATTGTTGCCAGCAAATGGCCTACTGCGGTAGTTATTTCAGTAGCCCTTTAGTATTTTCAAAAAAAAAAAAAATAAACAAACAATTAGAAATTTGACGTAACTCACACTTACATACCCTCACGTCAGGACATGAGGTAGCTATTCACAGGATCTGAGCTTCTGATAGTTTTGATTCCCTGAATAATCTCCAACATACATGTATGCTATGTACAACCTCAACACTCCCAGAATTCTAGTCCCAAGGTCTACTTTCCTTGCAGCATTTGGGTATTAAACTAGTCATAATCCTTCAATTGCCCTATCCCTTCTGTGGCACAGTATGCTCCCTCCTTTCTGTAGTTCTTATGTGTGTCCTTCACTATAACAAAGGATTATAAAAGCAACCAGAACATTTTCCTGGTATAATCTCAATCTTGGACTACCACAAACATATCTCACACTCATCTCTTGCAGCATCCTGAAGTGACTGATTTCCAAGAGACTTGTCAACAGAAGTAGAGATAAAAGGGAGGAAAATCTAGCATATAATCCAGGGGAATGTGTTGAGATCCCACCCACCCACTAAATTCTTACGAGTTTTCATCCTGCTGTTTCTTCATGCAGAATACTGCAACGAGGACTAGCCTGACTTTGCTTAGTCCCCACAATGTGTATGACATCTTATATTCCAAGACCTAACAGCAGTCTGGTTGTTCAGTACCTGTACAATATGATTCTGACAGTCAGTCAGCATGAAGGCGAACACATGGCTCAAATCTAGGACAAGGTTCTAGTCCACCATACAGCTAAATGCCACAGGGAGGATCAAAAATCCAGAAAGGCAAAACTGCTACATAGGTGGTTACCAGAGCATCTCCAGGAACCCACAAATACATTGTCATAATGAGAGAGAGAGAGTGACTGGCATGAGTAACTGTGGTGTGAGTTTCAATCACAACTTGTTGGGGCTCATCTACAGAGAGTAATGCATTCCACTGAATGTGTTTATCGTGAGCCAACTGACAAATACAAAGCATCTTTAGAACATAAAATATAATGGTAGAATGTCTAGATTTTAAAAGGTGATCAATGGGGCTGGAGAGATGGCCCAGCAGTTAAGGTGCTTGCCCTCAATGCCTAAGACCCAGGTTTGATTCCCCAATACCCACATAAGCCAGATGCAAAAAGTGGTGTATGCATCTGGAGTTCATTTGCAATGGCTACAGTCCCTGGCACACCCATTCTCTCCCTCTCCTTGCAAGTATATAAATATTTTTTTTAAAAAGGTGACCAATACCCTTCCTTTCTTTACTTGCTGTGATGGCTTAATACTGATTGTCAACCTAACGGGTTCTTAAATCACCTTAGAAAAACCTTTGGGCATGTGAGAGTGTTTCTAGATTGAGGTGGGAAGAGCCACCCCTAAGTATGGACAACACCCTTCCATGGACTGGAGTGCCAGACTGAAAAAAAAGAGAAAATGCAAGCTGAGCAACACCATTCATTCCTTGTTACTTCCCAATTGCAGACACAATGTGACCAGCTGCCTCAAGCATCTGATGCTATGACTTTCCTAGAGTGATGGCTTTGTGCCCTCAAACTCTAAGTCAAAATAAATCCTTCCTGTCTTAAATTGTTTTGGTCAGGCACTTTTACACAACAGTGAGAAAAGTAACATACACTTACTGTTCTACTGTTTGTTTGTTTGTTTTTTAAATTTAGTTTTTCAAGAAAGGGTCTCACTCTAGCCCAGGCTGACCTGGAATTCACTATGTAGTAATCTCAGGTTGGCTTTGAACTCACAAGTTATCCTCCTACCTCTGTCTCCCAAGTGCTGATATTAAAGGCATGTGACACCACGCCTGGCTTCTGACCTACTTTTTAATTAAAAGCCAATGCAAAATCTACTACCTTTTCCTGAACTATGAAGGGATATGATCCATTCAAACACAACAAATGTTCCTGGGAACTGGGTATCCACATGCATAACAATGAAATGACCTAATGTCATACCCAAAACCACACTTGAGAGCTAAGCCTGAGTGTGCCTGCATGAAGCCTGCATACATGGGGATCAGAGGACACCTTTAAGAGTTGGTCTTTGCACGCTCACCTTGGTTTAAGACAGTCTCTTGTTCATAGCTGCATTTGCCAGGCCTGTAAAATTCTGGGAGATTCTCCCTGTCTCCACCTCCCATCTTGCACAAGGGGATTATAAATGCTCACACTACTGAACCCAGACTCATGTGGACTCTGCGAATCCACACTTAGGTACTTGCAAGACAAGCATTTTATCCAGGGAGCCCTTTCGCCAGGCCCTAAACCATTATATCTCAGGAAGATTCCTTAGATAACACCACCAAATGCTAACATATGTGTATCTGGGGAGGGGGGATAATTGAGGAACGGAAACTAGGATCTTATACCTGCTGGATGAGTATCTACAGCTTAGTCACATACCCAGTGCTCTTTTATTCCTTACACATGCTGGGCAAGTCCTCTACAACTTATTCACATACCCAGTATTTTTTTTTAAATTTTCTGACAGGGTCTCCAAAGTTGACCTTCAACTCACTCTGTAGCGAAGGCAGGCCTTGAACTTACAAATCCTCATGCCTCGGAGCTGGAGAGATGGCTTAGCAGTTAAGTGCTTGCTTGTGAAGCCTAAGGATTTCAGTTTGAGGCTCGATTCCCCAGTACCCACGTAAGCCAGACATACAAGGTGGCGTATGCATCTGGAGTTCAATCGCAGTGGCTCGAGGCCCTGGTGCACCCATTCTCTCTCTGCCTCTTTCTCTGTTGCTCTCAAATAAATCAATCCTCATGCCTCAGCTTCTTATGCAGGTGAAATGATAGCTGTGTTAGCAGTGACCTCTTAAAAAAAATGTTTTATTTATTCACTTATTGGAGAGAGAGGGGGGAAAAAAGAGGCAGACAGAGAGAATGGGCGCACCTGGGCCTCTAGGCACTGCAAATGAACTTCAGACACAGGTACCAAGTTCATCTGGCTTGTGTGGGTACTGAGGAATCAAACCCGGGTCCTTAGGCTTTGCAGGCAAGGGCCTTAACCACTAAGTCATCTGGACCTTAGCAATATTAAAAATGCTAAATTTGCCGAGCGTGATGGTGCACGCCTTTAATCCCAGCACTCAGGAGGAAGAGGAGGATTGCTGTGAGTTCGAGGCCACCCTGAGACTACATAGTTAATTCCAGGTCAGCGTGGACCAGGATGAGACCCTACCTTGAAAAAAAAATGCTAAACTTTAAAAGACTCCCTTAAGAAAGCCAAATCTAGGGCTGGAGAGATGGCTTAGCAGTTAAGACACTTCCCTGCAAAGCCTAAGGGCCCATGTTTGACTCTCCAGGTCCCACATAAGCCAGATGCACAAGGTGACACAAGTGTGCAAGGTCGCACATGCACTCAAGGGGGGAGCACACATCTGGAGTTCGACTGCAGTGGCTGGAGGCCCTGGCACACCAGCTCTCTCCTCCGCCCCTCCCCCACCTCTTGTGTGCATAAACAAAAAGGCCAGTCTGTTGGGCTTGCCTCAAAAAAAAAGCCAAATCTAGATATATGCTAGAAGTAAATGTCTGCAATAATGAATATAAAAATCAGGGACTTATATCCAGAATATAGAACTATTCCAACTCTATATTAAAAAGGCAAACAAGAGGCCAGGCACGGTGGTACATGCCTTTCTTTATTCCTAGCACTAGGGAGGCTGAGGGAGGAGGAACACTGTGAATTTGCCACCCTGAGACTGCATAATGAATTTCAGGCCAGCCTGGACTAGAATGAGACCCTACCTAAAAACAAACAAACAAACAAACAAACAAAAAAAACAACTCAATAAACCAAAATAATAAATAAATAAGGCAAACAACTTGATGTTTTACTCCTTTTGTTGTTGTTGGTATTAAGAACTGAAACCTGGGTTTCCTGCATACTATGCAAGCACTCAACCACTGAGCTATATCCCCAGGCAGCATCATTTTTTTTTTTAAATATGGGACAAAGTTTTAAATGGATGGATAACCAAAATACATAATGACTTGCTTAAAAATGCATAAAAGATGCTCAAGGTGGCTATGCATGGTAGCACATACCTCTAATCCCAGCACTTGGGAGGCAGAGCTAGGAGGACCGCTGTGATTCTGAGACTACAGAGTGAGTTCCAGGTCAGTCTGGGCTAGAGTGAGACTCTACCTGGGGGGGGGGGGGGGGCATACAGGAACATGCTCAAGGGTTGGGGCGATGCTTCAGCAGTTAAAGGTGCTTGTGTAAAGGGCTGGAGAGATGGCTTAGCAGTTAAGGCATTTGCCTGCAAAGCCAAAGGATCCTGGTTTGATTCTCTAGGACCCACGTAAGCCACATGCACAAAGTGACGCCTGCGTTTAGAGTTTCGTTTGCAGTGGCTGGAGGCCCTAGCACGCCCATTCTCTCTCTATAGTTCAGCCTCATGGCCATTGTTACCATATCTCTAAGTGTGCCATGCAAAGCAAAGATGTCTATGTTTTCACCTGTAATCCCGCTAAAATGTAGTTTTGTGTGTGGCATAAGAGCCGCATTTATTTCTTTGAAGGATGGGCAGTTACACTGACCCCTCAATCTGCACTACACTCTGAAGGACGGGCGGTTACACTGACCTCTCAATCTGCGCTACACTTTGAATTTGTACTGTCTTCTATTCCTTATGCATATTTCTTCCATTCCTAAAACAGTGAAGAGGTAAAGACTTCCTTGGTCTTCTCTTGCAGTTTTCTGTATCTATTTTTCAACACTGCAGCTCTAACATTCAGGAGCCTCCCCTGTCCCACAGGCCAGCACCCAGAACACCAGATACAGCAGGAAACCAAGGACACCCACTCATGTTCCCCAAACCCAACATCCAGATCAGCTGATCCAAGTTGCTGACAGACCAAGTCAGCTAAGAAAGTGCACCAAAGGGAACCAGCTTCACATGTCAGCATAGGTGAGAGAGAACAACTCACACCAAAAGGTAACTGGGCTGACTGATGCTGGGGCAATACAAACCCCAAATGTGAGCCGGGGAAAGAATCCGAAACCCATCCCATCAAGGCAGAAAGACTGACTTGTTAGATCTGAGGCACATTTAGGATACTCTGCCTTGTTTTAATCATTTGTTTATTAGGGTTTGTTTTTTGAAGGTAGGATCTCACTCTAGCTCAGGGTGACTTGGAACTCACTTTGTAGTTCCAAGCTCGCCTCAAACTTAGTGTTCCTCCTACCTCTGCCTCAAGTGCTGGGATTAAAGGTGTGTGCCACTGAGTTACCACAGTGATCCTCCTACCTCAGCCTCTGGAGTGCTGAGCCACCATGTCCAGCTTAGTACCCTCTAAAAACAAATTAAATCTCCACTCAGGCACATTGTAGTAGCTTAAATGAATGCATGAACAAGCTCGCATGCTTTGAATTCTTGGTTCTTGTCAGTCCCTGAGCTCCTTCCTCTCAGGCCAGGGTCCAGACTGAAGTTTCAAAGAGTTGCTTTTACCCCTCCCAAGAAGTAAGCCCAGGCTCCAGCATGGGGTCCTGGAAGCAGTGCCTAGACCAGTCCATACCTGGATGGGAACAGAGCTCTTCCCTGAGCCTCAGAAGCTAATACCTGGGAAACTTTAACTGAGATTAAAGTTCACCTTAGAAATATTTGGGACAGGATGGCTCCAGCATAATTTTCCATCACCATGTGAGATGGATGCCCCATACACTGTCCAGATACCACAGACAGCATCCAGACAACCCATATAGCCTGGGCCTAAAGCCCCACAATTCAGCGCAAGACCTTCTCCAACCCATTTTCTCGGGAAGACCTTAAAAACACTATTCCTCTTAGGCGTTCCAGAGTTCACTCCCTCTCATTTTCTTTGATCTGAGTCCCACAGCACGTTCATCTGGCATTAATACATACCGTGGGCCCAAAATAACATCCTCCATGGTTTTCTAAATCCCAAACCTCAGTCCCCAGTTGATAGTAGTTTGGGAAAGTGGTGGAGCCTTTGCCTTGCTGGAGAAGGTGTGTCACTGGGGGGTGGACCTTGAGGTTTACTGGCCCAGTTTGCCAGTGACTCTCTCTCAGGTGCTGTGATGAGATGTGGTGCACAGTGTTCTGCTATGCTATGCTAAAGCTTCCCTTGAGGCTGTAAACAGAAGCAAGTACTTTACTCCCATGTGCTGCTTTTATCCCAGCAACAAGAGGGTGACTCTAATATATGCATATTCCATTTGGATTTGGTTTGTATTTGTTCACTAGGCTTGTTCTATAATTTTCTCTACCCATTCTACCCCAGGGATCCCTTTTTCTTCCCATGCACAAGTCATGCATGCTCCCTTTTCCCAACCTATGTTTTCACATTCTCTCCTGGTTCCTGCTTCATTATTCTCCATTATTACAACCTGCCATAGTCTCAATTACCTCTAAACTCTGTGGAACCTAACAGTATCACAACTTTCTTCTCCCAGGATGTGTGAGTCATCTCCACTGCCTTTTTCTAAGTTAACACTAGTCCTCACCCCAACTGACCCTACAGTATCCCACACTTCTTAGTAACCAAAATCTCAGCATATATCCCACCAGCAATTACTGAAGTTAAAAGGATCACTGTTGTTAATTTGCTACCTGGACAACTGCACAGCAGGCACGTTCGCCAGCTTGGGTCACTCTTGCTGTTAGTATTCTACCTACTCTGGGACCTGCAGTTCTCACTGTGAAGATAAGACTTCTGACAAACATATCAAGCCAACAAAACACCAAAAATTATGAATCCCATAGCAATACCTTCTAGTGACTGATTTAGACAAAATGCCAGGTAATGATTATAAATACATTCAAAGAAATTAAAGGGAATAACTCCTTCCTAAACTATCCAACAGAACACAGGGAGTCATCAAATGAAGTAATGAGATTGATATAAGATAAGGGGAAAAGGGCTGGACAGATGGCTTAGCGGTTAAGTGCTTGCCTGTGAAGCTTAAGGACCTCGGTTCGAGGCTCGATTCCCCAGGACCCACGTTAGCCAGATGCACAAGGGAGCACACGTGTCTGCAGTTCGTTTCCTGTGGCTGGAGGCCCTGGCACGCCCATTCTCTCTGTCTCTCTCTCTCTCTCTATCTGCCTCTCCCTCTGTCACTTTCAAATAACTAAATAAAAACAAACAAAAAATATTTTTAAAAAAGAGAAGGGGGAGGGCTGGAGAGATGGCTTAGCGGTTAAGTGCTTGCCTGTGAAGCCTAAGGACCCTGGTTCAAGGCTCAATTCCCCAGGACCCACATTAGCCAGATGCACAAGGGGGCACACGCATCTGGAGTTCGTTTGCAGTGGCTGGAAGCCCTGGCGTGCCCATTCTCTCTCTCTCTCTCTATCTGCCTCTCTCTCTCTCTCTGTCACTCTCAAATAAATAAATAAAAATGAACAAAAAAAAAAAAAGAGAGAAGGGGGAAAAACAAATATTGAAGAAAAACCAACTTAAAATACTGGAAATAAAAAACACAGTCAAAAGTCTATATGGGCTGGAGAGATGGCTTAATAGTTAAGGCACTTGCTTGCAAAGCCAAAGGACACAGGTTCAATTCCCCAGGACCCACGTAAGCCAGATGTACAAGGTGGTACATGCATTTGGAGATCGTTTGCAGCGGCTTAAGTCCCTGGCATAACATTCTCTCTCTCTCTCTCTCTCAAATAAATAAAATACATTTTTAAAAGTCTGTAGACAGCTTCACCAATAGAAACAATCAAGCAGAGGACAAAATAGCTGAACTTGAAGACAAGGTGGAGAACATTCCAACAAACAGCAAGATAATTTAATAAGAAGGTCTGAACAGAAATCTCAGGACATTCAGGACACTATAAGGAGAACAAATTATTAATTTTGGACATAGAAGGATAAAAAAATTTCCATCTACAGACATAGTATTTTCAACAAGACATAGAACAAAATTTCCGCAAATTAGGGAAAGATGCCAATACCGATACAGGAGGTATTTTGAATACCAAACAGAAAAGAACAGCAATGAACCTCTCCTCATATTATAATTAAATGACTAAATACATAGACCAAAGGAAATATACTGAAAACAAGAGAAGTCACCTAAGAAAGCAGACCCATAAGAGTAACAGAATTCTTGAGACTTCCGGTTACGATGGCGGCATAGGAACCACACCAAAGCAGCCTAGGGGAGAAAAAGCCAAAAAAAAAAAAAAAAAAAAAAAAAAAAAAAAAAACACCAAAATACACTCTTCTACTAAAAAGTGAGGTGTATAAGAAATTACCAATGGCAACAGAGAAGTAGAAGAGATCCAGAGCATCTGGAGCCCACGTAGGCAGGCAGAAGTGGCCCCAGCAGTGGCGGCACCAGGTCCACAGGGCCATAGCTGCAAAGCTCGGCCTGAGCCGCAGGAAAAGCCAGGTGAGGGGATTTTCCACTCACACCAGAGCTCTTCACAAACTCAAGAAACTTGAAGGGAGAATGGCAGTGAACAACAACGGAGGAGAAGATTACGAGGTAGAGGATCACGTGGACCAGCTGGAGAACTAGAGCCACCATCCACAGCTTCCCCTCTCCCAGCGCAAGCACCAGCAAGCACCAGAGACCAGCGGAAGGGAGCTCACAGCACTCAGCACTGGCGACCAGAGCAACAATCCCATGACCCAGCCAGCCTACTTGAACCCACAGTGCACCAAAGACGGACCCAAGCAGGAGCACAGCATAACTGAGACCAAAATCATCCCAAAAGGTAACTGGGATTACACCAGGTCAGTACCCGGCAAATAAGTCTGGTATATAGGCCTGAACTGGAAATGCTAATTGCACTTTCCATATCAGGATAAATTATATGTTAAATCTGATGGATGGTTGGATTTGCCATTCTTAAATAAGCTATATTTTGGGCTTGTTATTTGTTGCTTCTAGATTTGTAGTGGCTTTGTTTCCTCTTCTGTACATTAGGGAAGGGTCTCACTTGGTCACAAGCTGACTTGGAACCCTCAATAGAACAGACATCTTAACCTCCTTGTTGACAGGATTAAGGGTGTGGGGCACTACACACCCTAAGGGACAGTGACTTTGTTAGAGGATCTGGTTGTCATAATACCTACTCTTGCATAAATACTCTGTACTGTTTTTCATTGAATGTGTACCACTGTTTAGTCAAATTTTAGAATCTGCCTGTATTTTGTTCCACTCAGCCTACTTGAGTACTCTCATAACAGGCAAACCCAACACCTAGGGATACTTTTGTAGATACTCTGAGAGTCTTGAGAGGCAACACCTAGCACCTTAAGCTCCTATCCTGAAGATAAAAAACATCAGATTGATTGGTACATCTAATAATACTGCAGCTAACTAGAAAATCCAAGCATTAAATTAATCCAAGATGTAAAAATATATACATTATAACACAAGAAACACCAAAAATCAAGACAATATAAATCCACCAAAAAGTATGAATGCATCAGAAATGACCTCCAGTTAGAATGAGTTAGAAGAAATGCCTGAGAAATATTTCCAAAGAATGATTATAAATATGCTCAAAGAAGTCAAAGAGGAAATCAAAGGAATCAAAGAAGATACAGGAAACCAATTTAATGAAATAAAGAGGTCAATACTAGACATAAATAAGGAAATGGAAATAATAAAGAAAAACCAGTCAGAATTACTAGCAATGATGATCACAGTTAATGAAATAAAAAATTCTGTAGAAAATCTCACCAGTAGAATGGATGAAGGAGAGAACAGAATATCTAAACTAGAAGACCAGGTGGCAGATCTAATACAGTCCAACAAAGAGAAAGACAAACTAACAGGAAGGTATGAATGGGAATTTCAAGATATTTGGGACACTATGAAAAGATCAAACATAAGAATTCAGGGGATAGTAGAAGGACAAGAATTTCACTCCAAAGGCATAGTAGGTGTTTTCAACAAAATCATAGAAGAAAACTTCCCCCAAATTGGGAAAGAGGTGCCAACACAGATACAGGAATCCTTTAGAACACCGAACAGACAAAACATGAAAAGAACCTCTCCTTGCCATATTATAATTAAACTACCAAACATACAAACCAAAGAAAATATATTGAAAACAGAGAAAAATCAAGTTACCTACAAAGGCAAGCCCATCAGGATCACAGCAGATTACTCAACACAAACTTTAAAAGCCAGAAGGGCTTGGAGTGATGTATTACAAGTTCTGAAAGATAACAACTGTCAACCAAGGTTACTTTATCCTGCAAAGTTATCCATTCAAACAGATGGAGAAATAAGGACATTCCACAACAAAAGCAGGTTAAAGGAATATTTGAAGACAAAACCAACTCTATAGAAAATACTTGAAAGAATCCTCCATGCTGAAGAGAAAGAAAAGCACACATATAAGGAACCTGGAAAAAACAAACAATACTCAAATACCGGTTAACACAAGACAGCAAAGGTAAAACCAGAAGAACTACCAAAAAATGGCAAAAATAAATACACACCTTTCAATAATATCTCTTAATATCAATGGCCTCAATGTCCCAACCAAAAGACACAGGTCTGCAGACTGGGTTAAAAAGCAGGATCCGGGGCTGGAGAGATGGCTTAGCGGTTAAGCTCTTGCCTGTATAGCCTGAGGACCCCGGTTCGAGGCTCGGTTCTCCAGGACCCACGTTAGCCAGATGCACAAGGGGCCGCACGCGTCTGGAGTTCGTTTGCAGTGGCTGGAGGCCCTGGTGCAGCCATTCTCTCTCTCTTTATCTGACTCTTTCTTTGTCACTCTCAAATAAATAAATAAAAATGAACAAAAAAAATTAAAAAAAGCAGGATCCTTCAATTTGTTGCCTCCAAAAAACTTGCCTTTCTACAAAGGATGGGCACTATCTTAGGGTGAAAGGGTGGAAAACGGTGTTTCAAGCAAATGGGTCTAGAAAACAAGTAGGAGTTGCTATCCTAATATCTGACAAGGTAGACTTCAGTCCAACATTAGTTAAGAAAGATAAGGAAGGTCACTTTATATTGATTAAAGGCACACTCCAACAGGAGGACATTACAATCCTAAACATATATGCACCTAACATGAGGGCTCCCAAGTTCATTGAACAAACGCTGGTCACAGATAGCACCAAACACAGTTGTAATGAATGACTTCAACACCCCACTCCCATCTATTGACAGATCATCCCGGCAAAAAATAAACAGAGAGGCATCTGGATTAAATGAGGTCACAGAAGAAATGGACCTAACAGATATATACAGGACATTTCATCCAAATGCTGCAGAATATACAATATTTTCAGCAGCACATGGAACATTCTCTAAAATAGACCATATATTAGGACACAAAGCAAATCTTAACAAATACAGGAAAACTGAAATAATTCCTTGCATTCTATCTGACCACAATGGAATCAAACTACAAATTGATAGCAAGAAAAGCTATAGCGCATACACAAAATCATGAAAACTAAACAATACATTACTAAATGATGAATGAATGGGTCAATGAAGAAATCAAGAAGGAAATCAAAAAATTCATAGAGTCAAATGATAATGAGAACACAACACACCAAAACCTTTGGGACACAATGAAGGCAGTCCTAAGAGGGAAATTTATAGCTTTAAGTGCCTATATTAAGAAATTAGAAAGGTCTCAAGTAAATGACCTAATGCTTCACCTTAAAGTCTTGGAAAAAGAAGAACAAGGCAAACCAAAAATCAGTAGACAGGAAGAAATAATAAAGATTAGGGCAGAAATTAATGAAATAGAAACCAGAAAAAACAATCCAAAGAATCAATGAAGAAAGAGTTGGTTCTTTGAAAGGATAAACAAGATTGATAAACCCTTAGCAAATCTGACCAAAAGAAAGAGAGACACAAATTAATAAAATTAGAGATGAAGCTGGGCGTGGTGGTGCACACCTTTAACCCCAGCACTTGGGAGGCAGAGGTAGGTGGACTGCCATGAATTTGAGACCACCCTGAGATTACATAGTGAATTCCAGGTCAGCCTGGGCTAGAGTGAGACCCTACCTCAAAAAACCAAAAAAATAAAATTAAATTAAATTAAAGATGAAAAAGACATCATCATAACAGATACCAGAGAAATTCAAAAAATCATAGGGATATACTATAAAAACATATACTCCACTAAGTATGAAAATCTGAAAGAAATGGATGATTTCGTTGATTTATATGACCTACCTAAATTAAATCAAGATGAGATTAATCACTTAAATAGACCTATAACAAGTATGGAGATTGTGGTGGTTTGAATAGAATAGATGGCCCCCAATATATTCAGCTGTTTATTTGTTTGTAGTTTGCATCTTTAGCCACCTTGCTGGAGGCAGTGTCACTGGGTGGATCTTAAGGTGTGGTGGTAGGTTTCAGATTTCAATCTAAAGATATGCATAGTGTACCTAGCTGGAGTTCCTGAAGTGTGCAGAGAGGTAGGAGGACGGCCATGAGTTCAAGGCCACCCTGACACTACATAATGAATTCCAGGTAAGCCTGGGCTAGAGTGAAACACTTCCTTGAAAAACTTAAAAAGAAAAGAAGGACAAGCCCAAGCCACAAAAGAGTACACCATGCTGAAATAATGGTGAGAAAGGAGAGAAGAACAGCAACCACTACAAAACCAACAAGAATGACAGGACTTAACACACCTTTCAATAGAAACTATAAACAGTAATCTCAATTCTGCAATCAAAAGACACAGGCAAGAATTGGAGAAATTGCTCAGTGGTTAAGGCGCTTGCCTGGAAAGCCTAACAACCTGGGTTCAATTCCACAGTACCCTCATAAAGCCAGATGCACAAAGTGAAACTTGCATCTGGAGTTCATTTGCAGTGGTTAAGAGACCCTGGTGCACCCATACGCGCACGCACACATGCACACTCTCTCAGTCTCTCTCACACATGCACACACACACACACACACTCTCTCTCTCTCTCTCTCTCTAGCTCTCTGCTTGCAAATAAAATTGAAAAAAGACATACACTAGCAAAATGGATTAAAAGGCAGGATCCATCAGTTTCTTGTCTCCAAGACTCGCCTCTCCATAAAAGACAGATGCTAAAATAACATATCAAGTAAATGTGCATAGAAAAAAGCAAGTGTTGCTGATCTACCTCATGACAGGATAGATTACAAACCACCAATAGTCAGCAGATTTTTTTTAACAATCACTTTATATTGATTAAGGAGGACTGGAGAGATGGCTTAGCGGTTAAGAAATTTGCCTGCAAAGCTCAAAGGACCTTGGTTCAATTCCTCAGAACCCACATAAGCCAGATGCACAAGGTGGCACATGTGTCTGGAGTACATTTGCAGTGTCTGGAAGCCCTGGCACACCCATTCCCTCTCTCGTGCACTCTCTCTAAAATAAGATTAATAATAAAAAAATAAACTAAGCCGGGTGTGGTGGCACATACCTTTAATCCCAGCATTCGGGAGGCAGATGTAGGAGGATCACCATGAGTTCAAGGACACCCTGAGACTATATAGTGAATTCCAGGTCAGCCTGGACTAGAGTGAAATTCTACCTCAAAAAAAAAAAAAAAAAACAAAAAACAAACAAAACAAAACAAAACAAACAACAATTATTTACCACACACACACACACACACAGATTAAGGAAATAATCCAACAAGCACATATTACACTTATAATCTTATATGTACTGATCCTAAGTTCATACACTTTCATTAAGCAAACACTATTAGATGTAAAGTCACAGATTATGCAAAACACAACAGCTGTAGGTGTCTTCAATGCCACAATATCACTAGTTTACAGACAGGTCACACTGGGGGAAACGAGGGTAAACAGAGAAGTATGTGAGTTAAATGACATCACAGAACTATGGACCTAACAGACATCTACAGAACATTCCATACAAATACTAAAGAATAAACACTTATCAACAGCCCATGGAATTTTCTCTAAAATATACCTTATATTAAGACATAAAATAAATCTTAACAAATGAAGGAAAACCTGAAATAATTCCTTTTACTCTATCTGATCACAACAGGACAAAAGTACTAATTGGGGCCTGGCCTGGTGGCACACGACTTTAGTCCCAGTGCTTGGGAGGCAGACGTAGGTGGATCACTGTGAGTTCTAGGCCACCCTGAGACTACATAGTGAATTCCAGGTCAGCCTGGACTAGAGTGAAACCCTACCTCAAAAACAAAACAAAACAAAAAAAAGTACTAATCAGCATTAAGAAAGACTACCGAAAATGTACCAATTCATGGAAACTGACAATACACTGCTGAATGAGGAATGGGTCACTGAAAAAAAAAAATCAAGAAGGAAATAAAAAACATTTACTAAAATAAATGATAACGAAAAAAATGTACCAAAATCAAGGAGAGAATGAAGGTGGTCCCAGGAGGAATATTTACAGCTTTAAATAGTTATGTTATCAGGCAGGAGAGATGCTCAGCAGTTAAGGGCACTTGCTTACAAAGCAGACAGCCTGGATTCAATTCTCCAGTACCCATGTAAAACTAGATACAAAAAGTGGTGCATGTGTCTGGAGTGGCAAGAGGCCCTGGCATGCCCATTCTCTCTCCTTGCAAATAAATAGAGAAAAATTAATTAAAAAAAAAAAGAAATTATCATTGGGGCTGGAGAGATGGCTCAGCAGTTCAAGGTGCTTGCTTGCTTGCTTAGAAAATCTGCCCATCTGGGTTTGACTCTCCAGTACCCACATAAAGCCAGATGAACATAGTGGTAACATGTGTCTGGAGTTCATCTGCAGTGGCAGAAGACGTAGGCATACCCATTATCTCTTTCAAAATAAATAAATAAAGAATTTTTTAAAACCTGGAAGAAATGATCACTGGAGAAAAGAGCCTCCTTAGCAAATGATACTGGAAAAACTGGATATCTAAATGCAGAAGGATAAAAACAGTTCCTTATCTCTCTCCATTCACAAGAATCAAGTCCAAGTGGATCAAGAAACTGAAACTCTGAAACTGCTAGAGAAAAAGTAGGGAAAACACTTAAGCATGCAGACATAGGCAAGGGCTCAAGATGACAGCTAATCAACCACTGAAGCCTCATGAAATTAAAAAGCTTTTGAACACCAAAGGACACTGTGAAAAGAGCAAAGATGCAGCCTATAGAAGGGGAGAAAAACTTTACCATCTGTCAGAGGTTTCATATCTATATATATAAAGAAAAAGCAAAATGAAAAGGCATGGTACAGTGGCAAGGCACGCCTTTAGTACCAGCACTTCAGAAGCAGAGGTAGGAGGACTGCTGTATGTTCAAGGTCAGCCTGAGACTACAGAGTGAATGCCAGGTCAACCTGAGCTAAGGTGAGACCCAACCTCAAACAAAACAAAACAAAACAAAACAAAAAAACCTTAATAAAATAAGAAATCAAATAGCCTCTGGTAGTTAGAATGTATGCCCCCCCCATAGCCTCAGGCACTTTTTTTTAAATTAAGCTTAAACTTCCTGCTTAAGTCTCCAGCATCCTGCTGGAGGGGTGTGTCACTGGGGTGGATATGAATTCCAGCCCAAAGATGTAGAGAGAGCAGTTTGAGTTTGGGGAGCTGGCTGTTGATGGTGTCTCTCTACTTGGATCTGTGAAAGGAACAGGCTTCTTCCACCATTGATGGAACTTCCCCTCGATCTGTAAACTGAAAGAAATCCCTTCCTCCCCTAAACTGTGTCTGGTTGGATATTCATCCCAGCAACATTGGAACTGAGAGCGCAATCAAAACATGGGCTAAGAACTGATGAGAGTTCTCAGAAAAAGTACAAATGTCCACTAAACACCTAAAAACATGTTCTACATCCTTAGCTACCAGGGAAATTCAAATTGAAACTACTTTGAGATTTCATCTCACTCCTGACAGAATGCTGTCATCAAGAAACCATGTAACAATCAACTCTGGCAAGGGAGTAAGGAAAGGGGAACGCTTCTACACTGCTGGTGGGAATGGAAGCTGGTACAGCCACTACGGAAATCTGTGCGGAGGTTCCTGAGAAAACAGATTTACTATATGACCCAGCTGCACCACTCCTTGGCATATACCCTGAAGACTTTACTCATTACTGCAGAGATTTTTGCTCAGTCATATTTATTGCTGCTCTACTCACAATAGCTAGAAAATGGAAACAGTCTCGATGCCCATCAACTGATGAATGGGTAATGAAGATGTGGTATATTTACAAAATAGAGTTGTATCAGCCATAAAAAAAATGAAATTATAGCAGGGCTTGGTGATACATGTCTTTAATTCCAGCACTCAGGAGGCAGAGGTTGGAGGATCACCTTGAGTTCAAGACCACCCAGAGACTAATTCCAGGTCAGCTTGGGCTAGAGCGAAACCCTACCTCAAAAAAATCAAAAACCAAAACAGAAATTTGCAGGGAAATAATGGATCTGGGGAAGATTATACTAAGTTAGGTAACACAGTCTCAGAAAGTGAAATGTCACGTATTCTCTCACATATGTCCTGTCCTAAACACAGTGTTTTCAAGGCATTTCTACCCATCCTCCAGCTTTTAAATTCTTTCCATTCTCCTCTTCTACAATGTTCCACAAGTCTTGGAGGGAATGACAGACATGTTCCCTTTAGGAGCTGAGAAGATGGTTCGGTGGTTAAAGGTACTTGCTTGCAAAGTGTGCCAGCTGGGGTTCAATTCCCCAGTACCCATATAAAGCCAGATGTACCAAGTGAAGCACGCATCTGGAGTTGATTTGCAATGGCAGGAGGCCTTGGTGCTCCCATACTATCAATCCCTCTCCTTCCTCCTCGCTCTCCTCACAATTATATATTTTTTTAAATGTTCCATTTGGGCAGGAGAGACAGATTAGTG
The DNA here is from genome assembly GCA_036346955.1 of Dipus sagitta. NCBI lineage: Eukaryota > Metazoa > Chordata > Mammalia > Rodentia > Dipodidae > Dipus > Dipus sagitta. The sequence goes on from CM070788.1 coordinate 30,597,221, forward strand.
GTTAAGGTGTTGGCCTACAAAGCCAAAGAACCCAGATTTGATTCCCCAGGACCCACATAAGCCAGAAGCACAAGGGGACGCATGTGTCTAGAGTTCATTTGAAATCAGCACTGGAGGCCCTGCAGTGCCTGTTCTCTTCCTCCCTCCCTTTACCTTTGTATCTCAAGTAAATAAACATAAATAAAATTTTAAAAAATGTTTTGTTTCTCCAGGCATGTATCTGAAGTTCGTTTGTACTAACCAGAGGCCCAGATGTGCCCATACTCCCTCAAATGAATAAGTAAAAATATTAAAAAAAAAAACGATTTGCCAGAGCCAGGTGTGGTGACACACAGCTTTAATCCCAGAACTCGGGAGGCAGAGGTAGGAAGACTGCCATGAGTTTGAGACCAGCCTAAGATTACATAGTTAATTCCAAGTCAACCTGGGCTAAGGTGAGACCCTATCTCAAAAAGAAAAAACAAGGTTTCATCCTATGTACCAGTATTTTTCAAATTAGGTTCAGTGGCCACAAGCCTGGTGTTTCTTATATCCACTGTAATATATTTAAAACTAGCCAGGGGGTTGGGGAAATGGCTTAGCAGTTAAGGCGTCTGCCTGCGAAGCCTAAGGACCCTGGTTTGATTCCCCAGGCCCCACTTAAGCCAGATGCACAAGGGGGCGCATGCATCTGGAGTTTGTTTGCAGTGGCTAGAGGCCCTGGTGCACCCATTCTCTTTCTTTTTATTTGCCTCTTCCTCTCTCTCAAATAATATTAAAAAAAAAAAAAAAACTAGACAGGAGTGGTGGCACACATCTATAATCCAAGATCATCCTTGGCTACATATCAAGTTCAAGGCCAACCTGGGTCAGGAGATCCTGCCTCAAAAACAAACACGTAACTAATGTTGATACTTGTAGAAGAATGTTCTGAGCGAAGCTGGGAGTATGCTCAGAGGCACAGTCCTTGCTATCACATAGGAGGCACTGAGTTAAATCCCCAGCACTGCAAGAAGAAAACAAACAAATGAATAAGCTGAGTCAAGCAGACCAAAAGACCAGCTTAAACTTGGAGCAGCTTGGCTCTATTCTACTAGTGAGATGATCCTGCTAGGCAAGTACTGAGTTATAATCCTCAGTCTCTTGTAACCCTTATTTATAACACAGGCAACAGGATTTTGTTTGAGTAAGGGACCTATGTAACCCAGGTTGGTCTAGAGCTTGCTATGTAGTCAAAGATGACCCTGAATTCCTGACTCTCCCACTTATAACTCCTATTAGCAGTTTAAAAAAAAAAAAAAAAAAAAAGAGGATTGCTGTGAATTTGAGGCCAAGCTGGGCTACAGCAAGACTCTACCTCAAATAACAAAAACAGGGCTGGAGGGATGGCTTAGTGGTTAAGGCACTTGCCTGTAAAGCCAAAGGACCCTGGTTCAATTCCCCAGAACCCACATAAGCCAGATGCACAAGGTAGCATATGCAGTTGGAGTTCATTTGCAGTGGCTGGAAGCCCTGGCGTGCCCATTCTCTCCCTCTCTCTCTCCCCACTGCCTCTTTCTCTCTGTCAAATAAATAAATAAAAATAAAATACTAAAATAAAACACAATGAAATAAAAATAAAAGAATCAGGAGCTGAAGAGATGGCTCAGCAATTAAAGATGCTTGCTTATGAAGCCTGATGGCCTGGGTTTGATTCCCAGTATTCACATAAAGCCAGATGCACAAAGTGGCACATGCATCTGGAGTTCATATGCAGTGGCAAGAGGACTCGGCACACCCCAACTCTCTCTGACTGCCTCTTTATTGCCCCCTCTCTCTCAAACGAGTAATTTTTTTTTTTTTTTTTGTCTTTCTGAGGTAGGGTTTCACTCTAGCTCAGGCTGTCCTGGAATTCACTATGTAGTCTCAGGGTGGCCTCGAACTCACGGCAATTCTCCTACCTATGCCTCCTGAGTGCTGGGATTAAAGGAGTGCACCACCACGCCCAGCTAATAAATATATTTTTTTAAATCAACTTGTGCACTGAAGAGATGGCTTAGCAGTTAAGGCTTGCCTGCGAAGCCTAAGAACCCAGGTTCAGCTCTCCAGGTCCCACATAAGCCAGATGCACATGGTGGCGTATGCATCTGGAGTTTGTCTGCAATGGCTAGAGGCCCTGGTGCACCATTCTTTCTCTCCCTCTCTGTCTCCAATAAATAACAATTTTAAAAATTGCTGAGTGTGGTGGTGCACAAATTTAATCCCAGCACTGGGGAGGCAGAGGTAGGTAGATCACCCTGGTTTCAAGGCCAGCCTGTGACTATATAGTGAATTCCATGGCAGCCTGGACCAGAGTGAGACCCTACCTTGAAAAACCAAAAAATAATAATTATTATTATTTAACAGGCTTGAACAAATTAAAAAAATCAACTTGTATCAAACAAACACAAAGGAATGTTTTCAATACGTACTTCAAATAGTAATTCTCCCAAGTTTTAATAAACAAGGGCTGGATATTGCTGAAGATTCCACATGCTTGGGCTGCAAGGTCACTGAGAAATCAAGCTGGAGCTGAGCTGAAAACCTCCTCCCTGTAGACCAGCTGACAGAAAGCTGGAAAAAGCTATACTGCATGCAGCCCTAAGGGAGAGAGAAGTCATCAGTGGAAATAATCAACCATGGACACTGCAAGCCTTAAGTTTGGCCAGCCAGGCCAAATGAGCCAACAGGCACAATAGCGACATGTCTGTTATGGACGAAATCAACCACTCTCTAATTGGACTGGAGGCCCGCTCCATGGGAGGGAATACATGCCTGGAACTGAAAACCTATGACAGGAGAGGTCATGAGCCTTAGGGGTGTAATGCCTGCTGCTGTCTGGCTATGCTCACCAAACTGCCCGGTAAGCACCTCTCTTAATGTTCACACTCATATATTAATGCTGCTCTCACTTTTGGGTTAGAGAACCTCTTTTCAGATGGTGGTGACCTTTGGGAATACTCAAAAGGCACCACAGTGCTGAAAAGAAGTGACAGATGAGTGTTCAGTACCAAAACATCTCTATCACACCCTCCAAGGCTCAGGGTCCATTGCGGAAAAGGTGATGGAAAGAATGTAAGAGCCAAAGGAAGGGTAGGACGGCTTACAATGCACTCTTCCGGACACAAAATGGCCTGGATATCCACGGCCTCACAATGGCTGGTACTACCTACACAGTGCCCTCATAATAGGAGGAAAAGATGATGACATAAAAATAAAAGAGTGACTAATTGAGAGGGGGAGAGGATATGATGGAGTGGGTTTGTGAAGAGGAAAGTGGGTGGGGGAGGGAATTATCATGGTTTATTGTCTATAGAAGTTTTAAAAAATGGCTGGAGATATGGGTTAGCAGATAAGGCACTTGCCTGCAAAGCATAACGACCTGGGTTCAATTCCCCAGTACCCATGTAAAGCCAGATGCACAGGTGATACATGCATCTGGATTCTTTGGAGTGGCTGGAGGCCCTGGCATGCCCATTCTCTCTCTGTTTGCAAATAATAAAATATTTTTAAAGTTACAAAATAATTAAATAAACAAGGGCTGGAGAGATGGCTTAGCAATTACCATGCTTGCCTGTGAAGCCTAAGGACCCAAGTTTGATTTCCCAGGACCCACGTAAGCCAGGTGCACATAGTGGCGCAGGCCCTGGTGCACCCATTCTGTCTGCTGCCTGCCCTCCCCCTCTCTCAACAAATGAAGATATTTTTAAACAGGTTTAAAGACAAGTGAATTCCAGGTCAGCCCAGGCTACCTCAAAAAATCAATAAATAAATAAGAAATAAAGGTTTAAAAAAAGCAAAGTAGGGCTTGAGAGATGGCTCAGTGGTTAAAGTTGTTTGCTTGCAAAGCTTTATGGCCTAGGTTCAATTCACCAGTATCCACATAAAGCCAGATGCACAAAGTTGTGCACAGTCTGGAGTTTGCAATGTTGGAGACCCTGGAACATACTCATATTCACTCTCTCTGTGCACCCCCTCAAATAAGTATTTTTCTAAAAGTTTTAAAAAATTGCAAGGCAGTGTAGCTCAAATCTGAACTCCTCAGTTTGAAATGTTTACTATTTGAATTTATTGAAATTCTGATATATAAAATAGCTATTCACCTACTAAATAATCTATTAAAATTAACTATTAAATATATCCCCAGACCACAATTATTATGCAGAGTTTTATGTTTCCAATTTTTGAGGCAGGACCTCACTGTATTTCAGGCTGGCCCTGGGCTCGGTGATGCTCCTGCTTCAGCCTCCTGAGTGTGGAGATTACAAGCGCTCCCCACTCCATCCAGCTCCTATGCAGCTTCAAATGCAAAACTGAAGAGCACAATGAGCAGCTGTGGAATTCTGATTGGCGTATTAACTATTCTCTTGCTGCTGTGAGCACAAACCTGACCAGAAGCAACCAAAGAAAGGAAAGAATGTATTTTGGCTTTCAGCTTCAAGAGGAAGTTCACAGCAGGGAAGGCGTGGTGGCAGGAGCAGGATGCGGCACTGGTTCCATAAGCAGGCAGGACCCAGAGAGTAAGTAAGAAAAGGGACCAGGCTACAAATAAAACCTCAAGGCCCACCCCCCAGTGACCCACTTCCTCCCGTAAGGCTCTACCTCCTAAGGGTTTCAGATGCTTCCCAACCACTGCCACCAGCTGCATTGCCAGAGCTTCCAGGGAAGTCTCCTGTTTCCACAGGCCTTCTTGCTATAGGCACCCTGGTATTACAGAAGCCTGCCACAGGTTCAGCCTTTTACTTGGGGCCTGAGATTCAAATTCAGATCCTCAGAGTTGTGAAGCAAGTGCTTTATTCTGAGTCACCTCCCCAGCCCCTAGAAGATACATTTTGTTGTTGCTGTTTTGAGATGGGGTCTCACTCTAGCCCAGGATGACCTGGAACTCACCATGTATTCTCAGGGTGGCCTGGACCCTCCTACCTCTGCCTCCCGAGTGCTGGGATTAAAGACGTGCACCACCACGCCTGGTTTAGAAACGTATTTTTATTTATTTTATTCTTTTTTTTTTTTTTCGAGGTAGGGTCTCACTCTGGTCCAGGCTGACCTGAAATTAACTATGTAGTCTCAGGGTGGCCTCGAACTTGCGGTGATCCTCCTATCTCTGCCTCCCGAGTGCTGGGATTAAAGGCGTGCGCCACCACGCCCGGCTCTAGAAGACACATTTTTAAATGAAACAAACATACCAACAAAGAGAGATGGGGCTGAGGCTGTAACTCAACTGTAAAGTGCCTAGCACAGAGAACCTTCATTCACAGGCCCCTTGCAATTCAAAACAAACACAATACAGCATGTAGGATGCTATCTTTTCTCAATTAAAGAGTCAAGATTCTCAGGGGGCTGGGGAGATGGCTCTGTGAATAAAGCACTGGCCACTGACATTGGAGTGCTAAAATTTGATCCCCAGACGCCACACAAAAAGCTGGAAGCCATGGTGGGCTTCTGTAATCCTAGCATACTGACACTGACAGTGAGGTGTGACATGGAGACAGGAAAATTTCCCAGAAGCTCATGGCAAGTACAGCAAAGAACAGCAGAGCAAGATTCCTGGGCATGAAACTCTGCCTTCAAATGAAGTAGATAAGTGACCAACCCAAAAGTTGTCCCCTGGCCTCTACACATGTGCTGTGGGGTACGCACATGCACACATGTGTTAAACATAAAGCCTATCAGGAGTTGTCTTTGTAGATGATCAAGCTGTCATTGATGTTCTGTGGATTTGGGTGTTCATTAACCATTTCAATATAGTCATATGTTGCTTGGTGATGAGTGTGTCCCTAGGCAATTCTGTCATTGTGTCCATACCTAGCCTAGACAGTTTAGCTTCCTATACACCCTTTAGGCTATGTGGCAAGCACTTATGATATGTGCACGTCATGAGACAGATGGCTACCCTATATTTTCAGTAAAAGTAGAAAGCTAAAAATTAAGCAAAACTTAGTTGGAAATGGCAAGCACATGCTTGTAATCCAGCTATCCAGAAAACTAAGGCAGGAGGATCAAATATTCAAGATCGGCCTGGGCTAGAGTGAGTTCATAGCCAGCCTGGGCAACTTAGCAAGACCTTGTCAATAAGAAAGGGGTATGTGCTGGGCGCAGTGGCACACACCTTTAACCTCAGCACTCAGGAGGCAGAGGTAGGAGGATCACCATGAGTTCGAGGTCACCTTGAGACTACATAGTGAATTCCATCCAGGTCAGCCTGAGCTAGAGCAAGACCCTACCTTGAGAAAAAAAAAAGGGGGGGGGGAGATAGGGATGTATGTAGTAAGATGCTTGCTTGCCCAGCAAGGCCCTAGTTTCAATCCTCAGTATTCCCCCAAAAAGGAAAATTATTTTGTTAATGGGGCATAGCCTTTTGACATCTCTGTCATAAAGTGACATCTAAATCTTGCCTTATTAATTTTTGTCTTCCTGGGATCTCCTGCAACATCTAAATCTTGGTACTTGACTATAAATACTATTTATTTGTCTTTTTAATTTTATTTATTTAGTTGAGGGGGGAGGATATGGGCACTTGCCAGGGCCTCCAGCCACTGCAAATGAACTCCAGAAGCATAAGCCACCTTGTGGGTACTGGGGAATTGAACCTGGGTCCTTTGGCTTTGCAGGCAAGCACCTTAACCGCTAAGCCATCTCTCCAGCCCTATTTACTGGTCTTTTAAAACAGGGTTTTGCTCTGTAGCCCTAGCTGGCCTAGAAACTTCCCGTCATCTAGGCTGGCCTCAGACTCTCATTGCTCTTACCTCTGCCTCCAGAATACTGGAGGCATGAACCACCACTCACTGGCTTAATGCTTTCTTAAAAGTACAAAGTTTGGGAGCTCCAGGGATGGCTCAGTGAATACAGTGAATAAAGTGCTTTCCGAACAAGCCTGAGTACCCAAGTTCAGCTATCCCCAGAACCCATGTGGAGTCAGAGACAGAACCTCGAGGAGGCTGCTGAGTTAGCTAGCCTGGCAAATGCAGTAGCAAACAAAACCTGCCTTCAAACAAGTTGGAAAGTGAGGACCAATATCCAAGGTTGTGGCGTGCACACATACAAGGCAGAATTCCAATGATGTGAAAAGATGAAGTCCTTGTCATTTCTTTTTTTTTGTTTGTTTTGGTTTTTCAAGGTAGTGTCTTACTCTAGCCCAGGTTGTCCTGGAATTCACTATGTAGTCTCAGGGTGGCCTCGAGCTCATGGCGATCCTCCTACCTCTGCCTCCCAAGTGCTGGGATTAAAGGCATGCGCCACCACGCCCGTCTTTCAAATTAATAAATAAAATTCTTAAAAATATTTTTTAGCTGGGGGCGGGGGTATGCCTTTAATCCCAGCACTCAAGAGGCAGAGGTAGGAGGATCGCCGTGAGTTCAAGGCCACCCTGAGACTACATGGTGAATTCCAGGTCAGCCTGGGCTATACTGAGACCCTACCTTGAAAAACCTATACATAAATATATATACATATACATACATGCACACACACATACATGTACACATAATCTATTGGGAGATATCTATATATACACACACATACATACACACATATACATATATACATAATCTATCTATTGGGGGACATCCATTCAAACTACCACATTTTGCCCCTGGCTCCCAATAGATTTATATCCATCTTCCATTGTATATTGTATTTAGATCAAATTAAAAGTCCCCACAGTCTTTACCAACTTAAGATTGTTCCAAAGTCCTAAGTCTCATCTGAGATTTGAGACTATCTCTTAACTGTGAGTCCTGTCAAATCAAAACAAATTACATACTTTTAACACATAATGGCACAAAGTAAACATTTCCAACTGCTATAAGGCATGACCAGGAGAGGTTGAACCAATATAAACTCGACAACCATTAGGCAAACATCTGTAGTATAAGTCCAATATCCATAACCAGTGACAAATCTCTGGATTTTTAAAATTTTGTCCCACCAGCTAGGCTGAGTAGCCAAGAAAAACTTTCATCCCAAGACAACAGTGCTCCATGGTAGTTTTTGTACAGTCTGGGTATATTCAAAAATCTTCGGGTCTCCATGCACCACAATCCATCTTATGAATACACCAACTGACTTTATCTCTGGAGCTTAGTAATGTAAATGTGAAAAAGGAAGATGACCAATGAAGTCCAGGTCAGCCTGGGGAAGAGTGAGACCCTACCTTGATAAACAAAACAAACTAAAAAATACCCTTTTTCTTTCTGCCCCATGTCTCTCAAAAAGAGACATGGGAGTCTGGACAGAGGGGTAAATGTCCACTAGCAGGATGGCTCCAATCACCCTCAGTGCCAAATGCCACCACCACAACCAAGTCATTGGAATGACCAAAAACTAATCCCACACGTGTCCAGATACTCTACAAGAGAACTGGATTTGAGATGGCTGCACTCGTTATATACGTTAAGAAATTAAAATTATATAAGGAATACACAATATAACGTATGAGACAGTTCCACAACTGCACTTGAACCTTGCAAAACAGATGCTGGACCTGTGGTGAAGATCAGTGGTAAAGCATTTGCCTAGCACAAGGCCCTGAGGTTTGAACCCAGCAAAGCAAAATAAGTAAAATGTCTAAAAATAAGGTATGAGCTACCTGAAGATAAAGACCAGAACACTGAATCCAATCTATCCCAGAAAAAAAAAAAAAAAAGCTGTTAGCAAACACCACACCTCACCATTGTTTAACATTTGTTTCTTTTTCAATGAATAATAATTACCTTAAAGTTCTTTAAGAACAACTCTTATGTTGGGAAATTGGCACTTGAGCTCAATCCCCGGAATCCACATAAAGATACCAGACATGGTGTGCTGAGGAAGCAGACAGGTGGGCCTTTGGGGCTTGCCAGCCTAGGTGGAAAGCTCCAGGCCAATAAAGAATCTGTCTCAAAAAGGTGGGTGTAGGGGCTGGAGAGATGGCTTAGTGGTTAAGGCATTGGCCTGCAAAGCCAAAGGACCCTGATTCAATTCTCTAGGACCCAAGTAAGCCAGATGCACAAGGAGGCGCATGCATCTATCTGGAGTTTGCAGTGGCTGGAGGGCCTTGCGTGCCCATTCTCTTCCTTCTCTCTCTCTGCCTCTTTCTCTCTCGCTCTCTCAAATAAATAAATAAAACATATTTTAAAAAAAAGGTGGGTGGTGCCTGAGGAATGACCAAGGCCTCCACAGGTACATGCACCCAAGCACTCATGTACAGACAACTCTTCTGTTGGGATGTTTCTATTTAAACTTCCAAATAAATAACTTTCATTGTATTTACACATCTCAGAGATTAAGAAATTTATAAATGACATTTTATAACTACGTGTCTATCTTCTTTCAGAGACTGTAAACTGCCTGAAGCCCAGAATCATGATGATGGCTCCCTGGTCTATGAAAGTACTAGCCCAGCATAATAAAATAATCCAAGAGGTTCCAACTATATAGTTTTTTTAAAAAAATTTCAGGCCTAGGTCTCTCTCAGTGTTGCCAATGCTGACCTGTAACTCTCAGTCCCAGGCTGGCCTCAAACTCATAACAATCCTGCCTGGGATTAAAGGTGTGCACCACCATGCACGACTTATTTAGCCAATTTTTTCCCCAAGGTAATGTCTCACTCTAGCCCAGGCTGACCTGGAATTCACTCTATAGTCTCAGGGTGGCCTTGAACTCAGGTAATCCTCTTGCCTCTGCCCACCAAGTGCTGGGATTAAAGGTTTGCGCCACCACACCCAGTTTAAAAAAATATTTATTTTTACTTATTTATTAGAGACAGACACAGAGAGAAAGAGAGAGAGTGAGTGAGTGAGAGAGAAAGGGTGCACCAGGGCCTCTAGCCGCTGCAAACTCCAGATGCATGCACCACCTTGTGCACCTGGCTTATGTGGGTCTTAGAGAATCGAACCTAGAGCCTTAGGTTGCGAAGGCAAGCACCTTAACCGCTAAGCCATCTCTCCAGCCCTGTAGCCAGTTTTTAAATATAGTAACTAAACAAATTACTCCTGGATAATCTGTAATCTTATATTAAGTCAACATTTAAAACATTAATAAGGCTGGAGAGATGGCTCACTAGTTTTAGCGCTTGTCTGCAAATCCTAATGACCTGAATTCGATTCCCCAGTACCTATGCAAAGCCAGATGCAAAGTGGCGTACGTATCTAGAGTGAGTTTGTAGAGGTCCTGGCATGCCCATATTCTCTCTCGCACACACATACACACACATTCATATTCATTCATTCTCTCTCTCTCTCCCTCCCTCCTTGCAAATAAAATGGGGGGAAAAACAATAAAGGCACTTGCTTGAAAAGCCTTACATCCCAGGTTCGACTGCCCAATACCTACGTAAAACCAGATGTACAAAGTGGCTCATGCATCTGGAATTCATGTGCAGCGGCAAGAAGCCTTGGAACACCAACATTCACTCTCTTTTGCAAATAAATAAAAAAGTTAAAAATTAATAGAAGTTACCAACACTACCCATATTAAAGCTAACTCTCAAAAGACATAAGGAGATTAAAGATTTGTGAAACTCTCATAGTTCCATGTTCTACCTACCTATTGTCCTCTCAAGGTTTGCTCTATTTTTATTTTTATTTTTGGTTTTTTCAAGGTAGGGTCTCACTGTAGCTCAGGCTGACCTGATTCACTCTGTAGTCTCAGGGCCTTGAACTCTCAGAGATGTGCGTATGTTTAGGCAGATGGAGGCCAGAGGACAACTGTTATGTGCTGTTCCTTTTGGGTGTTGCCCCTCTGTCCATCCGTCTGTCCGTCCGTCCATCCAATTTATTGAGACAGGGTTTCTAAGTGGTCTACTCTGTCCATCCGTCTGTCCATCCATCCAATTTATTGAGACAGGGTTTCTAAGTGGTCTAGTAGGTTAGACTGACTGGCCAGCAAGCTCAAGGGATCCACTTATTTATGTCTCCCCAGCGCAGGATTTACAAGAGCACCCCACCATGCCCTGCTTTTCTTACGTGGATCTAGGCCTTGAATTCACGTCCTCATGCTTGCAAGCCAAGCATTATAGAAATTCACTGACTAAGCCATTTCCCTAGCCCCAAATGTTCATTTAAAAGAGCAAAAGAAGCCGGGTGTGGTGGCACACGCCTTTAATCCCAGCACTTGGGAGGCAGAGGTAGGAGGATAGCCATGAGTTCGAGGCCAGCCTGAGACTCCATAGTGAATTCCAGATCAGCTTGGGCTAGAGTGAGACCCTACCTCGAAAAAACCAAAATAAATAAATAAATAAAATAAATTTAAAAAAATAAAAGAGCAAAAGAAGCCAGGTGTGGTGGCACATGCCTTTAATCCCAGCACTCGGGAGGCAGAGGTAGGAGGATCACCATGAGTTGGGCCACCCTGAGACTACATAGTAAATTCCAGGTAAGCCTTGTGCTAGAGCAAAACCCTACTTCAAAAAACCACACACACACACACACACACACACACACACACACAAAATGAATAAATAAATAAATAATAAAAGAGCAAAAAAGCCAGATGTGGTGGTACACATCTTTAATACCAGGATGAGGTTAGGAGGATGGCTGTGAGTTCGAGGCCACCGTGACACTAACTACACAGTGAATTCCAGGTTGGCCTGGGCTAGAGGAAGAACCTACCTTGGGGGAGGGGGGGCAGCCAGAGCTTGGTGGTACACTCCTTTAATCCCAGAACTAGGGAGGCAGAGGTAAGAGGACTGCCATGAGTTCGAGTCCACCCTGAGACTACATAGTGAATTCCAGGTTATTCTGGGCTAGAGTGAAACTCTACCTTGGAAAACCAAATAAAATAAAATAAGAGCGAGAGCTGGGCATGGTGGCACACGCCTTTAATCCCAGCACTCAGGAGGCAGAGGTAGGAGGATCGCTGTGAGTTCGAGGCCACCCTGAGACTCCATAGTGAATTCCAGGTCAGCCTGTGCTAGAGTGAGACCCTACCTTGAAAAAACCAAACAACAACAAAATAATAATAAATAATAAATAAAGAGCAAAACAACACCATTAATAACAAAAACTTTCTACCTTTCATTTCAATTGTTTTTCAGAATTTGGAAATCTGTTACTATCCTACATCATTCACAGAACCTAGTGACCGCAGAGACAGCTCCACAGCTAAAGCTGCTTGCTTGCAAAGGCTACAGACTGAAGTTTGATTCCCCAGTGCCCATGTCAAGCCATATGCACAGTGGGCACATGCATCTGGAGTTCCTTCACAATAGCAAGAGGCCCTGGCTGCAAATGAAGTCCAGATGCATGCACCACTTTGTCTGTCTGGCTTTACATGGGTACTGCGGAATCAAACCTGGGTTATTAGCCTTTGCAGGCAAGCATCTTAACGGCTGAGCCATCTCTCCAGCCCTAAAATTATTTTTTTTAAGTTTACCTATTAAGTAGATGGCATCACTAAATTCCATGTTAACTACTGCTTAGGAAATAAGATACAATTTTAAATAAATAGTGTCTCTCAGCCAGGTGTGGTGGTGCATGCCTAACCCCAGCACTGGGGAGGCAAAGGTAGGATGACTGCCTTCTGAGTTCAAGACCACCCTGAAACTACATAGCGAATTCTAGGTCAGCTTGGGCTACAGCGAGACTCTACTTCAAAAACCTAAAAAGATAAAAGGATTTTTTTTTTTCTTTTTGTCTTGTTTTTCAGACAGTCTCACTTTATAGCCCAAACTGGCACATCACTCAGTATGTAATCCAGGCTGCACTCAAACTCTGATCCTCTTGCTTCTGCCTTCTGGATGTTTGATTACAGTGATGTGCCAAAATGCCCAGCTCTAGAAATCACTTTTAGGGACATTCAAGTTATTGTGGGATGGCACCAAACTGTTGGCTTTTCATAATAATTTGCAAGTCTGGTGGCTGGCGATGCAGCTGAGTTGACAGTGTCTGCCTGGCACGCATGAAGCGTGAACCTGACCTCCAGCACTGAACAAACCAGGTGGTGGTGTGACCCCAGCACTGAGGCAGCAGGAGGGTCTGAAACTCAAGGTCATCCTCAGCTACACAGTAAGCTTGTGTCCAGCCTGGGCTACATGAGACCCTGGCTCAAAATAATAATAGTAATGATGATTAACCATGCTTTTTGAAACTCACTCTGTTTATTTTATTAGTTTGGCATTTTCTGTCAGCCAGACTATAAGAGCAATTTACATTTATTAAGATTAATGGCATAATTTAACCAATACAGGAAATAACTTTCACTTTTTAAATGCTGCTTCACTCACTAAGTTACTTTAGGTAGGAGGACTGCAGTGAATGAGTTCAAGGCCAGCCTGATGCTACAGTGCGAGTTCCAGGTTAGTCTGGGCTAAAGTAAAGCTGCTCCTCACAAACAAACAAACAAACAAACAAACAAACAAACAAAGAAAGTCACTCTAGGGCTGGGGATGTACCTAGTGTTCTGGAGACCCTACATTCAACTCCGTGCTCCTGCCCCACAAAGCTTAACTTTCAAGTAATTTCTTATCACATGCCTAAAAACACGTTCAGCTTGCATAAAATTCCATTTTCCCAGAATTACATATCCTTAAAACCATCAGTGGGCATTATTTGGGAAAAACACCTCAAGCAAAGCTAGACTTAAAATTTTCATTGGTTAAAAAAGCTGACTCCATGCACTGGAGAGATCGCCTAGCAGTTAAGGCTCTTGCCTGCAAAGCCTAAGGACCTGGGTTCAATTCCCCAGGACCCATGTAAGACAGATGCACAAGGTGGCGCATGCTTCTGGAATTTCTTTGCAATGGTTGGAGGCCCTGGCACACCCACTCTCTCTGTATTTATCTGCTTCTTTCTATATGTCTAAATAAATAATTAAAAATATTTTTAAAAATCTGACTCCAAACTGGGTGTGTTGGCACAGGACTGTAATCCCAGTGTTCCGGAGACCTACATGGCAAGTCCAGGTCAGCCAGGTCTTTTCTTTCCTAATAATAAAAATAATAAATAACAACACTAATAAAAGCTGACTTCACTTGTAAATGAGATTTCTATTACAGATACCACACTGAGATAATTTTTCACGTTTAAAACAAATCTTCGTTATCTAAAGACCAAGAATAAGTGGGTACCTGCAGAACACAGAAATTGGCAAATTTCAGAAATTCTTTAATACTAAGATTAAAAGCAATGACAAAATCTCTAATTTTGCCCTCAGACCTGACATCTTACGTGAGGAACTCTATGACTGCATATACCCCAGACAAGGCATTCCTCATGTCACAATGTTCTTAGTAAACCACCTTGAAATAATTCACGTGAATAAAGTGCAAATGGCAATGGACAATCTTCTGTATGTGATCGAGTACCCTTTGATCTAAATGTTAACAGTCTTTGCCACTCTTCAAATGACAATATCTGCAAAACAAACCCTCTAGAATGATACATTCACTAATTAACTCAATGTATTAAAAAATGGTCTATTTCCTCCTCAGTTAGATAATTTAACCACAAGAAAAAAAAAATCTCCGTAGCCAGAAGCAGCTTCCTAGAAGAGGGTAGGTGGAGGGCCAGTGATCCAATCCAAATGTGGGTCCAAACTGCTTCCTGTCCTACAGCATCTTCTAAATCCTGGGTAGACGCAGTCACCACCCAGCCATGTCCTTGGCCCGGAAAAGACGTGACAGTGTCCGCGGCGCAGACCCACAGGCTCCCTCAGGCCCCTACGCAGTCCCCGGGAGCCCGCCACCGGGGAGACTGCCGGAAGGTGGGGTGGAGAGCGGGGGAGGATAGGTGCTGCGGGGAACCGAACCCGGGACCGCGGCGGCTTCCCCTGGCGGCCCGCGCTCGGAGGACCGGCGCGCCTCCACCCGCGGACAGGCAGGCCCGGCCGGCCGGGCGTCAACAAAGACCTCCGAGACGCGGGGCAGCGCCGACAACAAAGGCCGGAAAGACGGCGCGGGCCGGGCCGGGCCGAGCCGGGGGCGGGCCGCGGGGCAGCGTGCGCGGGATCTCGCCGCGGGCGGGCCGGAGCGGGGGGCGGCGGGGGCGCGGGCGGAGGCCGGTCCCGAGCCGCGGCCCGGCGTACGCGAGCGCGGGGAACCGGCCGGCCCCGTCCCGGGCCGCCCGCGGCCGGGAGGGGGAGGGGAGGCGAGCGGGCCGGACGCGCCTCGCCGCCGTCCGCCGAGCGCCGCGGCCGCGCACAAAGGTGCCGGGCCTCGTCCGCCCGCGCGCCCGCCGCCTCCTGCGGGGAAGAGGAAGGGGGAGGGGACGGCGGCGCTCACCTGGCACAGCTGCTGACAGTACTCGGTGGCCGCGTCCACGGCCGGCGCCCGGCTCTCCCGCAGCCGGCGCTCCAGCTCCTGCAGCCGCTCGCCCAGGCGCGCCAGCTCCGCCGCGCAGCCGCCGCCGCCGCCGCCGCGGCCCGGCCTCTCCCGCTCGGCCTCCTCGTCCGCCATCTTCGCAGCCCGCTCCGTCGCGTACGCACCTTGGGTCACGTGATAACACAATGCCACGTTCGGCGCGGTCACGTGCCGGCGCGCCCGCCCGCCGCCCGCCGCCCGCCGCCGAGCACGTACAAAGGGCCGCGTCGGGAGCGGGGAGCGGGGAGCGGGGAGCCGGGAGCCGGGAGCGGGAGCCCGGGGCCGGCGGCGGGCGGGCCTGGGCAGCAAGCCGGGCGGGGCTGCATCCCGCTGGGCCGCGGTGCTGCGGCGTCGCGCGGGCCCTGGGCACCCCGTGTCCCCGCCGCAGCGGGGTCCGCGCGCTTCGCCGCTCGCGAACGGGGTGGCCGGAGGGCGATCAATAAGCCGCGAGAGCATTTCTTAAGGAGAGGCTGGACGAGGGATGAGCCTCGCGGGCTCCGGTCTCCTGCGCGCTCCAGAAATCACCGCAGTCTGAAAGCTCTAGGAAAGAAACGAGGTCACCAGAAACGAACAAAAAACAATAAGACTGACTCCGTTACAATCATAAAGGCATGGTGAAGCCCCGTTAGTCCCCGCACGCGGGCGGGAGGCAGAGGCAGGAGGATCCCCGAGACCCAGAGGCCGGCCTGAGACGACAGAGCAAGTTCCAGCTCAGCCTGGGCCACGGCGAGACACTGCCTCCAAAAGAATAGAACAAAAAGGAGAGTTGATGCCAACAGCAAAAAGTTATCCAGAATCATTACAGCTAGCATTTCCCCCTGATGCTGCAGTATTTTATGTAGTTAAATAATGAACCATAAAGCTAGGTGTGGTGGCGGGTTGTGGTGGGAGGTGGAAGCTGAGGACGCGTTGAAGACCTTAGCTGCACATCCAGCTAAGCGCGAGCTGTGCAAGCCAACGCCCTGCCCATCTCAGGCGTATCGCGTGGTGGCGCACGACTTCATCCCAGCGCCCGGGAGGCAGAGGTGGTAGGATCGCTGAGAGTTCGAGGCCATCCTGAGATCACAGAGTGAATTCCAGGTCAGCCTGGGCTAGAGTAAGGTTCGGGACTAACCAAGACCACAGAGACCACTCTGAAGCAAAGATGGAAGCTTTTATTTGGGAAAAGCACAAGCTGCCAGGACTGACTCTCAAGAGCAGAGCAATCAACTTGAAATTCCACACACAGTGGGTTTTATAGGGCTCTTCAGTTAAGGGAAGGTGAGGAAGGGAAAGGTTTAAAAACAAAACAAAAAAAAAGGTTTCTTTAGGGGAGATCTAAGATAGCCAGGGTGTGCCACCAGAACAGTGACCAGGTGATGTACAGGAAATCCTGACCTGACCTGGGGATTGGGGGGGTCATTGTTAGGCAAGGAAGGGATAATGGCTGGGTGGTTTCTTGAGGAATGTGGGTAACTCACTTCCTTATGTCTCTGTCACCACGTGATGACTCCATTTTGGGAGCCTGTCCCAACCTAACAGCTAGAGTGTGACCTTACCTCAAAAAAAAAAAAAAGAAAAGAAAAGAAAAAGAAGCACTGTGAAAGTCAAAATGCTTAGTCCCAGGCTGGAGAGATGGCTTAGCAGTTAGGCGCATGCCTGCGAAGCCTAAAGACCCACGTTGGGTTCTCTAGATCCCACATAAGCCAGATGCACATGGTGGCATGTGCGTCTGGAGCTCATTTGCAGTGGCTAGAGGCCCTGGCGTGACCATTCTCACTCCTCTCTGTCTCAAATAAAAATAAATCTTTTAAAAGAAATGCTTAACCCCAAATTTACAATAAATCCCTTTAAACTAAAGTTTTTCATCTGGGGCTGTACCTCAGCTGATAAGAATGTTTGACTAGCATGCAGGAGGCCCTGGGTTCAAACCCCAACACTCATGAATCAGATATGATGGCGTACACTTATCCCAAAACTCTGGATGTGGTGGAGGCAAGAGGATAAGAAGCTGAGAGGGCCACCCTGAGGCTACATAGTGAATTCCAGGTCAGCCTGGGCTAGAGTGAAGCCCCACCAGGAAAAACAAAACAACAACAACAAAAAAGGTGGCATTATGTAAAGTGAGCAAGCACAGGAAAAATGGAATCAGGCTGAGGAGATGGCGGGGCAGTTACAGAGGCTTGGGAAGTCCGCCAGCCCAGGGTTCAAGTCCCTAGCCTCCCACATAAACCTGGATGGACATTGGTCTGCAGGTGCAAGAGACCCTAGCATTCCCGCCTACCTAGGCACACACGTGCATCTGTGCACGTTAATAAAATGTAAAAACGGAAAAGAGAAATTGTCAGTATTACAGGTTAGCAAGGCAGATTCTTCTGTTTGCCTGTGGAAGAGACATTAGGAAAAGGACACCATAGTATAAGAAGGACTGAAAAGGCAGCTTTGGGGAGGGGAGGTCCCAGTACTAGGGAGGCACTCTGCCTCAGGTACACTTGCTGCCAGTAGGGGTTTGTAATATTGGCAACTTGCTCTCCAAATGACGTAATTTACATGTCCAAATGAAGCTTCAACCACTTACACTATTTCAGGATCCCAGTGAAAACTAAAACGTGAGAAATACTAGATTAGCTAGAGGAACCAGTAAATGCAAAGACCGCAAGGCATCAGAAATTAGTGAAGCTCATTTTCACTCCAATCGTAATGGCTTGCGCTACACCTCACCTGTTGGAGGTGGGGGGGGGGGGGCAAAGAGAAACATCAAAATGAAATATGCCCAAATGTTGATTATTGACTTTTAAAAGAATTAACAAGGGCTGGGGTGTAGCTCAATGGTAGGATATGTTCATGAGACCTTGTGTTAGATTGGTAGGGGGAGGTGAATTACCTGAGAATGTCATTCCTATCTCAAGGCCATAATTCCCTTAAAACTAAGGAAACTTCATTAGTAATGAGCACTAGCACTGTCTAATGTCCATTAGCACATACAACTGTGCCTTTCACTTCTATCTAGTGTCTGTGGCCTCTACCTCCTTGTTAGTATAGTTTTCCTCTTTATATGCACATAGAAATATGTCGTCTCGCCCGGCGTGGTAGCACATGCCTTTAATCCCAGCACTTGGGAAGCAAAGATAGGAGGATCTCTGTGAGTTTGAGGCCACCCTGAGAATACATAGTGAATCCCAGGTCAGCCTGGGCTTAGAGCAAGACCCTACCTTGAAAAACCAAAAAGAAAAAAAAAAAAAAAGTCTCCAGAAATGCTAAGGTCTGTGAAAGAGTGAATATTGTGTATTAATGATAATCCTGGAGATGACATATTTTATATGCACATATGGAGGAAAAGTAGGACAGAATAAACGCTATCACTGCCTTGAACACATTTCCAGTTTCATGGAAGTATGACCTTAAATGGCAACACCTACAAAATAAATGTTCTTTTAATTTAAAAAAAATCACGATAAAAGCTGGGTGTGATGTGTGATAGCACATGCCAACAATGTCAGTGCTCAGGAGCTAGAGGCAGAAGGATTAGGAATTCAAGGTCATCCTTGACTACATACCATATTTGAAGCCAGCCTGGGTTATATGAAACATCTCTCAAAATCAAATGGCGGGGAGGGGAGGAGGGCTGGAGAGGAGACTCAAGTGGGTAAGAGTTCATAGGCTTGTGCAATTTTTTGTTTGTTTTTGAGATAGGGTCTCACTCTAGCCCAGGCTGACCTGGAATTCACTATGTAGTATCAGGGTGACCTCGAACTCATGGTGATCCTCCTATGTCTGCCTCCCAAGTGCTGAGATTAAAGGCGTGAGCCACCATGCCTGGCAAGGCTTGCACATTTTTTACACACATGCATACACCACATGTGCACACATACACATACCACACACATAGTAAAAGTTTTGCTTTTTTAATTTTTTTTTTTTGAGCAGATTCTCATTGTAGCCCAGGCTGACCTGGAATTCACTTCAAACCTACCACAAGCCTCTGAAATGCTAGGATTATAGGCATGAGCCACTACAGCCAGCAAAAATTTAAAAACTAAATAATAATAATAAAATAATATAATATAATAATAAATAATAATAAAATAATAAAAAACAATAAAAAGTCTGACTGAGGTGCTAGTTGGGTTAAATGAATCCAGAAAATCTCGATAGAATTGCAGGTCTTATTATTATTTTTTTTGCAGGTCTTATTTTTATTTATTTATTTTTATTATTTATTTACTTTTGGTTTTGGGGGGTAGTCTCACTCCAGCCCAGGCTGACCGGGAATTCACTTATTTTTTAATTGAGAAAGAGCCACTTATGGTGGCACAGGCCTTTTAATCCCAGCACTTGGGAGGCAAGAGGATCAGAAGTCCAAGGCCAGTCTTAGCTATGTGGAGTTAGAGGCTAGCCTGGACAACGGTAAAACTGTCTCAAAAATAAAAGAAAAAAGAAATGGTATCCCTTGGTAGGACAACTTTGTCTTGGGGATGTTAGAAATCTCGTTCTCCGTAGAAATGCACACCACCTCCCTGTGCCCCCAAGTCCTTTCGTTCTTACAGCACCAAACTGTGAGCTCAGCTCAGATCAGATCAGTTCTCTAGAGCCAGCCCAGCCCCGACCCCACACTTACTAAGAGGTTCCCCAGAAAATCTG
Organism: Dipus sagitta; assembly: GCA_036346955.1. Taxonomy (NCBI): domain Eukaryota; kingdom Metazoa; phylum Chordata; class Mammalia; order Rodentia; family Dipodidae; genus Dipus; species Dipus sagitta. The sequence goes on from CM070788.1 coordinate 30,617,115, forward strand.
AGACGCATCCCATCCATCCAGCAACACAGAGCCTGCGTGTCCCGGAGCACCCAGGCGCTCTGCAAATCCGCTGCTCTGCTGTGGGCGTAAATCTGGGAGACAGACACACAAGCCGTGACCCCTTTGGACCCTGGAGGAGACGTGCTTCAGGGGCGCTCTTCGCGCCTTCCTCCCGAGTGAGTTCCGTGGGTCGCGCTGCTGGGTCCAGACAAAATTGCAGACCCAAGGACAGGCAGGACCCTCGGCGGGCCTGATCATGGTGTTGAACGACCCATCGTTGGGTCAGGAAGGACCGCCAGGCTGGTCCTCCCTACCCTACCTGCAGGCTGCGCAGTCCCAGTGCCCCAAACTCCCCCGCCGGTCGCCTGCGCCCCCTGCTGGTGGGATTCCTGCTCCAGTCTCCTGCGCCCCCTGCTGGTGGGGCTCCTGCTCCAGCCACCTGCGCTCCCTGCTGCTGGGGCTCCCGCTGCCAGCCACACTTGCGCTCAGCCGCACTACAGCCTCTTTCTGTGCTGCGCTGCAGATCTAGCCCTCCGTGTGGCTGTGGTTTGTGGCCCAGGAGTGTGGTAGTGATAGTGTGGTAGTGTGGGAGATTCCCCAGCTGAACCCCAGGAGCTGCTTGTGGCACTGTGACCTGGTTTTCCAAGTGGGCGGCAGGACATAGACAGAAAGTCCCTTGAGTTTGGTCGTCTGTGCTGTGCCCACGCCTCACAGGGGACATAATTGACGTGCCCAGTGCATCTGTTAAAAACACACATTTTTTCAGGCAAGACGCATGTTGGAATCATGCCAAAGCACAGGAAACATTTGGTCCCCAGTAGAAAGATTACTTTAGTCTTTGTTTTCTCGTTTAAAAACAGCACAAAAATTTACATTAAAATTCAAATGCAAGATGAGAAAGTAACAATATTTAAAAAAAATGCTTTTTAATTTTTTGATGTTATTGAGACAGGGATTCCTATGTAGCCCAGGCTAGCCTAGAACTCATGGCAATCCTACTACCTGTGCCTCCCAAGCGCTGGGATTAAAGGCTTGTGCCATCTTTTTTGAGGGGGGAGGGTGATCCAGTGTGTGTTAGGACTGTTCACTGGAGCGTGAGTGAGGAGTTATTCACAGGCACATGAGCACCTTATCTAGTGACTACACCACTGAAGAAAATGTCTTCCTCCCCCAGCAATTAACTGCCTGTAGGTTCCTACAGAGGACTATAGGCTTGCATGACCCTCCTCTCTCCATGACATAATGTGGACAGGGTCTATTCTTCTGCAAGTAATATCCTGATAATTACAGTTTCTGTGAGTTCAAGAGTACACTGGCCATGTCTTATCTGGAAGAAAGCATCCTGTAAGGCCCATCCCTCCCTTCAGGTCTTACATTTCTCAGCCCCCTCTCCCATGCTCTTTTCTGAGCATTGGAGTGGATAACTGCACGACCCACTTAAGGCTCAGCTTTCAACCGTGTTATTCTCAGCACTTTGACTGTCTAGTTCAATTTCCTAACTTCTAAGTTAACTAGGATGAAAATAATTGTACAACAAAGCAAAATAAAACCTTGGAAACATAGATGTACTACACATGAGCTCTATGAAATACCATTCAATTGATTCGGAGAATTTCTGCAAAGAAGTAAAGAGAGAAATATAGAAAGCACCTTTCTGTCTGATTTCTTCTCCCTCCCCTTGGGAATGGAACTAGGTAGGGCCTTGTGCATGGTGTGTGTTCTGTCACTGAGCTGCACACAACAGCCTTTAGCTCTAAATTCTAATCACTGCATATCATTTACTTCAAATTTAGTGTCCATGAGGAAACATCAGTCTGTGGTATTTGGATTAAAAATAATAAGAACTAGGAAATGCACAGGTCTCTTCCCAGAGCATTAACCTTTTTTTGGAATTTCACTAATCTCCATCAGTCTTATAGGCATATTCATCAATAAAATATCCCTTCCCCTGAATCCTTTCCTCCCTCTAACCAGTTCCTCTATTATTCTGATACCTTTCTTCATTTAAAAAAATATATATTTTATTTATTTATTTATTTAGGAGAAAGAGAGGTGGAGATAGAGAAAGTGAATATGGGTGCACAAGGGTCTCCTACCATTGCAGACAAACTTCAGATGCATGCACCACTTTGTGCATCTGGCTCTATGTGGGTACTGGGGAATTGAACCTGAGTTAGTGGGTTCTTCAATTAAGTGCTATTAAGTTCTAAGACATCTCTTTAGCCCCATATTTCCTCATCAAAAATATATTTACTGGGCTAGAGAGATTGCTCAGTGGTTAAAGGCACTTGCTTGCAATTCCCCATTACCCAGATAAAGCCAGATGCACAAAGTAGTGAAAAAATCTGGAATTGGTTTGCAGCAGCAAGAGGCCCTGGTCAGCTCATACACATACTCTCTCACTCTATCAAATAAATAAATATATTTAAAATAGTTTTATTTCTTTATTTACTTACTTATTTGTGAAAGAGAGAAAGTAAGTGTGGGTGCATGAGGGCCTCTTGTCATTACAAATGAAATCCAAATGCATACACCACTTTGTGTCTCTGGCTTTATGTTGGTTATGGGGGCAGATTTTGCAAGCAAGTGCATTAAACCACTGGGCCATCTTCCCAGCTCAGTCTTTCTTTGTTTTACTTTTGCCTTTCTTCATCAACCGTGACGGCATGTTGATGCGTCCGACGTTGTGCAGGTAAAGAGAGCTGCTATGAAGTCATGAATGCCGTGGCCATGTGTCCAGAATACAACATTCCAAAGTACTCCTCCTCCTTTTCTAGAACTTGCTTTTTTTTTTTTTCTTAGGTAGGGTTTCACTCTAGCCCGGGCTGACATGGAATTCACTAAGTAGTCTCAGGGTGGCCTTGAACTCATGGCGATCCTCCTACGTCTGCCTCCCAAGTGCTGGGATTAAAGGCGTGTACCACCACGCCTGGCACAGCACTTACATTCTTTCTGCCAGCTTTTCTACAGTGTTTCCCAGACCTTGATGGGTGTGACAGATGTGTCTTATTTAACGCTCAGTGTTTAACTATCGCTTCTTCTCAGCACACTGGTGAGTCTGAATCACCCCTGTAGTCACCAAATAGCAGATAGCTGCAAAAAGAATCTTCTCTGATCCAAAATGAGAACAGAGGTGGATCAGTGGTTAAAGGCCTGGATTGGATTCCCCAGTTCCTACATAAATCCAGATGCACAAAGTGGCGTATGACTCTGAAGTTCATTTGCAGCGGCAGGTGGCCCTGGTACGCCTATATGCCCTCCCCCCACTCTCTCTCTCTCTGTCTCTCAAATGTATCAATAAAAAATATTTTTAAATATTTTATTTATTTATTTGAGGGGGGCAGACAGAGAGAAAGAGAGAGAGAGAGAGAGAGAGAGAGAGAGAGAATGGGCACACCAGGACTTCTAGGCACTGCAAATGAACTCCAGACACATGTGCCACCTTGTGCATCTGGCTTACATTGGTACTGGGGAGTCGAACTTGGGTCCTTAGACTTCGCAGACAAGTGCCTTAACCACTAGGCCATCTCTCCAGCCCCAATAAAAATTTTTTTAAAAGTGAGAGCAGCACTATTATCTGGGCATAAACATGAGTATTTAGAGGGTAATTTAACAACATATATCCACTTAGCCAAATCAAGTAGTAATTTCTGCCCTAGCACTTATGACCTTCCAAGCCATAAGCTTTTAGACTAGGTTTTCAGTACCGGGCTTAAATTCCCTCCCATGGAGCAGGCCTCAAATCCAATCAGACAACAGATGGCTAACCCTGCGACAGGCTACTATTGCATGGGTGGGCTCATTTAGTTCACAGGGTTCTCTGCTGCTTAAAACGGTTGATGGCTTTTCTCCCCCAGCAGCTACATAGCACTGTCTAGGACAGTGGCAGCTGGCCAGCAGGAAGGAGGCTTCCAGCTCAGTAACAGCTTGATTTCTCAGTGTCCTGCAACCAACTCATGTGCTCTTACCTTCTAGTTCTGGTGGAGAACAGGAGCTTGGCCACACCCTACATTGTTTTGGGGGCTTCATGAGCCTCCCTGTCCCTCTCTAGGAGGTTTCCCAGCCATGGCTTAAATTTAGTTTTAGTTATTGTGGTGGTTTGAATAGAATAGATGGCCCCCAATATATTCAGTTGTTTGTTTGTAGTTTGTATCTTTAGCCACCTGGCTGGAGGCAGTGCCATTGTGTGTATCTTAAGGTGTGGTGGTGGGTTTCAGACTCCAATCTAAAGATATGCAAAGTGTGCCTAGCTGAAATTCCTGAAGTGTGCTGTGGCTTTTGGCTTTAGGCTTGTGCTTCTCTCTCTCTCTCTGCTTGGGCCTGTGAAAGCAGGCCAGTTTCTTCTGCTTTTACGGAACTTCCCCTGGATCTGTAAGCTTCAATAAATCCCTTCCTCCATAACTGTGCCTGGTCTGGAAGTTCATCTCAGCGAACCTGAAGCTGTCTGCTACAGTTATCTAACAAAGAAGTAGATTTCCATATGGTTTTGTCATATTATCTTTAGTTTCAGTAAAATTCTCCCACCCCTTCCACCTTTCCATCCTTTCCTAAATCCCCTTAAATCTTTCCACCCCCAGTACTCTCTCCCTCTGCTTACATATCTACTATCCCTTCCTCTTAAGCCACCCCCCCCATCATGGCCCCTTCTAGCTTCTTGGCCTCTGGTACTGACTCTTACCGCATCTTACATACTCATCTGAAAATTCAATGTTTTGATTTGCATACAAGAGAGAACATTTGTTGTTTTTCTTTCTGTACTGGGTTACCTTACTTAATATATTTTCCATGTCCATTCTTTTTTTTGGGGGGGGGGGTTGAGGTAGGGTTTCACTCTAGCTCAGACTAGAACTGAAATTCACTATGTAGTATCAGGGTGACCTCGAACTCATGGTGATCCTCCTACCTCTGCCTCCCAAGTGCTAGGCTTAAAGGTGTGCGCCACCACGCCCAGCCTCCATTCTTTTTTTTTTTTTAATTCAATTTATTTCTTGAGAGAGAGAGAGAGAGAGAGAGAGAGGCAGACGAGAGAGAATGGGCATGCCAGGGCCTTTAGCCATTGCAAACTCCAGATGCATGTGCCACCTCATGCATCTGGCTTACATGGGTCCTGAGGAATCAAACCTGGGTCATTTGGCTTTGCAGGCAAACACCTTAACTACTAAGCCATCTCTCTAGCCTTCCCCCCCACTTTAAGGTAAGGTCTCCCTCTAGCCCAGGCTGACCTGGAATTCATTATGTAGTCTCAGGATGACTGTCGGGAACTGCAGCTGCTCTCTGTCCTTGGGAGCTGCAGGTGGTCTCTAATCCTCTAATCTCTCAATACAAAGGCCTTATCGATAAGGTGCCTGATCCTATGCATTGTTTAGTATACAGTAAGCACCGGATCCTAAAGCATTGTTTAGTATACAGCCTGGGTGGAGCGGGCACCTGATAGAGGGATTAACATACGACCCTGGACCCTGGTGATACTGACCTTAGGCATGTAAGCATTGTAAAACAAGTTCTATGTTCTAGATATAAGCTATGTCTGGCTGAATAAACTCGAGCCTTGATCAGAACTTGTCTTGGCTCCATTCCTTGTGTTCTTGTCTCAGATTCATTCCCACTCCCTCCTTTGAGGCCTGTTTCGACTTGTGCTGCAGGCCGGCACAGATGACCTCAGACTGATGGAGATTCCAGGTCCATTCATTATCCTACAAATTTTATTTTTCTTTGCAGCTGAATAAAATTCTATCGTGTATATGCACCACATCTTCATTATCTATTCATCAGTTATTGGGCATCTAGGTTGATCCCATTTCCTATCATTGCGAATAGAGCAGCAATAAACATGGATAGGCAGGTGTCTCTATAGTAAAGTGTAGAGTGCTTTGGGCATATAACCCAGAAGTGGCATAGCTGGGTCATATGGTAGATATATTTTAAAAATATTTTTATTTGTTTGCAAGGAGAGACAGAGAGAGAGAGAGAGAGAGGGAGGGCAAACAGAGGGTGCATCAGGGCCTCCAGCCACTGCAAACAAACTCCAGATACATGTGCTACTTTGTGCATCTGGCTTTATGTGGGTACAGGGGAAAGAGAATTAAACCCTAGTTGTTAGACTTTGCAACCAAGCGCCTTAAGTGCTGAGCCATCTCTCCAGTCCTCTGCTCTCACTTGTGATCAGAGAAGCTTCTCTTCCTTCTCCTCCTCCTCCTTTTATTGACAGCTTCCATACTTATAGACAATAAACCATAGTAATTTCCTCTCCCCCTTTGCCTTTGCAACTCCACTCTCCATCATATCCCCTCCCCCTCTCAATCAGTCTCTCTTTTATTTTGATGTCATCATCTTTTCCTCCTATTATGAGGGTCTTGTGTAGGTAGTGTCAGGCACTGTGAGGTCATGGAGATCCAGGCCATTTTGTGTCTGGAGGAGTGCATTGTAAGCAGTTCTACTCTTCCTTTGGCTCTTACATTCTTTCCGGCACCTCTTCCACAATGGACCTGGTGAGAAGCTTCTTCTTCTTCTTCTTTTTTTTTTTTTTGGTTTTTCGAGGTAGGGTCTCACTCTAGCCCAGGCTAACCTGGGATTCACTATGGAGTCTCAGGGTGGCCTCAAACTCACAGTGATCCTCCTACCTCTGCCTCCTGAGTGCTGGGATTAAAGGTGTGCGCCACCAAGCCCGGCAAGAAGCTTCTTTTTGCTTTTGGTATATATTCTGAAAAAGAAAACTGGCCTAAGTTTGAGAGCTTCAGACTTTCAAAAATAAACCTTATTCTTCGTGAAAAAATTTTACTTTTGTGGACTAGAGGGATGGATGGCTTAGTGGTTCAGGCATTTGCCTGTAAAGCCAAAGGACCCAGGTTCAGTTCCCCAGGACTCACGTTAGCCAGATGCACAAGGGGGTGCACATGTCTGGAGTTCATTTGCAGTGGCTGGAAGCCCTAGCATGCCCATTATCTCTCTCTCCCTCCCTCCCTCCCCCTCTCTCTCTCCCTCTCTCTTTCCTTCTTTCTCTGTCAAATAAATAAATGAATAAAAATAAAAATATATATTTAAAAAATGTGGCTTTTGTATTAGCTTCTGGACCAAGAATACTGGCCACCTAGTGGCACACAAAGGTATGACTATTTTACAATTAGAGCTCTTAGCTGTAATTCAGGAAAGAACTGAGATTCCACACATACAAACCCTCAAGGATGGTTCCTTTCACAGGACCATCACCTGCAGGATGTCCTATAAGCCTCACCAGATTCTCATACTAGCCTCTGTCTCCCAAGTCCAGATCCAAAGGGCCTACCTGACAGCTGGTCTTTTGTGTTCGTACAAGCTCCACTTTAACCTCCAGCATCTCTACAGCTGCCGGCTGTACCGTCAGCCGTGCCTCCACCTCTACCATGCTACTCGCGCTCCCCCATCTCTGACTTCTTTTTCATCTGCCCCCCTTTCCTTTCTGCACCCATGGAGCTTTCTCCAGTAGCTCCACTTCCCTACACAGATGCAGTCTCTCTAGTGCTCAGCTGCTGGGGAACTATATACTGAAAACTCAGAGAGCAATTAAACACTACTCCCTCCTCCTCTGCAAACATCCTTTCTCTCCACAAAGTGGCTGATGGGGACTTTGGCACACTCTGAGTACATGTTCCCTTCCCAAGTCTGATTTGTCATAAATACAATCAACCCAAACTAGGGTCATTTAATCAGGACCTCTCCACCTCCATTGGAAAATTCCAAAGGCTCACTGTGGCATTTGACATAACCTGGCACCACGTCTATGTCATCTTGACCACCTGCTGCATGCATGAGGGAAATTCCCAGATATTATCTTGGCACATACCTAGACAGATGAGATTCACGATTCTAACCCAAATATGGCCTGGTCAGGTTCCATTACTGTGCCATTGACATTGGGAATGCAAAGAGAAGGGCCCACTGAGATTATATGATTACTTGTCTGTTAGTGGGAATGAAGAGGGGCTGTTATCAAACCCATTAACTGTAATAACCTATGGGAAACAATGCAGGGAGCTGACAAAAATCCAGTCCTCTCCCAAGCTAGGCATGCTGAAACTGTGCACAGTAGGGACCCCCAGAGTCCAAACCATTCTAGCTGTGTATAAAATCACCCAAGAAATTAGACCAAAGGTCCAAACACTAGACCAGAGACCCAGACTTCCTTCCCTACTTTATTAGACACAGCCTTCAAGCTATTTAATGACCAGGTGACCTCAAGTACCAGAAGGTCCAAAATGGAGGACCAAAGAGACAAGAAGCATGTGTACTTCATAAACAGCAGCACTAGGCTCTCCCTGCCCACCTCAGGGGGTGCTAGGACTACGTCTGGCAGCCCCTTACTCACTTTCAGGGGACTAACCCAGCCGCAGGCAAAATCATTCTTTCTTGCTATTGTTGTGGCGAACCAGGACATTTTAACCAGGAGTGCTCAAGGATCCGGGATTATAGGTGTTCCCCAGGGCCATCATGTCCAATCTGCAAAGTGGGGGCACACTGGAAGTGAGACTCTTTCTCTCTCTTTCATGAGGAACAGCCAGCCTCCATCTAAGGATCTCAGGCTCAGGCCAACCCTGAAAAAGGAGAAATGGCCCGGAGTGTGAAGAGCCCAAAGAGAAAGGGGATCCCCTGCTCCTCAGCCACCCAAGCTTCTGGGTCCTGCCTGTGTGAATGAGCCTTGGGTGGGGCAGGGCAAGGCTGCTTGCTCTTTACCTACTGGCACTGCGTCTTCGGCCCTGGCCTTCTTCTCCAGTAGACTTTCTGGTCCAAATCCTCCTCACCGCATTGATGCGGAACCTCAAGGAGCCCAGTGTGCACTCTCTACAACTTGCTTAATAGACAAACATCTTTTCACGCATTCCTTTCTGGCCCTGCCTAGTTTCCTCTCTCCTCGAGGCAGTGATACCATGTCTGAATCTCAGTCCCACTGAGGTTTCTTTGAGAGTCCAGAGGCTCTCACGACATGCCTACCACCAAGCTCCAGGTGCAGAGGTCTTCCCCGTAGTCTCTCCCGTAGACCCCTACGTAACCCCGTTTGCTCCCTGTGCCGGTTCCTTCCTTGTGGCTGGAGAAGAGCGGAGCGGCGAGCTGGGGTCCTCGTGCCTGCGACGCCAGCACTGGGCGGCTGGCGGGCATCGCCGTGAGCTTAAGCAGCCTGGGACACGGAGGAGCTGCAGGTCAGCCTGGGTTAGAGTTAGAACACGCCTCGGCCACTCCCCTCCCCCAGAAAACCCATCAGAAACAGCTTGTGGAAGAAAAGGGGTTCTGGTTCCAGCATGGTTCCGGCATGGCAGCGGCAGGAAGCCGATGAGGACGGGCGTGGGGACAGCAGGGAGCCGTCTCTGTTTCTGCCCAGGAGCTCAGCCCCGGCATGGTGCTGCCCGCCACTGGGGTGCAGCCTCTCGCTCCAACGAATCTAGCCTAGAAAATCACCGAGACATGAGCCGAGATTGCGGTCTATGGTGATTCTAAAAAGGTAACGAGAAAACAAACCCCAAGCGGAAGGCTTCCTGGGCCGCAAAGACCCTTCCGAAGTATCCAGGCGGACGCAGAAAGGCCCTGGGCGGGGACACTGAGACGTTTGCTAGGGCATCTCTGTGGGTGGGTGGACTTCCCATCCAGATGTTACTGCTGAGATGCGACCAAGACGCTCTCGGATACAGACTTAGCCCAGCGTGGTGGTGCACGCCTTTAATGCCAGCACTCGGGAGGAAGAGGTGGGAGGATCACTGTGAGTTTTGATGACACCCTGAGACTACATAGTGAATTCCAGGTCAGCCTGAGTCCTGCCTTGAAAAAGAAAGAAAGAAAGAAAGAAAGAAAGAAAGAAAGAAAGAAAGAAAGAAAGAAAGAAAGAAAGAAAGAAGAAAGGAAGGAAGGAAGGAAGGAAGGAAGAAGAAAGAAAGAAAGAAAGAAAGAAAGAAAGAAAGAAAGAAAGAATAAATATAGATCCGGGCAATGGTAGCCACTTTACCTGCAAGGTATTGTGGGAAAGTATGAAAAGTTTAAATATTAATCAGGACTACTACACTCCCTGGCATCGCCCCCGCATTTAGAAAGGTAGAAAGGATGAACCAAACTCTTAAGAAACTTATAACGAAACTCGTACTTGAAACAACATTACTGTGGACAAAATGTCTCCCTATAGTCCTGTTTAGGGTTAGATCAGCTCCAACAAGTAATGGGGGCCTACCACCTGCCTTTGTGGGTCTACAGATCTCCCCACATGGAAACCAAAGACCAATGAAAAATTATACATATATATGCACATATATAATGTATACTACATATGTATATATGATATACCCTCCACTTTATTCTCCCTCAGGTCTAAGAGGCTTCTTACTAAAACCCTGCCACTGGAGTTTGTAGTCCATCAGTTCTGACCTAGTGACCTGGTATTCATAAAAACCTGAAGAGACAACAAGCTGATTCAGACAGACTGGGACGGCCCCTTTCAGCTGGACATGGACATGATAGTGGCAGAAAAGGGAGGTGTTTGTGCCATGCTGTGAGGCAAATGATACACCTTCATACCTAATAATTCAGCACCCAAGAGGACCATTACCGAAGCTATTCAGGGGTTAAGTACCCTAGCTAATGAGTTAGCAGAAAACTTGGGAATTAATCACCCATTTACAGATTAGGTTAGAAGGATGGTTTGCAAAACCAAAAACCCATATAAGCCAGACACACAAGGTAACACAAGTTCAGAAGGTCACGCATGTGCACAAGGTGGCCCATGCATCTGGAGTTTGATTGCAGTGGTTAGAGGTCCTGGCGTGCCAATTCTCTCTCTTGCTCTCTCTCTCTCTCTCTCTCTCTCTCTCTCTCATTAAAAAAGGGAAGGGTATAGCCAGGCATGGTGGCACTCGCCTTTAATCCCAGCACTTGGAAGGCAGAGGTAGGAGAATCACTGTGAGTTCAAGACCACCCTTAGACTACAAAGTGAATTCTAGGCCAGCCTGGGCTAGAGTGAGACTCTACCTGGAAAAAAAAGGGGGGGGAAGGGTATGATTGATGGCCTCAGTCCTTGCTTATTATAACAGGATTCTTTTTAAATTTTATTTATTTGAAAACAGAGAGAGAAAGAGAGGGAGAGGGAGGGAAAGAGAGACTGCTTGTGCCACATTGTAACCCCCCATCTTGTGAGGGCTCCCATCAGCACATTAGTCCTTTTGATGTCTGGTTCTCCATAGGATCAGAGGGCATCATCTTGGCCTAAGAGTTTGTACTTCTATAATACCATGTGTGGCCATTTTTCTTTTAAAAATATTTTTATCTACTTATTTGCAAGGGGAGAGAGAGAGAGAGAGAGAATATGGGTGTGTCAGGGCCTCTAGCAACTGCAATGAACTCCAGATGCATGTACCACTTTGTGCATCTGGCTTTATGTGGGTCCTGGGGAATCAAACCCAGGCCATTGGGTTTAGCAGGCAAGCTCAGCCATCTCTCAGCTCCCATTTATCTTTCTCTCTCTATATATATATATGATTTTATTTATTTATATATGATTTTATTTATTTATTTTTAAGGAGAGAGAGAAAGAGAGTGCAGGTGCACCAGGGCCTCCAGCTGCTGCAAACAAACTCCAGATGCATGTGCCATTTTGTGCATCTGGCTTTATGTATGTACTGGGGAATTGAACCCTGGTCAACAGGCTTTGTAGGCAAACACCTTAAACACCTATCTATCTATCTATCTATATGTATATATATATAATTTTTAGTTCTTTTTTTTTGAGGTAGGGTCTCACTCTAGCCCAGGCTGACCTGGAATTCACTATTATTTATTTATTAGAGAGAGAGAGGGTGGGAGAGAGAATGGGCACACCAGGGCCTCTAGCCACTACAAGTGAACTCCAGATGTATTAGCCACCATGTGCATCTAGCTTATGAGTACTGGGGGATTGAACCTGGGTCCATAGGCTTTGCAAGCCTTAACTGTTATGCCATCTTTCCAGCCCCAAGTATATTTTTATGGGTTTCTCAAGATAGGGTCTCCCTCTAGCTCAGGCTGACCTGGAATTCACTATGTAGTCTCAGGGTGACCTTGAACTCATGGCAGTCCTTCTACCTCTGCTATCGCTTTAGCTGCCATTTTTCTTTTGATCATGGCTTTTATTTTATTTTATTTCTTGGGTTTTTCAAGGTAGGGTTTCACTCTATTCCGGGCTGACCTGGAATTCACTATGTAGTCTCAGGGTGACCTTGAACTCACAGCAATCCTCCTCTCTCTGTCTCTCAAGTTCTGGGATTAAAGGCGTGAGCCACCACGCCCAGTTGATCATGGCTTTGATGAGGCTAGAGACCTTTCTCATGACTTAGGGAGCCATGCAGGGTGGGGTCCATCAGATAAACCCCCAAAGTGAAAACTGAAACATTTATGAGGGTTCTGAATCTCTCAAGAGTTGAAAATCACCCCCCAAAGAATCTTCCAGGAAATTTTCCCTTCTAAGTGGCCCATGAAACACAATTCCAGGAGAGATGGTAAGCTGAGCAATTTCCATAACTTATGGATCTGGACAAGCCTGTTTACACACATATTTATCATTGAGTCTGTATTTTTTTATTTTATTATTTTTATTTATTTATTTGAGAGAGAGAAAGACACGGGTGGTGGTGGTGGGAGAGAATGGGCAAGTCAGGGTCTCCAGCCACTGCAAATGAACTCCAGACGCATGTACCACCTTGTGCATCTGGCTTATGTGGGTCCTGGGGACTCAAACTGAGGTCCTTTGGATTTGCAGGCAAGCGCCTTAACTGCTAAGCCATCTGCCCAGCCCTGAGCCTGTAGTTTTGCTCTCACAATAGACTACTACATTTGGTCACCAGTAGAAGGTTATTATTAATGGCCGTACATATAAAAAAAAAAAAACTTACAGGCACTGGAAGGTAAGAAATAGTAACTTGGGTTCCGTTAAGTAAGTGTTTCCCCCTTTTCAGAGTGCTGGACCTCTAACCATTTCCTACTTGAGGAATGCTGTCTGGTGAAACACGTATATTGACAGCCATGCTGGCAGAGTAGGTGGTCTTCTTGTGCTAGCAGGTGTCTGAGATCTTTTTCTCTAGCAGAGACATGGGTTTGGAAAATTAGGTTTTAATGACACCCAGGCCATATCAAGTGGTGTGGGCACATGGGTCACAGGAGGAGGGTTCTGGAATCATGAAGGGGGCCAGGTGGGTAGCAGCAAATAGTAGCTATTTCATCCTATCTAGAGGAGATAAAGCAGTGTTGGTAGAAACCCTTTGCCGTGTGTCTGGCTGGCTGCAGTGGCTTCTGCCAAACTATGGTGACGATTAGGGAGAGAGCCACAGCAGTGGACACAGACCGGGTGACGGTGCAGTGCAGTAAGATGGCTGACATAAAAATCAGTTTGTCAGCCGGGCATGGTGGCCGCGCCTATAATCCCAGCACTCAAGAGGCAGAGGTAGGAGGTTCTCCATGAATTTGAGGTCACCCTGAGACTCCATAGTGAATTCCAGGTCAGCCTGGGCTAGAGTGAGATCCTACCTTGAAAAACAAAACAAACAACAACAAAAAACCCAGTTTGTCTATCTCACTAGGCAGTTGATTTCTCAAGTGTTTGTCACGTGCAGACTAGTCAGCCTCCAGAATGACTTAAGTAGGTCTGCAGTCCCCTGGGACCTCTGGGGTCACAATCTGCTTCCACTGGGTGGTCAGCATGTAGTGTTAATGGGTCAGAAATGCACTGCCAGTCATGAGAAGCTGGTTTTACCCTGTTGTGGTGAATCTAGGGGACCACTCTGGCCACTTTCACAAGGGCATCAAGAGGGCTGGAGAGATGGTTTAGCGGTTAAGTGCTTGCCTATGAAGCCTAAGCACCCCGGTTCGAGGCTCGATTCCCCAGGACCCACATTAGCCAGATGTACAAGAGCGCGCACGCATCTGGAGTTCCATTTGCAGTGGCTGGAAGCCCTGGTGAGCCCATTCCCTCTCTCTCTCTCTCTCTCTCTCTCTGCCTCTTTCTCTGTGTCTGTCGCTCTCAAATAAAAAAATAAAAAATGAAGAAAAATTAAAAAAAAAAAGAACAAGGGCATCAAGAGAGCCCACAAGTGTGGCTGAGGCCCAATTATATGGATCCAACATCTGATCAGGATGAGGCTCGTTATCAGACACAGGAATGTGACAGTCCTGACTGGCTGGGGAGCTCAAGAGGCTGGCTCAGGGAGGGCTGGGCAGCCCCAGGTAATAAGTTCAGAAAAAGTTGAGAAGAAGCAGGGCGTTGTCACTGTCCTTGATGTAGTTGTAGCCATCTTGGATGAGACCGGATCAGATGTGGGTTAGAGCCTTGACGGGGCAGGCAACCCCGTGGCATCTATGTTTCTGTGGGCCAGTCCCTAACTAACTACCTATCAGAAAAAAGGAAGCTATCTTGTTCTTAACTCTTATCAATTTCTCCTCCTGACATGAAACTTTAACAACTGTTAGTGAAATGGGGGCGGGGGGAGGGTCGTGACTGTTCTAACTTCTTCATGCTGATCATGGCAGGAGTTAAAGTTCCCAGGAGGAGTCTATCTGCAGTCCATAATGAAGAAGTCTTTTTTACCGGGCATGGTCCTGCATTCCTTTAATCCCAGCATTGGGAGGCAGAGGTAGGAGGATCACCATGAGTTCAAGGCCACCATAGTGAATTCCAGGCCAGCCTGTGTTAGAGTGAGACCCTACCTCAAAAACAAAACAAAACAAAGAAAAGGTCTCTTTTTTGGGGAACCAGTCTGATATCTCACTGCCATCTATATTTTTATATATATTTAATATATTTATTGCATCTTTTATTTTGGTCCATATTTTGAACCTGAGGTAACATTTCTAAAAAAATAAGGTTAGGAACATTATGATTATCATGAAAACAGTAAAAGAGGAATTTATCCTATTGGAAGGAAGCATAAGTCAATGTAAGAGTTTTAAGCATATGACTGCGGCGAGCCCCCTGACCCACAGGGAAGAACGACCACAAGACGAGGATCCTTCTTGATCACACTTTTATTGGAGAGCTCTTGGTTAACAGGAGGGTTGATGGCGAGGGGCGCGAGGCGGAATGTGCAGCTACTTTTATAGCGGGGAGTGCAACGAGGCGCCCACTGATTGGTTGCTACCAGCTTGCCACCACCAGGCGCCACGGGATAGGCTCGGGACAGGTTGCGTCAAGCGCATGCGCATACCTTGAACACGGTTGGCACCAAGGCACTGCCTAATATGGAGTTATTTACCTCAATACAGACAGGAAGCCAGCGCCATCTTGTAATGGCGTTCGCTCTTGCTCCCTGCAGTTCCCCCTTCTTTATTAAAAATGCAGGAAAGGCTCAGGAACAGACATTCTCCCAATCAGGCCCTCACCTCATGATGTGCTGACTGATCAAAGGAGACCATTCAGCCTCCCCTTACTCAGTGCAATGGGAAGAGTCCCTTGAGTGTGCAAAGGCGGAGGTCAAACATATTCTGTTATAACCTGCCCATCCTCGTGCAATGGACCTTCAGGGTCCTGAGGGTGCAAGGGCCAGGGAAAATTAATTGCCTTTCAAGGCTGATAGCCAAATTTGGGGGGAGGATCCACACTCCAAAGCAGCAAGTGCCTGAGAAATGACCACCTTGTCCTGCCTGGTCTGGGCTGTCTGTACAGATGTGGCCATTGCCAAACCTGCTGCTGTAGCAGAAACTGCTATTGCAGCCATAGCTGCAATCACTGCTGCTGTGATACCGAAATCCCTCTTTCGCCTAAACAGGGTTAGCGTGCTGGACACCTCCACAGGTACAGGGACCCACCGGGGCACCCTAAGCACCATAGCATTTTTAAAAATCTTGGAATCCCAGCACTGAGATAGGTAACAAGAAGTATTGGTACACTTGTCGAAAGTAGAGTTACTAAGAACAAACAGAAATGGGGGATGAACAGACACAGGCGCAGGGGTATAGGAAGCATTCCTCCCAAAAGTATATATGACTTTCTCAATACCCCCAGAAGTATTAAGACCCGTCCAGGCTGGTCCCCAGTCACTGTCCCCCTCTTCTTTCAGCTTGGACATGGTGTGGAGATTCCCAGACACATTACTGTAGGCCACAGTACCTCCTTGTAGCAGCACAAAAGGTGTCAAATCCGAGCAGCTGCCATTCACTCCACACAACACCCATTTTGAGAATGGGTTAAACCTTGGATCTTGGATAAAAAGTCCATCGGTCCAGGAGGCAGGATAGGGGTGGTGGCCTCTCATTTCCGGGGAGAAAGTAAAAAGGTGTCCTTCATCCGCCCATCCCACAGCTGTGGATTGACATTCTGACCATGGCCAGAGGTCCCCTTCATAAGTTCCCCAACAGTGGGGGGCAAGGTGTTGTTGATATAGTTTATTAAACCAAACTGTCTGATCATAGAAGGTATAATTTGCAAAAAGATATTGAGAAATACTATTTTCTGCACCAAATCTGGAATTACGTCTCTCTTGGGAATTTTTTCCCCATATCCTATCATCCTTAAACCAGCCAAAGGCCTGTTTTCTCAGCCCTATACAAGAATTACGGGGTGAATCGATTGTGAAGCAAAGGGCTCCGATTTCCTTAAAATTCCGATCTTCCCCTAAGCTGACATACGTGGTATCCCCAATCACAGTGGGGAGACCCAGCTCCTTCTGAGTTGTGAAGAAGCGAGGGAAGACCGCTGCAGCATGATGTACCGGCAGGGGCTTAGGAAAGGCTGACAAGATGCCCCAGCGTTGTTCTCCTCTACTGAGTGCCAGGCACTGGAAGGCCAACATCCATAGATTCCTCCATATCTGCTTCTTCAGGATCATTCTGGATCTCCGGGTTGTCCTCTGAGGAGAGTCGGACCGTCTTTACCAACCGACTGGGAACCCAGTGAGGTGATTCTTGGTCCTGTGGGAAAACACAAACAGCTCCCCTGGATCTCACTACCACAAGATCCGGTCCTTTCCATTTGTTATTTAAGACATCCTTCCACATCACCATTTCTCTGTGTGACTGGGTATCATGCTGGCTATGCCTGTCAGCTGCAGATTTATCATTATCATCCAAAATTAAGAAGTTAAGGGTGAATAGGGCCAAGGAAACTCTCTCCTTGGGAGTCGCATCCTCTGCTATTCCCCTCTTTTGTTTAAATAAAATGGCTTTTATACTTTTATTAGCTCTTTCCACAATGCCTTGACCTTGGGGATTATAAGGAAGGCCAGTGGTATGGGCAACCTGCATTTGTGCACAAAAGGCTCGAAAACCAGTAGATGTATATGCTGGGCCATTATCAGTTTTTAAACGATGTGGTTTTCCCCACGCTGCCCAGGCTTCCAGGCAGTGGGTTTTAACATGAGAAACCTTTTCTCCTGCCAACGGTGAGGCGAAGATAATTCCTGAGCAAGTGTCCACTGAGACATGTAAGTATTTTAATCTCCCAAGCTCTGTGATATGAGTTACATCCATTTGCCATAAATCTCCAGGACGGAGGCCTCGGGGGTTAACACCCACATGAGGGGATGGCAAAAAGGTGACACAGGATGAGCAAGATTTTACAATGTTGCAAGCCTCATTTCTTGAGATGGAGAACTTCTTTCTCAAAGTATTTGCAGGAACATGATATAACTTATGAAATTCAGCGGCTAAAGTCCCTGAATCATCTGCAGAAAGCATGGCCAACCTAGTGGCCTTATCTACTAAATCATTAGCTAGTGACAAAGGGCCAGGCAACAATGAGTGTGCACGGATGTGAGTGACGTAAAAGGGGCAGGTCCGCTGCAAGATCAAAGATTGAAGTTGCAAGAGAATGTTAGAAACCATGCTAGCAGGCCGGATGAAAGCAGTAATCTCTAGGTTAGCAACTGCATTAGCCACATACTGGGAATCCGTGAACAAATTAAAAGGAGTAGAAAAGGTCTGAAAAACTTCTAGGACAATCATGCATTCCACAATTTGAGGAGATTCGGGCCTGAACATTCGCACCACAGGCTCCGAGCCTTGTATCAGATATGCTCCGCGGCCAGTTTTTGACCCATCAGTGAAAATGGCAGGAGCTGATGCGATGGGGTCCCGAGCAGTGATTTTTGGGAAATAGACCAAATTATGCTCCACAAAGGATAAAATAGGATTCCTAGGGTAGTGATTGTCTATAACATTTGGAAAAGCACATAAAAGAACACTCCAGGCATCCACAGTGCCAGACAAAACCTCTACTTGCTCCCTGGTATAGGGGATAATAAGTTTGTCAGGTAATTTCGCGAAATGCATCAAACAATACTTAAGTCCCAGAAAAGCTTGTCGGGCTACCAACTGTGGAAAATACTGGAGGGTGCGGGCTCCCAAAGAATTCCCATGAAGCCACAGGAGAGGTCCTTCCTGCCAAACTACTCCTGTGGGAATATCCCTGGTTTTTAAAATGCAGAGAAGGAGTGGCTTTGAGGGTTCAAAGCGATCAAGCTGTGCCTTCATGAGTGCTTCTTCAATCTTACTGAGTGCCTTACGGGCAGACTGCGTAAGCCTGCGGGGAGATGTGACATCAGGGTCACCTTCAAGTATGGAGAAAAGTGGCAATAACTCTGACCGGGGCACATGAAGAAACCCGCGCAGCCAATTAATATCCCCCAACAGCTTTTGGAAGTCATTCAAAGTATGTAGATGTGAAGTACGAATGCACATCTTTTGTGGTCTGATCGAATTTTTGTTCACAAGGGATCCCAAAAATGTGACTGAGTCTGTCTGTTGAACCTTTTCAGGGGCTATTACTAAACCATTATGTTCTAATGCCTTAATGACCCTCTTAAAGGAGGCATGCAAAACGTCCAACGTGGGGGCTGTTAACAGGATGTCATCCATATAATGGATCATCCGAAGAGAAGGAAATTCTTGACGGACAGAGGTCAAAGCAGAGTCCACAAACAGAAAGCGGAGGCCAACCGCGACCAGGTCTTTGTTTTGATAAAATGGCATTTATCCTCAAGGGGGATATAGGGTGGAGGTGGAGGGGCTGAGGGCTCCACCTTCCTTGTAAAACCACACCCTCTATCTTCCTGTCTTATCGCCGCCGGAGGGCGCTTGGGTGGAGACTCATATCGCCCCCCACCATGGCAGGCAGCAACTTCCTCTAATTCTACTTCCTCTATTTCCTCCTCAGCAAGGTTTTCTTCATCCTCCTCTTCAGAGTCTGAGCTAGTCTCATCATCTGCTTCCAGCACATTTAAATGCGCCAGATCCTCAATGACAGGGTACAGTCTAGAGGAAGCTTTTCTGTCCCTGTTGGTGGGTGAGCAATCATAAACTTCACCCATTTCTCTGAGCTCATCTTGTAAGCTTTTATCCTCTTCTCCCCTTTGCATTCCCTTTTTTGTTTCTTCCCTTTTCCTAGGCCTAGCTGGGGTTTCCCCATTTGTATCTGACTCAGAAAGACTATCCTGATGCCTTGCCAACGCTCTCCGTCCCTGTCTAATAATGTCTGTGTGGCTACCTTTACTTAGACAAGAATGAATCAGCCGCCAGAATGGCAACGTACCTTTACCGATCCTATCCTCCTGTTTTGCCGCTTCCAGATCCCTGCCTAGCTTCTCCCAAGTTGTGAGGGAGAGATCCCCCGACACCGCAAACCACGGTGCAAGTGTGTCCAGGTCTTTAACAATCTTTCTTATCTTTGCAGTAGAGGCCTTAATGTCCCACTGCTTAAGTAATTCCTTGATCGGTGTAACAAAATCAGCAGCAGCAAAACTTGCGCTTTGAGAATTGCCCATGATGCGCGCTGTTATCTACCAGCGACCTTACCAACAGGGACAAGAGAAAAACCTGCGTGAAACTTCACTGAAAAACCCTGTTGTCTACCAAGGATTTACTCTCGATTCGCGCCGCGAGGTTAATCCTCCTCAAAGCAAAGGCACTCTTTGCCAGGCTCGTCACAGCGGAGACAGTAGCAACAGGCAATAAAAAACAAAACCCAGAAGGGAAGGAAAACGGCAAGGATCAGATTAAAGTCCAGGTCAGAAAACTGCATGACTGGGGATGACTTACCGACGTCTTCCTCTCCGTGTGTCAAGTTCTGAATCCTCTTCGACCCCTCGCCTGGTGACCACAAGGCTCCCGGCGTCCCGGGTTTTCGGCACCAGTTTGCGGCGAGCCCCCTGACCCGCAGGGAAGAACGACCACAAGACGAGGATCCTTCTTGATCACACTTTTATTGGAGAGCTCTTGGTTAACAGGAGGGTTGATGGCGAGGGGCGTGAGGCGGAATGTGCAGCTACTTTTATAGCGGGGAGTGCAACGAGGCGCCCACTGATTGGTTGCTACCAGCTTGCCACCACCAGGCGCCACGGGATAGGCTCGGGACAGGTTGCGTCAAGCGCATGCGCATACCTTGAACACGGTTGGCACCAAGGCACTGCCTAAGATGGAGTTATTTACCTCAATACAGACAGGAAGCCAGCGCCATCTTGTAATGGCGTTCGCTCTTGCTCCCTGCATATGACCAGGAGAAGTGAACCAATATTTAGTATCAAACAGGGAAGTCTTTAAGCCTGAATCTTTGTTTACATCTTAATAGTTGTAGTTATACTTTCTTGCTTGGTGTTTAAGACCATGCAGGCAGCCAAAATTTGACTCTATATTGTATTTTTGAAAGTGTGTAGTGGCTCTGTAGGAGCAACTGTTAGGGATGTGGGAGTTCTGTGACTCTCACCATGTGTCACCTGTTAGGATAAGTCAAGGCCATGCTGACCATGTGGCTTCCTTTGGAAGCACTCTGCCATGACTCTCCTCTTGCAGACTGTATGCTAATCCAGAGTCTAATCTCTGGGTCTCTGTCCTCCTTGAACAAGAAGAAAGGTGGCTTATCAGAGTTATAGGACATGTTAAGAGTATCCCATTGTCTCCTGTGGGCTTTCTGAGCTGGGAGTAGCAACCAAAATATTGGTTGTCTGTGGGTCCCTGGATCCTCGGGGTTGTGGTTCCCCGAAGGCATCCAGGCAACTGTGGAAAGCAGGGTCTTGAGAAGCCACGAGCATGATGAAAGAACCACTTTCAGGAGGCAGTCTCAGTGAACAGCTCGTTTTTTTTTTTTTGTTTGTTTGTTTGTTTTGTGGTAGGGTCTCACTCTAGACCAGTCTGACCTGGAACTCACTATGTAGTCTCAGGGTGGCCTCGAACTCACCGAGATCCTCCTACCTCTGCGTCCTGAGTTCTGGGATTAAAGGTGTGCGCCACCACACCTGGCTAACAGCTCATTTTCTTAGTCAGGGAAATGGGTTTATAAGCAG
The DNA here is from genome assembly GCA_036346955.1 of Dipus sagitta. Taxonomy (NCBI): domain Eukaryota; kingdom Metazoa; phylum Chordata; class Mammalia; order Rodentia; family Dipodidae; genus Dipus; species Dipus sagitta. The sequence goes on from CM070788.1 coordinate 30,638,360, forward strand.
TTGAGAGCGGGAACAGGGTCCTAAGGGGATTGGTGGGTTCAAAGGTTGCTGGCCTAGGCCTAGGGATGTTGCAGCAGTAGGGAGTCAGGTGATCTACACAGAGGTGGGAAGAAGGTCGCAGGGGGTTGGGCTGTGTAAAGGCTGCTGGCTGATAAGGAGTTTCCTAGGCAACTGCCCAAAGGTCACAGGGCTATGGGCAAAGCCTAAGTGCCAGGCTTGGAGAGGGAGTGTTCTCCTGTAGCCCGGGAGATCCTTAGCCATGCCTGGCAGCTCAGGCCCATCTCCTGAAGGCTCCAGCCTGTGTCTGGCAGTGCCTGACAGTTGTCCTTTTAGCTCTAACATCTCCAATCAGCTTTGGCTTTTGTATATGATTATTATGCACTCAGAAGGATAGTTACAACAGTCCTGAAGAAAAGTGTGGACACATCTGATCAGCAAAACAGATCTTGTTAAAGAACAGTGCAGAGGCTTAAATTCATTTTGTCTAGCATTTAGAGTTAGCTGTCTGGTCAGCAAAACAGATCTAGTTAAAGAACAGTGCAGAGGCTTAAATTCATTTTGTCTAGCATTTAGAGTTAGCTGTCTGGTGGGAGTGTCAGCAGTATGTATCACATAGAAAGCAGGCATGTCATATCCTTTTAACACATAACAGCTGTATGTATGGGCAGAACATGTTAGCAGCCCTGGAAACAATCTTTCCTTAGAAAATCTAAATCGATTCATTTGATAGAGAAATGAATAGGAAAAAGCAATTAAGACAATATGAAGTCTTTGTGCCTGTGTTTGAAGATACCCTTGGTTAATCTGAATGCCTATGTGGGTATTACCAATCACCCAGGGATGGCTGGAAGCTGGAGACCATCTTGTCTCAGATGAAGATCATTATTTGGGCATAAGGCTGTGTCCTGGAGAAAGAAAATGTCTTGAGAATTTTCTTTTAAGGAGTGAGCTTGAGATGTCAGAACTGAGACAATTGGATATTTGCTTAAGAGAAGAGCAGAACCTGGTCACTGATGAACAAAAACAGGAAACCCAGATGTTAGTAGCTTCAAGACATAAGAATAAGAAATGTTGATAGAAAATCATCATTTTGTCATTTCTCAGCCTTTTGGCTATGATCAAGTGAAATCTCCAGTGTTTCAGAGTGTCAGCAACTTATCGACATGGCACATCTAATTGCTCTGTAATTACATACTTTTGTCTACATGTCTAGTAAGTAGGCAGTAGATTATCAAATCTACTCATCATCTTAACAAACTATCAGCATTTAATGTCATACAGTGAGCATTTTTATTAAAATAAATATACCACTTCTTCAAAAATAGATCCCCAGTTACGTGGGAATGGAGTAGCATTCTAAATTACTGGAGGAAAAAAAAGGATTTATAATCCAAAATGCATGTTATTGTTAAAGTTGTGTGGTCATTTGCATTAAGAAAAGAAAGATGTCTGGCTGGAGAGATGGCTTAGCAGTTAAGGTGTTTGCCTGCAAAGCCAAAGGACCTCAGTTTGATTCCTCAGGAATCGAAGCTAAATGCACCACATAAGCTAGATGCACCAGGGGGTGTATGTGTCTGGAGCTTGTTTGCAGTGGCTGGAACCCTGGTGTACCCATTCTTTCTATCCCTCTCTCTGTCTCTTTCTTTCTCTTTCTCAAATAAACAAATAAAAATAAAGTTTAAATAAAAAAAGAAAAGAAAAGAAGGATTTCTCTTTCACTCCTCACGTTACTGGACTCAAGACTGGAGGCTCATCAGATGTCCAAGAGATGAGTGTTGGGGAGAAAGAGAAGTTATTCAATGTCCAAAGAATAGAGAGGAGGGAGTTCTGCTCATGAAGCAGCATCTCAACCCCAAGAACACTGAGAGTACAGAGAGGAAAATGGGGAAAGAGATCTTGGGTCAATAAAGGGGAGAGATGTTAATGTATTTTTCTGAGAACAGATGGAGATCTTCCAAGAACTTGAATTCCACCTCTTTCTCGTCTTTTCATGGTCTAGTCTCGTATTTCATGTTATGGCAGCTGGCAGGTGTCTGTAACCTTGGAGATGGGGGGAGAGATAGGCAGGTCTAGGTCAGTCATGTTGTCCTGTGTTACAGTTCCAGACAAAACATTTCTCACATAATCAACATGTCTACATACAAAGACTATAGGCACAATGGAGATAGTCACAATGTGATGAAAGAGACGCCAGGAATTTTGATCCCATTCCAACTATCAATCTGAATGAAGTGGTCTTCAGGGTAGGAGTGTGGCTCAAGTGTAGAGCCCTCCATTTCTTCCATTTTCTGTATCTGAGTACTAAGCAGATACAATTTAGCTGGGTATGGCGGTACATACCTATAGTCCTCACACCTGGGAAGCAGAGGCAGGAGGGTTGCTGCAAGTTTGAGATCAGACTGTCTGGTCTACATAGAGTTCCAGGTTTACTTCTTGCAGCAAAGCTCTACCTCTGAAACATCCCATAATCTTCTCAAACAGTGCCACTAACTGAGGACCAAGTAAGTGTTCAATCACATGAGTTTATATGAGCATTTCATATTCAAACCACATAAAAAATGACCTTGGACCCTTTCTTCTACCTCCATCTCCCAAGTGCTAGGATTATAGATATGTGCTACCATACTTGACTAATATTTAATTTTTATTCTCATCATTATTGTATATTTTACTTATTTTAAATATTTTTATTTATTTGTGGGGGAGAGAGGCAGATAAAGATTTACTTATTTTAAATATCTTTACTTATTTGGTGGGGGGAGAGGCAGGTAAAGAAAGAGAGAGAGAGAATGGACACACCAGGGCTTCCAGCTGTTGCAAACAAACTCCAGATACATGCACCACTTTGTGCATCTGAACTTATGTGGGCCCTGGGGAATTGAACCTGGGTTCGTTGGCTTCACAGGCAAGCTCCTTAACCACTAAGGCATCTCTCCAGTCCCATTTATGTATTTTTGAGACAGGCTCAGGTTGGTCTAGCATTCACATTGTAGCCCATGTTTGTCTCAAAATCAAGGTAATCCTGTTCAGCTACTCACAGTGTTATAGGTTGTCACTCTAGTCCAGGCTGACCTGGAATTCACTATGTATTCTCAGGGTGGCCTCACACTCACGGTGATCCTCCTACCTCTGCCTCCTAAGTGCTGGGATTAAAGGTGTGCACCACCACGCCTGGCTTCTGATGTTTTGTTTTTGAGACAGGGTCTTACTAAGTTGACCAGGCTGACTTGAAACTCGGTATATATCTTAGTCAGGCCTTGAACTGTCCACTATCCTGACTTAGCCTCCTGAGTGACTGGGATTACAGGCACATTCCTCCAGACCTGGAAAAAAGTAATATATTTCATTACTTCAGCTTTGAGGAACGGTGGCAAAGAGCACTTGAGCAGCCTCTATCCACAATTAAAATGTTCATATGTTTTCATTTGATAATTCCACACATAACAGCATGACAGGGACTCTGAAGAATTAAAATTTCTCAGCTGGGTGTGGTGGCTCATATCTATAATCCTGGCAGTGGGGAGACTGAGGCAGGAAGTTCCCTTGATGTCAAGGCTATCCTGGGCTATATGGCAATTTTCAGTCAAGCCTGGGATATATGAAATGACCCTGTCTCAAAAACACATGAAAACTTCCAAAGAATTTCAGGCCAAGACTTAGAGTAGCCTAAAGTCCTGTAGCTGGAGGAAGAGCTGGTAATGGCAGACAGCTGGGGCAGAGTGTCCCAGGAAGGTTAATCTCACACTTCTTACACGTGCACATCTCCTGGGCAGGAGTGCCCCAGGAAGGTTAATCTCACACTTCTCACACGTGCACGTCTCCTGGGCAGGAGTGTCCCAGGAAGGTTAATCTCACACTTCTCACACGTGCACATCTCCTGGGCAGGAGTGTCCCAGGAAGGTTAATCTCACACTTCTTACACGTGCACATCTCCTGGGCAGGAGTGTCCCAGGAAGGTTAATCTCACACTTCTTACACGTGCACATCTCCTGGGCAGGAGTGTCCCAGGAAGGTTAATCTCACAGTTCTTACATGCACGTCTCCTGGGCAGGAGTGTCCCAGGAAGGTTAATCTCACACTTCTCACACGTGCACGTCTCCTGGGCAGGAGTGCCCCAGGAAGGTTAATCTCACAGTTCTCACACGTGCACGTGTCCTGGGCAGGAGCATACCAGGAAGGTAGAGGTCCCGCTTTGCATGCATGGGGTCATGGGTGTAATCTCCAGTGCCAAAATAAATTATAAATAAATGAGAATAAAAGTCAGAAAACAAAACCAGTACCTCTTAGAACTCTAGTTACACATGAAAGCAGAGTATGTTGATCACTGCAGTATTGTCTATAATAGTAAGGCTTGGAAATGATGGAACTGCTCTAACATTGAGTTCTTTCCCAGCAGAAAATGATCATTGCTGAAGAACTAGATGATAAGCCCCAGTTGCTGGAGATGCCACTTGCTTCCATTGCAGAATACTGAGAAATCAAACTGGAAGAGGGCTGGAAGCTTCCTTCTTGCTGGCTAGCTGTCATAGTGCCTGAAGGATTCTTTGCAGGCTGCTGGGGAAGAAGTCACCAACAGTCTTACCACAGCAGTGGACCCTGTGGACTACACAACTGACCAGCCATGGAAGGTGTGACCACCGGTGCAATAATGGCATGGCTCTTGTAGGGTTAATCAACTACTCTCTGATGGGATTTGAGGTCTGCTCCGCTGAGAGAATTCATGCCTTCTACTGAAAACCTAGTCAAAAGCCTATGGCTGGGGAAGTCATAGACTCTAAGAGGGAATACTACGTTGTTTGGCTAAATAGATATGTTGTGCTCTTCAAATTGCCCATGTTTATACATGTTTATGTTTATACCCATAGATTCATACTGCTCTGACCTTCTTTAGAGAGATTCATTTTTGCAGTTGGTGGTGACTACTGAGGAGACTCCAAACTCTTTGAAGTGTGGAGAATAAGAGACTGTGGAATGCTCAGAGCTAAGTAAGACCTCTGTATCACCTTTTTCAAGGCTCATGGGACATTGAAGAAGAGGAGGCAGAAAGAGTGTGAGAGATGGAGGATGGGGAGAAGTGCTGTGGATGCTGTCCTTTGGACATGAGATGGCCACTGCTTCATGACCTTGTGGTGACTTTACTTGCACAAGACCTGCACAATGTTGGGTCCACTGACATTCAATATTGGATGATGGAGGAGGGCAAATGACCCCCCATCCCTCTCTGAGGAGTTAGTTATTGGCAGTTAGGGGTTGCTGGGGGTGCAGGAGACATTTTCTTCAGTGGTTTAGCCACTGTAAGTTGCACGTGCTCTGGTAAAGAATCCCCCACCCATACGCATGCAGGCAACCCTGACTAAACTTGGTGGGCCACACAGAAATAAGAAAAAGACGTTAAAGTAGAAGAGGGGCTGGAGAGATGGCTTAGTGGTTAAGGCACTTGCCTGTGAAGCGTAAAGACCCATGTTAGACTCTCCAGATCCCACCTTAGCAAGATGCACAAAGGTGAGGCAAGTGCAAGGTCACACATGCCCACTAGGTGGCACAAGCATCTGGAGTTCGAGAGCAGTGCCTAAGACCCTAGTGTGCCAATTCTCTCTCTTTCTCTCTGTGTGTGTGTGTGTGTTTGTGTCTCTCTCTCTCTCTCTATCTTGCTCTCTCTAAAAAAAGTAGAAGAAGAACAAATTGGGAAGAAAAAGGGGTTCAGTGGTAAGGGGATGGGGAGAGGGGACAAGAGAAGTTAATAGAAAGGGGTTATGATCAAAATATATTATACACATGTATAAAAATTCTCAAAAATTAAAAGTGCTTGGTGAATTTTTTTTTCTTATTTTGTAATGCTGGGACTCAAACCCAGAACCTCACACATGTTAGGTAACTAATGTTACCACTGAGCCACATCCACAGCCTTTAGCTGAATAACCAACAGTCCATAATAACTTTGTGCTAATAAAATGTGTGGGTTAGAGCTGCACATTTGAACATGGAAAAAAGATATCGCTAGGTTTGGCAAGAAGAAAGCAAGGTTCTGAGCAATGAGTTATGTTTTTATTTTTATTCTATAAAACCTCAGAACACATGTCTGTCTACACAAGGACAATTTCTGTAAACATTAAAAATTCTTAAAAACAGAAACAGTTGAGAATGTGATTGAAGATTTTGGAGTAGGGGAAGACTAGTTGTGCACTTGTAGTCTTCTATTGCTTTGAAAATTTAAAATTGTGTATTATGTCATTGAAATTACTGAGGAAAAAGCTATTTAAAAAGCAGAGATTTGAGGCTGGAGAGATTACTTAGCGGTTAAGTGCTTGCCTGTGAAGCCTAAGGACCCTGGTTCGAGGCTCAGTTCCCCGGGACCCATGTTAGCCAGATGCACAAAGGGGTGCATGCGTCTGGAGTTCGTTTGCAGTGGCTAGAGGCCCTGGCGCGCCCATTCTCTTTCTCTCTCTCTCTATCTCTCTTTCTCTGTCTGTGTCTGTTGCTCTCAAATAAATAAATAAAAATAAACAAATTTTTTTTTTAAAAAGCAGAGATTTTTTCCCCATACCCTAGCTGTTTAGATTACATCATAGTCATGATGGTCATACATTGAATAAAACAAGTCAAGAAAGCATACAAAATACTGACAATTAACACTGTGGTTATTTTGTTGCTTATTTATTTATTTATGTTATTTTATTGGCAACTTCTATAATTATAGGTAATAAACCATGATAATTCCCTCCCCTCACTTTCCCTTTTGCAACTCCACTCTCCATCATACTCCACCCCCCTCAATCAGTCTCTCTTTTATTTTGATGTCATCATCTTTTCCTCTTGTTATGATGGTCTTGTGTAGGTAGAGCCAGGCACTGCAAAGTCACTGATATTCAGGCCATTTTGTGTGCGGAAGAAGGAATTGTAAGCAGTCCTACCCTTCCTTTGGCTGTTACATTCTTTTTGCCACCTCTTCCACAATGGACCCTGAGCCTTGGAAGGTGTGAGAGATGTTTCAGTGCTGAGCACTCCTCTGTCACTTCTCAGCACTATGGTGCCTTTTGAGTCATCCCAGAGGTCACTGCCATCTGCAAAGAGAAGCTTCTCTAACCCAAAAGCGAGAGTTGCATTAATATATGGGTATGAACATTAAGAGAAGTGCTTACCAGGCAGTTTGATGAGCATAATATATGCATTTAGTCAGACACCAGCGGGCATTATACACCTAGGGCTCATGATTACTCCTATCATAGATTTTCAGTATCAGGGATGCATTCCCTCCTATGGAGTAGGCCTCCAGTCCAGTTAGAGAATGGCTGGTTTCCCCTATGACAGACATGTCCCTATTGCACTCATTGGCTCATTTGTCCTGGCTGGCCAAACTTAAGGGTGGTGGTGTCCACTGTTGTTAGTTCCCTTGTCTTTTTTTTTTTTTTGGTGCTGAGGACCGAACCCAGGGCCTTGTACTTGCTAGGCAAGCACTCATCCACTGAGCTAAATCCCCAACCCCTCCACTGTTGTTTATCTCCACTGATGACTTCTCTCTCTCCCGTAGAGCTGCATGCAGGTAGCTTTTTCCAGCTTTTTGTCAGCTGGTCTACAGGGAGAAAGTTTTCAGTTCAGCTCCAGAAAGATTTCTCAGTGATCTTGCAGCCCAAGCATATGGAGTCTTCAGCAGTAGGGTCTTACCATCTATGCCTGGTGGGAAACCAAGAGCTTTGGCAATAGCCTGTAATGTTTTGGGGCCATCAGGGACCTCCCTGGCCAAAACTTCCTGGAAGGTATCCCATCCCTGGCACTGAAAATTTTTAACCAACACTCTATGGCTTCTGGATGTGGCATTGTCCACCATACAGCTTATTCATACCCTCTTAAATTTTGATTAACCCTCCTCCCACCCTTCCTTTACTCAAGCACTTCCCCTGACCTCACTTAGATCTTTCCACTCCCAGTAATCTGTTCATCTAATTATGTGGGTTCTGAGGAGTCAAACTTGGGCCTTTAAGCTTTGCAGGCAAATACCTTAACTGCTAAGTCATCTCTCCAGCCCTAAAACCTTTTTTTAAAATTTTTTTATTTCTGGGAGAGACAGAGAGAGAGGGGAGAGGGGAAAGGGGATAGGGGAGAGGAGAGAGGAGAGAGGAGAGAGGAGAAGAGAGGAGAGGAGAGGAGAGGAGAGAATAGGCACTCCAGAGCCTTTCAGCTGCTGTGAATGAACTCTGGACATGTGCGCTGCCTTGTGTACATCTGCAACATTGCATACTTGTGTCATTGTGTGTCTGGCTATGTGGGACCTGGAAATTCCAACATGTGTTCTTAGGCTTTGCAGGCAAGCACCTTCATCACTAAACCACCTCTCCAGCCCCTAAAACACACATTTATATGTGCGTTGCATGCATGTGGATGCAAAAGGACAACCTTGGGTTGAGAATTCACCAACTTCAAGTCAAAAATATTTAAAAAATTATATGTATAGCCTTTTTTTTCTTGTAATAATATTGATAAAATTGTATCTACTTTTTTCCCCTGGTTTTCTGAGGTAGGGTCTCACTATAGTCCAGGCTGACCTGGAATTCACTATGTCCTCTCAGGGTGGCCTTGAACTCACATTGATCCTCCTACTTCTGCCTCCTGAGTTTTGGGATTAAAGGCATGTGCCACCACACCCGGCATGTCTACCTCTTTTTAAGACAGCGTTTCTCATTGACCTGGGGTTCACCAATTAGGCTAGATTGGCTGGCCAATGAGTCTTTAGAGTCTTCCTGTCTCCACCTCCCCCGTGCTGAGACTGCAGACCAAGCCTATAGCCTTTTGCCCCTTTACTTAGCTAAGGGGATTGAATGTGGCCCTTTATGCTCTCAAGTCAAGCATTCTACTGACTGATCCATCTCACCAGACCCCAAATCAACATTATTTATTTATTTATTCCAAGCTAGGGTCTTACTGTAGCGCAGGATGAACTGGAATTCACTATGTGGTCTCAGGGTGGCCCTGAACTCATGGCAAGCCTCCTACCTCTGCCTTCCAAGTGCTTGGATTAAAGACGTGCACCACCACAGTGGGCTCCACATTAACTTTTAAAAAGATGAAATAATTGTGTTTTATTTTTCTGTTTCTGTTGGAATAATGTAATCCTGGAAATGCTCTGCCCTTGCCTTCAGGAAACATTAGGTACTTAGCTAATTAAATGTGGTACTTAGAGGCTTGTTGATAGGAAAGTATCAACTTTCAGGATGTTTTGTGTAAGTCTCCATAAAATTACGTAGAAAATGACCACATACTCTCTTTTCATAAGCTGACCTTGTAGCCACTGCTGCTTGAAAATGGCTAAATACAAAAATGATCTGAGGAGTGCAACAAGATAAGATCAAATTGATGTCATGGCAATTACACCAAGTACCATCCAATCACTGGATGGCATTTACCTTTGATCCCTCGGCTTAGAAGCAGGTGGGTGCATGTGATTTTTTATTCCCCTCGGGTATAAAAGACAGGTGAGGAGTTTATTAACTGCAGTTACTGAGAACTTACAAGACAGAGTTAAAATTTCTCGTCAGATCAACAATCAACTGCCCTGCAAAAAGTCCAGAGGAAGGTAATGTGAATGAGAAAATGGGGGGAATTTTAATTAAGGAGTAAGATATCGAGGCTACAGGGGAGCTTTCAGAGTCTATGCATAAACCTTAGTAAGAAGAGGATGAGGGGAGTACTTCCTTTTCAGTTCTTGTGATTTGAAAGGAGGTTTGTAAAATTGTGGCATGTGATCGCAGCCTAAGATGCTATCTACCAGGAGCTAGATGGCAAGGTCTCCTGCTGAGATGAGGGAGGGAGTGCCTGTCTCTGTCCAGAACAGTGCTTTCTCAACAACGATTGCTTGTGATTTGACAGGCCTGTTCTTCTGAGTGTCCTCCAGGGGCCCAGCAGAGGACAAGTAGACCTCATGGAAGTTGTCACAGTGGTTTATTACCCGTTTTAAAATGGTGGATGACTGACTTTCCAATTCAGCCAAGGATAGAATAGCTTGCTCATTCAGTGGAATGACCATGCATTCCCATTATATTTTGAATAGATGCTCTAAGACTTTGAATAATAACCCTGGAAATGCTTGAATAGTGTTTCTATTTTCTTCCTCATAAAATGCTATGCAAACAATAATTGATAGTCTTTCTCTAGTGACCTTGTGATGGTGTGTGCCCCAGCCTGAGTGGTTCCAATGAGCTCATAGTAAGTGTTTTCCAGTTCTCATACAGGTGGGTTCTCTATCTGAGGTCTCCACATTCTTGGATTCAACCAGCCTCAAATCAAAATAATAATTAATAATAATAATTTCTTTTTTGGTTTTTCGAGGTAGGGTCTTGCTCCAGCCTAGGCTGACCTAGAATTCACTATGTAGTCTCAGGCTGGCTTTGAAGTCACAGCGATCCATCTACCTCAGCCACCTGAGTGCTGGGATTAAAGGCGTGCGCCACCATGCCTGGCAAATCAAAATAACTAAAAAAAAAAAAAAATTGTTTTACAGACGTTTTGGTGATTATTCCCTGAACAATACAGTACAAGTATTCATACAGCACTTGCTTTCTGATAAGTATGGTAAGCAACTCAAAGACCTTAAAGCACATAGAAGGATGTACATCGGCTATACGCAAATTGCTGTTTTATATAAGAGACACGGGCACAGAAGGGCATGGAAGGGTTTTGGTATGGGGACTGCCCTTGGGGCCATCCTAGTTATATTTGCATTAGCATCAGTTAAAATGGTGACTGGTGAGGACTTGAAACGAGTAGATGAAAGAGCTCTTTGTCCTTCATCTCAGTACCGAGCACGTTGGATGTGAGTGACGATGTGCAGTGTCTGCTTCGTGACAGAACCTGCATTCACCTCAAGAGGATATTTTTTCTAAAAATATATTTATTTATTATTTGAAACCTGGCAGGGGAGACAGTGAGCGAGTGGGCAACCAGGGCCTCTTGTAAATAGACTCCAGATGCATATGCCACTTAGTGCATCTGGCTTTATGTGGGTACTGGGGAATCTAGCCTGGTCTATCAGGCTTTGCAAGTAAGTGCCTTTAACCTCTGACACATTTCCCCAGCCCAATAGGATTTATTTATTTATTTATTTTGGTTTTTCGAGGTAGGGTTCCACTGTAGTCCAGGCTGACCTGGAATTCACTCTGTATTCTCAGGGTGGCCTTGAACTCATGGTGATCCTCCTATCTCTGCCTCCCGAGTGCTGGGATTAAAGGCGTGTACCACCATGCCTGGCTAGGATTCTTTTACTTACAAAGTTCTATCAGTTTTTTGACAAAAATAAGCCATTTTACACTAGAAGCTTTTTTTTTTTTTATGACACATGGTATTGTAGCCTTGGCTGGCCTCAAATTTGCTATATAAGATGCGGCTCAGAGCTTGCAGTCTGGAATTTTAAGGAGACATTGTAAAAATCTTAGATCTGTCAGGAATTAATTATGTGACTGCAGAGTTGCTTCACCTCTAGAATCTCTTCTGTAAGGTGAGGGCTGGAGAGATGGCTTAGCAGTTATGGTGCTTGCCTGCAGAGCCAAAGGACCCAGGTTCAATTCCCCAGGACCCACATAAGCCAGATGCACAAGGTGGCACATGCATCTGGAGTTTGTTTGCTGTGGCTGGAGGTCCTGGTGCACCTATTCTCTCTCTCTGTTTGTCTATCTGCCTCTTTCTCTCTCTGTCTCTCTCAAATAAATAAATAAAAATTAAAAACTTTGTTTTTAAAAAACAAGTGGCCAAAAAGTGATAGATGCTCTTTTTAAAATATATTTTTGTTATCAGATGCTTTGTACAATGCTAGCTCCAAAATGTTTATACCTTATTACATCCCCCTAATGGATTAACTGAATGTGTTATATAATAGCACCCCAAGGGCTGGGAATGTAGTTCAGTGGTTGTGTGCTTGCCTGATACACATGTTCTTCCCTGGGTTCAGTCCTTGTACTGTAAAAAATAAGTATGTAAATAAACACTATCTCAATATGAGAGAGAGAGAGAGAGAGAGAGAGAGAGAGAGAGAGAGAGAGAGAGGAAGAAAAAGGGAAAAATACAGGGAGAAAATGGAGAAGCAAGATTATGGTTCCTTCTTAGACTTTGAAATACTATTTGTTATGAGATAGCAATTATTCCAGTTCTTTCTTGCTATAACCCAGCTAAGTGCAAAGTTAGCATGTGTAAAAAATCAAATCACTATTTTCTCTCACAGTGCTATTGCTGCCCAGGCTGGCTGGGCAGCCCCGACTTAACCTCTTAGGTCCTAAAGTCAGGCAGCTGCAAGGCTGGAGTCATCTGAGGAATGGCTTCTTTTGTCATAGGTCTGGTCCATCTTTACAGCTGGGACTCTTTTCCATGTGACATTTCCTCCTCCTCCTACAGGTTCTCTCTGCATGATTTATCTTCTTACCTTATGGTGGGCCCAGGTCAGTGGCATTTCTTCCATATCAGAGGGACAGGAAGCTGGAGCAGCCAGGGCAGTGAACAGAGACATCTATAACCTGTCCAGGGTCACTCTTGTCATAGTTTAAGGTTTAAACAATCCTGGGCCTCCTTAGGTCTGATGGAGTGTAAAGATAGATGTGCCACTTTTTTTGAGGTAGGGTCTCACTCTAGCTCAGGCTGACCTGGAATTTACTATGTAGTCTCAGGGTGGCCTCCTACTTCTGCCTCCCAAGTGCTGGGATTAAAGGTGTGCACCACCATGCCTGCTTGTTTTTGTTTTGAGACAGGATCTCTCTATGCAGTTTTTAAAAATATCTTATTTTTATTTATTTATTTGAAGAAGAGAAAGAGGGAGAGGGAAAGGGAGAGGGAGAGAGAGAGAGGGAGAGGGGAAGAGGGAGAGGGAGGGAGGGAGGGAGGGAGAGAGGGAGAGAGAGAGAGAGAGAGAGAGAGAGAGAGAGAATGGGCACTTCAGGGCCTCCAGCCACTGCAAATGAACTCCAGATGCATGCACCACTTTGTGCATCTGGCTTATGTGTGTCATGGGGAATCGAATATGGGTCCTTTGGCTTTGTAGGCAAGAGCCTTAACCACTAAGTCATCTCTCCAGCCCTCTCTATGCAGTCTTTTTTATTTCATACATTTTTGACAACTTCCATAATTGTAAACAATATCCCATGGTAATTCCTCCCCCCCCCTTTTTTTTGTGTTTTTGAGGTAGGGTCTCACTGTAGTTCAGGCTGACCTGGAAGTCACTATGTAGTGTCAGGGTGGTCTCAAACTCATGGCAATCTTCCTACCTCTGCCTCCCAAGTGCTGAGATTAAAGCTGTGCACCACAACACCTGGCTTCTATGCAGTTTTTGAGGTAGGGTCTCACTCTAGAGCAAGTTGACCTGGAACTCTGTGTAGTCCAAGACCAGCCTCAAACTCATAGCTGTCCTCCTACCTCTGCCTCCTGAGTGCTTTGATTAAAGGCTTGCACTACCCTGCCTGGCACTGGAACTCATAATCTTGTCTCTGCCCCTCGAGTGCTGGGATTACACATAGGAATGATACCACCCTTGGCTGAACATAGTATGCTATGATGTACGAGTAGTAAAGTCACACTGAAAGTATGAGCAACAGTAAAAACTTGGTGATGATGAGTAAGGGGACTTCTCCCTGAAAGTCCTTTGCTCCTTTTGTGGTAGAAAACAAATACTTTAAATAATGGGCCAGTATCTAAATACACACACACACACACACACACACACACACTTACAATAACTAGGAGAATTGAACCCAGGGTTTTGTGTATGTTAGGCAAACACCCTAGTCTGAGTGAACACCCCCAGTCCATAGAGCTCTTCTCTACAGGGCTGAAGGTTGTGCATGCTATGCAACCCCTCTACTAGGCAGCCACATCCTACCCAATATGCCTTAGTCTGTTTATTTATTGCAGTCTTGGGATTGAACCCAGGGCCTCTTGTTATATAAGTGCTCTACCACTGAGTTATATAGCCATGTTTTAAATGTGAATGACACTTGGTGTTTCAAAAGACTGCATGAGAATAGTTCAAATAAACATTAAAATATTTAAATGTAGTAAGTAATAAGAGAGATTCTTATAATACTGCCCTATATAGAAATTTTCTTTTTCTTTCTTTTTCTTTTCTCTCTCTCTCTCTCTCTCTCTTTGTGTGTGTGTGTGTACACCTTCCCGCTCTGTGGTTCTTACATTCTACCTCCTCTTCCAAAATGTTCCCTGAGCCTTGGAGGGAGTGTTAGGAGTCTCCTTCAGTGCTGAGCTCTCAGCAGCCTCTGATTTTCTGCTTTGGTGAGTTTTGAATCCCCTCAGAGCCTCAGCCATCTCCCTGAAAGATGTTCTTAGGCTAGCAGTGACAGCTGTACTCATAGTCAATCCGCCACCTCCTCTGTAACGTGTCCTGAGCCCTGACAGCGGTGATTGAGGTAACTCATTTCACCTTTAGCAGTTGGCTTTCTTCTCTTATCTTGTTTTCTTTTCTTTTCTTTCTTTCTTTTTTTTATAAAGAGATTTTTATTTTTATTTATTTTTTATTTTTCACAATTTTTATTAATATTTTCTATGATTATAAAAAATATCTCATGGTAGTACCCTCCCACCCCCCCCACTTTTCCCTTTGAAATTCCATTCTCCATCATATCCTCTCCCCATCTCAATCTTTCTACTTACATGTATATACAATACCAACCTAATAAATACCCTCCTCCCTTCCTTTCTCTTCCCTTTATATCTCCTTTTTAACTTACTGGCCTCTGCTACTGAGTTTTTTCCTTCTCGCACAGATCTTGTCTTGTTTTCTTGCTGGGTCTTGGGTTTCCCCAGTATTTGCCACCATCTGTACAAAGCAGATTCTCTAGCTAAGACTGAGCGCAGCATGAATCAAAGGGTATAAACATAGACATTTAGAAGACTTTTTGATGGTGTGACCTTTATTTTCACCAAGCAACTGTGGAAGCTTCCCTGTCGCCTATGACCTTCCAAGCCATGGGCTTCTGACTTGGCCCTCAGTACCAGGCATGAGTTCCCTCCCACTGAGTGGGTCTCATATCCAATTAGAGAGCAGTTCATTACCCCCATAATCTATGTACCACACTTGCACCAGTGGGTACATTTTCCCATTGCTGGTTTATTTTGTAGCTTACAGGATCCACTGTTTATTCACAGTGTTGGTGACTTTTTTTTTCTTTCTTTCTTTTTTCCAAGGTAGGGTCTCACTGTAGCCCAGGCTGACCTGGAGTTCACTACGTAGTTTCAGGGTGGCCTCACGGCAATCCTCCTACCTCTGTCTCCTGAGTGCTGGGATTAAAGGCGTGTGCCACCACGCCCGGCTGTTGGTGGTTTTTATCCAAGAAGCTCACATAGCACTTTCTAGCACTATGACAGCTAGCCAGCAGGGTCATTATGACATTTTTATACACGTATGTAATGTACACTGATCATATGCACTCTCCTCCATGACCCTCCCTTATCCCTCACCCACTCCTGATGAACTCCTTCCTCCTGTCAGTAGCCTTTTGCTTTTAAGTCTTGTGGTGGGGAGGAGCGTGGGCAATGAGTGATTTACATTTGGCAGGACTTCAGGAGGTTTCCTATTCCCATGACAGAATAATGATTGTCCCAGCCTTATGCAGGTCTTATGAAGACAATTACGGCTGCTGACATTCAAGACTTCAGCAGCTGTGTCATGCCTCGATGCTCCACCCCTTTCTGTGACTCATTCATGCTCTTTTTTTTTTTTTTTTTTTTTTGAGGGGGTTTGAGGTAGGGTCTCACTCTAGCTCAGGCTGACACTACTGGAATTTATTTTTTAAAATTTTATATTTATTTATTTATTTATTTGAGAGCAGGAAAGAGGCAGCTGGGGGGGGGGGTGTAGGAGAGAGAAAATGGGCACATCAGTGCCTTTGGCTGCTGTAAATGAACTCCAGACATGTGCACTACCTTGTGCATCTGGTTTGTGTGGGTCCTGGGGAATCGAACCTGGGTTCTTTGGCTTTGCAGGCAAACACCTTAACAGCTAAGCCACATCCCCAGCCCCTCTTCTTCTATTTTCTAAAAGAGATTCTACACAATTGGTGTTAATTTGTCCTGCAATGCTCTGACTTGCCTTTTATTTATTTATTTATAGTTTGGTTTTTCGAGGTAGGGGCTGACCTGGAATTCACTATGGAGTCTCAGGGTGGCCTCAAACTCTAGGCAATCCTCCTACCTCTGCCTCCTGAGTGCTGGGATTAAAGGTGTACACCACCATGCCCAGCTGACTTGCCTTTTAAATAGCAATCAACTCTGCCTCTAATCTCTTGTCATCTGAGCATGAGCAGCTCATAGTACTTTTACTTTAAAATGGAGGTAAAATCTATTTCTTTGCTTTTTTTTTTTATGCTTTTGGGCTGGGATTTTGCTGTGTAGCTCAGGCTGGCCTCAAATTTGTGCCACAGCCTGGGCATCTGGAGTCCCAGGATCACAGGATGAGCCACCAAGCTCAGCTCATCCTTGGATTCTACACAAGGTTTCCTAGAAGTTGTTGGGGCAAGCCAAGTCCAGTTTCCCATCTCACATTCTCTTTCTTTCTTTCTTTCTTTCTTTCTTTCTTTTTTTTTTTCTTTTCTTTCTTTTTTTTTTGAGATAGGGTCTCACTCTAGCCCAGGCTGACCTACAATTCACTATGTAGTCTATGTAGTCTCAGGGTGGCCTCCAACTCATGGCGATCCACCTACCTCTGCCTCCTAAGTGCTGGGATTAAAGGCATGTGCCACCACACTTGGCTTTTTTTTTTTTAATATTCCGCTTTTCAAAAAATATTTTTGTTGGGCTGGAGGGATGGCTTAGAAGCTAAAGCATTTGCCTGCAAAGCCAAAGGACCCAGGTTTGATTCCCCAGGACCCACGTTAGCCAGATACACAAGGGGACGCATGCATCTTGAGTTCGTCTGCAGTGACTGGAGGCCCTGGTGTGCCCATCCTCTCTCCCTCTCCCTCTTTCTCTGTCAAATAAATAAATAAATAAAATTTAAAAATATTTGTATTTATTTATTTGCAAGCAGAGAAAGATAGAGAGAAGAGATACAGACTGAGAGAATGGGCATGCCAGGGCCTCCAGCAGCTGCAAATGAAATCCAGATGTGTGCACCACTTTGTGTATCTGCCTTTACTGGGTACAGGGGAATGGAACCCTGGCTGTTAGGCTTTGCAGGCAAGCGCCTTAACTGCTGAGTTGCCTCTCCAGCCCCATCTCACGTTCTGAAGAGCAATGAGGTCAAAGCCTCATTTCGATCTGGTTGGTTGCTGAGTTGCCTTGAACTCCCTGACCTTCTGCACCTAGGGCAGCCAGGGGAAGCTGCACCCATGAGTCAAAGTAGGGAGTGCTTTATGGACCACATGGGACGTTGAATGAGAAAACTGCTAACATTCTCTGCTAGCATTTCCTCATGGATAATGCAGCTTAGAAATAAATCCCCTGCCAGTACTGAATAAAACCCAGGAGAGGACCAGAGAGATAGCTCAGCAGTTGAAGGTGCTTTCTTGTAAAGACAGATGGCCTGAGTTCAATTCCCCATTACCCACATAAAGCCAGATGTGTCCGGAGTTTGTTTGTAGTGGCAGGAGGCCCTGGTGTGCCCATACTCACTCTCTCCGTCTCTTTCTGTCTTAAACAAATAGACAAACATTTTAAAAAGCAGGAGAGACATTGCTCTGTTTCACTATTCTATAGCCTGGCAATGCGGGCATGGGGAAGCTGGGCTCAAATGTAAGTTTATGAATGAAGGCACACATTCTGAACTATCTAGTTTAAGTTCTGTTTCACAAATGAGGACACTGATGCTTCTTAATAGCATGCTGCCTTTGGGAAGAGAATGTGTACTTGGGAATGGTGATGCAAGCCAGCACTCATGAGGCTGATGCAGGAGGATCACTATCATTCAAGGTTAGCCTGACCTGTAGAGTGAGTCCCTCTTTCAATGAGAGAGAGAGAAGAGAGAGAGAGAGAGAGAGAGAGAGAGAGGGAGAAAATGAGTTTGTTGTTATAAAAGCTAATGCTACTCACTTATGTGGGAAATGGGATGATGCTAAAGAGAATTAGTGTTGTTTTTGTTCTTTTGAGGTAGGGTCTCACTCTAATCCTGGCTGACTTGGAACTCACTCTGTAGTTCCAGGCTGGCCTTGGACTCACAACAATCCTCCCAAGTGCTGGGACTGAATGTGTGCGCCACCATGCCTGGCCCCAGAATTAGTTTTATCTAAGTGGTTTTAGAGTGTTTGGGGTGCTAAAAGCAGATGGGCCAAGACATGGATGACTGTTTGAGTAATTATGTTAAACTATTGGTTATTGTTGCTGTTGATATATCTTAGTGAAAAAGTACTTTCTTAGTGTGCCTGAAGCCCAGGGCTCAATTCCCAGGACCACATATTTAAAAAGAAAGGCTGGGCTGGAGAGATGGCTTAGTTGTTAAGTGCTTGCCTGTGAAGTCTAAGGACCCGGTTTGAGGCTCAATTCCCTAGGACCCACGTTAGCCAGATGCACAAGGGGGCGCACGTATCTGGAGTTTGTTCGTGGCTGGAGGCCCTGGCACGCCCATTCTCTCTCTCTCTCTGTGCCTCTTTCTCTCTGTCTGTTGCTCTCAAATAAATTAAATTAAATTAAATTAAAAAATAAAATAAAAAGAAAAGGGCTGGAGAGATGCATCAGTGGTTAAGGCACTTGCTTGTAAAGCTTGCCAGCCTGGGTTTGATTCCCCAGTAGCCATGTAAATCCAGATGCAAGAGACCTTGGACTGCCCATTCTCTCCCCCCCTTTATAAATAAATAAATAAATAAAAAGAAAAGAAAAAGAGCACATTATAACCACTGGTTGCTGCTATGACTGGAAAGCTAGGATTAGATTGTTATAGTTATACTTTTTTCCCCTGTGTCTGGTTCGTAGGAGAGCCATGGGTCCCTACAGGAAGTGTGCAGTCATCATCCTGGCCATGTTGTCTGTGTTTCTTCACGCTCTCCATTCCTTTCCTGACGGGGAGTTTGCAATGCAGGGTATGTGATCCAACGCAGTAATAATGACAACATACACTTCTAAATGTACATCAATCATCCCATTAGTTATCTGTCTACCTCTTTTTAAAAACGTGACAAAAATGTGCTGGATACATATCTAGACACAAACTGAATGTAAAATTAAATTAGGTTCAGAAAATATACAATGAAAATGATGTGTCATATATCTGTGATGATTGTCAACTGGACGGGACTTAGAACCATCACAGAAACAAGTCTTTAGGCACATCTGTTAGGGATTTCCTAGATTAGGTCAATTGAAGTGGGTCATGGGTTGGGATTCTGGACTGTATAAAAAGGAAAAAGCAAGCTGAGCCCCACCATTCATCTCTGCCTGCCTTCTCACTATGGACTGTAGGTAATAGCTTAAGCTCCTGACACCAGGCCTTCCCTGTCACTCTGGGCTGTCACCTGTGATGAACTGTAAGCTGAGGCAAACCTTCCCTCCTTGCTTTGCTCTTTGTCAGGCATCTGGTCGCAGCAATGAGAAAGTCGCTACTACAATATGCATTTCAATATCAGCCTGGACATCTTCATCTGAAACAGTACCTAATTATTCCATATCTGAGTTTTATAAGAAGAAAATGCTCCTTACTCATTATCTTGGTTTTTTTTCCCACATTTCTCCCAGAAGATTTGAGATGATCTTAACATTGCCTCTATAGGTAAATTTCTACATCAATTAAGTGAGAAAAAAAAATCATTTTCATGAAGTAAATTTATTTTGCCGTATTTGAAAAAAAAATCTCACACAATACCTGATATAATGTAATGGCTTTACAGTATGAACTACTGTATGGTACAGAATTTCTTTTGATAAATGGCAATGTTTGAGTCCTAACTCCCAAGGGCAGATGCCTGATCTATATCAGGCTGTCAATACTCAGAGAACTTTCTTCTCTGATGTATTTTTCTCTGTCAATATTTGGAGTCTCCATGGGAGAAAACAATAGCCAATTTCTAAGGGGGAAAATACTTTGTCCTGGGAAAAGGTCTCCTTTCAAGTGAACGTGGTGCCTCCATCTGTGACATGCTGACATTCCCTCGAAGCTTACTACCAGTGTGTGCATAGAGCATGGGCGTGGAGAGAGCATGGAACTACCACATCTGAGATTCCCCCTCACACTGGCAAGGTTGTTTCTTCATGAATGTAATTATAATCATTACAAGTATACATCACGTATAATGGTTAGTATTTAGCTCTAATCATCACACACATACACATATATATCACATAGGAGTAACATATAGCCCAAAGTATTTATTTCCCTTTTATTGTCAATGAAAAAAACATTTGTCATACTTCAATAATTAAAAGAAAAAGATTTAGTTTCACTTTGAACCCTTTCTGCGTTGTTTTCCTCCTTATCTCTTCTGTTGGCTAGGTTGTCCAGAGTGTAAATTAAAGGAAAACAAATACTTCTCCAGGCTGGGTGCCCCCATTTACCAGTGCATGGGCTGCTGCTTCTCCAGGGCGTACCCCACCCCAGCAAGGTCCAAGAAGACAATGCTGGTTCCCAAGAACATCACCTCAGAGGCCACATGCTGTGTGGCCAAAGCATTTACTAAGGTAAGAGCTTCCTAACATCCCAGTAGAAACATGCTCATCATGTGCCACACAACTTAATGCCAAAGGCGGCTAGAGCTCATTTTTGTTGGGTTTTGTATAGACAATGCTGCAGTCATACTTTTTTATTTAAAAAAATCAGTCAAAAGCAGGGCGTGGTGGCGCACGCCTTTAATCCCACCACTCACACGGGAGGCAGAGGTAGGAGGATCACCATGAGTTCAAGGCCACCCAAAGACTACATAGTGAATTCCAGGTCAGCCTGGACTAGAGTGAAACCCCACCTCAAAAAAAAAAAAAAAAAAAAAAAAAAGAAAGAAAGAAAGAAAGAAAACAAAATCAGTCAACCTAAAATAGCTGATTTCAGAGAAGTAGAGAGATGAAAAGCAGTCAATGGTGGAGATATATATATATATATATGAAGAGGAATAGAAGGATGTTAGATAGTGGGTAACAAAATATACAGAGCAGTAAGTTCTCATGTTCTGTAGTGCAACTGGGTGACAGTAGTTCATCACAATTTAGTAGATATTTGCAGAGAACTAGAAGAGAGGAGCTCAAAGATTACTGACACAAGGAAATGATGAATGTCAGGGGAGCTGGGAATGCTGTCACCCTGATTTGATCACTATTCATTGTATCTGTACACCAAAGTATCATACTATACTCCATAAATGTGTGCAGCAACTGCATGCCAATAAAAAGGAAGTAGTCAATAGTGACTGTGCCCTTAGGAGCCACACAGCAGGGAGGCTGAGGCAAGAGAACTGCTGCAAGTTCGAGCCCCCACCCCCCAATCTTAGTGAATTTCAGATCATCTATGGCTAGGTGGTGAAACCCTGTGTCAAAAAAAAATTAGGTAAAATTAGAAAAGAATTACTACTATACAGCAAAGTTTTTTAAAAAAGTCAGGGAATAAGTATGAGGCTCTGGTATTTGATCCTCATTACTGTAAGAAGAAAGAAAAAGAAGAAGGAAGAAAAGGAGGGAGGGATCCAGTGGAGGAAAGAAAGGAAGAAGAGAGAGAACAAGAGAAAGAGGGAGGGAAGAAGGGAAAGAGAGAATGAATGAATGAATGAATATTTTAGGGGCCAGGGATCTTTACAAAGTGAACTTGACTGTGGGGATGGAAATTATCCTGAGAGGGAGCTCCCATACATGGAGCCAAGTGTGGGCTTAGCTCAGCGGGCTGCCAGGATATTTGGCCTGTTCACATTTCATCTCCCTGTCCCTCCCCCTCAGGCCACAGTCATGGGCAGTGCCAGGGTGGAAAACCACACGGAATGCCACTGCAGCACCTGTTATTACCACAAATCCTGAGCACTGTGACTGCTGACCAGGAGCAGACCACGAAGGAGCTTGCTACCATCCAGCCTCCTCAGCCTCCCTGCCCCTTGCCAGGCCAACTTGGTGTGCTCCTGACTCGCTCCCTCCTGCCTGTCCGCCCTCCCTCCCTCCCTCCCTCCTCTCTCCTCCCTTTCTCTCCCCCTCCCTCCTCTTTCCTCCCTTCCTCTCCCCCTCCCTCCCCTCCTCCCCCTCCTTTCCCTCTCCCTCCCCCTTCCCCTCCCTCCCACCCATGGCTATAAAAAGTTGGTCCCATCAGAAATAAAGCTTTTCAAATCAGCAGTCATTGAATCATCATTTTTCCCTAAAAGTAAAGCCAATTGCTTTTTAAAAAAAATATTTTATTTTATTTATTTGAGAGAGAGAAAGAGGCAGAGGGAGGGAGAGAGAGAGAGAGAGAAAGAGAAAGAGAGGGAGAATGGGTGGGCATCCAGCCACTGCAAATGAACTCATGTGCCACCTTGTGCAGCTGGTTTACATGGGTACTGGGGAATTGAACCTGGGTCCTTTGGCTTTGCAGGCAAGCGCCTGAACCATTAAGCCATCTCTCCAGCCCCATTTGCTTTTTTCTTTTTTTGAAGTAGAGTCTCACTCTGGCTCAGGCTGACCTGGAATTCAGTATGTAGTTTCAGGGTGGCCTTGAACTCAGGGCTATCCTCCTACCTCTGCCTCCCAAGTGCTGGGATTAAAGGCGTGCGCCACCATGCCTGGCTCCAGTTGCTTGAAAAAAAATATTTTAGGGGCTGGAGAGATGGCTTATCAGTTAAGGCACTTGCATGCAAAGCCAGAGGACCAAGGTTTGATTTCCCAGAACCCATGTAAGCCAGATGCACAAGGTGGCACATGTGTCTGGAGTTTATTTGTAGCAGTTTGAGGCCCTGGAATGCCCATTCTCTCTCTCTCTTTTCCTTCCTCTCAAATAAATAAACATAAAGTATTTAAAAATATATATATTTTTAATTCATTTTATTTGAAGGGGGGAGAGAAAGAGGCAGATAGAGAATGGGTGTGTCAGGGCCTCTAGCTGCTGCAGACTCCAGATTCATGCACCACCTTGTGTGCATCTGGCTTATGTGGGTCCTGTGGAGTTAAACCTGGGTCCTTTGGCTTTGCAGGCAAGCACCTTCACCACTAAGCCATCTCTCCAGTCCACCAATTCTTTTGGTAGGATTTTACAGAGGAAATGAGCCAATGGGTGAATCTTGCTTCCATCCAGCCTTTGGTACAGTCTTTTCCTCAGTGGGCTCAGTCCAGACAACTCACTGGGTAGAAGAAAGTATGAGAACTCATACTTCTATTCACTTTTATACTCCCCTGTACATTTCCATTTTGACTGGTTTTATCAAAACATGGATACATTATTATGATGACATATGCATATATGTTATCTATAAATAAATATACATATATTGGGGATATTTGAGGAGAAACTTGTTAGTGGTGAAAAAGTATACAATCAATAAACAGGAAGTAGCTGGGAGTAGTGGCACATGCCTTTAATCCCAGCATTGGGGAGATTCCCAGCCCTATAGTTTTTTTTTTTTCAAATTTTTTTTATTGACAACTTTCATTATTATAGAAAATATCCCATGGTAATGCCCTCCCTTCCCCCACTTTCCCCTTTGAAACTCCATTCTCCATCATATCCCCTCCGCCTCTCAATCAGTCTCTCTTTTATTTTGATGTCATCATATTTTCCTCCTATTATGATGGTCATATGTAGGTAGTGTCAGGCACTGTGAGGTCATGGATATCCAGGCCATTTTGTGTCTGGAGGGAGCACGTTGTAAGGAGTCCTACCCTTCCTTTGGCTCTTACATTCTTTCCACCACCTCTTCCGCAAACCCTGAGCCTTGGAAGGTGTGATAGAGATATTGCAGTACTGAGCACTCCTGTCACTTCTTTCCAGCACCATGATGCCTTCTGAGTTATTCCAAGGTCACTGCCACCTGAAAAGAGAAGATTCTCTACCAAAAGTGAGAGTAGCATTAATATATGGGTATGAACATTAAGAGAAGTGCTTACTGGGCAGTTTGATAAGCATAGTATATACATTTAGCCAGACAGCAGCAGACGTTACACCCCTAGGGCTCATGACTACCCCTGTTTTAAGTTTTCAGTATCAGGGATGTATTCCCTCCCATGGAGCGGGCCTACAGTCCAATTAGAGGGCAGTTGGTTTCCACCATGACAGACGTGCCACTATTGCACCTGTTGGCTCATTTGGCCTGGCTGGCCAACTATGAGGCTTGCAGTGTCTACTGATGAGTATCTTCACTGGTGTTTTCTCTTTTTCCCATTGAACTGCATGCAGAATGGCTTCTTCCAGCTTTCTGTCAGCTGGTCTACCTGGAGGAGGTTATCAGCTCAGTTCCAGCAGGATTTCTCAGTGGCCTTGCAGCCCAAGTATGTGGAGTCTTCAGCAATACCTGTAGTTTTTAATAAATATTTATGAGAGAGAGAGAGAGAGAGAGAGAGAGAGCGAGCAAGTGAGCATGGGTGCCCCAGGGCCTCTTGCCACTGCAAATGAATTCCAGATGTATGTGCTTCTTTGTGCATCTGGCTTTCCATGGGTACTAGGGAATTGAAAGGAGGCCATGAGGCTTTGTAAGCAAGTGCCTTTAACCACTGAGCCATCTCCCCAGTTTTATATATATATATATATATATATGTATATATATATATATAGTGTGTGTGTGTGTGTCCTTAGGTAGTTTTAGTATGACACTGGTCTTGTAGAATGAAGTTTCCCTCCCATTTCACCTTATGGAAGAGTTTGAGTAGCATTGGTGTTAGCTCTTTTTCGAAGTTCTGTAGGATTTGGCCGTGGATCCATTTGGTCCTGCAGTTATTGGAAGGCTTCAACAGACACACCTTCTTAACTGCTATTGATCTGTTCAAGTTGTTTATATCTTCTTTTTTTTAAAAAAAAATAATTTTTTATTTTAGAGAGAGTGAGAAAGAGAGAGAGAGACAGAGGGAGAGAGAGACAGAGAGAGAGGAGATTGGTACACGAGGGCCTCAGCCACTGCAATTGAACTACACACACTTCTGCTACCTCGTAGGCATGTGTGACCTTGCTCTTGTCTCACCTTGTGCATCTGGATAACATGGCTCTGGAGAGTTGAACATGGGTCCTTAGTCTTCACAAGCAAGCACCTTAACCGCTAAGCCATCTTTCTAGCCCTGTTTATATCTTCTTGACTTAATTTTGGTATGTCATATGTGTCTAGGAATTTTTCCATTTCTTCTAGATTTTCCAGTTTTTTGGAATTAAAGTTTTTAAGGAATTTAATTAAATATCAAGTTAAATTATTAAGAGTGCTTGTAAAAGACATTAATTGCTTTTGCTCTTGAAACCATTAAATGAGAGATGCAGTCTAAAGCCTATGGGATCATGTTGCATAGTTATAAATATATGGCCCACATGATTGCCTCCAAATCAGTAAATTGTAATTATTCACCAGACCTGGTTCTCATGATTTCCCCTGCTATTGCTTCTCAACACCTCTAGATGTCCATAATACTTTATATATGAAATGACAAATAATTAAATAAACATTAGACTCTTCCTTGAAGGATGCAGTTGACTTCTTTAGTTCATGTCTATGAGACTTTTTCAGTGGTCTATTCTTAGGATGTTAGGTCAGTGAGAGTCAAGAAAAGCACAAAGTCTATAAAGAAAGACAGATCAGCTGGATACTCACTTGTTTTAATATTTCCATTGCTAAGTGGATTTTTAAAGGTTTTTTTTGTTGTTTATTTTTATTTATTTGAGAGAGAGAGAGAGAGAGAGAGAGAGAGAGAGAATGGGCGTGCCAGGGCTTCCAGCCACTGCAAATGAGCTCTAGACACGTGTGCCCCC
Source organism: Dipus sagitta (assembly GCA_036346955.1). Classification (NCBI taxonomy): domain Eukaryota; kingdom Metazoa; phylum Chordata; class Mammalia; order Rodentia; family Dipodidae; genus Dipus; species Dipus sagitta. The sequence continues at coordinate 30,664,149 of CM070788.1, forward strand.
TTGTGCATCTGGCTAAGTGTGTCCTGGGGAATCGAGCCTCAAACTGGGGTCCTTAGGCTACGCAGGCAAGCACTTAACCGCTAAGCCATCTCTCCAGCCTGCTAAGTGGATTTTTAATGATAATACTTTCATCTGACAGGTGAGAATGGAAAATGAATGTACCAAGTTTTCAAAGCCCATTGTTGTCACGGACACCTGTCTTTTCCTTTTCCTTTATTATCCAGGGAAGGCATTCCCAAGGACTGTGTCTCAGAGGTGGGTGGTAGGAGTCAACACCATGGGCTCCGGTGCGTGTATTCATGACACTGATGGCAGCTTTCCTTGTGACTACTACAACTTAGTTGAAGAGCTGTTTAACTTCTTAAGCTCTACACTACCTTCATTTTCAAGCACAATGCTACTTATGTCTATATATTATAAATACATGTGTGATGTGTGTATATAGACATACACACATGGCATGCTCTATCAAAAATGGGTTGGTGAGCTGAACAGTAGTTCTCAAAATAAGAAAAGCAAATGGCCAGGAAATATTTGAAAAAGTATTCAACATCCTTAGCCGCCAGCAGAATACAAATTAAAACTTTGCATCTGGCTTTATGTGGATGCTGGGGAATTGAATCTGAGCCAGCAGGCTTTGCAAGAAAGCACCTTTAACTGCCAAACCACCTCTCCAGCCTCAATATGATCTTTTTAAAAAAATATTTATTTATTTGTTTATTTGAGAGAGAGAGAAAATGGGTGCTCCAGGGTCTCCAGCCACTGCAAATGAACTCTAGATGCATGTGCCCCTTGTGCATCTGGCTAACGTGGGTCCTGGGGAATTGAACCTGGGTTCTTTGGCTTGGCAGGCAAATGCCTTAACCACTAAGCCATCTCTCCAGCCCTCAATATGATCTTTATCCACTATTATACCATTAAGTTGGAAGGATAAAGCTGATGAAATAGAGGATTGATAAAATTATCATTGGTGACTGACATTTCTCTGTCCCAGTTTATCCAAGTATTTTTTCATTCAAGTTTCCACACAAAATAACACAAAGGAGGCTATCATGTGTATTCCCTTGCTGGTAGATTCCAGTGAATCCTGGGATCAAAACAGCTGTTTCTATTTTGGAAGGATTCTATTCCACTCCTTTCTACCGCTGATATCTCTAAGGTTAAAACTGTATTCCCACTTCCTCTGCTGCATGTTCTGAGAATTACTCCCCAAGGTATCACTGAAGAACTTTCCTTTTGCCTATTGTTATTTATGGTCCCATATGCTGGCTGATATTTATACTTTTTAAAGCTCTAGAGAACCATTATTGCAACATTATTTTTGAAACAGTCTACCATTCTCTCAATAAGCAAAGTGAATACAGAAGACACCATGGGTCCAATTCTCACATGTCCAACAGGGAAAAAAAGAACAGGAAAGTAATTAGCATTGATTATTAGTTGGGTATCTTTCCCATGTCCCTTGTTGGCTCATTAGAAGCTGGATGCTGTTATTTAAGGAAAGAAAAGTGAGTATGAAAAGTACATATCTTAGGAGGTAATGTCTTTTCACTTTTTTTTTTTTTTTTGTAAGGAAAAGCCTTATTCATCCTCGGATTTTACTGGGACACATAAAGTCTTATTTTGTCATTGCAAAAGGAGGAATAAAATTAAAATCTCCCCGTTTCTCTAGGCTCATCAGAAACCCTCACGTTTAGTTGCTGCAGTGAGGAGCAGCATGGAGTCACAGCACGAGGGACGTGAGGGAGCACTCTTCTACTCCCACAGCCGAAACCCTAAAGAGCACGAGAGAGAACTGGGCATGGGGGGTGACACTCTGCTTTTGTCTAACCTTCTGAAAAGTTGTTCAGCCAAATGCCTGTCACAGCAGAAGGAAATAAATAAAATATTATGGGAAAAACAGCCAAGAGAATTTAGACGGTCATGACAATCACCCCCATTCTCTCCAACCACTTCCTGTTACTGTGACTTAAGGTAGAATGAGAGGCTGAGGAATTGAAGAAAAGCCAATGAAGTGCTTATTCAGCTTTGTCCCACCTTTTTTCTAACATGAACTTGAAGTTAGGCTAAAAGTGAAGCTCTTTTTCATTGTATTGAAAGCCTGTAGCCCTTCAAATTTACCAGAATTTGTTAATCTTCATCTTCTGCGAGACAATATGGAAAGAATCCAAGTCTGTATCTTCCCTGAAGGCTTCCCGAGTGACTCACGGTGTGGGAGAGAGAATGGAAGGCTTCAAGCCCTTTCCCTGGTGGAGGCTGGGCGGTAGAGACTGTCAGTTGTTCCCAGCAGAGATGAGAAGTTCTGGTCAACATCCCCAGCTGGTTAGTTCACAAACTTCCCAAGGAGATAATTCCTGGCTCAAACTTTTTCTTTTCCAATTATCTCAGCCATTGTGACAGACCACTAACACAGATCCAATAACAGCTACTACTGCTTCCAGTGGTCTTCAAATGCTCATGACAATCCTTTCTAGTAGCAACTGAGTTGGTGGGTTTCTTGGACATTTGATCTGGTCAGTGCATCTTCTCAAATAAATATCTCTCCACAGGATGCTTTCCAAGATCATACTCTTAGTGCTTTTCAAGGATATTTATATTTTTACATAAATATTTCATATCCCAGTCATCGCTAGACATTTAAAAAGCTTTAAAGAATAGAGGCTGGTCCACAAACCCCTCAAAAAACCTATATTGAAGCAGACTTCAAAGTCTTAATAATTGAGAAGAGCATAAAAACTGTAAATGGAGAAGAGAGCAGGCAGAATACAAGATGGTAGCAACCGTCATGAGCCAAAGGTAGGGTCTCACTCTCGCCCAGGCTGACCTGGAATTCACTATGTAGTCTCAGGGTGGCCTCAAACTCACGGCGATCCTCCTACCTCTGCCTCCCAAGTGCTGGGATTAAAGACATGCACCACCATGCCTGGCTAGCCAAACAAAATCTTATCCTTCTGCTGATGAGACCCTGCCACACAGGTAGCCAAGATGGTCATTGGCCAAAGTCCTCCCAAAGTCTACAAACACTTCAAGAGCCATGCCAAGTGTGCAAAGTTAAAGTGCATTGGAAATTAGTCAGTTCACAGGTCTCTGAGCAAAGGCATAATGTGTCCAACCCTAACGTGGAGCCAGGATTGCTGACCTTTTGGGACCACCCTCCTAAAACGAACAGCCCTGGTCCCGTGACTCTCACCATCAGCAAAGCTGAAAGCAGGGTTAAAAAAAGTCATACTTCCAGGGATGGATTGCTTAGTAGTTAAGGCACTTACCTGCAAAGCTGAAAGACATAGGTTTGATTGCCCAGTATCCAATGTAAGCCATATGCACAAGGTGGCACATGTGTCTAGAGATCATCTACAGTGGCTGGAGGTCTTGATGCATCCATTCTCTCTCTCCTAAATAAATAAACAAACAAACAAATAAATAAATACAATAAAAACCATACTTCCAGGTAGCCTGGTTTTCTTCTTTCTGGTTTCTGGAGCTATCCATTCAATTTGACTGAAAGTGCAGGATCATTGATTGCCCACGTCCATCTCTTTTTTTATTTCAAATTTTTATTAACAATTTCCATGATTATAAAAATTATCCCATGGTAATACCCTCCTTCCCCCCACTTTCCCCTTTGAAATTCCATTCTCCATCATATCCCCTCTCCATCTCAATCAGTCTCTCTTTTATTTTGATGCCATGATCTTTTCCTCCTCTTTTGATGGTCTTGCGTAGGTAGTGTCAGGCACTGTGAGCCACTTCCATCTCTTAGGGAGGTTGGTGGCATTATTATTTTTTCTTTCTTTCTTTTTTAAAAAAAGCTTTTGTATTGATAAATTTCATATATGTTTGGAGGGTATGTTGATCACAATCACTTCTATTACCTTCTTTAGTTCCCCCTGCCTGCCCCTCTTCCATGGTTGAACCCCTTCTTTCCAACTAGTCTTCCCTCTGTTTGGATGGTTTCAATTGTTTTGGCCTCCTGCATCATCCACGATGGAATGTAGATGGGCCGTGGCTTTCATGTGGAGGTGTGGGCTTGTGCTAAGGGACTGGCTAGACCCCATGTTGAGCCCTTTGGGGGAAATGAGACCTTTGAAGACCTCAGTTGTGGCTGAGTAGGAGGGATAGAGGGCCCTGAGATTCTAACATTTCAGCATCTTTTTTTTTTTAACATAAAAAACAGAATTTTTGAAAAGGGGAAAGTGGAAGGGAGAAGTCTCATGGGGTCAGGGGTGGCATGGTCATATCTTTAGCTTCTCTGAGCTGAAAACTGGGTTGTTTTCATCATCTGTGTGTCATCCCCTTTCCTGTTAATTAACTCAGGAATGGAACAATAACTCTAAACATTTTTCCTATGGTGTTAGCTCACCCTTGAAGAATATATTTCTAGTATAGATAAACAACTTCATACTCAACTTCAAAAGCTTAAAGAAGAAACACAAAATGTGTCTTTATCAAAACTTCAAGAAGCTGTCCATTAGTTATATACTTCTAATTGGATTTCTGAATTGAATTTAAAGGTGTGGCTCTTTTTAGGATTAGCTGTTCTATTTGTTTGCCTCAAGAGTACAGTCTTGCCTCAGCCACCTCTTCCAAACAGAAATGAGGCTGACCCATGCTTCCCTCCAGAACCCTCCAGCCTGACCAGACACCCTCAACCTGAGAGGACCCCCTCTGAATTGCTTCTGTCTCAATAAACAAAAAAGGAGAACTGTGGGAATGAACTATAAGAATGAAATATGGGAATGAACTATGGGAATATTTCTTATGGACCTTACAAATAATTTTCTGAGATTATTGCTGTGAGATGCTGAAGTCCTTATTGTAACTTGCCCAAAATTAAGCTTGCAACTATGTAATCCACTGGTTTAAAGCAACATGGCTAGGTCTCCTTGGCCTTCATGTAGCTTTGACCTGCACAGCACAGATGACCAATATTGACAAGCAGTGTTTAGAGATGCTGACTGATCTTAAGCTATGCTCTTTGCCCAGTATACACAGTGACCCAAGTGGATTCTTGACTCATAGCAATTACATGTGCATGAGAAGTGCTGACCATAGCACTGAAGACAGTGAAGTCAGTAACTAAGGGCCCATAGGTCTGCCGAAGACAACGGTGCACTGAATGTGACTGCATTTGTGATCAGGGAGTGTGTGCTCTGAATCCAGAGTCCAGCAGATATGACTGCATTTGTGATCAGAGTGTGTGTGCTCTGAATCCACAGGGTCCAGCAGGTCAGACCCCTAAACCACTTCCTTAACAAATGTTTAAGGATGGTCCAAAACTGAAAGTTCCTTACCCTTTGCTCATACAGTGTATGACTTGTTCACATATTACTAGGTTTTGGCTGTTCAATAAAAACAATGAATACTTGTATGCAGAGGAAGCTACAGCCACAGTAAGATCACAATGACAGTGACAGCAGATGCAGTGGGTTTACTAAGCACTTAAAGTAATTTTTATGCCCCCCCCCCAGGCTGCAGCTAGAGGCAGCTAGTCTACTCCTGGGTTGGGTGTATCAGGAGGTAGCTCTCCCACTTCTCAGGCTCTACTCCTGGAAGAAGTTTGCCCACTTCTAAACAGAAAAATTCTAGGAGTTAGTCTTCTAAATTCAGGTCTGTGTCTCCCAAACAACAACACCCATCACCTTGTCTTTTCCTCTCCCAAATCCTCCCTCCTCTGAATCCCTTCTTTTTTTCAAACTAGTCTCTCTTTTATTTTGATGTCACCACTTTCTCCCTCCTATTATGCAGACCTTGTGTAGGTAGTGTCAGCCACTGTGAGATCATGAGTACTATGGCCACTCTGTGACACTGAAACATTTTTGTCAATAGACTTCATCAGTGTAATAGGAGATTAGCAAGCACCTAGAAGTTGTTAGCAAAGGCAGTCAAAGCAGGAGAATGTCTTGGCATTGAAGAGCCCAAACCAAAGTAACGCCATGACAGACTTTAAAGATATTAATAGGCCTAAGTTTCTGTTTCCCAGCAGGGCCCAAATTATTGACACAGCACTTTGCAGTTACTGGGAAAAACAACCACAAACTGCTCAGTACCCAAAATACAGTAACAGGCCAACCAAAAAGGGCCAAGTAGATGTTACACATTCCTGTGGCTCTTGTGGCTATAGATAAGTTTGCTTAAGTTCCTCAGTTACTATGTAACCAATCAGCTTGCAACATATATGCTCTTGCTCAATGTCAACCAATCATGTAACTGCTACATTGGAAATTCCCCTTTTCTTTGTTTGAACCTAATAAAAGCTCCTCCCAGATGCCATTCAGGCCTCTTGGATGGACCCACTGCGTTGGTAAAGTCTAGAGCCCAAGCTTAAGCCCCAAATAAAGCTCTTTGCTGTTGCATACGTGTCCAACTCTCTTGGTGGTCTTTGGGGACTCTGTGATCTGGCCATAACATTTGGGGGCTCATCCGGGATCCCCCAAGCCCCTCCTAAGACCCCCTGACATGTTGAGCCAAACCGTCAGCTGGTAAGTGTCTATGTTTTGTCTTTATTTCAGTCAGTATATAAGCAAGCTCGCCCTATAATTCTGATTTTGCCCCCATAGTCTGGTGGATGCGCCACTGGCAACCACCCTGCCTGGGCAGTGGGTCCTGGGTGTCCCGGGCCCACCTGAAAGGGATTCAATCCCCTTAGTGGATTTGCAGAGACAAAACAGGTCGCTCCCATGGTACAGCGAGAGGCCATCATCTCACTTTCAGTTTTGCCTCCAGCGGCCAGGAGGATTTGTTTTTTTTTTTTTTTTTTTCTGTGTATGTTCATTGTGCTTGTTAGTTGTGTTGTGTTTGTGACTGTGACTAAAGAGATGAGACAGACACAAGTGACACCCCTTTCTCTTCTAGAGAACCATTTCAAGGAAATTAAAGACCTGAGCATAGAAATTAAAAAGGGAAAGTTAAATGTCTTTTGCAGGAGCGAATGGCCAACCTTCAACATTGGGCAGCCGATTGAAGGCACTTTTGACCTACCGACCATTCACCAGATGTTGTAGGTCAACTTCAACTTACATAGAGGATTATTGAAAACAACGGAATTCCCTCTGAAGAGGTAACTTATAATTTTTCAGGTTTTTTTTTAAAAAAAAGATTGTAATGTCCTGTTACTTAAAAGGAGGAGGTAACTGACCTGACTTCTAGGCAAGCCTGCCTCAAGATAGCAACAAAATTTGCCTTAGTTACTCCTAATAAAATCATTTCCAAGTGCCTTATTGGTATTAATGACATAAAAGTCCTTAGACTACTTGCTTGTTAGTGAGTAATAGGACTAATCAATTTGGTGTCATTTTTCTTAATAGCCTTATAAGAAAGATGGTTAATAGGGAGCTGAAATAAATTGATTAAAGGAACTGCAAAGGAAATTTTCAATGTTGGGACATGGAATTGCTCTTTTCTGAGTGGTACTTAGATCAGAATGTTAAAATATGTGGATATGTAAAATAAGGTGTGCGGATGTAAAAAGGAATTTTCAGGCTAAACCTAAACACCATGCCTAAAGTTAGAGATTTTTCAACTGTTTACAAACCCTTAAGGAACAAAAAGAACTAATTTTCAGGCAAAAATATGTTGGGATAGCTTGCGTAAGCTTTATCAAATTTAAGTCATAAATAAGATTAAGCCAAAATCGTTGGTTGTCAAATGGTGTCTTTTCTTTCCAAAAAGATTTATCAAGGGTTATATTAAAATTTAGCTACCTGTTTTGGCTCATAAAAGACCAGATTCTGTTCTATTACATATTAAATAACTGTCTCAATTAAGTCCAGTGCTTATAACAAAATTAACTCTTAGGACATATTCCCAACTTTAGGGTACAGCCTCATGCTCAAACAGTGGTCCTCATCTGAAAAGAAATAATCAAACTCTGTGTTTATGTTTCCAATGTTCTCTGGGTAATTGGTATCCCCACAGATATCTGAACTAATCAAAGATGTTTTCAAACACAGGTGCTAAGACTTTATACTGTCTTACTTGTCCTTTTCTGATAATTTCTAGTTTAAATTAATCAGTTTGTTTGTAAATCAATTGGTACTATTTTCAAGACTGGTAACAGGTTCTGCCTATATTTATAAATGTTAGATATTTAAAGTGTGAGATGTGCCTACTTTCTGTGCCTCAGATATATGGCTTATGGTGCCACAGTACAACAGAAATTTAAAAGATTGGACAAAATGATTTTAGAAGCCCTTGTGCCATTCTTTAACTAAATCTATTTCAGTAATCAAATGTGCTCTATATGTACATATATCCAGGTTGGTGTAACTTCCTTTCCAAGTGTGTTAATTACCTACGTAGAAGCCAAAGCCAGTTGGAGTCATTGGAGCAAAAGGGGCCAATATTTTGGCCTGTGCTCCCAGGTCATGAGGCCGCTGGAGATGATGGGTCATTTCTACATTGGCCCCCTGGTAAGTCACCTGTCTTCCTGAGCAGGGAGCATATGGAGACCCAAACAAAATTGGTGTACAGTCTGAAACAGGAGAATCACAATTGAGGAACAATCAGTTCTCCTGACTTCCCAAAGAAGGAAAAACTGCTTGGCTAGCATGGCCCTGACTCATCCTAACAGACCAAAAAAAAAAAAAAAAGAAAGGAAAAAAACTAAGCTATAGGGCTACTCCTGGGTCACTAAAGTTTCTTTGGAGAGCCATTAGTGACCTCCAAAATTAATCTTTAATTAAATTTTGGCTATCTATATGGTCTTAAACACTCAGAGAAAAATGTATAATCAAAGATAAAAAATACCTTAAATATATAAATGGCCTATTAAGTAATACAACAAGAGCTTTCTAAGAGGGGAAACAAACATGAAGACATTTTTCTCCCATAGTTCTAATTGTATAATAAAAACTATAGATGTCAAAAGGGTAATTTTCAAATCTAAAATATATAAATAAGTTCTGAGATGAAAAAATATATTTGTACAGCCTTTAATGACACCCAATAGCTCTCTATTACCAAGGTTAAATGTTGTGCATATGTTTCTGATAACTCTGCTAACATCTCATCTGTTTTACAAGCTATGTCGAATACTCCTGTGCCATTTAATGAACAGTTCTGGAAGAAAATCTCAGCCAGCTCATCCTCAGATGGTCCTGAGATGATCCAAGCCTGTCTACCTGGATTCCCTTGACCTCAAAAAGGACCAGTTTGCTGTGTGCTCACTTCTCATTAACTCCTTACTTTTATTCTTTTGCCCCAATGTTATCTTCCAAGACTATCTTCCTACACTCTGGGGGCCATTACAATAGTTCCCCTCTCTGGGAGAGACTCTCTAACTACAACAAGCCCTCACTTCATGTCCCATTTAGCAGGAAGTAATATATGATCTGATGTCTTTCTCCCAGTCCCCTAAAAGCAGTTGTAGTGTCTTCTCATCAGAGGGAGAAATAAAAGGAGATAAAATTAGGGTGACTGGACCACCACCAACAGCCCACAACTACCTACTGGGAGACTGGATCTTTGTACGTCGCCACCACTGCTGCAAGACCCTCAAACCTCATTGGAAAGGACCCAAGATTGGGTCCTCTTAAGTTATGAGCAGAGGGGGGAATGAAGAGCCCAAACCAAAGTAATGCCATGACAGGCTTTAAAGATATTAAGAGGCCTAAGTTTCTGTTTCCCAGCAGGGCCCAAATTACTGACACAGCACTTTGCAGTTACTGGGAAAAACAACCACAAACTGCTCAGTACCCAAAATAACCCCTGTAACAGGCCAATCAAAAAGGACCAAGTAGATTTTACACATTCCTGTGGCTCTTGTGGCTATAGATAAGTTTGCTTAACGTCTTTCAGCTACCATGTAACCAATCAGCTTGTAACATGTATACTCTTGCTAAATGTCAACCAATCATGTAACTGCTACGTCGGAAATTCCCCTTTTCTTTGTTTGAACCCAATAAAAGCTTCTCCCGGATGCCACTCGGGGCTCTTGGACAGACCCACTATATTTGTAAAGTCTGGAGCCCAAGCTTAAGCCCAAAATAAAGCTCTTTGCTATTGCATACGTGTCCAACTCTCTTGGTGGTCTTTGGGGACTCTGTGATCGGGCATAAGAGCATCTCTGTCTTAAAATATTTTTGGTTAGCTGTGCACCTTCAGAGGCAAACATGCTGCTCAATTAAGGATAGCTGGAGACAAACAAGTCAGGCTTTGGACTTCAGGAACAGTAGACCTCAAAGGACCTTTTTTTTTTGGATGAATTTTCCAATTTGAGCATAAGGCTATACCCTGGAGGTATATCCTATCTTGAGAGTTAAATTATTTACTTTTGAGCAATAAGAGATTTTTGACATATTGGGATGGAGATTGATTAAGACTATTTTGCTTATATATTTAATAGAAGCAGAGCAGAACCTGATCATTAATAAACCTTGATAAACTTGTTTGAAAGAGAGGAGCATAGGTGGGTAATATAAATCATATATTTGGCAACACAAGAATAAAATAACATCTTACATTTGGCAATGAATAAAATACATTTTTTAATTTGTTTATTGTTTTGAGGCAGGGTTTCACACTAGCCCAGGCTGACTGGAATTCACTATGTACTCTCAGGGTGGCCTCAAACTCATGGTGATCTTCCTGCCTCTGCCTTCCGAGTGCTAGGATTAAAGGCATGTGCCACCACGCCCAACAATAAATCTTACATTAGCAACAGGAGCTATTGAGATGTTAGGACTGAAGCAATCACTTTATTAAATATTTATTTAGTAAAGGGTCTTTACTGCACATTATTCAAGGTATTTTGACCAACACAGACAAGGTACATTAACAGTCTTGTGTCTGAATAAATCAAGTTAATTATTAGTTGAATATTTAAAACAGATAGAAGCAATCTAATTAACAAACCAAAAATTAATTATTTGTTAAAAATTTAAGTCATTTTAATTAGTATTTTGGAGATCATCTAATTAATAGACCCAAGTAATAAACATTTTAGGAATCACCTGAAAATCTTGACCTAATTGAATCTGTAATTCAATTTAAGGAAAGCAGAATTGAAGCTTTTTTCCACTCTTAAAATCTATCTACTGTTGAAGTTAGTATTAACATTTTCATTATTATTAAAACCAAGGCCATTGAAACTTAGTACCCACTAGCCATTTCCAGTTCCTACCTCATACCCACTCTCCCAGCTTCTGGTAATCACCATTTGATTCTCATCTTCTATAGGATGTACATTTTATAATTCAGTTGTAAATAAAATCATGCTGTGCTTGCAAAAAAAAAAAAAACACCAAAAGCATATTTTGTTTTATTTAAAAGATTTGACTTGTTTTTTAACTTCTTCTTTTTTTTTTTTTTTTTTTTTTACTTATTAGAGGTAGAGAGAGAGAGAGAGAGAGAGAGAGAATGAATGGGTGTGCCAGGGCCTCTAGCCACTGCAAAAGAACTCCAGATGCATGCACCACCATGTGCATCTGGCTTACGTGGGACCTGGAGAATTGAACCTGAGTCCTTAGACTTTGCAGGAAAAGTGCCTTAAACACTAATACATCCAGCCCCAAAGGCACATTTTAAAGTCAAAAGTACAGAGATTAATTTTTTAAAATATGCTGTAAACTGGGATTTTTAAATTTGTAATTCAGTAGCAGCTTAAAGTATATTTATGCACATTTTTAAATCAGAAAACTTAATGAGTATAGATTTAGTTAAGTAATTCTTGAATAAGAAACACAGAAAGCAGTCTGAGCCAATCACCGCCTGAGGGCGGGTGGCCACCCTGCACTCTGGGAGGAAGCAGGCTGGATGGATGTGTGCTCATTGGCAATCTTACTGCCACTGTGGGCGGGTCACTGCTTTCTGCATGTGTCATGGCGTCCGTGTGGTGACCAGACTAGAGGACTTTAGGAGAGAGAGAGAGAGGGAGGGAGAGAGAGGAGAAGAGGGAAGAGAGAAGAGAGTGGAGAGAAAGAGAGAAAGATATAGAGGGAGGGGGGAATATGCAAGGGGAGAGAGGAGAAGAGAAGGAGAAGGAAGAGAGGAGGTTGCATACACCTGAAGCAGGAGAGCCGGAAAGAGAGGGAGAGAGGCATCTGGGTAGGCTTTGGATCTGTCTACTTGAGGGTGGGAACTGCCCTGCAGGGAAAGGCCTTGGAGACATATGGAGGTGTGGGATGGTGCTAGGGAAAGGAGAGGGGCTGGCTAGACCTCCTACTGAACCCTTTGGGGAAGTAAGACCCTTGAAGATCTCAGTTATGGTCAGTTGGGTGGAGAGAGGGTTCTGAGACCCTAATAAAGACCTGTTCAGTCGTGTGTTGTCCCATCTCCTGGAGTTTGTGTTTTCTGTACTTTCTTTTGCTGTTGATTTCTAGATTTATTGCACTGTAGTCAGATAAAATAGAAAAAAAATTATTTCAATTTTGCTAAATTTGTTGAAACTTGCTTTATGTCCTATTGTGTGATCTATTTTAGAGAACATTCCTTGTATTACTGAGAATAAAGCGTATGCTGTAGTGTTTGGCTGGAGTGTTCTGCAAAGGCTTGTCAGATCTATTTGATCTATGGTGTCATTGAACTCCTTGTTTGTCTCTTTATTTCCTGTGTAGTTACCACTATTGGTGATAGTAGGATATTGAAGTTGCCTGATGTTATTGTTTTGGGGTTTATCTCTGACTTTATAAGCCAGTAGATTTTGTTTTCTAAAATTAGGTGCACTTCTATTTGGTGTGTTTAGAAACAGTAATGCCATCTTGGTGAATTGTCCTCTCGATCAGTATGAAGTGACTTCCATCATCTCTTCTAATTAAATTTTTCTTTATTTAGAATTTTTTAAAAATTTATTTGAGAGCAGAGAGTGAGCTAGCAAGAGAGGAGAGAGAGGGAGAGAGGAAGAGAAAGAGAGAGAGAACAAAGGAATGTACCTGCCAGGGCCTCCAGCCACTGCAAGTGAACTGCAGACACATGCACCACTTTGTGCATCTCGTTTTAGGTGGGCACTAGGGAATCCAACTCCAGGCTGTCAGGTTTTGCAAACGAGTGCTTCTAACCACTAAGCTATCTCCTAAGCCCTGTTGTCATTACCTTTGATTTGAAGTCTATTTGTTCAGATACTTGCATAGCTACACCTGCTTTTTTTCTCTAGTAGCATTTGCTTGAAATATCTTTTTCCATCTCTCCTTTTTTTTTTTCAAGGTAGGGTCTCACTATAGCCCAGGTTGACTTAGAATTCACTCTGTGTTCTCAGGGTGGCCTGGAACTCACGATGATCCTCCTACCTCTGCCTCCCGAGTGCTGGGATTAAAGGCGTGCACCACCACGTCCGGCTTCTTTTTCCATCTTTTTATCATAAGATAGTGTCTGTCTCTCCAGCAAAGTGAGTTTTGTGAAGACAGCAAAAGGATAGATCCTGGTTTTGACACAGCTTCTGAGTCTGTTTGTCTATGGATTTGGGAATTGAGTCCATTAACATGCATAGTTGTTATTGGAAAGTGTCTGTTAAACCTTGTCATGATGACAATTTGTTGTGTCTTCTTTGTTTCTTGGTCTTCATTGCTGAACAAGTGTTCTGGCCTTGATCCTTGTCTTTTCCTTCTGCAGATTCTTGAACATATCAATTCTTCTCTTTGGTGTGAGGTATTCCACTAGTATCCTCTGTAGGGATGGCTGCAACTGGCACACTTTCAATATATTATACATCTTCGTTCTATTTTCTTTTTTTATTATTATTTGAGAGAGAGAGAGAGAGAGAGAGAGAGAGAGAGAGAGAGAGAGAATTGGCATGCTAGGTCCTCAGCCATTGCAATAGAACTCCAGACACTTACACCACCTAGTGGGCATGTGAAACCTTGCTCTTACTTCACCTTTGTGTGTCTGGCTAATGTGGGATCTGGAGAGTCAAATGTGGGTCCTTAGGCTTCATAGGCAAGTGCTTTAACCACTAAGCAATCTCCCCAGCCCTTCCTTCTATTTTCTTAAGTTTTTTTCCCCCCCAAAATAGTATTAAAGGATTTACCAGTTTATTTCTCAAAAGAGTGGTCAATGTACTTTTTCTGTATGACCCAACAGCTATAGCTTTAATGATTGTTATTAACAGGCTATTTTCTGTTAAACATTAGCATCCATTAGCTTGGTTATTTTGCAACCCATTACTATATCACTTCTGACAAGAATTTTTCCCTCCCCCAATTAGCAACTATGATCCCAAGAGAAAATGAACATCAAGTCTCTCGCCAAATGTAAGCAACTGAATAGACTCAGGGAATTAGTTATTTTCCTACTGTAGACTTCCTGTGAGGTGATGTGCTACCTAAGGGGAGTGCTGGCACTGAGAGCAGAAAACACCTGGTGCCTCTTCCATGATCTTCCTCTTATAGTGCTTGATATTTTCTCTTTGGATGGAGGTGGTAATAACCTTGCTGTTCTATTCCTGACCTCCAGCCTGAATTTTAAGGATAAGTGTAGAATTTGAGAAATAGCAGATCAGTGAACTGAGTGGTACCTGTGAGATCCATAGTGATGGAGAAAACAGCAAATTTGGGAAGTGCAATGCCATATTGGGATAGTTATTTGCAGCAACTGGAAACATAATTTATAATTTTATTTTATTTTAAAATATGTACTTAGTTCCTAATTTATGTTATGAGCTGTAGTATATTCAGGTGATGCAAGATGAAATAATTTATAGTACTTACCACAAGAAATTTAAGTTTATTTTATTTTTATTTATTTATTTGATAGAGAGAAAGAGGGAGAGAGAGAGAATGGGTGCGCCAGGGCCTCCAGCCACTGCAAATGAACTCCAAACACATGTGCCACCTTGTGCATCTGGCTAACATGGGTCCTGGGGAAATGAACCTGGGTCCTTTTGGCTTTGGAAGCAAACACCTTAACCACTAAGCCATCCTTCCAACCCAATAAATTTAACTTTCAATGGGGAAGACGGAAAGCATATGTGGCAAGATTCCATTATGGGAGATATGAAGAAGAGATGCATGCTTATTTTTTGAGAGCATATGACCAATAATTATGAATTAGAATATAGTTAATAACTCCTTAAAGGAAGTTATGCTTGGGTAAGGTTTTGAAGTCTGAATAGTGTGAAGACAAATAAGGACCCAAGTTTGACTCTTCAGATCCCAAGTTATCCAGATGCACAAAGGTGAGGCAAGCACAAGGTCACACATGCCCACTAGGTGGTGCAAGCATCTGGCATTTTATTGCAGTGGCTGAGGCCATGGTTGGCCAATTCTCTCTCTCCTACCCCTCTCTAAAATAAAAAGAAAAGAAAATTAATTCCATGCACTCTATCTAAAGATCAGGTAGCATCTCCAGCCAGCTGACCAGCAGAAGGCAGGTGGAAGTCAGGCTCTGGCACAGGGAATCTTCAGCCAACAGACCACAGGAAGATAGGTAGAAGCCACATTCCACTACCTGACCTGTCTGCCTGACTCGAGGGATCCCTAGCTCCCAGACTTGCAGAAGAAAGGCAGAAGCTAGGCTCTAGCACGGGCGATGTCCAGTCCACATGACCAGTGGACAGCAGGCCCCTTCACTCAGCACACACTTGAAAACTCCAGCTAACAAGACAACAGTGTTCAACTGTTAAGCTCCACTCAGGGTTATGAGGGTAATACAGAAGAATTGTCTACAGCTGGACATAACCAGATTGGCTGATAAGAGGTCAGCACTATTATAACTCAGCTTTAATAGCTGAAAGGAACATAATCACTAGTGAAGTGTAGGAGGCCTGTAGGTGGCCCCACAGAAGACACAATAAGTCACTAACTAGTATTTAAAAGAGGAGGAAATTGAGTCTAGATCAGGTATAAAAACCATAATGACCAAGGTAGAGGAAAGTGTGTGGTGTGTGTGTGTGTGTGTTACAGAGAGGAAAGGGACAAAGAAAGAATGAATTCAGAATCTTACTTTGGAAAAAGATCAGTGACCATATAGAAGGTATAAACAAGCAAATGAATGAGCTGAGGAAATCTATTCAAGATCTTGACAAGACTATGTCCACAAGAATGAAACTGTGAGCAAATTAGAGAAGAGAGTCCAACATATGGAGAACAATTCACCTAGTAAATCAAAACCCTGTAAAAGAACCAAATGGAAATTCTAGAAATGAAGGGAACATTACCTAAATAAAACCACAACAGAGAGCATCACCAACAGATAAGACCATGCAGGAGACTAAATTTCAGAAATGGAAGCCAAAAATCAAAGCAGTAATTCACACAGATGCTTATAATGAAAAAAAAAATCAAGCTGGGCATGGTGGCACATGTCTTTAATCCCAGCACTCAGAGGCACAGGTAGGAGACTAGAATGAGACCCTACCTCAAAAAACAGACAAACAAACAAACAAAAAAGATCAAGGACCATTAATAATACTTGCAAGAAGTCTGTGATATACTGAAGAAATTTATGAGGTAAAAGTTGGAGCTGAAATTACATGTAGAGGAAATGAAGATTTATTCAATGAAATAACATCAAAGAATTTCCCAGACTGAGAGAGAGAGAAGGACATCCATGTGAAAACACAAGAGATGTTTGGAACTCAAAACATGCATGAGAACTCTTCCCTTTTGTCAAGATGTCAAAAAGTAAAGAAACAATATTAAAAGCTGGGGGGGGGGGGGAATTCTAACTCACATACCAAACTTCAGATCTTTCCTTAGCAGCTCTAAAACCAGAAGATTGTAGAATGATCTATTTCAGGCCCTGGAAGCAAACAACTTCCAACCAAGAGTGCTAGACCCAGCACAATTATCTTTTAAAGTCAATGGAGAAATAAGGATGTTCCATGACAAACACAAATAAAGCAACCCATGACCCCCAGAGCAGCACCACAGAAGGTTCTGAAAGGAGGACTCTGCCTTATAGTTCAGAAAAACATCTCAGCCACGTGGATGTGTGTGAGAACACTCACCCAAAGGGGCAGAGGCAGGAAAAAAGACTCATGCACAAATCCAAGTTTAACAGCTATACAGCAAAGCTCCAAAAGTAACAGGGAAGGCGGAAAAGAAACACCAACAATATGGGCTGGAGAGATGGCATAGTGGTTAAGGTGCTTCCCTGTGAAGCCTAAGGACCCATGTTTGACTCTTCAGGCCCATGTAAGCCAGACACACAAGGTGACACAAGTGCACAAGGTTGCACATACACACAAAGTGGTGCATGTGTCTGGAGTTCCACTGTAGTGGCTGGAGGCCCTGGCATACCAGTTCTCTCTCTCTCTTTTGCTCTCTTTCATAAGAAGGCCAGTCTGTTGTACTTGTCTAAAAATAATAAATACCAATAAAACATCCAGCCAGAATTTCACGCCCCAAAAATCATAGGAAAAAATCCTCTCAATGATAAGTTTTTGTGTTTTTTTTGAAAAGATTAATTTATGTATTTTTCTTTTTTGATGTAGAGTCTCACTCTAGCCCAGGCTGACCTGGAATTCACTACATAGTCTCAGGGTGGCTTTGAATTCATGGTGATCCTCCTACCTCTGCCTCCCCAGTGCTGGGATTAAAGGCATGCACCACCATGCCCAGCTAAAAGACTTACTTTTTACAAATATTTTTATTTATTTATTTATTTATTTGACAGAGAAAGAGGGAGAAAGACAGGGAGGGAGAGAGAGAGAGAGAAAAAAAATGGGTGCACCAGAGCCTCCAGCCACTGCAAACGAACTCCAGACGTGTGCACCCCCTTGTATATCTGGCTAAGGTGGGTCCTGGGGAATCAAACCTGGGTCCTTTGGCTTTGCAGGCAAATGCCTTAACTGCTAAGCCATCCCTCCAGCCCAAAAGATTTATTTTTATTTATTTATCAGAAGGCCTTGATCTCCCTCCAGCAAGGCTTCAACTTCTAAAGGTTACACAGCCTCCCCAGACTGCACAACTGGTTGAGGATCTTTGAAATATTAAAATGCATAAACCTTTAGGGATCATTTTATGTTCAAACTACCACATTACTCTCTCCAGCCAATAAAATCCCATGGCCATTTCATGATGCAATATGCACTCAGTCCCAATTAAAAAGTCTCCACAGTCTTTATCCCTCACAACAGTATTCAAAAGTCCAAAGTCTCACTGAGAGTCCAGGCAGTCCCTTAACTGCGAGCCCTGTACAATCAAAACACAAGTTAGGGTTTGTGGTGGTTTGATTCAGGTGTCCCCTATAAACTTAGGTGTTCTGAATGCTAGGTTCCCAGATGATGGAGATATGGTAATTAATACCTCCTGGAGACAGTGTACTGTTGGGGGTGGGCTTATAGCCAGTGTCCCCTTGCCAGTGTTTAGCACACTCTCCTGTTGCTATTGTCTACCTTATGTTGGCCAGGGAGTGATGTCCGCCCCCCTCTGATCATGCCATTGTTGTCCCATGCCATCATGGAGCTTCTCCTCAAGTCTGTAAGGCAAAAGAAGCCTTTTCTTTTCCCCCAAAGCTGCTCTTGGTCGGGTGATTTTTGCCAGCAAAGCAAACCTGACTGCCACAGTAATGTTGGTACTGAGGAGTGGTGTCATTTGCTGCTAGACACATGACTGTGTGGCTTTGGCCTTTTAGAGTTGATTTTCAAGAGGAATGTGAAAGGATTTGAAACCTTAGCCTAAGAGATGCCTTGCAGTGCTGTAAGTATAGCTTGATGGACTATTCTGGTCAGAGTTGCAAGACCTGAATGCAGTAAAAACTATAAACTGTGAGGTTTGGCTTGTGAGGGTGAGAAAGAGCTTTGCCTGGACTGGGATAGAAGCAGTTTGTGTGAGAGGCTTGCTGTTATGCCCATGTCCTGAGAATTTGTGTAGGGTTGCTTTGCATAGAAATGGACTGGTATGAGCAAAGGGATATGGCACAGAAAGAAATCTTTAGGCCAAAACCGTTGCCTGTTCAGCTGTAATTTTATGAGAGATTACCACCTTTGAGATTGGGCCAGAGATTTGTTGCTGGTTAGAATTACTGGACTTGAAGACTTTTCACTGACTAAAGTTGTTGGGCTTGGAAGTATAGAGTTTGATGTTTTCCCTGTTTAAATCTTGTATTGGTTTAATATTTCTTTGCTATGTCCAATGCCATCTTTTGCAGTCTGGGTGTTTATTCTCTGACATTATGGGTTTTGAGGAATTTTTTGGTATTATGGCTCAGTTAAAAGACCTTTGACTATGGGGATGTTTGAACATCATGGATTGACAACACTATGGGGACTTTTAAAGTTGGACTGAGTGCATTGCATTTTACATCATGTATGGTTATCAGTTTATGGGGGCCAAGGGCAGATTGTGGTGGTTTAATTCAGATGTCCCCATAAACTTAGGTGTTCTGAATGCTAAGTTCTAAGCTGATGGAGATTTGGGAATTAACACCTCCTAGAGACAGTGTATTGTTGGGGGCAGGCTTATGGATATTATAGCCAGTGTCTACTTGCCAGTATTTGGCACACTCTCCTGTTGCTATTGTCTACCTTATGTTGGCCAGGGGGTGATGTCCATCCTCTGCTCATGCCATTTTTTGTCCCCTGCCATCATGGAGCTTTCCCTCAAGTCTGTAAGGCAAAATAAACCCCCTTTTTCCCAAAAGCTGCTCTTGGTCAGGTGATTTCTGCCAGCAATGTGAACCTGACAGAAACAGGGCTGGAGAGATGGCTTAGCAGTTGAGGCACTTGCCTGCAAAGCCTAAGGACCCATGTTCAGGTCTCCAGATCCCACATAAGCCAGACACACAAGGTGATGCAAGGACACAAGATTGCACACATACACACAGACACACACACACAAGGTACCATATATGTCTGGAGTTTCATTGCAGTGGCTGGAGGCCCTGATGTGCCAATTCTCTCTTTATCTTTCTCTCTTATAAATACACACACACACACACACACACACACACACACACGTTACAACCAGGAAGCTAGAAAGGGGCTATGAAGGAAAAAAGACAAGGAAGGGCTTAAAGGGAGGGTATAGTAGATAATGTAATTAGTGGGGTAGAATACTGGGTGGGGGATTGTCTAAGGAGAGGGGATGAGAAAGGGGGTGGAAGATTAATCAAAATTTAAGATGGAAGAGAAAGGAAGGGAGGAGGGTACTTATTAGGTTGGTATTGTATATATGTAAGTAGAATGATTGAGATGGGGAGGGGATATGATGGAGAATGGAATTTCAAAGGGGAAAGGGGGGAGGGAGGGTATTACCATGGGATATTTTTTATAATCATGGAAAATGTTAATAAAAATTGAGAAAAAAATAAAAAAATTTAAGATTGATTAGTAAGTCATATGGAAACCTACTGTGTTGCTAGCTAATAATATATAATTTTGTTTTAAGAGAGTGGAGAGAGAGTGGGGGAGGTGGGGGTGTTTAGGCAGAAGTACCCAGTATAGGTGGATAATATTGTATCCAGAAGCCATAGATTGTTAGAAAAAATTTCAGTGCCAGGGGTGGTATACCTTATAGCAAGTTGTTGGACAGGGAGCCCCCTGATACCCCAAAATATTGTAGGTTATTGCAAAGGCTCTTGGTTGCTCACTAGAGCTAGATGCTAAGACACCATTGCTGAAGACCCCACATGCTTGGGTTGAAGGTCACTGAGAAGTCAAGCTGGGGCTGAGCTGGAAGCCTCCTTCCTATTGACTAGCTGTCAGGATGCTGGAAAGAGCTATGCAAGATTTTGTGGGGAGAAAAGTCATCAACAGTCTTAACCAGCAGTGGACCCTGCAAGGTTTATGGCTGCCCAGCCAGGCCAAATACACAAACTGGTGCAATGGTGCCATGTTTCTTATGGGAGAAGCCAGCTGCTTTCTGATTGGACTTGAGCGATGCTCCACGGGAGGGAATTCCTGCTTGGAATTAAAAACCTAGTGAAAAGTCTATGGATTAGAAGGTCATAAGGTCTAGGGAGAAAACTACTACTGTTATCTGGCTAAACGGATATATTGTACCCACCAAACTACCCCATAAATACTTATGTTTATGCCAATATATTAATGCTACTCTCACTTTTGGTTAGAGGAGCTTCTCTTTTCAGACGGCGGTAACCACTGAGGTAACTCAAAGTGCTGAGAAGAATGGACAGTGGCATGTTCAGCACTAAGTGAGACATCTCTGTCTCAATCCTCCCAGGCTCAGGGACCATGGCAGAAGAGGTGGTAGAAAGAACATAGGCGCCAAAGGAAGGGGAGGACTGCTTATAATGCTATCATATAGGCACAAGTGGTCTTGATATTCATGACCTCACAATGGCTGACACTACCTACACAAGACCTACATAATAAGAAGGGAAAAAATGATGATGTCAAACTAGAAAAGTGACTAGTTGGAAGGATTTGGTGAGGAGGGATTCAGAAGGAGGAAAAGAGGGGGTGGTTGGAGGGAGCTATGACCATGGTATATTGTTTATATTTATGGAAATTGTCAATAAAAAAGTTTAAAAATGCAAGTGACACACTTTCAACATATAATGATGGAGAATAAACCTCATTTGAAAAGGGAGAGATGAGAGTTTATCAAGGAAAGATTGCAAGACTGATACCCAGCAGGGCACACATCAACTCCTGTTGCTCCATGTCTGCTATCTGGGACTGGTGATGAAACCATCTGGGCTCTGGATGGCTTGGTAGCTCTGTCCTTCTAGCTGTACTGCCTGCAGCCTCCCATGGGCTGGATTGTCTCTGAGTCTACAGCTTTCCTTGGTGGACACCCCATGGTCTTGGTGTCCTCAACATTTTGGGGGCTCTACTGCAACTTAGGGTTCACTTTCACATTTTCATGCAGTGGTCTCTCATGGCTTCTGTGCAAGGACTTCAAGCCTGCCTCATATTGCTTAGCCATAGTGGCTTTCTGGAGCCATGGGGCAATACTCTATGACTCCCTCCATCTTGCATCTCTCATTTTTCCAAAACCAGTACCATGTCAATCTTCCTCCCAAGTTCTTCTGTCAGCTGGGGATGGAGCCTGACAGGCGTGGAACACAGTGTGCTGGTCCTGGGAAGCAAAGAACGCCCTTCAACACTCTTTCTCCAGGTCTTTTTCTCTCCAAAGAATTCAAATATTGGTATCTTGAGCCTCCAGAGTGTCGGGTGTTGTTCATAGGACATGTTTCCTGCTATCAAAGCATAGAGCAGCATATTTCTCCTTAATGGTGGAAATTTCCTTAACAATTACAGCCAGAGTACCTGAAGTCTCACAGCCGAGACCATAAACTTGCTCACATTCCTTTCTCTGTTCAACTTCACATTTTTCATATCTTTCTGCTCTGTACTTTGCTCTCTGTCATTGTAAATCTGAACTGAGGAAGCAAAAGAGAGGCCACAGTACAGACTCAATGGTTTTCTGCCTTGAAATTTCCTCCATCCAACGCATTAGCCTATTACTTTTAACTTTGCTCATTTTCAGGACATTGGTAAAATGCAGCCAGTTTCTTTGCCAGGATACCATAATTAACTGTAGCCAATTTTCAGATACAGTCTTTTTTCTCCTCTAGAACCTCATGGACCTAGCCTCCACTTCCAGACCACCTCCTATTGTCTTAAAAACTCCCACCAGAATGCTCCATTAAGCTCTCCTTACAGGACTGTAAGGCTTATCTATTCCAAAGATTCTTCTATATCCCTCTCATAAACCATCTCCAAAAGATTGAGAACCACCTGGTCAAGTTATTGTAGCAATGACCTTACTTCATAATTCTAATTTTCCATATTAGTTACTTTATCATTGATTTGACACAATATCTGAAGTTTATGGAAGAAAATGTGTTTAATTCAGCTAACAGCTCCAGAGAGTATAGTCCATCATGGTGAGGCATGCATGACAAGGAGGGCATGGAAAGGCTGGAGTGAGAAGCCAGTGTCACATTACCACACTGGCAGATAGAAAGAAAAGAAGAAGAAAGAAGAGAGAGAGAGAGAGAGAGAGGAAAAGGAAAGGGAGAGGGAGGAAGGGGGAGAAGAAGAGGGGAAAGAGAGAAAGAGGGGTGAGAGGAAAAGAGAGAGGCACCAGGCTATCAAACCTCAGAGCATGCCCTCAGTGACACACTTTCTTCAGCAAGGCTACATTTCCTAAAGGTTCCACAAGCTTCCCAAGGAGAACCACATGAATAACTGAGCCATGTGTCCAAACACGTGAGCCTATGGGGGTGGCATTTTACATTCAATCCATCACAGTGTGAAATTAAAATTTTTATGGGGCTGGAGAGGTTGCTTAGTGGTTAAGGTGCTTGCCTGCAAAGCCTAAGGGCCCAGGTTTGATTCTACATGACCCATATAAACCAGATGTACAAGGTGGCATATGCATCTGGAGTTCATTTGCAGTGATTGGAGGCCCTGGCATGCCCATTCTCTCTCTCTCTCCCTCTTTGCTTTTCTCTTCTCTATATAATAAGTTAATAAATAAATTTTAAAAATATTATTTAAAATTTCAGAGTAAAGCAGGCATGGTGGCACACGCCTTTAATCCCAATCCTTGGGAGGCAGAGGTAGGAGGATTGTTGTGAGTTTGAGGCCACCCTGAGACTATGTAGTGAAGTCCAGGTCAGCCTGAGCTAGAGTGAGATCCTACCTTGAAAAACCAAAATAAATAAATAAATAAATAAATAAATAAATAAAATTCTGAGTAACAAAGGAAGCTATCAGTAGTGTGAACAAAAAAAAAATTCCACAAATGTGAGAAAATCTTCACCAGCTATTTCTTAGTCATGGGGTTGGTAGCTAGAATATATAAAGAACTACAAAATTAAACACCAAAAAAAGCCATCAAAATTGCCAATCAATAAATGAGTTGCTGAAATGAACAGACATTTCTCCAAAGAAGAAACACAGGTTAACAGATGTTTTACAAAATTATTCAGTACCCCTGGCCATCAGGGATATGTAAATTAAAACCAGTTTTACATTTCATGTCATGCCTTTCAGAATGGTTATTATCAAGAAAACTAATGAGAGCAAATGTTGATGAGGATGTGGGGAAAAGAAACTCTTATCCACTGTTGGTGGGAGTGTAAACCCACTGTCGAAGTCAGTGTCAAGTCTTCTCCAAAAGCTAAAAATTGAACTGTCATATGACCCAGCTATGCCATTCCTGGGTATATACTCAGAGGACTCCATACTCTACAACAAGATGCTTACACTTCCATGTTCATTTCTTCTCTATTCATGATAGGTAATAAATTGTATCAACCTAGATATCCATCAATTGACAAGTGAATAGAAAATATGTAACATGTACACAATGGAATTTTACTCAGCTGGGAAGAAAAATGAAGCTATGAAATTTGCAAGG
The DNA here is from genome assembly GCA_036346955.1 of Dipus sagitta. NCBI lineage: Eukaryota > Metazoa > Chordata > Mammalia > Rodentia > Dipodidae > Dipus > Dipus sagitta. The sequence continues at coordinate 30,688,355 of CM070788.1, forward strand.
AAGTGAATAGAACTGGAAAAAAATTTATATTAAATGAAGTAACCCAGGCCCAGAAAGACAAAAATTCCTGGGGCTGGAGAGATGACTCAGCAGTTAAAGGTACTTGCTTACAAAGCTTGGTTACTCAGATTCAATTCCACAGTACCCACGTAATCCAGATACACAAAATGGCACATGCATCTGGAGTTTGTTTGCAGTAGCAAAAGGCCCTGGCATGCCCATATTCACTCTCTGCCTGCCTCTTTCACTCTATCTATCTCTCTCAAATAAATAAGTAACATGAAAGAAAGAAGGAAAGTAAGAAAGAAAGAAACAAACAAATTTCCATGTCCTCTCTCATATGCAAATCCTGGCTTTTAAGGTTTTATGTATGTAAATAAGTGGATCTGAGAGGAAATATTGAATATAAAACTAGTTAGAAAGCATAAGAGGATAAAAAGAGGTGATGAGATTGAGGCTGGCAAGGACAACAAAAAGAAACATATAGAATGAAAACAGAAAGGGGGATTTATTGGAAGGAGGACAGGAGAATGATGGAGAAGAGAAGGGAAACACAAGACATAATTTGAAAATCTGAATTCCTTGTATGCTAATAAAATTAATTAATTAACAATTATATAACTCTTGTTCCTATCTTTCTTCCTTTTTTATGCAAGACAGCAACAGCGAGAGTGAGAGCGAGAGAGAATTGGCCCCAGGGTCTCCAGCCACTGTAATCAAACTCCAGATGCTTGCATCGCCTTGTGTGCATGTGCGACCTTAGGTGCTTGCGTCACCTTGTGTGTCTGGCTTACGTGGAACCTGGAGAGTCGAACATTGATCCTTAGGCTCCTCAGGCAAGCACCTTAGCCACTAAGTCTTCTCCCTAGCTCTCTTTCTTCCTTTTTAGAAATGAAATTAACACTATACTGATACAAGTATGATATGCCATGAGAATTTGTTAGTTCATTATCATATATGAAGTTAAGAATTATATCTCTCTCAGAATTAAAAGTTCAAACACAAGAATGTTTTTTGTCTCTTCTAATACAACAAGTCTGAACCCTTCAAGAAGCAACAGGTTTCTGTCTGGGATAAGCAAAGGCAAGCTTAAGGAGCCGATCCACTGACTTTGAGCTGCACAGGAGCAGTGTGCTTCTTGGTAGCAATGTCATGATGCCCTGTACTTCTCCCTCTTAGTCCTCATTGCATGCTGTAATTTTCCATTTGTTTCTCCCCATTGGTCTCCAGAAACCAGTCTCTTTAGAAAGAAGCCAATAGTTCAAATTGGCTGAGAGTTTAAAAACAAAACAAAACCAAACAAAACAAAACAAAAACAGAATGAAATGAATGTGAAATGTTCCAGAAATCTGCTCAAATGTTTCTTACTTAGAAAATCCTCAGAGAAAACAAAGACATAAATATCCAAGCATGCTATAGGAGGCTCAGGTACGCAAGGTCGGTAAACTCCCATTGGCATAGACTATTCCATTCTTATCTTTGTGCCACTTTGTGCACCGAGACAGTCATTAGAGTTCATGGGACGTAAGTACTTGACAAGTGTTGATTTAATGAATTGATGGATGAATGCATGTCTCCACTGATTAATGTACTTGAAGAGATTTTCCTCTTAGAATGCAAATGTAAGATGCACACCTATGTATATGTGTATACACATATATACATAAGAGCTGAAAATATCAGAATAGGCCTGGAGAGATGGCTTAGCACTTAAGGCACTTGTTTCAAAGCCAAAGGACCCAAGTTTGATTCCCCAGGACCTACACAAGCCAGATGCACAAGGTGGCGCATGCATTGGGAGTTTGTTTGCAGTGGCTGAAGACCCTGGTGCACCCATTATCTCTCCCAGTCTCTCTCTCTCTGCCTCTTTCTCTCTCTCTAATAAATAAAAAATTTAAAAAATCAGAATATTTCACCTGAAACTTTTAGGAAGAAGAGGACATTTCATGCAATTGTCAAGGTTGTCAATTACTTAATCACTTAAATTAGTCAGTTCCTAGAATATGCAATACTAATGATTGAGGGAGTGACAGCAAATACAACCTTGCTTCAAATGGAGTGATCCATGTACAGAACTCATAGTATTTAAAGCTTCCCGTCTGTGGAAATCAGTGTGGAGGTTCCTAAAACAGCTAAAGATTGATCTACCATATGACCCAGCTATAGCTCTCCTAGGCATATATCCTAAGGACTCATCTCATTACCTTAGAGATACTTGCTCAACCATGTTTATTGCTGCTCAATTTATAATAGCTGGGAAATGGAACCAGCCTAGATGTCCCTCAACTGATGAGTGGATAATGAAGATATGGCACATTTATACAATGGAGTTTTACTCAGCAGTAAAGAGAAATGAAGTTATGAAATTTGCAGAAAAGTGGATGGATCTGGAAAGAATTATACTAAGTGAGGTAACCCAGGCCCAGAAAGCCAAGCGCCACATGTTCTCCCTCATATGTGGATCTTAGCTAGAGATGATTGGGCTTCTGGGTGAGAAGGAAAAAATTCAGTAGCAGAGGCCAGTAAGTTAAAAAAGGAGATAGAAAAGGAAGAGAAAGAAAGGGAGGAGGGCTTTTATTAGGTTGGTATTGTATATATGTAAGTAGAAAGATTGAGATGGGGAGGGGATATGATGGAGAATGGAATTTCAAAGGGGAAAGGGGGGAGGGTAATACCATGGGATTTTTTTTGTTATCATGGAAAATATTAATAAAAATGGAGAAAAAAATGTAAAAAAAAAAAAATAAAGCTTCCCGTCTTCTACACAGGTCAAGTAAATCAAATGATTTATCTGATTTTTTTCTGTTTGGGACTGATCATACATATTCACTTGCTTACAGTAGAAAGAAAGCCACAGTCCCTTGGGTGTTCCAACTATTATAAGGCTTGGGGATTTTGCTGTAGAAAACTCAAACAGCAAGGACTCGGCCATGATAAGATTGGAGCTGTCCAGGCCAGTCATTACATAGAGCTCTCACTCATCTTCAAAGGCTTGCCATCCTAGGACTTTGCACACTAAAACCAGAGAGGAAAATGCTACCTGATATTCTTCTAACTCTTTCCCACGTGTGTCTCCTTTCTAGACTTTGATGGGACATAGGAGGAAAGAACTGGAATTGAGGTAAAATTCCACCTGTGAATGTGTCTCCTTTGTACTAACATTATTGATATTATTTATCAATCCTCTCTAAAATACTTTGAGTAAAAAAGAGAGATTTGGGGGCAGACCTGGTGAAACCATGCACAGCTGAGGTGGACCATAGCATCAGGATGTAGATAGCAGACAGGACAGAGGGACCTATGGAGCAGGCAAAGAACACAGCCTTTCAGAGTGAATATAAGAGAGAAACTAGGAACAGTGTGAGATGGACAAATCTAAAATAAACCAAACTAGGAACTAGGAGGAAACTCCCAAATACCAGGAGGTAAAATGCACAACGGATTAAAGATGCACATAGGAGATATGCTATGTATGGGAGGGTGGGGAAGAAAGCCTTATGAGGACCGTAAAGAAGACACTGATGCTCTTTTCTAGGTCACTGTTGTATAAGCACAAAATGGAAAGGCAATATTGAGATATGACCCAGTTAATTCATAAGCCCAAGGAGAAGTAAGGACACTTAGGCTGAAGACTTAAGCTTTGCTGTTAGATACTGTGAAACTTACATCTGTATACTTTTCTTCTCTGATCCCCAGTTCCTTCATGTGTAACATGGACATAGTCCTCACAGTCAATATTTCTTGAAGACTAACTGTGAACCAGGGACTTTATTTCAGGTGTCTGGTACTCATGTAAAACTTTTGGTTGATCACATTATTTTTGTTGCAATTTCAAAGAGGAAAATGTGAGATCCAAGTGTGAGATTCAATTTCCCCCAAGCAAGTTGTCAGGGCCAGGGACACAACTCACAGTCTGATTCCAGAATCCGCATTTTGCTACTTTCACGTGTTGTTGTCATAATAACTGATCGCAGGGAAGTAAATGGGAACAGTACCCAAGGCAAAGCAGAGATGCTCAGAGAGCCTCTCAAACAGTAAGCCAGGGTTTCCTGGGACACAGAATGTTGACTGTGATGGGTAACGAACAGAAGGAAAAGGACGCACTGTCCTGTGCGAAAGCAGAGAGACTGACACTAGTACGATGGTTTGTCTACAGCCGAGGGGCAGGTGCCTGGCCTCATGCTCAGGACTAGAACACCTGAAGGAGTATGCAGCATAGAGAAATTTCCAGAAACAGTGACATCAAGTAATCATCTTAAAGAGTAAAAATGTTATTAAGGAGGAGATTGAAACTCATAAAAGTGCAATCATTTTACTGTAATAACTAAAGGGCTGTCATTTAAAAGAAGGAATTAAACTTCTTGTGAGCAACTACAGAATACAAATCCAGAACAAAGGATGGAGGTGTGAGGGAGGCATAATTAATCTCATAAAAAGGAGTTTCTGGACAAGTAAGCTACCCAGCAAGAGAGCATTCTGCTTTGTGAGTGTCCTTAATACTTTGTCCTAGACTGCAGAGCTTGGCCAGTGCTCCTGGATGGTTGTAAACAGCTCCCCATCACTGGGCGCAGGCTGATTCAGAGGGTTCCTGATGTTTTTTATAATGCAAAGACTGATGATCTAAACCTTGTAATTTCTGCATCAGGTGATCTTCAAATCAAGCTATATATATATATATCTATATGTTTGTTTGTTTGTTTGTTTTTCGAGGTAGGGTCTCAATCTAGCCCAGGCTGACCTGGAATTCACTATGGAGTCTCAGGGTGGTCTCGAACTCACTGCAGTCCTTCTACCTCTGCCTCCCAAGTGCTGGGATTAAAGGTGTGAGCCACCACGCCTGGCCATATATTTTTATAACAAACAATAGAGTTGTTCTGGGAACATTATGGTGGTAACAGAGATTGAGACAGGGTCAGAAGGTCAAAACCCCATTCTCATAAAGCTCTGATTTAATTAGGTTCTTAATCCCAGATTTCCATGCATTCGTGACAAGAGAATCCCCAGTATGTAATCCATCCCAAAGACTTTTCCACTGACCACACATGAGTCCATGAATTATTGAATTAATATGAATACCTAATCACACTTAAACAAGCACTATTCTAGTCAACTACAGGAGGAGAGGTTAGATCACCTTGCATTTGCCCTTGTTTTCTCTACCAAAGTGTTAACGTTGTAGCTTTGAAGGTAAGTGATTTATTTCATTAACCATTTTTAAAAAATTAAGACATTTTCATACATGTGTATAATGCAGTAAAAATTCTTCACTGAAAATTTTCATAAATGTACATATACAATTTGACCATAACCCCCTCTCATTATCATCTTTTGTTTACATCCAGCCTTTCCGCTGAACCCATCTTCTTTCCAACTAGGCCCTCTTCTATTTTTATTATTACATGTATAAAATATATATTATATATATTATTACTATTATTACTATTTTTTTGTGGTAGGGTCTCACTCTAGCCCAGGCTGACCTAGAATTCACTATGTAGTCTCAGGGTGGCCTCAAACTCATGGCGATCCTCTTAGTTCTGCCTTCCGAGTGCTGGGATTAAAGGTGTGAGCCACCATTCCTGGCTCCCTCTTCTATTTTAATGATTTTTTTTTCTCCTCCATTAGCCACATTGAAATGTGGATGAGCTCAATTTTGTGTAGGTTTTATGGAGGCAACAAGAGCCACTGCGAGGTCATACATAATGGCCATGTCATGTCCAGAAGACAGTGTCCCCAAATACCCCTCCCCATCCTCTGGTTTACACTCTTCATGATGTGTGTGTGTGTGTGTGTGTGTGTGTGTGTGTGTGTGGTGTCAGATAGAGAGAAAGAGGCAGACAGAAAGTGAATATAGATATGCCAGGGCCTCCTGCTACTGCAAATGAACTCCAGATGCATGTGCCACTTTGCACATCTGGCTTTATGTGAGTATTTGAATTGAACCCAGGTCATTGGGCTTTGCAAAGAAGCACCTTTAACCACTGAGCAATCTCTCCAGCTGCAGGTTTCTACATTTGTACAACCCATCATTCCACAATGTTCCTGGGCCTTGGAGGATGTAATAAAGATGCCTCAGCAGTCACTTATTCTCAGAAATTTGATGAGTGTTAAGTCTCCCCAGTAGTCACCACCATCTGAATAAACGAAGCTTCTCTGACCAAAGGTGGGAGCAGTGCTAATCTATGGACATAAACATAATATAAATATTTAGAGGGCATTTTGATAGGCACAATATATCCATTTATTCAAACAATCATAGTGGTTTTCCACTAGGGTCTATGCTTTTCCCAGCCAAAGTTTTTTGACTTTGTTTTCTGTGTTAGGCATGAATTCTTCCCATGGTAAGGCCCTCAGATCCTATCAGAGAACAGTTGGTTACTCCCATTATAGTCCTTCCATTATTGCACCAGTGGCCTTACCTTACCTGGCCGAGTGGTTGCACAGCATGCAGGGCCGAGCCCCCATTGGGTAAGACTATTGACTTTCTTCCCCAGCAGCCTGCATAGCACTTCCTGGCACTTTGACAGCCAGCCAGCCCGCAGGGAGGAGGCTACCAGCTCAGTTCCACTTTGATTTTTCAGTGTTCTACAAATAATGCAAATGGTGTCTCCAGCAATAACATCTTACCATCTAGTTCTTGTGGGCAACCAAGAGCCTTGGCAGTAGCCTGTATTGTTTTGGGGGCCTCAAAGGCTTCTCTGACCAACAGCTCAGTGGAAGGTGGAATATAAATGATTTATAAAGACTGCTACACTCAAGATAATTAAACAAATCTTTAGTTCTTTTGAACTTCTGTTTCTTATTGCACAAAATGCTAGGATTAGCTGGGATGCTTCTAAGTCACTTCCTCATTTTATTTTATTTTTATTTTTTATTAGTTATGTACACAGTGTGTATACAATCATGATGGTACTATTGTTAGCCTCTTCCCTGCTCTGCAGGGACCCTCCTTGTTGGGAAATATGGATCGTGCATTGTGGGGTTAGCCATCACTTATGGGTAAGAGGCAATGTCTCTGCGCATAATGGCCCATCTTGTGGCTCTAGCAATCTTTCTTCCCCCTCTTCCAATATTTTTTAAAATTTATTTTTATGAGCGAGCGAGAGGGAGAGAGAGGATGGGTTACCAAGGCCTCCTGCCATTGCAAATGAACTGCAGATGCATATACATCTCGCTTCGTGTGGGTACTGGGGAATCAAACCCAAGTCACAGGCTTTTCAAGCAAGCATGCTTACCGCTAAGCCATCTCCTCACCTGGTAAGTCACTTCTTTTTTTTTTTTTTTTTCGAGGTAGGGTCTCACTGTAGCCCAGGCTGACCTGGAATTCACTATGTATTCTCAGGGTGGCCTTGAACACACAGCGATCCTCCTACCTCTGCCTCCCGAGTGCTGGGATTAAAGGCGTGCGCCACCACGCCCGGCTTGGTAAGTCACTTCTTGATTCAACATGTGTTCCTCTTCCAAGTGTTCTGTGAATATAAAGAATGAACATAGGCTGGCGTAGTGGCACACACCTTTAATCCCAGCACTCGGGAGGCAGAGGTAGGAGGATTGCTGTGAGTTTGAGGCCATCCTGAGAATACAGAGTGAATTATTCCAGGTCAGCCTGGGCTAGAGTGAGCCCCTACCTTGAAAAACAAAACAAAACAAAACAAAAAAAAAAAGAACAAAGCCATGCAAATATAGATACATTTATTTATTCAGTTATTTTAAAATGGCTATACATGTATACTGTTCATGCCCTCTTGATTTACTATATGGTTAGTGTGTCTACTACTCATTATCTCAAGCCAGCGCTTCAGACCTTTGTGCACATCACACACCTAGTCTCTGTGGGACCATTTCATTTCTGTCACATCATCTGTTCACAATGTCAGGTTGTTGACTTTGACCTACTGGCCAATGAGGAGACAGAACCAGAGCATGGTCACCGAGTTCATCCTGACAGGCTTCTCAAGCCTGGGCGACCTGCAGGTCCTTCTCTTCATCATCTTCTTACTAGTCTACCTGACCACTCTGATGGCCAATGCCACAATTATGACGGTCATTCACCTGGACAGAACGTTGCACACCCCCATGTACTTTTTCCTTTTTGTCCTTTCATGCTCTGAAACCTGCTATACCTTAGTCATTGTGCCCAAGATGCTAACCAACCTCTTGTCCACCACGCCAAGTATTTCCTTCTCTGGATGTGCTGCTCAGCTTTATTTCTTTGTGGGCTTGGCTTGCACCAACTGTTTTCTCATTGCCGTGATGGGCTATGACCGCTACGTTGCCATCTGCAAGCCTCTCAACTACACAGTCATCATCAGCCAGGGTACCTGTGCTCGCTTTGTTCTAGCTGCCAGCTTCTGTGGTTTCATGATCTCCGTGGTGGTCAACATCCTGGTGTTCAGTGTGCCCTTCTGTGCCTCCAATCGGATCCAGCACTTTTTCTGTGACATTTATCCCGTCATAAAACTGGGCTGCACAGACACCAACGTTAAGGAAATGACCATTTTCTTCCTCAGCATCCTGGTACTTCTGGTCCCTTTCATGCTGATCTGCATCTCCTATGTCTTCATTGTCTCCACCATCCTCAAGATCTCCTCTGTGGAAGGGCAGCGCAAAGCCTTCACCACCTGTGCGTCCCACCTCATTGTGGTCATTGTCCACTATGGCTGCGCCTCTTCCATCTATTTGAGACCCTCAGGCGCCCACTCCTCGGACAAGGACTTGCTTGTGGCAGTGACCTATACCGTGATCACTCCACTACTCAACCCCCTTGTCTATACGCTGAGAAACAAGGAAGTGAAGATAGCTCTGAGAAAGGTTCTGAGTCGATACTCGTTGCCCAAAACTGCATGAGTGAGCTGATAAGCAGGAGATGGTACTCAGGAAAGTGTTCCAGGTACCACTTTCATTCTAAAAGCACATCTGTCCTTTCTGGCAAGGACTATTTGACAGGAAAGAAGGATTCAGATGAACTTCATTCTTTTTATTAGTTATTTCCTCTCTAGCTTTTATTCAGGGTACATATTATACACTATTCACATTGCCATGTGAACATGAAAACTTTCAAAGACTGGCACCATCCTCTTGTCCAGGATTAACACTGTAAACCACACACTGTCCTTTTGAGCCACAGAGACTGATACACCGTCCTAACCTGAAGGAAGCTGTAACAAATGTTGACTAAGTCTCTTACATCTGAGGTTAGGTATGACCTATGACTTATGAGACACAAAAAGCTAGGTTTGAACCTTGATCCAAATAATTTTCTAGCTAAGTGTCTTGGACTAGGGTTAAACACTCATATTGTCTGTTATGTCACATGAGGATGTCAATACCTGCTCATGGTCCAGTGCAAGAACTAAACAGATAATATGTGAAGTAGTTTTATACTTATCTGTCAAGAGGCAATAAAAATGTTCCCTTTCTCTTTCCTTTCATTTTCCTTTCTTCCTCCCACAAAGTAGGATTGGACTTAATGTTAGGCACAATGTAAAAGTTAACTGACGATGTCAGAAACCTGCATTTATGATGCACTCGCTACCATGTGCCAGTCTGAAATACTGCTCAAATTCAGGAAAGAAGGAAGACCTTTCTCTCTTTGTGTCACATGTGAGAGTGTTTTTGAAACGTTTTCTATTTGTGACCCCCTCTCACTTCAGAAAGTTTTATGCAATCCTGGCTGTATAGGTATATGTGATACATCTATAAGTCAAACATTTATAGATAATAAATCATAAAGAAATTTATTTTAAAATAGTTCTTTGGTATACATAAAATTTTATCATTTATTAAAGTTGACAACAAATTTGTACAATAACGAGATGGGTATGCCTGCTTATTTTTACCTGAAAGAATTCAGTCATTTTAAAAAACTTTTTAAAATTTTTATTTATTTATTTGAGAGAGAGAGAGAGAGAGAGAGATGGAGAGAGAGAATAGGAGTGCTGGGGCTTCTAGCCACTGCAAACAAACTCCAGATGCATGTACCACTATGTGTATCTGGCTTATGTGGGTACTGGGGAATCAAACCTGGGTCCTTAGGCTCTGTAGGCAAACACCTTAACAGCTAAGTCACCTCTCCAGCCCTAAGTTCGATCCTTGTGCATGTGTGTGTTCATGCATGTGAGTGCAGGTGAGGGACAGCCACAGCGTACATGTGGTGGTCATGCATGTGAGTGCAGGTGAGGGACAGCCACAGCGTACATGTGTGTGTTCATGCATGTGAGTGCAGGTGAGGGACAGCCACAGCGTACATGTGTGTGTTCATGCATGTGAGTGCAGGTGAGGGACAGCCACAGCGTACATGTGTGTGTTCATGCATGTGAGTGCAGGTGAGGGACAGCCACAGCGTACATGTGGTGGTCATGCATGTGAGTGCAGGTGAGGGACAGCCACAGCGTACATGTGGTGGTCATGCATGTGAGTGCAGGTGAGGGACAGCCACAGCGTACATGTGGTGGTCATGCATGTGAGTGCAGGTGAGGGACAGCCACAGCGTACATGTGTGTGTTCATGCATGTGAGTGCAGGTGAGGGACAGCCACAGCGTACATGTGGTGGTCATGCATGTGAGTGCAGGTGAGGGACAGCCACAGCGTACATGTGTGTGTTCATGCATGTGAGTGCAGGTGAGGGACAGCCACAGCGTACATGTGGTGGTCAGAGAACAACCTTACGTGTCAGTCCTTGTCTTCCACTTCCAGCTTGTTTGAAGGAGCATCTCTCGTTCGCCAGTGCATACGTCGGGCTAGTGGCTCCATGAGCTGGGGATTCTCCTGTCCCTGCCTCCCGCCTCCCTGTAGGAATGCTAGGACTGCAGACACATGCTATCGTAAGAAGTGGCCAACATTCAGGAGCCCATGTTAAGTGCATCTATACATTTGCCTGAATAAGCTGTAGGTTTGTTGAGGATATTTTTCAATAAAATAATGGAATTATGATGCAAATATAAGTTTTATCTCATATTTCCTTTGAGAAACATGTAGTATAATTCTAGCTTAGAATATATAAAATATGAACTTTTCATATACTTGCCATATAAACACAAATTGGTAATTTTATTCCTAAATTGAGAATGATTAAATAGGACTGCTACTATGATTAAATGAGGAAATGCATTAGAACATACTGCACATTGTTCCAGATCATAGTGCATTTGGCAAAATTTAAGAAATAATATTGATTTGTGAGGTTGAGAGACTAAAAGATTAGAGTAGAATACATAGTATAGAGAGAATAAAGAAGAATAGAGAAAACTTGTAAAAAATAAATAGGCTTAAGTGAGGGGGATGGAATTATCATGGTTTATCATCTATAATTATGGAAGTTGTCAGTAATATAAAATGGTCTAAAAGAAATAGGTTAATTTGCTTTGTGCATTTTTTACAACACTGTATTATATCTTAAGTAGAAACAAAGAAGATAGCAAGATGACAGGGTATGATTAGATTTTTTTTGCAGCTTCAGCAACAATAATAAAAATTAAGCCTTAACTGTGCAGATAGTTTGGTCACTATTATAACCTCCAGGGACACAAGACCCAGTGGTATAAAGTAACATAAGGATTTTTGATGTTGTGCATGTCTTTTATATCTGGAGTTCTCTCTTTTTTTGAAGCAAGGTCTCTGTAGCCCGGGTTGACTTAGAGTTCACTCTATAGCCCAGTCTGGACTCAACCATACAGTGATCCTCCTACATTAGCTTCCTGAGTGCTGAGATTAAAGGCATGCACTACCACACCAAGCTCTGGAGTTCTATTTTTTTTTTTTTATAGGTTGCACCCAATGGCTTGGCAACAAGTGTCCACAGGATAAAGTTATGTTGCAATTTCAGAAGACTACAGTGTCCAAAACACCCTCTGAACACCTGTTTACTAAAATGGCCAAATGGGAATATATAAATTTATTTTAGACTACTTCATTTAGGAGTTTGAGCTTCATTAGTTGGGATAAAGTTGACACCACCCATTGGTGGGAGGAGGTTGGGAGTTTTAGGCATGTCTCTTTTTTTGTAGGAAAATCTGAGCAGAAGAGGATGGTAGGTGACCTTCAGCTCCATCCTGTGTGGCCTCAAGATTCCCAGAACACCACTGTTCTACTACTCCATTGATTTACCACATACACATGCATGTGTGGATATGTACACATGTGTATACATGCCTCTAAATGTACTCCCTCTCATAAGCACATGGTACACATACTTCTCTGTTTCCTAGAGAATGAGAAAGGACACATGTGTGTACACACCTATAAAATGTACTCCCTCTCATAAGCACATGGTACACATACTTCTCTGTTTCCTAGGGATTAAGAGAGGACACATGTGTGTATACACCTATAAAATGTACTCCCTCTCATATGAACATGGCATACATACTGCTCTGTCTGTTTCCTAGAGATTGGGAAAGTTTCATAAACTTGTCCTAGATTCTGAGCCCTGGGTGGCTTGCCACTCTTTCCAGAGGTCGGCATAATTTGGTGCTGAATTACACTTTGGGATGGCCACAATGGAAATATTAGTAAAAAGTAATTCTTGGAATCTATTACACCATAAAAACTTCTTTAAATTAACAAATGATAATAAAAGGTGAATTGCTGGGTGTGGTGGTGCACGCCTTTAATCCCAGCACTCGGGAGGCAGAGGTAGGTGGATCACCATGAGTTTGAGGCCACCCTGAGACTACATAATGAATTCCAGGTCAGCCTGGGCTAGAGTGAGACCCTACCTTGAAGAAAAAATAAAGGTGAATCAGTGGAAGTCTGATGAACTTGTAGATTTAAATTATCATAAAACTGAATGCTTTTTTCTTCCAGATCGGCAGTAGCACATTTAATATTTAGTTAATTAAGTGTTGATGAAAGAGCCTGTACTCTCAATCCTGAACATTTCATACTTCCACATATTTATATAGCACATATTATTTAGCATCTACCATCACTCACCAGGACAGTGAAAGTGATGAAGGCAGAGAAGTAAAACAGGTATCAGACAAAGGAAGACATGAGTAGACTGCAGGATAATAAACAATTAGATGAGATACTTTGGCTGCATGTAGTGCCAGAATCTAACTGGATGGTGAGGAATTTAAGAAAGACTTCTTGTACCAAGTAATATTTAAATTTAAATCTGAAAAATAATACAAGTAGGAGCATAAAGAGCCATGAAGCCATGCTTCAGAGGGCTGGAGAGATGGCTTGGCAGTTAAGGCACTTGCTTGCAAAGCCAAATGACCCAGGTTCAATTCTCCAGGACCCACTTGAGCCATATGCACAAAGTAGCACATGCATCTGGAGTTCATTTGCAGTGGCTGGAAGCCCTGGTGCACCCATTTTCTCTTTCTTCTCTCTCTTCCTCTCTCAAATAAATAAAATACTTTTTAAAAAAGTTCTTCAGATGCAGAGAAAGACTTTATAGCTTAGACCAATAAATCTACATGTTCCATATACTTGAAAGTAGACCTCCAGGGTGAGTGGGGAGGGGGACACACTTGAATAGGCGGGCTGGGAACAGGGAAAAGGGACCTGAGATGGGGAACTCACTTGTAGGAGCTTGGATCCCCAAGCTGGTGGGTGAGACATGTGGGCACAGGTGGAGCTTGAGGTGGACACTAGTGCACTGGGAATTAACTTACAGGTGCAGCTCCTCCAGGCATCTGGAGAAGAAAAGTGGGTGAAATAGGGGAGGAGCTTGGGCACTGGGAACTCGCCTCAGGTGCTGCTGGTCTAGAGACATGCTAGCAGAGTAGGTGTAGACCAGGGGAATTGGAACCTCACAACCCCATATCAGTGGCACTGGTGGAAGGAGGCTGGGCTAGGGGCTCTGAGAGCCACATGAGCAGAGTAGGAGAGGACCTGGGGATTGGGAACTCTCCCCAGATGCACTGATCTATGGACCAGAGAGAAATATGGGTGGAGTAAGGCTGGACCTGGTAAATTTGGATCTCACTGCCTCACCACTGGCAGCCTGGTGGTGACAGTGTGCAGCTGGGCTAAGGACCCTGAGAGACAGGTGGGTGGAGTAGGGATGGACCTGACTCAAGTACAATACTTAACAGAAGTAGAAATAGAGTTCATTGTCATCTTAGTCCTAACATCAATGGAAAATTCCTTTCATTTCATCATTACATATATTTGTTATGAAATTTGAAGTATATTTTATTAAATTTAAAAAGTTTATACAATTTTACCTTTATGTTTTATTCAATTATATTTGCATGTTAAATAATATGGAATTTTCTACATCAGTCACATTTAGGGAAAGAGATGCCCATCCAGGTTCAAGAGGCATACAGAACACCAAATAACAGGGCCAGAAGAGAAGTTTCCCATGACACATTATAGTCCAAACACTAAATGCATAGAACAAAGAAAGAATATTCCATCCAAAAGATAGGGAACACACTTTATTTTTAATGGCTCATGGAACCTTCTCCAAAATTTATCACATAATGGGCTAAAAAACAAACCTTAACAAATAAAAAAAATTGAGGTAATCCCTTGCTTCCTATTAGATCACAGTGGAATAAAAGTAGAAACTAACAAAAAGAGAGAATCCAGACATGATATAAATTCTTAGAGACTGAATAACACACTTTGGGATGTACAATGGGTTATTGAAGAAATCAAGGAGGAACTTAAACAATTCTAAGCAACAAATGAAAATGATAATACAATGTACCAACTCCTCTGGAAGGCAACCAAGGCAGTCCTAAGAGGAAAATTCATAGCTATAAGAACGCATATCAAGAATTTACAGAGCTCTCAAATAAACAACCGTACAGCCCACCCTCAAGGCTGAGGATGAACAACAACACAATCCCAAACCAAGTACCTGGCAAGGAATAATAAAAATTAAGGTATAAATCAATGAAATAGACATTAAAAGAATGGCATTCAGAAGTTATCAAAGAGTTGGTTCCCCAGGAACATATATAATACTGATAAACCCATAATCAAACTAATAAAAAGGAGGGGGAAAAACTCAAATGAGCAAAATTAGAGTCAAAATGGAGTTATTGCAACAGGTCCCAGAAATCCAAAAACACCATCAGAAAATGTTTTGAAAATATGTTCCAAAATGCTGGAAGATCTAACAGAAATGGACACATTTCTAAGCACATATAACCTCCCAAAGTTAAAAGTGGATGAGATCAATACCTTAAACAGATCCATTATACACACTGAGATTAAGCCTGTAATTAAAAGTTTCTCCACAAAGAAAAGCCCAGTACCAGATGAATTTATAGTGGAGTTCTACCAAACTTTTAAAGATAACCTAGCACAACTTTTCTCAAAGTATTCCACAAGATAGAAAGGAAAGGAGCATTTTTAAATGCATTCTACGAAGCCAGCATTTCTCTCATTCCTAAACTGAGTAAAAGTACAACTAAAAAACTACAGACTGACTTCCCCGATGAACATAGATGCAAAGCTGCTCAGCAACATTTTTTTTAATTTTATTTTTTTATTGACAACTTACATAATTGTAAACAATATCCCATGGTAATTCCCTCCCTCCCCCCACTTTCCCCTTGGAAACTCCACTCTCCATCATATCTCCTCCCTCTCTCAATCAGTTGTCTCTTTGATTTTGATGTCATCATCTTTTCCTCCTATTATGATGGTCTTGTGTAGGTAGTGTCAGGCACTATGAGGTCATGGATATCCAGGACATTTTGTGTCTGGAAGAGCACATTGTAAGGAGTCCTACCTTTCCTTTGGCTCTTTATTCTGCCACCTCTCCCACAATGGATCCTGAGCCTTAGAAGGTGTGATAGAGATATTGCAGTGCTGAGCACTCCTGTCACTTCTTCTCAGTACCATGGTGCTTTCTGTGTCACCCCAAGGTCAATGCCATCTGAAAAGAGAAGCTTCTCAAACCAAAAGTGAGAGTAGCATTAACATATGGGTATGAACATTAAGAGAAGTGTTTACTGGGAAGTTTGGTGAGCATAGTATGTACATTAAGCCAGACAGTAGCAGCCATTACACCCCTGGGGCTCACCCTGTTGTAGGTCTTCAGTATCAGGGATGTATTCCCTCCCATAGAGCAGACCTCCAGTCCAATTAGAGAGCTGTTGGTTTCCCCCATAACAGATGTGTCACTATTTTTTTTTTCAGATATGCCACTATTGCACCCATTGGCTCATTTAGCCTGGCTGGCCATATTTGAGGCTTCAGCAACATCCATGAAAGCTAACTACAAGAACACTTTAAGAAGATTGTGCATCATGACAAAGAGGGACACCAG
Source organism: Dipus sagitta (assembly GCA_036346955.1). Classification (NCBI taxonomy): domain Eukaryota; kingdom Metazoa; phylum Chordata; class Mammalia; order Rodentia; family Dipodidae; genus Dipus; species Dipus sagitta. The sequence goes on from CM070788.1 coordinate 30,704,596, forward strand.
GGATGCAAGGTTGGTTCAACATACATAAGTCAATAAATGCAGTATACCACATAAATAAACTTAAGGATAAAAATCACATCATGCAGAAAAGGCATTCAACAAAGCCTAAGCTATCTTCATGATGAAAGTCCAGCAGAAAATCAGAATAGATAGAACATAGCTCAAAGTAATAATGGCCATATATCACAAACCCACAGCCATTAAAAAATTGAGTGTCTAGGAACAAATCTAATCATAAATGTAAAAGCTCTCTACAATTAAAACTTTAAAACACTGAAAAAAATAATCAAAGAGGACTTTACATGATGGAAAGACCTTCCATGTTTCTGGGTTGGAAGAATTTACATTGTAAAAATTTGCTATTCTACCGTAAGTAATCTACATATTTAATGCAACTTGCATCAAAATTCCAATAATGCTCCTCCCAGAACTAGAAAAAAATAATCTAGGAATTCATATGGAACCACCAAAGATCATGAATAGCCACAGCTATCCTTAAGAGAAAGAACACAGCAGGAGGTATGACAATACTCAATTTGCAATAGTGACAAAGACAGCCTGGCACTGGCACCGAAATAGACATATAGACAATGGACAGACAGTGGAACAGAATAGATCCAGAAATTGATCCAACTGCCTTGACCATTTAATCTTCAAAAAGAAGCCAAAAATATTCTGTGGAAAAAAGACAGCTTATTCAACAAATGGTGCTGGCAAAACCCAAAGGACAACAAAATTAGATCCATATTCCTCTCCTTATGCAAAGATTTCAATCTAAAACCAGAAATACAGAAAGTGTTAGAGGAAAAAATAGGGAGCACTCTCCAGTATATAAGCATTGGAAAGGATGTTCTGAACAGGGCTCCAATAATTGCACAGGGAATAGGCCCAAGAATCAACAAGTAGGATGATATGAAATTACACAGTTCTTGCACAGAAAAAAAAATCAGCAAAGAGAACAGGGAGCCTCCGAGAATGGGAGAGAGCATTGTTACCTATACTTCAGACAGGGCCTAGTAACCAGAGTTTACAAAGAAACACAAAAATTAAACACCCAAAAGTCAGTCTCCCAATCACCAAATGGGCTAATGAAATGAACAGACTATTCACAAAAGAAGACATACAAATGGCCAATAAGTACTCCAAAAAAATTCAACATCCTAACCACCAAGGAAATACAAATTAAAACAACTTTGAGATACCATCTTACCATAGTCAGAATGGTTATCAAGTAAACAGACAGCAAATACAGGTGAGAATACAAGGACCCCAAGAAAGAGGAACCCTCATCCCTAGCTGGTGGGAGCAAAAACTAGTACAGCCATTATGGAAATCAGTATGGAAGGTTCTCAAAAATTTAGAAATAGACCTTCTATACCACACAGTCATACCACTCCTGGACATATGTCCTAAGGATTCCACACTCTACTACAGACACTTGCATATCTATGTTTATTGCAGCTCTATTTACAATAGCTAAGAATTAGAAATGGCCTAGGTGCCCATCGACAGATGGATAGACAATGAAAATGGGGTACATATACACAATGGAACTTTTTAAGTATTTACCCATTTATTTGAAAGAGGAGAGAGGGAATGTGAATGGGTGTGCCAAGACCTCCTGCCTCCACAAACAAATTCAAGACACATGCACCACTTTCTGCATCTGGTTTTATGTAGGTACTGGCAAATTCAACCTGGGCTGTTAGGCTTTGAAAGCAAGTTCCTTTAACTACTAAGCCATCCTTCCAGCCCCCACACAATGGAATTCTATCAACAGTACAGAAAAATGAAATTTGCAAGAAAATGGATGGATCTGGAAAGAATCATATTAAGTGAAGTGACTCAAACTCAGAAAGAACAAAACCCCGTGTTCTTTCTGATATGCAGGTCTTAGCTTATAATTTCTATATTATATCTACATCTGAAAACATATATTACATATATGTATAAATCAAATTATATATATATATATGAATAGAACCATAACCCAAAGCGAATATAAAGAGAAGAGCTGGAAGAGAGGAGAGGGAAGAGCAAAAGGCATGTAAACAGAAAAAGGGAAGGGTAGAATGGGAGCTGGGAATTGAGGAACAAAGAGGGGAGGAGGAACAGGAATCAATAAAAACAAATTATACTTGAAAGTGCCAAAAAATGAACAAATAAAAGATGCCTACTGTATCTGTATTGTCATCTCTTTCCCTAATTTTATGAAATTTTCTTCATTGATTTTTGTTGAAAATATTTACTATGCCTTTAGACTCAAAATTTTCCCCTTCCATGATGAGAATTCTTAGCTTTGATCTATCCATAATGTCCCAAATGTCTGGGAATCCCCACTTATATCTTCTTATTAATTATTTTGCCTTGTTGGAAAGTTCCAACATTATCTTCAAGCTTATATATTTTGGCCTCTGCTTACCCATCCTAATGATGAGGTTTTGTATAGAGTTTTTAAAATTTGAATTATTGTATTTTTCATTTAGAGTATTTTACTTTATTTTTTATGGTCTATAATTTTTTAATTGTCTCAAGTTACTTTTTTAACCCAAAGATCCTTTTTGATTATTTTTACATAAATACACACACACACACCCCTTATGTCTGTAAAATTATCTGCTATCTTTTAAACATAATTTTAGTACTAATTTAACACTTCATAAAGAATGCAATGGCTTTTTGAGAGTGAAAACAGATACTTTACTTAAGCTGATTTGGCAAGTATTAACTGAGAAATGTAAAAGAAGATTTTATTGAACATTAACTGTTTTAAGAAGCTATAAACTAATTTTCATCACATAGATTTTCTAACAAAACAATCATGAAACATTGCACTATTTCATTTGAATGATATCAATATAAACAATCAAATGGAAAATTTTAAAACAGTCTGCCACCAGACATGAACTCTAAAACACAGTCATTTAGAATGTCTTCTACTTTTAATATACTAAAATATTCAGTTACTGTTAATTGCACATTCAATGAAAAATTAATTTTTAACAAAACTTTTTGAAAGCATTAGGAAAACCATATTCAAAACATAGAGGCAGTCAGGCTGTGACAGTGCTGTGCAGACAGTGGTGCACAAGTTCCCTGATGCTGCGGCTCCTTCCTCCTGAAGCTGCAGGGCTTAAACCAACAGTAGGAAACAGCAGTGGCATCCTCTCCTCTCTGAGGCTGGACAAATGGCGTCAATGGTGTGAAATCACATCATTTGAGCAACAAAGATTAGATTTAGCTCCAAATTCAATCATATGTCCCTATTAGCTTTTAGAATCGGAAGGAAATAAGAAGTGAATTACTGCGTGGAAAATACTCTGATGAGTGCCTAATTTATTCTGATTTAAGATTTAAAAATTGCTGGGCATGGTGGCACACGTCCTTAATCCCAGCATTCGGGAGGCAGAGGTAGGAGGATCACCATGAATTCGAGGCCACCCTGAGACATAGTGAATTCCAGGTCAGCATGGGCTAGCATGAGACCCTACCTCAAAAAACCAAAAACAAACAAAAAAAGATTTAAAAATTACAACCATACCATTTTGCTTACCTAAAATTACCAGCATGAATACTTTACAGAATACAACACAGGTATAGAAGAAAAAAAATGGTCTCTTTCCTATTCTTTGACCTTCAGTAGAAAAAATGTTATCTCAATTAGAGACTTGAAAAATATTTTTCATGGCAGAATATTAACTCCACAGAGATCAAAGTGTTTTCTCAAACTTAGACTGAATTGGTCAATGAAAAATTGCTAAACATCTTATTGAAAAGAAAGGCAATTTACTAGGAAAGGATGTGTGACTGGAAATACTACATTGTTACCCTGAGAAAGACTCTTAAAATTATCAGTGTTTACAGAGGCCTTCACCAATGTACGGAGGAGCAGTTTGTAGGTTCTAACCTCTTATGGGCACATCTAAGATGCAGTTGGGGCTTCTCTGCTATGCTGGGCACAGGTCCCAACCAAGACATTTGAATGTGAGAGAGAAAAGGGAATTTTTCATTCATTATGAGCAGACTTCTTCCTTTTCTAAGAGTTTATACTTTTGCAAATGGTCTTGGAGTAAAGCCTTATCATTCACAAAAAAAGAATCTTTCATTAAGTGAATTGGTAGTTTTCTTAAAATGGTAAACAAATTTGCCTAGTTCTCTAGTGTATGCCTAGAAAATAAGGCATTAGTAATTCTTCATTGGCCATTGCAGAGCATAGACAATGCTTCCTTCTTTCTACTCAGGGGCAAATGCAAACATTCTGAAATTATATTGCTAGTTTTAACATCTGTTATACATTTGCAGTCAGCATTTATGACTCCTTATACACTTTTAGTATAAAATAATGCTTATCCCTAATATCTTTTATATACCATAATTACCTGAGAAAAGACACAGTGATAGAAGCTACAAAAGTAGCAAGATATTTTCTACAAAAAATACAGCATACCAAAAAAAGGCAAGTGAGTGATAAATGGTAACATGAACTCTCAATAACACCCCTAAGGTGTCCAAATGAAGATTTAACAAGTTTAAAATCTTGCCCTGTGTCCAGTACAGTAGGAAGAAACCAACTCATTTTTTAATCTTTTCAAGCACCTAAAACAAGATTTGCAGATCCAAAAAATGTTCAGACCACATAACCAGTTTGCCAAATGTACAAGTATATATGTAATCTGAGGAAAGCGTAACATCCGATGCTTGGCCACATCACTTCCTATTGGCAAATGCAGAGTATAGACATTCCACAATTTTGACACAGTGCGGCCCTTGTCAGTCCAACAGATGCTATTGCTGGAGTTGCAGTTGTATTCCACCCAATCTTTTGTAAAGTCACCTAGCTGTGGCAGGTCGGCTTCTTCAGTAGCCACTGTCTTTGCAAGCTCTGCTCCCTGGACTGCAATATACTGGTCATTAATCTTTCACTCTTCTACCCAGGGCACTAAATTCTCAGTCTACTATGATAATAATACTGGAACAGAAGGAACATTCTTTTCTCTCCACAATTCTAAAAGTTTGTCAAACCATAATATATCTCCACCTGCTAGAGCCCACTCTCCTGAACCATGCGTGTGCCCGCTGTAATACAAAACAAATGTATCATATCTAGGTCCATCCACAGTCTGAAGTTCCAGGAAAGCTTTCAATTTGGAATGTCTAAAGACAGTCCACGTGTAGAACAGTCACATCCGTAGGTCTCAATCATATGATACACAAAAAATCTTTGGATAGCATTGAGCATGCCTGTAGACCTCAAATTCAACTCCTGTACATGTTCTGGTAGGAGCAAAGTTGGTGGGAAGGACCACAGCATATCCAATAGCTGTACCTCCTAAGCAATTACCCAATTCATGCAAGAGCCCATGAGTCATGGACTCCAGTGTCAAAACAATCAGAAACATGCTCAAGAAGATTCCATTTGTTGGCTGCCAGTAAACTGCTCCCCAAATTGCTGTTGAAAGAAGACTAACAACACCTAAATGCTCTGAAATTAAGCAAAATGGCTCATCCCTTTGGATACCATGATTCTATTTAGAATATTGTTATCTATCTTGTGGGTTAAACATACCTTATGGCAGTCATTTATTTTGGTATGGAATCCCCAAAGAGTTAAAATAAAAAAATAATATGGCAAATCATCCAGAAAAATCCAAAAATGGAAAAGCCTGGTATCACAAAATACTAGAGATGAGTGTCTCTAAGTTGAAATGCTGAAAGAATGAAAAACGTCAGCTCAATCATTCCAGTGAAAAGGGCCACAAGTCTTCTGCAAATTCTTCCACAGTACAAGAAAGGCTCCCATCTTTCAGCTACTGAAAGTCTACTAAAATAAATGTCAAAGAAAGGATCAACTATCAGGCAAATAAAAAACAACAAAAAAAAAAAAACACATGCAAAAGCAACTGGATTTTGGAGGGTTTTCTAATGAGGAAAAAAAACCAACAATACTGCAACAATTACTAAGTTTGGAAGAGCTAAAACCGACTTCATTCCCAGGTCAATAATCAACATGGCCAATGCCACAACAAGTAAGACAACGCTCAGAGACTTCTCTGCCAACACAGCTGTGCTGGCAATGGCAAACCCAACAAGCTGCAGGGACTGTACTGTGCTTAGTAAATGGGTCGATGACGCAGGCACCGGAGATCCTCTCCACCGCGGGCACAGTGTCCTCAGCACTACCGAAGCCAGAAGCAGGTACTTGGTTGATTTTTCTTTCACATCATTTCTAAAGGAGGAATTGTCAAGAAAGCACAGAAGACCAAGCAAAAATCTGAACCAAGCACTGCAGAGACTTAAGCTTGCTGCTTCCATGGAAAAATAATAGTCAAGTATGCTGGCAATTCCAAGAAGAAGAAGGAGACCAAGAATAAAAATTGCCAGAATTAAAGAAGTTGCTGATTTTTCCCATCTTACATAAAGACCTAAACATACAGTCACTAGAAAGTTGGTTCTGGCTAGATAGGCCAGGTATGGCACGAGGAATGCTGTTCACTTCTCTGTTGACTTCTTCCAGTCTCCTCATTGCTAGACAGAGACAATGACTAAAGCAGTATCAGCGATTTTCACATGTAACCTGCAAAGTCAGCCTCTGCCCGCCTAACAAGAAGTAACTTCTTGTATTTCATTCAGCAGATCCAGTGCACTGGTAATGCCTACTCCAACATTGTCTCAGAATCTTTCTTCATAATGATCTCTGCCGCCAACGCTCCCTCCGCCATGCTCCGAGGCCCACCGCGGCCCAGGGAGGAGGCCCAGGCTGACCTATGACTTCCCAGGCCGCGAGCGGCTACAGCCCCGCCTGGGAGGCGACCTCCATGTTTCTGCAGCATCCTCATTTCTAGAATTTTAGATTATTTTTTCTTCAGTATTTCCATTTCATTACTCATATTTTTAAAGTATAGTTTTCTTAAATATTTCATTTTTATTTAACAGAGAAAGGGGGGTAGAGAGAGAATGGGCACATCAGGGCCACTGCAAACAAACTCCAGATGCATACGCTGCCTTGTGCATCTGGCCAATGTGGGTCCTGGGGAATCAAACCTGGGTCCTTTGGCTTTGCAGGCAAATGCCTTAAAGGCTAAGCCATCCCTCCAGCCCCGTTACTCATATCTTATGCCAACCTCCTTATTTCATTTAGCTGATTTTCTGTGTTCTCTTGGGATTCCTTCAGTTTTCTTCTTTGATTTCTTTTATCTCTTTGAACATACTTATAATCATTTTTTTAAATAGTATGGAATTTCATCTAACTCACCCTTGCTAGAAGCTATTACTATGGGATGTGTAAGCTTTGGAGGAATTATTTTGCTTTGATTTGTTGTGTTTCTTACATGGGTGCACTGGGATTTCAACATCTTGGGTTATTTCATTGCTTTGATTTTCTGTTTGCTTCATTATTTCTATTCTTATGCAAATAGTTCGGAGGCAGGCAAGCACAGGGAATATTTTAGCCACATGGGACACTGGCTGGCTTGAGCAGTAAACATACGCTTGTCCTACACAGTGCATCTGGCCACCTGTTAACAACCTGGGACCCCCACCTGTACCAGGCTCACTTATGCCCCTCTCAAAACAATGAGCTCATTTTCTTCCCCTCCCTTTGTGAGGATTATTAAAGATCACTACCTATTCAAATATGTTTTCAGATAGATGTAGGATTGGAACCATAGGGAGCCATCCAGCCAGGACTGGTTTGGGATGCTCACCCAGTATAGCAACTTGTGTCCTCTGGATAAACTTTTAGGGAGAAACCCTTATTTACTAACTTATATCTATGTGTAACTGGGTGTACATGTGATCAAAAGCAAGTGCATCATGGGAAGGAACATGCACAGTAGAGCAAATGCTGCATAACCCAAGCTTGCCAATCAAACCACAGGACCACCCAGACTACAACCCTAGCAACTGGTCCATCCTTCCTTAGACACCCTATAAAGAGAAACCCAGACCACTTCATGAGTCTCTTGGATACTGTCCACTTGAGTGGTCAGCTGCCCCTTTGGCAGTACATCCAAACCTTTGTTACCCATTTGATCTTCAAGTGACCTTATGCATGACGACTTGGGTGTTCCTTTCTTCAATTCTCTGAGCAAGATGCTGAGAACCTGGAAATAGGTCAAGAGACTAATAACAGCTCTGAAGTTATGTCCTCAGCCTAGGCACTCTAAGTGCTTGGCGTGGCCTCAGGGTTACTCTCAGTGGGATAGTGACAGCATTGGTGATCCAAGCTAGTGGATACACCTGTGAATGTCATAGTAGCAAGTTAACAATTGTCCCTGTGACTTAATTATTGTTGGTGGATAAACAAGGGTGGTATGGAGTATGTTATGATTTTGGTTGCTTAGAAGTAAGAAGGGGACATAAATGGAGTGTGGTGATTTAAATACAAGATGTCCCCACAGATTCGTGGCTGCCTTCTGTTGCAAAATGCATGCAGTGCAACTCAAAAGTCCCCGTAGACTTTACCAGTCCCACATTGTTCTAAAGTCTCATCTGAGGCAAGTCAGTCTCTTAATTGTGAACTCTGTCAAATCAAAATATAGGTTGCATACTTCCAACATATAAAGGGAAAGAATAAGTGCTTTCATTCCAAAAGGGAAGAATTAGGGCATAGCAAGGAAAAATAGGACCAAAGCAAGGCTGAAGCCCAGCCAAACCAACTCTAAGTCCTGCAGCTCCATATTCGGTATCTGGGACTTGTGATGAATTTGTAGTTGGGCAAAGATGTTGTGCTAGAGGGATGGCTTAGCAGTTACGGTGTTTGTCTGCAAAGCAAAAGGACCCAGGTTCGATTCCCCAGGACCCACATAAGCCAGATGCACAAGGGGGTGCATGCATCTGGAGTTCGTTTGCAGTGGCTGGAGGCCCTGGAACACCCATTCTCTCTCTCTCTCTCTCTCTCTCTCTCCACTCCTCTTTCTCTGTCAAATAAATAAAAAGATGTTGACAGGCTTGATTTTGGTGTGAATTTCGAGATGTCTTGCTTTGAAGTTAACATTTGATTTGTTAGGTGTTCACTTGCAGCATCGTACCTTTCAGGAGACTGATGATTAAAGAGTATGGTTAGCTGAGAAACTCCTTCCACTTCTGCCCCCGCTGCAGTCACCTTCTCATTGCTGGGGTTAAGCCCCCAGCCAAAAGCAGCCGGTGGGAAGGAGATATCTTTCTCCGTTTACAATGAAAGCATGGCATGAGCAGAGGCTGGACATCACCTCAGCCGCAGTAGGTGGAAAACAGCAGCAGGAGAGTGAGCCACATTAACAATGACAGACTGGGCTAATAAACCTCCAGGTCCTTTTCCAGCAAGACTCCACCTCCCAAATTGCCACCAGCTGGGAACCAAGTATTCATAGCATATGACTTTATGGGTGGCATCTGATTCAAACCACCACACCCACCTGCTAGGATTCCCTGGGTAATGGAAATTCCACTCCTGAAGAATGGAGAGGAATGAAGCCAGGCATGGTGGCACACACCTTTAATCCCAGCACTTAGGAGGCAGAGGTAGGAGGACCACCATGAGTTCAAGGCCACCCTGAGACGATATAGTGTCAGCCTGGGCTAGAGTGAAACCCCACCTAGAAAAGAAAAAGAAAGAAAAAGAATGGAAAGGAATGAAACAAGGGCTGGTCATCTGCAGGTAGAAGCATTCTGCCTGAATTTGTTGCACTGGACATGGAGTTTGTTCACCTCAGCTATTGGTTTACTTTAGAAATATCATGCATGCTCAGAAACTACTTCAGAAAATGGATCATCTAAGTGATCTTCATCCAAATTATTTGGCCCCGTGAAGAGAGCATTGAGGTCAGTGTCTTATGTCAGTTGATGGTCTGGGAGACAGATTTTAGGAATACTTTATTTTTATTTATTTATGCGAGAGAGAGAGAATGGGCACCCCAGGCCCTCTAGTTCATTGCAAATGAACTCCAGACACATGCGCCACCTGTGCATCTGGTTTGCATGGGTCCTGGGGAATCCAACCTGGGTCCTTTGGCTTTGCAGGCAAGTGCCCTAACCACAAAACCATCTCTCCAGCCCATGATCTTATGAATAGTTACTAAAATTATCTTAGTATCAAATAAGACAGATTATGAGGAGAGAAGGATGTGTGATAATGCTATTGAGGCTATAGAAAAAAACATTAACAAGTCCTAAGAAAGTAACTGGATATACACAACCAGGAAGAGATATACATCTGAAATTCTGGCCATTCAAGGAAAGAAAAGGCAATTATCTGGAGGAATACTGGTCATAAATCTTTTTAGAAGGAACTATTAAGTAGAAAACAATGAGTTGGGTGGCACAATGACATCAAATTATTTTGAATGTGGTTTGGATTAAGAAAACTATAATTGAATAAAAAATGTCATGGTAATTGCAGCCACACTTTTGGATCTATTGGAGGATATATACACAAATGTTCTTGGATGTTTGGCAAAGAAAGCACAACAAATTCCTATGACCTATTTTTGTCACCCCAAACCCTGAAATCCTAAAGACGTTGCAATTCTACTTGGAAAGATCTGCACCATTGTATAATCCAGAAATCTGAGTGGATAAAATTATACACATAAATCCACATTTTTTCATTTAGATGATAAATGTGATGTTTTGAGGTATGATATGATGTCATTGCTTTTTAGACATTCCATTTTGCTCAAGTGTCTAACAATTACTTAGAATTTATTTTTTTAATTAAATTTAATTTTTTTATTAACTTGAGAGAGACAGAGACAGAGAGAGAGAGAGAGAGGGAGAGAGAGAATAGGCATGCCAGGGTCTCCAGCCACTGCAAACTCTCAGATGCATGAGCCACCTTGTGCATCTGGCTTATGTGGGTTCTGGGGAATTGAAACTGAGTCCTTAGGCGTTGCAGGCAAATGCCTTAACCGCTAAGCCATCTCTCCAGCCCTAGAATTTCTTTAATATGGCCAATACTTCTATTTGGAAATCACATCCCTAGTATGGTTTATATATGTGAACATAGCTCTTAGTTATGTCTGTTTTCTCATTAATTAGCTTCTTAGCCCAAATTTAGTAAATGAAAATGTAGATTAACATCTGTTATGATTGTTTCTGAACTTACCTTATTAGTGTACTGTCACCCTTGCTCTAATTCCTTAATACATTCATCTAAAACATTTATGCTTGACTTACAAGAGTACATCTTGTAAGTCACTTCAGATCTATAGGACATGAGCTAAGATGTCATCATTTAGAATTCTTGGGCTTATAAATAACAGATAACTCAACTCAAACTGTTATTAGCAAAATGCAAATCTATTGACTAACACAGCTGAAAAGTCCAGCAATACAATGGCTTCAGGTACAGCTGGACCCAGAATTCAAAATATCATTTGAATGTGTCACATAGCTCTGCTGCTTCTGTCTTGGCTCACTTTAGCCTAAACATGGTCATCTCTGACATTTTCAGCTCACAAAGCCCAGTTCAGAAAAGAAGACAATGCATTTTTTTAGATGATTAAATACATAAGATGTTTGAATCCTGTTTTCTCCGTGATTTTCCAGAGCTGGGTCACATATGCCCACTGTTTGAAAATCAGAACCTGAGAAACGTTAATGTCTTCACAGCACTAGTGCATGTGCCTACTCTCCTCTGAAGCTTTAGAAAGTATTATTAGATGAGACTAGGGGCAAAATAAACAAAATTATTAGTAAGACTATAAGCTGGGCATAATAATAATAATAGTGAAAATTTTCCATATTTGAATATATTAATGTCTACTTTCTTTCTTGTGTAATAGGCATATTTCTTGTTCTCAGTAACCCTTTTGTCCCCAGGATCATTAGTTCTTATTGTGCACCAAGCCTTCATCCACTGACATAGTCATGCAAAATGATGTTGAAATCACATGACTGACTAGCTTAGCCAAAGAGAATGTGGAAGCCAGAAATGTTGGTGATTAGAAAATGAATGATGGTGTTTTGTATTTAATGAGGCATTTATTTCTCTGGGATAATACTGCCTATAACCATTCTCCCATTATCCAGTGCATATTTAGTGTTTCCTACATACAATGACACCCTAGATCAATTTGTGTGATAGACTATAGAGATAAGAAAGTGAACCCAGATTTATCGTGGTGGAACAGGCCTCCTTTCAGTTTACTGTGGCCATGACCATCACTATAAAAGCCATTTAGAGGCTGGCAAGATGGGTCAGTAGGCACGAGCACTTGATGCACAGGCATTAGGATCTGAGTGTGATTCCCAGCACCCACACAAAAAGCTGGTTGTGGCCATGCATGCCTGTAACCCCAGTCCTGGGGGTGGAGAAGCAGAGGCAGGGCTTGCTGACTGGTCAGTCTCACAGGAAACCAGCATGAGGTCCAGGTTCCATGACAGACCTGTCTCAAGGAAATAAGGTGGCTGGAGAAGGACATCCGACATCCTCCTCTGGCTTCTGCTCACATGTGCGTGGGGCCTGTTCATCTGCCACGCATATCCTCATATGATACATACTACATCCACACATCCACACACACAGCCTTTGCTCAATACACTCTCAGCCTGACAAGGACCTAGGCCACAAATGTAAGTACAAAAGTAGATTTTAAGCTAAATGAGAATGTCTTACCATGTGCCTATGATCATGAATTATCAGCTTTACTGTTATTTTTTCATAGCTTTACTAGCATAACAAATTGAGAAGATTAGACTAAAATTAGTCAAATTTTCTAAAATTGCTGCATATGAGAATGGCTAAAAATGGTGGCAAATCACAAATGCCCAATTGCCCAGACTGGGCCTCCATTTTCCACAATCAACCGTTAATTAAACCCAGTGCAGTATCTCCATGGAAATGACTTTGGCATCAGGAGACCCACTGGAGAACCTTACGCTACAAATGGATGAAAATTGACAATTGCTCTCTAGTCACTATTAGCTATGGCTGTGGGGTTTGGTTCATTGATACAAAATGGCAGGAGGAGGCTGACTACATTTGCTTTGGGTCTGGGCCTAAGACCCCAGACCATTGTTACATCTCTACTTCCAAGTAGACATCAGCAGCCTGTGACCCATTTCTCTTCTCTTTCAGAACGTCAGCATGAATTCTACCTTGACACTTCTGTGTGTGGGGCTCCTCTCAGGAAGAAGAAGTGAAGAGGTGGGAGCTCACTGATGAGCAGCAGACACCTACCTTGGACTGACACTGTAACACTGAGAAACCAGACAAGTGACAAGAAACAAGAGTAAACACCTACCCCCGCAGTGCCTGGATTTTCGTATTTCAGGTAAGAAGCAGAAGGATGCTGAGCCCCGGCTGGCGCAGGGCCAATGACAAGGGAGGAGACCCACAGTTGCAATGTGAGTCAGGAATATTAACCTTTATGGTGAACTTCTACAAAACCATTCATATAAATTTTATAATGTTCTGGATTAACTGAATCATGACATTTTCCTAAATTTACACAGATAACTCTCTCTTAATTCTGACTTAATCTAATAGAACACTCGATGATATTTTAATGACAAAACTTAAACAATGACCTTTCTGCAGTAAAGGGGAAGTGCACAAAGGTACACTACTTACACAGAACTGAGAATTTAATAAATACTATAAACATGACTAGAGCTGAGGAATACAAGAACACAAGAAACACTGCCCAATGGGAACATGAAGTTAGAACCAGAAAAACGTTAGCAGAAGCACACAGAGAGGCAAGTACCAGACACAGGGGTGATTGATGCACAAAGAAAGCTCTCACCTATGACTCATCTTCAGGAAGCACTAGAACCACATTCTCCCTATTACCAAGACCTGTCCTGTGCTAGTGCACTCACTCTCGCTCTCTGGTCTCAGGATCTCTGTAGCAGTCTCTGACACTCACTCTCGCTCTCTGGTCTCAGGATCTCTGTCACAGTCTCTGACACTCACTCTCACTCTCTGGTCTCAGGATCTCTGTAGCAGTCTCTGACACTCACTCTCGCTCTCTGGTCTCAGGATCTCTGTCACAGTCTCTGACACACACTCTCGCTCTCTGGTCTCAGGATCTCTGTAGCAGTCTCTGACACTCACTCTCGCTCTCTGGTCTCAGGATCTCTGTAGCAGTCTCTGACACTCACTCTCGCTCTCTGGTCTCAGGATCTCTGTAGCAGTCTCTGACACTCACTCTCGCTCTCTGGACTCAGGATCTCTGTCACAGTCTCTGACACTCACTCTCACTCTCTGGTCTCAGGATCTCTGTAGCAGTCTCTGACACTCATTCTCGCTCTCTGGTCTCAGGATCTCTATAGCAGTCTCTGACACTCACTCTTGCTCTCTGGTCTTAGGATCTCTATAGTAGTCTCTAAACTCACCCTTGCTCTCTGGTCTCAGGACCAGTCTCTTAGTTCATTTTCTTAAACTATCAGCAAGATCTATTAGGCTAGAGCTTTAAGACCATCTAAGGCTATACCTTTTACAACTCTGACTTTCTAGAGAACCTTCGGGATAAGTAAGTTTCAGGGACTCCCCAGTCCTGTGAAGGGAAAACACCTTTAATCCTATTAAATAATTCCTGAAGCCAATGGAGGCACAAGAGGTGATACAAAAATTATTCTCAAAATTGCCGGCCATCCTGACCCTTTTCAATTTTAAGTTATAAATCAGAAATAACACACGTGTTAGTGTGTAAGTATGTTACCACTTAACCATTGCAAAACATTGTCTCATCTCTATTAGAGAAACCGCAAGTTAGTACATGGTAGAGCTGGGACTTACTGTAACAAATGTCTTTTTCTTTAAGTTCCATCAAGTGAACGGAGGGTGTGGCAGCTTGATTCAGGTGTCCCCCATAAACTTAGGTGTTCTAGATGCTAGATTCCCCAGCTGATGGCAACTGGAAGTTAAAGCCTCCTAGAGGGAGTGTATTGTTGGGGCAGGCTTATGGGTGTTATAGTCAGTGTTCCCTTGCCAGTGTTTGGCACACTCTCCTGTTGCTATTGTCCACCTTATGTGGGCCAGGGGGTGATGTCCACCCTCTGCTCTTGCCATCATTTTCCCCTGCCATCGTGGAGCTTTCCCTCGAGCCTGTAAGCCCAAATAAACCCCTTTTTCCCACAAGCTGCTCTAGGTTGAGTGATTTCTACCAGCAATGCGAAGCTGACTATAACAGAGGGTGTGAGGATACTGCCTTCTTTTCCTTGCCACAGTCTCTCACACAAATACATACACAGATTATACCATGGTCCAGTGCTAGTTTCGCCAGCTGTATAAACCTAAGAAGAACCCTAACATCTTTTTTATTTTTTTATTTTTTGGCTTTTTGAGGTAGGGTCTGACTCTGGTCCAGGCTGACCTGGAATTCATTATGTAGTCTCAGGGTGGCCTTGAACTCACGGCAATCCTCCTGCCTCTGTCTCCCGAGTGCTGGGATTAAAGGCATGCACCACCACGCCCAGCTCCCCTAATATCTTTAATTCTCAAATTTCTCTTCTTTTGGATGGAGATACTGAGAATAACAACTATCTCACATGGTCATTGTGAGGACCAACTTAGATAATACATGTGTATATTTACTCTGTATTTGGAGTATAAAGAACAGGTAATCAGTGTTTGCTCTATTATAGCGTTACAAGATAGATTTGAATTTTGATTGATAAGATGATAGGAAAATTATGCCCTATCTTTTATCCCCCTGGAAACATCAAAGCCAATAATATTGATGGGCTGATAGCTTTAGAGTGTGGCTTACAGAGACTTGATTGAGCTAATTTATTGCTTATTTCTGTTCATGTATTTACTAGAATATTTTTAGTTATTTATTTTAGTTAGATAGTGCTGTCTGTTGAGACACTATGTGACCCTGTCTGAATTTGCAATGGTCCTCCTGCCTCTGCCTCCTGAGTACTGGGATTATAGCCATGTACCACCATACTCAGCTTTATTTACTTACTTTTAAGATGAAAGGTAAACTTGTATTTATCATGTATAATGTTTTGAAGTATACATACAGGCTTGGAATGCAGCTCAGTGGTAAAGCACTTGCCTAACATGCATGAATCCCTGGGTTCAATCCCCAGAATCACCAAAAACAATCAAAAAATGAAGTATGCATACATTATGGAGTAGTTTAGTCTACATAATTAGCATATGTTAGCATTTTTTTGCATTTGTCAGCATTTTTATAGAATACAATATAGTATTACTAATTGTGAATTTATGACCTCAACATAAAGTTTATTATATGGAAATGGAAGAGAGAAAATGTGTGTCTCTTGTTTCACAGCCTATATCAACTTGTGTATTTCCTTTGCAAATATGCTGTCTCTGTGCATATATAAAGCAAAATAGTAATTTTTTAATTCCAAAGGACCAACTGAATATTAAAGTAAATATTAATTAGTTCAATAAAAATGACTACATACCTAGTGTCATTGGGACTGAGCCAAATGCTTACAGGTGATATTAAAATATTACTTGTTGTTCAAAGACGTCCTTTGAAGGTACTTGTTTTTCTTCACTATTTTCAGGACGTTTTCTTTGTCTTGATATCATTTAACGCATTTATGATCCTTTGCTGTGATAATACGAATAGCCGTGGTGTTCCCTCTTCTCTGAGAAAGGAATAACAATTTAATTCATATTTCTATCTATAATACTTAGGTCATAACAGAAATCATGAAATCAAAATGTGAGAATTATTAGACAATCTCAAGTCTTTTAAAAATTTTTATTTATTTATGACAGAAAGAGAGAGAAAGGGAGAGAAAGGCACATAGAGGGTGTTCAGCTGCTGCAAATGAACTCCAGACACATAACCACCTTATGTATCTGGCTTAAGTGGGTTCTGGGGAATCAAACCTGGGTTCTTTGGCTTTATAAGCAAGTGTCTTAACTGCTAAGCCAGCTTTCCAGCCCTCTCCTCAAGTCTTTAGAAGCACAATAAACAGTTAAAATCCATTCACAACCATGTAGAAAAAAATGTATTTCATAAAATATGTATATTAATAAATATGTTGTAATTTTTAATAATTATAAATTCTATAATGAGAAACTTCTAATTTTACAGGTGCATGTGTATAGGATTACCCATAATTTAATATTCTGTGTTTACCTCCCATATGTTACCCCAAGAAAAGAAAACTCAGAAAACTTTTGCTTTTTACCAGAGGTAGAGATCCTGCATGTATGACTGAGCAGTTACATACCAAAGTATTTTTCATGGCCACTCACGCTGTGGGGCACTTGCCTCTGCCCAGTGCAGGGCAGAGCTATAGGGAAAGCCAAGTTACCTTCAGTCAGGTTGATGAACCTTAAAGGGATGAGGAACTCTCTTGTAAGAAACCAGAGATCTGTGTGTGTGTAGGGTGGGGGGTCTGTCTGGGTACACACGTATGGAGGTCAGAGGGTATCAGTCCTAATCCTCCATCTTGTTTGAGATAGAGATAGTTATTTATTTTTATTTATTTATTTATTTTTAAATATTAATTTATATTAAATATTAATTTATTTATTTGAGAGAGTGGGGTAGAGATAGAATAGGTGCTCCAAGGCCTCCTGCTGCTTCAAATAAATTCCAGACACATGTACCACTTTGTGCATCTGGCTTTATATGGGTATTGGGGAATAGTACCCTGGCTGACAGGCTTTGTAAGCAAGTGCCTTTAACACTCAGCCTTCAATCACTCAAGCCCCAATAGAGGTATTTATTAAGCCCCTTCTGTCTATTTAAATATATATATGGCATGGTGGCACTCAGGAGGCTAAGGTAGGAGGATCACTGTGAGTTCGAGGCCAGGTCAGCCTGGGCTAGAGTGAGACCCAACCTTGAATAGAAAAAAAAATCCTCAAACTTTGAGGCTTAAGAATAACCACAAAGTAAATACAAATGAGCAATAAACTTGTGTCAAAAAATAATAGAAGCAGAGATTCACAAAACTTCTCTTCCCTATGTGACACAGATTGCAATCATGTAATCATGTAAACACCTTTAAGCAGTATTAGGAACATAGTTTGTTTTTCAAAATGAAATACTTTGAAAAATGTAAAGAGTTATCCATTTGTAAAACTTTTATGAGAGGAGAAATATAATACAATTTGCATATCAGAAGATGAATTTGTCATCAAGGGAATCATGTGTTGAAGAGACATGAGAAAGATAGTCTATTTTGACTTCAGGAGGGGTTAAAGGAAGTGACACAGAGACAAGAATCCTGAAGAAAGCTGTGATTCTTTATGCAGGAGGAAAACCTTCTAGACAGGCACTGACGGGTGAAAGCCCTACTCTCTCCTGGGATAGCAGAGTAGAGGAAAGTGCTTGCCAGTCCTTGAGTAGAATAACGACACAGAAGCAAGAGAAACCATAATAAAGTTAGGCCATAGTACAATTCATGATGCCTGTTAGCAGGCATGAGATTACAGAATTCATGGTTCCTGAATTACAGGCAGTGTGGCAATTTCAGATGGCTTCCGTTACAATTATAGGAAAGATTTCATTGAGAGTGTGTGAATGCAAGTAATGGATAGATGGATAGATATGAATAGGTGGATATTCTGGATAGATACTGAAATCCAGAAGCAAAGGCCCAAGAATCTAAACCAAAGCCCCAGCAACAGAATGAACACAAAAGGACAGTTACTCAGAAACGTGAGAACCTTTGGTCTTTGTTACTACAATTACTGCGGAGAAATTCTGGCGTGTGTGTGTGTGTGTGTGTGTGTGTGTGCGTGCATGTGAGCTTAAATGCTTCAGTTCTTAGAAAAGCAGAAAGGAGGAATGACTCCAAATTCAGGACTGCAAACCTAAGAAGACATGCTCGGCGTGATCCTGCGGCTGTCCTAGTTATCAGGGATCTCTCCCTGCTCCCAGGTGATGTGCCCTCCATGGAGCGGGTCAACGACACTGCAGTCACCGAGTTTGTCCTCCTGGGCTTCTCGTCTCTGGAAGGGCTCCAGCTCTGGCTCTTTCTGACCTTCCTGCTCCTCTACCTGTTCACGCTGGCCACCAACGCCGTCATCGTGTCCACCATCGTGCTGGACAGGGCACTGCACACCCCCATGTACTTCTTTCTATCTGTTCTGTCCTGCTCCGAGACTTGTTACACCTTTGTCATTGTGCCCAAGATGCTAGTGGACCTGCTGGCCCAGAAGAAGAGTATCTCCTTCCTGGGCTGTGCCATCCAAATGTTTGCCTTCCTCTTCCTCGGCTGCTCGCACTCCTTCCTGCTCGCAGCCATGGGTTACGACCGCTACGTGGCCATCTGCAACCCCCTGCGCTACGCGGCGCTCATGGGTCGAGGGGTGTGTGGGGGGCTGGTCGCCGCCGCCTGTGCCTGGGGCTTCACTGTAGCACAGATCATCACGTTCTTGGTATTCCACCTGCCCTTCCACTCCTCCAATCGACTCCATCACTTTTTCTGTGACATCTCTCCTGTTCTCAAGTTGGCGTCTCACCACTCCCGCTTTGGCCAGATCATCATCTTGTGCTATGTGCCTTGGTTCTGGTCATTCCCCTGTTGTTGATCTTGGTGTCCTACATTCACATCATTTCTGCCGTCCTCCAGTTTCCCTCCTCAGTAAGCAAGCACAAGGCATTCTCCACGTGTGCCTCTCACCTCATTGTTGTCATCGTGCACTACGGCTGTGCCTCTTTTATCTACCTGAGGCCCAAGGCCAACTACTCCTCCAGCCAGGATGCTCTGGTATCTGTCTCCTACACCATCCTAACCCCACTGTTCAACCCCATGGTCTACAGCTTGCGAAATAAGGAATTCAAATCAGCTCTCTGCAGAGTTGCAGGAAGGACAGTCACCCTGGCACGGGGTTAATCTGCGTTCAGCTCTTCCCAAATAATGAAGCCCACGTATGGCGGCAGCGGGGGGAGCCGGGGACAGGGGTGGAATTCCAGGATGGAAATGCTCAAGCGATTCACAAACATGTTTGGGTTCAGAACCAGAGATTATTTCTCTAATCTGAAATTCAGAAAAACACAATTTCTTGCTATGATCACATGAATTGTATCCCTCTGAAGTTGTTTCTTTCCAGTCCAGTGAAAAACCATGCATGAAAATTTTAGAAATGTGTACACATGCTCAGAATTCTAGTGTCTGGCAAACATCACTCAATCACAGCCAGACCAGAAACGAAGCCCGCAAAATCCCCACGACACCAAAATCCAAGGACCCAGTGTGGTGGTCAATCTTGTGCACGTGGTGGGATGTGGAATCCACTAGGAGACATGCCTCTGGCAGCTGTAGGAGCATTTCCAGACCAGGTAGCCCCTTTCCAGCAGGCAGCCCAGTAGAAAGAGGCAAGGAGGTCCAAGAAAACTCGGTGCTTCCAGGCCCCTGCCTTTGCTTCGCTGAGGGCTTCTATCCCGGGTGCTGCTGCTGCTGCTGCCATCTGTGCTTACTTCACACCCCCGCTGCCCCGGCCTGCAGCGCACTATGCTAACGCCTCCTGGAGTTTCCGTGGCCTGCGGCACCACATTGGCTTCCTGGACTGCATAGCTCCTGGGTTCTCAGGCGCCGTGCAGAGGAGCAGAGCAGCATAGCCGGCACCTGTCATGTGGGCCATTTTAATGACTCCTTTCACGTACAAGAAGGCCTTCCGAATACACCCAGGAAGCACTTGTATCCAGATTGTGCTCTTTCTGAATATTTTCAGAATCTCAGTCTGAAGTACATTTAAATCTCACTTTGTAAATGACATAGTTTGCAAAATGTCTATTATGAAGTTTTAGTTCATACACAATAATGCTCTCAGAAGAAAATTTTACAAAATTTATCCTTTCTTTGTTTGTTTGTAATGGGAGACTATCTTTCCTAGGGCAAATCAGAGCTTAACCCCATTTCATTAAATAATCACCAAGCAGGAAAGACTGTAACAAGCAAACAGCCTCTGCTCTCCACAGGACTCAGGAGTCTGGGTGTCTTGTCTGAGGCCAGCCTGAGTCTGGTGTCTTGGTGTTTATCTCTTTCTTTTACAAAAAAAAATATTTATTTATTTATTTATTTCAGAGAGTGAGAGAAGAGGGAAGAGAGAGAGGCAGACAGAGAGAGTGAGAATGGGCATGCCAGGGCCTTGTGCCACTGCAAAGGAACTACAGATGCAGGCTCCACTTTGTGTGTCTGGCTTTACAATGGGTGTTGGGGAATAAAACCTGGGATGTCAGGCTTTGTAAGCAAGTGCTTTTAACCACTGAGCCATCTCTTCAGCCCCAGGACTGATTTTTTAAACTGACGATAGAACATCTAAGGATGCATATTTGACAAGAGAAGACCAAGTCACTAGGTGTCTGCGTAAAAGGTACTGTAAACTTTAGATGATTAGACTTTGAAATCTTATTCAAGAGTTGTGTACACGACTATTTACAGTCAGATGTCAGAGAAATAACAAGCGGAAAGGATAACTGTGTGTCGAAAGGTCATGAATGTTGGAACAGCTTTTCTGGCATTTGATTATTCCACTTACTTTTTTCCATACGAAAAATTAAATTGAACACACTCACATTTATTATTTTTTTAATTAGTTGAGAATGAAAGAAGGACAGAGACAGAAGAAGAAAGCAAGAGAAACAATAGGCATGCCAGGGCCTCCTGCCACTGCAAACTAACTCCAGTCACATGTGCCACATTGTACATCTGACTTTATGTAGGCACTGGGGAATCAAACCTGGGCCATCAGGCTTTGCAAGAAAGTGTGTTGAGCTGCTGAGCCTTCTCCCCAGCCCAGTTTGTTTTATTACCATAGGAAAGGTTGGGTTTTATTATGGCATTTTTCATATAAAGCTTGCATTTGCTGCTTCTAGCCCCCTTCTTCTGTCCATACCTTCCCCCAGCAGCCTCCTCTCCACTGCCGTGTCACATGCGCACCGTTACATCCTCTTCCCTTTCCTCAACACCTCTTGCTCCCTCTCATCTAGTTGCACGGCCTGTCCTCACTCCCATGCCCTCTCATACATAGAAACACATACTAAAAGTGACAAGGTGCACAGGAAATGATAGTACTGCCATATGATGTGTCCGTTTAAGTTTCTACTTAAAAAAAGGTTTACATATGAGAACAGAGATGTGATTTTTCTCTTTCCAAAAGAGGTATTAAAATAGTACTTTTTATATCCACCCATTTTTCTATAAATTTAACAATTTATTTGTCTTTATAACTGAGTAAAATTCTATTCACATGGCCAGTTTTATCTCTACTTTCTGTATGTACTTTGAACAAGAGTAGTAAGATTTTTAGATTTGAAGTTGGTTTTAGCAAGGGAGCAAAGCCCTACCGGCCTTGTAATGAGACCATGCATTTTGAGTTACATAAACATCAGCTCTTGAGTTTTAGGCATAAAGTTAACTAGTAATAAACATGCAATTTGACTTGATATCCATCATTGTCTATTATTTACACATCTCTTGAATAGCTCTAGAAAGAGGAAAGGCTAACCTGAGGCAGGATTATAATTTTTTTTTTTTTTACTTTGCTCACTGTAATAGCTTCACATTGCTGGGATGAACACCCAACCAGACACAGTGTAGGGGAGGAACGGGTTTATTTCAGGCTTACAGATCCAGGGGACATTCCATCAAGGGCAGAAGAAGCTGGCTCCCAAGGAGAGAGAGGGACTGAGAGAGAGAGAGAGATAACCACCAGGCAGCAGACACCCAAAAGCAGAAAGCAGCAGGGTCACACCTCTCTGCACACCATTGGGCTGGAATTCAGATCTGCCTCCAAACACACCTTAGGGCTGAACCCCAGGATCTGCTCCCAGTGACACCTCCTCCAGCCAAGTGTCTGGAGACCCAAATTACAAGCTTAACAAAGCACCCAAGTCACAAAATTAACACACTATCACTAAAACTGGGCTTGTGTCATGCTGGCTTTATGTGTTCAGACATATTCTTAGCACATATTTTAACATCAAGGAGACTAATCACAGATAAAATCATGACAGGTGTTACAAATTGCCAGAAGATCCATGTCCCATGCTTTTTATCAGCAAATCCAACTTTAAGCTAAGAGAAGGCAATTGATATATTAGCTGCTTCCAGGTCCCTATAGCCCAATATCTATGCCCTCACAGAAATCTTTATTTATAAAAAATCACTTATGGGGCTAGAGAGATGGCTTAGAAGTTTAGGTGCTTGCCTGCAAAGCCAAAGGACCCAGGTTTGATTCCCCAGGACCCATGTAAGCCAGGTGCACAAGGTTGCACATGCATCTGGAGTTTGTTTGCAGTGGCTGGAAGCCCTGGCATGCCAATTCTCTCTCACACAAATAACAAATAAATAAAATTTATTTTAAAAAATCACTTATTAAGAATAAATAAGAGATATTGAAGTAGCATGTTATGTATTATATTGTGTAAGTATTATCATTATATTCTGGACAGAATCTTAATATATTTGTTCCTTACTTCTAGACTGCCAGCCTCCCATTTCCTCAGTCGACCATATGTTTCTTCTTGCTTACTCCTGAATTGTCCACTAGAATGCCACTTCCATTACTCACTCTGTCCTATGTTAATTCTTTTATTCTTATCTTGTGGAAGAAGTTAAAAACTATTTACCCACCAGGCATGGTGATGCATGCCTTTAATCCCAGCACTGGGGAGGTGGTGGTAGGAGAATTGCCGTGAGTTTGAGGCCATCCTGAGACTACATAGTTAATTCCAGGTCAGCCTGGGCCAGAGTGAGACCCTACCTCGAAAAAAACAAAACAACAAAAATAAAAGTATTTACCCAAGTGGCTATTTAATGTCGTCTTCTGGTATGTGATTGCCTCTACTTGCCAGGGTAAAGCTAAGAAAGCAAAAGTAATGGTACTCACTTCAAACAGAAGTGGTCTAATATACAGAGATTTTTTTTAATTTTTAAAAAGACTTTTATCCATTTATCTATTTATTTGAGAGAGTAAGAGAGCAAATGAGGCAGAGAAATAGGGAGAGAATGGGTGTGCCAGGGCCTTCAGCTGCTGTAACTGAACTCCAGACACAAGTGCTACTTTGTGCATCTGGCTTACATGGGTTCTAAGGAATCAAACCTGAGTTCTTTGGTTTTGTAGGCAAGTGCTTTAACTGCTAAGCCATCTCGCCAGCCTCTTTTCTTTAATTCTTATTTATTTATTTGAAAGGGAGAGAAAGAAAGAGGCAGATAGAGGGAGAGGGAAAGAAAGAGAATGGGCACACCAGGGCCTCCAGCCACTGCAAATGAACTGAAATACATGTGCCACCTTGTGAATCTTGCTTATGTGGGTCCTGGGGAAATGAACCTGGGTCCTTTGGCTTTGTAGGCAAGCATCTTAACCACTAAGCCGTCTCTCAAGCCCTGGAAGTTTTGAAGAGCAAAGAAGTGATGCATATCAACAATTGAGTGGAGTGGATACACTGCTTTCACTTGCAATAGGAAAATGAAAGTTTAAAATCTGAGAGTTCCGAGGAGAGACCCCTGAGGTCTAGTGCTAGAATCTCTCAGAAGGGGAACTAGCCTGCCAGTTGGTTAAGTGCTCGATGAGGTGTATCCTGGGGAGGGGTGCATGCAGGAACATGTTATAGATGAGACCGGGATTATGCAGAAGGTGTGGTTGTGGCTGGCACCTTTGAGGAGATGTGATACTAAGTCTGTGGAAGAAAGCTGGAGGCTAGAGCTAAGGCTGTCTGCTGCAGCTAAGGAATGCCAACAAGAGCTGAAGCTAGAGGGAAGCACCTTCTCCCACATTGTTCCTACCAATCTCTCACAGTGCTAGAAGTCAGCAGAAAAGAGAGTTTGAATAGATGTGGCTTGCAGTGTGCCGCCTCAAGCACTGTCTAGAAGATGAGAGGAGGGCTGACCTAATTTTCAGTATTTTTTCAACCTTTCCACTTCACTTTGAACTTTCCCCCATGTAAAGTTTTTGGGACTCAATTGTACGGTTTTGCTTCTATGCCCTTTTCTGTATTAATTGAGCAAGTTGCTCATTTCCCTTGATGGGGCACTAGCAAAGTGGAAAGAAATTGTGTCAGGATGCAGTGAGTAATTGTTCTCAGGGGACAACATAACACAACTACAGAGCAGATGTGTCTGTGGTTGGCAAGAAACCAACAGAGACATCGCTGATGACCAGCATAACTCCTCAGAGTGAATTTATGAAACCAGAAAACTACAGAGTGGTGGTCCAGGGGAGGAGAGGTCCAGTGAGGCTTCAAGAGGACAGGATTTGTGGTTGGAAACACAAGCTCCTATGGGAGTTTAATATACTTATGTGTAAAGGTCAATGAAAAGTGGATGCAAAATGTGAAATTAATTATTTATCTCACAAAGCTTCCACAAATACACTTAGCAATTTCTAGTCAAAGTCTATTAAAATGAAAAACTTTTCTGATTAATTTAGAATAAGATCCAAATGAATATGGAGACATATGTTAAACAGATAAAATATCATAATTTTATAGAAATTCCAATACCTCTTTATTTTGCTTCCTAATTCAAATCAATTCAAAGTATATTTTAAAAAACTTTGTATTGACAACCTCCATATGTATACAAAGTACACCATAATCATAACCTCCTCCAATGCACACTTTTAAAATTTATTTACTTATTTACTTGAGAGGTGGAGAGAGAGGGGGGAGGGAGGGAGAACATGGATGTGCCAGGGACTCTAGTCACTGTAAACAAACTCCAGATGCATGTGCCACCTTGGTCATATGGCTTACATGGGTCCTGAGGAGTTGAACCTGGGTCCTTAGGCTTCACAGGCAAGCTCCTTAACCATTAAGCTATCTCTCCAGCCCTAATGCATATTTTTGATAATGCATAAACTATGCCTAAATATCTAGTGGGGCTGACTATGGAGCTATCCTAAGAGCTCCTAAAGAACGGTGGTGAGTTTTTTCTCTTCTCCAGAAAGTTAGGTGCGCTGGACACTGCCAATCAAGGAACACAGTGTGATGCAAGAGCAAAGTGTCAGGGCCCAGACTGGGGAATCCACAGCATCATTCAAATTTGTTCAGAAAAGGCTAGGGGAAGGGCTCAGTGGATGAAGTGCTTGCGGCTCAAGCTGGAGTACCCGAGTTCTCTCCTCATATGCCACATAGAAAGCAGGAAGCATGGAGGGCTTCTGAAATCCCAATATGCTGAGGATCATCCTGAGACAGGAGGCGGAGGCAAGAAAAGCTTATGAAGGGCACAGCAAAGAACAAGAGCGGAGCACATCCCTGTCTGATGAGGTGGAAAGGGGACGGCTGGCGCCCAGGTCTTCTGACCACATGCACACGGTGGCATATGCACGCCCACACTCTCCGCACTCACATTCTCAAACGCAAACATGCACACAGAGAAATAAATGAGCAATAAAAGTAAATGTGTTATACATCTTCTTTAGTATTAAAGGATGGCACCTAGATACTTCAGAATTTATTCAAAATAAAATACAACAGATGGTATGCTGATTAACAAAATAAAATAAGAGCTGGAGAGATTGCTCAGTGGTTAAGGCACTTGCCTGCAAAGCCTAAAGACGTGGGTTCAATTCCCCAGTACCCACATAAAGCCACACATGGTAGCTCATGCGCTTGGAGTTCATTTGCAGTGGCAAGGAGGCCATGGTGTACCCATTTTCTCTCTGTGTGTGAGTCTCTCTGTCTCTGCTTGCAAATAGATAAATAAAATAATTTTTAAAAATAGAATAATGTATATATTTTTTTGTTTTTTTGAGGTAGGAGCTCACTCTGGCCCAGGCTGACCTGGAATTCACTATGTAGGTTCAGGGTGGCCTTGAACTCATGGTGATCCTCCTACCTCTCTGCCTCTCGAGTGCTAGGATTAAAAGCGTGCACCACCACACCCAGCTTAAAAATAGAGTAAATTTAAAAGAAGCTTAAATATATTAAACCCAGAATTGAATAAAATGATTTAAAAACTGTTGAAATACCCATTTCTTTTAAACATAAAATGTAAATATTGTAATAGTTAATGATAGTGACTAAGTCAATAGTGAACAATGGGCCTGATCCCCCACTACAACGTCACCATGTATTCACTTCTGACTTGGCTTCTCCCCTCCCGTTTCAATGCCTCTGTCAGAAATTGATTGAATTTCCTATTCATTTGTTTAGACCTGGCTCCAGGTTGCTACACCCTTCCTTGCCCCTGTTTCAGGCTAACCTGATGTTACCCATTTCTCTCCCTAGTGCAGGCTGTTTGGGGTCCAGAGCATTGCTTCACATCAGTGGAAACCATTGCAACATTCACTAATTCCTATGCTGGACTGCATTTCAAGGAATGTTAAGTCAAACATTAAAAGTTACTTTTTCAGCAATCCACACTACTTTCAATATTCCAGGAACTTAAATATTAAACTTATAAAACAAAGAAAAGTGAAAAGCCAGTAACACTTGCACTGACCAATCATAGAACACTAGTTCCATACAATCAATTAAGCATTCTGTGTCTAATTTATCTGAGTGCTGGGTAGGAATTGCCTAATTTTGATAAAATTTAACAAACATTTTAAAGTCAAGAGTAGTAGTAGCAGATGATTATATACATCTATAAATATTTTATTTATTTGCAAGCAGAGTTGGGGTAGAGAGACACAGAGAGAGAGACAGGCATGTCAGGGGCTCTTGCCACTGCGAATGAACTCCAGATGTGTGCGCCACTGTGCATCTGGCTTTATGTGGGCACTGGGAAATCAAACCCAGGCTATTAGGCTTTGCAAGCAAGTGCCTTTAACTAATGATCCATCTTTCCAGCCTAGATGATTATAGACTTTTACAAACTTGAAAGTCTTTCCCTTGAAATTGGCTGTTTGTCAGAGTCCCAATTTGGAGGAGTAAGCCCATCATATTGGTTCTAGGCTGTCTGTCACTTCCCTAGCTACATAAATCTGCCTGGTATCTCATCTTGAGCCATTCCTCAAGTCAACATTTTTTCTGTATTTCTTCTTAGGCTCAACTACATAGTCAGCTTATAGCAGCATATTCTTAGAATCTCAAAGGGCTCTTGTAATCTGTACTTCACGAGAACTAAACCTAAGATCAGTGCTAAAGTCAGTTGATTCTGTACAAAAAAAAAAAAAAAAAAAAAAAAAGCCCTTACAGCTTCTCCTGAATTCTCATTCAATACATGCCCAGGCAGGTCTTGGAACCATGTATCCATAGGTAAGTGCTGTAGAACCTGAGCTTGATGACTGTCTGGGGCAAGAATGTCCACTGACTCTATTACAGGGTGGTGAGGGAACCCAGGACTTCTACTTTGGCACCCCCCACTCTTACTATCTATTAGCTCTCATGATTGTTTAAACCTCTCTACAATTTTCTGTTCATGAGGATTAAATATGACAATCAGTATAGAGGTAAAGAAATTCTCTGATCATATTAGATGAGCACATGATGGTCAATGTTATTCACAATTGCCATGCTAGAACATCCAAACTGAAGCTAAGAAACATTCAGACTGAAATTAAGAGTGGGGGAAAAAAAGAGTAGGAAAAGCAGCTGAGTGTGGTGGCACACGCCTTCAATCACAACACTTGGGAGGCCGAGGTAGGAGAATTGCTGTGAGTTTGAGGCTAGCCTGAAACTACATAGTGAATTCCAGATCATCTTGGCTAGAGTAAGACCCTCCCAAAAACTGGCTAGAGAGATAGCTCAGTGGTTAAAGTGCTTCCCTACAAAGCCTAATGACCCAGGTTTGATTCCTTGGTGCCCATGTAAAACCAGATGCACAAAGTGCACACGCATCTGGAGGTCATTTGCAGTGGCTAGAAGCCCTGGCCTGGCATACTCTCTGTCTGTCTGTCTCTTGTTGCAAATAAATAAATAAAATATTACTTAAAAAGTGAAAAGTTTAGAATAGGAAAATTTATAAAATTTTCAAGTTCTTTCAAATTATGTACAAATATATAAGTACAGATATTTTTATATTTCTTATAAATGCTTGAGATAAGCTAAAAAGATCTTTACATTTCGAGATACTGAATTTGGTAGAGGTTATATGAACTGTCACTGTCACGCTGCAGGCCATTTTCTAGAGCTCGTTTGGATTCCCCCTTCATGGGAGTTTCCAGCCCTGCTGGTATGGCTCCGACTAGCCCTCTACCCCTAGACACTAGCATTGGTCTCATGCTGCACTTTCCTCACTCACAGCCCACATTTGCTGACCTCCCCCACTCCAGCAACATAGAGACCAACGTTGGCAACCAAGCAACCAGTCCCCTTCTCCCTACTCTCCGTGAGATGTTTGGACAGCTAAAGAGAATGCATTAGGCATGGGAGGAAGGGGTGCTGCTTCTCTCATGAAGACACTGCATCAGGTTGGGCTCTAGAGGAACTGAACCAACAGAATGTGGGGAGATATGGATTGTGGAAACTTAAGTGCAATTTTTGGTTTGTTATTCTTATGCTAGAACAAGGGAAGGTATCATAAATCCTATTTTATTTTGTAAGGAAAAATTTCCAAATCATTCATTTTCTTTTTATTGACTATAATGAATTTTCAAAAAAAAATCACCTATCACCTCAGAGAAGTTGGGAAACACAGACATAAAATATAAAGAAAGGGGAATGGTCAAAATGTGTGCTAAAAATACAGGCAGGATAATGCAGGTCTGCAGTATTTTGATGTGATCTCATAAGAACTGGAAGCCTTGTGTTCATAAAGTATTCTGAAGATCAGCCCCAGGGACCCACAAGCACGCATTTAGGCACAGCTCCTTGCGCCCTCTTCTACTTCCTGTGTCAGGTTGCCTTTGCTGCCATCCGTGCAGGGGTCCCATGATTGTGAGCTCAGCACAGCCACCTGCTCTTTGCACCCGTTTTCCTGCTGCGCCGCATGCATCACCTTTGCCGGTGGGATCCTGCACACATGAGCTGTGCACTGACGCCTGCTCCCTGAGTATGACTTCCTTCTCAGTTTAATGTTATTAATGTGGGGGTTCTCTTTCCTTCTTCCTTCCTTCCTTCCTTCCTTTCTTTTTTTGGTGGCTAGAGGTTCATCAATCTTGCGCATCTTTTCGAAGAACCAAGTCTTTGTTTCATAGATTCTTTTCGTTGTGTTTTTATTTCTACTTCATTGATTTCTGCTTTATATTTCTTTTCGTCTAGTAATTTGGGGATTGTATTGTTTTGGCATTTCTAAGCTCTTCAGGTGTATCATTATGCATTTGGAATCCCTTTGTTTTTGTAATGTAGGCTCTTAAAACTGTAAAATTACCTCTCAGGGCTGCTTTCGTTATATCCCACATGTTATGCTCTATTTCTTTTCATTTTCAGTCAATTTTCAGAACTTTTTTATTTCCTTCTCAATTTCTTCAATGACTCCTTCATTATTCGATAGTATGTTGTTTCTAGGCTTGAAGTCTTAGCTAGAGAAATAAGACAAAAGAGAAAATATCTAAAAGAGATGCAAGTACAAAAGGAAGATGTCACATTATTCTTGTAAATAATATGAATCTACACATAAAAATCCTAAAGACAAGCCAGGCGTGATGGTGCACGCCTTTAATTCCAGCACTCAGGAGGCAGAGGTAGGAGGGTCACGGTGAGTTCAAGGCCACCCTGAGACTACATAGTGAATTCCAGGTCAGCCTGATCTAGAGTGAAACCATACCTCAGAAAAAAAATCCTAAAGACTCCACCAGAAAACTCCTAGAACTGATAAACACTTGGCAAAGTGGCAAGATGCAAAATCAACATATAAAAATCAGTAGCCTTCTTACATGGCAATAACAAACATACTGAAAAAAAAAATCAAGGCAGCAGTCCTATTCACAATAGCTACAAAAAAAAAATTACTATCTTGGAATAACCTTCACCAAGGAATTGAAAGATCTTGAAAATGAAAACTTTAAAATACTGGAGAAAGATATTCAGGTATATACCAGAAGATGGAAAGAACATCTCCCATGTTCATGGATTGGAATGATTAATTTGTGAAAATGGCCAATCAACCAAAATCAATGTGCAGCCTCAGTGCAATCCTATTCAAAATTCCTTTGTTATTTTTCATAGAAATAGAAAAAACAATCTTAAAATCATATGGGAGCATAAAAGAAGTAGGATTGTTATGAGTAAGAGGTCACCCTGAGACTATGTAGTGAATTCCAGGTCAGCTTTGGCTCAAATCACAAAAACAAGGGCTGGAGAGATGGCTTAGTCATTAAGGCACTTGCCTGTGAAGCCTAAGGACCCATGTTCAACTCTCCAGATCTCACAGAAGACAGGCACACAAAGGTGAGGTAAGCACAAGGTTGCACATGCCTACTAGGTGGTGTGAGTGTCTGGAGTTCGATTGCAGTGGCTGAGGCCCTGCATGCCAATTCTCTCTCTCTCTCTCTCTCTGTCTGTCTCTCTAAAAAAATAAAAATAAAAATAAATTGCCTGGGTACTGATAGTAGATAGCCACACATCACTGGCATAAACCTCCAAACCAGGCACAAATTATGGGAGGAATGGCATTTATTTGAAGCATATATATCTAGGGGACGTTCCATAATGGTGAAGAAGTTGTCCCCCCTTTTATAGACCCAAGCACAGAGAAAAAGCCACCACGGAGGCCATAGGTAAACGCACTTAGGGTCTGTAAGCTAAATGCATGAGGGACTTCCAAGTAAGAATGAGCTTACAGTCATCTAGGCTATGTGTGGTTTAGTATGAGATAGGCATAGAATGTTGACTTGTTGATTATTGGGCCAGGGGGTGATGTCCACCCTCTGCTCATGCCATCGTTTTCCCTGCCATCGTGGAGCTTCCCCTCAAGCCTATAAGCCAAAATAACCCCCCTTTTTTTTCCTAGGAAAGAAAGAAGGAAGGAAGGAAGGAAAGAAGGAAGGAAGGAAGGAAGGAAGGAAGGAAGGAAGGAAGGAAGGAAGGAAGGAGGGAAAAAAGGAAGCCATTTCTGAGGAGCTTTGAAGGTATTATCTTCCTGACAGGTGTCCTCCTCTGTCTGGAGACTAGGAGGACAAGACCACCAGCATGGCACCTCATCACTGGATATCATCCACAGTCTACCTGCGGCTTCGTTAATCTTTGGTAGTAGGGAAAGTTACTCCAAGTGACACTGTAAGTCCTTACTTGCCTTGATGTTCAGTAGCTTGAGAAGCTTGAGATGATCAGTTGCTCTTGTTGGTCTAATGATTTTGTTGTTAAGGAGTTACCCTTCTGCTGGACACCAAATTCTACAGACCAATAAAGAATTGGGTTAGGGTAACAAAAAAGTTCAGGGAAAAAAAAAAGTTCATCCGGGTGTGGTGGCGCACGCCTTTAATCCCAGCACTAGGGAGGCAGAGGTAGGAGGATTGCCTTGAGTTTGAGGCCAGCCTGAGACTACATAGTGAATTCCAGATCAGCCTGGGCTAGAGTGAGACCCTACCTCAAAAAAATAAAATAAAATAAAACCAGTTTAAATGAAACTGAAGTAAAATGCTAAGAGTTAATTCTTTTACACCACACTTAGGTTTTCCCTAACTCCATCCAGGTAACTGTTTCAGACCAAATCTTTCATCCAGCACATGTCTGTTTTTCTCAAAATTCTCTTCAAGCCATTTCAGCAAGTATAAGATAGAATTGGGAAGAAACAAAACTGAAAGTAAATACAAATTCAAGATTATAAACGTTGTTAGCTCACATCTTGCAGTGAGCAGTAACCAGAGCATGTTTTGGGGGCAAAATAAATATTACTGAGTGCATGGATTCTTTGTACTACTGGCAGCGTAGCCGCTGTACCCACCATTCCTTTAGAAAGCCTCTTCCCTTCCGCCCACATGTCGCACAGGACCTGACATCTTGATTGGAACCTACCTGGGGCTGAAGTGCTTAAGTTATAGCAGCTGGAGTCCTTTGATGAACCCTCCCTTCTTCACTCAGTGGATGCAACTATCTGCTGTCCAGGCTAGGCCTCAATCTGAGTCCTGGCATTCAGATTCCTTGTCTTATTCCACACACTGCAGGGGCACTGGGGGGGAGACACTAAAGATCTTTCATTTGGCCTGGGAGCCCAAAGTAAGTTCCTGCACAGATGCAAGGGAATTGAGAGCACTTCATCTCCAAAGCAGACCAAGTGCCTCCAAGACTGAAGTCCAAGCACCACAAAGCAGAGCAAAGACCAACCAGCACAAAGAACCAGCAAACACTATCCCAGGTACTCACAGGTGTGCCAGGAAGATGTACCTTATCCAGATGGGTAAGTCCAATGTAATATGAAAAGCCAATTCCACAGCAGGGGACCCCCATAATAACTACAGAGGAGACTCCAGGCAAAGAGCTCAAAAGAATGATTAGCAATACATACAAAGTACTCAAGGAAGACAGATAGCACATGAATAAATTTAATATGAATAAATTTAAAGATGACAGAAATAATGCCTACATGAATTCCAAGAGAATACAAACAAACAGCTACATGAAATGAAGTCAGACTAAGATATGAATATGGAACTGGTGGTAGTTTGAATGTGATAGTTTGTATGGCCCCATAGACTCAGGCATTTTTTTTTTTTAATTCAGTTTTCTTTTTGGTTTTTAGAGGTAGGGTCTCACTCTAGACCCAACTGACCTAGAATTCACTATGTGGTCTCAAGGTGGCTTTGAACTCACAGTGATCCTCCTACCTCTGCCTCCAGAGTGCTGGGATTAAAGGCATGCACTACCAGGCCTGACTGACTCAGATATTTTTTATTAACCTTCATACTTGAGCCCCTAGCAAGAAGACCCCTGCTACAGGGGTGTCACTGGGGGGCGGGTGGATCTTCTTGTCCAACCCTAAGGTATATTTGGGGATGGATCTTGATTCCAGTCCACAGGTGTGGAGAGAACAGTTTGAGCTCTGGCAGTTTGTACTTGCTTATGGTACTGACTGTTGGCGATGTCTCCACTTGGATCTATGAAAGGGAGCCAGCTTCTTCTGCCATTGATGGTATTCCCTTGGACTCTGCAAGCCTGAAATAAATTCCTTCCTCCCATAGGCTGTTCTGGTTGGATGCTTGTCCTAGAAAAGAGAAGATGACTGAAGTTAATTTGGTACCAGAGAAGTAGAGTGTTGTTGTTGATGCAAAAAAGACACAGCTCTCACCCCAAAGGGGATAAGAGATAGTTTATTCTGGAGCCAATATGAGTGACCATGGCCCCAGGAACACAGGTTTAGGTTACCCCAAATTCCATGTTCCAATGTGTTAACAATTTCATGAAGGCTTTATAGTTATAGAAAGTCATGAATCAAGGCACTTTTCAAATGCGCTGGCTGACCATCAGGTAGGTGGGTCATAGCAAAGCAGGGACATCTCCACCATAGGCCTCAGATGCTGTCTGATGATATTCTTAGCCCTTGGGTTGGTAGAAGCTGGGGTCTGTTCTTGCATTCCAAAAGGAATTGCACCTGATCAACTGAAAGTCACCAGGATGTTCAGACACAGAGGTGGGCAATAAATGGCTATTAAGGGGCTAATGGTAGCCCAAGGTAATTTGGCTCTGACTTGCAACCTTCCATCTCTCTGTGATCACAGGAGGTTTATTAGTCCATCCAGCCTTGCTGGAAGTAGGTACAGCAGATAGAGCTGTTTTATGGGAATTTTAGTTCATATTGTGATAAATCTGACCATGTGGATCTTGGTCTTTTGGAACTTGTGCGCTGGAGGAATGTGGAAGGACTTGGTACTTGGGACTGCAGAAACCTTACAGAGTAGAAAGCCAAATTTCATGGGCTGTTCTTATGAGAACTTGGAAATGCTGAATGCAGAGAGAATTGTACACTGTGAAGGCTTGGCTCCTGAACTTTCATAGACAGAGAGAGCAGAGAACTTTGATGGGATACACAATATTTTTTAATTGTTTAAAATTTATTTATTTATTTGACAGAGAGAGAGAGAGAGAGAGAATGGGCACACCAGGGCCTCTAGCCACTGCAAACGAACTCCAGACACATGTGCCACCTTGTGTATCTGGCTAACATGGGTCCTGGGGAATCAAACCTGGGTCCTTTGGCTTTGTAGGCAAATGCCTGAACTGCTAAGCCATCCCTCCAGCCCAACTCAGACATTTTTGATTAAACTTCTTGCTTGAGCCCTAGCAGGCAGACCTCAACACAATATTAATGGGTGCAACCCATGGTTCATCCTCATGGCTTCATTGGTCCCTCCATGCAGGGACTCCAACAACCCTGTTTCACATCACCCATAACCCATTGGCCATTTCCGGAAAAAAAAATTTAAGTTTTGCAAATCCAATGACCCTCTCTTTCCTGCATTTGTTATCCTTCTATAGTACCAAGTAGGCTTCCAAATTTATTAATCCAGGGTGAATAAAGCCAACTTTGAAGAACAGTAAATCTCCTTCAGTATTCTTCCTTCAGGTTACCTCCATTCAAAGGAATCAGCATTCTTCCTACTGTTTCAATGCATAACAGTGAACTTAATCTCAGTGGTGATAATCTCTCAAACACATCAGCTACAAAAATTAGCCAAGAGATGATCTTGAAAATGCCATAGTTAGTTGTTTTGGAACCTTTGGTGCTTGTGAGCTCAGTGGAGCCATAGGTAACCACAATGCCCACACATGCTAGGTGGAATTGTGTTGACAGGAAATCAACTGGAGTGCACTGTATTCTCAGATTTTTGGGTAAACAATTGCTTCAGATGGCCACTGGCTAAACCCTTTTCATCTGGCAACTCTTTGTTTGCTATTTGGCCCTGTTGAAGACAATAAATGATCACCCAAGTGCCACACGCAGCGTTTCACCAGAACTGATACCCAATGAAGTCAGTTTGTTTAGATAGAAATGTTTCATCTAAGATTAGACGAGCATAAGGGCTCAATGAGCTCCACAAACTAACAGCTTACCATCATGAACCAGGCAAACTTATGGGGAATATTTGGGTTCTTCCTTTGGCCATCTGGGGCCCAGTATTCAAAGACTGACACTTATGTAACACAAGAGGCAGACAGAACACATTTGGTTTCCTCCAGAATTTGTCAGGTGGGGTGGCCATCTTTTAAGTGATCTTGAAAATGGATGTTCTTCCTGGTGGGCCAAACTGTATGCTGTGGTTATAGTAGTACAGGGCAACTTAACCAGTATATCTTGTTAATCAATTGTCACCAGCTATAGGCTGTTACCAGTGTCCTGGCCATCAGAATAATAGCAACTATTAAGAGGTTCCCTGTATAGGGAATAGGGCTGTAGACATTGCTTGCTGTCTGGGGGTGGGGTAAGTGCCACAGACATGAATACTTATATAATAAAGTACTTTTGAAAATTAAAACATAGACAAAACTCTCCTCATGATCAAGCTTGTGTTCAATAGGTAGAAAGAGCCACATACTGGATACACCAAAGACTGGATATGGAAACCCACCTCGGATACAAACATGGACCAAGATCCAGGAAATGATCTTGGAAAATGCCAAAATTAAGGGTACACCACAATGTTAAGATTCTTTTCAACGGGCCTGAATCATCCAATGTAGAAATTTCTACATGTTAACTGAGAACCAGGAAGTGCCTCATCTGACAGATCAACCACGTCAGCCAGCTTTGAGTACTGCTGGTGCCACAGTGCCATTCACACTTTCCCAGGCCATGGTTCTGCCACTTCGCTCCAACATGTGAGTGCTGGAACTTCCTGGGGGAAAACCAAAAGAAACTATGTTTTTAGATACACTATGGGATTTTACTCCAAATTTAAAAAGATACTTTGCATCGACCAAGTAGCACAACAATGCACGTTTTCATAGAATTCGATAGACCTTTCATGCACCTTTGTGACTTGCAACTCAAGGTAGGCATTGAGCAATGGACTCAGGCAGCAATTTCAAGAATGTCACCAAGAAGGGCTTCTAGTTGTTTGGTGCCCCATTCTGACCAAGATAATGTGAACATTTTCTTTGTGGCTATGTCCTCTGAAT
Organism: Dipus sagitta; assembly: GCA_036346955.1. Lineage (NCBI taxonomy): Eukaryota > Metazoa > Chordata > Mammalia > Rodentia > Dipodidae > Dipus > Dipus sagitta. The sequence continues at coordinate 30,741,411 of CM070788.1, forward strand.
TGAAAACATTCCCTTCTGGAAGGAGGAGGGTGACTCCATGATGGAGGAAGGGGTTCCTAAGACTCTGAAAGGAAACAAAGCTTGTGAATCTGGGAGCTTATGAAGCTGTGAAGGAAACTCTGGCTGGCCCAGCTTCCTGCAGGTTGCTCAGGGAGCTCCTGTGATGTGGCTTTCATGAGGTGTCATCCATGCTGGGGTGGCTTCTCAGTGACACAGCAGCCTGTGGGACACTCATTCTCCCAGAAGTAACCACTTACCTGTATTCTTTTTTAAATTCTTTGTTTTATGTATTATAACAGGTCATACTCTTTTATCCACCCACCTAACCCATGACCCCAAGTGCATGAGCTCTCCAAGACCAACAGCATTCACAAAATTCAGTAATCTGGGTATTAATGGATATCTGAATGGCTCCTGGTTATCTGCTGTCAGAACACAGTGGTGTTGGTGTCATTGCCAACACTCTTGCTGTGAATATGTTAAAATTCAGGCATGGTAGATACATAGCTGAAGGGAATTCATGCATAGGAGTGATTGTTTTCAGCTGAACAACCACATTCACCCCAGACTCATTTTCACCTCTTCAGTTGTCCTATTCTAGACATTTGGGGGTCTCAGACTGGCCACTGGACCAATCTGGTTCTCATAGTAACTCAAAGTAGCAGAGGCTCTTTGAACATGCCACATGAGTTGTTCAGGGACACCATCCTTCACAGCTCTACCTCCACAGCCAATTGGTTGAGGATCATAACTAGCTCTGATATGCTCCATCTACTGCTTCAGAGGCCAGACAAGGGCTTGGGGTACTCTGCTTGGAAAGAGAATCTCAGGCTCACTGTCTTCCAGCTGCCACATTTGGCCATTTAAGGATGTGCTTTAAGGCTGAACCACTTTACCCCTGGGAGATGCTCCATTCTGGTCAAGCACATTCATCGATGGCTCTCAAGCACATCTCCAGCTTTCACTATTTCAGACTCCCAGAAAGAAAAGGCTGGGTCCAGCTGCTGCAGTATAATGAGGCTGTGTGTAGGACAGTTGCCCTGCAAGACTTCAATAAGAGACCCAATGTGGGGGTGGGGGAGCTGAGTTATGCTATTAAAGTTGGTCTTGTTCTGTCTTTTCTCTAGGTTAGAAAAACGTTACTTTACACAGTACTTGACTGTAATGTGTTTTCCTTGGCAACACACTTAAAATATTTAGTACAAATAAACATGTGTTAGCATTCTTGGATGAATGCTCCATAGTGATAGGAATTTAGAATACTTCTGAGGTATTTGGCACAGTGAGTGGAGACTGGGTTTATAAAATCTTTTGCAAATTGTGGTTTCATTTTCTGCTATGACATAACTTCTTAATTGGCCAAAGGCAAAGCTGTTAAGAGGTTTAGGGACTCCCAAGAGATGGGAGGGGGACAGATGCTGAGGCTACTTCACGCAGAGGCAAAGCAGCTCCTGGACCGGCCTACCAAATGAGGTAGAGAGCTGGGGCTAATCCGTGGCCCTGTCTCTGTGTGGGAATCCTTCCATGATAGAAGCATTGATAGACACAGGATCAACAATGCCTGGTGTAGATGCCATCTTCTCACCCTAAGATGCTGTGGTGAGCGGCACTGTGGCCATCGGATAGCTGGGAAATGGAAGCGTGCCCTGGGGAAGGATAAAAGAGAGCAGGTGCTACATGACAAGCATCCCTGAGAGCCTGGAACTGCTTTGTGGGTGGCATTTGGAAGGACTTGGGACTTTGGAGTAGAGAAACTACACGATGTTATAAGCAGAGTTGGGGGGGGGCACTCTGATGAGTGTTTGAAATGCCAACATGCAGAGAGAAGTGTGAACTACGGAGGCTTGGCGTGTGAGGTTTCAACTGGGAAAGGACTTTATTATGAGCTGGGCTAGACGCAGTTCATGTGATGTTCTGGCAGGGGCGCTAGCTGTCTGCCCGTGTCCCGAGAACTTGAGCAAAGGTGAATTCAGATGTGGTGTACTGGTGTCTCTGGCAAGGGAACTCCAGATCAGAAGGATGTGAAGGATGTAAAGTTTGGTGCAAAAGAACGTGTGGGTAGGTTTTGGTTCCAAGGCACAGAGACTATGGCCATTTCAGCTCTAATTGTTTAAGAGATTATCACTACTAAGAATGGGCCTGCTCTGCTCTGCATTAGGATAATAGGGGGACTGCTCATTCTTTTGAAAAGTGGGGTCATGGAGGAAGAATACTGGAGTCTCCTGCCTGTAAAAATGTGCTTCATTAACATCACTTCTAGATAAACAAACTTTGCAGCATTGCCCACTTGAGTATTAATTTGGGAAGCATTAATATGCAGGAAGTAGAGGGTCATGAATTATAGCATTTCTGGAGATGGCCACTGAGGCTAAGTGATGTGGGCAGGGATAAAGTCCCTTCATGGAAGCTATGGGGGCAGAGGTCATGGCATGGAGTGGTGAAGATGAACCATGAGTTACAGTGGAGACCTCAGGATGTTGGGAGAGGCCAGGGATGGCCACAAAGGAAGTGGGAAGATACTGGCTACACCATCACCTTGTCCAACCCAGCTCCACTGAAATTCTGTTTCTAGACAGCTTTTGGATAATGGTGATTCATGTGCAATTCCTTTGCACAAAATATTCTCCCTCTCACTAGACAAGGTTTGTTTCTTGTTTCTGCTTGAAGTCTTCTCTTAGATGCCACCTTCAATCTGCGACCAATCCATATTTGATATAATAGCCCAGATCTCCCCTGATTCAGTTCTTAATTGCAGCAATGTTATCGTCTCATGTGCAATATTTTATCTACTCATTGTCTGTCTCTGGGACCCTCCACTATTAATGCAGGGTCTGTAAACAACCAGTATTTTATGCTGGTGCTTCTTCTGGATTCCATTGACTATTCTACTATCACTCACATAATAGGCTTCCAATAATTAGTTGTTCAGTGTGTAGTGTGACAATGAAGACTGATTGGGAGCAATCTTGCCTATTGTACTTAGTAGTTATGTGACTTGTCTTTCCATCAATAGAATAGGAATAACTATATCTCCTCAGGAGTATTATAAGTATACTGTGAATTAATATGAATACACTACAAAGGAATGTCTGGCCTACTACAGGCTTTATTCAAATGATCTTAGCATTCACTCAGTTTTAACCATAAAGGAGGTACTTCTCTTACTTGATATAAATAATTAAGCTCATGTACAACATATGATCATTACTATATTATTTATTGATAATGAGACCTGTGTGATTTGTGCTACATTTTTGACAATGTTTTCACATGTGATCAAAATCTTAGAATATCTCATCCCACAACCCTATTTGTGCTTAACCTTTTCCTCCCTCTATTACTCCACTCTACCTCCATATCACATGCGTTCTGCTGTCTCCGCCCCCCCCCAACTTAAAGCCACTTGCCCCCACCATGGGGATTCCAAATTCTTAACCTGTATAGACATTCACTCTGACTTACACTACACACCTGGAAATTCAAAGCTAGGACCTGCATATGATAGAGAACATGCTGTGTTTATGTTTCTGAGTTGGGTAACCACACTCAATATAATCTTTTCTAATTCCATCCATTTTTCCCATAAATTTTACATTTTCATTTTTCTTTACAGCTGAGTAAAATCTCATCATGTATATGATCCACATCTTCATTATTCATTCATCAGTTGATGAGAATCTAGGCTGATTCCATTTCCTAGCTATTGAGAATAGAGCAGCAAAACATGGATGAGCAATTATCTCTGAAGTAGAATGTAGAGTCCTTAGGGTATACACCCAGGAGTGACCTAGCTGGGTCATAAGGTAGTTGTATTTTTAACTTTTTGAGAAACCTTTACACTGATTTCCATAGTGTCTGTACCATTTCACATTCCTACCAACAGTGAATAAGAATCCAAGAGGAGCCATCTTAATCAGAACATTGTCAGATTATACAGAAATATCAATGAAGGATTGGATTAAGACAACAACAAAAAAGATAACATTACTTTATATGACAGTAAAAATAAATGAGCTAATATTTATTTATTGAAACATTACATTTAGTCACAATTAATAGCATAATTTTTCAAGATGGTAGAAAGTTAAAATACAGTGTAATTTGTTGAAAAATTATGATTAAGTTCAAGATGGCAACTGTGCAACATTGGATCTAAATGTGCCCCTTAGGGTGTAGGACTCTGTGCCTACATAGGTACTTAAATCCTACTGCTAAGCATCTGAGATAGAAGAGCATAAACCTAAATGCCCTCGTATTGGAGGAGGAGTGATGTGCATCAGTCCAACTTGGGCATATAGATGAGCTTTCAATTAACAATCCAGGCAATAGCCACAAGGAGGAAGCCAATATGGTGTTGGAATATGAAAATATAGGCTCTGAAAGATTTCAGTATCTTTGCTTTAAAAACTGTTTGAATAAGCTCATATCTTCTTTAGTAGACATGAATCATATTTAAGAAGCAGATAAGGATCTTAGGTATGAGGTGAACTCATGTTACCAACATTATTTTAGGCTTGATTTCCACTTTAAGATTCTATTTTTGGCCCATGATTCTTGTGCCAAGCAGAGACAATGTTCTGAATACCTGAGGTCCTGGTTGTTAGTGCCAATGGAAAAGACAGTCTTTGGTATTTTAGGAGAAAGAATGCTTGGGTGTGACCTGTGGGAAAAGAAGAAAATGTTAACCTCAAAGAAGGGGAGTCAGAAGGAGAGGGGAGAAGATACAAGAACAAGCTGACAGAGGTTGGCAGAACAAAGACTAACAAAGAGGCACCTGTGCTTTCGGTAACAAGAGTCCAGAAGGAGCAGCATGACAAGGATGGCCATGAAAGTCAGACAGGTCAGCAAGAGGAGGATGGGGCGTCCACCTGGTTGAGGAAAATCAGTACGTCAGTCTATAAAGCACCCCTGTTCCTTCACAGCTAGCATTTCTCCTTGTCAAGGCACTCACAGGGCTCCTAAGGCTTTCATCTGTGACTTTTCAGAGCTCGAATTTCAATTGTACCTAATCCTTCATTTCCCCTCCACACTCCTCCAACAACTACCAGTTCTCCTCTTCTTTTCTTTTCAGTATCTCTCATTCCCTCCTTCCGTAGTGTTTTTAAATTTGAACTGCCCTTATTCTCTATCCTTCTTTATTTGCATTCTTGTCTCTGTCATCCCACTCATTTCCCCTTGTCCTCACTCCTAATCTCAAAGACTGCCTGCAGTCATTCCCTGCCAGGCCCCGGATCTCCTCACCCCAGTAGAGGACAATGTCCCGTCCCCCAAGGCTGCTGTGCTTCACTCGGCAGGCCAGGCCAGCTGCCTTCCCAGCCTCCACATCCAGGGTTGCTCGCAGATACCACGTCCCGTCAGCATTGGGCAGGGTGTCACCTCTCTGGGTGCCCTGCTGCTCCTGCTCACCCATCACCCACATCACCCACACGGGCTTCGGGTAGAAGCCAGAGACATGGCACGCCAGCTGCAGATGGCCATGCCCAGGGCTAGGGCTGCTGGAGAGCCAGGCTTCAGGCTTCACTGGACGGGATGAGATGAAGAGAAATGAAACTCCCGGAACATTTCAGGCCAGAGATAAGACTATGAGTGCCTTAGCAGTTTGTGTAATCACTTCTTTCTTTTGTCACATAATACGCAAACCAGATTCTCTTAGTCTAGCCTCTCATGGTGTGTTTTAAATGATAATGAAATATAAAAATTACAACCTCTAGCTAAGGGCGGGAGGGGAGAAGTTTGGCCCACCTTGCTCTCTAGCTAAGGATGGGAGGGGAGAAGGTTCGCCCACCTTGCTCTCTAGCTAAGGATGGGAGGGGAGAAGGTTGGCCCACCTTGCCGCTCCAGTTCTGCCCTTCCTGCTTCAAGGAGACCTGCTAGATAGCAAGGGCAGGTGTGTTCAAGCAGATGCTGCAGTAGTTCCTTAAGATCTCTGTAGCCATTGAGCATCCTGCAGACATTCTGAGCCAGGATCCCTGCTCCTGGAGATGGCTCCCACGAGTTGCCTTGGAAACTCAAGAAATCAGATCCTTTGTACGCTCCACGAAAGAAGCCCACTGAGTTCTTCCCAGCATGGACTGTACAGCCAGATAACATCTGGAGCTCAAAGGGGTCTGAGGTTGGACAGAAAAGAGAATTAGTATGGGAAAAGTGACATGGTGGGAACATAATAATCTAGAGAATGATAGTATTTGAGAGCAAAAAGAAAAAAAAAAGGCTGAAGAATCAGACAGGAGGCCAGAGCTGAGATGAGAAATGAGGAAGAAAATTTATGGAAAGAAATCTGAAAATAGTGGAAGCACTTTGAACTAATTGTAAGGATGTTATTGATGGAAAGGCTGGCAGGAAAACAGGAGACTGGCCTGGAAGCACTTAAATAGGAGCAGGGTGGCATACATATCAGGCCATGTAATGTTCATGCCACAAAAAGAGCAGACAGACAGGTCACATCCAGAAGCATGAAGAGGGATACACCCTGCAGGCCCTGCTGTGCGTGCAGCTGGAAGGGCTGTTGGTGGAGAATGAGCACGGGAGGGAGGATGAGCCAACAGGTCAGTGAGTCAGTTCAGGAAGGTTGAAGGATCGTCAAAGCCTGCCCTTCCCCTTTAAAGGTGGGCAGAGATCTCAGGAAGATCAACTTGGGACAAAAACTTACATTCCAACTGAAACTGAGTGGCGAAGGCTTGTACTCCTTGAGTAAAACCATGGAAATACAACTGGAACAGAGCTTGAAGATTCCTCCACGCCTCCTCGGTGAAGTTTCCCCGGGACCAGGGCTTCAGAAAGCGGATGGTGCCCGTGACACTATCCCAGGCATGCACCTGCAGCTCGCCCAGCCAGCCTGAGCCCTCGGTGTGTGCCCAGCTGTGGTTAGCAAAGGAGGCAATGTGGAGTATGTGGAAGGAGAGAGGCTCTTCTGCTGCTGACCAATGTCTGGGAGCCTGTGGAGCTGAGAGAGGGGGAGTGTCCAGCGGAGGTGGAGATACAGAATCATGTTAGTCAGGTATGGAATCTGGAAGAAGATGAGGCAGTGTATAAAAGGAAATATGAAGATAGTAACAAGTTGCATGTATCCCAGTAGACCAACTTTCTTTCTACAAAAATCAGATAAAAACTGGGACTGGATGTGGGGTAGAAACATGGCTCAGCTGTTGAAGATACTTGCTTGCAAAGCCTGACAGCCCAAGTTCAATTCCCCAGTAGTGGTGCATGCATATGGAGTTCATTTGCAGTGGCAAGATGCCCTGGCACTTTTTCTTGCTCTCTCTCTCTTTCACTTGCTCACTCAGTTTCTCTCTCTCCTTGCAAATAAATAAATTTTTTTTTTAAAAAAAGGGCTGAGTGGGCGTGGTGGTGCACGTCTTTAATCCCAGCACTCGGGAGGCAGAGGTAGGAGGATCGCCGTGAATTCGAGGCCACCCTGAGATTACAGGGTGAATTCCAGGTCAGCCTGAGCTAGGGTGAGACCCTACCTCGAAACCTCCCCCCGAAAAAAAGAGGGCTGGATGGGCTGAAGAGATGGCTTAGTGGTTAAGGCACTTGCCTGTGAAGCCTAAGGACCCATGTTTGACTCCCCAAATCCCGCATAATCCAGATGCACAAGGTGACACATGTGCAAGGCCATGCACGTGTACAAGGTGACACACACATCTGGAATTCAATTACGGTGGCTGGAGGCCCTGGCGCACCAATTCTCTCTCTCTTTCTCTCTCCCTCATAAAAAAAGAGGGCGGGTTAAGGCACTTGCCTGCAAACCCTTATGACCTGAGTTCAATTCCCCAGTACCCATGTAAAGCCAGACGCACAAAGTGGTGCATGCATCTGGAGCTAGTTTGCAATGGATAGAGGCCTCTCTCTGTGTCTGTCTCTCTTCTCTCTGTCTTTCTCTGTTTGAAAATAAAATAAAATAAGGAAACTGAGATGGGATAATTCTCTTCCTGGAACTAGCCTGAAATGCAGATTCCAAAGGCATTTTGTTAGAAATATTACTCCCTTCAGCCAAGCAGTCCTCCCGGATCCTCCTCTCCTGCTGTGACTGGCACAGGCAACCTTGCGCATGTCCCATGCCAGAGAAGTCCCTTACCAGTTGTGCATGTCCCATGCCAGAGAAGTCCCTTACCAGTTGTGCATGTCCCATGCCAGAGAAGTCCCTCAAAGAGCAGGAGGAACAGGGGCAACATTGATTGAAGTGTGGAAGAATTGGCCAGGAAACTGCCCTCAGCAGCCCGGTGTCCGCTCCCTGTACCCACTCTCGCTCAGCTGACGCTGACGTCCGCCTTCCTTTGCAGCACAGACTAGACTCTGCCTCTTCACGCTTCCCTATTTCACAAAGTGCAGGGCTCACCTCAGTCATGGCCTCCCACAGCCTCTCATTTCCCCCTCGGTTTCTTCCAGTACTGTGTTTCAGATTTTTGCCTTGCTCTTATCTGCACCCTCCTGGCCTCCCATTTTGTGTGAACTGCTCTAGAAGGTGTCTGACTCTCAGATGAAGTTGGTAGTCTGTCATCTAAATAGAAAACATCTGTCTGACACCTGGACTCCCGTCTTCCCTCTTCTTTCTCTTCCTTCCAATCCCTATTACCCTTTTTTTTTTTTTTTAACCTGAGTCTGCCTTTTCTCTTCTCACTGGTCCTGTCTGTCTTCCATGCCCTCTCAGTCATTTATCCTTGCTCTGTTCTCATCAAAGTCACCATGAGAAGACACCAGGCGTCTTGTGTGTGGCTGTATGATCTATGGGAATTGCTATAATCCACAGGTGGGGAAGGGAGCAACGATGATTCAGCAGTGCCAGTTATCAGTTAAGCTAAAGAAAATCCCCCTTTGCTCAGTTACTCCCGGACAAACCAAATGTCATAGTTAAAGGAGTTTACAAGTGTGCTTTACCTAGGAGTGGTGAACTGCGTGGCCGGTAGGAGTGGTTTGGGGAAAGCACACAAGTCCCTTGGTGTCTACTTCTATATCAGTGAGATAAGTATGTCAAGCAGTGTGTGGGTAGCTGCACCCGGGTAGAAGGGGGACAAGCATGGCATTTCCCACAGAAGGTCCTGGCAGCAAGCACTGGGCCCCTTAGTGGAATCTTTGAGGCAGTAGTTTTGTTGGACGCAGTGACTGTTGGGAACGGGAGTATCCATGCTGTCCTGGAGGTTCTCCAGGCATGTACACTCTAATAGTTACTTTTTCCATTGCCATGACAACATATCTGACAAAAGCAACACAAGGAAGTTCAAGAGGATAGCATCCACTATGGCAGGGAGACATAGCAGTGAGAACAGGAGGCGGCTAGCCACATTGCACTCACTCCCAGGCAGTGCCCACAGACGAGTGGTACAGTGGTGCTCCACTCATTTTATCCTGTTTATCCAGCCCAGAATCCCAGGCCACGGTGCCACCCACACTCAGGATGGGCCTACCCACCTCACTTACAACTTTCTGGAACTTCTCTCTGAGACAGGCCCAGAGATTTGTCTCCCAGGGGACTCTAAATTCCATCAAGTTGACAATAAAGATTAACTACCACATAATCGTTTTGTAAAGTTGAATATTTAAAAAAAATAAAATATGAGCCGGGTGTGGTGGTGTAGACCTTTAATCCCAGCCCTCGGGAGGCAGGGGTAGGAGGATCACCATGAGTTCGAGGCCACCCTGAGACTACATAGTGAATTCCAGGTCAGCCTGGGCCAGAGTGAGACCTTCCCTCGAAAAAACAAAAAATAAATAAATAAATAAGAATTCTTTAACACTGAAGGTGAAATATAAGGGAGCATGACAAACTCCCAAGACACAGACTATCTGAAATGCGTGCAAAGCGAAGGGATCTGAGCATCAGCTCTGCGGGGAGGGCACATCAGCACCCAAAGCACACCTTCACAGTCTTCAGCAGTCATCGGTGGCGGACTGTTCGCATGCTCACTCTCAGACTGTCATGTGTGTGTTTCAACGTGATTGGTTCATTGAGATTCATGTTCTTCTGGGTGTAATAAGAGAACCTGTAGTTCTCAACTTGAAGTGAAACTCTAACTAGGAGCCCAAGATACATATATGTGGCTTTTCCCCTTTTAAAGGGCTCAGAAACCAAACCTATCTTCAGGCGGGAAATATGCTTTCTAAGTGCTAAGTCTTGTCATGTCATCAGCCAAAGCAGATTCTCTCACAGGGGGAAGTATCTTCCTCACAAAGGAAACACTCAACAGAGTGGAGAGACAGCCTGTGGAGTAGGATAAAAAGGTTTGCCAATGACTCACCTGGCAAAGGATCGACATTCTGATAAAACAAGAAACCAAAATAACAACAAAAGGGCTGGAGAGATGGCTTAGCAGTTAAGACACTTGCCTGCGAAGCCTAAGGACCCAGGTTCAATTCTCCAGGTCCCACATAAGGCAGATGTACAGGGTGGTGCATGCCTCTGGAGTTCATTTGCAGTGGTTAGAGGCCCTGGCAGTTCTCTCTCTCTCTGTCTGTCTCAAATTTAAAAAATAAAAATATTTTAAAATAACAAAATACCAATATCTTTTTATATTTTATTTATCAATTTTTAAATATTTTATTCATTTGAGAGACAGACACAAAGAATGGGCACACCAGGGCCTCCAGGCACTGCAAATGAACTCCAGATGTATGAGTCATCTAGCACATCTGGCTTTATGTGGGTTCTGGGGAATTGAAACTGGGTCCTTAGGCTTTGCAGGCAAGCACCTTAAGTGCTGAGCCAGCTCTCCAGCCCCAGAAGTTAATAATTTTAAAATAACCAGATGATTTGAAAAGACATTTCTCAAAAGAAGATCCGCATGTGGCCAACAGACAGTCTGAAGGACACAGAACGCAGCACAGATGCTGAGGGCTCCACTCACAGGTTCTCATATTTCTTTCTCTTCCTTCAATTCCCCATCCTCTCTTTTCTTTTTAAGAAAGCTTTGCACTATATTTTTCTTTCTTTCTTTCTTCCTTCCTTTCTTTCTTTCTTTCTTTCTTTCTTTCTTTCTTTCTTTCTTTCTTTCTTTCTTTCTTTCTTTCTTTCTTTCCTTCTTTTTTTTAGGCAATCCTAATAGACTGGCCTTTTTGATGTGAGAGAGAAAGAGAGAGGGAGGGAGAATTGGCACTCCAGGGCCTCCAACCACTGAAATCTAACTCCAGACTCATGCGCCCCCTTGTGTACATGTGCAACATCATGCGCTTATGTCACTGTGAATCTGCCTTACATGGGATCTGGAGAGTCAAAACTGGGTCCTTAGGCTTCACAGGCAAGTGCCTTAACCACGAAGCCATCTCCCTGCCCTGTCCTCTCTTTCTTAATATTCATTATTCACTGTCTTCTTCCCAAGGGACTCAAGGGACTGAGGATGGACCAAAAATTCACAAGTAGGTAAAATAATCCACCAACAAGGAGCTTAGAATTGGGAGGGGAAGGAAAAGACTGGCACATATGCCCATTCCCGTAGGGTTCTGTATTTTGTATTAGTATGGAGGGACTGTATGCTGTCAATACCTTTTGCTCTACTGTGTTATAATCATAGATATTAATGACTTTTTACTTACTACACTGGAAGTCTTTCCAGTTCAGCTACCTCAGTTTTATTTCTTTCTATTCTATTTGGTGAAGAAATAAATGAAAGTAACATGAGAGATATTTTATTCATATTTTCAGTTCTCTGGTCCACTTATCTACATGAAATGTATGCCCCCCCCAACAGCCCAAGGATCCAGGCAAATACACTAATTTTAGAGGAGATAATGGGAAATTTTAGAGTTTGGTGAAATATGGCAGTGGAAGGAAAGAATGCTGAATTAGGTGGATAAACCAAAAGAAAAAAGATTCTTTCTGGCTAAAGCTGATTGAAAGTTGAGGAAATTTCCAGCATCAAGCTCGGCATTACAGATGTGGACACAGAGGGAGCTGCATGGACACAAAGTGACATTTCAGGATCAGAGCAGTCCAGTTATGAACTTCTGTGAAGAAGCGGAGGACATGTAGAGAAGCTGGAACCAAGGAGGTAAGAGTAAGACTAGAAGCGAGGGCTGAAGAACAAGGAGCTTGTGTGGGAGCACAGGGCAGTGAGAGGCACTTTTCACTCTGTAACATGCAATTTGTATAAGGAAAAGACTTGTCAGTTTGAAGAGAGGAAGTCACTACAGAGTGCTGATAAGAAGGGTTGTTAGCGTCAGAGATCAAACACGAGCTCTGAGAATCAGAAATGCAGAAATGCACCTGCTGCGTGCATTGCTGGCGGTCCCTTCCCAGGTGGTTACAATCAGGATAACAAGTAACTCTGGCCGCAGCTCCATACAGGCATGCAGGGGGTCTGCAGAAAGGCAGGCTGCCCTCACCCGCGAGCCCTTGGACACTAAGGCTCCAGGGCCTGCAGTCTCCAGCCTCTTCCACCATCCTGGAAGCCTTGGGGCTGGAGACCAAAGCCCGGGAGCTCTCGAGTGGGTCATGCTGTATGGATCTGTAGACTCGGGATGGTTGTTCCTTGCATTGTCAGTGTCCATTGTTCCCTTGTCCCCTTGCTTCTTCCATTCTCGTCACCATTTTACTTCCTCCACAGTATTGTCAGAGGTCGATCTCTTTCTGTGTCATACAGATCTAATCCTCTGCCATCAGCACCTGGGCACAAAACCAAGGCTCGGGCTGGTTGGGTGATCTGTAGATTCATGGCTGGAACACTGAGGCTGGCACTGTGGTATTCCTGAAGCCCTGGCCTAAGGGCCACTTCACTGATGAGGAGGTTACAGAGTTGGAGGACAGATTATGACTGCGCTAATTTGGATTCATTAGAGAAATGTAGGGATGTGTCAACAAGTTCCATTTGAAATGTATATCCTATACCCAGATCATAAGCATGGTGGAGGTGGGATCATCCATATTGATTTCCACAGTGGCAATACAAGTTTATATTCCCACTAACAGTTAAGTAAGGTTTCTCTTTCTCCATATCCTTGCCAGCATTTGTTGTAATTTGTTTTCTTGATGATAGCCATTCTGACAAGAGTGACATGAAATCCCCGTGTAGTTTTTTTTTCCCGTGTAGTTTTAATTTCATGTCACTCATCATTTTTCTTTATAGCTGAGTAAAACTCCATTGTGTGTGCCCTATGTGATCTTTGTCTCTATGGCTTATAATATAACTTTAGGTCAGGAATTATGATAACTCCAACAGCTCTTTAGGTTTGCTTTGGTTATATGTGGGTTTTGTGTTTCCATATGGATCACTGGATTGTTTTTCTAGTCTTGGGAGAATGTCATTGGAATTTTAATGGGAATAGCATAGAATTGTAGATTATTTTTGATAGCATAGACAATTTCACAATATTGATTTGGTCAATATAATAGCATAGAAGGTCTCTCCAATACCTTGTGTCTTCTTTAATTCCTTTCTTCAGTGTCAATGTTTTCCTTGTAGAGGTATTTCACATCCCTTATGAGGCTTATTCTTAGGCACATTTCTTAGAGGGAGTTATTGTGAATGACAAAAAAATGGGTTACTATGACAGACATCAATGAAATTCAGAAAAGCAATAGAGAATACTGAAAAATTACATTCCACAAAGCTTGAAAGCCTATAGGAAATGGATACATTTTTAAATGCATATGATCTACTAAAATTAAAGCCAGATGATATAAACAATTTAGACACACCTACAATGAGCAATGAGACTGACTCAGTAATTAAAATTCTCCCCACGGAGAAAAACCCAGAGCCATATGGATTCCCTGCTGAATTCTGTCAAATGTTTAAAAAAGATCTAATACCAACACTTCTCAAGCTCTTCCACAAAACAGAAAGGGAGGGAATACTTTAGAACTCATCCTATATGTATACTCTGTATCTGTTGGATAGAATGTTCTGTATATATCCATTAATATCTGACATATTTAAATCAGAAGATTATTTATTGATTATTAATTTGAATGACTTAGCTAAAGATTAGACTGGGGCATAAAATTAACTTATTGTATTGGCACCTATTTGAACTTTTATTCCCATTAGTGTGTTTTTCATAAAATTGGAAGCCCCAAAATTTGGTTTATATGCATTTATAATTTTTATATATTCTGTTCAAATTGTTCTCTTCCTTATCTCTTCTGACTAAGCTTGTTTTGAAACCTTCTCTTGACAGCTAACCTTCATTGTCACCTTGACTTGACAGTAAATGTGTAGGGCAAGTGTGTTGTGCCTGTCTGAGTATGTCTGTGAGGGTGTTTCAAGAGCGCTCTGAGGAATGCAGATCTACCCTCAATGTGGGCAGCACCATATTATGGCCCTGGGTAATGGAGGTAATGGAGGTAACGGAGGCATAAGAAAACCTTCTGAGCAATCAAATTCACCTTTATTGACTTCCTGATCTACCCAGTTATGAGCAAGTTTTCACTGACATAACTGGGAGCCACTCTCTGCCAATGCCTGTTACCCCACGATGGATTCTATATCCCAAACCATCAACCAAAATAAATATTTCTTCCCTCAAATTTCTTCTTATTTGGTCACAAAATTAAGAAAATGAATCCAGCCAGGCATGGTGGCACATGCCTTTAATCCCAGCACTCGGGAGGCAGAGGTAGGAGGATCATCGTGAGTTCAAGGCCACCCTGAGACTACATAGTGAGTTCCAAGTCAGCCTGGACTAGTGAGACCCTACCTTGAAAAACCAAAAAAATAAATAAATAAAATAAAATAAAAAGAAATAAAACAAATCCATCCACTTTATCAGATACGGGAATGGCGAAACCAGTTTGATTTTGGCTTCCATTTGGTGGAAACATTGACTTACACCCTTTGATTCTCAAACAGTGGGTGCCTTTGTGACATATGTATCTTGGAGACAGCAGGTGTTTTTTGTTTGTTTGTTTGTGTGTGTGTGTGTTTTTAATTCATTTGTACAGTCTGGACCCCATCGTTGGTGGGCTGAGGGTACTGACAGCTGGGGTTGTCACTGACAGAGGCTCACTGTTTCCTCCAGTTCTGCTGGCTGTGCTCCTGGTCGGTTGATTTACTGTTTGGTCTATATTAGAGGCTTGCTGCTTTGCTGGATTTCTTTCTAGATTTCCTTGGTTAATCTGTTTCTCTTATAACATTTATTTATTCCTGTGCTCTCATGATTAAGACTACCTTTATTTCTCTTCTGTGTATATACAGCATTCCTTCAAGTATCTCATGTACTGCTGGCATTGTAGTCATAAATTGCCTCATGAACAATTATCTCAAAATGATTTTTTTTCCTGCATCCATTTTAAAAGATAGCTTTATAGGATAGAGCAATCTTGATTGGCACATCAGAGCTGGAACTGTATTGCTTGGAGCTTGTATTGGTTACTTTTTCATTATTGGGCCAAATTACCTGACCAGAAACAACTAAGGGAAGGAAAAGTTTGTTTCTGGATTACAGTTTCAAAGTCAAATTTGCCCTGGCAGGGAAAACACGACAGGAGCAGACAGCCAGAGTCGCATCACCACGTCAGCAGGGAAGAAGCAGGAGAGAGCTGAATGCTCGATAGCTTTCTCCCTGTTATACAGACCAGGAACTGTGGGCATTGTGCTCTACGTGTGGATAGCATGCTCACCCACAACAAGGTAATCTTTGGAAAGGCCAAGCTCAGGGACATGAAAACTGTGTGCCTTGGGTGGAGCTCCTGGGACACAAGGAAGTCAATCATTTCTCCAAAGACTTCCTGATATGATAAGCATGAGTCAGCAACTCGTGATCTGTCTTACGCCTGGACTCCCCATAGCTTTCACTTCCTTAAACTCTCAATAAAAGCTGCAAGTCAAGTCAGTATGGGCTTCACTCCAGTGGAGCCCCCTGGCCCTCCTTCAAACTCTTTCTTGTGTATCTTGTGGTCATTTTGCATTCCCCAGGTACCACTGGACTGTACCAAGAAGAAACCCAGCTCACAAAATGGTGCCCTGCACAGTTAGGAGGGTCCTTTATCTCAACTAGTATAACCTAGAAAACCCCTCACAGGGCTGGAGAGATGGCTTAGTGGTTAAGCGCTTGCCTGTGAAGCCTAAGGACCCCAGTTCAAGGCTCGTTTCCCCAGGACCCACGTTAGCCAGATGCACAAGGGGGCACACACGTCTGGAGTTCTTTTGCAGTGGCTGGAGGCCCTGGTGCGCCCATTCTCTCTATTTCTCTGTATCTGCCTCTTTCTCTGTCTGTTGCTCTGTTGCTGTAAAATAAATAAATAAAAATAAAACAAACAAACAGACAACAACAAAAAAACCCTCACAGACATGACCAGAGATTTGTTTTCATGGTGATTCTAAATCCTGTCATGTTTACAACCAAAGATAGTCATTACAATGCTTTCAGCTTTTAGGGTTGCCAGTGAAATTTGGTGTTAATTCTAATGTGTATGCCTCTATAGATAAGTTTGGATTTTTCTCTTATAGCTGTAAATATTCTTTGCTTTGTGTTTTTGATAGCTGAACTACAAAATGTAGAAAGGTTCCTCTCTGGTCCATATCTATTTGGGGTCTTAAATATCTCATATGTTTGGATATATAATTATTCCTCTAGTTTTGGGAGATTTTCGGTTATAATTTATTGAGTAGATTTCCTGTACCTTGACTTTTTTCTCAGCTCCTCTCCCAGGGTTCTTAGGTTTGTTCTCTTGATCATTTCTTGAAGTACTGGAATCTTACGGTTATGTTCGTTTATTTTTTTCTATGGTTATATCCATGATATTCTTCATCTGATTGGTCAGGTCCATTGGTGATGCTGTTCACTATGTTTGTCTGATTCATTGAGAATTTTTCTTTTCCAGTTTTACATTTGGATTCATTTTTTTCAAAATCAATTTACTTGCTAATTTTTTTCCATTTGGCTGATTTTTCCATGCATTTTCTTGATTTTTATCATCCATTTCTTTGAGCTTTAGCTCTCTATGCTTCTGACTTTTGTTTCCATATCATGAATTTATTTCCTTAATTACATTATTTGTGTGTTTTTATTGTCTGTCATTTTTGAGGATATCAATTATTTTTACTAGTAAACATTTGACACCTTAATCTAGCATTTTACAAATCTTAGTATCTTTGAATTCAGTGGCTGAAGACTTATGATTTTTTGGAGGATCCACGTGCTTCCCCTACTCATGATTCTTGTGTTTTACTGTTGGGATTTGTGTTTCTGTTCTTTGGCTATCTCTTCTGGCTGTATTTGCAGACATGAGTAGAACTTAACCCACAGTGCCATTAAGAGAAGAGAAAATAAACTGTTGTGTGACAATTACCTTTACATCGCTTGTATAAAACACCTGTCCAGAAGTAGCATAAGGAAGGAAAGGGTTAATTTCAGACTTACAGTTTTGAGGTAAAAATCTTGTCATCAATTGGCTCATATCTTCACTCATCAAGAGTGGAGCAAGAGCAGCAAGACTGAGCCAGCTCTGAACACCCAGTGGGTTGGGCTTATCAATCCCAAAGCCACCCCCAGTGACACACCTTCTCCAGTGAAGCTCTACCTCCCAAGGGCTCTACCAACTGGGGACTAAGTAGGAGGCTTAGTCACAACATTTAAGTCTATAGGGGACATTTTTCATTCAAACCACCAGAGTTTGCCCCTGGCTCCCATAGACTTATGATTATCTCATGATATTTATGCCAACTTAAAAGTTCTGTACTCCTTACTGGTCCCAGCATTATTAAAAAATCTAAAGTCTCTTTTGAGATTTAAGATTTAAGTCTCTTATAAGCCGTATAAAATCAAAACACAAGTTATATACTTCCAACACATAATGGCACAGAGTAGACATTTCCATTGCAAAAAAAAGACCATAACAAGGAAAGACTGAATCAATGCAATATAGAAAACCAGCAGGTCATGGGCTGGAGAGATGGCTTAGTGGTTAAGGTGTTTGCCTGCAAAGCCAAAGGATGCCGGTTCGACTCTCCAGGGCCCATGTAAGCCAGATGCACAAGGTGGCGCATGCATCTGGAGTTTGTTTGCAGTGGCTGGAGGCCCTGGTGTGCCCATTCTCTCTCTGTCTCTCTGTCTCTCTGTAACTCTCAAATAAATAAATAAAAACAAACAGAAAACCAGAAGGTCAGACATCAAACCCTACAGCTCCACACCCAGCATCTAGGGGTCATGATGAAGTTCTCTGAGCTTGCTGGGCACAATCACCTGGGCCAGAGCCAGCAGCTTTTTTTTTATGGCCATCCCACAGACCTGGCATCTTCAAAATACTGGGGTTACCACTGCCACCCACAGTTTATCTTCACAGCTCCATGCCATGACCTCACATGGCTTATATGCAGGTATTTTAACCCTGCCTCACATTGTTATCATCAGAACCACATGCACTCCATAACCTCATGTTCTGCATTTCTTGTGCTTCCAAAACCAGTACCGGATGGATTTTTAATTTCTCAAATTTGTAAATCCAAGGGTGGGGAGATAAAGATTGACCTTGAGGGGTAGGATACTCCTTCAACATTGTTCCTTTTGGTCTCTTCCTTTCAAAAGAGTTTGCACTGTTATTATCTTAAACCTTTTTTTTTTTCTTTTTTTTTTTAAATTTGCAAGCATAGAGGAAGAGAGAGAGAGACATAGAGAAGAGGGACAGAGAGAGAATGGACATATCAGGGTCTCCAGTCATTGCAAACAAACTCCAGATGCATATGCCCCTTGTGCATCTGGCTTACATGGGTCCTGGGGAATCATACCTGGATCCTTTGGCTTTGTAGGCAAATGCCTAAGACATCTCTCCAGTCCATCTTAAACCATTAATGGGTTGGGTTTTACACTTAGGACATCTTCCACATTATCCCAATGCAGAACAACTGGCCCATCCTTAATGGTAGTAATCTTTGTAACCATTACAGCCTAATTGGGCTGAAATCAGTCTCTATGCCTCAAGACTTCAAC
Source organism: Dipus sagitta (assembly GCA_036346955.1). Classification (NCBI taxonomy): domain Eukaryota; kingdom Metazoa; phylum Chordata; class Mammalia; order Rodentia; family Dipodidae; genus Dipus; species Dipus sagitta. The sequence continues at coordinate 30,760,269 of CM070788.1, forward strand.
TTGCTTACATTTTTTATGTGTCAACCTTTATATTTTCATATCTTTTTATTATTTTCTTCAACAAAATACATCGCACTTCTAGTTTCAACTTCTCTTGGATTCTCAGAACATGGGCAGAGTGCAGCAAGCTTTTCAGTGAGTAGCAAAGTTCCAACAAAGTCATCTGTTTCCCCAGTGAAACTTTATGAGCCAAGCCTTCACAGAGTACAGTACACTTCAAAGGTCTTCTCACCACGATTCCCTTCTCTGTGCCTAACACATCTGTCTACACTATGTGAAATCACAGCAGTTGTCTGTTTGACCTCTCCTGATTCAGCTCTTCTTTGCAGCACATCATCACCTTACGCATAATGTCTAACGTTCTTCTTGTCTGTCTCTGCAGCCCTCAAAGATCATGGAAACTCCATGATGATGGGCATTTTGTCCCCTGCTCTGCTGTGCTCCCTGACCTACGACAGCATCTTAAGATGGTGAGTGCTGTACTTTGGATGTGAGATATCACTTGTGTTTCTCGTCCCACACTTAGTATAGAAGGTGCTAGAAACTCAGAGTAGAACCTACTGGCAAACATCTGTCATCGCAGCACTCCAGAAGCTGAGGCAGAAGCATTGTGAGTTTGAGGCCATCTTGACTATTCAGAGAGAGTCTGAAGCCAGTACGGCTGAACAGCAATATCTCAAGTCAAACAAAAGAAGAAGTGGTGACTAGTGGGAGTTCGTAAGTTGCTGAGGCTGTGCCCTCTGAGGGTTCCAGGAAGTGCTCCCTCTCTCCTCCACCCCCTCTCTTTCACTTCCAGACTCTGCAGGGCAGCAAACTGTGGCATGCATGAGTTCTGACCTCATGACAGCCCCGAGCAAAGAAAGCTGAGAAGGAGCGGAAAGCACAGAGGTGGGCACTTGCTCCTGAAGCTGGGTGTCGCACACGTGTTCTTATGCTGATGCAAAGCTTCCCATGGCAGTTGAGTGAGCGATGGAGGGTCTGGAGGAGTGACTGAGCAGCAGTGCTTCCTGTCACATCGCTGTTGCGTCCTCACCCACAACAAAGGCATGACAGTACCTGGCCAGGGTTGTCCTGAGGGCTGCTAGTGGGTATGTAAGGTGTATGGAATTGGGTGTGACCCGCAGAGGTGTCCTTCGGCTTTAACCATGAAAGAGGAGGTTCCTGTCCCACTCGGATCATCCTTGAGCTGATGCTCGGTGCATGGTCACTGTTACGTTACCATGGTAATGTTAGTAGCTTTCACTGCACTTTTGGCAGCGGTGTTCCCACTTGGATCGTTCTTGAGCTGAGGCTCGGCATATGCTCATTACTATGTTACCATCGTCATGCAACTAACTTTGCTGTATTTTTGGTAGTGATATTTTAGGTGGTGTTCCCACTTGGACCAAGGCCAGGACTGAGGCAGCACTGTGAGACAACCCGCAGAGGAGGCTTTGGTGCCTGCCTGGTCAGGAAGAAGCCAACACTATTGAAGGAGTTTTTCTCTTGATACAATAGAGAAACGCTGAGATGATTTATAGCAGAAAATGAGACTGAAAATCGCTCATGAGGAAAGATGAGCTGCTTTTAGTTCCTAAGGGTAAGATTTACATTCCCAATGTCCCCAGGTCCCTCGTGTGGTGACCTGAAGGAGCCATGCGTGCTTTGATTATGCTCATTTGAGCATGGCCTGAGCAGGTGTGACACACTTACCCTGTTCATCTGCAGGTGACAGATTCGGGGGCCGCCCCACCCCCACTTCAGTTCCCGCTGCTCCCCTTAGCCAGGTGTTCCTCGCTTGTGGGGCGAGGACAGGAAGCAAGAAGAGGTAACTGCCGCACAAGGTGACCGGGTCCTTGTCACTGTCACCCAGAGTGTGAGATGGCCCCAGGCCTGCTGCAGCCTGCCTCCATCCATGAAAGCCAGTTCTAAAGAAAAGAGTCAGCAACGAGCAGAAGCTCCTCTCCTCTTCTTCCCCAAGGCCACTTTTGTCATTTTCAGTTTATGAGTCTTCCTGAAGGAGCACAGTAACATCCAGGCCACCGCTGTCACTAGGCACATGGCTGACTCAGTCTTATATATGGGACACAATTTTCTGTACTTAAGACACAGCCCTGGTGTTCCAGAGCCACATTTGTTAGCATGTGGGCCAGGCTGAGATGGCCAGCACTGGGAGGCAGCAGGCCGTCTGCAGAGACTCGGTGATGTTCTTCATTCTCCAGGACCAGATCGTCACCCAGGAGTGGAGGTGATCATTCAGCTGAAAGCTCTGCCCTGTGGGACGAGGCAGGGACTTTTCTGGTGCTCTCACAGGCTAACACCTAACACCCTCCCAAATCCCACTAGCTGACATTTATTAATACCAGGTCATGTGTACTCAGGCTCCGTCTGAATGCATCCATGCATATTTTGAAGCGAGAGCCGATGCATAGGAGCAGAACACCAGGTCCATCTCCGCCTGTGTGAGACCACGTCTGTGTCCCTCCTCAGCTTCAGCCCTTAGTCAGCAGAAGTACGCACAGGATTAGCTCACGGTGCTCCTAGCCCCGCGATTCCTAAAACCACTGTACACAGTGTTCACCTTTCCCAGGAGAGTCCCTGGGGATGGCCAGTGCAGAGCGCAAGAGGAAGTCGCAGCACACGTGGAGGCTGACTGGATCACTGCCCAGCGAGGTGGGCACTCAGGGAAGATGGCATGGGCTCTCCTCGGGCCTTCCTCTCTTCACGTCTGTACCTTAGCACCCTGCCGTGCACGGGAAATTGACATTGGTGTCAGCAAGACAGCCTCTGAAAGATGAATGTTCAATGTCATTTATTCATTCAAACATGTGTTCTCTTTTAATGAATACATTCAGCTGCCCACTGCATCAGGCATAATCTTGACAAAATGTGATCAAGGCAGATGAAATTCAGGATTTCACGTATCCTCGTGATGGAGGGGGAGACATGGTGCATTTTTCTAGCTGTTTGTGCCACAGGGCCCTGCAGTCCAGTGCACAGGGAGCCGCCTCAGCACACACACGTGCACACGCCACGCTACACACACACACACACACACAAACAAACACACACACACAGACACACACACCATGCTCCTGCAGCAAGAACAGAGTCTCTCTGGTGACACTTGAGCCAGATAAATTCAAGGAGAGAAAAAAAAAAAAAAAACAAGTGCTAAAAGCATAATTTGCACTGTTTTGGTAAAGTAACACCTTGGATATGGGACCAGAGTAGTATTTCTGCCACCAAAACGTTAGCCATGGGTGAGCTCCATTCAGGTGAGAAGACATAATTCACTAAGCACCTTGCGTGAGAAACTGTGGAGACCATCCTTGAGTTTCCTCATTTTGACAGAAGTCTTCCCCTTTAGACTTGTATCTGCGATGGAAACTTGAATTTCACCATTTACTGTTCCAAACACCACCTGAATTTCTATCCTCTCCCTGAATTTTAGTGCCCTTCCTCTAGATAAGCTTCCTGGGCACATCACACAACAGGTGATGGACCTGCCTTGGAAGACGGCCTCGATGCCTCCTTCATAGCTAAGAGCCCAGCCTGGGTACGTGACAATGAAGTACTGTTGGGTAATTTGAAAACCCCCCTCATGGGGTTGCAAGCTTACACTAACGAACCTAACTATCTGCCTATCCTATCCAATGAAAGGGGCTTGTTGGACGTCTACTTAATCTTTGTACCCTCAGAGCTTCCTGCTCCCCAACAACCTCAATCTAATGTATCTCAGCTACAGTAATTAGGTAACTCAATTAACCACATAAAAATTAAATGGACCAAAACTATCAATATTAAAAATAATATTGAATTAAAATATCAAAGAAAGGAAACACATAGCTTGACTATGATCCAGTTGCCCGTATCTCTCACTGCCTGAGATCTGAGCATGCTGAGCCATCATCGTCATCTGTTAAGCACTGACAGATGCATGGGGCCGTGTGTGATTTTCCACACTGAGCACATCAGTGCAGCTGTGGCTGAGTCCAGAACCACTGAGATGGGATTTTCACGTGTATAATGTGAAGTCAGGCATTTACACTGGTTGGGGTCACAGCATGTGAACTAGCCAGTGAGCCGATGCTTCCCAGGGCATGCATGGGACTCAGGTACTGTTATAGAAACTGAAGGGTCCTGCATGTAGCCCACTGATATCAGTATTTTACCTTAATCAGACTCTAGAATGAAAACTTCCTGATCAGGGATGGATTCTATAACAACATGCCATCCAGAAATAGGAATAGATGACTTCTTCCTCTTCTTTTTATATCACTTTTATGTCTTTCTCTTGTCTTATTGTTCTAGGCAAGATTTTGAACTCTGTATTTAATAAGAGTAGAGAGAGTGGGCATCCTTGTCTTGTTCCTGATTTTAGAGGAAATGCTCTCAGTCCCCCCTCTTACTATAATGTTGGCTATAGGTTTGTCAAATATTTATCCAGCACTTTCATGAAGGAATGATGAGCTTGGTCAAACATGCATTTCCTGCTGGGCGTGGTGGCGCACGCCTTTAATCCCAGGACTCGGGAGGCAGAGGTAGGAGGATCGCTGTGAGTTGGAGGCCACCTGAAACTACATGGTTAATTCCAGGTCAGTCTGGACCAGAGTGTAACCCTACCATGAAAAAAATAAAACAAAACAACAACAAAAAAATGCATTTCCTGTAGCTATTATGGTGATCATGTGATTTCTGCTCTTAAGTTTGTTTATATTGTATATTACCTCTATCAATTAATGTTTGTTAAACCAATCTTGCATGTCTTGGATGAAACCCACTTGTTCATGGTGTATGATTATATTAATATGTTCTTGAATTTGGTTTTGTAAGTATTTTTGAGAATTTTGCAACTATATTCATCAGGGAATTTTGGTCTAGAATGTTCTTTTATTATTGTGTATTTACCTGGTCTTGGTGCCAGGATAATACTGGTTTTGTATTTTGTGGAACAATTTTGGAATTGTCAGCATCAGATCTTATTTAAGTTTGATAGGGGCTAGAGAGATGGCTTAGTGGTTAAGGCACTTGCCTGCAAAGCCTAAGGACTCATGTTCCAGTCCCCAGGTCCCATGTAAGCCAGATGCACAAAGTGATGCAAGCATGCAAGATCACACATGTACACAAGGGGGCACACATATCTGGAGTTTGATTGCAGTGGCTGAAGACTCTGGCATGGCAATTCTCTCTCTCTTACTCTCTTGCTCTCACATTGAAGAAAAAAAAGTCCAGTCTGTTGGGCTTACGTCAAAAAAAAAAAAAAAAAGTTTGATAGAATTGAGCAGTGAATCCAACCTGTCCTGGGCTTTTCTTTGTTGGGAGTCTTAATTGTGGCTTAAATCTCATTGCTGGTAATTGATCTGGTTTTTATCTGTACCTTTGGGCTTTAATTTTGGCAGCTCTATGCATTTATCCACTTCTAGTTTTCAAAAATTTTTAGAATGTTTTCTATATACTCCCTATTGAAGTTCTGAGTTTCCCTGGAGTCTGTTTTGACAATAACCTTTTCATGTATAAGTTTGTTAATTTGGATCCTCTTCGTCTCTCTCTCTTTCTCTCTCTCTCTCTCTTTGGCTTGGCGAAGGGTTTGTCAATCTTGTTTAACTTTTCTAGAGCATCAGCTTTTTGTTTAATCTTGTGTATTACTCTTGTATTCCCTATTTTATTAATCCCTTCTATAGTCTTTATTATTTCTTACGATCTACTGGATTTGGGATTCACACAAGACAAGCCATAGCTTATTCACAAGGAAGTTGCCTTCATCTATGTGAGAGAAGTATAGAGGCAGCAAAAATGTGGAATATGCTGGAGTGGAGACTACTCTAGACAAGTGCATGCAGCTGCGTAGAGTAGAGGGGAGTGTGGAGGGTTGGAGGGACTAGTGCCCTGAACCAAGACAGAAAACAAGTCCTTGAAAACACCGTCCCCACAGCCCCACTCTATCCCCTGGTCTAAGAATGACTCATTCCAGCAGTGACTCTGACATTGGTCTGCATTTTCCAAGCGAGTGCAAAAGCATAGACACCAAACAACTCCACAAAGAGAGGTATTTCTAATCACAATTATTGACATGGGATTAAGGCTTCAGGAATATGGCAGCGGCTGAGGCATTGTCTCACCTATGACTCTGCAAATCCTACAACTAGTTTGATCCTTGATAGTTGCCTCCAGGTGTAAAGATTGAGACCACTATGACATGCAAAGAGACTAGTCTCTGCAGGGCCATGGGGAAAACAGAGAAAGATAGTAAAAGGAGAAGCAAGCAAGAGGAGCAAAGAAAGCACAGAGATTGAAAAGACACAGGAAACATAAGGCCAGAGTTTGCAGAATCCTTAAAGTCTGACACATTTGAGAGCTTCTGGGCCTCAGTCTCCAGCCCCAACCTCTATGATGGTGGAAGAGGCTGGAGACGGGAGGCCCTGGAGCCTTAGTGTCCAAGGGCTCGTGGATGAGGGCAGCCTGCCTTTCTCCAGACCCTCTGCATCCCTGTATGGAGCTGCGGCCAGAGTTACTCTTGTTATCCTGATTGTAACCACCTGGGAAGGGACCACAGCAATGCACGCCACAGGTGCAGGATCTCACCAAGGGGGAGCACTTCTGCTCTTCGGAGCTGTGCTTGACCTTTGATGTCAGCAGCCCTTCTCATCTGTGCCGGGCAGTAACTTCCTCTCTCTTCCAACTGACAATTCTCCTCCTCATGCACATGTGCATTACCGAATACAAGGTGCTTCCCGCAGCCTGGCTCTCCCACTCCTCTCACCCGCCCCTACCCCAGCTCTGACACTTACACCCCTCTCACCATTCTTGACTCCTTCAGAAGACATCAGGTCAGTCCCCATGTGATTCTGAAAGGTCACGGTATCTCCTGGAAGCTTTATTTCAACAGGAAATAAAATGTTTGTAAATCATGTATCTAGAGAAAACTTAATGCCCCAACATGTATAAGAAAACGTATAGCTCAGTATCTATGCATATGTTTATGTAACAAGTATACAGTGGATAAAAAGCCTCAAATCACTTGCCTGCAGGAGACAAATAAATAACAAGAAAATACATATATGAAAAGGTTTTCAACGTTAATAATGATTTTTTTTTGTTTTGGCAACCTGCAGATTTCTCTAGTCTAGTTTTTCCTAGAATATTGCCATCATTTCCTTTAATTCCTAAATGTGGGCTTTGTTTGTTGAATATATATCACCAGGGCTTCAGAGTAATTTTGCTAAATCTAGAGAGATTCCAGTGACTTCCTTTTCTTCCATCCATGTATGTTCACACATCCCTCCTTCTTTTGATACCTCTTGTCTAGCTGTTGAGACATGAATGTTAAAGACACTGTTCACTCAGATCGTTGGTAGTGGTGAAGCTGGTCCATGTGTATGTTGGTTTTCTTTGCCTCCTGGTCTGATACGCACAATGCCATGACCACACCAGAGCTGCTACTGTCCACTAATTAAAAAAAAATTCTTTCTTGCCTTTTAAGCTTGATTTCATGTGTCTCCTCTAGGGTAGTGGTCATCCTAGAATGGGTCAGATACTGTGCTCAAACTCTGAGTTGGGAAAGGCTTCTGCCCACTGCCAACAGATCTTCCCTTATGCCAGAGAGCTCATTCCAAGCTCTGAGAGTTTTCAAGTCTCTCCTGACACTGAGTTTATCTGAACAATGCCAATGCTGCAGGTGACCATGGGGACACTGCACTAACACCAGGTGATGAGTTGTCAGAACTCATCGTCTACATGTGAAGACCCAATCCTTTAGTCTACCAGAGTATGTTGTAGAATCCAGTGAAAGCTCAGGTCCAACATTGTCCCTTTTTTACCAAGTTCTTCAGAAAAAGACAGGTTTGAAACCGAGAAGCACGTTTTAATCATATGTGGGGAGTTTTGCTGTAGAATCCATGTGGGTTGGGATCATTTTTCAGTTCCTCAGACAGGAGGGATGCCTGTATCTCCTGGGTGACTGCATAGCCCGGAACTGTTCTGCACCTTCCTTGCCCTGTTTTTATTAGTGTAAATTGATTGATCAAAAGACTGGGCTTCAGGGCTGGAGAGATGGCTTAGTGGTTACGCGCTTGCCTATGAAGCCTAAGGACCCTGGTTTGAGGCTCGATTCCCCAGGACCTATGTTAGCCAGATGCACAAAGGGGAGCACGCATCTGGAGTTCATTTGCAGCAGCTGGAGGCCCTGGTGGACCCATTCTCTCTCTCTCTCTCTCTCTCTCTCTGCCTTTCTCTCTCTGTCTGTCGCTCTCAAATAAATAAACAAAAATAAAACAACAACAACAACAACAACAAAGACTGGGCTTTAGGCTGGGGAGATGGCTTAGGGGTTAAGGCGTTTGCCTGTGAAGCCTAAGGACCCATATTCAATTCTCCAGATCCCACGTAAGGCAGACACACAAAGTGCCGCAAGCAAGGTCTCACATGTGCACAAGGTGGTGCGAGCCTCTGGAGTTGGATTTCAGTGGCTGAGGCCCTGGTGCACCAATTCTCTTTCTTTCTCTCATTTAAAAAGAAAGAAAGAGGGCTAGAGAGATGGCTTAGTGGTTAGGCACTTGCCTATGAAGCCTAAGGACCCCGGTTCAAGGCTCGATTCCCCAGGACCCACGTTAGCTAGATACACAAGGGGGCGCACGCATCTGGATTTCATTTGCAGTGGCTGGAGGCCCTGACGTGCCCATTCTCTCTCTCTCTCTCTCTCTCTCTCTCTCTCTCTCTCTCTCTCTGCCTCTTTCTCTCTCTGTCGCTCTCAACTAAATAAATAAAAATGAACAAAAAAAATTAAAAAAAAAGAAAGAGGGAGAGAGAGAGAAAGAAAGAAAGGAAGGAAGGAAGGAAGGAAGGAAGAAGAAAGAAAGAAAGAAAGAAAGAAAGAAAGAAAGAAAGAAAGAAAGAGAGAGAAAGAGGAGACTGGGCTTCATGATAACATTCTTGCCACATGTAATGTGCTTTACCTTATTTAACCCCACCATCCTCCTTCCCTCCTGCTGTTGCCCTTCCTCTTCCCAAATAGATCTTCTACCCATGTGTTAAAAAAAAAATTAGATTCCACAATGAGAAAAACAAGTGACATTTGTCTGTGCTTTGATTATGTCATTTGACATGTTGATCCAACTATATTTCTGCAAATTACATCACAATTGTGTGCATAATGCCAGCACTTATATCTATAAATATCTTAGGACTGCTTTTGCTGAAATCCAAAGGTTCCTACTATCTGTATTTTCATTTGATTCCAGGAACTTATAAATGTTTTCCAGGTTTCATTAACATCCTTCCAGCTGTTCAACAGTGTGTTTGCCGAGTTCCTTGTGCCTCACACTTTCTGTTATCACCTTCTTTGTTTAAAAAAATATTATTTTTTTTCAGGCTGGAGATATAGCTTAGCAGTTAAGTCATTTGCATGTGAAGCCTAAGGACCCAGGTTCAATTCCCCAGGACCCACATAAGCCAGATGCACATGGTGGTGCATGTGTCTGGAGTTTGTTTGAAGCAACAAAAATATTTTTAAATTTATTAAATTTTTAAGCCAGGCGTGGTGGCACACACCTTTAATCCCAGCACTTGGGAGACAGAGGTAGGAGGATCGCCGTGAGTTCGAGGCCACCCTGAGACTCCATAGTGAATTCCAGGTCAGCCTGGGCTAGAGTGAGACCCTACCTCGAAAAACCAAAAAAAAAAAAAAAATTATTTATTTATTTATTTATTAGAGACACACACAGAGAGAATGGGTGTGTCAGGGCCTCTAGCCACTGCAAACAAACTCCAGACGCATGCGCCACCATATGCATCTGGCTTACATGGGAGGTGGAGAATCGAACCTGGGTCCTTAGTCTTCATAGGCAAGCACCTTAACTGCTAAGCCATCTCTCCAGCCCAATAAAAATATTTTTTAAAAAATACTTATTTTTATTTATTTATTTGAGAGAGAGGGGAAGAAAGAGGCAGGCAGAGAGAGATAATGGGCATGCCAGGCTTCCAGCCATTGTAAATGAACTGCAGACACAGTGCCACCTTGTGCATCTGGCTTAAGTAGGTCCTGGGGAATTGAATCTGGGTCCTTTGGCTTTGCAGGCAACTGCCTTAACCACTAAGCCACCTTTCCAGCCCACCTTCTTCTTGATTCTAGGTGTTTTGTAGGTTATGATCATGTACTATATAGAAAATCACTTCATATATCTTGTATCTGTTAGGAATTGCTTTATGATATAAAATGTTAGATCCTTTGGAAAAAAATGCATGGGCCACTAATGCAAATTTCTAGTGAGAAGCTGTTGGGTATAATATTTTATCACATGTGTGTTGAGTCTATTTGATCCATGGTACAGTTTTAACTTTCAAAATTTTTCATTAAATTTTGTTTCTATGATATATCTATTGAAAAGAGTGGTGTGTTGTAGTCAACCACTGTTATTTGATGTGGACCTGTCATTTTGTAACAAATATTTTCTTTTTTTTAATTTTCAATTTTATTTTTTGAGAGAGAGAGACAGAGAGAGAAGGAGGCAGAGAGAGAGAGAGAGAGAGAATGGCCACACCAGGGCCTTTCAGCCCCTGTGAACAAACTCCAGAAGCATGCACCCCCTTGTGTGTATGTGTAACATTGCACACTTGGGTCACTTTTGTGTCTGGCTATACTTGGGACCTGGAGATTCAAACGAGTGTTCTTAGGCTTTGTAGGCAAACACCTTAACAGCAAAGTCATCTCTCCAACCCAGTTTCTTTTGTTTAATGGGATTGAGTGTAGCAACAGTTCAATGCATATGCATTTGCCATCATTATTTTGGATTGTTGCTGTTGTTGATACACAATGACCAGCTTCACAGCATGTGCCCAAGGTTGCCTTCATGTCCCCTTTGTCATAACGAATTCGGCTAACCCTGCTTGCTGTTGCATTCTACTTGCTTGAAATGTACTTTTCCGTTCTTTCCCTTTGAGACTGTTTGCCTTTGCCAGTGAGGTCAATTTCTAACAGAGCACAAAGAGCTGGATTCTGTTTGTTAATCCATTCAGCTAATCTGTGTCTTTTAATTTGGAAGTCGCAACTATTTACATTTGGAATTATTCTTGACAGCTGTTATGAGTTCACCCATCTTCATATTAGAGGTTTGCGGCTTTACTGGATTAATAATGTTTGAGTCTTTCCTGCTTCTCATTCATTATCCCCAAAGGTGATTGATTCTTTTTTCTCAGCTTTTGTGATTTGGTGTCTTTCTTCCTCTCCTGTGTGTAGTTTTCTATCACTCTCTCCCACCATGCCATCTTTCTTGTTTGGAGGAGCTTCAATGTACTCTGACCATCGAGGGTCTTCACTTCTCTGGGTGTAAAGGGCAGTTATTTTCATGACTAGAGATGCATCCCTCCGTGACGTCCTGCTGAGAAATCTGATTGGTTTGTCTTCAACAGGAACCTGACAGTTTTTCCTGCAGTTTTCAGGTTTTAATTTTCTCTGCAGTCCTGGTTCTATATGTGTTTGGAGTTCTGAATGCCTCGTGTGCTTGGATGTCACTTTTTTCTCTAAATTTGTGGAATTGTCTGTAATAGATTCATCTAATAGCTTTTCTATGCCTTTACTCTGCATTTCACTTTCCTCCTCCACACCAGAGATTCATAGACTTTGCAGCTTAACCCTGCCCCGGAGGTCTTGAATATTGTGATTCATTTCTGTTTCTTTGCTCCTTGTTGCTACCTGGATGTACTAATCCCTCAGTCAATCCCCACTATTTTTACTCTGTGGCATCTAGTCTGTGAGTGGTACACCCCTGAAGTTTTCTTTCATGTATTGAGCTTTCATTTCCAGGATTGCTCATTGCTTTGTTCATGGTTGGTGTTGCTGCTTTTGCAGAATCTCATCTCTTTGCTGATTTTCCATCCAAGTTGCAGAATTTTTATGAAACTTAAAAATATATATATATTCACTTATTTATTTGAGAGAGAGAAGAAGGGAGTGAGACAGAGAGGAAGAAGCAAATAGAGAGAAGGGGCACGCCAGGGCCTCCAGCCACTGCAAATGAACTCCAGACAAGTGCACCTCCTTGTGCATCTGGCTTATGTGGGTCCTGGGGAATCAAACCTGGGTCCTTAGTCTTCCCAGGCAAGCACCTTTACCACTTAGCCATCTCTCCAGCCCAATTTTAAGTTTTTATATATACATTCACAGTACATCATGATGGGTTTCATAAAAGCATTTTAATTAAGTACATCATGTCCTTGCCCATCTATACATGAGAACTAGGATCCACATACCAGAGAAAAGAAACAATATTTGTCTTTCTTACTATGGCTTATGTCACTTAATGTGATGATTTCCCATTCTATCCATTTTCCTTCAAATGACAAAGTATTTTCCATGATTATATCTGAGTTAAACTTGTGTGTATATATATAAGTATGTATATATATCATATGCTTATATATATATGTATATACATATGCTTTATTAATTCAAACTGTTCATGGATGTTTAGACTAACTCCATAACTTGGCTACTTAAATAGTGTTGCAGTATGCATGGACAGTATATCTTTGCATGTTGAGCTAGAGTCTTTGGGTATGTTTCCAAGAGTGGCATAGTTGGATCTCATAGTAGTTCTATTTTTAGTTTTTTGAGGATCCTCTATGCTTATTTCCATACTGCTGGACTACTTTCCATTCCCACCTGCAGTGTTTAAGGGGTCACTCCTCTTCACCCCCACTCTATCCTTACCAGCATTTGTCGTTACTTGTTTTCTTCATGATGGCCACTCTGGCTGAGGTAAGATGGAACGCCAGTGTAGCTCTAATTTGCATTTCCCTGATGGCTAAGGATATTTATTGGCCATTTGTACTTCACCTCTTCAAACCATCTGTCTGATAAGTCACTGGCTAGGTTGCTTGATGATGTGTACTTAGTTTAAGGGCTCTTCATATACTCTAGATAACAATCCCTATCAGATATGTACCTAACAACGTATTCTGACTCTTCACTCTACTCATTACTTTTTTGGCTGTGCAGAAACCTAATTATAGTCAATACGGTTGTCAATTATTGTTATCATTTACTTAACTATAGAGTCCTTTTCAGATTCCTCCCACTATTTCTTCATGTAGTTTCAGGTCTTACACTTGTGCCTTTAACCCATTTTGAACTGAATTGTTTAGAATATAGTTTCATCCTTCGACACATGCATCTCCATTCTTCTCAGCATCATTGGTTGAAGAGGCAATCTTCTCTCCAGTATTTCTTCTCTTCAGTATTGCCAAGTATCATGTGGCTGTGGTTGTTTGGGTCTTTATTGAATGTACTCCATTCTATTGGTCTGTGTATCTGTTTTTGTATCAATACCATGTTATTTCTGCAACTATGGAACAGTGTTATATTTTAAAGTCAGGTATGTGATTCCTCCAGTATCATTCCTTTGGCTCAGGATTGTTCTGGCTATTTGGGGGTCTTTGTATTTCTCTATAAACTTTATGATGAGTTTCTCTATTTCTGTGAAGATACCATTAGAACTTTGATTTTAATTGCATTAAATATGGATATTCCTTTGATACTATAACCATTTTCCTAATAATAATTCTGCTGGTCCACAAACATGGAGAGTTTATCTATGTTTGACTATTTTCTTAAATGTCTTAAAGTTTTTATTCAAGAGGTCTTTCATGTCCTTGGTTATGTCTGTGCAAGTTATTATTTTTTGAGGCAATTGTGAATGGGATTCTTTTCCTGATTACTTCTTCAGCAATGTATATATAAGTATATATATGAATGTATATGAGTATACATATGTATATATATATTTGAGTGTATATATGTATATGAGCATAAATATTTATATATGAATGTACATATGAGTATAAATATATGGCAAAGGCTACTGATTTTGGCAGTTAATTTTGTATTTGTGTTTTGATAAACACTTTGTTGTATTTATCAGTTCAAAAAGCTTTTCTGGTGGAGTCTTTAGTATCTCATGCACAGAATCATATTATTTGGAAATAAGGATAGTTTGCCTTCTACCTTTGTGGTTTGTATCAATTTTACTTCATTCTCTTGCTCTATTTCTATAGCTAAGACTTCAAGCAGTGTATTGAATAAGAATGAGAGTGAGTGCCTCTGTATTGTTTCTGATTTTAGTGAAAATCCTTTGATCTTTTCTCTATTTAATATAATGTTGACTACTGGTTTGTTGTACATATCCTTTATCATGTTGAGATGTCCATCTTTCTAGTTCCTTTTTATTTTTAAGATATTCATTTATTCATTTCCGAAGAGGGAGAGAGAGAATGGGCATGCTAGGGCCTCCTGCTGCTGCAGACTAACTCCAGACACAAGTGTCACTTTAGGCATATGGATTTTCAAGGGTATTGGGGAATCAATCCTGGATCAACAAGCTTTGCAAGCAAGTCCCTTTAACTGCTGAGCCATTTCTACAGCCCCCAGTCATTGTTTCTTTTTTTCATTTTGCTTTTTTTCTGATATAAAGTAATGGTCATCTTATTTTTACATTTTAAAATTTTATTTTAAATTTTTATTTATTTATGTGAGAGAAAAATAGGTAGAGAGAGAATGGGTGCCCTAAAGTCTCTAGCCACTGCAAATGAACTCTAGATGCATGTATCACCTTGTGCATCCAGCTTACATGGGTACTGGGGAATTGAACCTGGGTCCTTTGGCTTTGCAGGCAAACACCTTAACTGCTAAGCCATGTCTCCAGACCTCTTCGGTTTTTTTTTTTTTAATCATAAAGGTACAATGAATTTTGACAAGGCCTTTCCTACATCTGTTGGCATGATCATATGATTTCCATCATTGAGTCCCTTTATTTATTTGCACATGTTGAACCATCCTGCATCTCTGGAATGAGGCTAAATTGGTCATGGTGAATTATCCTTTTTTAATGTTATTTATTTGCAAAGAAAAATCAAGAAAGAGAGAGAAAAACAGGCATGGCAGGGCCTCTTGCCACTGTAAACAAACTCCTGATGCATGTATCACTTTGTGCATCTGGTTTTATGTGAGTACTGGAGCATGGAAGCCAGGCCTTCAGGATTTGCAAATGAACACCTTTAACCACTCACCAATCTCTCCAGCCCGGTCTTTTTATATTCCATTAATAAATTTGTTTTTAAATGCATTGCTAAACATGTGATTTTGTTTCAATCCATTAAGAGATACATCCAGCATAATATAGGCCTGTCCTTAAAGACGTTCAATACATTCAACAAAGGATATTGCTCAATATTTGGTCTAACAATGCATAAATATGCAGAGTTTAAGCTCTATAATGGATGGACAGTGAATAATCTTTTCTGATACTTTTTAAAATTCAGTTTGAGAATTTCTGTGTCAGTGTTCATGAGGGAGGTTGGCTTATAGTTTTCTTTATTGTGTGTTTGTCTTTATCCAATTTTAGTATCAGGGTAATTCCAGCCTTATAAAAAATACACTTTGGTACAATTAGTTCCCTTTCAATTATATGAAATACTTTGAAAAGCATTGGTGTTAGTTCTTCTTTAAATTTCTGATAGAATCCAGTAGTGAATCCAGATGGACTTGACTTTTAATTGTTGTGAGATTTTTTTAAAAGTGCCTCAATCTCATTACTTGTTATAGAATGGTTTAAATTGTTTGTCTCATCTGCTTTAATTTTGGTAAGTGAGTCATATGCCTCCAGAAATTCATCCAACGGTTTTAGATTTTCCAGATTTTTTAGAATATAAAAATTTTAATATGTATCCAAGTGATGAACCAACTGTGATTTAATTTTTCTTTGTATTGTGTTTTTAAATTTCCATTTCAATAAAGTCTTCCCTCATTCCACTTCTTTCTTTCCAGGTACTGATTCTGGGTTTGGGTATGTCGTGTTGGTCGCAGGTCCTGAGCCACGTCATTACCGTGTTTGCTTGGATTTTCAGCGCAGGCTCTTTAAGCTGTAAGCTTCCCTCTCTGGACAGAAGTCCTTGTGCTCACATTGTGTGTTCGTGTTACTTTTGGACCGAGTTTCTTGTGCCCCCAGTGCCAAGTTCATCAGAATAGTTCTCAGCTCCCTCCGTCTTGTTGACAGCTGAGCAGGGACAGGAGCCTTCGGAGACCCTGGAAGTCACACTCCAGCTGCCTGGTCCACAGCTTCTGCTGACCTCCGCGCTCCGTGGCACCCAGTGTCGGCAGCTGGGAGACCGTGGGCTACAGCTGAGCTCTCTTGTGGGTCCTCCATTCAGGCTCGGCTGCATGCAGACTGAAGGACGGGCTGGTCAAGGGTCAGCTTCATGGCAGCATCATTCTAGAAGGTTCCCTTTGCATAGCAGGAGCTGCTGTAGCCCCATCAAGTGCGCTGGCCTGTAGGCCAGGCATGCCCCCTGCTTCAGAGGCCGACTGTGCGCACGCAGAAGAGTAACCAGCTAAGGAGAGTCCTCCCGGTGCCAGAGAAAGGCGCCCAGTCCATCTGTGCCAAGGGCCGATCCCTGATAACAACCCAGCCTTTCGGAGGGGGGAGGCCTGGAAAACAGTGGGCTCTGAGCTCTCCCTTTCCCTTTTGTGTGCCCCCAACACTCCGGGCAGGAAGGCAGCTCCGACTCTGAGCAACTGCTGTCCACAGCCTTAGAGTGCTGCTGCTGTTGGGGAAATGTCTCTCTAGGGCCCAGCGCGGGCTGATTCTAGAAACACAAAGCCAAGCAGTTTATTTAATGTGAACGCAAGAGTTAGAGAAATCAGACTCCTCCTGTGGGCAGGGGATCCACAGCTGGCAATCCACCACCCTCAAGAAAGCTGAACTTTCGCTAGCTGAGGAAAGTCTCCAAATGTCCAATTAGTCATCTCAAACATGTCAAAAAGACTTGGAGGGGCTGGAGAGATGGCTTAGCCGTTAAAGGCGCTTGCCTGCAAAGCCAAAGGATCCCGGTTTGATTCCCCAGGACCCACATAAGCCAGATGCACAAGGGGAACACATGCATCTGGAGTTCATTTGCAGTGACTGGAGGCCCTGGTGTGCTCGCTCTCTCTCTCTCTCTCTCTCTCTCTCTCTCTCTCTCCCTCCCTTCATCCCTCTCCCTCTTTCTCTCTCTTAAATAAAATATTTTTTAAAAAAAAAAAGATGAGGACATGGATTGGTCCAGGGTGCATGATGTACGGAGCAGGTCCGGGACATGTCTAAGCTCGGTCAGGAAACCCCATTGAACAAGACCTCTGGTGGAAAATCTATCTCAAGGGAAACAGGTGAGCCAGGAAGGGAGCCACGCTTTCTGCTCTCTTAGGATTGGGGAACACTCCAGAAAAAGAATAGAGTTGTTTGTCCAGCACTCCCTTTCCCTGCCTGCCTAGCGGAGAAAACTACCTAGCTCCTATCGTTATAGGTTCCCAACAAAGGGGTGACACTTACAGTAAGCAGCAGTTAATCCTACCTAAATTTGGTAGAAAAGAAGCTAAAAGTTGAACTGATTCACTGAGTTACTGTAAGAGTTAATTGCTGAGGAGCTAAAACTTATCTTTGTCAGCAGATGGGAAAATCCCAAAGAAGGAACTGTCCAGAAAGGGCCCAGAGGGGCGATAAGAAGGAAAGACGGTTTAGGCTAAAACAAAGTAAAATGGAGTCCACTGTTAGGCGGCCTGACTACGGAAATGACTGATGTGCAAGTTGACATGTCTTGTTTGTTCACTCGCCCCTCCCCTTGCCTATGAAAACTATAAAATGGAAATAAAATCTCAGCACGGGGCCAGAGCTTCTTTGGAGGGCTGCCTCAAGCTCTTTGGCCCCCAGGTAAGTAAATTCCTCTACTTTCACTCATACTGCCCTTGAAATGATCTTTCCAGAAAATCTCTGCAACATAAGGGCGTAGGCAGTGGCTTCAGAGGCTAAGCCCAGAGCACAACAGGCCTTTTCTTTTTATACACTCTGTTGACTCCCCTGAACCTTTGTCTCCCGCATGGCAAAGTCCTACTGGGTTGCTATGTATGCATTCCAGGCTACAGGGAACATTCTAGGCCCAAGGTTAGTAAGAGCTCACAAGCACATAGTTGTCTTCCCTTTGCTCTGAGAGGACCCTGACCCCACTATGGTCCCTCGGTATTGCAGAGATAAAGTGGTTTCAACTCACCACAGGGTAGGGTCACCAGCCACAGCCATCTCCACAGCCCCAGTTCCCTGCCTCAAGTGCATCTCTACAAACCCGCCCACACCTCCTTCCTTACCTGCATCCATGACTCCTCTATTGGATGTACCCCTCCCCAAACCCTGTGGAGGAGTGTTTTCAGGTTCCCAGACTTGTGACTATTCCTTATTGTCTGGGGTCCTATGTAGCTCACTTTTCAACAACAGGTCATTTATCAAGATAGTTCCTGCCAAGAGCACTTCTGAGATGGGCAGTGACAGAGCGGACATCTTGTGGAGTACTGGTCTATCACACAAACCCCTCCTCTGCACTGAAGCACTGAAGGACAATGGCTGCTTGGCTTCCCGGAGCTGATGGCTTTGGCCTCCTCGAATCCCTCTGAGGAGTGACCTGCAAACTCTCCCCCTGTCCCCACATCACCCTTGGTAGTCCATGCTCCTTAGCTGTTCTGTCATCTCAGCCTCCATTCCCAACACTTCTCTCCTCCTCTGTTCAGAATATAGTCTGTCCTTTGTTTCCATGGCTTTCCTCATTCACGGAGCTACGGGAAGGAAGCTGCTAGCTCACCATCTTTTCTTAGAAGGTGCCTTACTCTTGTTCGTCTTTCAGAGCGTGTCTGTCATTACATTCTGGAATCCTTATTTGCCTTGCTAACCTGCCTGTTTCCTGTTGTCATTTCTCCTTAGTGCCATAACGTGCTTCTGTCTTCCACACTTAAGTCAGCTGTATTCATATATTGATTGTGCAAAACCCCGCTGAGGACAGAATATTCCCCTCCACAGATCAGTGAATTCAAATTCCCTTTGTATTTTCAGTTTCAGTTCTTATCGAAATGTCTGCCATATTTGAAGTGCTCCCCTGAGCTATTATTTAATGATTGAAAGAATGAATAAATGATCACACTTCAATACATATGGATAGGGGGTTGGAGAGATGGCTTAGCAGTTAAGGTGTTTGCCTGCAAAACCTAAAGACGTGGGTTCGAATCCCCAGTACACTTAAAGCCAGATGCACTAAGTAGCACATCTGGAATTCCTTTGTATCTAGAATTCCTTTGCAGTGTCTATTCTCTCTCCTCTCCTTGTAAATAAATAAAATATAAAAAAGACATTTGAATATTTTCTAAAACACAGGTGATGATATTACCAAGTAAACTTAAAAATAGAATTTTAAAAAGATGATTAAATTATAAAAGTCTATACTTCTTTCTGCAGCAAAGCATGCCTGGGGGTTTCTAGTACAGAACACCTCCTGTGACTCCCAGATGCCAGGAAGCACCCTGAGTCTTCCAGCCGGAGCCTGAATCTCACCGTGAGTCCTGTAGCTGTGCGTCCTGACTTCTTTCCATTCCCAAATGATGCCCCTGCTTCTGCCTACCACAAGCCTTTGACGGGAGCTAGCTACTCCCATCCTGTTTCAGTTTTTTCCAGCGTCTGCTTTTTCACTGTTGTTATGTGCAGGCCACTAAAGCCTTCTGCTCTCTCTGAGAAATTACAGTGCAATGCATTCTACGGTGAATCTCATTAGATCTTCGGATTTTTTTTTCTAAATGCTCGTTTTACAACGTCACTCTCATGTTTAAGATCTTTCATGTGCTTGAAACACAAAACCCATTTCATACAGCCGTTCATAAACCATGTTTATTTATTTCTATTTGGGCTCTGTCTTTGGTGCCAAAGCTCCCCTATTCAATTCTTTCTAAAAAAATTTTTTTTGTTTGTTTTTATTTATTTGACAGTGACAGAGAGAGAAGAGACAGAGAGAGAGAGAGAGAGAGAGAGAGAATGGGTGCACCAGGGCCTCCAGCCACTGCAAACAAACTCCAGATGCGTGCACCCCCTTGTGCATCTGGCTAACATGGGTCCTGGGGAATCAAGCCTCGAACCTGGGTCCTTAGGCTTCGCAGGCAAGCACTTAACCACTAAGCCATCTCCCCAGCCTCCCTACTCACTTCTAACACAATTTTCTGTGCAACTCAACCTGTTTTAACACCGACTTGCTAATGTTATTTGACCCTGTAGTTTAACATATACCACATTTGATATAGCTGATCAAAAATATGAAGGACACCCTGCTTTAATTCTTTCACATGAACTTTCAAATAATAAGACAAATTCACCAAAACAATGGGTGACCTTATCTATGGGATGTCTCCTGTCAACTAGTAGACAGAAGAGAATGGTCTCCTAGAGGCAATCTGCACGTACAGGGACTTTGTGGATGTGCAAACTCAAGGCTGTCATTTGTGTTTTGAACAACTCTGTAGGGTGATGGAATTCTAGGCTAATTTTCTCAGCAGTCAGATCTCAGGCAGTGAAAGATCAGTGTAGTTGGATCATAGCTAAGCTGTGTGTTTGATTTTCTTTGATATTTTAGTTTAGTATAAATTTAACATTTATAGTAATGGTGCCTTAACTTTTTGTATGGTTTATTAAGTTACCTAATTACTGTAGCTGAGATACGTTAGATTGAGGTTGTTGGGGAGCAGGAAGCTCTGAGGGTACAAAGATTAAGTAGACGTCCAACAAGCCCCTTTCCTTGGGTAGGATAGGCAGATAGGTAGGATCCTTAGTATAAGCTTGTAACCCCATGAGGGGGTTTTCAAATTATCCAGCAGTACTTCATTGTCACATACCCCGGCTGGGCTCTTAGCTATGAAGGAGGCATTGAGGCCGCCTTCCAAGGCAGGTCCACACCCATTGTATAGCGTATCTAGGCAGCTTATCTAGAGGAAGGCCACTAGAATTCAGGGAAAAGGTGAAATTTTAGGTGGTGATTTGAACAGTAAATGATGGAATTCAAGTTTACATCAAAGGTACAAATCTATGAGGGAAGACTTCTGTCAAAATGAAGAAATTCAAGGATGGTCTCCACAGTTTCTCACCCAAGGTACTCAGTGAATTATGTCTTCTCACCTGAATGGAGCTCACCCATGGATAGCATTTGGCGGCAGAAATAGTTCTCTGGTCCCATATCCAAGGTGTCATTTTTTTTTTATCACCAGAGAGACTGTGTTCTTGCTGCAGGAGGATGGTGTGTGAGTGTGTGTGTGTGTATGTGTGTAGCATAGCATGTGCACGTGTGTGTGCTGAGGCGGCTCCCTGTGCACTGGACTGCAGGGCCCTGTGGCACAAACAGCTAGAAAAATGCACCATGTTTCCCCCTCCATCATGAGGATACGTGAAATCCTGAATTTCATCTGCCTTGATCACATTTTGTCAAGATTATGCCTGATGCAGTGGGCAGCTGAATGTATTCATTAAAAGAGAACACATGTTTGAATGAATAAATGACATTGAACATTCATCTTTCAGAGGCTGTCTTGCTGACACCAATGTCAATTTCCCATGCACGGCAGGGTGCTAAGGTACAGACGTGAAGAGAGGAAGGCCCGAGGAGAGCCCATGCCATCTTCCCTGAGTGCCCACCTCGCTGGGCAGTGATCCAGTCAGCCTCCACGTGTGCTGCGACTTCCTCTTGCGCTCTGCACTGGCCATCCCCAGGGACTCTCCTGGGAAAGGTGAACACTGTGTACAGTGGTTTTAGGAATCGCGGGGCTAGGAGCACCGTGAGCTAATCCTGTGCGTACTTCTGCTGACTAAGGGCTGAAGCTGAGGAGGGACACAGACGTGGTCTCACACAGGCGGAGATGGGCCTGGTGTTCTGCTCCTATGCATCGGCTCTCGCTTCAAAATATGCATGGATGCATTCAGACGGAGCCTGAGTACACATGACCTGGTATTAATAAATGTCAGCTAGTGGGATTTGGGAGGGTGTTAGGTGTTAGCCTGTGAGAGCACCAGAAAAGTCCCTGCCTCGTCCCACAGGGCAGAGCTTTCAGCTGAATGATCACCTCCACTCCTGGGTGACGATCTGGTCCTGGAGAATGAAGAACATCACCGAGTCTCTGCAGACGGCCTGCTGCCTCCCAGTGCTGGCCATCTCAGCCTGGCCCACATGCTAACAAATGTGGCTCTGGAACACCAGGGCTGTGTCTTAAGTACAGAAAATTGTGTCCCATATATAAGACTGAGTCAGCCATGTGCCTAGTGACAGCGGTGGCCTGGATGTTACTGTGCTCCTTCAGGAAGACTCATAAACTGAAAATGACAAAAGTGGCCTTGGGGAAGAAGAGGAGAGGAGCTTCTGCTCGTTGCTGACTCTTTTCTTTAGAACTGGCTTTCATGGATGGAGGCAGGCTGCAGCAGGCCTGGGGCCATCTCACACTCTGGGTGACAGTGACAAGGACCCGGTCACCTTGTGCGGCAGTTACCTCTTCTTGCTTCCTGTCCTCGCCCCACAAGCGAGGAACACCTGGCTAAGGGGAGCAGCGGGAACTGAAGTGGGGGTGGGGCGGCCCCCGAGTCTGTCACCTGCAGATGAACAGGGTAAGTGTGTCACACCTGCTCAGGCCATGCTCAAATGAGCATAATCGAAGCACGCATGGCTCCTTCAGGTCACCACACGAGGGACCTGGGGACATTGGGAATGTAAATCTTACCCTTAGGAACTAAAAGCAGCTCATCATCTTTCCTCATGAGCGATTTTCAGTCCCATTTTCTGCTATAAATCATCTCAGCGTTTCTCTATTGTATGAAGAGAAAAACTCCTTCAATAGTGTTGGCTTCTTCCTGACCAGGCAGGCACCAAAGCCTCCTCTGCGGGTTGTCTCACAGTGCTGCCTCAGTCCTGGCCTTGGTCCAAGTGGGAACACCACCTAAAATATCACTACCAAAAATACAGCAAAGTTAGTTGCATGACGATGGTAACATAGTAATGAGCATATGCCGAGCCTCAGCTCAAGAACGATCCAAGTGGGAACACCGCTGCCAAAAGTGCAGTGAAAGCTACTAACATTACCATGGTAACGTAACAGTGACCATGCACCGAGCATCAGCTCAAGGATGACCCGAGTGGGACAGGAACCTCCTCTTTCATGGTTAAAGCCAAAGGACACCTCTGCGGGTCACACCCAATTCCATACACCTTACATACCCACTAGCAGCCCTCAGGACAACCCTGGCCAGGTACTGTCATGCCTTTGTTGTGGGTGAGGACGCAACAGCGATGTGACAGGAAGCACTGCTGCTCAGTCACTCCTCCAGACCCTCCATCGCTCACTCAACTGCCATGGGAAGCTTTGCATCAGCATAAGAACACGTGTGCGACACCCAGCTTCAGGAGCAAGTGCCCACCTCTGTGCTTTCCGCTCCTTCTCAGCTTTCTTTGCTCGGGGCTGTCATGAGGTCAGAACTCATGCATGCCACAGTTTGCTGCCCTGCAGAGTCTGGAAGTGAAAGAGAGGGGGTGGAGGAGAGAGGGAGCACTTCCTGGAACCCTCAGAGGGCACAGCCTCAGCAACTTACGAACTCCCACTAGTCACCACTTCTTCTTTTGTTTGACTTGAGATATTGCTGTTCAGCCGTACTGGCTTCAGACTCTCTCTGAATAGTCAAGATGGCCTCAAACTCACAATGCTTCTGCCTCAGCTTCTGGAGTGCTGCGATGACAGATGTTTGCCAGTAGGTTCTACTCTGAGTTTCTAGCACTTTCTATACTAAGTGTGGGACGAGAAACACAAGTGATATCTCACATCCAAAGTACAGCACTCACCATCTTAAGATGCTGTCGTAGGTCAGGGAGCACAGCAGAGCAGGGGACAAAATGCCCATCATCATGGAGTTTCCATGATCTTTGAGGGCTGCAGAGACAGACAAGAAGAAGTTCGACATTATGCGTAAGGTGATGATGTGCTGCAAAGAAGAGCTGAATCAGGAGAGGTCAAACAGACAACTGCTGTGATTTCACATAGTGTAGACAGATGTGTTAGGCACAGTGAAGGGAATTGTGGAGAGAGACCTTTGAAAGAAAGGGAAAACCAGCTTTGAGTATCTGGGGAGAAATTCCACACTAAGAAACAAGAAATGATGTAGCCTTTTATTGGATGTTCCAAAATTAACAGGAAAAATACCACAGCTGAATTGAAGTAAGTCCTGGGGAGAGAACAGGGAATGTGCATCACTGCATTAGTGTAAGATCATCTCACAGGCCGTGTAGGCACTGTCTATGCATTGAAAGCCATTACCTGGTTTCTATGTGCATAGGGAGATGTTCAGCCAGAGGAGATGAGCTCCTGGAAGAGCACCCAGTGGTGTCCAGGGCTCAGAGGGAGGAGACAACAGGGAGATGGGGATTCAAGGGAACAAAGTTCTCATGTGCAGAATGGACACTTTCTAGAAATCTATTTTGTTGCCTCACTTCCATAATTCACATGACCGTGATGTACACTGGCATCTTGGTAAGAGAGTGTATTTTGAATTTTCCTAACAAACATACAAGCACACATGTGTGCATGCACACACACACACACACACACACACACACGCTTATGCACACCCGAGAGAGGAAATTACAGAGATATCTCTGCACCTTATTGGGGGTGGAGATTTCATGGGTGTGTGTATGATCATATTCACTGCGTGCATATGTTAAACATGCACAGCCATTCTACATAACAACCACATTTTCATATGGTATATTTACAAACAAACTTTGAAACACAAATACTGAGATTACAAAACAGGACCTCATGGTATCTACAGTGAAATTCCAGAGATCCTGGGGTCCTCATGTGAACTAGTGCAAACAGCCCCAAGTTATATGCCTGACCTGTGCTTACAACCCCCCTTGATTAAGTTCTCTTGTCTTAATGCTCTCTCTATGACTTCAAGCACTTAGTAAATAGAAACAGAACAAGAAGACCCTCTTTTCTTGCTCCTAATCTTAGTGAAATGCTTTGAGTTTTACTTCACTTAGCATATGTTTCATCTATCTGTATCTATATCTATCCTTTAATCCCTTATTATGTGCTGATATGTTTTCTCCATCCCTAGTCTCTCCAGGTTTTTTTTTTAATCATGAAAGGATATTGGGTTTTGTTAAAGGCCTTTTCTGTGTGCATTGAAATGATCATGTGGTTTCTTTCCTTAAGTTCTGTTTATATAATATATTACAGTTATTGATTTACACATGTTGAACTACCCCTGTATTTTGGCAATAAAGCAGACTTGATCACAGCAAATGATTATATGCTCTTGAATTTGGTTTTCAACTCCTTTTTTTGAGGTAGGGTCTCACTCTAGCTCAGGCTGACCTAGAAATCACTATGTAGTCTCAGGGTGGCTTTGAACTCTCGGCGATCCTCCTACCTCTGCCTCCTGAGTGCTATTGAGAATTTTTGCCACTGTTTTTATTCAGGATGCTGGTCTATAGCTTTCATTATTTTGTGTCTCTACCTGACATTACTATTAGTGTGATGCTGGCTTTATAAAGGGGAGTTTAGGGAGCATTCCAACCTCTTCTGTTTTGTGACATTATTTGAGAAACATTGGCTCAGTTCTTCTTTGAAGGTCTGATAGACTTCTACTTTCTATACTTGGACTTTTGTTGGCTAGAAGATTTTTTTTTTCAAGGTAGGATCTCACTCTCATCCAGGCTGACCTGGAATTAACTATGTAGTCACAGGGTGGCCTTGAACTCATGGCAATCCTCCTACCTCTGCCTCCCGAGTGCTGGGATTAAAGGCGTGTGCCACCACGCCCGGCTTTTTGGCTGGAAGATTTTTTTTTCCACCCCAACCATGTCTGGCCACTGAAACAGGAGGTAAAGCATGTTGAACCCAGAGGGAGTCTTACCCATTGGAATTTAGATCCTAAATCACAGCAAAGCAAATACATGTTGTTTGCTCAAGAAAACTTGTTGTCTTAACATAGCATACAAAAGCCACAAGGAGAGCCACACCTTTACTAGTGAATTTAATTAATCTTGTTTGCCTTGGATAGATATGTCAGGGAGTTGGTTAATTTCTAACCATGTGACTGTGCCAGGTATAAGGACCTAGAGAGGAGAATGGAACCAGTTGCTTTGTCTTCCTGGTAAAGTGTCTTGGCCAACTAAGTGAGATGAGAAGTGTGGATCCCTGCAATGTAGATAGAGTATCACTTTGAGCAGTCACTGGATGACCCCAAATACCTAGACAGCATGCCCAATCTGAGGGTGGCAGGGACTCCGAAACTCAGCGTGCCTCACAGGAGAACATGAAACCCAGAGGAGAACAAGTCTTGTCAGGGTGCAGTTGTCGTAAGAAAGAGTCTGAAGTCCAACTGGGCAAAGCTTGTTTACCCATGAGTCATATAGCTGCATGACGTATGGTCCTAAAAACACTGCAGTGTTTAAAGTCTGTCTGTGACTCTTTGCTTGGGTTGGAGGGAAGCTTCATGCAGCAGGTATTAGGTACTCGATGGATTCAAACTTGCACCTAGGATATGACTCCTGATTAGAAGGAATCATTGGTGGCTGTGGGTGCCCTAGTCAGACTGGCACCAGGCCTAAATGGACTCTGTTCCTGTGGGGGAGCTGCTCTGCACGTGTGAGCGGAAGATGCGGCAACTGTAAACCTGCACCAGCTGCTGCTTCCTCGGTGCTCGTGCTCCTGGTGTCCTGACCGTCCTGACCGCCTCCTCCACCCCAGGAACCCTGAAGGAAGAGAGGAGGAGAGATGGGCTTCTGAACCACCTTTCTGCTTCCCGTGTGGTCACCGCCCAGGCCGTCTTGTCGCCGCACACACGTTACTTTCAGGGCTGGATGTGCAGGTATCAAACTCACCTGCATATTTCCCTGAGACAACCTCTCATTCAATCCAGAGTTGCCATTGCTGGTCAGCCAGCCCCAGCGACTTTCTAGTCTTTGCCCTCTGCAGGACTGGCTTACAGACATGCAGAGCCATGCCCAGCTGTTATATGTAGTGCTAGAGACTTGGATCCAGTGGTCTCAAACCCTTTTAGGCAGGACTTCATGCTTAAGTGGCAAGCTCTCTTACCCATTGAGCCATCTCCCCAGCCCTGTTTATACTTTTAATATCAGACTGTTATATAAGTATTTGTAATTAAATTGATTCATTGAGGACTGGAGAAATGACTTAGCAGTTAAGGCACTTGCCTGTGAAGCCTAAAGACCCAGGTTCAATTCCCCAGTACCCACATAAACCAGATGCTCAAGGTGGCACATGTGTCTGGAGTTCTTTTGCAGAGACTGGAGGCCTTGGTGTGCCCATTCTCTCTCTCTCTCTCCCCCCCTCCCTCCCTCCCTCCCTTCCTCTTTCTCTGTCTCTCAAATAAAGAAAGAATACTTTAAAAAATTGATTCATTGAGATCCAAAATTTTCCAAGTGGATAAAAGAGAACTAGATGTGAGATGTGAGTTAGGTCAGTAAAACCCTGAAGTTCTGAGCTTGCATTGAAAGTATATGTGTGAGAACAAGATGATATATGTCTTAGTTTTTTTCCCTTTTAAAAGACATAAAAACCAGGGCTATACTAAGACTCAGAATGTGCTTTCTAAGTCACAAATCCGATTTAAAGAGACCAGAAATACGTGAAGAAATGGCTAATAGGTAGTGTGAGCCAGGACCTTTCTCTGAGAACCTGGAGCAACTTTCTATACCATAAAGGGAGTGCACAGTGATGGAGATGTGCTGCACACCTCAGGAGCCTCGGCCTTGAAAAGCATCCTGAAGTCACTGACAGGGTGAGTTTGCCTCAGTAAAAACCATCTTCAAAAAACTTGACTGTGCTGGGCATGGTGGCACATGCTTAAATCCTAGCACTGGGGAGGCAGAGGTAGGAGGATTGTCATGAATTAAAGGCCACCCTGAGAATACAGAATGAATTCCAGGTCAGCCTGGGCTAGAGTGGGTCCCTACCTTGAGAAACCAAAATTAAAAAAAAATAAAATAAGGGGGCTGGAGAGATGGCTTAGCGGTTAAGCGCTCGCCTGTGAAGCCTAGGGACTCCGGTTAGAGGCTTGATTCCCCAGGACTCACGTTAGCCAGATGCACAAGGGGCGCATGTGTCTGGAGTTTGTTTGCAGTGGCTGGAGGCCCTGGCACACCCATTCTTTCTCTCTCTCTCTATCTGCCTCTTTCTCTCACGGTCTGTTGTTCTCAAATAAATAAATTTAAAAAACGAACAACAAAATTCATGAAATAATAATAATAATAAAATAAGGGCCAGGTGTGATGGCACACACCTTTAGTCCCAGTACTTGGGAGGCAGAGGTAAGAGGATCGCCAGTGAATTCGAGGCCACCCTGAGATTCACATAGTGAATTCCATGTTAGCCTGGGCTAGAGATAGACCCTTCCTCTAAAAACAAACAAACAAACAAACAAACAAAAAACCAACTTGATTATGAATTATCATGGTTTATTGTCTATAATTATAGAAATTATCAGTAAAAAATTAAAAAATAAATAACTTTCCTCCCATCAAAAAAACCTTGAAATCTGTGAGCATATAATTGTATGAAGAATCCTTATTCGCATGCAGATGGTGTCATATAGCCCATTCATTCTCTTGAAGACTAATGAATAGAAATAATGAGGTGTGTGCTCTCTGGTTACTTCAGGGTAATGAGTTAGTCATTAAGGAAAACATGGTTTTGGGGGTATGATACAGTAGTAGTGGCCGTGGTTTTCAGTTAGTAATCCAGTAGCTAAAGTTACAAAGCAAAACTAGATAAGCGCTTCTGTCACAGGAGGAAGGCTCTCCACAGCAAGAGAAACAGTCAACAGAGTGAAGAAATAGCCTGTCAAATAGGGTGAGAAAGGCTTGCCAACTATTCACCTAACGAATGGTTGGTACCTAGAATAAAAGAGATATTAAAATAAAGTGAAAAACCACTTATAATCAAGAATGGTAAAATGACCTGAAAAGACACATTTCAAAAGAAGACACAGTGGTACACAGAATCTGAAAGACCCAGAATCCAGCACAGGTGACAGAGGGTCGGGGCAGAGAGTCACGTGGTGGAGAGTCAGGGGGTGGAGGGTGAGGTGGTGGGCGGTCACGGGTGGTGGAGGTCACGGGTGGAGGGTCAGGTGGGGAAGAGTCAAGGTCAGGTGGCAGAAGGTTCAAGTTGCATGTTCTTCTCGCTAGTTCCTTTCTCTTCCTCCTTCTTGTCTGTCCCTTCTTAAATATTTGTTCATTGTTCACTTTCTACACTCTGCTCAGGGACTGGGGGTAAACCAAAATGTACAAACAGGTGAGAAAATAAACAACCTACACAGCCAGTGAAGGGCTTAGAGTTGGGGCTTCAAGGGCCAAACAGCAGCATGGCTCCCCATTCCCACTGACTTGGTTTGGAGGCTTTATGAGTCATAGTACACTCCACCCCATTGTGCAAGGCTGTGGAGAAAGTAAAGAAAGATGGTGAAGAGAAAGGATCAGGTGGGAGATTGAAATAAGAACAAAGAAACTGGTGGGAAATAGTAACACAGAGTTGGCAGAATCCTTGAGGCCTGAACACTTGAGAGCTCAGGGACCTCAGGGCTCTAGCCCCAACCTCCAGGATGGTAGGACAGGGCTGGAGACAGGAGCCCCAGGCTTTTTACTTCAATGGACTCAAAAAACCTTTCAACCTCATTTTGCCTCTATTCATTTCCTTATGTTCTGTTTGTTGAATAAAGTTAAGCAAGATGTTTTATTCATATTATTCATATTTGAAGTTACTTGTTCTAGTCATCTACATGATATTGACCACTTATCTCCCAGAACCTTCACAGATTGCCTTGTTTTAGAGTTAGTTCATCTAGCTTTAGACTGTGATAAAGTGGGGCAGTGAGTAGTATGAATAAACCAAAAACTCCTTCCTGGTTCAAGCTATTGAAAGATGAGCAATTGTTTAATATCAACCTTTATATTGTGACTATGTAACTAAAGACACGCAATGATGAAATGATGTTTCAAAATCGCATTAGTGTCTAGCTAAGATGGACAGAAAAAGCAGAGGTCGTGTAAAGGATCTAGCAGCCAGCCAGGAGCAAGAAGGGCCAGAGCCCGGGGCTGGAGGGAAATGAGTCATCGAGCGGGAGTCCCCGGCTGGGGAAGTACCTCTTCCTCTGCAATGTGCACTGTGGATGAGGAATAGACTTGCCACTTAGAAGAGAGGGGAAGTCTCTGTAGAGTGCTGAGAAAATGAGCTGTTAGTATCAGACATCAAGCGCGAGTTCTGAGACTCAGAAGTCCTCTCTCCCTGGCTGACATGCTGCACCTGCCACTTGCATTGCTCACTGGTCTGTTCCCAGGTGGTGGCAACGGGGATGGTAAGAGTAACCGGCAGCAGCTCCACATGCTGATGCAGGCTGCATGCACCGTGCACACTTGGACACACGCTGATGCAGGCTGCATGCACCGTGTGCACTTGGACACACGCTGATGCAGGCTGCATGCACCGTGCGCTTGCACAGGAGGACGTGAGGCCTGCTGTCTGCAGCCCCCTTCCACTCTCCGGAAATTGGGACTGGAGACCCGGGCCCTAGAAGCACTGCGCGCGTCCGGCCGCAGCGAGCCGTGGACTGGCTCCTTGCTTCCGCATCGTTTCTTTGTCCCCACTGCTTCTTTCCTCTTCACCGCCTCCCCTTATTTTCTCCGCAGCTTTGCAAGAGCCCATCTCCTTCCATGTCAATCAGATCGCTTCCTTTGCCAACAGCACCTGGGCACAAAACCAAGGCTCAGGCTGGTTGGATGACCTGCAGATTCATGGGTGGGACTCTGAGACCGGAACTGCCATATTCCTGAAGCCCTGGTCTAAGGGCAACTTCACTGACGACGAGGTCCAGGAGCTGGTGGACGTATTTCGACTGTACCTTTTCGGATTCATCAAAGAAGTGCAGGAACGGGCCCATGATTTCCAGCTGGAATGTGAGTCCCGTGCTCAGAGCAGGGTGTGGGGTGAGCGCGGTAACGGGTCCTCAAAGACGGGGCTGCTGTCTGCTCGGAGACCGCTTGCTCTCCTCCTCCCTCCTCCCCACTACCCCACTCCGCTTCGGGCTCGCCTCTCGAGCCTGGTCTCTGGCCCCACACTCCACAGAGTGCTCCTAGGCTTGTCTCAGGAGGAGGTAGGCATCTCCTTTATGAAAAGCCCATGCCTTCTCGTGTGAAACTGGCCTTTCCCTTCCTGCCCTGTGCTTGAAAGTCCTAAAGGCAGCTCCCTGCTCCCAGCCATCTCTTCAGCCCTCTTTCCCCAAGTGCTTCACCCCCTGAGCCCCTCCATTTCCCACCGGAGCGCTGCCCCTGAGACCAGGCCACGCTGCCCCTCCTCTGCCCTCCTCTTCCCCACGTCCCCCCCCCCCCCCCGCCCACCTTTGCATGCCTGTCCCTCAAGTACTCTTCTTTCAGAAAGTCTCCAAATGCTGTAGTGATTTTGGCTCCTTGCGCCACACTGCAGACTTTTGTCCTCACCAAATCCAAACTGCTGAGGGAAACCCCCATTTCCTTCTTTCCGTCTGCTCTTTAGTGACTTTTCTCCGTTTTCCTCCTTCACAGACCCTTTTTACATTCAGGGCATAGCAGGCTGTGAACTGCATTCTGGGGGTGCCATTGTGAGCTTCTTGAGGGGCGCGTTAGGAGGAGTGGACTTCCTGAGCATCACTAACGGCTCATGTGCGCCTTCCCCGGAGAGTGGAGCCAGGGGACAGAAGTTCTGTGCCTTGGTCAGTCAGTACAAAGGCATCTGTGATATCTTGAAGAAACTCCTCTTAGAAACCTGTCCCAAATTTCTCCTGGGTGTCCTTGAAGCAGGGAAGGAAGACCTACAGAGGCAAGGTTAGTCCTTCTCTGATCTACCCCCTACAACCTGCTTCAAATCAGATACAGGAAAATTCCCAGCAAGAAAGCCTTCATCAATACCAGTGGCCCCAGCGAAGTAGATGGCTTAATTCCTTCGCTTGTGCTTGCCTCAGTCAACACCCTAAACTGGCGTAGGTGACATTCTCCCCACCCCTTTCTACCCCAGTGAAGCCTGAAGCCTGGCTCTCCAGTAGCCCTGGCCCTGGGCATGGTCATCTGCGGCTGGCGTGCCATGTCTCTGGCTTCTACCCGAAGCCCGTGTGGGTGACGTGGGCGATGGGTGAGCAGGAGCAGCAGGGCACCCAGAGAGGTGACACCCTGCCCAATGCTGATGGGACGTGGTATCTGCGAGCAACCCTGGATGTGGAGGCTGGGGAGGCAGCTGGCCTGGCCTGCCGAGTGAAGCACAGCAGCCTTGGGGGACGGGACATTGTCCTCTACTGGGGTGAGGAGGAATGGAGGCCCAGGCTGGGAGCAGGGAGAGGGGCCTCTCAAGCAGAGGGAGAGATTGGGGAGGAATGGTGGGAAGGGGAGAGAGGAGAGGAAAATGGGGGTGGGAAGAAGGGGAGGCGATAGTGATTGCTTAAGAGAACGAAAGACACACAGAGAGACACAGAAAGTCCGGGGGAAGGAATTTGTGGCATCCGAAGTGACATCTTGTCTCCTCTCTCCCAACTGGCAGGACACCGCAGCTACACCGGCTCCATCATTCTGGCCATACTACTTTCCTCTTCGGTCTTTTTGCTGTGTTTGGCAATGTGGCTTTTCAGGCACCGGTGAGTTGTGTTTTGGGTTTTTTTAACTCTTGCTTTTTTTGTGCACTCTCCATTTTCATCTCCTCCTTTAGTAGTCTTCATTCTTCCATCAAAACAGTCCTTCTAATTCTTATCTTCTGTGCAATGCTAATGTAAAGAATTGCCACCAAAGGTACATAACATAAAATTTCTGTCATTAGTGTTTTAAGTGTGTAAAATGTATTCATACTGTTACATCACCCATCTCTAGAAGCTCTCTCATCTAGCAAAATGGAAACTTTCTTCCCTAGTAGAAATATTACTATTTTCTATTCCTATGGTTTTGACTACATGAGATGCCTCATGTAATTAAAATCACACAACATCTCTCTTTTTTTGTTGTTTATCATTTTGGTTTATTTATTTGAGGGCGACAGACACAGAGAGAAAGAGGCAGATAGAGAGAATGGGCGCGCCAGGGCCTCCAGCCACTGCAAACAAACTCTAGACGTGTGCGCCCCCTTGCACATCTGACTAACGTGGGTCCTGGGGAATGGAGCCTTGAACTGGGGTCCTTAGGCTTCACAGGCAAGTGCTTAACCACTAAGCCATCTCTCCAGCCCCATCTCTCTTTTTTAAACTTTGATTTATTTACTTATTTATTTAAGAGAGAAAGAGGTGATAGACACACCATGGCCTCTTTCCACTACAAACAAACTCCAGACCCATCTGGCTCCATGTGGGCACTGGGGGAATTGAACCCAGGGCATCAGGCTTTGCAAGCAAGTGCCTTTAACCACTGAGCAATCTCTCTAGCCCCAACATTTATCTTTTTGCCTTTTCCACCTAGCAATACACCCTCAAGGGTCATGTATGTCACAGCGTATGTGAGAATTTCCTGCCTTCTTAAGGCTGAACAGTGCTCCCCTGCTTGTGCATGCCCCTTGAATTGATGGTCCATTTACCCAGTAATGGGCACCTGGGCTGCTTCTGCCATTGTTCATGAGCTACTATGAACCAGATATACACTCAAGAGAATTACTGTTTTACTTTTTATCCATATAGAATTATTTTTTACTATTTTTCTTAGCAGGTCATATCAGGACATCCTCTGAGTTCTCAGCGTGTCTCCTCTCCCATGTGCAATAAGTACCAAGAAGCCAGAAACTTAAGTTGTCTGACCCAAGAGTAAATTTTGTAATAATTATTAAAATAATCATTAGTGTGTGTTGTAAGATAATCATAATTTATGTCACCAGGGAAACAAATATACGAATCTATTGTGAGATAATATCAATAGTAGGATCCACTCAGATTTCTTCATTTATTAGGGACAAATTCTATCTTGGGTTTTTTGTTTGTGTTTTGAAGCATAATCTCCCTCTAGCCCAGGCTGACCTGAACTCACTCTGTAGCTACAGGCAGGCCTCAAACTCACAGCGATCCTCCTACCTCAGCTTCCCGAGTGCTGGGATTAAAGGCGTGCGCCACCACGCCTAGTTTACAAAGTGTTTTAAATCTTTTATTCTGCAAATATTGTGTGTCATATTTATTGATTTTCAAATGACAAAGTGAGCTTTTGCTCCCATAGCCTACCTGTCTGTTCAGAACATGTGCATGTTGGCTGAGCTTAAGAATATTTGCTTAGAATTCTATGTTTCTGTGTTCATACAGTATTGGTATTAAGAATTTTTTGAGCCAGGCATGGTGGCACAGGCCTTTAATCCCAGCACTCGGGAGGCAGAGGTAGAAGTAGAGCAAAACCCTACCTCGAAAAATGAAAAAAAAAAAAAAAAAGAATTTTTTGACTTCATAAAATAATTGCAAAATGGTTCCTATCTATTGTTCCTAGTGTGGGCAGTTCCTATGTGTCTCTTTTGTTTTGTTTCATTTTCATGAAGATTTCGAAGAATTCAGCAGTGAAGCCTTACGTATTGGGACTTTTTTTTTGGTATAAAAGTAACAGAGTAACCTTCCAGAAGCAGCATCAAAAATTATCCTAAACATGAGTCTCATTTTCTTTCATGTCAAAACGCCAGTTATATCTATCCTTTTAGGTTGCTCTGATTAACTTTATTTGTACCAAGGAATAGAAAGTAATATATGAAATTCATAGTAAAAGAGCTCAAGACCTCCTTCCCCACTGCCAAATAACGCCTACCTCCTACTCTTGTTTCCCACAGATAACCCTTACAAGGATTTCAGATCTTTCTTCCTGATATTTACCATAGTATTGCTAAATCATGAACTTACTCTGCTAGCTTTTGTAAACATGATAAAATGCTTCATTTTGAAAGATGACTTATATCCAGATACTTTAGTGTTTTTAAATAGTTTACCTGACATCCCAACATTCATTAGTAAGCCATATGTTTTTTTTTCTTCTTCCGGTTGCTGGGTGTTGTTTGTAGTTGATACAGGGTCTCATTACGTGGCCCAGGCTGACCTCAGATGCATAATCTTCCTGCCTCAACTTCCTGAGTACTGGGAT
Source organism: Dipus sagitta (assembly GCA_036346955.1). Lineage (NCBI taxonomy): Eukaryota > Metazoa > Chordata > Mammalia > Rodentia > Dipodidae > Dipus > Dipus sagitta. The sequence continues at coordinate 30,795,243 of CM070788.1, forward strand.
TACAGGTTTGCAACCTGACACCCAGATGACCACACATTTTTCTTCTAATTTTTTTTTTTTTAATTTGGGCACTGGAGAAATGGCTTAGCAGTTAAGGTATTTCCTTGCAAAGCCAAAGGACTCAGGTTTGATTCCCCGGGACCCACATAAACCAGATGCACAAGGTGGCACATGCATCTGGAGTTCATTTGCATCAGCTGGAAGCCCTGGTGTGCCCATTCTTTCTCTCTCTCTCTTGCTCTCGCTCTTTCTCCCTGACCCCCACCTCTCTGTCTCTCTCAAATAAAAAATAAAGATAAAAGGCATTAAAAAAATTTATGGCAAGTACAAAAGACTGTCCTTTTTATAATGAGACAGAATAATAGTGAGAGAGAGAGAGAAAACTGGCACACCAGGGCCTCCAGCCACTGTAATCGAACTCCAGATGCCTGCGCCACCTTGTGTGCATGTACGACCTTGCGCATGAGTCACCTTGTGTGTCTGGCTTATGTGGGATCTGGGGAGTCAAACATGGGTCCTTAGGCTTCACAGTCAAGCACCTTAAATGTGAAGCGGTCTCTCCAGCCTGCTTCTGATTTTTAATGCATAATAACAACCCATACAGCTCTCCCTGTATCCTTATCTTATTTTTTAATTTAAAAAATATTTTTATTTTATTTTTGTTTATTTGAGAGAGAGAGAAAGAGAGAAGCAGGGAGATACAGATGGAGAGAGAATGGGCATGCCAGGGACTCCAGCCACTGCAAACAACTCCAGACACATGTGCCATCTTGTGTGTCTGGCTTGCTGGGGAATCTATTCCTGGGGAATTGAACCCAGGTCCTTTGGCTTCACAGGCAAGTCCCTTAACTGCTAAGCTATCTCCCCAGCCCCATTTATCTTATTTTTATATGAATGCATATTTGTTTTACATATTCAGGGGCCCAATGTGATAGGTCCATACATGCATACAGCATGTACCGATCAACTCTAATCACCCTTTTCCCACCATGACAACTACATCCACACACATCCCAATTTCTAGTACTCACCCCTCAGCTTTCAAGTTGGCCTGTTTGAATTTCCACATATGAGAGAACATGGTGCACTTCCTTCTTTGCCTAGATTATCTCACTCAACATGATTTCCTCCAGTTCCATTCTTTTTGCTGAACATGACAGACTTTCATTCACCTGTGTAACTGAGCAGTGCTGTATGGTGCATATGTGCCACATATTCCTAATCCATTCAATTGTTGTTCAAGGCTAATTTTGTTTCTTAGCTATTATGAATATTTATTGTGTGCAATAAGCCTTTATTTTTTTTTCAAAAGCATAATCCAACTCCCACTACTTTTTTCCATGGGATTTGTTCATCTAAGACATGATTCAATCAAAACATAGAAAATGTGATTTACTTTAGAATTGCAAACATTATGGTTTGTTCAATAGTTGAGGTGAGAGTTTACAGTACAAATTTGTTATAAACTAATGTGCATAAAAATTTCAACTCACTGGTAATTTTTTTCAGATGTGATGTAATAATGTCTGACATTATGTAAGATTTGTAGTGTTGCCTTTCCAATTTAATTTGCTTGTGTATTTCATAAAAATAAATGCTGTTACACAAGGAAAAACATGCATATTAAATAATCACACATGTATAATTGTATATCTGTTAAAATACAAAATCTAAAAGTTGTTGATAATCAAAAATAATTCAGCTGGTTTTACAGAAAACTTGGAATCCATTTATTCCTATAGATCACAGGCAATATTCTATTAGGTGGGCCAGAAAATCAGAGAATTGCATCCTAGGCCAGGGCATCCTGTGTTGTATAATATAACTTTCCTCAGGTGTTACTACAAGCGGAAAACTTGTCTTATTTAAGAGACAATTACACACAGGCTTGTGTACTTCATAAAGTTCACTGAAATTTTTTTTATTGAGACCATTGTTTACTGAATTAAATATTCTGTCCTATATAGAAAAACTAATGGGAGAAATTTTCTTGTGGCCCCAGGACCAGGAAGATGTACTTCTCTTGACCAACTACCGTCTGTCTCTTTCAGACTCTGTGGATAGGTAACTGAACCTCTATTAGTCATACTATGGACTTCAAATAATTTGCAACCCATGTCTAAGTAGCTGATAGGGTATAATGGCACTTTTAAAAAAGTGTGCTCCATTTTTGGCTTCCTTTTATTTTGGAAAAATTACTATATTACTAAAAGAAATCTTCATATATAAAACAACCCCCATCAAAACTCCAATGACAGACCAAGTGTAGTGGAGCCTTTAATCCTAGCACTTGGGAGGCAGAGGTAAGAGGATTGCCATGAGTTCAAGGCCATCTTGAGACTACATAGTGACTTCCAGGTCTGCCTAGGCTAGAATGAGACCCTGCCTTGAATAACCAAAAAAAAAAAAAAAATTCCAATGCCGTTCTTCATAGAAATGGAAAAAAATTAAATTCATATGAAACTACAAAAGATCCCAAATAGCCAAAACCATCCAAAATAGAAAGAATATTGCTAGAGGTATTATAATTCCTAATCTCAAATTATCCTACAAAACTACAATAACAAAACCAGCATGGTTCTAGCAAAAAAAATAGATCTGTAGACCAAGAGAATACAGAATATAGAGAAAAGAATGGAGGGCCCAGAAATAAACCTGCACAGCTACAGCCACCTAATCATTGACAGAGGTGTCAAAAATCACACTGGAAAAAAAGGTAGCCAGCTCAACACACTGCTTATCCACATGCAAAAGAGTGAAATTAGATCCCTATCCCTCACCTTGCACAAAAACCAATTCAAAATGGATCAAGGGGAGAGCTGAGAAGATGGCTCAGCAGTTAAAGGTGCCTAAGAAAGAGGCTATGTATGTTGCATGCCACAGAGGTAGAGTGGAATGGCTACCCGAGCTCTTTGAAGCCCAAGTGGTCCCATCATGAGTCCCAGATACTGGACATAGAGCTGTGAGACTTGGTGTTTTCCCAGTTGAGTTTCAGTCTTGTTTTGGTCCAATCTATCTTTTCTCTGCTCCATTCCTCCCTTTTGGGCTGGGAATGTTTATTGTGCCATTATATTTTAGAAGTATACAATTCACTTTTTTTCACAGGGGTCATAGTCAGGAGATTGCCTTTAGTCTTAGAAGAGACTTTGAACTTTGGAGTTTTGAACAGGGTTGGGACTTTTAAATACCACAGGAACTTCTGAGGTTATAATGAATGTATTTTTCATTCTGAGATGACCATGAGCCTATAAGGGGCACGGGTAGAATATTGTGGTTTGCATGTGAAATTTCCCCTAAACGTGACTATTTCTGAACACTTGGCCTCCACATGGTGGTACTGTTATTTGGGAAGATTGTGGAACCTTTAGAAGATGAAGTCTCATAGAAGGAAGTGGATCATTGTAGGAAGTCCTTGAGGTTTTGCAGCCTAATCTCAACTCCTGCTTTCATTCTCTGCTTCCTGACTGTGGATACAATGTGACCAGCTAGCATCTTGCTTCAACTACCATGCCTTCCCCACCGTGTGGACTGTACCCCCTGGATATTATAAGCTATAATGAACCCTTCCTTCATTAAGCTGCTTCTTTTCAGGTAAATATTTGGTCACAACAATGAGAAAAATAACTAAAATAAACAGTATTTGCACACATGAGGAATAGGAAAACATCAAACACTACAAAATTTAAAAATGACCTTTAAGTAATAACTGAATATCAAGGGTTTCAATTTGCCAGTCAAATGACACAAATTAGCAGATGGATTAAAATGCAGGATCCATCTATTTGCTACCTCCAAGAAACCCACATCATGGAAGACAGGTGTGATCTTAAGGTGAAAGGATGAAAAAGGTATTCCAAGGAAACAGAACTAGGAAAGAAGTGGGTGTCACTGTTCTACTCTCTGACAAAATAGACAAGATCAAAATTAGAAAGGATAAAAATGGTTACTTTTACTGATTAGGGGAACAATTCTAGGGTATAATTATAAACACTGAAGATAGTGCACTCAATTTCATCAAACATATACTATTAGGTATGAAGACACAGACCAATCCCAACACAATAAGAGTGACTTTAGTACCCATTCTCACCAATAGATGATCCTGGCAAATAATAATGAACCATCTGAGATAAACATGTCAGGGTACAATAGATCGGGTGGATCTAACAGACATAGACAGAACATTCCATTCAAACATTAAATAATACACACTCTTCTTAGCAGCCCATGGAAGCTGATTTAAAATAGATCATGTATTAGTACTCAAACCCAGTCTGAACATTAAATACACAGGAAAGCTGAAATAATTTTTTGTATTCTATCTAACAATGATGGAAGAAAACTGAAAATAAACAGAAGAACAAACAGAAAAATCTAGAACATACATAAACTCATGGGGATTAAACAATACACTACTAAATGATGACCAGGCCTTAAAGAAATAAAGAAGGAAGCCAGGTGTCGTGATGCATGCCTTCAATACCAGCACATGAAGAGATGACCTGAAAAATGAGAGAATATCTTTTCTAGCTCTATATTTGACAGAGGATTAATATCTATAACATACAAAGAAACCCCCTCCCCAAAATAAGAAGATGTCAAACCACCCGGTTAATGAGTGGGTTCATGAAATGAGATGATGGTTCTCAAAAGATTAAAGTGGGCAAGAAACATATAAAAAATGTTCAACTTTACTATAGCCATCAGAGAAATCCCAATTAAATCCCATCCCGGTCATTAAGAAAACAAAGAGTAGGTTGGAGAGACTGCTCAGTGGCTGAAGGCACTTACTTGTGAAGTCTGATGGCCTGGATTTGATTCCCAAGTACCCACATAAAGCCAGATGCACAAAACGGTGCATGCATCTGCAGTTTGTCTGCAGTGACAGAAGACCCTGGTGTGCCCATTCTTTCTCTCTCTCATATAAGAAATATTTTTTAAATGAAAACAAAAACAAATAGTGGCTTGAGTTGTAGCTCAGTTGTAGAGCAGATGCCTAGCATGTGTTAGGCCCTGGGTTTAATCTCCAGTACCACAAAAAAAGAAAGAAAACAAATACCAATGAGGATGAGAATGTGGACAAGTGAATCCTTACACACTGGTCATGGAGACACAGACTAATCCAGCCACTGTGAGAATCAGGATGAATGCTCCTCAAAAAGTGAAACTACATCTAGTCTATGATCCAACTGTACTACTGATGGGTATTTATTCAAAGAACTCCTGGCCAACAGATCAAAGAGATTCTTGCATACCAATGTTGATTACAGCACCATTCAGAGTAGCTAAGTTATGGAACCAACCTAGGGGTCCAATAGTAGAGCAATTGATAAGGAAACTGCATATATAATGGAATTTATACTTAAATAAATATGTATATGAATATTCAATGGAATTTGAGTTTATATAATATATAATGAAATTTTTCAGCCACAAAGTTATGTCATTTTTTAAAAATACTTTTGTTTTATTGATTTATTTATTTGAGAAAGAGAAAGAGGCAGAGAGAGGAAAAGAAGGAGAGAGAATATGGGTGCACCAAGGCCTTCAGCCACCACAAACAAACTCCAGACACATGTGCCACCTTGTGCATCTGGCTTACGTGGGCCCTGGGGAATCAAACCGAGGTCCTCTGGCTTTGCAGGCAAGTGCCTTAATTGCTAAGCCATCTTTCCAGCCTAGTTATGTCATTTTAAGAAAATAAATGCAACTGGAGATATATATTGAGCAAATTAAGCCAGTCTCAGAAAGACAAATATTATGTTTTTGTCATTTGTGCTTCTTACATTTTCTGTAGAAAATGATGTATGTATGTAGGCCATGGAAGCAGAAGTGAAACTGTCCAGGGGAACAAAAGTGGCTAATAATGAAACAGGAATATTGAGGTTTCTCTGCCAATGCACCAATATGTGCCACTGCACTGATACCTTTTGGGGTGTCCCTAGTTCTTGCCTTAGACAAAAGAGTCAGAAAATTTTCATGATAGCTTAGAACTTTAGATAAGAAAGCAAAATAGAAGAAGAGCTTAAGGGAAGGAAGGACGACATAGCTCTTGCCCAGGGAGAAAGAGGGAGTCTGAGAAGCATCCCCCTTGAGCTTCGGGTTAAAGGTTTTCTAGGAGCCCCATGGCTCTGTAGCCTAGAGAGGGGTACATTGTGGGAGGGGTGACAGCTGTGGCTGTGGCTGAGGCTGTGGCAGGTCAGATAGAGCCAGAGTGGGAACACTGTTCAACTTTTGGGTTGCTCCAGTGTGTATACGTTCAGGACAGGGTGTGCTTAAAAGTAAATATGTAAAATATTCTCAGTAAATGGTATCTCCAGCTCCAGGGTAAAGCCTCACATGCAGACAATTCTGAGAGAAATGGTCCTCTGACCTCTACTATTCCTAAAGTCCAAATATTGACTTGCCTCTGATGTCAGCTTTTCTTGAGTAATTGGTATGCTTATCTACAAAGATACACATATTAGCCAAAAATGCTTTAAGAGATTCCAAAACTTTGTGCTACCTTAGTTGCTTTTAAAAAAATATATTAAAGGTGTGTTGGTGCACACCTTTAATCCCAGCACTTGGGAGGCAAAGGTAGGACTGTCGTGAGTTCAAGGCCGTCCTGAGACTACATAGTGAATTCATAGAGTGAGACCCTACCTTGTAAAAGAAAAAAAAAAAAAAAACATTCTTTATTCAAGAAAGAGAGAAGGAGGGATAAAAGGTATGCACCACCATGCCTGGCTTTCTTTGTTTTTGGAGACAAGGTGTCAATCATTGCAACAAATAGCAATGAGACTGAAAGAATCATAAGGACATAGGTCAAAAAAACTTTTTCATCCAAATTGAAAATACTAAAATAAATGGATTAATGTCTAGATGAATATGACCTGTAAAGTTAAACCAAGATGAAATAAATAATTTAAACAGGTCTATAAAAGCATTGTGATTTAAGTGACAAAAAAACTACACAAAAAAATTACAGGTCCAAATGGGTTAATTACAGAAATGTATCTCCTTTAGAGAACTGAAATCATTGCTTCTCAAATTATTCCACAAAATAGAAAAGGAAAGAACATTCCCTAACTCCTTTGTTAAAGCCAGCCAGCAATACACTAATACCAAAACCACAGAGTGAAAACAAAAATAAAACTATAAAAATATCCTTGATGAACATAGACATAAAGATTCTCCATAAAATGCCTGAAAACCAAACTCAAGAATGTATCACAAGAATCATTCACCTTGATCAAGCCAGTTTTTATTCCAGAGATTTGGGGATAATTCAACACATATAAAACAATAAATGCGATACATCACATAAATAGACTGAAGGACAGAAATCACACGATCATCTCAATGGATTCAGTAAAGGTCCTTGACCAAATCCAATATCCCTTCATGATAAAAACACTAGAGAGATGATCAATGATATGTAGGGAACAATCTCAACATAATAAAGGCTGTAAATAAAAAACCTATAGCCAACATCATGGTAAATGGAGAAAAACCTTAAATACCTCCACTAGGATCTGCAACAATACAGCGTATCCTCTTGCTCTTCTATTTAATGTAGTGCTTAAAGTCATAGCCAGAGCATTAAGACAAGAGAATGAAAACGTCACCCAGTCATACCACTCCTGGGCATATACCTTAAGGACTCCACACTGTACTCGAGATACTTGCACACCCATGTTTATTGCAGATCTACTTACAATAGCTAAGAATTGGAAATGGCCCAGATGCCCACAGACAAATAAATGAATGGAAAATGAAAATATGGGACATATATACAATGGAATTCTATTAGGGGTACAGGAAAATGAAATTTGCAGGAAAATGGATGGATCTGGAAAGATTTGTGCTTTATGAGTGAAATATCCAATAAGCTGGTAAAATTTGTGTGAGGGCTTGGAGGACCTCTTTGGTTTACACAGGCATACCCATGTTTTTTCACACTTCACGTGTGCTGTTCCCCTCCATGTCAGCCTGGTCCTGAACTTCCCCTTCCCTCTAAGGCTTTACTCAGCACCCACATGTGAGTTTCCCTCGCTCCCCACTCTCGCTTTCATTTTTACTAAGTAGAAACTCGGTATGGACACATCGTGCGTTGCTCCCACCATTTCCCTCCCACCTCCCCCCATCCCATTGAGGGCCTTCCTCGGTGAGGTGGCTGGTATTCACCACGGGGTTGTGGGTCATGAGACCTCCCCTCCCTCACAAACACAAGCCTCAACTTCCCTCCCAGAGAAACCCACTGGCTCCAGAGCCACGCGTGTTGCCCTAGGCGCTGGCTTTCTCTCCCTTGCCACTGCAAGCTTTCCTCTTGCCTTTTTGCTCCCATGCTTTGGTCCCATGTGCTCCTGGGCTCTTGTGACAAATGCCTTGCAGTCAAGGGAGCTTTGTGCAGAGCCAAGATGGAATCCTGCATGTGACACCTGAATTGAATGGAAAAGATATGTCAGAATTTGGGCCTGGTTCCTTGTACGTAAAATGAACGGATTGGGAAAAAAACTGACTACTCTCTAATCTTGTGCATGGATCTATGTTTTGGTGTCTTACCACATTCTGACACTTTCCTACGCATGTGTCTCATTCCCCACTTTGCTCTCTCTCACTTTCATTGTTCTCATTCCCCACTTAGTCTTATTCAGTTTCCAGGGCCTCTCTAGTCTCATTTTTATTTAATTTATTTTTTGAGGCAGGCCCAACAGACTGGCTTCTTTTTTAATGCTAGAAAGTGAGAGAGAGAGACACACAGAGAGAAAATTGACTTGCCAGGGCCTCCAGCCACTGCAATCGAACTCCAGATGTGTGTGCCCCCTTGTGTGCATGTGCAACCTTGCGTGCTTGCATCACTGTGCATCTGGCTTACGTGGGATCTGGAGAGTCAAACATGGGTCCTTAGGCTTTGCAGGCAAGCACCTTAACCTCTAACCCATCTCTCCAGTTCTATTTTCATATTCTTTACTATTTATTCATTCTAATCTTATTCTCTCTTCTTTAATAAGTATAGAGACATATGCCAAAAATAAAACTGGAAATTCCTACTTTAATAATCACACCATGATTACTTATAGCCTAAACTGAATGACTTATACAAACATCTGGAGTCTAACTCCCACTGGCCCATGGTACCTTACTCCAAACGCCCAGTCTCAAGAAAGACAACCTGCACTGTAAAGTCTACCACTTGACAGAATATTGAGATCCCCACCTAGCTATCTGACTGTGGGCCCCACACAAACCACACGTAAGATAGGCCTAACTTCTCCCCTTTCAATGGCATGACTCCTTTCTGGGCCTTGGCTCCTGTGCTTTGAGCAGAGTGTTGCAGTAAACCCTTTCTCTGTGTGTGCTCGCATCTTTGGTAAGAATCTCCAATCAACACATTTATCAGCTGTTCATCAACGGGCCCACATGGGGACTCTCCGCTTGGCCTCTCTTGGCCACTTCTTCATCTGGTGCTTGTGGACGTTATCTGAGTGATTTCAGGGCAATTAAGGACCTCAGGCTATGAGCCAAGGCCACCTTTGCCAGGGTATGAGCGAAACAGCTTCTCTTGGTCTCTTGTGAAAAGCCTCACTTCTTATTTGCAACTGAAAGTGCCTGTCAAGGCAACTCTCTGGTGGATCCCAAAGGCCATGGAGAAGGGAGGACAGCATATTACAGTCTGCAAGGGGACTAGACTAGTTTCTTCATTTTGGAAATCCCCTCACCCTCAACACAGGGCACAAACTGCGGCAGAAGTCCATCCAGGGTGAGTCCACACATACTGAGAGCACCCACCCTTCTCTTTCTTCTCCTCCTCTTCTTTCTCTCTGAGGCAAGGGGGAGCGGAATAGGTGGCTCTGTGCCGACTGAGTCAGTCTTGCTCCTCTCCCCGCACATGTAGTCACAACATGTGTGGTTGGCTTTTGCACACCCACCACTCCCCTTCCCGAGCTGACTCTCTGGTCCAAGAGTCTTATGAGTAACTACACCTTTGTGTCTCCACAACAGTGGGCCTGTTCCCCTCATGACCAGTGAGGCTGTTTGGCTTGTGAACATCCAGGGTTGGTTGGTGTAACCAACTGGACTGGCTTGGCTCCACTGTGAGACTGGGTTTCACCTCTGTGAATCAGGAGGGTTTACTCTTTGAAGACAACCCAAGTTACAGCATGCCTTAGTCAAGTCAGTGCAATGAGACTTATGGTGACAGGGGAGATCTGTTGCCCTCTAGAGACACCTTCTAGGTGAATGCTGTGCCTCTGGTAGGACCCATGAGTCATATTTTCTACTTCCTCTGACTCACCTCTGGGTTGTATTCTCAAAAATTGATCTAAATTTTATCCTTATACCCTCAAAAAGAAGAAATTTATTTTCTCTTGCAACATACCTGGTCCTGGTAAGTTCTCTAATACTGAGCATTATGGACCATTCATAGTACACTGAACTACCACACCACCTTAAAATTAGATCTCTCCTGTGAATTTAGTAAAGGACTCAGATTCCTGATATATACATTTTTATGGCCTTGTCACAGGACCCTCTTCTGTAGGAGGGGTATCATGTGCCTTACTACATACTCATGGCTGCCCATCTTCTTAAGCCCTGCCTCTGTTATGATCCCTTGGATGCCCTTGAGCCCCTACTGAACCCAGGTTCAACTCCCAGCCTGTCCACTCAGTAACTCCCCTCCCACCTCACCCTTCTCAACTTCCCCTGCTCCTTCTCTTCTTGGTTCTCAGTGTCACCTCCTCTCTCTCTCTCTCTCTCTCTCTCTCTCTCATCCATATGCATCCCCTCTCCCACTCCCCAGACACCTGCTCAGGAACTTCACATAGGTACCTTTGAAATCAACCAGGAGTTTTAACCCTTCTTCAGAAAATATTCTTCCCCTTTTTAAAGTGGGACCTCAGGACCATCTTCAGCCATGTACCCTTCTCCATGTCTGATTTGTCCCAAGTCCAACCCACACTAGGGTCACCTATGACCTCTCTGCTTTCATGAAGGAATTTAAAGGGCTCACTGTGCCTCTTAACCTGGCAAGGCACCTACATTGCCTAACCGTCAGCTGTGTACATGAGAAAAAAGTCACATATCTGATCTTGTGATCTGTGTCGATGCTTAATAACTCAGTTACAGCCAAGCCAGACTCTTTCGTGGTGTCTGATAGGGAATCCCACTGGTCCTGTGAGATCACCATGGGACACAGCAATGGAGACTTGCTGAGACTACATAATTACCTGTCAGAAGAGATCAAACAAACCATTATATGGGCTGGAGAGATGGATAAGTGGTTAAGGCGCTTACCTGCAAAGCCTAAGGACTCTCCAGATCCCACATAAGCCAGATGCACAAAGGTGATGCGAGTGCAAGGCCACACATGCCCCAAAGGTGGTACAAGCATCTGGAGTTCGACTGCAGTGGCTAAGGCCCTGGCACACCAATTCCCTCTCACTGTCTCTCTCTCTCTCTCTCTCTCTCTCTTTCTCTAAAATTAAAAAAAGAAGAAGGAGGAGGAATCAAATAAACCATTTATGGCCTGGAAAGATGGCTTAGTGACTAAGATCCTTGCCTGCAAAGCCTAAGGACCACGTTTGATTCCCCAGTACCCACATAAGCCAAGTGCACCATGGTGGCACATGCATCTGGAGGTCTGGAATTCTTGTGCAGTGGCTAGAGGCCCTGGTGTGCCCATTCATATTGTGTGTGTGTGTGTGCGTGTGCGTGTGTGTGTATGTGTGTGAGATAAATAAATACGTATAAAGTATTTTTAAGCCATCATCAATCAAGTGCATTAGTTATAACAAGTTGTGTAGGATAACACACAGATGGATCTCCAGGAACCCTGCCTTTTCAATCCAGGCTAGCTACAATAATATACAAGTGTGTGTAAATCTGAGTGCAAGATCAGAAAGGCCAAGCCATCGTGACAAAAATTTCAAAAAGTAGAAAATTGGGACCCCAGACAACTTCCTACTTTGGACGCAGCCTTCAAAGTCTTTAATAAAGAGACCTTGGGAGCCTGAAGGTCACTGGAGGATGAAAGAGACAGACTGAGCAAGCTCAGCGCCAGCCTTAGCTCCACCTGTGTCAGCAGAGCCTAGACCTCCACCTAGTGGCCACCTGTTTCTTGTTTCAGTCCAAGGGAGCTGACTCGTCTGGGAAGGAATGGCAGTATCCTGCTTCATTGCCTCCAGCCAGGATGTTTCAAGCAGGGAATGACCAAAGCCCTGAGTTGTAAGCCTCTTGCAGGTCCTGTCTTGTTGTAGTCAGCTCCACGTTGCTGGGGTGAACCTCCCAGCCAGGCACACAGCTAGAGACTGAAATTACAAGCTTTAATAAAACGCCTGGTTGGGGGCTGGAGAGATGGCTTAGTGGTCAAGGTGCTTGCCTGTAAAACCTAAGGACTGAGGTTCAATTCCCCAGAACCCACATGAGCCAGATGCACAAGGTGGCGCATGTGTCGGGAGTTCCTTTGCAGTGGTTAGAGGCCCTGATGTGCCCATTCTCTCTCTCTGTCTGTCTCTCTTCTATCTCCTTCTGTCTCTGCTTGCAAATAAATAAATTAATTAATTAAAAACAAAATAAACACCTGAGTCTATGGAGAACATACAATCAAACTACCACATGTCCAATATGCAAAGTGGGGTCGATTGGAAGTGAAAATACCCTTCTGTCCCGTGTGAGAGAAGACTGGTCTCCATCCTGAAACACACTGAGGTCAAACTTGAGAAAGAACAGATGCCTTGAGTTTGTTCTTGGACTCTGGTTGCTGCTGTTCATACTGTTGAGTTCTCTGTCTCACAACAACAACAAAAAAATTAGATGCACAGACAAGAAGGAGTGAGTATAGCAAGGAGAATTATTAAGGAAAAGGTGGAATATCACCAAAATGTCAGAGCAAGTGTACTTGGGATTTTGGCCAGCATCCATAGAGGAGAAAGCAAGGGGAAATTTAGTTTTTCTGAGGTAGAACTTAGAAAGCAGTGAGGTCTGCAAGCAACTGCCCAGAGGGAGCAACTTCACCTCTGCGCCAGCATGAGCTCTCTCTGAACTCCCCTCTATGTACGTAAACAGAGGGCACCACAAGGGGGGTTTTCATTCACACCGTGGTGCCCTCCCAGAGCCCAGTTGCTTCTTTCCAAGTCACTAGACCTGGTATCACCAAACTGCTCCCTTGTCTCAGGATACTGAAGATTTGGCTCTCCTGGGATGGCATCTAAGTGACCCTGGGACAGAATGTGACAGCTTACATCTACCACCAGGTCCTTAAAACTCAACCCAAGGGCTTTCCACTGGTCTCACATAACGTCATGGCTTACTAAAAGCCTTATCAGCTTGTCAATGCTACCACTTCACTGTCAGATCTTTATCTCAATGCCCCAGTACAACGTTCTCGTCCAGAGACAGCCTCACCTGCAGCGCTGGACTTTACCTGTAGCCTACAGATTCCTCATTTATAGAGGATAGCAGTCTTCTGGTGACAGAACTGGAATCTTCAGAGAGTTCATAGAATCTGGGCCCTTTCCATGCAGTGCCACATCAGCTTAAAAATAAAAACCACTTGACCTCACTAGGACTCTCTAGCTAAGGGCAGGAATAAGACTTCATATTTATGAAGAACAGCCATCTGAAGAAAATGGGACTTCCTCGCTGCCCATAAATTCCCCAACTAAACATGCTCCTGAGATTTTGGCCTTAGAAGCCATCTGGCTTCCAACACAAGCAGCCACTACACTTTGCAAAGCCCTTCTAAAAAACCCCCCTGACATTTCCTGGGGCAACCAAGCAGACCAGCAGGCTAAGTAGCAGCTTTCCCAGGCCGCCTCAGCCCTCATCCAACTCTCCTATGGCCACAACCCCCACACCCCTACGGCCCCACCAGGAAACCCTAAGGGCATTAGACCCGTCCACTTCTAGAGCTTGTCCTGCTTGTGGTCAAGCCAATCCCAAGTGGGTCTCAAACCTCCTCCCTGTTGTAGTGCATCCAATTTAGGGGAAGTGTGTTGAAGAAGATCTGCAGTGCTATGGTCTGAATGTGAAATATCTCTCAAAGACTTACGCATTTGAACTCTTAGTCCTCAGCTGGTAATGCTGTTTGAGAAGGTTGTGGAACCTTAGGGAAGCCTAGCATTGCTGAAGGCAGTGGGTCACAGGGAGCAGTCCTGAGGTTTAGTAGCCTGGCTCCACTTCTGTTTGCCCTCTTACTTCCGGCCTCTGGCTGAAATGTGACAAGCTACCCTGCCATGACTTCCCTGCCAGACTAGACTATATGTCCTCAAAACATAAGGCAAAATAAAGTTCTTCTTCTTTAAGTTGCTTCTGGTCAAGTATCTGTTCACAGCTATGAGAAAGTAACCAATAATAAAAATTGGCACCAAAACATAGGGCCTTTGCTGTGATAAATTATATGAGGTTCCTAAGCCTTTGGAACTGGTTTGCAGGAGGAATGTGGAAAAGTTTGGAACTTTTAGCTAGAGAAGAACTACAGTGCTGTAAACAAAGCTTAATGGGCCATTTTTGTGAGAATTTGGAAGACCAAACTGCTGATAGAAACATGACAGTGCAGCATGATTCATGATTCATGAGGTTTCAGAAGGGATGAAGGAACTGGGCTACAGGCCAGTTCATGTTATGTTGTGGGAAAGAAACTGGTACATTCTGCCCATGTCCTAAGAACTTGAATAAGGCTGAATGTCTCAAAATGTCTCTCACTAAGCTCACACTTGAGACTCAAAACTCTTGGACTTAAGAGTTTGGCAGAGAAAATTTCCAGGCAAAGCAGCAGTGAGTCTGTGGTATGGTTTGAGTTGACTGCTCTCATTCAGCTCTACAGTGAGACAGCAACAACTGGACCAAAGAGATATGAAAACTGTGAAGTTTGGCAAGGAGAGGAATGTAAGCTATTTTAAAGCAGCCACATTTGTGCAATATAATATAATATAATATATATTATATAATAATATTATTATAATATTAAATATATATATATTTAAATTTTGGCTGCCTTTCTGGTCTTGAACACCCAACAAGAGAGTATAACTGAAGAATATTTTAATATAAACAGATATTCAGGTGTATACACTTCCCTATTTAAAACTAGATATCCATTTCTCTTGGTCATGTATTTAGAGCTCATATTACTAAGTTCTTACACAGACTTATATCTTCTTCCAAAAGGATAGCCTTCTTCTACTGACTTGATAACAATCATGATATTATGACTGTTAATCTTTTTGGTATTGTTGCTTTTTTTCAGCGTGGATTGTTGGTCTAGCCCAAGCTTAACTGGAATTCGCTATGTAGTCTCAGGGGGGCCTTGAACTTACAGAGATCCTCCTACCTCTGCCTCCTGAGTGCTGGGATTAAAGGCGTGTGCCACCATGCCTGCTGTGTTTATCTTTTATAAATGTTTTCCCAGGTTAAAAAGAAACAGACCTGTACAGATGGTGATGAGACAGCCAACTGATTCACAGAAGTGCAAAAGCCTTTCCATCATGGGCCATCACATAGATTTTCTCTGGGTGAACTCTAACTGCTATGCTTTGGTACCCTATTATACCTTGAAGAAGTTTGAGCAGCCATCACCCCATTTCCTTAACCGCAGTTATGGTTGCCTCTCAGGAAGGAGGAATGATAAAGAGTAGGCCCAAAGCCAGGCATGATGGAGCACGCCTTTAATCCCAGCACTCAGGAGGCTGAGGCAGGAGGATCACTGTGAGTTCTAGGCCACCCTGAGACTACAGAGTGAATTCCAGATCAGCCTGGACTGGAGTGTTACCCTACCTCAAAAAAAAAAAAAAAAGAGTAGGAACAAGATAGCTTTCTTTTATAGGTAGTCAGCACAGATAGATGCTCCAAAAGAACATAGATGGCACCCTGCCCTAGTGAGACTAGAAGAGAAATCAAGTCTTATTCAAGACAGCAATAAGAAGCTTTTTGATTCTTCCTCCTTAGTTTTTCACAGTCTTTTTCCACCCATTGGCAGACCCTTTCTGAGTCTATGCTCTTCTCCCTGGCCAACAAATCAATCACATACATTTGAACTTGGCAGTGAGGCTCATCTTAATCTTAATTGGATGACTAATTTATGAAAAGATCTGATCCAAGTTGCTATGTGGATTTCCCCATATGTTTCATTCTTGGGACTCCTCCCAGCTGGGGGGTAGAGAACCCCTCCCAAGTTGGGAGCTTCTCTGCTTTTCTTCTACTCTCTCTAATCTCTATTCTCTCTTAAAATAAGTTCTTCATAATCTACCCTTCTTCATGTTTACATTTTTCAGTTATTTGCTGATCGTAAGCCAAGAACTTAAAAGCTACCACCTTGAAGAGTCCTAAGCCCACCCAGAGTCCAGAGGCGTTTGTCACTCCCAGCCCTGTAACAGAAGTACAAAAGATTCCAAATACACAAAGAATTGTAGTGTGCGCTTTTTCTGAGGAGACATACCATACAGGACACCAATGACAGACGCAAATAATGATTCCAAGCATAGCTTGATGGACCAGTGAGTCCAGCTGGGGTCGCTTACTGGAGCAGGAGGGAGCAGTTACTGACAGGAGACTGACAGGAAAGTTACAGGAGCATCGGGGAGGGGCTACTTACAGGAGTATGCATTTCCCAGCACCTGCTAACTGTGTAACTCCTTGGGGGATCTCAGGAGCCCCTTCCCCTAGCAACCATTAGCTGTGTATCTTTGGGAGAGGCTGGCCCCGTGAGCCCCTCCCCATCCATGACAGAAAATTAATGGGCCCGATCTGGTGCAGGTCTCCTGAGGGTAATCACAGTTGCTGAGAGTTCAAGAGGGCAATGGCTTTGTCATGCCTGGTAGACAACATTCCACAGCACCCCATCCCTTCCTCCAGCTCTTATATTCCTTCATCCCTTCTTCCACATTCTCCAAGCGTTGGAGGCGTGAAACAGATGTCCCATTCATGACTGAGCACTCAACAGTCACTTATCCTCAGCACGTTGACCAGTTATGAGTCGCTTCCAGTAACTGCCACCCCCTGCAAAAAGAAGCCACTCTAACCTAAGATGACACAGCACTAACCTATGAGCATAACCATAAATATTTACATGATCATGCCCATTTAGCAAAACAACAGTATTATCTTCCCCACTAGTTCCTATGATCTCCTCAGCCACAGGCTTTTGGCTAAGTTTAAAGTACCAGATGCAGGTGCTGGAGAGATGGCTTCGTGATTTGGGCACTTGCCTGCGAAGCCTAAGGACCCATGTTCGACTCTCCAGATCCCACATAAGCCAGACACACAAAGGTGAGGCAAGAGCAAGGTTGCACATGCCCACTAGGTGGCACAAGCATCTGGAGTTCAATTGCAGTGGCTGAGGCCCTAGCACGCCAATTCTCTCTCTCTCTCTCTCTCTCCCTCTCTAAAATAAAAATAAATATAAATAAAAGAAATAAACTACATCATGCCACTATTATATCAGCAGGCATATCCTGCCTGGCATGTTGATAGTGTAGTACATAGGGTCTATGGCCAAGTAGGACCATTGATGATAATTCTCCCCCTGAAGCATAGTGCCTTAAGGTGTGATGAGAGCTAGCCAGCAGGGAGGGAGCGTCCAGCCACGTCCTAGCTTGGCTTCTCCATGTCCTGAAACCAAAGCATGTGGTGTCTTCAGCATTAGGCTGTTACTGTGGAATTCTGTGGGGCAGCCAAAGCAGTGGCAATCACCCCTATTGTTTTGAAACCCTCAGGGGACTTTCTGGCCAACAATTCAGAGGGTGGCACCCACCTTAGTACTGGGATTTTCATTTAATAAATAACCTTATAGCTTCTGGGAGTGCCCTTAGCCAGCATCACAGAGTACTTTCATTCAAATTCTTTTTTAATTTATTTATTTGTGGGGGGGGGTGGCGGTTCATGGCATGCCAGGGCCTCCTGCCACCGCAAATAAACTCCAGATGCATGTGCCCACCATTTTATGCATTTGGCTTTATGTGGGTACTGGGGAATTTAACCCAGACCATCAGGCTTTGCAAGTAAGTGCCTTTAACTACTGAGCCATCTCCTCTGCTCCCATTCAAGGTCTTTAGCTGATGTTTCAGCAAGCCACTTTTAAATTAACATAGGTAACTGTAGGGTTGTAAAGTATATTGCAAGTAGCATTGCAACTGGCTGCTCTCAGTCCAGCTCTGCACAGGAGCATCCGTGGAACGAGCGTTCCTGTTGCCGTCACTTATCCAGGGACACCTATATGTCACACTGAACTGGGTGGGCCCTTGATACCAGCCTTACCTGTTGCTTGCATGTGGCGGTGTCGGCACAGGTGAGGAGGACATATTTTCAGCCCTCACTGACAGACACTGGCCTCATTATGTGCTGGGCACCCCATACAGGACAGGTAGATTTCAGCACTTGCCCCGTCACAGCAGCCATGGCCACGGCTGGAATAAAGTGCAGAGCTCACACGGTGGGGCAGCACGCTGGACTAGTTCACGGCCATCCTGGCTCCCTTAGATATTTCTCAACCTATGTTGGCACCACTGAAGCCAGACTGTACATGAACACGGTGAGCGCCCCCCAGGGGTGTGGAGGGCAGATGGCCTATGTTTTATTTAGTAGGGGCGCGTGCTTCCTGCCTTCCAGGGGGACGAGACGGACGATGGGCTCCCGCACAGAGAACTACCAGAGGCCCGGATTCCTGTTGAACTCTGGTATATATTTCTTTCCACATCTGTTTTGCCCAGAGCGGTGGAGCCGACACTTGCCAATTTTCTTTTTCCCATTGGGCCATCATAAAGGCAGACATCTGAACGCAGTCCAGCTGTCAGTACAGGTCACTGCAGGCCAAGTGTCTTGAGTGACTACTGTTCACGATACTCTTAACTCAGCCCACTGGCTGCTCACTCTTCCTTTCTCTGGCCACTCGTCCCTGCCTGGGGCCCGCACCTGTGCCGTCTCGGCGCAATGCATCTAAAGGGATGGGCAGTGTCCCTTCCAGTACCTTGCCAGCTTTGGCTTTTCCTTCAGTTTCATGGGGAGTCTCAGTGGCTTGAAAGGACAGTGGTCCCAGCATAGCCTGCATGGCATTGGTAACAAGGATGTACCAGACCTCCTTGTTGTGAATATGCAGCCATTGTTGCAATCTGCTTCTGCTCTGCTGCAGAAAGAGGTTTAGACCTTCAGTTGGGATAAACTATTTTCTCTGTTACAGCGCTTCCTATAACCCTGCTTACTGTGGCACCTGCTGGCACACGCCACACACCGGCCTTCTGCCTTTCCACAACTGCCACGAAAGCCCTAATGGAACCGCTTTCCACAGACCCCAGCTACAGCCCTCAGCTACAGACCCCAGCTACAGACCCCAGCTACAGACCCCAGCTACAGACCCCAGCTTACATCCCCAGCTACAGACCCCAGCTACAGACCCCAGCTACAGACCCCAGCTACAGACCCCAGCTACAGACCCCAGCTACAGACCCCAGCTACAGACCCCAGCTTACAGTCCCAGCTACAGACCCCAGCTACAGACCCCAGCTACAGACCCCAGCTACAGACCCCAGCTTACAGACCCCAGCTACAGACCCCAGCTTACAGACCCCAGCTACAGACCCCAGTTTACAGACCCCAGCTTACAGACCCCAGCTACAGACCCCAGCTACAGACCCCAGCTACAGACCCCAGCTACAGCCCCAACTACAGACCCCAGCCACAGACCCCAGCTACAGACACCAGCTACAGACACCAGCTACAGCCCCAGCTACAGACTCCAGCTACAGACCCCAGCTTACAGACTCCAGCTACAGACTCCAGCTACAGACCCAGCTACAGACCCAGCTTACAGCTCCAGCTACAGACCCCAGCTTACAGCCCCCAGCTACAGCCCCCAGCTCCTGGCGACTTCTACACCAAGGGACACTGATCGAGGAGTAGGATATACGGCCATTGAGCTTGTTGTACAAGTATTTTAGCCCATTACAGCCTCTCTAGTTTTTTTTTATCACAATCTATGTGGCACTCCTTTTTTTTTTTTTTTTTTTTTTTAGAGAGAGAGAGGGAAGGAGAGAGCAAGAATGGGCGCTGTGAAGAACTCCAGATGCTCTCGCCCCCTTGTGAGCATGCGTGGCATTGCACACTTGGGTCACTGTTGCTTCTGGCTGTATGTGGGACCTGGAGGATTGGAACAGGAGTTAGACTTCTCAAGCAAGTGCCTTAACCACCAAACCATCTCTCCAGCTCAAGGCAATCATTAAAAAAAAAAAAAAAAAAACCTATTTATTTATTTATTTACAAGCAGAAGGAAACAGAGAGAGGAGAGACAGACCAAGAGAAAGGGCATGCCAGGGCTGCCAGTCGCTGCAAATGAACTCCTCTTTGTGTATCTGGCTTTATGTGAATACTGGGGAATCAAACTCTGGTTGTTCGGCTTTGCAGGCAAGTGCCTTAACCACTAAGCAATCTCTCCAGTCCTGGCATGCCTTTTTAATCACGTTATATAATGACAGGTAATTTGGGTGAGATAAAGTATGAAAACTCACCAGGCATCTACCCGAGCCAAAAAAAAAACATGTTGCAGATATTTGCATTTGTAGGCCCAGGCTGTGGTAGGATTTTCTCAAGTGTTATGTGCATCTTATAATGCTCCCAAGAATTTACCATTGTTCCTGGCCTTAGCACCTGAGATGGATCTCCAATCATTAATCCTAACTTTAATCCTAATTTTATTTATTTATTTATTTTTGGTTTTTCGAGGTAGGGTCTCACTCTGGCTCAGGCTGACCTGGAATTCACTATGTAATCTCAGGGTGGCCTCGCACTCATGGTGATCCTCCTACCTCTGCCTCCCAAATGCTGGGATTAAAGGCGTGCGCCACCATGCCCAGCATAATCCTAATTTTGATGCAGACACCTTTTGTAAACATATAAAACACTCAGAGGTTAGTATTATAATCTGTCATGAAACCTCTTTACGGAAGGTCCCGGATCATCATTCCAGGACAAATAGTAGGGCTGTGGACCTTAGGGGAGTTCTCTGCGGGTGAGCTGTCGTCCATTCCAGGTGAATGCAACCTGGTTAGGGATCCAGCAGCTAAAGGAATACTTTTCAAAAGCACTAGCAAGGCTTAATTCAGCATGGACATATCCTATCACTTGTTCTGTCAAAAAAGCAATATTAGGGAGAGTGGCATGGGTTGGAGTACTACTTTATTCAGCTCTCTATAACCCAGCTGTTGTTCTCCAGGAGCTGTCTGGATTTTTCACAGGTTACACAAGGCCATGGAAAGGGCTTTGAGCTGGGTGAAAAACGAAGTCTCTACATTTTCTGACTCCGCAATGGTTTCTGTGAGTCTGGCATAGTTCCCAAGCAGTCTGTGCTGTTTGGTGATATTCACGGCCCTACTCAGAGTAAACAGTTTCACAGGTTCCCATCTTGCCCAACCATGCGTGACTTCTTTTACAATTTACACTCAGGGGCTGGAGAGATGGCTGCAAAGCTAAGGACCCAGGTTCAAAGCCAGATGCACAAGGTGGCGCATCTGGAATTCATTTGCAGTGGCTAGAGGCCCTGGCATGCTCTCTAGAGGCCCTGGCATGCTCTCTCTCTCCCTCCCTCTCTCTCTCTCAAAATAAATAAATGAATTTTTTAAAAATTCACACTCAGGGGCTGGAGAGATGGCTTAGCAGTAAAGTGCTTGCTTGTGAAGCCTAACGACCTCAGTTCAAGACTCAATTCCCCAGGACCCACGTAAGCCAGAAGCACAAGGTGGCGCATACATCTGGAGTTCATTTGCAGTGGCTGGAGGCCCAAGCACACCCATTCTCTATCTATCTGCCTCTTTCTCTCTCTGTCTGTCACTCTGAAATAAATAAAAATAAACAAAAATAATTTTTTTTAAAGTTAAAATATTCACACTCAGGTGAAACTCTCCAAGAGTGATGTGTGGGGTGTGCCCCATAAATGTATTCACCCCTGAGAATGGTCTCTTGTAGTGGAGAGCTGCACAGAGAATCCTAAGGGGCATAGTTGCCCACCCCTAGTGTTACTGATTTTTCCAGCTCTAGTTGAATCGGTTCTTTTGTTATGAAGCATGGTGAATGCAGACAGAAGCAGGGTGAGGAGCAAAGCTTTACTGAAGGAGAAGTCACAGCTCCCTACAACAAGGCGGGGCCTCAGCCGTATTGCCAAGGTGGAGACCTCATGTAGGAGTTTGAGATGAGTCCAAGGTCACATAATCCAAAGCACTCAGTCAAGGCAATGTCTTCCTTCAGTAGAAGGATGTGGGGCTGTAAAGAGTTCAGGCCAGCAAGCGCCAGACCAGAAATCCCTTCATGCCTCACTCTGATTAGTCAGAGCTCAGTCTCACACCCTTAAGCAGTTGGCTACTTCATACAGAACGGCAGCTTCTAGGGAAAACGAAACTTTCAGAATTCTCACCAAGTAACAGAATGGAAATCTCAGTCCTAAGAGCTGCTAAGTCAGGAGGGACTTTTACAAAATGCTGTCTATTTTCAAAATGGAGTCGCCCTATCTTCTGTAACCCTTTGATAGGAAAGACAGTGTATCTTATATTTCTCACATGCAGAAGCAAAACATTGCCTTGTGGAAATATTTTGAGTTGTGTGGCCATTCTTGCAAGCCCAGACTCCTTTCTAGCATGGAGCAGAAAGAAAGCGGTTTGGTTGGTCTAAAGGAAAGGCCTCCAGCCCGGGTAAAACCCTCAGTTAGAACTGGGACCTTTCTCCTTCCCTCCTCACTCTTAGACTTTACACTACACGTGAGGAAGTGGGTCAGCTGTGCTGCCTGGAATAATCTGTATTGCTGGATTTTTCCTATGGTGCTGGCAGTTGGTGCTCTCAGAGCCTCCTTAGTAGAAAATTCCAGTTGGGGGGTAGATCCTGTGTGTGCATCTTGACTTTAGAATGTCCCAACAGGTTGTTTTCGTGGATGTTACTAGTGTTTGTTGGGACATGTAATTTTTGTTGTTGTTATTTATAGAAGCCTGTGACCCTGACTAACCACACAGACAGGAGGGCTGCCTGTCCTAACCCATCCCTATGACAAGCCTGGCCGTCTTTCCTGCACTGTTACCCCATATCCAGCCACTGTTGCTCATTGTCCCTGGTGCTTTCCAGGGTCCTCATCTACCAAACCCTAAATATTTTTCACATTAGGAGGGGACCAGCAAACCCACAACATGACATCAGTCTGGTCACTTAAGGTCACCTGGCGGGCCTCAGAGGAGCAGCCCGAGAAGTCCCACCTGAGGACGTCACTTCCTCCATCGCAGGTAGAGGATGGAACAATGGGGTGTACTGCAGATCTTAGAAGCGCTCAAATCACCTACTTCAGTGGGACTCTGCTCCTGGGCCCTGCCTGTCCAGAAATCAGTGAATAAGTCGACACCAACACCTTTAGCAGTGGATATAGGTAGGCGATAAGTTGTCTAGCCCTTCCCTACAGGACTAACCTGGGAACCCAGAGGTAAAACTGGTCCACAGCTACATTTAAAAACAAAGCCCTAAGTACCAGTTGTTAAGGGCCATGGACTCTGTCTGAGTGGTCATCGGTCCAACCTTAACCTCCTGGAAGCACCCAGTACATGATGAGAGGAATACAAAAGAGAAAGGACCAAGAAGGCTCATAATAGCTGGGTGTGGTGGCACACACGGCCTGGCTTGTTAGTCTTTTAACTCCATAAAGGACCATAATCAAGTTTTCCACAATAAAAGGAATCTCCTAAAACCGGGCGTGGTGGCGCACGCCTTTAATCCCAGCACTCGGGAGGCAGAGGTAGGAGGATTGCCGTGCGTTTGAGGCCACCCTGAGACTCCATAGTGAATTCCAGGTCAGCCTGGGCTAGAGTGAGACCCTACCTCGAAAAACAAAAACAAAAACAAAAACAAAAACAAAAAAAAAAAGGAAGCTCCTAGACAGAAGATCTCCATGGATAGAAGTTTTGAAAATTTAAAAACTAGCACGTTTTTAACATAATATCAATTCTATGTTGGCTCTTAGCTGAAGTATTTATCTTTATTCTGCCTCACAACAGGACATTATCATTCCCAGAGAGATGAAGCTGAGGCCTGCCCTGTGCGCTGGGCGAGGAGCGAGACCCCTGCTTTGAGGAAGCACTGGTCAAATCATTTTGCTCTAGGCTGCACCTGTTGTCTTGTCTTTTGGGAGATGAGCAGCAACCACCTTGCCTCGGTGTCTTGTGTCTGTCTACGTTGTCTCCTCCTGTGGCTTCTCCTACCACCCTAAGTTCTGTGTGCAGCAACAGCTCCTGTACCCGTAGGGATTGCCATTGGGTGCCAGCCACCATAGCACCTGAGAGGACAGGAATGGGACACTACTCCCTGTTTCTGGGAGCTTCCATTCCAAATGTGGCTAATAACAACTCCAGGAGGAGGGAAAAAGGGGTGATCCCAGAAAAGGCCAGAGATGGTGTGCTGGTGGAATACACTAGGATCTGAAAGTCAGGCAGTTCTGTGGGCGACAGCAGTCAGGCATGACTTCCTGAAGCATGTGAGATGTTCGGAAAACTGACAGACTAGGCTTGAGAATGGATGGCAGTAGAAGTATCCGTATGACAAGGACAATGAGCCAACTTGAGATGCATGGAGGGGACAATGTGAAAGCAGGTCTGGAGGAAGTACCAAACAGCGGTCAAGAGTTTTGTATGCTGGGTTAGGAAGTTCGATTTCAATTGAGAAAAGTGGGGAAGGACAAACAAGTGAACAGTCACCCTTACCTGGCATCATGTGTTTGCAGGAGGACTAGCAGTGAGAACAGACAGCATCAAGAAGTTAAGATGTCAAGTTAAGAACCCTTGGGCTGGGGAGATGACTCTGTGGGTAAAAAGGGCTCGTCACATAAGTGCGATGACCTGAATTCAGACCTGCTTGATTCCATGGCCATAACTTCATGTGAGGTGGCCAATTCTAATTCTAGGAAAGATTGGTCTTCAATATCTAAGTTGTTATAGCTTTTGTGTATAGATAATAACTTGATCTGCTTGTTATCTCAGTATTGCACCAAATTCCAGCTTGGAGAATAAAATGGGCAATTGTATTGCAGAAAAACAAGTCAGATCAGAATACCATATCATTTTGAATTCTTTCCCAGAAGAATTGTCCCTTTCAATATACCAAACATTGTTCATGGCAGGGGTAGACTACGGGCCACCCCCATGAAAAGTATGGGTCCCATTGATTCTGTGGGCGCAGATTCTATTTGTCATCTCACAGAGAGGGAAACATGGCACCAAGTTTCATTCTGGAGTTTTGCCCACCTGTTCCTTGTTGGTAGAATGTGAGTGATATTTACTATTGTTTAAACCCAAGCTAACTGTGTACTGCAGAATATCTTAGGGACTTGTCTGATGTCAGAACCTGGGCTCTCAATGTAGTGTCCTAAATTGCAGGTTCCCACAAATAGTGCTACCTGATCTCTTAAAAGGCAGCAGCTGTCTATAAGCCAAAGACTCTCTTGGAACTTAGTAATCCTGCCATATCACAGGAAATTTAGACAGCTAAGCCATTTCCCAAAGTAAGTTTTATAGCTTCAGGAACTCAGAACACCATAGCCACCAGACCCCTGGGGCAGTCTGGCCATCCTTTGGCCACTAAATCAAATTCTTTACTTCAATAACCCACTGGCTGTTGAACAGGCCTTCAGGCCGTGTTAATGCTCCCAGAGCTGTCCCTTTCTTTGCAACCACACATAGGTTATATTGTTTTCCTGTGGCCAGGCTTAAGGCCAGTACTTCCAACAAAGTTTGCTTCAGTTCCTTGAAGGCCAGATTATATTTTGGTTCCCTGGTTAGTGAGCTGCTTCCTGAACCTGTGTCTCTTATAAGTTGGGATACAAGTCTGCCAATTTCACTATAGCTGAGGATCCACAGCTGGCAGAAAGCAGTGATACTCTGGGCTGTCTGAGAGTCCTACATAAAGGATAACATGGGATGAGCCCTATTCTTTCTCCTCCCAGTTTTCCTTCATCTGAGACCAGATCTAGGTGCTTAACAGAAGCTTGCTGAAGTGAGTTTAAGAGTCGGGCATGGTGGTACACGGCTTTAATCCCAGCACTTGGGAGGCAGAGGTAGGAGGATCACTGTGGGTTTGAGGCCACCCTGAGACTACATAATGAATTCCAGGTCAGCCTGGGCTAGAGTGAGACCCTACCTTGAAAATCCAAAATTAAAACATTTAAAAAAAATAAGCTGGGCATGGCGGCTCACGCCTTTAGTTCCAGCACTCAGGAGGCAGAGGTAGGAGGATCGCCATGAGTTCAAGGCCACCCTGAGAATACAGAGTAAATTCCAGGTCAGCCTGAGCTAGAGTGAAACCCTACCTCGAAAAACCAAAAAATAAAATTAAATTAAAATAAAAGAAAGACTAATTAAGAGAGGGAGGGGATATGATGGACAGTGGATTTGTGAAGGAGAAAGTAGGGGAGGGGAGGGAATTATCACGGTTTATTGTCTGTAGTTATGGAAGTTGTCAGTAAAAAAAAAGTTAAAAATAATGGGCTGGAGAGATGGCTTAGCAGTTAAGTGCTTGCCTGTGAAGGCTAAGGACCCCGGTTGGAGGCTCAATTCCCCAGGACCCACGTTAGCCAGTTGCACAAGGGGGCACAAGCATCTGGAGTTCGTTTACAGAGGCTGGAAGCTCTGGCACGCCCATTCTCTTCTCTCTCTCTCTCTCCCTCCCTCCCTCCCTCCTTCTCTCTGTTGCTCTCAAATAAATAAACAAAAACTATTTTAAAAAAATAAAAATAAATAAAAAAGAATGGAGCCTGGAGAGATGGCTTAGTGGTTAAGGCACTTGCCTACAAAGCCTAATGACCAGAGTTTGATTCCCTAGTACCCACATAAAGCCAGATGTACAAAGTGGCACATGCATCTGGTTTTCATTTGCAGAGGCCAGAGGCTGTGCCATGCCAATCCTCTATCTTTCTCTCTTCTTTCTGTGTCTCTGATTGCAAATAAATAAACTAACAAAAATAGCGATGTAGCAATTAGTTTCTTAAGGAATTTGAGTGAACAAGGTAAAGGGCTAAGTACTATACGACGGATGGGTACACAGCCTCACAGATGAGGTGAAGGTCCTGCCCTAGTCTCCACTCTCCACTACGCTTTTGGAATCTTAGCATAGGAGTCCTCTGTTACTAGTACTGAAAACCTAGTCAAAACCCTATAGTTTGGAAGATCGTAAATCCCACGGTGGAAGCTACTCCTACCGTTTGGATAAATGGATATGTCATACCCATCACATTGCCCTTGCTTGCTTGCTAGCCCAGGTTTTAATTCCACAGCCACCCACATAAAGTTAGACCGGCATTCATTTGCAGCAGCAATAGACCCTGATGTACACACACACACACACACACACACACGTATGGCACAAATTAATTTAAAAGAAAAATAGACAGTGGGGCTGGAGAGATTGCTTAGTGGTTAAGGTGTTTGCCTGTGAAACCTAAGAACTCATGTTCAAATCTCCAAGTCCCACGTAAGCCAGATACACAGTGACACAAGTGCACAATGTCACACATGTGCACAAGGGGGCACATGCATCTGGAGTTAGTTTGTAGCAGCTGAAGGCCCTGGCATACCCATCTCTCTCCCTCTCACTCTCCCCCAAAAATAAAATAAATAAATAAATAAAAATTAAAAAGTAACAGGAAGGGATTATGATCAAAATACATTATGTACATGTATGAAAATTATCAGTAAAGGTTTTTAAAAAATCAAGCTCTGATTACTAATTCTTCTGCCTCAGAATATAGGAAGAGATTAGTGTGGTTGGTTAATATAGCCCATAGCCTTTGTTTTTAGTTAATATCATATTTTGGGACTAAGATGGTGGCATAGGAACCATGTCAAAGCAGTCAAGGGGACCAATAAATAAATAAATAAATAAATAAATAAATAAAGACCATAGAAGCAGGCAGAAGTGGCTCCAACAGTGGTGGCACCAGGTCCACGTGGCCACAGTCTCCAGGCTCTGCCTGAGCCACAGGAACAGGCAGGTGAGGGGTTTTTCCACACAAACTCAAGAAACTTGAAGGGGAGGACAGCAGGGACCATTGGAGTGGCTGGTGAGGAAGAGGATCCTGAGGACCAAAGGGACAACTTCAGCCAGCATCCACAGCCTCCCCTCCCCCACTGCCAGCACAAGCACCAGCAAGCACCAGAGAGCTGGGGAAAGGAACTCAGCTACCAACACCCAGCACAGGCGATCAGAGCAGAGATCCAGCGACCCAGCCAGCCTACCTGAGCCCACAGCACAGCAAAGAGGGACCCAAGCGGGCACGCAGCATAGCTGAGACCAAAGCCATCCCAAAAGGTAATTGGGATTATACCAGATCAGTACCCACCAAGAAAAGCTTGCATATAAACTTGCTTGGGAAGTGCTAATTGTACCTTCCATGTCAGGGTAAATTATGTGTTAAATCTGATGGCTGGTGGGATTTGCCATTCTTTTCTTGGGGGGGGGGGTTCAAGGTAGGGTCTCACTCTAGCTCAGGCTGATCTGGAATTCATCTGTAGTCTCAGAGTGGCCTTGAACTCACAGTGATCCTCCTATCTCTGCCTCCCAAGTGCTGGGATTAAAGGCGTGTGCCACCACACCCAGCTTAAGGATTTGCCATTCTCAAATAAACTATATTTTGGGTTTGTCATTTGCTGCTTCCTGATTTCTAGTGCCTTTGTCTCCTCTTCTGTTGTTCATTGGGGCAGGGTCTCACTCAGTTACAAGCTGACCTTGGAAACCTCTACAGACCAGAAATATCAGCCTCCCAGTTGACAGGATTAAGTGTGTGGGGTAACACACATCCTCTTAATAACTACTCTTGCATAAATACTCTGTGCTGGTCTTCATTGAATATGTATATTGTTTAGTTAAATTTTAGGATTTGCCTGTATTTTGTTCCACCCAGCCTACTAGAATACTCACAAAGCAGGCAAACCCAACACCTAGGGTCATTTTTGTAGTTACTCTGAGAGTCTTTTAAGAGCCACACCTAGTACCTTAAGCTCCTATCCTGAAGATTGATTGATACATCTAAGAGGACTGCAGATAATTAGAAAACCCAAGCATCAAATTAATCCAAGATACAAAAATCTCTACATTATAATACAAGAAACACAAAAATCAAGACAATATAATTCCACCAAAAATTATAAATCCATCAGAAATGACCTCCAGTGAGATTGATTTAGAGAAAATGCCTGAGAAAGATTTCAAAAGAATGATTATAAATATGCTCAAAGAAATCAAAGAGGAAATCAGAGGAGTTAAAGAAGACACAGGAAACCAAGTTAATGAAATAAGGAAGTCAATACATGATATGAATAAGGAAATAGAAATAATAAAGAAAAAAGCAGTCAAGCCGGATGTGGTGGCACACG
This sequence comes from Dipus sagitta, assembly GCA_036346955.1. Lineage (NCBI taxonomy): Eukaryota > Metazoa > Chordata > Mammalia > Rodentia > Dipodidae > Dipus > Dipus sagitta. The sequence continues at coordinate 30,824,600 of CM070788.1, forward strand.
CCTTTAATCCCAGCACTTGGGAGGCAGAGGTAGGAGGCTCACCATGAGTTCAAGGCCACCCTGAGACTATAGAGTGAATTCCAGGTCAGCCTGAGCTACAGTGAAACTCTATCTCTAAAAACAAACAAAAAAAGTCAGAAATACTAGTAATGAAAAACACAGTAAGTCAAATACAAAACTCTGTAGAAAGTCTTACCAGTAGAATGGATGAAGGACAGAACAGAATATCTAAACTAGAAGACCATGTGGCAGATCTAATACATTCCAACAAAGAGAAAGACAAGCTAATAGGAAGGCATGAATAGGAATTTCAAGATATTTGGGACACTATGTAAAGATCAAACATAAGAATTCAGGGTATAGTAGAAGGAGAAGAAGTTCATTCCAAAGACATAGTACATGTTTTCAACAAAATCATAGAAAATTTCCCCAAATTGGGAAAGAGATGCCAATGCAGATGCAAAACATCTTTAGAACATCAAACAGACAAAACCTGGAAAGAACCTCTCCTTGCCATATTATAATTAAACTACCAAACATACATACCAAAGAAAATGTATTAAAAGCAGTTAGAGAAAAAAAGCAAGTCACTTATAAGGAAAGCCCATCAGGATCACATTATTAAATTGATATTACTCAACACAAACTTTAAAAGCCAGAAGGGCTTGGAATGATATATAAGACAACAACTGTCAATCAAGAATACTTTACCCAAGCTGGGCGTGGTGGCACATGCCTTTAATCCCAGCACTTGGGAGGCAGAGGTAGGAGGATCTCCTTGAGTTCAAGGCCAGCCTGAGACTACATAGTAAATTCCAGGTCAGCCTGGGCTACGGTGAGACCCTGCCTTGAAAAAGAAAAAAAAAAAAAAAAAAAGAATACCCAGCAAAGCTATCCATCCAAATTGATGGAGAAATAAGGACATTCCACAACAAAAACAGGCTAAAGGAATATATGACAACTAAGTCAGCTCTACAGAAAATACTTGAAGGGATCCTCTATGCTGAAGATAAAGGAAAGCATATATATGAGGAAACAGGGAAAAATAACTCATATTCAAAAAACACTTAATACAGGAAAGTAAAGGGAAAAAAGAAGCACTACAAAACAAGAAGAATGGCGAGTACAAATACATTCTTTTCAATAATAACTCTTAATATCAATGTCTTCAATGCCCCAAACAAAAGCCACAGGCTTGAAGATTGGATTAAAAGGCAGGATCCTTCTGTTTGTTGCCTCCAAGAAACTCATCTCTCCATAAAAGACAGACACTATCTGTATTAGTCAGGGTTCTCTAGAGGAACAGAAAGGCTAGAATGAATTATTTTAAAAAGGGAATTTATTGGATTAGCTTATGGTAGTCCAATAACAGTTGCAGGCCCAAGAATCACGGAACCTGGTAGCTGCTCAGTCAATTTGGCCAGATGCCTCAGCAGTCCAGCCCCGGCGCTGCAGATGGCACTGGAAGGCCTGGAGGCTTCCTGAGGAGCCACTGGGTTTCGATCCACGTGGGTCTTCAGTTGATGCTGGTCTTCAGTCCTCTCTGGTCTTCAATCCACGCTGGAAGGCAGCGAGCAGCTCCAGCAGCCAAGGGGAAGAAAGGAAGGGGTTCTTTTCGCCCAGAGCTTCCTTTTAGGGGCCTCCCGCTCTGGGGGAAGGGCTCACTGTGGGGGAAGAACTTCCTCTTTTAGTTGGTCCTTCCTGGAAGCAACCTCCAAGACCCACATGATTAAAGGAAAAATTCAACAGAAAGACATTACAATTCTAAACATATATGCACCTAACATGGGTGCTCCCAATTTCATCAAACGTGATTACACTTAAGGTCACAGATAACACCAAGCACAATTGTGGTGGGTGACTTCAATATCCCACTCTCATCTATTGACAGATCATCCCAACCAAAAATACACAGAGAGACATCTGGATTCAATGATGTCTTAGAACAGATGGACCTAACAGATATCTACAGAACATCCCATCCAAATGCTACAGAATACGGATTTTCCTCAACAGCACATGGAACATTCTCTAAACTATATATTAGGACACAAACAAAATCTTAACAAATACAGGAAAATTGAAATAATTCCTTGCACTTTATCTGACCATGATGGGATTAAACTACAAATCAACAACAAGAAAAACTACAGAGCAAGTTGGGCGTGGTGGCGCATGCCTTTAATCCCAGCACTCAGGAGGCAGAGGCAGGAGGATTGCCATGAGTTTGAGGCCATCCTGAGATTACATAGGAAAATTTATAGCTTTAAGTGCCTATATTAACAAATTAGAGGGCTGTAGGGATGGCTTAACAGCTAGGGCAAAGGACCCTGGTTCGATTCCCCAGGACCCATGTAAGCCAGATGCACAAGGTGGTGCATGCATCTGGAGTTCATTTTCAGTGGCTGGAGGCCCTGGCGCACCATGTTCTCTCTCTCTCTCTCTCTCTCTCTCTCTCTCTCTTTCTGACTCTCTTGAATAAATAACCTTTAAAAAAAGAAATTAGAAAGGTCACAAGTAAACAACTTAATGCTTCACCTTAAGGCCTTGAAAAAAGAACAAGGCATACCAAAAATGAGTAAACAGGAAGAAATTATAAAGATTAGGGCAGAAATTAATGAAATAGAAACAAACAAACAAAAAACCAATACAAAGAATCAATGAAACAAAGAGTTGGTTCTTTGAAAGGGTAAACATGACTGATAAACTCTTAGCAAATCTGACCAAAAGAGAGAAAAGACACAAATTAATAAAATTAGGGGTGAAAAAGGCACCATTACAACAGATACCAAAGAAATTCAGAAAATCATAAGAACATACTTTAAGAACATATAATCTATTAAGTTTGAAAGCCTGAAAGAAATGGATGATTCCCTAAATTTATATGACCTACCAAAATTAAATCAGGCTGTCAAAAGGGCTTTGAGCTGGGTGAAAAACGAAGTCTCTGCACTTTCTGACTCCGCAGTAGTTTCTGTGAGTCCATCATAGTTCCCAAGCAGTCTGTGCTGTTTGATGATATTCACGGCCCTACTCAGAGTAAACAGTTTCACAGACTCCCATCTTGCCCAACCACACATGGCTTCCTTCACAATTTACACTCAGGGGCTGGAGAGATGGCTGCAAAGCTAAGGATCAAGAAAGAAAGAAAGAGGGGGGGGGAGGGAGAGAAAAGAAGGAAGGGAGGAAGGAAGGAAGGAAGGAAGGAAGGAAGGAAGGAAGGAAGGAAGGAAGGGAAAGAGATCTGCACGGTTTGCAGAGAAGCAGAGTCGAGCTCTGATGAGGGAACCGGGTTACCACTGGCCATGGAGAAGTCTGGTCTGGGAATCACAGGGTTCAGAGATCATGAAACTCCAGAGAGGTTTGTCTTCTGTTCAAGCTGACAGGTGCAGATAAGTCAAGGGGCCACTGGGTGTCGCTGGAGTACAGCTCTTTTGTGGATGGTCCTTGGAAGGACCAGTAACTGAGGGAGGAGATGATCAGACAGCCCAAGACCTGCATGGCACAGATGGGCCATTAGAAATGGGGTTTGGTCAAAAAGCCTTCCATGCACCTGTACATAGTGGCGCACACCTTTAATCCCAGCACTAGGGAGGCAGAGGTAGGAGGTCACCCATGAGTTCGAGGCCACCCTGAGATGACATAGTGAATTCCAGGTCAGCCTGGGCTAGAGTGAAACCCTACCTCCAAAAAGCAAGCAAAACAAAAGCCTTCCAGAAACATTAAGGAATAGTCAGAAACCCTGGGCTGCTTTAAGACTTTCTCCCACATTTCACACAGTACACTGGTCTCACTGAACAAAAACTGGCAGAGCGGGATTTCTAAGTCTGATACCTGGGTGGGGCTCAGAAATAGGTGCAGTCAGAAAGCCTTCAGGTAAACCTCAGTCAAAACTCTCAGCTGCTTTCAGACTTTCTCTGCGCTTTATGTGACACTGGCCTCAACAAAAGAACCTGAGTGAGCAGCGCAGAGCAGAGCAGGATTCCTTGGTCTGACACCTGGGCAGGTGATTGGAAATGGAAACCAGTTAGCTTTCTCTCTCTCTCTCTCTCTCTCTCTCTCTCGCTCACTCGCTCGCTCGCTCTTTGAGGTAGGGTCTCCCTCTAGCCCAGACTGACCTGGAATTCACTCTGTAGTCTCAGGATGGCCTCGAACTCACAGAGATCCTCCTACCTCTGCCTCCCAAGTGCTGATATTAAAGGCCACCATGCCCTGCTATAATATGCTTTCTTTTTGCAACGGGAATTTTTACTTTGCTACCATGTGTTAGAAGTATAGGGCTCACAGCTAAGAGCTTAGAGGGTACTTTAGACTTTTGAACAATGTTGGGATTAGTAGATACAATAGCCCCTTTAAACCTGGACAGAGTGCATTTTGCATAGTGATGTCATCATGACTGTATGTGGAACACAGTGGAATGTGGTGGTTTGATGTCCCCCATAGCTTTGAGTGTTTGTGATTAAGCTTCCTACTTAGCACCCAGCTAGTAGACCCTTTGGTAGATGAAGCCTTGCTGGGATGGGCCTTTAGGTCCAGCTCTATTGTGTATTCAGAGACAGCTCTCTCTCTCTCTCTCTCTCTCTCTCTCTCTCTCTCTCTCTCTCTCTCCTTCTCTCTGCTGTGGATGTATGATGAAGTGAGCCAGCTTCCTCTGCCGTGATGAAACTGCCTTCCAAACAGCAAGCCTAAAATAAACCCTTTCGTCCCACAAGCTGCTCCTGGTTGGGTGACTCGTCCCAGCAATAAGAAGGTAACTGCAGGCTGGAGGGATGGCTAAGTGGTTAAGGCCCTTGCCTGCAAAACCTAAGGACCCAGGTTCAGTTTCCCCAGGACCCATGTAAGCCAGATGCACAAGGTGGTGCATGTGTCTGGAGTTCGTATGCAGTGGCTGAAAGCCCTGGCATGCTCATTCTCTCTCTCTCTCTCTCTCTCTCTCTCTCTCTCTCTCACACACACACACACACACACACAATAACTAAAATGTTTTATTTTAAGGGGGTGCAGAGATTGATTAGTGGTTAAGGCACTTGCCTGCAAAACCAAATGACCCAGGTTCAATTCCCCAGGATCCATGTAAGCCAGATGCACAAAGTAGTGCATGCATCTGGAGTTCCTTTGCAGTGGCTGGAGGCCCTGGTGTGCCTATTCTCTCACTCTGTCTCAAGTAAATAAATTTTTAAAGAGTTAGAAGAAGAAGGAGGAGGAAAAGAAGAAGAGGAGGGGGAGGAGAAAGAGGAGGAGGAGGAATCAATGAGTCAGCAGCCACCCTCTTGATAAGCAGGAGTTTTCTTAGAATCTTAGTTCCTGGGCTGAAACTGCCTTATTGTCATGTGAGTTAGGACATCAGGACAGATCAATGTTAACCTCTCCTTGAGGGTCTATGACCCTGACACTGCCCATAATGCAAGCTACCTGGTCCCAACCCTATCAATAACATATATGGTTTTCATCGTTATTTTTAACATGAATTAATGAGCATTTTCTCTTTCAGGTAGGGTCTCACTCTAACCCAGGCTGACCTGGCACTCACTCTGCAGCCCTTAGGCTGGCCTCAAACCTATGGTGATTCTCACTACCTTAGCCTCTCAAGCGCAGGGATTGAAGGTGAGAGCCACCATGCCTGGCTTAATGAGTGCTTCTTTTTTTTTTTTTTTTTTTGAGGTAGGGTCTCGCTCTAGCGCAGGCTGACCTGGAATTTATTTGGTAGTCCCAGGGTGGCCTTGAACTCATGGCAATCCTCCTACCTCTGCCTCCCAAGTGCTGGGATTAAAGACGTGTGCCACCACGCCCGGCTTAATGAGCACTTTATAAGCTTATTGTTTCTTCTTAATTTGGTACCTATAGATAAATATAACCCACATAAACAAAAGTTCCTTGAACTCTTCCATCATTTTAAGATTACAAAGGGGTTATGAAAACGAAATCTGGGAAATCTTGACTGAAACCACCAAGCCTCTATTATCTATAACAGAGCATGCACTTATTCCTCAGCGGAGGTTGTAGCTTAGAAAGGTACTGCACACTAAATGCTTGGTCCAGGTTTCAGAAGAAGCCAGAGCCTGGCTGAAATCAGATAGCCTGTTTCTTCTTCCTCCCCTCTTCTCCTTCTCCCTGATTTTCCTTTTTCTTTCTCCTCCTTCTCCTCTTCTTCTTCTTTTTAAAACATATTTTATTTATTTATTTATTTATTTATTTAAGAGAGGCAGATAGAGATAGAATGGACATGCCAGGGCCTCCAGCCACTGCAAATGAACTCCGGTTGCATGTGCTACCTTGTGCATCTGGCTTTATGTGGGTACTGAGGAGTCAAACCTGAATCCTTTGCCTTGCAAGCACCTTAGTTGCTAAGCCATCTCTCCAGCAACCCCCCCTCTTGTTTTTTGAGATGATCTTGTAATGTATCCCTGGCTGTATTAGAAATTACTAGGTAGACTGGGATGGCCTTGAACTTACAGTGATCCTCCTGTCTCTGACCACTAAGTGCCAAGGTGACAGAGTACACCACTATGTTCAGTCTGAACATCCTGTTTCTATCTTTTTTTAAAAAATTATTTATTTATTTATTTATGAGAGAGAAAGAGAAATAGGCAGACAGAGAGAGAAAGAATGGTCATGCCAGGGCCTCTAACCACTATAAATGAACTCCAGACACATACACCACCATGTACATCTGGCTTACGTGGGTCCTGGGGAATCAAACCTGGGTCCTTAGGCTTTGCCCGCAAGTGCCTTAACTGCTAAGTCATCTCTCCAGCCCCATCCTGTTTCTTGAACAGAGGCTAAGGCTGTCTTCAACACCAGTCACATCAGGGCAGTTGTGAGCTTTCTCTGGGGTATAGAGAGCAGAATCTGTGGCCTGGAGAGTAAAGGGCTGTGGGCCACAGAGAAGCATTGATGGAGAGCAACCTCTGCCTCCACCAGGTCCCCATCTAGGCGTGGGGCTGATCCTTGTGTCAAGGGCCGTATACAGTGAGTGATAAACTTACTGATGTGCCACAGTAAGGTGACCGTGAACAACTGAGACCCAAAATTCTGTCAGTACCGCTCTAGTTTACTTCTCTCACCACCTGAGGGCAGAAGTGTCCTACAAGTAGAACAGCAGAAATGTCTAAAGACCAAAAACAAATCTCTCGTGTGCTTGCAGAACTGGAAAAGTCACTTCAAAAAATGTTTCCCTTGAGCCACTGTTTTAGGAGTTATGACACTTCCCGCCCATTAGTAAGGACAGCTGAATTGGCATCAGAATGATGGCTCCTTGCACAAGTGTGAGGAGACTGCCCTGAAGTGCCATGCCCCCTCCATCATTCTTTTAAACTAGAAGGGTTTCACTGTGGTCTGGCCTCTCGGGCCCTTTTTAGCTAATGCCCCACCCCAATTAAGTCCATCTTAACTGTATCTAAATGCTGGAAGGAGTCAGAAGATGGATTTCTGGACCTCTTGGCCACTAATTCTCTATATTAGTGAGTCTCTGTTTACTCGGGTATAAAACAGAGAGAGAAAAAAATACATTTCCCTCATGGTGCTGAGGAGATAGGAAAGATGTCTATGAAGGTGCCTTTGTGATACTTGCTATTAATACCAAATAGGCAGATTCTTGTTAATGTATGTAGGGTAATATACATGCTTGGCTCAGATTCCAAATGGAGCAGTGAAGAAGAAAGGGACAGCCTCCTTAGAGTTAGGGGGAGAATTCCCTGATTTCATGAATGTCCAGCCCATACAAGATGGCTCTCCAGGGCAGCCATACAAATGTGACCTGGAAAATGTGCTTCCCTGTGTTCATAAGAACTAAAATTATATAATATTGTGTAGTGTGCACAGTGACTTTATCTATAACATACCCTGACTCCTTCATGAACAGACATGAAGCTATTATAACTTCACTAACAAGGGGTTCAAGACCTCTCCCAAATCACAAGTACATCCAGGTCTGTGTATGAGGGTGCATTCCTTCTACTGGGTGACCCCAAAATACCACATCTGAACTCCCAGTGAGAATATAGTGGCACACACCAATGGCTTATTTAGCTCAACTGGTCCACCTTACCAAGGGGTCACCTGACATTATTCCCTCACTCCTAGCCAGTGTCCTTACTGATTAGGAAACTAGATTTCTCATTTATTGCAGGGATTGCCAGCACTTGTTCAGACCCTCCCTCCTGACACCAAGGCAAATCTTCCCTAATCATTTCTTCAGGGATATGCCAGAGTGAGGAGAAACACACACTGTGTGTGGTATACAATGAGGAGAGACTCACAGTGTCGGGTGTACAGTGAGGAGAGACTCACAGTGTGGGGTGTACAGTGAGGAGACACACACAGTGTGGTGTGTACAGTGAGGAGACACACAGTGTGGGGTGTACAGTGAGGAGAGACACACAGTGTGGTGTGTACAGTGAGGAGACACACAGTGTGGAGTATACAGTGAGGAGACACACAGTGTGGAGTATACAGTGAGGAGACACACAGTGTGGTGTGTACAGTGAGGAGACACACACAGTGTGGTGTGTACAGTGAGGAGACACACAGTGTGGAGTATACAGTGAGGAGACACACAGTGTGGAGTATACAGTGAGGAGACACACACAGTGTGGGGTGTACAGTGAGGAGACACACAGTGTGGAGTATACAGTGAGGAGACACACAGTGTGGGGTGTACAGTGAGGAGAGACTCACAGTGTGGGGTGTACAGTGAGGAGACACACAGTGTGGAGTATACAGTGAGGAGACACACAGTGTGGTGTGTACAGTGAGGAGACACACAGTGTGGAGTATACAGTGAGGAGACACACAGTGTGGGGTGTACAGTGAGGAGACACACACAGTGTGGGGTGTACAGTGAGGAGACACACAGTGTGGAGTATACAGTGAGGAGACACACAGTGTGGGGTGTACAGTGAGGAGAGACTCACACTGTGGGGTGTACAGTGAGGAGACACACAGTGTGGAGTATACAGTGAGGAGACACACAGTGTGGTGTGTACAGTGAGGAGACACACACAGTGTGGTGTGTACAGTGAGGAGACACACAATGTGGAGTGTACAGTGAGGAGACACACAGTGTGGAGTGTACAGTGAGGAGACACACAGTGTGGAGTATACAGTGAGGAGACACACAGTGTGGAGTATACAGTGAGGAGACACACAGTGTGGGGTGTACAGTGAGGAGAGACACACAGTGTGGTGTGTACAGTGAGGAGACACACACAGTGTGGTGTGTACAGTGAGGAGACACACAATGTGGAGTGTACAGTGAGGAGACACACAGTGTGGAGTGTACAGTGAGGAGACACACAGTGTGGAGTATACAGTGAGGAGACACACAGTGTGGAGTATACAGTGAGGAGAAACACAGTGTGGGGTGTACAGTGAGGAGACACACACAGTGTGGGGTGTACAGTGAGGAGACACACACAGTGTGGTGTGTACAGTGAGGAGACACACAGTGTGGTGTGTACAGTGAGGAGAGACTCACAGTGTGGGGTGTACAGTGAGGAGACACACAGTGTGGTGTGTACAGTGAGGAGACACACACAGTGTGGTGTGTACAGTGAGGAGACACACAGTGTGGAGTGTACAGTGAGGAGACTCACAGTGGGGTTACAGTGAGGAGACACACACAGTGTGGGGTGTACAGTGAGGAGACAACACAGTGTGGTGTACAGTGAGGAGACACACAGTGTGGTGTGTACAGTGAGGAGAGACTCACAGTGTGGGTGTACAGTGAGGAGACACACAGTGTGGAGTATACAGTGAGGAGACACACAGTGTGGTGTGTACAGTGAGGAGACACACAGTGTGGAGTATACAGTGAGGAGACACACAGTGTGGGTTACAGTGAGGAGACACACACAGTGTGGGGTGTACAGTGAGGAGACACACAGTGTGGAGTATACAGTGAGGAGACACACAGTGTGGGGTGTACAGTGAGGAGAGACTCACAGTGTGGGGTGTACAGTGAGGAGACACACAGTGTGGAGTTACAGTGAGGAGACACACATGGGTACAGTGAGGGAACAGTGTGTGTGTACAGTGAGGAGACACACATGTGGAGTGTACAGTGAGGAGACACACAGTGGTGGAGTGTACAGTGAGGAGACACACAGTGTGGGTGTACAGTGAGGAGACACACAGTGTGGAGTTATACAGTGAGGAGACACCACAGTGTGGAGTATACAGTGAGGAAGCACACAGTGTGGGGTGTACAGTGAGGAGGACCACACAGTGTGGGGTGTACAGTGAGGAGACACACACAGTGTGGTGTATACAGTGAGGAGACACACAGTGTGGTGTGTACAGTGAGGAGAGACACCCTCACAGTGTGGGTGTACAGTGAGGAGACACACAGTGTGGGAGTATACAGTGAGGAGACACACAGTGTGGGGTGTACAGTGAGGAGACGACACACAGTGTGGAGTTTACAGTGAGGAGACAACAGTGTGGAGTATAGAGTGAGGAGACAACACAGTGTATGGCGTATACAGTGAGGAGACACACAGTGTGGTGGTGTACAAGTGAGGAGACACACACAGTGGTGGTGCTAGACAGTGAGGAGACACACAGTGTGGATATATCCAGTGAGAGGAGACACACAGTGTGGAGTATACAGTGAGGAGAACACAGTGTGCTGGTTGTGAGGAGACACACAGTGTGGAGTATACAGTGAGGAGACACACAGTGTGGAGTATACAGTGAGGAGACACACAGTGTGGGGTGTACAGTGAGGAGACACACAGTGTGGAGTATACAGTGAGGAGACACACAGTGTGGTGTGTACAGTGAGGAGAGACACACAGTGTGGGGTGTACAGTGAGGAGACACACAGTGTGGAGTGTACAGTGAGGAGACACACAGTGTGGAGTGTACAGTGAGGAGACACACAGTGTGGAGTATACAGTGAGGAGACACACAGTGTGGGGTGTACAGTGAGGAGACACACACAGTGTGGGGTGTACAGTGAGGAGACACACAGTGTGGAGTATACAGTGAGGAGACACACAGTGTGGGGTGTACAGTGAGGAGAGACACACAGTGTGGGGTGTACAGTGAGGAGACACACAGTGTGGAGTATACAGTGAGGAGACACACAGTGTGGTGTGTACAGTGAGGAGACACACACAGTGTGGTGTGTACAGTGAGGAGACACACAGTGTGGAGTATACAGTGAGGAGACACACAGTGTGGAGTGTACAGTGAGGAGACACACAGTGTGGAGTATACAGTGAGGAGACACACAGTGTGGAGTATACAGTGAGGAGACACACAGTGTGGGGTGTACAGTGAGGAGACACACACAATGTGGGGCATAGAGTGAGGAGACACACAGTGTGGAGTATACAGTGAGGAGACACACAGTGTGGGGCATAGAGTGAGGAGACACACAGTGTGGAGTATACAGTGAGGAGACACACAGTGTGGAGTATACAGTGAGGATACACACAGTGTGGGGCATAGAGCAAGGAGACACACAGTGTGGAGTATACAGTGAGGAGACACACAGTGTGGGGCATAGAGTAAGGAGACACACAGTGTGGAGTATACAGTGAGGAGACACACAGTGTGGAGTATACAGTGAGGAGACACACAGTGTGGGGTGCACAGTGAGGAGACACACACAGTGTGGGGTGTACAGTGAGGAGAAACACACACAATTTGGTGTGTACAGTGAGGAGACACACACAGTGTTGGGGCACAGTGAGGAGACACACACAGTGTTGGGGCACAGTGAGGAGACACACACAGTGTTGGGGCACAGTGAGGACAGGCACAGCACAGTGTGGAGGGTCAGACTGAGCAGAGGCCCTGCACAGTGAGGTGGGATGGGAACCCAGTTAGGGAGCCTGAGGACTACCCAAGGATCACAGAGAAATTGGGCTGGGGGCTTGCCAAGAGTGCAGATCACAGAGAAGCAGAGCAGGAGTCCTCAGGGGCTTCATTCCTGCTTTTTCTGCCTCTGTCTCTGCCTCTGCCTCTGCCTCTGCCTCTGCCTCTCAGGCAAATCACTCAATGTCTCCAGTTCTGTATAGCTCCTTGTATGTCCCAGAAGGTCCTCCTGGGCAGACCCAAGAAGAAGGAAGGGTTACACACTGCTACACCCTGTTTGAAGGAAGGTTTCGTTTGATCTCAATTGTCCACTTTTAAATTGCACTTTTTAAATTCAAATGAAAGTGTATTTCAACCATTTGCTTCTACTGTTAGCCCAGGATCCATAGCTATGTTTTCTGGGTCTGAGTACTCAAAATGAAGTGACTATATCTTCATTAACCTCTAAGTGTATTCAGTATTTCTTTATCACAAACATCCGTAATATTTGCAATACCTGTGTCTTTGCCACTAATAGAAATCAAGAGGTTTTCATTTTCTATCTGCTGATGTAGGTCTCTTGAAACTCATCACCACTTGGAAATTATGGCTGCTATTAGATCTGCTTCTTGGCATTGGTAATGAGGTCGTAGATTATGATGTCACAGATTGGTTCTTTGACTCTTTCAAGAACTGTATTTCAATAAAATTGCCTTTCTGTGTCATCTTGTGTGCTTCAGCTCATACAATTGGGAACTTCAAAGAAAGGAGGCCATGGGCTTTGAGCCTGGGCACAAATCATTGCTCAGAGCCCCTGACCCAGAATCGTCAAGGACACCCAGATGTGTGTATTGAGGGACCCCCACAGGGGGGTATCCCTTGGTGCTTGTTGAGATCTGAACAAACATCTCACAAAAACCCAATGAAGATAACTGTCCTATGATGTCATGAAGAAACAACATCTGGATTCAGATGGTCGGCATCACGTTGGCATGGTCTGCCGGACTCTCCAGGGCATGAGCTTGGGAAAATTGGATAACAGCTATCAGAAGACGAGGATGATACCTGGATAATCCCTCTAGCTTCAATGGCAAAGCAAAATAGGGAACTTTACAAGGCACAATAAAAGGTCCAGAGCTTGTCCCAGAAGTATGGGCTGAGCTCCCCAGTCCCCATGAGAGAACCAGCCCCTGAAGACTGCAAAAGCCATGGCTTACAACACAGGCTCAGAAAACTGTACTGCACTTCCCATAATGGACCCCAAAAGAACAGAAAACTGTACTACCCATCCCAGAATGGACCCCAAAAGAACAGAAAACTGTATTGCCCATCCCACAATGGACCCCAAAAGAACAGAAAACTATACAGCATGTCCCACAATGGACCCCAGAAGAACAGAAAACTGTACTGCACATCCCACAATGGACCCCAGAAGAGCAGAAAAAGCAAATGGCGCCAGGCACACAGAGGTACTGGCAGAGGGAGGCAGGATGCCAGGCAAACCTTCTCTTCTTGGCACTCAACATTTAACCAGGATGTCATTTTTTTTAATATTATTTATTTATTTATTTGAGAGAGAAATAGGTAGAGAGTGAGAGAGAGGGAAGATGGATGCTCCAGGGCCTCCAGTCACTTCAAACGAACTCCAGAAGCATGCGCCCCCTTGTGCCTCTGGCTTACGTAGGTCCTGGAGACTCCAACCGGGCTCCTTTGGCTTTGCAGCAAGTGCCTTAACCACTAAGCCATCTCTCTAGTGCCAGGATATCTTTTTTTTTTTTTTTTTGAGGCAGGGTCTCACTCTAGTTCAGGCTGACCTGAAATTTATGAAGTAGTCTCAGGGTGGCCTCGAACTCACAGTGATCCTGTACTATCAGAGGAGAGGACACTGTACCATCAGAGGAGGAGGTCACTGTACCATCAGAGGAGGAGGACACTGTACTATCAGAGGAAGGACACTGTACTATCAGAGGAGGGGGCACTGTACCATCAGAAGAGGGGCACATTGTACTATCAGAGGAGGGGGCACTGTACCATCAGAGGAGGGTCACTGTACTATCAGAGGAGGGGACACTGTACCATCAGAGGAGGAGGACACTGTACTATCAGAGGAGGGGGCACTGTACCATCAGAAGAGGGGCACACTGTACCATCAGAGGAGGGTCACTGTACCATCAGAGGAGGACACTGTACCATCAGAGGAGGACACTGTACTATCAGAGGAGGAGGACACTGTACTATCAGAGGAGGACACTGTACTATCAGAGGAGGAGGACACTGTACTATCAGAGGAGGACACTGTACTATCAGAGGAGGAGGACACTGTACCATCAGAGGAGGAGGACACTGTACTATCAGAGGAGGAGGACACTGTACTATCAGAGGAGGACACTGTACTATCAGAGGAGGGGACACTGTACCATCAGAGGAGGAGGACACTGTACTATCAGAGGAGGACACTGTACTATCAGAGGAGGGGACACTGTACCATCAGAGGAGGAGGACACTGTACTATCAGAGGAGGACACTGTACCATCAGAGGAGGAGGACACTGTACTATCAGAGGAGGAGAACACTGTACCATCAGAGGAGGACACTGTACTATCAGAGGAGGAGAACACTGTACTATCAGAGGAGGAGGACACTGTACTATCAGAGGAGGACACTGTACTATCAGAGGAGGGGACACTGTACTATCAGAGGAGGGGGCACTGTACCATCAGAGGAGGAGGCACTGTACTATCAGAGGAGGAGGCACTGTACTATCAGAGGAGGACACTGTACTATCAGAGGAGGAGGACACTGTACTATCAGAGGAGGAGGACACTGTACCATCAGAGGAGGACACTGTACCATCAGAGGAGGACACTGTACTATCAGAGGAGGACACTGTACTATCAGAGGAGGAGGACACTGTACCATCAGAGGAGGACACTGTACTATCAGAGGAGGACACTGTACTATCAGAGGAGGACACTGTACTATCAGAGGAGGAGGACACTGTACTATCAGAGGAGGACACTGTACTATCAGAGGAGGAGGACACTGCACTATCAGAGGAGGACACTGTACTATCAGAGGAGGACACTGTACCATCAGAGGAGGAGGACACTGTAATATCAGAGGAGGGTCACTGTACTATCAGAGGAGGAGAACACTGTACTATCAGAGGAGGACACTGTACTATCAGAGGAGGACACTGTACTATCAGAGGAGGAGGACACTGTACTATCAGAGGAGAACACTGTACTATCAGAGGAGGAGGACACTGTACTATCAGAGGAGGAGGACACTGTGCTATCAGAGGAGGGGACACTGTACCATCAGAGGAGGAGGACACTGTACTATCAGAGGAGGAGGACACTGTACTATCAGAGGAGGAGGACACTGTACTATCAGAGGAGGAGGACACTGTACTATCAGAGGAGGACACTGTACTATCAGAGGAGAACACTGTACTCTCAGAGGAGGAGGACACTGTACTATCAGAGGAGGACACTGTACCATCAGAGGAGGAGGACACTGTACTATCAGAGGAGGGGACACTGTACCATCAGAGGAGGAGGACACTGTACTATCAGAGGAGGACACTGTACTATCAGAGGAGGAGGACACTGTACTATCAGAGGAGGAGGACACTGTACCATCAGAGGAGGACACTGTACTATCAGAGGAGAACACTGTACTCTCAGAGGAGGAGGACACTGTACTATCAGAGGAGGACACTGTACTATCAGAGGAGGGTCACTGTACCATCAGAGGAGGAGGACACTGTACTATCAGAGGAGGGGGCACTGTACCATCAGAGGAGGACACTGTACTATCAGAGGAGGACACTGTACTATCAGAGGAGGACACTGTACCATCAAAGGAGGACACTGTACCATCAGAGGAGGACACTGTACTATCAGAGGAGGAGGACACTGTACTATCAGAGGAGGGTCACTGTACCATCAGAGGAGGGTCACTGTACCATCACAGGAGGAGGACACTGTACTATCAGAGGAGAACACTGTACTATCAGAGGCGGAGGACACTGTACCATCAGAGGAGGACACTGTACTATCAGAGGAGAACACTGTACTATCAGAGGAGGAGGACACTGTACTATCAGAGGAGGACACTGTACTATCAGAGGAGGGTCACTGTACCATCAGAGGAGGGTCACTGTACCATCAGAGGAGGAGGACACTGTACCATCAGAGGAGGACACTGTACTATCAGAGGAGGAGGACACTGTACTATCAGAGGAGGAGGACACTGTACTATCAGAGGAGGACACTGTACTATCAGAGGACAGGACACTGTACCATCAGAGGAGGGGGCACTGCACCATCAGAGGAGGGGGCACTATACCATCAGAAGAGGGGGACACTGTACCACCAGAGGAGGGGGCACTGTACCATCAGCTTCCATAGAGGAGGGTGGCATAATCAAAACCGTACCTCCTCCATTCTACGACAAAGAGACAAGAATGATCTCCCCTTTAAGCCCTGGCAGGGCACCTAATTTGGCCTGGAAGCATCCTATGGGTCAATACAATGTCAATTAAAACAGCATCCAGCTGAAGGCTTAAAGGTACAGCCAACAGGACCTTACTGAGCTTGCATTCCTTCTCAACTTCAGATTTGTTAAAATGGACAATAAATACAACATATGTGTCATTGAGAATATATAGGTAAGACCTAAGAAAATGAATGATGTGTATATCTCTAGTTTTGCTTCTCACCAGCCCATTGGGCAGACATTCAAGTCATTTTAGATATCTTACTCACTGTGGAAGAAAGAGATTAATAATAGGCAAGACTACTGGGGAGGTGTGGCGTCTCCACTAGAAATGCCCATGCCTACCACACAAAGGCTCAACACCAAACAGCAGGGAAATGACTAAACTGGATCACTGTAGACAATGCATCCTGGAAAGGCCTAGCAAAGGGATTTCCAAGTCAACAAGCTTGAATTAAACAAAAGAATCCAACAAAAGCTAAAGGCAGACACCCCAGAATTTTTTTTATTTGCCAGGTATATCATAACTATGTGGATGCTGACTCAGAGGGCCCAGAAAACATGAGGGTGGTTAACATGGCTCTTCAAGGGGCTGTAGGAATGAACCCATGTCAGTTGGTAGATATTGCTTTTAAAGTCTATAGTATAAGAGAAACTGAAAAGATGGCACAAGCTATAGATTTTTAGTCATGAAAGAAGAAATATTGAGAGAAAAGAGAAACGGGTCATAAAATGGAGGCTTTGGATAGAGACCAATGTGCATATTGCACAGAATGGGGCACTGGAGAGTGAAGTGTCCAAGACTGGAACAAGCACGGAAGGAAAGACATGCCAGCAGATGGAGGGACAGGCCGGTGGCTCAGATACTGGATGAAGTGGCCCAGGGCTCCCCTTGATCTTTCAGAGTCGAGCGTCATTTCCCCACAGGGACCCCAGGCACACATGGCAGTAGAGAATGAAATGACAGGGTTCTTGGGCAACAATGGTTTCCTTATTCAGTTATTAATAACAAATAACTCAAAGCAGTTAAAAGTCTGGATGTGGCCCAGTGTAGTGGCACATGCCTTTAATCACAGCACGTGGGAGGCCGAGATAGGAGCATCACCATGAGTTCAAGGCCAGCCTGAGACTACATAGTGAATTCCAGGTCAGCCTGGGCTAGTGTGAGACCCTACCTTGAAAAACAACAACAAACAAACAAGCAAACAAAGTCGGGATGTGTTACAGAAGTAACAGGAGAGGTGTCATGAAAACTTTCCCTCCATCCTATGGAGTACCAACTAGGAGATATGAATTGAAACAGCTTTCTTGGTGCGCCACAATGAAATGATCAAATAACCTTCTCTCTGAAAAGGCAGGAGGCCCCTCTGAGAAAAGCACTGTGATGCAAACCTCGCTTGCTTAGCCTGAGGAGGAGGTGCCTGTTCCCCTGAGGTCTACAAGAAACTGAGGCCATGTGGGAGCATGGGACCCCCAAGAGGACTGCTACATGCCTAGCCTGTAAAGGTCAAATTAAAGGGGGAAACTAGGGTACCGCAAAAGCAATAATAGCTTCTCTTTAAATGCGGGGGGGGGGGGGGGCTTTAGAAAGAATACAACCAATATTTGTGGGAGTTTCTTAAATGAGGATTAATCTAAGTCAGTCCCCCTACAACACCTGAGTCCTACAGTTAAGAAGCCTTGGATACATGAATATACATCTGTTCAAGGTCTGAGCCAGCAGTGCGATTGTACAGTCTTCACCATACTGTGCCAAACCCTTGCACCTTATTGACTGCCAGACCTGGAGATTATGAATTCTTTTTCTATACAGAATATTATCTTTCCATCTCACTAGAAAACAAGCTTCAATTGTTATTTTATTTAAATGGCAAAATTCAATATTAAAATCTATATCCCAATATTGTGGAGTGTATTTCCACAAGGTTTTCAAAGATTTCCCCTATCATCTTGGTGAGATTATACCCAAAAACAAGATTCTACACCTGGAAGAAAGGGTCTTGCTGCAATATGTTGATGATTTGCTGGTTATTAAAAATGTCTATTTAATACCATTTTGTGATAAATCACATAGTATCCTGTGGCTACAAAGTACCTGGCCAAAAAGCACAGATTTTCATGCAGACAGTAAATTACCTTGGATTTCGACCAACGCAAGGGCTCAGAGCTCGATGCCCATAGAAGCAGGATGTTGCTAACACTGAGACCCCTGCAAACATAGAGTGGCTGCAAGGGTTCCTAGGTATGCTACTTTCCTTGCTGCTGTGACAAAACACCCGACACGGAGCGAGTGTAATAAGGGAGGGCGGGTCCATCCTGGTGGGAAGGCACTGCAGCAGAGCATGAAGCAGCTGGTCGCATTCCATCCGCAGTCAGGAAGCAGAGAGAGGTGAAGGAGGGCGCTCAGCTTGCTCTCCCTGTTCATTCAGTCTAGGGCCCCAGGCATGGAATATTGACACCCACAGTGTGGGTGAGCCTTCCATCTCAATTAACCTAATCTACAAAAACCCCTCACAGACATGCCCAGAGATTTGTCTCTTATGTGGTTGGTTCTAGATTTTATCTAATTGAAAACAATATTAACCATCACACCAGGTATGGCCAGGTTTTGCCCAATATGGTCCCCAACATCGGACTCATAGAAAAATCCCTTATGAAGTCCTGGGAGGCTAGATTCAGATCCCTTCTGTCAGACCACAGAATGTCAGTGGACATTCAATGCTCCTCAGGAAAAGCCAACAAGAGCACCAACCTTGGGGCTGCTTGATCCTCATAAAACCTGCAAGTGGACATCCTTGGAAGCATGGAATAGAGTGAGGGAACTCATCCAGCTGTTTAGAAAATTCCCTCAACTTAGAACTTATCTCTCTGAACAATTAGAACTGGTGGCCAGAGCCTGACTACCCTGTGTGTGAGTGGCTGCAGCCACTTGTGTATATCACAAAGGCAGAAAACTTGATTCTGGGACTGTCTCTTGCAGTGTTTGTGTCTCATGAGGAGCTGACACTATGGTAACGAGAAAGAGGGAGGGAGGACTGACAGTGTCAAGGGCGAATGGGTAAATTCCAGAGGAAAGAAAGAGAAAACACAAATAAGCAAAATTAGAGATGAAAAGGGAGGCATTACAATAAATGCAAATAAAATCATTATGACTTACATGATCACATTTCAGGAGCACAGTAGTGGAGTGAGCTGAGCTAGCATTGGCCAGTGGGGCTGCAGTATAAAATCCCAAGGCCCACCCCCAGAGACACACCTCTTCCAGCAAGGCTTCACCTCCCAAAGGCTCCACAGCTGGGAATCAAAATGAGGCTTAATTACAAACACATGAGGGTACTGGGACATTTCACATTCAAACCACCACACCACGTACCCAACAGCAGAAGAAATAAGGAAAATGTGGAGTATATACACAATGGAAATTTTTTTCAGCCATAAAGCAGAATGAAGTCCTGTTGTCTATAGGGAAATGGATGCAACTAGAGACAAACATATTAAGCTAATAAAATAATCTCATACAAATATCATATACTTTCTTTCATATAAGATTCCTAGATCTTATACAATACATAAAACCATGTGTGTATATATAATAGGAAAGTGGAAGTTCAATTATCAGAAAAGCAAAGGTGGTTAATGGGAAAAGGGAAGGTAGGGGGATATAATGGCGCACATGCTCAATGTACAATATATACTTATATGAAAACTAAAAATGAGAGACTGCTCAGTGGTTAAGCCTTACTACCTGGGTTCGATTCCCCAGTACCCATATAAGCCAGATACACAAAGAGGTGCATGCATCTGGAGTTCATCTGCAGTGGCTGGAGGCCTGGGCATGCCCATGCTCGCTCACTCACTCTCTCTTCTCTCTCTCTCTGCTTGTAAATAAATACAATGTTTTAAAATTTAAAAAATTAAATTACAATGCCGGGCATGGTGGCACACACCTTTAATCCCAGCACTTGGGAGGCAGAGGTAGGAGGATTGCCATGAGTTCGAGGCCACCCTTAGACTACAGAGTGATTTCCAGGCCAGCCTGAGCTAGAGTGAGACCCTACCTTGAAAAACCAAAAAAAAAGAAAAAATTTAATTACAGCCGGGTGTGGTGGCACATGCCTTTAATCCCAGTACTTGGGAGGCAGAGATAGGAGGATCGCCATGAGTTCAAGGCCACCCTGAGACTACATAGTGAAATCCATGTCAGCCTGAGCTAGAGTGAGACCTAACCTCAAAAAAAAAATTAATTCAATTTAATTTAAAAAGAAACAGCAGGGATAGAGATATGGCTTAGCCGCTAAGACATATGCCTGTGAAGCCTAAAGACCCAGTTTTGAGTCTCCAGGTCCCACGTAAGCCAGAGGCACATGGTGGCACCTGCGTCTGGAGTTCATTTGCAATGGCTGGAAGCCCTGGCACGCCCATTCTCACTTTATCTCACTACTCCCTCTCCCTCTGATAAATAAAATAAAATAAAACAACAACATGAAAGAAGTGAGCAATAGCCATTTGGCTCCCCTCTGCCCCTGTCTGGTCAAGCTAGTCCTGGCTTTCCATGTCCCCTAAGAGTGAAGAGCTAGGCTGGGAGCCATGTGACTGGGGCATGTCATCAGACATCTCTGCTTCCACATTCTTATCACCATTGTGGGGATAAACACATCTACCGCACGGGGTTGGATGTGTGGACCTGATTTTAAAATGTGTAAAGAGTGGATCATGGTGCCTGAGACCTGCTGGTTATATCCTAAAAAGTGGTTGTCATCACCATTACAGAAAAGAGACATGGACCTTGTAATTGCAGTCGCATTACAGTCCATTTGAGAAATTATAGGCAACTCTGAGGCCTCTCTCCCAGCTCAGCTTCTCTCAGCTGAAATGACCGGGAGTCTCTGTTTGTCCTCTCCACACCTGCAGCTTCTGAGCTGGACGGTCCTCCCCAGCAAGGGGCAGGAACTGCGGAGATGAAAGCTCAAGTGACCGGCGGGCGGGAAGAGGGAGGGCGGGTGGCCAGCTTCCATGCAGGTCAGCTGCCCCAGCTCTGAGCAGATCTGGGAAGATAGCGCAGACCATGTCTCTGTGTGCACGAGTGTGATTTATTTCCTAGCGTGGCTGGGGGGAGGTGGCTGAGATTTTCCAAGCTGAACCTGACAGATAATTATGCCAAGACAGATTGTTCCTTGCCTTGCCTAACCCTCTCCTTTTATGGCAACCTCCAGATTCTACGGTGGGAGGAGTAGACAAGTCAGCGGGACGTGCCCAGCAGGAGGGGAAGATGCTGGGTGCTCTGATTCATTACTCATCTGTAAGCTGGGGTGGAAAATGGATCTGGGGAGAACTGAGGCAGGCTTTGATGGAAATAGAAGCCCGTTCTGAACTAGGCGGCAGCTCCTTTGTAAACACCGGGATATCAAAGACCTTCCCTTCCTGGTCCAGAGTCAGACCACTCAAGGCAGTTCTGACCAGACACATGATTCTTAGAAGCTTCCCTGGGGGAGAAGCCATCCAGGGCCTAGAGGGGCCCAAACCCCAGCCCAGGTTCCAACTGCAGGTAGAGAATGGGGAAGGAGCTGGTGGTAATTCCAATTTCACACTGTTTCTTATCGTCTTTGCTCCATCCTCTCCACTACTACTATTATTCTTTCTTTCCCCTTCCTATTAACACCTTTTCTGGGCTGGTGAGATGGCTTAGCAGTTAAGGCACTTGCCTGCTGGGCCTAAGGACCCAGGTTCGATTCCCCAGAATCCACTTAAGTACTTATGCACATGGTGGCGCACGCATCTGGATTTTGTTTGCAGTGGCTAGAGGCCCTGACATGCCCATTCTCTCTATATATCTTCCCCCCTCTCTCTTTCTCTCTCTCTAATAAATAAATCACACAAAAAAGTGTAAGACCTTTTCTACTGCAAGACAGCATTGTTTTTAATACTCCCAGGCAAAAACCTAGAAGATAGTGTGAGCTCTAAGAAGGGACTCTGGAAGTGTGGAAGGCGCCCACTGCTTGTTGCTAAAGTTCTACAGTTCCTTGAGTGGGGACAAAAGAACATGAAGATTTCAGCAGGCAGTGACCAGAGACACCTACTAAGGTAATAGAAACAGAAACAGTTTATTAAAGATAACAGCATTCCTGAGAGTTAAAGTGAGCCACTGAGCTGAGAAAGACACAACCAAAAAAGCGCCAGGCGGCCAGCCTCACGGCCCTTTACATAACACCCACTTCTCTTGCATTTTTTTTTCTCCATACATGCTCTGTTGTGACATGAAGCCAGCATTGGGAAGGTTTCCAGTCTTCTGGTTGCCATCACTTCCTTTTTTATATGTTGATCTTGATGTCACCTTCTCTGTGGCCTTGTTCTCCTGACACAACTATATATTGCTTCCAAACCTCTTATTTTTTTTTTGAAAGAAAATTAAAATGGTAGTGTTCTTCACTGTAATCTTGAATTTATAATGTCTATAAATCAGCATAGAAACTAATAATAAGTCAAGACTATATTCATTAGACTTTAAAAAGAAAGAAAAGAAAGACTGCTGAAGCACTGGGATGCTCAGTGTTGTTTTGTTTTTCAAGGTAGGGTCTCACTCTAGCCCAGGCTGACCTGGAATTCACAATGGAGTCTCAGGGTGGCCTCAAACTCACAGCAATCCTCCTACCTCTGACTCCCTAATACTAGGATTAAAGGCATGCACCACCACACCTGGCTCAGGGTTTAATTTTAAGTCCTCCTACAACTGAAGGAGAGTCTCAGATTCCTCACTGCAAGGCCCACTACTTCATTCAGCTTTTTCTTGAGCATGTGTGTTGAACACCAACAGAGCCTTTGCCATTGGCATGACACAATTCAGTCCATGTCATCCAAGAGCGGAATATGCAAAGGCCCTCTGGGAGGGACCAGAGCAGGAATGACTGGTGTCCTCACCACAGGGTTAGGACTTGTGATCAGCAGTTATCTCTTGGGCCATCTTTTAGCCCAGATTTTTGTTTGTTTGTTTGTTTTTCAGGTAGGCTTTCACTCTAGCTCAGGCTGACCTGGAATTCACTGTGTAGTCTCAGCGTGGCTCACCAGGCTAGAGTGGCATCAATGTGTCTTTGGGTCAGTGCCTAGCTGACTGTGACCAACAAATGCGACCTTGCTCCTAATCCGTATCAACAGTGTGGATCCATGCTCAGACCTCCTCTGCTGACAGAAACAGACGGCTACCTGCTGGGCTCCATCTCCGCGCAAGCCAGACTAGCAACCATTTCTGTTCCCACAGCCGCAACTCAGAACCCCTCCCAGTCAAATCCCTTAGGATGATCCCTGCCTCTTCACTGGAAGCCTGGGCCCTCAGGGCGGCCTGCCTCTTCCTTCCCAGCCCCGCTCCCAGCAATGCCTTGCTGTGGCACAGAGCAGCCGCCCAAGTGTGCCCTCCTGCATCCGTCTCTGTCCTGCTCTGTCCTGCTTGACTTTGACTCCGCATCTCACTTGCTCTCACATGTCTCCTTCTCAGTCCTTTGTTTTCTCTCAAGAGGTTTGTAACTAAGGAAAGATGCTGCGCAGGCCCACGGATTCTCCTCCCTGCTCTATGATCCTCAGCTCCTCTGGTTCTCAGCCTTGCCTTGCTTCTGCCTCCTTCCCTCCCCGTGGCTGGGGCGTGAACTCTGAAAGACGATCCCAAGTCCCATGAACCTCAGCTCAGCAGCCACTTCATGGCTACGCAGTTGCCCACCCACACTCCTGCCCAGGCACTCCCTGGTGCAGCCCCACACGGACATCACAGTGCATAAACACACACACACACACACACACACCTCCCAGGTCTCTCAGGTCAAGGAAGGCCTTAAGAACAACCCTTAACCCTCAAATTGCAGGGCACATGCCCTTCGTGAAGCAGACGCAGGAGGATCACAGAGATTTCAAGGCCACTCGGAGATTAATAGTGAATTCCAGGTCAGCCTGGACTAGAGTAAGACCCTACCTCAAAAAGAAAGAAAGAGAGAGAGAGAGAAGGAGGAAGGAAGGGGAGAAAAAGAATAACCCCCAAATTCTTTGGAAGACACCCTCACCAATGGAAACTCAGCAAACCACAGGGGACAGGGGCTTCAAATGACAACAATGAAGAAGAGGGATAGACAGACCCTGGCTAGGCAGTTTAAGGTAGCAGGCCCCAAAAGTGAACCATTTATTTTCTTGGCTAAAAGGGAGAAATGAAGCCGGGTGTGGTGGCGCGCGCCTTTAATCCCAGCACTCGGGAGGCAGAGGTAAGAGGATTGCCGTGAGTTTGAGGCCACCCTGAGACTCCATACTGAATTCCAAGTCAGCCTGGGCTAGAGTGAGACCTTGCCTCGAAAAACCAAAAAAAAAAAAAAGGGAGAAATGAGCTGGGCGTGGTGGTGCACACCTTTAATCCCAGCACTCGGGAGGCAGAGGTAGGAGGATTGCCGTGAGTTTGAGGCCACCCTGACACTAACTACATAGTGAATTCCAGGTCAGCCTGGGCTTAAGCGAGACCCTACCTTGGAAAACCAAAAACTAGATGAATAATAAATAAATAAAAGTGAGAAATGTCCTTGAGCCCATAAAGGGCTCCTTATTTCTTTACCCCTAAACCAGCAGTGACACAGGAGCCAGACTGACTAACACATTGTTCCATTCTGTCCCTGCACTCTTTCCTGAGCACCAAGCAGTCAAGGTCCTCTGTCTACATTTAAACTTAACCAGAATAAGACATCCCCATCAAGTCACCATGCAGGTCACCTGCTTGAGCACCCCACTCCCCCCACTTGGGAGCTTTACTGCTCTACCGTCTTTCCTAAAATAAATCTTGCTTGATGGTATAGCATGGGGGGGGGGTGCTCCTGCTCTACAGGAACCCTGCCATCTCTCCTTCTCTTAAGCTCTATAATAAAATCTTTCTCACCCTCAGGGTTAGGGAGATGGCTTGGCAGTTAAAGGCACTTGCTTGCAAAGCCTCCTGGCCCTGGTTCAATTCCCCACTACACACATAAAGCCAGATGCATAAAGTGGTTGCATGCATCTGGAGTTCATTTGCAGCAGCAAGAGGCCATTCTCTCTCTTTATCTCTCTCTTCAAAAATAAATAAATAAATAAACCTCACTCTCTATGGTTCATGGGTTTTATTCATAAAATTCACAAGACCAGAGCCTGGAGGCCCCTGACTCAGTGGAAGTTTTGTGTGACTGTGAGCATCCGACACCCTAACTGCTAGGTTTAAGCCCAACCAAGAACCAAGAAGGCTTGGTGGTTTGAAAGACACCCTAACTTCTCGAATCAACAAGACATGTGGAGAAGATCCATCAAGCAAGGCCTAGGTGTTCCACTGCTTGGTGAAGCTCTGGTCTGGGCACCATTGCCACGTGCCTTACTTACTCTCAGCCTGCCCAGGCCCTTCTGTCTCGGCCTGGTACGTTCCCACAGCTCCCTGCTCCACAACCCTCCAGCTTCCTCCGCAGTGGAGACCTCACCCCTGGATCTTGTGCAGCCCTGGGCACCAACCTCTGCCCAAGTCCAGCCTTGCTTTCTGGTCCTTGCCCCTATCATTTTCCTGTGCCACATGGCACCCAGCAAGCTTCTCTTCTCCTGTTTATTTTTCATTTATGTCTGTATTCATTTGTTTGTTTGTGTTTTGAGATGAGGTCTCATTCTGTAGCCCAAGTTGTCTATAAACTCCCAGCAAACTTCTTGCCTCAGCCGTCGTACTGGTATTGCAGGTTGTACCCGGCTCCCATGTTGTTTTACGACACACCTGCCACAAGCTCTCTGATTCTTTTCCTTCCCATTGGCCTCATATTATGTGCAGTTAATATATGTCTACATGTGTGCCTCTTTCTGCTTTTGGGCCACAGTCTTAAAGAGGAGAAGAAACATCATTTTCTTCTAGCTATATCCCACAGGCTGGGTACGGTGTCTAATTTTTACAGATAAAACTAGAGCTGGCGTGATGGCTAAGTGGTTAAGGTGCTTACCTACAAAGCCCAATGACCAGGGTTCAATTCCCCAGTACCCACATAAAGCCAGATGCACAGTGGCGCATGCACCTGGAGTTTGCTTGCAGCAGCTAGAGGCCCTCGTACATCCATTCTCTCTGTCTGTTTCTCTTTTCTCAATCTTTCTCTTAATGCAAATAAATAAATAAATAAATAAATAAAAATTTAAAAATTAGAACTTTGACTCATCATTCCATAGCAGAATCCTTTTTTTTTCTCCAAAAATATTTTTATTCATTTATTTGATAGAGAGAGAAAGAGAGAAAATGAATGGGGGCACCAGGGCCTCCTGCCACTGCAAACGAATTCCAGACACATGCACCACTTTGGTATCTGGCTTGACATGGGTACTAGAGAATTGAACGCAGACCAGCAGGCTTTGCAAGCGAGTGCCCTTAACCACTGAGCTGTTTCTCCAGGACAGCAGATTCCTTTCTATATTCCCTCCTCATAAGTCCTACTCTCCCCTAAGATATTTTACAGGGGCAAGGGATTTGAGGTAAAAACTCCTTAGGAGAAGTTAAGTACCTGCGTGCAGAAGGAGGACACTGAAGAGGACAGAGGGTATGTATGGAGCTCAGTCTCTGTCTGCAGAGAGCCCCCAGCCTGGAGAGGGATCCATGTGCATAATCAATCAACTCCATATTTTGTGATTCCCCATCCCAGGTGGGGCACAACTATATTAAAGATTCTGCAAAGATGACTGATTAATGAGAACGTCCATGAATGTGGAGCACTGGAATGCTGTGGGTCCTGCGACAAATGACCTTGGGCCATCTTTAGCCCCCTTAATAGCCATTCATTGCCCACTTAGGGGTTTGATCTAACATCCTTGAGGCCATAAGAAAAAATCCTTTTTGTAATGTACAGACCCTTAGCTCTAGGTTCCACCAACACAAGGGCTAAGAATGACATCAGATATTATCTGAGGCCTATAACAGAGACCTCCCCCACTTGGCTATATAACCCAACTACTTGGTATATCTACCAATGTCCTTTGAAAGTGCTTTAAGGGGGCTGGAGAAATGGCTTAGTGATCAAGGTGCTTGCCTGCAAAGCCAAAGGACCTTGGTTTGATTCCCCAAGACCCACATAAGCCAGATGCACATGGTGGCGCATGTGTCTGGAGTTCGTTTGCAGTGGCTGGAGGCCCTGGGACACCCATTCTTTCCCTCTCTCTCTCTCCCCCTCTGCTTCATTCTCTCTCTCAATAAATAAATAAAAATAAAATATCAAAAATAAAGTGTTTTAGTATGATGTTCTTTTGTTCTATTATAAAAACTTCATGAAACAGTTACTACATTGGCACATGGCATTCGAGGTCGTCTGAATCAATGTTCCTGGGCCATGGGCACTCCTACTTGGCTCTAGAATGAACTCTTGTTCCCTTGGAGGTGCTAGTTGTGTTTTTTGCACTGATAGGTAAGTGTGTGGAACCACAGTTACTCTGGAGATAGGCCACTGGTCACATTTTGTCTGGTCCCTTGGTGCAGGGACGGGGTACAAACAAGGAGGAGCCGTCAATCAACACAGGGGCACTTCCTCAGAAATCCAGAGGAACAAAGCCCATGGCAGCATTTGTAGGCAGACCCATGATTGAGTCAGGGAAAGATAAAGATGGGTGGACAGGGCTAGGGAGATGCCCAGTGGAAAAAGCACCCGCTATCAAACCCAGCCCCTGAGTTCTGATCCCAGACTCCACATCAAAGCTGGAAGCAGGGCTAGACAGATTGCTTAGTGGTTAAGGCGCTTGCTTGCAAAGCCTAAGAACCTAGGTTCAACTCCCCGGTAATAATGTAAGCCAGATGCATAAGGTGGCGCATGAGCCTGAAGTTCATTTGCAGTGGCTGGAGACCCTGGCACTCCCATTGTCTCTCTGCCTCTTTCTCTCTCCTCTCTCTCTCTCTCCCTCCCTCTCTCTCATAAATAAATAAATAAATAGAATATTTTTTAAAGCTGGAAGTCATGGATTGCTGTGGTAATTTGAACACACCCACAGCCAGGAGGGAGGTAGAGACAAGAGAATTTCCTTAAAGCTCCGGAGACCCTGCCTCAAAATGAGGTGGAAGTTAAGGACCCACCCAAAAGCTGTCCTCTGTCCTCTACATGTGTGCCATGACACACATGTATGTGTGCTTACATGCACACACCCAATATCCCCCACACGAGTGCCATGGCACACACGTGCGTGTGCTTACACGCACACACACAATATCCTCCACATGTGTGCTTACATGCACATGCACAATTAATTTTTAAACAGAGGCACAGGCTCAGGAAATGTTTTATTTTAAATTTATTTTTATTTACTTTTATTTATTTAAGAGAGAGAATGAGAATGGGTGTGCCAGGACATCCAGCTGCTGAAAACACCAGACGCACGCGCCACTTTGTGCATCTGGCTTGTGTGGGTCCTGGGGAATTGAACCTGGGCCCTTTGGCTTCACAGGCAAGCACCTTCACTGCTAAGCCATCTCTCCAGCCAGGGAAAAGTTTTTTTTTTTTTTTTTTTTTAAACAGGTAGCTGGATAGAAGTCTTTCAAGGAAACTTTATCTATTAATTCTAAGGAGGCAAAAGACAGGGTGGTTCACACTGTGGAGAGTGGAAGGAGGCAAGGGAGGAGAGGGCCCTAAAATCTAGGAAGAGACTCAATCCAAGGTGAGGTCACGGAGAGAGAGAAAGACGTTCTTGGAGGTCTCTGATCCTCTTGCTAATGGGCTAAATTTTATCCCAACCATGACAAGCAGCTCTGCAGTGATCTTGGGGATAAGAGTATCACGTCAGATTTGCATTTTAGAAGGAGCCCTGTGGTGGAAGCATCAAGTATAGATTAGACAGGGTCAAGGTCAAGCTGGAGGCAGGAATTAAGGAGAGAGAGAACACGCACATGGCACACACAAGGGTGAGGGAGGGGAAGAGAGGAGCCTGGCTTCCAAGGATTTGGATTAAGCACCAGGGTGACAGGTTAGACTACTCAGAAAAGAAAAGAAGGATTACAGGTGGGGCTTTTATATATATATAAATATATATTTGAGGTTCTGTAGAGCTGTGAAAGAGAAAATAGGTCTACAGCTAGGAAGGAAGCTGAGCTGGAGACAGAGGTTTGAGAGTCATGCTTGTAACTTGACAGCAAAAGACTAGACGAGCTAACCCTCCAAAGTGTGGGTACCAGAGAGAAAGCTGGGATGCCTGCGCTGAAGGAACAGATGGAGGCTGTTTAAGAGGTCAGAGAGGTGAGGGACATTCTGAGGGGTCAGCACAGAGAAAGAGCAGCTCCAAGGGCTGGTCATTGTCATTAGTTTTGAAAGCTGCAAATAGGTCAAGAAAGGTTCAGAGAAAAATTGTCAGAAAAGACTTCAAAAAGGACAAAAGAAAGGTCATTGAATGTCCTATCTAACTTACCTATCAGAGTTTTGTCTCTGCCTTATACTGTCTAATAGCTATTTTACAATTCTCTAAATAGTAGAAAACTGAAATGCAAGGGCAGGGGAGATGGCTCAGTGGTTAAGGCCCTTGCCTGAAAACTGAAATGCAGATAAGTTTTGCTTATAGAAATGCAAACTGAAGGGTTGGGGAGATGGCTTAGTGAGTAAGAATGCTTTCTACAAGCCTGAGGGCCTGAGAGTGTGTGACATTGCCCAAGTTCAATTCCCCAGCACCCATGTAAACAGCTGGCCATGGCCACACTTGTCTGTAACCCTGCTCCTGTGAAGAGCAGAGATGGGTGAATCACTGGGTCTCATGAAAACTGCCATTCCACATTCAAAGAGAAATTCTGTGCCAAGGAAATACATGGATGAGCAATAGGGGAACACCCTATGCTCTCTCTGGCCTCTGCATGCCTGCACATGTGTCTGTACAAACATGTGCATTCACTATACACACACACACCACATATTATACACGCAACAAAAAGAAATGCAAATTAATTGTGTCTAGTGAAATGTTTGTAAATTCATTTGTTTCAGAATTCCTGGTTATCCTATATAGATATGATATTTTGGAGTTTCTTTGGAACAAGTTGAAATACATTACTTCTTCATTAACTGGATTAAATGGATATTAAAATAAAATTTTGAAATGTACTCATTTTTTGTGTATATATATATATATACATATATATATATATACATACATATATATATATATGTATATATATATATACGTATATATATATACATATATATATATATATATATATATATATATATATATATATACATATTCCCCAGGACCCACGTTAGCCAGATGCACAAGGGGACGCACGCATCTGGAGTTCGTTTACAGAGGCTGGAAGCTCTGGCGTGCCCATTCTCTCTCTCTCTCTCTCTCTCTCTCTCTCTCTCTCTCCCTCCTTCTCTCTGTCGCTCTCAAATAAATAAATAAACAAACAAACAAAAAAATAAAAATTATCTTAACAGAAGAAAATACCTGAAGAGTAACCAAGAGTAACTCAAGCAAAATCTTCTCGGCAGGTTTGACAGGCACAGAAGACCATACAACACTGAGTGAAGGAAGACAGGAACACAGCAGATTTCAAGAGGCTTGGCTACAAGGAAAAGA
Source organism: Dipus sagitta (assembly GCA_036346955.1). Lineage (NCBI taxonomy): Eukaryota > Metazoa > Chordata > Mammalia > Rodentia > Dipodidae > Dipus > Dipus sagitta. The sequence continues at coordinate 30,855,452 of CM070788.1, forward strand.
GAGTGAATATTCTGGAAGGCAGCAAATGATAGGAAGAAGGAAAGATTAAAAAAAAAACACATGATTTCACTGGCTATGTGACACCTGCAGGCATCACAATTGCTTTTTAAATTGTCAGCACCTTGGTAAAGTGTACTGGGTATAAAAACAATGATGGTGGCACTCATGGAAGTAGGGAAGAGCCACAGAGGTGACATGCTGGGGAGGCACTTAACGTGACCTGGTGGGTGGAGGCCTTTGAGCAGATAACTCCTGCTTTGCCTTTAATTATTTTAATTATTATTTTTTTTTAATTTTAGAGAGAGCAAGAGAGAGACACACAGAGAGACAGACAGAGAGAGAATTGGCACACCAGGGCTTCAGCCACTGAAATGGAACTCCAGATGCTTGCGCCACCTAGTGGGCATGTGAGACCTTGTGTTTGCCTCACCTCTGTGCATCTGGCTTATGTGGGATCTGGAGAGTCAAACAAGGGTCCTTGGGCTTCATAGGCCATATCTCCAGCCCATGCTTTGTCTTTAAATAAGAGTGAGCTGAGTCTTCCTTTTTTTTTTTTTTGTTTTTCGAAGTAGGGTTTTACTCGAGCCCAGGCTGACCTGGAATTCACTATGTACTCTCAGGGTGGCCTCAAACTCACAGTGATCCTCCCACCTCTGCCTCCCAAGTACTGTGATTAAAGGCATGCACCACCATACCTGGAGTTTTGTTTTTTTTTCCTTGCTTTTTGTAACTTGGTTACACAGTTTGCAAGTGTGAACTTTGCATATGATAACCTGGTGTCACTGTGTCAAAAGGTGAAGGGGACACACTTGGTTCGACACTGGTCTGCAATGACCATGATTGACACAGAGTCGAGTGACCGGGACTGAGGCACATTTCAGTGATAGAGCACGCACTCAGGACCCTCCTTCCCCAAAGCCATGTGTTCTGAATGAAAAAAAGACTGGTGCATAGCATGTGAACTTGTATTCTGAAAGTCTAGTTTGCTTGTTTGCTGCCATTTTGACATCCCTAAAACACACTGGGATCATCAACTCTAGATAAGATGGGGCAGGGATAATAACCCAAAGGTCATCAGAGCAATCCCATCTTTCAAAAGGCCTTTCTTTCTTTCTTTCTCTCTCTCTCTCTTTCTTTCTTTCTTTTTTCAAGGTAGGGTTTCACTCTGGCTCAGGCTTACCTGGAATTCACTACGTAGTCTCAAGGTGGCCTTGAACTCACAGCAATCCTCTTACCTCTGCCTCCCGAGTGCTGGGCTTAAAGACGTGCACTACCACTCCCAGCTTTGGTCCTCTAACTTAAAATATATATATATTTATTTATTTTCAAGCAGAGAGAAGGAGAGAGAGAATAATGGGTGCACCAGGACCTCCAGCCACTGCAAACAAACTTCAGATGCATGCACCACTTTGTGTATCTGTCTTTACGAGGGTCCTGGAGAATCAAACCTGGGTCTTTAGTCTTTGCAAGTAAGCTCCTTTAACTGCTGAGCCATCTCTCCAATCCCTCTTCTTAACACTTTTTGTTATTTGTTTTTCCAAGGTAGGATTTCACTCTAGCCCAGGCTGATCTGGAATTCACTGTATAGTATTAGGGTGGCCTCGAACTCACGGCGATCCTCCTACCTCTGCCTCCTGAGTGCTGGGATTGCTCCCTCCTGTAACTTTCAACCTCCCATCTTTTTAAAACCCTGGCTGTGCTTTCCTGCTGAAGCATCTTGATATTTAGATACCTGCCTCGGATCTGGAAGACCTACCAATGGGCCTACATTTTGAATAGAAGGCTTTTTCTCCTCACTCTACCCAAGCCCCAGTGGCTCTGCCCTGGCATTGAGGTTTCATTTTTGCTTTGAACTTCCACGGAGATTCTCAGCAGAAGTGGAGCCTATGTCCTGAGGTGGCTGTTTGTTCTCCCACCAGCAAAGGACCGGTTCTTGAGCAAGGAGGTCTGTTCTTTCTTTCCCTGCCTTGGTGAGGCTCTGCCCTTTCAAAAGGGTATCTGGGATTTCAGCTTCAGGGCCAAAGAAACAGGCATCAAAAACTAGTAAGTGAAGAGACTGTTAATAGCCCTCTAAGTTATTAAGAGATAGCTCAGAGCCTGGGGGCTGAGGCCAAAAGCTCCCTGAAGGTATTGGCTGAGTTTTCCTGCTAGTTGGCTCACTGGGTACAGAGGGTAGAAGGTAGAATTCCCCTGAAGCTCTAACTTCAGAAGCCCAGGATCCTGAAACGTGTCTGCAATCACATGTATGAAAGGGCCCAACTGTCTGACTTACTGGAGAAAGCTTCATCCCCGCCATGGAACCCGGGCTCGGCATCCTCAGGCCTCAGGCAGCCTCGCTGGCAGGACAGGGACCAGCATTGCACTGCATGACAGAATGTCACAGGGGGCAAGAAAAGACTCCAAGTTTCAGTATTTTGTCCTCTCTCACATGGCTCGCCAGTGGCATTCACACTAGAATCCAGGTCTGGATTCTCAAACTAGACAGAATACAGATTTCCACTGTGGGATGAGGGGAGATCTGGTCATTCTGAGGCTCAAAGACTGTTAAGAAAAGTGCTAGAGGGCTGGAGAGTTGGCTTAGTGGCTAAGGCGTTTGCCCGCAAAGCCAAAGGACTCTGATTTGATTCCCCAGGACCCACATAAGCCGGATGCACAAAGTGGCGCATGTGTCTGGAGTTCGTTTGCAGCGCTAGAGACCCTGGTGTGCCCATTCTCTCTCTCTCTCTCTCATAAACAAATGAATAAAAAAAAATAAGAAAAGTTCTAGGTAGGCCTACCACACAAAGCATGCTGCTCCTTAAGACAGTGCAGAGGGCGGGTGTCATGGTGGTTGGCATGGTCACAGATAAGCACTGGGTATGGGAAGTCCTTTGTCTGTCCCCTGTAGATTTTTTTTTTTTTTTCCTGAGAATCTGGCCCATCTCTCCCATGGAGAGGAGGGCTGTCAGGATCCGGGTAGTGAAGAGACCGTTCCCTCCTGAGGAAGAGCCAGAAGACAATGTCTGAAAGCAGGGAAGCATAGCGGAAGAGAATCCTCCTGGGTTAAGGAGGGAGAACTCTCCCTCAAATGCTTGCAATGCAGCGGAAACGCAGCTTCCTAGTGTGTTCAGGACTCAGTGGAAAGCTATAATGAGCAGGTAAGAAGTTGGGAAGCATATTGTCTGAGAAATGGTTTGAAGACCCAGAACAGTTAACTGAGCAGAGAGACTGCTCAGCAGACGTGAGATGATGACCACAGTTTCAGTCTCCAACGGACGGCTTGGGAAGGAAGCAGAGCTCATAGACCACACTGTTCTAAGACAGAGCTACAGCCATTGTGACAACTGCAAGGATGCAGATTCATGCTCAGTAGAAAAAAGAAACATCTTTCAATGAATTTTGCCAAAATAATGAATAAAAAATGTCTTTTTTTTAGAGAGAATGGGCAGACCATTTTTAAAAATTTTTTTGTTTATTTTTATTTATTTATTTGAGAGCAACAGAAAGAGAAAGAGGCAGACAGAGAGAGAGAGAGAGAGAATGGGCATGCCAGGGCCTCCAGCCACTGCAAACGAACTCCAGATGCATGCACCCCTTGTGCATCTGGCTAATGTGGGTCCTGGGGAATCGAACCTCGAACCGGGGTCCTTAGGCTTCACAGGCAAGCGCTTAACTGCTAATCCATCTCTCCAGCCCCCCAAAAATGTCATTTTAAAAACATTTAAATTTGTTTTACTTATTTGCAAGCAGCAAGAGAGAAAGAAAGAATAAGAAAGAAAAAGAGAGAGAGAGGAAATGAGGGCATCAGGGTCTCCTGCCACTGCAAACAAACTCCAGACACATGCATCAATTTGTGCATCTGGGTTTATGTGAGTGCTGAGGAATCGAACCCAGGATGTCAGGCTTTGCAAGCAAGTGTCTTTAACTTCTGAGCCATCTCTCCAGCCCCCATTTTTAAGGTGGTAATTACAAGTCATAATGTTGCACATTTACACATAAACCATTTTTTAAAGCTCCTGTTTAACCTGTCTTGACCTACATGAAGTCATATTAAGCATGACGTTATACCTATCCTTTTCAGACTAACTTCCAAAGTCCTCACAGGACCCCCACTCTTGTTCCTTCTGGGCCCTTTTGTTTGCCTCAGAGCTTTTGTGGTTGCTCTTCCCTCTGCCTGGAAGTCTTCCCCTGGATTGAAGCCAGGTGCACCTTTCCTTCACCCTCTATGCTTTCTCTGGCCAGGCAGCATAAATACACCTTCCTCGTCACCCACTCTCTGCCCTGCTCTCTGTCTCCTTAGCACTTACTGCTCAGCCACTTATTTATATATTGCCTACCTCCCACCACTTCAGTACAGTTTCATAAAAGCAGGGATTTTGTTTTCTCCCTGTGTTATTTCCAGGTCCAGAATTGCATGGATAAATGTTCGATAAATATTTTAAGCATGAATTTAAAAAAAAGATTTTGGGCTATAGATGACTTAGCCGTTTAGGAGCTTGCCTGCAAAGCTTAAAGACCCAGGTTCTGGGCTGGAGAGATTGCTTAGTGGTTAAGCACTTGCCTGTGAAGACTAAGGACCCTGGTTCAATTCCCCAGGACCCACGTTAGCCAGATGCACAAGGGGGTGCATGCGTCTGGAGTTCGTTTGCAGTGGCTGGAGGCCCTGGTGCGCCCATTCTCTCTCTCTCTCTGCCTCTTTCTCTCTCTGTCTGTCGCTCTCAAATAAATAAATAAAAATGAACAAAAAAATTAAAACAAAAACCCAGGTTTCATTCCCAAGTACCCATGTAAGCCAGATGCACAAGGCAGCACATGTGTCTGGAGTTTGTTTGTAGTGGCTGGAGGCCTTGGGGCTCCCATTCTCTCTTTCCTATCTCTCTTCTTTTCCCTCTCAAATAAATAAAATATAAATGCTTAAAAAAAGATTTTTATCTATGAGGAAACTAAGGCTCAGAGAAGTCAAAGGAATTCCCCAAAGGAACAGATCCTGTGCTGAGGGAAGCTGAGAAGCCCAAATATTCAGATTCCAGAGACCACACTCCATATAAAGCCACCCTGCTGTGTGTTCCCCTCATGGTCTTAATGCTGAGCCCATTGGACTCTGAGGTCCATAATTGGGCCAGGTGGCCCCAGAGGTGTCTTCAGTTCTTGAGGCTGTTTTCCACTGGCAAGCATCTGTTTTGGTGAGGGAATCATGTGGGCCCTGAGAAAAGCAAGGGTTTGCTCTCTGCTATGAAGTGTTGATAGAATGCTGTTTGAAAAGAGGTCCTAACCGGCGTGTCTTCTGGGGAGGAAGAACATTAATCTGAGTTTCAAAATATGAAATATTCCCCAGTTGGCAAGTAAACGCAGGATGTGTTTGCATGGCTACAGCCAAGAGAGCAGCGCTCTGTGGAGGGGAACAGAAAGAAAAGTGCTGGGCTGGGCCCCATCCTGGGAGCTGATGGCTCCGCTCTCCCCAGGAGGTCGCCTCTGTGCAGCTAATTGCAGTGAGTAAAGGAAATGGGAAAGCGACCGCTGGTGAGCGAGCGGATCTTTCTCCTCCCTCGAGTTCCTGCATTGCAGAGAGCTGCTCTTTGGGGTTTAGAACGCTGGGGGCTGGCAAGATGGGTCCTATCAGCTGGACAGACACATCCTACCTCAGGTCAAGGCCACCACAGACATGTGTGGCATGGGACAATGCTATGGAGGGGAGGGGAGGGAGTGGGACACTACATCATTAACATCATTATTAACAAGCCTAAATAGCCAGTTCACACTTGAATAGCATCTAGCAGTTTACAAAAGGCTTTTGTGCCTCTTATCTCACTAAGTGTTCACAGCATTTTACACATGTTACATTTGAGCAAGCCAGCTCAGAAAGGTACCAGGCGGACCTGGCTCACAGCACCCAGCTACAGGCGGCACTGCTGGGATTTGAACCAGAACTTTCTCATTTCACAGTCCATACTGCTTCTGCCTTTGGGCAGTTGTAGACATCTTTCCTGATGTCTCTAAGGAAAAGAGCAAAAGGTGTAAGTGGAGGGATGCTTACTGTACACCCATCTAGCATGACAAGCTCTGGCATTGACAGAGAGTTCGGGTGCTAAAACTCAACCCTTTCTACAGAACAGGGACTATTACCGTCTGTTTCACAGAGGAGACACAGAGATATACTTTTCCCAAGAAACAAATGGAGAAGGTAAGATGCTAACAGTGTCCATCAGGATAGAAGACGCTTGGCTGCAGGAAACTGCAAAACTTTAGTATCTTGGGAGTAGGGACGGAGCTCAAGGGTAGAGCGCTTATTCAGCGTGCACAAGGCCCTTTGTTTGATTTCCAACCAACCTCCAATATCTTAGCAAAACAAAGTTATTTCTCTTTCAACTTCTACGTTTCATTATGAGTTGTCAAGGGAACTCTGCTTCACAGTCTCTCAGAGGTCCAGGCACAGGCCACCACAGAGCTGCGCCACGTGGGATTGAAATGCTTACAAGGTTGCGTGTGTGTGTGTGTGTGTGTGTGTGTGTGTGTGTGTGTGTGTGTTTCTACAAAGCATCAACTCTTCCCTTAGGCCCACAAGGTAAACACAATAAAGCCTGGAATCTCTGCTTTCATTTTGTCCTCTGTCTCCCTTTCTGTTGGGTCACCTCCTTACCTCTGCATGTTAATCACTCAAGGAGGTCTGTCTAACCCAGCTCATCCCCTCAAGGCTGAAGGCCCAGGGAGAAGTCATTGACCTAAATTTAAAGGCCCCTTGGATTGCAGAAAGAAAAAATACCTTGCAGGGCAGACACCCCCCCCACTCTCAGCAGGTGACGGCAGTTCCCCATGATGCCAACCTGGAGCAGGGGCGTGGCCGTCTTCTGAGAGAACTGGATTGGTCCTCTCGTGTGGTGACCATGGTGAGGACTTCTTCAGACAAACTTGCAGAATCAAAACAGAGACAATGATCACTCTGACCACACTGAAGCAGTTTAGGGGTAATAGCCCCCCCCCCAAAGTAAAAGTGAGGAATGTTTTTGAGCTTGTAAGGGGGAGAATCTGGGTCAGTCCATGTTGCTAGAGGTCAGGAAAATCAGAAGGGGCGGTAGCCTTTCCTTACCTCTTTCTGCCTAAAGGAGTTTCCTCCCTAGGTTTCTCTTCTCCTTAGTTAGAGATCTGAGTCTCTTCCTAGATCTTTCTCCCAAAAAGGAATTCCCATTCCTATAAAAAACTTGGATTAGAGCCAGGCATAGTGGGACACGCCTTTAATCCCAGCACTAGAGGATCACCGTGAGTTCTAGGCCAGCCTGAGACCTCGTAGTGAATTCCAGCTAAACCTGGGCTAGATTGAGACCCTACCTCAAAAAAGAAAAAGACCTGGATTAGAGTCACAAGTCCACTCCACACTCTGGGTCCCTTTACCTTCCCTCCTTCTTGTGGGTTCTAAGACCCCAATCTGGGTCTCCAGGTGGGAATTTTCCTTTTCTGAAACCTCTTCTTAGCCAAGAGCTCTGCATTTCTTCCTTCTCTTAAGTTGCATCTATAATCTAATAAAATCTTTCTAAACGTCACTCTCTACAGTCTATGGATTTCATTCTTTGAATTCATCCAACACGAACCTGAAGGCCACTGACTCAGGGGAAGTTCTGTGTGACTGTGACAGCCCGGCACCCCAACTCCTGGGTTAAAGACCAACCAAGAGACTAGAAAGGCTCCACCCCCCTCAAGACGCCCCACGTTCCCTTGTCACCTTGATCAGGACTGCTTACTTACGCTTCCTGCCACCTCACCCTTGACCTTCCTCTGTGTAAACCCCAGCCTCACATTAATATTCCAAAGATGGGTTTTGGGTCACTGGACCGCTTTACTTGTTCCTTTTTCCAGTGTGGTCACATTCAATAAATCTCCTTTGTCCACTTATCAACATAACTGGGTTCTTTAATTGACATATGGGATGAGTGGCCTAACCTGGCCTGTGGAGCCTCCTGCAGCCTAGGCTTTTGTCTTAAAACCTTTAGAAACCAAGTCCACGGGCTTCTGTCACTAGGGCAGGGAAAGAGACCTCACACCGGCAAGTCAATGTTTTGGTCTGGAAGTGGCATGTCATTTACTTATAGCACCTTGGTCAAAAGTAGTCAGGTTAGCCAGGTGTGGTGGCGCATGCCTTTAATCCCAGCACTGGGGAGGCGCAGGTAGGAGAGTAGCTGTGAGTTGGAGGCCACCCTCAGACTACATAGTGAATTCCAGGTCAGCCTGAGCAAGAGTGAGACCCTACCTCAGAAAACAAAACAAACAGCAACAATAAAAAGTAGTCAGGGGCCAGAGAGATGGCTTAGTCGTTAAGGCATATGCCTGTGAAGCCTAAGGACCCAGGTTTGATTCTCCAGGTCCCACTTAAGCCAGATGCACAAGGTGATGCATGCATCTGGAGTTTGTTTGCAGTGGCTGGAGGCCCTGGCGTGCCCATTCTCTCTCCCTCTCTGTCTCAAATAAATAAATAAAATAGATAAATAAAATGTTTTTTTAAAAAAAAAGGCAGTCAGGCTGCCATTGCCCTGCAGCCAGGGACTCAGCAGGAGACAACCAAGCGTCACTAAGCACTGGTCACACCAGCAGCCTGGCCCGACCAAAGCGCGCACTCTAGCACCGGCTTGAGCTCCTCGGAGGAATCTCCTTGGCTGTTGCATTTGCTTTTGGCTTTCCTCATTCCTCTTCCTTCCATCCCTACATTCTTCCAGCACACACTGAGCCCCTCTACTGGATGATGGGGATACTAAAATAACACACAGCTTCTGCCTCCAATTAGCCTTCATTTAAGAAGAATGTGCTGGCTTCTGTTAATGTTCATACCCATATATTAATGCTACTCTCACTTTTGGTAGAGAATCTTCTCTTTTCAGATGGCAGTGACCTTGGGATGACTCAGAAGGCATCATGGTGCTGGAAAGAAGTGACAGGAGTGCTCAGCACTGCAATATCTCTGTCACACCTTCCAAGGCACAAGGTCCATTGTGGAAGAGGTGGCAGAAAGAATGTAAGAGCCAAAGGAAGGGTAGGAGTCCTTAAAACGTGCTCCTCCAGACACAAAATGGCCTGGATATCCATGACCTCACAGTGCCTGACACTACCTACACAAAACCATCATAAGAGGAGGAAAAGATGATGCCATCAAAATAAAAGAGACTGATTGAGAGGGGGAGGGGATATAATGGAGAATGAGTGGAGTTTCAAAGGGGAAAGCGGGGGGAGGGGAGGGCATTACCATGAGATATTGTTTACAATCATGAAAGTTGTTAATAAAAAAAATAAAATAAAACAGGGGAAAAAAAGAAGATTGTGCTGGGCTGGAGAGATGGCCTAGTGGTTAAGGCCCTTGCCTGCAAAGCCTCAAGACCCAGATTGAATTCCCCAGGACCCACGTAAGCCAGATGCACAAGGGGGCACATGTATCTGGAGGTTCGTTTGCAGCAGCTAGAGGCCCTAGCACACCCATCCTCTCTTTCTCTGTATCTGCTTCTCTGTTTCTCTCTCAAATAGATAAACTAAATTAAAAAAAAATTAAGAAGAATATACTATACTCACTTGGCAGAGGAAATATCTTGATCAAGAAGAATGTGTTTATGTGTCATACATAAAACACTGTGGCCAAAGCAGAAGGTATAAATGAGAAGAGATCATCTTGGGACTTTCCAGGGAGGGGGGAAGGTAACGAATAAGGCAGACAAGGCTGGAGACGGCTTTTGAGCTGGGCTCCAATAATACACTTTTTGAAAAAAAAATGTATATGTATATATACTTAAGAGAGAGAAAGAGAGAATGGGCATGCCATGGCCTCCTGCCACTGCAAACAAACTCCAGACATATGTGCCACCTTGTGTATCTGGCTTTCCGTGGGTCCTGAGGACTCAAACCTGGGGCCTTAGCCTTTGCAGGCAAGAGCTTTAACCACTCAACCATCTCTCCAGCCCTGGTAGGAGGTAGGAGGATTGCTGTGAGTTCAAGGCCACCCTGAGACTACATAATGAATTCCAGGTCAGCCTGGGCTACAGCGAGACCCTACCTTAAAAAAATCAAAAGAAAAAGGAAAATGAGAAAGTAAAGGGTCATTGGCTGACCAGGTGAGAAAAGATCTGGGGACACAGCAGAGGCAGGAGAGTGCTGGGCCTGATGGCACGCTGGGCAAGATCCCTCCTACCTGACTAGGCTGAAAGACGGCGTGTGCGACAAGGGCTAAATGATCTGAATCTTTGGGAGGGTGATCTGAGGTCATATCCTGGAGGACTTGAACTTCACACTTTAAAGCGCAGAAAGGCACTGTGTGAACCTAGGCCAAGACACTGAATACCTCATCAGCAGGAAGTGGCTTTTTTTTTTTTTTTTTTTTTTTTTAGCTTCCCTATGTTTGGTAACAAGGCTGTGTCATTATTACTTGTCCTTGGGCTGTAGGTAACTTACAGGAGGGACCAAAGCCCTTTAAACAGGATTGTTACCTCAGGACAAAATGGAGTTACAGCAGGAGGGCGAAGTGAATCATCCACATTCCTCAAGAAATTGTCCAGCCATTATCCCTCCCCTGCTTAACAAGCCTCCAGGTCTAGATTTACTGCCCCCTTATCTCTCATCAGGTCACTTCTGGTCTCACCCTATGGCTAATGTAAAGAACAGAGATTTACTGCCCCAACAAAGAAATTCCTTCGTCACCCTCCCCAACTGAAGAGCCTATAAGGCCCACTCTCTGTAACCCCAAGCTGACTGCCCCGCTCTTGAGAGTCAGTCCTGGCAGCTCGTGTTTTTGCCTGAATAAAAACTTTCATCTTTGCCTCAGAGTGGTCTCCGTGGTCCTTGGTCACTCCTGAACCTTACAAGGATGAGGCCTCAGATACAGTGACAAATGTGGACTGTGTGGCTTTCCTGTGGCTAAGGAAAGTAGGTCTAGGTCCTTGGCGCCTCAGCTGGTGCCCTAGACACAGCTCGCTCATCGTATGTGCTGGCCCATGCACTTGGAATGCAGAGATGCCTAGTGTGTGTCCTCAGTGGACCCACGGTTCAGGGAGCATGCCACACGACACTTGGCCTGCACAGTTCACCTGGGTCTCCACGTGGAGAAAATACCGCTGCAGCCTTTCCTGGCTCCGCACCCCCCCCCCCCAAGCTTGCTTCTGGATCTCCTCAGCGTTCTGGTGTCTTAAAATCCTACACCGGGCAACTTACCTGACTGCGGTCACAGATTCTCCCTGCACCTGGGCCTCTCATTCCCATCCAGGTTATAGTCACCTTGGGTTACCTACAGGCCCTGGCTCTGGTCACATGCCTCCAGACTCCAGTTCACCAGCACCTACACCCCCCTGAGCTTTAACCTCCAACATTTTTGGAAATGGCTCGCATTATTTCTTTCTCACTTCCCACGCTGACTCCCAGCTGTGACCCTCGTGTGCAGCGCCTGTGAATGGTCCTGGCTTTGCTTGGTCATTAACCGGATGAGGAAAAAACAACAACCCTTGCATTTCTCTCATGATTGATCGCTTCACAATCATTATCTGGAAACGGTTCTAGGAATCCTCAAACACTCCTGTGAAATGAGCAATGAGAAACGCCGGCACACTCAACTCAGCAGAGAGCCGAGGGTTTCTTGGCAGGGTGCTGCGTGTGCACCACCGCGCTGCTGGCTCCTGCACTGTTTCACTACAAATCCCGCAGGTCGGAGACCTCGAGACTTGCCTTCTACCCAAACCATAGCATGTGATCAATGAGACCCAGCTGCACACCCACCGCCAATGCCCGTGGGATTTAGAGAATGGATTCAAAGCAGCCTCCATCCCCATCCTAGTCAGGCTTGTCCTGGTTCCTCCCGAATCACCTGCAGGCTTTGTTATGTCACAAACAGTGAATAAAATGCTTCTTAATCTGAAACTTTTCCCCCAAACCTGGGCCATTTCACCCCAAACCAGGCAGGCTTTCAAGGAAAGAGGTGCTCATGTATTAAATGACACAAAACATGGTACTTTTTAAAACATTTATATTTATATATATAAAAAATTAAATATATAATATATAGTGTGTTTGAGACTAAAAATATAGTACATAATATTAAAAAAAAAAGGAAAAAAAGTCAGAATAGGAAAAGGTGTGAAGGACACGGATACACACTGCTAAAAATCTACGATGGTTTGTACTAACAAAAATAGTATTGTTTTCTTTTCTTAGTTGTCATCATGGATCCATTTCTTATTGGGATTTGGGTGAAGGAAGTTCAACTGGAGCTAGAAATAGATTGGAATCCCAAGAATGGTTGGGGTGGAGTGAGACCCTACCCGGGCCTCTCCCTAGTGGGATGAGGCCCAGTCTTGTTCGCCATTGGAGGAGCTTGGGCCGAGCTTGACTGTACCAGTAAACCGACTGTTCCTCCCCAGAGTCCTGGTTGCCAGGGTGGCCTCTGAAGAGCTCCAGCGCTGGTGGAATGGCCAAGGCTATCAGCTTGCAAAGGCCAATAGTCAGGGCCCGCAAAAAGCCAGGTCAGGGGACAGTAGACGGGTAGGAATAAGTGAGTTCTATGCAACAGAGTTACTGTTTCTAGGGGGAGGCTCGTACCAGAATTACAGGATGGCCTGGGGCTTCCTCACAGTGATGTAGAAAATGAGAACCTGCTCCCATCTCCCAAATTCAGAACCTCCCAAGCCACACACAGGTAGTGCCAGGACCAAATTGCTAAAGGGGAGCCAGTGCCACTTAGCAACAGCCTGGCCTCGAGGAGGAGAAAATACCACAAAGGAAGGGGAGAGACGGGGGCAAGGGAAGGAGATGCTTAGATGACAGCTTTATACCACACTCACAAAAAATTCATGCCTCTCAATGACGTGGCTGAGTCTGTGTCCTGGGGCTCAGCAACATCAGGAGCAATCCCGCTTCTTCCCAAAGACTTCCCTAGCACACAGAACGGCCTGCCTGCACAGGCACAAAGCAGTGTCAAGGCTCAAGTCACCAAGAAATAAAATGGTAGAGAAGCCAGGGTTTCTGAGCCTGGGGTGGCATTGGGGGATCCTGGAGGTCAGTGGCAGGGACAGAACTGCCCACACAGTGAGTGAGCCAGTATGCGTCATGTCTCCAAGCGGGGTCTTGGCTTTTAACATGTTTCTTCAAATGCCAATAGCCTACCATTGCTATGTGCATGGACCAAGTGCCTAGGGAGGCCGTCTAATTCTATCTGCAAGAGCAGAAGGCTTGGGGCTGCTTACAGAGCACCCACAGGTTAATATAGCATGAAGGTAAGACACACCGTATGATGCACTCCATCCCACAGGGCAGAAGTTGTGAGGAGAGAGCTGCTGGGGTGCGAACGACACAGCGCTTAAGAGGCAGGGAAGTCAAGCTAATCTTTTTCATTCCAAGCCAACATTTTTGAGAGCCTAGTATCGTCCCCAACCCTGGCTACTCTCCTTTCTCTTATAAATGGGTTTGACTTCATGCAAGCTCTGTGGGTTAGACTTTGAGGGACCCAGGATTTCGAATGGAGGCTGGGCCCCTCTCAACGACCATGGCTCAGCCAGTCCAAGAACGTCATGCACATGGACAGCTTGTGTAAAAACTGCGATACCCCTCTTCCCTCTACCAGCTCCTCTTCTGGTCTGTTCCCTCAGAGAGGGGTCAGCAGCATTCGCTCCTGCCTGGCTCAAGACCCAGAGGACCGCAGGCTTCACCTTGCTCGGTAAGCAGGGTGAGCTGTCCTTGGGCCCTGAGGACAAGGTAAAGGATAACTGCTCTTCATCGTAGGAGCCTACGACCTGGGCTCATGGAAGAGTAAACTCCTCATGCCCTGCCATGACCACAACCTGTCAGTTCCAGGAGGGGAGCTACACAGACAGCTTCATTTTGTTCAGGTTTTAGGACAAGCAACATGATTAAGAAGCTCATGGTGAAAGCTCCCCTCAACAGGAGAAAGCCCCCATCCCCAATAATACACTTCCTTCCCACCCTCACCCTGCATGATTAGTACCCCCAACTGCTTGTCGTGGTGGGGCAACTCCACACCCTGCCTCCTCAAATGAACACAGCAAGAGAGTCAGGCCAGAAAATTGGAAGCAGTGAAAACAGAGAGGTTAGGCCAAGGTCACTCAGCAAATGGCAGCTGTAAACTGGGTCCTCAATCTCCCAACCACCAGTCCCTTGCTCTCCCCATGGCAGCGATAACATCACAGGTGATTAATCAAATACCGGGTGCTATATGCTGGAGGACTTCAGCCTCAGACAGCCCTGTGATCGAGGGGCGTTCAACTCCCCACACATGCCATTCCACTGGCCTCCCGCAGGTCCCAACTCTGAGCATGAGCTCGGAGGTGAGACTGCCCCAGACGCTGATGCTTTGTGCATCTGGCATAACGCTTGTTACCCACAGTTGTCCAGTAGTGCTAGCTAAGTCACCTAGTGAGCTTGGCACTGACCCACATCATTTCAGTGGTAAAGATTTACATAAACAAAGAAATAAGAGAATATGGCCAAATTCAAAACATGATTTTTTGAGGGGGGGGGATATTCTTGCTTAAAAAGCCACTATACTTAAAGTGTTCGGATTACCCATGGCTTCTGGTGTCAATGAAAATGAAGACTTTCATGAATTTCTACATACAGGGGCCTACATTCGTCACACACCTTCTTGCTGAGCTCTCATGAAAGGGCTCTGCAGGTATGTGACCTGGAGTGGGGTCACAAGACTGTCAGTTCCCCATGTAGGACCCCCAGGTAGAGAATGTACTTGCTGGAGAGGAGGAAGGGGAGGAGTGGGCGGAAGAAGCAGAGCCGCCTACTAAGTTGGACCTGGAGCTACTAGCTTCCTGGGTATTACCTGGTCCCTACCAGCAAGTGGGTGGCTGGGAATGTCACCCCACAGGACCACCTGTAAGGGTAGTGGCTGACGAGCACACAGAACACTAATGATGGGTGGCCACCAAGAAAGGGCAAGGAGCATTCTGGAAAGTGTGCCACAGCCCCCACCGAAACGCTGACCTCAGTCAGGAAATGTATGGGGACTCCAGACAGGGTCAGGGCAAGGTAAGGGTTCTCTTTGGTAAGAAAGTGGCAGTGGGGGAGTGGTGGCGTGGAATGTGTGTGGCTTGTGTGCGCTCTGCATGGAAGAGAAATTATACGCCGTGGAGTGCCGGCAGTGTCCTCCGTGCCACGGTCTCCATCTGCGTCAGAAGGTGTTCTCCTTCAGGGCCATTTCCAGCCCCTTCCCATCACATCCACTGCTCCTGTCTCTCCTCAGATGCTAAAAATGGGCAGCCTACATGAGGATCACAAGTACCTGTGTCCCTGTGCCACCACCCACATGGGGACAGCATCTGAGGCTTAACACCCAAGGCACTAAAAGTAGAAAGAATCTGATTGGGCCAAGGAAATTAAAAGGACAAAACAAAACTTGTGGGGGTCAAGCATCTCCCGTGGCCCAGGAAGGTGGTTTCTAACTAGGACGGGGATGGCCCAGTGTAGGCCGAGAGCCAGGTGCTCGCTCTAACTCTCCAAGAGCCCACTGCAGACAGGCCTCACAACCTGGATGTACAAAATGGCTTCAAAGCGCTAGAGATGGAAAGGGTGATGGGCAGTTTGGAGACGAGGGGCCCTTTCTCCTTTCCACTAGGACTTATGTTTAGGTGGGAACCACTACAGCTTTTTTTTTTTTCCCCCAAATGAGGTTTTCATTGGTGTTTTTTGTTGTTGTTGTTGTTGCCTTTGAAAAGTAGCCTGTAACATCCCTAGGCCCACCCTACTCCCCAAGCCAACTTAAGAGTTAAAGCCAGGAAGTGGGACAGATAAAGGAGAGAAGGGGGCTTAAGTGGCTCCCTCTGGTGTTGAATCTGGAAACTGCCACCCAGCCCAGTGATCCCTTGCTGGCCAGTCAGGACCATTCCTTTCCCCCACAGCAAGGCCATCTCACTAGCTCAGCACCAAGGTGAAGGAGGGCAGTGCTAGGGGTGATTTCTGGAACCCCACGCCCGCTGACAAACAGGCGGCCACAGCAGCAGCCCGACCTCAGCTGAATGAGGGCTGGATTAGAACTCAGCGCCAGGGTTCTCGTAGACAAGAGATAAAAATAACTCCAAGCTCTGGTCTCCAACATCCTGCGGTGGGAAAGATGCACCCAGGTCATGAAAGCCAACAAGAGGACTGGCTGGGCAATCCCAGACGCCAGCCGCTGGGCCAGGAGCCGAAGCCTGCCTACCTCGCACACCACATGTCCACTTACAGGAGCCGAGCAAGATGGGACAGAAAAGGAATGTTAAAAAGTAGCCCCTCTGCTTTCCCCAAACTTCACTTTCCCCGGCCCCACACTAGGGGTCAGAAGGGAGAAGAGGGAAGGGCAGGCCCAGGGGAGCGGGTATGCGCACAGCACCATCCCTGGGATGGGGTGTTTCTGGGAGACCTGCTCCCTATTTGCCATGGCAGGAGGAGGAAGGCTGGTCCAAGAAAAGAGCAATGAGCGATGCCCCTGAATGTCAGGGGTCAGGGACAGCCGGAAAGCCTTCTCCTCTGCCCTGCAGAGATGCCCCAGCCAAGCTCCAGCCCTACACGTGAGTCTGCATGCGCTGCTGGAATCGCTGGCCATAGTCTGAATGCTGCGAGGTGTACGAGAATCGTGTGGCTGTTGCATACTTGCCGATGGGGTCGTAGGCCTCATAGGGGGTCCGCTCCAGGCCCGACGGTGGGGCCTGGGGGTAGCCCAGTCGGTAGGTGGGATACCCCGATGCCCCAGGGAAGGGGTGAGAGTTGAACTTCTCGTAGTTCTCATAGGACAGCTGGCTGGCCGTGTCAGTGCCACCAGGGGCTGCGGGGCCTGAGGGTGTGGGCTCTGTGCCGTAGTCGGAGGCAGGGGCCCGGCTGTAGGTATTGAGCTGGGCATAGCCACTGGAGTGGGAGAGGCGGGATGAAGGGCGGCCATCGAATCGGGCAGTCCCCGGGGTGCGGTAGTCAGCGTACAGCACTGCCCTGGAGGATGGGCGGTCTTCGTGGGCACGCACATTGTAATAGCCATTGGTGGGATCCTGGAGGTCAATGAGAGAAGAGGATGGAGGTGACAGTTTCCTACAAGGGGATCAGATTCCCCGGGTGCTGTCCCATTCCTCCTTTCCACTCAGCCTCCTCAGCCATGTGACCCCTCCTCCCCAGGGGTCGTCACTTCCCAGGTGGCCCTTGCGCCCTTTCCCCACCTTCATCTCATACTCCTCCCGGGTGTCGATGGTGTCACAGCGCAGGTCCTGCTTCAGATCCACGTCGTCCTTAAAGGACTGAGGAAGGGGAGTAGGTGTCAGGAAACAGGAGCCCCCTTTTTAAAAAATATTTTATCTGCTTATTTGCAAGGGGAGAGAGAGAGAGAAGATGGTGCACCAGGGCCTCTGACATTGAAAATGGACACCAGATACACGTACCACTTTATGCATCTGGTTTTACCTGTACTGGGGAATTGAACTATTCTTGGCCAGCCAGCTTTGCAAGCAAAAGCCTTTAACCAACTGAGCAATCTCCCTAGCCCATGAACCCTCTTTTAGTCGCCCCCCCCCTTTATCGACCCCACTCCTGTGCCCCGAGGCCACCTGCTGAGGGAAGTATCTGGGATCAGGGATAGACTTGTTATCTGTACTCTCTCTCAGCACAGCATGTGTTGGGAGAGGCAAGAGAGCCGCCTTCCAGCACTGATCTTGTTGCTCACATGCCGTGTGACCCTGGGCATGTCATCGCTGCTGTCCGGGACGATTTCTTCATCTCAGCAACGAGGGAGTGTCTGCACGTTTCCAGCTCTGATCCAGTGTGAGGGAGAAGGGAGGCGAAGGCAGGAGCTGCCCTCCATCCTCTGGTGAGGAGACATGGTCTCGGCATGTACATGGGAGTGCATATGAGTGCACGTGTGTGCAAGAGTGCGTGCACGAGTGTGAGTGTGTCCACTGTGAGCATGTTGCCGTGTGAGGGAGGGGACGGAAAGAACAGGATAAACTCACTGCAGAAGGAGAGGTGACAGCAACTGTCACAGGTCGGCAGAGGGGGGCGGGCGGGGCTCTCACCGAGTAGATGGCCTTCATGACCCGGGTGGCCGTGGACATGCTGGCGGTGTCTTCCTCCCGGTCAGAATGCACCGTGAGTGGCTCTCTGTTCACGGTCTCCACCTTAATGTCCAGTTTCCTCAGGGTTACATCTTTGCGACCTGGGGACAGGGACATGGGCTGAGTCAGGCGCCTGGCTTCTGTGCGAGCTGCTCCCAGCTTCCTCCCTAAGTTCAGTGGCCACCCCCTGGGCAGCCCTGGCAGGGGGTCCTGGGGAAGGGGCGCCTTGGACAGTGGCACACGGCCTGTACTCACTGCCTTTGCGGCGCCTGTAGAGGAAGAATACCAAGGTGATGAAGAAAAAGATGAGCAGGATGCCCGAGCCAATGGTGGCGCCGGCGATGACACCCACCGGGAAAACCTCTTCGGGGCAGGAGAAGGAAAGGAGAGGTAAGGACGGAGGCACACAGTGGGCTGAGCTCAGTGTTGTTGGCATGAGGCTCAGCCATGAGATACCATAGCGACCCTGGAGTGTGTAACAGGCTGGGCTCTGCCTGGAGCTGTCGTGGGACGTGTGGGCCCAGACTGTGCTGGACAGGAAGGTCACAGCCGAGGCCTTACAGGGACGTGTGCTTCAACTTGATCAGAGTGGAAGTCGTGGTGGTGTCCCATCCCTGTCGCTGACCTTCAGCTAAACTCACAGCTCTTTGTCCCTCTGCTGGGCCCACGCGCTTACGGGGCTTGGTCCCTTTCCTTCCTGACCTGGGCTCTTGGTTGAGGTCAGATGTCTCTAAACTTTCCAGTCTGTCATCTGTGTTCCGACCTCTTCTGCCACCTTCCCCACCCACGCAGATGTGGTCTGCCCCATCTGGACTGCCCACCCGGGGCTCCGACAGTCCTGGGTTTCCTCTGCTTCCCATTGCTAAGGGGAGCCCAGGAATCTTGCCTCCGGCCTCCTTTCTCTTCTGGGCAGTTCTAGTTAGATCTAGATCCCGCCAGCAGCTCTTCCCGAGACCCCCTCCCTGTTGAGCTCGGTGCTACCCTTCTCTGTTCCCCACACTGAAGCATCATTACCTAGACCTGATCGGATGCCTTCCCCAGTCACTTCCTGAGGGTCTCACAGCTTCCGCATCTCCTTAGTCAATGGCTAGTTCTCAGAACACTAAAAAGCAAGGCTAGAGCTGGGCGTGGTGGCGCACGCTTTTAATCTCAGCACTCAAGAGGCAGAGGTAGGAGGATCACTGTGAGTTTGAGGCCACCTTGAGACTCCATAGTGAATTCCAGGTCAGCCTGGGCTACAGTGAGACCCTACCTCAAAAAAAAAAAAAAAAAAAAAAGCAAGGCTGTGTCCTTCATCCTGCCTAGAGAGACCATATCTCTTCTACCCAGGATGCTTAAAGAGGTGAGGGACCCTTAACTTACTGAGCACCTCGTATTATATGCCAGGCATTTAAAAAATATTTCCATTTCATCCAATGAGATAGCTAGTGTTGATCCCCTGGCCAGGTCATTCGGTTCTTCTCCATCAGAGGTCACTTGCTGCCACTCTGTAAGTTCTGTCACTGGGCTGAAGGGGGCTAGTGGGGTTCCCACCTGTGTCTACAGAGTCTACCACATAAAGATGCTCACTGAGTGTTCACAGAGCGAATGAATTAACTGAGCACCCATGTCATCATCTGACAGGGAGGCCAAGAAAGACTTATCTCCCTTCGAGCCTTGCCCTGCAGACAGAAGACAGGAGGCAGGGATCCCAGGCTGCCCAGCATGACCAGTCACCTCGCTCTTCCAGCTGGATGATGGCTGTGCCTGGCCCAAAGCTGTTCCAGGCAGTACAGTTGTAGTGGGTCTGGAAGTCAGCCTCCATGACGTTGTTGATGGTGAGCGTGGACAGCACCCCACTGCCTGAGTTGGTTCTCTCCACTGTGTAGCGTTCCAGGGTCCCCACTTCCAAAAAGTTCTCCTTCCATGCCCAGGCCTGAGGGAGGGCAGGAAGGTGGTGAGAGGGGCAGGTGGCAGAAGCACACGCCCAGGAGACATCTGGTCTACCCTCATCCCAGCATCATGTGAGTTATGTCTCCTATGTCCCCAAGCTGAGCCAACACACACGCTTGAAACAGCTTAAGTCACACCAACTGCCTCAGACCCTTGGCTCTGAACTTCTTCCTCCTCAAGGAGGAACTGTGGCTCCTATCCATGGTGAGATGTACTAAGGAAGGCTCTAAAAACCTGGAATGTTGAGGCTTGCGTCTTAACTCTGAACATGAGGGAGAGGCCCAGGAATCTGCTTCCACAGTGACTCTAAGTCCTAACACTGTGGATGTCTCACTGATTCCATGTGATGTGGAAGTGGCTGACCTAATGACCCAACATTCAGAACCTGAATGTTCCAATGTGTGGCCTCCCCTCCCCTCAGGCTCAGGCCTGATTCTAACTTCATAAAAGCCTATGATTCTAATTGCATGCAAACCTACCTTTCACCAACCTATAAGGCCCTGCCCGGCTGTCTCTAGCATCCCATCAGTAATGTCTTTCTCATGGGCGGGGAGCAGAGGAGTACTCGGGTTCTCCACCCCTGACCTCCCAGACAAGGCATTCCTGACTGTGTGTCCTTAGTGCAGAGGGGAGGCTAAGAAAGTGGAACCGGCTGAGCACTGGCTCCTTTCCAGAGACCAGTCCTCCCAGCGCCGTGAGGAAAGCCCTTTGGGAGCCAAACCGCCTGCTGCCCAGGCGGCCGTGGTAATGAAGTGTCCCTGGGAAGCCCTGGAGTTAACCAAATGGCCATTAAATGTGATAAGGGGTTTGATGGTTAATGGTCACAGGAGGAATTAATGGCTCATGGTGTAGAGGAGAGGAGAAAGCGGGAGTGGTGGAGAAAGGTAGGAGAAGGGAAAGAAGCCTCTGACTGGTAGGACTGGTGCGAAGAGAGGAAGGAGCAGGGTGACGGGAGGAGGAAGGACGGAGGAGAGAAGAGGAAGGTGGAAAGGAAAGACTAGGCAGTATCACAAAGGGGAGACGAGGAGGGTCAGCGAGAAGGGAGCCCACCACAACCCAACTCCGGGAGGCCGCACTAGCTCAGCACACCTACTCCTCCCAAGGGGGTCCTAGCCATGGGAGGTTTGTCCTTTGCTTTACAAAGGAAGAAACTGAGGCCCAAACCGTTCATCTGCCCAGGGTCACACAAGTAAGGGAACAAGTGTGGAACTGGAAGGAACCAAAAGGCATAGGATTACAGGACCCGAAAAGGGCTGGGGAAAGCAGGCTAAAGCCAGAGGAGGTGAGGGGCAGCGGTCCACCCCAGAGCAGTAGGGGCTGGTTATCCCAGCACTCACGATGCGGTCCGGGGGCGGGGTACTCCCGATGAAGCACTCCACCTTACCACCGTCCCCCCTGACAGCATACTGCACCGCCTCACTGGAGATAATGGGGGGCCCTGCAAGCAAGAAGACACAGTCAGGACAGTGAGAAGTGGCCATGGCTGTCCACCAGGCCACGCCCCACTCAGGGCACTCACCGTTCACATAGAGCGGCACCTCCCGCTCGGCCACTCCGATCCGAGGCACGATGGCTCTGCAGGTGTAGGTGCCAGCATCTGCCTGGGTCACTGACTTTAGCAACAGCTGGTTGCTGTTACTCAGGACCTGGGCAGAGAGAGCAGCCTCGGGTGGGGAGCCAGGAGGCCTGGGCCCCTAAGTCCATGACGGCCCCGCATTTGGAGGCATGGGAAAGAAAGCAGGGAGGGCCACAAGTGAATTCACATGTGAAGGGAAATGGCTCCTAGGTCTGGTTGATCCGTCTCCTAACTCTAAACAGGATGGTTCTCAGACTCACACCCTCAGCAAGAGTGAGCCTGTGGTGGCTGGGATAATTCCACCAGGATACAGTCCCTTCTCGGGATCCATCACCAAGCCAGGTAGGACGTTTTAATTCTGAAATTCTTCTCTCTAGAATTCGGGCCCCAACTGTCTACCGTGAATCTGTAAAGTAGTGCAATCCGATCCAACCTTCTTTGCTCCACCGAAGCCTCCCGGCTTCCTCACCTCTTGGTGCACCATTAATTTGCCAGATCTTCCTCCCCCCACCTCCCCCTGCAGGGTTTCGCTGTGGCCCAGGCTGACCTGGAATTCACTATGTAGTCTCAGGGTAGCCTTGAACTCATGGCGATCCTCCTACCTTTGCCTCCCAAGTGCTGGGATTAAAGGCATGCGCCACCACGCCCGGCTTAATTTGCCAGATCTTTTGAAACTGCAGCACCACCTTGGACCCTCTTCCCTCCTCCACCTCACCCTGTGTCCTGTGCAATGGCCAGCAAGAAGGGGGCAAGGCAAGAACCATCTTTCTCTTTCAAACCCCAAAGACCCAGAAATATCCCAGCTTCAGTCTGAAAAAGAACCCTGGCCACAACCCCATTCTCACAGCAGGCACTTAGGACAGACAGAGAGAGGCTTACCATGTTTGAATCCTTCTTGGTCCAGGTGAGGGTAAGGGGGGGATTCCCAACCCAGACACAGGTAAGGGTCACATCAGAGCCAATGTCTGTGGTTGTGGGCTTGGGGTCAACTACAATCCGAGGGGCAACTGAAGGAGACAGAAGCAATGGGTCAGGGTCTCAAGCTCCTTGGAGGTCAACTTCAACTTGCTGCTCTCCTACTTCTGCCCATCTGCTCCCTGCCCTCCTACCCCAGCTTCCTGGAGCCTTCCCCCTCCACCCGAGGCCCCTGAAGGTCCCTGCTCTCTGTCCCCCTCCCTGTCCTTCCAGCTACTCACAGTGGACATTCACTAAAGTGCTGACGTTGGTGCTCCCCACTTTGTTGTGGACCTCGCAGGACACAGGCTCCGTGAAGAAAGAGTAATCGACATTTGTCTCATAGCGACTCTCATGGGCATCTTCAATCAAGAACCCCCCCTTGGCCCACCTATGGGAGGAGGCCACACAGGGGTGGGATCAGAGCTTGGAACCCTCTCAACTCTGTCCAGGGACACTGGCATCTCTGGTCATCCCCCACCACACAGATCTCAAGGACGTTCCCAGTATCACTCGTAGACCACTCCCAGCCCCTGACCCTCTCACCTGTAGCCCAGGATCTCAGGGTTGGCTGTGGCTTGGCACGTGAAGACGACACGCTCGCCCTCCTGCACCGTCTGAGGCTCAATGGACAGGGTCACTGTGGGAGGGTCTGCAAAGGAGGGGGCAGCAAGTCTTTTCTGCCCCTTGCATTTCCCTTTCTCTCTGTAGTGCATACATTCAGACCTCACCACTCCAGTGTGAACTGGGAATTTGGGTTTGCAGGGTAAAGGCTATCAACCTCACCTTTTCCACAAAGGGTCTAAGGCTGAATCAACACCCAAGAACAATATTGAACTAACAAATTATTCAATGGATGTAATGAGCCACTACGGCCACTAAGCGTCAGTGTGGACCAACTTGGCTCACTGCAAAAGGTTGGGCGGCAGTATCACTGAGGGCTGTCCACGCTGAGCAGAGGGATTTATGAAGCATCTATCGAGTAAGCATACTCCATCCACGCTAGAGGCTTTCATGCCGTAACTTACTCTGCTCTCACACCTTCGGGAAGCAGGAATAGCTTCACACACCCCGGGACCAGAAGTGTTTCAGAAAGGAAGACTCGCCCCCAGTGGCACTGGGCACACATGAGTCTATCTGTTGTGAACCACATGACTCTTTGGTTAACAAAGAGACTACCACAGCGCTCAGAGGCTGAGGATCACAGACTGAAGGCCAGCTCAGGACCCTGTCTCCAAAATAGGAAAGATTATGGAAAACCAGGGTTGGTTTTATAAGCCAGTCACTTTAGTTTAGAATTGTGGATATATGATCCTACGCCCATGTCTTACTTTCTGCAACTATACAGAATTAGGGACGGAGGCTCAGAGAACTAGCTGTAGCCCAAACTCTTGCTCTGGCATTTGGACCCAGGGACTGCTTACCTGACTCCACAGCCAATCCCCTCCTCCCCGCTTCACCACCCATGACTCCAACCAGGGCTTTCTTTCTAGCCTCTACATTTCTCACTCCGGGCTTCTAAAAGGCCACCCATGCTTTGTATCCACCTCTCAGCCTCATTTTCCCTCTCCAGGACCCCACTCACGGTGAACGTCGAGCTCGATGGAAGTCTCCCTGCCACTAGGGATGGCCTCATTCATGCTGCGGCAGGTAAAGACACGCCCAATGTCCAGGTCTGTGGGGTCAATGAGCAGCTGGCTGATGGTGGTCTCCCTCTTCCCATCCTTGAGTAGCTCCTGGGATAAGGTAAGATATGGTCAAGTTAAAAGCCTCCTCTGGGCTAGAGAGATGGTTCAGCAGTTAAGGAGCTTGCCTGCAAAGCCCAAGGACCCTGGTTCAGTTCTCCAGGACTTACATAAAAGCCAAATGCAGGCTGGACAGATGGCTTAGCGGTTAAGCGTTTGCCTGTGAAGCCTAGGGATCCTGGTTCGAGGCTCTATTCCCCAGGACCCACGTAAACCAGATACACAAGGTGGCGCATGTGTCTGGAATTCATTTGCAGTGGCTGGAGGCCCTGATTTGCCCATTCTCTCTCTCTGTCTTTCTCTCTCTGTCTGACACTCTCAAATAAATAAATGAAAACAATTAACCCCCCCCCCCAAATAAAAATAAACAAATAAATAAGCCAGATGCACAAGGTGGCTGGCACATGCATCTGGAGTTCATTTGCAGTGGCTACAGGCCCTCATGTACCCATTCTCTCTCTCTATATGCCTCTCTCTCTCTCTCAAATAAATAAATTATATATATGACTTATTTATATTATTAAATTTATATATATATATATATATATATATATATGTATATATATATATATATGGTTTTTCAAGTAGGGTCTCACTCTAGCCCAGGATGACCTGGAATTCACTATGTAGTATCAGGCTGGCCTCAAACTCACAGCAATCCTCCTACCTCTGCCTCCTGAGTGCTGGGACTAAAGGCGTACGCCACCCCACCCAGCTCAAATATATATTTTAAAAAGCCTCCTCCTTTGCTCTTGGCAAAACTAAGAGACAGGATTTCACAGCTCTGCCTCCTCCCCACTTCTAACTGCTTCTCTTTATTTTGAAGTTATTTTAAATTTAAGCTATTTTAAAAAACAGTTTAAGGGGAACCCTTCTACACTGTTGGTGGGAATGTACTCTGGTACAGCCATTATGGAAATCAGTGTGGAGGTTCCTGAGACAGCTAAAAATAGGTTTACCATACAACCCAGCTATAGCACTCCTAGGCATATATCCTAAGGACTCTTCTCACGACCTTACAGATACTTGCACAACAATGTTTATTGCTGTTCTATTCACAATAGCTAGGAAATGGACCCAGCCTAGATGTCCTTCAATAGATGAATGGATAATAAAGATGTGGTACATTTAAAAAAGGTTTTAAGGGCTGGAGAGATGGCTTAGCGGTTAAGCGCTTGCCTATGAAGCCAAGGGATCCTGGTTCAAGGCTCTATTCCCCAGGACCCACGTTAGCCAGATGCACAAGGGGGCGCATGCGTCTGGAGTTCGTTTGCAGTGGCTGGAGGCCCTGGCATGCCCACTCTCTGTTTCTCTGCCACTTTCTCTATCTGTCTGTCGCTCTCAAATAAATAAAAATAAAAAATATTTTTAAAAAGTTTTAAGTTTATGAAAAATCTGAACAGTTTCTATATATTTTCCTGCCAACCTGTTTCACTCATTACTAATATCTTATGATAAATACTATGATAAATTTATTACAAAAAATGTCCCCATACTGGTATCTTATTACTACCTGAAGTCCACAGCTCACATGCAGTCTAGTGTTGATGCTGCACAGTTTTCCCCGCAGGACTGAGCTGGAATTCCCTCCTCTGGCCAGCCCAGGCTCTGGACCCTCTCAACCTGAACTCGTGCCACTTAGCTACGGTGTCCTGCATCTGCTCTAAGCACCATGTGACTGCTTCAGGGGTGAGTCAATCCTGGGACACAGTAAGCTCCTGGGGAGCCTAGACAGGCTTGCAGGCCCATAGACATCCCAAGGGAGGTCCCTGAGTACTGTGACAAGAGCCCTCCAGCCATTTTCCATATGACACACTGCCTCAGGGAAACCACACTAGGCAGCAGCGTAAGGGCTCAGTCAGACAGTCACACATGCATCCTTGGGGGACCACAGCAGTGCCAGGCAAGCACAAGACGCACATGCTGCTTTGAAGCACTGTAGCCTTAAATGACCAGGGAAAGTGGAGAGTGGACAACAAATGACATTAACAAATCAACTTGTTCAGCTGCCAAAATATTTTAAAAGAAGTAGCCCCACAGGAGAAAAATAACAGTTTCTGGCAAAAGGCTATGCCCTGCTGAGGTCAAATAATCATTTATCAAACAGTGAAACTAAAGCCACACAAAGAACTAAGGACGGAGCTAAAACTGGCATCGGGGAACCCAGGGGCTACATCGAGGATTGGGGGTGGGTGGGCTCTTCTCCAGAAAGTGTCCCCATAGCACTCAGCACAGGGTGGGGTGTGCCTGTCCTGTGTGTCTGCCCTGGACAGCAAATGATCCTCAAATGAAAGATCTGGATTCTCCTGCCATCAATTTTGCCACATGACCCTAAGCAAGTCACTTGACATGTGTCACTGCTGTGCCTTCCCATCTCTATAGAATGCACATGGGCATCCGGCCGGCTCAGCCCCTCAGCTGTGATGCCTGGGGGAAGACTGTGCTAACCCGATGCTAAAGGAAGAGACAGGAAGAGAGAGAGAGAGAGAGAGAGAGAGAGAGAGAGAGGGAGGGAGGTCCAACTTGGGCACAAACACCAGCTGTTCTGCCTCTGTGTGGCACTGAGCCAGGCACCCAAGTTCTGTTTCCCGCTCTGCAAGGTGGCAGGAGCACTACTTTACAGAATGGCGTAGTGACCCCTGGCACCCAGGTTCTCTTCTCTGGACCTCAGTCTACCCAGCTGGGGGGTAAAGGGCTGAAGGAAACGCCCCCAAAGGACCTGTGCACGCCTGCGTTGCCCTGCCTGTGAGAGAGGAGCGCTGACCTGCGGTGGGGCGGGTCTTACTTAACTTACCGTGCTGGCCACTGCACCCTCTTGCTGAGTCCCATCCCGGAACCACATAATGGTGGCGGCAGGTTTGGCATTGAAGGCTCGGCATGTGAGGTTGTGGGGAGTACCCGCCTGCAGCAGAATCACGGGGCCGCCGTCGATCCTGGTGTCCTCCGGAGGGACTGGGGGGGGGGCGGTGGGCAGAGCGAAACAAAGTCAGATTAGGATGCAGGCAACAGGGTCCCTTGCCACGGAGGTGCCCCTCCATCCACATGTCCCTTCTCGGCAGGGCAGTGCTACCTGGCTCAACTTAGAGTCACTATTCCTATCATTCCCATGGGAGCTTAACCCAAAGTCCTCGGCCCACAAGCTTTCCAGTGGCAGGGGACACTTTCCTCACGGGTACTACTGCCCACTGTCTGGTGCTGTGGTCGCTCAAGGATCCTTAGTTGAGATGGGGGAAGGACAGGGCCAGGCTAGAGTACAGCAGAGTCTGGGGGCTTCACAGGACTCCTCCATCCATCCTCTCCTGTCTGCTCCTTGCCTGGGCAAACCTAGATCTGCAACTCCATCCATCACATCTTTAGCAGGTTATTTTCCTCATGACAGCTAAAACTGCTGCTCTCCTCACACACTTTCGGTAGCTGGTAGCTACAACTGCCTGGGGCATGAATTACAAGCCGCTTGGCCTCCTGTCCTGGGTCTTCAAGCCAAGTCCTCCAGACCCTCACCTCCTCACTTGGCTGAAACTGTTCTCCCTGTGGAGCACCCCCTTCTTTCCCTCAGTATTGCTGAGGAGAGGTTAGTGTCCTGTTCAAATCCCAGGAGACCCAGAAAGCTTCCTGTGTCCACCTGCAGCGTCTGCTTGTCATGGTCACTTCTGAAGACTGTGTCCCCCCCCCCATCCGCCCCAACCTCTTGTCCCTTGGACATGTGTGCAGTCTCCGGTGCCTAGAATGGGGCCGAAGCAGGCCCTTGCTAAATGCATAAGAAGCTGAATTAACTGGATGCCTGATACTAGCAAAGAGGACCCCAAACACTTCCGTTCTGCCACCACCATCTCAAGAGTGAATCGGAGCCTCTGTCGTGTGAGGGCAAGGGCCCCAAGGGCCCCGGAGGCAAGGAGTTGTTTTTTTCTTTTTTTCTCTGTGTTGTTCATTTGTTTGTAGAGAACAGATCTCACAGGCTGACATTGAACTCATGCTCCTCCTCTCCCGCCTCCCAAGTCCTGGCATTTCAGGTACAGCTCTTCCTATTTACTGTTAAGTGTTTAATGTCTAGTCAGAGGTTGGTGACTGGCCAAGTCCTTGAGGGGCCATGGGCTGAGTTAATGAATGGACCACTGATGGGATACAGGCAGAAGGATTTGGTGATCATCTCTTAGGTCTACTCAGTGTTCAACAGCCAGAAATGAGACAGGAGTTGTTTGCTTCTCTCTGAGAAAGATAAGGGACAATCAGAAGGAGCTTCCCAGAGAAGAGCCTCAGGAGGAGGCCGGGAAGGGCCATGGAGTTGGATGGAGATGTTCTGGTGTGCGTGGAGTGCCCGTCTCCGTGGTGGGGTTTCCAATGGCCTTCTTTTCAACTCACGCATATTGAGTGGGATTTCGGGAATCTTGGCACCTTTCTTCACTTGTCCTGTGATCCTGGGGGAGCCTCTAAATGTACTGAGTCTGTGTCCTCACAAAGGACCTAACAAAGCCTGCTCCCTGCACTGGGCAAAGGTCAGTGAGGTTCTGCACACCGAGCACAACACACAGGGCACTGGGACACATGCGTGCGCTAGCTTCCCTCCGAGGAACTCAGCAGTGGCTCTGGACCCCGGCTCCTCCTCCGCCTCTCCGCACGTGCATGTGGTGTCTCAGATGCTGGGGGCAGATGGGGCAGGGTTGTGAACAGAGGTGGGAACAACTTGAGAAGTGCAGAGGTGGAGAAGAGTCTCCCGGCCCGTTTGGCCTCTATAGTCACACCATCCTACTGCTCACAACCAGAGCCGAGTTCCTACATGCCCAGACATACTGGGTCTCTCCAATGGAGAGGAAAAGTACGTCCCCCCTTCGTCCTACTGTCCTTGTCATGTTTCTGTTCAGTTTGTTCGGGCAAAGACAGTCCATCTGTCGCCTCTGCCACCAACCCACCCTTCTCCAGAAATGTTCAGTCCACCCTCCATGTGCCCATGGCTACCCAAGGGTAACAAGGTTGTGGAGGTGGCCACTCAACTCCTTTAAGCAGGAGCGAGTCCATGTGTTCATGGACAGGTCTGTGATCTGTGACTGCAATCTCTATGTCCATTTGCCTTTGGCCTCAGTGTCCTTGTTTGCAAAACGTCTCCAAATTAACAGCAAGGACTACTCCCCAGGGCTGTCACTGTGGAGGTAAGACAGGAAGACCAAGGCTGTGAAGCCAATGACTGGTGATCATTTCTACTGTTCACCTTATTCCAGACAAAGCCCCTTGTGTATACGATTCCATTTAACCCTTACCAAACTAACCCTTCCATGGAAATACTATGAACCTCCATTTCCAGATAAGGACTGAGGCTCAGGGAGGTTCCACCATGCTCAGACAGGAGAGGGAGATACATGGCCGAGATGGAGCCCCTCCCCAGCTGTCGCTGCGAACAAGGAGCTGGCCGTCTGTGTCTCTCTGCTGGGGGAGCCGAGGTCTTGGGGAAAATGAAAGAGGCCATTCTGTGAAGAGAGCTGGCCTGGGAGGACAGGGGATGAAGGGGGCTTGGCTGAGAATGAGGGGAAGTTATGAAGCTGGTGTGTGCAGGATCCTTGGGCACAGCCCACTCCTCATTTCTGCCTGTCTAGTCTCTGGCCTCCGGCTTCACAGAACCAGGGCTGTGGGTAGACAGGTTTAAGCAAGCGGGGCGCAGGATGTCACACCTTCTTATTGCATCCTTGGAGTGCAAGTAACAGGTGTCTGAAGGCTCAAGAGAGACAGCACCCCACCTCCCTGTCAGCACCCTCTCCTCTCATTCATTCAAGTCACCGAGAAGGCCAGGCAACCCCCATGTCAACGTTGCCTGCTCTCCTACCAGCTCTGCCTCATTCACCTACAAGTTTTTTTTTTTTTTTTTTAACAAGGCATTCTCCCTCCTCGGGGTCTCAACGATACGCTCCTCCTCCAGGAAGCCTGCCCTGCCTGGATGTCACTATACCCCCCGGATCCTGGCCTCAGCTAAGCGCGGAGCGTGCTGTCCATCCTCTCTCCATCGCCCCCTCTCTGCTGGAGTAGATGCTCCAGTGAGGTGTGGACACACAGGCCTGGCATGCCCTGCTGGCCCCTAATTCTTGGTCTCTAACTTCTGTCATATCCCTGGCTCATCTTCCCTTTTCACTCCTAAAAAGAGGAGAAACAAGTCATGAACCAGCCTTGAATCCTCGTCCTTTGGAGCCTTTTTCAACCAAAGAAACCAGCCGCTGTGTCCCTCAGGCCCTCACTTACTCTGAGACCTCACATTTGCCCAGATTTTCACAGTTTGCGACTCACTGTGCAGGGAGCACAAGGTGGCAATTGCTAAATAAGGCTGGTGGCATTCTGCTATGTTACCATGGCAAGGAGAAAACCAATGCCCAGGGGGATGTGACTTCTTCAGGATCATGGTGGGAAAATGGCTATGGCACAACTTGAGCCCAGGCCTTGGGACTCCCAGAATCCCAGAACTCTTTCTGCTATAGCGAGACAACTTGTCACGTTGTCACCCCTGCCAAATTAGAAGCATGCTGGCTTTGATCTCGCCGGCCTCAATTCTTCTCTCCTTACTGCCCACTTCAGTAGTCTCAAGCCAGAAGGTTCAAGGGAGGGCAACTAGGGGGAGTGGACAAGGTCAACGGGAAAGGGAAAGAAAGGGACAGAGCCGATGACCAAAGGGAAGAAGAGGGTCACAGGCAGAAGGGTCCAAGCCAAAGAGAAAAAGCACAATGGGCATCTCAAGGCCACTGAGCTGGGGAGACCTGGAGACCAAAGCCTGGAGATGGGCCAGCACTAGCCTCATTTCAGACAGTCCTATTTGCAGGACAGTCCCCTCGTTGCACCGATGGCCCCAGGGTCACCATAGAGGGGTACCTGCTTTGGCCCCGCCGTGGACTGCTGCTGGGAGTATGGCTTCCAACAGACAAACCTGCTTATCACTGTAGCTGCTCCCTGGGTCCACTCCCCTAGGCTCCTTCCTTTTGACCCTATTCTTGAAAAGACCCCAGGTCCACCTAAGAGGAAGGGGGTACTGAGAAAAGAAGACACAGCCGAGCAGGCTGAGCCGAGGGGAGCAGGGGCAGGGGCTGTGCCTGGGGCTCAGGGGCATCACAGAGGGATGGAGGGGAACAAGGAGGCATTCCCTATCCAACACGTCTGATTGCCAGGAACGGCAGGGACCGGGTTTCTATCACCCACATTTCTCCTTCCCAGTGCAGAGAGCCCCATCTTCACAGCTCTATGCTGAAGGATGTCTAGGTCCCTGTTGTGGTCTGGGAAGATATCAGACCCACTAAACCATACTGCCTGGCAAAATGTTCTCATGGTCCCTTCCATTCTGCACCTGTTTGTGTGTATATGTGCATGCGTGTGTGGGGGTATTATATGTGCATGTGTATGGGGGGAAGGTGTGTGAGCACATGCATGTGGAGGCCACAGGACAACCTAGGGTATCATTCTCATGTGCCAGTCTTTTTTTTTTTTTTTTTTTCCGAGGTTGGGTCTCACTCTAGCCCACACTGACCTGGGATTCACTATGGAGTCTCAGGGTGGCCTCGAACTCACAGCAATCCTCCTACCTCTGCCTCCCAAGTGCAGTCATTATTTTTTGAGACACGGTCTCTCACTGGCCTGGGATCTACCAGGTATGTTAGGCTGATTGACCAGTGAGCACCTACCTGGCATTGGGATTACCAACACGTACCACCACACCAGGGTTTTTGTCAATGTGGGTTCTTGGGAATCGAACTCAGGCCCTCATGCTTGCAAGGCAAGCACTTCCCTGACTGAGGTATCTCTCCAGCTCTGCACGTGGTGTCTAAAGTAGTTTAAGGAGGGAGTTGTTGGGAGACAATGATGGAGAGTAGAAACAGTAGGGGCAGGGATGAAGTCGGGAACATAGGAAGAAGCTGGGACATTAACAGAGGGAATATGACAGAGGAAGAGACGGGGCCTGGGGGCACTATGTCATTACTGAGCACGGTGAGTTTGGCCCGCCGGGAACGCAAGGCAGCTTCCGTGGCCTGGCACTCATAAGACGCATCATCTGAGAGCTCAGCATCTGTGATCTCCAGGTTGTACTGCCCGGCCTCCGCAGAGCCCACAACTCGGTACCGCGGCCAAGCTGCAGAAACAGAAAGGGAGAAGCCGAGGGTGAGGCCCAGTCTTGGGGTTGGGACTCCCCTGTCCCTTGCCCAGGACTCTCATCATCTCCCAGAACCTCTCTGCTGCAGGACCAACATCCACCCCAGGCCAGCTCTCCTCCCTCTGTGCAGTCCTGGGCACCACGGGTGGGTAAGAACGTGAGGTCAGAGATGCCGACTCTGTAACATCAGACTGTCAAGCAGGAGGGGAGGACGGGCGTGAACAGAAGTGGGCAATGAGCAGGAGCAAATGAAATCTCCCAAGCTGTTTGCAGACAAATGTCTCTCATAATGATAGCAGAGGAAGAGGGAGGGGAGAGGCAGCCAGCGGGGAGAGGAGGCGAAGGGAGAGTGTGCGGGAGCTGAGAAATACGGGGCCTAACAGTAGACATGCGCTGACTGGGCATCTCTGCAGGACTCAGAAGGCAGATGAAAGTCCAAGGCAGGTCAAGGCCTTAAACCACACTGACCAGAATGATGAAGGATGAGGCAGGATCTGAGCAAGAGTCCTGGCTCCTTGCAAGAGGACAGCCGAGGGGGGGGCCTCTCCATCCAGTCTGCCTCGCTTTCCAGGTTCCTATCTGCCCCGCCCACGCCACTGCCTGCCTCCCTCCTCCGGCAGATTCTCTCTTCTCACTCCATATCTATTGATCTCAATCTCTCCCAATTGCTTTCTCGCTTCCTCATCAACAGATCCGCCAGGCGCATCTCTTTCCCTGACAGATTGCTCCATGCAGATTCCCCCAGCCTGTACTAATACATGGAACCACAGCAAATAATCTCAACTCCCTCAAAAATAGCAAGCCCAGAGACACGCAGCTCTCCTACTCACACCATGATAGCTAGCTCATTATCACCAAGCATACTCTCCCACTTGGTACGAAACCTAAGGGTGTGCTTCTAAGGCAGATGTGCTGTGACTGTTAAATCTGTTTCACACATTGGCCAGCCACGGCCCAGAGAGTAAAGTGGCCTTCCTCAAGTCACCCAGTGGGCAGGCAGAAGAGGCCAGATGAGAGCCAGGTGCTCTCACTCCTCACCGCTGTCCTTGCTTTGGGATCTGGAAGTCAGTTCCTTGTTTCTGAATGCACCTTTAAGTTTTCTTCAGCACTGACTATGTAGAATGGACTTAAGTACGTGAGGAAGTACTTAGGTTAACATTACAACAAATCTTTGGCTTTTTGCCCATGCAGGAGGAACAGAGAGATACCCAGGGGGCACATATAGTTCCTGAGCGCCCCACCCTGGGCAGCACAAGTACTACCCATGCCTCCAGCTGGCTCCGTCTACTTCATGGAAGCTCCTTGTGTCTGCCTGCCTGGAGGTCTCTATGCAAAGGTCTGTTGCCCTCTAGCCCTCAGATGCATGTGCCTTTCTCTAGTCTGAGGAGAGGCAGAGCTTCAGGGTAAACGTGACAGATCTCAGAAAAGAAGGCCAAGAATCAGGACACAGGAAAGTAAGGGGTAGGGAGTCCAGAATCTAGCTGAGAATCGGCAATGGAGGTGAGGGTGGGACGTCTGGATGCTGGGGAGTGGAGGTGAGGGTGGGACATCTGGATGCTGGGGAGTGGAGGTGAGGGTGGGACGTCTGGATGCTGGGGAGTGGAGGTGAGGGTGGGACGTCTGGATGCTGGGGAGTGGAGGTGAGGGTGGGACGTCTGGATGCTGGGAGTGGAGGTGAAGGTGGGACGTCTGGATGCTGGGGAGTGGAGGTGAGGGTGGGACGTCTGGATGCTGAGGAGTGGAGGTGAAGGTGAGACGTCTGGATGCTGGGAGGTGGAGGTGAAGGTGGGACGTCTGGATGCTGGGGAGTGGAGGTGAAGGTGGGACATCTGGATGCTGGGGAGTGGAGGTGAGGGTGGGACGTCTGGATGCTGAGGAGTGGAGGTGAAGGTGGGACGTCTGGATGCTGGGGAGTGGAGGTGAGGGTGGGACATCTGGATGCTGAGGAGTGGAGGTGAGGGTGGGACGTCTGGATGCTGAGGAGTGGAGGTGAAGGTGGGACGTCTGGATGCTGGAGGTGGAGGGAGGGTGGGACGTCTGGATGCCTGGGGAGTGGAGGTGAGGGTGGGACGTCTGGATGCTGAGGAGTGGAGGTGAGGGTGGGACGTCTGGATGCTGAGGAGTGGAGGTGAGGGTGGGACGTCTGGATGCTGAGGAGTGGAGGTGAAGGTGGGACGTCTGGATGCTGGGAGTGGAGGTGAGGGTGGACGTTGGATGCTGGGAGTGGAGGTGAGGGTGGGACGTCTGGATGCTGAGGAGTGGAGGTGAGGGTGGGACGTCTGGATGCTGGGGAGTGGAGGTGAGGGTGGGACGTCTGGATGCTGGGGAGTGGAGGTGAGGGTGGGACGTCTGGATGCTGAGGAGTGGAGGTGAGGGTGGGACGTCTGGATGCTGGGAGGTGGAGGTGAGGGTGGGACGTCTGGATGCTGGGGAGTGGAGGTGAAGGTGGGACGTCTGGATGCTGGGGAGTGGAGGTGAAGGTGCGACGTCTGGATGCTGTGGAGTGGAGGTGAGGGTGGGACGTCTGGATGCTGGGAGGTGGAGGTGAGGGTGGGACGTCTGGATGCTGGGGAGTGGAGGTGAGGGTGGGACGTCTGGATGCTGGGAGGTGGAGGTGAGGGTGGGAAGTCTGGGTGCTGGGGAGTGGAGGTGACGGTGGGACGTCTGGGTGCTGGGGAGTGGAGGTGAGGGTGGGACGTCTGGATGCTGGGGAGTGGAGGTGAGGGTGGGACGTCTGGGTGCTGGGGAGTGGAGAAGTCCCACGCTCACGTTCTTGTTTGCCCTTCCCCTCTTCAATGCTGAGGCTCAAACTTGGGGCCTTGAACAATACAGGTAAGTGCTGTACCATGGTAAAACCCCAGACTCACACTCACCTTTGAGGCCTTGGCCCATGCCCAGGGCCAGTCCATCCTTGGTCCACTGCACAATCCCCGAGTAGTTGAGGAGCACACACTGGAGCACAGCTCTCTGCCCCGCAACCACCGTCTGGTCAGCTGGTTCCTGGCTGAAGCGGGTCTGGGCCCCTGGCAATGCCAAAGCCAGCACTGGGTAAGGAGATGAGTGAGGACCAGCTCAACCAGGGGCTCCCGCCCCATTCTACTGGAGTGCCCACCTCTTTCCCTCAAGAAGCCTGTCACATGCTCCCGATACTCCATTCTCCCTCCTTAGGTGCCAGGAACAGGTCTCATGTGCCCCAGGGCTCAGCAGTCACAGAAATGGAGCAGCATTACCTAAAGCCTTCGGGATGGGCTTGGCCCAGACCTCATTATGCAGCGCTGGATTATGAGGTCCAGGGAGAAAAGGAAGCTACCCAAGGATTACCCACAGAGAAAACAGCAGAGCTGGAGTCAGAAATAGAGCCCTTGCTGACGAGACCCCGGGCAGCTCCCTTATGAGCCCAGCCCCACTCCCACACAGGTTCCTATGTGATATCCTGGGAGAAGATGGTTGGTGACGCCAAGCACCCCAGAACAAGCCAGTGTACATGAATACACCACCACGACTCCACAAACCCCACACAAGCCAGTGTACATGAATACACCACCACGATTCCACAAACCCCACACAAGACAGTGTACATGAATACACCACCACAACTCCACAAACCCCACACAAACCAGTGTACATGAACACACCACCACGACTCCACAAACCCCACACAAGCCAGTGTACATGAATACACCACCACGACTCCACAGACCCCACACAAGCCAGTGTACATGAATACACCACCACGACTCCACAGACCCCACACAAGACAGTGTACATGAATACACCACCACGACTCCACAAACCCCACACAAGACAGTGTACATGAATACACCACCACGACTCCACAAACCCCACACAAGGCAGTGTACATGAATACACCACGACTCCACAAACCCCACACAAGCCAGTGTACATGAATACACCACCACGACTCCACAGACCCCACACAAGCCAGTGTACATGAATACACCACCACGACTCCACAAACCCCACACAAGACACTGTACATGAATACACCACCACGACTCCACAAACCCCACACAAGACAGTGTACATGAATACACCACCACGACTCCACAGACCCCACACAAGCCAGTGTACATGAATACACCACCACGACTCCACAGACCCCACACAAGCCAGTGTACATGAATACACCACCACGACTCCACAGACCCCACACAAGGCAGTGTACATGAACACACCACGACTCCACAGACCCCACACAAGCCAGTGTACATGAACACACCACGACTCCACAGACCCCACACAAGCCAGTGTACATGAATACACCACCACGACTCCACAAACCCCACACAAGACACTGTACATGAATACACCACCACGACTCCACAAACCCCACACAAGACACTGTACATGAATACACCACCACGACTCCACAGACCCCACACAAGACAGTGTACATGAATACACCACCACGACTCCACAGACCCCACACAAGCCAGTGTACATGAATACACCACCACGACTCCACAAACCCCACACAAGGCAGTGTACATGAACACACCACGACTCCACAGACCCCACACAAGCCAGTGTACATGAACACACCACGACTCCACAGACCCCACACAAGCCAGTGTACATGAATACACCACCACGACTCCACAAACCCCACACAAGCCAGTGTACATGAATACACCACCACGACTCCACAGACCCCACACAAGCCAGTGTACATGAATACACCACCACGACTCCACAGACCCCACACAAGCCAGTGTACATGAATACACCACCACGACTCCACAGACCCCACACAAGCCAGTGTACATGAATACACCACCACGACTCCACAGACCCCACACAAGACAGTGTACATGAATACACCACCACGACTCCACAAACTCCCCCACCCCAGCACAAGCCAGCCTACATAAACATACCATCATGACTCCATAGTCCCTCGCCCATCAGAAGCCAGCACACAGAATACTGCACCATAATTCCACAGCCCCTCACCCAGCACGAGCCAGCACACATTAACACAGCATCATGATTCAACAGCAGACCCGAGCACAAGTGAGCTCACAAGAATACACCATCAGCCGGGTGTGGTGGCGCACGCCTTTAATCCCACCACTCGGGAGGCAGAGGTAGGAGGATTGCCGTGAGTTCAAGGCCACCCTGAGACTCCATAGTAAATTCAGGTCAGCCTGAGCTAGAGTGAGACCCTAGCTCCAAAAACTAAAAAAAAAAAAAAAAAAAAAAATACAGCACCCTAATTCCACAACTCCTCACCCCCAGCACAGCCAGCGCACATGGCACCCCATGGCTCCTATCTGGAAATGTGCCAACTGGAAGCAGTGTGAGCCAACATATGTGCAACTTCACCAGGTACAGGCCTACAAACTGAGTACAGAAGGGTAGATTCTCGGGGCGAGCAAGCCCGACATGTTCTCGCGTGTGCACAGAAGCTTCTCGGGTGAGGACATCCAAAGGCAAGAGCCCTGAACCCGATTGTTGCCCTGCCGGTCGCTCAGAGCATCTACCCTGGACACACCTGCGTGCACGCGGCCACAGCGCGGGAGCCCGGGGGCCACAGGACTTTGTTGCACTTTCCCTCTGGCTCCAGGAGCCACACGTGGCTGCCCGGCTGGCAGCTTGGCTGGGAGCATTTGATTAGAGAACTGCAGAGTAATTGCTTTAATTGTGGAGCCTAAATGGAGCAGGGAATTGGACTGCAGGTTCCCTCTCCCCCCCTGCTCCCGCCCTCCAGCTCACTCCATCACTGGTCAGCCTCAGCGGTGGGGCAGGCCTGGGCACGGCACACAACACCGGGAGCCCCAGGACCGGGCCAGTGCTAGGCAAGCGCTCTGTCAAAGGGGGCAGCGCCACACTCCAGAACCCTGCTCATCCTCACCCTTTTCTCTCCTTTAGCCTTGACTCTCCCCTTCTTCCCAAATCTGTCCTACACGTTCCCCTTTCCAGAAGCCCTCCAAAAGGGATCCCTTGGTTCCTTAGGCAAGCACAGCCTGTCCCATCACCCCACTCTGTTGTGTCAGCTCTACCCACAGGATTTCCTGTCTGAAGCTGTCTAGGGCTTATGCCCAGGTTTTTGTTGTTGGGGAATGGAAGACGTCTTTCTCTCTTATCTATTCCACTAGAATTGGAATCTTTTTCCTTCGCGGAGAAGTGCAGTCTCTCTTCTCCAGAGTCTCCTGGAAGTTGGACATCCATCCAATCCACACTGGCTATAGCACACAATGTGGGGGTGGGGCGTCAAGAAGGACGTGATGGGGCCACAGTGGCCCAGTGCTTAGAATACAGGAAGCAGCCTTCTCTCTTAGTTAAGTGTGTCAGTTTAGCTTTTGGGTCTGCAGGAAGTCAGGAAGTTAGAAAAAGGGTCACACTCACTTGTAAGTGGCTCCCCAACTCTGCAGTACTGACTCCCCATCCACATCTAGCGAAGGAAAGGGGTAACTCACTCACATTTCCAGGGGCAAGGGTGGTTAAGTGCTGAGATCCTGGGGAAGGGTGGGTCAGGTGAACAGTCAATGTTATTAATGCAGGCATTGTCCTCATTATTATTCAAATTTATTCATATCCTTGCGCATTTCTCTGGTGCAGCTGCGTGCTGCAAACTCTGTGCACGCCTGTTTCTCCTTCCCAAGCCCCCAGAGCCCAAGTCAAGGGCTTTTGAGAGGGGTGGTCTGTGAGCCTGGCTCGGAGACAGGACTGACAATCCCAGTTTTCCCATAGGAAGCCTGAGTGCCCTGGTCAACACCCCAGTCTCTTATGACATCTTTAGAGGATAACGGTCAGGGGGTCCTTGTACACCGCAGTGAGGTGAAGCTGGTTTTGCAGTGGGGCAGTAGGGGGCTGCACCTAGAGTCAGGAGTGAGGGGTGGGCGACCCTGGGCATGTCTCTTCCTTAGCTGGGCCTCCACTTGCTCACTGTAAAATGATGAGCCTAGACTCGACTAGCTGTGACCAGTAGTATCTGACTTTCTGAAGACTTTGAAATAAAGCATTCTTGATTTAGACCTGGTTGAAGTAAATTTAGTCTGGAAACGGAATAGAAGTGATGATCAATGAAGTCCAAAGAGGAGGGAAATGAGGGAAGTCTCAGGCTTAATTCTATGGAAATGGAAAGTTCGCCTGGATTCCACGTCAGCAGCAGACACTAGTGTTCCAGGTCGAGGAGACCTGAGCCGGCTCACGATGAGGGAAGCCCCGCCTCTAACTTCACCAATTCTGGTTTTCTAAACCTTGCCCTCACGAGGTGGAGGTCATTCCTCATGCTCTTGCACAGGCCTCTTGGAGGCACTAACCTCTCCTCCCTCTTTAGGGTTCATGTAGTCACCTCCTCAGGAAAGACCTCCACGACTTATCTGCATTCCTTAAGAATCCGCCTACCCACGTCTCACATCTCACATCTCACGTTGCACCCCTCCCATGTTGCACCTCTGGACTGTCACAGTCCAAGCCCGATCACCTGCACACGGTCTGACTGCAAGGCACATCACAGGTGTTCTGAGGAAGGCTGAGGATGCAGTGTGAGACGGAGATACCCAAGTCCTGCCTTGTGAAACTCCAGAAAGAAAAGGAGGCGGGACACAACATGCACATCTGGGTGACGGTTGCCACTTCAAGAGGAGGCAGAGACAGGCAAGAGTGTGGAGGGCACAGCATGCTAACCCTAGCGGCAGAAATGACCCTGCTAGGACAGGACTTACGAGTCAGTAGAGGGCTGGAGAGATGGCTTAGTGATTAAGGTGCTTGCCTGCAAAGCCAAAGGACCCAGGTTTGATTCCCCAGGACACTTGTAAGCCAGATGCACAAGGTGGTACATGCATGTGGAGTTTGTTTGCAGTAGCTGGAAGCCCTGGTGTGCCCATTCTCTCACTCCCTCTCTCATAATATGTCTCTCTCTCTCTCTCAAATAAATAAATAAATAGTTTTTAAAAAGAGTCAGTTGAAACGGGGGCTGTAGGACAGTCTAGAAGATTTGGGGGGGCCTGGGCTTGAGGTAGGGTCTCACTCTAGCCCAGCCCAGGCTGACTTGGAATTCACAATGTAGTCTCAGGGTGGCCTCGAATTCATGGTGATCCTCCTACCTCTGCCTCCCCAGTACTGGGATTAAAGGAGTGCACCAGGCTGCCTAGAAGGTTCTGATGAGAGCAGTGTGGGAGACAATGCCTGGAGGGGGCGGGGCAGCTTGTCTGCAGAAAGGTAGAGGTGCTGGGGAGATTCTAGTCACAAAGGAGGTATGAAGGACTGGCTTGAGTATCAAGATGTCAACAACTCAGAACACGTGGCCTGGCAAGTGGTTTACGGAGTGCACCCCTAAGGTCCTGGGTATACAACCTTCCACCAGCTAAGCCCAGTGAAGTCTGCCCTGAACGGCCAGTGACATGGGTCCCATCCTTGTGCCTATGTCTGCATCCATTTGCAGGAAGCAGAACCAGCAGCCAACAGCAATGCAAGGGAACTGACAGCCAGGTGGGAGGGGCACCAGGAAGGACCTGGGCAGGAGGCAGGAAGTGCACCCAGACCAGCTTCCTGCTGCAGTGTCCAAATCCACCTCTGGGTCCTGCAGGCTTCTGCTTTGATCCTGTTCCCTCCTGAGCTTCAGACACTACCACAGGTGTGATACAGCGGACACTGTGAAGGCAGGAATGAGCACAACACGCACACTCCCTCCCCAGGGGAGGATGACAGAGGCACACATAATGCTGAGAAACACAGACCAAGGCAGACATCCTCAGGGAGGCAGAGGATGAACAGGCTAGACAGGAGCGAGGAGGCAAGAGGAGCCTCCTGAACTAAAAAGCCCGGATAGAAAAAGCATAAACCCACGCCAGGCACCAGGAAAGGCTAATGAGACAGGTGAGTCTGTGGGCCATGCCAAGGCAGAAAGAAAGGCAGGCAGAAGAGAGCCCAGAATGCGAGAAAGATCAAGAGAGGAGGCTGGGAGGTATGGGGGCTGCAGAGGGAGGCTCCAGCCTTTGCTCTGGACCGAGTTACCCACCACGAGCACCCACCTTGGGGCACTTAGGGTCTCAACATTTGTAAAACATTCTGCATTTGACCCTCTATCTTTCCCACAAGCACTTAGACTTGGAGAGGCTCAGCCCAGGTTTCCTGGCTGGAGGACAGTAAATATGGTGAGGAGATCATAACTGGGGGGCGGGGGGGGGCGAGGTGAGCCGAAAGGCCTGGTGGGAATTGAGAAAGCAGGGAATGCTGCAGAGCTCTGGACTCGCTGCAGCCCAAGAGGGGTGGAAGATGGGGAGCCCTGATGCCCTACCGGCTGCCCCCGGTCTGTCTGTCTATCTTTCAGGTTAACCCTTACCTTCACTACCACCCCCAAGACACGAAGCTCTTTCAGCCTCAGACTTGGAATGGCTCCTCCACTGTTCCCCCACAGAACTGTCCGGGCTTCCGGTTACAGCACTTACCACAGCCTGCCCTGGGTTGAAAGTTATTCGTGTGTGTGCTTCTGTCTCCCCCACTCTCCTGGGAGACCCTCAGAACAGACATGCTTTGATTTCGCTCTCTTGTCCATTCAGCCCAGGCAATGCTCCTTACAAATAAACTCTCTCAGTTATAAGACGCTGACTATGTGCTGGGCTGACGCCTTGTGGACACTGCTGTACGGCGACAGTGACTACCTGCATTCCAGAGACAAGGGAGACGCGGCTGAGGCTGCTGGGGAAGGGCTGGGAAGGAGATGGATGCTGCTCTTAATGTCATGTCATGTGGTCGTGTTCTAGCAATGCCAGAGAGTAGCCAGTCTTGTACATGAACCGCATTCATGACCTTGGCCCCAAAGGGAGCTCTCGGTGCCCCTAAGTGTGGCCCACACGCCGTTTCTGACCTCCACTATACAACTTGGCTCCCGTCTCCAGCCTGTGTAGCTGTCTGGGCAGGCAGTGCTCCTGGGGTCTGGAGCTGGCCAAGGCCCCACAGCCTGCAGAACTTGTCGCCATCAGCACGGGAGAAGCTTGAAGTAAACGTCGTCTCCTGGGTGGAGGCAACAGAGGTGCCCAAGGTCAGAATATCTATCAGGACTTCAAGGAGGTTTCGGTGACGAACCAAACACCAGCCTTTAAGCCTGTTAAGGGCTACCAACAGAAGAGCTGGTGTCAGTGCGCAGCCCTACTTCTGAAGGGTCTGCTGCATGCCCAGAGCCCACTGGTAGTGTGCAGTGTACCACAGCTCAGTGAGCCAGGGGCAGTGTGGGGGTTTGATTCAGGTGTCCCCATAAACTTAGGTGTTCTGAATGCTAGGTTTGCAGCTGATAGAGATTTGGGAATTAACACCTCCTGGAGGGAGTATATTGTTGGGGCAGGCTTATGGGTGTTACAGCCAGTTTCCCCATGCCAGTGTTTGGCACACTCTCCTGTTGGTATCATCTACCTTATGTTGGCCAGGGGTGATGTCCACCCTCGGCTCATTCCATTGTTTTCCCCTACCATCATGGAGCTTCCCCTCGGGTCTATAAGCCAAAACAAACCCTTTTTTTCCCCACAAGCTGTCTTGGTGGGGTGATTTCTGCCAGCAATGCGAATCTGACTGCAACAGGCAGTTACTACACTCCTAAGGAAACCAGGGAACAGAGACACCAAGCACCTTCCCTCCAGTCGCACAGCCGG
This sequence comes from Dipus sagitta, assembly GCA_036346955.1. Classification (NCBI taxonomy): domain Eukaryota; kingdom Metazoa; phylum Chordata; class Mammalia; order Rodentia; family Dipodidae; genus Dipus; species Dipus sagitta. The sequence continues at coordinate 30,898,411 of CM070788.1, forward strand.
GCGCAGTGAGGGACCTGGCTCCCCCGAGACGCTATGAGATGTCCTGGCTGTGTCTTCTCTTTGAGACCTCCCGTGCAAACACCAGCCCCAGTCTTTCCACCTCCTGTCGATGCTGTCCCCTCAGCCGGTACACGCTTGCCCCTTCCTCCACCCTCACCATAATGCTGTCAGCCACACCAGGCCAGTCTGTGCAGAAACAGATCTTCTGTTTGAGCCTGGCAAGGATAAAGAGGCCAAACTGCCTCTCTCTTTCCCTCCCTTCCTCCCTCTCTCTTTCTGTGACTCACTTTTTTGGTGCTAGGTATTAAACTTAGGGGTAGACAAGAGCTACACCTTCAGCCCTCAAAATTGAGAAGTAGGGCCAGGCGTGGTGTTAATCCCACCACTCAGGAGGCAGAGGCAAGAGGATCACCATGAGTTCGAGGCCACCCTGAAACTACATAGTGAATTCCAGGTCAGCCTGGGCCAGAGTGAGACCTCACCTCGAAAAACAAAAAAGTAAAATAAAATAAAATAAAAATTAAGAAGTAGGAAGTGGCCTCTAAATCCATGTTAGGATAGTACAGATATGTTCACATCCAACAGTCATGTACTTTTTTAACGGGTGCACATGGACCACAACACCCAAACACACGACATCGTTCTCCCACCCACGTGCGCACCCCTGCATGCAAGTACACATCTGTCCCTCTGCCCTGTGTTCTGGTGCACGTGCCCTAGAAGTCATGTTCCCAGAGCCTGGTCTGCCAGGCCCAGAACCAGAGAGGATGTGGGGCCCAGCACATGGAAGCCAGGGAGCTGAACAGTAGGAAAGGGGGCAGTGGAGGCCAAGCCTTGTCCCCCCAGATTTATCAAAGAGCAGTAATGAACCCCCCCGGGCCAGAGAAGTCCCCAAGCTCTCCACTGCAGACCAGACTGCTGTTCAAAAGGGAACCCTTTGATTCACACCGACAGCTTTCAGATGGAACTAAATCTCTCCACACTCCACTCACCCTCCCTCTCCTGCTCTCACATCTTCACTCTCTCCCACCCTGACTGGACGTCCTTCCCCAACCTAGTCATTCTCTCTGTTAAGTAAAAATACATCAGCCACAGAGCCCCTCACAGTGGACTGCTCTGGGAAAAGAGGATTTCAATTCTCTGGGATGGGCCAGTAGGAAGGAAAGAGAGAAGAAAAAAGACTGACACTGCCAATGGAGGGGGAGGAGAGAAGATCATAGACTGGGCTGGGGCTAGTCAGAGTGAGGACAGACAGGAGAAAAAGGCAGAAAATGGCTGGCTACACACCCTAAGATGGTCCCTCAGAATGGCAACTCCAGGAGGCAGGCCCTGCGCCCCTCAGCTAACTGGGCAGGAAGGGTCTGGGGCTACTGATTCTGCCCTGTATAAGAGTCTAACCTGGGAGGCCAAGAAGGTCACAATTTGATATCACCATCTTGAGGAGCTGCAGCCCCTTCCTCTAAAAAAATAGGGTTTAAGGGTTAGGAACCCTCACTGACTGCTGGGAGGGGTGGTTGAGTACACATCAGGAGCTGCAAACAGAGAATGAAGACTCCAAAAGACAGAGAGAAGCTGAGGGGTATAGCTCAGTGCTAGAGCATTTGGCTATAGCTCAAAAGACAGGGCTGGAGAGGTGGCTTAGCAGTTAAGGCCCATGCCTGTGAAGCCTAAGGACCCAGGTTCGATTCTCCAGGTCCCACGTAAGCTAGATGCACATGGTGGAACATGTGTCTGGAGTTCGTTTGAAGTGCCCATTCTTTCTCACTCTCCATCTGCCTCTAATAAATAAATAAAAATAAATAAATAAACCTTAAAAAAAGGCAGGCTGCGTCCCCAGAGTAGTGCCACCTCCTCACTCCTGCCCACCCAGTGCACTGGCTTCATCTCGCCATATAAGTGCCCAAGACGTCGGGCTGTAGGGGCCTCAAATGTTCCCTTCACCACCTCACTCCTTTTGGGTCTTTCTCACGGCAGGAAGCGGGAGTTCACAGGCAGAGGAACCCATCTCACCCCAGCCTTTTGGGCCACAGCATCCCAGGGTCCATCTGTCAACCTGACAGTGTAGAGAGAACAGTCAAAGGGGATTCTTCCCAGGGTTTTACAGGCTGGCCTGTTTCCATGCATTTGACTAGACTAGAGACCAGCCTGTCTTTGCTGTGACAGGAAAATGGGGTTACGGGTCTGGACGAGCAGATAAGTCACCCTTGCACAGCCCCAACAAGGAGACACGGAGGGGCTCCCCACCCCAAGCGAGGAGGACCTGCTCCCTTGTCTTTGCCACCAATCCTGTGTAGCCCGGGAGACAGTTCACACCACTCCCCTGGGTCAGGTTCCTTAAACTGTGAGGAGAAGGAGCCTAGAGTGACTTGCCCTGGAGGCCTTCTGACTCTGAGGTGCGAAGATTCCACCCTATCACCTGCTAGCCTAGGGCTCTGCAGGAGTTTGAGGATATTCCTCATGACACAGCCCATGCCCTCAGGGTGAGGGGGCAGTTCTGGCGTCTCCTCCACAACCGAGCACAGAGGGAGGTCTGTTGGTCTGTAATAACTAGACAATGGCTGAGGGCCTGGGTAGCATACCCAGCTCAGAGGCCATTCTTGCTTTTGTCTGTAAGGAAGTCCCAGAGTTCTTTGCACACTCCTCTCCCTCCAAGGCTCACAGTGAGTGAATAAAGAGAGATGAAGGGGGGCAAGCCTCGGTCTCTGAGGCCACCTGCCAGCTCAGGCCCACTCATAGGACTCTGCATTCCAACTGAAAAAAATGGTTGGCAGATATGACTGGTAACACTGTAGTTTTGGCCTCTAGTCTCCAGGCACCTGGGCCAAACCTGATTTGACAGCCCTATGCAAATATGATCTAGATGGCAGGGTACCTGGATAATGTTCTGTGTAAAGTACAATGACGTGGTAAGTCCAAGTGGGATTGGCTATGACAGGTATGGAAGATCAAAGCAGGAAGGGGATGGTAGGGCTTGTGGATGGTTCTGCCAAAAAAAGCGGGGGGCAGGGTTCTATCTGCTTTCAGTGGGCAAAGCAAGAAAGGAGGCAGGTGGAAAGCAAGGACTTAGCTCAGAGAGGAGACTGGCTAAGAAGAGGGGGGCAAGAGGAGAAGAAAAGAGGGGGAAGAGCAGGAAGGGGAAACGGGATAGAGCCAAAAAGGCTACATGAGAGGGGGAGGGTGGCCACAGAAAGAAGGAGGTCTCTGCTCTCAATCCCATCTGGGCGTACGTGTACACGCACACATGCATGCACGCACAGGAAGGGACACTCGAGAACAAAATGCAGAAGGCTATCTGAGAGAGGACATGAGAACGGCGATGGTGGCAGAGAAGTCCGAGGGAAGAAACTGGAGAAGGTGCAACTGTCCTGGCAGGAATGAAGATGTTCTCAGGAGACCTCAGTGCCCGTCTCTTTGGCCATCAGACTAGCAAACAATGAGCCCCCAGAAATTGGGATTTCCTCAGGAATCGCATGCTGCAAGAAGGAAAAGGCCTTTCCTCTCCTCTCCTCCTCTCCTCTCTTCCTCCTCCTCCTCTCCTCTCTTCCTCCTCCTCCTTTCCTCCCCTCCCCTCCCCTCTCTTCTCCTCTCCTCTCTTCCTCCTCTCCTCCCCTCCCCTCCCCTCTCTTCTCTTCTCCTCTCCTCTCTTCCTCCTCTCCTCTCCTCTCCTCTCCTCTCCTCTCCTCTCCTCTCCTCTCCTCTCCTCTCCTCTCCTCTCCTCTCCTCTCCTCTCCTCTCCTCTCCTCTCCTCTCCTCTCCTCTCCTCTCCTCCCTCCCCTCCCCTCCCCTCCCTCCCCTCCCCTCCCCTCCCCTCCCCTCCCCTCCCCTCCCCTCCCCTCTCCTCTCCTCTCCTCTCCTCTCCTCTCCTCCTCCTCTTCTCTCCTCTCTTTTCTTCTCCTCTCTTTTCCTGGTGACAACCTGGAGAAACCTGTACTCCCTGAAAAATAGATTTCACCCATTCTATAACATGTCACACCACTCTTAAGAGAGACTGGAGCTAAGACTATGATGATGATGTGGGGGGGGCCACACCGTAACCAGGACCGCTTAGTTATGCATACCTTTTACCTCTATTTAAACCTGAACCTAATGTTAGGACCCCCTCCACCAAGATGGACTTGAGAGAGGAGAGATGGACTTGAAGTAGGGGAGATGGGCTTGAGGTGGGGGGCGGGTCTAAACCACTCTGTTCCCCTTCCCAGTGTGGCCACATTGAATAACTCGTTCTCTGCTTTTCAACTTATCTGTTTAATTGGTCTATTGAGGGTTGGGGGCCGCAGCTTAGCTTGTTAGTGCTGAGAGGCCCAGGCTCTGACAACCCAGGGAGGGGCACCAAAGGGCAGAGGCACAGGGTACACAGCATGGCTGCAGGGCTGGGTGGGTCCCTCTTGCCTCCTTCAGGTCAGATTAAAAAAGAGCAAAACCCTTGAGCATTGGAAGTGATTTTTGAAAGGATCAGAGGAGGAGGGGAGGAGAAGAGAACAGTGGCCCTTTTCTGAAGCAATTTCGAAGACCACCGCAGGCAGGTCCACACCTGGAGGCTTCTCAGGGGGCTCCAAGCCTACTTCTGCAGGCACTTACCACCTATTTCCTGCCTTCTTGGCCCTGCCTGGGCACACAGACCCTTTCCTGGGCCTAATCCCATTCCCCCCTCCTCCACGGAGGCCACTCCCTCCAGCACATGGGCACACCAGGTGCCAGCTCTGCTCTGAAAGCCTCCCTTGGCCTGTTTGAACATTCTTAGTTACTGTTGTTATGAACACAGCTTCAAAGCACTTTGACAACAGCCAGAATGGTACCTGTGAGTTCCCCCAACAGCCTCAAAGCTTAGGAGGAAACAAAGGCTGGGCCACTCCAAAGAGGCTTCCTGGCACTTTCAGGAGCAATCCTCAGAAGAAAACCGTGCTGACTCAGAGACCCAGAAAGAATGGACAACAGGCTCTCCTTCCCCCAGGACCTGAACAAGCCGGAGGGGAATCCTGGTCTTCAGAGACCAGGCAGGCTCCTGAGGGTGCTTCTGCTTCTGAACTTAATGGGGTTTAGTACATCCATCCGACTCGACCTGCTCCAGCAGTTACTCTCACCCAGAACCTGCCATCCATCTTCGCAGATGCCTCTAGCCCTTTGAGGGACCATCTGAGTCTAGCATTCGTGAGCAGGAGAAGCAACCCAACCAGTTTGGAAGGGTGTGGGGCCTGATGGACACCGGTCACACCAGCACCTGGCTCTCCACTAGCACTGGTGGGAAAGGGTGACGTGAGAGCTAAATTGTGTACCCCCAGAACCCAGGTATATCCCTGGATTCCATGACTGTATGTTCTATGTGAGACGCAGGGTCCACATTCATGACTGTAGATCCTAGAGAGCAAACCTTTTTACATAAAAACTTCCTGTTGTTGTTGTTGTTTGTTTTGTTTTGTTCTGATGTAGGTTTTACTAAGTTGCCCCAGGCAGGCCTTGAACTTTCTTTTTTTTAAAAAAAAATTTATTTTTATTTGTTTATTTATTTGGCAGAGAAAGGAGGGAGGGAGGGGAGAGAGAGAGAGAATGGGCGCGCCAGGGCCTCCAGCCAGTGCAAATGAACTCCAGACAGGTGCGCCCCTTTGTGCATCTGGCTAACTTGGGTCCTGGGGAATTGAACCTGGGTCCTTTGGATTTGCAGGCAAACGCCTTAACTGCTAAGCCAATCCTCCAGCCCTGTTTATTTCTTTATTTGGACATACACAATCAAATAATCAATTCATGATATCTCATAAAAATGGGCTTGAAGTTTAAAAGAAAGGAATTCTGAACAGAGGCAGCTGAAGGGAAAAGGACAGGTAAAAAATGGTCTAAGAGTGACACCAACGGCAGAGCCTTGTCCCATGGCAATGAACCATAAGACTTCAATAGGGTAATGATGGCATTCAAACACAATCAAGTCCCATCAGGATTTAGACCTATTAACTATTTTACTCCGGCTGTTTATCCGGATGATGGAGACGGAAAGCTCCAGTGGCGATGATGTAATCTAAACCGTACATCTTCTGAAATGACTGGCACAACAGTGCCTTGCATACCATGGGTACTCAATAAATGCTTGTGTTTGGTCAGCTGCATTAATGATTCACGGATAAGACAGAGAAAGTCCAGTCAATTCAGTATGCACTTATTCAGCAAACAAATACTTAATGAGTACCTACTACACACCAGGCGTTGTCCTGGGTCCTGGGACACAGAGGGAGACATCCCAGACCCACCCTCCCCGGTTGATATTCCTGAGAATCACAGCATTACAGTGTAATGAAGCGAGATGCGGAAAAGCACCTGAAGTCACAGGAAGAACCCTAGAGGGAGTGAGGTCTATGAGGGGTGTGTAGGAATTATCCCAGGCAGCAGGGAGCGAAGGGAGGAGAGCACCCTCGGGAGACAGAAGGCAAGGGCAGCAGCATGAGGCTGGGAAGTACAGTCTTCCAGGATCCTAGAACAGCTCAGCCTGGCTAGTGTCCCAGGAGCCAGACACTCACTTAGCAGATGGGTAGCTGGACACATGGGAAGTGTCCCAGTCCTGCCGTTCTGCCAGGGGTCGATCAAGTAAGGAATGACCAGTTAAGGGCTGAGAAGTCCTTCTACTTCCATGCTCTGCAGTACTGACCAAGGCTGAGGAGATGGAATCGGGGTGGGCCTGGCAGGGATGGCAAGACGGTCACTTCTGTCGCTGTGAACACAAGGATCCAGGTCTTAGCCATTAGGTTCCTCCAGCTTGTTGAAGGAATACCACTCTGTCATGTGTCTGAATTCCAAACTGATCTTCCTTTAAGCTAACACCCATGTCTTGTTGGCCATAAGAACTCTAATTCTAGACCTTTTCTGTAGACACACAGGTGACCTTGCTTGGTCCATAGCAAACATTCAATAAATACATGTTTGTGGGTGAGAATTGCATTAAACCCAAAGGAAAGGGCTTCCAGAGCCAGAGGACTGGGGGAAGGGCCTTCCAGACAAAGGGGACAACACGAGCCAAGACACGGAGACATGAAAGCTCAGTGGGTACTTGTAAGTGCCCGGGATTCTGGCACATAAAGAGATTGCCACCAAGATCACACAGCTTCAAACACCACTTTCTCTTTCAGGGCATTCCTCAGTCTCTGCCCTTTAGACACTTTTGTGCTACTGAGGGAGAATGAACATAGACAAAAGACAGAGGGGCTGCAGGGATGGCTTCGTAGTTAAGGCGCTTGCCTGTAAAGCCAAAGGACTGAGATTCGATTCCCCAGGACCCACATAAAGCCAGATGCACAAGGTGGGGCATGCATCTGGAGTTGTTTGCAGTGACTAGAGGCCCTGGTGTGCCCATTCTCTCTATGTGTATCTGCTTCTTTCTCTCCTCTCCTCCCCCCAATAAAATAAATAAAAATACAGAGGTCCAGACTCAAAAAGGCAAAAGTTGGGGGAGGGACTGGAGAGATTGCTCAGTGGTATAGTTGCTTGCTTGAAAGCCTGACGGCCTGGGTTTGATTCCCCAATACCTACATAAAGCCAGATGCGCAGAGTGGTGCTTGCATCTGGAGTTCCTTTGCAAGAGCAAGAGGCCCTGGCACACCCATTCATTCATATTCTCTCTCTCTCTCTTTCTCTCTGTTTGCAAATAAATAATAAAAAGTTGGGCTGGACAGATGGTTTAGCGGTTAAGGGACTTGCCTACAAAGCCTAAGAACCCTGGTTCGATTCTCCAGGTCCCACGTAAGCCAGATGAACATAGTGGTGCATGCTTCTGGAGTTCATTTGCAGTGGCTAGAGGCCCCGGTGTGCCTATTCTCTCTCTCTAATAAATAATAAATTAAAATTAAACCTTAAAAATATTAATAAAAAAGGTGAAAGTGACACAGGGCCAACACAGTAAAACTTGGGCCAGGCTCAAGATGACTGAGAAGGGCCGCACCTGTGTGTGGATGCAGGCGTGCTGGTGTGCATCCCCAGGCTAGCTAAGCACACATGTCGTGCACCTCTATATACACATATGTACAAGAGCCAATACTCAGTCCCCAAAAGAGAGAACAGGGCGTATCTGTCTATAACCAGGACACGCTAGGTCTTCCAAATTAATCTCTATTAAAAAGATTTCCTGCCAAGGCGCTTCTTTCTCGAAGCCCCAGGTTGGGGTCATCTGGATCAATCCTGCGTGAAGTAAAAGCAGGGTCTAGTGGCTGCAGCATCGACCCATCTCACTCCACTCATCTCACACGGAGCAGGGGGCAAAGAATGTTAATTTGCTGAGGGAGCCTACAGTGGGGGCCCCTGGATCAGCTGCTGGGAAGCAGGTTCTCAGTATGGCGGCACCAAGAGAGAGGACACAGAGACAGGCCTCGGGGCTTGATGAGCCACATGGGGGGCTCTACCTTCTGTGGCTTCTGGTCTTCCTTGTTTTACTTGCTTGTCGCATGGAACACCAGTGTCCCGGGAGCAAATGAGAACCAAGAGGGCCAAATCCATTTGTCATATCACTCTCCACAGTTTATAGGATGTTGGTGGGACATGGTGACTACCAACTATGGGTTTATAGCAAGTTTCTCTGTGGAATTTTCTTTAAAAAATTATATATATGTATGTATATATATGTATAAAATTATATATATATATATATATATATATATATATATATATATATATGCGAGAGAGAGAGAGAGAGAAGCAGATATATAGAGAACAGGCATGTCAGGGCCTCCAACCACTGCAAACAAACTTCAGACACATGAGTCACATTGTGCATTTGGCTTACGTGTGTCCTGGAGAATTGAGCCAGGGTCCTTGGGCTTTGCAGGCAAGTGCCTTAACCACTAAGCCCTCTCCCCAGCCCTCTGTGGACTTTTCTACACTCTCTTCCAGCCTGCGCGCACTGGTGTTCCTTCAACTTCCCCTCCTCCAGGCAGTCTTCCCAGGGGAGCGGGTTGCATTTTCTCATCCCACCCAAACCGGCCCCTCTGTCGTGAAACCTTGTCAGCGTCTTACACCTGCCTTCCCCAGCGGTCTACACTAAAAACTTCTACACTAAAAACTCCGCTGCTCTGGGGCGGAGGCTGCAGGCGCACACAACCCTGGTCACTCGTCTCTGTCCTGTGTCAGGAAATCTCCCCTCTCAGGACAGACCCCAGAGGAGAAGCCAGAAGCAGGTTACGATGAAGGTCTGCACCCGGGCTTCACAGGAGGCTACAGAGAGAAGCCTGATGGGGCCTGTGACAGAGGAGACGCAAACATCCGGGGACAGACGCTCCGCAGCTTTGCTCTTCATGCCTGTTCTCTGCATCTCATACCTTCCTCCCTCCCTTCATTCCTTTCTTGATTGCTCCGGGGTGGGGGAAGGGTCTCCTCTTCCTTTTCCTCCATCGTCCCTGCTCCCTGTAATAACCTAGTGATTTCTCATTTAGCTGCCCAGCCCTCTGCGTGGCGAGGCTCCTTTGATTACTTGTGACACCAAATCTCACAACAAATTTAGCACCTTGTTTCCTAGATGAGCCAATATTCCCCCTCGATGATCCCTCCAAGCAAGGGAGAAGGCGCTGTGCATGCCAACGAGCATCCTACGCCTTCCCCGACATCGGAGTCAATCAAGCTTATGGTCTTCAGGTGGATGGATGGATGAATGATGGGTTCTCGTGGGAAAATGGGAGGGCTCTGAGAGCAAAGGAAGGACTGAGGGAGGGAAGGCAGAGGGAGGGCGAAAAGCAGGCCATTACGTGAGTGCGCAGTTCTCCGAAATGGAAGGTGGGGGCACTTTGATGTTGGCTGGGAGAGTTCTGGTCCTTTTCCAAGCCATTCCTGAAATTGCTGCTTTTCATCCAGCCAACCCCCATACTCTGGGCTTGTTGGAGCCCCCCACTTCTCCTGTTTGAGCCCCCCCCCACCCCAGCATTCCTCCACACCTGTATCCTTTGGAAAGGACGGTTCCAAGCAGAACCGCGTTGTGGGCAGCACTCCCGAGGACCCTGTCCCACATGAGTGATGAGGAAAAGGATGGAGCATTTCCCAGCCTCACAGGCAGTGCGGATGGCTGGGGTTGAAGGGTGCTCTGAAGGGAGTGCGCAGAGGCGGACGGGACAGGCAGACGGAAACAGCAGAGCTGAGGACTTCCGCCAGGGCGGAAAGCGAGATGAAAGGTGGAAGAGGGAGGGAACGAGAACAAAGTGGTGCTTAAAAGGCGGGAGTGGAGACTAAGACCAGCTCCCAGACACATGGCGAACACTCAGGACATAAGGACCCTACCTAAGTCAGAAATAGAACTGTGTGAGCCTAGTACTGCAAGGGGCAGTGGTGAAGGAGGGATGGATGATCCTAGAGACCATAAGCAAGGGCGAACAAGGAGGGGCAAGGGTCAGGAGGTCTCAGCACCCCCCTCCGGGAATGCAGACTCCCTGCCGGAGGAGGAGAGGGGAGAGAGGGAAAGAGGATTAGCACTAGGAGAGGTGGCAGATGGTTGTTGTCATTAGAAGGATTCTAGTAAGCCTGGGAAGCCTTAGAGAGCACAGACAAGCTTGGGTGAGTAGAAGGAGAGAATTAGGCAGAGCTTGGAGGAAGGAGGAACTCACACAGAAACCTCGCCACCGCCTTCATGGCTGCGTATCTATCCTCACCCTTATTCCTGCTTCAATCTTTACTGCTAATCCAACCTCAGTCCCAACACTAATTCAACCTCAAGCCAACCGAAACAATCACACCAACCTTGAATCTTAAGTAGAAAACAAGTGTCTTAAAGGCAAGACATCTCGAGCCCCTTCAGCGCCTGGGACAGCCCAAGTGACCAACAGATGTGTCCCACTGGGAGCCTAGGCCACAAGTTGTATTCACCAGCCCTGCTGGCCATGGGCTTACCCTCTTGCTTGCCGCATGTCAAGGCCCACACCGGTTACCAGTCAATTCAAGATTCCAGCTCTTACTCTTAGGGTTTCCCACCCTAATCACAAAGATATCTCCAATTTCATCACAACCTAGCTCTGATCCAAGCTTCTTCCTGCTCCCAAGACATCCAAACGGACCCTCAGAATTCTTGAGGCCATCAAGGGCAGAGACAAACAGAAGGTGTCAGTTCACCTGAGTTGGCCACATCATAGCAACAGCACAAGCCCTCAGCTCCCAGGCTAGCGTGGGTGCTCACTGTCCTAGTGGCTGAGTCCTAGAAACAGGGACTTGATGGGGGGACAGGGGCTGGTCCAAGGCTGTGAGGAGCAATGAATTTGACGCTGAGGAGACTGTAGCGAGTGCGGCACAGGCGTGCGGAGGCAAGTCTGAGCGGGAGAACTCTGCCAGTGACCACGAATGGGCTCCAGCTGAAGCAATGAATGATGTCAGCGTCTGTCTCCATATTTTTGGCAGAAGCCTGACCCTCTTGCCCGGCACTTGGAAGTAGAAGTGCTTTATAGGGTGCCAGCGGGACGGCTGTGATGGGGAGGGTGCTGTGCATGGCACCAGCTGTTCTGGAATCTCTTTCCACCTGCCTGGTTCGAGGAGCAGGGACGGCTCCTGAGCCCTGCCCCACCGCAACACCTCTTAGGACCTGTCTTGTCGCTGTGGCACCTGAAAAAGGAGTCAAGCATTACATTCAGCTCTTCTCTCAGCCAAATCTGATGATGGGGTGTGAGATGGATGAGCAGGATTTGGTCCCCCAGCTCAGGGAGTGAGAGGACAGAATTAGCCTGTCACTCTTTCCCCAGGGGATGACGTATCAGGTCCCAGATGTCTGGAACATGCATGCCTAAGAGGTATCTACCTAACCAAGATCCCAGAGAGTCTGAAAAATCCCTTCCTACTTTGAACAGTTTCTTTTTTAAAAAAATATTTTTATTATGCCAGGCGTGGTGGCACATGCCTTTAATCCCAGCACTCGGGAGGCAGAGGTAGGAGGATCGCCATGAGTTTGAGGCCAGTCTAAGAGTACAAAGTGAATCCCAGGTCATCCTGGGCTAGAGTGAGACCCTACTTGAGAAACAAAACCATTTTTTTTTTTTTTACTTATAATTTATTTGAGGGGGGAGGGAAGGAGAAAGACTGAAGGCATTGGGGACTATGGCCACTGCAAACGAATGCAGTTACCTTCGCATTGCTAGACAAACACACTAGACCAGAAGCAGCTTCTGTGAGGAAAGGGCTTATCAGCCTTAAAGATTCCAGGGGAAGCTTCATCGTGACGGAAGAAGGAAGAAGTTGGCTCCCTCCAGCATCCACAGCAGACAGAGAAAAGCCAGCACCCGCGAGCGTGAAGAGCCAGAGCCCAAGCTGGCTCTGCACACACCGGCAGGGCTGGACTCAGATCGGTGGAGTGAGTCCTCCAGCAGGGCTCTACATGCTGAGCACTTACGTAGAAAGCTTAATCACAAACACCTGAGTTGGGCTGGAGACAATGGCTCAGTGGTTAAAGGCACCTGCTTGCAAAGCCTGACGTCCCAAATTCTATTCCCCAGATCCCACTTAAAGTCAGATGCACAAAGTGGCACATGCATTTGGAGTTCATTTGCAGTGGCAAGAGGCCCTGGCATGCCCATTCTCACTCTCTGTCTCTCTCTCTCTCTTTCTCCTTATAAATAAATAAAAAATGCTTTTAAAAAATTCCCTTGTCTATGGGCGACATGCATTTGCATTCAAACCTCCACATATGAGTGCCAGGGAATTGAACCCAACCTATCAGGCTTTGCAAGCACATGCCTTTAACCACTGAGCCATCTCTCCAGCCCTCAACTGTTTATTGGTATAGAGAACTTTCAGCCTAGAACACATACACTAGGTCCCAAGTCCTGCAGGAGCAGGAACCCCAAGTCAGAATCCCCAGCTGTGTGTGGGATCCAGTGCAGCTGGCTAGCTACCAGTGAGTGTAGGGAGCACTTTGCAGGAGGGGGTGGGGAAAAGGTGTCTCTGCTCTTGGATAGGAGCCTCCAGGTATTTCTTGTGACAGACTTGGGCCTTGGAAGACTGGAGCAGGGCAGGAAGGGAGAAGGAAGTGAGACAATGTAGAATAATAATGAAGGATTTTTAATAACTCACCAGCTATGGTGTCAGCTGAACAGCAACCCATTAGGAAAACGTGGTGAGGAAATGTCTTCCTGGGAAGTGAAAGGAGTCGGCAGGGAGGAAGCATGCCGTCAGCCCGGACACCCCAAAGCCTGCGGTGAGCATGCAGCTAGTGCAGCAAGACAAAAACGCAAATAGAGCTGCAGAGCCTCAGGACTGGCCTCCAAGAACCACCACCCCAGAGACCACAGCTGTGGCTGAAGTCACTCAGCAAGCCACAAAAGATGACAGAGCACAGCCAAGACACCCTCGCAACCTGCTCTGAGCGCCAACCAACTGGAGAGCAATCCCATGCCGACCACAGACTCCTGCTTACCTAAGTCACCACGGACTTGTAGAAGCAGGGGTGTCGCCTTAGGGAAGGCCCCTAGTGCCCAGCAGCCTTGTTTCCAGATGAGTACACTGAGGTCCAGCCAGAGACTGCCTACTGCTGGTGCTAGAAGCAAGACTTCAAGAAACGGCTGCCTACAGTATGGCTTTACTGAGAACAATAGAATTGTCACAGACTGACTGTTCAGGGGACCAAGTGCTCCAGACAGGGCACTGCTGGGGGCTGTGGCATGTCGGGGAGCTGTCTTTTGGGTGGGAGTGAGGGGAGGAGAAAGCCCTGGGCAGACATCACAAATGCTGCGGCCTTTCTCCTTTCTCAGGCCTTTTGGAGAAGTGGCGGGAAACAGCCCAGTGGCTTGAAGAGAGGGAGAATTCTGAGTCTGACAAAAGCCCTAAGGAGGAAGAAAAAGCTGAGGGTCCTTATCCTACACCTGTATGAAAGGAGCATGGAAGTGGTGTGATGGCTAAGAAAGGTCTCAGGTCTTGAGTCAAAAGCTATAAAGGGCCAGGCTTGGTGGCACACGCCTTTAATCCCAGCACTTGGGAGGCAGAGGTAGGAGGAAGAGATTGTGAGTTTGAGGGTACCCTGAGATTGCACAGTGAATTTCAGGTCAGCCTGGGCTAGAGAGAGACCCTACCTTGAAAAACCAATAAATAAATAAATTAATTAATTAATTAAAAGACATAAAGGCTTCCAGATTCTGAGCTTCAGAACACCAAGACAAGGTAAGCATTCCTTCAGGGTTCCCCCAGGGAGCCCCAACAGCCTACACCCCCTTCCCCTGCAATAAAATAGAGTGGCAGTGCCACACCCAACCGCCTTCACTTTAAGCCACAGTGCTGGAGGCAGGAGCCTCACACCCCTGTTCCATTTATCCCCAGGAGACCCCAAAGGGAGCAGCACAGGCCTTGACACCCAACAGGCATTTAATTTGGGCTTAAAGGGTGAATGAAGGACTGCTGGGGAATAAAGAAGAATGCAGGTTTGGAAGATTCTGATGGAGGTAGGCAAAAGGCAGGCATCTCTGTGTTTTGGAAGAAGGCCAAGACCGAATAATTCCTCCACTGCTACCCAGAGAAACCAAAGCACCAGGGAACAGGCACATGCTTGAGACAGGAGTGCAGAGAGGAAACCCAGGAGTTCACCGCCAGCCCCAAGCCCATCCTGTCAGCCCCTCTGCCCGGCCAGCTGCTCTGCAAGATATAAAGTACTGTCTAAACATGATGCATTATTAACACTTTAGAAATCGTATTTCACAGCCGCCTGCCTGGAGCTGAAAGATGAATTCCTCCTCCTGCTCTCCAGCAAGGGAATTATCACTGGAGCCAAATGTGGCAGCGGTGACATATGAGGGGCCAAGAGAGAGCAGGCAAGGGTGGAGGATATAGGTACCACCATGGGCAGTGCTGGGTGCCTGGGCAAGGCAGCCACCTAGGCACATCTCTCTCCGCCCCGGTCACCTCTGGGGGGGGGGCGGGGACCCATCCTGGCTTCTTGGAGGAGGAGGGCACAGGAAGGGGATACTGAGGGGGATAGGGAAGGAGTGCCCTAGAGGGGACTGAGTGGCCTCTGGGCAGGCCTGGAGGCGTACTCAGAAAGGTTCTGCCAAACATGGAGTCGCCATCATTTGGCTGGAAGGGAAGGGGAGGCAGGATGGGCTGGGAGAAGTCTACCCTAGGAGGGCAGAAGGGAGGAAGCAGGCACCGGCTGCATCCTGTCCTCGGAGAGGAGCTGGGCGAGTCCTGCCAGGAAACCCAGTACCTGCTCAAGGCTCAGCGGCCAGAAAAGGAAGAGGGCGAGACAGCTGCTGAAGGCCCAGCCCCTCTCCTGGGCCTCAGGCCTGGGTTTTCCTCCGGAGCGCTGAGCTGCGCCTGAGCTCCACTGGAAGGCACGGGGGACAGATGAACCAACTTTCAGCTAAACCCTTATCTGTGGGCATACAGATCAGAAAGGCGAGTATGTCTGACTCTCTTCTTAGCTACCCTTCAGTATTTGTAGTGCCTGGGCGGAGACGTAAGGAAAGCACCCAGGCAGTCCCAGCAGTACATGAATTCTGCTCACAATGGCTTTCAACACGGTGCGACACTCCCAAGTGTTCGCAAGGAACATGATTCCTGGGTGCAGCCTTCCCCAGGTGGGGGACAGCACAGGGAGGGGCTGCTACCTGACCCCCATGGGGGAACCGCAGCAACTAACAGAGCTCTCCTCGGATTCCCAAAAAGACCTGCCAGTTTATCTCTCTTGGACCTCCAGCTCTCTCAGAGTCACAAAAGTGATTTAAGATGCGTTTCTTCCAAAAGGAAGTAGAAGTGGTCCAAGGGGACCAAGGAACTGCAAACAGCTGGTGGTGAGGACAGCAAACGCCAGGCTCCAGGAGCTCAGGAGCGGCCATTTGTTCCTGCCCTCCCCAGGTGCCAACCAAGGCCCCGCCAAGCCTCCCTTTCCCCTTTCTCCTCACAGGGGAGTTCTGGAGCTTTCAGTTCAGCCAAATGCAGGCTCGCCTCTCTGAGCCCGCAGAGGTGACAGATGACCCAAGAAAGGTGTGGCAGGAAAGCCCCAGAAGGGGAGCCTGAGGAGGCTCAGCGAAGTGCTCCAGGCAAGGACAGTCCCTGGGCACAACACCCCACCTCCAGGCATGGTCAGCTTAACCTTGCCAAGAACGGGACCCTCTGCTGGGGAAGCGCCGTTGGCTCCGTGGTTCTAACGCCCCCCCCCCCCCGCAGCAGTCTCTCTGCAGGAATAGATATGTGATCAAATGAACATCTGTCGAATTGAACAAGACAGATGAACACAGAAAAAGGGCAACTCAGCAGGCCAGAGCGCAGTAGAACGCACGAAGCCTGGAGCCTGGTGTGGCGAAACTTGCCTGGGGTCGGCCTCGCATCCCAAAACCTCAACAAGCAAAACACAAACAAAGGAACCAACAACAACGAAATTCCGCCGGGACACCTGGGTTGAACTCCCATTGCGCCAGACAGGTGGCAGGTTAGCCAGCAGCCCCTCTCTGCACGTCCCATTCCCTCACTTTCCTATTTGTAAAGTACATGAGCTCCACAGTTGTGGAACATGACTTCCAGCACTCTGATGTCTGAGTGCTCCCAGTGCAGGGAGGGTTTCTGAGGGCCGTTTTGAATGAAGTGTCCTACCAGCCCCTAGTCTGGGTCCCAGATCAGCCATCACCCCCTGTTCCATACAACCTGGCTTATGTTCAAAATAATCAAATATTAGTAATAATGATGCTGCTATAAATATCCATAGGTTACTCAGTGGCAAAAAAGTCTTGCTTTTAACTTCTGAGTTGTCAAGTTCTGGCCGTCTTCCTGCCCCTACCCTTACTCCTCTTAATCCAGTTGATCACTCCCCACCTGCTCCAGCTGGAGCTGCAGGAAAACAACAACAAACAAACAAAACAAAGCAGAAGAACTTCAAAATCGAGACAGCTGATCCAGTGCATTCTGCTCCATTCCAATTGGTATCCAAGTGCCGGGAGGCACTGCATGCAGGGTTCACAGTAAGCACCAAGGAGATGAGCAGATGGATGAGGCAAAACTTTGTCTCAAGGTCTCAACAACCAACCACACGTGGTGGCGCACGCCTTTAATCCCAGCCCTTGGGAGGCAGAGGTAAGAGGATCGCAGTGAGTTCGAGGCCACTCTGAGACTACAGAGTGAATTCCAGGTCAGCCTGGGCCAGAGCAAGACTGTGCCTTGAAAAAAAAAAAAAAAAAGGTATCAATAATAGTAAAGGCTTTGGCTAAACATCATATAGGAGAGAAATTGCTTCTTCCTTCTGTTCCTTTTCTTTTCTTTTTTTTTTTTTTTTTTTTTTTTTTTGAGGCAGGGCTTTATGACACAGCCGAGGTTGGCCTCAAATTTGCAAAAGTCCTGTCGCAGCCTTCTGAGGCCTGGGAGGACAGCAGATATGGGTCACCTCAGCAGCTTGGAAAAATATCATTTCAATGGTTGGATGCACAGCGCGTGCCCGTACCTCAGCATTCGCAAGGCGGAGGCAGGGGGATCGGAGTTCAAGGCCAGCCTTGGGCTACATAGGGAAAGAGCTAGAGTAGAGACCAGTTGGACTACATGAGATTGTCTCCAAGAAAAGGGAGAGGAAACAGTGAATTTAAGGATTTTGCAAGGGGCAAGGTGAAGTCTTGAGCCAGCAGATGGAGGAATAAATGAGTTCCTTCTGGACACCAGAGGCAGGCAGGGCAGGCAGTAGGGAAGTGGGTGAACAGTAAGGACGGTGGCAGCACTGGGTATTTGTAGAGGACAGGCTTGTAGGGATCCAAAAATGACACCCCTCAGGCACACCTACAAACCGTAGGCCTTTACAGGGAGCAGCTCTGTCGTCTTTATGGAAGACAGGAAAAGGCAGGTGGACTAGCCACTGCCTGGTCTTGAATGCCTCCCCACTTTCCTCCTTCTTTCCCTCCCTCCCTTCCTTCCATCCATCCATCGCTCTGTGTGCGTATGCACTTACCCTACTGAGTATGTGTCGGGCACTGTGCTGGGAGACAGGCAGGAAGCGAAATCCCAGCTGTGTCCTGCTCTCAGGGATTTGTAGGTGAACATAGATGGTCACACACAAATACCACATGGGCTGCTAGGTGCAGGGGCAAAGTATGAGAGGCTGGTGGTCAGGCACAGAGAGGACCTCGCTGAGATGAGAGAGGTGGGAGGTGTTCACAGAGGACAAAGGATAACGGAGGAGGGGAGTCCTCCAAGCAGAGCTCCATGTGGTCCAAGGCTTCGGAGGTTGATCTGCGGAAGGCCACGCCTGTAAGTGGGTCCCACGAGCTAGAGCTTCGGAGACAAAGAAGATGTCTTCGGCCAGATTGCATGGAGTGTTGCATACTGGGCAGGAGCTTGGACTTTCTCACAGGGGTTCAGAGAAATGATTTGGAATAAAGTTGTGGGGACAGTGCACACGGCAGGGAATTGCCACCATGCCTCGTGAGGAATAGTATAAGGATGTCAAACTGAGGCAGTGGCTAAAGAGAAGTGAAAAGGACAGAAATCTACGAAAGGAACAGAACCACCAGGATTTATAGGTTGGAGGAGTGTGGAATCTGAGAGGCAGGGGGTCTTTTTCAGTTTGCATAACCAGACCTCAGATGAAGGAATTAACATGAATCCTGTTTGTAGGAGGTGGGGAGCGATGATTCAGAGCCTGGAGACCATCCAAAGCCGTCCTAAAGAGTCTGAACTTTATCTTGTAGAATGGGGTGTCCCACCCACGGTCCATGGGCTACATGCAGCTGCATGCATGTGGCCCAGAAGAGCTATGAATGCAACCCAATGCAAAGCCATAAATTTACTTAGACTCTTACTGCTCTTTCTTTCTTTTTATGGTAACTTGATTGTGAGTTCTTAAGTGTGTGAATTTTGAGGACGACGATGCCATGTCACAATGTCACAGGGTTGAACACCCCGGGGCGGGCATGGAAAAGGAAGAAGAGGTTTTACAAGTTGCTCTTCCATCCTTCCCAGGAAATAAAAGCAAGAAGGGAGAGGAGTTAGGATAAGGGGGAGAGCAGGAGGGAGGAAGATGCATTTCTCTCCATCTTTTCCAAGGAGCTGGGTGAAGAGCAGGCGAGGGACAGCCTGTCCAGCGGTGGTGTCACTGTGGCTGTGTGTTGCCTGCTGGCGTGGCAGCCCTGATTTAGGAGGGTTTAATGTGATTATACATAGTGAGTCCTTTAAAACAATAGCCACTGTTTGTTTCACTAATGTCAATTCTGTCATCTACAGGCCATGATCATGAACATTAGAAACAACAGTTTATTGGCTCTCCTTGTAGATGGTGAGAGCTGGAGGTGGAAGCTCAAAGTCTGCGTTCTCCTGTCAGGACAGGCCACAGGAAGGAAAGGGAGCCCTTCTGGGCAGAGGGTGCTGCGTGCGCAGGAGCACAGACAAGCCAGTGAAGCTCTGAGTTCAGCCATAAGCAACGAGGCTACGCGCTTGCCCAGGCTGCTCAGGGACCGCCTTGCCCTCCAGTCTCACATCTGCTGTCAGGACAGTGATTCTGAAGGATGAGAAGGGAGAAGGCAGCCTTCATTACGCGCTGGGGAAAGCCCTGTATTCTTCCTCTCCCAATGAGATCTGTGCCCAAGGTAGGTGTGGTGATGCATACCTGTAATCCTAGTACTTGGGCGGTGGGGACAAGAAGGTGGGTTCAAGGGCTGGAGAGATGGCTTAGCAGTTAAGTCATTTGCCTGCAAAGCCAAAGGAGCGTGGTTCAATTCATCAGGACCCATGTAAGCCAATGAATATTTTAAAAATTAAAAAAAAAGGTGAGTTCAAAGTTGGCTACTAGTGAGTTTAAGGCAAGCTTGGGCTATGTGAAACCAAACATCTGTTTTCTTCAGAACTATGAAATTTTAGAGCAGGAGAATGCTGCATACTTGCATGATCCAATCTATTCCTTTTACTGTACACATGAAAAACCAGAGGCCCAGAAAAGAAACAGGCATCTCCTGAGGTTACCAAGTCCCAGAGACAATTAACAACAAAGCCAGACAGAAGTGTAACTTCCTGTCCATTTCCTCTCCCACCCCCCCTTCCGTAGTTCTGAGCCCCCAAAAGTACAGACATGGAGCACACTACACAGCAGTGCCAGGTGGCCTCTATCTTTAATGGACAACACTGTCCTGTATTCTTGCAGCCTCCAAGCCCACTGAGATTTCACTGCCCATCTGCAGGAGTCTAGTGTGAAAGGACCCAAATGATCCTGTTCCCTAGAAGGCTGCAGTGCGGGGCAGTACGGCTGCCCAGAACGTCAATGGTGTAACACAGTCCCTGCAACCCAGGAGCCCTCGCCCACTGGTATAGATGCCCCAAGCATATTTCACACGTGAGCACACAGACACACCCGTCTCTCTTTTCACCCCCTCTCTTAGCTCCTGACACTGACTTTGGCTTTAAACCCGAAGGACTGCCAAACCCTTTGCCTTCAGCCAGGAGCTCTCAGGATTTTCTCACCACTTCTTGGGCTTAGTCCATAGAGGCTGTAAAGCTGGTTCTGATGGCCCTCCCTGGCTCATTAGGGGCTATGGCTGCTGGGACATGGGGAGGGATTCTCAGCTTCATTTATTCAGCCTTTCTGCTCAGGGTCCCTGCAATTTCCTCACCCTCATTTTAAACCCAAGACTCACCCTGGATTCCACCTGGAGGCAGGCACTACGGAGTGCCCCTCCACATAGATAGGTCGCAGCTTTGAACCTTTCCTCTCCACTCTCACTGCCTTGGTGAAGTTCCTCTTCATCACTGCCTTGGACTGCTGGGATGGCCTCCTAAGTGGTCCCCCTGCCACTAGCTTGGTCCTCTCAAATCCATTCTGCACAGTCACTAGAATGATCTTTCTACAGTGAACGTCAAGTCAGGTAGGTCCTCCTGCTCGGCGCTCTGTCGTTCACCTCCACAGCAGACCCTCCCACCCTCCAGTACAGGTTTCACCTTCAAGACATCCCAGCCCATCAGAGTCCTGCCCGCACAGGTGGTGCCGGACTCCAGTGTGCGGCCCTGCAGAGCCCATCCTTTGCTCTTCATCCTTTTCTTCAGAACTATGAAATTTTAGAGCAGGAGAACTCTGCATATTTGCATGATCCAATCTAATCCTTTTACTATACAGATGAAAAAACACAGGCCCAAAAAAGAAACAGGCATCTCCTGTTTCAGGCCTGCTGCTCAGAATTCCTGAAGTGTAGCTTGGGCCAATGCCACCTCTGAGCTCCCAGGGAACATGTGCAGCCCATGACTGCAAAGCATTGTGGGTGTTCTACCAGTTCCCCTCTCATTGCCGGGACAACATGTCTGACCAGAAGCAGCTTAAGGGAGGAAGGGGGTTTCTTTTGGGTAACAGTTCTGTCAAAGCTGGGAAAGCATGGCGACAGCAGGAAGCTGGTGTCACACTGTCACATCAGCAAGGAAGATGTAGTGAGAGCAAGAGAGGCAAGCAGGACCGGGCTGTAAACCCTCACAGGACGCCACCAGTGACACGCTTCCTCCAGCAAGGCTCCACCTCCCAAAGGCTCCATAACCTTCCCAAAGAGCACCACCAGTTGGTGATCACTTATTCAAACACGCAAGTCTATGGGGGACATTGTTACCTTCAAACCATCACCTTCCGTACCTGGCTCCTATAGATTCATGGCCATCTCATGACGTTGCACTGATGAACGCATTTGCATCCAATCCAACTTCAAAAGTCCCCATGGTCTTTACCAGTCCCAACACTGCTCAAAAGTCTAAAGTCTTGGGCTAGAGAGACGGCTCAGTGGTTAAGCGCTTGCCTGTGAAGCCTAAGGACCCCAGTTCGAGGCTCGATTCCCCAGGACCCACATTAGCCAGATGCACAAGGGGGCTCACGCGTCTGGAGTTTGTTTGCAATGGCTGGAAGCCCTAGTGCGCCCATTCTCTCTCTCTCTCTCTGTGTGTAAAATAAATAAAATAAACAAAAAAAATTGTAAAAAAAAAAAAGTCTAAAGTCTTATCTGAGACTTAATGCAGTCTCTTAACTGTGAGTCCTGTAAAATCTAAATGCAAGTTACATACTTCCAATACACAATGGCACACAGTGAATGTTCCTATTCCAAAAGGGTGGAATGGAGGCATAGCAAGGAAAGAGTGGACCAAAATGAGACTGAAATCCAGCAGGGCAAACATCAAACCTTACAGATCCATGTCTGGGCTCCAAAAGTCTTGGGCAGCTCCACCCCTGCAGCTGTGCCGCCTCCTTCAGCCTCTCTCTGGTGGAACCTGACCCCAGCCTGCAGCTTTTCTTAGCAGATGCCCACGGTCCTAGCATCTCCAACATGTGGGGTTTCCATTTCAACTCACGGCTCACATTCACAGCTTCATGCAGGGTCTCACAGCAGATGCCCATGGTCCTAGCATAGTCAACATGTGGGGTTTCCATTTCAACTCACGGCTCACATTCACAGCTTCACGCAGGGGCTCACAACAGATGCCCCATGGTCCTAGCATCTCCAACATGTGGGGTTTCCATTTCAACTCACGGCTCACATTCACAGCTTCATGCAGGGTCTCACAGCAGATGCCCATGGTCCTAGCATAGTCAACATGTGGGGTTTCCATTTCATCTCACGGCTCACATTCACAGCTTCACGCAGGGGCTCACAACAGATGCCCCATGGTCCTAGCTTCTCCAACATGTGGGATTTCCATTACAACTCATGACTCACATTCACAGCTTCATGCAGGGGCTCACAGCAGATGCCCATGGTCCTAGCATCTCCAACATGTGGGGTTTTCATTTCAACTCACGGCTCACATTCACAGCTTCATGCAGGGGTTCACAGCAGATGCCCATGGTCCTAGCTTCTCCAACATGTGGGGTTTTCATTTCAACTCACGGCTCACATTCACAGCTTCATGCAGGGGCTCACAGCAGATGCCCCATGGTCCTAGCTTCTCCAACATGTGGGGTTTTCATTTCAACTCACGGCTCACATTCACAGCTTCATGCAGGGGTTCACAGCAGATGCCCATGGTCCTAGCATCTCCAACATGTGGGGTTTCCATTTCAACTCACGGCTCACATTCACAGTTTCATGCAGGGGCTCACAGCAGATGCCCCATGGTCCTAGCTTCTCCAACATGTGGGGCCTTCCATTTCAACTCACGGCTCACATTCACAGCTTCATGCAGGGGCTCACAGAAGATGCCCCATGGTTCTAGCTTCTCCAACATGTGGGGTTTCCATTTCAACTCATGGCTCACATTCACAGTTTCATGCAGGGACTCACAGGGCTTCCTAGCAGGGATTCTGACCTTGATTCACAATGCTGAACCTCAGTGGCTCTCTAGAACCATGATGCAACCCATGACCACCATCTTTTCTTCCAAAACCAGAACATTGTCAAGCTCTGTTATCAAATCAGCATGAAGAAGAAAAAAAAAAAATCAGCATGAAGTCTGGCCTTGGATCTCAGCTGTAGCAGCCTCTGACCTTGGGAAGCAGAGACCTTCTTCAGCACTCTGCCTTCAGGCCTTTTTCTTTCAAAAGAATTCTCATTCTTACTGTCTTGAGCCTTCAGTGAGCTGAGTATTGCCCTCATGACATCTTCCTGTGGTCCCAATGCACAGCAACTGGCTTAACTTTACTGGTGACAGTATCTTTAACAACAGCAGCCAGAATGGCTGTTGTTTCTGTCCTTGGGACTTTAAATTTGTTTCTATTTCTTTCTGTACCAAACTTTTAATTTTTCATCTCTTTCTGCTCTGTATTTTCCTCTTTCATTGGTGGTCTGAATCTAGGCAGCAAAGAGAAACCACACCACAAACTCAATGCCTTTCTGCCTTAAAATTTCCTCTGCCAAACACATTAGGCTATCACTTTTAAATTCAAGGTCTTCATTTCATTCAAGTTCTTAGGACAAGGAAAAAAAAAAGTGCAGCCAGTTTCTTTGCCAGAATATCACAGGAACTACCTCTACCTCAGTTCCCAATAAAGATTTTTTTTTTCCTTCTGAAATCTCATAAGCTGAGCCTGTTTTGTCCACATTTCTTTCTGCACTCTGCTCTTCCAGGACAGTCCATTAAGCTCTGCCTTACAGCGCTGCAAAGTTTCTCCAATACAAATTCCAAATCCTTCCACACAGTTCTTAAAGCCTAGGAACCACATGGTCAGGTGTGTCAAAGCGACCCCACTCTCAGTCCCCATTTTCTGTATCAGTTATTTTCCAGTTACTAAGATAAAATAAACTCATCTTTATATATATCCAAGATATTTGATTCTTGGTGAACTCTCATCTCATATTTGTAGAACTGAACTAAATCTAAGACTTAAATTCCCTCCTCCTTTTTCACCCCCACCTATAAATATCTTAACCCATTCTGATTCCTTGTTTGTTATACAACCAGAACCAAGCAGAAATAGCTTAAGAAAGGAAAGGGGTTTATTTCAAGGCTTACATCTTTGAGGAGAAGCTTAATTACAGCAGGGACAGCATGGCAGGAGCAGGAAGCTGGTGGCACACCTGTCGGCTGGGAAGAGGCAGTGAAAGCAGAAGAGGGGCTGGCCTGTAAAACACCAAGGCCTGCCACCATTTTCTCCAGCAAGGCTGTCCTTCTGAAGGTTCTATATCCTTCCCAAACAGTGCCACCAACTAAGGACTAAGTATTTAAGTACATGAGTCTATAGGAGGGCGTTTTTTTTTTACATTGAATGTAGTGGGCATATGTTCCTTATTATATATACTATGTTTGTTTGTTTTTATTGTTTTGTTTTCTGTTTTGGTTTTTTGAGGTAGGATCTCACTCTAGCTCATGGCTCAGGCTGGCCTGGAATTCACTATGTAGTCTTAGGGTGGCCTTGAACTCATGGCAATCCTCCTATCTCTGCCTCCTGAGTGCTGGGATTAAAGGCATGCACTGCCACGCTTAGCTCTATGGGTATTTTTTAAATTTATTATTTATTTATTTATTTCAGAAGAAGACAGACAGAGGAAAGGGGGAAGGGAATGAGAGACAGATCATAGGTATGCCAGGGCCACATGCCACTACAAATAAACTTTAGGGCTGGAGAGATGGCTTAGCGGTTAGGGCGTTTGCCTGCAAAGCCAAAGGATCCCAGTTCAATTCTCCAAGACCCACGTAAGCCAGATACACAAGGTGACACATGCATCTGGAGTTTGTTTGCAGTGGCTGGAGGCCCTGGCATGCCCATTCTCTCCCTCCCTCTCTGCCTCTTTCTCTCTCTCTCAAATAAATAAATAAAATATTAAAAAAATAAACTTCAGAGGCACGTAGCATATGGTGCATCTGGCTTTACATGGGTACTGGGGAATTAAACTTGGGTCAGCAGGCTTTGCAAACAAATGCCTCTAACCGCTGAGCCATCTCCCCAACCCCAGATACTATGTTTTTAACTCATCTTTATATATATTCAAGATATTTGATTCTTGGTGAGCTCTCATCTCATATTTGTAGAATTGAACTAAATCTAAGACTTAATTCCCTTCTCCTTTTTCACCCCCACCTATAAATATCTTAACCCATTCTGATTCCTTATTTGTTATACAACAAGAATACCTCCTCCTCCTCCAGGAAGCCTTTCCTGAGAAGCCTCATCTGACCACCTCTCTTGCAATCCATGAGCTCAATTCTGCACACTCCTTTGTGACTCTGCCTTCTCTTTCTATACTTCCTGAGACGCAAGCTAAACTCCTTCCAAACTAAACTATCTATGGTTTCTCCAACATACTTGCTACTTTGCACTCAAATGTCTTATTTATTTTTACTACCTGTAGCAGTTACCTTATTGTTAATGGGATAGAACCCCTGACCAGACACAGCTTGCGGAAGGAAAGGGTTTATTTCCAGCTTACAGTTTCCAGAAGTTTCATCATGGCGGGGAAAGCATGGCAGAAATGGAAACTGACTCACGCCATCCCATGTCAGTGAGGCAGAGCAAGTCAAAGTGAGTTGGCACTGGGCAAGTAGACTAGACTATAACATCCCGAGGCCCACCCACAGTGACACACAACCTCCAGCAAGGGTCCACATCCCAACGGCTCCAGCAGCTAGAGACTAAGTATGAAGTTTAATCACTACAGAGTTTGAATGTGAAAGTTTGTACATTGCAAGCTCAATTTTTTTTTCATTTCTTAAATATTTATTTACTTATTTGAGAGAGAATGGGCACACCGAGGGCCTCCAATCACTGAAAACGAACTCCTCATGCATCTGGCTTACGTGGGTCCTGGGGAATTGAATCTGGGTCCTTTGGCTTTGCAGGCAAGCACCTTAACTGCTAAGGCATCACTCCAGCTTGTAAGCTCAATTTTATATAATACCCTTTAGACTGAGGTGTTTTATTAAAATTTAGCTTGCAACTTGAGCCCCTAGCAGGCAGATTCCTGCTGCACGGGGCATGTCCAGCCTTAAAGTGTATGGACAGCAGTTTAGGCTTTGGCAGTTTTGTGCTTGTTGGTGGTCCTGGCTGCTGGTGACGTCTCTGTGCTTGGATCTTCGGAAGCGAGCCCAGCTTCTTCTACCATTGATGGTGTTCCCCCTGGAATGTGTAAGCCTGAAATAAACCCTTTCCCCCCATAAGCTTTTTCTGGCTGGGTGTTTGTCCTGCAATGCAAAGCTCACTGCAGCCATCACGAATACATGAGGTTATGGGGGATATTTTACTCAAACAGCGACACTGCCCTTGCACCTTTCTTCCATTGGAGGGCAAGGACTCCTGTGGCAGCACCCAGGACACAGACTCACTGTAAGAGGTGTGCTGCCTGCCATTGCTAAGGGTCTGCCTTGAGCTGCCAATGTGGATGTTTAATGTTATTGTTGTATGTGTGCAAAGGTGCACATTCTCATCTTCTTAACAGGCTTTTTAAATTTTTTCTGTTTTAACTTTTAGAGAGCGCATGAAAGGGAGACAGAGAATTGGCCTGCCAAGGCCTCAGCCACTGAAATCGAACTCCAGATGCTCGCGCAACCTAGTGAGCATGTGTGACCTTGTGCTTACCTCAGCTTTGTGCACCTAGCTTATGTGGGACCTGGAGTCAAACATGGGTCCTTAGGCAAGCACCTTCCTTAACCACCAAGCCATCTCTCCAGCCCTTCACGGGCTTTTTACTTCAACTCCCTGTGTTCCACTTTGGGTGACATCTCCAAGGCCAGTTCCATGTTGATTCTGCAGCCCTGAGTTCATGGAAGGCCTTAGGTCTATTTCTTCCCACATAGCCTCAGCAGCTGAAGCTTAGAACAGACAAGCTGAACAAAATCCTTCCTGGCCTTGGTTCTCTCATGTTCCCCCCCCCCAAGGGACACAACAGACCAATGTTCATGTGTTCCATGTAGCAGCCTGCCTGGCTATTCAATTTGGAGCAATGTGCCTCAGTTTCCTCATTTCTAAAACGAAAATAATGTCAGCATTAAGTATAATTTTTTTTCAAGGTAGGGTCTCACTCTAGCCCAGGCTGACCTAGAATTCACTCTGTAGTCCCAGGCTGGGCTCAAACTCACAACGATCCTCCTACCTCTGCCTCCCGAGTGCTGGGATCAAAGGTGTGTACCACTATGCCCAGCTAGTATTAAGTATAATTAAGTCATACTCTCACCCTCTCTCCTTCTTCCATCCTACATATTTCCAGGGTTCACAGGTCTACCCTCCTTCTTGTCTCACCAGCATTCAAATGATCAAGGACTGCTGGCCCAAGAAGTATGGAAAATGCCATAGTCTTGGGAACTCCCAGGCTCCAGAAAGGTTCTTGGCAAGAAAGGATGGAAAGCAGAGCAGAACCAAGGGCAGGGGCCAGGCAGAGGGCAGGGAACTGGCTTGATCAGACTGTGTCCTGACTGGGAACTGAACAGAACCAAGAGCAGGGGCCAGGCAGAGGGCAGGGAACTGGCTTGATCAGAGTGTGTCCTGACTGGGGACAGAAGCAAGGGGTGTTTCATCTGAAATCCAAACTCTGGATCGGAACCACTTCTACACATGGGCAGAGCAAGGGGAGGGTAAGTTAGAGTCGGCCTTTCCCAGCTCTAGGGATAGTTCCACTGGACTGGATCTTGTGGACTTTTGTTCTGACCCAAGGTCCCTCTTTGTCATAGCTATGTCAACTTAAGACAAGACTCAGAACATTGTGCCTCCGTTAACCCAGCTGATTAAGGCCACTGGGGCCAGCAAACCAGCTCTGTGGCAGCAGGACTGGAATTGCTCGGTGAGAAACAAAGCACCATCCATCTTTCAGGTCTCATTCTCATAAAGGCTACACCTCCATGGCCCAGTCATCCAGAAAATGCACCTAATAACTGAGGTTCAAGTGCCTTTTTAAGCTTCATTTACCTGAGCCAAATGGGCTCCATTCCTGGGTAGAATATTCCTACCCGGGAATCATGGCTCCCCTTCAGCTGTACGAGCTGCCCCCCACTGCCATTCCGCGCCCGGCTCGCCTGTTTTCTTCCCCCACTAGCTGGCAGGGACAGTATTTCCAACAGAACTCCTCTCCGGTGCCTGGGCCAGTGTTGGTCCCACGGCAGGCATTCAGTGTGATTTCCTGAATGAGCAAATAAAAAACGCACAGAATTCTAGTTCGGGGTGTGCTGCAATCCTTCTCTTTGCAGTTTCTAACCATCAGTCCTCGCTCTTCTCTCTAGAGTCACATAAAATGAATCTAATTCTCTTCCACATGACAGTCCTTTAAGCATGTGAGGAGAGTTATGACATGCCCCCAGAGTCTCCTCGACTCATGACCAAATATCCCCAGTTTCTTAAGTCGCTGCTTTCACAGGCATCTTTGTACAAATACTGCATCTTCTCCCCTCTTAAAAAGACTCTTGGGCTGAAGAGATGGCTTAGCGGTTAAGGCATTTGCCTGCAAAGCCAAAGGACCCAGGTTCGATTCTCCAGGACCCACATAAACCAGATGCCCAAGGTGGCACGTGTGTCTATAGAGTTCATTTGCAACAGCTGGAGGCCCTGGCGCGCCCATTCTCTCTCTCTCTCTCTCTCTCTCTGCCTCTTTCTCTCTCTGTGTCTGTTGCTCTCAAATAAATAAATAAAAATAGACAAAAAATTTACAAAAAAAGAAGGTCCCTTTTTCATCCCATACCCAGCCACCCCAGCCCATAGCTCTCCTCATAATGAAACACTTACGCAGAGCAAAGCGCACCACCCTTTCATTCCCTCAAGAACTCAGCCCAGAACATTTCTTGCCAGGGTAGCCAGGGACTAAATTGCTCAATCCACCACTGGTCTCAAGTTGTTCTTCGTGTTTTTGTAAGTTATTTATTTGTTTACTCACTTTTCCATGCTGAGCCCCACCTCCAGCCCTTTAGTCATCGTGCTTACTTCTGGTTTTACTCAAACCCCCTGCCCCACCACCAACCTCCACTGGTTGCTTTGAGTCTGTCCTCCCTCCTTTCCTAACTGTAGTGTATTCGTCTAGTCATGCAGTGTATTTCTTCTATCCCAGCTCTGACCTGACCCTCCAGCCCCAGATGCATCTGTCAGACTGCCTATTTAAACATTGCTACTTGGGTATCTAATAGGCATTTTATACTTAACATGTCCATTACTAAGCTCCTGGCTGGGGATGTAGCTCAATATTAGAGTACATACTTAGCATCTTAGCGAGTGCAAGGCCTTGTTCAAGAAAAACCGACGCCGGGCATGGTGGCACACGCCTTTAGTCCCAGCACTCGGGAGGCAGAGATAGGAGGATCGCTGTGAGTTCAAGGCCACCCTGAGGCTATATAGTGAATTCAGCCTGAGCTAGAGTGAAATCCTACCTCAAAAAACCAAAAAAAGAAAAAAACAGAAAAAGGAAAACCGGAGCCCCTGCTCTTCCAGCCTGTGCTCTCCACACGTGACACTTTAGCTCGCTCCTCCAAGATCTTGAACCAATCCCTGACTCCTCTTTCCTACTCCCCCTGCCTCCAATCCACCAGTAAATCCAGCTAGCTCCAATTCCAGAATAACTCAGTCCAGACCATTTTGCAGGGCCTGCACAGGTACCCCGGTGTCAGCCACCATTTTGTGCCAGGACAATCGCAGAAGCTGCTTGTGGGTCTGGCTGCCCTGACCCTTTCCTTCCTGCTTGTGCTCTTAACACAGTAGCCAGAATAACTTTGTCCAAACAGAAATTCAAGCACATCACTTCTCTACCCCAAACCTACCAAATGGCATATGACACTGTCCAGAGAAAAAGACCAGGTCCTTAGAATCCCAAGGCCCTTGTCTTAAACTAAAGAACTTGTCTGGGGGCCAGAGAGATGGCTCAGTGGTTAAAGGTGCTTGGTTGCAAAGCCTAATAGGCTGGGTTCGATTCCCCAGTATCCATGTAAAGGCAGAAGCACAAACTGGCGCATGCGTCTGGAGTTCATTTGCAATGGCTAGAGGCCCTGGAGCACTATTCCCTTCTCTCATTCTATTCCATTCATTCTCTCTCTCTCCCCTTGCAAATAACGTTTTAAAAAACTTGTTTGTTTTTGTCCTAGTTCCTGGGACCTAGAGATTCTAAGCCCTTGGAATTTCCAAGTGATAGAAGTGCCTTTGTTACTCATGGTAGAACCACAGCTGGTATTTATTTGAGACAGGGTCTCATATAGTTCAGGCTTGCCTTGCTATGGATGTATGTGAATCCCAAATTCCTGATCCTTCTCACCCCTCCTGAGCACTGCGGTTACTGGCGTGTGCACCATGCCCAGCTATACAGCTGGCTTTACGCTAGGAAGGTGACTGGATGGATCTGGCCAAGATGGAAAGATCCGCCTAACCTGGCATCTCCAGGGAGGGAGAGAAGCTGGAGGCCGAAACCCAGTCAGTCAAGACACTGGCAACTCAATAGTGAAACCCCAGTTAATCCCTAGACACTTGGGGTCCTGGGAGCTTCCAGGCTGGTAAACAGCAGGTGGAGACACTGAAGCCCATGGCCCATCTCTGGCCACAGGTCTCTTTATTTGGTTCCTCCTGATCTGCCTCACTCAGAAGAAAACTATAAGCAAGCCCAGTGCTTTCCAGCATTCTGTGAGCCATTCATGAGATTATCAAGCCTGAAAGGTTCATGAGAACGCCTGATGTTGTAGCCAAGTGGTCAGAAGTATGAGTTCTTGTTTATATATAATTCTAATTATAAGGAAAACTTACACTAAATTAAAAGAGTGAAAAATAAAAATAAATAAATAAAAGGAAGCATAGCCCACTCAGGCACTCTTGAACTTGAAACTGATGCGTGATGTGGAGGTCATCTCTCCATCTGTGAAGCACGTGCTAGTCCTGGGTGGCTACCATCAAAAACGAACTGTGGTTGGGCTGAAAAGATGGCTCAGCTGTGAAAGGCACTTGCTTGAAAAACCTGATGGCCTGGGTATCCACACAGAGCCAAATGCACGAAGTGGCCCATGTGTCTATAGTTTCTTTGCAGTGGCAAGAGGCTCTGGTATATTTAGGCAAGCCCAACAGACTGGCTTTTTTTATGCTAGAGAGAGAGAAAAAATTGGTACACCAGGGCCTCCAGCCACTGCAACCAAACTCCAGATATGTGCACCCCCTTGTGCGCATGTGTGACATTGAGCACTCGCATCACTGTGTATCTCCAGGCTAGGACCTGGAGAGTTTAACACGAGTCCTTAGGCTTTGCAGGCAAGTACCTTAATTTCTCCAACCCAAATAATTTTTTAACTATTTTTATTTATTTATTTGACAGAGAAAGAGGGAGAGGGAGAGAGAGAGAGAGAGAGAATGGGCACACCAGGGCCTCCAACTACTGCAAACAAACTCCAGACGCATGTGCCCCGTTGTGCATCTAGCTAACGTGGGTCCTGGAGAATTGAACCTGGGTCCTTCAGCTTTGCAGGCAAATGCCTTAACCACTAAGCCATCCCTCCAGCTCCCAAATAAATATTTTTTAAAAATGAACTGCAAGCTGGGTGTGGTGGCGCATGCCTTTAATCTCAGCAGTCAGGAGGCAGAGGTAGGAGGATTGCTGTGAGTTCGAGGCCAGCCTGAGACTACACAGTGAATTCCAGGTCAGCCTGAGCTGCAGCAAGACCCTGCCTGGGGTTGGGGGGGGGATGTAAGGGGGATGCACTGCAGTGTTGAGGACTGCATGAGTTGTACTCCATATTCATGGACGTGTACACGCATGTGCGCTCACACACCAATTATCTGAATGACTGGGTTCCTTGCGGTGGTTTTTCCTCCAATACTCCAGGCACGCTCCTTCCTGGCGGCCTCTGCATTTGCTGATCCCTCTGTCTGGAGCCGCCATTCCACGGGTTCCCTTTGGCTCTTTTCTGTTATCGTGTTCTGAGCAAGTTTCCTCCTTTGGTTTGGACCTTACATGTCCTCCCCAAGGCCCACGTACAGAAGGTTCGGTCTGTGGCCCGAGCGCTGTCGGGACGTGGTGAGATCTTTAGGAGGTGGAAGGAAAGATCACTAGGGGTGTCGTTGGGACCCCACTCCTTCCTCCCTGCTTCCTGGCTGAGACGAGGCCAGGCGAGTAGCTGGGCTCCACCCACCATGATGCTCAGCTCCACCACGGGCCCCCAGACCACAGAGCCAAGTGGCCACGAACTAAAGCCATGAGCCACAATAAACCCTTCTCCCTTACAATTTGTTTATATTAAGCATTTTGTCACAGCAGCGGAAATGTGACTGCAGCACTGCCTAGCCCCACCTTAGACACCCCTCCTCTTGATTAATTATGGCACTTACTGCCATACACCTCACTGATGTTGTAATTATGAATTTGTCTACTGGATTCTTCCCTTATAAGACTCACAAGGCGGGTGTTTCTGTTCACTGCTGTCACCTCAACACTTAAAAACAAGCACCTGGAAAATTAAAAATATTAAATAGATAAACGAAACTGTGAGGATTCCCCAATCCTGCACAGAAGCTCCATTGGTCCGTTTCCCATTAAAGTGGGCATCCAGGAAGGGGGAAGTGCTTCGTGTGTGTGGACCCCCGACACAATGCACAGCACTGTCCCTAAGTGAAGAGGTCGCAGGCCGCCCAGCCCTGGCTCGGGGCAGGCTTAGTGAGCTCACCTGCTCTGCGGCTCTCAGATCATCGCTGCCTTTACGCATGCCTCTCTGCAGACCACTCACGTCTTGCAGAGATGGCTGGTTCACCCAAAGCCCAGGCCCAAGTCCACCTTGCTCACTGCTGTGTGTCTAGGTACCGGCACAGCCCCCGGTTCCCAGCTGGCATCCAGTTCACAGTTCACAGCTGCGGGACGTGGAGCTCACTGTCCACGCGGTCATCTCACGGAAGTCCAGCAGCCCCCGTGGAGATGCACCCCAGTAACACCGCCGCACCGACGAAACACGGAGGTGAGGAGAAGCGAAGCAATGCGTCTGAGTCACAAAGCCACCGGGATGGAAAAACAAGACTAATAAACACAACATCTTCCTGCCACTGAGCAGGATCCTGACCTACTTCCCCACTGTCACCACGGACAAGTGAACGAACTCCTCCGAGCCTCAGTTTTCTTCATATATAAACTATGACTGAGGCAGGGTGTGGTGGCGCACCCCTTTAATCCCAGCACTCAGGAAGCAGAGGTCAAAGGATAGCTGTGAGTTCGAGGCCAGCCTGGAGCTGTTACAGAGTAAGTTTCAGGTCAGCCTGGGCTAGAGTAAGACCCTGCCTCAAAATATTTATGACTGGAAAAACTGCATGAATCAGAGTACATGAAGCACGTACCCGCGTACGGGCCATGCAAGTGATTGCTACTCATAATAATTATGATAATAAAAGTACGTGACGTTGCAGTAACCTTTAAAACAAACTATTCATTTGTGTATGGCCACAGCGCACACGCATGGTGGTCAGACCTGTGCCCTCCTTCTCTTCAGACAGAGCTTCTTGCTGCTGTAAACAAACTTCCAGGCTGCAAATGAATGAACATCAGAGCCCTTGACTGACATGGGCACACCGGGATCACAGATGCGTGTGCCACCTTGCACCCAGCATTCTGTGGGTGCTGGAGAATCAAACCCAGTCTGTCAGGCGTTGCAAGAAAGCACCTTCAGCCTCAGAGCCAGCCCCCAATAGCCTTTTGTAGTCTGTACCATCTCTCTCAGGCCACTTTCAGCTAGTGAATAGTTAATGCCTCTCACTGGTAGGAGGGAGCAGCATGTGGCGGGAGAACAGCTAGGACCCCTTCAGATGGCCAGGCTGGTCTGAGTGAGGGCATGCAGAGGGCAGGGGGCCCTCAACCCCAGGCTGCTGTTCAGCAGCTCCCTGTCTAGGCCCAGCCCACTGTCCCCACAGCCTTTCCAGAGCACACATTTTTCTGTTTGCCCTCCCCACCCCCTTCATCTGAGCAGGGCCCCAGAAAGTAGAGTCCTTCTTAACTCCCCTGGGGATCACCACTGCGGGGCACTAGGCATCAGGGAAGGTGATGCAGAGGAAAGGTCCCTGAGTTGCCCCCAGGCTCCCCAGAGCTATGGTTTCCCAGACACAGAGCCCTTTATCCCTGAAAGGGAGCAGCCAGCCAGAAAGACAAAGGCCATATCTGATCCCTGTGGGGTGGAGGCCACAGGCTGGGGGAGGGAAGCCTGCAGAAGGGGCCAAGCGAGGGGCTGGGGTGAATGGGAGCAGGGAAGGGGGAGGGGCCTGGCACGGCGGCCTGCTGAGAGAAGGCATGCGATTCTAGCCAGAGATGACAAAATCTCACACCTGTGTCACAGAGTTTTATATGCAAGAAGTTTTTCATCCAAGTTGCCTTTAGTGTCTTTGCCTCTCCGGTGTGGATCCCACGGCCCGCTCTGGCACACAGCTTCCCCTCAGGCGCCTCATCTTCTTCCTTGCAGTAGGTGTGGCGTGGCAGGGTGCCTCCTAAGAGGGTGAAGAGTCCCCTACAGGTAGGGATAGGGTGTGCCGGGGGCTAAAGGCACATAGGCAGAGCAGCAGACTGCCTGCGTTTGCTCCGGTGGCTCACGTCCACTTCCCACCCACAGCAGAGCAACTGGTGGTGAACTTCACGTGTGTGCAGCACACGGACAACCTGGCCTGTAGAAGGACCTCAGCAAACAGCACAGCAGTGTGAAGACCTGTGATTCCATTTCCGTTTCCTGCACTCTCTCCCAGCAGCCCTGCGGCCTCTCACGCTGCACAAGGGGCACTGAGGCCAGGTAACTGAGTGAAGTGATGCAGATGTTTGTGGGCCCAGGTGAAAGATCCTTTCTGAACATCCCAGCTACCTGCCAGGGAAACAGGAGGTGATAAAGGGTACAAAAGGTGGCTCTCACCTTATGCCTTGAACTTCCATGCTGGACCTCTTACCTGTATGTTCACCTGATAACCTTGTTCAGTGACTCACCCTCTCTGAGTCACTGTCCCCTGGGGAGGAGCCTGGGCCAGACTCTGCCCTCAGGTTTACAGTTTTTTTTTGGGGGGGGGCACTCTTTCTGTCCCTGTCCTCACTGCGTGCAGCAAGTACTCCAAAATCCTGTCACGGCCCATGGCTCTTTGGGGTGCACTTTGTTTTTCTTCACCCCGGTTGCAGTCAGCTCCATGTTGCTGGGATGAACACCCAACCAAACACAGTCTTTATGGGAGGAAGGGATTTATTTCAGGCTTACAGATCCACAGGAAGTTCCAATAATAGTGGAAAGAACTGGTCCCCTTTCAACAGATCCAAGCAGATAGAGAGAGAGCCACCAAATGGCCAGCAAACACCAAAAGCAAGCCCGCGCCCGCCACAGCTCAAACTCTTCTCTCCACACCTTTGGGCTGGAGTCAGATCCACCCAGTGACACACCCTCTTGTAGCAGGAGTCCACCTGCGAGGGGATGAAGCTGCAAACTCTATTTTAATAAAACACCTCAGTCTGGGCTGGAGAGATGGCTTAGCGGTTAAAGCACTTGCCTGCAAAGCCGAGGGACCTAGGTTCATTTCCCCAGGACCCACATAAAAGCCAGATGCACAAGGTGGCGCATGCATCTGGAGTTTGTTTGCAGTGGCTGGAGGCCCTGGAGTACCCATTCTCTTTCTCTCTCTGCCTCTTTCTCTGTCTCTCAAATAAATGAATAAAAATAAAATATTTTTTAAAAAAGAGGGCTGGAGAGATGACTTAGCAGTTAAGGTGCTTGCTTGCAAAGCCTAATGACCCAGGTTCGATTCGCCAGGTCCCACATAAGCCAGATGCACATGGTGCTGCATCCATCTGGAATTCGTTTGCAGTGGCTAAAGGCCCTGGTGTGTCCATTCTCTCTCTATCCTCTCTCTGTCTCAAATAAAGAAAGAAAGGAAGGAAGAAGGAAGAAGGAAGGGAGGAAGATTGTGCCATATACTCAAACTACCACAACCCCCTTTCTCAGAAAGAAGCTCTGGAAGAGACTGAGGCTCCAACCCTTTCCCCATGCTTGACTTGCCAAACCCAGCCTCCCCCAGCCCATCTGGGTGAGCTTGCTGTCCCGTGGCAACAGTGAGCACACCAATGCCGGCCTAGGGTTCCCAGTGTGCACAGCATTTGCCCGCCATCAACCGGCACAAACCAAGGAGGAGACTTGTCACTTGTGCACTTTCTGGGTGAGGAGCTAGGTTCGAACGTGGCTCTGGGGGAAGACTGACCAGGGTCTGAAGAGGGGTAGAAGAGCCCATGACCAGTGAGTGGAGTGAGACTGTCCCACGGGGACAGTTCTATGACAAGACATGTAAGGCTTGGGGGTGACAGGCACCTCAGCCTTTGAGTCATGCCCAGTAGTAGCTCTGCCAGCATTCTCCCCCCCCCCCTTTTTTCTCTGGTTTTGTTTTTTTGAGGTATGGCTTCACTCTAGCCCAGGCTGACCTGAAATTCACTATGTAGTTTCAGGGTGGCCTCAGACTCATGGCAATCCTCCTATGCCTCTGCCTCCCGAGTGCTGGGATTAAAGGCGTGCACCACCATGCCTGGCTTCCTTTTTTTAAAAACATATATATATATATATATATATATATATATATATATATATATATATATTTGACAGAGAAAGAGGGAGAGAGAAAGAATGGGTGTGCCAGGGGCTCCAGCCACTGCAAATGAATTCCAGACACATGTACCACCTTATGCATCTGGCTAACGTGGGTCCTGGGGAATTGAACCGGGATCCTTTGGCTTTGCAGGCAAATGCCTTAACCGCTAAGCCATCTCTTCAGCCCTCTTATCCCTTTTTGAACCTGAGTCTCAGCTCCTTCCCGTAAGTGCTGAAACCCCTTCTCCTTCACAGCTGACCTTGTCAACTGTCAATTCCAACTCTAGAGTACTTTGTATATATATATTTATTTGAGAGGGATATATAGAAATATGCAGGTAGAGAGAAAGAGAGAATGGGCATGCCAGGGATTCCAGACACTGCAAACAAACTCCAGATGCACGTGCCCCCTTGTGCATCTGGCTTACGCGGGTCCTGGGGAGCAGAACCTGGCAAACGCCTTAACCGCTAAGCCATCTCTCCAGCCCATGTTTTTATGATTTTCTTTTTATGAGAAAGACAGAGGGAGAGAGGGACAGAACTGGTGCGCAAGGTCCTCCAGCCACTGTAATCGAACTGCAGACGCAGGCGCCACCCTGTGCACATGTGCGACCTCGTGCGCTTGCGTCACCTCTTTGGCGTGAGCCGGTATTCCTTCTCTCCTGGGCAGTTTCAACACCAGGGCCTTACGCAGTTTTCCGGCTGAATGGCACTCTGGGTAGGTGTGCCATGTACACACGAGTGGGTCAATCCACAGCCCCTCTGGGAGCTGACCCTCCTTCAGGCCTCTGAAAGAACCGCGCTTCCCTCCGGAACTCTTTGCAAGGCTCACTATGTTCTTGCTTTCTTCCTGAGGGAGCCTATGTAGGTCATCTTTGTATCTAAACAACCAGTGGCGTGCCCGGCACATAATAGCTGCTAAGCAAACATCTGCTGAATGCCTTCTAGTCTTCCCCCAATCCGCACCCATTCCTGCTGTCTCTCCTCTGTTTTATTCCTACTGCAGTATTAGCCTAAAATACAAAGTGGATCCACATCCCTTACATCCATTATGCCCCTGCGGTTAATAAAAAATTTATCTTAACACCCTTTATAAGCAGATTTTTGACTTCCTCTCTTCTGTCCACACACTCCTAACACATAACCCTCCTTTTTGCTGAGCAGGTCAAGCCTTTTCCTTGCTAGTTCTGTGTTATCAGACCAGTTAAGAAATCACTTCTACTGTGAAGCCCTCATAGGCAAAATGAGTCACTCCTTCCATGTTCCCCAAAGAAGGAAGAGGTTGTCCATTTTTATACAGCATGGAATAAGTATTACCTAACTTAACATTCACTCGCAACCATCTTAGAAGGCAGACATCGGGGGACCTCCACTCGTGCATGTCCTGGAGTAGTGAATGTGGGAGCCTAGGTAGGAACAATGGTCTCTGACTCTCAAGTCTTGGCTTCTCCTCACCCCCAGCTCCGTTAGGCAACTTCCTCTCTGTGCTCCACGGCGATGTCAGGCCATGTCTGACCTCTCTGATGTAGGGCAAGAGGTCGGTTCTTGTATCTACACTCCTGGAGGCTAAGTCCAAAAACAGGCTTGCAGAAGATCCTCAGTTGACAGAACAAACAGGCAAGGGACTGAATGAACAAGCTAAAGGTGACATCAGCCCTCAGACCTGAGCGGCAAGAGAGGAACTGTCCACAGGGGAAGCACCCGGCGCAGGCCCAGGCCCATCTCTCGGCGGGAGAACTCCCTGCGCATCAACTGTCTCCTCTGGAGCCCTGCTTCAAGCACATCAACAGTCACAAGGAGATAGCATGGTTGCCAAAAAAACAGAAACCAAACACAGCAAAACAAATAAAAAAAAAAAAAAAAACCCTAACAACACCACCCACAGAAGGTAGGAACAGCTCCCTGTACAGAACAAGACAGACTCACGCTCTGCCTTCTGGGACCTCCCTCGGAGCCCAGTATATCAACACAGGTGGCAACTTCCAAGTCATCTAGACAGAGGGCCCAGAAACAGACAACAGAGCCAATGCGTGGCCAGGTGCTGTTGATCTCATGGGCATATTCGCCACAGGAGCCCTGAGGAGTGGGGGAAAGAGAAGGGCACACGGCTAGGCTGTGCCATCTTCTCCACACCGTGGGCTCGGGGACTACCAGGGAGCCTGGAGGAAACCCCAGCTTGGACACTTGCTGTGAGGGCGGCTGGGAGTCTGCGCATGAGGCCACTGCGCACGAGGCCCGTCCAACATAGCCCTTGCTGCCCTCGGTTCTCACAGCCTCCCAAGCGGGAGTCTCAAGCCAAGGCCGCTAATTGTTTTCTCCTCTGGCCAGCGGTAGGAAGGCGGCCATAAAGGAAACAAACAGCTCCTGCTGTGCATCCAGCAATTTCACTGCTGGTAATTTGATACAGAAAAATAAAACAGGGACAAAGCTGCAGGTCAGGAAGGAGAAGCATATTTCCAGACGTCCCCCTTTTACTGCAGAGCCGCCAGGGCACCTCTTCCCGGACCGGGCCGGGCCGTGACAAGCCAGAGCCAGGCGCCATCCACGAAGCTCGGGCATTTATGATGCAAGACCAGGCAAGGTCTGGGCCTGGGGAGGGAGGGTAGTGACAGAATGGCAAAGCCCCAGTGTTGGAAGGGACAGTGGAGGTCACCTGTCCACCTTCCCACCTCAAGCAGAAAGCTTTGTCCTGCGAGCCCAGCATGTGGCCCTGCAGGCTCTTTCTGAACCTCTTGGCCTCATAAAGCAGCGTTTTTCTTTTTACGGATAGCTCTGCTATCAAAAAGCTGTTCCTTCCAGTCAAGAGGATGA
Organism: Dipus sagitta; assembly: GCA_036346955.1. Classification (NCBI taxonomy): domain Eukaryota; kingdom Metazoa; phylum Chordata; class Mammalia; order Rodentia; family Dipodidae; genus Dipus; species Dipus sagitta. The sequence goes on from CM070788.1 coordinate 30,938,023, forward strand.
TGCTGTGTACCGGTCACCTTAGACAGGGCTCGGAGTCAGGCAGTATTCACTGGAGACCTGCTAGATTCCACTGTTCTGGGTTCTGAGGCAGTGGACACAACAAAGCCCCTCGTGGTGTTTTGCCTACTGTTTCTTCCTGTGACCTCATTTCTGTCCAGACCCCTTAGGTCTTACTTCTGTTGTCTTCAGTGTGAGAGACCTCTGTGGGTTCAGATTGGTTTATTCTCCCCCAATACATCAAGAAGGAGTAGGGTGGCGTGGTGGCGCATGCCTTTAATTCCAGCACTGGTGAGGCTGAAGGAGGAGGATCGCTGTGAGTTCAAGGCCAGCCTGAGACTGTATAGTGAAATCCAGGTCAGCCTGGGCTAGAGTGAAACCCTACCCCAAAACCTGACGGGGGCGGGCGGGGGGGGGGGACTCCAAACGCCGCCTAGGACATGCCAGCCTTTCCTATCACCATTTTGTCTTCCACGTCCTAGTACTTATTCCTAGTTAGTTACAGGCTCATAATGACCTATGTCCTCTGCCCATTCCTACCACCACTACCTGACCCCTTCAACCACTACTGAGGACAGAGATGAGCACTTGGGATGGTGACAGTGTGGGGCACGCCACATAGATGCATGACAAAATGTCAAGAGCACAGACACAGGATTCAGATCACTCACAGGAGAATGGACAAGCTCCCTGCACACTCTCCCTCCCTCAGGCAGGAAGGAAAATGTAGCCTTCTTCCCCAGCAGCCAGGTACATAGTGGCAGGCCCAAAGAGAGCCCAGGAAGGCTGGTGGGAACAGTCAGGCCCTGACTTAACCAGGGACACCAGCAGCTGGCATGGTGGTTCTGACCATATCTAGCTGACCGAGTGTGGCATTCTCTAGTGAGGAAGTGGGTGTGATTGGCAGGGGTCAACTGTGAGGTATCTGGGCTTTGCTCTGGGCCCTGGGGAGAAATGTGGGGAGAAGAGGAGATCACGTGCCTTGGACACTCAAGATGAGCCAGCAGGGACCCCAAAGGGAGGCTATGAAAGCCAGGCTGAGGCCGAGGAGCACTGTGAGGTCCACCAGAGGGCGGTGATTCTCCCTGGAGAAGGGTTGCATCCAGAGTTGGGAAGGAGATGAGACACGATGACTGACAGTAATGAAAATGGTGACCTATTAAATGTGATGTATGCTGGGCACTCGGCTAGCTACTTTCACGGACATCAATTCATTTAAAGCTCACAATCCCTTGAGGTGGCAGGATGGTTAACCCCTTTCACAAATGAAGAACCCAAAGTGGGCATGGCGGCTCATGCGTGCCTGTAACTCCCGCACTCAGGAGACTTGAAGCAGGAAGACTGCTGTGGGTTTGGGGCCAGCCTGGGCTACAAAGTGAGGCCCCTGTCTGAAGCAAAAACAAACAAACACAATGGAGAAAGCCGGAGGGAGCAGAGAGCTCAGCCGAGGCCCGATGCTCGTCAGTGGAGCAGAGGGACTTTACACGCAGGTGCTCAGAGCTCCAGCTCTGTGTGTCACCACATGACAAGAGTGGGCCCCATGGTATCCTCTGGAATTTCTGTAAAACAGCCAAAAGAGACACAGGGGGTTCTCAAGGACAAAGATGACACTGATCTCCGTGCAGGCCCCGGTACAGTTCAAGGCAGACCCGCCAAGCACCTCAGTCAGATCAAAGCCACAAGCCAAACTACTGGTCACCCTCAGCCCCATTTGATGCCCTCCTACGTCTCTTCCCAGTCTTTGTACTCCAGACAGCTTGCTTCCATCCCAAATCATCTTCTCTTGCCCCTCTGAAGCCAGGGAATGTTGAACGCCCTCAGCCATCAGGAGGCCCTAGACACCTGCCAGCCACCCCTTTGCTGCAGAACGGAGAAGGGCCTCTGCTCCTGTGGGCTGACCACGGCAGCACGGGCTGATCAGTGGGAGTTCAAACCCTCCATCAAGCCGCCTCTTCTAGTGGAGGGTACGTCGCCTGTGACAACTCCCACCCTCCACGAGGCCTTGGATCTCCTCCACGGCCGGGCACTCTCCTTCCAGACCTGCCTCCTTCACCACTGGTCAGCACAGGGCACCCAAGGAAAGCCTTCTGTTGCCGGAGAAGTCAGAGAGGCCACGCTGAACCTCCTATCGTATCTGCCACGACCCCAGAACACCTGCTTCTGCTCTGCATGCTTCGTGCTGCCAGCTAATCACGGATACTTCTGAATAAGTTACCCTAGAAAGTAAGCCTAGGACAGTAAGACTGGACGAATAAGCAGGACACGCGCCCACCCCCGTGATGCGGTGCTCCAGTGGCCCCAGCTGCATTGTGCTGTATCATCTCTGCTCCCTGATCTGCAGTGCCAACGCCCAGGGTTCCTTACATATCAAAAAGTAAACTGGGGGCTGGAGAGATGGCTTAGCGGTTAAGCGCTTGCCTGTGAAGCCTAAGGACCCCGGTTCGAGGCTCGATTCCCCAGGACCCACGTTAGCCAGATGCACAAGGGGGCGCACGCATCTGGAGTTTGTTTGCAGTGGATGGAGGCCCTGGAGCACCCATTCTCTCTCTCTCCTTGTCTGTCTGCACACCTTTAATCCCAGCACTCAGGAGGCAGAGGTAGGAGGATCACCGTGAGTTCAAGGCCACCCTAAGACCACACAGTGAATTCTGAGACTACATAGTGCCATCTGTATTCTGTAGAGACTTGAGGACTAGATGAGTAACTCTGTCCATACCTAAGTCTACCCCCTTGGCTCTGTGCAGTTCTATAAGGCTCTTTGAGTTTATGGGACTTTGGGTGGGTAAAATGTCTCTTGAAGGGGAAAAAAGCATCTCTCCCAAATTAATGGGATATGGACTATCCCAAAATCACTCGAATGAGCCAGGTATGGCAGCACCTGCCCCTAACTCAGCACTTAGGAACTGAGGCACAGGGAATGCCTGAAGTTCCAGGGCAACCTGGGCTAGCCTGTCTCAAAAAAAAAAAAACAAAAACAACCTCCAAACATCCAATTAGTGACATGGTCTTCATGGAGCAGACCTGGCTTGTTTCCCTCACTAGGAAGGTTGTGCGAAAGCCTGGGATCATGGGCCAGTAACAAGAGCCAGCACTCTTGCGTCAGAGGCCTGGGTTTGGATATCAGCTCGGCCTTCCCTTCTCTGGGCCTTAATATTTCATCCAGAAAATTGGGTCATTCATTTTTATTTAAGAGAACCGCACGAGAATTAAAATGACGGTCACCAGCAGACAGAAGACCCAGCAGTACGCTGTTCACTTCCCCTTGGCTCCTCTTTCCTCCTCACGGCCCCTTTGGTGAGTGGGGAAGGGTCTTAACTGTGGTCCTGATACACACCCCTCCCCTAATGGAGGAAAGACGCCAGCACAAGGGACAGGCCCCCTTCAGTTCTTGCGGGGAAGCTTTGCGTGTGCAGGAGGGACTGGCTGCACAGAACCTGGACTTCCCTGCTCCCTGACACTCCCTGCCCAAGGCCCCAGACCCCAGTCCCAAGGTGCTGTTCTAAACAGACTTCCTTCTGAAGGAAAAGGGAACTGAGACGGTAAGAAACCGATCCCTTATGAGAGGCAGGGAAGATGCCTGAAAGCTGCTATGTAGCCAGGAGGCAGTGGAGGATGGCTCCTACCTGTTCTCACTTTAATTCCCAGCTGCTAAGTCAGGACACAAACCTAAAGGGGTGGAAGAAAATAAGGCAAGAAAAGCAAACCAACGGCAAAAACAAATGATGCATACATACTACACACATGAGTCCATTATAGGTGCTAGTGTGATAGAAATGCACAAAATATAAATGTTGGCTTTCCCTAGCCTACATCAATTTCTTTAATAGCATTCATTTGTAACTGGTGTGAGGTCTTTAGTGAGAACTGGATAGCCCCGAATCCACACACGTGTCTGCTCCATCAGCTTTTGATGTAGGTCATTCACAAGGACCTCCTGTCCTTCAACCCCGGGACTAATGCAGAAATAGCGAGAAGTAATCATCGCTCACGTTTGATGAACAGCTGACCATTCACAAACTGCTTTCATCTCCATTTCATTTTTTGAGCCACAAACTCTGAGCCCTATGGAGCTGAGAAGTTTAATGGCTTCCCTAAACTCTCCCAGCTGATGAGATTATGAACTTGAACCCTCATCTGATTCCTTCCTACAGTTTCAATCTAAAGACCCCGCTCATCTCGTTGCCCAGGGCAACAACTTCTCCTAACTTCCCAATCTTCCCCAACAGACGTCCCCCAGATACTCTCACTTACCAAGTGCCTAATACTGTTTGCTTTGTCTTGTATTCACATGTACAGTGTGTGGTATGTAGTGTATGTAGACAGCATGTATGTGGTAGAGGGGTGTGCATTTGAGACAGGATCTTACTATGTAGTCCAGGCTGGTCTTTCATTCATGGCAATCCTTCTGCCTCGGCCACCTTAGTGTTGAGATGACAGAAGTGCAATGCCACACTCAGTTTATTTGCATGTTTTTAAAGATTTTTCACCAGTCATCTCTCCCTCAATTAAGACAAGAACACCCCCCCCCCCCACCAAATGTCTTCCCAGTCTGCATTCAGGGGGGTGATCAGGAGTTACCAGGCACAAAGGTTCGCAGAACTCAAGGAAACGTGATGGCAAAGCAGGAGGGGACCTGGGGTCTTTTGACTTGATATGCTTTCATTAGAAAGTCTTATGGAAAGCCGGGTGTGGTGGCGCACACCTTTAATCCCAGCACTCAGGAGGCAGAGGTAGAAGGATCACCATGAGTTCAAGGCCACCCTGAGATTACATAGTGAATTCCAGGTCAGCCTGAACTAGAGTGAAACCCTACCTCAAAAAAAAAAAAGTATGTATTTGTACACATTATGTGTGTGAGGGGCAAGCTATGGTCTCTTGTCACTGCAAATGAATGCCCACCTGGCTTTATATAAGTGGCTGGGAAACTGAACCTCGGGTTGGCAGGCTTCGCAAGCAAGTGCCTTTAACCTCTGAGGCGTCTCTCAGCCTTGACTTGTTAGGCTCTTCCCATCTCACCTTGCCCCTGGGCAGGAAGAGGGTGCTCAGGAAGGACCACTGGGAAGCCCAGGTCAATTTCAGATACAAAAACAAAACCCTAACTCAATGATGTGTATGTTATGTGTGTGTAATAAAGGGGCAGATGACAGGAAGAAAGGGCAAGAGTGAGAAAACAGAGGAAGCAAGAGGAGAAAGACACTTGCCATTAAAGTGGTGGCGCACGCCTTTAATCCCAGCACTCACTCGGGAGGCACAGGTGGGAGGGTTGCTGTGAGTTCCAGGCCATTCCAGGTCAGCCTGGACTAGAATGAGACCCTACCTCAAAAAAAAACACATACAAAAAAAATTTTCAGATACCTGCTATCAAAGAAGCAGTACAGACAGGAACTGAAGGGAAGCTTCTCATTTTTAAATTCTAGATTAGGGAAGACATCCCACCACTTGTCTCCCATTGCAGCCTTCTTCAATTCCCTTCTCGTTCAAGAGAAGTAAACACAGAGCTGGATTGTTGATTGGTTTAAGTTTAATTCATTTGTGTAATATCCCTGTTCAGAATGATGTCTAATTAACACTTTCGTTGGGGGGAATAAAACCTTCCATAATTATTAATAAGTAGGGAAGGGAAGGGGAGGGAAGGGGAGATTTCCCAGGCAGCAACCTCAGGTCTACCAGGCTGTTTGCTGGCTCCATCTTAGAGATGTCTTAATGACTCATGACTTCATAAAGGGATTATTGCTTGCTGTGGACCAGGAGAAGCAAATGGGGCTGAGAACTAATGAAAGAATGCTCAATGGTGTATATGAATCAGCGCCCACACTCAGGGCCGGGGACCTGGATTCCAGATGCTTAATCCAAAGAAGGCATCTATCTTGTAACAAATAGGACAAGGTACCTTTGTTTTTTCTTTTCTTCTTTTTTGATTTTTGTTTGTTTTTTTTTTTGTTTGTTTGTTTTGTTTTGTTTTGTTTTGTTTTTCGAGGTAGGGTCTTGCTCTAGCCCAAGCTAACCTGGAATTCATTTTGTAGTCTCAGGCTGGCCTTGAACTCACAGTGATCCTGCTACCTCTGCCTCCTGAGGACTGGGGTTAAAGGTGTGCACCACCATGCCTGACTCAAACAGGATAAGTTTCTTTCTTTCTTTCCTTCTTTCTTTTTTTTTCTTTTTTTATTGTATTTTTATTTTTTCTCAATTTTTATTAACATTTTCCATGATTATAAAAAATATCACATGGTAATACCCTCCCCCCCTTCCCCTTTGAAATTCCATTCTCCATCACATCCTCTCCCCATCTCAATCAGTCTCTCTTTTATTTGGATGTCATGATCTTTTCCTCCTCTTATGATGATCTTGTGCAGGTAGTGTCAGGCACTATGAGGTCATGGATATCCAGGCCATTTTATGTTTGGAGGGAGCAAGTTGTAAGGAGTCCTACCCTTCCTTTGGCTCTTACATTCTTTCCACCACCTCTTCCACATTAGACCCTGAGTCTTGGAAGGTGTGATCGAGATGTTAGTCAGTACTCCAGTCACTTCTTTCCAGCACTATGATACCTTCTGAGTCGTCCCAAGGTCACTGCCATCTGAAAAGAGAAGATTCTCTACCCAAAGTGAGAGTAGCATTAATATAAGGGTATGAATATTAAGAGAAGTGCTTACTGGGCAGTTTGATAAGCATAGTATATACATTTATCCAGATATCAGCAGATGTTATGTCCCTAGGGCTCATGACTACCCCTGTTTTAAGTTTTAAGTATCAGGGATGTATTCCCTCCCATGGAGCGGGCCTCCAGTCCAATTGGAGGGCAGTTGGTTTCTGCCATGATAGACGTGCCACTATTGCACCCGTTGGCTCATTTGGCCTGGCTGGCCAATTATAAGACTTGTAGTGTCCACTGTTGAGAATCTTCCCTGGTGTTATCTCTTTCTCCCATTAAACTGCATGCAGAATGGCTTCTTCCAGCTTTCTGTCGGCTGGTCTACAGGGAGGAGGTTATCAGCTTCTTCTTTCTTTCTTTCGTTCTATTTATCTATCTAGATATCTGTTTGCAAGCATAGAGAGAGAGGGAGAAAGAGAAGGGGCATGCCAGGGCCTCTAACCACTGCAAACGAACTCCAGATGCATGCACCATTTTGTGCATCTGGCTTTACATGGGTCCTGGGGAATTGAACCTGGGTCCTTTGGCTTTGCAGGCAAATGCCTTAACCACTAAGCCATCCCTCCAGCCCTGGGGCAAGGTACATTCTAAGCTGCTATTTCAAATTCCAAGTATGAGTCCACTCCTTTCTGGATTCTTCATTCTCTACAGCCCTTGCAGAGAGAAATAATCATAGTTTTGTCTAGGAATTCATAGTTTGCAACATGATCCCACAAATACTAGTTCACAACTCTTTGGTGACAGAGAACACCCACTTGACAAAGAAGCCGAGGGACTTGCCCAAAAAGCCAAGATAGGCAATGGTCAGGTGTAGAGTCCAGATCTTCTCACTCAGAACCCTGGGCTTCTTGGAGAGCAGGCTTGGATATTTCTCTCAGAGAAATCCCTAGGACCCTGCTGGGGATGAATAAAGAAGACACCAGAGGGGCTGGGGAGATGGCCCAGTGGTTAAGGCACTTGCTTTCAAAGCTGTTCACTGGTGTTCAATTCTCCAGCACCCAGGTAAATCCAGGTGCAAAGTGGTGCATGCAGCTGTGGTCTCAGCAGGTCTACAACAATGGGATGCAGAGCCGAAAGAATCGGCAGCTTGCAGGCCAGCTCCTCTGACATTTGTTCGTTTACCATCTGGCAATTCGTCTGCAGTGGTAAGAGAGTTTGTTTCACAGAAGGTAGAGTGGGGACACCTGGAAGTTGTCCTCTGACTTATACCCACGCTCATGATGTGCTTGGGCTTCTAGTGGCACAGGAGTAATCTAAAATGATATGCAAGAGTCTGGCTGCGTAGAGAGGGTAGGGGCTTTTTATAACATTCACAGCATTGTCCAAAATGTCCACGGTCCCACAGTCGTAACATTCAGCAACTTGGAGTGCATCTTTCACTATGCGTTGCAGCGTGAAATATGGAATACGACAAGTAAGGGGACTGGTAGGAGGACTTGGGGTCTAACCGCACCATGTTTACCTGAGTGACCTTAGTGGACCTTTTTTACCCTCTCTTGGCTTCAGTTTCCATACCAGAAAAATAAGGAGCATAAACTGTACCCCACCCAAAAAAAGAAAAAAAAGGGTTTTGTGAGGACCGAGACACACAAAAGGAAACAAGTGGCCGGAAGACAGCGTTCCACTGCTCACTTCTGCAGCTTTTGAATTTTTCCCACATACATTACCTCCTAAACAATCTCACGGAATTCTCCGAACAGCTCTGTGAGGCAGACAATTTTCCCGAGTGCCTATGAAACGCTAAGGCTTAGCATACCCAGTCTTTTAGACGTGACTCAGTATTAGCAGGTCCTGGATTCGAATTCATATCTCTACGATTTCACAGTTGCCGTCTCATACTTTCCTCTCGCCCCTACATTGAGGTGCTTATAAAAGCTCAGTATTAAAGAAGTCAAAAGGATGTTTATTGAGGAGAATACATGTCACATTATTGCTAGGAGGACGAAACATTTCTCACCTAAACACAGAACTCCTGGCCTTACAGCCAACCCAACTGTGCACTGGCTGCCTGAAGAAAGCAGAAACTGCATTCTCTGTCTCTCTCTCTCTCTCTCTCAGTGGGGTGGGGGGGGGGAGCTTTGGTTATGCCAGGAGGGAGGGAGAATTAAAATGGCTACTGAAAATGTTCTTCTGTGTTCTGGCATTGTGGGGAACCACCCAAACAGAGCTTGGCAGGAATTAGTCATTCTGTCCCATTTCTGCAATGCACACACCCCTTGCTTCACAGCCTTGGATATGCTCTGCCGCCCATTCACAGTGCGTTATTACCTTCATTCTGCTGCCTACGTGCCCTGTAGCCGATCCATGCTGGTGCCTCAGGCTTGGACCACAGCCCCAGCGGGCAGGGACTAGACCATACGTGCATTCGGTCGGCCGCACTGAGCCAGACATAATTATGTGCTTAATAAAGGCTTGAGCAGATGACAACAAGGACAAAGGGAAAAGAGGCCTCCACCAGGACAATGTCCACCAGACAGTGCCCAGCCGTGAGTAGAACACACACTGCGACCTGGAGAAGGTCAGGGTCGGCAGCCTGGCCTCCCTCTCTGTCATCAGTTTGCCCACTGTAGAATGGAGATAATATCTACCTCATGGGACCACAGTGACAATTAGACAGACAGACTGTTAATTCCTTATAAATGTCAAAGTGCTATATATCAGTTAACTTAAAAAAAAAAAAAAAGGAAAGAAGCAGCTCAGTGTTAAAACATTTGCCTAGCATGCACAAGGCCCTGGGTTTCACCTCCATCAGAGAGGTGGAGAGAGAGAGGAGAGAGAAAAAAATTTAAAAAATAATAATAATATATGATAGGGGCTGGAGAGATGTCTTAGCGGTTAAAGTGCTTGCCTTCCAAGTCAAAGGACCCAGGTTCAATTCCCCAGGACACACATATGCCAGATACACAAGGGGCACATGCATCTGGAGTTTGTTTGCAGTGGCTACAGGCCCTGGCATGCCCATTCTCTCTCTGTCTCTTTTCTCTCTATCTCTCTATCTCTGCTTGCAAATCAACACATTAAAAATAAAAAAGGCTGGGCATGGTGGTGCACGCCTTTAATTTCAGCAATTGGGAGGCAGAGGTAGGAGGGTCGCCATGAGTTCAAGGCCATCCTGAGACTATATAGTGAATTAATTCCAGGTCAGCCTGGACAAGTGTGAAACCCTACCTCAGAAAACAAAAAATAAATAAATAAAAAGAAAAAAACAATACTATATGAGCAAACCCCTAAGATGCTACTGTATTCCAGTTTACAACCAGGAAATGGAGGGTTTTCCATCCTCAATAGCAGAAAACTGTTTTGCTGACCACAGACCCTTACGGGTAAGACCTGACACATTCGTGAATGGGAGGATACCTCAGATCCTCGCAAAAAATAGCTGCTAAAATTTAAAGCCAAATTTACCCCCAACTTTGAAAGCAATTAAAGAGGAAAGAAATCACCCAAACTTTCCTTAAGTTTCATTCAATTTGCACCCAGCCATCTCTAGCCATTCTGGAAGCAATACACCACACAGCCCCACCCCCGCCCACCAACCAGCCTGTGCAAATTACCACGCCAGAGTTGGAGACCACTGTCATGCCCGGGCATTGCTGATAGCAGGCTTGACCGTGCACAGCACCTGACGTCAAGATGGTTTATGATGGCAAAGCCAGGTAAACATGTATGTCCATGCAGGTTGAGGAATGCAGCTGCCCTACCTTAAATTAGATTAAAAACAAGTTAAATCCTAACCACAGGCCCCCATGCTCTGTTGACCAATTCTTTCCTAGCAAATAAACCCTTAATCTTAAAAGACGCTGTAGAGTTAAGAAAGTTCTCTCAAAGACAGTACATAATATGTAAAAGTCGTTATTTGTGATGCACACATAAGCTGTTTGTGATCCATGTTTGAACCTAAGAATAAGAACACAGTGGGCCAAGGTTCAAGGTCCCGGTTCCTTTGAGACAGAGAACCCCCTGGCTCCCCTGCTTCCAAGTTCCCCAAATTGTCTGTGTCTGGCTTAAGGCGTACCTATGCCCCTTTCAAGACCCAGCCCCCTGCACCACGGCTCACCCGGAGGACCCAGGCATCCAGGAGACCCTGAGCGGGGAGGCAAACAAAGCCCATCACATCTCAGCTGGGCTGGGCTGGGTTTGCAGCGGTAAAGTTCAAGGGTCAACAGAGACAGAACACAACCTGGAATGTTCCAAGCCTAAAGGCAAGAGGGAGCAAGCCCTGAAGGAGAGATCCTGGCAGCAGATGGTGGGAGGGGAGGAGCATTAGGAGGTGCTCTCTGCAGTAATCGCCAGCTTATCATTCTTTCCCTAGGGCTGCCCCTGCCCTGACCCCAAGACTGAACCCATCAATCCATCCTGAAGGTCAGGCCTCCTCTGGACACACTGATAGGACGTGACTTCTTGCTTTGGGCTCCTTGCTCAGCAGCTCACACAACAGGTCAGAATCCCGGTCAGGTTCTAAGAGGACACGGACACGGTGAAGGCCTACTATGCACCAAGCCTTCAGCCCATTCAGCAGTGAAGTCACGTGACTCCCAGCTTGGGGAAAACAAAAAGACCTTGGAGCACTCGGAAAAGCAAGGCCACAGAAGGAGTATTCAACCCAGCTCCAAGTTACCCGGGAGGCTGGAGTTTCTCCTGCCCAAGACACAGAATCCAATGTTGGGCCAGGGAAGACTCCTAGAGGTGTAATGGAGAAGAAAGCCCTGGGCGCGGCAATGTCCCCTCCTTCCCCCTTTCCACGCGGTCTTTTTATGATGTGCCCAATATTCACCTGTGACAATAGCAGTTACTGTCCCAAGCATCTAGCAGATTGATGCATGACCCCTCCTCCCCACAGCCGTGTCACTTGCGTTAGCAGTGGCCTGGGCTCTTCCTTCTAGGCCCTGACTGCTGTTACCCCTGCCTCACCTCTTTCTTCCACTCCACCCAACTCCCTTTTGTCCACCACCCCCCCCCCTTTCCCTTACTGCTCTCTCCATTCTTGTCTTTTATATTCTTTCCTTTTGGTGGAAGTATGTGTGTGTGTGTGCGTGCAGTGTGCACTGACATGCATGCAGAGTCCAGAGGAGGGTGTTGGGTGTCTTCTTTGATCACTGTCTCACTTTCCTAAGGCAGAGCCTCTAAGAGCCTGGAGCCTGACATTTTTCAGTTAGACATGCTGACCAACGAACCCCAACACCCTTCTGTCTCTGGCCCCCATCACCTAGCGCTGGGGTTCCAGGCACAGGCAGCCATGCCCTGCTCTACGCATGGGTGCACATTCGTCTGCATTCTCAACCCCCCGCCCCCGCCCCTCCACTCCTCTGCTCTTCTGCTCCTCCTGCCCTCCTCCTCCCCCACCTCACTGAAAGGGGAATCTGTAATGCAGGCTGCCCTTCCCTAGGGGGAGAACTTGGAAACCATTGGGAGGACACAGCTGACCCTGACATAGTTTAAGTGCGACATGGCAGTCTGGAATGCGAGGCCTACCATCAGGTTAAAGGTTGTGGGGTCAGGGTGCCAAGGAGAAAATCCTTGCTGACACCACACGGAGAGGCAGGTGCTTTGTGTCATCACCGAGGGCCAGCCTGGTGACAGGTGCCTGCTGGCCATACCTGGAAGGCTAACGGGGGGACCTTTTTGTGAGTGTTTTCTGTAGTCTGAGGCAATAAATTCCAAGCTCCGAGGAGTTTACCAGCTTGGTTTTACACACCACCCCAACTCCTAAAATGCAGCTGGTGGTGAGCTGTTCTGGGTCCTGAGGCCCAGGCAGGCCTGTGGGGCTAGAAGGAGGGGCCCACCAGGAGGACACCCACACCTCTCCCGCATGCCCCCGCTGCAGTTCCCTGGCACTTCCTCTCTCTGGCATAGCCTTCCACACCTGGAGCTGCAGCTCTTCCACACTCACCCTCAGAGGCTACCACTTCCAACATTACTTTCTCACAGTGTGGGTCCCAGACCTTTGTCTCTATTCCCTTAGTCCCTCCTTTTTCTTCCAACCTCCACTTTTCCAAGACGATATGAGCAGCAGGGACGCCTTTCTTACCACAACAGCTTGTGTTTCCTTCCCATTTTCTAAAAGTTTACTTCTTTCAGGAAGCCTTTTCTTCAATGCACCCCACCTTGAGAGAGAGCTAAGGAATTATTTAATTCCATGTCCAGTTGGAGTCAGGACCCTGAGTGTCAGGCAGTTGTATGGGTCACCCAGTCCACACAGAGGAGCAATGGCCAAGGTCGCATCAGACATCCAAGTCTCCTGATTTCACCACTGTGTGCTTTCACTCTGGCTCAGCTGTCAGCCAGGGGAAGAGAGGATGGATGGCCCTGCCTGGTGGTTGAGGAATTGCCATGATATGCATGTTATCCACTACCCCAAACTGCCCCTGCCATCCTTAGTCTCTGCTTCATTTGATATGACCGTTGTTGGTCTTTAAAAATTCACTTAAGTGTGAGCCCCCGGGAGGCAGTCACCATGTTGTATTCATCTCCGTATCCTCAGCACCGAACAGTGCCTGGCACTCTGAATGCCTGCCAAGTTGACGCTGAAATGCAAACATACCACTGGTCGTCTAAAACGACAGAGCCCATCCACAAGAGAGTTCTCTGCAGACAAGACACTAAGCGTGGCTCAGCCCGCAGGGAGCCAGCGTGCTCCCACACTCCCACCACTCCCATCCCAGGCCAGGAACTTGATATCAACACAGTCCACTTCATGACTACGGCCCAGCCTGTGGAGAAGGGAAGGCAGGGGCCACAGGGGATCCCAAAAGTCACTTCCAAAGACACCTGGGAAGAGCACCCTTGAGAACGGTTCCCACTGGCTCCTCCCTGCCCCTGGCTGAAGGTCTGTCCCCAGTGGGCCCACACCGAATACATGCAGATCAGAGACGTGGGGGTGAAGCCAACTGAGCCCGTGGAACTTCAGCCGAAGGTGGGCTGACACCCTCACCCTCGGCAAGGGGGAGTATGGGGACGGGCACAGTGAGGCCTCTCAGCCTCCCTTCCATCACGGCACTGCACCGCCTCACCTCTTCCAAGGCTATGTGGGTGGTGTCCCCACAGGACCTTCAATTATGAAAACTGGAGAGGGCAGTGTATCTATACTAGGGAGACAGGGATATAAGGTCACCCTGCCCAATGAAGCTCCTGGGGTAATACAATGCGATTAGGGAAAGTGAGGTTAAGGTTGTGGTGGAACTGGGGATGCAGCACAATTGGTAGCAGACGGGATACCTTGGGTTTGATCCCCAGCACCAGATTTCGATCCCTCATGAACTGGGTATAGTGGTGCACGCCTGTAATGCCAGCACTCAGGAGGTGGCGGCAGGAGAATCTGAAGTTCAAGGTCATCCTCTGCTACGTGAAGAGTTTGAGGCCAGCCTGAGCTACATGAGAGTCTATGTTAAAAACATTAAAACACTGTGAGTGACACTTAGCTGTAGCAGAAAGAGCACACGCTGGAGAGTAAGCAGTCAAGAGAGTCCTGCCAGGCTGGGTTAGTCAGCCGTGTGGCTCAGCGGAAACCCGATCTTCAGTGTTCTGGGTAAGCCCTTCATCCCTGCTGCCTGGTTTTGAGTTTGCTAACTCAGGGACTAACTAGTTCAGCTCGAAGTTCCCTTCTGGAAGTGACACCTGCAACACGGCAGGCGTCCAGCACAAGAATGTTGAGATGCCCTTCTGTGGGACAGGTGGGGTGCTCTTCCCAGCTCTCCACCAGACGCTCTCATGTGCATGAGAACGGCCCCTCCACACTGCTTCTTGACTCCTTCCTCACTCGCCTCCATGTGCCCTACAACTAGAACGCAGCCTCTCCAACTGTACTATGTTGACCTCTGCTCAAGAGCCCACAAAAGAGACCCACTAAGAATGCAGGTGCATCAGGCTTTAATTAAGTCCCCACCTAGCCCTGCCCCGGCTGCACTCGCTCACACTCCTGGAGGGGAGCTATAGCCCTTTCCATCTTGCTCCTCTGACCCTACTGCAGATGTGCCTTCCAGAGAGCTCACTCACACCAGCACCATCCACATAACTGTTACTTCTGTTTATTTTAATGCCTAAGTTGCATTGTATTTACCTACAGTTGCATATATGCAGACACACACACACATGTCCTAATACTGACAGGCTTTACCTCTGAAAACTACAGGTGAAGAGGAACTAAAGAAAGCTTCACGCATAGCTCAACACACCTGTGACACCACAGAGTCCCCCTCAGGGGTTTCGTGGTCTTCTCTAGAAAGAGGCAGCAAGAAAGGGGCTAAAAACATTACATAAATGTAACTTATTCGATAGAAAGAAAATGGTAACCAGTCAAAAACCATCTGTATGAACATCTTTCTAACCTCAATTACAGATTAACACAAAATGTTCCAGCTAAAACGAACGTAGTGCCCAGCCAAACCCCATCACATTCAGAGTTCTGGAAGCCCAGGAAAGCTAGGCAGCTTTTTCAGAGTCACACAGCTTATTAACAGCTGAGTCAGAAAAGAAAGTATGGTGGGGGTGATCCTCCTCCATGACTGCAGACAGTGCCATCGGGGAGTGAACACAGCTGGATCAGGGAGTCACAGCATCATACAGGCAGGTGGCTTCTGCTTTCTTGAGGGAGTCTCTGCCTCACAGTACTCTGGATAAAAGTGATCTTGGTCACTGTGTCAAAAGGGAGACACACAGGTCTAAAGAAAAATGGAAAGAATTTCATAATCCCATCAGAAAAAAAAAAAAAAAAAAAACAGTCCTGGGATGTGGCATTTGTGACTGTGACTGAATTTTTGAGGTTTTGGTTGAAATGTTTCCTTAATGGCAGCCCACATGGGCCATTTTTAGTCTTCTAAGGGTGGGCCTCCAATGCTACATGCTTAGCCCAAGTTCCAGGACATTTAGCAACTAAGAATAAAGAAAGACAGAGGGTAATGGGTCACCATGTCTTCCTCCTTTGACCTCAACTGTGCTTAAGTTGGTCCCATCATCAACCCTGACGAGTGCCCTCACATCTCGGTTACCTGTGCTTTCCAAAAAGAGCAAGGGTGTGGGCAATGGGAAGCATGTTGGTGAATTTTTAGCAGCACGGAAGATAATATTAAGAAAGTGCTCACCTTCTCTTAGCACATATTATGTGACAGCGTGAGGTGCTGAGCTGGAAGAGGAGCCAGGCTGTGAACTGAACATCCACCAGAGAGATGGGACAGACCACATGCATAATCCCAGTCCGAACAAACAGGGGCATGCGTTTTTGTGAACTTACAGTGTAACAGTCATTCAGTTATGAAGTCACAACCAACCAACCAACCAAGAAGTCACTCTCCTAAGGAACATGGCCATTTTTGTGCGTGAGGAGGGTGTGCTGAGGGGGTGGCAAATGGCTCACTCTGGTTAAGAGGGGACAAAAATCTGTCCAAGGGCTGGAGAGATGGCTTAGCAGCTAAGGCACTTGTCTGCGGAGCCTGCAGAGCCTAAGAACCCATGTTCAACTCTCTAGATCTCACGTTAGCCAGACACACAAAGGTGAGGCAAGCGCAAGGTCACACATGCCCACTAGGTGGCGCAAGTGTCTGGACTTCGATTACAGTGACTAAGGCCCCAGTGTGCCAATTCTCTCTCTCTCTCTCTCTCTCTCTCTCTCTCTCTCTCTCTCTCTCTCTGACTTTCTGTCTGTCTCTCTCTCTCTTGCTTGCTCTCTCAAAAATAAAATTTAAAAATCTGTCCAAGCACAAGCAGTTTCTCTGGAAGCTCAAGGGGAAGAAACGGTCATTCTTCAGGGGACTTGAGAGAAGACTCCCATGGAGGGCGAGTGTGAGGAGCCCCTGGAAGGCGCACGCGTGGGGGTCTGGGCTGTCCAGGAACAGCGAGGACATGCAGCAGCCCGAGCCCCAGCCTGGTTCTGTGGAGAGCTCAGTAAGGAAGGAGGTCTGCCTGGCCCTCTGCTGACACAAAACAAATGCCATTGGCCCCAGCACCCCTCTTGACTGCTGCCTGCTTGGCCACCGTTATCTCGACAAGACAGCTCTTGCTAAGCATCTCCTGAAGCGCCTCTTTCCACTTGCTCTTCCCGTGAGAGCTGAAAAAAAAAATTCACCCTGGGAACAAATTCCTGTCCCAGTGCAGAGCAGTCTATTTTCAACCTCTAACTTAACTCAATTCTGGGCTAATTCTTCTGTGATTCCCATACCTGGGCCTTTCTCTGCAAGGAGACAGTTAATGGTCGGGGCCCCTCGTCTTGGCTGGCAGCCCCTCTAAGCCCTTCTAATTCGGGGCTGTTTTAAAACTGGAGAGAAAGAGGCAGGAAATGAGGCCGCTCTCCCTGCCTCCTGCCTCCTTCTCCAGCTCTGCGGTTTAACACTCAGCAATGATCCTACAGGCCTGGAATTTGAGGAATTTCCTGCCTGGTGCTCCCTGGAAGAGCCACAGAGACCTAGCAATTAGGCCTGGAGTTTCCATTCCTGACTCCCTCCACCCAAGTCAGGGTCCCCGAATGAAAAGCTGGGCAGAGAGAGGCCAGAGCGGAGCTTGGCCTTGATGTGTCTGGGGCGGTGGCATCCAGCACAGGTCACCTCACTGTCACCCCCTCCCTCTCCTCTCTTCCAATCCTGCAGTCTCTGCCAGAATGCTCCACATCCTTTTCTTTGGCCTGACCGAGTACAGTAACAGCGCGGGGCACACACAGTTAATTCGTCTGACTCCATCTCCTTCGGCAGTGTTCTGAGGGTAACTCACGCTGGGTGGTGGTTGTCATTATTATTATTGTGGCTATTATTTTGCCCACCCTTCCCCCAGCATCACAGCTATGCCTCAGCTCTTCCTCCTCATCCTCATACACCTACCATGTGTCCGCTTCTTTGGTTCATGCCCTTGTGCGCCATCTGTTCCCGACAGAGAGCCGCGAGGCTCTGGGACTTCTAGGCTCTGGGGCCCCTACTTCTGTGGTCAAAGCCAAAGCCACGGGCTGGAAATGGGAAAGACGCTCCGGAGTCTTCTGAATGAACGTGAGGTAACTGCCTCAGCAGCCACAGTGGCAAAAGCAAATTTCTCTTCTAATTGTGTTTTGTTGGGGCCGATATTAAAGTCAGTTCATATGTTCTCATGACATGTCTGTTTATGGGATTCCAGGGGCTGGGGTAAAGGCAAGCATCCATGCGGCCTTGTGAGGGACGAGTCCTGCCCCGGCTCATCCCTCCCCTCTCGTACTCCAGGGTTCCCACTGGTAGATGTCTGCCTCAGTCTAGGTGTCTCATTCTCTTCCGCTCAAGACTGGGACAGTACATAGCTCTGGCTGACCTGGAACTCACTAGGTAGCAAAGGCTAGCCTAGAACTTGTGGCCCTCCTGCCTTGGCTTCCCAAGTGCTGGAATTTCGGGTGTGAACCACGTCTGGCTAGTTGTCTCATTCTTGACATCTAAACAACACCTCATGCCAACCTCTACCGTCACTCTTATTCCAGTCAAGGGACATGTCTGAGTCCTGTCTAGCCAGTGTGAGAGAAGCTAACAGCTGGAACGTGGTTCTCCTCTTCCCTCTGCCCACATCACTCCCACTCCATTCCCAGGCTGTCCCCACTCTACCCTTCCCGACCCGTGGCAGGATGGGGTTGGGGGTCTTCCAGGTGCCCACAGCCTTCCCTAGTCCTAGGCACTGAAGCCTCTGAAAAAGGACAGCAAACAGCTCCCTGGTTAAAAGGGACAGAAATCTGTCCCCTTACAAGCAGTTTGCTCTGAGAGCCCTCACCTTTTCCCCTCTCCACAGCAGGAGGCCGGGAAGGTGGCCAACACTTGGGTCTAGCCTCTTCTGCTGGCATTTCCAAACTCTACAATTTTGACCCAGGACAGAATTTAAATGACAGCCTCCTGTTTCCCTTTCTGTCCTGCCCACAGTCCTTCCTCTCAGTACATTCTGCCAGTCTCAGAGGGACAAGATGGCGGCTCCAAAGCTCTTCCACTGCTCCAATGGAAATGCCCACTATCTACAAATTTTCCCCCATTCTTAGGATATTTGCCTTCTGGGGGCAAAGTGCCAGTCCCTCCTCTCTAACATTCCCTTCAAACAAAGCTTTTCGGTCAAATTTTGACCTTGAGGACGATTTTTAGCTTTCTTTTTTTATCCTCTTTCCCCCTGCCCCTCTCAATTCTGAAAGACTTTTGTCTTCTAAGAAAAATAACCAAAAGATTAGGAGGACAGCCTTTCTCTGCTTGTAATTGGAAACACATTTTTTTTCTTAAAAAAAAAAAAAAAAAAAAAAAAGGAAACGCACTGGAGGGATGACTCAGCAGCTAAAGGCTTGACTGCCCAGGTTCGATTCCCCAGTATCCACGTAAAGCCAGATGCACAAAGTAGCGCATGCATGTGGAATTCATTTGCAGAGGCAGGAGGACCTGGCGTTTCCATTCTCCCTCTCATTCTCATCTCTGTCTGCTTGCAAAGAAATTAAACAAATATTTAGAGAGCGAGAGAGAGGAAAAAAAATGGAAAGAGCCAATTGTGGTGCCACACACCTGGAATTCCAGCTCCTGGAGGTGGAGGCAAGAAAGCTCAAGGTCATCCTTGGGTACATGATGAATTCAACGCCAACCTGGGCTACTTGAGACCCTGTCTCACAAGAAGGGGGTAACCCAATATGGAACCATATCATCCTCAAAAACTTATTTCAAGCCGGGCGTGGTGGCGCACGCCTTTAATCCCAGCATTAGGGAGGCAGAGGTAGGAGGATCACATGAGTTCGAGGCCACCCTGAGACTACATAGTGAATTCCAGAATTCCAGGTCAGCCTGAGCTAGAGTAAGACCCTACCTACCTCGAAAAACAAAAACAAAAACAAAAACAAAAAACTTATTTCAATAAAAACAAGGAGAAGCCCCCTGAAAATGTGGAAGGGAAAAAGATGGCTCTTGAAGTGGGGGTGTGAGGTGGCATGTCTTCAAGTGGGAGTACCAGGTGATGTAAGAAGGGTAACAGAAAATGAGGGAGGGCTGCAAATGCCTTGAGGGAAGGAGAGAGATGAGATGCCCTTTACAGCTCTGCACGCACTGAGCAGCTTCTCCACCTCAGAGGTAAGAGAAGACCTGGACTCTCGTCCAGAACCTTCAGGAGAGTTGGAGGAACCTGGCCCAGCCCAGGCACCTGCAGACGCTGTGTCCAGCAGTGCTCAGTGAATAAAAGGTTCAATAAACAGCTGGGATGGCTTCTTTTTTCTCTCTCTTTTTATTGCCCCCCCCCCCCCCCCCGCCGCCGCCGCCACCCCAGACTGAACAAAAGGTTGGCTGGAAACCAGAAGACAAGAAAGAAACAGAACTTGGGTCCACATCCCCTGAGCTAGGGCAGGAGGCAGAAGGCTGAGGAACACAGGCTCTCGCCAGCACCTCCTCCTCTATCCTCCACTCTGTCCTCCTGAGGCTCCTCTCACTCCCTTGTCTGGCCGGGCAGAACAGACTCAGTGAAAGGCTGTCGGCTCCCCACGACACACAGGTTTCTCACTCTGGAGATTATCCACAGAAAAATCTTAATCCTAGGCAGGCTGATTCCCTTTGCCACCAGAAAGTTTTGGTTGTTGGTCCTGGTGTAAGCAGGAAATTAGAAACTCGCTTACATAGCGGTACAAGTTAACTCTAGGAAGCAAAGCAAATCTGATTATTGGCATCATTAACTCCCACCGTGATGCATTCCAAAGTTTGAGGGGGGAAGGTGAAAGAAACCAGGGAGGGGATGTCGTCAGTGTGGAGCCCCCACCCTTCTGTTGGGCCATCTGGGGTGCAACCGTATCAGATGCCTCTCACCTTGCCCGTTCTCTGTAGCCTATGGTCTATCTTTACAGTGCCTGCAAGTGAAGATCAGTGACAATTCATATTACTTGTTTACTTGAAATAATGGTTGACGTTTTCATTGCTTTCTTACTATTTGCTAGGCATTATACTGTATAATGTAGATTTTATATAGCTCAACTCATCTAATTAGTTGACTTCTCCATAAAAGATTTAAGGCAACATTTTTAAGCACATCTGGTCAGTGATATAAAAATAAACTAAGAGAACATTAAGTGGAAATGGTGATGATTAGGGGAAATGAAGAGAGAATAAAGACAGGAGGGGGGAGATAAGTGGAGGGTGGGGTAAAGTTATTATGTTACGTAGATGCTGTAAGATTCTGAATGCCCCATCAGAGATAAAATACAAGGTTCAGCCTTGAGCTTCAAAGCAGCCAATAAAAAGAGTAAAGATTCAAAATTCCTGGCATGATTTACACATTTTTTTTGTAACATAAAAACCAAGCATGGCTTAGGAAAAGTACCACTAGGAAACTATCAACAACAGACCGTTGTTGATAGGACGCTTGTGACTTGTTGAGCCAATATCCCTACCATGAAGACAATCAGGAGTGTCACAGGGCTGGCTGCAGAACATTCCTCGGTGCAGGCTGGGGGCACCGTGCCAAATGCTCAGCTCAGTCAAACCAAATGTTGAAGGGCCCAAACCATTTGGTCTCAGTTTGCAGCTTCCCAACTGTCTGGCCTAGTCTAAGGATAAAACGAAAGTATGTGCAGGGATGGGCCAGAGGTGGGTGATAATGATGGAAAGGAAAACTGGAGACTTAGAGCAGGACTTCCCATTTAGTGTTTGGGGCCCACCCCCGCCTCCCCTCCAGCTCAGGCCTGCACAGGACGTGAGAGGAAGAAAGGGACATTTGAGCCTTCCTTGGTATTTGAGGTTTCAAGAGGCATCTGAAGTTAGGGAGAAGCAGAACTCAAAGGATGGCTTTCCTGTGGAGATGGGGAGCAGCCCCAGCCAGCTATTGTGCTATCTGGGGTGGGAGTGAAGAGCTGAATAAGATTCATTTGGAAAAGAACATATTTTGGCATTGAAAAGAAAAAAAATTGCAGAGTAGACCAAATCCCCAAAATATCAGCTTAGTCTTGGGCCATCTTGAAGTTCAGGGAGATTAGCCTGCAAATGCCCTAAGAAGTATTCAGAGGAATTAGAGGTGGCATTAAACAGTTAAGCAGCCCCGAGTGTTTCCAGGCATTGGCATCAACCCTTTGGAGGGACAACACAGGGGCCCAAGGTCCAGCAACAGAGGACACAGCTGGGCGGGGGAAACCAGCTCAGCTCCATACCCAGGCATCCGACCCACACCTTTACCCTGGAGGGCAACAAAGATAGGGTCCACAGCTCAATCACCCATCAGTACTCTGGGTCCCAAAGCCTCATTTTCTTCTAGAACCGTATTTTCCTTAATAGCAAGGGAGAGAAAACTGTCTTCCTTGCTCTGAGGATCTGGCCTTGCTGGGGGGAGGCAGGGAACTGACACAGGGCTGCTGTTTCCCAGCTGCTTCTTGGAAGCCCTCTTGGGTGACTGAGCGACAGAGGACAGGGTAGGAGAAGGTGAGACAGGCAGAGCAGACAGAATCTCAGGCCATCCCCAGACACTGGCAGGAGCACGCAACCTGCAGTGTGTTACTTAATTATCTGTGAATGGTTTTTGTTCCTGGCTTTAAACATTTACCCCTATTGAGTTTTCAAGGCTTCACAAGCTCTCTATCTCCTTTTCTTTGCCGTTGCCATGGCAACAACTCCAGGCATACAACTGCTCTCTCTGATTTTAAATAAAGTTGGGTTTCACTCTCTCCTTTCCCCCTCCTTTTTTCTCATACTGGGGATAAGGTTTCTCTCTCATCTCTCTCTTCCCTTCAACTTCTTTGCTTCCACTTCTCAATCCAGCTGCTCCCTTATCACTGCCTTCTCCCAGTTCCACCTCCCCTCTGCCTTCTCTCTAAGCTTGGACTTCCAAGCCGGTCCTAATACCCTGGCTGCCATGGCAACTAAAGTTGAGTCTCTTAAGAAGGATGGGAGCAAAGGTGGAAGATGGGTGATCAGATGACGGTCCATGAGCAGGGTCACCTAGACTGTCTGGGCCTCAAATCCTCCCAACAGGGCAGCAGGATCCTGATGTCAACATTCCATCCACAGAGAGCACTGTGAGATCCTCCCAGGCCTGGAGGAGGTAGGAGTTCTCCAGCTCCTGTTGAGTGCTGGGGAGAGAAGAAGACTGCAAGGGAGCCTCCAGCTCTGGTCTCTACTCTGGGGCTCAGTCCCTCACTCTCCTGCTCTGGTCTCTGCTCTGGGGCTCAGACCCTCACTCTCCAGCTCTGGTCTCTGCTCTGGGGCTCAATCCCTCACTCTCCAGCTCTGGTCTCTGCTCTGAGGCTCAGACCCTCACTCTCCTGCTCTGGTCTCTGCTCTGGGGCTCAGTCCCTCACTCTCCAGATCTGGTCTCTGATCTGCGGTTCAGTCCCTCACTCTCCAGCCCTGGTCTCCATTCAGGGGCTCAGTCCCTTACTCACCAGCTCTGGTCTCCGCTCTGGGGCTCAGTCCCTCACTCTCCAGTTCTGGTCTCCACTCTGGGACTTAGTCCCTCACTCTCCAGCTCTGGTCTCTGCTCTGGGGCTCAGTCCCTCACTCTCCAGCTCTGGTCTCTGCCTTGGGGCTCAGTCCCTCACTTTCCAGGTCTGGGGCTCAGTCGCTCACTCTCTAGGGTCCTGGTTTTGTTTGCATCGCTCAGGGGCTGGATAAAATCTTGGCTTTCGAATGATGGTCCAAGGTGCCTCAAGTCTCCAAGATGTCTCACAACTATTGCACAGGTGGAGGGTCGCAGATGCAAAGGCAAGATGAATCCCATGCACACCTGGGTCTGTCACCTGGCGAGGCAAGAAAGAGTTGGCTTTTTCCTGCTTAGGCAGAGTTGATAGGTCTTCCAGCAGTGCTCACAAACTGCGGAGCCCCACAAAAGCCAAGGCCTCCTCCACCCCACACTGGAGATGCCCCACGTGACCGTCACCCACCTCCTCCTCGTCAACCTCTTGCTCACTTGTACGGAATGTGGGTCAAAGGTAAGTATTTGAACAAAGGGAGAAAGAGATATGTGGTGTTTTAGGAACATCTATGTACCGGAAGTTCCAGCTTGTGCCTTGTTAGGTTAGCTTAGTGGTTCCCAGGGGGACATCTGGAAATACATGAAGGATTGTTGAGAGGACAGAAAACCTACCAACTTTTAGTGGGTGAAACCAGTACAGATAACAGCCTCCCGAGCCCCAATAAAGACCGCAATCTCTAACTTCAGTCACTGTGACAGTCCGAGGCCTAATTTCTCTATCCCTACATTAGCATTTTTTTAAATATTTATTTATTTGCAAGCAGAGAGAGATAGAAGAGAGATGGATATAGAGAATAAGCATGCCAGGGCCTCTGACCACTGCAAATGGACACCAGATGCATGTACCCCTTTGTGCAACTGGCTTTTATGTGGGTACTGGGGAATTGAACTCAGTTCCTTAGGCTTTGCAGACAAGTGCCTTAACCACTTAGCCATCGCTCCAGCCCTAAAATTAGCATTTTAGACTCAGTTTTTTTTTGTTGTTTTTTTTTTACTTAAAGAACACTTCCTGAGTGCTGATACCAGGCACTGGGGAGTAGACAAAGGGCCTTAACCTCAAAGACTTTACGTTCAAATATATTCTCCATTCCCCATGGGAAAGCAAGGAAGAACAGAATCCATGAACTCATGTGAAAGCCAGGGAAAGGGACTTGTACAGGTGACAAAGAAAGTCAGCCAAAGAATCAATCCCAGGTCTTCTGACTACACCTCCAGGGCTCCTGCCGTTACTCTCCGCTATGGGACGTTAGGATACAACTGAATGACAAAACTAACATCTACCATATGCAACATAAACCATCTCAAATACCATGCCAAGGGCTCTCTGCCATCACTCTAGGGAGATGCCACTCTTCTTACACAAGGGCTCTCCTCTGCTGTCACTCTATGTCCACGGCACACCTCTTACACAAGGCCACACTGGCAGAGGGTGCCAGAGTCTGGATTTGACTGGCACAGTCCGAGCTCCAGATCTTGCTTCTGTCCGGGAGTGGAGAGAGATTGCTCACTCCAGGCCTCTGGGTTCTCGCTTCATCTCGCCCGCGCCCCCTTCACCAAGGCGCAGCCTGAGGCCCTGAAAGCAGGCTGACTCTGCCCAGGGAAGAAGCAGGCACCCCAAAGCTGAGAAGCCTGTGTCACCAACCTGACACCCATTTCCTTTTCTTCTTCCTTATTGTTTATTTATTTACTTTTGTTTGTTTTTCAAGATAGGGTTTCGCTCTAGCCCAGGCTGACCTGGAATTCACCCTGTAGTCTCAGGGTGGCCTCGAACTCATGGCGATTCTCCTACCTCTCTCCCTTCCCAGTGCTGGGATTAAAGGTGTGAGCCACCACACCCTGCTCTTTTTTTTTTTTTTTTTTTTTTTTGACAGGGTCTCACTCTAGCAAAAGCTGACCTTAAACTCACTCTGTTACTCAGACTGGCCTCAAACTCACAGTGATCGCCTACCTAGCCTTCTCAGTGCTGGGATTACTGGCATAAACCACCATGCTCAACTTTTGACCTGACTCCCATTCTAAGATCAATTCTAATCTAACCTGGGGATAAGGAGGTAGGATTGGGGAAGATATGCTATAAGGGGGGGGGGGGGACAGACTCAAGAATCAAAGTTTTAGGAAAGTGGCAGAGCAATGGCATGGGGGGGGAGGGAAATGGGGGAACATCTGGAGGCCAGGAGAAGGAGCAGAGCTGCCTCCAGATGACAAAGCAAGCTTGCCGTCAGTGGGAGGAGCAGAGCCCAGGAGGAGGCGGTGTCTGCCGGGCACCAGTGATCTCCTCACACTGGCATCCCTTGGGCCTGCACACATTTCCTGACTTGCTCCATTATCTTACAACACCCCCCTGGTAGGGTTAGGGAAGAGCCTGCAATCCCGTATCCCCACTCCCACCCTGGCCACCAGTGTCCTGGGCTTCCCTGATACCAACTATCCTTCAGAGGAGGGCAAGAAGACAGAACCTCCACCATCCCACCCTGCCACACCCACACACCACCCACCCACGCGCGCACACACTCAATGCCTCCATCTCTCCCACGAGACTCCTGAGGTGCACAAGGCACAGCTCCCAGTCCCCTGCGCCCTCCCTTCCTTCTGCTCGGGGCTCCATGCAGCTCCTCAGACACTTTAAGGGCCTGGCTTGAAAGCCCAGGCTCAGGAAAGTGCCTGGGGTTTCTTGTTTGCTAGTTTTGTTTTGTTTTGAGCAAAATATAATCCAGGGCCTTGGGGAATTTGTGATCTAACTGGGAAACTAAAAGGTCAGTGCCTTAGAACCAAGCGAAGACTGAGCCTGAAATGAAACGGAGATAAAAGGGCGGGCTGGTGGGGAGGGGTCTGGGGGGTGGTCAGTTGCCAGGTCCTGAAGGTCTGCCCTGAGAAAAGGGAGTCTTCCACAGCCAGAGCTGGGAGGGGGGCGAGCCCCGCTTTCGGGTCTTCCCTTCCCCCACAGCTCAGCTCGGGCAGCCTCTGGGATGATTAAAACCAAAAGAATTTTCAGTGTCTGGAATTCGCTTTTCGCCCTGGTGCTGTTCCTTCTTTTCCTCCCCGCCTCCCATGCAGTTTCTCCTCTTGGGAGAGCTGTTTTGCTTCGCTCCTTTCTTTCTTTCCTTCCTTCTTTCTTTCTTTCTTTCTTTTTTTTTTTTTTTTTCTGGCCCAGTTTGCTCTGAGATGATTCCCAGTACTGGCCAGTTAAGTTTGTTTTCATTTTGGGGGGGGAGATTGAGCAAAGTGGGGGGAGCAGAGTAGGGTGGAGGACCCTTGATCTTGCTGGATAAAGTCCCCAGAAAAAGAAAAGAGAAGAAATAGCTCTCTGAGAAAGAAATCTGCCAAATGTTTATGTTCCCACAAGAGCAAAGCCAGAGCATGTCTCTTCAGGCAGAAACTCCTAACAGCATGTACACACAAGAACCTACACCCATGGTGAGGTCCCCAGGACAGTGTGTGGGGGGTGTCTATGTGCATGTATGTATATGGGTGTGGTGTTTGCCTGTGCTGCAGTTACGTGTGTGGTGTGTGTATATGCATCTGTCCACATATGTGTGTATGTGTTTTGGGGCTCCTGTTCACCTTACCCTAAGTCCATATCAGATCTGAAGTGTAAAATCACATACTTCCGTTCCAGGTCCTGTCGGGGCCCCTCCCCCTGGCCATCTTCTGAGATCCGCAGTTCTGGCTAAGGCTCACAAGACAGACCAGAGGGTCCACAGTCAGCCTTTGGCAAGCACTCAAGAGGGTGGCAGTCGGAAGCTTGTGCAGCCAGAAAGAATCTTGGAGATCGACCTTCTTATGTTATGTTTAAAAGAAGCCTGGGGGTTAGGGAAGTGGCTTAGCAGTTAAGGTGCTAGCCTGCAAAACCAAAGGACCAAGGTTCAATTCCCCAGGACCCATGTAAGCCAGATGCACAAGGTGATGCATGTGTCTAGAGTTTGTTTGCAGCAGCTGGAGGCTCTGGTGTGCCCATTCTTTCTCTATATGCCCCCCCCCATAAATAAATAAATAAATATGGGCTGGAGAGGTGGCTTAGCGGTTAAGTGCTTGCCTGTGAAGCCTAAGGACCTTGGTTCAAGGCTCGATTCTCCAGGACCCACATTAGCCAGATGCACAAGGGGGCGCACGCATCTGGAGTTAGTTTGAGTGGCTGGAGGCCCTGGCGCGCCCATTCCCTCTCTCTCTCAATCTCTCTCTCTCTCTCTGCCTCTTTCTCTGTCTGTCACTCTGAAATAAATAAATAAAAATAAAAAAAATTAAATAAATAAATAAATAAATAAATACCAATTAAAAGAAAAAAGAAGCCTGGACCACTAGGATCATTCCTTAAATCCCATCTAGACTCACAACCCAGTGATCTTTCAACAGTGCCCCCGAATGCCCCGTCAATCAGGGTGGCAAACCTCCTGAGACCAGTACAGTCAACCTTGTGGCACACAGGCCTGAGGTGGGCAAAAGGAACACCAGCTGTGCTTGGAGCTGATGCCAGTACACTCTGAGGTAAATGGAGCCCCCATCAGAACGCAGCTCATTTATGGAGAAACAGAACTACACAGAGCCGAGAGCGGCCTGGCTGTCGGGGCTCTGCTGGGGCATATCCACGGCCGCTCAGGGAGAGGCTCCAACTGCCTCCCTCACCCAGGAAGTGGGGACAGGGCCCCTCCTCTCTCACTCGAGGGCTTTGTAAGAAACAGAATTTGTCTTACGGCCCTCTTCCAAGCACAGGATAGGCCTGTCATCTAGGCGTACCTAGCCTGTGCCTGGAAGAGGGCCCTGTCATGTGCCAAAGACCTGTTTGACATATCCTGTCAAAATGTTTTCAACTCATTTACCAGTGAAGAAATTGAGACTCAGAGAGGTTTTAGTCCAAGGTCTCAATACTAGCTAATGGGCAAGAAAATTGTAGGAATCCACTAATATCATTCTACAGACCAAACACAGTTGATTAAGGCTCATGAAGGAAAATTTATGTAAATGGGAGGAGAAAATACCACTCCTGTGGCAGAGCCCATCCCCTTTCTTTGGGACCTGCAGAATTTCAGGCCACCAAGAAGGCTCAGAAACAGGAGGGAGAGACAGATACAGAACACATGCTAGGATCCCAATCCAAATCCATGTCAAACTCACTGGGTGAATTTTTCCCTCTTGAGCACCTCAGATCAATCAGGAAGTGTGTCCTCTGTTTATCTGTGGGTTAGAAGCCCAAGGAAGGCCCTGATGGGCGAGCCAGGACCATGAAGAACTCAGCAGGCAGGAGCCCTCCCTCCCCTTTCTCTTTTTCTTACTCTTGGCCTATGCTCTGGTCCCAGGGAATGGGTTGGTCCATGGTAAGAAACAGAACCAGTCAGATTTGGTGTGGCGTGGGCAAATTAGAGCCTGGGCTTGGTTTTACTGTCTCTAAAAGTGGGCAGTGAGCCCACCGTAAGCCATGCAGGGCACAGGGCCCAGGTGAAGGTACCGAGCGAATGCCTGCCTGGCCGCTCCTGTACCAGGAACACTGACAGCTGAGGAACCATCCATGGCTTCCATCCCCAGAGCTGTCCTTCCAAACAGCATTCTCCTTCCAAAACAGCAGCATTCCCGGGAGTAGGTACTAACTTAAGACCACACTACCCGCATCCTGTCACTGCCTTACCACTCAGCTGGCCCCACGGCCCACCTCACGGGAATGAGCTTAACTGGGGCTCCTCTACCGCTATCCCCAAGCTTCCTGATGACACATGCAGTTCACCTACCGCTGGGCCCCCAGAACAAGTGAAGGGGCCTTGAGTATACAGCTCAAGGGACAAAGACTGTGTCACCAGGGGAGGTCTTTCCAAGGGGCCTCAACAGCCTCCTGACCACTGGCAAGTCCTCCTACGGATTGCTGCGCAAGCCAGGGATATGGTTCCGAGCTCCCCTCACCACGTCATGTGCCCCTCCTGCTGCACCTCCATGTCCCTTCCTTCTCCACCTGTCTCTCTCACTGCCAGCTCCCACACCTTCCTCCGGCGTGTGTCTGCCCACTCTCCCTCTTCCTCCCTACCCCCTCCCATGCTGCTGTTGGCTTGGAGCAGGAGGTGATGAAAATGAGCTGTGTGCCCAGGAGACTGTAATTATCTGCTAAGTGTGAAAGCCAGAGTGATTAATTAAGAGATAATAAAAAGAAAAGGAGGGCGAGAGGGGGGCCTCACGGCTTTGCTTTGATGATAGAACCTGAGGTGAGCCAAGCAATTAGGGGAATCTTTATCGAGAGTTAGCTATAATCCACAAATTATCAAGCACCAAATGCTTCAGCAGAGCCCCGCACTCCTCCGTGCACTCCTGCCAAGCACCAGCACGACAGAGGACAGTAGGGGGAAGAGGGCAGGGAGCACCCAGAGAGGGGCAGAGAAAAGCCACAGCCCTGGGCCAGCGGTCCTGTGGGGCACAGCCAGAGCGGGAGGGATGATAGCTCTCCAGACCAAGGCTGTCCCCGCCTCCTCTTGAAAAACCGAACACAAGACTATCCCCCAGCCCGCCTCACTTCTCTTCCCCAGATGCCTGGCCCTTCCTCTTGGAGGACTGAAAGACTCAAGGGTTGCCTGAACACACTCACCCCGAGGCACATCACGCGGGCCCCAGGTGTGAGTGCCACAGCACGCACTGGGCAGACCACCCTGGGTCTCATTCCTCTTCCGCCAAAACTCCCTACAAGGTGGCCTCCTCTACCTTTCACAACAGCCCCATCCTATGTGTCCTTCCCTCCTAGTTCCGGTGCTCCCTCTTGCCTTTTCCCTCCTTCCCTCACAGAGCGCCTCCCTAACCAGCCACGGGCCAGCTGCAGTACACCTTTCCATCTTCTTCCCTGTATACGCACAGCAGGGCTCAAATCCCCCGTTACTACACGATCTATGTACGTGTCTACACCTTGTGAAGATGGGGAGTCATCTCCTCTATGAGTTAGCTTTCACAAAGACCAGTCCTCAAGTGGAAGTTTAGGGGCTAAGGATTTGCACCTTTCTCATAGGTCTAGTGTCCCCAAGACACGCCTGTACTCCCTTCATCCAGTAAAGTGACCCTCACAGGCAGGACCCACAGCAAACCCTCAGTCCTCTCCTTCATCTGTCCATGCTGATGTCACATGGGATCCACGCAGGCAAAGCTGGGCTTGGACATTCTGGATCCCAAGAAGCAGGTATTCTACGTCCAGATAAGACAGGCCCTGACCATGGGCAGGCCCACACTGCCACCACCCCTCCAGGCTTCAGCAGCAAAAATCAGAGCCTCTCTCAACCAGGCCCCCACAAAGAGAAATGCGGAGGTCCCCAGACCATCACCTAAGAGGATGATAAAGCAATAGGGTAAGGAGCCTATGAGCCCCATCCTTATTGCTCTGGCCAAGGACCTGTGGAGGACAGGCCTGGTGGTTTGCTGGGATGTGAACCCTCTGATCCATAAAGATCCATGGACTCTGGCTGCCACAGAGCTTGTGAGGCAAGCCTCACCTATGACCTCTCAGGACTTGCTTCACTCTCCTCTCTCTCTCTCTCTTTCTCTCTCTCTCACCAGGGTCTCATTCTAACTCACTCCGTAGCTCACATTGGCCTCAAACTCATAGTGACCCTCCACCTCAGCCTTCCAGGTGCTGGAATTAAAGGTGTGAGCCACCACACCCGGCTTAAGGCTTGCTTCTTAATAAGAGGAGCTTTGCCTTGAAGTTATAAGAAATGAATCTACTGGGGACATGTTATTTATTTGGACCTAGAGAATACTGGAGACATATTCAGTTACAATCCCAATTATACCTCCCATGCAGGAGCTGGAAAGGTTCAGGTTATATACCAAGAAGAACTTCCTGTTTGCCAGGGAGTATCAGATATGAGAGACGGAGCAGAGAGCACTGATGAAATTCCTTTCTCTTGAGATAAAGGTCCAGATTCACCCCCAGTTAGTCCAGCCTGATAGAGTTATCTTGAGTCCTAAAATGGGCTCCTTGAAGAACCATCTCTCCATCTTCATACTTGACCTCAGGGTCCTTCTCTATCCCAGGAATCCCACTCTGGCTGATCTCGTTCCCCCCTTCCTCCCCTGAAGCCCCTCAGGTTGATGCTGCTCATTGGTTCTGCTGCCATTTGAAATCATAGATGGCTGGAGGTGACAGGATGAAGGGGACTCACTAGGGCGCCTGTTTCGGGGGGAGGGGAACAGGACTCCTCACAGGAGCACAAGGCTCCTCAACAGACAAGCTGGAGAAGATTAGTGAACTGTGTAGGGTGCATGTCTTTTACATCTATGTGAGGTCGAGACGCTGAACTGCCTACAGATGATTCCCCGCCATTCCCCACAACTGCGCCCCAGGTTAGCCATGACTTCCCTTCCTTCCCAAGCGACACATGGGCTGGGGACTTTCTCTTCTGCAACAGGCAGTGAGGTCAGGAGACAGGGAACCAGGAAGGGACCGGACGGGTCAGTCTCAGGTCTATGGATGGGCATACTGGTACGTTCTGAACCCCAAAATCAAACATACCAGTGCCCCTGCATCGATGACCCATCAGGACTGTATTTTTAAAATATTTTGTTTTTCTTATTTGATAGAGAAAGAGGGAGAGAGAGAGAGAATGGGCTCACCAGGGCCTCTAATCACTGCAGACGAACTCCAGACGTGTGTGCCTCCTTGTGTATCTGGCTAACGTGTGTCCTGGGGAATTGAACTTGGGTCCTTTGGCTTTTCAGGCAAACACCTTAACCACTAAGCCATCCCTCAAGCCCCAGGACTGTATTTTTAAAATATACAGGCTGGAAAGTGAGGTCTGTTCATGAGGTCTGTTGTGCCTTGATTCTCATTAGAAGTCTGAAGATCTGTTTGGCACGGGAGCCCCCTCCACACCCTGGCATGGTCCCTTGAACACAAAGCACCAGAATCTCTTGGAGTCAATTGGAAGCCCCTTACCAGCGCAGAGCCTCCACCTAACCCCAGCCCTTCAACAGGGAGCTGCACTTCGCCAGGTCCCAGATGTCTTGTGAGCACATCAGTTTGATAATCTGTGCTCTAACACAGTGAGTTGAAGCCTCTGGACAGACCCGTTATAACAACGTCCAGCTTTCTGTGCAGTGTCCTGAGAGGACTTTTCCAGAACTTGAAAGTTCCTAGAGGAAGGTGGCTGACACCACTCTGCTTTGAAAATGCAGAAACTAAGGCTCACACTGGGTGAAAGGGGGCTCACTCTCCAGATTACAGGGCACAGCCTGAATTCTATAGCAGGATACTTGCTCCCTACCCACCCCCTAAGGATCTGCCTGCACTAAACCCAAGAGGCCAGCGAGCAGGGGTTACATCCCGCGGCACCCCAACACAGACTCATCTCATTGCTCATCTCTGTCCCCATTGTTTCCCTGCTCAGATCTGCCATGGACTGTGAAAAGCAAGCACTGTGCAAGGTTCGTAGGGTTTAGTGAGGGCCAGACACTGCTGCTTAGCACGTTCTTGCCCCACAACCACCCCGTGAGGTAGGCCAATCACCTGCTTCAGGTATCAGAAACCCGAGGTGCCAAATAAGTGACAGATGGCAGCTGCTGTGGTAAAGAGGTTTGCCCTCCCAAAGCCCCTGGCTGGGGGGCTCTAGAGGACTCACAGTCACCTGTTTCTGGGCACTAGGTTGTAACGTCACAACCCTGGTATGAAACTGAAGGCAGTGTGTACAAATTAAATACCTCAGACCCAGACTTGACCAGCTCCCCCGTGTCCTGCTCAAATGACGGCAACGGTGCACACACTCCAGAAGTCATGACGGCTTGCTTTGCCGGTGCGTTGTCATCATCATCATCGCCATCATCATCATCATTGCAAAGTCAGATGTTTCTTTTTTTATTTTTTGTTTATTTTTATTTATTTGAGAGTGACAGACAGAAAGAGAAAGAGGCAGAGAGAGAGAGAGAATGGGCGCATCAGGACCTCCAGCCACTGCAAACAAACTCCAGATACATGCACCAACCTTGTGCATCTGGCTTACATGGGTCCTGGGGAATCGAGCCTCGAACCAGGGTCCTTAGGCTTCAGAGGCAAGCACTTAACTGCTAAGCCATATCTCTAGCCCCCAGATGTTTCTTTCTAACTATATTTGGCTCACATTGGTATTAAAATGAGTTTGCACTCTCACTTCACCCACTGACCAGGGAAGGGAGATGTCCCACATGCGTGCTAGACTTGCCAACCTATGATGCAACATTCTCTGCAGAGTATCTGCACCCGGGGCTCACTTCCAGTACAGCCTGCCACAGGTGAGTGTCAGAGGGACAGGGAAGGCAAGAGCGCTTGTGTGGGGACTCTGAAGATCCCATCCCACAATGCGGTCAAGCTGGTAGATTCCCCTGGAATCTGGAATGGGGTGGGGCTGGGCATTACAGCCCAGGGGTCCCAAGGTCCACGCAAGAAGCCCTTCTCAGTCACCTGGGAAGGAAGATGAAGAAAACTCCAACTTCTCCAGGAACTGCCCCTGCCTGCTGACCTAGCCCTGACTTTCTGCTGCTTGGGAAAATGTCCTTTTTTAAAAATATATATATATTATTTATTTAAGAGAGAGAAAGAGGCAGAGAGAGGGAGAGAATGGGCGTGCCAGGGCCTCCAGCCACTGCTAATGAACTCCAGATGCATGTGCCCCTTTGTGCATCTGGCTTACATGGGCCCTGGGGAATCGAACCGGGGTCCTTAGGCTTCGCAGGCAAACGCCTTAACTGCTAAGCCATCTCTCCAGCCCGAAAATGTTTTCTCTCGCTCCAGTCTTCTCTATTTTCAGCCCCATCTCTGCGCCTTTCCTTTTAATAATGTCCCAGTTAAGAGAATGGAATGGGAAGAAAGAAGCAGTTAAAAAGCGCCTCCTGGCTTGAAAATGCCGGGTAATGGGGTGAGCAGGGCCCCCCGGCAGCTGAATTCAAGGAGGAAGAGAAAACTAATAATAATAAAGTTTCAGCTAAGCTGATTACAAAGACAAAGTTAATTTAGAAATCAGCTCTATTGGAAACTGGGGGTCGGGAAAGTGGACACAAGAGGTTGAGAGACTTGGGGAAAGTATGCTGCACGTAAACTGCCTTTGTCCCTGGAAATCATAACCCTTGAGGGGGACCAGGGCTCAGTCCTTAGGATTCCAGGGCTCCTGCCATCAAGAGCAAGCGCTACAATCAAAGATTGTCCAAAGTGGCACCAGGCTCGCACAGGAGTTGTCCCCTCCCCCACACTCCCTACTCCACATGTTCCGCCACACAGTTAAGACTCCCACCATTTTTCACATACCTCTCTCACAACCTCTGTCTTGTAGGATTGTCCATATGGGTTTATACACCCGTCCCCCACACCAAGCTGAGTGTCTCAAGGACAGAGGCCAAACAGCAGCAAAAGCTCGTTTACTAAATCCCATGAGTGGGGGCCAGGGGATGCCCTGCAAAGGTTCCTATTTGAAAACCTACAGCTTATTATTTCCCTGTCCTGAGCCTAAGAATTTCTTTCTTTTTGTTTTTAAAAATATTTTATTTTTATTTATTTATTTGAGAGCAAGAGAGACAGAGAGAGAGAGAGAGAGAGAGCGAGAGAGAGAGAGAATGGGCGCATCAGGGCTTCCAGCCACTGCAAAGGAGCTCCAGATGCATGCGCCACCTTGTGCATCTGGCTTACGTGGGTCCTGGGGAATCAAACCAAACCAAGGTCCTTTGGCTTTGCAGGCAAACGCCTTAACTGCTAAGCCATCTCTCCAGCCCTGTTCTTTGTTTTTCCAGGCAGGGTCTTACTCTAGTCCAGGCTGACCTGGAATTTACTATGTATTCTCAGGGTGGCCTCAAATTCACAGCCGTCCTCCTACTTCTGCCTCCCCAGTGCTGGGGCTAAAGGCGTGCACCACCATGCCCGCCTCCACCCTGAGAATTTCTAAGAGGCACAGCCTGAACACAGACTGCTAAGGTCTTGGGCCAGTAGAGAGGCTGTGACTGGCCCTGAAGGGCTCATCCTGGTGCTCCCTCAACCTTCCCCAGAGTAGATTTGGCCCAGGGTTAGGCAGATGACAAAGGACCCAGATACAGCTGGGGCATCTGAGTAAGCGTGCTTATCTCTACTGACCTCCACCTCCAGACAACTTTATCTTATACCAAAGGGTTTTCAGAAAAAAATAAAAAATAACCTTGCTCATCATCCTAAAGTCATGACCCACTGGAGAATGACTTCCAGTGGTGGCACTGACGTTTCTATAAAGCTTTCTGTACACTTCTGCCTGGCTAAACCTTAATTTTACTTCCTTTTTTATTTGATATTAATTTATTTTTACCACAGAAGTTGCAAATTTCCACAGTACCTCTGGCAGTTTAAGAGTTTAGAAGAGATTGGGTGACAAATGAGATGGGGACCATACCTTAAAAAGAAAAGAAAAGAAAAGAAAAGAAAAGAAAAGAAAAGAAAAGAAAAGAAAAAGAACACTTTGCTTAGAACTCAGAAGTCCCAAGGTTCATGGGAAGAGGTAGAAGTTTTGAGTTTGAGGCCAGCCTGGGCTACACAGTAAGATGCTGTCTCAAAAAGAACAAAACAGGGCTGGAGAGATAGCTTAGGGGTTAAGGAGCTTGCCTGCAAAGCCTAAGGACCCAGATTTGATTTCCCAGGACCTACATAAGCCAGATGCATAATATGGTACATGTATCTGGAGTTCATCTGCAATAGCTAGAGGCCCTGGCATGCCTATTCTCTCTCTCTTTCTTTCTCTGTCAAGTAAATAAAGCTGGGCATGGTGGCACACGCCTTCAATCCTAGCAGATGGGAGGCAGAACTAGGAGGATCGCCATGAGTTCAAGGCCACCCAGAGACTACATAGTGAATTTCAGGTCACTCTGGGCTACAACAAGACACTACCTCAAAAATAAATAAATAAATAAATAAATAAATAAATAAATAAATAAATAAGAGAAATATTAAGTCATTCTTTAAAAGGACAAAACAGGGCTGGAGGGATGGCTTAGCGGTTAAGATGTTTGCCTGCAAAGCCAAAGGACCCAGGTTCAACTTCTCAGGACCCACGTTAGCCACATGCACAAGGGGGCACATGTATCTGGAGTTCATGCAGTAGCTGGAGGCCCTGGTGCTCCCATTCTCTCTCTCTCTCTCTCTCTCTCTCTCTCTCTCTCTCTCTCTCTCTCTCTGTCAAATAAATAAATAAAAATAAAAATATTTTTTAAAAAGAACAAAACAAACCCACAAGTCCTGGCTTCCCACTTCTTGATGGGCACTCTTTTGGGCCAGCTTTACCAGCCTTCTGGGTTCCAGCCCCAGTACCCGGCTCATGTCTCACCTCATCCAGTTCTCCCCAGTCCATACCCGGTATCCAATTCTACATTGTCTCCCTGGTCCATATTCACACTTGGTACCAACCAGCCCTCTGCACCTGCCTGGCCAGCAACTACATCTTGACCCAAGTTTGTCCAGTGGTGATGCTCTTCCTCCTACCACATGCACATCTGTCCTTAGGCCCACTGCAGGGCCCCCTTGGTCACTGCAGTCCATAGCAAACTCCCCTCTGCTGTACTGCCAGAAATCAATCAGTCTATCTCCCTCTTTCTCATTCTCTCTCTCTTAGTTTCTAGGAGGGGAGGGACTACATGCTTCTGTTGTTATTATTATTACTGGTTTTTTGAGGTAGGGTTTCATGCTAGCTCAGGCTGACCTGGAATTCACTATGTAGTCTCAAGGTGGCCTCAAACTCATGGCGCTTCTGCTACCTCTGCCTCCCGAGTGCTGAAATTAAAGATGTACACCACCACACCCACCTGTGATTTCTTTTATTCCACCTAATTCTTACTCATGCTTTCCAAATAATACATAGTTGTTATTTTTTTAAAAAAATTATCTGCTCCCATTTTGTGGAAGAAACTGAGGCCCAATAATGTTGAATAACTGCACATAAATCACAAAGTAAGATCCAGAATCTGGGTATGGACCTCATACTGTTATTCCAGTACCTGGGAGGCTGAGAGGGTAGGCCATTCAAAGCTGGCCAGGGACTACAGAGTGGGCTGGAGTAAGATACTGCCTCACCAAAAGAAAAAGAAAAAAAAAAAAAAAACAGGAAGAGCTACATAAAAGTAAGGACAGTACCCTACTCATCTTGTATCATTAGGGCCAGGCACTTAGAAAGCATACAATAGGGCTGGAGAGAGATGGCTTAGCAGTTAAGCGCTTGCCTGTGAAGCCTAAGGACCCCGGTTCGAGGCTCGATTCCCCGTGACCCACGTTAGCCAGATGCACATCTGGAGTTCGTTTGCAGTGGCTGGAGGCCCTGGCTTTCCCATTCTCTCTATATATCTGCCTTTCTCTCTGTGTCTGTCGCTCTCAAATAAATAAATAAATAAACAAAAAAGCATACAATACAGCCATGTGCCATACAGTGATACCTGATTTGATTTGTGGTGCTTGGAGGCCCAGCTTAGTGCTTGCATATCAGCACGTACTCCACCACTGAGTTGCACCCCAGTTTGGGTCAGGGATGGAACCCCTAACCCTATATGGACCCACACAACTGTATCAGAAGTGATGCAGTCTTAGCCTGCTGTGCACGTACACTTTATGATGGTGACACAACAGTGGAACGTGCCTAACAGCGCAACTCTCTGAGTGCATCTCCACCATTAGGCTATGCAAGACATTTCTGCCAAGGGAAGCGACTAACTGTCCTCATGCTGCCTCGGAAGGTAACGCAGGACAGAGAGAAGGCAAGTGAGCATGTCCTGAAGAATTTATGACTCTGGGCTAATGGAGGGAGAACGACATGCACAAGACAGCCTACTAGAGTTACCCTGCTGGGCCCGAGTGCCATCTGGGACTCAAATCCTGCTGTCCCTTCTCTTCCTCAAAACCCAGGCTGGGAGACTCTCCCATCACCTTCCCATAGCTCAGGCCCCAGGACTGAGGTGGCAGCACCTCCTGAGAAACTAATGGATTTGCTACAGAGTCCTGGAGATTTCTATCCCTAGATTTAAGACCCTCCATTCGGAGGTTGTTTGGCTGCAAGGCCCATTTATTTCAATTCTGTCCCAACTGTGTTAAATAGACTCACGAAGGGCAGAGGGCAGTGAAGGCAGCAAGCCCCCTTTGGAGGTGGCAGAGGTTCATAAAAGATGCTGGAAAGCGAAATGTGCTGGGAAGAGAAGTGGACGCTCCTTCCACATGGGAGAAAGCTGATAGAGGGAGGGAGAGAGAAATATGATCACCAGCAGTGCCTGGAAGCTGCAGAAGCTTCCATCCTGGGTGCCTCAAGTTCTCACTCGGGTCTACATTGCCTGAGACTTGGGGATGGAAAGAGGAAGAGCTGGGACTGGAGGTGACAATTCAGAAAATGAAGAATGGAAGTGCTCCAGCTTTCCCAGCCTAACAGTGTGCCCATCTGCAGGAGGGGGTGCAAGGCATGCAAGGTAAGCTGGGCAGCACCCTCAGAGCCTCGGGGGACTGCTACAACCGAAAGAAGATGATGCACAGAAATGGAACACTGTTGCATACCAGTGCTATGGTGAATGGAAGGGCTGGGGTCAAGAGAGCTGCCCGTCCACATGTGACTGCGCAGAAGAGGGTGCAGGCACAGACTCGGAGGAAGAGCTGTAGCACAGGCTCGGAGGAAGAGCTGGAGCACACGCTCAGAGGAAGAGCTGGAGCACACGCTCGGAGGAAGAGCTGGAGCACAGGCTCGGAGGAAGAGCTGGAGCACACGCTCGGAGGAAGAGCTGGAGCACAGGCTCGGAGGAAGAGCTGGAGCACACGCTCGGAGGAAGAGCTGGAGCACACGCTCGGAGGAAGAGCTGGAGCACACGCTCGGAGGAAGAGCTGGAGCACACGCTCGGAGGAAGAGCTGGAGCACAGGCTCGGAGGAAGAGCTGGAGCACACGCTCAGAGGAAGAGCTGGAGCACAGGCTCGGAGGAAGAGCTGGAGCACAGGCTCGGAGGAAGAGCTGGAGCACAGGCTCGGAGGAAGAGCTGGAGCACACACTGGGAGGAAGAGCTGGAGCACAGGCTCGGAGGAAGAGCTGGAGCACAGGCTCGGAGGAAGAGCTGGAGCACACACTCAGAGGAAGAGCTGGAGCACAGGCTCAGAGTAAGGGCTAGAGCACAGGCCTGCCTGTGGTGCTGAGGAGGCTCTGGGAGCTTCCTTCTGAGGTCTATCCCCGGCTGTCATGTCCATTTCCCTGCTTGGAGTCTTGTCCTGGCTCTGCTTGAACTGAATGTCATTTTAGGTAATCTGTTACTTATTTCCACCCACCCCGAACCCGCCCAGGTCGGGTCTCAGTCTAGCCTCAGCTGTCCTATAATTCTCTCTGTAGTCTCAAGCTGGCTTCGAACTCACGGTGATTCTCCTACCTCTGCCTCCCAAGTACTGGGATTAAAGGCATGCGCCACCATGTCCAGCTGTTGAGCTTTTTTTTTTAGCACATTTGTTCATCTGGAAAATGGGAATAACACCTCCCACTAACACACTGTTGTTGGCATAATATTAGTTATTAACATATGTGAAGCACTCAGCAGGCCTTCCACAGAGGCACGTGATCACGTCAGTACTCAGAGCCATTCACCACCCTGTGTCCCAGGACTCCATCCCTGGCCTCACATTTCAGGATCAAGGACATAGCAGTCTCTCCTCCTCCACTAAAAATCCACCACCACACGCTCAGCCTTTTCCAGGTCAAAGCCCCCTTTGGGAGATGGCCAAGTTGGCTGGCCCAGAGCCCTGGGAGGAGACCAGATAGGAACTGGCAGGTCAGGAAGAGACAGAGCTTCCTCTCTGGGCGCATGGAGGGCAGCTTCACTGCCCTCCGAGCGACACAGAGCCCAGAAATGCGAGAGGTGAAAGAACTTGCCTCTTAGCCCTTCTCTCCAGCCAACTATCACCCCTTCACAAGCCATCTAATGTGTAGGACCTTACTTTCTCATGTGAAAATGAAAGAAAGAAAAAGAAACTGTCCTGCCTCTATCACAAGATAACCTATCCAGTGAAATGGCACATGTGACCCGGTTGCTAGCACCTGAAAGCATGCCACATACACAAAGAAGACAGGAAGGGTGAGTGCCCCGCACACTCAGCTTGCCTGGCCTGGGATTGCTCTCTAGCACCACTAAAATCAAAAGACAGGAGGAAAGAGATGGGGCACGACAGACATCTAATAGGGGGTAGTGTTGTATTTACTTCCACCCCTACTGACTAAAATATGGGTGCCCATATCTCAGCTTCCTCTGTTTTTGCCTCACAGATGATCATCAAGGCCAGGCCAGGAGCTGGGGGTGGGGCCAGCATTCCCAGGATGAGAGCTGGGGAAGAAGTCTGAAGCACCAGGGGAAAAGAAGACATGGGCTCCCCTCTTGTCCTTGTCCGCGGAGTACAGCTGCCAGTATAGGCAGGCTTTGCAGTGGCATAAGAGGGACTGGATCTGGGCACTAAGGCCCCTGTAAAAGCCCTCTTTACTCACTCCTCAATTTTATTTGTTTATTTTTACAGAGAAAGATGGGGGTAGGAGGGAGAATGGGCGCGCCAGGGCCTCCAGCCACTGCAAACGAACTCCAGATGCGTGCGGCCCCCTGTGCATCTGGCTAACATGGGTCCCGGGGAATTGAACCTGGGTCCTTTGGCTTTGCAAACACCTTAACCGCTAAGCCATCCCTCCAGCCCTCACTCCTCAATTTTAGTTTCCTTGTCTATGAAATGACAGCAACACTGGTCTGAGAAGAACACAGTAGAAATTTAATGAAAAGTAACATGCTACAGACTAACACTAAGACAGCCCTACCTTTTTTAATGACAAGAGGCCCTGCACACCCATTCACTCACTCTGTGTCTCTCCCTCTGCTTACATACACGCACAGAGAGAAGAAAAGAACACCAAAAAAATGTAGGACAGAACCTCAGAATAAAGGATTATCTTTAAACTTGAATGAGCTAACCTCTATGAAATAATCCTTTTGCCCCAGCCTTCACTGCACCATGGGCCAGGAAAAGCCTGTCCCAGCCCAGCACCAGTCCCTGCTAGCTGAGGGCTGCTGGCAAAGGACAGGAGGGTCAGCTGCTTCCTACAACTGCCAACGCGATACCTCACAGGTCTAAACCTCAATTTCTCATCCATGAAATGGGGATAATTACAGAGCCTATCTCAGGAGACAATTGTATAGATTAAATTAGCAAGTGCATATAAAGTAATTAGCATAAGGACTCAATAAATGATCCGTATTATTACCAACTCTGAAATGCTGCCACCTCGGGGCTAGTATTCCTATTTCACACAAGAGCTCCCGCAAATGCCAACCCCTTCTACTTGGCCCTCCCCTCAGGTCCCTCCTGCAGACCTTTTCTGAGGTCACCAACCAGGAGGAAAACTGAATTTTCTCTTTCGGGTCTACCCTACCCAAGGTTCTCTTCACGAGACACAAAGCACACTCAGGACCAAGAATCATAGGAGGAGGGCTTGGAAAACAAGAAGTGTTAGGTCACAGACACTGTTCCTTTAAGCGGACAGATGTTAGCCTAGGAGACAAAGTAGCCACGCCCCCCGG
Organism: Dipus sagitta; assembly: GCA_036346955.1. Classification (NCBI taxonomy): domain Eukaryota; kingdom Metazoa; phylum Chordata; class Mammalia; order Rodentia; family Dipodidae; genus Dipus; species Dipus sagitta. Next base: position 30,979,563 of record CM070788.1, read on the forward strand.
AGTTCCTTCAGTCCTCAGGTACACTGAGTGAGAAAGCGGGTGGCTAGGACAGAGCAGCAGGGCCAAATAATCTTGCGATGTATGGCTCTGTAACCAATTCCGTGCCTTCTCTCAGCCCCAGACACTGGTGACCCGAGTCACAGCACATCCCCTGTAGCAAGGCCTTACTTACCTCTAGTTCCAGACCTCTCCCCTTGAAAGGCTATAAGATAAAGAAGCCCTTTGTTCCGAGAGCCTCTACTGTAGACCCGGTTGTGACTCTCCCACCTAAGAGTTGCTGGTGTTAATAAAGTAACCCCACCTCCTCTCCATTGGAACTGGGTCAGAATCACAGGGAAAACACGAGGGGCAGACAAAAGTCTGTCCACTTATGCCCAGCAATAAAGTCACAACATGGTGACTACTGATCATTGATTGCTGTGGCAGACACCATTCTGCGCCTTTAATGCAATCACAAGGCAAGGCCCATGAGGTGATAACTTACATCCTCACTCACAGATGAGCAGCTCACTTCAGTGTGGAGGCTCATGGCCTCCGCAAGCTTGTATTGTTATCAGGAGCTGGGCTGTCTTTTGTTTTGTCTTGTTGTTTTGTTTTGCTTTTGAGTCAGAATCTTGCTATATACAGATCTGGCTGGCCTGGAACGCCATAGGCAGCCCAAGCTAGTCTTGGACTCACAATCCTCCTGCCTCAGCCTCCTGGCTCAGACCCTCTGGTTTTATCTCCACTTCCTACTACCTCCTGTGAGGCTGCACCCTCATCCATCAATTGATCAGATATCAAGAGGCATTGGCTGGATGCAGAGAAATGAAGATTTGGTCCCGAGGGCATCGTGAGGTCTCAGAGGAGCTTCTGCCAAGAATGCAGATCTCTGAGCATGGAAATGGCAGGGGTGAGAGGGCTCCCTCATCTCACCCCACAAGAACCCATAGGTAGTGGTGCTGGCAGACTCCCAACAGGTAGTAAGCAGCAGAGGTGGGAAGGCCTGATGCCACCTCCTTCCTGCCTGGGTGCACTGGATCTACGGCTGGGGCACCCAGGACTTGTTTCACACCTCCCCCAGGGTCTGTGTGAGAAGATGGAGGCCAATCAAGGTCAAGGAAGGGTCCTGATTTCTCCCCTCCTCTCTTACCACTACGCCCCTCAATGCTGGGCTCTGGGCAGACAGTCTGTGGAACATGGCGCCCATGTGTGGAGAGTGGAGCACACCCCAGGCAACTGTCCATGCCCAGGAAACGAGTGCTGGGAATTTCGAGGACCGCGGGTCCCTCTGCTTTTCCCTTTAGTCCGCTCAAAGCAAGAGTGGGAAAGGCAAGGGGAGGTCTGGGGGCTGAAGGGACAGATTTTCCTCCTACCCAGGAGCCACTGCCCTCTGGAGGCAGCTCCAGCCAGCGCCAGCCTGTCATCCCACACTGCTCTGATTAGCTACAATCTTTCTTTTTCAATTGCTCCTCCCTGAGACTAGGGAGTGAGAAAATCTCCCAGAAAATGAATAAATATTTCAATTTTCGGCACAATCAGTCGGAGCCAGGGCATGATGGAAAGGGAGGGGGATGGTTTTCATTTAGATAAGATTCAGAAAATTATTCGGTGAAAAATGAAGATTGATGAAGCCCATTGAAATTCTTTAAAACACGATTTTTATTTCTCAGCCTGGGCTGACTCTCCCCCTCCTGGCTCCTCTCCTTTCCGTTCTGCTGTCTGCTCTGGCCACTTTCTCCCTTTCCCCAGAGGCCCACTACCACCTCCTTAGCCCTCAACTCGCTGCAAACAAACACTCTGTCCTACGTGCTCTGCCCCAGCTCCAGCCTTGGCCCGAGGCTAAGGAGGAGGGAATGGCCAAGCCCCCCAAAGCTCATCAGTGTCCCCAGGCCACCCCCCCCCCACATACAAGCTCCTTATGGGCCTCCTCTCTCCCCACCCCAAAATACTTCGGCACACTTTCATGGGGACTTGCTTCCAACTCTGGTAAAGGCAGGAGGCCAGCTCCTCCAACTCCCCAAAGGTGGAAAGACACACAGCAGGCATTTCTTCCTCGCCCCCCCCCAAACCCAGTCCTGATTCAATCCACACGTCTCTCCTGTTTGCTAACTGCAGCTTTTGTTCCGTAAAGCCCATTCACATCCATGTTGCTGACATGTGCGGGCTTCAGGAGAGGAACAGGCGAGCTTGCCTCCAACACATACCAGAACTGACTGGGCAGCCCCTCCCCCTCCCCATCGCGCCCGCCCCCTCCCCCCTCCAGCAGCCTGGCTGAACAAAGTCAGAACTTAAAGTCATCTTCCCAACTTTCTGCCATGTAGCCAGAGCTGAGACCAGGGGCCCCCACCCCACACACCTTCCCCACCCCCCAGCCCCATCTCCCACTCTCACACCATAGATGTGTGTTTTTCCAAATTCTAAGGGTGAGGGTGGGGGGCAGGCGACCTGTGAGGAAAGACAAATCAAGACCCCTGAACTCTGCCACACTTTGACTTCACAGCCGGGAAGGGGAGGGGGATGGGGAGGGCTGGCAAGGAAGCAGGACGGCGAACACCCCACCACAAACGCACACCCACCTTCCAGGAAGGTTAAGTATGCTGGCCAATGCCGGAGGCTCTTCCTATCCAGTGCCTTCCCCCTTCCCAGATCCATCCCGCCACACCAAAGGAAGACCACCTCCTCCATTTTGTGGACTGTACATCTCCATAGGAGTCCGCCCGCCTACGAGGACGTCGGTCCGAGTTTCTTTGTCTGCTCGGAGGGGTCGGTGCGTGTGCACCGCCCCTGGGTGAGCGTAGGTGTCACGTTCTCGGGAGTGTGGCTTTCAGGCGGGCACAGCACGAGTTTGACGCCGCAGGGACGGCTGTGCCGGGCTGTTTCTATTTGGGAGACAGGTCTGCACTCTTCCGAGGTGTCAACGTCTTTGTGTCGGCGTGTGGGGTGTTTATGGGGATGTCTGTCTCGGTGTCAGGCTGTTTTATGATGTCTGTGTGTCAATTTCCGTGTCGGGTCCACGGGGTGGGAGAGGAGGGCGCAGCAGGAAGAAACCGCTCCTGGAGTCGGTCTCCGAAGGCGAGACCCCGCTCCAGCAGACCCCAGGGCTGGCTGGAGTTTGGATGCCAGCAGGCACCCTCACCTCTCACCCAGCTCACTTCTTAGCCTCTGCTTTGCCAGTTCCAAGGGAGCCCCAGACATCAGCACTTTCCTGACCCCCAAACGGGTGCCAGGCCCAGGCAAGTGCCCCACCTCCAGGTGAGTCCAACCACAAGCTGCACTGGATCCCCTGCACACACACACACACACACACACACACACACACACACACACACACACCAGCCAGCCGCCCCTGGCTCTCCAGAAACGCGGTGCAGACCGAGATGCGCCCCCCCCACCCCCGCCCCGCTGGACTGGAGCAGCGGGATCCCTCGGCGGCATCTTTGAGAGCCAGCATCCCCAGCTCTCCGCGCACCCCTCAAATCTGAAATCCACCTTCTCTCCAGCCTCCCCTCAAGCCAGGACCCAGGCGTCCGTCCCCCGGGCCCGGGAGGGAGGCTGGCGGAAAGACTTTGAGCGCTCGGGTCCCTTTTCCTCCCACCCTGGCCCTCGTGGCCCTAGTTCTCAGCTCTCCCGCGCAGCCCCAGGAAACAACTTAGGCCGATGCTCTGAAAAGTCCTTGTCGCCGGGCCGGCCGGGGGTGACTCCACGGCCCTCCCCAGGACTCCCTGGAGGGGTGTCCCCGACCCGGGCTGGGGATTTGCGGGTTGGGGGGGAGCCTACCTTGGGAGAAAGTGTCGGAGAGAGTGAGGATCCAGACGAGGAGGCTCAGCATGCTGTCCGCCCGTCGCGCCGCTGGGCCTGAGGTCGGCGCGCGAGCCCGGCCCGCTCTCCCCGGCTCTTCTCTCCGCGCGCCGCGGCTCCTCCGCGCGCCCCGGCTCCGAGCTCTTCCCTCCGCGCGCCCCGGCTCCGCGCGCCCCGGCTCCGAGCTCTGCCCTCCGCGCGCCCCGGCTCCGCGCGCCTGGCTCGGGCTCTTCTCTCCGCGCGCCCGCCCCGGCTCCGAGCTCTGCCCTCCGCGCGCCCCGGCTCCGAGCTCTGCCCTCCGCGCGCCCCGGCTCCGCGCGCCCCGGCTCCGAGCTCTGCCCTCCGCGCGCCCCGGCTCCGCGCGCCCTGGCTCGGAGCTCTTCTCTCCGCGCGCCCGGGCTCCTCCGCGCGCCCCGGCTCCGAGCTCTGCCCTCCGCGCGCCCCGGCTCCGAGCTCTGCCCTCCGCGCGCCCCGGCTCCGCGCGCCCCGGCTCCGCGCGCCCTGGCTCGGAGCTCTTCTCTCCGCGCGCCGCGGCTCCTCCGCGCGCCCCGGCTCCGAGCTCTGCCCTCCGCGCGCCCCGGCTCCGAGCTCTGCCCTCCGCGCGCCCCGGCTCCGAGCTCTGCCCTCCGCGCGCCCCGGCTCCGCGCGCCCCGGCTCCGCGCGCCCTGGCTCGGAGCTCTTCTCTCCGCGCGCCGCGGCTCCTCCGCGCGCCCCGGCTCCGCGCGCCCCGGCTCCGAGCTCTGCCCTCCGCGCGCCCCGGCTCCGCGCGCCCCGGCTCCGCGCGCCCCGGCTCCGAGCTCTGCCCTCCGCGCGCCCCGGCTCCGAGCTCTGCCCTCCGCGCGCCCCGGCTCCGAGCTCTGCCCTCCGCGCGCCCCGGCTCCGCGCGCCCTGGCTCGGAGCTCTTCTCTCCGCGCGCCGCGGCTCCTCCGCGCGCCCCGGCTCCGCGCGCCCTGGCTCGGAGCTCTTCTCTCCGCGCGCCGCGGCTCCTCCGCGCGCCCCGGCTCCGCGCGCCCCGGCTCCGCGCGCCCCGGCTCCGCGCGCCCCGGCTCCGCGCGCCCTGGCTCGGAGCTCTTCTCTCCGCGCGCCGCGGCTCCTCCGCGCGCCCCGGCTCCGCGCGCCCTGGCTCGGAGCTCTTCTCTCCGCGCGCCGCGGCTCCTCCGCGCGCCCCGGCTCCGAGCTCTGCCCTCCGCGCGCCCCGGCTCCGAGCTCTGCCCTCCGCGCGCCCCGGCTCCGAGCTCTGCCCTCCGCGCGCCCCGGCTCCGCGCGCCCCGGCTCCGCGCGCCCCGGCTCCGCGCGCCCCGGCTCCGAGCTCTGCCCTCCGCGCGCCCCGGCTCCGAGCTCTGCCCTCCGCGCGCCCCGGCTCCGCGCGCCCCGGCTCCGAGCTCTGCCCTCCGCGCGCCCCGGCTCCGCGCGCCCTGGCTCGGAGCTCTTCTCTCCGCGCGCCGCGGCTCCTCCGCGCGCCCCGGCTCCGCGCGCCCCGGCTCCGCGCGCCCCGGCTCCGAGCTCTGCCCTCCGCGCGCCCCGGCTCCGCGCGCCCCGGCTCCGCGCGCCCTGGCTCGGAGCTCTTCTCTCCGCGCGCCGCGGCTCCTCCGCGCGCCCCGGCTCCGAGCTCTGCCCTCCGCGCGCCCCGGCTCCGAGCTCTGCCCTCCGCGCGCCCCGGCTCCGCGCGCCCTGGCTCGGAGCTCTTCTCTCCGCGCGCCGCGGCTCCTCCGCGCGCCCCGGCTCCGCGCGCCCTGGCTCGGAGCTCTTCTCTCCGCGCGCCGCGGCTCCTCCGCGCGCCCCGGCTCCGCGCGCCCCGGCTCCGCGCGCCCCGGCTCCGAGCTCTGCCCTCCGCGCGCCCCGGCTCCGCGCGCCCCGGCTCCGAGCTCTGCCCTCCGCGCGCCCCGGCTCCGCGCGCCCCGGCTCCGCGCGCCCTGGCTCGGAGCTCTTCTCTCCGCGCGCCGCGGCTCCTCCGCGCGCCCCGGCTCGGAGCTCTGCCCTCCGCGCGCCCCGGCTCCGCGCGCCCCGGCTCCGCGCGCCCTGGCTCGGAGCTCTTCTCTCCGCGCGCCGCGGCTCCTCCGCGCGCCCCGGCTCCGCGCGCCCCGGCTCCGCGCGCCCCGGCTCCGAGCTCTGCCCTCCGCGCGCCCCGGCTCCGCGCGCCCCGGCTCCGCGCGCCCCGGCTCCGCGCGCCCCGGCTCCGCGCGCCCTGGCTCGGAGCTCTTCTCTCCGCGCGCCGCGGCTCCTCCGCGCGCCCCGGCTCCGCGCGCCGTAGGACTGGAGAGATGGCAGTGAAGGCCTTGCCTTTGAAGCATAAGGACCCATGTTCGACTCTCCAGGTCCCACGTAAACCAGACACAAGGTGATGCAAGCGCACATGGTCACACATGCACACAAGGTGGTGCAAGTGTCTGGAGTTTGATTGCAGTGGCTGGAGGCCCTGGCGTGCCAATTCCCTCCCCCACCCCTGACTTGCTCTCACTCTCATAAAATAAAGTCAGGTGGACAGAGTTATGGTAAATCCTGTGAGAAATAAAGCAGGATGAAAAAGTAGGAAGAGAGGGAAAGAAGAGATTGGTTCTTTTTCTTTTTCTTTTTTTAAATTATTTATTTATTTACTTATTTGGGAGCACGAGAAAGAGGCAAAGAGAGGGAGAAAATGGGCACGCCAGGGCCTCCAGCCACTGCAAACGAACTCGAGATGCATGTGCCTTTGTGTATCTGGCTTACCTGGGTCCTGGGGAATCAAACCTGGGTCCTTTGACTTTGCAAGCAAGCACCTTAACCCCTAAGCCATCTCTCCAGCCTGAGATGGATTGTATTTCTGGTAGTCAAGTCATCAGAGAGACTTGAAGGACCCGAGACTCCTTCTCCTCAGGCATGTGAGGACAGAACGTGGCCCACAGGCTAACACAGCCACTGAAAAGTCTCAAAGTTGGGGTGTCCTGAAGTGAGGCAGTCCTCCCCATTCTCTCAGTGGAGAGGCATGGAGTGGAAGGGTGGGGGGGTCACAGAAATGTAAGACGCTGTTGGAAGAAGTCCCTAAGGTGGGGGTGGAGAACATTCTTAGCTTTAGCGCTCCTTGCCTGCTTTTCAGCTTCCGGCAGGTAGGCATTGTAACTCATCAGCGCTGGGAAGGACTGGCCTACCTAGCCTTTTGCCTCTCCCTGGGCCTTCTATCCCACCTCCATACCCTTGCAACGAAGAAGCCAAGTTTCTCCAGCTTCGCGACAGCCAAACCAGCTTCCTCGCTTCCTCCATGCCTTGGTGCTCTCTCCAGTCAATCCCAAACTCTCACCAATCCAGCCCAAAGGAGACTCACAGAATTCCCTCCATACAAACCACTTAGCATCCCAAACCCTAGAACCCAAGCCTCCATACCCATCTAGTGGTCCTCAACACCAGCTATTCATTATAGTTTCTTGATGGGCTTAAAAAAAAAAACAACTTATTGACACAGTCCATACATATACACAACATACCATGATCATAATCCCCACTAACCACCCTCCTCTGTCCTTCTACCATCTCCCTCCTCCACTGAGTCCCTTCTTTCAAACTAGATCAGGGTCTGTTTTGGTGTCATCATTCCCCCCCCCCAAATTATGCAGGTCTTGTGTTGGTATCATCCGCCACTGTGAGGTCATGAGCACCATGGACACTGTGTGTCTGGAAGACAGTATTGCAAAGCACTCTTCTCCTTCCTTTGGCTCTTATATTCTTTCCTCCACCTCTTCCGCAATGATCCCTGAACTGATGGGCATTTTATTTCTTTCTGTTGTTGTTTATTTTTATTTATTTATTTATTTGAGAGAGAAAGAGGCAGATAGATAGAGAGAGAATGGGCACGCCAGGACCTCCAGCCACTGCAAACAAACTCCGATGCATGCGCCCTCTTGTGCATTTGGCTAACGTGGGTCCTGGGGAACCAAGCCTTGAACCAGGGTCCATAGGCTTCACAGGCAAGTGCTTAACCACTAATCCATCTCTCCAGCCCTTTTTTTCTTCTTTGAGGCAGGGTCTCACTCTAGCTTGGAACTCACTCTGCAGCCCAAGTGCTGTGAGCCATCACACCCAGCTTTCCTGATGGGCTTTTATATGACAACACCAGGGCCTGGTCCTGCAAAGATGAATTGTTCCGGGCGTCACCCAGCAGCTTCAGGCATCTCCAGGTGACTTGAGTGGGCAGCCAGAGTAGAGCTCAAACGCTGCTTTCCAGGTGTGGTCACCAGCACAAGCTGCACCCCAGCAGGGCACCTGCCCTCTTCTCTCCCGGAGCACATATGCGCTTAATGCCAAGCCTGCCTGGCCTCCTCCTCCTGTGTCACCTCCTTTCTCATGAGCCTCAGAGCTCCTCGGAGGCATGGACTGTCCATGTCCCCTTTAGTCTCGTGCTTCCTGAGGATACAGAAGGAGCTGGGTCACCCTTCCGTCACTGAGGCGGTGGAGTGGTTGAAAGCAGGAAAGGCAGATATTGAACCAGATGCAGACAACGGATTTGATCCAGATTCGGCCTCACACTTTGCTCGGTGACTGTCAACAGTTCATGAACTGCTCTAAGCTTTGGACATCGCTTCTTGTAACAGACAGTAATAGCACTTACTTCATGGGGAGCAGTGGTCTGGGTACCCCCAAGTCTCCATGTGATTAGAAGCTTGGTCCCCAGGGAGGCAGTGTTGGGAGGCCATAGCACCTTTCAGAAATGAGGCCTAGGAGAGATGTTCTTAGCTCACTGAGGGATGTGAGGCAGCTTTCATTAGTTCCCTTGGTAGTTCTTACCAGAGGGTTGCTATAAAAGGGCCAAGCCTGGCCCACCCAGCCCTCTCTTACTTATCGGAGTTGTTAGGGATCAGAACCTAGGCTTAGCTCAGCCACCTGTCCTCAATAAGCCAGCTAAGGGAACAAGGAACTGTTTTACCCATGTCTGCCCCATTTATACACATGCATGTAGACATTACAAGTAACAGTTTCCTTCATGTCTGCCCCATTTGTACACATGTGTGTAGACATTACATGTAATAGTTTCATCCATGTTCACCCCATTTATACACATACATATAGACATTACAAGCTAAGATCCACACATATAGAGAAGATGAGTTTTTGGTCTTTCTGAGTTTGGGTCATTTCACTTAATATAAGTCTTTCCAGGGTCATTCATTTAACTGCAATTTCCATAATTTTATTTTTCAGTACTGCTGAATAGAATGGTAAACTAGAGTGAATAAAGAGATGAGTAGGAAGAAGGGTGGGGGATAGGTCAAAGAACACATATGATATGTAAACAGAAGGTGGGGAGATACTGGAGGGTGGTGATTGGGGAGAAGAGAGGGGATAAGAATCAAGTAAAACAAATTATATTATATTTGAAATTGCCAGAATGAATGGTACCTAAATCGCTGTATGCCAACTAAGACCATAAAATCAAAAATAAAAATACTGTGTTGCAGAAAGATTGGTCCTGAGAGTAAGCACCTAGAAACCTTTTCATTAGTTGTAATCTTATATTTTACATTAATGATAATTTTACAGTTTTCATTAGTTATAATCTTATATTTTTATGACTGCTACTACCTTAACAGTCATCATTCAAGATGACAGCAACAAAAGCAAGTTATAGTGAAAAATAGAAAGGAAATTTTGATTCAACATGGCCACATTGGGAAGAGGAAGAAAGAGAGCCAGTGTCACAGCCCACTACACACACACGCCCAAGTCCATCTTCAAGGCCCTGACACGTGGACGAGAGACATGCATAGCTATAAGTTCTGATCAAGGTGTGGTCCTGACCCAACCGTCATTATCTAGGTTCAACTCCCTTTGTGCAAGGTGGTCTGACACGTCCTGAAAACCATGTCCTCCTCTGATTGGCCTTGTCCTTCTCCCTGCACGAGTCCTGAGGAAATCCCAGTTTCTTGAGGACCACTGTCTCAGCAGTCTGATGGCTGAGGAGTGAGGGGGTGCATCTCTATACCAAGATGGATACACTCTGGCTTCCTGTTTGAGTTTTAAGTCCTCCTTCCCACACTTGCTTCTTGCCCTCATGTGATATCATAAGCTACCCTCATCAGAGCCAAACCAAAGAGGCTACTTGATCTTCAGCTTTGAACCTTCAACGTATGAGTGAAATAGACCTCCTCTCTTCATAGGTAGCCCATCCCAGCTCTTCAGTTGCAGTAACAAAACTGACTAATGCAGCAGGGGGAACAAGCCAATAGCCCTGTGGCTCCCAGAACTGGACACCTAGCATGTTCAGTCAAGGTCAGCTGTGATTATTTGGGATTTTGCAGCTTCTCAAAGCAGGTACTCTAGAATCTTCTTCCTGAGCATATGTCGACATCCCTGCCCAGACAGAAGCAGGAGGGTGTGGGAGCAGAAGCAAATATCTCTGAAGGTGCTGCTTCATCTAGGAGAGAGAGAGGAGTAGCCGAAGGTCATATGAGGAGTTAAGAGAAATATGAATATCTTGAGCACAAAGATCAAGAAGCAGAAAGATCAAGAGGTCAGGCCGGCAGTGAGAAGGCAGGCAGTCTATGACCACCAGCAGGAAAAGGCACCTTGAGAGACAGAAATGGATTCTTTATCTCAATGAGGGCTGAGAACAGCAGGAAGATTCTCTAAATTGTCCTCTTTCACCCCAGAGAGAGTGAAGGATTGTGCCCCTGCTGTTTCCTAGCAATAGAGGAAAGGCCAAAATCTTGATTTTTCAGCCTGGGAAATAATCTTGACTCTAAAGGAAACCTTGAGTCCTTTGGTGTGAGAGAGCCCCGAAAAAGGTGTGCCTTTTCTCACACCTCTCACTTCAACCCCTCTTCTGGAGCCCACAGCCGAGAGCCCAGGAAAGGCACCTCTTTTCCAAGCCCCTCCCAGCAGAGGCAGCTCCCTCCCTCTCATTCCCTCTCCACTGTTTAATTTATTCATTTATTTATTTGAGAGATAAAGAGGCAGAGAAAGAGAATGGGCGTACCAGGGCTGCCTGCCACTGCAAACCAACTCCAAATGCATTCACCACTTTGTGTACCTGGCTTCACGTGGGTGCTGAGGGATGGGGCCCGGGCTATCAGGCTTGAAAGCAAGCACCTTTAATGTTGAGCCATCTCTCCAAGCCCCTTCTCCCTTTTGTGTCTCACAGCCCTGGTGGCTACACAATTCCTTCCAGATATTAGGCCTTGAGCTGCTGCTGCCCCATCAGCCATTTTCTCATGTTCTCCTTTGACTTAAGGAGCTGGCTTTTGAGAAATAATGGCATGACAGAGGCACAAGGGGGCGCATGCATCTGGAGTTTGTTTGCAGTGGCTGGAGGCCCTGTCATGCCCATTCTCTCTCTCTCTCTCTCTCTCTCTCTCTCTCTCTCTCTCTCTCTCTCTCTGACACACACACACACACACACAAATAAATAAATAAAATATATTTTTTAAAAAAGAAATAATGGCACAGGAGCAAAGAGATGCCATCTTCACTGTGTGGGGAGCACGAGTGGGAGAGGAAGGACAGACATCCGTTGAAGTGCCTGGAGCCATCCCATAGTGGCCAAAGGGCCTGAAGCATGGGCCTGGCTAAGCTCAGCCTCTCTGAAGAGTTCCTGGCTCAGAAAAAGGAGTGAGAAGAATGTCAGGCCTGCGAGCTGCTGTGTCCTCATCTCATATTTGCCACCTGTGCTTGAGATCTTGCCAAGGACCGGAGGTTGAAGATTTGAGTTGAGCTCTACTCCCTTCTACCTGAGTGCAGAGAAAGAAGGTATTCAGAGGAGACCCGACTCCCTGGTACCTTTAAACCTTATAAGGCGGGGGACTAGGCCAGCTCAGTGGTTAAAGGCTCTTGCTTGCAAAACTTGACAGGCCAGGTTCAACTCCCCAGTACCCACGTAAAGTCAGATGCACAAAGTGAGTGGCTAGAGTTGGTTTGCAGCGGCACAGGGCTCTGGCCTGCCTATACACTCTTTATCTCTCTCTCATAACTTAACTGTGGGTGGCACCATTCCAGGGCCTGGGATTCTGGACTGGCCAAAAAAGAGAAACCCAGCCACGCATTCATCTCTCTCTGTTTTTTTTTTTTTTTTTTTTTTTTTTTTTGCTGTGAACTGAATGTGACCAGGGGCTTCATGTGACTGCCACCATGCCTGCCCCACCAATTATGGACTGTAACCTTGAACTGTAAGCCAAAATAAGTCCTCTCTTCTTCCTTTCCTCTCCCCTCCTCTCCTTTCCTTTCCTTTTCCTACCTTCCTTCCTTCCTTCTTCCCTCCCTCCCTTCTTTCCTTCCTTCCTTCCTTCCTTCCTTCCTTCCTTCCTTCCTTCCTTCATGGTAGCTTCTGGTCAGATATTTGGTCACAGAAATGAGAAACTAACACAGTATATATGACATAAAAATAGAAATGAGCCAGGCATGGTGGCTCACATCTTTAATCCCAGCACTCAGGAGGCAGAGGTAGGAGAATCGCTGATTCGGAGCCAGCCTGAGACAACATAGTGAATTCCAGGTCAGTCTGGGCCAGAGCGAGACCCTACCTGGAAGAACTGACTAGTAGAACAAAGGATACTAAGCAGAGGGGTGAGAAAAGGGGAAGTAGAGGGAGATGGGAAGAGATGTTGAACATAATATATACTTGCATAAAAATTTAAAACATCAGGGCTGGAGAGATGGCTTAGTGGTTAAGCGCTTGCCTGTGAAGCCTAAGGACCCCAGTTCAAGGCTCAATTCTCCAGGACCCACGTTAGCCAGATGCACAAGGGGGCACACACATCTGGAGTTCGTTTGCAGTGGCTGGAAGCCCTGGGGCACCCATTCTCTCTCTCTCTCTCTCTCTCTCTGCCTCTTTCTTTCAAATAAATAAATAAAAATAAACAAAATTTAAAACATCAATTTCAGGTGAAACAAGTCATTAAATGTCACCCCAGGTCTAGAGAGATGACTCAGCAGTTAAGGCGCTTGCCTGCAAAGCCTGAGGGCCTGAATTTGATTCCCAGTACCAGTGTAAAGCCAGATGCACATGGTGGAACATGTTTCTAGAGTTCATTTGCAGTAGCTAGAAGTTCTGGCATGCATCCATGCTCTCTATATATATCTGTCTGTCTGTGTCTCTCTCAAATAAGTAAATAAAGTAAATTTTAAAAAATGTCACCCCGATCATTATAGCCTCCCCAAATAGTAGGCTTGCTGAGGGTTTTGGTAAAGATTCATTGAATATTTTACCATTTATCCACCTGTATATCTCCAAAGCTTGTATTAGAAAGCTTCCTGGGACTGGGGAGATGTCTCAGTGGTTAAAGGCACTTGCCTACAAAGCCTAAAAGCCTGGGTTCAATTCCCAAACCACCCACATAAGCAAGATGCAAAACGCAGTGCAAGTGTTTAGTGTTAGTTTGCAACACACACACCACACACACATATATATTGTAAAAAGAAAAGTTTCCATGGAACTAAGTATTTGGGATACAAAGAGAAATGGAGAAATGGACCCTTCTTACTCTGCAGGGCTCACAGTCCGTGGAAAATATAGGCAGAGGAGGAGAACAGAGATGGAGCATGCAGACAGAAACATGTCCATGGTTCTAAGAATACAGAACAAAGACCACTGATCTCAGCCTGGAGGCACTGGGGAAGGGCTTAGAGTTAGTAACTGATAATGAGGGTCATCAGTCAGCCTGAAGTATGGCCTGGAATGAACCCCGCTAGGCCTCACCTACTGCCTATTATGCCAAGTCTGCATCATTCCTTGGAGACATTGAGCAGCTCCATCCCATAGGATGTTCAGCCAACGCTCCAGGTTTGAAGACTATTTCTGGGGCCTAGACCCTCCCTGTCATGCCTTCTCCACCACGTTGAAACTGTAAGCCGAAATATACCCTCTCCTTCTGTAACCTACTTCTGGTGGGCCGTTTGGTTCCAGAAGATAACTAACACATGGTGCTCTTCCACCAAAGCCCAACCAGACCCACAGCAGAACACCAGCTGCTCCTTCAGGGACCGTCCATCAAGCCGGGCGTGGTGGCGCACACCTTTAATCTCAGCACTCTGGAGGCAGAGGTAGGAGGATCACCATGAGTTCGAGGCCACCCTGAGACTTCATAGTGAATTCCAAGACAGCCTGGGCTAGAGTGAGACCCTACTTCAAAAAAACAAAAACAAATAAAATAAAATAAAAGAATGCCCCTGTCATGTAGTTGTTTTCTGAACTGAAACACTCCGTCTTGGTGGGAAGAAGATTTAGGCAGCCAACAAAGTGACAAGATTCTCACAAGGCCCCTTCCCACGGTTCTGAAAGCAGTAAGCTACAACTGAGGAGAGAGGATTTCCAGACAGGGGTGCCAGCAAGCTCTGCAGGGAGTCCACAGGGCTGGCTTCCTTGAGTAACCACCCATGGTAGGGGAAGGAGGCTTTGAGTCACCCATCTTCAGTGAGTAACCCTAGAAAACTCACTGGCTCACTAGGCTAGACGAGGGTGAAGTCATTTCTTTGGTGTGTTGTCAATGCCCTGTCCGAGGCAAAGACACCTCTGTTTCCCCAGGAAAAGTCAAACAACACAATCTAGGATCCCCCTTGGACCTGGGCTGGAGAGATGGCTTAGCAGTTAAGGCACTTGCCTACAAAGCCTAAGGACTCAGGTTTGATTCCCCAGTACCTACATAAGCCAGATGCACATGTATCTGGAGTTCATTTGCAGTGACTGGCCCTGGCCAGCTTTATTCTCTTCCCTGCCCCCGCCCCGCCTCTTTCTCTCTCTCAAATAAATAAATAAATAAAATATTTAAAATATATATCTAAGGCTGGAAAGATGGCTTAGTGGTTAAGGCACTTGCCTGCAAAGCCTAAGGACCCATGGTTTTTTAAATAAATTTTTTATTAACAACTTCCATAATTGTAGACAATAACCCATGCTAATTCTTTCCCTCCCCCCACTTTCCCCTTTGAAACTCCACTTTCCGTCATACCCCTCCCCCTCCCAATGAGGCTGTCTTTTATTTTGATGTCATCATCTCTTCCTCCTACAAGGTCATGGATATCCATACCATTTTGTGTCTGGAGGAGCACGTTGTAAGGAGTCCTACCCTTCTTTTGGCTCTTACATTCTTTCCACCACCTCTTCTACAATGGACACTGAGCCTTGGAAGGTGTGATAGAGATATTTCAGTGCTGAGCACTCCTCTGTCACTTCTCAGCACCATGCTGCCTTCTGAGTCATCCCAAGGTCACTGCCATCTGAAAAGAGAAGCTTCTCTGGCTGGAGAGATGGCTTAGCAGTTTAGCACTTGCCTGTGAAGCCTAAGGACTCCAGTTTGAGGCTCAATTCCCCAGGACCCACGTAAGCCAGATGCACAAGGGGGGTGCATGCATCTAAAGTACATTTGCAGTGGCTGGAGACCCTGGCATGCCCATTCTCTCTCTCTCTCTCTCTCTCTCTCTCTCTCTCTCTCTCTCTATATATATATATATATATATATATATATATATATATATATATATCTGCCTCTTTCTGTCTCTCTGTCTGTCACTCTCAAATAAAAAATAAAAATAAACAAAAAATTATTTTAAAAAAACAGAGAAGCTTCTCTAATCAAAAGTGAGAGTATCATTAATATATGGCTATGAACATTAACAGAAGTGCTTACAGGGCAGTTTGGTGAACACAGTATATACATTTGGCCACATAGCAGCAGACGTTACACCCCTAGGGCTCATGACTACCCCTGTTGTAGATTTTCAGTATCAGGGATGTATTCCCTCCCATGGAGCAGGCCTCCTGTCTAATTATAGAATGGTTGGTTTCCCCCTTAACAGACATGCCACTATTATACCCATTGGCTCATTTGGCCTGGCTGGCC
This sequence comes from Dipus sagitta, assembly GCA_036346955.1. Classification (NCBI taxonomy): domain Eukaryota; kingdom Metazoa; phylum Chordata; class Mammalia; order Rodentia; family Dipodidae; genus Dipus; species Dipus sagitta. The sequence continues at coordinate 30,995,141 of CM070788.1, forward strand.
AAATTTAAGGCATGCAGTGTCCACTGTTGAGTATATCCACTGGTTATTTCTCTCTCTCCCATTGAATTGCATGCAGAATGGCTTTTCTGTCTTTCTCTCAGCTGATCTACAAGGAGGTTTTCAGCTCAGCTCCAGCAGGGTTTCTCAGTGACTTTGTAGCCCAAGTATGTGGAGTCTTCAGCAATAGGTCTTACCATCTATTCTTGATGGGAAACCAATGGCCTATAATGTTTTGGGGGCATCAGGGACCTCCCTGGCCAACAACTCACTGGAAGGTATCCCATCCCTGGCACTGAAATTTTTCTAGTAACAATCTATGGCTCCTGAGTGTTCCATTGTCCAAAAAAGTAGGTTTCCATATGACTTATTTATATCCTCTTAGATTTTGATTAGCCCTCCCTCCACCTTTCCTTTACTCAATCTCTTCCCCTGACCTCACTTAGGCCTTTCCACCCCCATTAATCTGTTCTTCTACTTACATATATACAATACCATCCTATTAAGTCCCCCTGCCCTTTCTATTCCCTTTATATCTCCTTTCTAGCTTACTGGCCTCTGTTACTGAGGGGTTTTTTTGGGGAGGAGGTTTGTTTTTTTGTTTTGTTTTGTTTTGTTTTTCTAGGTAGGGTCTCATGCTAGCCCAGGCTGACCTGGAATTCACTATGTAGTCTCAGGGTGGCCTCGAACTCATGACAATCCCTCCTACCTCGGCCTCTCAAGTGCTGGGATTAAAGACGTGTGCCACCACACCAGGCTGAGTTTATTTTATTTTATTTATTTATTTATTTTAAGATTTTTATTTATTTTTTTGTAATCAGAGAGAGAGAATGGGCACACCAGGGCCTCTAGCCACTGCAAACGAACTTCAGATGCATGTGCCCCTTGTGCATCTGGCTTACGTGGGTCCTGAGGAATCAAACAAGGGTCCTTTGGCTTTGCAGGCAAACACCTTAACTGCTAAGCTATCCCTCCAGCCCCTGCTACTGAGTTTTATTCCTACTCACATAGAAGTCCAATCATTTGTAGCTAGGATCCACATATGCAAGAGAACATGTGTTTGGCTTTCTGAGCTGGGTAACCTCACTAAGTATAATCCTTTCCAAACCCCATGTTTGACTCTTTAGATCCCACATAAACCAGACGCACAAAGGTGAAACAAGTGCAAGGTCTCGCATACCCACTAGGTGGCGCAAGTGTCTGGAGTTCAATTGCAATGTCTGAGGCCCTGGCACACCAATTCTCTCTCTCTAAAACAAAATAAAATAACTAAAACTAAAAACTTTTAAAAAGACATATCTAATTCCAAAGGCATTCTTCATGGAAATAGAAAAAACAATCCAAAAATTCATTTGGAATCACAAAAAACCTCAAATATCTAAAATAATACTGAGCAACAAAAATAAGGCTGGTGGTATCACTATACCTGATTTTAACCTATACTACAGAGCCATAGTAACAAAAACAGCATGGTACTGGCACAAAAGCAGACTTGTAGATCAATGGAACAGAATAGAGGACCCAAATGTAACCCCATGTAGCTATAGCCACCTGATATTCGATAAAAATGCCAAAAATACTCATTGGAGAAAAGACAGCCTCTTCAACAAATGGTGTTGGGAAAAGTGGATATATATCTGTAGAAGGATGAAAATAGATTCTTGCTCTTTCAAATAAATAAATTAAATTAAATTAAAAAATATATAAGAGAGAGTAGTTGGAAGGAAGAAGGGATTCAGTGGAGGGGGATTCAGAAGGAGGAAAATGAGGGCTAGTAGGAGGGGATTATGATCATGGTATATTGTCTATATTTATGGTGGTGTTGGAAATAGGAATCAGGCTCTCAAACACACAGCCCATGGCCTCCAGTAGCAGAAGGGCTCTGGTAGTGCCAGAATCCCATGATCACATTTGCTCGCTGCGAGCCTCTTGAGAAGCCACTGTCTCTGCCTCCTTTCCCTACACAGAAGTGGAAGGAATTGTGCTCCCTGGCCATTGTGCCATTCCTAGCAGAGTGCCAAGCAGTGTAGACCCTCAAGGAGGACAGGGCCACAGAGGGGACAGGTACTAATACTTCGTTGAAAGGACTTCATGTTGCAGACCCTCAGGGAGTCACTAAGATGTGTGGAGAAAGCTCTCCAAGTTTGAGGAGGAGACAATACAGGGAACTATGTGACTACAATGATAAACAGGTGGCCTCAGGGAATGCAGCCCCAGTGGCTTTGGAAGGAGAACCACCTTGCCCCCTGCTGTTCAAAGAGAGCATTACACCAGGGCTGGGTCTTGGGTTTTTGGCTTGTTTTGTAGTTTGAGATGGGTGTACTCATTACTCGTTTCTGTAACCAAATCTCTGACAAGAAGCAGCTTAAGAAAGTAGCTCGTTTTGGCTTGTAGTTGGGAGGCGATACAGTCTAGCGTGGCAAGGACGGCATGCCAGCAGGCCCGATCGCAGGCAGGAAGCCGAGGAGAAACGGGAAGTAGAGTAGGGCTGAAAAACCTCTGAGGCCCACTCCCAGTGACCAACTTCTAGCAGAGCTCTGTGGTGATAGATAAAGAGAGCCAAGAGAGCCGTGGGAAGGCAGGCTGGTTGGACAAGAGGCCTGCAGGGTCCATGGCTGGTTAAGACCATTGTTGACTTTTTCTCCCTCAACAGGCTGCATAGCTCTTTCCAGCATCCTGACAGCTGGTCAACAGGGAGGAGGCTTCCAGCTCAGCTCCAGCTTGACTTCTCAGTGACCTGCAGCCCAAGCATGTGGGGTCTTCAGCAAAAGTCTTACCATCTAGTTCTGGTGGCAACCAAGAGCCTTGGCATTAGCCTATAATGTTTTGGGGACATAATGGGCCTCCCTGACCAACAACTCACTGGAAGGTATCCCACCCGTGGCTCTGAAACTTTTCTAATTACAATCTGGGGCTTCTGGGCGCATTGTCCACCTCCACAGGGCACACTTTTCCAACTTATATATTATTAGCTGGTGAAGAAGTAAGTTTCTACATGGCTTATTAATAAAATCTTAAATTTTAATTAACCTACTTTCCATCGAGGATGACCTTGAAGTTCTGACCTTACTCCCTCTACCTGCCAAATGTTAGAATTACCAGCAGGTGCCACCATGACCAGTCTTATGTGGTCATGGGAATCAAACCTAGGGGCTCCTTACATGGTAAGCAGGCACTCTACCAACTGCGCTCCATTCCCTCTAGGTTTTGAATTCTCTCCTCAAGGACTGAGCTCAGCTGGCCACGAGTCGGCCTCTTCGCAGCTTTGCCAGTGTGGCTTGAGCAAGCAGTTGGGCAGGAAGGTGGAGTGTGCAGGGCCAGAAAAATCGCTTCTAGGATTGTCTGCCGGTCCGGGGCTTGCCCTTCCTCTGCTGTCTAGTTTCTTTCTCACTGCTGGGACCAAACACCTGACAAAAGCTGCTCTGGAAGGAAGGGGTGATTTGGGCTTGCACTTTGAGGTCCCACCACGATGAGGGAAGCCTGGCAGTGGGGTGCAAGGCAGCTGGTCACTGTGGCGGGCACAGGGAGGAAGCAGAGAGCCACGATGCCCGTGCTCAGCTAGCTCTCTCCTGTTTGTACAGTTCGGGGTTCTCAGCCCACAGCTAAGGTGGTCCTTCCCACCTCAACTAAACTCATTAGGGTCATTTCTCACAGGTACACACAAGAGGCTCATTTCCTAGGTGATTCTAGATCCTGTCAGACTGAAAATCAATATGAACATCACAAGTCCACCACTTGTCCACCTGATAGCCAAACACAGCTAAGTCATAGCCTTCTATTCCTTCTCTCCATAGGTTCATGGTCAGCTCATGGTGCAAATTGTAATCAATCCAACTCAAAAGTCCCCGTGGTCTTTAACAGTTACTCTATTCAAAAGTGCAAGTGAGCCGGGCGTGGTGGCGCACGCCTTTAATCCCAGCACTCGGGAGGCAGAGGTAGGAGGATTGCAGTGAGTTCAAGGCCACCCTGAGACTCCATAGTGAATTCCAGGTCAGCCTGGGCTAGAGTGAGACCCTACCTCGAAAAAACAGAAAAAAAAAAGTGCAAGTGCAGGGCTGGAGAGATGACTTAGCTGTTAAGGCACTTGCCTGTGAAGCCTAAGGAACCAGGTTCAACTCCCTAGAACCCAAGCAAGCCAGACACACACAGTGGCACATGTGTCTGGAGTTTGTTTGCAGTGGCTGGAGGCCCTGGTGCACTCATTCCCTCAATCTCTCCCTCCCCCCGACCTCAAATAAATAAAACATGAAAAAAAAGGGAAAAATATTTTTTAAAAAAGTGGAAGTGCAGCCAAGCATGGTGGCACATGCATTTAGTCCCAGTACTCGGGAAGCAGAGGCAGGAGGATCACCATGAGTTTGAGGCCACTCTGAGACTACATAGTGAATTCCAGATCAGCCTGGACTATAGTGAGGCCCTACTTCAAAAAAAGAAAAAAACATTTAAGTGCAAGTACATTGCCGGAAAAATGGCTTTGTGGTTAAGGCACTTGCCTGTGAAGCCTAAGGACCTAGGTTTAACTCCCTAGGACCCACGTAAGCCAGATGCACAAAGTGACGCATGCAGATAGGTAGTACATGCACACAGGTGGCGCATGCTCACAAGGTGGTGCACATGTCTGGAGTTTGTTTGCAGTGGCTAAGGCCCTAGCTTGCAATTTTCTCTCTCTCCCCGCCCCCTTGCTTTCTTGTTTTCTCTCTCTCTTATAAATTAAACAAAAAGTACAAGTGCAGAAACTCCTTCTGAGACTCAGGCAAACTCTTAACCACGAGCTCCTATAACATCCAAAAGTAAATTACATTATTTCCAACATACATTGACACAAGAGTAAACATTTGCAATCCAAAAGGGTAGAATGGGGCATAGCAAGGAATGATCAGACCCAGGCAAGGCCAAAACTGAGCAGGGAAAATTCCCAATCTTGCAACTCCATGTCTGGCACCTTAGAAATATGATGGGATCATCTGGGCTCCAAAAGGGTTGGGTAGCTCCATGCCTCCCGCTCTGCTATCTGTAACATTCATAGCCTCTCTCTTGGGCCAGTTCCTCATTGAGCCTGCAGTTTTTCTTAGCAGACACCCTATGGTCTGGAATCTCCAACATACTGGAGTCTTCATTGCAACTTGGAGGTCACAATCACAGCTTCACTCAGTGGCCTCTTGGGGTTTCCTTTCATGGACTTCAACCCTGTCCGATGTTGCCCAGCCTCTGAGGCTCTGTGGAACTGTGGTGAAATACTCCACGACCCTTTCAATCTTGCATATTTCATATGAAATTCTGCTGCCAACTTGGGTTGAATCCGACACACACACACACATTGAAAAAGAGGTCAAGACAGATTCATGACAGATTCTTTGGATTGTTAATAACCCAGTTGACAAAGAAGAGTAATTCATATGTATAGACTAGAAAAGTTTTAACTTTGTTGATTTGATAAAGTATCACTCATAAAACTCCAATGGGGGGGGGGCTGGAGAGATGGCTTAGTGGTTAAAGTGCTTGCCTACAAAGCCAAAGGACCCAGGTTCAACTCCCCAGTTCCCACATAAAGCAAGATGCACAGGGTGGTGCAAGCATCCGGAGTTTGTTTGCAGTGTCTAGAGGCCCTGGTGTGCCCGTTCTCTCTCTATTTGCCTCTCTTTCTCTCAAATAAATAAAACATTAAAAAAAGAAACTCCAGTGGGATGCTCGCTATAAGTAGAACAAACTCGTTAGTGACTAGGGTCCTTTAAGCCAACTATCCAAGAGGAGTTATTGCATAAGCAAACTTGAACTGTCCTGAAAACTTCAGCTCAGTTATGAAAGAAAGCTTTTAGAGTCTTTTCCTGCCTAAATATGACATCCCAATATTATGTATGCAATTACCAGTAGCACTTTTTAAGGTTGAAAGGCATTTCTAAAGACAAACACATTCTGATCATCTGTGCTATGGGAAAACCAATTGTCCCTCTGTTCTTCTCTGGGAAACCCAGGCGCTCCCGCACAGCCACTCTCTGGTGCCCCCCCCCCCCCCGCCCTCCGCATGTTTCTCCCATGCACCTCTCCTGCTCACCCAGGCTAGCCATGTCGCCTAGGGTGAGTCTGCCAACTAACCCCCCTGCTACCCTACACACAGACATGCCACAGCATCGTGTGAGAGCCTGCCACTCCCTGGGCAGCCTCCTGCCCTGCATGTCACTCCTGCTCACTCGGGCAAGCGACACCACCACGTGGGGGTCTGCTGCTCCACCGCACACTTCTGCTCCATGCACCCCTCCCTTCCTCACTGCAGGTGAGCCCACATCACTCCACTCTACGTGCCCCTCCCACGCCCACCTGCACACTCTGCCACAGTGCAGTGTGCAACCCTCTCCCTCCACCGCCCTCTCCCCTTTCCCTCTGTGCACCCCTCCTCTGACCACACTGCTACCTCGTGTGAGTCCCGAAGTTCTCCATTAATGAAATATCACCAAATGGGGCTGGACAGATGGCTTAGCAGTTAAGGTGTTTGCCTGAAAAGCCAAAGGACTTTGGTTGGATTCCCCAGGACCCACATAAGCCAGATGCACAAGGTGGCACATGTATCTGGAGTTCCTTTGCAGTGTCTGGAGGCCCTGGCGTGCCCATTCTCTTTCTCTTTCTCTCTCTCTCTCCCCCCCCCCTTTTTCTCTCTCTCAAATCAATTTTAAAAAATTTAAAAAAAAAGAAATATCACCAAATGGGCAAATCCCACTGCAAAACAGGTACAGGAAAATCCAAGGCAATCTATCCCCACCCAGAGAATGGCCATTCGCACATTAAAGGTCTCCATGGAAGCTACTTAGAGTAACCACCACACAAAGAACTCAAAGCACCTTTACAATCAATACATACAAAGAACTTAAAAGAGGATATGAATAAACTCCCGAATAAAATCCAAGAGAGTACAAACAACGGAAAGAACTCAACAGACACTGGGTGAGCTCAAAGAAGATTGAAGGAACTCCAACAGAGCACACACACCCTGAACGAAAGGAGGAAGTCAAATGGAGGTAAGAAAATGAAATTCAATAAGGAGATAGAAATGCTAAAGAAAGCCACACTGAAATGAGGAACGTAGTTTGACTCAGGGACCCCCCCCCCAACTCATGTGTTCTGAATGCTTGGTCCCTGGCTGATAGCAATTTGGGAGGTAGAGCCTTGCTGGAGGGGGTGTGTTTGGGGAGGTGGGTTTAGGGGTGTTATAGCCAGCTCCCCATTGCCAGAGTTGGCTCACTGTCCTGCTGCTGTTGTCCACCTGCTGCGGCTGAGGTGATGTCCAGCCTCCCCATGCCATGCTTCCCTGCTATGATGAAGCTTCCCCCCAGACTGTAAACCAAAATAAATCCCTTCTTCCCACCGCCACTTCCGGCTGGTGCTTTGTGCTGGCAACACAAGGGTAACTGCAACACTTCCCAAAAGAGTAGACTGTGTGAAGGACAGAGATATAGGGCTCAAGAACAAAGCAAAGGAACTATATCAGGTAGTCAACATCAGTGACAAGTTTAAAACTACACACAAGCAGAACATGCAAGAGGCTTTTGGGATACCATGAAAAGACTAAATCTACAAATATTGGGCATAGAAGGAGAAGAGCATTAGGCCAAAGAAATAGAAAATATTTTAAAAAACATTATAGAAGGGCTGGAGAGATTACTTAGTGGTTAAGGCACTTGCCTGCAAAGCCAAAGGACCCAGGTTCAATTCCTCAGGACCCATGTAAGTCATATGCACAAAGTGGCGCATGCATTTGGAGATCGTTTGCAGTAGCTGGTGGCCCTGGTGCACCCATTCTCTCTGTCTCTCTCTGCTTGCAAATAAATAAGTAAAAATACTTCTAAAAACATATCTAAGGGCTGGAGAAATGGCTTACTGGTTAAGGTACTTGTTTTCTTCTGGGTACAAGTCTGCCACAAGCACACACTCACAGCAGATGTAGTTTTCTGCCCAAGATTGAGCCTGTCAATACTTCATCACAGCCAAGGGAGGAGTTGATGAGACCCCCACACCTCCCAGAGTAGGTAGTGGCAGCTGATGACTGCTGGGAGAGGGAGAGTCACATCTCTAGTGGTGCCGTCACCCGTCACTGGTGGGCTGATCATACTCCATTAAATAACCTCCACCCATGATCATGCAAATGGTCTTAACTCAGTGGAGCAAAAAAAAAAAAAAAAAACAGTCATGGGGCTGGAGAGATGGCTTAGCAGTTAAGGTGTTTGCCTGCAAAGCCAAAGGACCCAGGTCCAATTCCCCAATGTCCACATAAGCCAGATGCATAAGGTGGTGCACATGTCTGGAGTTTGTCTGCAGTGGCTGAATGCTCTGGCATACCCATTCAATCTCTCTCTCTCTTTCTCTCTCTCTTTCTCTCTCTCAAATAAATAATTAAAATAATTTTTAAAATTTATTTTATTTGAGAGAGAGCACAAGGAAGAGGCAGATAGAGAGAGAGAATGAGCATACCAGGGCTTCCAGTCACTGCAAACAAACTACAGAAACATGCACCACCATGTGCATCTGGCTTACGTGGGTCCCGGGGAATTGAACCTGGGTGCTTTGGCTTTGCAAGCAAGTACCTTAACCGCTAAGCCATATCTCCAGCCCCAAAATAAAATATTTTTTAAAGCATGAAAGTAGGACAAGGAAAAAGTATTTTCATGGGGGGAATTAGGGAAGAGAGGGCAATTTGGGAGTGTGGGATCAAAAAGCATTGTATACATGCATGAAAGTATCAAAAAATTACAAAATCATCATGACGAATCAGAGTCGGCAGCCAGAGAAGTAAGCGAAATACAAGTGTGCCAAGCTCTTGATTAATACATGATTTCAGATTTGCACATTAAAATTTTTATAACTTGGGCTGGAGGGATGGCTTAGCAGTTAAGGTGCTTGCCTGCAAAGCCAAAGGACCCAGGTTCAATTCCCTGGGACCCATGAAAGCCAGATGTATGAGGTGGCGCATGCATCTGGAGTTTGTTTGCAGTGGCTGGAGGCCCTGGTGCGCCCATTATCTCTCTCTCTCTCTTTCTCTCTCTGACTCTCTCTCTCTCAAATCTCTCAAATAAATATTAAAATAATTATAACTTGTATTGACTCCTTTTCTCAATTTTAAAATAAAATCCCACAGTTGTAATAGGTTTGTGCCAGTGTTTCATCTCCCCAGCGCTGTCAGCTCTGGCTTCTCCTCTGTCTGCGGCACTGGGGACGAGGCAATGTGGAACTGCGTCAAAAGGAAGCCCGTGCTTTGGTGGCCTATATGTACCCAAGGCTTCCCAGCACAATCTCTCCTCTGCCCTCCACAGCTCACATGCTCTCCACCCTACAGATGAACGGTTCGAAGACAGGGAGGTTAGGCAACCTACTCAGAGGTACTCAGCTGGGACACTGCAGACCTGGGACCTCCCAGCAGCCTGTCCCCACTGCTTCCCTTCCTTCCCTCGACACCAGACTCAAAAGCAAACTCCCCAGACCTTCAAAGGCTGTGGTCATAGATTTCTGCAAGCGCTGGAGGAGGTGACTGACTTGCTGAAGTCACACAGGTGGCGGAAAGACGGCGGGAACAAGATTAGACCTGCAGATCCAAGGCTTTTCCTTCCCGCAACACCTAGCCTAGGCTTAGGCCCCTTGGCAGTGGCCTTGAAGGGTACCACTAGCTTGGGCCCAGGGTGGAGCTGAAGGCTGCAGACATGCTTGTTGAACTCCTATGTCTCCAGTGGCAGCAGCCCCAGCACACCCCCATCCCATTTTACTAACCCCATTAAATAAACTGGAGCCACAAAAGGCCAGGAGGAGAGGATGGGCCCAGCTGCTGATGTTATAGGCACCAAACTGAGTTGAGAAGTTTACACAACACCCTCATGTTCCAGAACAAGGAATTGTGTCAGGAACACAAAGTAAAGTAATAGAAATAGAGACAGTTTGTTTAGAAAGAGAAAGGTGCACGGGCAGCCATTATGGAAATCAGAGTACAGGTTTCTCAAAAGCCTAAAATAGAACTACCATTATGAGGGGCTGGAGAGGCGATGTAAGTTTGAGGGCGTGAGGGAGCCTGAGGCAATCCAAGTTGGATTCATTAGCAACCATGTAAACAGGTAGCCATGATCACGTATGCCTGTAACCCCAGCCCCGTGGGGAGATGAGATCAGAGACTTGCTGGGGCTTGTGGAAACACAAGGTCTGGAATCAGTAAGAGACTCCATCTCAAGGAAATACTCAGATTAGTGAAAAGAGAAGGTTACTAGGCATTCTCCTCTGACCTCCACTGATACCCGCATGGAGTGTGCACACACACACACACATGAATACACCACACCACAGCCATGCATAACACACATGCATACACACACCTATCATATGAGTCCACTATACCACTCCTAGGCACATAGCCTAAGGACTCTGTACCACAGAGGTACGCGCTCAGTCACGATCATCGCTGCTCTAGTCACAGCAGTTAGGAAAGAATCAGCCGAGATGTCTATCAACTGATGACTAGGTAATGAAGACATGATTGTACCTGCTCCATATACATATTTATTCAGCTATAAAGAAAAATGAGGACTGGAGTTATAGCTCAGCAGTTAAAGGTACTTGCTTGCAAAGCCTGACAGCCTGGGTTCAATTCTCTAGTACACACATAAAGCCAGATGCACAAAGTGATGCATTATCTGGAGTTTGTTTACAGCGGCAGGAGGCCCTGGTATGCCATCCATTCTCTGTCTCTCCTCTCTCTCCAATAAATAAAATATTTTTAAACGAGAAACATGAACATTAAATCTGTAGGAAAATGGATGGAACTGGAAAATATACTAAGTGAGGTGACGCAGGCTCAAAAAGACATTTGTACATATTCTGTAGCTACTAATTTTTAAATTTGCTTGTTTAAGCTGGAGTGAGAATCAGTAGAGATGAGGAAGCTAGAAGGGGTCATGGAGTAGGGGAGGGGAGGCCCTTAAAGGGAGATGATAGAGCACATGCGATACAAAAGTAGAGGGGTGAAAGCAGTTAGGCGGGGCAGGGAATGGGAAGGGGAGGGACGAGGGGAAAGGTTAATAAAAACTCAGGGTGTATGAAAACACCACATGGAAAGCTACTTGATCGCTAGCTAGAAAATATAATTTAATGAGCACAAATGGAAGTGCCCTGCATGGATGGATAATGCTGCTCTTAGAAGCTAGAGGTCATTAAAAGAAAATCCCCAGGGCTGGAGAGATGGCTTAGCAATTAAGGTGTTTGCCAGTGAAGCCTGAGGACCCAGGTGTGATTCCCCAGTACACACGTAAGGCTGATGCATATAGTGGCACATGCATCTGGAATTCGTTTGCAGTGGTTAGAGGCCCTGGCATGCTGCCCATTCTCTTTCAATCTCTCTCTCCCTTTCTTTATCTGTGTATCTGTCTCTTTATTGCTCTCTCTCAAGTAAATAAAATATTTTTTAAAAAAATTCCCAGTGCCTGGGCTAGGATCCTTTACAGTGAGTTGTTGGTCAGGGAGGCCTCTGAGGCCCTAAACATACAGATTATTGCCAAGACTCTTGGTTGGCCCCAGAACTAGATGGTAAGACCCTGTTGCTGAAGACTTCACATGTTGGGCTGCAGGTCATTGAGAAGTCAAGCTGGAGCTGAGCTGCAAGCATCTTCCTTACTGGCTAGCTGTCATAGTGCTGTGAGGAGCTATGCAACATGTTGCAGGAGAAAAGCCATCAACAGTCTGACCTGGCAATGGGCCCTGACACGCACAAGCCAGGCAGGATGTTCCCAATGGAGAAATTGTGGCAGAACATAACAGGCTAACCAATGGTTGTGGTGGTGGCCACAGGGGCAGGACAGAAGCTCTTGCATGTATCTACAAACCCAGGGGCTGTGGTTTCTGTTTTGGGGAGTGATGGGCTGCAAGATTTGCAAGGTGAGGAGTGGAGGCTGGGGAGAGTGCAGCAGGAGACAGGGCTGGCAGTGGGTCAGGCCTGTGGGGCTGATCCTTGGAGCAGTAGGAGCCAAGAGTCTGTGGTCTTCCTTGTTGAGGCCATGAAAGACATCACCTATATCTAGATGACACCTTGGACTGGCTGCTGCCGGACTGCACCGCGGTGGCCGTGCATGACACAGAAGATGTGGCTGAGGAGGTTGCCATGGCCACTGTGTTTGCCACAGCAACTTCATTTGCTTCCATAAAAGCATCTGCTTCATGGGAGGAAATTCAGGCCTGGTACTGGAAACCTAATGAAAGTCTATGGCTGGGGAAGTCATAGGTCTTAAAGGGGAAGCTATGGTTTGGCTAAATGTACATGTTGTGCCCATCAAACTGACTTCTAAATATTTATTTTCATGCCCACAAATGAATGTTGCTTTCAGCGTTGGTCAAAGAAGCTTTGGGTGGTGGGCAGCGATTATTGGGAAGATTCAAAACTCATCAAAGTGCGAAGAATAAGTGACTGTTGAGTGCTCAGTGCTAAAAGAGACAGAGATACCTCCCACTGCAAGGCTAAAAGGGACACTGTGGAAGAACGTAAGAGCTGGAGGTAGGGTGAAGTGATGTGGAGTGCTATCTCCCAAGCATGACATGTCTTTGGTCCTCATGAATTTATAGAAACTATGGTTTCTTGCACAAGATTGGGCCTGTCAACCTTCCTTCATGGTTGTTGAGTGGCTCATGAAGCCCCCACCCTTCCTGAGGAGTTACTGCAGGCGATGGTTGCTGGGCAAAGGAGAGATGTTTTGTTCAGTGGCAGAGCCACTGTTCATGCTCCTGTAAATAAACCTTCACCATGCGCATGCAAGAAACCTTACCTAAACTCTGCGTCATTAATTTAAAAAGGGGGGGGGCTGGAGGGATGGCTTAGCAGTTAAGGTGCTTGCCTGTGAAGCCAAAGGGCCCAGGTTCGATTCTCCAGGACCCACGTTAGCCAAATGCACAAGGGGTGCATGTGTCTGGAGTTCGTTTGCAGTCGCTGGAGGCCCTGGCGCACCCATCTATTTTCTCTCTCTCTCCCTCTTTCTCTGTCAAATAAATAAATAAAGACATTAGCCGGGCTTGGTGGTGCATGCCTTTAATCCCAGCACTCAGGAGGCAGAGGTAGGAGGATCACCGTGAGTTTGAGGCCAGCCTGAGACTACATAGTAAATTCCAGGTCAACCTGGACCAGAATGAGACCCTACCTCGAAAAACAAAACAAAGACATCAAAGTAGAAATGGAACTAGTGGGAAAGCAGGGGTTCAGCAGGAGGGGGAGGGGACAAGAGAAGGTTATAGGGATGAATCTAATTAAAATACATTATACACATGTTTTTTAAAAAAATATTTTATTTAATTACTTGAGAGAGAAAGAATGAATGAGTGGGTGCTCCAGGGCCTCTAGCCATTGCAAATGAACTCCAGACACATGCACTACCTTGTGCATCTGGCTTTACATGGGTCCCGGAGAATCCAACCTGGGCCCTTTGGCTTTGCAAGCAAGCACCTTAACCACTAAGCCACCTCTCCAGCCCTATATACATGTTTTAAACAGTCAAAAAATAAAATGAGGGCTGGAGAGGTGGCTTAGTGGGTAAGGCGCTTGCTAATGACTATAGTTCAATCCATAGTGCCCACATGGAGCCAGATGCACAGAGTGGCACACACATCTGGAGTCTGTCTGCAGCAGCTGGAGGCTCTGGAGTGCCCATTCTCTCTCTGTGTCTCTCTTCTATCTCTTTCTGCTTGCAAATAAATAATAAATGCTAAAAATAAAATGAGAGAGAGAGGAGAAACAGGCAGACTCTTGAAAATGGAAGTGGGTTGATGAACTGGGAAAAAGGCATACATTCAAAAGCACTGAGCCATGTCTTATGACCCTGTGAAGATCATTTGCACAGCCCCCCCGCCACCTCTCCCTCATTTGACTAGCATGGATTTTTCTTGAGCACGCTCTCCTGTGACATGCAGCCCTGGGAAGGTTTTCAGTCTTCCATTGCCTTCACCTTCTTCCATGTTGATCTTGATGTCACCGTCTCCAAATCCCTGTTCTCTTGCCATCCTCACCTCCAGAAGAGGAAGGAGCCATGAAGATCTACTCCAGCGGGGGAGCCCAGGAGCTGAACTTCTGGGGACAGGTGGGCTAGTTTCACACTGTCTTTTCTCCAGAGCCAAACCTGTCTCCAGAAAAACACAGGAACACTGAGCATGTGCTCCTGGAAAGGGGCTGGCCGAAGGGAAGAGAGATGCTGGGCGTGGTGGCACATGCCTTTAATCCCAGCACTGGGGAGGCAGAGGTAGGAGGATCGCCATGAGTTCAAAGCCACCCTGAGACTACATAATGAATTCCAGGTCAGTCAGGGCTAGAGTGAGACCCCACCTCAAAAAAAAAAAAAAAAAAAAAAAAAAAAGACAGACAGAAAGAAAAAAGAAAAGAAAGAAAGAGAAAGGAAAGACTTGCTATTTGTACACCCTCTCCACCCTTCCACCCCAACAAAATTCCCAGTTTTCTTCTTGGTCTGTCAGACCTGCCAAAGCATAGTCCCATAGTTCCAGTAGCCTAAACTATGCAAACCAATTTTCTCCTATCTTGGGCGACTGAAATCCAAGACCAAGGTGTTACCAGGCTGGCTCCTTGGCTCACACAGCCATCCCTCTGGCATGTCTGTGTCCTCATTTCCTCTGCTGTCCTGGGCTAGGACACACTCTGACCACCTCAATTAAACACCCCGTTAATGAGGCTGTCTCCAAGTCCAGTCAGTTCTGAGATACTGGGGTTAGGACTTCAACACATGAATTTTGAAGGACTTAGTCCTTCCATGACACCTTCAATGTACAGACCATTCTGCCACCATGTCCTGCAGTGATGGGATCACTCTAGAAGGGACATTGTGTCACCCACAAGTGGAGCTTAATTCCTCCTTCAGTCACTCAGGGTCTCTCAGAGGTTGTGTTAATTGAAAATAGCTCAGAGCCCAGGGGTGCAAACCCCTGAGCCTGTGAAGCATTGCTGACTGTAGCCCTCCTTCCCTGGGGTTGGAGGCTGCCTATTTCTGAACCACAGTTCCTGACTACAGCCTTCCTTCCCGGGGTTGGAGGCTGCCTATTTCTCAACCACAGTTCCTCAGTTCCTGCAGACCGTTGAGACTCCCTGCCCTTCTTCCTTCACATATCTCAGAACCTATAAATAACTTACTTTGAATAGGCTTAAAGGTCTAAAAAGCGATGAAAAAACAAATACACTGGAGAGTCTTTTTCCTCCCACTTACACTCACCTGGCTGCTCCCTGAACCCAGAAACCATTCTTTGTAAAACCCTAGTTTAATCTGCATTTTCACCTTCCCAGTGTTTCCTTTCTTTCCTTTTTTGTTTTGCATGTTTATGTGGTGTACATATATGTGTGTACACATGTTCATATGTGTGTGGGTACATGTGTATGTGCCAGTGCCTGTGTTTGTGTGAGTGCATGGGAGGCCAGAAGTTGACATCCATGTCTTCCTCTATCACTCCCTAATTTATTCTTTTTTTAATTTATTATCATGCTATTGTTATCTCTCTGTGTATACATGCTCCCGAGTGTCTGTGTTTGTATGGTACACATGTGCCACAGTACAGTGTGGAGATCAGAGGCTAACCTTAAATTTTAAAAAAGATTTATTTATTTGAGAGAGGGGATAGATGCACTCTGCCTCCTGCCACTGCAAATGAACTACAGATGCATGTAGCACTTCGGTTTTACCTGGGTATTAGGGACTCAAACCCAGGCTGTTAGGTTTTGCATACAAATGGCTTTAACCACTAAACCATCTCTCTAGCCCTGACCTTGAGCTTTTGTTTGTTTGTTTGGTTGGTTTGGTTTTTTGAGGTAGGGTTTCACGCTAGCCCAGGCTGACCTGGAATTCGCTATGGAGTGTCAGGGTGGCCTCGAACTGACAGCAATCCTCCTACCTCTCTACCTCCCAAGTTCTGGAATTAAAGGCATGTGCCACCACGCCTGGCTGTTACAGTGTCCAGTTTTTTGTGTGGGTACTGGGGACCCAAACTAGTCAACAGGCTTCTGGAGCAAGCACTTTAACCACTGAGCCCTCTCCCCAGCCCTCCACTTTGTTCTTTGAGATAGGGTCTCTTGATGCACATGGAATTCTCCTATTCGACTAGACCAGCCAGCAAGCCCCAGGGATCCTCCTGCTCTGCCTCCCCAGGGCAAGGATTACAGGCGTGCACCATCACGCCTGGTGCTTCTTGTGAGTGCTTGAAGTCCAGACTCAGGTGTGGCAAGCCGTCTATCTACTGAGCCACCTCTCCTCCAGTGTTTATGCAAATAGGAGGCCGTACTGGTACATTCCTCCTTTCTTATACAAATGCTACTAGTTGATTTACCCCTCTCTGGTTTTATGCCCTGTAGTATGTTGACACGTTCCCATACCTATACAGATGGCTTCATCTTTGTTTTGTTTCGTTTTGTTTTGTTTTTTCTTTAACAGATTCGTAGTGTTTCATTAGGCTGGTGAAATATGACTTATTTAGTCAGTCCCTACAGGAGAACACTGGGGGTTAGGGTGCCTGCTCTCTCAAGGGGAATGTCTCCAAAGTCTTATAGCCAGGGTTTCCCAGTACCTGAGGGAATCATGACTAGAGGGATGTCTGGAAGGAAGGAAGGGCTCACTGGTGGCAGATATGTCTCCCCCTTGGCTGGGGTTGTGTGTGTTGGGTTGAGGGGTATGGCCATTCTGCTATGTGGAGTTTTCTATATGAAACCAAGAACCTTCCAGAAGCTCAGATGAGACAAATGTCTATGCTTTCTGCTGGGTAAATGCTTTGCAGTGAGCCTCCTCTCCAGCCACAGGCAGATTTCCAGATCCTTCTTTACTGGATCAAGACCTCTGGGATTGCTGATATCACTGAAAAAAAACTAACTAAGATTAGAAATCAACCTTAGAGGCCATGTTCCCCATTCCCTGTGTCAGTATATATTGCTGTGTGTAACAAAATGTCACAAATTTAGTAGTTTAACAAAACACCTTTATTTGCTCAAAATTTTGTGGTTAGAAATCTGGGTGGAATCAACTCTGTGAACAAGCAGAGGATCCTGCTAGTTATGAAATAGAAGATATGCACACCTGTGCAATAGTGGCACTCAGCCTATGTGGGTAACCAATGGCTCTCTTGATTGGCTAAAAAGCCCACCCAATGAGAAGGAACTCAAGCTGGAACTGGGAACCATGTCAGAATCCTGCAGAGACGATGGTCATAGCCTCCAGGCAGAAGATTCCCACTAGTTGTTGGTCAAAAAGAGAGGATATCCCCATCAAAATCTCTCTTAATTAGCCATGTTTATCATCCCCTTTAACCTATGCTGTTCTCACTCTCAATTGGAGAATCTGTCTTCTTTTTTTACAGAAAGCAGCAAAACCCAGAAAGAACCAAAAATCCATCAACATGACAAGAAAAAAGAAAGCTGATTTCCTGACAGGCGATGAGCCACCTCTTACACATCAGCCAGGGTCCACATGGAACCTCAGAGGAACTGGCAAGTTAAGTGTGAATGCTGCTCTCACAGTGAACCTGACAACCAGCACCAGGGGGATGATGATAGACACTGAGGACACTCCAAACATATCACAGCAGAAATCCAGAAGTTGCCGAGAACACAACACTAAGCTTGTAACACACCTGCCAAGGCTCAGGGAACATTGCAGAAAAAGAGGGTAGAAAGATTATAAGAGCCACAGGATGGGAAGGAATAGCCAGAGACATTGCCTCCAATTAATAAAAATAAAAATAAATAAATCTGGGCAGAAAGAAAGACATGGAGGCTGGAAGATGGTAATGTGAAGGAGGAACTAGCCTGGTAGGTCTAGAGTCCATGATGCCAATGGGACTGGAGAAGTCAGGTAGGGCTATGGCATGGACCTGCAAAAGAGTTCTCTGTGCAAGGTCTCACGGGGCTGGCTGGGCACCTTCTCATCTGTAGCTCAGAAGTTCTAAGGTTACTGAGGGTACTGGCAGAATCTAGTTCCTTTTAGTTGTCGGACTGAGGCTTTGGGCTCCACGAAGCCAGCTCTCTCCATAGGCTATTCACAACACGAGTGGTTTGCTCTTCCAGGCCAGCAGGCATTGCTCCTGCTGCGTTGAGCGTCTTCCTTCAGGAGGGACTCTGCCTTCATCTGAAAGGTTCCCACCTGATTAAGCAAGCCTGCTCAGAATAAATTCCCTTTGATGAACTCAAAATCAACTAGACCGCAATCAGTTTGGGATCTTAATTCCATTTGCAAAGAACCTATATCAAGTCTGTGTGTGACCTGCTCCCCCCACATTGCCTCATCAATTCACACTCAGTGCCAGCCAGACTTCTCCAGAGCCCCTCTCCGCCCCTCATTAGTACCCCCCAACCTGAGCAGACCTGGCGGCAGAACTGAGTCTCTCCCTCTAAGAGCCCTGTGGGGAGGTGTAATGTGTCTCTATTTAAAATTAATTTTTTCAGAGCTGGAAGTCCCTCTCTGAGAGACGGTGCTCCCTGTGTGCTTCTGGCAGGACTGGAAAGCCATAACTCTGGAGAGAAACATAGTAAACCAGAAATTTCCTCCCAGGTGAGTAAGAAACTGCCTTTCTCTTTCTGAAGAGAGCATTTTCCCCCCAGAACTTTGCTAATCACGCCACTAGTTTGCAAGTCATTTCTTATATTTGTAGATGAACCACATTCCAGTTGGCTGTCTGTTCCCCTGTCTGACACATGGGCAGAGGCCCAGGCAATCCACATATATGGGAGAACGCAAAAGTAATTTCTTTTTGGCTTGAGGCTGTGTTTCTGTATTAACATGTGAATTGAGTAGCATTTGATGTGTTGAAATTTTACTCTGCTTGTTACCCAGAAGGAAACTCAGTCGTGCAGGAGACTGAGAGGATCCCAGCTCACAGAAGCTTGTGGGATGTGTGGGCACTAGAACTACAGAGGCATGCCACCATTCAGCCAGTATTTATTGCATGTGCTCAGCATTGTACGATGTATTGGATAAACAGCAGTGATAAAACAGACAAAACTCCTGCCTTTACAGACAAAATGTAGTAGACAATATGACAGGTAACTATGTATAGTTTGATAACTGCTATGGGGGATAAAGCAGAAAGTGGGAAATCAAAAATTTAGGCCCAGGAGTGGGAATGCACACCTTTAATCCCAGCACTCAGAAGGCCGAGGTAGGAGGATTGCTGTGAGTTCGAAGCCAGCCTGAGGCTTCATTGTAATTTCCAGATCAGACAGAGCCAGAGCAAAACCCTGCCGGGGGGGGGGGGCGGGGAGGTGGAGGGGGTGGAGAAAGCTGGGAAAAGGGGATGGTGTTGGGCATGCAGAAGTCTGAGGAAGCATTCTAGAGGAGGCACTGTAGATATAAGGGCTCTGAGGTGGACACATGTCTAATGCACTGGAGGGCCAGCGAGGCAAGAGTAAAAAGATCAGAGATGCAGTGACCAGAAAGGGAGCCAGGTGTGGGGTGCACTCCTTTAATCCCAGCATTTGGGAGGCAGAGGTAGGAGGATCACCGTGAGTTCGTGGCCAGCCTGAGACTACAAAGTGAATTCCAAATCAGCCTAAGCTAGAGTGAGACCCTGCCTCAAAAAAAAAAAAAAAAAAAAAAAGGAATGCAAAATTGGGATTTTGAGGTCATTTCAGATGCCAGACTTTTAATATCAGTAAACTGTGGTGCCAGTGGGAGGTTTCCAGGAGCCTCAGTATGTTGCCATTATAAAAGGGGAAGAGGCAGAGGTAGGGAGGCCAGTGTGGAGGTGCTTGGACCAAGATAAGAACCACAAGTGTGGTGGGTGATGGATTCTGGATTTATTTGATGGTAGCATGGGTGTGACTCATTGATGGATTAGTGTGAAGTGTGAGAGACAGGGTTGTCAAGGATACCTCCCTGCAGTCTACAAGATGAAGGCTCCGTCATCTTCTGAGTCAGAAAAGAGGATAAAGAAAGAAAGTTTAGGTGGGGCAGGGTATGGCATAAGGAAAGACCTGAAGCTTGGTTTAGACATGTTAAGTTTTATTTATTTATTGGCAAGCAGGGAGAGAGATGTGGAGAGGAAGAGGAGAGGTAGAGAGAGAGAGAGAGAAGTGGGTGCACTGGGGACTCTTGCCACTGCAAATGAACTCCACATGCACGTGCTACTCAGTGCTTTACATGGTTACTGGGGAATCGAACCTGGGACCTCAGGACTAGCAAGTGCCCTTAACCACTGAGCCACCTCTCTAATCCAGACACATTATGTTGAAAATGTCTCTGAGACACCCAAATGGAGAAAGCAAGTAAATTGTCAGGTAACAGAATCTAGAGTTCACGACAGGACACCAGCATACAGATGGTCATAAAGCCAAAGGACTGGGTGACCCAGAGTGGATAAGAAAGAGAAGGGGGGCCTGAAGAGTCACTTCAGCAGTTAAAGGCACTTGCTTACAAAGCCTGATGGCCTGGGTTTAACTCCCTAGTGCCCATGTAAAGCCAGATTCACAAAGTGGCACACCTGTCTACAGCTTATTTGCAGTGGCAGGAGGTCCTCGCATGCCCATTCTTTCACCACCTCAGCATCATCTGCACATACACTATTGTATAATTCCACACCCCAGCCGATTGCATCACTGGAACATGCTCCTGTTCTCTCCCTCTCCATCCCCCCCCTTCTCTTCAACTAAATAAACAGAAAAAGAAAGAGACTTGTGTATAGAAATTGAAGGTGCTCTATCTATGTGTAAAGGGCAGAGAGGCAACAGAAAGGCAGCAGAGGGGACTGTGAAGGAAAGTAGAGGGAGAGACAGGGGACAGGGCTGTCCTGGAAACCGAGGACTTCAAGGGGAAGAGAGTGATGGGCTGTGTCATAGGTTCCTGGTAGGTCACAATGGGAACTGAATGGGGAGGACATAGGTGACCTTGACATAAACTTCTTGGCTAAGTGGGTTTAAGAAATAATGTGAAGAAAGACATCAGAAACTGAATACAGATAACACGTGAGGAATTGTGTTATAAAAACACAATTTGGTAGCTACAGGGGCAAGTGGAATCAAACCTTTCTGTTGTTGTTGTTTTTTGAGGTAGAGTGTCACTTTAGCTCAGGCTGACCTGGAATTCACTATGTAATCTCAGGGTGGCCTCAAACTCATGGTGATCCTCCTACCTTTGCCTCCTGAGTGCTGGGATTAAAGGTCTGCACCACCATGCGTGGCTCAAACTTTTTTTAAGGACTGAACAGATAATGATTAACATGGTAAAACCGGTTCTCAAGTGGCTTTAAGTCTTTAAGATAGACAGACATGTCAGGAGAAGTGACAACATGCCAATGTCCACAGGGTTACCTAGCAACATACTCCAGAAGAGGTTTATAACAGGGGTGGGGGATACCGGTTGGAGAGATGCTGCTTGCCTGCAAAGCCCAAAGACCCAAGTTTGATTCTACAGTGCCTACATAAAGCCAGATACATAAGGTAGTGCATGTGTCTGGAGTTCATTTGCACTGGCTGGAGGCCCTGCAGCACCCATTCTCTCTCTCTTACTTTCTCTTTCACATTCTGTCATTAATTAATTTAAAAAAATTAAATCTCGCTGGGCGTGGTGCTGCACGCCTTTAATCCCAGCACTTGGGAGGCAGAGGTAGGAGGATTGCTGTGAGTTCGAGGCCACCCTGAAACTACATAGTGAATTCCAGGTCAGCCTGGGCTATGGTGAGACCCTACCTTGAAAAAAGAAAAATTAAATCTCCAAAATTGATTTGTCTGGGGAGTGAGGAAGACTTTGCAAACACAGGTTCTAAACCAATCTTGAAAGATAGGTGACGTTTATCCAGAACAAGAAAGAAGGTCAGAGTAAGTGAGACAGGGAGGAGGACCTGAGTCAAACCACAAAGCTGGAAACGGCACGCTGTGTGTGCACTCAGCTTCTCTGCTCTAGAAGGGGACTGACTGGGTCTGACTCCCAGACGCTGCAACTTATGTGACCTGGGCCAAAAGGCTGAACCATTTCGTGAGCCGCTTCCTCAGTCATGAAGCAGGGACATAGCAGTGTCTGCTTCATGTGGATGTCAACGTATGAGGTGCTTATAACCACTTCAGGCACACAGAAGCTGCTCAGCAAACCCCAGCATTTCTAGTGACTGGATGCAGACAGCCTGCCAGTGCTCAATGGGACGTCTATGCCACAGCAAGGATCTGACTGCCTGCTGAGGACCCTGGAGCTGTGGCATTAGGCTCAGCACCAACATAGCCAGATTGGTGTTTTAAGAGCCTCACTGTGGCCACTCATGGAGGATGGGTACAGGGATATAAGACTGGAGACTCCAGAACACCTGGCTGTGTGCAAGGCAGTTCCTTCCCTGGCCTTCTTTGCTCATCTAGGGAGTAGATTGCACAACACAACACCTTCTCAGTCTTGCTGTGAGGAGTAAATGAGTAATAGGGTGAAGGCCCTAGGACGGTGCATGACACAATGCAGCCCCCAGATGACTGTCTGCATTTTCATATCAAAAGTGTTACAAGGCATCAGGCATGGTGGCGCCCACCTTTAATCCCAGCACTCAGGAAACAGAGGTAAGAAGATTGCCTTGAGTTTGAGGCCAGCCTGAGACTACAGAGTGAATTTACAGGACAGTCTGGGCTAGAGCCAGACCCTACCTCAAAAAAAAAAAAAAAAAATTAAAGCCAGGCATGGTGACACATGCCTTTAATCCCAGCACTCGGGACGCAGAGGTAGGTGGATCGCCATGAGTTTGAGGCCACCCTGAGACTACATAGTGAGTTCCAGGTCAGCCTGGACTAGAGTGAGACCCTACCTCAAAAAACCAAAAAAAAAAAAAAAAAAAAAAAATTAAAAAGGTGTTAGAAAGGGAGAGAAGGGGGACTTAATAGGATGGTATTGTATACATGTAAGTAGAAGAACAGATTAATGGGGGTGAAAAAGCCTAAGTGAGGTTGGGGAGGAGATTGAGTAAAGGAAAGGTGGAGGGAGGGCTAATCAAAATCTAAGAGGATATAAATAAGTCATATAGAAACCTACTTTTTTTGGACAAAGGAACATACAGGAGCCATGGATTGTTACTAGAAAATTTTCAGTGCCAGGGATGGGATACCTTCCAGTGAATTGTTGGCCAGAGAGGTCCCTGATGCCCCCAAAACATTAAAGGCCATTACCGAAGCTTTTGGTTTCCAACCAGGAATAGATGGTAAGTCCCTATTGCTGAAGACTGTACATACTTGGGCTGTAAGGTCACTGAGAAATCCTGCTGGAACTGAGCTGATAACCTCCTCTATGTAGACCAGCTGACAGAAAGCTGGAAGAAGCCATTCTGCATGCAGTTCAATGGGAGAGAGAGAAATCACCAGTGGAGATACTCAACAGTGGACACTGCAAGCCTTATATTTGGCTAGCCAGGCCAAATGAGCCAATGGGTACAATAGTGGCATGTCTGTTATGGGGGAAACCAACCACTCTCTAATTTGACTGGAGGCCCGCTCCATGGGAGGGAATACATCCCTGATACTGAAAACCTACAACAGAGGTAGTCATGAGCCCTAGGGGTGTAACGTCTCTGCTGTTTAGCTAAATGTATATACAATGCCCACCAAACTGCCTGGTAAGCACTTCTCTTAATGTTCATACCCATATATTAATGCTACTCTCACTTTTGGTTAGAGAAGCTTCTCTTTTCAGATGGCAGTGACCTTGGGATGACTCAGAAGGCATCATGGTGCTGGAAAGAAGTGACAGGAATTCTCAGCACTGCAGTATCTCTATCACACCTTCCAAGGCTCAGAGTCCATTGTGGAAGAGTTGGCAGAAACTATTTAAGAGCCGAAGGAAGGGTAGGACTCCTTACAACGTGCTCCTCCAGACACAAAATGGCCTGGATATCCATGACGTCACAGTGCCTGACTCTACCCACACAAGATCATCATAATAGGAGGAAAAGATGATGACATCAAAATAAAAGAGACTGAGAGGGGAAAGATGTATGATGGAGAGTGGTGTTGCAAAGGGGAAAGCTGGGGGGGGGATTACCATGGGCTATTGTCTATAATTATGGAAGTTGTCAATGAAAAAAATTTTAAAGGTGTTACAAAGAAGAAGGAAAAAGCCTCCCAGTTTCTTCACCTTTGGGCCCGTCCTACCACCAGTGTGCCACTATATCACTCTCCCTTTACTCTAGGAACAGGTTAGGCACAGGCTGGCTCTTGGACTTACACAGTGTCATTGGTGCCCCATCCTACCTACTCTTCTAACCCCATGCTGTCTAGCTCACACTAGTCTGCAATGAATCCCACCGTCTCCCTAAAGAGTGGCCATCTCCAGGCTAGGAGCAAGTCCTCAGGCTGCAGTGTGACTAGGGAAGTAGCTCATGCGCAATCTGCGGTCATCAGAGAGCACCTGTTACCACATTTAAAGCCTTTTGCCTTACATTATTATTTTTGTTTTGTTTCTTTGAGGTAGGGTCTCACTCTAGCTCAGGCTGACCTGGAATTCACTACGCAGTCTCAGGGTGGCCTCAAACTCACGGTGAGCCTCCTACCTCCTACCTCTGCTGGGATTAAAGGCGTGCGCCCCCATGCTGGCTCGCATTACATCCCCTGTATCTCCTGTAACTGCGCTTTCCCAGAAGGCACGAAGAGCTCAGTAAACGTCTGAGTACCTGCCTCTGCCTAGCGCAGCCCTTGCTCCTGGCACACTTGCTGCTGCAGAGCCCGAGTGAAGAGCTGACTGCTGCTCAGCTCACAGCTCACACCGTGGGGAAAGCCCGCCAAGCTGTGAATAAGTGTGAGTTGCTTCAATTATGAAAGATGAGAAAGCTTGTCTTTTTTAGACTGGAACTTAATACCTCACTGCTGCCTGGGGCTTGCTCAGGCAGAGCAGGCTAGGCTCTGACCGCTGGGCCCAGAAGTGCCCTCCAGGCAATCGTCACAACCTGCTCACCCAGCTGAGCCTCACACCTCCCACCTCCATGTTGACGTGGAGGCCGGAGAGCTAAGTGGTCAAGCAACGGGCTTGTGTCTCTAGGAGTCAACTAGATGCACACAGAAAGTAAGCCATGCATACGGCCTTCCTCCCACTCCCTTGGCAAGCATTTTGTGCTGATGTGACAGCCATAAGAACAGATGTCTCAGAGCTGGAGAGATTGTTCAGTGGTTAAAGACGCTTGCAAAGCCTGACAGCCTAGGTTCAATTCCTTAGTACCTACATAAAGCCAGATGCATAAAATGGCACATGCTTTTAGAGTTTGCCCTGGTGCACCAATTCTCTCTCCCTCTGTCTCTCCCTCCCTCTCTCCCTCTCTCTCTCTAAAAATACAATAAAAATAGAACATGTTAGCAATGAGTGGAGTATGCTTTATGTGGGGGGGGGGCATTTGTGGGTGTGTAACACTCAGCTTCCAAGCAATACCACTACCCACATCCACGATGACGGTGCCAGTAACTAGCACTGTGGGCACAGAGCTGAGATCACGGCGTGGATTATCTGACTTAACCCTCTGAACATAGCCATTACTATCCTCATCGCTAGGAAAATGAGAGGGAAGGGGTATAAGGGCTTGACTTCAGACGAGGAGCTGGTGGTGTCACTGTCAACTTGGTCCGCCACAACAAGTGCTGTCAGCAGAGCAGGCTGGCTCTGGAGGGCTCTCTTCCTGGCTGAGAGCCACCCTCTGGCATAGTCTTCACACAGATGAGGGAGGACCACCTTGTTGGCATGTCATCTTGTGCCAGTGATGAGTTCACAGAGTCAGACTTTGCAGGTAGGGTAATAATTAAAATTGCTCATAAGGGCTGGAGAGATGGCTTAGCGGTTAAGCACTTGCCCATGAAGCCTAAGGACCCCGGTTCGAGGCTCAATTCCCCAGGACCCACGTTAGCCAGATGCACAAGGGGGCGCACGCATCTGGAGTTCGTTTACAGAGGCTGGAAGCTCTGGCGCGCTCATTCTCTCTCTCTCTCTCTCTGCCTCCTTCTCTCTGTCACTCTCAAATAAATAAATAAACAAAAATTTAAAAAAAATTGCTCATAAACATTTCTCTCCTGCCCCACCCCCCATACTTTCTAGGTCAGAATTATCTATCTCAGTTAATTCAAGCACTGTGCTGGAACTTGCTGTGGACAGAAACCAGGAATTGAGTGTCCCCTCTAGCCAGAAGCTCTAGAAGCCAGGTGGACATTGCCGCCTCTCCCCTGTCACCGGCCTGAAGTGTGTTGATCCTCCTGCATCGCCATCCTTGTCTAGTCCCCCCACGGAGCCCCTGAGGCTCACTTCTGTGTCTTTGGCTTCCTGGCATCAAGCATGGAACCCGAGACCCGGGCTGCTTCCACATTCTCACTGAATGAATGAATGCTGGGTGGAAAAGGCCCAGGGGTCTGTGCGAGGAGGCAGGGCTGGTCAGCTCACATCGGACCCCACGCTCCTGTGAAGTGATAGAGGAGGGTCACCTGCTTTTAGAAACTTTCTTCCTGGGAAGCCCTGACAGGTGGCCTAGCACCTGAGGAGGCCGCCTAGCTGGTGGGTATAAATCTGTCCCGTGGCATGCGGATCTCCTGGTAAACCAGGTGAAGGTTTACTCCAGGGGTGATCCTAGTGGCGGGAATGAGTAATTTACTAAGCCCATTAAGGCAGCGCAGAATTACTTAATTATGGAGCCTTTTTGACAGATTGGCGGCTTAATCATTTATCCCCATGAACATTCAGCCAGGGTCATTGATAAATAATTCACTCATTCCACACTCTAGAGCACTTTGTGTTACAATGACTTATGATCTCACACGAGCAGGTGGAGAGGAATTGGCAGTGCAGGCTGGGGGAGGTGAGGGAGGTGGGGGCGGTCCTCGGCAGGCAGAGGCAGATGTCTGGGCACCGACAGAAATGCCTTTTGCACCGTATCACACTGATGCCACAGACCAGGACATTAGTCCCCAGTCTAATCTTTGGGCACAAAGTGGGTACTTAAAGACTGCTCTGGGGCTGGGGAGATGGCTTACCAGTTAAGGAGCTTGCCTGCAAAGCTTAAGGTCCCAGATTCAATTTCCCAGTACCAACATAAGCCAGATGCACAAGATGGCGCATGTGTCTGAAGTTCATTTGCAGTGGCTAGAGGCCCTGGTGTGCCTATTCTCTCTCTCTTATCTGCCCCCCCCCCCATAAATAAAATATTTTTTAAATTTTTTTTCTAAAAAGACTGCTCTGAACCAGTTGGGCCCAGGTACTACAGAGGGAAGACATAATCAATAGTCCTCCAGGGCTCAGTGGGGAAATCCACTTACTCCCACTTGACACTGAAGACCCCCCGCCAAAGCTGCCCCTGCTGCTTCCAGTCCCACCGCCCACTGCTCATCTTAGTGCCATTGTGGGGACACCAGACATGGCATGCACTGCCCCTCCCCACACACTGGTGCCCCATTCTCCTTCTGATATGTCCCTACTCCTGTCTTGTGTGACTGTGCTCTGTAGCTCAGAGCCTTCTGGAAGGAAGCCTTCCCACACTCTGTGCTGTGCTTCCCCCTCCCGGCCCCCCGCGAGAAGTTCTAGAGAACTTGAAAAGTGCCAGGCACACTTGAAGTATGTTGTTTATATCCGCCATTATTCCTATCTCTTGGGCTAGACTAGGTGTCCCCTTAGAGCCAGAACTCAGACCCTGCTGAGCCCAGAGCCTGGTGTACAGGCGTGAAGTCACCCACTGGTGGTGATGATGGGTGTCGTGTTGACTTGCCAGCATTCCTCATGGCCTCCTCTTTCACTCTCCAGGGCCTGGAGGTTAAGGAACTGTATGGGCCTATCTTTAAAGCTTTAAGGTTCTTTGAGATTCTCATTGACCAACTAAGCAGGTAGAGGAAGGAGCTCATGTTGCGATGGAAGAGAGTTCATGCAAGTGCTCCAGAGAGAAATGAAGTGGAGGGTGGGACAGGGAATCAAGTGTGAGAGCCGAATCTAACACACTCTAAAGATCTGCCCCATGCCACACTTCCCACCCACAGCCTTTCTAGAAGACTGGCAGACCCCCAAAGTGTCTCTCAGAATTCTTCCCTAGAGGATGGCTCTGTGGCTGAGGGTTGGGGCTTCCCCCTCCCTTCAAGCCTTCACCAACTTGCTTCCAGGACAATACAAAGACTTGCACGAGATGGTTCTCTCATGGGAAGAGACAGGAGATGACATACCATTGCCCATCTTCTTCCCAATGCCTACCAGGAAGTCCTTCCTAATGTCCAGCCTCAAGCAGTCTTGCTGTGATTGGTGGTCAAGAAGAAACCGACAGTGAGAAGCTTGTTTTCCAAAGAGCGAAAGCCAGCCTTCTTCAGGTGACAAAAAAGGACAATGGAATGGAGCAAGGTCATTCCAAGTGGGGATTTCTATCTTCCTTGAAAACCTTCTTACCTTAGGAAAATGTCAACATGTCTCTACTGACTTTGCAGAGGAGCCAGGGACCAGTCGTCTGCTAGCACATTCGTCTGCTTGCATGTATCTGCATAGCAACAGTAAGAGTACATATTCTCATGAGCATCTATTATGGGACAAACTATCACCCCAAAGTAATACGGAGAAGCCCTAAGCCCAAGTGTGACAATACAGCCACACCTCGATATCCCTGGAGAATTTGTTTCGTGAGTCCCTGACAAAGTCAAAATCCACAGGCCCCTTATATGAAATGATGTCGTGTTTGCAATAAAACTCATGGTCCACCTGTTGTATGCTTTAAGTCATCTTAAGATCACTTATAAAATATACCAGAATGTAAGTACCATGAAAACAGGTGTTCCCCAGTATTGTCCAGAGAAGACAGCCTGCCCACAGTTGGCACAGATGCAGTCTCCCTGGGCCTGACGGCACAGCACCCGCTGCAAGCAACTTAGTGTCTTCTATCTGTGGCTGGTTCAGTCTGGGCTGCAGGGCCCTTGGATGTGGAAAGCTGGTTGTATTTAGAAATAGGCTCTTTTGGCATGTGTGTGTGTTCGTATGTACACAGACACACGTGTGTGGGCGCATGCACATGTACGTGCATATGGCCACAGCTTGATGCAGTGTACCTTCTGTGATTGCTCGTCATCTTATATGTTGAGGCAGGGTCTCAAACTTGAACCCACAGCTTGCTGGTTTGGCTACAGTAACTAGCCCTCTCTCTGACTCCCATGTCCTGTGGAGGGGTGGCTGCCATACCCACCTGGCATTTGTGTGGGTATGAGGGGGCGGGGACCTCACACTTGTGTGCCAAGCACTTTATCAACTCAGCCATCTCCCCAGCCTTTAAGGAAATAAAGTTCACACGATGCTGCTGTTCAACCCTAGAAAGTCCCTCCGAGGTCCCTGTGATAGAGGCCTGGCCCTCAGCCCATAGCGCTGTCCTGCCATTGGGAGGTGATGGAAACCTTAAACATTATAGATGGAAGGTCACAGGGGAATGCCCTTGAAGAGAACTGCAGGACCCCTCTTCCTCTCTCTTCTCTTTTCCTTCCTGGTCCTAAGAGGAGCAGGTTTGCTATGCGTTGCTGCCTCCCACAACCCCAGTGCAGCGGACATAGGCATGGACTAACACTGTAGGCCAAATGGCCTTTTCTCTTCATAGGTTCATTTCCTCAAGTATTTGTCACAACAACGGAAAGCTGTCACACATGAGAGCTTCCCTAATCTGTTAGGATTTATGTCTTCAACATCAGATCTCTCTCCCTTTCTCTCTCTCTCTCTCTTACTCTCTTTTCCCTCTTCCTCCTCCTCATGCATCACAAACAGAGGAGAGACATAACATACATAAAGACACAGCAACATGAAGACAGCCTGAACGAGAGGTCTCACCAGAAACCTGTGGCTCTGGCATTCCTAATTCCAGATTTAGGCAATCCTCCTTAGAAGCTGTGAGAGAGAAATATCTAATGTTGAAAAGCCTTCTGTAGCACTTGGGAGGCAGAGGTAGGAGGAGCGCTGAGAGTTCAAGGCCACCCTGAGACTACAGAATGAATTCCAGGTCAGCCTAGGCTAGAGAGAGACCCTACATTGAAAACCAAAAAAAAAAAAAAAAAAAAAAAAAAAGCCTTCTGGCTTATGGCGGTCTGTTAACAGCCCCAGCTAACAGTCCCACCATTTACAGATGAGGGAATGAAGCCACAAAAGGGTGGAATGCCTTGTCCCAAGTCACCCAGATACCAGTGTCTCCTCTGGTAGCTCAGGCTGCCATCCGGCTGTGGCCCTGTGCTGCCCCCTGCTGTCCTGTGCTGTCCACGGCTGTGGCTGCCAGCATGGGGCCACTCAGACTCTCCCGCTCTCTCTCGCCTTCCCTCCTTCTCTCCCTCCTCCTGACAAGCTCTTACTCTGTAGTCCAGGCTGGCCATGAAAGCACTATGTAGCCCAGGTTAGCCTCAAGCTTGTGGTGAACCCCTTGCCTCAGCCTCCCAAGTACTGGGATTACAAGGCATACAGCACCACGTCTGCTGGGACAGGGTTTTCTTTACTATAATACCCTGTCTTCATAATTGCAATATGTTTCTCTGTCCCACAGTCAGGTCACTAATATATGCCACTGGTTAAAACAACAACAACAAAAAAAAAACACCAGAATAAGCCGGGCGTGGTGGCGCACGCCTTTAATCCCAGCACTCGGGAGGCAGAGATAGGATTGCTATGAGTTCAAGGCCACCCTGAGACTACATCATAAATTCCAGGTCAGCTTGAGCTAGAGTGAGACCCTACCTCACAAAACAAACTAATAACAACAACAACAACAAAAAAAAAAAACACTAGAAAAACAGAAAGCAGAAACAGAGGACTGCCCTCGTGGATTTAGAGGTAGAAGATACTAGCTGCCAAGGTGTGACATGCAGCCAGACCTTCGGATTCTAGGCCAGTGACAGTGAGCAGGTAATCCTTGGCTCTGACCCCAAAACAGGAGCTCCGGGGCCCTCCCTATGCCATGTGGCGGCGGGCAGAGCTCCTGGAAAGCCCCTCGTTAGCCAGGCACAGCCCACAGTGGCCTCGCACTCTTCTACTTTATTTGACAGATGAAGAAACCGAGGCTGGCAGATGACGCCCGCAGGAGAGTGTGGGTGGGTGACCTGACCCTGGGGGATGGCCGCTGAACTGGAATGCACGCACGAGGCGGGTTCAGCTGTCAGAGCGAGGCCTTCAAGGAAGTGTTTCCCGGGACCCGGCTTGCTTCTGCCCGGCCAGCCCCCAGCCCCACTCAGCCTGAGTTATCTGGCTACAAGGCACGCAGCACAGGCACAGCCAGAGCAGGTTCCTGCCTTCCTGTATCACCAAGGCTCATGGACAGTAGATGGCAAATGGAGACCCAGGCCAGTCCTAGCTACAACAGTCTGTTCTTCTTGGGTCTTGCCTACTGAGCAGAAGAGCACGTGGGACAGACAAGAGCAGGGTGGATGAATGAGGGTTTGGGTACACTGGAGCGTCACTACTGCCTGAGTGACCAGAGGACTCGTGGCGGCAGCAGAAATTCCTGGCTGGCGCTTAGTGGACTTGGACCAGATCTGAGGGCTCTCCTCTCTTCAGAGCCCTGCGGCTCTACCTCAGACACAAGCCGGCTCTCATTGACGCATGGAAATGAGGGGGCCCATCAGAAGAGCCCATGAACCCACCAAAATTCAAAAGTTCCCACCAAGTGCTCCCCCCTTTCTGTTACTAAGGAGACCACCAAGTAGTTTGCTTGCTGGCTTTCAAAAAAAAAATGGAGGAGAAGCAGAATGGGGTAACTGGAAGCTCCTCACTCCTTGCTCCCTAAGTGTGGGGCAGCAGTTTGGAAAAGCAAGTGGCTAAGTCCTTGGAGCCTTTCCCAGCCCAGCACGCTGGCTCAAGTCCACCTGGGGCTGCCTCGGGAGAGGGGTTCCTTCAGCATCTCACAGCCAGGGGAAAGGTCAGGGGGAGCAAACGGGACAGGGGAGTCATACCCAAGGAAAGAGCCATGGAGATAAGCTACGAGGGCCCGAGCACGCTGACCCCCAGTTACCAAACTTCAGGGCGTTTCCTTCCGGGACGGGCTCTTGTGATATGAACGTGGAATGCCCCCCACAGGCGTCATGTTTGGAGCACTTGGTCCCCAGCTCCTGGTGCTGTCTTGGGAATGGCGCCCGGCTGGTGGTAATGTGACTGGGGATGGGTCTTACTAAGGCCTTTGGAGCCACTGTCTGCTTCCTGCTCCACCAGGATGTGAGTAGCCTCTGCCACAAGACTCACTGCCAGCCGTGAACTTGGCCATGCCTTCTCCACTGTAATGGGCTAAAACTGGGCCAAAGTAAACCTTCCTTCCTCGAGTTGTTTCTGTCAGGTATCTTGTCGCAGCAGCCAGAACAGTGACCAACAAGATGACTCCATGGACTATTTGGAAAACTAAGTGATGTCACAAGGTGAAACCACTGGCCCTCGTGTTCGACTCACAGTTAACTCCTAGTTGGTTGTACCTGAAATAAAGGGCTCATACACAGTGTCCTCAGCTCCTGTGTTAACTAACTTTTCTGGAAGCCACTGACCACTCACAGAACCACAGACTCCATGCCTGCTTCACAATTTCCTTAAATCACCTCAGAGTGAGGCAAAGTCCCTGACAGTCACTGTGACCCATCCTGTTATGCTGAGCCCCTCTGAATTATTCCCCAAGATTGGCTGGCGCAGAGTCAATAGCTTTCTGGTCACTTCCCCGCATTGAAAAGATAGTTTAGTACAGTTCAACTGAAAAACTTAAGCCTCAAATCCCATTGAAAGCTTCTCTCATCCCTGAAATCTTAGGCCTGACCTGTGGTTCAGAAATTTGCAGAGGGAAACCGATCACCTCCTCCCCAGAGAGCACAGGATGATGGACGCGTCCCTTTCTCGCGCTGTTCCCTTGGAACTCCTTGGCTCAGGCTGCTGGCTGCCACCCTCCAGTACAGTCAGTGGGACTCTTGGGCCTTTTTCTTGGTGGCTCGCTGCGGGTGTGCCTCGCAAGAGTCCAGCCAGCAGCCCTTTCCCAGGGCAGGCAGCCTTCTTGGGTGGAATCTTACCAAAATGGTTCTAGCATGGCCACCTTCACCTACACCCACTGCCCAGAATTCATCTTGTGCTGGGTGCACCTCAGCGAGCCGTGGATTACTGTAGCCTAGTGAGTGCACACTTAGGAGTAAGGAATGAGTGTTTTCTCCTATGGGTGTCCCGGCCTGTGTGCGTTATTCTTTTGTGAAGTTTTTTTTTTTTTCTCTTTTGGATGGTGTTGGTGGAACACCCTCTCCTACTCCTTCCTCCCTGGGAGGGAAAGAAGACATTCTGGGACCTTCCTCACATGGGTAGAAAAGCTTCCCTGTAATTTGTAGCAGCATCTCTATAATTTGCAGCCTCCTCTGTAGGGTGGGGTAGGACTGAGTGAGGGCTACAGGGCAGAAGTCTTTTCATAGATCGAACAAGTTGTGTTTAGCACTTCCCTTAGGAATGGAGGTTTTTTGTTTTTTTTTTTTTTAATTACCTATGATTTCCAGCTTTGGGACATGACCTGAAGCTTAAGGACAGACAGACAGATGGACAGATACAATTTATTAAGCAAATGGGATTATTCTACACATATGGCTCTACCATTAGCTTCTCTTGCTAAGCAAACTGCTATATTTGGGGCATATTTCATTGTCATTCCATACCTCATTAAAAATACGTGTATGGCCGGGCGTGGTGGCGCACGCCTTTAATCCCACAACTCGGGAGGCAGAGGTAGGAGGATCACTGTGAGTTCAAGGCCACCCTGAGACTACACAGTGAATTCCAGGTCAGCCTGAGCTAGGATAAGACCCTACCTCAAAAACCAAATAAATAAATAAATAAATAAATAAATAAATAAGTGTATGTCTAAGTTGGAAGGATGGCTCAGCAGTTAAGGCGCTTGCCTGCAACGCCTAATGACCCAGGTTTGGTTCCCCAGTACTCACATAAAGCCAGATGCACTGAGTGGTGCACGCATCTGGAGTTTGTTTGCAGCAGCTAGAGGCCCTGGTGTGCCCATTCATTCCCTCTCTCCTTGCAAATAAAATAAAATTATGTGTGTATATATATATATATATATGGAGAGAGAGAGAGAGAGAGAGAGAGAGAGATTTATCCTCACATATTTCTCTTTGCTCTCTTGTATATATAACCCATGCTGTACACAAGACTTTACAACAGAAAAAACAAAAACATAATGCTCCTTTCTCATTAAGGTTCTGCATCTCAGTGGATGTCTTAAGAAAGAGGAGATTTGAAACATGAGATTAAAACATGTGCCCATGTTTTATAGCAGCAGGATAAACTTCGTTACCCTAAGCAGGACAAATCTTTTATTTTTTCCTATTAAATAGACTATTTTAAATATTTTATTTATTTATTTAAGAGAGAGTGAGAGAGAGAGAGAATGGGTGCACCAGGGCCTCTAGCCACTGTAAACAAACTCCAGACTCATGCACCCTTGTGCATCTGACTTATTGGGTACTTGGGCACCTGGGTCCTTATGCTTCACAGACAAGCTCCCTGAATGCTAAGCCATCTCTCCAGCCCTAATTTTTGTTGTTGTTGTTTTGTTTATCGAGATAGGGTCTCGCTCTAGCTCAGGCTGACCTGGAATTCACTATGTCGTGTCAGGGTGGCCTCAAACTCACAGCAATCCTCCTGCTTCTGCCTCCCAAGTGCTGGGATTGAAGTCGTGTGCCACCATGCCTGGCCCAGCCCTAATTTTTTATCTCATTTAGGGTGGTGGTTGGAATGCAAAATGTCCCCCCTGTGTTAGCCTCATGTGTTTGTGACTAACCCTCATAATTCCCAGCAGGTGGCAATTTGGAAGAGGCTTTAACACTCCAGCTTTGGGGTGTTAAAGCCCAGCTCCCTGTTGCCAGAGCTAGCTCACTCTCCGGCTTTGGAGTGTTAAAGCCCAGCTCCCCCTTGCCGGAGCTAGCTCACTCTCCGGCTTTCCTGCCGTGCTTTGCGGACTGAGCCAAAGCTTCACCTGGAGAGTGTAAGCTGAATAAACTCTTTCTTCCCACCAGCTGCTTCTGGTCAGGTGTTTTGTCCTAGCAACAAGACGATAACTGCTACAGTTAGAATACAAAATAGTGGGTTTCAGCATGACATTTTCATACTTTCACATTAATGTGTCATGCTCATTTCATCCCTTCATGTCCTTCCTGTCCTTCTTACTGGTCCCTTCCTATCCCCAAATAGTCCCCTTTCTGCTTTCCTTTCACACTTATGTACATATAATATTTAAATCCACATTCTGCATAAAAGAGAAAACAAGCAGTATTTTGTTTTTCTTCCCCTAGTATTCTCTGTTGCATTTAGTTTCTTGTTGCTGAGACAAACACCCAAGTAGAAGGAGCTTATGAGAGGAAAGGGTTTATTTCAGACTTACAGAACCCAGGGGAAACTCCATTATAGCAGAAAAGGCTGGCTCACTTCCATAGATTCATAGCAGAGAGACACAATCCAACAGCCAGCAAACACAAACAGCCAGAGCTCAAACTGTTCTGAACATACCTTTAAATCCACCCACGGTGATACACCTCTTCCCCAGCAGGGCTCCACCTGCCGGAGACTCAAGTTGCAAGCTCAATCTTAATCAAAAACGCCTGAGTCTATGGGCCCATACATTGAAACCACCACACCCTCTCTTGTTCCATTTCCCTTCAAACCCCTTCTTTTCCCCTAAAAGTACTCTCCTACCTTAATGTCTACTGCACACACACACACATCTAAATTCCTCATATAAGAGAAAACATCACGTTTGTTTTGAGTCTGGTTTGTTTTACTTGATTTGTTCCTTAGTTGTATTCATTTTCCTAAACATGATGTAAGTTCATCCTTCTTTGTTCAGAGTAAAACTCTACGGTGACATTTTTGCTCTACAGCCACATGTTGATGGACACTGCTGCAGTTAACTTACTGTTGCACCAGAAGCAGCTCCGAATAGAAGGTTTATTTCTACTCACAGGTGGGAGGGGAAGTTTCACCATGGAGGGGAAGCATGGTGCAAGCAGGAAGCTGGCTCTTATCCCTACACATCAGCAGTGGGAGGAAGTATTCTCAGAGTGAGTATCTGGCACTAGCAATGTGGGCTGATAAGCCTCCAGGTCCACCCCCCCCCCCCCAGTGACACACCTCCTCCAGCAAGGCTTCACTTCCCAAATGGCCACCAGCTGGGGACCAAGCATTCCGATCACATGAGGCTATGAGGGGTGTTGCAATTACTTTTCATCACTGGGACAGACATCCCACCAGAAGCAGCTTACGGGAGGAAAGGGTTTATTTCAGCCTTGCAGATTCCAGGGGAAACACCGTCAACGGCAGAGGAAGCTGGCTCACTTGAGCATCCACAGAAGAGAGAAAACATGAACAGCCAGAGCTCAAACTGAATCTTCACACCTAGCAGGGCTGGACTACAAAAATCTGCCCCTAGTAAAACTTCCTCCCCAGTAGGACTCCACCTGCCCACTGAAGACTAAAGTTGTAAAGTCAGTCTTAATCAAAAAAATCACTGAGCCTATGGGGGTCATACGTTCACATTCAAACCACCACAAGGGGCATCTCATGCCCAAAGCACCTCAGGCGTCTGAGCTGTTTCTGAATCGTGACTGTTGTGACTAGCTAAGGGACAAGCAAGCATGCAGACAGCACACAGCTTTAGGAAACGCTTAGCATGCCATCAGCTATGAAGGTGCATCCAGCATGATCCCTGTTGATCGGCACTGTACTGTCTCCTGTTCTTCCTAATCATTGACGCTGTTCCAATGGACATCAATCCATGTTATAGCATGAGGCACTGACTGATGGGTTTTAAGTGAACAACATACTATACAATTATATTTTTTCCCTTAGATCACCTTTTCAGAAATCTCATTACAAAGTCGGTACAAACCTTTAATCCCAGCACTCGGGAGGCAGAAGTAGGAGGATCGCTGTGAGTTCGAGGCCACTCTGAGACTACATAGTGAATTCTAGGTCAGCCTGGGCTAGAGTAAGACCCTACCTTGAAAAAAAAAAAAAAGAGGTGGCTGGAGAGATGGCTTAGTGGTTAAGACAAAGGATCCCAGTTTGACTCTCCAGGACTCTCCACATAAGCCAGATGCACAAGGGGGTGCATGCATCTGGAGTTCATTTGCAGTGGCTGGAGGCCCTGGCGTGTCCATTCTCTCCCTCCCTCCCACTCTCTCTCTCTCTCTCATAAACAAATAAAATATATTTTTTAGGGCTGGAGAGATGGCTTAGTGGTTAAATGCTTGCCTGAGAAGCCTAAGGACCCCGGTTCGAGGCTCAATTCCCCAGGACCCACGTTAGCCAGATGCACAAGGGGGTGCACGCTTCTGGAATTCGTTTACAGTGGCTGGAGGCCCTGGTGCGCCCATTCTCTCTTTCTCTGCCTCTCTCTCTCTCTGTCTGTCGCTCTCAAATGAATAAATAAAAATATTTTAAAATATATTTTTTAAAACAAACCAAAAAAAAAAGAAAGAAAAGAAAAAAGAAATCTGATTATAGTCATGAGGCACAGGAAAAACCTGAACCAGGACACACAGGACCTAGAAATAACCAAGGATGCTGGTGCCTCAGCTGACCGTGCTCATCAGGAAGTCTTCCAGAGCAGATCCAGCGGCCTGTCAACCCAAGCGAGGGCCATTGATCTGAGGCCTGAACAACACATGTGGAATTGAGCACCCAGGGCCTGACATTCAGCAGGTGCTCAATAAATGTTTGTTTAGCCTGACACCTATTAATTGTTCTTATAGAACAGTAGACAGCTGGGGACAGTGCACACGGTTACAGCTCAGGCAGACTGATTTGTAAGTCGGGCTTACTCTCAACATTGCCCTAGTTATCTCTGTGTGGAGCACCCCACACTTTGCATAATCATGTGATTCCAGGAAGGACTCCTGCTTGGCTTAGAGTGCAAATTCTTAGGGTACAAGGAAGAAGACAGTCACAATACATGTGACCAGAATATTATTTTGAGACCAAGCAATATTTGATGACAGTAGTCTGGTGGAGGAATGCAATCAAAGGCCTCTCAAACATTTAGCCAAGAGGCCTCGGTCTTGAGGGCACAGGCCCTTTTTGAGAGCTATCTTAGTTTTAGCCTCTCCTTTGCCAAACAGAGGGTCTAGAAGAAACCCTCGCCGCCCCTTTTCCCTGTTTTTCACTACCCCCTCTCCCAGTCCACTTGGATGTCCTGCCTCTCTGGCAGCTCCCTCCCCTGGGTTTCCCTTGCCCATCGCAGCATGTGCGTACACACCCCTAGAGACCTGTGATCTTGTCTTCCTTGTTGTGCCCTGTCTGCTGGGAGGAATGGTCCATCCTCCCTGCTCACACTCACTTTTTTTTTTTTTCCCAAGGTCCCACTCTAGCTCAGGCTGACCTGAAATTCACTATGTAATCTCAGGGTGGCCTTGAACTCAGTGATCCTCCTACCTCTGCCTCCCGAGCCCTGGGATTAAAGGCGTGCGCCACCATACCTGGCCTACACTCACTTCTTTTTAAGTGTTTCATTTTTTTATTTGAGAGAGAGAAAGAGGCAGACAGAGGGAGAGAGAGAGGGGAGGAGGGAGATAATGGGCTTGCCAGGGCCTCCAGCCACTGCAAATGAACTCAAGATGCATGTACCCCCTTGTGCATCTGGCTTACTTGGGTCCTGAAGAATTGAACTGGGATCCTTTGGCTTTACAGGCAAACATGTTAACTGCTAAGCCATCTCTCCAGCCCCCACACTCACTTTTCTCACAAACATTAGCATATTGGTAATTGCAGACAATGTGTTTTTCCACTATTTTTTTTAATTTTTATTTTTTATTGGCAAATTCCATAATTGTAAACAATATCCCATGGTAATTCCCTCCCCCCCCCAACTTACCCATTTCTCACTCTCCATTATATCCCCTCCCCCTCTCAATAAGTCTCTCTTTTATTTTGATGTCACAATTTTTTCCTCCTACTATGAGGGTCTTGTGTAGGTAGTGTCAGGCACTGTGAGGTCATGGATATCCATGCCAATTTGTGTCCGGAAGAGCACGTTATAAGGAGTCCTACCCTTCCTTTGGCTCTTACATTCT
Source organism: Dipus sagitta (assembly GCA_036346955.1). Lineage (NCBI taxonomy): Eukaryota > Metazoa > Chordata > Mammalia > Rodentia > Dipodidae > Dipus > Dipus sagitta. The sequence goes on from CM070788.1 coordinate 31,034,121, forward strand.
TTATGCCACCTCTTCCGCAATGGACCCTGACCCTGATAGAGATATTTCAGTGCTGAGCATTCCTCTGTCACTTCTTTTTCCACTGTTTTACACAGTGGTATGATCAGGAGTGGCAATGGTTGTCACACATCCTCATCACACATCTCTCTCAGCCCAACTGGCACACATTCCTCTGAATCTCACTGTGAGTTAGAAAGTGATCCAAGGCAATGCTTTTGAGTGCTGGTGCTGTGACTCTGGAGTCGTGGGAACAGTCCTGTCTCCTTTGCAGTGCTCAAGCACGTTGCTGCTGGTTTGTTTGTAGTTTGTAGCCTAGCTTGACCTCCAATTCTCAGTCTTCCTGCCTCAGTCTCCTGAGTGCTAGAATTACAGGTGTGCACCGTCAGGCCCAGCAAGCCCATGGTCTTGGGGCTTGTCTTGATGCACTGAACTTGAACTTCAGTTCAGTGCCTTCTTTTCCCAGATAACGCACACCTCAAGACTCAGCTCAGGCACTTTCTACTCCTTTAATGGCTATGCCATCTCCCGAGCCCACTTTCTACTCAGGAAGCTTATCTTAGGGGTCCAGGCAGAGAAATAACTGATCTCTAGGCTCCCAAGGATGGCTGTAACTATTCCCACTTAGGACGAGGCTCAGTGATGGTGCAGATACATAACTGTCCACAGGGGCTAGGAAGATGGCTCAGCAGTTAAAGCAATTACCTGGAAAGCCAAACGTCCCAGGCTCAATTCCCCAGAACCCATGTAAAGCCAGATGCACAAGGTGGCACATGTGTCTGGAGTTTACTTGCAAAATGATTTTTGTAAGCAGTGAGACCAGGGAGCAAGGGCCCTTTGCAATAATGAGGAGACAGTCTATGGGCCTGGGAGTGGGGGCAGACCACAGGGACACCTGGCTGAGTAAGGAACCAGAGGATCTACTGGCCACAGGGCTAAAGTTGATGCTGTCACTCACAACCACAATTCTCCATCTGGTTTGGCCTCCAGATTAGTCTGGATGCAGCAACAATAGGAGAACTCTGACTAGGGACAGTTCACTAGGCTGCAACCCACATGCCATGCTGCCCACTTCTCCCTGACTGCTTAGCCCCACCTTATCAATCTCTCCCTCACTACACTAGCAGGAGCTTGTCGCGGCCAGCAGGGGGCGCCCGTTCCTAACAGACCGTGTGTGTTAACGCAAGTTGGAATGACACAGGGAGTCAAGTTAGCCCTGCCTCTGCTGGAGGAGGCCCAGGAGCAGCAGCCACCTGTGGGGTACAGCCAGCCGGTCTCCCTCGTACTGGAAGAAAGTGGTGGACTTGGCTCTTATCTTGGGATGTGCCATTTATTCTATTTTGTTTGTTTGTTTTGTTTTTCGAGGTAGGGTCTCACTCTAGCCCAGACTGACCTGGAATTCACTGTGTAGTCTCATGGTGGCCTCAAACTCCTACCTCTGCCTCCCGAGTGCTGGGATTAAAGGTGTGCACCACCATGCCTGGCCCGTTTATTCTATAAATGCATAATGACTGCTGTGTGTCAACACTATTCTAAGAGATGGATGGGGAGGAAATGTTTTGTGGTGATTAAGTGGATGTGATGTCAAATACACTGGCTTGTAGTAGTTTCAAGTCAGCCAGTTACTGTGTGATCCCAGACAATTTAACTTATCCTCTGGGGCTGCATTGACTACATCTGACGAAAGACAAAAATGGCTTCAACAATGAGGATTATTCTGCAAGTTAAATGAATTAGTACAGTTAAAGAACTCCAAGCATTGCCCGGCACTCAAATGTCCTCGTTAACAGATGGTGATCGTTCTTGTTTTCACGAGGCTTGCACTCCAGAGACTGTCGACACGCACTTGTTGTCCACGCTGCAGTGTCCCAGGGACTCTGCCAGATGCCAGCGAAGGCGTGCTGGAAACAGAGATGGAAGCATCCCTGCAGAGAGCCCCCAGCGTAGACAGGAAGAAACGTGCGCACAGCCAGCTGACTGTCTAAATGGCAGAAAGAAGCACGTACGTTCCAGGAGCAAAGCTGGCTCCAGATTTCCCACCTGAGGATGTGAGCTTGGGCTAACCCTTCACCTCTCTGGCCCATGGTTTCTTCACCTGAAAAGAAATCAGATTCCATCCAAGGTTATTGGTGGTGTGACAGGATGGTAGCCATGGTGATGTTATAGGATGGTAGCCATGGTGATAATGGCACCCTCACATCCACTTGGTGATTCCGGATGTCTGTCACTGGAAGGTGCGTCTCTCCAGGCTACCAGCAGTGTCCCTGTGCTGTCTTGTTGCCATTTGGGATCATCTTTGTCTTTCTACTGAAGAAGGGACACTTTGATCAAGCTGGTCTCTACAAACCTTCCAGGTTCAATAATCAGATTTCATGAAAATGCTCCCCTTGGGACTTGCCAGCAAGTCTGAAAGCTCCTTGTCACTTCATTTCCTGTTAAAGTTCGGTTGTTACTTGCACAGGATATATATTACCATATTTTGTGGTCACTTCAGTTGACCAGATGTGAATTGCCAAGTCTGTGGCAATAGGAGCTCTTGACAATGACCCAGGATGGAGGAGCATTTCACAATAGAAGACCCCTGGATCCTAACTCAAAGCCCATTGAAAGGTAACACTGGCATTCCATTTTGGAATAAGAAGTCAGTCATTGGTTGTTCACAGAAGGCCCTAAATGAACAATGAGTCCTGTAACTGCAGTTTTCAGATTGTCTGGTTCATCTGAGCCTTGTCTTATTTGAAAACCATGTTGTTTCCTGATCAGCTTCAGAAAATATGTCAAGTTCTGTGGTGACATGTGTGGACAGAATATGGCAAGAAGGTGGCCTTACTGGTCCTGTGAAAGTTAGCAGATGTGTGAGCTTGTGGAAGGGGCCATTTCTTCCCAAGAGTCCTCATATACCCAACAACCACGTAGCTTTCACTCTATCTTAGCTGTACAAGGAACTGCCAGATTCCTGAATCTTGGTTGTGGAAAGGAGGCCGCAGTGCTTATGTGCGCTGTCCCAACTCGATTCCGCCCTGGCACTGGTTCAGGTGATGACCCTCCAAGGCAGTGACTTCCACGTGCCCAGCTGGTGAAAAGTAACAGCAGCTGGCAGGGCTGGGCTAGCGTGGTATTCGCAGCAGTGCGCTGGGAAGGACTGCTGTCTGAGAGCTGTCTTCCTGCCCCGCCTTCTTCCCCAGGCAGTGGTCCGCAGATGGCCCTCCACACATCTAACAACAAGGTCTCCAAGCAGCAGCATGAACCACACTTCTTCTCATTTCTTTTATTTGCAAGGAGAGAGGGGGGAGGGGTAGAGAGAGGTAAAGGCGCCCCAGGGCCTTCAGCGGATGCTAACGAACTCCAGATGCATGGGCCACTTTGTGCACTTGGCTTTAAGTGGGTCCTGGGGAATTGAACCTGGGTCCTTAGGCTTTGCAGCCAAGCACCTTAACCACTAAGCCAACTCTCCATCCCTGAACCATGGCTTCTCAATCCTTCCACGAACCTTCAGTGGGCCCTGCTGCTCCTCGATGAAGCTATTCTGTTTCATTTCTACTTAAAAAAAAAAATATATATATATATATGTATATATGTATACATATATTTATTTATTTGTCTGATAAAGAGATGGAGGAGAGACAGAGAGGAAGAGGCAGATAGAATGGGTGCACAGGGCCTCCAGCCACTAAAAATGAAATCCGGACACATGGAGTCAAACCTGGGTCTTTAGGCTTCACAGGCAAGCATCTTAACTGCTAAGCCATCTCTCCAGCCCTAAAAGCTTTGTTTGTTTTGGTTTTTCCACCTTGTGCATCTGGGCTTACATGGGTCCTGGGAAATTGAGCCTTGGCCGTTGGTTTTGCAGGCAAGTGCCTTAACTGCTAAGCCGTCTCTCCAGCCCCTTCATTGCTACTTTGCAATGTCACTGCCAATGTCCCATGCCTCCCACTAGCTTGCTCCCTGGTCCCTGGCAGTGTCTCGCTTGTCTGTGGCTTTTCTTTCTTCCAGTCCAAAGTGTTGCATCCTGGTTCTACTTGCCATTTACTGGACTGTGATTTCATCTTCTCAATTTAAATGCACTGTCGGGGGCAAGTCAAGACTGCAGTGGTTATCCATGTAGAAAGAGAGAGTCCCACAGCCCTGCCACCAGGAGCTGGCAGGCTTGAGCATAGGGTTACCTGTTTCTTACTTTACAAAATGGAAGGAACATTACCTTCCTTACAGAATTGCTCTGGGGGTTAAATGCGACAGTGCTGGTGAAATTGCTCAGTTCAGAGCAGGTAACAGTGAGTCGGTAAGGGAGCTATTCCCAGTAATTTTGTAGAGTCTTATCTCAGTTGGTTCTGGTTGCTATAATAAACTGCCATTAGCCGGGAGGCTTACACACAGCCGCTTACTTCCCACAGTTCCAAGGCTGGGACGCCAAAGCTGACGACACTGGCAGATTCAATATCTGTGGCAGTCCTGTGGTGTTGTCACACAGTGGAAAGAGCAAGGGAGCTCTGTAGAGCTTCTTTCATAAGGTACTAACCCATTCACAGGGGCTCTCCTAGTGCCCCAACCACCTCCCTGGGACCCCCCTCCTCGGGGAAATGCAACTACTTCTGGGGGATTCAAGCACTCCTGGGGGATTCAAACACTCTTGGGGATGTGCGAGTACTCCTGGGGATTCAAGCACTCCTGGGGTGATGCAAACATTCTTGGGGTTTTCAAGTACTCCTTAGGGTACGGGTACTCCTGCTGGGGAGTCAAGCACTCCTGGGGGGATGCAAGTACTCCTAGGGGGATGCAAACACTTGGTCTGTAAACCTCAAATTAACTTTCTAGAAGCTGAACTTGATCATATGCGCTAGAAAACCCAGCACTCAGGAGGCTGAGGTCAGAGGATCACAAGTTCTATACCAGCCAGAGTACACAGTGAGACCCTGATTATAAAACAAACAGACTGACAGGCAGAGAGAGAGAGAGAGAGAGAGAGAGAGAGAGAGAGAGAACATCAAAAGCACTTACAATCTAGAATTATAGACTATATTTCCATCATTGGGTTTAGTGTTCAAAGACAACCTTGCATGTACAAGTGTCACACCAGGTCTCAAATTCTCTCCTCGTGAAGGATTGTGTCACACACTTCTCTCTTACTATGCCTCTTGCTGCCCACATTACACAATAAAGGTTCAAGAACAACTGCACCAAGTGTTTCAAGTTGTCCATTTCCCTGTGGATTCAGCATGAATTTGTTTAAGTCTTAAGAAACAAGAATTTGATTAAAAATGCCCCCTTGTTTTCTTCCTTACTTTGCTTTCTTCCTTCTTTCTTCCTCTCTCCTTCCCTCTCTCCCTCCCTCCCTTCCTTCCTTCCTTCCTCTCTCTCCCTTTTCTTTCTCTTCTTTTTTTCTTTTTTTGGTTTTTTGAGGTAGGGTCTCACTCTAGCCCAGGCTGACCTGGAATTCACTATGTAGTCTCAGGGTGGCCTTGAACTCACGGTGATCCTCCTACCTCTGCCTCCGGAGTGCTGGGATTAAAGGCGTATGCCACCACGCCCAGCTCTCTCCCTCTTCCTCCTCATCCTTCTTCCCCTCCCTCATCTCTCCTATTCTCTCTCTCTCACTCTGCACTAGGGGAGGAATGGGTCTATCCAGAGTAACTCAGCCATCTAAGACAAGTAGCCACTGGTGATTTATGGCCAACCCGAGACATATGGGCAGCCTGACCTAATATGGCCTTTGGAAAAACCAAGACAGCATCTGCCTTTGCAACCCCAGTTTCCTCTACTCAGTATTTTGTTGCTTATTTTTACCATTCAGTGTTAAAACTGGGAGCCAGAGGACAGGGAGAGGGAGCGATTTTGAAGTTGATTTTTCCTGCCTCTCTCATTGAAACCCATTCAGTGCTGGTGTCAGTTCTCAGCCTAGGAGATCCCGAGAAGATGGAAGGTTGTGGAATAGATATCCGGTTATCTGGGAGACAGAGCTTCCATAAGCTCCTACACGTAAGTGCAATGCTCTTGTCCACTTGTGAATCTTGGGTGAAAGTTCTTTTTTTTCTTTGGTATTTTGAGGTAGGGTCTCACTCCATCCCAGGCTAACCTGGAATTTACTATGTAGTCTCAGGGTGGCCTTGAACTCACAGTGATCCTCCTACTTCTGCCTCCCAAGTGCTGGGATTAAGGCGTGTGCCACCACCCCCAGCAAAGGTTCTTTTTAAAGTACATACATACAAACATATATTACATGTATAGATAATGCATACATATAAAAATAATTTCGTACATATATATTTTAAACATATATAATTCTATACATGTATATCATTTATTTTGATTACAGTCACACTCATATCCTCTTCTATTTCCTTCCCACTTCCACTGAACCCTTTCCATTCCCCTATTAATCCTCCTTCTACTCTTATCTCTCCCTTTATTAAAAAATATTTTTAATTGATTATTTATTTATTTGGGAGAGAGAGAGGCAGGGAGATACACAGAGAGAGAAGAGCTGTGCCAGGGCCTCCAGCCACTGCAAAGGAACTCCAGATGCCTGCATCACCTTGTGCATCTGACTAACGTGGGTCCTGGGGAATTGAACCTGGGTCCTTAGGCTTTGCAGGCAAGCACCTTAACCACTAAGCCATCTCTCCAGCCCTCTTCCTTTTTTTTTAACCCACCAACATCAATTAGGGTTTCTTGTATGAGCATAAGTCGGGGAGTATGGGAAAATTACCAGTGGCTATATCATGGAAGGAAGTGATTCACTCTCACCAAGTGACTGTTAATGACCAACAGTTCCTCAGGGAATGGTGGGGCTCCTTGAACCCCTCCATCTCTGATGGAATGTTGATGGGCCCTGTCGTATTCAGCTTCACATTGTTGGGATGACATCCAAACCAGACACAAATTATGGGAGGAAGGGATTTATTCCAAGCCTACAGATCCGGGGGGGGGGGGGAGTTCTATCAATGGCTGGAGAAGCTTCTTCCATACATCCAAGCAGAGAGAAAAACCAAACAGCCTTAAAAACAAAAAGCAGCAAGACAAGCTGGCAGCAAGCAGCAGGGACCCTGCCAGAGCTCAGAATTCTCTGCATACTTTTTTTTTTTAGAGAAAGTGAGAGAGAGAGAATTGGCACTCCAGGACCTCAGCCACTGAAATCGAATTCCAGATGCTTGTGCCACCTAGTGGGTGTGTGCAACCTTGCGCTTGCCTCACCTTTGTGCATCTGGCTTAGGTGGGCTCTGGAGAGAGACTGAACATGGGTCCTTAGGCTGCTCAGGCAAGCACCTTAACCACTAAGCCATCTCTCCAGCCCTCTGCATACCTTTTGGCTGGAAATCAGATCCACTCCCAGTGACTCCTGTTCCAGCCAGCAGCTGGAGATCTAAGTTGCAAGTTTTATCTGAGTCTATGGAGGACATATGTATAAACTACCACAGGCCCCATCTTATGCAACTCTTGTGCAGGTAGCCACAGTTGCTGAGAGTTCATGAGTGCAATGGCCTTGTCATGTCTAGAAGTTAGCTTTCCACAGCACTCCCCCATACTCTGGTTCTAAATTTACATTCCTTCTATCTTTTTCTGCAGTGTTGCCTAAGCCTTGAAGGGGGGAGCATAGATGTCCCACTTGGGGCTGAGGATTCAACAGTCACTTATTCCTGGCACTTTGACCAGTTATGAGTTTATGCATGAACTATTGCCCACTGCCAAAAGGAGCTTCTTGGGCCAAGGCTGAGAAGAGCATGAGTCTATGGGTATAAACAAAAATGTTCACAAGGCATTTTTACAACTGGTCACTCAGTTGTGTCTTCCTCCCTAAAGCTGATGACCTCTCCAGCCATGGGCTTTTGAACATGCGTAGAGTACCAAGCATAAATTCCCTCCTGTGGAATGGGCCTCAAATTTGATCAGAAAGTCTCTGGTTGCCTCAGTGGTCATGCCACTATTGCATTAGCAGACACATCTTGTCCGGCGGGTCAGTAAGGCAGTGTGTAGAGTCCACAGCTGGGCAGGGCCAATGATGGTTTCTCGTCCAGCTGCCTGCGTAGCACCTTCCAGCACTGTGAAGGCTAGCTGGCAGGGAGGAAGCTTCTGGCTCGGTTCCAGCGTGATTTCTCTATGCCAGATGACCATCATGTTGCAACCACTTCATCAGCAATAGGGTTTTCCCATATAGTTCTGGTCAGCAACCAAGAGCCCTGGCGACAGACTGGACTTGAGGGCCTCTGTGACTAACAACTCACAGGGAGGTTCCCCACATCTGGCACTAGAATTTTTGTTTTGAAAAAAACTCCTGAAAAGTATCACTCACTCATGCAGGGTGCCACCCTTCAAGCTCTTTCTTTAAACATTATGCATTTTTTGTCAACTTATAAAGTAGTAGGTTTCCATATGGCTTTTTTATACTTCCTTTGCATTAGTTTACCTTCCCCTCCACCCCCTACCCTCCTTGCTCCCATCCACAATCCTTTCTGTCCCCAACTTCCATTCTTTTATAACACATGTGTCCACTAGCCTCACCATCAGGCATCTTCTCCCTGTACTTCCACAGCCCCTTCCTAGCTTCCTGGCCTCTAAGGACACTCACTCCAACTTGGAAAACGAAGCTAGCCTGAGACAGAACGTGTAGTATTTGTCTTTCTGAGCCTGGGTTACCTCACTTAATATAATAATATTTTCCAGGCCTGTCTATTTTCCTGTGAATTTTATAGTTTCCTTATTGTTATATGCACTTGAGTAAAATTTCCTTGTGTACTTACGATACTTTGATTACCCAGTCATGAATTGACGGGCATCTAGGCTACGTGTTGGGAATGAAGCAGTAATGAGAACCTGGATGTGCTACGTGTAGTTGTAGTAAAGGGCAGAGTCCTCAGGGTTCATGTCCAAGAGTGGTATAGCTGGGTCATATGGTAGTTATATTTTTAGCTTTTTGAGAAAATTTGCCCCTGATTTCCATAATGGATGCACCAGTGTGTGCTCTCACCAACAGCGAATAAAGGTTTCTCTTTTCCCATACCTTTGCCAGCATTTGTCATTTGATTTCATAATGCTAGCTCTTCTGATGGAATTTCACAGGAGTTTAAATTTGCATTTCCCTGATGGGTAGGTATGTTGGAATTTTTAATTGAGAATTTATTTTTTTAAATATCTTATTTGTGTTTATTTATTTGAGAGAGAGAAAGAAGCAGATAGAGAGAGAGAGAATTTGCTGCAAACGAACTCCAGACGCATGCACCACCTTGTGCATCTGGCTTATGTGTGTCCTGGGGACTCAACCCTGGGTCCTTTGGCTTTGCAGGCAAGCTCCTTAACCACTAAGCCATCCCTCAACCCTAATGGAGAATTTTAATACCTGAACATAATATAATTTAATCACAATCCCCTCCCATTACCCCTTTTAGCTCCCCTTTCCCAGTGAACACTATTTAAAATATTTATTGACCAGTTGTATTTCTTCTTCTGAGAACTCTCCATTAAGTTCCACAGCCTCTTTATTTATTTTTTTGTTTGTTTGCAAGGAGAGAGAGAGAATGAATGAATGAATGGGTGCACAGAGCCTCTTGATATTTCTGCCTTGGTGGGATCAGTTTTGAATTTTTTTCTCCCTGTGGTGTTTTCTTCAACACCTCTGATATGGTAGGTGTGATGAGCAGCTCCAGTTCAAACCAGTGGAACCTAGTTGGGGTACGTGTTGCCCCAGAGGAGATCACATCAATGACCTTTCAGAGTGAGTTTCCATCTCACATGCACTGAGTTATGAAGACAGTTCTTCCTTCTTGCACACTCACTTGGACCAGCTTGGGGAGTCAGGCAAAGGAGGAGTCCTTGGCTTCTTGCAACCTCCAGTTCCCATTGCTAATGTTGTATGCAAGGTTGCTAGGTGCTTTCAGAAGCTCAGCTGGCCCGTTCAGGTTCTTCTGATCTTCTAAGGCCGGTGTGTGGGGAGAGAAGTCCTTCCCAGTAGAGTCCACTTTAAGGCCGGTGTGTAGGGAGAGCCCTTCCCAGTAGAGTCCACTGTAAGGCTGGTGTGTGGGGAGAGCCCTTCCCAGGAGAGTCCACTGTTCCTGCTATGAAAGCAGAAGACTTGAGTGGGAGAAGCTGTTGCAAGCAAGCCAAAGCTTTCTCCTTCTCCATGGCTCTCGCCTGGCTCGGTAAGACAGGCTACAGTTTCACCTCTTGCAGAAAAAGCACGCTGTGTATTATCTTCCCCTGGTTGTTTCCGAGGGCTTTGTTGGTGAGGTTCCCAACCCACCACGTTACTCAAAAGCCTGCCTTTTCCTTTTCGGGTGCTTTCCTTTCTCCTCACCATGTTGTTTAAAGCTACATTACAATGTCTTTAATAAGATCTGCTGCTAATCTTCATACAAGCTAGTCCTGAAATTAGTTTTGTGTGTGTTCATGTGTGTGAGTGTGGTTGCATGTGAGTCATGGCATGTGTGTAGGGGTCAGGGGATAACGTCTGTCCATCCTTGCCCTCGGCCTTCTTTGAGGATCTCTCCCCCCCCCCTCTCTCTCTTTCTCTTCTTCTCATTATTTTTTTTAAATTTTTTTTGTTATTTTTATTTATTTATTTGAGAGCGACAGACAGAGAGAAAGAGGCAGATAGAGAGAGGGAAAGAGAATGGGCGCGCCAGGGCCTCCAGCCACTGCAAACGAACTGCAGATGCGTGAGCCCCCTTGTGCATCTGGCTAACGTGGGTCCTGGGGAGTCGAGCCTCGAACCGGGGTCCTTAGGCTTCACAGGCAAGCGCTTAACTGCTAAGCCATCTCTCCAGCCCCTTCTCATTATTTTTTAATTATTTGTATTTTATTTATTTATTTGAGAGAGGGAAAGAGGCAGAGTGAGAGAGAGAGAGAGTGGGCGCGTCAGGGCCTCCAGCCAGAATTCCAGATGCATGCACCACCTTGTGCATCTGGCTTACATGGGTACTGGGGAATTGAACCGTGGTCCTTTGGCTTTGCAGGCAAGCGCCTTAACAGCTAAGCCATCTCTCCAGCCCCTTCTCATTATTTTGATGTTTCCTGCTGCGTGTACCCAGCTAGCTGCTCTGCAAGCTTCCAAGAACTTCTCATCTCCATCTCTCATCTCACTGTCAGCATACTGGGCTTACAGAAGCTTGCCACAGCATCTGACTTTTACGTGGGGTCTGGGGGATCTGAATTTAGTTATTCAGGCTGGAAGGACAAGCACTTTATCCACTGAGCAATCTCTTCAGCCCTAGTCCTGAAATTCTTTTCTGAATCAAAGTCCCTCAAGTTCTGATTTGGCCTTGAGTCAAGGTCCCTAAAAGATTAAAGGATTCCTCAGGCTGTTGAGAATGATAGATTGGAGCTGTGTCTGTTTCTTCACCACTGACATTTGGTTTTTCATCTCTGTAAATGGAAAATAGCCAATGAAATAAAATTATTGGTGGAAAACAACCTTCAAAGGACAGGGTTCAGGTGGCTGGAGAAAACATTGTAACCCTGTAGCCCTCCTTTTATAACTTTCATCTATAGACTTTCTAATAGACTTTGAAGAGAAGCACAAATTGAACAACCTGTGACTTCTGATGGGTATCTATGGTGGGATGGGGGGGGCAGTCTTGGGGACCGATCCCTTGAGCTGGAAGATATGCTGCTACCTCAAGACATGGTGAGAATGAGGTGGAATTAGAGGACGCAACTGTCCATCACTATGGAACTGGTGCAGAGTAGTCTCTATACATTTTGGGGTCACATGTTGACAGTGACACAAGAGCAGAGGTAAGACAGGCAGTTTATGTTAACAATATGGTAGATGTTGTCTACCCAGTACCTCTGTGGAATGCCTGCCGTGAAGCATGTCCTTAAATGGAGACTGACGGTGCAGTGTGCTGCCCTACAAAAAGACACTCATGGTAGGTCTAATGAAGAAGACTGAGGAAAAACTAAGTTGTGAAAACACCCCTGAAGTGCACTGGATGTGAGCACACCTGAAGTGTACTGGATGTGAGCCCACACCTGAAGTGTACTGGATGTGAGCATACCTGAAGTGTACTGGATGTGAGCATACCCCTGAACTGTACTGGCTGTGAGCACACCTGAAGTGTACTGGATGTGAGCACACCTGAAGTGTACTGGATGTGAGCACACCTGAAGTGTACTGGATGTGAGCACCCCTGAAGTGTACTGGATGTGAGCACACCTGAAGTGTACTGGATGTGAGCACACACCTGAAGTGTACTGGATGTGAGCACACCTGAAGTGTACTGGATGTGAGCACACCTGAAGTGTACTGGATGTGAGCACATCTGAACTGTACTGGATGTGAGCACACCTGAAGTGTACTGGATGTGAGCACATCTGAAGTGTACTGGATGTGAGCACACCCCTGAACTCTACTGGATGTGAGCACACCAAAATTGTGCTGGATGTGAGCACACACCTGAAGTGTACTGGATGTGAGCACACCTGAAGTGTACTGGATGTGAGCACACCTGAAGTGTACTGGATGTGAGCACACACCTGAAGTGTACTGGATGTGAGCACACACCTGAAGTGTACTGGATGTGAGCACATCTGAAGTGTACTGGATGTGAGCACACCTGAAGTGTACTGGATGTGAGCACACCTGAAGTGTACTGGATGTGAGCACACCTGAAGTGTACTGGATGTGAGCACACACCTGAAGTGTACTGGATGTGAGCACACACCTGAAGTGTACTGGATGTGAGCACACCTGAAGTGTACTGGATGTGAGCACACCTGAAGTGTACTGGATGTGAGCACATCTGAAGTGTACTGGATGTGAGCACACCTGAAGTGTACTGGATGTGAGCACACCTGAAGTGTACTGAATGTGAGCACACCTGAAGTGTACTGGATGTGAGCACACCTGAAGTGTACTGGATGTGAGCACACCTGAACTGTACTGGATGTGAGCACACCTGAAGTGTACTGGATGTGAGCACACCTGAAGTGTACTGAATGTGAGCACACCTGAAGTGTACTGGATGTGAGCACACCTGAAGTGTACTGGATGTGAGCACACCTGAAGTGTACTGGATGTGAGCACACCTGAAGTGTACTGGATGTGAGCACACCTGAAGTGTACTGGATGTGAGCACACCTGAAGTGTACTGGATGTGAGCACACCTGAAGTGTCTGGATGTGAGCACATCTGAAGTGTACTGGATGTGAGCACATCTGAAGTGTACTGGATGTGAGCACACCTGAAGTGTACTGGATGTGAGCACACCTGAAGTGTACTGGATGTGAGCACATCTGAACTGTACTGGATGTGAGCACACCTGAAGTGTACTGGATGTGAGCACACCCCTGAACTCTACTGGATGTGAGCACACCTGAAGTGTACTGGATGTGAGCACACCTGAACTGTACTGGATGTGAGCACACCTGAAGTGTACTGGATGTGAGCACACCTGAAGTGTACTGGATGTGAGCACACCTGAAGTGTACTGGATGTGAGCACACCTGAAGTGTACTGGATGTGAGCACACACCTGAAGTGTACTGGATGTGAGCACACCAAAATTGTACTGGATGTGAGCACACCTGAAGTGTACTGGATGTGAGCACACACCTGAAGTGTACTGGATGTGAGCACACCTGAAGTGTACTGGATGTGAGCACACCTGAAGTGTACTGGATGTGAGCACACACCTGAAGTGTACTGGATGTGAGCACACCTGAAGTGTACTGGATGTGAGCACACCTGAAGTGTACTGGATGTGAGCACATCTGAAGTGTACTGGATGTGAGCACACCTGAAGTGTACTGGATGTGAGCACACCTGAAGTGTACTGGATGTGAGCACACCTGAAGTGTACTGGATGTGAGCACACCTGAACTGTACTGGCTGTCAGCACACCTGAAGTGTACTGGATGTGAGCACACCCCTGAACTCTACTGGATGTGAGCACACCTGAAGTGTACTGGATGTGAGCACATCTGAAGTGTACTGGATGTGAGCACACCTGAAGTGTACTGGATGTGAGCACACCTGAAGTGTACTGGATGTGAGCACACCTGAAGTTTACTGAATGTGAACACAGCCCTGAAGTTTACTGGAGTTTTGTGCACCCCTGAAGTATAGTGGTTGTGAGTGTATCCCTCAAGTGTACTGGCTGGCCAACCTGGACGTTAAATGAATTCTGGAAAATAAGTAGATCCTGCAATGTTCAGTTGGTGCTGATAATGTTCATCAGGGATTTCGTTACAAATTCAGCACTTTCTAAGATTTGGGAAGTAATGTATTTCCCAGCCTTGCTCTTAGCTAGATTGAAGAGCGACGTTTGGTGGCATTAATTAAGAGAAGGCTGTGAGTGTGCCACACTGGAAAGTACAGCACAGGCAAAGGTGTGGCATGTGGAAAGTGCACACATGACTTTTCATCGTGGTGAGTGTGAAACCAAACGTGGCCAAGAAATGAGGTGAAAAAAAGTTTATGACTTGAATAGGTAAGGAGAGCGTGGAATTTACTTCTGAACAATTCCTTACCACAATAAAGGAAGTGGGTGGATTTTATCTGGGGAACTTTTACACATTCATGTAGGAAAGGGGGGCACAGCTGAGTGGGCTCAGTTAGGCACTGCATTCCTGGGGTCATAGTTCTGGCAGGAAAGAGGCGGGTGCACTTCTGGACTTTCTTAGCTCCTGATGATGCTCTGTGTTCACAAGGTTAAAGTGTCAGACAGGGACTTGGGCCCACTCAGATCACCATCGTGAATACAGCAGAAAGGAGTGCCTCTGAGTGTGCTCAGTTCATGTCATGAAGTTTTAGAGGGAAAAAAAAGGAAAGGGTATATTTCAGATGTACTAATATAAGATTATGCTCATTAGTTTAGGAAATATCTGGAAAAAGTTACACTGATTTCACTGGGTGAAAAGTTGTCAGGGGGTGCTGGAGGGATGGCTTCGCGGTTAAAGCATTTGCCTGCTAAGCCAAAGGACCCATGTTCAATTCTCCAAGACCCATGTTAGCCAGATGCACAAGGTGGCACATGTGTCTGGAATTTGTTTGCAGTGGCTAGAAGCCCTGGCGCACCCATTCTCTCTCTCTCTCTCAAATAAATAAATAAAAATATAATCTAAAAAAGTTGTCAGGGGGCTGGAAAGATGGCTCAGCAGTTAAGGTATTTGTCTGCATAGCCAGTGACCTGGGTTCACTGTCCCAGTACCCACATAAAGCCAAATGCACAAAGTAGAGCATGTGTCTTGAGTTCGTTTGCAATGGCTGGAGGCCCTGAGCTCCTATTCTCTCTCTTTCTCTCTCTCTTTCTCTCTCTGCTTTCAAATAAAGAAATATTTTTTTTAAGTAGCCAGGGGGCTGGAGAGATGGTTTAGCAGTTAAGGCACTTGCCTGAGAAGCCTAAGGACCCAGGTTTGACTCCCCAGTACCTATGTAAGCCAGATGCATAAGGTGATGCATGTGTGTGGAGTTCATTTTCAGTGGCTAGAGGCTCTGGCACATCCATTCTCTCTCTCTCTCTCTCTCATAAATCAATAAAATATTTTTTAAAG
This sequence comes from Dipus sagitta, assembly GCA_036346955.1. Taxonomy (NCBI): domain Eukaryota; kingdom Metazoa; phylum Chordata; class Mammalia; order Rodentia; family Dipodidae; genus Dipus; species Dipus sagitta. The sequence continues at coordinate 31,049,597 of CM070788.1, forward strand.
AGTTGTCAGGGACAAAGAGTAAAATACTATATATTCAGTATTTCTCTCATTATTCCTGTATTTAAGAGGATTCTTTATTTATACCCTCAGTTAGGCTGATCAATATAATCAAAGGATGTCAAAGGTGGTGGCACATGCCTGTCACCCCAGCACTCAGGAGGCAGGGGCCGAAGGGCATGACACTTTCAATGCCAGCATGGTCTGCACAGCAAGGTCCAGGCCACCCAAGACTACATAGCAAGACCCCATCTCAAAAAACTAACAAATAAATAAAGTAACTGAAATAAAAATAAAGAAAATGTCAATGTGACTAGTGGACAATATTTGGATAAGGCTGGGGGACACATACAAGACTTTCCAGATCCTTATGGTTTAAATATTTTCTATGCATGGAGTAACAACATGAAATCAAAAACAATTCTTAGAAATGGAAGTTCATATTAATAAAAATTTAATAAGTACTCTTTAATTTTAAAGTGTTTTATTTTATTTTATTTTTTGCTCAGGACAAGGTGAGGGTTTATTCTATTTTATTTTACTTTTTATTTTTTGTTTTGCAAAGTAGAGTCTCACTCTAGTCTGGGCTGGAGGCCCTGGTGCACCCATTCTCTCTCTCTCCCCTCAAATAAATAAAAATAATTTTTTAAAGAAATGAAAACAGGGCTGGGGAGATGGCTTAGCAGTTAAGGTGCTTGCCTGCAAGTCTAAGGACACAGGTTCGATTCCCCAGAACCCATGTAAGCCAGATGCCCAAGGTGGCATCTGGAGTCTTGGAGTTCATTTGCAGTGGCTGGAGGCCCTGGTGCACCCATTCTCTCTCTATCTATCTATCTGCATCTTCCTTTCTCTCTCTCAAAATAAAAAGAAGAAGAGAAGAGAAAAGAAAAGAAAGGAAAAAAGAGAACAGGTGGCACCAGAAGACTTTAGTGGAACAAATGGTGTGGGACCTAGGGAGTGGAGGAATCCAAACTGGCTTGGACATAGACATCTGTGTGGACCTTCTATGTACATCACACAGATCAGAGGCACTAACAGGCACTTCATTGGAATGCTAATGAAGGGTGAGCCCCATGTCCTGCCTCTGGGCAGGGAGGGAACATTCCACTTTGAGTATGAGTAGTTCCCAAATGTCTAGTCTGCAGGAACTCTCCCGACTGTTTGGTAGGATAAGATGTTTATTTCTCCCAACAATCACTCTTTTTTCTCTTTATACCATTTTATTGCTCAATTTTCAGCAACTTAAAGGAGGTGGGAAACTAATAGAGTCTTCTAAGCATCTTTCTTTCAATCTAAACCTTTTTTAGAGAGAGAATGGGTGCACCAGGGCCTCCAGCCACTGAAAAGGAACTCCAGATGCATATGCCACCTTGTACATCTGGCTTATGTGGGTCCTGGGGAATCGAGCCTCGAACTGAGATCCTTAGGCTTCACAGGCAAGCACTTAACAGCTAAGTCATCTCTCCAGCCCCAACCTAAACTTTTATACATGGCATATGCAGATTATTCAACTGAAGAGTTGGAAACCATTTGAGTTACACCCTCCCCCCGGATATTTGCGGCACTTAGCATGTAAGACATGGTCTTTGTATGAATGAGCACATGAACAAGCAACTGTATTGGCAACCAAAGACTGTCACCAAATGTCTCTATGGCTAGGGAGTGTTATGCCCAGTTCTCGGCACCCCCAGTGACCACCAAGGAGAACCAAACACGTATGCAAAGACAAGGAGCTTTATTTCGGGCTTAAGCTCGGACTCGACTTCACCAACGCAGTGGATCCATACAAGAGCCTCAAGTAGCAGGAGGGTAGGGTTTTTATAGGGATTTGAACAAAGAAGATGGGGATGGGTACATGATTGGTTGATTTAAACAGTAGCTGCACTTGTACTCCACTGATTGGCTTAGGATACTGGTGGGCAAAGTTGGCGGGCAGGGCCTAGGGGAATTAAACTTATCTATGACTACAGGAATGTATGGCATAAGCAGTTTGTGGTTTTTCCAGTAACTGTTAAACCCACCCTTACCAGAAAATAAAAACTTAGACCTTGCCAGGAAACAGAAACTTAGGCCTACTTAGGACTCTGAAGCCTGTCATGGCGTCCATCTGGTTCCTGAGTCCTTCAGGACGTGGCAGAGTTTCCGGGAGGATTATCCAGAAATCAGTGCTCCGTTAAGGTGGAGTTTGCATCATTAGAGAAAACCCAAAATGTTAATTGGGACACAGGTTAATTAAGAAGGCCACCACTAGAATCACGGGACAGTTTACTCATGCAGGGAACACTCTAGTCTCTCTTGCCGGTGAGGATGGACTTCCTATCTTGACAAGATCAGCTTCGAGACAGGAAGGAGCTGAGTGCATCGGTGAATGCTCTCTGGGCTACAGGAGGCATGGGCTGGTGCCTAACATGATCGTCACAATGAGCAGGCTTCTCCCAGGCTGATTTTCTATGTGGAATCAATCAAGTACACAGAATTCTGGCTGCCCAGGCTATATCTGATGGGCTGTGTGTTGCTGGCCCTATCTGTCCCTGTGTCCCCAGTAGGCTCTGCTTGTTCCTTTTTGGACTTTCCCAGAACTATCCCTAGAAGAAAAATTGCAGTTCAGAGGCTAAGAGCCTGGGCTTTGGTGACCAGCAGACCCACATGTGCTTCCAGGTCAGCCACTTACCACCATGCGCTGGCAGCCCTTGCTTGCCAGTCTTGTTGAGTAGGAAATATATCTGGTTTTGCTAGAATGATCGGGCTTTCATTTCTGCCTTTCATTAAATAAGAACTTGAATAATGTAATCTTGCTTAACCCATGGTCCTATTCCTCTTTTTAATGGGAATTCAAAAGTGACAGCAAAGCAAGTGGCTGATAGGGTGACAGGTCAGAGAAGCACCAGTTGGAGAGGCCAGATCTTTTTTTTTTTTTTTTTTTTTTTTTTTTTTTTTTTTTGGTTTTTCGAGGTAAGGTCTCACTCTAGCTTAGGCTGACCTGGAATTCACTATGTAGTCTCAGGGTGGCCTCGAACTCAAGGTTATCCTCCTACCTCTGCCCCCTGAGTGCTGGGATTAAAGGTGTGTGCCACCACGCCCAGTGAGCTTTCTTCTTAACACTGGTGAGTCCTCCTTAGCCCTCAGAGCCCCAAAACTGGCTCCTTGGATATCTCTGATCCTAAACTGATCCTGTGAGGGAAGGAAATTCCCATGACAGAAAGCCCCTAACCTATGATTTCAGGAGAAGTGGCTTCATGCAGGCCCAGGCGGGGAGAGGAGGGTGTCCAAGGAGGCGGCACTGCATTGGGAAGCATTGTCAGGGCGCTGAGCACGGCTGCACTGATACCCTGTATGGAGGACATGGCTCTCATGGAGTCCCACACACAGCTCCTTGCCTGGAGTGCTGGGAATTCCCGATCCTCCTCACCAAGGACGTGGTGGTTGACCTTAATCTGTGTGACCAAGAGGACCATATCTGTTCCCCCAGCCTTCCTGCGTACACCATTTCTCTTGCATGTGGCCACTGTGAGAGAGTAGTGGCCTTTCTTTCTAGCTGTTATTCACTGGAGCATGCCACTTGTTCTTGAGAAGAGGTTAGAAGTGAGACAAAGAGATGATTGTTAACTAATAAATATATCACTAGTATTTTAACTTTCATACTCAACTGAACAGCGTGCTTCCATAGCACTGTCTCTTCCGGGACCCAGTCTACAGTCAGTTAACTCTTGTGTCTCCTTGGTCTCCTTCAAGTTGGTATGGTTCTATAACTTTTTAGGTTTTCCATTTTAAGCTGTTATTCCCTTGCCCCCTGTTTTGTTTTGTTTTTTAATGTATTATTTATTTATTTGAGAGAGATAAAGAGGAAGATAGAGAGAGAGAATGAGCGTGCCAGGGCCTCCAGCCACTGCAAACGAACTCCAGACACGTGTGCCACCTTGTGCATCTGGCTTACGTGGATCCTGGGGGATCGAGCCATGGTCCTTAGGCTTCACAGGCAAACGCCTTAACCGCTAAGCCATTTCCCCAGCCCTGTTTTTGATTTTAAGGATGTTTACTTTTAGCATGATTGATGTGCCATGGAGCTTCCCAGCCAGGATGTGGCTCCACATGCCTGAGGCTCCTGACGCCCATCTGCTCCTCCTTCCACGATGGCTGGTGACCTGTTTCTCTCCTTTTTCGCTCACTTTATTCTCTTCCCCCGGTGGGGGATATTTCTAGACAAAGCAAATATATTCTCTGTCTCACCTTCACCCTTGTGAACTAAAGTTCCCAGAAAGAAGTAGAAATGACCATTTCCTACATTGTGCCCCAAAGCTCCTCAGAGGTTCCTCGCTCATAGCAGTTTTCTACTGCTGCAAATACTGGGTCTTCTCCTTTTGACCCAGCTGTCTTTCATTCATCCAGGTACTCCCTCCAAGGAGCAAGCCTGGCACTCACAGCTGCTGGAAGCTCTTACTTGAAGATAATACATGAAGGAACCTCAGGTTTAGAAATAAATGCCTACAGTAAGCCAAATTTTGTGTCAAGTGGTCTGATTATTAGAAGGAAGCTGGGTGTCTTGTTGTACAGGAGAAATTATGATACTCGAGGGAGTGAGGGCTATGTTAGTATATAAAGATGAGTGCTTGACTAACATAGTCTGATCTCTCTCTCTCTCTCTCTTTCTTTTGTTTTGTTTTGTTTTTGTTTTTCAAGGTAGGGTCTCACTCTAGCTCAGGCTGACCTGGAATTCACTATGTAGTCTCAGGGTGGCCTCAAACTCACAGTGATCCTCCTACCTCTGCCTCCCGAGTGCTGGAATTAATTAATAGAGCAAGGAAGCAGGGTTGAGGATTTTGAGGAATGTGTGGCTCGATCTGCGTCCTTCACAATTAGACTAAAAGGCCAGCTGTGTCCAGCAAAGGATGCCTGTCACCACAGAGAGCAATGGTCACTCAGCTTCCAAAGATAGGCACAGCCAGCTTAAGCACAGGAGGGCAGACATATGTACTGAGCTCTCTGCTAAGCACTTGGAAAGATGGTTGGAAGATAGGAAACCCAGCCCCACAGACAGAGACATGCCATTACCCTGAACTGTGGCCTATGAGCTGGGCCTCCAATCACTCATGCCCTTCTATGCCTTCCACATTCACTGAGTAGCCTCTGCTCCCATCTCCTCTAGGCACTTCCCTCTAAAGTAAGGTAACACAAACTGGCTTACCCCACAAACCATCTCAGGAATCTAAGTATGGTCTGGTCTTCTAACAAGAGAAGGCCACATTGGAGCACCTCCCTTATGGGAGCCAGTTTCCCTGTTTACATAGTGAGGAGGTGAAGGTAATAAAAAGAGATAGATAGGGCTGGAGGGATGGCTTAGCAGTTAAGGCCTTTGCCTGAAAAGCCAAAGGACCCAGGTTCAATTCTCCAGGACCCACATTAGCCAGATGCACAAGGGGACACACACATCTGGAGTTCGTTTGCAGGGGCTGGAGGCCCTGACGCACCCATTCTCTCCTCTCTCTCTCTCTCTCTCTCTCTCTCTCTCTCTCTCTCTCTCTCTCCCTCTTTCTCTGTCAAATAAATAAATAACTAAAAGTAAAATATAGACACAACGGACAGGGGAAGGGGCGGCTGGCGCCATGTCGGGTGGCAAAGGTGGCAAGAAGAAGCCCCTGAAACAGCCCAAGAAGCAGACCAAGGAGATGGATGAGGAGAATAAGGCTTTCAAGCAGAAACAGAAGGAGGAACAGAAGAAACTCGAGGAGCTGAAAGCAAAGGCTGTGGGGCAGGGACCCCTCTGGCCACAGTGGAATTAAGAAATCTGGCAAAAAGTAAGCTGTTCCGTGGTCCTGAGAAGACGGTACCCCTTATCCACTCCTACTTAAACATCTGGATTTCTGTCATTGTTAACATCTTTTACCACCTGTAACTAGAATGAAGTGTTTGTCTTGGGGTCTGCTGTACATTTAAACCCACCCTTACCAGAAAATAAAAACTTAGACCTTGCCAGGAAACAGAAACTTAGGCCTACTTAGGACTCTGAAGCCTGTCATGGCGTCCATCTGGTTCCTGAGTCCTTCAGGACGTGGCAGAGTTTCCGGGAGGATTATCCAGAAATCAGTGCTCCGTTAAGGTGGAGTTTGCATCATTAGAGAAAACCCAAAATGTTAATTGGGACACAGGTTAATTAAGAAGGCCACCACTAGAATCACGGGACAGTTTACTCATGCAGGGAACACTCTAGTCTCTCTTGCCGGTGAGGATGGACTTCCTATCTTGACAAGATCAGCTTCGAGACAGGAAGGAGCTGAGTGCATCGGTGAATGCTCTCTGGGCTACAGGAGGCATGGGCTGGTGCCTAACATGATCGTCACAATGAGCAGGCTTCTCCCAGGCTGATTTTCTATGTGGAATCAATCAAGTACACAGAATTCTGGCTGCCCAGGCTATATCTGATGGGCTGTGTGTTGCTGGCCCTATCTGTCCCTGTGTCCCCAGTAGGCTCTGCTTGTTCCTTTTTGGACTTTCCCAGAACTATCCCTAGAAGAAAAATTGCAGTTCAGAGGCTAAGAGCCTGGGCTTTGGTGACCAGCAGACCCACATGTGCTTCCAGGTCAGCCACTTACCACCATGCGCTGGCAGCCCTTGCTTGCCAGTCTTGTTGAGTAGGAAATATATCTGGTTTTGCTAGAATGATCGGGCTTTCATTTCTGCCTTTCATTAAATAAGAACTTGAATAATGTAATCTTGCTTAACCCATGGTCCTATTCCTCTTTTTAATGGGAATTCAAAAGTGACAGCAAAGCAAGTGGCTGATAGGGTGACAGGTCAGAGAAGCACCAGTTGGAGAGGCCAGATCTTTTTTTTTTTTTTTTTTTTTTTTTTTTTTTTTTTTTTTTTGGTTTTTCGAGGTAAGGTCTCACTCTAGCTTAGGCTGACCTGGAATTCACTATGTAGTCTCAGGGTGGCCTCGAACTCAAGGTTATCCTCCTACCTCTGCCCCCTGAGTGCTGGGATTAAAGGTGTGTGCCACCACGCCCAGTGAGCTTTCTTCTTAACACTGGTGAGTCCTCCTTAGCCCTCAGAGCCCCAAAACTGGCTCCTTGGATATCTCTGATCCTAAACTGATCCTGTGAGGGAAGGAAATTCCCATGACAGAAAGCCCCTAACCTATGATTTCAGGAGAAGTGGCTTCATGCAGGCCCAGGCGGGGAGAGGAGGGTGTCCAAGGAGGCGGCACTGCATTGGGAAGCATTGTCAGGGCGCTGAGCACGGCTGCACTGATACCCTGTATGGAGGACATGGCTCTCATGGAGTCCCACACACAGCTCCTTGCCTGGAGTGCTGGGAATTCCCGATCCTCCTCACCAAGGACGTGGTGGTTGACCTTAATCTGTGTGACCAAGAGGACCATATCTGTTCCCCCAGCCTTCCTGCGTACACCATTTCTCTTGCATGTGGCCACTGTGAGAGAGTAGTGGCCTTTCTTTCTAGCTGTTATTCACTGGAGCATGCCACTTGTTCTTGAGAAGAGGTTAGAAGTGAGACAAAGAGATGATTGTTAACTAATAAATATATCACTAGTATTTTAACTTTCATACTCAACTGAACAGCGTGCTTCCATAGCACTGTCTCTTCCGGGACCCAGTCTACAGTCAGTTAACTCTTGTGTCTCCTTGGTCTCCTTCAAGTTGGTATGGTTCTATAACTTTTTAGGTTTTCCATTTTAAGCTGTTATTCCCTTGCCCCCTGTTTTGTTTTGTTTTTTAATGTATTATTTATTTATTTGAGAGAGATAAAGAGGAAGATAGAGAGAGAGAATGAGCGTGCCAGGGCCTCCAGCCACTGCAAACGAACTCCAGACACGTGTGCCACCTTGTGCATCTGGCTTACGTGGATCCTGGGGGATCGAGCCATGGTCCTTAGGCTTCACAGGCAAACGCCTTAACCGCTAAGCCATTTCCCCAGCCCTGTTTTTGATTTTAAGGATGTTTACTTTTAGCATGATTGATGTGCCATGGAGCTTCCCAGCCAGGATGTGGCTCCACATGCCTGAGGCTCCTGACGCCCATCTGCTCCTCCTTCCACGATGGCTGGTGACCTGTTTCTCTCCTTTTTCGCTCACTTTATTCTCTTCCCCCGGTGGGGGATATTTCTAGACAAAGCAAATATATTCTCTGTCTCACCTTCACCCTTGTGAACTAAAGTTCCCAGAAAGAAGTAGAAATGACCATTTCCTACATTGTGCCCCAAAGCTCCTCAGAGGTTCCTCACTCATAGCAGTTTTCTACTGCTGCAAATACTGGGTCTTCTCCTTTTGACCCAGCTGTCTTTCATTCATCCAGGTACTCCCTCCAAGGAGCAAGCCTGGCACTCACAGCTGCTGGAAGCTCTTACTTGAAGATAATACGTGAAGGAACCTCAGGTTTAGAAATAAATGCCTACAGTAAGCCAAATTTTGTGTCAAGTGGTCTGATTATTAGAAGGAAGCTGGGTGTCTTGTTGTACAGGAGAAATTATGATACTCGAGGGAGTGAGGGCTATGTTAGTATATAAAGATGAGTGCTTGACTAACATAGTCTGATCTCTCTCTCTCTCTCTCTCTCTTTCTTTTGTTTTGTTTTGTTTTTGTTTTTCAAGGTAGGGTCTCACTCTAGCTCAGGCTGACCTGGAATTCACTATGTAGTCTCAGGGTGGCCTCAAACTCACTGCAATCCTCCTACCTCTGCCTCCCGTGTGCTGGGATTAATTAATAGAGCAAGGAAGCAGGGTTGAGGATTTTGAGGAATGTGTGGCTCGATCTGCGTCCTTCACAATTAGACTAAAAGGCCAGCTGTGTCCAGCAAAGGATGCCTGTCACCACAGAGAGCAATGGTCACTCAGCTTCCAAAGATAGGCACAGCCAGCTTAAGCACAGGAGGGCAGACATATGTACTGAGCTCTCTGCTAAGCACTTGGAAAGATGGTTGGAAGATAGGAAACCCAGCCCCACAGACAGAGACATGCCATTACCCTGAACTGTGGCCTATGAGCTGGGCCTCCAATCACTCATGCCCTTCTATGCCTTCCACATTCACTGAGTAGCCTCTGCTCCCATCTCCTCTAGGCACTTCCCTCTAAAGTAAGGTAACACAAACTGGCTTACCCCACAAACCATCTCAGGAATCTAAGTATGGTCTGGTCTTCTAACAAGAGAAGGCCACATTGGAGCACCTCCCTTATGGGAGCCAGTTTCCCTGTTTACATAGTGAGGAGGTGAAGGTAATAAAAAGAGATAGATAGGGCTGGAGGGATGGCTTAGCAGTTAAGGCCTTTGCCTGAAAAGCCAAAGGACCCAGGTTCAATTCTCCAGGACCCACATTAGCCAGATGCACAAGGGGACACACACATCTGGAGTTCGTTTGCAGGGGCTGGAGGCCCTGACGCACCCATTCTCTCCTCTCTCTCTCTCTCTCTCTCTCTCTCTCTCTCTCCCTCTTTCTCTGTCAAATAAATAAATAACTAAAAGTAAAATATAGACACAACGGACAGGGGAAGGGGCGGCTGGCGCCATGTCGGGTGGCAAAGGTGGCAAGAAGAAGCCCCTGAAACAGCCCAAGAAGCAGACCAAGGAGATGGATGAGGAGAATAAGGCTTTCAAGCAGAAACAGAAGGAGGAACAGAAGAAACTCGAGGAGCTGAAAGCAAAGGCTGTGGGGCAGGGACCCCTCTGGCCACAGTGGAATTAAGAAATCTGGCAAAAAGTAAGCTGTTCCGTGGTCCTGAGAAGACGGTACCCCTTATCCACTCCTACTTAAACATCTGGATTTCTGTCATTGTTAACATCTTTTACCACCTGTAACTAGAATGAAGTGTTGTCTTGGGGTCTGCTGTACATTACAATAAACTTTTGTTTAAAAAAAAAAAACACCAATCATACAGTGGCTCATTGTCTCCAGCTTTCATTCAGCCATTCCTACCTCAGCTGTGAATTCAAAATAAACCCAGTCTTGCATCCAGAAAAAAAATAAAAAATAAAACATAAAAAAAAGTTTTTGTTTTTTTTAAGAGAGAGGGATAAGCCGGGCGTGGTGGAGCATGCCTTTAATCCCAGCACTTGGGAGGCAGAGGTAGGAGGATTGCCATGAGTCCAAGACCAGCCTGAGAGTACAGAGTGAATTCCAGGTCAACCTGGGCTAGAGCGAGAACCTACCTTGAAAAACCAAAAAAAAAAAAAAAAAAAGAGAGAGAGAGAGAGAGAGAGAGAGGGATAGAGCTAGGTTTTCAGCACAATTAAGTCATGACTGCCTTTTTTTCTTTTTGCCTTATTTCTAGTATCTTCTTGCCTGTCCCAGACACCTTCCTTCCTCTAGAACATGCTGAATTCAGCAGGTCTGGGTCTATAAGTTCTGCCCTCCAGGCCTCTGCCACGCATGAGACTTCCCATGTTCCTTCGCTCAGCATGCTCAGAGCTCAAAGTTAGTGCTGCTGCCTGCGGCCTCCGCCCAGCCTTGTGTCAGCTCGCAGTCTCCAGCGACCGGGCCATGCCTCCGCTGCTCTCCTTGATCTTTGGTGAGTATTTCTGCTCCTGCCCGTTTAGACTCCAGGCTTTTCCGGAAACTCGACCAGGAGAATGTTCTCCTATCTGTATTCATCTATATTTCAATTCTGATTTTCTGTATCTGGTAACTGCCAAATTCTCTGAATAGCCCTTTAACACAGATCCAATTTATAAAGTGCTTTGAGTGCCACAGTGTTTTTTTTCTGATTTATTTTTATTTTATGATTTTTTTTTTTTTTTTTTGGTTTTACGAGGTAGGGTCTCACTTTAGTTCAGGCTGACCTGGAATTCACTATGTAGTCTCAGGGTGGCCTCGAACTCACAGTGATCCTCCTACCTCTGCCTCCCGAGTGCTGGGATTAAAGGCGTGCGCCACCACGCCCGGCTGTATTTTATGATTTATTTTTTATTGACAACTTCTATAATTGTAAATAATATCCCATGGTAATGCCCTCTCTCCCCCCACTTTCCCCTTTGAAACTCCACTCTCCATCATATCCCCTCTCAATCAGTCTCTCTTTTATTTTGATGTCATGATCTTTTCCTCTTAGTATGATAGTCTTGGGTAAGTAGTGTCAAGCACTATGAGGCCATGGATATCCAGGCCATTTTGAGTCTGGAGGGAGCACGTTGTAAGGAGTCCTACCCTTCCTTTGGCTCCTACATTCTTTCTGCCACCTCTTCCGCAACAGACTCTGAGCCTTGGAAGGTATGATAGAGATATTGCAGTGCTAAGCACTCTGTTACTTCTTCTCAGCATCATGCTGAGTCATCCCAAGGTCACTGCCATCTGAGAAGAGAAGCTTCTCTAACCGAAAGTGAGAGTAGCATTAATACATGGGTATGAACATTAAGAGAAGTGCTTACTGGGCAGTTTGGTAAGCATAGTATATACTTTAGCCAGACATCAGCAGACGTTACACTCCTAGGGCTCATGACTACCCCTGTTGTAGTTTTTCAGTATCAGGGACATATTCTAGTCAAATTCAGGGCAGTTGGTTTCCCCCATAGCAGACATACCACTATTGTACATGTTGGCTCCTTTGGCCTCGCTGGCCAAATTCTAAGGCTTGCAGTGTCCACTTCTGAGTATCTTCACTGGTCATTTCTCTCTCTCCCATTGAACTGCATGCAGTGTGGCTTTTCCCAGCTTTATGTCAGCTGGTCTACATGGAGGAGGTTTTCAGCTCAGATCCAGCAGGATTTCTCAGTGACATTGCAGCCCAAGTATGTGGAGTCTTCAGCAACAGGGTCTTACCTTCTATTCCTGGTGGGAAGCCAAGGGCCTCGGCAATGGTCTGTAATGTTTTAGGGCCATCCGTGACCTCCCTGGCCAACAACTAACTGAAAGGATCCCATCCCAACTATTTACAGTGACAGATCTGTGATAGTTGACTCTGTTTCCCTTTGACAGGCATTTCTCTCCTTGTATTATGAATAAGCACTAATGCATGATGATGGGTAGCAACAGGCAGGGCAAGGAAGGACTGCAGAGCCGAGAGAACATCTCTCCTGAGAAGCCCAGGCTCACCCTGGAGCTCAGAGCTCGCACCTTCTTCCTGTCATAAAGCTCCTCCCAGGTCCTTTGTTTGTCTCGTTTCTGAATTCTTTCTTTGGAAAAAGTAAGGAGGGTAAAGCTTTTAGACCATTGCTTTTCATTGGTCATTTTAGTCTGGTTTCCTCTGAAAAGTGTTTCCCATAGTATTTCACAAATTTTCCCATTTTTTTTAATTGCCTGGATTAGTGTAGTGTTAACTTATATAATCTGGAGTTTTGGGGGTGGGCAAAGAAACCTGGGTTTTAGTCATGGTTCTTTGCTGTCATAGCTGAATTTGTAGGTTACCATACTTCTCTGAAATTTTGCTAATCTAAAAAAAAAAAAAAATATGCTTCCCAGAGATTCTTAGGAACCCATTTATAAGATAACGCATATAGGATGTCTAAGAATGTGCTGACCAGTCACACCTTTTTTATTATCTTGATGGGCAAAGAAATTACAAGGGCTCACATGGCACTTTCAGTTCTGTACTTACATGTCTGGTGTCGGGTGACGACCATATCTTAAACATGCCTCTATCCCCACAGCACCCAACAGCTACTCCTGCTCCATGGGGATTACTACTGAGTATTCCAGGCTTACTTAAAAGTCCTACCTCCTTCATGAAGTTCTTCTGATCTATTCTACATGCATTTCTCCACCCTGCCACGGATGTTGAGGAGCTCCAAGTCACTAACTGGCCATATCACTTTTGTACCAAATATGCACGCTTGGCATATTCTCATGTTCTCCAGTTTTGTGGGGGAAGTTATACAATGATTCACATATGCATAATATAATTGAGTTTTAGACAGTTGCAGACAAGGCCTCATAAGTCTTGAACTTACGGGATATAATATAATGAGAAGTTATCTAGAGACAAAAAGAAGGAACTATTCAGAATTAACCAGAACTATTCCAGAATTAATTTGGTGGTGCTTGAAAACCTCTAAGCTATAGATCCAAGGATCCCTCCTTCAGAAAAGTCTGACAAAGGTATGTGATTGAGAATGCATAGGCCTCAGGAACTACAGAGAAGTACAAGCCTTGGTAGTGTTAGGAAGGAACCTAGGGGCTAGAGGAATCAAACCATACACACATCCTGTAGGAAAACCGCAGTGTTCCAAAGACGTGCTGAGAATCCTGGAGGCTCAGACCTAAAACCAAGAGTTGCTTCTGCCTATTATTATCTAAATTAAGTGTCCAACTAGTTTGCAATCTGAGAATGGTTTTTAAAATATTTTATTTATATGTTTGTGAGAGAGAGAAGGGGAAAGGGAAAGAAACAGATACATAGAGAGAATGGGTGCACCAGGGCCTCTAGCCACTGCAAACAACTCCAGACGCATGTGCTACCTGGTGCATCTGGCTTACATGGGTACTGGGGAATAGAACCTGGGTCCTTAGGCTTCAAAGGCAAGGCCTTAACCGCTAAGCCATCTCTCCAGCCCTAAGAATGCCTTTTGCATTTAAAAAAAAATTCATTTATTTGAAAGAGAGAGAAAGGCAGATAGAGGGAGAGAGAATGAATATGCCAGGGCCTCTAGCCACTGGAAATGTACTTCAGACAGATGTATCACCTTGTGCAACTGGCTTACATGGGTAATAGGGAATCGAACCTGCGTCCTTAGGCTTCGCAAGCAAGTGCCTTAACCACTAAGCAATCTCTCTAGCCTGGCTTTTGCATTTTTAAATGGTGGAGGGAAATTAAAACAAAAAGTAATATTTCATGATACATGAAAGTTAACAGAATTTAAATTGGTGCCCATACACATGGGGAACACACCCATGCTCACTGGGCTATATACACATGGCTATTCTCATGCTTCAGGGACAGAACTGGCTACTTGCAAACAAGGCCATGTGGCGCACAGAGTCTAAACTCTTTACTATCTGGCCCTACACAGAATTTGCTGACTCCCATCTGCATGCAGTGCCAGCAAGTTGCCAGTGAGCATGGCTAATCATGCCCCATTCTCTACTCTGCCCTGCACTGCAGCGCCATCACTTTCCTCACTACCACCTACTCATGGCCTCCAGTGTTCTTTTCTATTGAGCCAAAAGGCTGCCTCACCGCACTTGGACTTCAGGCAGCTACAGCCAATCAATCTAGTTGACCAGAGTAGAAATGACCTGGACCAGGGCCTGGGATGGAGACACTGCCACATGCAAAGGAGACAGCCAAGAAAGTTAGTTGTGCTACAGTGTGGCTCTCTCTGTGGCTCCTAGCCAGCAGCTAGTGTCCATGGGAGCTGGTCACCTCAGGGGAAGACGGGCATAACAGGACTGGCTATGCACCCACTACCATTCTCTCTCAAGGGCCTTCTAGAGGGTTGTATTAGTTGAAAAAAGATTTGGAAACTTACTCGATAACCTCTCTTCCTCTTCCTTTCTTTAGCCATTTGCATTGGACCTAGCCTCTCAGGTAAGATTATTATCACTTTTAACAATATTTTTAAATTTTTATTTATTTATTTGAGAGAAAAAGAGAAGTAGAGGCAGACAGAGAGAGAGAGAGAATGGGCCCACCAGGGCCTCCAGCTGCTGCAAACAACTCTAGACACATGTGCCCCTTTGTGCACCTGGCTTACGTGGGTCTTGGGGAATCAAGCCTGGGTCCTTTGGCTTTGCTGGCAAGTGCCTTAACTGCTAAGTCATCTCTCTAGTCCTGTTATTTTTTTTTTTTTTTTTTAGCTTACAAGAAGGAGGCTTCTAGCCTTAGGAGGGGAGGAAATTTTGAAGCAGCCTGTGATGTGGAAAGGGACTATGGTTCAGCAGGCTGGGGGACACTCAGCACTTGGTAGGATACAGTTACAAGGGAAATTGAAATCCCAGCACTGAGGAGGCAGAGGTAGGAGGATCGCCATGAGTCCGAGGCCAGCTTTGGACTACAGAGTGAATTCCAGGTCAGCCTGGGCAAGAGTGAGACCCTACCTCAGAGATGGGGTCCTGAGTTTCATGTTGTCTGTAGTGATCCCAACGCCCCACTCCCTCTGTTGAAGGTAGAGACCCACAGACTGCACGTAGCCCTGAGCAGCCTCACTTCCCTCAGGCCACCAACTAAAATACCTCTCTCCACAGAGTCCCCACCCAGGGTGCGGCTAGTGGGAGGCGCCCACCGCTGTGAAGGGCGGGTAGAGGTGGAACGCCAAGGCCAATGGGGCACTGTGTGTGATGATGGTTGGGACCTGAAAGATGTGGCCGTGGTGTGCCGGGAGCTAGGCTGTGGAGAAGCTAAGAAAACACCCAGTGGTGGGATATATCGGCCACCAGCAGAAAAAGACCAAAGTGTCCTCATCCAAGGGGTTGAATGCACTGGGATGGAAGACACGCTGGCTCAGTGTGCGCAAGATCAGGATGTTTTCGACTGCGCACATGAGGAGGATGCCGGGGCACTGTGTGAGAGTAAGTACAACAGTCTCAAGGCCCCCCATCCACCTGCCACACTCCACATGCTTTAGTCTTTATTCCCCAAGTGTCGTGGATGTTCACACGGTGCCTGGGGCGCAATCTCATCTAGCCTTGTTCCACACTTCCACATGAGTCCTGGAGATCGGAGTGTCTAGAATTGTTGTTCCCATTGCTGCTCTCTTGGTTTCAAGCTATCAGAGGACCAATTTCTCCTCATACACAGGCAAACAAATACATACAGATTTAGCAGTCACTTAACACTCAATGAGCATCTACATGTGGAGAAGGGGCAGTCACAGAGGAAGAGGAGATGAGCTCACAGAGGTGTAACGTGAGCTTTTCTGGCAGTTCTCTAGAAGTCTACCTTTTAGTCAGGTGTTCAGGAAATGCTGGTAGGAGGCCAACACAGCCTCACAGATGCGCACATATATAGACACACATTCACAGATGCACTCACAAATAGACATACATTCGCAGGTGACAAATACATAGACATGCATTCACAGATGCATACACATGTAGATATGCATTCACAGATGCACACATGTAGACATGCAGTCACAGATGCATACATGTAGACATGCAGTCACAGATGCACACATGTAGACATGCAGTCACAGATGCACACATGTAGACATGCAGTCACAGATGCATACATGTAGACATGCAGTCACAGATGCACACACGTAGACATGCAGTCACAGATGCACACACGTAGACATGCAGTCACAGATGCACACATGTAGACATGCAGTCACAGATGCACACACGTAGACATGCAGTCACAGATGCACACACGTAGACATGCAGTCACAGATGCATACATGTAGACATGCAGTCACAGATGCACACATGTAGACATGCAGTCACAGATGCACACATGTAGACATGCAGTCACAGATGCACACATGTAGACATGCAGTCACAGATGCACACATGTAGACATGCAGTCACAGATGCACACACAGGGACATGCATCCCTTTACTGCTCTACCTGTGTTAGCCTTCTCTGTGGTCGTAGCTCCTCCCTTTCTGTAGCAACTCCTACACTAGACTGTGGTTCATCTGAAAGCCCCCTCCTATTTGTCTCTCACAGAATTTATCATCAGAGAAATCATAATCTTTTCTCCTGATGCTGAAGTTTCACTCACTTCCTTTTTTAGGAAGGTCAAGGTTTGGAAGCATCTAGAGTACTTGGTTCATGTCAACATTGAACCAAAAGGTTTTATGTTAGCTGGGCGTGGTGGTGCATGCCTTTAATCCCAGAACCCGGGAGGCAGGGGTAGGAGGATCACTGTGAGTTTGAAGCCACCCTGAAACTACATAGTGAATTCCAGGTCAGCCTGGGCTACAGCAAGACCCTACCTCGAAAAAACAAAAATAAATAAATACGTAAAAATTAAAAAGGGTTTTATGTTAACATATGTATATATTTACATCTACAGTGCTTCTGTCTCTTGTGAGGAGCAATAAGATGTTGAAAGTGAGAATTATTTAAGAAAGTAAAATGATTATATTTTAATCAAGGACTGAGAAAATATATTTGCTTAATTGGTTCTCCATCAACCTTTCAGCCAGCGTCTACTAAGCAGTGCTCAGCGCCCTAATACCCTGTGCCACATGCCAAGAACTGAGCCTTCTTGGACTCAGACCCCTTTTCTGAGAAGACCTTGTTTTTGTCAGGGAATAGACGCTTCCTCTTTCATTCTCCCCAGACCCAGAAAGCAATGTCTCCCCGGTCCCGGAACGCATTCGGCTGGCCGACGGCCCTGGGCGCTGTGAAGGGCGAGTGGAGGTGCTGTCCCGGGGCCAGTGGAGCACCATGTGCAAAACAGGCTGGGGCCTCCGGGCTGCGAAGGTGGCGTGCCGGCAGCTGGGCTGCGGAAGGGCACTTCTGACCCACAGGCAGTGCGACGAGGCTGCCCAGGGTCAAGGGCCCATCTGGATGAGCCAGGTGTTGTGCTCTGGACAAGAAGCCAACCTCCAGAGCTGCCCCTTTAAGCCTTGGGAGAACAACTGCACCCACGACGAGGATGTGTGGGTGAAGTGTGAAGGTAATCCCATACATCCCTGAGACTAGCTTTATTTACGGGTGTGGTCAAATGAATCCCATGCGATATTTATAAGAACTACTCATGCACCAAAGGACCATTGAAAACTTGCTTAATTGTGCCAATTACAATTCACTTAAGAAAAACTATCATAGTGTAGGAAAATACTTAAAACATTGTGCACTGGAGCAGGGCGTGGTGGCACACACCTTTAATCCCAGTACTCGGGAGGCAGAGGTAGGAGGGTTGCCAAGAGTTCAAGGCCACCCTGAGACTACATAGTGAATTCCAGGTCAGCCTGAGTGAGACCAACAGTGAGACCCTACCTCGAAAAACCAAGAAAAAAAAAAAAAGAGTGGTACTAAAGTAGTGTGCACTGTATTAATATGAACTGTTTTGCTGAATGCTATAGAGTAGGATATCACTTCAGATCTATTGAGTTCTCATTTTTTTTATTTTTTTATTTCTTTTGGTTTTTCGAGGTAGGGTCTCACCCTGGCCCAGGCTGACCTGGAATTCACTATGTAGTCTCAGGTGGCCTCGAACTCTCGGTGATCCTCCTACCTCTGCCTCCCAAGTGCTGGGATTAAAGGCGTGCGCCACCACGCCCAGCTGAGTTCCCAATTTTTGAAAATATTTATTTATTATTTATTTATTTATGAGAAGTGGGGGGAGGCAAATAGAGAGAGAATGGGCACGCCAAGGCCTCCCGCCACTACAAATGAGTTCCAGATGCAGGTGCCAGCTTGTGCATCTGGCTTACACGGGTCCTGGAGGATCAAACCTGGATCCATCCTTTGGCTTTGCAGGCAAACACCTTAACCACTAAGCCATCTCTCCAGTCCAAGCTCTTCAATTTTATAGGATGCCTGTTGTAAATATTAGATTTATAAGTATTATATTTACAAGATAGATGGAGAAGCAAAAAGATTCTAGAACAGACCTGGCCAGAAGTTGGAACCTGATGGAAACCTAGGGAAGGCACCATAGTTACAAAAACACACATGGAGAGTTTCAGATATGTTGGTGGAGTGCAGTGACTGTGGACACAATCTTACTTTTTTCTTCTCCTCTTCCTCCTCCACTCGGCAGGTGCCTTTGAGCTGAGGCTGGTGGGAGGAGACAGCCTGTGCTCTGGGAGGCTGGAGGTGCTGCACAGGGGCGTGTGGGGCTCTGTCTGTGATGACGGCTGGGGAGAAAAGGAGGACCAGGTGGTGTGCAAACAACTGGGCTGTGGGAAGTCCCTCCAACCGGCCTCCAAAGCCCGCAAAAGCTATGGCCCTGGGACAGGCCTCATCTGGCTAGATGACGTTGCTTGCTCGGGGAAGGAACAGTCCCTGGAGCAGTGCCGGCATAGGCTTTGGGGATATCACAACTGTGACCACAAGGAAGATGTGGGTATCATCTGCTCAGGTAAGTTCTGTAGGCTCCAAAGTCAGCATCTCCAGGGGAAGATGGAGAAAAGGGGATGAGGACCAGACGAAGACCCGGGGAGGAGCTGTAGTCATAGAAACACGCGTGAAGAATGTTACAATTACAATCACGTTGCTGGACAAGCCTCAGACTAGAAGCAGTGATGACTCACCAGGGAGCTAGCTGAGTGTGTCCTTGGTGTACCACATTGGATTTTCACCTGGCTGGTCACAGTGTGGGGTATGCATGCTGCTTAGCTCTTTCCTAGTCTGGGCCCCAGTCCACTTCCTTAGCCAGGTTAGCTTGGGTGGAATGAGTCCTTCCAAGCCTATAGCTGCCTTCACTGCGTTTTCCCCTTTTCTTTACAGAGTAGGGTCCTGGCCGTGATAGAGCTCGACCTGAAACCCTGGGCCCTGCTTGCTCCCCGCTTGTTCTCTTGTGCCCTGATCACTCTGGCCATCACATGGGGCCTTGGACTTAGCTACCTCTCCCTCAGCGTCTTGGGAGTCCGGCACTGCTTCTGCCTTCATCCCACGGCCACCCGGCCGTCTGCTGTGAACTGTGTGGCCCCTTGCTTGAGAAGAGCGTCTGGTTGCCTTATGCTCTTTGCTGACCTCTCAACATTGGTCCTGGCCTTTCCTGACCAGATGGGCAGGCCACTGCTGGGCAAGGTGGATATGTTGATAGACAGCATGGGGGATGAAACAGCAACAGGACATTTGAAGGAGATATGCATAGACAATTTTTGGAAATGAAGAAAGAAAACAACTTTTTTGGACTTCTCTTCTCAGGCTTTATGAAAAATGAGGTGATCGTAGCAGATAGCACCACCTCACTGCTCTGCTGTTTCTTAGAGAAAGTGGAAGACACTGTTGGTAATAGTCGTGTCCCGTAGACCTAGACTGTCATGGCCTGAGTCTTACAAGTCCTCCACAAGCTCTCGTGTTAGAGGCTTGGAGCCATTTTCAGAGGTTAGGGCCTTGGGAGTAAGGGTCATAAGGTCAGAGCTCTCATGGATGGATTAATCCTCAACAGATTGATAACATAATGGGCCATTGGGAGACGGCTCCTGGAAACTTTAGGAGGCAGGGCTTAGTTGAGGAAGTAGGTCAGTGGAGTGTCCTTAAAGAGGATATTCTGTCCTCAGCCCCGGAGCCTTCCCCTCAGCTTCCTTGAAGCCGTGAGGTGAGCAGCTTTGCCTCACTGAGCACTACCTCCACAGGCCCCGAACAACACAGCCAAGCGACTACAGACTGAAAGTTCTTGAAACCCTGAGCCAAGATAAATCTTCTGTTAGGTCCGTTTTTCCTAGGTATTTTGTCCTAGTGCAGAAAGACAACTGACATGTAGACATGGTGTGGGGGGTGGGGGACAGAAAGAACAAGTGGGGCTGGATTGTAACACAGGGTCTGCTCCCAATGATACACTTCCACCAGCAAGGCTCCACTTCCTGAAAGTTCTAGAACCTTCCCAGACAACATCACCAACTAAGGATCAAGTATTCAAACATGAGTCTATGGGGGATATTTTACATTCAAACCACCACACCACTGCTCTTTGGTGTCCACCTGAGCTAAAGTGTAAGATCCAAGTACTAAAAACTCTGAATGCTCGGGTTATAGGACACTGGGAAACCAAGTGAGAAGTGAACTGGAAGCGTCTTCCCTGCTGGCTAGTTGTCATAATGATGGAAGATACTATGCAGGGTGCTAAGAGAGACGAGTCACCAGTAGTCTTAACCATCAGTGGACCCTGTAAGCTACTCAACTTACCAGCCAGGCAAGATGGGCCCACTGATGCAATAGTGCCTTGACTGCTATGGAAGTAGCCAACTATTTCTCTGATTGGATTTGAGGCCCGCTCCCCATGACAGAATTCATGCCTGGTTCTGAAAACCTAGTCAAAGCCTATGGTCGGAAAGGTCAGTGACCCCAGAAGGGAAGCCACTACTGTTGTTTGGCTAAATGGACATGTTGTGCCCATCTAATTGTCCTTTAAATATTCTCAGCGGTTAAGGCCCTTGTTTACCTGCAAAGCCAAAGGACCCAGGTTCAATTCCCCAGGACCCATGTTAGCCAGATGTACAAGGTGGCACATGTGTCTGGAGTTCGTTTGCAGTGGCTGGAGGCCCTGGCACGCCCATTCTCTCTCTGTCAAATAAATAAATAAATTTTAAAAATTAAATATTTACGTTTATGTCCGATCATTAGTACTGCTCTCACTTTTGGTTAGAGCTTTGTGGTGAGGATGGGGGGGGGGGCAGATGGTAGTGAGTATTGAAAAGACTCAAAATTCATCAAAGTGCCAAGAATAAGCACCAAATGAGACGTCTACATCACCCCTTGCAAGGCTCAGGGAACACTGAGAAGAGGGGCAGAAAGAATGTAAGAGCCAAGGAATGAAGAGGAATGCTATGGAAAATCGTCCTCTGAACATGACATGGAAGTGACCTTTATGACCTCCTAGTGGCTGTTGTTACCGTCACAAGACACGCATGCGTTGGGCACATCAGCATTCTATCATGGATGATGGAGAGCATGAGCCCTCCCCATCCCCAAGGACATGCTGGTAGTGAATGGTTGCTGGGAGAGCAGGAGACAGTTTCTGTGGTGGTGTAAGCACTCAGGGGTCGCACCCATGCTCATCCAGGCAATCCTAATTAAACTCAATGGGTCACACAAACACACAAGAAAAAAAAAATGACATCAGGGCTGGAGAGATGGCTTAGCGGTTAAGGCACTTGCCTGCAAAGGACCTAGGTTTGATTCCCCAGGACCCACATAAGCCAGATGCACAAGGGGGTGCACGCATCTGGAGCTTGTTTACAGTGGCTGGAGGCCCTGGCGCCCATTCTCTCTCTCACTCTCTCTCTCTTCCTATTTCTGTATCTATCTCTATCTATCTATCTCAAATAAATAAATAAAAATAAAATATTTTTTAAATGGCATCAAACTAGAAAAGGAGCTGTTTGGGAAGAAGGGGTTCGGGGATGGGCATGGGGAAGGGGACAAGAGAGGAGGTTTATGATGAAAGTAAACTATATGCATGTATATAAAACTATCAGTGAAACATTTGTGAAATGAAATCCCCAGACTCACACTTGTCTTAGTGAAACGTTTACTGTGGACGGTAAGAGCAGCCGGAGCCAGCCCAAGGAGGCATCGCAACAAACTTCCTAACTGCCACCTACGTGGCTTCTACTAGGTGATCTGTGGCATACACTTTACATTTTACTGAATCCTGGTAACAGGCAAAAGGCCATTCTGCCTACTTTATAAATACTGAAACTGGAGGGCAAAAGCTTGCAAAGTTGAACTCAAAGCCATTTATACAACAAGCACAGAACTGAAAGTCTCGTGTCCGTCAGTAGCGCTGCATGCACATTCCTCCCACACAGCCAGAGCGTGTCCGGCTAGCCGAGTGGTGCAGTTCTGAAGTGGCTAACTGGGAGCAGGTTCAGGGGGCAGTCCCCAGAGTCACAGTCACCCTTCCTAAATGGTGAGGGGGCGGGCCGTGCCTGAGAAACCCAGTGATATGTATGTATTTCAATTGTTGTTTTTCTCTAGATACAAGCTGGTAGGTACATTAATAAAGAAACAGACCACTATGGGATATCCAGGAGTTGGTAGTGGGGAAACGGACATGAATCCGAGAACTAGGAAAGAACTTGGAAACTGGTAGCTTTTGTCCCTAGAGCCCCATACAAACGAGCAAAGATACAGAGCTCAAAAGAATTCTGCCAGCATTCAAGGACACAGCAAGGGCCAGTTGACTCTTCTTTCTAGATGTGGCTCGGATAATAATAGAATATATATATATATAAATATATCACAATGAGGGCTGGAGAGATGGCTTAGCGGTTAAGCACTTGCCTGTGAAGCCTAAGGACCCCGGTTCGAGGCTCAATTCCCCAGGACCCACGTTAGCCAGATGCACAAGGGGGCGCACGCATCTGGAGTTCGTTTGCAGTGGCTGGAGGCCCTGGCGCGCCCATTCTCCCTCTCTCTCTCTCTATCTGCCTCTTTCTCTCTCTGTCTGCTGCTCTCAAATAAATAAAATAAACAAAAAAAATTTAAATATGTGTATCATAATGAGCCAGGCGTGATGGCACACACCTTTAATCCCAGCACTCAGGAGGCAGAGGTAGGAGGATCACCATGAATTCAAGGCCACCCTGAGACTATACAGTGAATTCCAGGCCAGCCTGCACTAGAGTAAGACTCTACCTTGAAAAAACAAAAAAAAGAAAAAAAATCATACTGAAACTTAGGTATGTTAACTGGCCTGTGAGAGTCCAGGGAACATTCTATCTCTACCTCCCTTTGCACTGCAATTCGCCAGGGTTATATTTATAGCATCCAGCTTTTATGTGAGCTCTGGGGATCCAAACTCAGGTATTCATGCTTGAGAGCATGCACTGTATTCACTGAGCCATCTCCCCACCCCAACACAATGACTGTTTAAAATTTTTTTAGTTATTTATTTTATTTATTTGAGAAAGAGAGAGAAAGATGAACAGAGAGAGAGAGAGAGAAAGGACACACCAGGGTCTTCAGCCACTGCAAACAAACTCCAGAAGCATGTGCCACCTTGTGCATCTATCTGGCTTATGTAGGTCCTGGGAACTTAAACCTGGGTCCTTTGGCTTTGCAGACAAGCACCTCAATCGCTAAGCCATCCCTCCAGCCCCACAATGACCTTTTTTAAAATTAATTTATTTATTTTGAAAGAGAGAAAGAGAGAATGGGTGTGCTCTGGCTTCCTGCCACTGCAAACAAACTCCACATGCATGCACCCCCTTGTGTATCTGGCTTTATGTGGGTCCTGGAAAATTGAACCCAGGTCACCAGGCTTTGCATGCAATTACCTTTAATCACTGACCTATCTCTCCAGCCCTACAATGACTTTTTTTGTTGTTGTTGTTTTCAAGGTAGGGTCTCGCTCTAGTCCAGGCTGACCTGGAATTCACTATGTAGTCTCAGGGTGGCCTCGAACTCACAACGATCCTCCTACCTCTGCCTCTGGAGTGCTGGGAAGAAAGGCATGTACCACCATGCCCAGCCCATAATAACTTTTAACAAGTATCCATTTCCACAGAGGAAAGTCACCTTGGTAGGAGGCTGAAGTGGAGAGAGTAGAGTTATGAAACAATAGACTTAAGTGCCACATAAATTCAAGTTTTGCCCATACCAAGCCATGGTTATCTTCTCAGATTTTTCACACCAATCTAATGGCATGGCTACTGCAGTCTACATTTTAAGAGAAAAATAAAAAGAAAACTTGAGCTGGAGATGTAACAATTTGTTCGAGATTACCCAGCCGGTAAGTGCAGAGCCCAAGTCTCTCTGGTGACAAAACTGCTCCTGCATGTCCATCATGACAGAGTATTGAGTATCATGTCTTTCCTGAGAAAACTGACATAACAGGAGGATTGACATGAGTTTGAGGGCAGTCTTGGCTAGAGTCAGACCCTGCCTTGAGAAAAGGAAAAGAAAGACAGAAAGACAGAGAGACAGGAAGGAAGGAAGGAAGGAAGGAAGGAAGGAAGGAAGGAAGGAAGGAAGGAAGGAAGGAAGAAGGAAGGAAGGAAGGGAAGATGACTCAACATTCCTTGAAATCTATGTTTCTCTTCCCTCTATCTCTCTGCTTAGAAATAAATAAAGGCTGAGAAAATGGCTTAGTGGTTAAGACGTTTGCCTGCTAAGCCTAAGGACCCCAGTTCAATTCCCCACCACCCATGTACGCCAGATGCACAAGGGGGTGCATACATCTGGAGTTTGTTTGCAGTGGATAGAAGCCCTGGCATGCTCATTCTCTCTTTCTCTCTATCTACCTCTTCCTCTCTCTCTCTCTCCCAAATAGATAAATAATTAAAAATTTTTAAAAAAGAAAAGTTGTAAGTTAAAAAAGACACCACCTTTAACTGCTGAGCCATCTCTCCAGCCCAGGAAGCTTAATCTTTTTGCTTTGTTTTGTTTTTGTTTTTTGAGGTAGGGTCTCACTCTAGCCCAGGCTTACCTGGAATTCACTATGTAGTCTCAGGATGGCCTTGAACTCATGGCAATCCTCCTACCTCTGCCTCCCAAAGAGGGAGGGATTAAAGGTATGTGCCACCACACCCAGCTAGGAATCTTAATCTTAATCAAAAATGGGGCACTTACATTCAACACATGTTCTGTCCCTAGCCTCCATAGATTTACGATCATCTCACACTGCAAAATGCAGTCAGTCTCACTTCAAAAGCCCCCATAGTCTTCACCAACTTTAATGCTGTTCAAAAGTCCAAAGTTTCGTCTGAGATTCAAGACTGTCCTTAATTGTGAGCCCTGTAAAATCAAAATGCAAGTTACATGCTTCCAATACATAATATGGCACAGAGTAGACATTTCCATTGCAAAAAGAAGGGATAACAAATAGAGACTGTATACCAATGCAAAATCAATAACCAGCAAGCAAATATCAACCGTCTACAGTTCCAAGTCCAACATCTGTAATCAGTGACAAGGTCTCTGGACTTCAAGTTCTGCCCCTCCAGTTGGGCTGCTCACAGCCAGGGGAAACTCCATCCTGAGCCAGCAGCAATCCTTGGCAGCCATCCCAAAGCCTAGGTATCCGGAGCCTGTCTCGGCACCGACAGGCACTCATCGCACAAACACTGGTGCACAGAACCGGGCTGAGGGCAGTCAGGCACAAAGGCACTTCCGCCTGCCTTGGAAACCCCACCAGGCTACGTTAACTAAGAGGAAATTGGAATTTAAATACAGGGGGCACCCTGTGTGGGTGGAACAAAGGGTGGATTACCTCCCTATAAGGTTGGCCAGAGAAGCCTCTGAGAGAGCTCAGAGAGGCCCATTAAGCACTTCTTAATGTTCATACCTGTATATTAATGCTACTCTCACTTTTGGTTAGAGAACCTTCTCTTTTCAGATGGCAGTGACCTTGGGATGACTCAGAAAACACCATGGTGCTGAGAAGTGGCAGAGGAGTGCTCACCACTGAAACATCTCTATTAGGGTCCAAGAATGTAAGAGCCAAAAGAAGGGTAGGACTCCTTACAACGTGCTCCTCCAGACACAAAATGGCCTGGATATCCATGACCTCACAGTGCCTGACACCACCTACACAAGACCATCATAATAGCAGGAAAAAAAAATCATTACATCAAAATAAAAGAGACTGATTGAGAGGGGGAGGGAATATTAAGGAGAATTGAGTTTCAAAGGGGAAAGTTGGGGGAGGGAGGGAATTCCCATGGGATATTGTTTACAATCACGGAAGTTGTCAATAAAAAATAAAGAAAGAAAATGACTATTAGTACTGTTGTTGGTCACATGCCAGAACTAGATGGTAAGACCCTATTTCCAAAGGTACAACACACGCTGGTCACAGGACATGAGCCAGAGCTCCCTTGCAGGGGCTGACCTTCAGGCCACCATATGAGAGCTGTCACCAGCAGTCCTACTCAGCAGTGGACACTGCATATGCTGTGCTATCAGAATACCAAGCAAGATGTGCCTGCCGGTCATGGGTACAGGCTTTCCAGTTATATTGAAAGCCCTGTCAAGCCCCTCCAACAGCCACCTGCAGGGCTGCTGTCAGCACCTGGGCACAATCACCACTTGGTAGCAGGTAGAGGTTTCCTGAGAGGCGGCCTTCTATCATCGGGTCACCAGTGGACAAGCCTGTGATTAGGGCTCTGGGGCACAAAGACAAGAAGCAAGGTTATTATCATCGAGGAACCAGCGGCTGTAACAGGCAGAAGCAGAAATCCATCAGGGCAGGGTGGGAGCAGCCTTGTGACATTGCAGTGAAGCAGGACAGTGTCCCGGAGGACCATGGGTAACCTGCAGGTCAGGTGCAGCCCACAGGGCAGGGGAGGGATGTGCCTGGGGCCCTGAAGCCAGGCCTTTACTCCTGACAGGTCAGACAGCCCAGACTGGAGGACCTAGCCCTGGGGGCGAGGATAGTTTGCATCTATACAACTGACCACAATTTTATTACCCCTATTCTCCAAGCCAGAGAAACTACAAATGCCCCACAAGTCCCCAGGTCTCTGGACATCTGGCTCTCCTAGGTGCCTTGCTGGCACCCCATCTGGACACTTGAAGTCCACTGTGATGTGCCTGTCCCCTCACTGTCCAAGCTTGTTTTACAGAAAAGAGCAGAACCACGGTTGGTGGCACAAGTCTTTAATTCCAGCACTCAGGAGGCAGACGTAGGAGGATCACTGTAAGTTTGAGGCCACCCTGCCTGGGCTAGAGTGTGCCTTTACTTTGAAAAAAAAAATTAAAAATTAAAAAGAAGCCAGGTGTGGTGGCGCATGCCTTTAATAGTAGCAATCGGGAGGCAGAGGTAGAAGGATCACTGTGAATTCGAGGCCAGCCTGAGACTACATAATGGATTCCAGGTCAGCCTGGGCCACAGCAGGATCCTACCTCAAAACACCAAAAAATAATAATAATAATAATAATTTTAAAAACATAATAAAAAAATAAAAAAGAAGCTGGGCAGTGGTGGCATACATCATTAATCCCAGCACTCAGGAGGCAGAGGTAGGAGGATCGTCATGAGTTCAAGGCCACCCTGAGACTACATAGTGAATTCTAGGTCAGCCTGGGCTAGAGCAAGACCCTACCTTGAAAACCAACAAATCAAAATAAATAAATAAAAAATGAAAAAAAGAATGAGCCCAGCCCCTCCTCTGGATAGAGCAGGTCGCCTGGGCGCAGCCTTGCCTGTCCATGGTGTGACGTGATGGGATCACAACCTTCCCTTCCTCTGGCCAGCATTTCCTGGTAAATTTCCCCAGCAAG
The DNA here is from genome assembly GCA_036346955.1 of Dipus sagitta. Lineage (NCBI taxonomy): Eukaryota > Metazoa > Chordata > Mammalia > Rodentia > Dipodidae > Dipus > Dipus sagitta. The sequence goes on from CM070788.1 coordinate 31,077,320, forward strand.
CCTCACCTAAACCCATGTGAAATATCAGGAATTCTTATGACCTAGACACCAAGATGACTATCATAAAAAGACTCACTGAGCCAGGTGTGGTGGCCACGCCTTTAATCCTAGCACTGGGAGGCAGAGATAAGCAGTTCGAGTTCAAGGCCAGCCTGGGAATACAGAGTGAGTTGCAGGTCAGCCTAGACTAGAATGAAACCCTACCTCAAAAAACAAAACAAGGGAACGAGACCCTACCTTGAAAAAACAAAAAACAAAAAAACTCATTTTGCAAAATGATGCAAGACACTGAAACTGAGTCCTGGGGACATGAGAGTGACTTTAAAAAAAAAAAAAAAAAACAGAGCACAGGGCTGGAGAGATGGCTTAGCAGTTAAGGTGCTTGCCTGCAAAGCCTAAGAACCCAGGTTCAATTCCCCAGTAGCTACATAAGGCAGATGCACAGGGTGGCGCATGCAGCTGGAGTTCATTTAAAAAAGATAAGAAGGACTGGAGAGATGGCTTAGCAGTTAAGGCACTTGCTTGCGAAGCCTAAGGACTCATATTCAACTCTCCAGATTCCATGTAAGCCAGCTGCACACGGTGACACAAGCACGCAAGGTCACATGTGAGCACAAGGGGGCGCCCTCATCTGGAGTTCAATTGCAGTGACTGGAGACCCTGGTGTGCCAATTCTCTCTCTTACTCTTTGTCTCTCATAAAAAAAAAAAGAAAAGGCCAGTCTGTTGGGCTTGCCTCAAAAAGAAAGAAGGAAGGAAGGAAAGGGAAGGGAAGGGAAGGGAAGGGAAGGGAAGGGAAGGGAAGGGAAGGGAAGGGAAGGGAAGGGAAGGGAAGGGAAGGGAAGGGAAGGGAAGGGAAGGGAAGGGAAGGGAAGGGAGAAAACAAAAGAACACAGCACAGGCTAGAGATGTCTTAGTGGTTAAAGGCTGTTGCTTGCAAAGCTTGATGGCCTGGATTTGATTCCCCAGTAACCACGTAAAGCCAGATGCACACTGTGGAGCAAATGTCCGGATTTCATTTGTAGCGTCAGGAGGCCCTAGTGTGACCATTCATATTCATTCTCTTTCTCTCCCTTCCCCCTCTCTCTCTTTCTCTCCAAAGAAAATAAGTGGTTTTTTTTTTTTAATAATAAAATAAAAGAGCACAAAAAGATGAGCGATTAGGACTTCTGGCCTGTTTCTTCAGGCCACACCACGTTCATAAAGGAGAGGAGAGTGAAGGGATGGCAGAGGGAGGAAGAAAAGGAAGGGAAGAGGCAAGTACCTTACCATGTGTTCTTTGATGGTTAATATCTGGTTGTCAACTTGAGAGAATTTAGAATCACCATGGAAACAAATTTCTGGTGGTGTCTGTGAGGGGTTGTCTAGATTAGCTCAGGAGAGGAGGGAGGGCTCACCCTCGCTGTGCACATCCCTGTCCTGTGGGCTGGGTCCCTGGACTGCTTACAAAGGAGGAAGCGAACCGAGCGCTGCTCTCCATTTCCTCCGTGCTCATGTGACAACGGGACACCAGCCTTCACCTCCTGTTGTGCTCGCCCCACTACTGCACTTTAAGTCAAAGCCAGGCGTGGTGGCGCACGCCTTTAATCCCAGCACTCGGGAGGCAGAGGTAGGAGGATCACCGTGAGTTCGAGGCCACCCTGAGACTCCATAGTGAATTCCAGGTCAGCCTGGGCTAGAGTGAGACCTTACCTCGAAATAAAAAAGAAGAAGAAAGAAAGCCGGGCTTGGGGGCATACGCCTTTAATGCCAGCACTCAGGAGGCAGAGGTAGGAGGATCACCATGAGTTCGAGGTCACCCTGAGACTACATAATGAATTCCAGGTCAACCTGAGCTAGAGTGAAACCCTTCGTCAAAAAAAAAAAAGAAGAGAGAGAGAGAGAAAGAAAGAAAGAAAGAAAGAAAGAAAGAAAGAAAGATTGTAAGTCAAAAACAAGCCCTTTCTTTAAGCTGCCTCTGGTGGATATTTTATTTATTTATTTATTTATTTATTTATTTATTTATTTATTATTGGGGGGGGGGAGGGATTCGAGGTAGGATCTCACTCTAGCTCAGGCTGACCTGGAATTCATTATGTATTCTCTAGGTGGCCTCGAACTCATAGCGATCCTCCTACCTCTGCCTCCCAGTGCTGTGATTCAAGGTGTGTGCCACCACACCTGGTTTATTTATTTATTTGAGAGAGAGAGGGAGAGAGAGAATGGGCACACTAGGGCCTCCAGCTGCTGCAAACAAACTCCAGATGCATGCACCACTTTGTGCATCTGGTTTACATGGATCCTGGGGAATCAGATTTGAGTCCTTAGGCTTTGCAAGCAAGCGCCTTAACTGCTAAGCCATCTCTCCAGCCCTCTGGTGGATATTTTGTCCCAGCAATGAGAAAGTATCTGATACAGGGCCTTGAGGAGGAGGGAAGGCCTACATAGGGCTCTGGCTCAGCCTGATTGCCTTTATCTTGTTCCAGGATGGAAATGCTAAGGAGTCCTCCCGGGAGCGGGGCCAGCTGTGTGGACGCGAGAAACAAGAAGACACTGAGACTGGCTCTGTCCTTAAGGTCCCAGGGGATGGAATGGCAACCACAGGCTGGTGGCAGCAGAAGCAGTAGCTGTCTAGCATCCATGAGGGAGAGAGCAAGGAGGCCTGTGCAAGTACCTATGGCCTGCTGGGCTGTCACACACTGTCCACGTGATCTCCGCCACTCAGTTATTGTCCCCCAGGATACCTAGTCTACATCACCAGGACATGTGAGAAAGACTCCTGTGGCTGAGTGAAGGTAGCTAGGAGCATATAACTCAGGCCAAGCCAGGCGGCTATGTTCATAGGTGTGTTCTGTGCAGCTATCTTTTTGGGTTTATTATTATTATTATTTATTATTATGAGAGAGAGTGAGAGAGAATAGGAATGCCAGGACCTCTAGCCACTGTAAACAAACTCCAGATGCATATGCCACCTTGTGCATCTGGCTTTACATGGGTACGTGAACTTTTGGCTTTGCAGACAAGTACCTTAACTGCTAAGCCATCTCTCCAGCCCTCTTTTTGGTTTCATGAGGTAGGATCTTGCTGTAGCCCAGGCTGACCTGGAATTCATTATGTAGTCTCAGGGTGGCCTCGAACTCTCAGCGATCCTCCTACCTCTGCCTCCTGGGTACTGGGTTTATTAAAGGTGTGTGCCACCATGCCTGGCGTCATAGATGCGTTCTGAAGAGTCAAACTAGGAGAGAACAAGGACGTTTTTATCACAGAGGTGGGAGGAGGGACACAGATCCCTGAGTGCTGGCCCAGGTCTGAATGTTCACATAACAGTGCTCCTGGTGCCTTTATGAGTTCATTAAGCTTTAGACTTATGTGCTGTTATTTTTAAGAGGCTTTTGATAATTTTTGATTGTGTTTCTGAGATTTTGTTTGTTTAATTATTTGAGAGAAAGAGGCAGAGACAGCGAGAGAGGGAGAGAGCCAGGGCCTCCAGCCACTGCAAACAAACTCCAGAAGCATACACCACCTTGTGCATCTAGCTTATGTGGATCCTGGGGAATCGAAACTGGGTCCTTTGGCTTTGCAGGAAAGCGCTTTAACCACTAAGCCATCTCTCCAGCCCTGTTTCTGAGATTTTTTTTTAATTTTTCCTTCCTTAGGATTTTTCACAGATATTTCACAGGAATTCACTGAGACATGTAATAACATACTTTGAAAGTCCTTGACACACATTGGAGACAGTATTGTGTCTGGCTAGTTACATTCCGATGGGTGCTGGACAGCTAGAACTTTCTCGCATGTATTCCGGGGGCCGGTAGCATCTTCTGTTCTGTTGGGTTTATCTGCGCTTTATCACTCTCTGCACGTCCGCAGCGTTTCCAGCAGGGGGCGCTGGCGCCGCGCGCAGTGTCTTCACCGCAGACACTGCCGGCTCCGGGCTCTGGAGCTCCCACAGCGAGGATGCCAACCCCACCCTCCTGGCGTCTGCCTCCCACCCACTCCTCTCACTTTGCCTCAGTGTCTCTTTTTTGGGGGGGGAGTGGTTTCGAGGTAGGGTCTCCCTCTGTGCCAGGCTGACCTGGAATTCACTATGTAGTCTCAGGCTGGCCTCGAACTCACAGCGATCCTCCTACCTCTCTGCCTCCCGAGTGCTGGGATTAGGGGCGTGTGCCCAGCTAGTTTCTCTTTCTTCCTTCTGCTTCAGAGTAGACAGTGGAGATCTTTGCCCTTAAGGAGGAGACCCCAGCCAGGTGTTCAGAGCCAGAGGGAGCAGGGGGCTGGGGAGGGGATGGTGGCTTGCTGGAACAGGCCGGGAATGTGCACAGTCACCAGTGTTGTCTGCTCCGTTCTCCCCAGGGCCTGGCTCCTTCCCTGTTGTGTTTTGTGCTGCCCGGGGTCCCCAGGGGCTCATTTGGAGACGAGGAGCTGGAAGGGTGGGGGTGGGAGAGGACACCTGAGACACTTGAGAGAGAAGAGCCCAGCCCGTGTTGACTGCTGCAGGGCCATCCCGGAAAGGGAGTATGGGTGTTCCTGCAGCCTTGGACCCCGGACCATCCCTTCAACAGCTATAGCCTCTGGGAAGGGGAAACTGAGGCGCAGAAGATGACTACCCTCCAGGACCCCCTTGCCTCCTGCCCCTGATACATGAGGATTGAGCCACATATGGCCTGTGCCCACAGACCCACTCCCCCAGTACCACAAATGGTGGATGCCTAGGATGGCGGGCCGGCCGTTCTCTTATCAGCCCCCAAGATGCAGACCTGTTGTCCCACCCACGTGCCCAGCTCAGGAAAAAGAGACCATCCAGAGAGTTCCCAAACCACCTCTCCAAAGCCGGGCATGGTGATGTGGGCAGGGGTCAGCCTCGTGTCCCCCCTGCTGCTGCGTGCTCCCTGCTCCTTCCCTTGAACTTGACCTTGCTCAAGATCTGGAGCCCCCAAATACCGAAGAGTAGAGGTCAAGGGAGACCCCAGCCGGCTCCTCCCGTGAACTTTAGTCTCGCTGAGGACCTGGAAGGCAGCCAAGAGAAGGCTTCCCTTCCTGGAGCTGCTGGCTGGGGAAATCCCCCCAGGAGCTGGACTGCCGGTTCTCAGTGGCCAGGTCCTGAAGGCAGGGAGGCTCAGGGCAGGCGGCAGGGTTGAGGGGCACGCAGGCAAGGCCTGTGGCTGTGGGATCCCTGAGAGGGGACGCTGGCAGGTGTGGGGCTGAGGAGTTGCAGGAGACCAGAAGAGCTGGAGGCTCCGCCCCCTCAGCTTCTCCACTTGTCCAGGTTTTATAGCTGTCAGCCTGCCCAAGGGCACCACGATGAGTGCTGCCCACCCGTGGAGGAGGAAGGTGGCTGGGAGACCCAAGAGAGGGAACACATTGCCCACCCAGGAGGAAGGGATGGAGACAGCACAAGTGAGGAGAAAGACGGGTGGTTCTAAGCACCTGTGCTGGAAACTGCTCCCTCCTCCTCCCCACTGCCCAGTGGGTGGGAAGGAGAGATGAAAAAGGCATCCACGTGGCAGACAGTGGAATGGGGCTGGGAATTAAAATGGTCATTCTTGTCCTGTTTCCCTAGAGAACTAATTCTGGGCCCCCACAACATGCTTTGATGGTTGTTCTCCCACACTTCTGGAGTCCAGTCAAGGGTAGCAAGCCTCATCTGCCCCACAGTGCATCGCCCCCAACCCCATTTTCCTCTCTGCTTCACACCTCTGCCCTACCCAGGCTGACTACTCCGGCTGTCTTACCCCAGGGATCCTCCTCCTCCATGAAGCCCTCCTGGCCTGGCCGCTCCCAGCCTGCTCACCCTGCAGCTTCCCACCCCATCGCCAGTGGCCAAACACTTTCCTCCCTGCCTGACATTCACAGGTGGCTGTGCAGTGTTCTAAACACCGCTTCCCTGCATGCCTCTTTCCATTAGGATCAAATCTAGGACAGAGAGACCTGGATGTCAGGGCAGAAACCAGTCCATGGAGAAGGGGTGGAGGAGCTACCAGTAGCCTTTCACTGCATGGGATCCTAATTAAATAGTTCTGTCTCCCCATCAAAACCTGTCTGATTGGGCTGGAGAGATGGCTTAGCGGTTAAGCACTTGCCTGTGAAGCCTAAGGACCCCGGTTCGAGGCTCAGTTCCCCAGGACCCACGTTAGCCAGATGCACAAGGGGGCGCATGCATCTGGAGTTCATTTACAGAGGCTTGAAGCTCTGGCACGCCCATTCTCTCTCTCTCCCTCTCTCTGCCTCCTTCTCTCTGTCGCTCTCAAATAAATAAACAAACAAAAATTAAAAAAAAAAAAAAACCCTGTCTGATGGGCTGGGAAGATGGCTTAGCAGTTAAGGCCCTTGCCTGCAAAGCCAAAGGACCTAGGTTCAATTCCCCAGGACACACGTAAGCCAGATGCTCAAGGGGGTGCATGAGTCTGTGGAGTTCGTTTGCAGTGGCTGGAGGCCCTGATGTGCCCATTCTCTCTCTCTCTCTCACAAATAAAGATAAATAAAAGTTTTTTTTTAACCTGTCTGAGCCTCACCTTCACATCTTCCCTTCCCCCACATTTTCTCTAACTCAAGTCTTTCCCAATCTCTGACCTGGGCCCATAGTTCCACTGTTCTCCCCACTACCCAGGCCCGAGGACTCCATGTGGCCTGTGATAGTGGATACCTGTTCACCGTGACCCCTTCTGACCCAGATGGCCCCGCTGCAATTCTGGTCACCACACAATCCCCAGCACCTTCCATAAGCTGGTTGATGTCGGGTGTTGGTTCACAAGAGTCAAGTGGGACAACAGCCTTGCCCTGGAGGGAGCTACCACAGCGCAGCCAGCCCATAATGAGGGCTGTTCTGGAAGCAGAGGGCTGTGGAAATGAGAGCGGTGGCTCTAATGTCTGAGGAGGAAAGTCTGCACAGTTGGTCTGTCCTTCCTGGAGGGATGAAGCTCTCCAGTTGCTGGCGGGGTGGCCTTGCACTTGTTCCCTGGCCTTGCAGAGTTTGAGATTAGCCATGATGATGCTGATGCTAACATCTATGAGCGCTGGTTATGCACCCAGCCCTGCCCTGGGTGTCTTATATGCGTCATGCCACTTCATCCTTGCAAACCCCCTACAAGGGAGGTGACATTATCACCCCTATTTTCAGATGAAGAAACTGAGGCTTGGGAGGTTAAAAAATTGTCCAAGCTGGCCCAGCTAATAAGATCTGGAGCCAAGAGTTGATGCAACACGGTGTTTTCATAACCTACTCACCCATGCAACTTCAGCTTCAAAGTCAACATTGGCAATCCTCTCTCTCTCTCTCTCTCTCTCTCTCTCTCTCTGTTTTGTTTTTTTCGAGGTAGGGTCTCACTCTAGCTCTAGCTCAGGCTGATCTGGAATTCACTCTGTAGTCTCAGGCTGGCCTTGAACTCATGGTGATCCTCCTACCTCTGCCTCCCAAGTGCTGGGATTAAAGGCGTGCACCACCACGCCCAGCTTTCCCTTCACTCCTTCTTTCAGTGACCCCTCTCACTCTCTCAGGAGTCTTTTTCTATTTCCTATTTCCTAACAATATCTACTTTTTGTTTGTTTGTTTGTTTTTTGAGGTAGGGTCTCACTCTAGCCCAGGCTGACCTGGAATTCACTATGGAGTCTCAGGGTGGCCTCGAACTCACGGCGATCCTCCTACCTCTGCCTCCCAAGTGCTGGGATTAAAGGCATGCGCCACCACGCCCGGCTCAATATCTACTTTTTCAATGTTCAAAATAATAGCAACAGCAATAGATTACCCTAACTTTTGTTGCTTTATTTTCTTTTTTAAAAATTTATTTATTCATTAGCAAGCAGAGAGAGACAGAAAGAGAGAACGGACATGCCAGGGCCTCCAGCCACCTCAAATGAATTCCTGATGCATGTGCCACTTTGAGTACCTGGCTTTAGGTGGATACTGAGGAATTGAACCTGTGTCTTTAGGTTTTGCAGGCAAGCACCTTAAACTGCTGAGCCATCTCTCCAACCGCTTTTTCTTTTTGTTGTTCTTGTTTTATGTGTTTTTTTTGTTGTTGTTGTTGTTGTTTTTGCAATAAGGTCTCATGTAGCCTAAGTTGGTCTTGAACTCACCACCCTGTGTTTGTCTCATCTATGTTGATTGCCATACAGTGGCAGTTAAGCCTTGGAGCAATCCTGAATAACAGTTAGGCTTATACGATGAGGAAAATGAGCCTTAGAAAGGCTAAACAATGGCCAGGATCAGGCGGCTCCTTCTCTAAGAGACAGACCTAAACTCCAGTCTCAGTTCAGAGTTCTCTCTTCTGCCATCACCCACCCATGCTCAACCCATTTGGACACCACTCAGGCTCCCACAGTCCCCCCACCACCACCGCATGTCTCCCTTCTGCTTTGTTAAGATTCCCACACAGTCCACACACCTCCTCCACATCATCCCTCCCACTTCCCAATTCCTTCCCACCACTCAGTGCCTCACGGAAACACCCAAGTATCACCATCTGGTGAACACAGCTCGGACTCATTCAGGTCGACCCTGGCTTCTTCACCTAACATAACAGCACATGGCAAGTAGCGTTGGTGACATCTGTTTTGAGACTTGATCATATTCGACAGTGCAACTGTAAATTATTTGGCTTTGTCTTCTGATTATCCCCCATCAGAATGAAAAGTTCCTTGAGGGAAAGAACCTCCAGACTCCCTTTATTTACTCTGTCCTCCCCTCCTCAGCCAGTAGAGTGCCAGCACTCAGTAAGTACTCATTAGCCGCCAGCCCCAAAGCCAGGAGCCCCCAGGTTGCTTTACCTGTTTACATCTCCTGATGCCTGTCTGCGCCTGTGCTCGTTCTGATGGGCCTCAGCCCATCTGAAGGGAGTTTGTACCTGGGCTTCCAGGAGCTCAAGACCCTCTGAGGATGGAGCAGTCAAGGGTGGCTTCACTCCCCCCTTCACACTGTTTCCCCTTCTTCCCACCGCCCCTCCCTAAATGAGAGGTGGAGGGATGAACAGGAGGGGAACAGGGGAACAAGGGGACAGAAAGGGCTGTCTGTACATAACGCCAAAGCCCTCATGTCCAACCGCGCTGTCCCTGCAGGAGCCCATGTGACCAGGCCCATCTTCCTGGGCTGACAACCCTACAGTCACACAGATCACCCCTCACTGCAACTGTGTTGAAATTTAAAATATGTTTTGTTTTTTTTTTTCATTACATTTATTTGCAAGCAAGCAAGAGGAGAGAGAGAGAGAGGGAGTATGGGCTGCCAGGGCCTCTTGTCACTGCAAACAAACTCCAAATGCATGGGCCACTTTGTACTGCTTCAAGTGTGTGCTGGGAAATCAAACCCAGGCCATCAGGCTTTCCAAGCAAGTGCTTTAACCACTGAGCCATCTCCCCAACCCTTCAAATTCTTTTTTCTTCTCTCTCTCTCTCTCTCTCTCTCTTTTGTTTTGTTTTTTTGACGTAGGGTCTTACTCTAGCCCAGGCTGACCTGGATTCTCAGGGTAGCCTCGAACTCACAGCAATCCTCCTACCTCCACCTCCCGAGTGCTGGGATTAAAGGCATGCGCCACCACACCCAGCTTTTTTTTGGGGGGGTTGAGGTAGAGTCTCTCTCTAGCCCAAGCTGACCTGACTGAAATTCTCTATGTAGTCTCAGGGCTGCCTCGAACTCACAGTGATCTTCCTACCTCTGCCTTCCAAGTGCTGGGATTAAAGGTACGTGCCACCACGCCTGCCCAAATTCTGAAGTTCTGAGCAAAGGGCCCACCTCTTCATTTGGCACTAGGCTCCAAAAATTATACAGCTGAGCCCTGTGCAGATGAGGGTGAGGAAGTCGCGTGTCCAACAAGCCAGGCTGCAGACTCGGGAGGCAAGCTTACCCACTCTCTCCCACCTGCTCTGTGCTCTGCCTCAGTTTCTCGGACATTTCTCTTAATATTTCCAAGCACCAAAAGAGGAAACACACATAACAATTCCAAGTGATGCCTGGTGCGCGGCGGGCCCTTGGCAAGCGGTATGTGCTCCATAGAAGGGATGGCATGAGAGGTATATCAACAATATTTATTTCCAGAACTCTTTATGTAGCTGCTGAAAACTGTAGAAGTTTAGAGTTATGTATGTTCAGTGGAACCTCCTCTATTCTTTCTTATACTTAATCATGTTGTAAGTGTCTACTCTTACAAAATAAAGAGAATTAAAAGGTATGCATAGTCCATTTGTTCTTTAAAACCATAGCAACTTAGCCATTGAAGGTGCTGCTTGCAAAGGCCGATGGCCTGGGTTTGATCCCTCAGTGCCCATGTGATTGTAAACAATATCCCATGGTAATTCCCTCCCTCCCCCACTTTCCCCTTTGAAACTCCACTCTACATCATATCCCTTCCCCCATCTCAATCAGTCTCTCTTTTATTTTGATGTCATGATCTTTTCCTCCTATTAGTAGTGTCAGGTACTGTGAGGTCATGGATAGCCAGGCCATTTTGTGTCTGGAGGAGCATGTTGTAAGGAGTCCTGCCCTTCCTTTGGCTCTTACATTCTTTCTGTCACCTCTTCCACAATGGACCCTGAGCCTTGGAAGATGTGATAGAAAATTTTTAAAACTTTTTAATATTTTTGTTTATTTTTATTTATTTGAGAGTGACAGAGAGAGAGAGAGAGAAAGAGGGAGAGAGAGAGAGAGAATGGGCACACGAGGGCCTCCAACCACTGCAAATGAACTCCAAATGCATACGCCACCTTGTGCATCTGGCTCACGTGGGTCCTGGGGAATCAAGCCTCAAACCGGGTTCCTTAGGCTTCACAGGCAAGTGCTTAACCACTAAGGCATCTCTCCAGCCCGAGAATAAATAAAATTTTTTAAAAGAATATTTTACTCTCTCTGCCTCTTTTTCTCTATCTCTATCTCTCAAATAAATTTTGAAAAATAATATTTTATGAAGATCATAGGGAGCCCCCTTATTCCTGAAGCTCCCTGTTCCCAGACAAACTACCGTACCTAAACCTTTGTTCGTGTTTTGACCTGTTATCTATTGTGTAAACCACTCCCAGATGTAGCTGCCTCGAACAAAAATCAGTGGATTGTAACTCGTGATTTGGGCTCATCTGGGAGATTCTTTTGCCACACATCCCACTGACTAGAGTTCCCCAGGGCACCCAGCTGGTGGCTCAGGTGGGCTAGACAGTCCGAGAAGGCTTGACTGCATCATCTGCTCTCTGCCTAAGATGGACAGAAACGCTGGAGTCAGCTTCCCTTCCCATGTAGCATCTCAGGGTCTTTCTACACACATACTCTACAGGGAGAGAGCAGGCTTGTTACAGGTCAACTTGGGGTTTCAAGAAATCAAGGCGGAAGCTGCAAGCCTTCCCAGGGCTCTGCCCATGCCAGGCGTGGTGGTGCACGCCTTTAATCCCAGCACTCGGGAGGCAGAGGTAGGAGGATCGCCATGAGTTCGAGGCCACCCTGAGACTACAGAATGAATTCCAGGTCAGCCTGGGCTAGAGTGAGACCCTACCTCCAAAAAAAAAGTCAGTATTCCAAAGGTGCTGCATCCTTGTAGGCAGAGGTAGGAGGATCTTTCTGAGTTTGAGGCCACCCTGATACTACAGAGTGAATTCCAGGTCAGCCTAGGCTACAGTGAAACCTTACTTACCACGAGAAACCGAAAAAAAAAAAAAAAAAGGGCTGGAGAGATGGCTTAGCGGTTAGGGTGCTAGCCTGCAAAGCCAAAGGACCTCCATTTGATTCCCAAGGACCCACGTAAGCCAGATGCACAAGGTGGCACATGCATCTGGAGTTCATTTGCAGTGGCTGGAAGCCCGGGCCTGCCCATTCTCTCTCTCTCCCTCCCTCTTTCTGTCAAAATAAATAAATAAAATTTAAAAAAAATTTTTTTAAACAGTCAAAGTTTTCGTCCTAATGAGACACTGTAGGAGCTAGATCGTTTCGTTGAGGAGGCAGACAGATGGGGAAAGGGACCTTGGTAGGAGGCTCTATTCTAGAGTGGCCCTATGATGGCAACCTAAGATGGTGAAGACAGTGATTCACATCCTTCCTCTTCCCTTCATAGGTGAGTTTTCCTACCAGTGGGCTGGCTCGTCAGGTTTTCTGGGACCTGCACAAGACTAGAGGCATCATGGACCAACCGGCACCTTTATCTTTGCTTAACCTCATTAATCATGGACTCTGGCTGGAGAGGTGGCTTAACGGATTAAGCACTTGCCTGTGAAGCTTAAGGACCCAGGTTCAATTGCCCAGTACCCACATAAGCTAGATGCACATGGTGATGCATGTGTCTGGAGTTCTTTGAAGTGGTTGGAGGCCCTGGCACATCCATTCTCTCTCTCTCAAATAAATAAACAAATATAAAATTATTTTTATTATTTATTTATTTGACAGAGAAGGGGGAAAGAGAGAGAGAGAGAATGAGAATGGGCATGCCAGGGCTTTCAGCCACTGCAAACGAATTCCAGACGCTTGTGCCCCCTTGTGCATCTGGCCAACATGGGTCCTGGGAAATCAAACCTGGGTCCTTTGGCTTTGCAGGCAAATGCCTTAACTACTAAGCCATCCCTCCAGCCCAATAAAATTTATGTAAAAAAAATAAAATATCATGGACTCTGGACAGGAGGGCTTCCCTCATACAATGAAAGTCCAGCTCCCACTGGGGCAGCAGATCTTCTAGCTCTGGAGTCCATTCCTCCATTAGGAGCATGCATTCTCTCTCTGCTTTCTCTTCCAAATAAACTTTGTTCTTTTTTGTAATTAAATACACATTTTATTTCTACATTTCTGAATTTTTGCTACAAATTAGGAAAATTTCTCATGTATACTACAATGTACATATTTGTGTGTGTGTGTGTGCATGTGTATGTGTGTGTGTGTGTGTGTAATTGAAGTGGAATGTTAGGGGTTCAGGAATAGAGTTCTTAAACCCCAAACCCTTAATTTATGTCTACTTTAAAAAAATTTTTTATTTACTTGTTTATTTATTTCAGAGAGAGGGAGAGAGAGAGTGGGTGCTCCAGGGTCTCCAGCCACTGCAAACGAACTCCAGATGCGTGTGCCCCCTTGTGCATCTATCTGTCTTACATGAATCCTGGGGAATCGAACAGGGGTCCTTTGGCTTTGCAGGCAAATGCCTTAACCGCTAAGCCATCTCTCCAACCCTATGTCTACTTTTAAACAAAGAATTGAATAAAATAAAACTGAGAGGTATCATAATTAAATTATTATATTTATTTAGGAAAGTATGAAACCAAGGGAAGGAAAATGAATGTACCCTCGTGGTCTGAAAGCCCGTGGTAGCCTAAAAGAAACCTCGCAGAGATCTAGAGAGAAAATAAGAGAATGTGCAGAGAGCTCCTGTCACGTGGAGGGGCAGAGAGCCCATGTGGGGATAATGGTGGGTCTCCCCTTGTCTTGGCCCAGCCTGGCCAACACTAGATGAGGGAAGCTTACCAGATCTTTGAAATTCAGGAGTCAGCCCAGAGAGCTTGCCCTCCACTGGTAAATGTATTTATAATCCTGTGGTGGGTGCTACCTTCTGGCTCAGGTGAGCCAAGGAGACAGCTTCTTTTAAACACTTTCCTGCCCTTCAGTTCCTTAATCAGCAGAAAAAAAAAAAAATGAACCCCACCCCTAGGTGGTAACAGTACGTATGTCACAGTGTGTGCTCAGCACTGAGGGTAAGTCTGCATAGGATATTACTGTGCACTGGTTACAGCAGGGGGGAGGGGGTGAAACTGCCCCGCTCACTTGGCAGTAAGAAAAGCACCAGGGCTACACCCTGCTTAACTGGAAGTCGGGCTCTGACACCTCAGTTCTGTGGAATGCAGCAGCCAACCCAGAAGTGACAAAAGCCTTTGTACACCAAAACTAGTCCACAGAGAGTGAACCAGAGCCAAGTCCTCAGACCTCTATGAGGAGCCTGGCTGGGTTATGCTGAACAAGAGACTTGAGAGGTTTGCCCTCCGGCTTCCCAGTCACGTCCCTGAAAAGCGCCTGTGGAGCAGGTGGAACCCTTCCAGAGAGCACAAATGGCCTGGAGACAACTCAGCAGCTGGGGGACAGTGGGACTCAGAGGAGCCCCACGTTGTCTGTCTCTTCAAGGTGGGAACAGTGTCAAAACGCCTCAGTGGGGCAGGGCATGGTGGCGCATGCCTTTAATCCCAGCACTCGGGGGCAGAGGTAGGAGGATCGCCGTGAGTTCGAGGCCAACCTGAGACTCCATAGTGAATTCCAGGTCAGCCTGGGCTAGAGTGAGACCCTACCTTGGAAAACCAAAAAAAAAAAAAAAAAAAAAAAGCCTCCGTGTATGCTGCCTGGTGTTTTATTGTTTTATAGAGCCCAGCACACATCTGTCATCACACCTCCATGGGAAGCAGGAAGTAAGTGTGCAAAGGGCACACAAGCACCTATTTAGGCCCTGTGCCTGTCGTGACGACACAGACTGTATCGGCTGGAAGTGAAGTGACTTGATGGTGCCCCTGCAAGAGCTTGCCTAGGATGTCCTTTATTTCTGACCTGGTCCTTTCCCCTGTTCCATGGTTTCTCCATGGTAACCATCAGTCATCAAGGAAAGATTACTATCCATCTATCAACTAGGGTGCTTGTGGTTATAGCTGAACCCCCACACCTAGAGCAGCTGAAACAACAGAGTCTTATGGTCTCTTCACAAGAAGTATAGATGTAAAACCGGTCATGGTGATGCATGCCGCTAATCCCCAGCACATGGGAGGCAGAGGTAGGTGGATCACTGTGAGTTCAAAGCCAGAAGCCAGCCTGAAACTACATGGTGAATTCCAGGCCAGTCTGAGCTATAGTGAAACCCTACCTCAAAAAAAAAAAGGCTGGAGAGATAGCTTAGCTGTTGAGGTGCTTGCCTGGGAAGCCTAAGGACCTAGGTTTGATGTAAGCCAGATGCACAAAGTAGCACATGTGTCTGGAGTACATTTTCAGTGGCTAGAGGCCCTGGCATGCCCATTCTTTCTCTATATTTCAAATAAATAAATAAAAGTTAAAAAAAATAAGAGCTGGAAAGATGGCTTAGCAGTGAAGGTGCTTGTCTGCAAAGACAAAGGACCTATGTTCAATATTGCTCCAGATCCCACATAAGTCAGATGCACAAAGGTGAGGCAAGGTAGTACATGCCCAGTAGGTGGTGCAAGTGTCTGGAGTTGAATTGCAATGGCTGAGATCCTGGCACACCAATTCTGTCTCTCCCTCTCTCTCTCTGAAAAAATGAAAAGAAAAAAAAAAAATTTTAAAAAATGAAAAGAAGCCAGGCATGGTAATGCACGCCTCTAATCCCAGCACTCGGGAGGCAGAGGTAGGAGGATCGCTATGAGTTCAAGGCCACCCTGAGACTCCATAGTGAATTTCAGGTCCGCCTGGGCTAGAGTGAGACCCTACCTCAAAAAACAAAACTAAACTAAACTAAATAATAAACAAACAAGAAAAAAGAAGCCTCAGATATAGAAGGTTCCACAGGTATCTTGGTGAACATCTCTTGGGATCTTTTATTCTCCTGCAAGATGGCTGCAGCACCTCCAAACCTATAGGACAACATTCAAAATCAAGGAAGGCATATTAGTTCACTAGGACTGCCACACAGACTGGATGGCTCAAACAATAGGAATTTTCTTTTTTCACAATTCTGGAGATTGAAAGTCAAAGATCACACACAAGTGTTGTCTATCAGAGTTGGTTTCTTTGGAGCCTTCTCTCCTTGGCTTGGGGGCAGTTGACTTCTCCCATGTCCTCTCGCGGTCTTCCTGCGCATCTTGTCTAAATGACCTCTTCTTGTAAGAATGTCAGACACCGTGAATCAGGGTCTACTGTAATGGCCTCCCTGTAACCTAATTATCTTTTTAAACAGCCTACCTCCAAATACAGTCACATTCTGAGGTACTTGGGGTTGGGACTTGAATTTTGGAATCGAGGGGCCACAGAATTCAGTCCATGACAGAAGAGCTTAGTTGTGGATGCCCACTCTGGGAATTGCTCTTTTCAGATGAGAGAGATCAGTACTTCAGCTCTCTGTACGCCCCCTGGGGACCTGGTTCACAGTGCCTGTTCAGCTGCCACCTGCTGAAGGAATAGACACAGAGAATTTAATGACCTAGATGAGCCTGTGTGGAGATCTGAATGTAAACGTCCCCCAAGGATTCATGTGTTTGAATACTTATTTCCCAGCTGGGGGTGCCCTGGGAACCTTTGGGAGGTGAGGCTCTGTTGGAGGAAGTGTGTCACTGGGGGTGGCTCCTGAGGTGTTACACTATAGCCTCGCTTGGTTCTTTTGTGTTTTTCTACTTCCTTCCTGTAGATGTGACAATGTGACTCCAGCTGTCTGTCCTGCTGTGCTTGCCCCACCATGACAGAAAATTCTCCTAAAAACTGTAAGCCAGGCTGGAGAGATGGCTTAGCCATTAATGCACTTGCCTGCAAAGTCTAAGGGCCCAGGTTCAATTCCCCAGTACCCACATAAGCCAGGTGCACAAGGTAGCGCATGTGTCTGGAGTTTGTTTGCAGTGGGTAGAGTTCCAGGTGCACCCATTCTCTCTTTCTCTCTCTCTCATTCTCTCTTTCTCTCTCTCTCATTCTCTCTTGGCCTCTTTCTCATAAATAAATAAATAATTTAAAAAAAACTGTAAGCCAAAAATAAACCCTTTTTCCCATTAGCTGCTTCTGGTTGTGTATTTTGTCCCAACAACGAGAAAGGAACTGATGCAATCTGCTTGTGTTATATTTGATTACAACATTTAATCTTGTTCATATGTGGGCTTGCACAGTCTGTGGCTCACACCTTGAAATAATTGCAGGGTGTATTGCTAATGGAATTGTTATAACATTCAGAGGAGATCAAGCTCTGTAAGCTTTGTCTCCCCCAGAGTACTAGAATGCAATTCAGTACCTGCATGAACTTTTGTGGAATGAATAAATTAATGATGGATGAATAAATAAGAAAAATGAAAAAAATATGATGAATGGGCTGGAGACATGGCTTAGTGGTTAAGGCGTTTGCCTGCAAAGCCAAAGGACCCAGGCTTAATTCCCCAGGACCCAGGTAAACCAGATGCACAAGGTGGTGCATGCATCTGGAGTTTGTTTGCAGCGGCTGGAGGCCCTCATGCACCCATTCTCTCTCTTTATCTGCCTCGTTCAGTCTCTCTCTCAAATAACTAAAAATTAAAATTAAAAAATAAAAACTCCAAATAGTTGATGTTTTATTTTATATAGAACAGGAGATGGTCAGGCACTTAACGAATAGCATTAATTGTGGGGGTAAGTGACTGACTTGGTGGTGGATCCCCAAGTTCTGACCCCCACCCTGAATGTAAGAGAGACGTATGATTTCCACCAAATTCTTGCTTGTCCCTCTGCATCAGAATGAGAGCGCTGGAGCAGGTGAGGTACACAGCAGGCAGGTAAATGAGGAGCTGGGAAGCAAACCTCAAAGTTGCCACAAGTAACTGGGTTCCCAGAGGTCGTGTATTTTGGCACCGTGAGACAAGCCATGTAACAGAGTTGCGTCTCCTCTCACCCTATTCCAGACCCAAGGGACTCAGTCCTCCTTCACACAGTTCAAGTAATGAGGCTTAATTAAAACGCTCAGGTTCAATCAGTGTTTCAGGGCTTCAGGGGCTGTCTCAGGGAAAAATATTTTCTGCAAGTAACTTAAGAGGAGCCAGTGCCGCTCCGGAGCAGCGCGGCATGCAGGGGCAGGAGAGGACGTGGGCTGCAACCAGAATCAGCCTCGTAGAGAAGCTGGACAAGATGGGGCTTGTGCATGTTTGTGCTCTGGCTGGGCCGGCTCTGGGCCCCAGGGGCTTTCCTGACAGCCAGGAGGAAGGGATTGTCTGCCAGGGTGCTTTCCTGACAATTGTGACACTTTCTTCTTTCCTCAAAGCTGCAAAAATCATGACCTGTTACTATATTGATGGTTTTTTATTGTGTTTTTATTTATTTGCAAAGAGAGAGAGAGAGAATATGAACATACCAGGGCCTCTTTCCACTGCAAATGAATTCCAGGTGCATGTGCCACTTTGTGCATTTGGCTTTAAGTGGGTACTGGGGAATCGAACCTGGGCTGTCAGGCTTTGTAAGCAAGCACCTTTAACTGCTGAGCCAACTCTCCAGCACAATTTTTAAATTGTGCCAATGAACCAGGTATTAACACTTTATTGCAAGCACATTAGCCAAGTCCATTATAATGAATTTACTTGCTGAGAGAAAGATACCCTAGCAATACATGTATCTGGAAGTCCCTCCTTCTGGATTGATGCCAAAATATGACATAAATTCCAAGGTCCTTATGATGTCCCACTACTGCCCAGGAAACCTCATGCCTCTCCCCCTTGCTGCCGGCATGATGACCAAGTTTGCTTTGATGTCTCTACTTTTTTATTTGTTTGGTGCTTTTTTTTATTTGTTTGCTTGCTTGTTTGTTTGATTTGGAGATAGGGTCTCATGTAACCCAGGCTAGCCTCAAATTCTCTATGTAGATGAAGATGACCTTGAATTCTTTTTTGTTTCTTTTAGAGAGAGAGAGAGAATTGGCAGGCCAGGGCCTCAGCCACTGAAATCGAGCTCCAGACCCTTGTGCCACCTAGTGGGCATGTGCGACCTTACGCTTGCCTCATCTTTGTGTGCCTGGCTTATGTGGGAATCTAGTGATTCAAACATGGGTCCTTAGGCTTCTCAGGTAAGCGCCTTAACTGCTAAGCCATCTCTCCAGCCTGACCTTGAACTCTTGATCCTCCAGCCACTACCTCTCAGGTGGTGGGATTACAGGTGTGCACCACCAAGTCCAGCCTGTTCTCTGCTTTCAAGAGTGGCTTTAAGTCACTGGCCCAGAGTCCCGTGCACTGAGCACACTGCTCTTTGGAATCCCATTACCTGCACCACTACTAGCCGGCACCCCACCCATGAAAGGAACCATGACTGACAAGGCACTGCAAGCTCCTGCAGTGACTACAGAACTGTTTAGAAAATACATGAGTTTAGGGCCGAAGAGACAGCTTAGTGGTTAAGGCACTTGCCTGTGAAGCCTAAGAACACATGTTCACATGAATCTCCAAGTCCCACGTAGCCAGACACACAGTGACACAGCACACAATGTTGCACATGCACACAGGGGCACCTGCATCTGGAGTTCATTCACAGCAGGTGAAAGGCCCTAGTGTGTCCATTCTCTCTTTCTCTCAAATAAATAAAAAGAAAATATGTGACTTTAAAGAACCAGCAGGGTGTGGTGGCACATGCTTTTAATCCCAGTGCTCGGGAAGCAGAGGTAGGAGGGTTGCAGTGAGTTTGAGGCTACCCTGAGACTACATAGTGAATTCCAGGTCAGCCTGAGCTAGAGTGAGACCCTACCTTGAAAAACCAAAATAATAATAATAGCAATAATAATAATAATAATAATAAGGTAGAGAGTGACTAAGGAAGTCTTCCAACATGCACTTTTGGCCTCCATGCACAAACACATATATGTGCGGCCACACACATGTACACATTCACACACACACCACATACATGTACATGCAAATAAACATGAACTTCTTGGGAGGTCTTTCTTGACTAGACAGGTTTATGACAATCATTACTAGAGCTTATCAGAGCTTATGACCCCATGTCCCTATCATAGTAACTATCTTTTTTTTTAAGGTGTGCCCCACCACACCCAGCTTCTTTTTTACTTACTTACTTATTTGCTTATTTTTATATTTTATTTTTACTATTTAATTGAGAGAAAGAAACAGAGAGAGAGAGAGAAAGAGAATGGGTGCACCAGGGGCTCCAGCCACTACAAACAAACTCCAGACATATGTACCACCTGTGCATCTGCCTTACATGGGTACTGCAGAATTGAACCTGGGTCCTTTGGTTTTGCAAGCAAGGGCCTTAACTGCTAAGCCATCCCTCCAGCCCTAGTAACTATTATTTTTATTGGCCATTATATATAAGAAGTAGATATGGTTTCAGCCCTCTCAGATGACAAATGACATGGACAGCCATAAAGAGAATGGAGTGAGAGTTGAATATAAGCAATGAATAAATATAAAAGCAAACCGAACAGTTTCTGTGGTGAGTAGGTATGTAAGAGTGGGAACAAATGCCAGGCCTTGGAAAAATATATCCTTGATGGGATGTGTTCAGAAGCTAGCCCTCTACTTCCAGGAATAAGAGGAACATCAGAAATACATAGATTCTGGCAATCAAACATTTGGTTAGGGGAATCTTTCTCCTGAGCTGCCAGGAATAAAACAAAGCCAAAATAGCTTAAGTGGTCATTTCCGCCTACAGACTCTGTTCTCCCATCCTACTCCTCACTACCTTCTCCCTGCACTGCAACTGAAACGGGGGAAACCACGATCTGAAAAGGGGAAGTGAGACAGGGGTATTTGTGGACTGTGATGGATGTGGAATCTGGGAGAGTCCTTGAGTCCCCGAGTCACTGCTAAATAAATAGCCAAGCTCTCTACTACTTCTGGCTGAGCTGTAACTTTGGGCAAAGTTACTTCTGCTTTGGACCCATTTAACCTTTAGTCTGGGGATCCCCAATCATGTTACTGACATTAATTCCTCTATCCCCAAAACAACCTTAAGTTGATGAGGAAATAAACCAAAATAGAAAATTTTATAAGCTACTAGAGTCCAGTGTAGTAAAATGCAAATAACATCTAGTCCAGTTGATTCTTTTATAACTTATCTTCACTTTACAGAAGGGGAAAATAAGGCATAACATCAATTTCTTTTTTTAACATATTTTTATGTATTTATTTGAAAGAGAGAGAGAATGACAGAATGTCTTGCCACTGCATACAAAAGCCAACCATTTGCCCCACTTTGTGAATCTGGCTTTATGTGGGTACTGGGGACTTTAACCTGGGCCAGCAGGCTTTGTAAGGAAGCACCTTTAACTGCTGAACCATCCCTCCACACCTACATCAATTTCATAGAGGCCCCTCAGTTAATATCAATAATGTTTTAGGGGCTGGGGAGATGACAACCATTAAAGGCACTTACTTGCAAAGCCTGCTGGCCCAGATTCAATTCTCCAGTATGCACATAAAACCAGATGCAAGGTTGCGCATGCGCCTGTGATTCCTAAGAAGCACCAGGGCTAGCTAATCTGATGGCCATTAGCAGTTGGACAGTTTGTTTGAAGTGTCAAGAGACTGTCTTAAAGAAGGTGGAAACTGGGTGTGGTGGCGCACACCTTTAAACCCAGCACTTAGGAGGCAGAGGTAGGAGGATCACCATGCGTTCAAGGCCACCCTGAGACTACATAGTGAATTCCAGGCCAGCTTGGGCTAGAGAGAGACCCTACCTCAGAAAAACAAAAGAATAAATAAATAAATAATACAGAAGGTGGCCAGGTGTGGTGGCACACGCCTTTAATCCCAGCACTGGGAAGGCAGAGGTAGGAGGATTGCCATGAGTTCGAGGCCACCCTGAGACTCCATAGTGAATTCCAGGTCAGCCTGGGCTAGAGTGAGACCCCACCTCGAAAAACCAAAAACAAACAAATAAAAAAAAAAGAGAGAGAGAGAGAAGGTACTCTCACACAGGCAAGAACTGCTCTGGGCACTGTGAGGACAGCAGCTCTGACCTCTGAGGACCTGCCATCAAGACAAACACACAGGAAGAACAAATATGTACATGACATATAAACGTCGGGCTATGAGAAGTCAACCTCGGCAAGAGTAGATAGAAAAGCATTTTTTAAAATTTATTAGTTTTCTACTCAATGAATACAGTCAAGTTGGTACCATTGTTAGCCTCCTCCCTATCCTTCCCCCCCGCCCGGCCCCTCCTTGTTGGGGTATATGGGTCATGCATTGTGGGGCCTGGGAAACAAGTCAGAACCAGATCCAAAAATGAGCCTGCTCTTCATTATCAAGCTACCACCAATTGTGGGCTATAAGAGGGCTATACCTATTAAATTCTCTCTAAAAACATAATGGTTATCTCATTTATCTGGTGCTAACTTTACTCTCCATTGGAGAATCTGCTTCTTTTTCAGATAGACGCAGATCCTAAGGAGAGAAACACCCCATCATACATCAAAAGGGCCCCAGCTGAAACTAAGAATAATTGGCGAAACAAGCAAGGGTGCTGGTTTCTTGGTGAACCTGGTACCAGCACAAGTGTGAAGGAGATTGACACAGGAAAGCATTTTTTATCAAACGTATGCCCTGGTTGGTTTGGGGTGTGGAGAACCTATAACCACATGAGCGAGAATAGAAACAATAAAGAAATGTATGGGGGGGGAAGGGAAGCCAATACAGGAAGGGTTTTTGGAAAAACATATATTGGAAGTTTCAGCCAGGTATGGTGGTGCACATCTTTTTTGTTTTTTGTTTTTTTTTTGAGGTAGGGTCTCACTCTAGTCCAGGCTGACCTGGAATTCACTCTGTAGTCTCAGGGTGGCCTTGAACTCACAGTGATCCTCCTACCTCTGCCTCCCGAGTGCTGGGATTAAAGGCGTGCGCCACCACGCCCGGCTGTGGTGCACATCTTTAATCCCAGCACTCGAGAGGCAGAGGTAGGAGGATCACCTTTAAATTCGAGGCCACCCTGAGACTACATAGTGAATTCCAGGTTAGCCTGAGCTACAGTGAGACCCTAACTCAAAAAAATATAACAATAATAAATAAAAATATATTGGAAGTTGCCTCTTTTTCTATTGTTGGTTTTTCGAGGCAGGGTCTCACTCTAGCCCAGGGTGACCTGGAATTCACTATGAGTCTCAGGGTAGCTTTGAACTCATGGCCATCCTCCTACTTCTGCCTCCTGAGTGCTGGGATTAAAGATATGAGCCACCACGCCTTGCTTTTTTTTTTTTTTTTTTTTGAGACAGCCCAGGCTGACCTCAAATTGTTTTTATAGCCAATACTGTCCTTGAATTCCTGATCCTCCTGCCTCCACCTCCCAAGTACTGGAATTACAGGCATGTGCCACCATGTCTAGCTGGATTTTTTGTTTTCTTTGTTTGTTTTTTAATTTATGAAGCAGTAGAAGCCAGAAATGGTGGTGCACACCTTTAATCCCAGCACTTGGGAGGCTGAGGTAGGAGGATCACTGTGTTGGAGGCCAGCCTGACACTACATACTGAATTCTAGGTCAGCCTGGGCTAAAGCAAGAATCTCCCTCAAAAAACCAAAACAGGGCTGGAGAGATGGCTTAGTGGTTAAGACACCTGCCTGCAAAGCCAAAGGTCCCAGGTTCAATTCCCCAGGACCTACATAAGCCAGATGCACAAGGTACAACAAGTGCCTGGAGTTTGTCTACAGTGGCTGGAGGCCCTGGTGCACCAATTCTCAATCTCTCTCTCTATCTATCTATCTATACACACACACACACACATATATATATCCCTCTCTCTCTCTCTCTCTCTGTCTTTCTCTCAAATAAATAAATTAAATAAATAAACCAAAAAATTAAGAAAAAGAAAGCAGCAGTAGAGCAGCTGTGTTTTGGTGAGAATGGAGTTGAGAGTGTGTAGTTGAGAACAGAAACGTATCCTGAACGTGGAATGACGCTAAAGGTGGGTGGGACGGGCTGGAAGGCAGTGTCAGCCAAGGAAGAGCGCTTCTGGCAAGGTGAGGCCCAGGACATTACCAAGCGGTCTTGACTACTAGGCTACGCCAAGTGCTTTCCTGCCCGTGCCTTCAGAAAGCTCTTGCTCGCCCCTCTCAGAAGCTGAAAGAAAGCCTGAAGTTGTGAGAGCCTTCAGATGCTCTGGCAGAGGACATGGCACATGGGGACCTAGGGGACCCAGGTACAGTGGACGGGAAGTCCCAGGCCGCCTCATCTCCCGATTCTGCCACCACAAGAGAGGTTCTCAGCACACAGCTCTCTGCCCAGAGCCACCCACAGGGACATGCCAGTGTGCCTTACCAAAGCCACATTTACTTGATTTCAGGTTAGTGATTAGCTTTCTCTTTCTCGCTCCCTCCCTCTCCCCCTTTCTTTCTCTAAGTTCTGCTAGAATATAAGCATTTCTCAAGATATCACATCACACTCCAGCCAGCACAGAAGCCAGCTTACCTCTGATAATTGTGTTTACTCATCTTCTGTGACCCTAGTCACGAAGTCACAGAACCCCTGGGAGTCTATTGTGAGTGCAAATATATGCAGAACATGTCCCCAAACTCTGGTTTCTGGCCCTCTGCAGCACAAGGAGCCCTTAGAGAAGACAGTGCTGGCTCTAAACATGACCATCTGAGCCATGAGCTAAAAGGTAGGCAGGTTCAAAGTTTCTAAAGAAACTGCTTGTTCTCAGTCACCTTGGTTTTCTTCTTCTTCTTTCTTTTCTTTTCTTTTCTTTTCTTTTTTTTTTTTTTTAGTTTTTCAAGTAGGGTCTCACTCTGGCCCAGGCTGACCTAGAATTCACTATGGAGTCTCAAGGTGGCCTTGAACTTACAGTGATCCTCTTATCTCTGCCTCCCAAGTGTTAGGATTAAAGGTGTCTGCCAACATGTCCAGCTTCTACTGCTTCTTAAATAAAAAAAAATAAAAATAAACAGCTGGACATGATGGTACATGCCTGTAATCCCAATACTTGGGAGGCAGAGGCAGGAGGATCAGGAGTTCAAAGCCAGTATTGGCTATATAAGGAGTCTGATGCCAGCCTGGGCTGTCTTAAAAAAAAAAAAAAAAGCAGGGGGTGGTGGCACATGTCCTTAATCCCACCACTCAGGAGGCAGAGGTAGGATGATAGCCATGAGTTTGACCCTACATAGTGAATTCCTGGTCCGCCTGGGCTACAGAGAAACCTTAGCTCGAAAAACAAAAACAAAACAAAATTAAAATTACTCCCAGCACTAAGGAGTCAGAGGTAGGAGGATCACCATGAGTTCAAGGCCAACCTGGGACTACACAGTGAGTTCCAGGTCAGCCTGAGCTAGAATGAAACCCTACCTCGAAAAAACAAAAAACAAAAAGATTTGCATGACTGATGTGAGAACTTGAGGATTCTCATGGGTCTAGTGATGATTTCCACTAACATTTACTCGTCTGCCATATTTACAACATGCCATTCGCTATGCTACATTGTGTCAACACATACACGGCCACAATGCGGTATCGTAGCCACTCCCCAAAGAGATGCAGACAGATACATGGAGGTGTCCACAGGGGTAGGATCCATTAATATCATGCTCACACACTGAAGAAGTGACACAGGCAGCGACTTAACCAAGGCAGCCATGCTGATACTTGAAGGTAAAAGGACCACAAAGGACCCTGATGTTTTGTTCTGTTCAAGCTAACACATAAGACAGTGTCTTGGGGGCGTCACAGAAAATGGAGGCTACACAGATTACTCCTGTAGGCGAAGAGCTCGTGGATGACTTGCAGATATGGGTAATGTTCTCAATGGCACTTTGACTCATTTCAGTTACCTTCATATAGGCCTCCTCTTTTTTGTTGTTGTTGTTGTTGTTGTTGTTTTTCAAGGTAGGGTTTTGCTCTAGCCCAAGTTGGCCTGGAATTCTCTATGTAGCCTCAGGCTGGCCTTGAACTCATGGGGATCATCTAACCTCTGCCTCCAGAGTGCTGGCATTAAAGGCATGCGCCACCACGCCGGGCCTCAGTCTTCTTTTTAAAACAGGTAAGGCGACTTTAAGCTATACTTAGTAGTCAACTTGTTAACACCTAGAGAATGACTAGTAGCAGAAGCCAGGTGTTGTGGCGCATGCCAGTAATCACAATGCAGCACAGGAAGGGGATGGGAGAGAGAGAGGCCGAAGAGAGAAAAAGGGAGAGACTAATAGGCTAGTGCCATGTTTTGTTTTGTTTTGTCTTGTTTGTTTTTTGAGGCAAGATCACACTTTTATCCCAGCCTCACCTGAAACTCACTCTAGGCCATGCTGGCTTCGAATGCACGTCAATTCTCCTACCTCAGCCTACCCTATGGAGTGCTGGGATTAAAAGATATGCGCAGCCACGCCCGGCAAAGCCAACTTTTATAACTAATGGTGCTATTTTTATGTGCTACCCAGGATGGAAAGATGTAATAGTACAGTTTATATGAATTGATTTTCAATTCTATCATTTATCTTCACCTCTCTCACTCTTTTTACTCTCATTACTTAATCTGGACACCATTTGTGATTGCATTGATGGAGGCTGGCTTCAGATCCCTCATCATTAAGTGCTAAAGAAAAAAAAAAGCTGGAGAGATGGCTCAGCAGTTAAGGCACTTGCCTGCAATGCCTAATGATCCAAGTTCAATTCCCCAGTACCTACATAAAACCAGATGAACAAAGTGGTGCATGCATCTGGAGTTCGTTTGCAGTGGCTACAGGCCCTGGCGTGCATTCTTTCTCTCTCTCTCTCTCTCTCTCTCTGCTTGTACATAAATAAATAAAATATTTTAAAAATAGCTTTGGGGCTGGAGAAATGGCTTAGTCGTTAACACCCAGGTTTGATTCCCCAGGACCCACGTAAGCCAGACGCACAAGGGGGCGCACATGTCTGGAGTTCGTTTGCAGCAGCTGGATGCCTTGGTGAGCCCATTCTCTCTGTCTGTCTCTCCCTGCCTATTTCTCTCTCTCAAATAAATAAATAAAAATAAAAATAAAGCTTTGGCCAAGATCTGTTCAACTGCTCAAGAGGGAACAAACCGGAAAGGGCAGAAGTTTCAAGAAGGAAAAGCTTTGCAAGCTTCCAGAATGAAGACTAAACGAGTGACAGTGACAGGCCAAAGAGTGAATGGTCGTCCCGGGTCTTCACCGGAGGAAATGCCAACAACTACGGGCTCGGGAGAAGCTCCCTCCCCGGGAGGTGGGCCAAGGCTCTCGGCAGAGGACCCGCGCTCCTTCCCCTGGGTGTGAGCGAGCCGGTGCCGGCCCGGCGGCGGGACCACGAGCGGGACGGCGCCGGGACGGGCGGAAGCTGGCGGTGGGGACGAGATGCCGGGCGCGGCGGGCGCCGCCTCTTCTCCGCCCGGGGCCGGGCTGGAAGTGACGACAGCAGCCGAGGAGGTCACTTCCTGCTGGGGTGGATGAGGAGGAGCCCGCGACGCTGCGGAGGAGAGCGGGCCGAGGACGGACCGCGCCTGGGGAGGAAGAGGTGAGCCGACCCCGGGCCCCGGGAGCCGGCTGGGCCGTGGCCCGCGCGTCGCTCGAGCCGCCCCGGGTGCGCAGGGAGTGCGCGGCGACGGGCACCGGCTCAGCCCGGGGACGCCGGGCGGGCGGAACCGAGGGCTCCGGGGCTGCGCGGGCGCGACCCGGAACGCGGCGCCGGGCGCGCCCGTCGGGGACCCGAGCGCGCTGGGAGACAGCTCGCCGCCGCCGCGCCCCGGGGAGGGCCGCCCGCCGAAACCGGGCTGTCGGGGCCGCGAGACGCGGTCCAGGGGCGGCCGGCCTGGGCCCGGCGCGCCGGCGGACGGCAGGGCCGCCCCGCACGGCTTCCTGCGGCCGGGGGAGCGCGGAGCCGCGGCCCGGCGTCGCGGAAGTGGGAGCGGAAGCGGCGCTCGGCGCAGGGGAGGCGGAGGAGGGCTGCGGCCGTTTGCGCTTTCTTTCCGCCGGCTGCTCACCTCCTCCCCGGCGCCGGCGCTTCCTATGCACTGAAAACTTGGGGCCCGGGCCGGGGTCGTCGGTGGTCGCCGAGAGAGGAAGCGACACGCTCGGAGTTCAAGTTTCCGAGGTTAGATGTGGCCCGGGCCGCAGCGGCGCCTGCGGACTCCTGCTCTTCGGGTACGAGGGCCTGCCATCCAGCCTGGACGCCCGCCGGGCAGGGCACAGGCGCCCTTCTGTGTGCCCAGGGCCGGCCGAGCCTGGGGACGGGCGCTCAGTGAGGAATTACCCATCGGGCGGCTGGACTCGGATCCTACCGAGTCACCCCGCGCGCACTGGCCAGAAGATGCTCCCAAATGACCACTTGGAGGGAGGCGACGGGGAGGGGGGGATGTTGAAGGAAGGACCTACAAAAATTTGCTCTTGTATACCAGGGTATTTTTTCAAGGCTGAGGGGACAGTTTCTAACCGATGAAAAGTTTTTCTCCTCCCATCACAACAACAAATCAAAAGTCAGATGTTCCGTCTTTTTGTTGTAGTTTGGTTGGTTTTTCGAGGTAGGGTCTCCCTCTAGCTCAGGCTGACCTGGAATTCACTCTGTATTCTCACAGGGTGGCCTTGAACTCACAGTGGTCCTCCTTCCTCTGCCTCCCGAGATGTTCATTCTTAAGCAGGAATCAGATTTTTTTTTTAAACTCTTTAAACTGGTACTTCTAGGTGAATTGGCTTGTATACTTTGGCCATCTGGTCTTGTCTAGTAATAGAAAACAAACTTTGACTTGTTTTTGCTGCGTTTTTGGACTTGTTTCACTGTGCCCTCTTTTTTTTTTTTAAACATTTGAAGGAAGGATTGGTTAGGTTAGGAGGAAGAAAGCCAGTATTAAGGACAGTGTTTACACTTTGTGGTTTAAAGTCAGGCGAGAGATAATTATGGCTTTTGAAGCTGATGACTTGAGGATCCTCATTTGATGCTTGCGGATTAGCAGTTTGGAGGTGACATTTGAGAGTTGTGTAAGGAAGGAAAGGCTAGGAAAGAGAAGTGTGGGGGCAAAGCTGTACCAGAAATCTTCGGAGGATAATAGTTAGCATCCCAAAGTGATCGTGTGACTTGTGTCTTTCAGCAGGAGAGCGAAAATGAAAGCAGGCTGTAGCATCGTGGAAAAGCCAGAAGGAGGTGGAGGTGAGCAGAAGTTAATCATCTCTGATGTACCTGGAATGTCCCTTGCTGGTTCCTGTTTTCTCTTCTTGGCCTTGGTTCACAAATGCTAGGCGGTGATTGACAGCCTCCTGATGGTGGATCTTGATGGTCTGGGTTTGTTTCCTATGGATATATATTTAACATCCCTAATATCCCTTGACTACAATCCTTTACCCCAAGTTTTAGACATCTCTTTCCTGTTAGAAACATAATTCTAGCCTGGGGGAAGGTGGGAATAAGGAATTTTAACCTGTGTTTTCCTAAACTGTTACTTTATCTTTCCTGTTTGTTCCTCTTGGAACTTTCCTGCTGACATAGAAAGTAGGAGTGAGACTTAGTAACATTTGAAAAGTCCTGAGTTAGGACACCCAGGTAACTGCTTGTCACAAGGACGGATAATTTCTCTGTCCTCTCAGCCCCAGCTGGCTGAAAGCAGCGGGTATTTGCAAAGCACTCTAGAGATGGTGAGCAGTGGAACGAGGAGTTGGGGCCCCAGCACGTGTGTACTCAACTCCTCACTGCCTTGGTCTTGCCCTTTTCACATTCAAGGGTATCAGTTTCCTGACTGGGCCTACAAGACAGAGTCCTCGCCAGGCTCCCGGCAGATCCAGCTGTGGCACTTCATCCTGGAGCTGCTGCAGAAGGAGGAGTTCCGCCATGTCATCGCCTGGCAGCAGGGAGAGTACGGGGAGTTCGTCATCAAGGATCCCGACGAGGTGGCCCGGCTCTGGGGCCGCAGGAAATGCAAGCCACAGATGAACTATGACAAGCTGAGCCGGGCCCTCAGGTGAGGGAAAGGATTCCCAAGTTGGTTTCCCTAACAGATTGGAAAGAAAACAAAATTTGGTGGATGTTAGATTAAAAGATGATAAAAGGCAGTGCTTCTTGTTGGATACTGTGTCATTTCAAAGTAGGAGTTGAAGAGGTATTGAATCTGAGTAGCAGAGGCTCACTCAGAAGGAGGAAATTTGTATATTTGGTTATATGTAGTCCAGTGTGGCTGGCACTGGCTCCTGACATCTTATTGTGCCCTATGGTGGGTTAGAACACATGGTGAAACGTGGACTGGGGCTCGTTATGAACCAGAGGATTAGTGTAGACTTCCCTGTGGGGAAATTACTGGAAATTGACTTCTTTGGATTCCCCTGGAAGAAGCTGGGGGTGGGAGGGCTCACCAAGCAGCGCTGACCCAGTTGCTCAGGCCCTGTATCTGTAGCCTCCATTGTCAGTCCGTAGGTGGCTCCAGCGCGTCTGAGGAACGACAACTGTAAGTTCTCGCAAATTCTTTCTCCTTTGTCAAGTTTTAAATTTCATAACCCTTTAGCCCTCAAGGGGCCAGCAGGCACTTTGTGACCTGTGCTGCTTCATAGGAGTCAGGCCAAAGCTGACACTTTGCAGATTTGGGACATGCCATCACTCCACTGCATGCCATATAAGGGTTCTGCTGACCTTGTCTTTGTCTCAAAACTAACCCTAGAAGCCTCCCAGAAAACTCCACCTGGACAAGACAGAAAACAACTAAGCAGTTAGTGACTTAGAGTAGAGCAGCAGAAAGTGGACTATAGACTGAAGCTGTAGAGAAATTATGAAATCAATGGTTGGAGCAAGGGTAGGTGTTTGGGATTTTAAAATGAGAATGCCTTTGTAAAGCTACAACCAGGTAGTAGAGCTTCCTTGAAACCACAGGAGAAAAGTAAGTTCTTGAGTCTCCAAGCCCTAACCTGGAGCCAGTCTACAAAAGAAGCAGCATGTAAAAACCCCAGAAGCAAGCTGGGGAGGTGGCTCGGCAGTCAAGAGTGCATGCCACTTAGGCACGAGTGCCTTTCAGGCCACAGATGCCAAGTTAGACTCTATAGAACCCATGTAAAGAGCTGGGTGTTGGCACACATATCTGTAGCCCCAACCCCAGCAGGATGAGAGGGGAGCCATGGACAGCAGCTCCAGGTTGATGAAGAGACCCTGTCTCTAGGAGAGAAATGCGTGGGTGAAAGATAAAAGAAGGGCACCAGATGCCCTTTGGCCTCTGCTCATAAGCACGTGCTGTGCATGCTTCTGCACACAAAACCAAACATCCCAGAAGTCATGGGTGGGCTTCTAAACCCCAGAACTCTTGACTGTGACATGAGGTATCTGAGACACGAGAAAGTCCTGGAAGCTTGTGGCAAGCACAGCAAAGAATAACAACAGTGGAGTGACCATCCAGAGAGAGAAAATACCTCGAATGATGGTGGAAGGGCCAGGACTGCCCTGAAAGTTGTCCTCGGACCTCTACGTGTGTGCCGTGGCACATGTGCCCATGCTCACGCATGGGCACACGTACACTCAAAAATAAAGAATTGCTGGTCTTAGTGATTACTAAGTATATTAAGTGCCATGACCAGCAAGAACACGCAGTAAGATGCTCTTCTTTTGACAGATACTATTACAACAAGAGGATCCTTCATAAGACCAAAGGGAAGAGATTCACTTACAAATTTAACTTCAGCAAGCTGGTGATGCCCAACTATCCATTCATCAACATCCGGTCAAGTGGTAAGATGTGAGCTCCTTTGGTTGAGAATGAAATTTGAATTTAAAAAGAATTTTTAAGACCGTTCTGAGACGTGACATGTTTTAGGAGGTTTTAGAAACAGTAATAGGATGTGATTCCTTGGATTACCTTGGTGTCTCGTAGGTATTATTAAACTATCCTTTTGGGGGTATGAAGAATGTTGATTTTAAATTTAGGACTCATTTCTTTTTATTTATTTATTATTTTGCTTTTTGAGGTTGGGTCTCACTCTAGCCCTTGCTGACCTGGAAATTCACTCAGGGTGGCCTTGAACTCATGGTGATTCTCCAACCTCTGCCTCTCAAGTGCTGGGTTTAAAGAAGACACAGTTTTTTGTTTTTAATTTATTTATTTGAGAGCAACAGAGAGAATGGGCGCGCCAGGGTTTCCAGCCACTGCAAACGAACTCCAGACGTGTGCGCCCCCTTGTGCATCTGGCTTACGTGGGTCCTGGGGATTCGAGCCTTGAACCGGGGTCCTTAGGCTTCACAGGCAAGCGCTTAACCACTAAGCCATTCTCTCAGCCCAGTCCCTCTGTAGCCCAGGCTGACCTGGAATTCACTATGTAGTTTTAGGGCAGCCTTGAACCCATGGCAATCCTCCTACTCTGCCTCCCAAGTGCTGAGATTAAAGGCATGCGCCATCAGGTCCAGCTGGGACTCAGTTTTAATACCCTGTCCAATGTCCAATAGAGGAGAACCTGTTTATACAAACACTTCCGATTTTGTCTGAAACTACAGAGCATGCCCTTATCAAGTGAGTATTGTCCAAACCACAGCATCCTGAATCAGAGAAGGGCAAGGTCACATGCAAGGTGGTTTGATCTGCACCAGAGCAAGACAACTTTCTCTCCTTTTGAGTGAGTGCAGCCACGCTAGCCTGTCTGGTTTGTTGCTTTGCACCACACCCCCTCACAGTACCTTTAGGCTTGCCTCTCTATTCAGAGGCTGTCTCATAAAGTAGTATTGGGTTACTTGTAATCGTTGGAGGGGTTTTTAAGATGCAAAAAACCGCTATTCAAAAAAATAGAATTTTTTTTGTTTTGTTTTGTTTTTTTTTGAGGCAGGTTCTCGCTCTAGCTCAGGCTGGCCTGGAATTCACTATGTAGTCTCACTGAGACATCAAACTCATGGTGATTCTCCTACCTCTGTCTCCCAAGTTAGAATTTTTTTTTTAACAATATTTTTTTTTCCCTCAATTTTTATTAACATTTTCCATGATTATAAAAAATATCCCATGGTAATACCCTCCCTCCCCCCACTTTCCCTTTGAAATTCCATTCTCCATCATATCCCTTCCCCATCTTAATCAGTCTCTCTTTTATTTTGATGTCATGATCTTTTCCTCCTCTTATGATGGTCTTGTGTAGGTAGTGTTAGGCACTATGAGGTCATGGATATCCAGGCCATTTTATGTCTGGAGGGAGCATGTTGTAAGGAGTCATACCCTTTAGAATTTTTTTTATTTCGTTTTAAGACAGGGTCTCGCTATGTAGCTTAAGCTGGCCTTGAACTTGCTATGTTGCCCAGGGTGGGCTAGAACTTGAAGTCCTCCTGTCTCAGCCTCCCATGTACTAGGATTATTGCTGGGTCGGACCACACAGGCTGTATTTAATTATTTTTAATTACTTCATTGTTCTGTCCTATCACCTCATATATTAAGAAAACCGATGGTGATTCTGAAGTAGTAAAACTTCTCAGAGAAAAGTTGGAAGAAATCAGAAAAGTAAGAGCAAGGGTGTGGCTAAGAGAATATAATGTTAAGATCTACTATAGATACGTAATTACTACACACTACAGGTTAGGGCAGTTTTAGCTGACTACTATCATTATAACTCCTCTCTCCTTTTGTAACCACTCCCTTCTATCCCTGGGGCATACATTTAAAGGGGGTTTGGAATGCATCTCTAATTATGACCTGTTTTCTTTCCTCGTGCCTCAGGGAGCAGCCCGGGAAAGCAGACCTGTGCTAGCCCCACAGGCCAGGCGCAGTTCCCCTGCTTTTCCCTCGTGCCCCTCCTGTGTACCTAGAGGGATTGGGACTTCAGATGGGCCTGTTGGCAGTTTTGAAAAATGTGTTGTGTTCGTGTCCTTCCACCTCTCCTCCCCCGAATACTGGTCCTGTTCTGTAATCCATTTTTGTTGACTGAAATTCTGCCTCTGTCCACTTGGATAACTTCAAACAGCTTGTCCATTTGCCCCTGGGAGTGATGTTTCCCGAGCAGAGGCTTGGCTGGGGTCTCAAACCCCAGCAGTAGTGCTCCGTACACCTGTTGTACCAAAAGAAGTTAAGCTGCGCTGTAGAAATGGCTTAACTCGCAGGGCGTGGTGGTGCACGCCTTTAACACCAACACTCAGGAGGCAGAGGTAGGAGGATTGCTGTGAGTTCAAGGCCACCTTGAGACTTCATAGTGAATTCCCGGTTATCCTGGACTAGAGTGAAACCCTACCTTGGGGGAAAAAAGAAAAAAACAATGGTTTAACAGTTAAGGCACTTGCCTACAAAGCCAAAAACCTCAGGTTCGATTACCTAGTACCCACCTAATGCCAGATGCACAAGATGGCACATGTGTCTGGAGTTCTTTGCAGTGGTCTGAGGCCCTGGGGTACCTATTCTCTCTCCCTCACTTCTCTCTCTGTCTCTATCTGCCTCTCTCAAATAAATAAGTAAAATATAAAAGAAAAAATGGAAAAAAAAAGTTAGCCAGGCATGGTGGCACATGCCTTTAATCCCAGCACTTGGGAGGCAGAGGTAGGAGTATCCCCATGAGTTCAAGACCACCCTGAGAATACATAGTGAATTTCAGGACAGCCTGGGCTAGAGTGAGACTCTACCTCAAAAAACTAAAGAAAGGAAGGAAGGAAGGAAGGGAGGGAGGGAGGAAGGGAGGAAGGGGTTAGGGAGGGGGTCAGCTCAGAAGAGCGCTTGCCTAGCCATAAGAAGCCCTGGGTTCAAATCTCAGCCTCAAAAAATATGGTCACAGGGAAAGTGAAAGTGTTCCATTCTTTTGAGAGTGTTCTGTTTGGTTGTTCACATCCTAATTACAGACAATCCCAAAGGATTGGAGTCATCATTTGTTTACAAAGAGTTTCTACCCACATAGACCACGCGTTGAAGATTATTTATTGAACATTTACTTAGTTAGGGAACTTTTGTGTAGCTTGATCTGGTAAGGTGCCTCTTACTACCCTTCTAGCCTGGTAAAATGCATGTCTTGATATTCATGTTGTTGTTGTTTTCTCTTTTTTATTTTTTTTATATTCGTTTTTTTACACCGGGTAAAATTAAGAATGTCCAAGACCAACCGAGGCGGGTTCAGTAGTTATCTGCGAGACAGTCCCTGAAAGATGGACTACTGAAATGTGGCTCACTGCGTAGATCGTGAATTCTTTCCCTCAACAGATGGGTTAAGTAAGCCCTGGTAAAAACAGCAAGCTCATGGGGCAGTTCTTTCCTTGAGGAACTAAGTTTATCAGGGGAGATAAGCCAGCTGGGTTTATAGTGGAGAGTGCAGGGAGTACTCTAGAAAGAGTCATGTGCCGGAGATCCCGGAAGCTAAGTGTCCTGCCTGCGGCTGGGAATCTGAGGTTTGTGGAGTAAAATGTGGGTGCTCTTCATGCCTTTCCCCTCAGGCCTACTCACTGTTACAGTTCAGCTACAGCTGAGTTGTGTGCTCACACCTGTAATCCTCGCCCTTGGGAGATAGAAGCAGGAGGATCAGGAGTTCAGGGACACCCTCAGTTACACAGTGAATTAAGGGCTACCTTTGGCCACTTTGAGACCCTTTGTGCAACCCCTCCCCCACAAAGAATAAATGAATGAATAAAGCACTTCAGGGTAGGGTACTCCATAGTGGTAAAGCACTTCTGCTAGCCAGGTGTGGTGCATGCCTATAATCCTAGCACTTAGCCTGAGGCAGGAGGATCAGGAGTTTGAGGCCAGCCTGGGCTACATAGTGAGCCTGGAGAGGAAGGGAGGAAGGACAGGACAGACCAGTTTAAGGACAGACTTGAGAACTCTCAGTCTATGCCTCCCTGCACCCATCCTGATTTTTAATACTGATTTTGGAAAAACTTCAAACCTACAGAAACTTTGAATTAAGAGCAGAGCCCTCATGTCCTTTAACTTGATTCAACTAATACTGACTTTGCTCATGCGTTTTCTCTCTACCTGTGTACACTGTGGACTTACAGATAGGGCATTTACTCCTATGTCCTTTATCATATGCCTTCCAGGAACAAGGGCATTCGTTCTCTCCTCTAACTTAGCCAGGAAGTTTAAAGTTGCTGTAATACTATTATTCAATATGGTCCATATTTGAATGAATGGTCTATACCTCTTTTTAAGCGTTTTAAGTATATATATACTTTTTAACTTATTTATGAGAAAGAAGACAGAGAAAGGTAGAGAGAGAGAGAAGGGCACACCAGGACCTCTTGCCACTGCATGTGCCATTTGCATCTGGTTTTATGTGGGTACTGGGGAATCAAACCCAGGTTGTTAGGCTTTGCAGGCAGGATCTTTAACCACTGAGCCATCTCTCCAGCCCAGTTTTGGTTTTTGATATTTTATTTATTGGGGGGGGGGCAGATAAAGAGAACGTGTGCCTCTTGCCACTGAAAATGAGCTCCAGATGCATTCACCACTTTGTGCATCTGGCTTTACATGGGTACTGGGGAATCAAACCTCAGTCATTAGGCTTTGTGAGCAAGCACCTTAACCACGAGCCATCTCTCCAGCCCTATTTTTTTTCTTTTTATATTTTATTTCTATTTATTTGAAAGAGGGGGAAAGAGGCAAGTTAGAGAGAGAGAGAATGGACACACCAGGACATCCAGCCACTGCAAACGAACTCCAGATGCATGTGCTACCTTGTGCATCAGTCTTATGTGGGTCCTGGGGAATCGAACCTGGGTCCCTTGGCTTTGCAGGCGAGCACCTTAATAAGCCATCTCTCCGGCATCCATTTCTTCTTTCTGTTGACAGTTGCCATTCATATACATCGTATACCCTGATCATAATACCCTCCCATCACCCTTTTCCTTTTTTTTTTTTTTTTCAAGTTTTTATTAACAACTTCCATGATTATAAAAAATATCCCATGGTAATGCCCTCCCTCCCCCCACTTTCACCTTTGAGACTCCATTCTCCATCATATCCCCTCCCCTTCTCAATCAGTCTCTCTTTTATTTTGATGTCATCATCTTTTCCTCCTCTTATGATGGACTTGTGTAGGTAGTGTCAAGCACTGTGAGGTCATGGATATCCAGGCCATTTTGTGTCTGGAGGGAGCATGTTCTAAGGCGTCCTACCCTTCCTTTGGCTCTTACATTCTTTCTGCCGCCTCTTCTGCATTCGACCCTGAGCCTTGGAAGGTGTGATACAGATATTGCAGTACTGAGCACTGTGGTCACTTCTTTCCAGCACCATGATGCCTTCTGAGTCATGCCAAGGTCACTGCCATCTGAAAAGAGAAGCTTCTCTAACCAAAAGTGAGAGTAGCATTAATGTATGGGTATGAACATTAAGAGAAGTGCTTACTGGGCAGTTTGATAAGCATAGTATATACATTTAGCCAGACAGCAGCAGACGTTACACCCCCAGGGCTCATGACTACCCCTGTTTTAAGTGTTCAGTATCAGGGATGTATTCCCTCCCATGGAGCGGACCTCCAGTCCAATTAGAGGGCAGTTGGTTTCCACCATGACAGACGTGCCACTATTGCACGCGTTGGCTCATTTGGCCTGGCTGGCCAAATATAAGGCTTGCAGTGTCCACTGTTGAGTATCCTCACTGGTGATTTCTCTTTCTCCCATTGAACTGCATGCAGAATGGCTTCTTCCAGCTTTCTGTCAGCTGGCCTACATGGAGGAGGTTATCAGCTCAGTTCCAGCAGGATTTCTCAGTGGCCTTACAGCTTAATGTGGAGTGTTCAGCAGTAGGGTCTTACCATCTATTCCTGGCCATCACCCTCTTTTCTTCCCCCTCCTCTTCCTCCTCTTTCTGAACCCTTTTCTTTCCAACTAGTCCCTCTTCTATTTTGCTGTCATCTTTTTTGCCCTTGTCATGCAGGTCTTGTGTAGGTAGTGTTGGCTAGCTGTGAGGTCATGGGTGCATCGGCCACAAAATGTCTGGAAGACAGTATTCCAAATATTTTTTTTAATATTTTATTTTATTTTGTTTATTTATCTGACAGAGAAAGAGGGAGAGAGAGAGAATGGGTGCACCAGGGCTTCCAGCCAGTGCAAAGAAACGCCAGAGACATGTATTCCCTTGTGTATCTGTGCATCTGGCTAACGTGCGTCCTGGGGAATTGAACCTGGGTCCTTTGGTTTTGCAGGCAAACACCTTAACCACTAAGCCATCCCTGCAGCCCTAAATCTTTTTTTTGTTTGTTTGTTTGGTTGGTTTTTTTTTTGTTTTTCAAGGTAGGGTTTAGCTCAGGCTGAACTGGAATTCACTATGTACTCTCAGGGTAGCTCCTGGTGATCTCCTATCTCTGCTTCCTGAGTACTGAGATTAGAGGCATACCTGGCTCTTTTTGTTGTTGTTAGTTTGCTTGTTTAGTTTTTGAGGCAGGGTCTTGCTCTAGGCGATGCTGACCTGGTATTCACTATGTAGTCTCAGGGTGGCCTGGAACTTATGGCCATCCACCTACTACCTCTGTTTGTGGTGAGTTTAAAGGTATGTGCCACCACGCCCTGCAGGTTTTTGTTGTTGTTGAGACAAGAGTCACATATAGCTCAAGCTGGCTTTGAACTTACTTTGTAGCCAAGACTTGTCTCTGCCTCCCAAAATGCTGGAATTACAGGCATGCACCACCACACCCAACTTAACCAAGTATTTCTAACTTGTTTAGGAGACTCCACATTATACTTAGACTTCATTCTGCCCTCCAGAGCACATACAGGTGGTCTTTTTGCTTTTGATTAGATGTACTCTTAATGTCAAGAGTCAAAAAATCCAAAAGGGGCCAGGCGTGGTGGTGTACACCTTTAATCCCAGCACTTGGGAGACAGAGGTAGGAGGATCACTGTGAGTTCAAGGCCACCCTGAGACTACATAGTGAATTCCAGGTTAGCCTGGACTAGAGAGACCCTACCTTGAAAAACCAAATTAAAAAAAAAAATCAAAAGGGGTAAAATTTTAGTCAATGTAGGTCCAGCTAGCCTTGAACTGACTGCGATTTTGGTATGTCAGCCTTCTCCTCCCCACCCCCCCATAATCTGAGCCCTGTGCCTGGCTTTCACTGATATTTATCTTTCTTACTTCTTCCTTTTTTCCTTTAATCTTTTATTTACTTTTTAATCTTTATTCTTTTATTTACTTGTTTTAGCTTTTTAAATTTTTATTTATTTGCAGTCAGAGGGAATGGGCATGCCAGGGCCTCCAGCCACTGCAAAGGAACTCCAAACACATGAGCCCTCTTGTGCATCTGGCTTATGTGGGTCCTAGGGAATTGAACCTGGATCCTTTGGCTTTGCAGGCAAATGCCTTAACCACTAAGCCATTTCTCCAGCCCCTTTTAATCTTTTATAAAGAGCTCTTGTGGGTGTGGGGAAGAGTCTTCTGATGTCGTTGTAAAAGCAGCCATTAACACCTCCCAGGAGCCCCAGAGTCTCTGTGCCTCAGATAGCGATGGCATACCTTCCTTGGACCTTATTTAGGACTTTTAGGGGAAGTTGAAAACTTGTGAACCTTCCTGTTGGTACAGTTGACACAGGTAGTTTGTGCCTAGAGCTTTAAATTCAACAGTAAAATCTGATTTTTGCTTTTGCAAGGTAGGGTCTCACTCTAGTCCAGGCTGACCTGGAATTCAC
The DNA here is from genome assembly GCA_036346955.1 of Dipus sagitta. Classification (NCBI taxonomy): domain Eukaryota; kingdom Metazoa; phylum Chordata; class Mammalia; order Rodentia; family Dipodidae; genus Dipus; species Dipus sagitta. The sequence goes on from CM070788.1 coordinate 31,116,350, forward strand.
TATGTAATCTCAAGGTGACATCAAACTCAAGCAATCCTCCTGTCTCTGCCTCCCAAGTGCTGAGGTTAAAGGTGTGCACCATCACGCCCTGCTCAAACTTTATTTTTTGAGACAGGATCTCACTCTGTTGTCCAGGTAGTTCAGAATTGCCTCAGATTCACAGCAGTATTCCTGCTGTAGCCTCCCAGGAGCTGAGATTACAGACATGCTCTACTGTACGCAGCTAGCAGTCAAATTTGGGAGGAGTAGATTCTAGCCTCCTCTCAGCCCTAGAAAACAGAATGGGAATTGAGATCATTAGGTAGAGAAATTGAAAAGTACTTGGATCTCTGCAGTAGTAATCATATATTAAAGGTGGTGAAATACATGCCATAAAAATGTAGCAATAAACAGCATTTCTTAGCCCCAGCACTCAAGAGGCAGAGGTAGGAGGATCTCTTTGAGTTTGAGTCCAACCTGGACTACAGAGTGAATTCCAGGTCAGCCTGGCCTAGAGTGAGACCCTGCCTCAAAAAATTAGCTGGGAGTGGTGGCACACACCTTTAATCCCAGCACTTGGGAGGCAGAGGTAGGAGGATCACCATGAGTTCAAGGCCACCCTGAGACTACATTGTGAATTCCAGGTCAGCCTGGGCTAGAGGGAGAGCGTACTTCGAAATTAAAACAATGTTTTTACATGAATCTGTTTTTATTAAAATATTGTCTGTGTTTGTGTATTTGAGGTACAAAGTCCTTGGGTTTTCAGTGCAGTGTTCCTCAGGGATGCTAATTTCAGGGTTGTAGGCTTGGTTTCCTGTTAGGTTTGTTTCCTTTATGCTTATGGCCAGAATTTGGATGGAAAGGGAAGAGAGCTGTTTGCAAAGCTGCAAGCTGAGATACATGGTACTTGCTAAGTGGAGTTGTGGAGGAGGCTGGTGTCCATTGATTGTGTATGTGCCGATTGTTTCATCCTGAAATGTTGAGAATTTAGTTTTGCTTTGTAGAATTAGAATGTTGGTCCCAGGCGAGCGTGCCGGTAGATGGGGAAAAAGCAGACACAGGTAGGTGAGGACGGAGCAGATGATGGCAGCTAGGCTGACGCAAGGAGCTGAGTGGGATGTAGGGAAGATGGGATTCAGCCAGTGCAGTGTTTGCTGCACCTGAGCATCCTGTGCTTGGCTAGTAAACGTGGTGCCAGTGGATGACCAGGTGGCCAACGCAGCCTTCCTCTTTCTCTCCTCACAGCTGTGGTTCCTCAGAGTGCACCACCAGTGCCGACAGCCTCCTCCCGCTTCCATTTCCCACCACTGGACTCGCATTCCCCCCCTGGGGATGTGCAGCGAGGGCGCTTCGCCACTGGCTCCCTGGCTGCTGCGGCCCAGGAGTCCAGCTGTGGCGCTGACCGAAAGGCGGAGCCTGCGGACCTGGAGGACGGCTCGGCCTCTGAATGGCACCGCGGCATGGACGTCCTGTCCTCGCGGAACGCCGTCGGCGGAGGAGGGATTGAGCACCCCAAGCGCAAGCCTGACATCATGCTGCCACTCTTCACTCGGCCGGCACTGTACCCTGACCCTCACAGCCCCTTCACTGTTTCTCCGGTCACTGGCCGTGGAGGGGTCCTCAATGTCCCCATGTCGCCAGCTCTCTCGCTGACTCCCCCCGTCTTCTCCTACAGTCCCTCGCCAGGCCTGAGCCCCTTTACCAGCAGCTGCTTCTCCTTCAGCCCAGAAGAAATGAAACGCTACCTCCATTCCCAAGCCTGCTCTGTGTTCAACTACCATCTCAGTCCTCGCACTTTCCCCCGCTACCCAGGACTCGTGGTCCCACCGCTGCAGTGCCAGATGCATCCCGAGGAGCCTGCTCACTTTCCCATCAAGCTGCAGCCCCCACCCATTGGGCGGAAGAACCGGGAGAGGGCTGAGAGCAGCGAGGAACCTGCACCCACCGGTGCTCCCGTTCTCCCTCGAATTAAGGTGGAGCCCTCTTCTGAAAAGGATCCCGAGAGCCTCGGGCTGTCTGCCCCTGGTCAAGAGGAAGCAAGGCCCCCCCCACGAAAGGGGTGCCGAGCTGAGCAGGACCGTAGGAGAGGGGAAAGACACCATCTTTGCCCGGCCTTCTGCCCCGCCCACCTGGCCCTCTGTGCCCAGTAGCATCCTGAACGAAGAACCTGATGGTGAGGACAGGTCTGACAGAGAGCCCAGTGCCCCCGAGAAGAGAGAAGATGCACTGATGCCTCCCAAGCTGCGACTGAAGCGGCGCTGGAATGATGACCCTGAAGCCCGGGAGCTGAGTAAGACTGGCGAGTTCCTCTGGAATGGGGTGAGACCCAGAAGTCTAGCGACAGCTGCGGCTGATGCCTAGAACTGCACGTGGCATGGGAGCTGTTTATATTACAATCAGATGCATACATGTATTTATTTAGCAAGATTGGGGGGCTGGTTTGATTATTCTGGGGCATAGACTTGGGCTTTTCTGTTGGATGGCATGGGTGTCCTCTATTGTAAATTAGGTGGGTTGTAAACACTTTTTTCCTGATGAGTAGGACATAGGGAGGTTGGAAAGAGCCTATTTCCTGTGGAAGGCTTATACTTCCTGACAAGGACAGTCCCTCAGAGCCCAGGTCCTTTGTAGTCCCGTGGCAGTTCAGGTTCCACGGTTCTTTGTTGTGTTATACACAGAAAGCCATTCGTGAGAGAGAGGGAAAGGCCACGGCTAGGAGGTGGAGCAGTGCGAGTCACTGCTGGGTGTCTTGCCTGAACTATTTACTTGAGGAGAGGAGTGAGTCACCTCAGTCTGCTGGGGTGGAGGGTGTCCAGATGTTTCTTTCCCTCCCTCTCCTCTCTCCTCCTCCTCCTTTCTCTCTCCCTCCTTCTCTACTTCTATCTCTCTCTCTCTCTGTCATTTAGGATCTTTCTCTCTTTTTTTGGAAAATGCTTTCAGGACACGAGTGTCCTGCCAGTCCCGGTAGGCTGGGAGGACACAGGAGCTGAGCCCTCTCCTCTGAGCTGCAGGGTTGAGGTGGACAGCAAACCCTGGTGCAGGTTCCTTGGACTTTTCACCTACTAAGAAGCCATGAGGAGTTGTAAACTCTTGATCAGGGAAGAAAGAAAAGTACAGGAGGAAGTAACCCAATGCCTTTTAAAACAAATGACGAAAATGTTCTTCATTTTTCTTTTTCCATTGTGGGTTTGGAAGACCAAACCAAAGTCAGACTGTGAGCAAGTTCACTGAGAAACATGACAGTGTTGTTGAAGATGTCTTTCCATTTGTGTCTGGTTCTCTTACCATTTTGCTGAAGTGGAGCCTTAAGTATGAACAGACTTTAAGATGATGCGGGTCTGTCAGCGTCAGCCTGTGAAGGGTATAGACACTGTTCAGTTAACCCAGGAATATTGAGACACAGTTAAATTCCTGCGTGACAGTCACTCCCTGTGCTGTTACTGAGATGGGTGGCAAAGGGCAGTGCTGTGGGAACACAGGACAAATGATGACCCGGAAATGTAGAAGGTGGCTTGGGGAGCTTGTAAATGTTGACACTGTCAGGAGAGGTGGGAAGAAGGCACAGATGGCAACCAGATCTATGCCTGACGATCCAAGGTTGCCAGGTGCCAAAAGGCCTGGGAAGAGAAAGAGTCCGTGTCTGTCCTGTTGTGACGTTGCCGTCTTGTCATCTCCATTTGCCCAGACTGTTCTGAGCTTCATGAAACTGCAGTTCACAGTGACTATTATTCCTTCACACAGAATACCCTGAACTTCAAAGGAATGAAGCACAACACTAACACTAGGGGCATAGCAGCGGTAACTAACCTCTTGTGTGTGCACGTGTGCCTGCATAGTGTAGGGAACACCTGGCTGTCGCTCAGCTCCATCCGGCACCCAGGCAGCAGGGAGGGAGTAAACATTTGTTGAGACAAGGGGTGCCACGGGAGTGCATCTGGAGTCAGATTGATTCTTGACTCCACCACTTTAGCCCAGGATAGCTCTATACGCCTGCTAACAGCTGGAGGGCTCTTTTACTGATTGGGGCTATTTTTTCACGTTGGAGTGCATACACAAAAGAAGGACTCAGGAAAGGTTAGAACAGGTCAGAGACATAGTAGGTGACTTGGGATGGCTCAAGTTCATTCTATTTCTTGACAAGTGTCCTCACTTGGTCCAAATTCCATGAGTGTCTCCCAGGAATAAGACTTTGAGAGTGGTCTGTTAGGACCCAGGCTTTGGTCAGACTGCAGAAGTCTCTCCTTTCAGGCTGCCCTTGGTGCTTGTGTGTCGCTCCATCCCCACCTTGACTGAACTGAACCGCAAAGCAAGCCTGCCCAGCAGGTGGAGGAGGGCTGTCTGCCTGGATTGCTCATCTAACCAGCAAGGCCAGCTGGCTGCCCACTGTCCACTAGAGGGGAGGGCCAGCAGGTGTCAGTATGAACTCAGGAATAGAAATATGAGGCCTTTAAAATTAGAGGGAAGAAACCCACGAAGCCTGCCTATAACCCCAGAACCCAAGTGCCAGGGCCACTTACCAGATGCTGCTTCCATTGAGCATCAAAAATCACTGCGTCTACACTTGAAAACAGTTCTTAAAATGTTGAATTCCATGAAAAATGTTTTGGGGCTTTAAGAAATTGTTTGGTGTTTGTTTCATTTGATTGCCATTCCACCAGTCCTTGTTGATTGGTTTGCACTGCACACTGGGGTTGAGGTTCCAGGGGAGGGTCCTTATACAGGGCGGACCTTGGGCTTGCTCAGGAGGTAGATCAGGGAAAGTGGCGGTCACTGATACTTGCTGGGGCAAAGGAGTGAGACTTTCTCTGTCCCTTCAGTCCCCGCCAGCATTACCTGTCACCAGCATGGTGTGAAACTGCAGCCTTCCCCTTCCTAGAGCATCTCATCGCTGTTCAACAGCAGGTGGGAAGGGGGACAAGATCCAGGCCGCCTCCTCTTCAGACTTCCTTGTGCCAAATGTATAAAATGTTGCAAATGTAAGTCTGTTAAGATTTCATTCAAGAACTTGTTCCTGTACACAGTTTGCTCTTCCAGCTTTTGGAGAGTAGATCTCTGAAGGGCATCCAGCCTGGCTGAGCTCGCCTTTTTTTCTGAAGAATGAATAGAAGTAAAATACAAAAGACACCAAGTCCTTCCACCCTAGACGTCAAGCTGCACTGCATTAAATAAACCCAGTTCACTAATTCAGAGAACTGCTGCACCCGAGCGACCCATGGGCCAAGAAACTTCCAGAAGCATTAAAAAAAAAAAATGGTTGTAGAGTCAGGTGGCTGTTTGTCCCTTGTTTTTATTTATTCTATAATTATGTTTGTGCTTTCTGTTTTGTAAACAGTAATGGGACTTATTTTTATGTATTTTAAAAGAAAACTTTGATTCAGTCTTTTAAGAACTGTTCCATTTTTTGATTTCTTTTGGGGAAAAAAAGTTATGAGTTAATTAGTTTTTAAATATTTAGGCATTCTTTGAATTACAAAATTGTGATGCAGGGATTTGTGAATGAGACATTCACGTGAAAGATGACTTCATAGTTACCCATGTATATAAAGTGTAAGTACTCTGAGCTCCATCGTGCAGTGCCTTTTAGACGTTCTGCTTTCTATAAAGTCTTCAAATTTTTGCATATATTATATATATGTAATGTTACAGAAATATATGTATAATATACATATTTTTTCCAGGGGTATCTGATAGCTCTGTATTTTGTTACGGAAGTCGAAAGAAAAAAAGTATTTTACCTCAGAAATTAAAGTTAAATAAAAAAAAGTACTTTAATGTTTGCTGAGTGTTGGTTTTGTTGCTCATGCGCTCTGCCAAGGTGATCGTGCCAGAGAACCCGCCAGTTAGTGCTAGCTCACCTGCTCCCCGTGTCCTGCACAAGGGCCCACCCGCCAAGTGAGGAGGCACCAGCGAGTTGGTTTTGGGCCATTTCCTAAGGAAATAATATGAAGCCAGGGGCACAGGTTAGGGACCCTGCACGGTGGCTGTGGTGAGCATCTACTTGGAGTGCATGGCCAGGTTGCTGTGAAGCTGTTTTAAACTCTGATCTCAGAAAGCGCTGGAAACAGAAGGTCGTCTACGCAGTGACAACTGCTGGCTGACCAGCGGGGCTGCTTGTGCAGATGGTGTGCATGCTGGGAGAGGCTGGCAGCTGCCCTCGGATCATTCACCCTCCTGGTAAGCCCAGTGCCCACTATGCACTAGCTGGGCCGGGGTGGACTCGCTCGTCTGGTCTGTTGGTCCTCTCCGTGGGGTGAACAGACCCCCCCAGGAAAGGTCGTGCAGCAGAGGCACCAAGGGCCATTGATCACACTCGTGTGGAAATAGCCAGGCTGTACAGATCCACAGACTGAACACGGCAGGGGTTGCCAGGGAAAGTAGGAAGTGACTGTAAATGGCTCAGGTTTTCTATTGTGATGGTAAGAATGTCCTTTCTGTACTTGGTGAACACTGATTCACAGTCACTCCACAAGGTTGAAGATGATAGTTGTGAATTACACCTCAATAAAGGTAGATCAAGTCCATGGCGAAAGAATACTAGGAAAACAGCAATTCCTCAGAACAGACAAGAATGGAGGGCAGTCTGCAGTAATGTAACAAATGCCATTTAACCCTTCAAGGAAAACTGTCATACACCGTAGCAGACAGCTTCAGGTCGCTGAGATGAATGTCCGGACCAGGTACAGTGATGAAGGAAGGGATTTATTGAAGCTTACAGATCCAGGGAAGTTCCATAATGGCAAAAGAAGCTGGCCTGCCTTCACAGGACCAAGCAGAGAGATTAGTACAAGCCAAAAAGCCACACCGCACAGCACACTTCAGGAACTCCCACTAGGCACACTTTGCATGTCTTCAGATTGGAATATGAAACCCACCACCACACCCTAAGATCCGCCCAGTGACACCACCTCCAGCCAGGTGGCTGCAGATGCAAACTACAAACTAATAAGACACTGAATATATTGGGGGCCATCTGTTCAAACCACCACATACACTAATCTCATTTTGCTCTTCGGGTTAGGCAGATTTTCTGATGGTCCCAACACATCAGGTATTAAATGTTAACTTCTCTTGGAGGGTTCAGGACCTGCTAAACTAGAGGGAGGATGTGTGTGTGCGGATGCATGCAGCCATGCGTGTGTGGGAGTCTGGACGACATTGGGTTCAGCCCTCACTTTGCACCCTGTTTGAGGCACAGGGTCTCATTCACATCTATGTTCAGCAGGCCTTCGGGCCTGAGAGGTTCTCCTGTGAGCCTCCCTGCTCACTGTCATCACACAGGGGTTTGCACTGCACATCCAGCTTTCCATGGGTTCTGGGGACCTGAACTCAGGTCCTCCCACCTGGTGCAGCAAGCTTTTTATCCACGGAGCCGTCTCTCAGCCCAGGAAGGGTGAGATGTGTGGCAAGGGTGATGCGGGAAGAGGCACATACAAGGAGGGAGCTTAGGAGAAGCTTAAGGAGTTGTGAGATGTTTTCGGCTGCCAGTGGCCGGCTGAGAAAGGGCATGGAAGTCCTTAGCCGTCAGGAACTACTTTGCCAAAGCAGTCTGCCTGCTCAAGCAGACTCAGCCCTGTCGGGCAGGCGAGGATAGTAATGGGCTGCTGCCCGCGGTGACCCAGCCCAGGTGAGAAGGCCGATCAGCTAGCCCGGAGCTCCCTGTCCCAGGCAACAGGTCCCGCCCGCCCGCTTAGGCTCACAGGTCAGCGCATAGACCTGGACGGGCACATCCTGGAGTTCTGGACAAAGGGGAAGGAGTGATAGTGAGCACGAGGAAGAAAGGCTCAGAGTCCATTAAAGCCTTGCTTGCAAAGCCTGATGGCCTGGTCCATTCCCCAGTACCCACCCACCTTAAGTAGGATGCACAAAGTGGAGCACATGCCTGGAGCTTGCTTGCAGCAGGAGGCCCTGGCGCGCCTGTATTCTCCCTCTCCACCCCCCCCCCCCCCCAGATATCAAGAAAAGTGAGGAGAGAGGCAGGGCTGGGCAACAGGAAGAGCGAGGAAAGGTCACTAATTCTTCATGATGAGTCAGGGAGAGTAAAGCCTTCAGTGACTCCCACAGCCCCCAAATAGTTTCCGGATAGCATAGAAGGCCTTAATCTGGTTGCTTTCCACTTCTAGCCTCGTTATTTTTTTTAAATCTATTTATTTATTTGAGAGAGAGAATTGGGTGCGCCAGGGCCTCTAGCCACTGCAAACGAACTCCAGATCATGCGCCACCATGTGCATTTGGCTTACCCACTGGGGAATCAAAGGCTTCGCAGGCAAGCACCTTAACTGCTAAGCCATCTCTCCAGCCCCAGCCTCATTTTTTTTTTAACCATAGACCCAAACTTAAGCTTAACCCTAACAGCCAAGGGACTCAGTCATGACCAGGAGACAGGGTCATGACAATCCTGTGATACAGAAGCTGTCCATCTCCCCTCTGCCGAGAGGGCACTGAGCTTCGGAAGAGCCCTAGTACCTGGGTTCTCAGCTGTGCTGCTGGAAGCCCGGCCATGCTGAGTCACGGGTCTGGTCTGTTCAACTCTGCCTGATGCCTTTCATCCCCCACTCCTGGCCAAGTCTTCTCCAGCATTCAGCTCTGTCCCTGTCTTCGGCACCCTCTCCAGGCTGGTCAGGGGCACACCTCTTGTCTGTTGGGGCCCAGGTTTATCTCTGCCTTTTCTGGGCTGTTGTCACTAGTCACTGGTCTGCTTGTGTGTCTGACTTCTCAGTGGACAGCCAGGAAGCCAAACGCCAGCGCAGGGTTGACTGGCCACCCTTACTTCAGCTCCTAGCACACTGCCTGGATCCTGCTTGGTACGTGCCAGATGGATGGATGGAAGGGAGAAGGGGAAGGAGGAAGAGAAATAGGGTTTTTCACTGCTGAATAGAAAACACAGATGTGGGCTAGAGAGATGGCTCAGCAGTCAAGGTGGTTGCTTGTAAAGCCTAAGGACCCAGGTTTGATTCCCCAGAACCCACGTAAGCCAGATGCATAGGGTGGCACATGTGTCTGGAATTCGTTTTTAGTGGCTGAAGACTCCGGTGTGTCCATTTTCTCCCTCCCCCCCATAAATAAATAAATAAAAATATTAAAAAACAAACAGCACAGATATGGACATGAAGATAGGCAAATGGATGAGGGAGAGACACACAGGTGATCAGTTTCTGCTCCAGCTTCCAAGCCCCACAGTAGGGCCACTATCAAAGTTGCCTACCCTGTGATCCCCATCCTAGTACGGTCCTTCAGGCCCTGCTCCTCACTTGCTCCTCCCTCTGTCTCCTGCAACTGTATACCTATCCACCTTCAAACCTGCCTCCTCCCCACAGGGCTGGGTTTTCATTAACTCAGAATGTGGGCAAGAAAACATGAAGAGACAGAGTGCATGCTGCCTCCTACCTGCAGTGTGTCTGCAGATCTGCACCGCCTGCTTGCCTTGCCTTCCTCTAGGGGACAGACTCACTGGTCCCTCACACCTGGTCCACCCCTGGGCACCTGCCTCTTGTCCTGCAAGGAGTAGTGAGCAGCAGGTGCCACCACATACCTGGGGCCCTACTACCCTCGTGTGAGCTCTGGTTTCCCTCCCCTTCTAAGAGCAGCGACTCCCTTAACCCATAACTCCACCCTTGCCATTCCACTAGCTCGGGAGACTCCAGTCACACCTGTCAGGAACCTCCATCCCCTGTTTCCAGAGCTGTGAGGATGAATGAGGCACATGAGGCACTTGGCATTCAAGTCATCTTTTAAAAGTGACTGAGATGCTGTGTGGGCCCTGGCTTCATGAGTTTTCACTTCCGTTTCTTCACTGCCCTCTCCAGGGGAGGTAGACAGCACAACCCTTGCTTTTCCCAGAGGGGAGGGAAGCTCAGAGCCAGGGACGGCAGGGATTCAAACCTAGGCCTTCCCACTACCAGCCTCATGCTGTCACACTTGACCCACTGAAGACACTTCTCCCCACAGCAGCCAAGAATCCGACAAGCAAACCAGGGGCTAGGGAGCTCCGTTTCTCCAGCTGCTGAACCATGTGTCCCCGTCTGGAGTGTGAGACCTTGCTAAGAACCTTGGTCGGGCCAGCATCTCTGGGGACTGGAGGGTTAATTCTGGTCAGACAGGATCCTTTTTCCCAGAGAATGCAGAGGAGCCAGCCAGCCTTCCTCTGCTGCCTCGCCCAGCACACCCCACCCCACTGGAAAACTGACAGACCCATGTCGAAGGGAGGTGGAGGAGACCCCACTCAGCTCCAGTCTCTAGGTCAGCAGACAACAGGGCAGGCACCACAAACCCAGAGATGCCACCCAAACGATCAGAGGTGATGGTTTGAGGCTGGCACCAGCGATGTCTGTCTCACTAAGTCACTCCACCTCTACGTCTAGACAGGACCAGGACACCAGCAAGCCTTATAGCCTGAGTCCTGAGAGCTGAGAGGCAGTGAGCGGGGAGTCACCTGCCTCGCCCCTGGAGGCCTTCAGGGCTTCACTGGTGGCGAAGACCAGGGGGCAGGAACAGGGGGCATCCCTGAGTCTGGCCAGTGCCCTTTACTCCAGTCTGACTGGAGTCTTCAGAAAGAAGCATGGACGGGGGAGGGCGCGGGAGGGGCGGCATAACCTGTGTGTTCTGAGATCCGCCTGTCTTCTCTGTGTTACCTCCACTCCCTGGGTAAAGAAGGGGAGGGAAACTTAGGTATGTAGGTGTCAGTCTGTCTCCAGAGCCTAACAAATCTAGGAAGTTTGTTTTAATTCTCCCACTCACGGCCCAGCTGAAAGAAATCTTTGTCTTCCTGTCAGCTGGCCCACCCTGCCCACTCCCAGTGGAAAAGAAGGAAGGTTTATATGTCCTCACGTAACTTGTGTTAACTTCCTTGCCCTACAGAAGGATCTGGAAAGAGTGCTTTTGTTATCCCCACTGTACAGATGAAGAAAATAAAGGTCAAGGAAGTTAAGGGAATTGCCTTAGGTCAATACAGTGACTCACCCGACAGACTCACCCAGAGAGCTCCAAAGTCCACGCATGTTCTTGAGACTCAAGAATGAGTCTCATAGTGTCTGGAAAGGGCAGGCCATCCTGTCGCTTGAGAGATCCCAGGGTTCTGTACGGGAAATGTGTGTTTGCACTCCCCTGGAACAACCTCAGCCAGAAAGGGAGAGCCAGTTGGTCAGCGAGGCCACTTTGCTTTTTTTTTTTTTTTTTTCGGTTTTTCAAGGTAGGGTGTCACTCTAGTCCAGGCTGACCTGGAATTCACTATGGAGTCTCAGGGTGGCCTTGAACTCCTGGCAATCCTCCTACCTCTGCCTCCCAAGTGCTGGGATTAAAGGCGTGAGCCACCACGCCCGGCTAGCGAGGCCACTTTGGGCAGTGCCTGCTGGACACTGTCCTGAGAGACGCCAGAGCCCGAGCTCTCCAAGCACTCACGGTCCGCTGGCGGATGGCCGACAAAACACCAGTAGACAAGGGGGCAGTGTTCATTCTCTCATTCAGCCAGCCCTACCCCAGGGTTACAAAGTCAATAAATCGTCTTGGGCAGGGAAGGCCAGGCACTTGCAGGCTAGCCGCACCGGCAGTGAGGACAAGCAGGAACCCTACAGCGCACAGGCCTCCGCCCCAGGCCTCTGTCCGTGAAAGGCGCCGCAGCCTTTCTTTGCACGTCTAGAAGCTGCAACTCTCCGGGTTGCTGGCTGAGCACAGGAGCTTGGCTGTTCCCACAATTCTGTGGAAGTTCTCGTGCCTCCACTCCCCTGTGCAGGGACAGTAGCCCTCAGGTGGGCTGGTGCCCTTCAGTGGTGGCATGTGCACTACAGGCACAAAAGGCAGGCCTAGGGGTTTCCTCCCACTCCCCACTGCCAGGGTCTGTCTCAGCCTGGCATTCGGCCGACGCGTGCTCAATGAAGTGGCTGTTGTGATGGGATTAGAGTGAAGTGAAGAGGTGTGGTGTTTCTGGTTCTCGTCACTCAGACAGCTCCAACTGTTATCCCTGGCGTAATGGGGTAGGAGACATGGAAGAGTGGGGAGGAAATGCCAACCCAGAAGTGTTGAGGGTGGGATCCACTTGGAAAGGAAGGGGTACCTGCAAGGTGGCAGCCTGACACAGGTTGGGGGCTAGCACGGGCAAGAGTGGAACTTTAGGAACCTAGAATGCAGAGGCTGAGGTAGGCGGCAGACGGAGAGATGGATTCCTAAGAGAGGGGGTCGTGCAGAAGGAAGGTGGCTGAGAGCCACTGCCCGGGGTATTGACTGGCTAGATTGCTTCGTTTTGCCCGTATTGATCAGGTAATTAGAGCTCTTCAACTCTCCTGGCGCCCCTTCTCTCCCTCATGTTTTTTCCTACCAACATATCTTCTTAACAGAGAATTTATAAAGTTTAGTTAGGCTACCCTGGGATGGTGTTTTCAGCAGAAGAATGGAGAGAGGGAGAGACCAGCTTCACATGGAACCCCCTACATTCTTCTCTTTGAAGAAACCCTTCCTGGCTCTAGCGAGTGGCGATGTCTAAACTACAAGTTCGGGTTCAAGGTATAGAGGACTCAGATAAGACAGTTTCTCAGAGCCAAGGATTTACGTAACTCCAGGCCTGATGAGAGAAAGCTGGAATCTGAAGGGAAAGGAAAGAAGCTTCCGGACCCCCAGCCTGGGGAGGATGACAGACTCAAGGCTTTGGGGGGAGCGGAGGGGAATCTTGCATGGGACTAGAGGACAAGATGTGAGGGGCAGTTGAGCACCTGGGGCCGGAGCCTGATCTGGTTATCTGGACCACCATCTGTTAACCTCCTTTAAGGAAGTGAGACTTGGAAAGTCCGGTATCCACCCAGAGCCACAGGTGGTGGCTGAGAAGAGGCGACGTTCCTACTCCAGTCCTGGGGCCATGAGACGTGCTCAGCTTCTACAGATAACAATGGGGACTCCAAACCCCCAGGCCTTTCTGGACATTCAGGGGGTGGGGAAGGGGGGAGTCATTCAGGTTCTCAGAGGTCCAGATAAGAGTGGGGGACAGAGCCCTTGGGCTACTCCGAACCTCAGAACCCTGGACACTCAGCTTTAGCCTGACTCCCCCCACCTGCACTCCAGCCCTGGGGTACCCTGGCTCCCATCAGCTGCAGCTCTGAGCACCCCTCTGCTGGGCATCAGTCTTGCCATTGTCCTTCTTGAACCACATGCGGTGACAGTTGTCCCTGAAGTCCTTTGAACCCGCCTTCCTTCCACTCTCTCACCCCGCCACCCTGCATGAGCCCCAGAAGTCCAGTCTCCCACCCCTCTGTACCCTGGCAGCTGCAAGAAGAAAGGTAAGGAAAGGCGTTTCCTGTAAGGACCTCCAGTCTGAGGGAAGCAGACCATTCCCCAAGGAGCCCCTAACTGAGAAGCAACAGTCCCTGGCTTCCTGACACCCCCAGTCTGAAGAAAGAGACAAGACCCCCTTGAAGACCAGACCAGAACACTGCATAAAAGACAAAGCCCAGGGGGAGTGCGATCTTAGACCATTTTAGATTCAGGGTTTACACCATCTTCCAGAGCACAGTACTGGTCAGCTCTGGGCAAAGAGCTGCCTGTGAAGCCCGACACAGGACACTAGGGCTGGCCCTGGGAAGGGCTCAAGGGGCCAAGGGGACATACCCACTGGGTCCTGGGCCCCTGACATCCATAATTCCCTGCCCAAACAGCGGGTACCACGTCTAGGAGCACGCGGCCAGACTTCTGCAAGTGGCAGCAGTGGGCTAGAGAGCAAAGACACTTAGCCTTGAGCCCTGGTCAAACCTCCGTCTAAGAGCACAGCTTGCAAAGCAAGTGAAAGCTTCTGTGGCCGCCCAGGCAGCTTCAGTGGTTCTGCCAACACCTGAAGCCCTTGGAAGTGCCGTAGGCTTTGTGTGGGAACAAGTTGAAAAACGACAAATGAAATATAATACAAGAAACAGGCAAGACAAGGATCCTGCACTGAGAAGATTGTCTGACCTTCCAGAGACTTCTTCAGTCTCCTCGTGGTGCTGCCTGTGAGGCCCCGTGCAGAAGACCCCTAGAGAAGACAGGAATGAGATGGGCTGAGAGCAAAAAGGACCCTTTTCTCATGCCCTGCCCCCCCCCCCCCAGAAGGCAGCTAAAATACTGAGGAATCAGACGGTGCACACTTGCAATCTCAGCGTGCAGGAGACTGAATGAATGCGAATCAACCAGCCTGGGCTACATGGCAAGAGGCTGTCTCACCCCATAATCATTCAGTCAATTAATTAAAATCAAATGCTATAACGGGCTGGAGGGATGGCTTAGCAGTTAAGGCCTTGCCTGCAAAGCCAAAGGACCCAGGTTCAATTTCCCAGGACCCACGTTAGCCAGATGCACAAGGGGGTGCACATGGCTGGAAGCCCTGGAGCGCCCATTCTCCCTCTCTCTCTCTCTTTCTCTCTCTCCCTCTCTCTGACTCTAATAAATAAATATCAATAACTAAATTTTAAAAAGGCGCTATGGAGCAGAGTCAAAGCTGTGGCTCTAGTCCTTAGCTACTGTGGCATACCAGGCACTGAAGATGGGGCTGAAAGCCCACAGTAAGCTCTGTGGGCACATCCAGACCCTCCTAGTAAAGTGCAGTCCTCACTCCAGGCGATTGTGAACCATTGCTTACCCCCAGAACCTCTGACCTCCTCTGTGCCTCTCTCACCCGGGGCCTCCAGGCCCCGCTCTGCAGCAGGGAGCCGCCAGGCAGACATTGGGAACAACAACTTAGAAGCCAGGCCTCAGACACTCAGCACTGAGTCCCCACCCCAGGTGACGAGGCAGAGTGCAGCGTGGGGCATGCAGGAGGGGAGGTGGGGACCTCTCGGGGCTCTATCTCGGGGTACATTCACACTATGGCATGCATTGTCCCTGGGCTGGGCCTAGCTCAACTCTCCTATAGAGTGGGATATAACGTTTCCCTTTTGCCTCCTGTCATCTTCAAGGGTGTTCCCTCTGCTCATTCCCTAGGGAAGTTCCTTCATTAGAGAGCATTCCTCCTACCACTCCCACACCTTTCTAGTTCTTCCTTCCTTCCTTCCTTCCTTCCTTCCTTCCTTCCTTCCTTCCTTCCTTCTTCTTTCTTTTATTTTTGTTTTTTTTTTTTTTCAAGGTAGGGTCTCACTCCAGCCCAGGCTGACCTGGAATTCACTATGTAGTCTCAGGGTGGCCTCGAACTCACTGTGATCCACCTACCTTTACTTCCTGAGTGCTAAAGGCCTGCACCACCACGCCCAGCTTTGACCTTTCTATCTTCCTCCTCAATGCCCCTGGCCTTCCTTCCCTGACACGTGCACTGCATTCGCTTAGGCTTCCTGGAGTCCAGGCCTGGAAGTAGGAAAACCACCCGCCCCATTTTTCTTGGGCTGTCCCACTGTTAGCACTGAGAGTCTGCCCGAGGAAGCTCTCGGGCCCAGCAAAGCACACCAGTGCCTAAGGGGGCCAGACTGGGGCAGCATTTTCCCAGTGTTCAAAGAGGCAAAGACAGGCACAGACACACACAGACACACCCACACGGTCTCCAGGAGCGGACAGTCACTGAAACCAGACCTCACACTCACACACAGCTGAGCCTGGGTCCACATGCCCACGTGCCCAGAGATGGGTGTGTGTGTGGACAAGTAGGCACACAAGTGCTGGAAACACAAAAACGGACACAAACGCCCACACACGCAGGGAGGCAGACGTGCACAAAGGAGCACACACTCGCTTCCCAGCTTCTCCGGGGCAGGCCACCGCCCAACAGGGGCTCTCTGACACCCACACCCACACCAGGACACAAGCTTCCTTCAGAGTCCGGAACACAAAGGGGCCACCACCTGTGCCCTACATGCCGGTGTCTTTTCTATTCCCACTGGAAAACTCAGCCAGGGCAGGATGAGGCACACAGTGGCACCCTGCAGGGACCCTCACCCCCGCCCCCCCGCCACCATCCTGGGAAGCCATGGCCAGGGCAGGAGATGGTGGAGTGGGGGATAGAGAAGTGTGAGTGAGACAGGCTTATTCCTGGGACTCTGTCACCTAGATTGGTATCGATTCCCACATGTCGCCTTCCATTGTGGCTAATGGGACACGAAGAGTCTCCCGCTGCTCCTAGTCTCCTCACCCCAGACTGGACTCTCCAGGGGATCCTTACCCAGCATCTTCCTCTTTGTGCCTAAGTGACTACTCCCCTTCATGGCACCTCCTTTCTCTTGCCCCTTTCTAGCCACCGGGGAGACCTCATCCCTCTACTCGGGAGCACCTGCCTCCCTCAGAATCCAGGAAGTCCCCCCCACTCCATCCCTGTCCCTATGGTAGGGGGAGGTCACATGCTCCATCATACCCTTGGATGAGTGAGCAGGAGCTAGTGGGAACTGCTCCTCTTTCTCGAACAACTTGAGAAAGTATGACTGTAAATGAACCTTCTGTCACATCTAGGCTGGCCAGACAGGTCCTGTTGGAACCAGCCAGGTCCCCAAAATTCTACTGCACTGGCTGCATGACCTCAGGCCAGGCACAGCAGAGAGTGGAGAGGAAGGTGTGAGCTTTGGGAAAAATAGGAAGAATGGCTCTTTCTGTTCCTCAGGGAAGGGAAGGGTGTCCCCCCTCCCCAACCTAACTCCCATCCAAGCCCTTGAAATGCCCGGCCCAAGGTCTGAGTCCCCGGGGGGCTTCACCTAAGGTGGCCCCACTTTACTGGCGCCCACTGCAAAGCACAAGTGAAGAAGTCTTGGAGCATGTCAAAAAACAAATGATAATAGGACTGGAGATGGCTTAGCGGTTAAGGCACTTGCCTGCAAAGCCAAAGGACCTAAGTTCAATTCCCTAGGACCCATGTAAGCCAGATCCACAAGGTGGCACATGTGTCTGGAGTTCGTTTGCAGCAGCTGGAGGCCCTGGTGCACTTATTCACTCTCTCTCTCTCCAAAATAATATATATATTATATATATATATATATATATATATGAATCAAGTCCAGGTGTGGTGGCACATGCCTTTAATCCCAGCACTCAGGAGGCAGAGGTAGGAGGATCACCATGAGTTCGAGGCCACCTTGAGACTACATAGTAAATTCCAGGTCAGTGTAGGCTAGAGTGAAACTCTACCTCACCAAAAAAAATAAGTATGAAACAAATCATCAACCAGAACAGGCAAAAGAGGGACAGCACTGAGACCACAGGAGTGTCCTCTGGTTTCTCCTGGGAGAAGTCCTGTATTGCTCCGGGGCCTAGCAGGGCTGAGGGAAAGGGCACCCTCTCTGTCCCCTCAGCCCAACGGGTACTAAGAGATGCTCAGAGCCTGTCAGCCCTCAGAGCAGAAGACAGAGGCAAAGTCTGTAGGGTCCCTCACTCCCCACAGGCCTGCTATGGTGCCACCATGCCAGGGAGCCGAGAGGGCAGCTGGGGCAGGGACAGCTCCTGGATTTTGGTTGGTGGGTTAGTTGGTTGTTTGAGACAGGGTCTCCTGACCTCTAATTTAGTATGTAGCTTAAGCTGGTCTTGTACTCTTGATCCTCTTGCCTCTGCCTTCCAAGTACTAAGATTACAGATGCGGGCCACCATTCCTGACTGGGTGGTGGTGGGTGGTGGTGGGTGCTGTTTTCCCCTGCAGTACAGGGGGTTGAACATGCATATGCTAGGCAAGTCCTCCACCACGAGGCTACATCGGTCCTACATATATGTTTTGTTTTTTTTTTAATTCATTTATTTGAGAGAGAGAGAGAGAGAGAGAAAGAATGGGTGCGCCAGGGCCTCAGGCCACTGCAAACAAACTCTAGATGCATGAGCCACCTGGCTTACGTGAGTCCTGGGGAATCAAACCTGGGTCCTTTGGCTTTGCAGGCAAACACCTTAACCACTAAACCATCCCTCCAGCCCTCTTCTTTAATTTCTTTTTTTTAATTTTTATTTGATCTCTCTTTCTTTCTTTCTTTCTTTCTTCTTTCTTTCTTTCTTTCACAGAGAAAGAGGGAGAAATTGAGAATGGGCGCTCCAGGGCCTCGAGCCACTTCAAACGAACTCCAGACACATGTACCCCCTTGTGCATCTGGCTAATGTGGGTCCTGGGGAATCGAACCTGGGTCTTTCGACCTTGCAGACAAATGCCTTAACCACTGAGACATTCCTCCATCCCTTTTTTTTGTTTTGTTTTTGTTTTTTTTGAGGTAGGGTCTCACTCTAGCCCAGGCTGACCTGGAAGTCACTATGTAGTCTCAGGGTGGCCTCAAACTCACAGCAATCCTCCTACCTCCGCCTCCCAAGTGCTGGGATTAAAGGCATGTACCACCATGCCTGGCTCCTCTTTTTTAATTTTAAACAGAGTCTCACTAAATTGCACAGGCTGGCCTTGAGCTCACTCTGTAATCCAGATTGGCCTTGAGGTTCTGTTCTTCATGCCTTGGCCTCAATGTGCTTTATACCCTCCAAACCCCAGTCAAGCCACGATAGTGGGACACAGCTGTTCTCACCACTTGGGAGGCCGAGGCAAGAGAACTGTCACGAGTTCAAGGCCAACCTGGGATACATAGGAAGTTCCTGGGCTAGGGTGAGTTCCTATCCAAGAACTCGAAAAATATAAATAAATACTAAAATATGCCAAGGCTCCCTGTGGCATGCTGGGAAGTTGGACGTTGGGCATGGGGGCCTACAGAAGTGGGAGGGTGCCCCAGCTTCCTGCTCGGTTCCCAGGACCTGTTAGCCCCGAGCTCCACCGTGCCTGAGGCACTAGGCCACTTGCCTCTATCTCCTGGAGGAAACAAAGGAAGTTCAGCTGGTCAGCCCAGAAGCCAACCTCCCAGCCCCATGCCCATTTAACACCATGCCAGTGACAAGGGCCAGTGAAAGAGGGGAAAGCAGGGATTGGAGGGGGGGCTGCCCTATTAGATGTCCTGGGAGACCGAGGCAGCAGGTTTGGACAGCAAAGGGGCATGGAGCGGTGAAGGCACCCAGAGCCTCTCCCTCTCTGGCCTGGGTCTGAGAGCCACATTAAGGTGGTGGCAGGAGGTGGGACGGCAGAGGAGCCTTCAGCCTCCCCATCTGCAGAGCTTCCTGATGGGCACAAGGTGCTCTGAAGGACCTCAGTGTGCAGGCCTGGTCCACGTCCCTGTCCTGCCGCAGTGGGATTCTTCCCTGGCCCCTTGAAAGGGGCATCTGTGGCCCAGGAGAGCAGTTCCTCATAATGAGCTCTCCTTGGCCTGAGCCTCCTCTTGCCCCCACTCTAATGGTCTTCACACTCTCCGACAGGGGGCTGGGAAAGAACACCTTCTCAGGTGAGGGCCTGGCACCAAGAGCAGACCCCTGGACACTGTGTGTCCCTCTCCTCACCAGCCAGCTGCAGATGCCCACCATGGACACCAGCCTGCCTAGTCAGAGGGCCCCGCCCTACTCTCTGGCGCCAGCAGCAGTCTGTCCTCCCTCCTGGCATGGCTTTCAGAGCCCTGCCCCCCATGAAGACCCACCCTTCCCAAGCTTCCCCCCACCCCGCTCTGGTTTCTTCCCTCAGCCAGCTCCTCTCTCCCTCCTACCTGTCCATCATGTTAGTTTTGGTTGACTTAACTAGAAAACAACTGAGACTAATTCCTTGCCCTCTGTTCCCATCTCACCCGCTGTGGGAAGGGCCTTGACCTCTCCGAGTCAGGGAAGAAAGAAACAGTATAATGATCCCCACAGTGGTGCCCATCAAGCCACCCTGCTTGGGGCGGAAGATGTGAGCCTGACAGCTCCAGGGTGGCTTGTCCCTGGGACCTTAAAGACAGGCTGTCTTGGGGCATCCACCATCCTCCAGAAAAGCCCGTCTCCTAGGTAACTTTAGGTAAGTTCTTCTTCCCTCCCCAGGATGTCCTAGAATCCTGCCCCTTCCTTATCTTATCTTCCTTATGTGTCTGATGCCACCTTAGTCACTTTCTCCTGGCTGGCTTAACCCTTAACTGGAAGTCCAATTAATAATTTAAACAAAGAAAAACCTGCTGGGTGTTGTGGCATACACCTTTAAGCTCAGTACTTGGAAGGCTAAAATAGGAGGCTCACTGTGGGTTTGAGACCAGCCTAGGACTACAGAGTGAGTTATAGGTCAACCTGGGCTAGAGTGAGACCCTGCTTCAAAAACAGATAAACAGGATTGGGTATGGTGGCGCACGCCTTTAATCCCAGCACACAGGAGGCAGAGGTAGGAGGATCGCTGCAAGTTCAAGGCCACCCTGAGACTCTACATAGTGAATTCAAGGTCAGGCTGAGTTATAGTGAGACCCTACCTTAAAAAAAAAAAAATAGGGCTGGAGAGATGGCTTAGTGGTTAAGGCTTGCATGCAAAGCCTAAGGACTCATGTTCCATTCTCCAGATGTCACATAAACCAGACTCACAAAGTGATGCATGTGTGCAAGAGAGCTTAGAGACCCCCCCCCTCATTTCAAGTCACCCCATTGCAGGATGAGCAAAGACAGCGAGAAGTGCTGGGCACCAAGTGAACCAGCAGGAGTCAGACCAGCATGGCAGTAAGGTACTCTGGCAGATCCGAGACAGGGGCCCCTCTCTGCTTTCCCCTCCACAACTGTGGGGCCATTAAGAAGAGAAGTAAGGAGACCCCAGTGTTGGGTGGGGCTGGGAGCCCAGGTTACAACAACGTGTGTGTGCATGTGCGTGTGCATGTGTCACACGAATGCTGTTCCACTGCACATCGTTTCTGGTCCTTTCTGACAGTGGGGCCTCTAGGTATAGGGTCCTCAGAGAGCCTGAATCAGGCTTCAGGATTTGGTGAAAAGCAAGGGCTCATGTTAAGTCTGGAGGTTGAAGTTGGATCTGGATACAAGATTTGATCATTGAGAACTGATCCAGGAATTGTTATCCATCCCAGCTAGGGAGGGCCATCTCAGATGCCCACGGGCCACACTACTGCCTCCACTGTTCTGGCTGGCCCGGGGACCCAACCCCAGACCTGCGGCCAGCTCCCCCAGCTCCGCCATTTGCTGGCAACTTTCACTTCCCCACCTGCTGACCGACCGGGCTCTTCCCCCATCTCTGCGTGTGCTGCCCGGGTTTCTTGTCACAGGTGGGAACACTAAGGATGGGGGTGTCCGGGGGCTCCCCCAAGGCACAACTGATGTGAATGCAATGAAAGTAGGTGCTGGGGTTGTTACAGAGGGAAGGAAAAGGCACGGGGATGTTTGGGGAGAAGGAAGGGAACAGAAAGAGAGGCTTCAGGGGCCTCTGAGCTGCAGAGTCAAGGTGGGAAGGGCAGGAGAAACAGAGAGGCAAGGAGAGAGAAACAGAAACAGGGCTGGATGACCAGTGGGGAGCCTGAGACCACGCCAAGGGAGGGGGACAGGCCACCCAGAGGTAGCAAGTAGAGAGAGAAGACAGCAGAGAGCCTAAGGGGAGGGTGTGGGAAGGGGGAGGGCGATAGGCTCGCACAGGCAAATGAGTGATGACAGGGAAGTAAGAGGGTGGTGGGGAAGGAGGGAAGGACTCAGTGGAGAGAGGAGAAAAGAACAGAAGCAGAAGCGAAGGAACCCATGGCCTGAGGACAGCTGAAAGGGGCAGAATGAAACAGACCACGGGGCTCAGAGGGAGGGATGGGCCCAGACTAAAGCCTGTGTCTAGTCTGCCTGATGGCGCACTCCCCTAATCCCTGCCCCCTCCCCCGAATGTGTGAGGGTGTGATTTCCCCAACTTTTTTCTTTTTTTGAAGTAGGGTCTCTCTCTACCCCAGCCTGACCTTGAATTCACTATGTAGTCTCAGGGTGGCCTTGAACTCATGGCAATCCTTCTACCTCTGCCTCCTAAATGCTGGGATTAAAGGTGTGCATCACCATGCCCAGCAGTCCCGCTGACTTTTAACGACCCATTGCCCTCAGTCCTAGGGTGGAAATAGGGGTATCTAGATTTGGATTTCTGCTCCACTGAGTTATAAACATTTACATCCACCTCCCCCAGGAAGGGCAAAGTTAGCCAAGAGGGGTGGGGCTGGAAAGAGAGGCTAAGCAGAGAACAGAAACCCAAGGAGCCTGAGAGGGGCCGTGGTGCTGCTGAACCCCTGGGAGCCTCTCATGACATGTCTCAGGACATGCCCGGGCTTAGCAAGAGCCATCCCCAAGGGAAGAAAGGACAAACTGGTGTCCTTGGAATCCCTCCACCAGGAGAGAAAGGGAAGGAGACAGAGTGGCACACGGGTACTGTGCCTGGCTTCATCCCTGGCCCCAGCTCCTCCTGCCATCCTACCTAAGCAGCTTTAACTGACAGCATGAGGGGTCTTGGGGCCAGCCATCTCCACCTGGGGCTGCGATCAAGGGGTGAGAACAGAGACTTCGGATTCACAGCGGGGAGGGGGTCCATATATGGTTCTTGGCTAGCAAGGACAGACTGGGGAGATGGCGCTGCACAAGCATGAGGACTCAGAGTTCTCCCCTCAGCATTCATGTTTTTAAAAAAGGGGGGGCTGCAGAGATGGCTTAGTGGTTAAGCACTTGCCTATGAAGCCTAAGGGCCCCGGTTCAAGGCTCGATTCCCCAGGACCCATGTTACCATGTTAGCCAGATGCACAAGGGGGTGCACGCGTTTAGAGTTCGTTTGCAGTGGCTAGAGGCCCTGGTACACCCATTCTCTCTCTATCTGCCTCTTTCTCTCTCTGTTGCTTTCAAATAAATAAAGATAAATAAATAAATAAATAATTTTTTTTTTAAAGAGGGGCTGGAGATATGCTCACCAGTTAAGGTGCTTGCCTGCAAAGCCTAAAGACCCTGGTTTGATTCCCTTGTATACCCACATAAAGCCAGATGGCCAACGTGGTGCATGCATCTGGAGTTCGTTTGTTATAGTAACAAGAGGCCCTGGCATACCCATTCTCTCTCTCTCTCTCTCTCCTTGCAAATAAAAATTTTTTAAAGCTGCATGTGGAGCCAGTCATGGTGGCGCACGCCTTTAATCCCAGCACTCGGGAGGTAGAGGCAGGAGGATCGCCATGAGTTCGAGGAGCTAGAGTGAGACCCTACCTCAAAAAAAAAAAAAAAAAAAAGCTGTATGTGGCCACGAATTCCTGTAACTCTGGCTCTGAGTGGAGCAGAGACAAGAGATTCCCTGGGCCTCACTGGTTAGTCAGTCTAACCTAAAAACAGTGTGAGGGGGTTGGAGAGATGGTTTAGCAGTTAAGGTGCTTGCCTGCAAAGCCTAAGGACCTAGGCTTGACTCTCCAGATCCCACGTAAGCCAGACACACATAGGTGAGGCAAGCGCAAGGTCACACACACTCACTGGGTGGTGCAAGTGTGTGGCATTCAATGATTGCAATGCCGGAGGCCCTGCGTCAATTCTCTCTCTCTCTCTCTTTCTCTCCCTCTCTGTCTCTCTAAAAATATAAAAATAAAATATTTTAAAAACAGTGTCAGTTCTAGATTCAGTAAGAGACTCTATCTCAAGGAAACAAGGCTGATAGAAGGTGATACTGATGTCCACCTCTGGCCTCCACACATGGGCAGAAAGGGCGCCATGTCTGTGCAGATCGCATTCACGCACGCACACACACACACACGCACGCACACGCACGCACGAAACTAACAGCATAAGCTGCCTCACTGTGCCAGGGCTCTGCTTCCCGCCTCTCCCAGTCTCATGTTCTCTGCTTCACTGTCCGCCCGCCTCTTGGGGCCTTTATGTTTGTGTGTTGTAGGTGCATGTGCGTAGTGTGCATGCACATGTGTACACATATGTGCGCGTGTGTGCGCAGGCCAGGGGTTGGGTGTCTTCCTCAGTCACGCCCCACCTTCTGCTTTAAAATCAAGTCTTGCACTGCGCATAAAGCTCACTGGTTTAGACTGGGGAGAAGGCTCAGTGGGTAACGGGCAGGCCTTCAGAGCTCGCTGGTCCAGCTAGACAAGCCAGCCAGTGCTCCAGAGACTGTTCCCGGCCCACATCCCCAACACAGGGTCTTACCATGTACCCATAGCTGACTTGGAACTCTCTGTAACCCAGGCCAACCTTGAACTTTGTGTGATGTTCCTGCCCCTGCCTCCTAAATTCTGGGATTACAGGCACAAGCCATCATGTCTTGGCACCATAAAGTGACTTGTTTTGTTTTGTTTTGTTTTGTTTTTCAAGGTAGGGTCTCACTCTGGCCCAGGCTGACCTGGAATTAACTATGTAGTCTCAGGGTGGCCTCGAACTCACAGCGATCCTCCAACCTCTGCCTCCCAAATGCTGGGATTAAAGGTGTGTGCCACCACGCCCGGCTTGAAAGTTCCTTTTACTTCAAGTTTCTATTGCGTACATGTGGCTTTTGTGGACCTGTGAGCATGTGCGTGTGTGTATGTTTGTACCTGTGTAGGTCAGAGGGAGGAGAGCTTCTGTGTATTCATCTATGTGTGTGCATCTTTGTGTCTGTGTGTGTGTTTGTGCCTGGCCGGGGGGTTGCGGGGGGAATCTGTCTTTCTGTGTCTCTGTGCTCTTGTCTTTCTCATCTTTTGCCCATTGGGCTGGCTGTCATTCGTCTTCCTGGGACTTCTGCTGAAATGGTTCCTGGCCAAGAGCCCACACCGTAGGTTTAGGTGGAGTGCCCCCTTCGGGGCCCTGGGCTCCTGCCAGCCTTGCCTTTCGTATCCAGTGAGTTTCATCCTTAACGTTTCTGCCCTGATTGGCTGATTACAGCCCAGAGCCCAGAGTCAGACAGACCAGTTCCCATCCTGCTCCACCACTTGGCCGGGATCTTGAGCAAGTCTCTTAATCTTTTTGAGCCTCCGTTTCCTCTGCTTGCAAAATGTAGCCAAATGTCCACATCAAAGGATGGTGGTGAAGAGTCGGAGAAATAACATGTGAAAAACAGAATGGCAGCACTCAGGGCTGGGCTCATGATGAGGGCCCCACTCATGCTCATTGCAGTCTTGAAGAGGCAAAGTCCACTCTGGGAGTTTTCTTTGGCTCTGAGCTCCAGCTCCGGGGACTCACTTGCTATTGTTCCCTGGTTATCTGTATTGCTTTTATTAAACAGTGACCTAGAACCTACTTGTGTGGGAATGAACACTTACACTGGCCAAGGGGATTAGCCTTATTGTTAGTAATCCCAATGACAGTGGCGATGACAATGATAACTGCTTGCTTCCAGAAACCACGCTGATCATTCTAGATTGGATTAGGAGCTTGTTTGCTTTATGGCTCTCGGAACTCATCCTCTGAGGCCACCACACCTATTCTGCCACAAAGGCTGCCAGGATGTGGGGCCACACAGCTGCACAGCTGCACAGCCAGTGTTCGAGCCCAGACACAAACACAGGGGCCTGGAGCAGAGGATCTGAGCTTAGGACCTGCAGGACCGGGAGGAGGGTGCAGGCCAGGGTGCTCCCTGCCAGGGGAGCTTCTCCACCCCTGTGTGGATTAAAGTGACACACAAGGAATTAAGCTGAGGCAACAAGATAGTTCTCAAACATGGAGGGACACGCAGGGGGAGCGGAGGGCCTCTCCACCGTGTCAGGAGAGGAGCGGCGCGCATGGGTAGTCCGCAGGACTTCCGAGCTTCATTAGCATCAGAACCAGCTAGCTCCGTGAGGATCCACAAGGGACTCCCAGATAGGAGAGGCTGGGAAGGAAGCTGCAGCCCTCAGGAGCTCTCAGAGTGGACATTCCAAGGGATGTACAGAAGTCAAAGGATGAGGGCTGAAGAGATGGCTTAGTGGTTAAGGCTTTTGCCTACAAAACCAAAGGATCCCAGTTCAACTCTCCAGGACCCATGTAAGCCAGATGCACAAGAGGGCGCATGCCTCTGGAGTTCGTTTGCAGTGGCTGGAGGCCCTGGCATGCCCATTCTCTCCTTCTCTCTTTCTCTCTGCTTCTTTCTCTCCCATAAATAAATAAAATATATATTTAAAA
Organism: Dipus sagitta; assembly: GCA_036346955.1. NCBI lineage: Eukaryota > Metazoa > Chordata > Mammalia > Rodentia > Dipodidae > Dipus > Dipus sagitta. The sequence continues at coordinate 31,142,114 of CM070788.1, forward strand.
AAGTCAGCTGGGCAGGGCATGGTGGCACCTGCCTTTAATCCCAGCACTCAGGAGGAGGATCACCATGAGTTCAAGCCCACCCTGAGACTACATAGTGAATTCCAGGTCAGCCTGAGCTAGCTTGAGACCCTACCTCAGAAAAACATAAACAAACAAACAAACAAAAAAAAGAAAAGTCAAAGGATGACACTTTAGTGCTCACTTTGGTGGCACATATACTAAAATTCGAATGATATGGAGGCTAGCACGAGGGTTGGAAAGAGGCTTCAGTGGTTGAAAGCATTTCCTTGCATACATTAGCATGGCCCCTACACAAGGATGGCATAACAATTCATGAAGCATTTCATAATTTTTGTCCTTGGCCCTACTACTCCCCACCCCCATCCCAGCCTTCTGGGAAATAAATCCTGGATGGCAATGGTCACAGGAACTTCTCTATCTAGACTCCCACTTCCAGGGCTGTCACCCAACAGCATCTATGATATGTTGGTTGGCCACCCTCAGGACCTGGCTGCCCCTTGCCCCAGGCTGGCTACTCCTTGGCACAGTCTGTGAGGTTCTGAGGCTGTCCACAGCCACACCAGCTTTGAAATGCTAGGAGCAGCTTTTCAGGGAACAGAACTTTTATTGGGCTACTGCAGAAAGGATTGTGGCTTAGGTGGACACAACGCTGGCCCTAGCCAGTAAGGGTCCTGCCTCCCCAGTACCCAAAGACAAGGTTGCAGAAGCAAGGCATAACCTGGAGCAGCCCTTACAGCCCATCTCAGACGCACATGCCATCCACCTACCCATCCACCAATCATGATCTGTCTCCACCGGTCCCTGGCTCCAGGCTGTGGGAAAGAGAGCCAAAAATACCATTCTTCCTCAGCTGTCCCAGAAGGAGGTGACACCTTTTGGGGTAAGGGTTAGTATAAAAAGACTAGAACCTACATAGTTTAGGAGTAATGGAAGTGGGGGCAATAACAGCAAAGGAAGGACTGTAGGAAGAAAAGAGCTGGGCGTGGTGGCGCCCACCTTTACTCCTAGCACTTGGGAGGCTGAAGTAGGAGGATCGCTGTGAGTTCAAAGCCAGCCTGAGACTACGTAGTGAATTCCAGCCTGGGCTAGAGTGAGACCCTACCTCAGAAAAAAAAAAAAAAAAAAAAGAATGACAGCATTGATAAGTCCATTACCACTCATTTATTCCAGCAGTATTGAACTGTGACCTTGTCACTTGGGCTCATTGGTGAGACCAATGCGCAAAAATCCTTACTCTTCCCAAATGTGAAGTTGTTCTAGTTCCTTTAGTTACCAGTATGTGGAGCCAGGCATGCTATGATCCTAAAGCTAGAGAAGTGGAGGCAGGAGGATCAGGAGTTCAAGGTCATCCTGGGCTACATGAGACACTGTCTTAATACAAAAAATCAAAACTAAAGTTACATGCATATGTGCCACCAACTTCACACTTAAGGGTTTACAAAGAAGTTCTTTTCACATTTTCTCTTCTCTTCTCCTGAAGAAAACACAATCCTGCGACAACCTTAAAGAGAGCTTCCTATTTCTAAATCCTCAGCAGGGGTCAGAACGGAGGGCCCAAGCCCCAGTCCCAGGTCAGCGCCTGGGCCGTGAGAAACTCCCTGTGGAGGCTGGAAGCTGGCTCTGCTCTGGGTACAGGGACTCTCCTGTCTCAATTTCCCTTTTTTTTTTTTTTTTTTTCCAGTTTTTCGAGGTAAGGTCTCACTCTAACCAAGGCTGGCCTGGAATTCACTATGTAGTTTCAGGTTGTCCTCAAACTCACAGCAGTTCTCTTACCTCTGCCCCCCAAGTGCTGCAATTAAAGGAGTGCCCACCACACCCGGCTCTCAGCTTCCTTTTTATTCCCATGGACTCTTCTTCCTTCCTGACTCCTATTACTTCCTCCTTTCCCTTGCTCTCAGACAGCCACCATTTCTCCCAAGGACCAGGCTCAGCCATCTCTCATCTGCCATAGACCATGCACTGCTGCTCCATGGCAGAAGGCATCCTGGCCACACCTGGCAGCTACTGGGTGTCAGGTAAGCCTCCTGGCTGTGCCCCCCACCCGGCCATGCTCTGGAAGCCACCTTAGGCCAGGGCTTCCATAGCAGCAGGGTGACCCTCACACTCCCATCTCCGTCCCAGGTTTGACCTTCCCTGACCGGGCCCACAAAGCTGGGTCCTCGCCAGGCTCCCGGCAGATCCAGCTGTGGCACTTCATCCTAGAGCTGCTGCAGAAGGAGGAGTTCTGCCATGTCATCGTCTGGCAGCAGGGAGAGTACGGGGAGTTCGTCATCAAGGATCCCGACGAGGTGGCCCGGCTCTGGGGCCGCAGGAAATGCAAGCCACAGATGAACTATGACAAGCTGAGCCGGGCCCTCAGGTGAGAGGAGGTGGCCAGCAGTAGAGTTAGAGTTCAAGGGTAAGGGCTGTGGTTTCTGGCACTCTGGGCGGCTTCCCACTCTTGCAAGACTTGAGAAATGTTGTCGTCACATGTGGGGAGATGCCTGACGTCTTCCAGGAACAGCTCAAGTCAAGCCTAGTGGGGCAGATTCTGAGCCTCTTCCCTCCCCACAGGGCCGGCTCCGTATTCTCCACCTTGGCTCTCCAGTTACTGCTGCAGCACGTAAGACCAGAGGCAAGAGGTTCACTTACGAGTTCAACTTCAGCAAGCTCATTGTGGTCAACTTTCCTCCGTGGGAAATATGGGTACTGTCTGCCCCCCATCTGCTACCAGGGCCTCTGCCCTGTGTTGGCCAGTCCTGGTGCCCATTATGGGACACAGTGACGTAGGCATGAAGGTGGCCCCTGTCCCCAGAGCTCCACCAGAACCTGCTCTGCTGCCTTCCAGTGAGACCCACTGGCTCCCAACACTGTCCTCTAGCATGCTGCTTCCTGAGTATCTCAGGGCCGGGAGAATTTGATGGGCTGCGTGGCCTATCACCTGCCCATAAGAAAGGATGACTTCTGTGCCAGGCATCATCTTCTGGCGGTAGATCAGAGGGAGGGGCAAAGAGACCAGGGGAAGGGTTAGGGCATCTGAAGCATGCGGTTATTTAACAATCAATACCACATGGTATCTTGTCATTTAAACAATGTGATGGTCCCAGTGTTTCCTAGAGGACTAGCTGCCACAGGGAGCCTGCCTCCCTCCATTGCTCCCACACAGCCAGTTGTTCCCCACTGGACTATGGTGGAGCAGCTGGCCAGAGAGAAGATCACCAGGGGGCCACTAGACCACCTGGAGACGGAAGTCAGCAGCTTGGACCGGGAGCGTTGAGGACGGAGTGGGCAGCCATCTTAACCTGAGGAGGGGCCCCTTCTGGCTGAGCCTGTAGCTGGGCAGGTATGAGACAAGGGGTCTCTCCAGTGCTTAGTGATAGCAGCTGTTTACTGCATGTGGGGGCTCAGCCATAAAAGATGGCTCCCAAGAAGCTCAGGACCTGGTTGGGAGCAGAGATGAGAGGATGCAGGTGCTGGGAGAGACAGAAGAGCTGGGGCTTGCCAGAGGAGGCGGGAAAGATGGAGAAAGATGATCTGACAAAGGGAAAGCTAAGAGAAGATCACAGACTGCCATGGCCAGGGTGAGGTCTACAAGTGAAGTGGAAGGTGCAGGAGACGCAAGGCAGGCTGCCAGCCAACAAGTGTCCAGTCCCCAAAGGCCTCGGAAACCACTCTAAGGGAGCTGGAATTTATTCTACGAGGGAGAGAACGGGAAGAAGAGGCCTGCTTACACTTTCACTTTCTTTCATTGATTGACCATTGCAGTGTTAGGGATCGAACCTAGGGCTTTATGCATGCTAGGCAAGTACCTCTTGTTTTTTGTTTGTTTGTTTGTTTGTTTGTTTATTTGAGAGAAAGAGACAGAGAGAGAGAGAGAGAGAGAATAGACAGGCCAGGGCCTTCATCCACTGTAAACGAACTCCAGACACATACATCACCTTGTGAGTCTGGCTTACATGGGTCCTGGGGAATCAAACCTGGGTCCCTTGGCTTTGCAGGCAAATGTCTTAACTGTTAAGCCATCTCTCCAGGCCTTTTTTTTTTTTTTTTTTTTTTGGTTTATTTTTATTTATTTATTTGAGAGCGACACACACAGAGAAAGGCAGAGAGAGAGAGAGAATGGGCATGCCAGGGCCTCCAGCCACTGCAAACGAACTCCAGATGCATGCACCCCTTGCGCATCTGGCTAATGTGGGTCCTGGGGAATCAAGCCTCAAACTGGGGTCCTTAGGCTTCACAGGCAAGCACTTAACCACTAAGCCATCTCTCCAGCCCTTGTTTGGTTTTTTAAGGTAAGGTCTTGCTCTAGTCCAGGCTGACCTGGAATTCATTATGTAGTCTCAGGGTGGCCTCGAACTCAGTAATCCTCCTACCTCTTCCACCCAAGTGCTGGAATTAAAGGCATGTGCCACCATGCCCGGTTTAAATGTTTTATTTTCATTTTTTTATTGGGGGTGGGGAGAAAGAGAGAGCGAGAGAATGGGCGCACCAGGGCCTTCTGCTACTGCAAACGATCTCCCAATGCAGGCACCGCCTTTGTGCATCTGGCTTATGTGGGTCCTGGGGGATCAAACCTGGCTCTGTGGCTCCATCTATCTCTCCAGCCCTGACTTAGGATTGTTTTTTGGTTTTTCAAGGTAAGGTCTTACTCAAGCCCAGGCTAACCTGGAATTCACTATGTAGTCTCAGGGTGGCCTCCAACTCAAGGTGATCCTCCTATCTCTGCCTTCTGAGTGCTGGGTTTAAATGTGTGTGCCACCATACTCACCCTTAGGATTTTTTTTTTTTTTTTTTTTACTTTACAATGTAATACATTCTTTGAACAGTAACCATACCAAGAATTTTGAAATGTGACCTTTCCAGGGACTATCCGTAGAAGGTGCTGGGTACTGCTTCCCGGGTCATCCGTGTCAAGAGGGTCAACATCTGACATTCCACGGTGCCCTGCCTGCTACACTGGAAAGCTCTGCAGATTAGAAGCATTCAATGCACTTCTTACTTGTGGCATTTTCTTTTTTTTTTTTTTTTTGGTTTTTCGAGGTAGGGTTTCACTCTAGCCCAGGCTGACCTGGAATTCACTATGGAGTCTCAGGGTGACCTCGAACTCACGGTGATCCTCCTACCTCTGCCTCCCAAGTGCTGGGATTAAAGGCGTGCGCCACCACGCCCGGCTACTTGTGGCATTTTCAACTCACAACGGATTTACCGGCACGAGGCCCCCACGAAGGCAAAGCACCTCGGCTCACGGCTGCATGTGTCTACGGTTGAAGGAGGAACCAGGCTGGTGTTGGGGGCTTTTGAAGGGAATCTAAGGAGGAGACCGGAAGAGCCAAGGGAGGGGGGGCTGGAGAGATGGCTTAGCGGTTAAGGCACTTGCCTGTGAAACCTAAGAATTCCTGTTCAAATCCACCAGATCCCACGTATACTCAGACCCAACAGTGACGCAAACGTGCAATGCCACGCATGCCCACAAAGGGGGACACGCATGTCTGGAGTTAGTCTGCAGTGGCTGAAAGGCCCTGGCACACCCATTCTCTCTCTACCTCTCTCTCGAAAAAATAAAATAAAATAAATAAAATAAAAAGCGCCATGGGGTGAGAGGGAGAGACCTGCCCGACAAAGCTCCCTCCCCTGCATTTCTTCTGTCATCTCAGCTACTTAGTGACCTTCCACTTAGTGACCAGGCTCTGTCCCTCACTGGAAGTACCCATGTGAGCAAGACACTCAATTACCAATAGATGTGCAATTATCACTGTGTTTCCTGCCACAAAGGGGAAGCTGGGGACACCAGGGAAGACGTCCTTGACTACTGACATTTGAGCTGCTTCCCAGAGACACATAGACGTGAGCAGAGCTTAGAGGAAGGAAGCAGATGGGCACAGTGAGCCGGGGACGAGAGCAGGCCCTGGAACCAAAAGAGGATGTGGACCGGGCACAGAAGAGGCCAGTGTGGCCGCGCACACTGGTGGAGCGAGAGAAGAGGGTGGAAGTGTAGCAGATGTGGACACTCACACAGCAGCAGAATCAGGTTTGCCGTGGAAAAGACCACAGAGCCACAACCTATCCAGGACTCTTGTGCAGGAGCCCAAGGCCTGACCCTCGACTTCAGGCAGTTTAAGAGATTGGTACCTTCAGTCTTTGGCCTGCCCCTAGTGCAGCTGAGGCTGCGGGGGTAAGGCAGCTGGGCCACCAGTCTGCTGGAAACCCGGGGTTACCAACATGTGAGGAGCTTTTCCTGTTCCTCTGATCCACCTGCCCTTCCCAGCATTGGAGTGCCTCGGCCGTGAAGACACACACACACACACACACACACACACACCTCCGTCTCCACTAGAGCCCTGAAGGACATGAAGGTTTCAAGGCAGCAGAGGGCTGATCACAGCTGCGTGCCAGGCTCTGGACTGGGAGGCCGAAACACTGCCCCTCTTGCATCCATGCTCACTGAAAGCTTGCAGAGCCCAGGGAGGAAGCTGTTGGACTCTCAGCTAGACTCAGGAAGCTTCAGGGCCATGCCGGGAAGAGTAGAAAAGACTGGAGGGCTCAGAAATAATCTCCTCCACTAGCCTATTCCTCTGGAGGAGCCCTCACCCCAAGAGCCCCAGGGGCACAGCCCTGCTGTGGAGCTGCAGTCCCCTCCTGACCCACAGTGACAGGGAAAGACTGGCCCACAGAGGGAACACACTGTCAAGGGTCTCCATACATTTTTTCCTGGATTCTCGTGGTGACTATTTTCTTCCTTTGTGAATCTGGCTTGAGAAATATTCCTATCAAATAAACTGGCTACTTAACTAGGGCTGAGGATGTAGCTCAGTGGAGGCAAGCCCAAGGCCCTGGGTTTGGTTCTCAGCACCCCCCAAAAAAGGAAATCACAAAGGCAAATTTGCTTTCCAAGTGTGTATTCACTATAGCCTCACCTATGTGATCACATTTAGTTAAATGATGTGATCTTGCTAAAATAAAAATTAAATAACAAATAATGTGAAATTGCAGCGAGGCTTGTTAAAATCGAGAAAATGGGATGGAATTCAGTATAGCCATCTGGGGTAGATTCGGAGGGAATAAGAGGGGGAAGGCTTCTTGAATGTAGAGAGCTATGGGCTAGTGTCAGAAGAGAAAGGCTGTGTCTCCCCCATAGAAACCTGGCCTCATAGCCGTGAACTTGGCAGGCCCCTTCTTACCAATGACCCTAGCAAATGCCACTTGAACTTATCGAGCAGAGGGGACTTTATAGATGAGGAAACAGAGTCCTGCATATTTAAATGACAATCCCATGGCCCCACAACCCAGTATTTTTTTTATTGACAACTTCTATGATTATAAACAATATCCCATGGTAATTCCCTCCCTCCCCCCACTTTCCCCTTTGAAACTCCACTCTCCATCATACTCACTCCCCCTCTCAATCAGTCTCTCTTTTATTTTGATGTCATCATCTTTTCCTCCTATTATGATGGTCTTGTGTAGGTAGTGTCAGGCACTGTGAGGTCATGGATATCCACGCCATTTTGTGTCTGGAGGAGCATGTTGTAAGGAATCCTACCCTTCCTTTGGCTCTTACATTCTTTCCGCCACCTCTTCCACAATGGACCCTGAGCCTTTGAAGGTGTGATAGAGACGTTTCAGTGCTGAGCACTCCTGTCGCTTCTTCCCAGCACCGTGGTGCCTTCTGAGTCATCCACACAACCTCGTAGAACTTGGAGACTTTGAACAAGGGGAGAGTGGATAAAGAGTGGATTTTCAGAGTCTCCACCCCTTTTTATTGAGCACTTAATCTGTGCCAGGCTGGCCTAGATTTGGGAGAGAACAGAACAGATACAGTTCCTGAGCCTGAGGCATGGACGTTAGAGACATAAGCACATCCTGACTTCATGGTTCTCAAAGTCAAGGACGCCAGGGAGGAAGAAAAACCCTCCCACCTGGGTTACGGGGCCCAGAGGTTCTCCCAAGTCATGCATGATGAATTTGAACAAGAATGAAAGGATGAGCCAGGTAGAGTGGAGGAGATGGAGACTTTGAAGAAAGAGGGAGCAGGGGTGCTGGGGCTATAGCTCAGTTGCTGCCTAATGTGCACAGAGCCCTACATACATCGGGTGTGATGGTGCACGGCTGTCGCCTCGACACTGGAGAGGTGGAGGCAGGAGGATCAGAAGTTCAGTTCAAGGCCAGTCTGGGTTATATGAGACCCTGTCTCAAAAAAAAAAAAAAAAAAAAAAAAACATGAGCGAGAAAGAACGAGAAAGATCATGAGAGAGGACAGAAAGAAACAGCCAATGGGAACACGCGGAGCATCTCAGAGAGGACGCCCCCTTGACCCTTTCTCTGCCTCTAGGATTTAGCTGTGCCCCTGCCTAGGCTGCCTGCCTGGCTTTGCCTCCTTCACTGCTGCTCTGCTGCCTCCCCTCCCCTGTGACAGGACCCGCCAGTCACAGAGCTTCTTGCTTCCTTTCCCCTCAGAGCATCAGCTCCTCGGGTCCCCCGAACCAGACATCCTGCCCCCAGGTCCCCAGTATTTTCCAGGGCTTTCCCCGCTGGTCGGTCTGGGAAAAGGCTCCAGTCCCTCAGGCCTGGGGAGATGGTGGTATAGCCTGACCTCACAGTGGGGCCAAAAGATCACCTACCTTCCAGCGACGGCTTCTCCTCAGAGACCCATGAACTCAAACCTGGAGAAGGAAGCTCTGTTGTCATCAGTCCAAGGAACCTCAGAGTCATGTAACCCTTGGATCCTCCTTAATTGGAGAGGAGGATGTGAAGGGAAATGTTCCTCAAACTCCATCTGTCCCCCTTCCATCTGCCTCTGATTTTGCACCTCCTACTGGCTGGACATTAACTTAACTTGCAAGAAGATTTGAAGGGGTGAGGCTGGGCCACAGTGAGGGCATCATAGAAAGGCGTGGATGAGGGCATGTGGAAACTGAAGTGGTGCCCTCCTCTTCCACCAAACTGCTCACCAGACTAAGGAGACTGTTATGCCCAGTTCTCGGCATCCCCAGTGACCACCAAGGAGAACCAAACACGTATGCAAGGGCAAGGAGCTTTATTTTGGGCTTAAGCTCGGTCTCTTGACTTCACCAACGCAGTGGATTGGTACAAGAGCCCCGAGTAGTGGGAGGGTAGGGTTTTTATATGGATTTGAACATAGAAGAAAGGGATGGGTACATGATTGGTTAATTTAAACAGCGTACTCTTCTGGTTGGTTTAGGATTTTGGCGGGCAAAGTTGGCGGGCTGGGGCTAGGGGAATTGAGCTTATCTATGACTACAGGAATGCATGGCATAATGTTTCCAGTAACTGTTAAACCCACCCTTACCGGAGATCTTGCCGGGAAACAGAAACTTAGGCCTACTGAGGACTCTGAAGCCTGTCATGGCGTCTATCTGGTTCCTGAGTCCTTCAGAGACATTATTAATCTCAACTTTAATGACATTATTATTATTATTTATTTGTGTGTGTGCACACATACATGTGCTGGTGTGGGGGGTGGGCAGGTGTGTACGTACCATGGCACACCGACCAGTTGAGCTCCAGTCTAGCCACCCAGGAGCCCTGCTGGGAAGGTTGGGGAGATTGGGTGAGGGCTTGAGCCTGGAGTGGGACTAGAAAAACAGCTGGCCAATCTTCTTCCTCCTGCCATCATCAGAGAGAGAGAGAGAAAGAGAGAGAGAAAGAGACTAAAGAAACAGAAGCCCCCAAGCTCCCAGGTGAGTTGAGAAGCCTGCCCCAAGGGAAAACTTCAGAATAAGTTTTGTTTTGTTTTGTTTTTTCCGAGGTAGGGTCTCGCTCTAGCCCAGGCTGACCTGGAATTCACTATGTAGTCTCAGGCTGGCCTCAAACTCACAGCGATCCTCCTACCTCTGCCTCCTGAGTGCTGGGATTAAAAGCCACCATGCCCAGGGTCCAGAAGGAGTCTTTCAGAAGGACCCCAGGCCTTGCCAAGGACCCCTAGAAGGAAGTCTAAAGGTTGGAGTAAGAGAGGAGGCTGCAGGAAGGGCCCATCTTCCTCTGCCTCTTGGACTCCAAGGATGAGAAACAGAGCGATCCTGAAGCTTCGGGGTGCTAGGGGTTGTTGAGGACACGTGGCAGGGTCTTTTGCTCAACCACAGACATGTCAACAAGGACGCATGCCTCACAAACCAAGACCGGACCACGTTGCTCTTCTGACTCTAGGCTGCCAAACCACGTGGCTAGGATTTGTCTCCTGCCTTTTCTACGGCAGGGCATTAACTGGAGAGGTGAAGGGTCCCTCTCTGCCCATTGTCCCTGTCCTGCTCATAGCCTCTTGAAATTTCCCCTCACATCTGCTTTCTGTGGCTTTTCAGTCCTGTGACCATATATTTGTCCATTGACCAGAAAGGGAAGGAGAAACCCAGAGTAGGCCAGCGAGGCCCTCACCCACAGAAACTTCTAGATGGCTCCCAAGCGGGGCTCTGAGAAAGGGTCTCCCTCGCTCAGCCCAAAGCCAAACAAGGTGACCCAGGCTTTTTACGGGTATTCCCCAGGGCCACCGTAATCCCACTTCCCCCAAAGCCAAAGGGGCTTCTCAGCATTGCAAACCCCAACCCCTGTGGCTTTCCTAACAATGACACAGCAGGTCTTAGGGTGAGTCCTTCCGTTCACAGAGCCAGGAGGGCTCTCTTTCTCCTTAACAGGGACTCCATGTGTCCTCAGCCTGGCCCCACCCTGTCTTCAATGCTTTGCAATGGCTACAAACCTCACATTTCAGATGATAAAAATCTGCTTTGGGCCAGGCGTGGTGGCATGCGTCTTTAATCCCAGCACTCAGGAGGCAGAGGTAGGAGGATCACCGTGAGTTCGAGGCCGCCCTGAGACTACATAGTGAATTCCAGGTCAACCTGGGCTAGAGTGAAACTCTACCTCGAAAAAACAAAACAACAACAACAACAAAAATCTGCTTTGGGGGCTGGAGAGATGGTTTAGCAGTTGAGGCGCTTGCCTGCAAAGCTGAAGGACCCAGGTTCAATTCCCCAGGACCCACGTAAGCCAGGTGTACAAGGGGGCACATGCATCTGGAGTTATAGATATATAAATATAGATATATATCTGCCTTATTTCTCTCTCTCTCTCTCAAATAAATAAAAATAAAATATATTTTTTAATCTGCTTTGGGATCTCTGTTCTAACCCTTCCTTTCAGGAGAGGTAAGGCCCAGGTAAAGCTTGAGGGCTTACTTCCAGGTCTGCTTTTGCTGCAGGTAACGCAGGAGCCCAACCTTCTGTGCCTGCTATGGGCAGTTTTGGTTCATTACATTACTCATCACTGGGGCGAGCCACTCTATGCACCCTGGATATTTAGTTAGTACATGAGGCCCATATCCAGAAATCACCAACAGCACCTGCCCCACCCACTTGTGACAACCCAAAATGTCTCTAGGAAAGGGAGAAACTGGCCTCATCGGAGAGCCAATGAAGCAGTGAATGGCTTCCCCAAACCCAGATGTTCTGGCAAAGACGGGAGGAAGCTGCCCCAGCTGTTGGTCTCCACGTTGCAACAGTGCCCTCCGGTGGCCAGAGTTGGCACTCCATGCTCAAGGCTCTGGACCGGGCTGGTGGGTAGATGGCAAGCCAGTCGGCATGTAAGAAGGAAGACTGGCAGTCTCTGAGCCGAGGAAGGGAACTGGGAACATGCTAGAAGAGGACTCCCCTCCAAGCCTCCTCTTGGACAGCTCATCAAAGGATCAGTGGCGGCAAGTTGTCAGTTTCTGGTCCAATAGGGTTACTACATGCCCCAGAGCTGTCTGTGACCTTTGGCCTCAGCTGAGGAGAGCCCAGCAGGGCGCTCAGGCTTCTGTCTGTCACAGACAGATGGACAGCAAGGACAGCTCACGCACCATCCTGCTCTGGGCCCTCACTCTGTGATGCCAGGAGACCAGCGCAGACTCATTAATGGCTTGGGGATTTTAGGGAATTGTAGGGAACTCAACTCCTGGGCTGCCAGAAGCAATCTTTGAGTTCCTTAAACTCAACCCCTCTAATTTTACACAAGCCCAGAGAGAAGGCACTGCTCCAAATCACAGAAGGTTACACTTAGAATAAGAATTTCCTGGCTGGGGGTGGTGGCACACGCCTTTAATCCCCCTGCACCTGGGAGGTCAAGGATCACTGTGAGTTAAAGGACAGCCTGGGACTGCAGAGCAAGTCCTAGGTCAGCCAGGGCTAGGGTGAGACCCTGCCTTGAAAAAAACAAAATCTCGAATAAGATCTCATAGTTACGTCAATGTTCTCACCAAGTCACCTCGAGAGCTTAAAATTCATTGGAAATAAGAGTTTTCTTTGTGTGGAAAGGGCAGCTTTAGAACCAACTCCTGTGTGCCAGGCATGGGGGCGTACGCCTTTGATGCCAGCACTCGGGGTGGGGGGGCAGAGGTAGAATGATTGTCATGAGTTCAAGGCCACCCTGAGACTGCATAGTGAATTCCAGGTCGGCCTGGGCTAGAATGAAACCCTACCTCAAAAAAAAAAAAAAAAAAGAACAAAAGGACTGAGTCCTGAGTGATTATTGTTTTTTGTATGACCAGAGCAGCAAGCACTTCCTTTTTGTGTGCATTTTGGCTGTCACTCTCTTACTGTCTGGTGCTGGCCTCTGATTCTCTCATGGGCATTACCCTTGCACCCCATAAAGCTGGTATCCTCAGAGTAATGCCACACACACTTGTGAAGTGGAAGTGTCTGGTCACTAGACACTTGGCTAAGCAAGTGGGAGAAGCTTGGAGGTTCAGAAACAAGAGCAGAACGTTTCCTGCCCTGAAATGTTGGTGCCCATGAGGATCACACCTACCCTAACCCTTTCATCCCCTAATGGGACTGCCAACCCAGAGGGGAGGGAAGCCCAGGCACCTCCATGTACACTCAGGCGTCGCCTAACACCACACACGTGCTGTGCTGCTAGGCGATTCTGTCCCTGCACAAATACCACAGGACGCCCTGGTGCAAAGCTGGGTAGAACTCAGTGGCCTCCAGAGGCCCACCAAGCAGATACGTGGGGCAGGCGGCGGCCTCCGGTCACTGGCATTTGGTCCTACGGTCAACGTGGTTGGAGGTAGGAGTAGGCTCTAAAACAAGGTCAAAAGTATTTCCAGGGCTGGGGAGATGGCTCCGTGGTGAAAGGCAGTTGCTTGCAAAGCCTGATGGCTTAAGCTTGATTCCCCAGTACTCAAATAAGGCCAGATGTACAAAATGGTACATGCATCTGGAGCTCATTTGCAGTGACAAGACACCCCAGCACACCTATTTGCTCCCTCCCTCTCTGGTATTTTTTTTATTTTATTTATTTATTTATTTATTTATTTATTTATTTATTTATTTGAGGGCAACAGACAGAGAGAGAAAGAATGGGCACACCAGGGTCACCAGCCACTGCAAACGAACTCCAGATGCATATGCCACCTTGTGCAACTGGCTAACGTGGATACTGGGGAATCGTCTCAAACTGGGGTCCTTAGGCTTCACAAGCAAGCGCTTAACTGCTAAGCCATTTCTCCAGCCCTCCCTCTCTGTTTGTAAATAAATAATAAATTGGGCTGGAGAGATGGCTTAATGGTTAAGGTGCTTGCATGTGAAGCCTAAGGACCCAGGTTCTACTCCCTAGTACCCACGTAAGCCAGATGCACAAAGTGGCACATGTGTCTAGAGTTCAGTTGCAGTGGTTACAGGCCCCAGAGTGCCTATTCTCGCTATATCTGCCTTTTTCTCTCTCTTTCTCTCAAATAAATAAATAAAAAATATTAAAATATATTTTTTTTCCAAGGTGTGTTCTCACTCTAGCCCAGGCTGACCTGGAATTCACTACATAGTCTCAGGGTGACCTTGTACTCATGGTGATCCTCCTACCTCTGCCTCCTGAGTGCTGGGATTAAAGGCATGCGCCACCACACCTGGCTATTAAAAATATTTTTTAAAATAAATAATCACTCATTTTTAATGTATTCAAAAGCATCCCAGCATGCACACAAAAACTCAAGTACTGGGCTGGGGCCAGAGACAAGAGGATCCCAGGGCTCGCCATTCAGCCCGTGTGACCAAAAAGCAGCACAGCTCCAGGTTCAATAAGCGATCCTATCTTAAGGAAATAAGGAGGAGGAGGAAGAGAGAGGACTACTAAATGTCTTCCCCTGGTCTCCATGTGTGTGCACATGCCACAGGAACCTGCACATACATGCACAAGCAACACACACAACATACACACCAAGGTATTACACATAATTTTATTGCTAAGCTTCTAAATTTTTAGTTATTTTGTATGTATGTGTGTATGGGTGTGTATTGGTATGTGTGTGTGTGTGTGTGGAGGTCAGAGGACAACTGTGAGGTGTCTATGTCCCACTTTCTTTTTTTTAATATAAAGTTTTTTGTTGTATTTATGAGAGGGAGAGAGAGAAGAGAATGGGCACACCAGGGCCTCTATCCACTGCAAACCATGACCCACATTTGATTCCACAGTACTCATAGGCAAGAACACTTCTCATGAAAGTATATGCACAAGCTATAGAGGAAAAACACCTGACAGTCTCCTGTGGGTTCTGCACACACACATATGCACAACACACACACACACAACACACACACACACTATCAAACCAAACATACTACACATACACACAAGAAAGTTGTGACATTTTATCTGGGCATAGTGGCTCATTTCTTTCTTTCTTCCTTCCTTTCTTTCTTCCTTCCTTTCTTTCTTTCTTTCTTTCTTTTGTTATTTGTTTGTTTTTCAAGGTAGGGTCTCACTCTGGTCCAGGCTGACCTGGAATTCACTCTGTATTCTCAGGGTGGCCTCGAAATCACGGTGATCCTCCTACCTCTGCCTCCCATGTGCTGGGATTAAAGGTGTGCACAACAACACCCAGCATAGTGGCTCATTTCTATTAAGCCAGCACTTAGGAGGCTGAGGTAGGTGGATCACCATGAATTCAAGGCAAACCTGAGCTACAAAGTGAGTTCCAAGTCAGCTAGGGCTATAAAAAAAAAATTATAGCCATGCATGGTGGCACACACCATTAGTCCCAGCACTTGGGAGGCAGAGGTAGGAGGATTGCCATGAGTTTGAGGCCACCCTGAGACTACATAATGAATTCCAGGTCAGCCAGGACCAGAGTGAGACCCTACCTCAAAAAAAAAAAAAAAAAAAAAGAAGAAGAAGAAGAAGAAGGGCTGGGACAATGGCTTAGCAGTTAAGGCATTTGCCTGTGAAGCCTAAGGGCCCTGGTTCAATTTCCCGGGACCCATATAAACCAGATGCACAAGGAGACGCATGCATCTGGAGTTTGTTTGCAGTGGCTAGAAGCCCTGGCATGCCCATTCTCTCTTTCTCTCTCTCTCTCTCTCTCAAATAAATTAATTAATTAAATATATTTAAAAAAAAACAAAAAAATTTAATGGCTTTAGGTACATATCACTCAGCTGTCCTCCAAAAAGAATTACAATGTTTTCAAAACTGCATTTATGGGGCCAGAGAGATGGCTCAATGATCAAAGATGCTTGGTCTTAGGATGACTCAGAAGGCACTATGGTGCCAAGAAGAAGTGACAGAGGAGTGCTCAGCACTTAAATATCTCTGTCACATCTGCCAAGGCTCAGGGCTCATTGTGGAAGAGGTGGCCGAAAGAATGTAAGAGCCAAAGGAAGGGTAGGACTCCTTACAACACACTCCTCCAGACACAAAATGGCCTTGATATCCATGACCTCGAAGTGCCTGACACTACCTACACAAGACCATCATAATAGGAGGAAAAGATGATGACATCAAAATAAAAGAGACTGATTGGGGGGGAGGGGTTATGATGGAGAATGGAGTTTCAAATGGGAAAGTGAGGTGGAGAGGGAGGGAATTACCATGGATTACTGTCTACAATTATGGAAGTTGTTAATAAAAACAATAAATTAAATAGGGCTGGAGAGATGGCTTAGCAGTTAAGGTGCTTGCCTGCAAAGCCAAAGGACCTAGGTTCAATTCCCCAGGACCCACATAAGCCAGATGCACAAAGTGGCACATGCATCTGGAGTTCATTTGCAGTGGCTGGAGGCTCTGACATACCCATTTTCTCTTTCTCCCCACCCCCTCTCTCTGTGTGTGACTCTCTCTCTCTCTCAAATAAATAAATAAAAATAAAATGTTTTTAAAAATAATAAATGAAATTTAAAAAACTTTTTAAAAAGATGCTTGCTAACAAATCCTGATGGCCCCCAGGTTCATTTCCCCAATACTCACATGAAGCCAGATGCACAAAGTGACACATGAATCCAGAGTTCATCTGCAGTAGCAATCGGCCCTAGTGTGCCCATTCTCATTCATTCTCTCACTCTCTCTCTTCTTGCAAATAAAGAAATAAAAATATATTTTTAAAAACCGTATTTATGGGCTGGAGAAATGGCTTAGTGGTTAAGGCACTTCCTGCAAAGCCAAAGGACCCAGGTTTGATTCCTCAGGACCCACGTAAGCCAGATGCACAAAATGGCACATGCATCTAGAATTCATTTGCAGTGGCTGGACGCTCTGGAGCACCCATTCTCTCTCTCTTTCTCTATCTCCCCTTGCATCCCTCTTTTTTTCTCTCTCTCAGATAAATAAATAAAACTGCATTTAGGGACTGAAGAAGTAGTTTAGTGGTTAAGGCACTTGCCTGCAAAGCCTAAGGACCCATGTTCTACTCCCCAGATCCCACATAAGCCAGATGCACAAGGTGATGCATGTGCAAGGTCTTGCATGAGCACAAGGTCATGCATGGGCACAAAAGGTGGCACACACATCTGTAGTTTGATTGCAGTGGCTAGAGGCCCTGGTGCACCAATTCTCTCTCTCTCTGTGTCTGTATCTCTGTCTCTATCTCATAAAAAATAAAACACCTGGGGCTGAAGAGATGGCTTAGTGGTTAAGCGCTTGCCTGTGAAGCTAAGGACCCCGGTTTGAGGCTCGATTCCCCAGGACCCACATTAGCCAGATGCACAAGGGGGCTGCATGCGTCTGGAGTTCATTTGCAGAGGCTGGAGGCCCTGGCGCGCCCATTCTCTCTCTGTCTGCCTTCCTCTCTGTGTCTGTCGCTCTCAAATAAATAAATAAATAATGAACAAAAAAAATTTTTTAAATAAAATAAAGTAAAACACCTGCATTTGCACACTACTTGCCGTGAGTGGGCCAGCCATATCCTGAGTGCTTCCTGTGCACCAGTCAGTTCAACAAAAGCAGTGGCTTTGGGAGGGAGGCCCTGGTCTCACCCCTGCACAGGCGAGGATATTGAGGAACAGAGGGACAGTGCAGCCCACTCACAGCAGTGTCCCTGGCTAGCGGCAGAGCTCGGGTGCGGGCCCAAGCACTCTCCACAGTCTGTGTTCAGATGTCCGCCCGTGGCGTGAGTTGCAAAGCAGAGCCCTTTGGGTGCTACCCACCAGCTGGCTGGGATTCTTTGCTGTTCCTGGACAGAAATCAGGGGTGACAGGAAGGAACTTGTGTCCTTCAGCATTCGACCAGCAGGCTGGAGCTGCACCAGGTGGCACCCTCTGGTATTACAGCGCTGGGGCGGCTCAGGAGTCAGGACTCAGCTCGACCAGCACCAGCGGAGCAGCTCCTGTGTGGACTGGGGTGCTGGGGCCCTTTGTTCTCTAAGCGTTCTAGCTCTTATCTAGGCCCAGCAAGAGAGATGCCCTTCTCTGTTCTGGCTCGCTGCAGACTTTCATCTTTCCGCCTTAGCCATCTACTTCCGTCACCATTCCTCTTCCTGCCCTGGCTGCTCAGTGGCTCCTTTAGCTCTCAAGCATCTGGCTGCTTTCACAGTGTGACCTGCCGGCTGTTCGGGTGTTCCTGTGCCAGGCATGTCACCTGCTCAGCCCATGCTATTAAAAGTATGTAAGAATGGCTGGGTGTGGTGGCGCACACCTTTAATGCCAGCACTCCAGAGGCAGAGGCCTCAAGGCCTCCTGAGACTACATAATGAGTTCCAGGTCAGCCTGGGCTAGAGTGAGATCCTACCTCGAAAAACAAAACAAAACAAAAAAAAGTATCCAAGAAGGGCTGGAGAGATGGCTTAGTGTTTAAGCCCTGGCACACCCATTCTCTCTCTTTCCCTCTTTCTCTCTGTCAAATAAGTAAATAAATACAAATAAATATACATATATTTTAAAAGACAAAAAGAAAGCCAGGAATTGTGGCCCATGCCTTAAATCTTCACACTAAGGCAGCTGAGGTAGGAGTACAAGGTCAGCCTGGGCTACAAAGTGAGTTCCAGGTCAGCCTGGGCTAGAGTGAGTTGGGAGACGCTGCTTTAAAAGACCAAAATACAAATAAACAAGCAAACAAACAAAAAAAAGCAGACTGGGGTTACAACTCAGTGACAGAGCCCTTGCCTTGTATGTGTGAGGCCCTAGGTTCAATCCCCAGTAGCACAAAATAAATTAAGTCATACTAAATAAGTGTGGTTTGAATTAGGTGTCTTCCCTCAACTCACATGTTTGGAATGCTTGGCTCCCAGTTGACGGTAGTGTGCAAGGTGGAGCCTTGCCAGAGGAGGTGTGTTGTTGGAGGCGGGCTTGGGTGTTCCAGCCAGGTCCCAGTTCTGCTCACTCCCCTGCTGCTGTTTCCACCAGCTGTGGCAGAGATGGTGCCCAGCCTCTGCTCATGCCATGCTTTCCCCTGCCACCATGGAGCTTCTCCTCGAGACTGTAAACCACAATAAACAACTTTCCTCCTATCAGCTGCTTTTATACGGGGTGTTTTGCCCCAGCAAGAGAACGCAACTGTAACAATAACTAAACAGGAAAAAAACCCAAACACCTGAGGTATTTAATCTTCATTGTCAACTTCACTGGATCTGGACTCATCTAGCAGATTAAGGGGCATTTAGAGAGGATTATCGGAGGGGAAAGACCCACCCTACATGTGAGCAGTGGAATAACAGAAGAAAGAGAAACACCAGATGTCCCACTGAGGAGGGCCTCAGAGGAGTGGGAGCAGGGAGGAGGGAAATGGTGGTACCAACATATGACGTGTCCATACAAAGTTTCTACTTAATTAATAACAAAATAAATAACAAGGGGATGGAGGGATGGCTTGGCAGTTAAGGCACTTGCCTGCAAAGCCAAAGGAGCCAGGTTCAATTCCCCAGGACCCACATAAGCCAGATGCACAAGGTGGCGCATGCGTCTGGAGTTCATTTGCAGTGTCTATTCTCTCTCTCTCTCTCTCAAAATAAATAAATAATAAAAAAATTTTACTACACAATGAATTCCAGGTCAGTCTGGGATAGAGTGAGACCCTACCTTGAAAAACAAAAACAAAAAAAAAAAAATTTAAATAACAAAAAAAAGAAAAGAAAGAAAGAAAAAAGGAGGAAGTTCCAGCATGCATCTCTCTCCTGCTGGTCCACTAGTGTGAGCAAGCAGCTGCCATGCTCCCGCCACTATGGAGCCACCCACCTTCTCCACGATGGACCGATTTCCCCTCAAACTGTGCCAAAATAGGCCTCTTTTCCCATAAATTGCTACTCATCAGGTATTTGGTCTCACATAACTTAAAACTTTGCAGTGTCTTCTCTTGCAAGAAAACAACAAAAAATTCTCCATAACCTCATTGATGGTCATTTATTTGTCATTTAAATAGATAAAGACATAAGGGCTGGAGGGATGGCTTAGCACTTAAAGTGCTTGCCTGTGAAGCCTAAGGACCCATGCTTGATCTCTCTCCAGATCCCATGTAAGCCAGACACACGAAGGTAAGGCAAGCATGCAAGGCTGCACATGTCCACTAGGTGGCGCAAGTGTCTGGAGTTGGATTGCACTGGCTGAGGCCCTGGCTTACCAAATCTCTCTCTCTCTTGCTTTCTCTAAAATATACATATATATATATATATATATATATATATATATATATATGGGCATAATATTGGGTCTAAATATATATTTGTGGCACAGAAAATATAAAGCAATGCCAATTCACCAATTAAAAACAAATAGAACTATAAAGATGATACTCTTTTTCTTTTTGGTTTTTCGAGGTAGGGTCTCACTCTAGCCCAGGCTCTCCTGAAATTCACTGTGGAGTCTCAGGGTAGCCTCCAACTCACAGCAATCCTCCTACCTCTGCTCCCGAGTGCTGGGATTAAAGGTGTGCACCACCACGCCCAGCTTTTTTAAGATGATACTCTTTAAAATGAAAATCTTGGGCGGTTAAGCACTTGCCTGTGAAGCCTAAGGACCCCAGTTTGACGCTTGATTCCCCAGGACCCATGTTAGCCAGATGCACAAGGGGCACACGCATCTGGAGTTCATTTGCAGTGGCTGGAGGCCCTGGCGCACCCATTCTTTCTTTCTGTCTCTTTCTCTCTGTGCGTCTGTCACTCTCAAATAAAAAGAAACAAAAAAAATTAAAATGAAAATCTTGAGCCGGGCGTGGTGGTGCACACCTTTAATCCCAGCACTAGGAAGGCAGAGGTAGGAGGATCGCCATGAGTTCGAGGCCACCCTGAGACTACATAGTGAATTCCAGGTCAGCCTGGGCTAGACAGACACCCTACCTCTAAATAAATAAATAAATAAATAAATAAATAAATAAATGGTAAATCTTGGCTGGAGAGATGGCTTAGCATTAAAGGTGCTTGCTGGCAAAGCCAAAGGACCCAGGTTCAATTGCCCAGGACCCACATAAGCCAGATGCACAAGGTGGTACATGCATCTGGAGTTCTTTTGCAGTGACTAAAGGCCCTGGAATGCTCTCTCTCTCTCGCTTTCTCTCCCTTTCTCTTTCTCTTTCTCTCTCTCTTTCAAATAAATAAGTAAAAATTAAAAAATGAGAATCTCAATCTACTGCAACAGATGATGTTTACTGACACTGAGTTCTGCACAAACTGTGACTGCAGGACAATGGCTGCCACAGGGGTCTCTGGAGTTTGACCCACTGCACCGCATGACTCATTTCTCCCACCACTTCTCCCTGTGGCAGCTTCTGCTCACTTGGTTCCCTCAGCCTGCTGGGAGGGCGTCTGTCCTCCTCCCAGTGCAGATGTATCATTTACATATTAAGTCCTCTACTCTCTTCTCATTAGCAAGACAATTAAAGCAGCACTACTTGGTGCCAACTCATCCAGAACACAAAAGCAAATGCTGTCAGCGGGCGTCATCACTCGGTGAGAAGTGCTATCAAGTGCTGCCCTGCTGACCCGGGCTTTCTCATGCAGCTCTTTATACTGTCACAGCCGGCGGGGTGGCACACCCCTTTCATCCCTGCACTCAGGAGGCTGAGCTTGGAAGATTGCTGTGAGTTCGAGGCCAAGCTGGAGCTACAGAGTGCCAGCTCAGGCTGGGCTACAGTGAGACCCTGCCTCGAAAAAGGGGGAGGGGCTGGAGAGATGGCTTAACGGTTAAGGCGCTTGCCTACAAAGCCAAAGGTCCGAAGTTCGATTCCCCAGGACCCATGTAAGCCAGATACACAAGGTGGTGCATGCATCTGGAGTTTGCTTGCAGCCTCTGGAGGCCCTGGCACACCCATTCTCTTTCTATCTTCCTCTCTCTGTCTCTCTCAAATAAAATAAGTAACAGCTTAATAATGAAGAAGAAAAAGGAAGAAAAGTAAATAAAATAAGACACAAAAGTTAGCCTTTCCCCAGAAGTTACACAGTCTTCTAAAGAATTAAATCTACATTCCGCACATGGGACGCAGGGGCTCACTGCTGCCCCCCTCCCGCCGGCCACGTCCCAGATGCTACGGCCACCTCCACCACCATTGTGCATTTTGGTACCACCCCTCTGACTATAGGACTTGTCCACCTTCTTCCTATCCCTCATCCTTTGGGGCTTTTCTCAGAAACACATCCTGCCTCTCCTCCATGCCTAACCCTGGAGTGAGGGGTCACCAGAGGACCATCAGTACCGTGGGCTTGCAAGGCCTGGCACTCAAACAGCAGCACGTGGACAGTGAGTGCAGTGCAAACACCATGCAGGCTGGGACTGTGGTGGACGGAAGTGCCCTCTGGGGCTGGCCTGCAGCACTTCCTTCTGTGACCTTAGGCACAGCAATCAGTTCATCACCATGAGCCTCAGGTGCCTTCACCATGAAACAGAGACAATGGAGATATATTGACACAGGTGTAAAATTACAAGAAAACTCAACTGCAACATGGCTTTCAAAAGCATAATCTTTTTCTTTTTCTTTCTTTCTTTCTTTTTATTTTTTTTCGAGGTAGGGTCTCACTCTAGCTCAGGCTGACCTAGAATTCACTATGTATTCTCAGGGTGGCCTCGAACTCATGGCAATCCTCCTACCTCTGCCTCCCGAGTGCTGGGATTAAAGGTATGTGCCACCACACCTGGTTTAAAACCAAAATCGGCCGGGCGTGGTGGCGCACGCCTTTAATCCCAGCACTTGGGAGGCAGAGGTAGGAGGATTACCATGAGTTCGAGGCCACCCTGAGACAACATAGTGAATTCCAGGTCAGCCTGAACTAGAGTGAGACCCTACCTCGAAAAACCAAAAAAAAAAATAAAAATAAAAAATAAAAATAAATAAAAACAAAATCATTGAAGCAATTTAATGTCCAACCACAGCATGCTGGTTAGACATATTGTAGCCTATCCACACAATAGAATACTATGCACCATCAGAAATAAAGAGGGAGCCTTGTATGTACTGGGTAGAACCACCTCTAAGATCCAAGTCAAAGCCAAGCATGCGGGTACAAGGCTGTATTCCCAGAACTCAGGAGGCAGAGGTAGGAGAATCACAAGTTGAAGGCCAGCCTGAGCTGGTGGAGGCTCAGAGCTCTCTGCCCATTCTCCTCTCACTCTCCCATACCACCTACCCATGTTAACCCTGGGCTGCAGGATACTGAGAAATTAAGCAGTGGACCCTGCAAGTTTTATGGCTGGACATCCAAGCCAAATGTATCAACTGGTGCCAAAGTGGCACGTCTATTATGTGGGAAACCAACTGCACTCTGATTGGACTTGAGGCCTGCTCCACAGGAGAGTCAAAACTCATCAGACCAGTTGAGGTGCGTCCAGGGACCAGTGTTGTATGCACTCAATGAAGTGGCGACACTTCTAATAGAGTTACAGACCATGCATACTTCACAACACTCCACACTGACATGAAGGCATGACTAATACTCCTTCATATGTACTCCAGGTACGGTTCCAAATGCCAAAACTACAGAGGCACTCCAGTACCCAGAAGCTGACCACTAGGTCAGAATCTTTGGGCATGGGCTCTTAGATAGCCTTCCTTCCAGAGGAGCCCTGGCTGTGTGACCTACCATCACCGGCTTATCGTCACGAGGCATTTAGGAGTGATCATTATTCCATTTCCCTAATAGATGTTATGGAGGCCTGGAGGGGAGGGGTTGAAACACTCTAGGAGGTAGACAGTCTCCTTGGCCACACAGGCAGACAGGGAAAAATGGCTCTTGGCAGGTGGCTGTATTCTAACACTTGACTGTGTACAAAAAAGCATTCAAAGTGTTGTGCACTTGTAACCCCAGCATTCAGGAGACTGAAACAGAACTATTATGAGTTCAAGGCTAGCCGAACTACATAGTTAAGTTCTGTCTCAAATATTAAGGAACTAAGATAAATAAATTACAATGACCACATCAAGGACATAACTTCAGTATCTTCCAGTTTTCACTGTGAGCATTAAAGTCAAGCATCATAAATACAGTACCTTTGACAGCAATGTGGTTTCACCCTTCTAATTGCTTGAATTTTTTTATTTTTATTTATTTATTTACTTATTTATTATTGTTATTATTATTATTTTGGTTTTCCAAGGTAGGGTTTCACACTAGTCCAGGCTGACCTGGAATTCACTCTGTATTCTCAGGGTGGCCTGGAACTCATGGTGATCCTCCTACCTCTGCCTCCTCAGTGCTGGGATTAAAGATGTGAGTCACAACACCCAGCTGAATTTTCTTATTTTAAAAAATATTTTATTTATTTATTTGCAAGAAGAGACAGGTAGATAGGTAGAGAGAGAGAGAGAGAGAGAGAATGGGCCTCAAACTACTACAAATGAACTCCAGATGCATGGGCCATTTTGTGCATCCAGCTTTATGTGGGTACTAGGTAATCGAACCAGCTTTGCAGGCAAGTGCCTTAACCACTGAAACATCTTTCCAGCCCATCGCTTGCAAATTTTGGTGCATTATTTTAATACATGTCTCTGATAAGTAATATAAATCTTTTATTTTACTTTTTTATTTTTAGAGACAGGGTCTCACTTTAGCTCAGGTTAACCTGGAATTCAAGGGTAGCCTTGAATTCATGGCAATCCTCCTACCTTTGCCTCCCAAGTGCTGGGATTAAAGGTGTGTACCACCATGCCCGGCAGTAATAAATCTTTTTAATCATAATTTCATTATGTCAAAATTTTAACAGTAACTCCTCAAATCACTAGTCTATGTCCAAATTTCTAATCGCCTCATAAATATTATGCATTTTTTACAAAAAGTAAAAGCCAAGTGTGGTGGTACACACCTTTAATTCCAGCACCCAGCCCATGAGGCTGAGGTAGGAGGATCCATGTGAGTTCAAGGCCAGCATGAGACTAATTCCACGTCAGCCTGGGCAAGACCCTACCTCAAAAAAACAAAATAAGGGCTGGAGAGATGGCTTTGCAGTTAAGGCACATGCCTGGGAAGCCTAAGGACCCAGGTTCGATTCTCCAGGTCCCGCGTAGGCCAGATCCACATGATGTCGCATGTGTCTGGAGTTCGGTTGCAGTGGCTAGAGGCCCTGGCACACCCATTCATTCTCTCACCCCCCCATCTCGAATAAATAAATAAGATCCTAAAATAAATAAATAAGAAATAAGAAAAGTAAAAGGTAAGCCAGGCATGGTGGTGCACGCCTTTAATCCTAGCACTTGGGAGGCAGAGGTAGGAGGTTAGCTGTGAGTTCAAGGCCAGCCTGGACTACAGGATGAGCTCTAGGTTAGCTTAGGCTAGAGTGAGACCCTACCTCAAAAAACTAAAAAACAAAAGCAATACAGCCTGGAGAGATTGGTTAAGGCACTTGCTTGCAAAACCTAACAACCCGAGTTCGGTACCCACATAAAGCCAGAGGCACAAGGTGGCGCACACATCTAGAGTTCTTTTGTAGTGGCAGGAGGCCCTGGCGTGCCCATTCTCCCTCCCTTCCCCTTTCTTTCTATTTGCCTCTTTCACTCTCTCAAATAAATAAATAAAATATATTTTTTTATTCTTTAATCCCATCACTCGAGAGGCAGAGGTAGGAGGATTGCTCTGAGTTTGAGGCCAGCCCGAGACTATAGAGTGAATTCCAGGTCAGCCTGGGCTAGAGTAAGACCCTACCTTGGGGGAAAAAAAAGAAACAAAAGAGCCAGGCCTGGTGGGCACCCCTTTAATCCCAGCACTTGGGAGGCAGAGGTAGGAGGATCGTCATGAGTTCAAGGCCACCTGAGACTACATAGTGAATTCCAGGTCAGCCTGAGCTAGAATGAAGCCCTACCAAGGAAAAAAAAAAAAAAAAAGTAATACAGTTCAATCATTAAACATAAGGCTTACCAGTTATAATTTGATGTTTCTAAATCTCTTTGTGAACTTCCTATAGCCCTATACACCCCTAGAGAAGCACATACACAAACACACATGTATACACACCAGGTTGTTTGTTGAAGCTGGTTGTCTTCAAAGTATTTCCCACGGTCTATGTGTGTGTGTGTGTGTGTGTGTGTGTGTGTGTGTGTGTTGAGGCAAGTTCTCACTCTAGCCCAAGCTGGCCTAGAACTTTGTAGCTCAGGCTGGTCTTGAACCCCAGCAATCCTCCTACCTCATCCTCATGAGTACTTGGGACTAAAGGTGTGCGACACCATACCTTACTCACTGTCTGCATTCTGATGATTATAATCTAATGATGTCTTTTTGGTGAAATTATTCAGGTCTTCTTCAATTAAGAGATTGATAAGATTTATATGTTTAGAGCTGGGGAGATGGCTCAGCTGTTAAAGGCACTTGCTTGCAAATCCTGATGACCCTGGTTCCATTCCCCAGATCCCACATAAAGCCAGATCCACAGTGTCTCTTTCTCCCTTTCTCCTCTCAAATAAATCTATTTTAAAAATAGATTTATATATTTAATTATCTTTCTTTTGTGTTCATTTATGCTCATTGTCTATAGCCATCAGCTCTCTGAGAGTCATATAATACTGATATCCTAATTCTATCACATCTTTAAAAAAATTTTTTAAATTTATTTTTTATCTTTCTCAGTTTTCTTTTATTCAATTCTTTTTTTTTTTATTAACAACTTCCATGATTATAAAAAATACCCCATGGTAATACCATCCCTCCCCCCACTTACCCTTTTGAAACTCCACTCTCCATCATACCCCATTCCCATCTCAATCAGTCTCTCTTTTACTTTTGATGTCTTGATCTTTTCCTCCTCTTATGATGGTCTTATGCAGGTAGTGTCAGGCACTGTGAGGCCATGGATATCCAGGCCATTTTGTGTCTGGAGGGAGCATGTTGTATGGAGTCCTGCCCTTCCTTTGGCTCTTACATTCTTTCTGCCACCTCTTCCGCATTAGACCCTGAGCCTTGGAAGGTGTGATAGAGATATTGCAGTACTGAGCACTGCGGTCATTTCTTTCCATCACCATGATACCTTCTGAGTTGTCCCAAGGTCACTGCCATCTGAAAAGAGTAGATTCTCAACCAAAAGTGAGAGTAGCATTAATACAAGGGTGTGAACATTAACAGAGGTGCTTACTGGGCAGTTTGATAAGCATAGTATATACAATTGGCCAGAGAACAGCAGCTGGGCTCATGACTACCCCTGTTTTAAGTTTTCAGTATCAGGGATGTATTCCCTTCCCATGGAGCAGGCCTCCAGTCTAATTAGAGGGCAGTTGGTTTCCCCCATAACAGACGTGCCACTATTGCACCCGTTGGCTCATTTGGCCTGGCTGGCCAATTATAAGTTTGGCTTGCAGTGTCCACTGATGAGTATCTTCACTGATGATTTCTCTTTCTCCCATTGAACTGCATGCACAATGTCTTCTTCCAGCTTTCTGTCAGCTGGTCTACATGGAGGAGGTTATCAGCTCAGATCGAGCAAGATTTCTCAATGGCCTTGTAGCCCAAGTATATGGAGTCTTCAGCAATAGGGTCTTACCATCTATTCCTGGTGGGAAACCAATGGCCTCGGCAATGGCCTATAATGTTTTGGGGTCATCAGGGATCTCCCTGGCCAACAACTCACTGGAAGATATCCCATCCCTGGCACTGAAAATTTTCTAGCAACAATCTACGGCTCCTGAGTGTTCCATTGTCCAAAAAAGTAGGATTACATATTTTTTATTTTATATCCTCTTAGATTTTGATTAGCTGCATTTGATTCTTTTGATGCTGCAAATGAACGCCAGACACGTGCACCACTTTGTGCATCTGGCTTCACACTGGTATTGGAGTGTCAAACCTTGGCTAGAAGGCTTTGCAAGCAGTTGCATTTAACTATTAAGCCATCTACCCAACCCCCCAAAACAATATTTTTAAATGTGTGGGGCTGAAGAGATGGCTCAGTGGTTAAAGGCACTGGCTTGCAAAGCCTGATGGCCCAGGATTTGATTCCCCAGTACCCATGTAAAGCCAGATGCACAAGATGGTGCACGTGTCTGGAGTTTATTTGCAGTGGCAGGAGACCCTGGTACAACTATAGTATCTCTTCAACTCTCTCTCTGCTTGCAAATAAATAATAAAAACATTTGTAAATGTTTGGTGAACAACAGTTTATCACCACAGAGGAAGGGCTCACATTTGGAGGCATCATTTTTATAGGTCATATGGAACAGAAGACTCCTGACCTTGGGAGTTCTGGCCCCTGGTTTATGGGAGAGGGGAGTGAAGGAAGTGTAAATGGACACTAAGTCAGCCTTCTGTCAGTATAATAAAATAATATGAGATAATTAACATAAATAGCTCATTTTGGCTCACAGATTTTGGGTCTCCAGACCATGATCAATTGACTTCTTTTTTTGAAAATTTAGTTAATTAATTAATTATTAGGGAGAGAGAGAAAAAGTCAGATAGAGAGAATGGGCACACCAGGGCCTCCAGCCACTGCAAACGAACTCCCGATGCATGCACCACCTTGTGCATCTGGCTTATGTGGGTCCTGGGGATTTGAACCTAGGCCCTTAGGCTTTGCAAGTAATCACCTTAACTGCTAAGCCATTTCTCCAGACCTGACCTCTTTACTTCAGACCTGTGGTGAGAATAGCACATTATGTCAAAAGCACATGTCCAGGCAAAATCATGTACTTCCTGGCCAGAGAACAAAAGAGGAAGAAAATGTGATGTCATAATTCCCTTTGAAGCGCATCTCCAACGGCCTAAAGATCCCCCACTAAGCCCCACTCAGGTTTCCGACACCTCCCCAAACTCCCAGGCTGAGGACCAAGCCTTTGACACAAACCACCTTTGAGGATTTTTACCACCCAATGGGTGTGATAGGCCAAACCCATAATCCCAGTGAGGCAAAACTGCCAGTTTGAGGTAGGTCTGAGGTACAGGAGTTCACGGCTAGCATGGTATATACATAGTGAGACCACCCTCTCAAAAATAAATTGCCCAGCCATGGTGGCGCTCGCTTTTAATCCCAGCACCCGGGAGGCAGAGGTAGGAGGATCACTGTGAGTTTGAGGCCACCATGAGGCTACGTAGTGAATTCCAGGTCAGCCTGAGCTACCCCCCAAAAACAAGAAAATAAATAAATAGCCCAGTCCTTTCATTTGCCAATCTGTACCTGAGGTAACTTAGAGAAAGCTGATTTTAGTAGGTCCTGGGTTTTTTTTGCTAGTTTCTTTTTCTTGTTGCTATTCGCTACTCACATCTAAGAGGTGGGGGCATCCAGAGCTTCAATGCACAGGAGGGCACTTATACCAATACATTCTGCAGAGAGCAATCCAGGGAGAAGGAAGGGAAGTAGTAGTGGAAACACACCCATGCCTGGAGTTTATCCAGGTGAAAAGATGAAGTCTTTTTCTGCACTTCCAAAGTTCCTCTTTTCTTTTCATAACTTTTCCATTTGCTTATTTATTTATTTATTTGAGAGAGTTAGGCAAATAGAAAGACTGGGCACACCAGGGCCTCCAGCTGTTGCAAATGAACTCTATAGACACACGTGCCACCTTGGGCATCTGGTTTATGTGGGTCCTGGAGAATCGAACCTGGGTCCTTTGGCTTTGCAGGCTAATGCCTTAAGCTAAACCATCTCTCCAGCCCTCCTTTTTACTTTAATTGGAACGGTTGGGACCCTCTGACTCAAGTCATGCTCCTTGAAAACATTTATAAACCAGATAACTCAGCGGTTTAAGTCACTTGCTTTTGATGTCTGACTGCCCAGGGTTTGATTCCCCAGCACCCAGTGTAAAGCCAGTTGCACAATGTGGCACATGCATCTGGATCTAGTTTGTTGTGGTAAGAGGCCTTGGCGCACTTGTTTTCTCCCAAAAAGTCAAACAGTTTGCTTTCATTTTATTTTCAGAGAGAGACAGAGCTTATAAGGGAGGAGGAGAGAGAATGGGCACAACAGAGCCTCTTAGCCACTGCAAACAAACTCCAGATGCACGCTCCACTTTGTAAGTCTAGTTTTGCGTGGGTACTGGGGAATCGAACCCAGGTCATTAGAGTTTTGCAAGCAAGTGCCTTAACCGCTGTGCCATCTCTCCAGCCCAGAATTGTTTGAAGCGGGGGGGGGGGGGGCTGTTCCCAAAAAACAACCACCGGTGATTTTAGGGCTAGAAGTAGCTCATTCGCAGACTGCTTGCCTCACGCACAAAGCCTTAAATTTAATCCCCAGCGCCTCATTAACTAGGTAAGGTGGCACATGCCTGAGATATCAGTACTAGGTAGGTGGAGGTAGGGGGTATCAGTTCAAGGCCCTCCTTGGCTAGAACAGTGCTTGTATTTATTTATTTATTTATTTTGTTTTTTCGAGGTAGGGTCTCACTCTACCCCAGGTTGACCTGGAATACACTATGTAGTCTCAGGGTGTCCTCGAACTCCCGGTGCCTCCTCAGTGCTGGGATTAAAGGCGTGCACCACCACGCCCGGTTTACAACAGTGTTTTTAAGTCGGTCTACGATACGAGTCCCAGTCTCAATAAATAAATTAATTAAATAAATAAACAGTGCAAACGGCATTGCCCTGCAAGGGCCTCTCCATTCGATTTAACAGCCGGTGCTGTGCCGACAGCTCTCGGGGTCTTCCCTAAACGTCGGTGGGAGACGGTCAGAGCCCCGTGAGGAAGCGGTACAAGAGCTCCCGACAGCCTGGAAAGAAACTCGGCGGCGGCGGGCGGCGGTGCGAGCGGGGCCGGAGCGACGCGGAGGCTCGCCGACAGGCCGCACCGGAGCCGCGGAAACAAAGGTCGGGTCAGAGCCGGAGGAAGAGCCCAGGGGGCGGCACACGAGGTCCGGCCGGGGGATCGCGCCGCGCCGAGACCAGCTAGGCCACGCCCACCGCCGGGCGGACGACCGAGGGGTCGCTGGGCCAGGACCAGGCTGCGGCGCGAGGCCGGAACCCACGGCAGAGGCACGGGCGGCGGGGAAAGGGCTGGCCGGGGGCGGAGCCGTCAGGGGCGGAGCCTACGACGCGAGGGCGGAGCCTGATGGAGGTGGAGCTTGAAGCGTGAAGGAGGAGCCGGCTGGTGGAGGAGCTGGTTGGTGGCGGAGCCTGAGGCACGAGGGAAAGACCCGGCTGGGGGAGGAGCATTCGTCGTGAGGGGAAGAGCCGGCTGGGGGCGGAGTCTGCGGCGTGACGGGAAGGAGACTTCTGGGGGCGGAGCCTGCGCCGTGAGGAGGAGTCGGATGGGGCGGAGCCTACGACGCGGGGGGCGGAGCCGTCTGGAGTGGGAAGGCTGCGGTCTGCGGCGTGAGGGGCGGAGCAGGCGGGGGGTGGAGCCTGTGGTCTGCAGCGTGAGGGGCGGGCCTGCCGCGGGCGGGTGTGGCTCCGCCCCCTCCAGCCGGGGACGCGAGGGGCTCGCGGCGTAGGGGGAGGTGCCGGGCGGGAGCAGGCGGCGGGCTGGGCCTGCGCCCCAGCGACCGGCGAGCAGAGGGGGAAGGGGCCGGAAGACGCGAGCGCGGCCGCTTCGCCGGGAGCCGGACGCCGCCCGCCTCCAGCCTGCGCCTGAGCCGAATCCCGGGCGGCCTCCGCGGCCGGCGGGCGGGCGGGCGGGCGAGCCGGTGGCCGCAGGAAACCCGGACGACGTGCGCGGCGAGGACGACGAGAAGCCGCGAGCCGGAGCCACCGAGCAGGAAAACCTTCCCGAACTGCCGGCCGCGGAGGCCGGAGCGCTGAGTGTGGAGAGAAGGGAGCGAGAGGGAGAAATCTCCGTTTCATGGAGGCTGGATGTGGTGCAGCAGAACTTAAAGGGCGAGAAGACGTTTTCAGATTCCCTCGGGCTTTCATTAATGCTACCATCTTAATGGTGAAGAGCAGTGCACTTCAGGTGTTCTGTGATGTTTGCGTACGTGCTCGATCGCCTCATTTCAGGATTCAGAACCTTTGATGAAAAGCTGTTTAAAAATTTTTTTTAAGGAATCCACAAATTTTGTTTCCCAGGGTTGCACTGGAATTGGGAGTGTTGTGTACATACTATTGTATAGTTTTATTTATTTTTACTGTGCAAATCAGCTGCAAGATTTTTTTTTTCCAAGTGCCATTTCAGATTTATTCATCCTCTCCCCTCCTTCCCTTGAATAAATCTGCTGTTGTCATTTTAAGCATTGGAAACCAGAGAATTATTTTTCAACCTTTTGAGCTTAAGGCCCCCTTGCCAATAGAAGGACAGCTGGCGAAACTGGATTAAAAGGATGGTTTTTATCTGTGTTTGCAGCTAAGACTGATATTTTGAAAGGACATTCATTCTGTGATTCATTTTTTAAGCCCATAGTGCTAACCTTGAAAAGATTTGTGGTTGGGGTTTTGGTTTCTAAGAAGGTCACAGTTTTTCCTCTTTTCCTTTCGTTGTTTTTTTTTTTTTTTGAAGGGGGGCGGGGGAAAGGAACCGAGAAGGGAGACCATGTTAACTGGCAGAAGTCGAATAGAGCTGCAGTTACCAGGGTCCTGAGAGCTGGAAGAAAAAGGATTCAGTCCTCAAGTTGGGAGGCCCTTCTCTCACCTTAGAAATTGCAAAGGATTCAGTACAGCTGAGACTCAGATCAAAGCTACGGGATTCTGGAACTGGAGACGAGAAACCATGAGTGTAAGGTTACCCCAGAGTATAGACAGGTAGGTTTGCTAATAATTTTATTTTCAACACTTATTCCATTCTGGGGAGGCGCGCGTTGTGTTTTCATAAAGGACGTGGATGGGCTTGGGAGCAGCTGGGGCAGGAGTCTTGCTCTCTGGGCACTGTCGCCATGTATGTGTGTTCCCTCTGTGTCCCCGTTCACAACGTCGCTCCCGATGCAGTGTCTTTACAAGCAGCGAAGCTGGAGAGGAAGAGGGGGAAATGCTTTAAGTGGCTTTTGACGTTCTCCTAAAGGCAAGAGGCTGAATTTGAGTCCCCAACTTGAAGTGGGAATCCAAGAGCAAGCCTGCTTATGTGAAAGCCCGAGGGTACATGGGGAGACTAGCTCTAGGCAATTGGGGTGGGGGTCCTGGTAGGGGCCTTCACCAGGCTGGTTGTTATGGAATGGTGATAGGGTGGGTTCCATTTCTAGAACGAGGAAGGTATTATTGGCCTGAAGGATGGGACAGAAACTCTTTGCATCCATGCACCATTGGCGGGTAGGACTCCAAAATGTTCAGGCTACATTAGAATTTCCTCCTCTCCAAGCTTATAGTGTAGATTGAGACCCGCTAGCAGTATGATTTTCTAGGTTTAATTTTCCAAGCTATTCTTAATAAGCTTGACTCTGCAAAATGGGCCTTCCTCTGCCTGGAGCCGGAAGGAGCTGTTTTGGCTCCTGGGCCTGATGGGCAGAGGCACTGGTCCTTGGAGTCAGCTGGGAGCACATGATGCCCCTTCCTCCTGGAGCGGACCCAGCTCCCCGTCACTGGTGCATGACTGTTCTCTAAGGGATTGCTGCCTCTGTAAGGTGCCTGTCTTCCCCTTTCTTCCTCTCCTCAGTCCTTTTCTCCTTAAGAATGTTGAGGGGACTGTGTTTTGTGGGTGCTGTGGAAGACTGAACAATCAAATGAAAGGACTAGGCCTGGAAAAGAATTATTATTGACAAGCTAGGGAAGAATATTTGCAAGGGGAAATTGCTCTCTCTGTTAGTTAACCTTTGGTTATCCATACCAATAACGATTTCCTTTTCACTGTGGAATGTGACCTAAAGTGTATGTAATCGTCCTCCCAAACACTAATCTCCGCATTGTCTCAGAGTCCATTTAGAGCGGATCAGCAGTTCCTCATGCTGGGAACTGGCTTGGCAGTGGAGGAGAGGTAGACGACCACAAGGGTATGTGGCTAGTTGGGAATCTCTCCCCGGTTCCACTGTGGCCTTCTGTAGTTTGTCCCTGGGAAGGGAATGAGCGAGGCATGTCAGAGCAAGGCGGCGGCAGATGCCTGCTTCTCTCCATCCTTTCAGAGTTTGGGAGTTGGTGTACCTGACATAAGATCTGGGTGGTGACCTATCTGTCAACTCATGGGTGTGAGAAGATGGCGTGAGGAGGAGGCAGTGAGGGCTTTTTGAGGCTGACAGGAGGTGCTCTTCTGGGAGCCTGTAAATCCTCACAGATTCAAGTCTCAGGGTCTGAATCAAGCATTAGCACTCCCAGGTGCTCTCACAGAACACTCATTTTAGCCTCACAAAGTTCCTTTGAGGAGGACAAATCAGAAGTCACTGTTCCCATTTTGCAGAAGGGGAACATGAGCCTCAGAGTAGATCCCTGGTGTACCCAGTGCATCCAGTGCTGTGTAAGCACAGTCAGACCCAAACCCAGGTCCAGTTCTGGACGTCTGGCGCTGCTCATTGCCCCACCCTGTCTGAAGGGGTAGCTTGCCCTCTAGAAGGAGTGAGAGAGACATTGTCCCTCCCTGGCAGTTGGTGGAGTCTGGTGTTCTTCAGCGGGCAGGGCGTTCCCGTGCACTTCGTACCTGAGTGTAATCTCTGTGTTCTCCCAGGAGCTGGATAGTGCAGTGTTGTGGGTGAGGGTTTTCTTTGCCTCCACATGGTCTGATTCTCTTTCCCATTAAGAGCTTCAGCCCCGGGACTCGGTCCCTTCCTAGCTGTTCACTGGCCGCACTGGGTCTTGTTCCCTTAGCTCTGGGCTCCTTCTGTTAGACCTTTTGATTTTTTTTTTTTTTTTTTTTTTTGAGGTAGGGTCTTACTCTAGCCCAGGCTGACCTGGAATTCATCTGTAGTCTCAGGGTGGCCTTGAACTCACTGCGATCCTCCTACTTCTGCCTCCAGAGCCTGGGATTAAAGGCATGAACCACCACGCCTGCCTTGAATTTTCTTTTAAACCTAAAATTTTTTTTTTATTTGAGAGAGAATGGGTGCATCAGGGTCTCTAGCCACTACAAACTCCAGACACATGCGCCACCTTGTGCATCTGGCTTTATGTGGGTACTGGGAAACTGAACTCTGATCCTTAGGCTTTGCAGGCAAGTGCCTTAATCACTGAGTTATCTCTCTGGCCTTTGAACTTTAATCCATCCATTCCTCCCTCTTGCCCTCTTTCCCTCCCTCCACTCCCTCTGTTCCTTCTTTCCTGTATAGCCCAGGCCGGTTTCCTAGTTTATGTCACTGGAACTCAAGGTCCTTCTACCTCCACCTCCCTAACGATACCTCACAATCTTGGTCGGAAGGAAATGCGGCTCATGCCGGCAGGGATTCTGCTCTCCTTTCAGTGCATCAGTTTGCTGTGTAGAGCTTGCGGAGAGGCTGTATGTGTTACAAGGTCTTGCTCCCCAAAAGCATGCAGCCTAAGAACTGGGCTTGGTGGTGCACACCTGTGGCTCCAGCACTTGGCATACTAAAGCAAGGAGGGTTACAAGGAGGGTCACAAGATCACAAGAGTGAAACCAGCCTGGGCTACATGTTAGGTCCCTGTCTCAAAAAAAAAAAAGACTCCCAGATAGCCCATAAATCACATAAAAGCAGCACTGGTTTGTAAGCTCCATGAAAGCGGGTTTAAGTCCTGCCTGCCCAGTTTAGGTCCTGGGGGGGGGGGCGGTGACTGAACATTCAAGCAAGTGCAAGTTCTTCCATTCAGTTTACTTCAATGAATTCATGATGTATTCTTCAGTAAAGGTGATGTGTGTTTTCCAGAAGATAAGGGATATGATTGAGAGACAGAGTGTGACTTGAAGAAGCCTGGACTATGTGCTCGACAGTTTCCTTTCTTTCCTTTCCTTTTCCTTTTCCCCCTTTCCCCTTTCCTTCCCTTCCCCTCCCCTTCTTCTCCCCTGCCCCTCAAGACTGGGTCTCACTCTGGCCAAGGCTGACTTGGAACTCACTCTGTAGCCCCAGGCTGGCCTCGAACTCACTGGGACTTGAGTCTCCCAAGTGCTGGCATTAAAGGCATGCACTACCACGCTACCATGCTCAGCTTGACTGTTTTCTGTTCATTTACTCTTGGGTCCATAGTTAGATGAACTAATGGCAGCTCATTTGTCCTCAGTCTTCATCAGTTCTTGAAAGGTAAGTTTAGTGTAGCCATTCATATCCCTTTCAGTTCTTGTCCATGACATCTCATTACCCCACCAATCTGTATTTCAAGAGTTTTGAAAAATGTGATATTGCAAGCAGAGATTATGCCTAGTTCTCCAGGGTAAATATTTCTGCACTGGCTAGATGGGAAAGGAGTTTGTATCCCATGAAACAACTTTTCTGCTCACAAAGTTACCTCATGTGGGACTGAACCAGAGATGTCCTTCATTTCTGCCCAGAGGAGTTGCTTTAGGGTCCTCTGTGGCGGTGGCGTGGGCGGGTATGCCACCTTGTGTGCAAAGCAAAGCATGTTTATGTGCAGTACTTTCCTTTCACACGTGCTTAGTGTGCCATTTCATCTCTCTTACAGGGCTGTTGAACAAATCAATGAGATAATCTATTTCAGTTGTTTCTTAAGCTGTAGAACTGTGAACATTCTAGATGGGAAATCATGGATTTGATGCAGCTTTATGTACTACTGTCTGAGCTAAGTAGCCCAGAGGAAATTAAGGGGTGATGGAAATATCTTTCCATTGTCTTGATGACCTGATTGTTGCAAAAGTATACACGGTTTGGAAAAAGGAATACTGGGCTGGGATGTAGCTCAGTTGGTAGAGTGCTTGCCTAGGATATATTATGTCATGGGTTCGATCCCCAGTACTGTAAAAACTGGGAGTGGTGGTGCACACCTATGATCCCAATATTCAGGAGAGTGGAGGCAGGAGGATCAGAAGGCCAAGGTCAGTTCTTTTGGTTTCAGGCCGAAGCAAGGTGGTGAAGGGAATGTCACCCTTTGGAAAGCCCCGCAGTAAGAAGCACTCGTGCCTCTGCTGTGCTCTAAGGTCTGTCACCTTCACAAGTCTACCTGGGCCAAATGTAACTGCTCTGCCAAGCACAAGAGAACCAGCAACTAGAGGCCAAGGCTGAGCGGCGAAATACTACTGGAACTGGGTGAATGAGGAACCTAAAAATTGTCTGTCTGGGGTTCAGGCATGGATTCCATGCAGGGACAACACCCAAATCCAAGAGGGCAGCTGCAGCGGCATCAGCTCATCTTGAGGATTTCTGCTCTCAATCACAGCTAATGTTCTGTGTTCACAAAAAAGTTCAAGGTCATCCTCAGCTACTTAGGGAATTTGAGGTCAGCCTGGGCCAGAGACTGTTTAAAAAAAAAAAAAAAAAAAAAAGGAATGCTGGGGCCTGGGGAAATGGCTCAGTGGCTCAGTTCTCAGTTGATAAAGTGCTTCCTGCACAAGTATGAGGAGCTGAGTTCAGATCCCCAGCACCTATGTCACAGCCAGGTATGGCAGTACACAGCCGTAACCCCTGTGCTCAGGAGGGAGAGGCAGGAGGGTCCTTGGGGCTTGCTAGCTAGTCTAGGGCAGTCAGGGAGCTCCAGGCTCAGCAAAAGATCGTGTCTCAAAAAAAATAAGGCAGAGATGCTGAGTAGGTGGCTCTGGTGGTTAAAGGTGCTTGCTTGCATTCCTGCTGACCCAAGCTCAACCCTCCCCAGCACCTACAAACATAAAGCAGTGGGAGGCAGAGTCAGGAGAATCTGGAAGTTCACTGGCCAGCTAGTCTGACACATGCAATGGCAAAACAGGAGACCCTGTCTCAAAGTGTAGGAGAGGACAGACACCTTGAGGTTGTCGTCCGACCTCCGCTTGTGCTTGGGCATGCACACACACACCCTCCCCATATACACATAAATAAATAACTACTTAATAGGTGGTGTATGATTGAAGAAGAGATCCATCATTGACATCTGTCCTCCACATAAACACGTATACACACACACACAAACACACACACACACACACAACATGAATGCGCACCACAGATACATCTACATGCAAAAGAAAAAATTTACTGCCAGATGTGGTAACCCCTGCACTTGGGAGGTGAAGGCCGGAGACTCAGGAGTGCAAGGTCATCCTCAGCTGCACATGGAGTTCCAGGCCAGCCAGTTGAGGCCTCTTCTCACCCTCCCCCCCAGCCCCATGCACACAGGAGCACTTTTCCAGTCGTCACTGTTGAGATGATACTAGAAGACTGTAAAAAGAGAATTACTGGTTTTCTTAAGAATTTTAATAAATGGAAGAGACTTCCACCTTTGCTCACATAGATATCCTTCAGTGGTGCAGGGCAAAAGGCTTTGTTCTGGCTTTTCGGGCATGGCAGCTCTGCCACTCAGCCGTACCCGTCGGTTCAGAAAGGCTTTTTCTTGCGACGTCTGGCCATTCCCAGTTGGAGAAGCATTCGGCTCTACTCATTCGAAAGTAATCCGGGCCTCAGACTGCTCTTGGTCAAGGACCTCTTCCCACCCTGGCTTCCTGTATTTTTTGCCTCTGGGACACAGAAATCCCCAAGTATTTGACTTAGTTTCTACCTACTTTAGAAGATTGGTCTCCCAGAACTGTGTTAGGGATCCCGAACTGCAGAGAATAAGAACCCTGCAGGGCTGAGTCTTTTCCACAACACACCACTCTTCTTCTCTGGAGTGTGAGGTGAGAGAAGGCAGTATATTTGCAGATGAAACGTTTGCCAGATAGTCACCATTATGAGCAGAAACAGGCTAAGCTTAATTTTAAATACACAGAAACATTTCTGATCAGCCATGCCTGGGTTTTTACATGGGTGCTGGGGATTGAACTCAGGTCCTCTGGATTGCAGCAAGTGCTCTTACTCACCAAAACCTCCTCAGTGCCCCCTCGCCCACCTTTAAGCTTTTTTTTTTTTTTTCCTTTTCATCTGTCAGGCAGAGTTCTTATCCTGTTTAGAAGAATAGACAAAAATAAAAATGAGGGCTAGAGAGATGGCTTGGTGGTTAAAGGCACTTGTTTTCAAAGTCTGATGACCTCTGTTTGATTTTCCAGGACCTATGTGAAACCAGATGCACAAAGTGCCACATGTATCTCAGTTTGTTTACAGTGGCAGGAGGTCCTGGCATGCTTATCTTCTCTCTCTCTCTCTCTCGTAAATAAATAAAATAATAAGAAATAAATAAAAATGACTGCATCTGTCAAAAACAGTTTTGTGTTAAGCCAGGTGTTGTGGCTCATGCCTATAATCCCAGCACTTGGGCTGGAGAGATGGCTTAATGGCTAAGGCACTTGCCTGTGAAGCCAGAGGACCCAGGTTCAATTCTCCAGGACCCGTGTAAGCCAGATGCACAAGATTGCACATGTGTCTGGAGTTTGTTTGCAGTGGCTAGAGGCCCTGGCATGCCCATTCTCTCTATCTGCGTCTCTCTCACACGCGCAAAAATAAATGAAAATATAAAAAGAAAGTAGCAGTATAACCCCAGCACTCAGGAGGCTGGGGTGAGGATCATGGTGAGTTCAAGGCCACCCTGGGCTAGAGTGAGACCCTACCCTGCCATTTTGTAAAAAGGATTCATTAAGTATAAAGGTTAATCATAAGAGTTCTAGAAGCTCGTATTCTTTATGGACTAGAGTTTGGAAACTCTGGAGTTTGAATAGTGTTTCTTACCGCTTTAAAGACTCAGGATTCTGGGCTGGGGAGAGGGCTCAGTGGTTAAAGGTGCTTGACTGCACAGCCTGGCCCAGGTTCAATTCCCTAGTACCCACATAAAACCAGAACAAAGTGGCTCATGCATTTGGAGTTCATGTGCAGTGGCAACAGGCCCTGGAGTGTCCATACTTTTCTCCTCTTCCTCTCTGTGTATCCCTCAAATAAATAAATAAAAATATTTTTTAAAAAAACAACTTAGGATTCTGATATGTGAAAGGGTTTCATTAACTGAAATTCTACAAAACATGAGTTACTTTAATTCATTTAATTTCAATTTTTTTGGTGTTCTGAAGCAGGATCTCATTCCAGCCAAGGCAGACCTGGAACTCATTTTGTAGTGCAGGCTGGCCTCGAACTAAAGGCGGCTCTCCTACCTCAGCTTTCCAAGTGCCAGGATGGTAGCATGTGCTCATGTTCACTGGAAGACTGGCCTGGCTCAGTTAATGTATATGAACGAAATCTGCTTCACATCCTTATAATGGCATTGCTGTTAAAAATGGACTGTATTAAGCCGGGCGTGGTGGTGCACACCTTTAATCCCAGCACTCGGGAGGCAGAGGTAGGAGGATCGCCGTGAGTTCGAGGCCACCCTGAGACTCCATAGTGAATTCCAGGTCAGCCTGGGCTAGAGTGAGACCCTACCTCGAAAAACCAAAAAAAAAAAAAAAAAAAAAAAAAAAAAAAAAAGGACTGTATTGGTTGTTTTTTTTTTTTTCCCAAATATTTTATTTATTTAAGAGAGAGAGGGCTGGAGACATGGCTCAGCAGTTAAGGCACTTGCTTGCAAGACTCAACAACCCAAGTTTGATTCCCTAGTACCCAAGTAAAGCCAGATGCCCAGGGTGGCGCATGCATCTAGAGTTTGTTTGCAGTGGCTAGAGGCTCTGGTTCACCCATTCTCTCTGTCTCTCTCCCTCTGTCTGTTTCTCTCTGCTTGCAAATAAAATGTTTAAGGAGAGAGAGAGGCAGATAGGGAGAATGGGTACACAGGGTCTCCAGCCACTGTAAATGAATTCCAGACACATGTGCCACCTTATGCATCTGGCTTTACATGGGTCCTGGGGAATTGAACCTGGGTCCCTTGGCTCTGCAGGCAAGCACCCTAACCACTAAGCTCTCTCTCCAGCCGGTTTATGTTGCTTTAAAACAACTGGAAGATTTATGTGGCTTGAGAACTTTCCTCTGGGGACCAGGTGTTCTTTCTTAATCATCATGTTTGGAAGAGACCCAAGCATAAACCTGCAAGTGGCTTTCATGGCCCCACACCCTATGGGGCAAGTGGGATGAATTAAATTGCTGATTCTGTTCTCTAAAAAATAAGATAAAGATTCACCAACAATCACATTTGACCTCCTGTAAAAGGCAGGTTGGGAGTTGCCGGAAGAATGTTGGCATCTTGAGTTAGCAGATGTGAATTGATGTTGGGCCGGCTTTGGGCTTTGCTCACACCTACATGGAAGGACGCTTACTTGCTCTGCATCTCCATTTTCCAGCTGGAGAAATGAGCTGACTGGGCTAGCCAGCTCCTAAGAGTCTTTCTTCAGTGAACTTGAGCTTTGTTTCCAGGAATCATCCTTTCCCCTGAAAACCAGTGAAGAATGAAAGGGAGCAGCACCTGTGAAAAGGGGGCGGGAAACAAGGGCGGGGCTGTGGAATGAGGAGATGACTTGTGGCCTGTTGCAAATTGGAAATACTAGTTTTAGAAGGGGTTTTACGGTCTAGAAGAACATCTGGATTTGAGGGGGAGCTAACTGGATTCTGGTAGGACCTTATGGACTTTGTTCTTGCTTCCACATGGAATATCTTTTGAGCTAGTTAAGGCCAATTGTGGGTCTCCCATGTCATTGATCCCTATGAATTCAGTAGTTGTAAAGCCTTTGTGTTTCCAAACTTTCCTTTGCTTCAATTTGAAGCCATTTTATTGTCCTTTAATCCTGACCTCAGTGTGGGCTCTAAATTCAGTACTTTCCCTCCATAATCTTTATTGGCAAACAGCAAACTAACACATGGTGTTTAAGAAAGGGTCTTTGAAAGGTTACAGTGAAATTGTTTGAGCATCTTCATTCCCAGCCATCGCTCCTTTCTCTACAGTACTGGGGGAACAGCTACTACAAAAATGGCATGGGGGGATCTGTAGTCACCAAGTGCGGCCTGGTCTCAGATCACACAAGGAACCAATTTAGCAGCCTTCCAAATGGTGACCTAAGATCTGTAGCACTTGGCAGTCATTTGATTGGACTGCAAATACTTATCAAATGGCTCCATGCTCAGCTCACTTCTTGGTGTTCTGGTTGATAACATTCACGATTGTGGAGCTTACATTCTTAATGGGATTGTTAATAATGAAAGAACACAAAGCAGTATACAAATGAGTACATACATGGTTGCTGAATTTTCATGTATACTATAAAGGTGCATCTAGGCCGAGGCATGTAGTGTACACCTGTAACCCCAGCACTTAGGAGACTGAAGCAGGAGGATCAAAAGTTCTGTGTCAGAGCCCGGAGAGATGGCTTAGTGGTTAAGGCACTTGTCTGCAAAGCCAAAGGACTCAGGTTCAACTCCCCAGAACCCACATAAGCCAGATGCACAAGGTGACATATGCATCTGGAGTCTGTCTGCAGCGGCTGGAAGCCCTGGTGTGCCCATTCTCTATATATATCTGTCTCTTCCTCTCTCAAACAAATAAACAAATGAAAATAGGCAGTTGGGTGTGGTGGTGCACGCCTTTAATTCCAGCAGTCAGGAGTCATAGGTAGGTGGATCATTCACTGTGAGTTCAAGGCCATCCTGAGACTACATAGTGAATTTCAGGTCTGCTTGGGTAGGGTGAGACCCTACCTCGACAAAACAACAACAACAAAAATAGGCAAGGGATAGTTAAAATTATTTAGGTGGGACAGAGAGGAGGTCAGTCATTTGGACAAAGGGGACAACATGAGGAAAGCTGGAGTAGAGCATGCTGTGCCCTGGAAATTGTTCTTTATGCAGTAGAGAGAGAAATTAGGGTGACAAGGTGACAGGATGAAGGTAACAAATTCAGATGCCTAATGTGGTAGGGAAAAGGAATCAGTAGTATGCAGGGATTTTATCTGTATGTTTATTTTGTTTTTTCAAGGTAGGGTTTCACTCTGGCCCAGGATGACCTGGAATTCACTAAGTAGTCTCATAGCGATCCTCCTATCTCTGCCTTCCAAGTGCTGGGATTAAAGGTGTGCGCCACCATGCCTGCCAAGTGTGTGGGGAATTAAAAAATAGTGTTTAAGGGCTGGAGAGATGGCTTAGTCGTTAAGGTGCTTGCCTGCAAAGCCTAAGGACCCCAGGTGTGATTCCCCAGTTCCTATGTAAGCCAGATGCCCAAGGTGGCACATGCATCTGGAGTTTGTTTGCAGTGGCTGGAGGCCTTGGTGTGCCCATTCTCTCTCTCTCTCTTTACTTTTCTCTCTCTCAGATAAATAAAGCAGTAAAATATTTTAAAAAATAAACTAATACATAAAAATATCTTTTAAAATAAAAAAATCAAAAACAGTGAGAAATTTTTATCCAGGTGTGGTGGTGTATGCTTTTAATCCCAACACTCTAGAAACTGAGGTAGGCGGATTGTAGTGAGTCCAAGGATAGCCTGGGCTACAGAGTAAGTTCCAGGTCAGCCTGGGCCAGAGTAAGACCTTGCCTCAAAAAAGAAAAAAGAAAAAAGGAAAAAAAAAAGTTGGGTGTGATGGTACATGCCTTTAATCTTAGCACTCGGTGGGCAGAGGTAGGATTGCTATAAGTTCGAGGCCACCCGGAGACTATATAGTGAATTCCAGGTCAGCTTGGGCTAGATGGAGACCCTACCTCGAAGAAAAAAAAGTGGGGGGAGGTGGGGGCAGGTGGCTGGAGCTGGAGGAATGGCTCAGAAGTTAAAGGCACTTGGCCCTAGGTTTGATTGCCCAGTACTCACGTAACACTTGATGCACAAAGTGGTACATGCATCTGGAGTTTGTAGTGGCAAGAGGCACTGATGTGTGCCCCCCCCTTTGTTTGCAAATAAAATATTTAAAAGAGAGAGACACAGAATTGTGATGTTGATATATACATTGGAAGAGAGTTCAGGAAGGCCAGCTAGGAGTTCTTACAGCAATCTTGGCAAAAGATGATGAGTTTCTGGATCAGAGTGGTGACTGGGAGCAGAAGAGCAGGGAGAGGAAGACATTTTAGAAAGATGTGGTCACTGAAACATTTTTGAGCTAAATTACATGTGATCAACTTTGTGAGAGTAGTTGACTAGAAAAAGGCTAATACCCGGCCATTCACCTTCACTGAGTCC
The DNA here is from genome assembly GCA_036346955.1 of Dipus sagitta. Lineage (NCBI taxonomy): Eukaryota > Metazoa > Chordata > Mammalia > Rodentia > Dipodidae > Dipus > Dipus sagitta. Next base: position 31,185,579 of record CM070788.1, read on the forward strand.
AGCATATAATACTTACCTTGCAGGCTCTTAGAGTTGCCATTTCTTTTCTTTTAAGTTTTTATTTGTTTAATTTTTTATTTATCTGATAGAGATACAGGAGGAGAGAGAGGGAGAGAGAATAGGCACTCCAGGACCTCCAGCCACTGCAAATGAACTCCAGATGCACCACCATGTGCAGCTGGCTGATGTGGGTCCTGGGGAATCAAACCTGGGTCCTTTGGCTTTGCAGGCAAGTGCCTTAACCACTAAGCAATCTTTCTAGCCCTCTTTTTTTTTTTTTTTTAAAGAAAAAGTTTTACTTATTTATTTACTTGAGAGAGAGCCTGAGAGTGAATGGGTATGCGGGTATGCTAGGGTCTCTGCTGCTGCACGTGAACATGACACACACGCTGCTTTGTGGCTACTGGGGAATTGAACCTGGACCAACCCAGGCCAGCAGGCTTCTGCAAGCAAGTGCCTTTAATCATGAAGCCGTCCTCACAGTCCTTGGTTTGCTATTTCTGCCACTTGTAGAGTTCCTCAGCGCATCCTCTTAAAGAGGAGGAAGGACACTTCATTCTAGGAAATATCGTGGGAAGTTGGGCCATGCTTTGAAGAGATTGGTTTGTATTTGATGGAGCCTGAGTCATTCCCACATGGCACCACACTCCAGGGACATAGATGCCATCCTAGTAGCTCAGTAGCTCTCAGGAGGCAGAGGTAGGAGGATCGCCGTGAGTTCGAGGCCATCCTGGGACTACAGAATAAGCTCCAGGTCAGCCTGGGCTAGAGTGAGATCCTGCCTTGAATACACAAAAACACACACATAAAAAGAAAGCAGGGGCTTTTATGTGAGAAAGTAATTGTGTGAACCCCAACTTAGCCACTAAGTAGCTGTGTGAGCAGGATGTATTTTTTTTTAATATTTTATTTATTTGACAGAGAAAGAGGAAAAGAGAGAGAGAATGGGCGCACCAGGGCCTTCAACCACTGCAAATGAGCTCCAGATGCGTGCGCCCCTTGTGCATCTGGCTAACATGGGTCTTGGGGAATCAAACCTGGGTCCTTTGGCTTTGCAGGCAAGCGCCTTAACCGCTAAGCCATCCCTCCAGCCTTCAGGATATATTTTTTTAAAAGAGCAGTTTGCAGATTTACAGTGCCAAACATATAGTGAGTGTTAAGGCATTTGATTGGTGAGGACCCCAGATTGACTTGAACTCTCCTCATTGCTGGAAGATTCGTGCTTGGTTACCCAGAGTTCTGTGCCGATTCTTCACTGCTGGCTGGTAGGCATGGCTCAGAGCATCATGAACCAATACACTACCATTGTACTTACCTTCATTGCTGAGCCAACATACAGACAGAAGCAGCTGACTGGAGGAAAGTTTATTATATATATATATATATTTATTTATTTATTTTGGGTTACAGTCTCGAGGAGAAACTTCATGATGGCAGGGGAAAGTGTGGAATGAGCTGAGACTGGACACCACCTGTGCCACAGCAGGTGGTAAATAGCAGGAGAGTGGGCTGATCTCTGGCCAGGGAGAGCTGGCCATAACACCCCTGTAGCAGACAGCTTCAGGTTCACTGAGATGAACTTCCAGACCAGGCACAGTGATGGAGAAAGGGATATTTATTGAAGCTTACAGATCCAGGGGAAGTTCCATAATGGCAGAAGAATCTGGCCTGCTTTCACAGGACCAAGCAGAGAGAGAGAGAAGCCCAAAGCCAAAAGCCACATGCACAGCACACCTCAGGAACGCCGGCTAGGCACACTTTGCATATCTTTAGATTGGAATCAAACCCACCACCACACCCTAAGATCTGCCCAGTGACACCACCTCCAGCCAGGTGGCTACAGATGCAAACTACAAACTAATAAAACACTGAATATATTGGGGACCATCTATTCAAACTACCACAACCCCTTAGCCTGCCTTGAGAAACACGCCTCCTCCAGTAAGGTTCCAGCTCCCAAATTACTATCTTCTGGGGACCACGCCTTCAGAACACATGAGTGCATGGGGACACCTGGTTCAAACTACCGTAGCAGTTTTGACAACTCAGCTGTCAACATCTGAGTCCAAGCAGGTCCTGGGTTTGTTTGTTTGTTTGTTTGTTTTTGTTTTTGTTTTTTCTTCTAAACCTAGTGTCTTTCCTTCTCAACCCAGCTCCCTGGCTTGGGATTGACTTCTGTCTTCAGATGAGCCCACGCTTCTCTGATTGTAGGTCACATTACTGTCCTCTGCTGTTCTACTTTAGGGAGACTAAGCCTGTTTTCTAGGCCCATGTTGCCTTTCACCCCTCTGTACAGTGTTTTCTGTCTTTTATTTCCGTCAGAGAAACCTTATCTGATATCTTTCCCCACACATTCATATTACTCAGCCTTCCCTTTTCATGTACACATAGCAATTCTCTAGTTTTATTCGTACAAAGGAATTTTTTACATAAAAATTCTAGCAGAATACCTAGCACCTACAAACCTGTTAAATAAACGATGGTGCTGTTCTGTCCTTTCATACGTTTTATATTCCTTATTGTATATTGTCCTCTTAATCATAGTCTCTTCAATCTTCTGAGTTGTCATATAGTGCCCAGCTTAATTTGCAGTATATACATATTCTCTGTGTCCAAGAGATGCTGCTTCTAGGTGTGCTCTGTGGTTCAGTCCTGACGTTGCTGGTTCCCTCCGTACCTAGCCAAAGCATTTCAAGACAGCAGCTGCAAACGCTGCTGCCAGGACCCAAGACCGCAGGTCCCCTTGTTGTTACTGGGAGTTAGGTCTTGGTCACTCCGCATTTCTTCTAGGGACAGAGCATCCTTATTGTGATGTTGCCTTCAGCTCCTCAGAATTCTGGGGTTTCCCCAGTGGCGGCTGGGTTTCCGGACTGTCATTCCCTGCAGGAGTCTGCGGGACAGGGTCCACCCTGCTATTGTCCTGCCTGCCCCAGGCTGGCCCCGTTCATTTCCCAGAGCAGGGCTCTCTGAAGCTTTTCTTCAAGAGACTGCTGCCACAGTAAAAGGCCACTGTTGTTCTGGAGAGAGCATCGTGAATGGCTGTGTGAATGGGACCTTGTATGAGGCCAGAACTGCAAAACTCTTCTCAGAGCCCTGAGGACAAGGGAGAATGCCACAAACTCTTCAACATCTTCACAGGAAAAGGGTTTCAGTATTCGAAGCACTCATGCTGTCCCTCAAATAAAAAAGGTGATTTTTCTAACAGATCTTCACGTGCCATGGTACTAGACACGTGGGATTCATTTACATATATTATACACCATGCCCTCAGGAGCTGGGGACTTTGTGAGAGGAGACAAAAATAAGAGTTGTATGCTAGTGCCTGACTCTGGTATTGAAACACAGGGAGGGATCTTTATAATGAGTGCAAACTGATAGCCAGGCCAGAAGAGGGAATAAACAGCATGTACAGAAGTCTGAAGAAAAGAATCATGGTAGCATAGGAGCTTTCAGAGCTCGGGATATTGAAGAGAAGCAGGGCGGTGTGGGAGCTGACAGAGCTCTGGATATTGAAGAGAAGCAGGGCGGTGTGGGAGCTGACAGAGCTCTGGATATTGAGGAGAAGCAGGGCAGTGTGGGAGCTGACAGAGCTCGGGATATTGAAGAGAAGCAGGGTGGTGTGGGAGCTGACAGAGCTCTGGATGTTGAAGAGAAGCAGGGCGGTGTGGGAGCTGACAGAGCTCCGGATATTGAAGAGAAGCAGGGCGGTGTGGGAGCTGACAGAGCTCTGGATATTGAAGAGAAGCAGGGCGGTGTGGGAGCTGACAGAGCTCTGGGTTGTTGAAGAGAAGCAGGGCGGTGTGGGAGCTGACAGAGCTCTGGGTTGTTGAAGAGAAGCAGGGCGGTGTGGGAGCTGACAGAGCTCTGGGTTGTTGAAGAGAAGCAGGGCGGTGTGGGAGCTGACAGAGCTCTGGATGTTGAAGAGAAGCAGGGCAGTGTGGGAGCTGACAGAGCTCTGGATATTGAAGAGAAGCAGGGCAGTGTGGGAGCTGACAGAGCTCTGGATGTTGAAGAGAAGCAGGGCGGTGTGGGAGCTGACAGAGCTCTGGATGTTGAAGAGAAGCAGGGCGGTGTGGGAGCTGACAGAGCTCTGGATGTTGAAGAGAAGCAGGGCGGTGTGGGAGGTGACAGAGCTCCGGATGTTGAAGAGAAGCAGGGCGGTGTGGGAGCTGACAGAGCTCTGGATGTTGAAGAGAAGCAGGGCGGTGTGGGAGCTGACAGAGCTCGGGATATTGAAGAGAAGCAGGGCGGTGTGGGAGCTGACAGAACTCCGGATGTTGAAGAGAAGCAGGGCGGTGTGGGAGCTGACAGAGCTCGGGATGTTGAAGAGAAGCAGGGCGGTGTGGGAGCTGACAGAGCTCCGGATGTTGAAGAGAAGCAGGGCGGTGTGGGAGCTGACAGAGCTCTGGATGTTGAAGAGAAGCAGGGCGGTGTGGGAGCTGACAGAGCTCCGGATGTTGAAGAGAAGCAGGGCGGTGTGGGAGCTGGCAGAGCTCTGGATGTTGAAGAGAAGCAGGGCGGTGTGGGAGCTGACAGAGCTCCGGATGTTTAAGAGAAGCAGGGCAGTGTGGGAGCTGACAGAGCTCTGGACTGTTGAAGAGAAGCAGGGCGGTGTGGGAGCTGACAGAGCTCTGGACTGTTGAAGAGAAGCAGGGCGGTGTGGGAGCTGACAGAGCTCTGGACTGTTGAAGAGAAGCAGGGCGGTGTGGGAGCTGACAGAGCTCTGGATGTTGAAGAGAAGCAGGGCGGTGTGGGAGCTGACAGAGCTCTGGATGTTGAAGAGAAGCAGGGCGGTGTGGGAGGTGACAGAGCTCTGGATGTTGAAGAGAAGCAGGGCGGTGTGGGAGCTGACAGAGCTCTGGATGTTGAAGAGAAGCAGGGCAGTGTGGGAGCTGACAGAGCTCTGGACTGTTGAAGAGAAGCAGGGCGGTGTGGGAGCTGACAGAGCTCTGGACTGTTGAAGAGAAGCAGGGCGGTGTGGGAGCTGACAGAGCTCTGGATATTGAAGAGAAGCAGGGCGGTGTGGGAGGTGACAGAGCTCTGGGTTGTTGAAGAGAAGCAGGGCGGTGTGGGAGCTGACAGAGCTCTGGATGTTGAAGAGAAGCAGGGCAGTGTAGGAGCTGACAGAGCTCTGGACTGTTGAAGAGAAGCAGGGCAGTATGGGAGCTGACAGAGCTCCGGATGTTGAAGAGAAGCAGGGCGGTGTGGGAGCTGACAGAGCTCCAGATGTTGAAGAGAAGCAGGGCGGTGTGGGAGCTGACAGAGCTCCGGATGTTGAAGAGAAGCAGGGCGGTGTGGGAGCTGACAGAGCTCCGGATGTTGAAGAGAAGCAGGGCGGTGTGGGAGCTGACAGAGCTCCGGATGTTGAAGAGAAGCAGGGCGGTGTGGGAGCTGACAGAGCTCCAGATATTGAAGAGAAGCAGGGCGGTGTGGGAGCTGACAGAGCTCCGGATGTTGAAGAGAAGCAGGGCGGTGTGGGAGCTGACAGAGCTCCGGATGTTGAAGAGAAGCAGGGCAGTATGGGAGCTGACAGAGCTCCGGATGTTGAAGAGAAGCAGGGCGGTGTGGGAGCTGACAGAGCTCCGGATGTTGAAGAGAAGCAGGGCGGTGTGGGAGCTGACAGAGCTCCGGATGTTGAAGAGAAGCAGGGTGGTGTGGGAGCTGACAGAGCTCCGGATGTTGAAGAGAAGCAGGGCGGTGTGGGAGCTGACAGAGCTCTGGATGTTGAAGAGAAGCAGGGCAGTGTGGGAGCTGACAGAGCTCCGGATGTTGAAGAGAAGCAGGGCGGTGTGGGAGCTGACAGAGCTCCGGATGTTGAAGAGAAGCAGGGCGGTGTGGGAGCTGACAGAGCTCCAGATATTGAAGAGAAGCAGGGCGGTGTGGGAGCTGACAGAGCTCCGGATGTTGAAGAGAAGCAGGGCGGTGTGGGAGCTGACAGAGCTCCGGATGTTGAAGAGAAGCAGGGCGGTATGGGAGCTGACAGAGCTCCGGATGTTGAAGAGAAGCAGGGCGGTGTGGGAGCTGACAGAGCTCCGGATGTTGAAGAGAAGCAGGGCGGTGTGGGAGCTGACAGAGCTCCGGATGTTGAAGAGAAGCAGGGTGGTGTGGGAGCTGACAGAGCTCCGGATGTTGAAGAGAAGCAGGGCGGTGTGGGAGCTGACAGAGCTCTGGATGTTGAAGAGAAGCAGGGCAGTGTGGGAGCTGACAGAGCTCCGGATGTTGAAGAGAAGCAGGGCGGTGTGGGAGCTGACAGAGCTCCGGATGTTGAAGAGAAGCAGGGCAGTATGGGAGCTGACAGAGCTCTGGACTGTTGAAGAGAAGCAGGGCAGTGTGGGAGCTGACAGAGCTCTGGACTGTTGGGAGATCATAGAACCATCAAGCACATGAACCTGGAGAATAGGTAGGAGGGCCGGAAGTCGTCACTGTGTTCTAAGTGTTTTGAACTTAATCTTGAGGGTGTGCGTGGTGTGAACCATTGTTTGATTTTTATTTATTGGTTTTTAGTAGGGGGCTCACTCCAGTCCAGGCTGACTTGGACTTTACTCTGTAGTCTCAGGCTGCCCTCCAACTCACAGAGATCCTTCTACCTCTGCCTCCCCAGTGTTGGGATTAAAGGCGTGCGCCACCCTGTGTGGTTTAGACTATGCTCTTTTTTTTAAATTGGAAATTTTTTTAAAATTTATTTGAAAGTGACAGAGATATAGGCAGATAGAGATAGAGAGAGAATGGGCATGCTTGGGCCTCCAGCCACTGCAAATTAACTCCAGACTCGTGCGCCCCCTTGTGCATCTGGCTAACGTGGGTCCTGGGGAATCAAGCCTTGAACTGGGGTCCTTAGGCTCACAGGCAAGCGCTTAACTGCTAAGCCATCTTTCCAGCCCTAGGCTATGCTCTTAATTAGCTTGTGCATTCTGTGTGAGTTGTTCTTTTGAGGTGGTCTCACTCTATAGTCCATTCCTCCAACTTGGCAGTTCTCCTGCCTCAGCCTCTCAAGTGCTGCCAACACGCCCGCTAGCTCTTATGTTCTTATAGCAGTACATTTTATTGTTAACTGCCTGTTCCAAAACTTATACGCCAGTCGAAGTTTTCTTTGCTATGAATTTCTTCAGTGGAACACTCTGTGATTTTACCACCTAACCTTGTACCTACCACACAGTTAACAATCCCATAAATACTCATTAAACGGGCTAATTGAACCACATAAGCTAATGAAGCATAATTTCTGGGCTCCCATCTGTGAAACCTTGCTTAGTTCTTTTCATAGTATTTTTTTGTAATTTGAACATTAAAGTCATGCAAAAAATAAAAAAGTGAATCTTATAGAAATGTCAAATCTGACAGTGTCAAAATCAAGTATACATAATTCTAGTTTTGGATAACAAGAGAAGAAATTTCCTGAAGTGACTTCCCCAAACTGATCTTAGATTCTGAGTTTTTTAGTAGGAAAGATGCTTGTAATGTCGTTGATTCCTCTTGGAAATGAGTAAGGGTTCTTAGCATGTGGTTGGGTACTGAAAGAGCTGTGTCTCTAGAACATGCTTCTATCCACAGAGTGGCCCATTGTTCTTCACTGTGCTGAGCCTGGGTCATGACTGGCTTCTCTGTTCAAGGGGTGGTCTGCTGTTCTTTGGTTCTAAGAATTCTAGGTCTTGTCACTTCCCTCAAAATTGGGATCAGAGACTACACAACTGGGACTTTTTAGTGTCTTGAATTTTTTAGAAATACTTTTACTTATTTATTTGAGGAGGGGACAGACACAGAGAGAGTATGGGTGCACAGTGCCTCTTGTCACTGCAAACAAACTCCAGACATGTGAGCCCCCTATGCATCTGGCTTTACATGGTATGGTAGTTTGAATAGATGGCCCCCAATATATTCAGTTCTTTATTGTTTGTAGTTTGCATCTGTAGCCACCTGGCTGGAAGCAGTGTCACTGGGTGGATCTTAAGGTGTGGTGGTGGGTTTCAGATTTCAATCTAAAGATATGCAAAGTGTGTTGGGCTGGAGAGATGGCTTAATGGTTAAGCGCTTGCCTGTGAAGCCTAAGGACCCCGGTTTGAGGCTCGATTCCCCAGGACCCACGTTAGCCAGATGCACAGGGGGACACATGCGTCTGGAGTTCGTTTGCAGTGGCTGGAAACCCTGGCGCGTCCATTCTCTCTCTCTCTCTCTCTCTCCCCCCCTCTTTCAATCTCTGTTGCTCTCAAATAAATAAGAATAAACAAAAAAAAAAATAAAAATAAAAAGATATGCAAAGTGTGCCTAGCTGGAGTTCCTGAAGTGTGCTGTATGGCTTTTGGCTTTAGGCTTATACTTTTTCTGTCTCTCTGCTTGGGCCTCTGAAGGCAGGCCAGCTTCTTCTGCCATTTATGGAACTTCCCCTGGATCTGTAAGCTTCAATAAATATCCCTTCCTCCATAAACTGTGTCTGGTCTGAAAGTTCATCTCAGTGAACCTGAAGCTGTCTGCTACACATGGGTACTGGGGAATTGAACCCAGGCCTCAGGCTTTGCAAGAAAGCACCATCTTTCCAGCCCTGTCTTGAAGTTTTTTTTTTTTTTTGTTTTTTGTTTTTGTTTTGTTTTTAAATAAATTTATCTATTTGCAAGCAGAGAGAGGAGACATTGACAGAGAGAATGGGCATGCCAGGGATTCCAGCCACTGCAAATGAACTCCAGATGTATGCACCACTTTGTGCGTCTGGCTTACATGGGTACTGGGGAATCGAACCTGGGACCTTTGGTTTTGCAGGCAAGCGCCTTAACCACCAAGCCTTCTCTTCAGCCCTTAAAGTTTTTAGCCACTGCAAACGAACTGCCACTGGCTTTACGTGGGTGCTAGGGAATTGAACCTGGATCCTTTGACTTTGCCAGCAAGTATCTTAACCACTAAAGCCATCTCTCTAGCCTTGTCTTGAAGGTTGTTGTTTATTTATTTAGTTTGTTTGTTTTGTTTTGTTTTTGGTTTTTGGAGGTAGGGTCTCACTCTTGCTCATGCTGACCTGGAATTCACTGTGTAGTCTTCAGGGTGGTCTCAAACTCACAGCAATCCCCCTACCTCTGCCTCCAAGTGCTGGGATTAAAGGTGTGAGACGACAGTGAATTCCAAGTTAGCCTGGGCTAGAGCGAGACCCTACCTCGAAAAACAAAACAAAAAAATATTATTTAAGATAGAGGGCATTTCTTTTTAACAACCCATGTTGTGTTAAGCACAATTGATTTCCTAGTTTGTCTTTATTCATCTGTTTCATGAAGCATAGTGTTTCATAAAATGTATGTGTTCTCACAGATGGGGCTGGCTTGTAAATATATGGTGGATGTCCTTTCTTCCTACCCTTGGATTATGATTTGTAATGGTAGCACAGCCAGCCAGTCACCAGTCAGATTAAATGTGTGTGTGGGGGGAGGGGGTCATTCAGGTGAAAAAAGAGTTCTGTAATAGTAAACCTCTTACTGGCCTGAGCTACCTTACCTTGCCCCTAAACCAGGTGCAGCCTGGTCCCTATAGGTTTGGGGTTAGAGTTCCCCCAGTCGGGTGTTCTGAGGTGTGGAAGAGTGTGGAAGTCTTGCTAGAGGTGGTGCCCCCCCCTTCCTTTGGCAGAGATGGGGGTTTCCCAGCCCCAGATCTGTTTAGATGTTCACAGAGCATTGTCCTCTTCAGACCCCTGGAGCTTCTTGCTCAGGAGATTGACCACTGATATGGACCTAATGGTGGTATGGCTGAGGCCAGGCATGTGCCAGGCAACTCTCAGGTGATGGTGGTGGTCAGGTTGACCTGGCGAGACCGCTGATGTGGGGGGGTGGGGTGGCTGAGGCCAGGCATTTGCCAGCAAACTTTGGCCGGCTTAGGGACTGGCACATGTGGGAGTTGGAAGGTCTCTTGAAGGTTGCAGAAGGCTCACGAGTAGGTCTTCAGGATACCTTTACCCATGCTTCTGTGGCTCCTGGCATGCTAGATGTTGGATGTGTGCTGTAGAGGGAAACTGCTCGCTGTTCGGAGGTTCTTTCTAGTTGCATGGTGTGGGAATTGCCCAGGGCTTCTCTCTTGAGTGTCTTTGTCCCTTACCAGGAAGGCTGTGCCCAGGCTGGCTGATCATGAAGGGAGAGCACTGTCACCCTGTGAAGTGCTTACTGACCAGGCTGTGCTGGAGTTGGCACTGGTAGTTGGCTGGGCAGTGGGGCTGCTCTGGAAGCCGTTTCTGTATCTTTGTCCACTCCCTCCAATGTGGTTTGAGCCCCACCACCTTACTTGGAAGTCTCCAGTAACTTCCATGGTTAGTATTCAAATGTCAACTGCTTTGCTCTTGGTTAAAAGCCCTCGCAGTTCTCAGTCCAGTCCGCCCTCACTCTGGGGACATCTAAGCTGCACACTCTTTGGTTCTCTCAAATGGTATTATGCCCACCCGTGAAGGTGCATAGAAGGTATAGAGAGGGAGATCCATTGTGATTTTGGAAAGTGCTCTACAGCCATTCTGCTTGATTTTGTTTTTTACTTTCTTTTGAGGCAAGACCACACTGTAGCCTGGGCTGACTTGGAGCTCACTCTGTAGCCCAGGCTGGTCTCAAACTCATCGCAGTCCTCCTGCCTCAGTCTCCTGAGTGCTAAGACTAAAGGCTGTGCCTGGAATTCACTATGTAGTCTCAGGGTGGTCTCGAACTCATGGCAATGCTCCTACCTCTGCCTTTCAAGTGCCGGAATTAAAGGCATGCGCCTCCACACCCAGCTCCTGCTATTTATTCGCATATATTTGTTTGTTTTTTGGAATTATTTATTTGCACATGTGTGAGAGGTGCATGGGTGTCTCTTGCTGCTGCAAACATCCTGTACTTCTGCCACTTTCTGTGTCTGGTTTACCTGGGTGGCTTGAGAACTGAACCTGGGCCAGCAGGCTCTTCAAGAAAGTGCCTTTAGGGCTGGAGAGATGGCTTAGTGGTGAAGGTGCATGCCTACGAAGCCTGTGGACTGAGGTTTGCTTCCCTAGGACCCACATAAGTCAGAGGCACAAGGGGGCACATGCATCTCAAGTTCATTTGCAGTGGCTGGAGGCCCTGGTGTGCCCATTCTCTCTAATCTGCCTCTTCCTCACTCACTTTCTCTTTCAAATAAATAAATAACAAAATAATGGAAAAAAGTGCCTTTAACCTCTGCCTGTGAGCCATCATCCCAGCTCTGGTTGGTCTTTTTCTTTTCTTTTTTTTTTTTTTTTTTTTTTTTTTTTTTTTTTGAGGTAGGGTCTCACTCTAGCCCAGGCTGACCTGGAACCTACTCTGTAGTTCCAGGCTGGCCTTGAACTCACGGTGATCCTTCTACCTTGATATTTATACCAAAGATGTATTGCCTGGGAGCCCTATGAACTTGGTTACTTTGGAAAAGTACGTTCCCAATCAAGGAAACACACTGTGTCTGTGTGTGTGTGTCCATGTGTGTACACATGTTTGCAGGTGTTCCATGAGGAGGGTCTGACACATTGTGTGTAACAACAGGCAGCAGAGTGAGCAGTGACAGACAGTAACTAGAGAAAAGGGTCTCCAGAAATGGGACTGGCCAGATGGCTCAGTAGATAAACTACTTCTGCTCAAGTCTTATTAGTACCTGAGTTTGGATCCCCAGAACCGACATACATTTGGATGTGGGAATGTCTTTGGTCCCAATGTACCTACGGAGAGATGGGTTGTGGATGCAGAGCTCCTGGACACTTGTGGACAGCTGGCCTGGCAAGCACAGGAATGAACAAGACCTGCCTCAAAACTAGGTAGAAGGCACAGACCATCCTCAAGGTTGTCTTTGATGTGACCCACACGTATACAGTTCCCTTGGACTGAGAATGCAAGCCAACACAGACCTGGTGCTGTCTGCTGGAGACTGTGTCTGTGTTTCTAGAGTGATGATTGATGATACTTATGTCATCTGGGTCTGCTCACTGAGAGCCGAGTTCATGTTATTTCCGGTCCTGGTGATCACGCACTTGGTGAATTTATTAGGGTACTGTTGCAAGAACGAGTGTATAGCCCAGGAAAGAGTAAGAAACACTTCATGGTCCTTGCGGTACCAAGCGCGACCAGCAGAGCTTTTGTTCTTGAGAGCACCCTGTTACAAGCCATTCCCTCTCCTTGTGTTTGCGAGGAAGAGCTTCAGCATAGAGGGAAACGTTTCTCCTCCTCTCTCTCGGTTTCCATTTCTTTGTCTCCTTTCTAGGTCTGGGCTCTCCCAGGACACACTGTTTTGACAGCTTTTTCTGGCTCTTTTGGAATTGCCCCCATTTATAGATTCTCCACCTTCCTGGTGGTTCGAATGTGAACTGCCCCCATGGCCTTATGTGTCTGTGGGGAAACCTCATGCCAAGGCCCCAGCTGGGGGAACGTTTGGATGTGGAGCCTTGCTGGAGGAGGTACGCTGACCGCCCAGCCCTGTTTGCCACGCTGAGCTCACTCTGCTTCCTCCCTGCTCACGTTGCAGATGGGACTCTTTTTTTTTTTTTTTTTTTTTTTTTGGTTTTTCGAGATAGGGTCTCACTCACTCTTGAATGTCTGCTCCCGCCATGCTTTCCCCATCATGGTGAAGCCTCCCCTCAAAACCATGGGCTAGATAAGCCCTTTCCTTCCATAAGCTATATCTGGTTGGTTATTTTGTCCCAGCAAGGAGAAGGTTAACTGCCATACCTCCCTTAAATGCACCTGTGTGTGTGTGTGTTTGTATTTCTCTGGGAAGATGTGAGCACACCTCTATTCACCCCACATAGGACACAGATGACAGACCAAAGTACAATTACACCCAAACCAGTTAGGGTGAAACAGTGAGCTCAGGGGTCACTTATAGAACAGGGTGAGGAACATGGAGCCCAAAGCAGCCGTACTGCTGGGACTCCTTATCCCAGCACAGGTGTGGGAGTCACCCTCAGGGGAGGGCCTACTTACAGAGCCTGAAGACCCCAAGTAGCTGCTTCAGTGGCGCACTTTGTCCCCTGATCTGCCCCCGAGACCACATGTGTCATTGCATACGGCTGCCGCAGATGACTCGTAAGAGCTCAGGTGTGGGTCTGAGGACCTCCCATGTTCTTCCTTCTATGGGGAAATGTCAACAGACTTGTCCTAGCTGCTTTTTAAAAAATACTTTTTTTTTTCTTTCTTTCTTTTTTTTTTTTTCGAGGCAGGGTCTCACTCTAGCCCAGGCTGACCTGGAATTCACTATGGAGTCTCAGGGTGGCCTTGAACTCACGACAATCCTCCTACCTCTACCTCCCGAGTGCTGGGATTTAAGGCGTGCACCACCACGCCCGGCTAAAAATACTTATTTTTTAATTTTAATTTATTTATTTGAGAGAAAGAGGCAGAGAGAAGGAGACAGAGAGAGAATAGGCACGCCAGGGTCTCCAGCCACTGTAAATGAACTCCAGACACATGTGCTACCTTGTGCATCTGGCTTACATGGGTCCTGGGGAATTGAACCTGGGTCCTTTGGCTTTGTAAGCAAGTGCCTTGACCACTAATCCATCTCTCCAGCCCCTTAGCTTTTTTTATTTGCAAGTGGAGGGAGAAAATGGGCATGCCAGGCCCTCTTGCTACTGCAGATGAACTCCAGATGTATGCATCATTTTGAGCATCTAGCTTTTTCATGGGTACTGGGAAGCTGAACCTGAGCTGCTTTGCAAGCAATTGCTTTTAACCACTGAGCCATCTCTCACTGAGCCTCCCAGCTGCTTTTTTGTTGTTGTTGTTGTTGTTAAGTTGTGGGTTTAAAAAATATTTTGAGAGGAGAGAAAGAGACACAGAGAGAATGGGTGCACCAGGGCCTCTAGCCATTGCAAACAAATTCCAGATGCATGTGCCCCTTTGTGCATCTGGCTTTTCACATAGGTGCTAGGGAAGAGAACCTGGGTCCTTTGGCTTTGCTGGCAAGTGCCTTTACCACTAAGCCGTCTCTCTGTCTCCAGTCCCTTTGGTAAAACTGGCAATAGTTGTTTACTGTTTTCAATATGGAGGAATTTGCCATACAAGTGTCTTCCCTCTCTCCTAGTAATTAACAGGGGAACTATTCAACTGTGTGACCACCCAGCCTGTCCTCATCAATCTCTTTGGAGAGCCTTTTATATGAAAGTTACAAGAAGAGAGCAGGAGAGATGGCTCAGTAGTTAATGGCACTTGCCTACACACCTGAGAGTTCCCTTACTGTTTTAGGAAACTTGACAGGACAGGCTAAATCTAGGATCTGTGGCTTCAGCACAGAAAAGAATTTCAGGAAGAGTCAGTGTGAAGCACAGTTGGAGAATTTATTAATGATATTAGCCAGGCATGGTGGCTCACACCTATTATCCCAGCACTTGGGAGGCAGGCAGATTGCCATGAGTTGAGGCCAGGCTGGGATACGGAATGAGACCCTGTCTCAAAAAAAAAAAGAAAAAAAAAGAAAAGAAAACAGCAGGGCGGGGGGAGTTGGTGGTACATGACTTTACTCCCAGCACTCAGGAGGCAGAGGTAGGTGGATAGTTGTGAGTTCAAGGCCATAGTGAGACTACATATTGAGTGAACTCCAGGTCAGCCTGGACTAGAGCAAGACACTACCTTGAAAAACTAACAAACCAACCAACCAAACAAAACCAACCAACCAAAAAAGACATTAAGAATGGTGCTCTCAGCCGGGCGTGGTGGCGCACGCCTTTAATCCCAGCACTCGGGAGGCAGAGGTAGGAGGATCGCCATGAGTTCGAGGCCACCCTGAGACTCCATAGTAAATTCCAGTCAGCCTGGACTAGAGTGAGATCCTACCTCGAAAAAAAAAAAAAAAAGAATGGTGCTCTCTAGGCATGGTGGCTCACACCTCTAGTCCTAGCACGCAGGAGTATTGTCATGAGCCCAGGAAGCCAGCCTGGGTTAGACCCTGCCTCAGAGAGAAGGAAAAAGAAAGGGGGGGAAGGGAGAGGGAGGGAAGGAGATAGGCAGGCTTAAGAAGAGAAGGAAAGCACACCTGAGAGGACGAATGTGGGCTTCTGTGAGAGAGCTGCTCAGGGGAAGATTAAGGCATCCTTAATTAAGGCTGCTCAAGGGAGAGTCGCAATTATATAAATATAACATATATTTATATATATTGTTGCTATATGTATATATAGCTATAATTCAGGTGGCTTACATCTGGAAAGTTGATTAGAAGCTTCCCCCCACCTTTTTTTTTTTAAAAAGTATTTATTTATTTGAGAGCGACAGACAGGGAGAAAGAGGCAGAGAGACAAAGAGGGAGAATGGGCGTGCCGGGGCCTCCAGCCACTGCAAATGAACTCCAGACGCGTGTGCCTCCTTGTGCATCTGGCTAACATGGGTCTTGGGAATGGAGCCTCGAACCGGGGTCCTTAGGCTTCACAGGCAAACACTTAACCACTAAGCCACCTCTCCAGCCCATCCCACCACCTTTTTTTAAAGAAAATATTTTTCAAAAAAAGGGGGGGCTGGAAGAGATGGCTTAGTGGTTAAGGCGCTTGCCTGCAAAGCCAAAGGACCCACGTAAGCCAGATGCACAAGGTGGTACATGCATCTGGAGCTCATTTGCAGCAGCTGAAGGCCCTGATGTGCCCATTCTCTCTCTCTGCCTCACTCTCTTTCTCAAATAAATAAAAAAATTTTTTTTTTTAAAAAGGGCCGGATGTGGCAGTGCACACCTTTAATCACAGCACTCAGGAGGCAGAAGTAGGAGGATAGCTGTGAGTTCGAGGCCAGCCTGGAATGACAGAGTGAGTTCAAGGTCAGTCTGGGCTAGAGTGAGACCCTGCCTCAGAAAAAGGAGAGTTTTCCAAAGTGGCTGTGCCAGTTTTCATTCTACCAGCAGTGTGCCAGGGCTCCAGTTTCTCCCTGTAGCATGTATTGTCTGTAATCTGTATTGGTCATCCCAGTAGCAGTCTCCTGATCTCTGTCTCGTTTTGATTTGTGTGTCCTTTATGACAATGATGTGAACATCTTTTCCTGCACTGTTAGACACTGATAGATCAAATGTCTATTCAGTCCTTCCCTTACCGTGTGTGTGTGTGTGTGTGTGTGTGTGTGTGTGTGTGTGTGTGTGTGTGTGTGGTGTTTTGAGACCCTACTTCACTGTGAGGCCCTGCTAGCCTGGAACTTACTTTGTAGGTCAGGCTGTTTTTGAGCTTGCTCTGTCTTCAGAATACCAGCGTTACAGGCATGCACCAAGGCTGGCTCTTTGTCCCTTTCTTTCTTTTAAAGATTTTTAATTTTTTAAAATTTTATTTATTTATTAGAGACACAGAGAGGGAGTGAGAATGGGCACGTCTGGGCCTCTAGTCACTTCAAACGAACTCCAGATCCATGTGCCACCTTGGGACCTGGAGAATCAAACCTGGGTCCTTAACGTTTCACAGGCATGTGCCTTAACCACTAAGCCATCTCTCCAGCCCCCCCCCCCTCCTTTTTTGAAGTAGGGCCTCACTTTAGCCAAAGCTAACCTAAAATTCACTATGTGGTTAGTGTCAGGGTGGCCTTGAACTCCCAGAAATCCACCTACCTTTGCCTTCCAAGTGCTGGGATTAAAGGCATCAGCCACCACACCTGGCTTTTGTTTTGGTTTTGTTTTTCTTTTTCTTTTTTCCAAGGTAGGGTCTCACTCTGGCCCAGGCTGACCTGGAATTCACTATGTAGTGTCAGGGCCTTGAACTCTCAGAGATCCTCCTACCTCTGCCTCCTGAGTGCTGGGATTAAAGGCATGTGCCACCACGCCCGGCTGTTTTTTCTTTTTTTAGTGGTAGGGTCTCACTCTAGCCCAGACTAACCTGAAACTCACTCTTTAGCCCTAGGCTGGCCTCAAACTCATAGATCTTCTACCTCAGCCTTCCAAGTGCTGGGAGTAAGGTGTGTGCCATCACACCTACCTCCATTTACCTCTGAAATGGAGTCTCAGTGACCTGCAACTACAGCTGGAGTGGACTGGATAGCCAGCAAATCCAGCATTTTCCCTGGGTGCTGAGGATTGAGCTCAAGTCCTCACGCTTGCATAGCGAGCACTTACTACTGACCCATCTCCCCAATCCCAGGACAGTTCATTTTATTTATTTATTTTTTATGAGACAGAGAGAGCGGGGGGGGGGGGGGGGTTGGCATGCCAGGGCCTCCAGCTACTGCAGTCGAACTCCACATGTGTGACCTTGTGCATGTGTGACCTTGCACATGTGTCACCTTGCGCATGTGTCACCTTGCACATGTGTCACTTTGCACATGGGTTACCTTGTGAGTCTGGCTTACATGGGATCTGTGGAGTCAAACATGGGTCCTTAGGCTTCACAGGCAAGCACCTTAACAGCTAAGCCATCTTTCCAGCCCAGGACTGTTCATTTTAATGTGAGGTCCCTAAGATCATATCTGCTGCAAAACAGAACCATATGTGGTATTATAAAAGCAAATAAATTTTGTTTTTGTTTTTGTTTTTTGAGGTAGGGTCTCAGACACCCTAGCCCAGGCTGACCTAAAATTCACTGTGTAGTCTCATGGTGTCCTCGAACTCTAGGTGATCCTACTACCTCTGCCTCCCGAGTGCTGGGATGAAAGGCGTGCATTAAGACGCCCGGCTAAAATTCTGTTTCTAAAAACTACTTGTTTTTACCAATTACTTGTGCTCCCTCTCCATTAATAGGTTTTGAAACTTGCCTCTGCATTAATTAACTGACTAAATAATCATGTGCAGGTTCACATAAATTGCAAGATTGTATATACGTATTATAATTTTCTCCCATTCACATTCGAAGGGAAGTGCCTCATTTTATAACCTAGCAGTGCTTTGACATAGTGAATGGGTTGTCTTGGGACAGACTTTTATGAGCAGTAAAAAAATGTGCTTCTGCAGTGCTGTAATTTAGGAGGGCAGCTTTCACTTTACACTCTTTTTTCTTTTACTAGCTTTAGTAAGACATATTTACATACATAAATGTATAGACACAGTGTATAGTTTGACGCAGTTTGACACCTGGGTGTATATAACACTATCTCCCAAATGATAATAACGAACATACCTGCACCCCTCTAAAAGTGTCTTTATGCCCTCTTCTCAGGGTAGACTCTCACCAGCACTTATTTTAGGATTAATCTGGTGTCAATAGTATGTTCCTTTATATTGCTGGTACGTTGCATTTGTGGACAATTTGTGTGTGTTCTTTCACAAGTTGGTGGACATTTGGGCTGCTATAAATAGTCTATTATGGACACTCATGGAGGTTTTTTTTTTTTTTGGTTTTTCAATATAGGGTCTCACTGTAGCCCAGGCTCACCTGGAATTCACTCTGTATTTTCATGGTGGCCTCGAACTCACAGAAATCCTCCTACCTCTGCCTCCCCAGTGCTGGGATTAAAGGCGTGCGCCACCACGCCCTGTTGTCTTTTTTTTTTTTTTCTTACCTGCTGGACCATCTCCCCTGCCCCTTATATACTTTCTTTTTTTTAAATTCTTTTCAAATCTTTTTTTATTAACAACTTCCATGATTATAAAAAATATCCCATGGTAATGCCCTCCCTCCGCCCACTTTCCCTTTTGAAATGCCATTTTCCACCATATCCCCCCCCCCCCAAGTCTTTTTCTTTTTTTTCTTTTCTTTTTTTTTTTTTTTGGTTTTTCAAGGTAGGGTCTCACTCTAGCCCAGGCTGACCTGGAATTCACTATGGAGTCTCAGGGTGGCCTTGAACTCATGGTGATCATCCTACCTCTGCCTCCCGAGTGCTGGGATTAAAGGCGTGCGCCACCACGCCCGGCTCAAGTCTTTTTCTTAATAGACATATTAATGTATTAACCATTGTGGTGGTTTGATTTAGGTGTCCCCCATAAACTTAAGTGCTCTGAATGCTAGGTTCCCAGCTCATGGCAATTGGAAATTAAAAGCCTCCTGGAGGTGGTGTGTTATGGTTCTTATAGCCAGTTTCCCTATGCCAGTGTTTGACACACTCTCCTGTTGCTGTTATCTACCTGATGTTGGCCAGGGGATGATGCCCACCTTCTGCTGATGCCATCATTTTCTCTTGCCATCATGGAGCTTCCCCTTGAGCCTATAAGCCAAAATAAACCCTTTTTCCCAAAGCTGCTCTTGGTCCAGTGATTTCTGCCAGCAGTGCAAACCTGACTTCAACAACTGTTACAGTAAGGTGCTTCATGGGTACTCTAGACATAGTGTCTGTGTCAGACATGTTTTTGCTACTGCTTTTCACTTTTGTGATAAAATCTCCTAAAACTTGTTTAGAGGCTCAATGGAGAAGGTGCTTTTCACACAGACATGGTAGCTGAGTTCAGGTCTCCAGAACCCACATGCAGCAGAAGCTGCAGCAGGCGCTGCAACCCAGCATGCCTACAGTTAGAAGCCGAGGGAATTTCTGGGCAGCTCAAGTGCCAGCTGGCCTGGCAAACACAGCAGTGAACAAGAGACCCTGCCTCAGGCAAGGAAGAGGGTGAAGAGCCATGCCCAGGGTTGTCCTTCGACTTCCACACGCTCCATGGCACACATGTGACTGCACTCACTCACATGACCACATGCTCATGCACCCCAACTTGCTCTAAATTTGCACATAGTTACAATGACTCTTGAAAAGCAAAAGATCTTTTTAAATATTTTTATTTATTTACTTGCAAGCGGGGTGGAGGGGGGTGGGGAGACTGTGCATGCCAGGCCCTCTAGCCACTGCAAACTTTTTAGACTCATGTGCCACTTTGTGCATCTGACTTAACATGGATACTGGGGAATTGAACCCAGGTTGTTGGGCTTTGCAGGCAAGTGCCTTAATTGCTGAGCCATCTCTCCAGCCCAAAAGTTCTTTTTTTAAAAAAATATTTTTTATTATTTGAGAGAGGAAGAAACACAGAGAATATTTCTTCAGCCCTCCAAATTCTTTAAGTTTTTTTAGAGAAAGATTTTTAAATATCATTTATTTGAGAGAAAGAGAGAATGGATGCACCAGGGCCTCCAGCCACATGTGCCTCTTTGTGCATCTGTTTTATGTGGGTACCAGGAAATTATACCTGGGTCGTTAGGCTTTGCAGGCAAGTGCCTTAACTATTAAGCCATCTTTTCAGCCCCCCACATTCTTAATTCTCTTGAAATCCAATGTTCCATTTTTTTTTTGTTTTACAGTTTGTATTTTTTGTACAATCTCTGCACTCTTCAAACTTGTAAGATTTTCTGCTTTCTTCTAGATATCTTGTGTTTATTTTTTTCTGTCAAAAGTGTCATTCCATAGTTTGCTTAAAAAATTAGCATTCGGGCTGGAGGGATGGCTTAGCGGTTAAGGCATTTGCCTGCAAAAGCCAAAGGACACAGGTTCAATTCCCCAGGACCCACATTAGCCAGATGTACAAGGGGGCGCATGCGACTGGAGTTCGTTTGCAGTGGCTGGAGGCCCTGGCCCACCCATTCTCTCTCTTTCTCTGTCAAATAAATAAATAAAAATTAAAAAATGAAAAGAAATCCTTTTAAAAAAATTAGTATTAGCCGGACATAGTGGCACACACCTTTAATTCCAGCACTGGAAGGCAGAGGTAGGAGTAGTGCTATGAGTTCGAGGCCACCCTGAGACTACATAGTTAATTCCAGGTCAGCCTGGACCAGGGTGAGACCCTACCTCGAAAAACCAAAAAAGAAAAAAAAATTAGTATTATCCAAAATTGTACATTTTCTTTTCATGCCTGCCTTTTCTAAATGCTTGTCACCTAATTTCCACACAACAGAAAAGTGTGCCTTCAAACACTGGCCAGATACTGTTCCAGCTACAGTAACTTTTCAGTAAGCTGTCATCACAATAGTTGGTCAGGCCAAGTATCTTGGCAGTGATCAATGGCTTCGTATTCACCAGCAACAGGGAAGCTGTTCACTGGTCAAGGCATCCAGGTAAACATTGTCGCAGATGTTTTAGGATTTTTTGATGCATCTTGGCACCTCTGCATAACCAGTCTACATGAACCAGTGAAAAACAATGCCATTGTTCATTCTGCCTCCAGAACTGAAATTTAGTATCCCACTGATGCTTGGGTTCAGTGCAGCCAGCTGTCTGTGGCCAGTTTGGCCACAGGCGCCATGCCCAAGGCCCGATTTCAGACTCCCGGTCTGTCTCCTCTCTGCTCCAGCTGCCTGTTGGCCAGTTGTTGCATGTGCTTTCAGCAGCGCTCTAAGCTCAAATCTCAAGATTAAAGAACAATTTTTGTTTTTATTTATTTGAGAGAGAGGCAGAGTGAGAGAGAGGGGGAAAATGGGTACCCCAGGGCTTATAGCCACTACAAACAAACTCCAGATGCATGTGGCACCTTGTGCATATGGCTTACTTGGGTCCTGGAGAATTACCTGGGTCTTTAGGCTTTGCAGGGCAAGAGCCTTAACCGCCAAACCATCTCTCCAGCCCTCAAGGGGTTTTTATAAGCCCAGTGTGGTGTTGCAGGCCTTTAATCCCAGCATTTGTGAGGCAGGTATAGCATCACTCTTGAGTTCGTGGCCAGCCTGGAACTACAGAGTGAGTTCTTGGTCAGCCTGGGTTAAAGTGAGACCCTACCTGGGGAAAACCAATAAATAAATAAATAAATAAATAAATAAATAAATAAATGTGCTCAAACCTCCAGCCTCACTTTGTGTCACCATCTGTTACTTGGTACTTGTGTTTCTTGATCTATTAGTACGGTTTATTTTCAGTAACTTTTTGTACGGTGGCTGAGATTCTGGCAGAGATCTGTTGTGTGCATAGATTGTTATTCTGTTTTCAGAATTGATTCCATTATTCTAGGTTGTTTTCATTTCCATGTAGTGTTTAGAATCAGCTTGTCAGTTCCTACCAAAAAATACTTATGATTATCATTGGGATTATGATTGGGATACTGCTGAAGCCAGTAGTTTGGATAAAAATGGTATTTTGGTAACATTAGTCCGATGATCTCTAAACATGGTGTTTTTATTTACTTAGAGCTTTAACTTCTTCCATTTGTGTTGTATAGTTTTTAGTGTTCCTGGCTATTTTTGAGCTATTTTAAATGATAGTATTTAAATAACATTTTTTTTTCCTGTTACTGTTTTGTTGTTGGTATGTGTAAATCCAGTTGATTTTTGTTTTGTTTTGTTTTTTCTAGGTAGGGTCTCACTCTAGCCCAGGCTGACCTAGAATTCACTATGTTGTCTCAGGGGGGTCTCACGGTGATCCTCCCGCCTCTGCCTCCCAGTTCTGGGATTAAAGGCATGCACCACCATGCCCGGCTGAATTTTAAACTTTATATATTGACCTTGTATCCAGGAACCTTGTTAGACACACTGGTTTCATACTTTTTTATTTGTTAATTCTCTAGGGTTTTAGAATCATCATGTCTGATCCTAAATTATGTTATATGTAAGTAATGATAGTTTTATTTTCAATTTTTGTTTTATGAACTTGGGAGAAAATCAGAGCTTTTAGAACTTTTCACTGGACCCATGGAGCAGATGTTGGGTTCTTACTAGGAATTCCTTAAAAATAAAAAGGATAGCAGGGTGTGGTGGCACACGCCTTTAGTCCCAGCTCACTGGAGAGGCTGAGGTGGAAGGATCATTGGGAGGTCAAATCAAGACCAGCCTGGGGCTACAGGAGGAGTTCCTGGTCAGGCTGGAAATACAGAGAAAAACAAAAGCCCTTGAGATTTAACTTCTTTTCATCCACTCGTTTATTCTTTCAACAAACATATGCTGAACACTAACTCTGACTTTGGAAGACAGACATCTAAACAAGAGATTATAACTAAAGAACAGGTAAGCATGGCAAGTCCCCTAGTGGGTGTGAGGCAGAGAGCTCTCGGATGAGAGAAGAGCAAGGCTGCTTCCATCAGGGCATGAGGCATCTCTGCTGCCTGCTGCCCTGGGAGGAGCTATGATGGAGCCACGTGGAGGTCTTCCTGGGGAGTGGTCAAACTGAGTTTCCAGGGAGTTCACCCTTCCCATCCTGGTTGCCCATGCGGTAAGGTAAGGCCAGAAGCTGTGCAGACAGAAATATGTAACAGCCTGTTGCTCATACAGTAATTCTTTTTTAGCTTTATTTTATTTACTTATTAGAGAGAGAAAAGGAGGCAGAAAGAGGGAGAGAGAGAATGGCGCGCCAGGGCCTCTAGCCACTGCAGACAAACTCCAGTCGCATGTTCCACCTTGTGCATCTGGCTTACGTGGGTCCTGGAGAGTCGAACTGGGATCCTCTGGCTTTGCAGGCAAATGCCTTAACCACTAAGTCATCCCTTCAGCCCTAATATAGTAATTCTGAATGACAGTGCTGCACTCCTGAGAACTCTGCGAACTGGATATTGTTGTCTCCATTTCTGAATGGTTTGCTTTTAGAACGCACCTTAGCATGGAAAAATGCTCTAACTTTAAAATATATATGTATATATGTATGTATATATATATATATGTATATTTGAAAAAGAGAGGAAGAGGGAATGGGTGCCCCAGGGCCTCTAGCCACTGCAGATGAACTCCAGACGCATGTGCTAGTTTGTGCATTTGGCTTACGTGGGTACTGGGGAATCAAACTGGAGGCAAGCGCCTTAGCTGCTGAGCCATCTCTTCAGCTCATCTTATTTTTTTAATTATTATTTATTTGACAGAGAAAGAGGGGGAGAGAGAATGAATAGGCGTGCCAGGACTTCCAGCCACTGCAAACGAACTCCAGATGCGTGCACCCTCTTGTGCATCTGGCTAATGTGGGTCCTGGGGAATTGAACCTGGGTCCTTTGGCTTTGCAGGCAAATGCCTTAACCACTAAGCCATCCCTCCAGCCCCCCCTTTTTTTTTTAACTTGGATCAACCCTTGCAGTATTTACCTTTCTCCTGCCACATGCCTTTTCAGAGAGTCCCAGAATCTGATGAATGAGAACTGCCGTTAGACATGAATATGTCTGTGCTCTGACATCTCAGCTGTCAGGTTTGCTCACTCCCATTTCAGATAAGGAAATTGGCAGAACAGACTACCAGAAGATAAATTATAGTAGCTTCTCTTCCCCAAATCCCAACCCCTCCGCAAAAAAAAGGGGGGGGGGCTTTTGTTTGGTTTTGTTTATTTTGAGGCTGGGTCACACTTTAGCCCAGGCTGATCTGGAACTCACTCTGTAGCCCAGGCTGGCCTCCAACTTCTGGTGATCTTCCTGCTTCAGCCTTTTGAGTGCTGGAATTCAAGGTGGGAGCCACCACACCTGTCTAGTTTTCTGTTTTGGGCTGAGCAAATTAATACCCAGCACCCGAACGGGCCAGGGTATCAAGGGTCTGCTGGCTGAGTTTTCATTTCAGCACATCTTCCTGTGTAAAGCACTGACTTGAATGTGCCTGTGCAGCCTTAGTCAGGCCTTCCAGCCTCTCAAAACTGATCTACAACTGTTAGCAGACTGGCGTTACGCAGTCCTGAGTACCTGGAGTGCAGGCTATCACTAGGCGTTCAGACTCCAAGATAAGGAGTAAGTCGATTGCGGCCTCAAGTAGCTCACCGCCTGCATAGTCCATTCAGTGTGAATGAGCGCAGGGGTTGGATTCTGCCAGGGAGTTGGGCCAGGCAGAAGGTGACCGACTCAGCTGCTGTGCATGTTGGGTTAGTACTGGTGGAATGCTTTGTCCTTTAATCTTCATAACAACCCTATAAGGGTCAATCAGTGTCCCCATTGTACAACCCAGGGTAATGAGACAGGAAGTTAAGGACCTCACCAAGGTCCTGTGGCTGGTGAAGATTCTGGTGCAGATCCTGTTGTGTGGCCTGTAGAGTCTTTGCTCTTGGCCACTGTGCCATGTGGTCTCTTGAGATTCCAGATTATTATGTGGCCAGAGAAAAAGAGGAGTGAAGTTTTTTGATGTTTTAGTATCTCTAGGATGTCCCCAAAGAAGCAGACGTACAGGTCTGAAGCTTGAGAGTCTTGGGACTAAAAACAGTATTTGGCTGTCAGCAGGATTGCTAATAAGGGTTGGCTAAAACAAGAGGCACTCCTCTGCTTAGATGGGAGTGCAGCATGGCGTTGTAAACCCCAGGGGAAAGAGTCCGCATCACTGGGTGAGGAAGAGGCCCAGTTAGATGCGGTCTGGGAAAGAAAACCTTGAAAATTTCACTTGACAATTTTACTGAAAACAATCTCATCAGAGTTTTGGAGGCAGAAACCAGATTGCGGGAGGTTCAGGCTTAAAGGAAGAGCAGATAAAGCCATAGAGGGTGATGCTTACGGGGTGCGTGGTAGGCCAGTAGAGCATGTCGGGTCAGGCTGAGTGGGGTGTGCAGTGAAAGCAGATGAGAAAAGCGGAGCATGGATGTAGGGTGCGGCTTGTAGGTGGAGGTAGGAAGCATAAAGGGGCTGATGAGATGGCGCAGCTGCAAGAACCGGAACCGAGAAGGCCTGAGAAACCCACCCAAACAACGGGGTGTGGCACCCTGCGGCTACAGTCTCAGCCCTGTAGGGGAACAAACTTGAGAGTCAAAAGCTCACGGGGTGTGGGGAGAAGTAAGTCTCAGGGTCAGAAAGGGCCACTGGCCAATAAGAGTGGTAGAAGGGCTGGAGTAATGGCGTAGTGGTTAAGGCACTTGCCTGCAGTGCCTAAGGACCTAGGTACATTTCCCCAGTGCCCACATAAAGCCAGATGCACAGGTGGCACGTGCACCTGGAGTTTGTTTGCAGTGGCTAGAGGCCCTGGCATGCCCATATTCATCCATTCACTCATATTCTCTCTCTCTCTTCTCTCTCACTTGCTCGCTTGCTCTTTTTTTTTTTTTTTAAGTGGTAGAAGAGTGATGCAGCCAGAAACTCCACATTCCACACTGGCCATGGAAGGCAAGCTCATGGGGCTCTGCAGGGGCACCTACTCATTCTTATGCCACACACACACAAAACAAAATAATAGTAATAGAAAGATGCATAAAGGCTCCGATTATTTCAATAACAGAAGAGAGCAAACTATAAATATGGCAGTTGAGGAGAGCCATCAAGTTTTGGAATAGTGGCAGAAGGTGATAGAAAAGAGAATTGGAGCCGGGTGAGGTGATGTACACCTTTAATCCCAGCACTCAGGAGGCAGAGGTAGGAAGATCACCATGAGTTCGAGGCCACCCTGAGACTATATAGTGAATTCCAGGTCAGCCTGGGCTAGAGCGAGACCCTACCTCAAAAAACAAAACAGAGAGAGAGAGAGAATGGTCAAGGCTAATGAAGCCCCAGCTGGAAGCACTGAAGGTCTGATACAGGCTTCAGACTTTGAACCTGCCTGCTAGATTGTGGTATTTCCTTAGCTGAGAGCAGAGCCCACAGGTTGGCTAAATCTGTTGTGAGGATTTGGCGTCCTGCAGCAAGTGGATGAAGTGAAGAGAAACAGTGGGGAGGAAGCGGAGCTCGGTCACTGGACAGAGCACTTACTGACCCAGTGGCTTGTGGAGGTGGAAGTATTCTGAGCAATGTCTGGATTCAGAGTGTCCTTGTGCAAGTGAGTAATGGAAGTGAAAATCATGGGAATTAAAGGAGAAAAAGAAAGTATGTTTAAGAAATTTAAAGTGGGTTATGAGAAAGACTCATGAATAGATTCTTGCTCTACACAATGAGAGGGAGGAAGAGGGAAATAAAAACATTTGTGTTGTGTTGTTGTTATTATTTCTGGTGTTTTGAACAAGGGCTTGGTGAACCCCAGGCTGACCTATAATTGACTATGTCGTCTCTGGCTGGCCTCGAATTCACAGCAATCCTTCCACCTCTGCCTCCCCAAGTGCTGGAATTAAAGGCATGTGCCATCATGCCTGGCCATTGTGTTATTTATATTGTAACATTTGTATTTGTACCCTTCCTTCCTTCCTTCCTTCCTTTCTTTCTTTCTTTCTTTCTTTCTTTCTTTCTTTCTTTCTTTCTTTCTTTCTATTTTTTATTTGCAAACAGAGAGACAGAGAGAATGGGTACACCAGGGTCTCCAGCCACTGCAAACAAACTCCAAATGCATGCACCACTGTGCATCTGGCTTTATGTGGGTACTGGCAAATTAAATCCAGATCATTAGGCTTTGCAGGCAAGTGCCTTAATCCCTGAGCCATCTTTCCAGCCCCAACATTTGCATTTGAAAGGGCAAGAAGAAGAAAGATTTAGGAATAGACCCAAGAACAGGTGATATGAAGGAAATAGAATTCAGCCTGCAAATAAACCAGATTTTGTTTTGTTTTGGTTTTTCGAGGTAGGGTCTCAGTCTAGCCCAGGCTGACCTGGAATTCACTATGTAGTCTCAGGGTGGCCTCAAACTCATAGCAATCCTCCTACCTCTGATTCCAACGTGCTGGGATTAAAGGCGTGCCACCATGCCCGGCCCAATGCTGTGGAGTAGGTTCTCTTTTGAGCCAGTACACATATATGATTTAACAAGAACATTGAATTCGTAACTAATCAGAGAAGTGATTTGAGATATATGAGCAGTAGGCATGTATCCAGCTTAGAATATGTGTGAGGAAGTTGTCATATGAGAGTCTCTTGTAAATGCCAGGAAAGGCCTTCTCTTTATTTGTTATAGTCTTGCTGAAATACATTTCACACATCATAAAATTTACACATTTAAATTATACAGTTAAGCGTTGTTGAGTATTTTCACAGTGTGCCATTACCACCACCTACTTTCAGATTTTTTTGAGTGTTGCGAATGGAAAGCTCAGAATCTGCCTGCGCTGCTCCCGTCCCTTTCGTCCCAGCCCTTGCCAGCTGCTTGTCTTGGGTGTTTGCTTGTGACACATGCATGGAACTGCGTAACATCCTTGTGAGTGGCTTCTTCTAGTCCGTGGGTCTTCAAGCCTCACTGTGTTGCGCATGCGTTAGTTCCTTGTCTTTAATCACAAGGGTCTGCTGCCTTCTGTTTGCCTGCTCCATTTCCTCTGCTTTCATATGCGTCCATGTAGATTCGGGACGTACTTAGGCTTTCCACTCACTTGGTCTTGGAATGTCTGTGCCTAACAGTTTGAAAAGCTGCCTAGCTGTTTCCCAAAACAGTAGCGCTGATTTCCCATCAGCAGTGTGTCCATAATCAAATTTCTCCACATCTTAACCAATATTTGTATTTTACATTGTAGATTTTTGTTCTAGCCATCCTAGTGGATGTGAATTAGTGTCTCACTGTCATTTTGACTTGCCTTTCCCTAATGACAAATTTTATCTTTACAGGCTGTTTTTTTTTTCTTTGTAACTGTATATTCAGATTTTCACTTGGTTTTATTATTTACTTATTAGAGAGAGAGAATGTGTGAGAGAGAAAATGAGAATGAGTGTGTCAGAGCCTCCTGCCTATGCAAATGAACTCCAAACACATATATTACTTGGTGTGTCTGGCTTTTTGTGGGTACTCAGGAACTGAACCTGAGCTCTCAGGCTTTGCAATTCCCCAGGACCCACATAAGCCAGATGTACAAGGTGGCGCTTGTGTGTGGAGTTTGCAGTGGCTGGAGGCCCTGGTGCACCCATTCGGTCTGCCTCTTCCTCCCTCCCTCCAATAAATAAATAAATAACTAAAATTTAAAAATTCACCGGATGTGATGGCGCACGCCTTTAGTCCCAGTACTTGGGAGGCAGAGGTAGGAGAATCGCTCTGAGTTCGAGGCCACCTTGAGACTACATAGTGAATTCCAGGTCAGCCTGGGCTAGAGAGAGACTCTACCTCAAAAACAAAACAAAACAAACAAACAAAAAAGATTAAAGATGCTATGAATAAGCCATATGGAAACTCCTTTACTAGTAAATTGTGTGTGTGTGTTCTCTTCCTTGAGCAGTGAACAAATGAAGCTGGGCTCAGGAGAGCAGTTCCCTTTGCACCCTCCTAAGAAGGGAGACAGAAAGTGAGACTCTTAGAAGCTGAATACAATGAAAAGCAGATGGCCTGCCCATTTTCCCAGCTCTTCCTATGTCATTATCTCCAGAATCAGGACACTCATCCATTGATTGTTGCATAAACATACCCCAAAGCCTCAGTGTGTTAGAAAGTTCATTGGTTGCTTAGGGCAGAGCCCTCAGATCAGATTCTCAGTGTGCCACTAAAGGACTCTAAGAACCCATTTAAAAGCTATACTAGTTAGCTTGTGCTCCTGTGGAAGACTGCCATAATTGAGTGACTTACAGACATTTGCTTCACACAGCTCTGGAAGAGGGAAGTCTGAGATCAAAGTAGTTGAGTTGTAAATAAACTTTTCTAGCTTATAGTGACTGCCTTCTGACCATGTGCCCACATGGTCTCTTCGCAGGGTATGCATGTGGAGAAAGACAACAGGCAAAATCCCACCATGAGGGCCCCACTCCCGTGACTTCATCCAATCCTAAATGCCCCATCTCCACATTCCATCTCTTCAGGGGTTAGAGCTCCAGCATATGAATTTGAGGGGTGGCTAGACTCACTCAGTCCATAGCAAAAGTTCAGCCCTGCAGCTTCTTTGTCTGTAAAATAAGGATGGGGAGTCTAGTTTTTTTTGGGG
Source organism: Dipus sagitta (assembly GCA_036346955.1). Classification (NCBI taxonomy): domain Eukaryota; kingdom Metazoa; phylum Chordata; class Mammalia; order Rodentia; family Dipodidae; genus Dipus; species Dipus sagitta. Next base: position 31,214,990 of record CM070788.1, read on the forward strand.
GGGGTGGTGGGGGAGGGTGGGTTTCAAGGCAGGGTTTTACTCTAGCCTAGGCTGACCTGAAATGCACTGTGAAGCCCCAGGCTGGCCTGGCACTGTGGTGATCCTCCTACCTCAGCCTCCTGAGTGCTGAGAGTAAAGGCGTGCACCACCGCCCCAGCTTTTAACACTTATAATTCTCTGCAAAGCAGATTTGCATTAATTTCTAGTTTGAGTTATCTGAAATATTTCCTCCTCACATTCTCTTAGACAGTTGAGGATTTACAAGTGTTGGGTAAGTAGAATTGGGTTTACTCTTTCATTTAGTAAGTACCTTCTGAGCATCTGTTGTGCTCTAGGGACTGTTGTGGACACTGAGACTATAGCAGTGAACAAAACAGACAAAATCTTAGTCTTTCTGGACCTTACATTAAAAACTTAAAGTAGAAATGAAATTAAAATATATCAGAAATGGTTAAGGAGACAAAATGGAGAATATTAGTAATGTGGGATTTGTGATTTTAGGTCAGCTGATCTGAGAGTAAGTCACTCTTGGAATTACTTTAGTCAAGGGAGAGAATCAAGTGTTGACTCACGTGTGGCCACATTGGAAGCTAAGATCATGCTAGGGAAATCTCCTTCATCCAGAATCCTACACAAGCCTGGTTCTTACTCCCAGGTGCTGACCACCCTTTCTCCCACACTAACGTGCCTTCCCACCATACCATTGTCCTGTTTTGTGCCAAACACTCTTCACTAATTAATGATTTTACATTCCTTTTATAAACCTCAATCTGTAATAAGTTCCATATAATACCATGCTGCTAGGGTCTGACAGTCTCCAAGCATCCTCCTCTCCCAATTTCAGTGCTTAGTTTCTTGTTTCTCTCTTCACATCATACTGTGTAACCTTTGTGGTAGTTTGAGTGTGAAATGTGTTTGTGATTAAAGTCTTACACTCAATACCCAGCTGGTGGCAGATAGGGAGGCAGAGCCTTGCTAGCTAGGGGAGGTGTGTCACTGGAGCAGACATAGGGTTATCAGCCTGGCCGTAAGCCCAGTACCCAGACTGCATCTACTCAGGTGTGTGAAGAGATGTGAGCCATTCCCTTGCTCCTGTCTTACCTTCCCTGCCATGAGGAAGCCTCCCTCAAAACTGAAAGCCTGAGATAAACTCTTTTTGCCAGTCAGCTATTTTTAGTCAGGTGTTCTTCCCAACAAGGAAAGGTAACTACAGCAGAAAATTGGTACCAAGAAGTGGGCTGTCTTCTGTGATAAACCCAACCATGTGGTTTTTGGTCTTTCAGAGATGATTTGTAGGAGGAACTTTGGACTGCCAGGGTCTTGCAATGCTGTGATGGGAAGAGCTTAGTGGACCTAAATGTTGGAAGGGTCTGAATGCAGAGAGAACTATGAACTGTGAAGGTTCAGCTTATGAGGTGTCAGAGTAGAATGTGGACTTTGCTGAGAACTGGCCTAGAAGCTGTGTTCTTCCCGTCCTGAGAACATGAGCAAAGTTGAGTTTATAAGTAAGGGACAGGTGTGTGTGCAGGGAGCACGTCAGTAGGGTCAGCATCCAGGCACAGAGGCTGAAGCTTCAGCCACGATTGTTGGAGAGGTCACCGCCATCAAGATGCACTGGGACAGTCAGAAGAATGCTGGCTCTTGAAAGGAGGGTCCTCCTTAGAGGTGCCTTTATTTCCCTTTGGATTAACAGATTCTGGCAGCTTTTCCCATCTGGTACTGGTTTGAGCAGTATCACAAATGCAGGAAACAGAGGGTAATTGGATTTGCAGCATAAATTTTCGAAGGTGGCCCCTAGGCAGTGTGGAGCAAGGTCATAGTCTCTGCATAAACGCTCTAAGGGGCCTGGCACGGGAGCTGTGAAGTTGACATGGCTACAGTGGGGACCCCAGGATTTTGGAGGTGCTGGGACTGGAATTACCACCAAGGAGAGGTGCTCACTGTGTCTCAGATGGATTTGTCTGGACAGCAAGCAGCTGAGGCTGGACGGGTGGAATTTAGAACCCAGAGATTTTGTGGCAAGTCCCCAAGGCTGGACATGGAGCAGCAGGGTTTGATGCTTGCCTTACTGGTTTACTATTTTGAATTGGTCCAATCTTTCCTTGGTTTTCATTCTTTTTTTAGTAGGAATGTTTGTTTACTCTCTACTGTTATGTATTGGCAGTATTTAACTTGTGTTTTGGCAGGTTCCTAGTGAAGAGACTGTCTCAAGTCCCAGATGAGACTTTGGACTTTTTTTTAAATAATTTTTTTGTTTATTTTTATTTATTTATTTGAAAGTGACAGAGAGAGAGAGAATGGGCACGCCAGGGCTTCCAGCCACTGTAAACGAACTCCAGACGTGTGCACCCCCTTGTGCATCTGGCTAACGTGGGTCCTGGGGAATCGAGCCTCAAACCGGGGTCTTTAGGCTTCACAGGCAAGTGCTTAACCGCTAAGCCATCTCTCCAGCCCGAGACTTTGGACTTTTAAAACATTGTTGGGTTGTTAAAAGACTATGAGGAGTTTTTGTTTGTTTGTTTGTTTTGTTTTTTTGAGGTAGTTTCTCACTGTCACTGTGGCTGATCTGGAACTCACTCTGTAGCCCCAAGCTGGCCTCAAACTCATAGTGAACCTCCTACCTCAGCTTCCCAAGTGCTGGAATTAAAGTCATGTTCCACCACACTCAGCTGACTATGGGGACTTTTAAAGTTGGACAGAATGCATTTTGCATCATGAGATGGTCATGAGACTGTGGGGCCATAGGAGGAGTGGGGAAGTTTGAATGTGAGATGTACCCCAGAGTCTCAGATGTGTATGATTAAAGCCTACACTCATCCCAGCTGGTGGCTAATAGCCCTGAAGGTGCTTTTGGTGGGATGCAGCCAGGTCCCCTCCTTGCTCATTCGGTGTTCAGGTCAGAGCCAGCTGCAGAGCTGGAAGGATCTGTGGTGGTCCGATAGGCCAGCTTTGGAGCCTAGCCCGTGTGTTCATGTGCCTCCACCTTGCACATTGCCAGCTTCTCTTTGGCTGTCTGATTGCTTACACTTGTTACTGTGCCAGTTGTCGTTTGTTGTCTGGTTTACCAAACACATGGATTGAACAATGTTATATGTGTAAAAAGATCCTATACTTTGTAGTGAATGCTATGCAGGCACATGTATACAAAACAAAAACAACAAAAAAGACTTATCCAGCTGGCCAATAGAGGAAGAAATACAAAGATGCTTCATAAGAATAAGATACATCCTTTTCCTTCAAGGAGTTTACAGCATACTTGGGAAAACAGATGTGGAAGCATGTTGATTTAAGAATATTAAAAAAGGAGCCAGGTGTAGTGGTGTTCACCTTTAATCCCAGCACTCGGGAGAGTTCAAGGCCACCCCGAGACTACAGAGTGAATTCCAGCCTGAGCTAGAGTGAGACCCTACATTGAAACCCCCCCCCCAAAAAAAAAGAATATTAAAAAAGAATGTATTAGGGAGATGGCTCAGTGGTTAAAGGCAGTTATTGGCAAAGCCTGATGGTCCAAGTTCGATTCCCAGTACCCTCATAAAACCAGATACACAAAGTGGCACATGCATCTGGAACTCATTTGCAGTGGCAAGAAGCCTTGGCATGCCCATTCTCTTTTTCTCCCAAATAAATTTATTTTTGTTGGCTTGTTTGTTTTGGGTTTTTGGTTTTTTGTGTTTTTTTTTTTTTTTTTGGTATTTTAATTTTGTTTTATGGAGGGGGGGTAATTGGTGAGCCAGAACCTCCAGCCACTGCAGTCAAACTCCAGACATGTGTGCCACCTTGTGTTCATGTGTGACCTTACATGCTTATGTCACCTTGTGTGTCTGGCTTACGTGGAACTTGGAGAGTCCTTAGGCTTCACAGGCAACCTCCTTAACTGCTAAGCCATCTCTTCAGCCCTGTTTTTGTTTTTTTGAGGTAGGGTCTTGCTGTAGCCTAGGCTGACCTGAAATTCACTGTGTAGTCTCAGGCTGGCTTCAAACTCACAGCAATCCTCCTACCTTTGCCTCCCATGTGCTGGGATTAAAAGCGTATGCCACCATGTCCAACATAAATAAGTATATTTATTTATTTTTTTTCTAATTTTTTTGTTCATTTTTATTTATGTATTTGAGAGCGACAGAGTGAGAAAGAGGCAGAGAGAGAGAGAATGGGCGCGCTAGGGCTTCCAGCCACTGCATACGAACTCCAGATGCGTGTGCCCCCTTGTGCATCTGACCAAAGTGGGTCCTGGGGAACCGAGCCTTGAACCGGGGTCCTTAGGCTTCACAGGCAAGCACTTAACCGCTAAGCCATCTCTCCAGCCCCAATATATATTTTTTAATTGCCCTTTGTCATAGTGAATTACAGGTCAGCCTGGGCTAGATTGAAACTCTACCTCAAAAAAACAAAAAAGAAAGAAAGAGGAGGGGAGGGGAGGGGGAGGGAAAGAGGGAAGGGAAGAGAGGGAGAAAATTACCCTTTAACAGATAAAACAGGGCTTTTAAGGATGACTTTCAGAGTGAAGTGTTCTTATTTTTCGTTATGCTGCATATGTCAAATATAAATTTAAATAGTGTGATTTGAATTTTTTATACTTTGATTTTATTGTGAGACATTACCCAGTAGTCTAGAGCATATTTATGAAAAACTGAGATATGCTGGCCTAGGGGGAGAGGTTCATCTGGAGAGGCTAAATCACAGAAAGTTTTGATGAAATTGGGTCTATACTAGATTGCTTTGGAGCTTTTATGTTTTAACTGTGTCACCCACAATTCTGGGGTGTTGAGAAACTGTCCTGACAACCTTCAACTCTGTCTTCTAGCCCATCCCTATTCAAAAGTCCCTTTGGATTTTGAAGATTATTCCCTTTGTTGGAAGGCCACTCCATCCTTATCTTTTGTATCACCCAAATTTTCATGCGTCCAGTGACCCTACTAAGCCCCTGAAGGTAATCTGAGGTTCTCAGGCCCACTGAAAGCTGTTGACCTTATCAAGCATGGTGTAGCAGACAGCTTCAGGTTCACTGAGATGAACTTCCAGACCAGACACAGTTATGGAGGAAGGGATATTTATTGAAGCTCACAGATCCAGGGGAAGTTCCACAATGGTAGAAGAAACTGGCCTGCCTTCACAGGCCCAAGCAGAGAGACAGAGAAGCACAAGCCTAAAGGCCAAAAGCCACAGCACACTTCAGGAACTCCAGCTAGGCACACTTTGCATATCTTTAGATTGAAATCTGAAACCCACCACCACACCTTAAGATCTACACAATGGCACTGACTCCAGCCAGGTGGCTGCAGATGCAAACTACAAACAAACAACTGAATATATTGGGGGCCATCTATTCTATTCAAACCACTACACATGGATAGATGGGGACTGTGTGGTCCTAAGAATACTGGGAGCAGTGCAGAACCACATTCTCTGTTGACCTTATCAACCATGGATAGATGGGGACTGTGTTGTCCTGAGAATACTGGGAGCAGTGCAGAACCACATTCTCTGTTGACCTTATTAAGCATGGGTAGATGGGGACTGTGTTGTCCTGAGAATACTGGGAGCAGTGCGGAACCACATTCTCTGTTGACCTTATCAAGCATGGGTAGATGGGGACTGTGTGGTCCTAAGAATACTGGGAGCAGTGCAGAACCACATTCTCTGTTGACCTTATCAACCATGGGTAGATGGGGACTGTGTGGTCCTAAGAATACTGGGAACAGTGTGGAACCACATTCTCTGTTGACCTTATCAAGCATGGGTAGATGGGGACTGTGTGGTCCTGAGAATACTGGGAGCAGTGCAGAACCACATTCTCTGTTGACCTTATCAACCATGGATAGATGGGGACTGTGTTGTCCTGAGAATACTGGGAGCAGTGCAGAACCACATTCTCTGTTGACCTTATCAACCATGGATAGATGGGGACTGTGTGGTCCTAAGAATACTGGGAGCAGTGCAGAACCACATTCTCTGTTGACCTTATCAACCATGGGTAGATGGGGACTGTGTTGTCCTGAGAATACTGGGAACAGTGTGGAACCACATTCTCTGTTGACCTTATCAAGCATGGGTAGATGGGGACTGTGTGGTCCTGAGAATACTGGGAGCAGTGCAGAACCACATTCTCTGTTTACCTCATCAAGTATGGGTAAATGGGGACTGTGTGGTCCTAAGAATACTCGGAACAGTGTGGAACCACATTCTCTGTTTACTTCATCAAGTATGGGTAGATGGGGACTGTGTGGTCCTGAGAATACTGGGAGCAGTGTGGAACCACATTCTCTGTTTACCTCATCAAGCATGGGTAGATGGGGACTGTGTGGTCCTGAGAATACTGGGAGCAGTGTGGAACCACATTCTCTGTTTACCTCATCAAGCATGGGTAGATGGGGACTGTGTGGTCCTGAGAATACTGGGAGCAGTGTGGAACCACATTCTCTGTTTACCTCATCAAGCATGGGTAGATGGGGACTGTGTGGTCCTGAGAATACTGGGAGCAGTGTGGAACCACATTCTCTGTTTACCTCATCAAGCATGGGTAGATGGGGACTGTGTGGTCCTGAGAATACTGGGAGCAGTGTGGAACCACATTCTCTGTTGACCTTATCAAGCATGGGTAGATGGGGACTGTGTGGTCCTGAGAATACTGGGAGCAGTGCGGAACCACATTCTCTGTTGACCTTATCAACCATGGATAGATGGGGACTGTGTTGTCCTGAGAATACTGGGAGCAGTGCAGAACCACATTCTCTGTTGACCTTATCAACCATGGATAGATGGGGACTGTGTGGTCCTAAGAATACTGGGAGCAGTGCAGAACCACATTCTCTGTTGACCTTATCAACCATGGGTAGATGGGGACTGTGTTGTCCTGAGAATACTGGGAACAGTGTGGAACCACATTCTCTGTTGACCTTATCAAGCATGGGTAGATGGGGACTGTGTGGTCCTGAGAATACTGGGAGCAGTGCAGAACCACATTCTCTGTTTACCTCATCAAGTATGGGTAAATGGGGACTGTGTGGTCCTAAGAATACTCGGAACAGTGTGGAACCACATTCTCTGTTTACTTCATCAAGTATGGGTAGATGGGGACTGTGTGGTCCTGAGAATACTGGGAGCAGTGTGGAACCACATTCTCTGTTTACCTCATCAAGCATGGGTAGATGGGGACTGTGTGGTCCTGAGAATACTGGGAGCAGTGTGGAACCACATTCTCTGTTTACCTCATCAAGCATGGGTAGATGGGGACTGTGTGGTCCTGAGAATACTGGGAGCAGTGTGGAACCACATTCTCTGTTTACCTCATCAAGCATGGGTAGATGGGGACTGTGTGGTCCTGAGAATACTGGGAGCAGTGTGGAACCACATTCTCTGTTGACCTCATCAAGCATGGGTAGATGGGGACTGTGTGGTCCTGAGAATACTGGGAGCAGTGTGGAACCACATTCTCTGTTGACCTTATCAAGCATGGGTAGATGGGGACTGTGTGGTCCTGAGAATACTGGGAGCAGTGCGGAACCACATTCTCTGTTGACCTTATCAAGCATGGGTAGATGGGGACTGTGTGGTCCTGAGAATACTGGAAACAGTGTGGAACCACATTCTCTGTTGACCTTATCAAGCATGGGTAGATGGGGACTGTGTGGTCCTGAGAATACTGGGAACAGTGTGGAACCACATTCTCTGTTTACCTCATCAAGTATGGGTAAATGGGGACTGTGTGATCCTGAGTATACTGGGAGCAGTGTGGAACCACATTCTGTTTTGACAAGGTTGTTTGAGGCAGTCATTTAGCTAAACTGAACAAATGTATTTGACCTAGAAATGGGCAGTACTGATAGGAAGAAGAAGTACCATACAAAGTATGAGTGCTAGAGTTTAAAATAGTTGGGGGGGGGGGTCTGAGAAGATGGCTCAGTAGTTACAGGCTCTTGTTTGCAAAACCTCCTGGTCTGGGTTTAATTCCCCAGTACCTACATAAAGCCAGATACATAAAGTTGCGCATGTGTGTGGAGTTCATTTGCAGGTAAAAAAGGCCCTGTCGTGTGTTCCCTCCATTCCTCCCACCTTCTCTTCTTATTCCTCCTCCTTTTTCTCTCTCATAAATGAAATTTTAAAATATTTCTAGGGCTGGAGAGCTGGCTCACAGGTTAAGGTGCTTGCTTGCAAAGCCAAAGGACCTAGGTTCAATTCCCCAGGACCCAAAATAATCCAGATGCAAAAGGTGGTGCATGCATCTGGAGTTCATTTGCAGTGGCTGGAGGCCATGGTGCACCCATTCTCTCTCTATCTATCTCACTCTGCCTCTCTATCAAATAAATAAAGTGTTTAAAAAAATAAAATAATTGGACATGGTGTTGTACCCCTTTAATCCCAGCACTCAGGAGGCAGAGGTAGGAGGGTATTGGTGAGTTCAATTCCAGCCCAGGACTATGGAATGAGTGCCAGGTCAGCCTGGGCTAGAATGAGAACCTACCTCAAAATAATAAAATAAGGGCTGGAGAGATGGCTTAGCAGTTAAGGTGTTTGCCTGCAAAGCCAAAGGACCCAGGTTCGATTCCCCAGGACCCATGTTAGCCAGATGCACAAGCGGCGCACACGTCTGGAGTTTGTAGTGGCTGGAGGCCCTGGTGCACCCATTCTCTCTCCCTCTCCCCCTTTCTGTCAAATAAAAAAATAAAACTATTTAAAATAAATAAAACAAAATAGTGAGAACATCAGCTCCATATTTCAGGAGAGAAGAGCAGTATATTTAGAGTGAGTTTGGAAGGGTTAGATTTCCTCCAGGACCCCCTCATGTATCTTGGAGATAAGAGATACAGCCCTAGTTGCCTTTGACCTTCTAGTGCCATATTTCCCACATCCTGTTTATAGCCCAAACTGTTGCTTTCTAGAGTTTGAAGTTACTATTTCACAAGATCTTTTCACATTTGGAAGGCTCACCAGGGAACTCCACCCCAATGTCCTCTTTGTGGGCTATAAGAGACAGACCAGGGAGGAGATCCCAGGAAACTTCTTTGTGTGGACGCTCTTTTCCAGCTTTCCCTGCTGTCTAGCATTAGTTGAATCTGTGAGTTTCCTGGAAATGAAGTCATGGATGGAGATTTCCCTTCTATCTCTCTGTGCAGTAACTGAGATGGGGCTGGGGGAAGGGGATGGGCGAGGTAGAGAGATGGAGTTAGCCCTGGAGGGAGAGGCTGGGCTGATGGTATGGGCCTAATTATCCCTCTGCTGTGAGCTCGCCTGTAATTGTGGCTTCTGGGAGCCAGCGCGTCCTGGAAATCTGCTAGAACAGCAGAGAGTTGGTGTTTCCGCCCGGGATGGAGTTGGATTTTCCACTTGAAATAGCTTGCCCAACACCCATTTTTGGCTGGGGGCAGGGTGAATCCCTAAAGCTCAAAGGGGGCAATTAGTAGGACATAGGCTTTCTTTGGGACTGAATAAGAGGTTGTATACTCTGAAATTCTAGACATTTTTACCAATTCAGAGAGACAGCACATAGTGGATCTGGTGAAGCACTGAGTGCTGAAAGTTTGGAGGTCAGTTCTGCTCCTAACCTTGAACAAGAGTAAGAGACAAGCTCTCTAGACCTTAGATTCTCCATTAGTCTGTCTCTTTCTAAGAATGTCCCTAAATAATAATAAAAAGTCCCCATTTCTTGTGGTGGAAATGGTGATAACCACCATATCTTGAGCATTTATTTGTGCCCTGTGCTAACACTGTAGTGAATTCTACCATTTAATCTCTTGACAACCCAGTGAAATAGTTTTCTGCTACAGATGAAGTTGAGAGGTTAAATATCTTGCTCGAGGTCACAAGAGCATCAGGATTACGATTTGCTGCCAAGTGTACAAATGTGTCTGCACTGTGCTTCATGTCTGTGCTAGGAAAGAGCCAGAACCAGTCTACCTTAGTGAAGACTGGCTTCTGGATTTGGATTCAGGGAAACCTAATCTCAAGTCCTAGCTGTAGGTTCCACCAACCTGGGAACCTTAGGCAAGTCCTTTATTTTGTTTTGACTTCAGTTTCCTTATTCATAAAATAGATATTTTCAGAGTTGCTCTGAAATCAAATGAGCTACTTAATACCCAACATGCTTGCCACCAGAATCTAAGGATTTTTTGTTTTGTTTTTGTTGTTTTCTTTTTGGTGGTGCTAATGATGGAACTCAGTGTCTCATTCATGCAGTGTAAATGCTTTACTAATGAGTTCTATCCCCTTCCCTTGATTTTTTTTTTAATATTTATTTGATAGAGAAAGACAGAGGGAATGGGTGCACCAGGGCCTGTAGCCACCACAAATGAACTCCCCTGCACCCCCTTGTGCATCTGGCTTACATGGGTACTGGGGAATCAAACCTGGGTCCTTTGGCTTTGCCGGCAAGCACTTTAACTGCTAGGCCATCTCACCAGCCCTTGATTTTTTTTTTTTTTTTTTTAAAGACAGGGTCTTACTATTTAGCCAAAGCTGACCTCAAACTCAAGATCCTTCTCCTTTGCCTCCCAAGTGCTGGGGTCACAGGTGTATACTCTGGCCAGAATTTGAATTTGAATATAGAAGAATAAGCAGCCAAAAGATTTCAGAGCACTGAAGTTGAGGACCAGTCTGTGATAAGTAAAATGGATGGTGAGGGCCGCTTTCTCTCTAGCCAGAGTGAAAGCATTTGTGAGGTATTCTATCTCTTTGTGCTGCTGGAGATGGAACCTAGGGCCTCATGCATGCTAGGCAAGTTCCCTACCACCGAGTTACATCCCCAGTCTGTGAAAGTGAAATGTTAGCAGAGAAAGAGCCCTGAGATTAAACTGCTTGGGCTCTAGCGCCAGCTCCATCCTATTTCTGGATACACGCACTCAAGCACTTACTCAACCTTTCTACTGCCTGCTTCCTCGTCTGTAAAATGGCAGTGTAAATAGTATTGCACGTGGGGTTGTTATGAGGGCTCACTAAAATATTTAAGAATGGCTTAAATTTATTGAATTCTTACTGAGCTCCAGGCCCTGGCCTGAGCATTTGTTTTCTATGTTTTAAGATAATTAGTCCTAGAAATTCCATGAAATGAATGGGTATTATTATTATCTTTATTTTATGAAGGAGAAAGCTGAGGCAAGAAGTTAAGTAACCAGCCTAAGGTCACATAGCTAATAGGTGTCTGGGACCTTTGCATCTGAGAGAGGGGCTCAGAAACCATGCTCATATTTATATGGCCTTAGTAAGTACTTAAAACATTCCAGCTCATCTCATTCTAAGTATCACTGGGCTCCTCTTTGTCAGCCAGTCACAAGTATTTGCTTTAACACTGTCAACAAAGGATGTGGCAGGCAGGATTTCAACTCTTAAGAAGTTGGTTATATAGCTGGAGAGTGATATGATCAGTAGGGATGAAAAACCTGAAATAAAGTGATGCAATATAAATTCAATGCACTAGAAATGAAGTTAGTTATTGAAAAGATTGTTGGGGAAGTTGGACTAATTAGGAGTGTTTATTGGAGAAGATAGTAACTTGAATTCAGCCTTAGAAATCTAGGCTGAAGGGCAAGGATGAACTGTTTGAAGCCCTGGGGTTTGGAAGGAACTTGAATTTCAAGATTTCATTGAGCAAATGGTCATGCACACATGCTGATGCCTCAGTCACCGTGGAGTATATTTATGACAGTGGCTCCAGAAGATTTTATCACCTGTGAGGGTGCAGTCCTCTTAGTTTGTGCAAGTGCACTCTGATGTTCACTCAGCAAGGAAGCCACCTAGTGGCACGTTACTCAGTTTGTTTCCTCGTGTTAAGTGTGCCTCTCCCACTCAGGACTAAGATCTAAATGGATTGCTTGGATGCCATTGTTTCTCTTGACCATCCAAGCTTGTCTCCTCAAGATTACATTTTGCAGATGGGCATTTTTCTAAGCTAAAATACTATGGTTGCTATACTCTGGAAGGACCTTGTTGACATAATAAACCCCAATAATGCCTGGATAAAATCAACATATATGTCTTGATCCCTGGAAAAGAACTAGAAAATCCATCTGGTTCATTCATTGTTTCTTCTGTTCATTACTCCCAACACATACCCACACTTGCAACCACACTTTAAAACTAAGAATGTACTCTTAAGTCCTCAGCACCCCCCCCCCCCAGTACACCTTGTTTAACCTACTTTTCGTTGCCTGATAATAATTACATGCGCTGGAACAAATGCTTGTCATTTCTGTTAACCTGTAGAAGGTATTATAAGGCCATTCCCCTGCGCCAGTAATTTTTGTCATCTTAATAATCCTGTCATTATTCCTTTCACTATCAAAGCTTTCATTCAGTAGGAGCAATCATACATAAGGCACAGCAGCATTCTGCTAAAAGTGGCAGAGCTGCTGTTCTTCAAACCCTTGTCTTCCTATAAGATGGCCTGGGGTCTCCCAACAGAGGAGGCAGCAGTTGGTTTCCTCTTCATGTGGATCATGTAGCTCTGCAGACTCGAGAGGCCTGGACAGGTTAGGGTTTGTGGTCTGCCTGTTCTCTTGTCAGGCCAGCACCTGTCTGGGGCCCTTCTTAGGCTGCGTATATGTTCTGCAAACAGTGCCTTGTTCCAGTGATCCAAGCTCATCAGCTAGCCTGAGGGAGAAGGTAAGGGTATCTCTCTGGGAAGAGATCCAGAGTGGATTTCTTGCTGATGAAACTGGTGAGATCTGCAGGGACCTGGTTAGAGAAATTGACTTGGATTTTTCTCTGGCTGGCCTTCTGTCGACATCCTAACATCTATGTGTACAAATTGTCATTTGTAGAGCACAGTTATTGGTTAGGGATCCAAGGTTGGGTGGTTGGAAACCCATGCTAGATACTAAAGACACACAGAACACTCCTGCTTTTTGGGGCATTTTACTAGGGCGCATAGATAGACATGGGTTCCCTGTTACAGTGACATGGAAGCACAAATGTGGTATAGCTCTATCATAAGTTTGGGGGGGCAGAGGACACAAAAATAGAAGTGACTGGCACCATAGAGTTGACTGAGGAAGGCTTCCTTGGCAGGCGTTAGAGGACTGGAGCAGGAACTTGTGGGGAGCCTCTTAATGTTGGCAAAGAGTCTCCCCCCCATCTGTCTTTTACTTCTGCCAGGACTTCTTGATATCACCAACTGTAAATGTGGCATGTAGGGACTCAGCCTGGGAAGCGTGGGGTTCTGGTTCCCTTTCCCATGTACAGGTGGTGCTCCTACCTGCAGGCACCTCTGTTGAAAAGGCAGCGGCATCCTGAGGTAGGGAGGGGATCGCACATTTACAATCTCACCTGCAGGAGCAGCTCAGTTTATGGCTTAACATCAGCAGATAGACTAACCTTCCTGTCAGCTTTGTTATGAACTCCTCAAGGAAAGGGAACTAATTTAAATTCAACCTTAATAAGCTAAATTTGAAAGATGAATTGTAGCCAAATGAACATGTTTAAGAGAAATGATGAAAAAAATGATGACGTCATTGGTTGCCTATTATTTTGGGTTACCTGTTTTAATGTTTATTGTTTGTGCCGGTAGCCAAAAATTGATTCAAATAACAATTCCATGTATATGCAGGGTACAAAGCAGTGTATACTTTGCTTTAAAGAAATACAGTCTCTTGTGCTGGGGGGAGATCAGCAGTTAAAGCCATTTACTAGCCAAGCTTGCTGGCCAGGGCTCAGGTCCCCAGTGCCCACATGAAGCCAGACACACAAAGTGGCACATACACGTAGAGTTTGTTTGTAGCAGCAAAGGGCCCTGGCATACCCATGCTTTCCCTCCCTCTCTCTCTCTCTCTCTCTCTCTTTCCAGTGAATAAAAATATTTTTTCTCAATTTTTATTAACATCTTCCATGATTATAAAAAATATCCCATGGTGATACCCTCCCTCCCCCCACTTTCCCCTTTGAAATTCATTCTCCATCATATCCCCTCCCCATCTCAATCAGTCTCTTTTATTTTGATGTCATGATCTTTTCCTCCTCTTATGATGGTCTTTTGTAGGTAGTGTCAGGTAAAAATATTTTTAAAAAACGAGCTCCAGTCTCTAAAGGTTAGTATTTAAGAGTTTCCTTCTAAACATGTCTATTTTTCAGGAAAATATTAGATAAAACAAAGTATACTTATAATTTTAAGATAAAAAATAGTTCATTTATCACAGTGCCCTGTAAAAGTTCAAGGCTTGGCCATCCTGATTTGTCGTTAAGAAAGCTGGGACTTAGAGATGTGTATATGGCTTGTCTATGGTCATACAGTCAGCATGATGGCGCAGGAAAGAAACCTTATTCCGCATCCAGCCCGGCCTCCCCGAGTCTTTCTCTGTGGCAAATGTTCATTTTTTATCTTGTGACTTTAGAGGCTGCTCCCATAGCTCTTCTGCCTTTGACTAAAGCCAGCACACATACAAATATTTTTAGCCATCTTTTGGACATCACTGTTGTAGGCACTGAATTGCTTCTAGATTATTGTTGGCAGTGGAATTTCTTTCCACTGAAATGAATTTGGCTGTGACCTTTCACTTTTATTGTACAGGGAAAACCTTTCCTTTCCAGGCTGTGAACTTAATTTTACCTAATTCCTCTCTGGATGCAAAGACCTAGTGTGCTGAAGAAAGTTCATGAGGGACAAAGAATCATGTGATGTCAGAGCAAGAAAGGACCTACAGTGATATGGGCCAGCCCCTCATGTAGGGTGACGAGCCAGGGTGCAGAGGAAGAGTGGCCTGAGCTGTGAGGCACACTTGAGTTCCCATCCTGACTGTCAAGTTAGTAGCTGTGTGACCTTGGGCAGTTTACTTAACATTTTGTCAATCTCCTTTTCCTGACTTTATGTAAAGGAAAATAGCAGTTTTACCTTACCTACTTACTGTAAGGATTAAATGAAGGTTGGTTACATTTTAGATGCATATTGCATCTCATTTTCCTGTCATCTTTCAAGAGTATGTAAAAAGAACGAGTTAGAATTGGTCTGGAACCCCGATGGCTAGATTGCAGCCTTGTCTCCATGGCTTGCTGTGGCAATGAGATTCCCTTCCTTTAGCCTTTGCTTACCTATACCACTCCCTAGCCAGACCTTGGATCTTCCTGAAGCTTGGTTGATTGTGAATTCTAGAGCTTCATAGCTGTTGAGTGACAGAATTAGTACCAATCTGGGTTTTTTAATTTTTTATATTTTTTTATAATTTATTAGAGAAGAGAATATGGGTATGCCAGGGCCTCTAGACAGTGCAAAAGAACTCCAGACACATGTGCTACCTTGTGCATCTGGCTTACGTGGGTCCTGGGGAATCAAACATGGGTCCTTTGGCTTTGCAGGCAAGCACCTTAACCACTAAGCCATCTCTCCAGCCCTCTTTATTTTATTTTACTTATTTATTTATTTTTGAGGCAGACTGGCCTTTTTTTTTTTTTTTTTTTTTTTTTTTAATGAGAGAGAGAGAGAAAGAGAGAGGGAGAGAGAGAGAGAGAGGGAGAGGGAGAGAATGAGAATTGGCGTACCAGGGCCTCCAGCCACTGTAATCCAACTCCAGACATGTGTGCACCTTGTGTGCATGTGCATCTGGTTTTACCTGGGTACTGGCGAATTCAAACCCAGGCCATCAGGTTTTGCAAACAAGCGCCTTTAACCACTGAACCACCTCTCCAGCTCTTAAATTATTTCTACTTATTTTTTCTCTATTTATTTTTAGAGAGAGTGAGACAGAGAATGAGAATTGGGGCACTAGGGCCTCTGAAATTGACTTCCAGGCACTTGCACCACCTAGTGGGCATGTGCGACCTTGCGCTTGCCTCACCTTTTATGTGTCTGGCTTACATGGGATCTGGAGAGTTGAACATGGATCCTTAGGCTTTGCAGGCAAGCGCCTTAACTGCTAAGCCATCTCTCCAACCCTATTTTTTTCTCTTTGAAGCAGGGTCTCATTCTAGCCCAGGCTGGCCTTGAATTCATGCACTCCTCCTACCTCAGCCTCCCAAGTGCTGAGATTAAAGGCATGTGCTACCACATCCTGTGAGATACTATTTTATGGTGAAGGCAGTGGTTTGAGGTAAGACACACCAGTGAAAACACATGAGTGTGGATTCGGTGGTTAAAGGCTCTTGCTTACAAAACCTGATGGCCCAAGTTCAGTTCCACAATACTCACATAGAGCCCGATGCACAAAGTGATACAGACATCTGGAGTTTGTTTGCAGCAACAAGAGGCTCTAGTGCACCCATTCTCTCCCTCCCTCTCCCTCTTTCTATCTGTCTCTTACTCCCTCCTTCCTTCCCTCTCATAAATAAAATATTTTTAAAAGGATTTGTGATAAAATACATAAATGTGAACTAAGATAGTTAGCAGATGTCTGCTTCAGAGTGCCATAAGATGGACAGACTCAAGTGAGCTCAAAACTTTTTTGTTGTTGTTTTTTTTGTTTTTTGGTTTTTCGAGGAAGGGTCTTGCTCTAGCCCAGGCTGACCTAGAATTTACTATGTATTCTCAGGGTGGCCTCGAACTCATGGTGATCCTCCTACCTCAGCCTCCTAAGTACTAAAGGCCAGCACCACCACACCCGGCTGAAACTTTGTTTTTTGTTGTGCAAGGCAGGTTGTGATCTCTTTGACAGTAGCTTACTAACTGTGCTTGTCTTGGGGCTTTATAGCAGGATAGCAGCTATTTTTTTTTAAATTTATTTATTTGAGAGCGACAGACAGAGGGAGAAAGAGGCAGAGAGAGAGAGAGAGAGAATGGGCGCATCAGGGTCTCCAGCCACTGCAAACGAACTCCAGATGCATGCGCCCCCTTGTGCATCTGGCTAACCTGGGTCCTGGGGAATCGAGCCTCGAACTGGGGTCCTTAGGCTTCACAAGCAAGCGCTTAACCGCTAAGCCATCTCTCTGGCCCATATTTTTTTTAATCTTGTTTATTTTTATTTATTTATTTATTTGAGAGCGACAGAGGGAGAAAGAGGCAGAGAGAGAAAGAGACAGGAAGAGAAGCAGCTATTTTTTTTTTTTTTTTTTTTTTTTTTTGGTTTTTCGAGATAGGGTTTCACTCTAGCCCAGGCTGACCTGGAATTCACTATGGAGTCTCAGGGTGGCCTCGAACTCTCGGCGATCCTCCTACCTCTGCCTCCCGAGTGCTGGGATTAAAGGCGTGCGCCACCACGCCCGGCTAGAAGCAGCTATTTTTAAGTCTTGTTATATGTTAGGTTTCAACTAAACATTAAGTCATCCAATTTTTTTTTCAAATTTTTATTAACAACTTCCATGATTATAAAAAAATATCCCATGGGGAGGGGATATGATGGAGAATGGAATTTCAAAGGGGAAAGGGGGGAGGGTAATACCATGGGATTTTTTTTGTTATCATGGAAAATATTAATAAAAATGGAGAAAAAAAATATCCCATGGTAATACCCTCCCTCCCCCCACTTTCCCCTTTGAAACTCCATTGTCCATCATATCCCCTCCCCATCTCAATCAGTCTCTCTTTTATTTTGATGCCATGATCTTTTCCTCCTCTTATGATGGTCTTGTGTAGGCAGTGTCAGGCACTGTGAGGTCATGGATATCCAGGCCATTTTATGTCTGGAGGAAGTCATCCAGTTCTTAAAACAGTCCTGCATGGTAGTTAGGTAGTATCCCAGTTTTGTAGATGACAGCACTGAGGTTTCTAGCAAGTAAATAATTTTCTTAAATCAACAGATATCAAAGGCAGAACCAAGACGCAAACCCATTCTATCCAACTCTGACACCGCTCACCATGTCAGTGCTCCGGCATTGACCCTGCTGACAGAAGCTAGGAGCCAGTGTGGAGCTGGATCCAGGACAAGAAGAGTGTGCAGCCCAGTACAGCGTTTGCTTGCTCCTGTTAAGATGCTGCCCTCAGAGCTGAGCGCGCACCTGCTCCCTGGGGAGACAGGAGGGCACAGGCCAGCAAACAAGGCCGAGCAGTCAGCATCCATGTAGGAGGTGCTTGGCAGAAATACCCCCTAGGTGCTGCAAGAGACAGGCTACTCTGACTAGGCTTCTAATTGGCTTCTGTCTGAAGGGCTGGAGGCTCTCCCAGTGGAGAAAAGGGCAGAACATGGTTTATCTGTGGCCAGAGACAGACTAGTGCTGTCTGAGAGAAACAGAATGGAAGCCATGGAATAACTTAAAATTTTCTAGGGCTAGAGATACAGCTCAGTGGTTAAGGGCTTGCCTGCAAAGCCTAACAAGCTGAGTTTGATTCCCCAGTACCCATGTAAAGCCAAATGCACAGTGGCGCATGCGTCTGGAGTTGGTTTGCAGCAGCTGGAGGTCCTAGTGCACACATTCTCTCTCCCTTCCTCCCCTTTCTTATCTTTCTCTGCTTGCAAATGAATATAATTTTCTAGTATCCACATGAACAGTGGCCAGAGAAAGACAGGTGAAATTAATTTTGATAATATGTTTCGTACTCAGCTTATTGCATTCAAAATACTACTATTCCAATATAAAAGGTTAGCTGGGCATGGTGGCACATGGCATTAATCCCAGCACTGGGAGACTGAGGTAGAGGGATCATTGTGAGCTCGAGGCCAACCTGAGACTACATAGTGAATTCCAGGTCAGCCTGTGCTAGAGTGAGACCCTACCTCAAAAAAAGGGGGGGTTATTAAGACCATTTACTTTGAGGGAGAAGGCTACTAAGTCCTTGAAATCTGGTGTATATTTTATCTTTACAACATGTTTTAGCGTGAAAGTACATGCTAGCCAGTACAGAGCCTGTGGGTGCCCCGGCAGCTCGCTTTCAGAGCTCCCTCCCTTTCTGGTCATCCCAGGTGCAGTGCCCTCCTTCAGTGTGCAGGCTCAGCCCACCTGGCCTGTGGGCTTTCCTTCTTTCCACTTTGGCACGCGCTAGCCACCTGGTGTAAGCTCTGGTCTTACAAGATACAATTATGTATCTGAAATAAGATCTACTTAAGCCTGCTGTTACCTGCCCCAGCCCAGTCTGTTCCTTCTGCCACTGTGCTTCCTGACACTGATGTGTTGCGTTAGTATTTTCCGAGCCTTTGACATCTGCACCTCATTCAGTTCTTACAGCTGCTCTGTGAGATGGGTAGGGCAGAACAAGTGAATCTTCCATACTTCCTTACTGAGGAGGAGGAACTGGAACTTGGGGAAATTAATATGTGAGCTTTTTAAGATCAGCCAGCTAGTAAGTGGCACAGTCTGATAGAAACTCCCATCTTTGTGGACGCCTTCAGTTTTGTCTCGTGTTGGATGCTTCCTGCCCTCGCCTGAGTTGTGCTTACAGCCTCCCTGGTGTTGCTGTGTCCTTGAACTTTCTCCTGAGCCTCTCCAGAGGCTCTTTCCTCCTGGAACATCCCTCCGTAGCACAGCCACCCGTCAGAGTGCTGTCTTCTTGCAAGGCTAGGTAAAGTCCAATTGCACTCCTCCTTTGGTCAGTCCCTCCTCCAACTACTTTGTGATGCTGGGATGTCTGAGTTCATTGTATATTCTACCTGACATGAATGTCTGCTGTCTCCTGTGTTCCAGAGCCGCTGTATGCCCTAGAGAGCAAGGCGTGGCAGCTGTAAAACTGGGAGAGCCAATGTTAGCTTTAAAAAGAACCCAAGGGGCTAAAGAGAAGTCTTAGCAGTTAAGGCACTTGTCTGCAAAGCCAAGGAACCCAGGTTTGATTCCCCAGGACCCACCTAAGCCAGATGCACAAGGTAGCACATGCGTCTGGAGTTCGTTTGCAGTGGCTGGAGGCCCTGGCGTGCCTGTTCTCTCTCTCAAATATATAAAAATAAATTTTGAGAAAAGCAACCAAACAATCATTCAGTTCCTTCAAGGTAGGCCACAGAGGGAGGCTTCAGGGAAAGACCCGGGGCAGACACTGAAGCTGAGCCCTTGAGAATGACTGGTTCCCCTGGCATGGGGAGAGAAGCATCTGTTGAGGTGTCCTAAGCCAGAGGAGAGTGACTAGAGGTGAGGACTTCACCAAGGACCTTGTGATGGTTTGAGTGTAAAGTGTCTCTCTAGCCTCATGTGTTTGTGACTAAGCCTCTTACTCAATCCCTAGCTGGTAGAGCCATTGGGAGGCGGAGCCTTGCTGGAGGAGGTGTGCCCCTGGGGAAAGACTTTGAGACTTACTACCCAGCTCCAAGCCCAGTACTTGACCGACTTCCACCCACACATGTGACAGTGTGGACCGCCTTCCCATCTGTGCCATGCTGTGCCATGCCATGCCGTGCCATGCCATGCTTTTCCTCACCATGATGAAGCTGTAAGCTGAAATAAATCCTTGTCATCTATCAGCTGCTTTGTTGTTGATTTTCCGAGGCAGGGTCTTGCTCTGGCCCAGGCCGACCTGGAATTCATTATGTAGTCTCAGGCTGGGGTCAAACTCACGGTGATCCTCGTATCTCAGCCTCCCCAGTGCTGGGATTAAGGGCGAGTGGCCCCACATCTGCCTGGCTCCATCGGCTGCTTTTGGTTGGATCTTTCATCCCAGTCATGAGAAGGTCATGCCACAGACCCACATACTGTGCTCAGGATTTAGAGCCTTACTCCCACAAGGACAGGGAGGACCTCTTTGCAGTCAGCTTCGCGTTGTTGGCATGAAACACCGACCTAAGTGCAGGAAAGGGTTGATTCAGACTTGAGGGGAGGCTTCATGATGGCAAGGGAAAACGATGGCATGAGCAAAGGATGGACGTCACCTCCTGGACAACAGCAGCGGGAGTGTGCCCAACACTGCAAGGGGAAGCTGGCTATGACACCCATAACCCTGCCCCCACCAACACACTGCCTCCAGGAGGCTCCAGTTCCCAAATTCCAACCAGCTAGGGACCTAGCATTCAGAACACATAGGTTTATGGGGGACACCTGAGTCAAACCACCACAGACTTCTCGAGGGCGTTGCATCTCTGACTCACTGTAAAAGGTCACAGCTGCACTGGCAGTTGCAGGAGTCAAGGTTGCCTTGATGTGAGGAGACCCCTGTAAGGCAGCGTCAGAGGTGACGTGTCACAGGGAGGTGAGCTACAGCGAAGTCAGTGGGCTCCCATAATGCCGGGCAGTCATTATGTGGCACTGGGGAATTAAACACAGGCCAGTAGGCTTGACAAGAAATGCATTGCCTGCTGTGCATCTACCCAGCCCTGAGCTAGGTCAGTGGGTCTTGGTGATGGGTCAGGTGTGTGGAGATGTCTGAGAACACGCAGGTCTTTGATGCTGACGTGCCTGCACAGCCCTGCTTGTTTTAGAGACGCGTGTGATCAGAGGCAGGGCTGGGCTAGGTAGCGCTGTCGGATTCACTTTGAATGCTCTACTTTTAAGGTGTTGTTGAAAGTGATTTCTTCTTTGCTGTTATCCATGAGAAAGCTGGTGATACCCACGTTTTGTGTTAGGAGAAGGCTTGGGAGGCCAGGTGACCTGTCTGCAGTGACACAGCCAGGAAAGAACTGAGCCTGAGCTAGAGGTGGTGGTTCAATTCCTAAAGCTATGCATCTTTTTAATTTTAAAATATTTTTATTTATTTGCAAACAGAGAGAGAATGGGCATGCCAGGGCCTCCAGCCACTGCAAATGAACTCCAGATGCATGTGCCACTGTGCGTCTGGCTTTACGTGGGTACTGGAGAATTGATCTCAGTTTATTAGGGTTTGTAGTACAATGCCTTAGCTGCTAAGCCATCTCTCCACCCTCAAAGCTGTGCATTAAAAAAAAAATTTTTTTTTTAATTTATTTGTGAGGGGAGAGAGAGAGAGAACAAGAATGTGTGCACCGGGGCCTCTTGCCACTGCGAACCAACTCCAGATGCATGAACCACTTTGTGCATCTGGCTTTGTGTGTGTGCAGGGGAGCTGAATCCAGACTGTTAGGTTTTGCAAGCAAGTGCCTTTAACCACTGAGCCATCTCTCCAGCCCCTAAAACTGTTTATTTAAAGCCATTCCACATGGTCTGTGTGCTGTGCTCTGTGTTGACCAAGCTAACCAACTCTCCACATACTAGCTCCACCTCTGTCCTCTACACAACCTGTCTGCCAGTTGTCTTCTCTAAGACCTGTGTGGAGGTAGAAAGGGGCGCTTTCCCGGCCCTGCCCCAGCTGGGACACAGCCACACCAGGACTCTTGCTCACCTTTCCATTCACTGTGCGCCTGCTTCTCTCATCCCCGGCACTCACCCTGGGAAGTCTTGGGGGGCCGGAGCCCAGGGTGAAGAAATTTGCATAGGGCTTTATATTTTCTACTTTCAAAGCATGTAACGGGTATTACCCTTTGGTCATCACATGGGCTCTGCAAAAAAGGACATGCGCATGACTCCAGCGAGTGTACACGGAACGGGCACCCACTGTGCTTGAGGCACTGCATTGGCATGTGCCTGGTGGCACAGGAAATAAAGATGATACAGTCCTAAAAGGAAAGAAAAACAAGTGTTATCAGTATGTGTTCATTCTACCCATAAGAGGACAGATGAGAGGTACAAAAGTTAAGGGACTTAGTTTCTCCAGCTTTGGTCCTCTGAGCTGGATGTGGTGGCACACACCTGTACTCTTAGCATTCAGGAGACAAAGACAGAGTTGGGCGTGGTGGCGCATGCCTTTGATCCCAGCAATCAGGAGGCAGAGGTAGGAGGATCGCCATGAGTTCGAGGCCACCCTGAGACTACATAGTGAATTTCAGGTCAGCCTGAGCTGTAGTGAAACCCTGCCTCAAAACAAAAACAAACAAACAACAACAACAAAAAGACAAAGACAGGACAATCACCTGAAGCTCAGGGCCAGCCTGGGATACATAGACCTTGTCTCAAGAACAACAACAAAAATAACTTTGGTCCTTTGAATAAGGAATCATGTGGATTGCTTATTGAATAGGAATTGATTTCAGCCAGGCCTAGTGGAGCACGCCTTTAATCCAGCTCTCAGGAGGCAGAGGTAGGAGGATCCCCATGAGTTTGAGATCAACCTGGGACAACAGAGTGAGTTCCAGGTCAGCCTGGGCTAGAGTGAGACCCTACAAAACAAAACAAACAAATAAAAAATTGATTCCACCTCACAGTCTACATTGCGTCTCTGGGGGCAGAGCTTCATGATTCATGGGCTGCCTAGAGCCTTTCTGGCTACTTTGCCAGACTTTCCACTCAGTTTGTCCAGTCCTAATTTGGCTGATGAGAGAAGAAATGCGTGTAGCTCCGCAGAGGTTGCCTGCACGCAGCCTCCCGCGTGGCAGGGCTGTGCAGGCTAAGGAGGCTGTGTTACTCTCTGACCATGGGGAAAATTCTGCTCTGAAGGCAGAATCCTTGGGGAGTTAGGATGCCAGGAGCCTGCTGGAAGCTCTAGCCTGGGAGATGAGGAAAGGCCCAGGTCAGGGTTCAGAGCGTGGACTTTATCTGGAGGGAGCATGCTGGCGGGGGCTCTTCTCCCTGGGCTTCGAGGGACTCAGTGATGCTCCCTTGTCCCAGGCTCAGGGCTGGGCAGACGGCCTGGGTTCAGTTGCCCTGTAGCCACAAAATGCCACATGCACAAACTGGTACATGTGTCTGGAGTTTGCAGTGGCAAGAGGCTCTGGCTGGCTGGCTAGCTCTTTCTCTTTCTCTTCTCTTCCTCTTTCTCTTTCTCTCTTTCTCTTTGTCCCTCTCCCTCTCTCCCTCCCCCCCTATTCTCCCTCTCTTTCCCCTCACAAATAAGTAAATAAAATAAAGGTGCTGTATTTTTTTTTTTTTTAAAGGGAGCCGAGTGTGGTGGCGCATGCCTTTAATCCCAGCACTCGGGAGGCAGACATAGGAGGATCACAGTAAGTTTGAGGCCACCTTGAGACTACCTAGTGAATTCCAGGTCAGCCTGGGCTAGAGTGAGACCCTACCTCAAAAAAGAAAAGAAAAGAAAAGGGAAAGGGAAAGGGAAGGAGACTTAAGTTCAGCCCATGTGCAGTGCAGTGTTCCTTTTTCTCTTCCTCCCTGTCTGTCAGGCATGTATGTTAGGTGCAATACTCGAGTGAACTGCACAGCTTTACTGTTCTCTCGAAGTTACTCAAAAAACTGTTCTTTCTAAAACATGCCAAAGTACCTAAGTGTGCTGCATGTTTATAAAACACATGGTATATTGTGTGTGCCATGTGTATGTAATATGTGTGTGAACATGTGATGTCTATATTTGTGTATGGATATGTACACATATATGTGTGGGTATACAAAGAAAAACTAATGACCAGATCCATGTACTTAAAGCCACAGGTTATAGAACTTTTTATATAGGAATACAGACCTTGAAGTCAGACCAGTTGTATGAACTTGTTAACTATCGTCTTAATCTGTTAACTCATCTAAAAATGGGGTACACCACTTACTTAATTGGGGCTTTGGAGGATTAACTGAGATACTAGCTCAAAGGCTCAGCACAGATGCTGTCATAGTTCCTACAGGACAGGGATGTTGTAGGCTTTGTCCTCATTTGCACAGCTGGCTTGGGATGGTGTAAGACTGGAGAGGCCAGGCACCCCACTTTTATGGCTGGAAATACTTGTTTGCTTACTGTTACTTCTTTAAACTCCAGAAGCCAGTCCTGATTGACTGGGCTCAAACTAACTCCTGTACCTTTCGTGGATCTGAGTCAAGGAGTGTAAGTGGTTCCTGGACAAAGTAAGATTCCTACCCCATCAGAAGAGGCTAACTCTTCCCAGCTTCAGCTGATGAGCCTCAAGAAATAAGCCCAATGATGCCTTTTCAAGAGAAACCAGAAATTTGTATTTTTTCAGGTCTGAAATTGCTGAGTCACTAATTTCCTTACAAATGAAAAAAATATACACAATATCCAAATATACCACAGGCCAACAAAAAGATTAGCCGGGTTAGCTCTCTGGGAAGTATACCAAGCAGCGCCTTGCTTTGTCACCACTTTGCAAGCAGGGGTGAGCAGAGTTATCCACAGTTTACAGAGCAGCTTCTCTGCCTCCCGCTGTACCAGAGCTTACAGGGTGTCTGTGCAACCTCCCCTGCACGGCAGGAGGTGGGGAGAGTGCAGAGAGTAGGGAGGAGCGCGTGCGTGTGTGTCTGAAAGGAAGAGGAAAAAGACGGCCGACATCACAGAAAGAGGCAAAGTATAAAGCAGTAATAAACAAGAAAGGAGACGAATACTTACACTTACTTAGTTTTATAAGAAGAAACAGAAAGGAACCAAAGATAAGACTGTCGCTAGTAACCTTGGTTACTGTGGAGAAGAGAGAAGCAGGGGAGGGACATTTGAATATGCTGTAGATTTTTCACTTTAAGCTTTAATCATACAAATGATGAACATACAAAAAGTGACATTAAATAAACCTGAAAAAGCAGACCCTAAATTTAAGTATACAGAAGAAAGAAATGGAAATAAATTTCCAGTTTGTAACATAAGAAAGAATCCAAGCCAGGCATGTTGGCACACATCTTTAATCCCAGCACTTGGGAAGCAGAGGTAGGATGATGACTTTGAATTGAGGCCACCTTGAGACTACATAGTGAATTCAAAGTCAGTCTGGGCTAGAGTGAGACCCCACCTCAAAAAATACAAAAACTTCAAAGTAGGGAGCTAGAGAGATGGCTTAGCAGTTAAGGCACTTGCCTGCAAAGCCAAAGTACCCAGGTTTTACTCCTCATACAAGCCAGATGCAGAAAGAGATCCATGTGTCTGGAGTTTGTTTGCAGGGTCTGGAGCCCCTGGTGTGCCCATTCTCTCTCTCTCTCTCCCCCTCCCTCCCTCCCTCCCTCCCTCCCTCCTCCCCCCACTCTCTTGCTGTCTCTTCCTCTCAAATTAATAATTTTTTTTAAAAATCCAAAGTAGCATATAATACCAACTGGTGGTGAGGTATAGCCTGAGGGCATGAAGAACTGAGTAAACCTTGATTCAAGATTATTGTCCATAGCACTACTGGTGTTGTAATTCCATAAACTTTTTTTTGTATTATAAAATAGAGCAGGGGAATAAATACAGTAGTGTTTGGGGTAAGATTCTCACCATGAGAAAAGGAAGATAGAGTGTGGAATACAGGAAGAGGAATCATCCTGTTGTGAAATGGGACGTATCTGTGAGTTCAAACTTTGCCAAATATTTTTTTGTTTTTCAGTTTTTTTCGAGGTAGGTCTCACTCCAGCCCAGGCTGACCTGGAATTCACCATGTAGTCTCAGGCTGGCCTCGAACTCACAGTGATCCTCCTACCTCTACCTCCTGACTACAGGCATACGCCACCACACCCGGCCTATTTCGTAGCTGTTTGTAGAAAGGAGGGCCCAACAGCGCAAACACCTAGCAGCCCGGCTTGCTTCCAAGCCCACTCTCTACTTAAAGGAACCGGCGCTCCTTAGAGAAATGTTCAGTTCCAAGTCTGGTATAAGGGAAGGACAAGGTTAACCCAGAATTTTTCTGCACCAGAAGCAAGGACATGAACAAAGACATGTGAGGTGTGTTTAAAGCACATGGAGGGCATTTGTAGAAGGTCCCAGTGTCCAAATTGGGACTTTAAAAAAAAGTTTGCTTTTTTAAAACGGTGAATTTATTCCTATGCTACAAGTTTTATTTCTTCAGTTTCTTCTGGGGTATGTTTTTCTTCTGTGTAGCCTCCTTTTCTGGCTTAGGAACAGCCCATTCCTTTTCAGTGAGATTGTGTGTGTGGTGGGAGGAGCAAGTGTGTAATGTGAAGAGGGAGATGTGGTGCCTGAGAAGACTAGTAGAGAGTACCCAGTCGTAGACTGGGGGAGAGTACGGTTAGGAGATAGATGTATGCACTAGTGGACAGTAGAAAAAGAGGCACACAGGGGGCTGGAGAGCCGGCTTAGCGGTTAAAGCATTTGCCTGCAAAGCCAAAGGATCCCAGTTCGACTCTCCAGGACCCACGTAAGCCAGATGCACTAGGGGGCGCATGCATCTAGAGTACATTTGCAGTGGCTGGAGGCCCTGGCACGCCCATTTTCTCTCTCTCAAATAAATAAATAAAATATATATTCTTTCTTTAACAAAAGAGGCACACAGAGATTTTTTTAAGATCAAAAATGACAAAGTTAACAAAACAGACAAATGATGAGAAAGGTCAAGCACACTCCGCATACTTGAATTAAACAAAGGAAGCAGTTGCTTGGTCAGCGCTTCTGCCATGGTGGGATGGGCTTAAATTCTTTGCCTCCTTGCCATGTTTCATTTAGCACCCTGCCCCAGTATGCGGGGTGCAGTGAGTACTTCCTGGTTCAAGCCTATAGAACCAGTTTTGGGGGATGTACTGTCCCATTGAAGCTCAAACCAGTTACCTTTTAGAGTGAGTTCTACCAGCATAAGGTGTGGATCAGTCCCCTCCTTGGTGTACTCCCAGCTTGCCTAGCTCCTCAGCTGGGTGCTGTGTGGAAGAGGAAAAGTGGAGGCAGGGTTGGTGTTCAGATGAGGGAGGATGGGGAGGGAGGAGGCAGAGTCAGTGCTGAGGTGAGGGAGGACAGAGAGGGAGGAGGGAGGTTGCTGGTAGGTTCCATGGTTCACTTGGTCTTCAGGTTCTTCTGTGTGGCATGCTGCTGAGTAGGCTGGCACTGATTGGCTCTAGCTGGGAAGGAGGCTCCACAATGATTGGCAGCAGCCTTCTGCTCAGCACAGAGAGCGTGTCTGGTTTAATGAGTCAGCCCATGGGTCTTGTCCTCTCAGGAGCGTTAGGAGCATCTGGTGTCATCACTGTCGCAGTCTGGTCCCCACTGCTGCAGAAATCATGGACCAAGAGCAGTTTGTGGGGAAGAGGCTTATTTTGGCTTAGAGACTCAAGGGGTCGCTCCCATGATGGCAGGGGAAAACGATGGCCTGGGCAGAGGGTGGGCAACAGCAGCAGGAGAGAGTGCCGAACTCTGGCAAGAGGAAGCTGGCTATAACGCCCATAAGCCTGCCCCCAACAACACACTGCCTCCAAGAGGATTCAATTCCCAAATTGCCATCAGCTGGGGACATGGCATTCAGAACACCTAAGTTTACGGGGGACACCTGTATCAGACCCCCACAATTATCTTGCCTCTTTTCTTTCCCTGCCTTTCTTTGGTAAGGCTTCTAATCATCACAGCGTCTAGAAGTCTTCTGTACTGCTTCTTTAAAGTGACATGTTTTTAGATAATTGGTGGCTTTTCTAATATGTATATCCTTAATGGCTGTTCCCTCCTTCTCCAGCCCATCCAGCAGGTTCTGTGGTAGGTCTGTCAGTGAGCTGGGCTTGAGGAGGTGTGCCTGTGACGGGGGTGTCAGTGACCATGTAAGGAGAGGAGCAGCCCTGGAAAGGTTTCTAAGGTGCCTGCAAATCTGACTGGACAAGTGTCGGTTCCCTGTCTCAGGGACGCCATCTAGAAAGTATACATTCACAGAGAAATCTCTCTGGGGTTCCCTTCATAATCCCAAGTTTAGGATAAATGAGGAACTTGAGCTAGGCTGCCACATTTTGATTCTCCTAGAGGAGAAAAAGGCCATCACTAATGACTTTCTTTTGTCACTCGTCTTGTACCAAAACACCTTCCTCTCTCCTTTCCTTCCTCCCTTTTCTCTCAGATTTTTTAATGGATTAAAAAAAAATTATTTATTTATTTGAGAGAGGGAAAGAGGCAGAGAGAGAGAAAGAGAGAATATGGGTGCGCTAGGGCTTCCAGCCACTGCAAACAAACTCCAGACACTTGCACCACCTTATGCATCTGGTTTACATGGGTCCTGGGGAATCGAACTGAGGTCCTTTGGCTTTGTAGGTGAGCACCTTAACCGCTAAGCCATCTCTCCAGTCCATCTCTCAGATTTTAAAAACTTTCTAAGGTCTCTCTGTCTCTCAAGTCTATACCCGCACTCAACACCAAGGTGACAGTAGTCTGGCCATTCTTTTTATCTACCAGTCCTGCCTTATATAGGCATGTATTCCTCCTCCATTCACTGCTGTCTTTTCCCTTCCTTTTAGCTCTCAAAATTAAAAACAGAAAGTTGTATCATGCTCATGTGGCCGTTTGCACGTTCCTATCATACCTGTCTTAGCTGTGATTTCTTTTGGAGGAACCTCCAGTTAGCTCATCATGGGCAAGTGATCTTTGTCCATCCCCTTGACTATCATCTGCAGTCAAACCTCTCTGTTCTTCCACCTGCAGTCATGTGGATCTGCTTCTGCGCTCAGGTGCTCTCCACACTAGGTTGAGCTGAGCAGTAGAATTGTCCTAGAAAGCCATGGATTCAGCCTTCACCTCCCCAAATTTAAACATAGTTACTGGTTCCAAATAATTCTTCTGGGTTCCAATAGGGTATGGAAAGTCAGCTTCCTGTCAGGATCAGGAAGACCAAAGTGAGGAGTGTTGAGGTATCCCAAGGTAAAAATGGAATTTCTCTGGAGGAAGTCAAGCTCAGCCTGGGGTGGTGGGTACCATGGCTTCACTGAATTCAGACAGCAGAGGAGTAGTTGGAACAACAACAAACTCTTCTGTGCTTTAAAGTTATTTTTGACAATTTCATACATGTATATAATATATTTTGCTCATATCCACCTCCATAACCTTCTCCTGCTCCCCTCACTACTGTTGGTTCCCTTCCTCCTCCCAACTTATCCCCCTTCTCTTTGGTAAACCAGTGAGTTTAAGTAGGATTGCTTTACATTGTCATGGGTCTGGAGGGAGATTTTACACACACACACACACACACACACACACACACACATACATACACGAGCAAGCACGGGCAACTTTCCAGACGTCATACCAGTAAAGCTCATGTCTTCCCCCCTCCAGCATCCATTAACTGTCGGTAGCTCCTTGGGGAGGGGTGGTACCTGATCTGGTGTAGGTAACCACAGCTGCTGAGTTCGTGAGTTCATGGTCATGACCTATTCAGAGACAGCTCTCCACAGCACTCCTCTTCTCCCCCTGGTTCTTGCCTTCTTTCCATCCCCTGTTCTGCAGTGCTCCCTGGGCCTTGGAGGGAGTGATGCAGACGCCCTGTTTAGGGCTGAGCTCTCAACACTCACTTCTCCTCAGCACTTTGACCAGTTACTCGTCTTTGCAACGACTACTACTCACTGCAGAAAGAAGCTTCTCTGACCAAAGCTGACAGCAGCACTAATCTGTGGGCATGCACATAAATATTTAGAAGATACTTTTTTGTTTGTTTGTTTGTTTGTTTGTTTGAGGTAAGGTCTCATTCTAGTTCAGGCTGACCTGGAGTTTACTGGGTAGTCTCTCAGTGTGGTCTCAAACTCATGGCGATCCTCCTATCTCTGCCCCCTGAGTGTTAGGCTTAAAGGCATGTGCCACCATACCAGGCTCCTAGAAGGTACTTTAAAAAAACATATATTTATTTGAGAGAGAGAAAGCAGCAGACAGAAAGAGAATGAGTATGGCCACCCTAGTGCTTCCTGCCACTGCAAACAAATTCCAGATGCATGTGCCACTTTGTACATCTGGCTTCATGTGGGTACTAGGGAATTGAACCTCGGGCCACCAGGCTTTGAGGCTTTATAAGCAAGCACATTTAACCATTGAACCATCCCTCCAGCTCTTAAAGCACTTTTTTAAAAAATTCTTTTGTTTATTTTTATTTATTTATTTGAGAGTGACAGACAGAGAGGGAAAGAGGCAGCGAGAGAATGAGAATGGGTGTGCCAGGGCCTCCAGCCACTGCAAACAAACTCCAGACGCGTGCGCCCTCTTGTGTATCTGGCTAATGTGGGTCCTGGGGAATCGAGCCTCAAACCGGGGTCCTTAGGCTTCACAGGCAAGCGCTTAACTGCTAAGCCTTCTCTCCAGCCCTTGAAGCACTTTTTGAAAAACATATTTTATTTATTTGCAAGCAGAGAGAGAAAGAAGAGAGAGAGGATGGGCATGCCAGGGATGTTCAGCTTTGCAGGCAAGCGCCTTAACCGCTGAGCTATCTCTCCAGCCCAAGAAGCACTTTTATAGACATGTGAGCATGTGTGCGTGCACCCCAATAATAATAATAGTAATAATTTCCCTACTGGGGCCTATGATTTCTCCAGCCATGAGCTTTTGACCAGGTTTAAAGTGTCAGGCATGAATTCCCTCCTGTAGAAACAGTCCTCAAACCCAATCATAAAGCAGTTGGTTATCCCCATAGAGCCATGCCATTATTCACTAGTGGGCACATCTTGCTTCTCTGGTCGACAGTATAGCATGCAAGGTCCACAGTTAGTACGACTGTTAACAGTTCTCTCCTAGTGCCTTCCAACACTGAGAATATTGGCCAGCAGGGAGAAAGGTTCTAGCTCAATTCCAGCTTGATTTCTCCTTATATCCTGCAACCAAAGGGTATCATATCTTTAGCAATAGGGTCTTACCATCTAGTTCTGGTAGGCAGTCAAGAACAGTGCCAATATACTATATTATTCTGGGGGCCTCAGGAGCCTCCCTGACCACAACTCGTAGAGAAGTATCCTACCCCTGACACTGGGACTTTGGCTAAAAACACTTTCTGACCAGACTGCTGCTGATCACTGTGCTTGAACTAAAATTCTTCGCCCTCTTGCTTGTTATCACTGTTGCCTGCTAGTGTTCAGAGCAGTGCAATACAACAGAACTCCCTGCCATGATAGAAATTTTCTACTCTGCACTCCATATAGGATGGTGCTATTTGCCATATGTAGCTATTACGTATCTTAGTGTGGCAAATACAACTGAGAAATTGAATTTTAATTTTATTTCAAAACTTAAATAGCTACAGTGGCTTGTGGCTCATTGCATGAAGTCTAGATTCTAGAACATAACAGTACCTTAATAACCTAATAAATGAAGCTTTGCCCTGGGTAGGAATGTGGGCAGTGGACAGAAAATGATGGACCAGGGTAATTTGAGGAAAGACAGAAGTTACAGCTTATAGAAGCTGACTTTCTTCCTGGCTTGTAGGTACAGTAGTAGACAACAGTGTAGGAGGAAGGACGGTGTGAATAACAGAAAACATTACAATGAAGGAGAGCAGGAGAAAGCAGAGACCAGAAGTAGGACTAAGCTCCGTGCTGCTGAGCACTGTGGACACCAGTAACAAGACTGTCGGCTTTGGTGGACTTGACAGACACGCAGCTCCCTCTGAGAGCTTGGTGTGGGAAGGCGAGGCACTGGAAGTCACGGAGGAGCTCAGAAAGGCACCTGTCTATACGTCATACTGTATCTCCCAGTAGGTGCTGTGGCTAACGGCCTGGCTGGGAAGATAACCACTTACTCCCGAACAGAGCAGGGAGTTCTGGAAGACTTAGGCAGCAAAATGAGGAGGGTGAATTTGCATTTTAGTAAGCTTACTGCTGCGTTGTGGCCAGCTCTCAGCCCTGGGTCCTTAGGTCTGTTGTGTTTTTTCTTTTGAACCCATCCTCTCCAATGTCTTGTCTGGCTTATGTTGTGTTTTGTTTTTCTTCCTCTTTCTTCCTTCTTTCCTGCATTACTCTCTCCTGGGTTCCCCGCCCTCTTCCCCTTGATGTCCTTCTTTCTGTGATCCAAAGATCATCCACTAAAAAGCAGGCTCAACTGTCCAGGTAAGAGGGTGCCACCAGGAGGGAGGGAGGGAGAGAGGGAGGGAGGGAGGGAGAAAGGAAGGGAGAGAGGGAGGAGAAAACCCTTCCTTTGTATTTTAAAATTGTTTTGTTGGAGACAGAGACTGTCCATGTGGTCCAGGCCAGCCAGGAGCTCACTATGTAGTACAGGCTAACCTTGAACTCCCTGCAGGTCTGCTGTTCAGACTTCCAAGGGCCAGGATTGTAGGCATGCAGCACCTCACCCAACTTGTTTATTGGATAGTATCTGTACTTGGTTCAGAATTGAAAGAGTATAAAAGAGAACGTAACAAGGAGTCTCCAGTCCCATGCCACAGCCCCAGGCAACCAGTGCTATTTTAGATAGGCTTGCATATTTGCTTATGTGTATAAAACTAAATACCTTCTCCCTTTTATCTAGTATTTTAAATGTCCACGCAATTCGTTATCTCGATTTTTCCTTTTTTCTAATAGTTGTTTATTTGTTAGAGAGTATGGGCATGTCAGGCCTCTTACCACTGCAAACTAACTCCAGACACATGTGCCACTTTGTGCATCTGGCTTTATGTAGGTACTGGGGAATTGAACTCAGGCCATCAGGCCTTGCAGACAGGTGCCTTTAACTACTGAGCAGTCTCTTCAGCCCTCTTTTTCCCCTCAATAACATATGAAGATAATTTTTTACATAAAGTTCTATATGGCCAAATTTCTTATCGTTACATTTGTTATAAAACAAATTATTTAACCAGTCCCCCATTGTGAACAGTGAGATTATTTCTGATGTTTTTTGCCACAGTGGGTGCATGTATAAGTTGTTATCACTAGGATAAAATTGCCCTTTTCTAGCTGGAAAAAAAAAAATGCCCTTTTCGGAAGTAAAGCAGTTGATTCAGGAGCTGGAAATTTGTATACTTTCTATAAACAAGGGCCATTACCGTGATCGGAGTTTTCCTATTCCTTTGGGATTCTAATTAAAGAATAGATCAAGCAATGAATTTTTCTGACCTTTGGTACTTTGAAGCTTTGGAGTCTTCATTTTGTTGTTGTTGTTGTTTGATTTATTTTACTATTTTTTTAATTTTATTTTTCGAGGTAGGGTCTCACTCTAGTTCAGGCTGACCTGTTACTCTGCAGTTCCAGGCTGCCCTTGAACTCACGGTGATCCTCTTACCTCAGCCTCCTGAGTGCTAGAGCTAAAGGCATGAGCTACCATGCCCAGCCTTTAATTGTTTTTAAGCAAGATGCCTCAAGCTGGCACAGGAACAGATGTGATTGTGGAATTGAAGTACACTACCACCAACAGACCAGAGTCCTGTTTTCAAGTGATACCCAGAAGATAAACAGAATTTTCTTAGGCTCAGGCTATTTCTGTGCCTCTCTTTTCTAAAGTAGTGTGCAAGTTGTAGGTACCCAGTAGGTTAGTACTAAATGCCCAGTTGCCATCCTAGAGACTGCTGTTGTGTCATATTGAGGGACAGAGAAATGGCGCTCACGTGGGGGTTGCCTGCGCTGTGCTTATGTCGGCCTGTGTGTGTGTTTGGCATGCCTTGTCCTTCCTTCAGACTCCTCCTTGTGCAGATCATCTCCCAGCACTAACTAGCTGTTTGTTTTTCTTGCATTCATTTTCTCTGCTGCTTCCCGTTCTGTTCCATCAGCCCCATTACAGCCTGGTAAGACTCAACAAGTGCATGTATGTGTGCACACTCCTTTGCTTTTGTCTCTTTGTCATCTGACTCCAGGAAGGGCAATTCCCCTTCACACCCTCCTGGGTATTAAGAGATTGTGTTTGCCCTGGCTGGCCAGGATTCCAGATAGGTGGTGTTGCCACCAGTGGAGACATGAGTAGTCTTCTTTTGAACTGAACAGGTTACAGAATGGGTGGGTTGGTCTCTCATTGTACAAGACTCCAGCCCCTCTTTGACAGGGCCTCCTGTCACTGGTCCCTCCCTGCCCAGCTCACTGGTGTGCTTTCCTTCCTTCTTGCAGGTTAAGTAGCCTGTCTTCTCTGGGAGATTCCACACCTGACCGCAAATCCCCCTCCCACCAGCGCCAGCTCTCTGATACCTCTGAGACAACAGGTAACCAGCTCCCTTCTTGGGCATCAGCATATACACCCAAGTGTACACCCATGTACCTCAAGTAAGAACATTTGAACGTTGTGTAGAGCACATACTATGTATGCAAGACATTGTGTTATGAGTTTTATATAAATTGTAACCGTACACCAACCTAGAAAGTAGGTTTTATTTTCTTTATTTGCAGAGGAGGAAGCTGAGACACAGGAGTTAGGAAACTTGCCCAACTTCACATGTATATTGGGAACAGAATGAAGGCTTGAAATTAGTTCTGTTTAACTCTAGAGCCCATGTTTTCATTGTTACAGAATGTTGTCACACTGCATAATGTCTGACACGCATTCATAAGGAAGACAGGCAGTAGACACCCTCCCTCCCCTCTTTCTTTTCTGTTCTATGCAGGGATATGGATATGTATAAAAGGTTTCTCCTGACATTCTTTCCTGGGTTTAGTAAGGGCTCAAGCATGACTCACCATGCATGAGCTAGCCAGCTCTGCCACACCAGACAATAAGCATTGGGTATAACAACGTAAAACTTCTAGTCAACCCACTAAGGCTGCTGATCTGTATATTAGTCTTCAGTAGCATAATTGGAGTTGGCCCTGCCTCTTCTTTCACTAGTCTTATCCAAACAGACCCAAAATGGGCAAGCACCTGTGGAGAACAGCCATTTCTCATATAGAGTACAAAGAAATGACAGGCTTTTTATTTGTTGTTGTTGTTGTTGTTTTATCTCCCAAGGCAGGGTCTTGCTCTAGCCCAAGCTGACCTGGAATTCACTATGTAGTCTCAGGGTGGCCTCAAACTTAATGGTGTTCCTCCTTACCTCTGCTTCCAGAGTGTTGGGATTAAAGGTGTGCACCACCACGCCTGCAGATGGCAGATTTTTTACCAGCCACTGATAGCAGTATCTCATTGCAGCAGTATCTGTGAACAGGATGAGTCCTGGGGATTGACTTAGTCTGGGGAGGCTTCCTGAAGAAGAAACGTGCTAGGACTTGACCAGGCTGTCCTTGGCTTGAACGCACTAACCTTCCTGTAAAGATGCTTGCCTCAGCCCCCTTTTTCTGTCCCCCACCAGGACTTGTCCAACGCTGTGTCATCATTCAGAAGGACCAGCATGGCTTTGGCTTCACTGTCAGTGGTGATCGCATCGTTCTGGTGCAGTCTGTGCGGCCTGGTGAGTGCCAAGCCCCTCCGGCCAACCATGGACAGTCCACGTACAGCACCCTGAATGTGAGAGGTGTATGACTCAGAGAATGTGTGAATGGGGGAGCCCTAGCAGATTTGAATGAATTACTAGAACTGGCCTCACTGGGCATCTGGGAATGTCTTCATGATGCTGAGCTACTGGGTGGAACTTCTGAGGGTCCTGTTTTATACCTGCTTCCTCAGCTGGCAAAACCAAAACAGCCATCACATGCCTAGTATCAGAGGAGCCCCTTGAGTGCCTCTGGGTCAGAAGATGCCATGGAGGAACCAGTCCCCCTCCCACCTTCCATTACCTAAGGGTTGGTCTCCTAAGGTTTACATTTGAAACCAGCACAGAGGTCCAAAAGGTTTTAGAACACATTTGCTATCAATTGACTTCTAGTAATAAGTTTCCAAGAGATAAATAGTGAGTCAGGAATTAGGTCAACGAAATACAGTTGGAAATTGGGTAGCTTATGATTCTGGGCATACTCACTTCCCTTCTAATCAGTTTGAGACACCCTCTTAGGGGGAAAAAAAAAAAAACCA
Organism: Dipus sagitta; assembly: GCA_036346955.1. Lineage (NCBI taxonomy): Eukaryota > Metazoa > Chordata > Mammalia > Rodentia > Dipodidae > Dipus > Dipus sagitta. The sequence continues at coordinate 31,251,207 of CM070788.1, forward strand.
GGATTTTGGTAGTCTGAAAGCTGAAAGTAAAAAAACATATCCATAGGGTAAGAATTTTGTGGGAAGGGAATTAAGAGTGAGAGGACATTGTAGGCAAATCTGTAATGTGACCAATTTTGTACAAAAGAACCATATACAAGTCTATGCCAAGCGGTAGCATCATTGTCAGTGACCCAGGCTGAAATGAGCATCCCTAAAAGAGGCAAACTACAGTGTGGCAGAGAGGACAGAGCCAGTGCTCAGGGCATCCTAGGTTTGGCCTGTAGAACACGGGAAAGGGTAGGGGCAGCCTAGCATTTCCCTGGGAATAAAAGGGAAGGAGAAATATACTTGCAATAATTTGGGAGAAAGACATGGAATGTGTTTATAGGAAAAATAAAAAGAGAATTTCAAAGGTATGAGCATAGCAAGATCCGTGTGGATTGTGCACAAATGGCTTCTCATCTTGGCGAGCTGACTTTATCTGGGGAAGGTCCTTTTCCATGTGGTTTTCTTTCGTATCCCTCTAGAGCTAGTGGACCTGCCAGTAGTTTGTACGTTCCCTCTGGGCTCTGCTAGATACGGAAAGTCTGTATGAGGTTAGCTCCTCCGTCCTCCCCGTCTTAAGTAAGCAGAGTACAAAGAACAGAAAGAGAATTTGCAGTAAAATGTTGCTTTGAGAGTTGGGGGGTGCACATGCACACACGCGTACACACGCATCCACTTATATCTGCATTTCGGAGAGGATACAGGAAGAGGCTTCATCTGGATTGGCATTGAAACCATGGGAAGAACGAAGCAGGGCTCCTGTCTCCTACATACTAGGTCTCTTTAGTTCATTCAGCGTGCTCTGTGCTCAGCCTGCATCACAAACACCCAGGCACCGGGATGACTGAAATCCTTATTCCTGGGCCCAGCTACATAAGTACTGAATCACTTTCCAACAAACAGGCCAAGGATACTCTTGTTAGTAAACTTCCTTAGTGATTCTCATGCATAATGAGTCCTTCTGCTCAGATTCCTTTAAAGATTTTAATATGCTTTAATCACTAAGTTACTGGAAATCTCCTAGGTCTTCACATGTTCAGGTAAGATGTCTCCTTCCCCTCTAGCTTCGTTTCTAGGTAACTGTGTCGGAGAGAGCTTCAAGCTGTTTGAAAGCACTTTCCCAGAAGTAGCACATTTTAGATGAGGGGGTTTAAGTCTCATATTGAAAGGCTAAATTAGAATGTAGTCATCACTGGACTTTTCTTTATATACTAGAAACATCTAGATGTGCTTTGTAAGAGTTTTGGTTAGATGAATGGCTGCAAGATATAAAAGTTAATCATCATTTTTGTGGCAAATTCATGAACTATAGTTTTTATGCCTATCATTAAGTAAGTTGTTTTGGCTGCAGGGTTCTTATGCTTCCTGGGTTTGAACTAAAGCTGGGAATGTGGCCATGCACAGCTCTACACTGACCACCGCACCCTCGAGCTGCTCATCAGCCTGAAGAGGCCACGGCCATGTGTTGTTGTTGTTGGTTTTAAAGCCTCCTGAGCAAGCCATGTTTTTTTAAATTTTAAATTTTTCATGTTTTTTTAAATTTTTATTTATTGATTTATGAGAGACAGAGAGTAAATGGGTGCACCAGGGCCTCTAGCTGTTGCAAACAAACTCCAGATGCATAGAGTACCATGTGCATCTGGCTTACGTGGGATCTGGGGAATCAGGCCTGGGTCCATATTCTTTGCAGGCAAGTGCCTTAACCGCTGAGCCCAAGAGCATCTCTTTATGAACACTCTAAATCAGAAGCATCAGAAGCCACTGCTCTGGTCCTTTTCAAAGGGAGAAACTGTCAATAATCCAAAAAAATTATTTTTAAATGTCATTATCTCTAATGATATGAACCTTCAAAATAATGTTTTTGTGAACTTTCCAAGACTTATGAACCACAAGTTTAAAAGATCTTGTTTTAATCCATTTCTCCATAGTCTTAATCATATTAACTATATTACTAGTTATATTTAGTATAGAAAACTCAACTTCCCTACTGAATAGTGATAAATAACCTTACCCAACTTTGAAACCTATCTAGATAGATGTATTCAAATAAAGCACACATACTCTCCTCAGAGCCTAGCTCTGCCTGCCCCCACGTTGGTTGGTTGTCAGAATTCTGGCTTCTGAGCTAGGTGGGGAAGAGCAGTAGGTGTTGCCTTATGTAGTTCACTCTAGCTTAGAAGTCATCATATTGCTGGGTCACAATTGTATTTGCATTGCTCATACAGAGAAATGAGGGGAAATTTCAGAGGGAGTGATCTGAAAGGCCTTTGTGTGAATGTGGTGGCTTACGGGAGAGGCTCTGGGGCTCTGCTGACCAGCTCTTCTCCTTATAGGAGGTGCAGCCATGAAAGCTGGTGTGAAAGAGGGGGACCGCATCATCAAAGTGAGTGTTCCTGACCTCCCTCCATCCCAGAGAGGCACAAGTGCAGGCGCTAACCTCCCCCACACCTCAGTTAGGTTGCAGGCCCAGGGCACCTCTTGACTTGGCCTATCTTGCACTTCCATTTTGATACTGGCTCTCAGGCAGCCAAAGAGTCAAGGTAGCACCATGACAGGGAGCCTACAGGATGGGAAGAAAGAGAAAAGGTAAAAAAAAGCTGGGTTCCATGTTCTAGGCCCTTCCAGCCCATTGAAGTGGCTGAGCTTCTAGACTAGGTTTATTTATCCTCATTTCACAGATGACAAAAAATAAAGTCAAGAGAGAGCAACGGTGGCCACTAAAGGACCCAAGCCTTCAGATTCTTACCTTGACAGTCTGTCCTGCACACATTGCAGACCTGAAGTCTTTGTCTATTCAGAACTGCTAGGTAGGATCTTCCCGGTACATTCAGGTCTGTCTCTGCAAAATTGAGTCCTAGAAGCATAAGGGATCCTGGATGTAGAGGCTGTCAATCCTCTAGTGAGGAAGAAGCAGTTACAGCCAGTGGATATGCCCTTGTGTGACTCAACCCATGAATGATGGTAACAGGTCTTCTCAGAAACTTACATGCCAGCTTGGTACAAACTTGTAATGTGACGTCCAGAAATTAGGAAAGAGGAGGTGGCCATAGCCCATTGGAAATGGCTTCCTAAAGAAGTGGCATTGTGCCAGGTATGGTGGTGTACGCCTTTAATCCCAGCACTCGGGAGGCAGAGGTAGGAGGATCACTGTGAGTTCAAGGCCATCCTGAGAATACATAGTGGATTCTAGGTCAGCCTGGGCTACAGTGAGACCCTACCTCGGGGGAAAAAGAAAAGTGGCATTGTGAGTTTAGAGAAAAGCCCTTAGGCTTCCAGTAATATTGCTCAATATTATCTCTCCAACAGGTCAATGGCACCATGGTGACCAATAGCTCACACCTGGAGGTGGTGAAGCTTATCAAATGTAAGTAGGTGAGGGTAATAGCTAAAGAAAGTAGATACTGAGAGCTGAAATCACATCTAGAGTCTCGACATGGAGTGATTCACTTAAACTACCAGAAACCCCAGTGTGGTTCATGTAGAGACACTGTCAGACTCACAGTCAGTTGCCCCTAGTGTGGGTCATGTAGAGACAGTGTCAGACTCACGGTCAGTTGCCCCTAGTGTGGGTCATGTAGAGACAGTGTCAGACTCACGGTCAGTTGCCCCTAGTGTGGGTCATGTAGAGACAGTGTCAGACTCATGGTCAGTTGCCCCTAGTGTGGGTCATGTAGAGACAGTGTCAGACTCACGGTCGGTTACCCTAGTGTGGGTCAAGTACAGACAGTGTCAGTCTCTCAGTCTTTTATCTTCATTTTAGTAGTACACCCATCTTTGCTGCTCTGTTTAGACCATATCCTCCTGAGACATATCACTTAAATGCCATTTTTTCCTTGTTCATATTCTTTTTGTTTGTTTGTTTTTTGAAGTAGGGTCTCACTCTAGCTCAGGCTGACCTGGAATTCACTATGTCATCTCAGGGCCTCGAACTCATGGCGTTCCTCCTATCTCTGCCTCCCAAGTGCTGGGATTAATCTTCCTATGGGAGAGGGAGAGGCACAAAAATATTTTGTAGCCAGGAATATCCAACAATTGAGTCTGTACAGATAATCAAAACCACCAAGGAAACAAGGCCATGAGAAGTTGAGATAGTGGAAGGCTAGAATTTGGGCACCTGTACTGTGTGCCGGTACTTTACATCGACTGCTTAGTTTAACGAAATAAGGAAACAAGCTGGACATGGTGGTGTAAGCTTATAGTCCCAGCACCTAGGAGGCTGGGGCAGGAGGATTGCAAACTCAAGGTTAGCTCGGGCTACATAGCAAAACTATCTAAAAAGCCAAGAAGAGGACTGGAGAGATGGTTTAGCGGTTAAGGTGCTTGCCTGCAAAGCCAAAGGACCCAGGTTCAATTTCTCAGGACCTATGTAAGCCAGCTACACAAGGTGGCGCATGCATCTGGAGTTTGTTTGCAGTGGTTTGAGTCCCTGGCACGCCCATTCTCTCTCTCTCTCTCTCTCTCTCTCTCTCTCTCTCTCTCACACACACACACACACACACACACAAATAAATAAATAAAAATAAAAAATATTTAAAACTAAGATGTTAGGAGAAGGAGGAAAAAGGAGGAAGAAAGAAACAGTACTAGAGGAAATGAAGGTTGGATGAGGTGGTCCATAGGGAGTGTTCCCAAATAGTTATGGATAGAAATTTCATTTTGTTATTTGCATAAAGGAAGTGAAGGGCTGGAGAGATGGCTTAGCAGTTAAGGCACTTGCCTGCAAAGCCAAAGGACCTAGGTTCAATTCCCCAGGACCCATGTAAACCAGATGCACAAGGTGGCACATGCATCTGGAGTTAGTTTGCAGTTGCTGGAGGCCCTGGCATATCCATTCTTTCTCTCTGTCTGCCTGTCTCTCTCAAATAAATAAATAAAATATTTTTTAAAAGAAAAGGATGTGAATTTGGTCGTTGCATAGCAAGAAGGCAGGAGCTAGAGGTGGTTAGAGCCTTTAAAGTGATGAAAATTGGAGCTAGGGAGATGGCTCAGTGGATAAAGCCCGAGTGCCTGGTTTATCTCCTAAACACCACATAGAAAGCCAGAGGCCATGGTGGTCGTCTGTAGTCCCAGCACGCTGACACCAGGATGGCGGCAGAGACAGGAGACTGTCCAGGAAGCTCACAGTGAACAACAGCAGAGCCAGGGTCCAGAGAAGAACCCTGCCCACGTCATTGATCCACAAGTTGTCCTCAGATTGCCACGCACACATGCACGCACGGTGGCACAGCCATTTCACACACATGAACACACAAAACTTTTTTTTTACTTTTGTATGTGTATTGATGCAATGTGTGTCATATATGCATGTGTATGTGCCCACGTGGCACCTTACACACTAGCCTGTGGCAGTCACCTGCAGTAGCCAGTGCAGAATGCCGGGGTCCCCCTCTGTTGCTCTGGGCCTGTTCCTATTTAAGCCGCCGTTTCTTACTGGTACTGGATCTTTCCCTTTCCTGCTCCTTCTCCTCCATGAACTCCAGCAGCACTCCCCTGGTCTCTCTCCCTTATGCCCTTATGCCACTGGGGTCACAGATGCACATGGCCACACCCAGCTGTTCAGGAGGGTCCTAGGGACCACAGGCAGTCTCTCAGGTCCTCATGCTTGCATAAGACCTGCTCTTAACCACTAGGGCTTCTCTCCAGCCCCCAGTTACTTTTGATTTTTTTAAAAATTGAGAACTCTATGAATGGGACTGTAAGCTTAATGACAAGAGGGAAAGCAGCCCTTCCCTTGCAGCTTAAATAGCTCCTTTCCAGAATAGTGCTGCTCAGGTGTAGCTGTCACTTTCTCATTGCTGGGACAAAACACCCAGCCAGAAGCAGCTGATGGGAGGAAAGGGTTTATTTTCAGCTTAGGGTTTCAAGGGGAAGTTCATCATGGCAAGGCAGAGCAGAGGCTGGACATCACAGCCCGCCACAGCAGCTGGGAGGTAGCAGTCTTGGGGTAGAATGCCCCAAGGGACGCACCTCCTCCAGGCTGTGGTGATACCTCATGCTCAGACTACCACGTGAAGCAAAACTCTCTTCATTTTCCTCTAGCTGGTGCTTATGTTGCACTGACTCTCCTGGGCTCTTCACCTTCCTCTGTTGATGTCTCTGGGCTCCAGCAGGACCCATCTCTGACTGGAGTGCCCCGAGTCACCGCCACAATCCCACCGCCACCACCACCTCCTCCACCCCTGCCACCTCCGCAACACATCACAGGACCCAAACCTCTCCAGGTAACAGTTCTCTGCCTCACTCTGCTCACTGTGGAGTCCCTTGAAGAGCTTCCCAGTGGCTTAAGTTGAATGAGATCGTGGAAGTGAGAGACGAGCCAGAACCCTACCAAGGAGACATGAGCACACCAAACAGTTGAACAGAACTGAAGCCTGCATGGAAAGGTGTGCCATGCCTTAGTGTCCTCCCCCGTGAATACATCTGAGGGTTTATCAAGTGGGTTCAGTGTGCTTCCTAAATGTGTGCACGACACTCCAGAGGCCCTCTGAGAGCTCCCTCCTGCCTCCAGGGATTGAAGGGAGTGTGGGTAACAGGTGCTCCTCGTTGGAGAGGAGGTGTCAGGAAACAATTTGATGCCAGTGCTGATAACTACCCAGGCTGTAGGAAGTTCAGGAGTCAAGATCAGATTTACACTTCACTCCAACAAGGAGCTGAATATGACATGAAATGCACTCATGACTCAGGCTCCACTCTCATGCCCTGTCACTCAGGAGTCAGATGGTACAAGAGAGGAAAACAACTAAGCTAGTCCCCAAGTCTCACTACTGTTGTGTTTCCATTCCTAGGATCCTGAAGTTCAAAAACATGCCACCCAGATCCTCAGGAATATGCTGAGGCAGGAGGAAAAAGAGTTACAGGTGAGGTCCCTGCTGAAGGTCGACTGGCCATTGCCTTAATGAAGTCATAGTGTAGCAGAGCAGCCTGCCAGTATGTACAGCTGCCCACAGACCATGCCAGCCATGGAAACAACCACCTTAGGAAAGTTCAGGATCCAGGGCCTGGCGTAGGGGTGGAGCACTCACCTGCACATTCACAGTCCCCAACAAAAACAAGGAGAACTGGAGGACTGTCAAAGAGTTGCCATTGGCCAGAGCTTGGTAAAGCAGATGAGTGGAATGGATAGGATAATGAACATGTAGGCTAAATGCAAATAAGGAAACAGACTAAACTGAGGGAAAAGTAGAATGGAGGCAGTTTGGAGTCGGTTGGAGTTGTTCTTGGAGGTTTCCAAAGAATGGAAAGAAATGTGGCAGGTAGGCATGAGTAAGTGGATGCTGGGCCAGGTGGGTAGTCGGGGGGAGCGTCATTGGTGTAAGGGGAGAGAGCTTTCTGACATAGAAGACGATGTGCATTGAGGCCAGGATGAGTTTGTCTGGAGTGGCTCACTCTGTAGCTGTTCATCATACATAAAGCCTTGTTTCTGTAGTGCAGAGAACTGGAGAGGATCAGGCCCTTAGTGTATTTAAAATCTAATGGAGGAAAATTCAAATTATAATAAGAGGGAAAGTAGGTAGTACAGAGTTTTTACCCCTCCCCAAAAAGAGCAATTAATTAAGAGTGGCTCGTGGGAAAGTTTCACAAAGGGGATTGTATTCAGTTGGGCTTGCAGAGCAGGCTGTCAGTAGACAGAAGGTGTGAGGGGGAATGTCAGTGAAGGAGCAGCTTAGGTCAGGGGCACAGAGAAAACAAACTGAGCAGCATTGCTTTCTCGCAGCTTGCTAGGTACTGTGTGTTGGAGCAGTGAAGAGCAGCAGTCTTGGGAGCAGGAGGTGGAATGGCTACAAGGATGAATAAGGGGTACCCTTTCCCCTAGTGATGCAATAAGACATGGAGTGCATATACTGTGTTACACGTGCTCATACTCGTACGTTGACATGCGGTGATCAAGACACCCATGCAGTATCAGGCTAGACTGTAGGTCAGAGGGCTAGAATTTAAGAGTTTAGAAATAAATCCAGACATTTTTGGTCAATTCATTTTCAACAAAGGTGCCAAGACAATTGAGAAGAGAGAGTGGTCTTTTCTTTTTTTGAGGTAGGGTCTCACGCTAGCCCAAACTGACCTGCAATTCACTATGGAGTCTCAGGGTGGCCTCGAACTCACGGCAATCCTACCTCTGCCTCCCGAGTGCTGGGATTAAAGGCATGTACCACCACGCCCGGCGAGAGTGGTCTTTTCAGTCAATGATGCTGAGGTAACTGGATCTCCATGCAAAGAGTGAATTTGGACCCTTACCTCACATGGGTAACAAAATGTTACTCACAGTGGGTCAGAGACTTAAAAGTAATGACTGACACTATTTTAAAAAACTTTAGAACTCAAGCCAGGTGTGGTGGCACACACCTTTAATCCCAGCACTGAGGTGGGAGGATCACTGAAGTTTGAGGCCAACCTGGACTACAGACTGAGTTCCAGGTCAGCCTGGGCTAGAGTGAGACCCTGCTTCAAAAACAACCTGAAAAACAAAAGAACTGTAAAACTCCTATAAGGAAACAATGTACATTCATCTTGGTGGGACCTTGGACTTGGCACTGGCTTCTTTGATCTGATATTAAAAGCACAGCCTCCATAAGGATCATGGGATGTGTTCAGAACTAAACACATGTATCAATAAAGTTAAAGGACATTTAAACATCATATATTTGTTGAAGATCTAATTACCAGAGTCTGTAAAAGACTCTTACAACTCAACAGCAAAAAGACAACCCAAGTAAAACTTTGGAAGGGGTAGTGAGTGGAGAAAATGATCAAAGGTACATTGCGTATATGTATGGAGGTTGTCAATAAAAAGTTGTTTTTTTGTTTTGTTTTGTTTTGTTTTGTTTTTTAAGTTTGGCAAGTTCTGGGGCTTTAGTTCAGGCTAGACTACTTGCCTAGGATGCACAGGGCTCTGGATTCCATCTCCACCCACCACTGAGAAAAGGGGAGGAAAAAAGTTTGAAAGTTAATTAATACAAAATACTGTGTTATGTAAATTAGTTTTTAGTATACTTGTTGTAAGCTTGGTTCTTATTCTAAATTATTTATGTGTGTGCCTATAAGATTGTCAAAGAATTTGAACAAGTAGTTCCCTAAAGAAGACATTTGAGCCAGGCCTGGCGACACGTTCCTGTAATCAATCCTAAGCCTTGTGAGTCTGAAACAGGATTGCAGTCAGAGGCCAGCTTGGCCTTTGTAGTGAAAACCAGTCTCAGAAATATGAATAAGAGGCCAGTAAGCGCATCCCTGTCACCATGAAGGAGGGTGCTAATCAGAGTGAGATCATCCCAGTCCTTGTCATTAGCATTGTCGTAGCCAAGCTAGTGGTCAGTAAGAGGTCCATAGGGTTGTGAGCAAAGCTGAGAAGTACCTGTTTCTATTTTGTCTACCTACTCACTGTCCTAATCTGTTTACACCATTGATGGTGGCAATATAAAAAAGTACAGTTGGGCTGGAGAGATGGCTTAGCGGTTAAGGCACTTACCTGCAAAGTCCAAGGACCCATGCTTGACTCTCCAGATCCCATGTAAGCCAGACGCACAAGGTTACACAAACGCTCAGGGTTGCACATGTGTACAAGGTGGCACAAGTGTCTGCAGTTCGATTGCAGTGGCTGGAGGCCCTGGTGCACCAATTCTCTCCCTCTCTCATAAAAAAAATTGAAAAAAAAGTAGTGCAGTCAATAAAGCAGTAGAGTGACAAAGAAAAGTTAGACAGTTCTTCAAAATGTTAAACACATGGCCCAGCAAATCCGTTCCTTGGTAAATAGTCACAACAGTTGAGAACACATTCACACAAAAACGTGCACACACACATTCAAGACAACTTCCTTCACAATAGCCAGAAAGAAACAACCCAGCGTCTGTCAGCTGATGAGAAGATAAACATGTGGTATACCCACCAACGGGAAGGGTCCAGCCACCACAAGAGGAAAGGGTTACTGATAGATGCCGTGACTGGAAGAACCGTGACAACATGCTAAGTGAGAGGAGTCAGAAGAAAGTCCAAAAATGGTGAGAGTCCTTCTGTACGGAGTGCCCAGACAGGCAAATCCTCAAAGACAGAAAATAGATAGTAGTTACCAGAAGGTAGACAAAGGGGGAAAGCGGCAGTAACTGCTTACAGATACCAGCTTTCTTAGTGGAATACTAGGAATGTTCTGGAATTTGATAGTGAGAATGGTTGCACAACTCTGTGACTGTACTAAAAACCACTGTATTGAGCTGGAGAGATGGCTTAGCAGTTAAAGCACTTGCCTGCAAAGCCAAAGGGCCAAGGCTCGATTCCCCAGGACCCTCATAAGTGGACCAGGACCACAAAGTGGTGCATGCATCTGGAGTTTGTTTGCAGTGGCTAGATGACCTGGTGTGCCCATTCTCTCTCTCTTTCAAATAAATAAAAATAAAAAATATGTTTTAAAAAAAAAAACAGTATAATTCAGGCATGGTGGCACATGCCTTTAATTCCAGCACTTGGTAGGAAAAGGTAAGAAAATTGCTGTGAGTTCAAGGCCATCCTGAAACTACATAGTAAACAGCCAGAGCTAGAGTGAGATCCTACTTTGAAAAACCACAAAAACAAACAAAAAACAGTGTACTCTAGAATTTAAGAAACTTCTGTTAGATGAATTACATCTCATTGGCAATTTTAAAAGTTTTTAACACCATAGAGCTAAAAAAGAATATTTGTGCAGTTATTAATTAGGAACCTTCAAGAAGTGATGCTTGAGTCAGATTCACTCTGCTGCGGCTAGCGCGTTGAAAATGCAGTACGGATGGGGAGTTGCGGGTCATGAGTCTTGCAGTCTCTGCAGAAGGCAGGGAGTTTTCAGAGTGTCTTGAGTGGGGGACTGATCACATTTTCAAATCCACGTTCTTGAGAGAAATGTTACATGAATTGTCATGAAGAAGTCTTGGTGGCTATGGTCATATATGACTACAGACTTGACAAGAAGAGAAGTCAAAACAAAAAGGGGAGGACAGGTAGATGACATCTCAGGGGTCACATCAGGGAACGTAGTAGCCATAAAGAAAGAATAAAACGTGGCCCCGAACTTGGAGGCCAGGGTAGATCCTGATGTTACGGACGGAATAAGCTGGGAGATGGGGGCATGTTTAAGGGAAAGAAGTGAAGGTCAGCTTTGGGGTGCCTGTGAGCCATTCAGATAAATGACAGGAACCTAACTCAGGAGAAATGAGAGTCAGGTCTCCTTGGGTCACTGACACTGGAGTCTGGCTGAGATCATCCAGGGCACCAGGGCAGAGAGGAGAGAGCTAAGAATGGATCGGGGACCTGTGTTCTTCGTGGCACACAGTACCAACCTCTACTGTCACCCCTTTGCTATCTGTCATGCTTGATCTTAAAGAGCAGCCACGTGAGGTGCTGGCAAAGACACTTGGTTGTTACGTAGATGAGAAACTGCAAAACCAAGAACAGGAGACATGAAGAAAGGAGGGAAAATGGGGCTGTGGCTGAAGACACGCCTGAGTTGATGGAAAGGGTTTCATGGTGATTTTGTTTGTGTAAGTCGGGAAAGTAGTGTCTTTGTGGAAAAAGGGAAGGAGCCATTGGCAAAAGGAGATGTTGGAGGCACGTGAGCGGTGTCCAGGCAGTGCCTGAAGCTTCAGAGCTTTACTCTGTAGAAGATCCAGCTTCCGTGCTGAGGCAGTAGAGACTGCAAATGTTTTCAGTGGTTGCGATTGGGGAAGTGCTCCCAGGCGACATCTGCTGGGATTGAGGGCATGCCTGGTGTTTGATAGGCATAGAAAGGTTGAACCCAACATGTAAGGCATTTAGCATGGCTGCCAGCAGCAGGAAGTGTCAGCTCATGTGTGAACCCAGCATTTCATGCTTTTAGGCAGCTTTATTGGTGACTCCTTTTGTACAAAAGAATGAATATGCTGGCATATAACATGCCACCGACAATCTGTTAAGCATGTGAGCTAGCTTACACCTTGAGGTCGTCCCTGAGCCAGGAATGTCCTCTCTGCTCTGTTGGTGAGGTCGCGCCCAAGCTTGCCTGCACTTACACAGCTCGTAGACAGCGGAGCCAGAATTGAGCATCCGGGTCCCTGGCCCCTGTGCTCCCTCTACTCTGCTGCGTGCTGAGAGCGTGACAAGTGGATGGTACCTGCTCTCCAGAAACTTCCAGATGATAGGCAGCTTCTCCCCTCCTGGGGTTCTCACAGAATGGAAGGTTGCTCCAGCATGTTTGTGTGGTGATCTGAGCAGCCACTTTGTTATTTTACAACTGAGTGGGAGTCAAGAAAGGCCTTATTTAAGCTGCTGGGAAACTCACCCAGGTCTTGGAGTGGGGTCAGATTAGGGCAGGCTTGGTGCTTTGTCTTTTCCCTCTTCCTCCTATGCTGTTTTGCTTCATTTACCCCTTTTCCTGACCCTAAACGGTGGTGAAATGATGTGCATTTACTAACAGGCAGAAATCTCTCCTCTCTCCTCTTTGTTTGGGAATAACTGCCTGTTCTTCCCGCTGGTCAGTCATCCGTTTTCTGCTAACTACCTCTGTGCCTTTTCCCCTTCTCCTCTTCCTCTTCTTCTTCCTCACCCTTCCCTAGCGTATCTGTGAGGTGTATAGCCGGAATCCTGCCAGCCTGCTGGAAGAGCAGATCGAAGGTGCCCGGCGGCGAGTCACTCAGTTACAACAGAAGATCCAGCAGGAGACTGGTGGCTTAGTGGTGAGTGGCAATAGGCACAGCTCCAGGAGTGACACCAGCAGGAGGGGCTGCAGTAGAAGGAGGTTTTAGGCAGAAGCTTCCTGAGCTGGGGCAGGACTCAAGGCTCATGTAGCATGTGTTTAGTGTTTGATAAAGGAACAAAGGCCTATATGCTTTTATTTAGTGCCCAAGGGGCAAAGCACTACCATGACCCACATAAAGAGACACCTGCTTCTTCCCTTCCAAGAGCTCACAGTCACAGTGAAAAGAAAGAAAGCAAATCAGATAGTCTGTTTTAATCTCCTAATTTTCTCTTTTCTGGGTAGTATCCTCAAGGCTGGTGTGTATTTCTACCCTGGCCTTACTGGATCTGGTAGTCTTTTCTCACAGGATCTCCTCAGGAAAGTAGTGCTGTCCAAATCAGTCTTGGTAAAGGATCCCCGTCAGCAGAGGGTCTGCATCAGTGGCCAGGAGCAAGTTCTTGATCTGCTGTCATCAGGCAGTTTACTATTAGGGTCTTGTGTGTATTGTTGAGCCTCATTGCTTAGGGTAAATAGAAAATAATTGTAGTCTCCAAGAACAGTACTGGCCCAAACCAATAGAAATTGCTTATGGCTTTTCTCTCAGTCAGAAACGTTGGGGGTGGGGGAAGCAGGCAAGCACACTTCAAAATGTTCACTTTCGTAGGAACTTCCACACCGCATGGTGTGCCAGAGCTTAGCTTGTGACACAGGCACCTAACTTCAACTCCCAGCTCTAGTTCCTGCCACATGTCAGGTTCATTGGCAAGTTACTAGAAGTTTACTCATTTATACAACAGAGATCGCAACAGAACCCACCTAGTAGGGTGCTGTCAAAACTGAAGCATGGACGTGTGTGGGTGCGTCCACATGTATGTGCTAGGGTGTGCGTGCATGTGTGTGTGTGTGTGTGTGTGTGTGTGTGTGTGAGTTGCTGCTGCCACTGTGGGTGCTTCCATGAGGTGGTAAGTCTGAGACACAACCTGAAATTGGGAGACCTAAGCTCCCAATCAGAATTGGTGTACTGTGTAGCATGGGTGAGTTACTGAACATCAGAGCTTCTGTTTCCTCATTTGTAGCATGGAAGTAACTGTCTCACCTGAGCTGATGAAAGATGAGATGCTGTCTAGGGAAGTGCAGTATCACCTCCCTCACAGTGGCTGAGCACTAAGCCCCAGGCCAACATTTGGCAGTACTCAATGGTCAATGTCAATGTTTCTCATCTTCATTCGGTGTAGGGTTGAGGTTTTGTACACTTTCATGGTTAGGTCTCCCTTTCCTGTAAGCCCTGTCCAAGTAAGGCAGTAAGTGCTTCAAGGTCCAGGGTGAAAGATGAAACGAGGCCTTTGCATTTTGCTAATAACCGTAAAGCTCTTTGTCCACATCAGGTGTCACCGTACTCTCAGACTGCCCACATGAAGCACTTGCCTCTGCTAGCTGGGCATTTCTGAGGCATTACGCCAGAACTAGCCACTAACAATAAGTGAACATGACTATGATTACAGGAGGGACACAACAGGGAGAGGCTCACAGAATGTGCCCACCCCCTTCGTCCTTTCTCTTTTAGGAAATACTTCCATTCTATGGTGACCCCGGACAGAGACCATCAGAAGGTGAGTCACCCTTTCCCCCCATCCCATGTAGTTCTAACCCAGGTTTCTTATCTATTGGGTCCCCATGGGGCAGAACTGGGGTCCTTAGGCTTCACAGGCAAGCACTTAACTGCTAAGCCATCTCTCCAGCCCTCCTAGAGCTTTTTTTTTTTTTTTGGTTTTTCGAGGTAGGGTCTCACTCTAGCCCAGGCTGACCTGGAATTCACTATGGAGTCTCAGGGTGGCCTCGAACTCACGGCGATCCTCCTACCTCTGCCTCCCGAGTGCTGGGATTAAAGGCGTGCGCCACCACACCCGGCTTTTACTCCTAGAGCTTTTTAAAATTAAAAAAATCTAGGTGCCGGAGAGATGGATGACTCAGCGGTTAAGGTGCTTGCCTGCAAAACCTAACAACCTAAGTTTGATTCTCCAGTCAGTACCCACGTAAGGCTAGATGCACAAAGTGGCACATGCATCTGGAGTTCATTTGCAGTGGCTACAGGACCTGGCATGCCCATTCTCTCTATATATATCTTATTTGCTTGCAAATAAGTAAAAAATATTTTTTTAAAAAAAATGTCTAGGGCTGGCGAGATGGCTTAGCAGTTAAGGCACTTGCCTGAGAAGCCTAAGGACCCAGGTTCAATACCCCAGTACCCAGTTCGCCATATGCACAAGGTGGAACATGCATATGGAGTTTGTTTGTAGTAGCTAGAGGCCCTGGCATGCCCATTCTTCCCCCCCCCCCCACTCAAATAAATAAAATGTTGAGGAAAAAAAAAACTGTCTAGGGAAGGAGAGATGGCTTAGCGGTTAAGGCATTTGTCTGCAAAGCGAAAGGACCAAGGTTCAGTTCCCCAGAACCCATGTAAGCCAAATGTACAAGGTGACTTATGTGTCTGGAGTTTGTTTGCAGTGGCTGGAGGCTGTGGCACACCCATATTCTCTCTCTCTCTCTCTCTCTCTCATAAATAAAAATAAAATATTTTAAAAAATTAAAAATCCTGTCTAACCTCATTTTTAGGCCGCCTCTCTCTGGATTCCCAGGAGGCTGACAGTGGCTTGGAGTCTGGGACAGAACGGTTTCCCTCCATCAGTGAGGTGAGTGCAGACAGGGGCAAGGCCTGTGTAAAATTCATGTGCTCTCTGTCCCTCCCCTGGGCACTGAAGGCCTCTGCTGCCCCCTGGCCACACTAAGACCCTGGCCCACTATTGGGACACCTCCTCTACAGTTCCAGCTCCAGGGATTTAGTCATTGTGCTCCAGGTCCAAAAGCGCTTCCTCATGTGTGCTTTGTCACCACGGTCAGCTTTGTTGTGTGAAGAAGCCATTGTAGAGGGCTGTGTCATCACCACTGTGTGCTTGGGAGCAAGACCACACCCCTCTGCCTCAGACCTGTGTGTGCTTGACAGCAAGACCACGCCCCTCTGCCTCAGACCTGTGTGTGCTTGACAGCAAGACCACGCCCCTCTGCCTCAGACCTGAGTGCTTGAGAGCAAGACCACGCCCCTCTGCCTCAGACCTGTGTGTGCTTGACAGCAAGACCACGCCCCTCTGCCTCAGACCTGAGTGTGCTTCAGAGCAAGACCACGCCCCTCTGCCTCAGACCTGTGTGTGCTTCAGAGCAAGACCACGCCCCTCTGCCTCAGACCTGTGTGTGCTTGACAGCAAGACCACGCCCCTCTGCCTCAGACCTGTGTGTGCTTGACAGCAAGACCACGCCCCTCTGCCTCAGACCTGTGTGTGCTTGAGAGCAAGACCACATCCCTCTGCCTCAGACCTGAGTGTGCTTGAGAGTAAGACCACGCCCCTCTGCCTCAGACCTGAGTGTGCTTGAGAGTAAGACCACGCCCCTCTGCCTCAGACCTGAGTGCTTGAGAGCAAGACCATGCCCCTCTGCCTCAGACCTGTGTGTGCTTGACAGCAAGACCACGCCCCTCTGCCTCAGACCTGTGTGTGCTTGAGAACAAGACCACGCCCCTCTGCCTCAGACCTGTGTGCTTGACAGCAAGACCACGCCCCTCTGCCTCAGACCTGAGTGTGCTTCAGAGCAAGACCACGCCCCTCTGCCTCAGACCTGTGTGTGCTTCAGAGCAAGACCACGCCCCTCTGCCTCAGACCTGTGTGTGCTTGACAGCAAGACCACGCCCCTCTGCCTCAGACCTGTGTGTGCTTGACAGCAAGACCACGCCCCTCTGCCTCAGACCTGTGTGTGCTTGACAGCAAGACCACGCCCCTCTGCCTCAGACCTGAGTGCTTGAGAGCAAGACCACGCCCCTCTGCCTCAGACCTGTGTGTGCTTGACAGCAAGACCACGCCCCTCTGCCTCAGACCTGTGTGTGCTTGACAGCAAGACCACGCCCCTCTGCCTCAGACCTGAGTGTGCTTCAGAGCAAGACCACGCCCCTCTGCCTCAGACCTGTGTGTGCTTGACAGCAAGACCACGCCCCTCTGCCTCAGACCTGTGTGTGCTTGACAGCAAGACCATGCCCCTCTGCCTCAGACCTGTGTGCTTGACAGCAAGACCACGCCCCTCTGCCTCAGACCTGTGTGTGCTTGACAGCAAGACCACGCCCCTCTGCCTCAGACCTGAGTGCTTGAGAGTAAGACCACATCCCTCTGCCTCAGACCTGTGTGTGCTTGAGAGTAAGACCACGCCCCTCTGCCTCAGACCTGTGTGTGCTTAGTTATGTCTTGTCTGCAGTGTTCAGCCATGCCCACCCTCTGCCGCAGACCTGTGTGTGTTTAATCATGCCTGCAGTGGTCAGCCATGCCCACCCTCTGCCGCAGACCTGTGTGTGTTTAGTCATGTCTTGTCTGCAGTCGACAGAATGTCAGGTTTGGTCCCAGAGGTCATCTCTTCCAAGTGCTCTCATAAATATCTATGAGATATCTATCTATATACTCGCAATATAAAAGTATGAATGAATAACGTGTGTGGAAGAAGTAATGGTGACAACATCAACATGTCTACTTAGCCAAATTACGTACACATGGAAACAAGTCCTTAAAAGTGTATTAAAAGCCTCCAGACATGGTAGTACATGCCTTTAATCCTGGCACTTAGGGTGCGGAGGTAGGAGGATCACTGTGAGCTACACAGCCTGGGCTACAGGGTGTGTCCCAGGTCAACCTGGGCTTGAATGAGACCCTACCTCAGGAGGGGAAAAAAAAAAAAGTATTCATACCCTAAGCTTTAGGTAACAATTGGAATTTCATTCTGACGGTTTCTGACCTTTTAATGAGATAAAGATGTATATATGTAAAAGGCCCAATATGTGGGAAAGTCACCAAAACCTTAGGGTAGAGGATGGTATAGTCCTAAGAGTCATACAGAGTTCACATTATGTGGGAAGTGACATGCTTGGTGGGAGAGTGTGGACTGAGACTCCTGGGCTGAATCCAGAGAGTATGCTGTGGGATCATTGGCCTTCCGCAAGGCCTGGTTCTTTGTGAGAAAAGTGTGTCAAATTATAACCTTTCCCTCAGGGCTGTGGTGCTGAGTCAGTGTGGTTGAGTATAATCCCGTGTGTGGTGTCAGCATAGTCATCAGCAGCAAGCTGAGCCAGAGTGGAAAGGGTGGGATCTCTTCTCACAGAACCCTGTTTCTTCTAGGCTTTGGTGAATCGGAGCTCAGGACTGTCAGATCTTGGACTAGAGAGTCCTGGCACCTCCCCCGTTATCCTGGCTAGGCTGGCCCAACACCACAGACGGCAAGGCTCGGACGGAGCAGTGCTCCCGTCCAGTGACCAGGTGAGAGGCAGAGCCACCCTGCGGTTACTTTGCCCTGTCTAGAACTGTGCTTGGAGGCAGGGTTGTTGCCAGGATGCAGCTTTACTGTGATTAGTGAACCCATCCCCGTTACCCACAATTTGAGATAGTCACTCCTAGAACCCATAGGAAAGAATGAACATAGATAAACGAAAGAAGAAAGTCGGGTCTACTCAGTTTCTGTGTGGGACATGGTCTGTGTGTTACTGTCGCATACAGTAGGAAGTAGGTCTGTTCAGTTCTTGCCAGAGCACTCATCTTTCCTTAGCAAAACTTGTTCTTCAAACAAAACTGTGGGGGAAGAGGATACAAATGAGAGCAAGGTATCATGATATATATTATGAAAATGTCATAATAAAACCCATTTTATACACTAAAGTAATAATAAACATTATTTGGGACCCTAATTTTAAAAACAAGTCAATGCTTAGTGTGCCTGGGATTTTCTCTTTCAAACTCCTCTACCATCCCCATCTTTAGAGGCTCCTCCATATTGCCCAGGAGTCTAGAAAATCTAATTTGAAAATGCCTGATGTGGGGCTGGAGAGATGGCTTAGCGGTTAAGGTGTTTGCCTGTGAAGCCAAAAGACCCAGGTTCAATTCTCCAGGACCTATGTAAGCCAGATGCACAAGGGGCATATGTGTCTGGAGTTGGTTTGCAGTGGCTAGAGGCCCTGGCATACCCATTCTCTCTCTGTCTCTTTTCTCTCTCTCTTTCTTTCTGCTTGCAAGTAAATAAATAATTTTTTTTTAAAAAAATGCCTGCTCTGATGGGTAGAACTAGGACCTGGGAAGCTGGAGAAATGGATGGCTCAGTGGTTAAAGGTGCTTTCTTGTAAAGCCTGACAGCCCAAGTTCACATCATGGTAGCTGGTAAGCAAAGAGATAAAAAAGAGACAGAGGTCCCAGCATCTCCCCCCCCCCCCCCCCGCCCAAGAACATGCACCCAGTGATCTCACTTTCCTCCACTAGACCCCACCTCTTCACCTCTTAAAGGGTCCACTACCTTCAGATAGCACCATGAGCTGGTAACAAAGCACTGAATACATAAAAATAAACAGACAGACAAATAAAGCATTTAATACATGGGCCTTGGGGGACAGACAAAATCCAAACTCTAACCCAGACATAGTTGCACACCCCTGTAATGCCAGCACCCCGGTGGCAGAAGTAGGAAGATCATGAGTTAGAGGCCAACCCAGACTACACAACAAGACCCTGTCTCCAAAAGAATAGAGAAAAACAGAAGGCTGGGCATGGTAGCACATGCCTTGAATCCCAGCACTCAGGACACAGAGATAGGAGAATTACTGTGTGTTCAAGGCTAGCCTGGGACCAGAGTGAGTTCCAGGTCAGCCTGGGCTAAAGTGAGACCCTACCTCAAAAAAAAAAAAAAAAAAAACAGAGGAAGGGAGGCAGGCAAGCAAGCAATAAAGGTACAAAGAAAAGAGAGAAACCTGTAACATTGGGTACTTCATAATGGTAGTGAATTAGTGAAAATGTGGACTAGGCACTGGGTAGGTAGCTGGGCTGATGAAGCGTGAGAAATTGAGCTCAATCCTAGAAGCCATAAAACAGAACACCAGGATTGTTGAGCACGCTTATAATCCCAAGCAAGTCTCTACAAACAGGAACATTTAATAATTTTCTGTATTCTATCTAACCACAGTGGAATAACACTAGAAACCAACACAATAGAAACTATAGAACATATACAGATTTATGGGGATTAAACAGCACACTATTGATTGATGAAGAGATTATGGTCATTGAAGAAATCAAGAACGAAATCTAAAAACTCCCAGAGTCAAGGCAAAATGAAAATACAAAGTACCAAAACTTATGAGATACAATGAAAGCAGTTCTAAGAGGGAAGTTCATAAGTGCGTACACTAAAAAATCAAGAGCTGCAGGGAAATTTTGCGGAAGAGGGGGCGGAAAGAATGTCAGAGCCACATGTTGGGTCATGATATGCAGAGACATTTAGCTTACCCATAACTGTGGGCTAACTCCACAATGCATGACCCGTATACCTCAACAAGGAGGGGCCAAGAAGAGGGGGTGGGTCACGGATGAGCCTAATAATGGTACCAAACTTTTTTTTTTGTAAAAAAATAAAATAAAATAAAAAATAAAAATGGAAAATAAAAATCAAGAGCTGGGCATGGTGGCACACGCCTTTAATCCCAGCATTTGGGAGGCAGAGGTAGGATTGCTGTGAATTAGTGAATTCCAGGTCAGCCTAGGCTAGAGTGAGACCCTACCTCAAAAAAACAACAACAAAAAAAAATCAAGAGGTTTAAGCCAAATGGTGGTGCATGCCTTTAATCCCAGCACTTGGGAGGCAGAGGTAGGAGGATTGCATGAGTTTGAGGCCACCCTGAGACTATATAGTGAATTCCAGGTCAGCCTGGGCTAGAGTGAAACCTTACCTCAAAAAACAAACAAACAAAAAAAACCAAGAGATTTCAAATAATAAAGCATATTAGTGCTTTGGAAAAACAAGAACAAGCCAAACCCCAAATCAGTAGACAGAAAAAAATAACATCTGGGCTGAAATTAATGAGATGGAAACAAAAATAATTACAAAGAGTTAATGAAACAAAGGGTTGGCTCTTTGAAACAATAACCAAGATTGACAAATCCTCAGTCAAACCAAACAAGTGAAAGAGAAGTCCTAGAAACCTTACCCCTCCTGCCTTCTCACGGGCAGGAGCTTTGCATACTGTCTCCTCCTTCCTTTTATTTATTTTTATTTATTTATTTATTTTTGTTTTGTTTTTTTTTTTCAAGACAGGGTCTTACTCTAGCCCTGGCTGACCTGGAACTCGCTCTGTAGTCCCAGGCTGGCCTCAAACTCACAGTAGTCCTCCTACCTCTGCCTCCCAAATGCTGGGATTAAAGGTGTGCGCCACCATGCCTGGCCTCCTCCTCCCTTCTCTTAACTTAATAAAGTCTCTCTAAACTTAAAAACAAAAGAGAAAATACCCAAATTAATAAAATTAGAGATGAAAAGGAAGACATTATAACAGAGCAGTGACATTCAAAAAATCATTATGAGGGCTGGAAAATGGCTTAGCGGTTAAGCGCTTGTCTATGAAGCCTAAGGACCCCGGTTCGAGGCTTGATTCCCCAAGACCCACGTTAGCCAGATGCACAAGGGGGCGCATGCATCTGGAGTTCGTTTGCAGTGGCTGGAGGCCCTGGTGCGCCCATTCTCTCTTTCTCTCTATCTGCCTCTTTCTCTGTCTTCGCTCTCAAATAAATAAATATTAAAAAAAATCATTACGACCTTAAAAAGCTGCCATTTCTCTGGGCATTGTAATCCCAGCACTCAGGAGACAGAGGAAGGAGGAAGGAGGATTTCTGGTACTACAGAGTGAGATCCAGGTCAGACTGGGCTAGAGTGAGACCCTGTCTTGAAAACAACAAAAAACCCTGGCATTTCAGCTAGGTGTAGTGGTGTACACCTTTAATCCCAGTTCTTGGGAGGTGGAGTTAGAAGGATTTCTGTGAGTTTCAGGTCAGCCTGGACTAGAGTGAGACCCTACCTCAAAAATCAAAAGAAAAAAGGCATCCTGACATTTTACTGAATTGGAAGATCTAAAAGAAATCAATGAATTTCTATGTGAATATGACAAACCAAAATTAAATCCAGATGTGATAAATAATTTGGACAAATATGACAAGCAAGCCAGGCGTGGTAGTTCACCCATGAGGTTGAGGTATGAGGATCACTTTGGGTTCAAGGCCCAGCCTAGGCTATAGATTAAGTGTCAAGTCAGCCTGGTGAGACTCTGCCTAAAAAAAAAAAAAAAAAAAGCCGGGTGTGGTGGCACATGCCTTTAGTCCTAGAACACAGGAGGCAGAGGTTGGAGGATCACCATGAGTTCAAGGCTACCTATGATACTACATAGTGAATTGCAGGTCATCCTGGACTAGAGCGAGGCCCTACCTCAAAAAAAAAAAAAAAAAAAAAAAGAAGGGAAAAAAATAACAAGCAGTAAGATTAAGGCTATAATAATTAAAAAAAATTTCTTCCTCCAGGCATGGTGGTGCACCCCTTTAATCTAAGCACTCGAGAGGCAGAGGTAGGAGGATCACAGTGAGTTCGAGGCCAACCTGAGACTACATAGTGAATTTCAAGCAAGCCTGGGTAGAGCAAGACCCTACCTTGAAAAAGAAAAAAATTCTTCCAACTAAAATCTAGGCCCAGGTGGATTCATGGCTGAATTCTTTTTATGGGGGGGGGGTAGTTACTGGGACATCTGACCAAAAGCAGCTGATGGAGGAAAGGGTTTATTTTGGATTACAGTCTCAAAGGAAAGCTCCATGGTGTTAGGGGACAGACAGACAGCAGAGCAGAATCTGGAAATCACCTCTATACCAACATCAGGTAGACAACAGCAACAGGAAAGTGAGCAAACTCTGGCAAGGAGGAGCTAGCTGTAACATCCGTAAACCAGCCCCCAACAACACAGTCCTCTAGAAAGTCGCCATCTCCCAAATTACTATCAGATGGGGACCAAGCATTCAGAACACATGAACTTATGGGACATCTGATTAAAACCACTACATTCTGCCCCTGCCCTCATAAACAGATGACTATCCATGATGTAAAAGTCCCCATGGTTCTTATTAACACCAACACTATTCAAATATTTCCATAGTCCCAAGATCTCTTAACTGTGATCTATAAAACCAAAAACACAATGGCACAGAGTAAACATTCACACTGCAAAAGATGTCATTGCAAAGGAAGATTGAACCGATGTAAAACGGATAAGGAAAACATCAAATCCTTTAGCTCCAAGTCCAGCATCTGTAACCAGTGACAAAGTCTCTGGGATTCCAATTCCCCCTGCTGCTTGAGTGCTCACAGCCTGGGGAAATTCCATCCTGAGCCAGCAACTCTCCTTGGCAGCCTTCTCACAGTCCTGGCATTTCAAAAATTCTAGTCTCCACTGCAACCCACAGGTCAGCCTCATGGCTCCATTGGGACTCCACGCAGGGACTCCAGCAACCCTACCTCACATCACCCCGTGGCCATTTCCAAAAAACTGACTGTGTTGCAAATCCAGTGACCCTTTCTTTCCTGCATTTATTATACTCCCATATTACCAGGTAGGTTACCAAATTTGATAATCCAGGTAGTGAGGGTATAAAGCTGACCTTGACGAGCAGGAAAAGCTGCTCTATCATTCAGCCCCCCTCCTTCAAAATTGCCATTCTGTCAGCTGTCCAGATGTAGACGAGCTAGCCCAATCTCAGTGGTGGTAATCTCTCAAACAATCACAGCAGAGTGGAGCTGATGGTTCCTACCCAACTTTCATTTCTTCCTGATCAGGATCTCTCTCCCCTGCCAGGTCCAGCTTTCATTTCTTTCTGTGCCATATTTATCTGCTCACACCAGTCATTTCTTCTAAACTCAACCCTGCTCAAGTTCTCAGGATATGGGAAGAACACAGCTAGCCTCTTACACAAACTGCCTCTAGCCCAGTTCAGACAAAGCTCTTTTTGGCACCTGCATAGTCAGTCCACAGTTCTTACTGCAATAGGTCTTTCAAATTCTCACCAGAATGGTCCATCAAACTCTGCTTAGGGCACTGCAAAGCATTCCTTAAGTCAGCATTTCAGATCCTTCCACATTCCTCCCACAAATGAGTTGTAAAAGGCCAAATGCCGTAGGGTGAAGCTCCTAGCAGCAACACCTCGTTCCACTGGGTAGCTGTCCTCTCATTGCCGCCTCAGGCAGTAGATAACCCGTCTGTCTCAGAGCACTGACCAAAAGCAGCTGATAGAGGAAAGTATTTCTTTTGGTTTGTAATCTTGAGGGGGAAACTCCATGGTTGGCAGAGGACAGCATGGCGTGAGCAGAGGATGGGGGATCACTTCTGCCGCAGCAGGTGAGAACAGCAGCAGAAGAGTGAGCCAATTCTGGCACGGGTGGTATACAGATTCAATGCAGTCACCATCAAAATTCCAATGCCCTTCACAGAAGTAGAAATAAAAACAGCTTTAAGATTCATGAAAGTGTGAAAGACCCTGGGCAGCAATCCTGAGCGAAAGCAATGCTGCAGCGTCACCATGCCCGGTGGTGGCGCTGCCTAGAACACTACAGTGTTAAAAGCAGCGGAGCTGGCACAAAAACAGACACACCGATTAATGGAGTGGAAGACCTAGATAGAACCCTACACACCTACTGCCACCTAATGCCAAAAGTACACGTTGGAGAGAAGATAGCTCCTTCAACATACAGTGCTGGGACTGCTGGATGTGCACATGTGGAAGGGGCCTATAGCAAGGACTTGATCTTTACTTGGGATTGGGGGGCAGGTATGCCAAGCAGGCTCTCTTGCTGCTACAAAGGAATTCCTGTCCTCTTTCTATGTGGGTGAGTAGGGAATTGAACCCCCAGGCCAGTAGACTTTGCGATCAAGTACCTTTAACTGCTGAGCCATCTCTCCAGCCCTGCAGGCAATAACTTTAATAGGACTGTAATCACCAAAATAGGGGCAACCATAGACAAATGGGACCCCATGAAATTAAAAAACTTTACAGCAAAAGAAAATTAATCATGTGACGAGACAGCCTACAGGATAGGACAAAATCTTTGCTAGGTATACATCTGACAGGGGATTAACATCTCAAAAAATTATGAAACAGTTCAATAAATGGGCTAGTGTAGTTACCGTCACATTACTGGGACAAATATCACCCAAAGGCAGCTGATGGAAGGAAAGGATTTATTTTTTCTTATGGTCTCGGGAACCTCCTTCAGTTCTCCAGTACCCACATAAAGCCAGATGCACAGAGTGGTGAATGCATCTCAAGTCCGTTTGCAGCAGCTAGAGGCCCTGGCACATCCATTCTGTCTGTCTGTCTCCCTTCTATCTCCCTCTGCTTACAAATAAATAAGATAAAAAAAGATAAATAAAAAAGAAAAAGAAGAAAGATGGAATCCTGGCCAACAAACATGAAAGTGGTCAACTCCATTGAGATGCTCTCTCACCCCCACAGAATGGCAGTCATTCAGCAAACAAGTAACATGCTAGAGAGAATGTGGACAAAGGGAAGCCTTGTGTACTTCCAAAAAGAACATAAACTAATCCAACCATTATGGAAGTTAGTATAGAGATTTTTTTAAAAGACAAAACTAAAAATAGGGCTGAGGAGATGGCTCTCAAAGCCTGCTGGCTCAAGATCAGTTCTCTAACCACCCATATTTAAAGCTACATGGGCATTTGTTTGTAGTAGCAAGAGACCGTGGTGCACGTGCACGCGCGCACGCACACACACACACACACACACACACACACACACACAAACAATTTTTTAAAAAAGCAAGAGGCTGGGAGACAGTTTAGCAGTTCAAGGTGCTTGTTTACAAAGCCTGCTGTCCCAAGTTCAATTCCCCTGCCACCCATGTAAAGCTGGACAGGCATTTGTTTGTAGCAGCAAGACACACACATACACACACACAATTTTGAAAGGGCTGGGGAAATGGCTCAATGGTTAACTTGCTTGCAGTGCCTGCCACGCCAGGTTCAGTTCCCCAGTGCCCATGTAAAACCAGATACACCAAGTAGCATATGTATATGGAGGTCATTTGCAGCAGCAAGAGGCCCTGGAATGCCCATTCAACCCCCCCCCCACACACACACACATTCACTGTCTCCTCACAAATTAATAAAATATTTTAAAAATAATAAAAGTAGGGCTGGAAAGATGGCTCAGTGCTTAAGGCACTTGCCTGTGAAGCCTAAGGACCCAGGGTCAATTTTCTAGGTCCCATATAAGCCACATGCACAAGGTAGCACACACATTTGGATTCTTGCTAGAGTGTTAGCAAGTAAGAGAAATGATGCAGGCACTGTTGAGGAAGATCTGCCAATCTTGGGGAGAGACAAGCCTGCTGCTAAAAGTTTCAGGATGGTGGCTAGACCACGCTGCCCAGTGTTGTGGCTGTGGAGCCCCCAGGTCGGAGGGCGAGTGTCAGGGAAGGTAAGTTAGGAAGAAACTCAGCCCCAGCTCAGCGGGCCAGCAGGCGCTGTGTGCACTGCTTGGCAGGAGATACTCCCTCATCCTCTGCGAACAGGAAGAACTCATTTTCTCTTACTTCCCATCTTCATATGTCACACAACCAGGCTGCTCTGATTGCCCGTGCCCCACCCAGAAGCAGCTGCTTTCCTGTGAGGGGACACTGTGTAGACATCTGTGCTCTGATACTGGATGTGGTTCTCTGAGTGCCATGCCCAGGAGGCTGAGTCCCTGTCCCCCATAACCTCTCATCACTACGTCTTGACTCTTCTCCAGGGTGTAGATGAAAACCCAAAGCCTCTGATTATTGGCCCAGAGGAAGATTATGACCCCGGTCACTTCAACAATGAGGTAACGCTTTCCTGGTTTTCTCCTTTTATCCTTCTTCTGAACTGCACACTGTCCTTGACTGGTACCAATTATGAAATGAGCTGAGCTGAGGGAGGCATAGCTGACAGTGTCTGGAAAATTGGAAGCATGGGAACGAAGCCTGCTGGGCCCTGTCTCTGGACTCCCCATTGTTCTCATCCTTCTGCCTTGTAGAGCGACATTATCTTCCAGGATCTTGAAAAACTGAAGTCCCGTCCAGCTCACCTGGCAGTTTTCCTTCGTTACATCTTCTCTCAGGCAGACCCTGGCCCAGTGGTAAGTCAGAAGTGTGCCGTGTGAGTACCTGCTTGTGCCTGGCAGAGACTCTGGCTGCTGGACCTGATCTCTAGATGTCTGATCTGTGGACACAAGCAGCTCAAGACAAAGCAGAAAAGATGAGACCTAGCAGAAGGGATCTTCGCAGTAGCCTGTGGAACAGCAAGAAACTGGGCCAGGAAGTCTCATTCTTGCTCAGTTTAGGAAGTCTTCTTGGAGAAAAGATCATTGACAAATTTTTTGAATGAAGGAGGATACAGATTGGCTTAGGAGTTGATACAGTGTTGCTAAAGGGAAGTCTGGAGAGGGCAAGGCTCTGAAGTCTTAGTGATGACAAGGAATGTGAGGAGATGGAGTCACAGTGCCCTAGGATGGCACTTAGAGCCACCATCTGCCCGTTACTGTCCTGCTGAGCTGCTTGGAAGTGAAGAATGGTAGAGAAGGTTAATGTTTCAGTCTTCAGCGTAAGCCTCTTGCCCAAGGCATGGACTGCTGTCTGGTCTTTTGGGAGATGCCACAAATAGAGAGCAGCATGAACACCCGTTTGCTCAGCAGGGACGACTTGATCACCTGCATTAAGTCCCAAGTGCTGTCTTAGAAGCATTCCTGAAAGACAGGGCAGAGCACAGAGGGAACAGACTGAGCCTTAGAGAAGACCTAAGCAGGTAAAACGTCAGGTGCAGGGAGTGACTCACCTTGAGGATAGCAGCATGAGGAGGAGACGGGAATAGCTTGTCTTGGGTTTCTCAGCCGGAGCACTGTTTTAGACTGGAGAATTCTGTGTTGTGGGAAGCTGTCTTGTGCATTTTAGATAGCAATAGTTAACCACATCACTGGACTCTACCCAATAGGTAGGGCCCACTTGCTCAGTAGTTGTGACAACTAAAATGTCTCCCCTGGATAGATCACTGCTCTAACCTTGTTTGTCTGTCCTCCTAGCTTTTTTACTTGTGCGCAGAAGTTTATCAGCAGACAAACCCCAGGGATTGCCGAAGCTTGGGGAAAGACATTTGGAATATTTTCCTAGAGAGAAATGCGGTAAGACAGTCATAGATTATATTAGGATTTCAGTATCCTCTCTGATTCAGAGGCAGAGGAAAAAAACAAGCAAAACACTCAGGCCAAGACAGAGGCATCTGCCCACAGATGGGCAGTCCCGACCCTGCCCTCCTAATCTGATCAGCAAACTAATTCCAGAGTGGTTTATTCTTCCAGCAGTCAGCTACGAGGGCTGGTGAGGTTGGGGAAACTGACTTTCTCAATATTTTTATACTAACTCCCTTTCCTGGGTCTTGGCAAAGGAGATTAGCACTGCCAGGTGTTCTCTGTTGGCTGTTAGGAACTGCCCCAGTATCAATTCATACAGCAAAGGCCAGAAAATGATGCATACTTCAAGACTAGATGGCATATGCCCACTTGACTCTGAGAGTGAATGGGAGGGCAGTCCATCAGATAGCCTAACCAAGACTACCCTCTTTGAACCACCCAGAGGCAGACAAAAAATAAAATAAAATAAAATAAAATAAAATAAAATAAAATAAAATAAAATAAAATAAAATAACCTACTAAGTTCCCACAGTCCACTTTTGGAACATGTCATTCCATACATAAGTTAAATAAAATAAAATAAACTGTCACACTCCCAGATGCCCTTTCCCAAAGCTCCTTCTTGAAATTCAGGTGTAACGTTGGAGAGGGGTAGGAGAGGGGTGGGGTGGAGGTCGTACAGAAAAGGAGGCACTACTGCGCAACCCCTGGTTGCTGCACGCTGTCCCCCCGCCCCCAGAGCTTGCAGCTCATCACTTCTGTCCGCACTCTTCTGTTTATAGCCTCTCAGAGTGAAGATCCCTGAGATGTTGCAGGCTGAAATTGGTGAGTTGGTGTGTCTGTTGGTATCTTTCTCTTATTGCACTCTTGGGAGGCACCAGAAGACGGAGGGGATATAGGCCCTGTCCCTGGGTAACTGTCCTATACTAGGGGAAAAGATCCATGGGTGATTCCTCCTTAAACACCTTACAGTAGCTTGTGAACAGGCACAAACAGAACAGGCCGTACCTGGGAGTCCATGCCACCCTGTCTGGAGTCTCTTGCTGGAAGACCCTATACTAGAGTTAGTAGACCTGGGCTTGTTTATGACAACTTGCCATGTGATCTCTGGGCACCTCAGTAAGCTCACTTGTACAAAGAGGAAATTAAACACAGTCAGGGATTCCTAAGCAAGGTCATTTACCAGAATCCTGAAGGGAACATAAAAATATAAAGAGAAGCTGGGCGTGGTGGCACACGTCTTTGATCACAGCACTCAGGAGGCAGAAGTAGGAGGATCACCATGAGTTCGAGGCCACCCTGAGACTACATAATGAATTCCAGGCCAGCCTGGGCTAGAGTGAAACCCTACCTCAAAAGAAGAAGAAGAAGAAGAAAAAAAAAAAAAAAAAAAAAAAAACAGGACTCACTCCATCTCAGCTACAAGGGCAGAGTTTCTAGAATAAATTGTTTGTTGAGTTTGGTCAATTGGTCGGTTGCTTTTGGAGGGAATTGATTTTAGTTTGTTAAGTTTCCTAACAAAAATGGATAGCAGCTGGCCTAGAGCAAGGAGCCAGGACTAGATGATTACACTGCCCTTCCAATTCCAGAAAAATTGAGGGGGCAGTGTAAAGAGGACATTGGGGCTGGGGATGTGGCTCAGTTGGTGGAATACTTGCTTATCATGCATGAAGCCCTGGATCAGATCACAAATCAGGTGTGATAACACACACCTGTAACCCTAGCACTCAGAAAGGTAGAGGCAGGAGGACGAGAAGCTGAAGGTCATCATCAGCTAAACAGCCTGTTGAAGACTAGCCTGGGCTGCCTGAGGCACTGCCTCAAAGGAAAGACCAGTGACCACAGGCTAAGGAGCTAGGCATAGGCAGTGTGTTAGAGGATGGAAGCCACAAGCCACATCTGGAAAGTGGTGATTTATAGCCTGGATGACAGAAGAGCTTATGTAAACACACGATAGGGTGAGCAGAGCTTGCTCAAAAACAGTGAGAATGAGGCTGTCATTTCCCTAGTCATGGCTTAGCCTGTGTGGAACTAGACCCCAGACAGGAAGGGACACATCTCTTGGCTTCGTGGAGTTTGAAGGGCTTCTCTATTTTAAGCCTGTGAACTGGTATTGGGGCAGTAGAAGGGCAGTGGGCCTGTGGGACATCCACACATTGATATCACAGGACACAGAAGCACACCCTCAGAAAGTGGGCTTCAGTGATTCCTTTAGCTGAGCATAAAGCATCCAGAAAGGAACTTTGTCCTTGACTTGGGCCGTGGGTGCAGGATTCCATTCCTGAACTCAGAAGTGATCTGACTAGAGCCCAGGCCTCCATTGCCTTTAGGCTAATGCATCAGAAAGTAGTCTTTCTGCCCTGCATCACAGGGTGCTAAAACTCCTTGAGGTGCTCAGTACAAGCAACCTTCTCCTTTTCCTCCCCCAATTCCCACCTATTCTGCCTGCCCTGGGCTTCCTCTCCAGACTTGCGCCTACGGAACAGTGAGGATGTCCGCAGCGCTCTCAGTGAAGCTCAGGAGGCGACCATGCCAGAGATCCAGGAACAGATCAGTGACTATAGGTTTGTCTGTCCTCTCCTCACTGTTGTCTTGCTTCCTGGCCTTTCTCAATGCCCTATGCGCTTGCCCCAGCCTTTCTGTGTGCATGTCTGCTCCATGTGTAAGTGCCTGTCTCCGCCTTGTGTCTCTGATGCAGAACAAAGCGCACCTTGGGGCTGGGCAGCCTGTATGGTGAAAGTGACCTGCTAGACCTGGATGGGGACCCTTTGCGAGAGCGGCATGTGGCAGAGAAGCAGCTGGCCGCCCTAGGAGATATATTGTGAGTCTTCAGTTTCGCTCCCATCCTGAGCACCCCAGGCCAGTTAGCAGACCTATTTCCACCTCTGACGCTCCTTGCCTGCTTCTCTTCACTGAACGATGGCAGACATGTGTTCCAGCCACGCCTCTCAGGCTGAGGGCTCCCACTGTTAAGGCTGGAGCTGCTCACAGTCAGCAGTGGTTACCAGCCACAGGCTTCCAGAACTCCAGAAGCTTGCTTCCTGCTGCCCCTTTCTGTCCTTCCCTCACTGTCCTCCCATCCCGCCTCGCAGGTCGTGGCGGACACCGAGTGAGACCCACACTCCTGCTCTTCAGCACATGAGGTTCTCTGAGGAGGTGGTCAGAGCTGACGTAAACACAGCAGAAGCATTTTGCACAGTCACATCAGAAAACCAAGGCTCAGCAGTTACAGTTGCTTGCTTGCAAAGCCTGCTCAGGTTCAGCTCCCCAGTGCCTACATAATGCCAGCTACCCAAAATGGTACATGCATCTAGAGTTACTTGCAGTGGCAAGAGGCCCTGGCACATTCACACACACACACACACACACACACACACACACAATTCATATTCTGTGTGTGTGTGTGTCAAATGTATATATTTTTTAAGAAAGAAGGCTGGGAACATACTTCAGCAGTTAAGGGCACTTGCTTGCAAAGCCTGATGGCCCAGGTGCAATTCCTAGTACCCATGTAAAGCCAGATGCACAAAACGGTGTATGTGTCTGGAGTTTGTTTGCAGACATGCCCATTCTCTCTCTCACAAATAAATAAAAATATTTTTAAAAGAACAAAAAGAAAACCAAACTACCTCTACATTTCTCCAGCCTCATTTTCCAAAGCACCATGGTGCCTGTGGTTTGAGTCCTGGATAAGTTCAGTGAGGGACACTGTAGGCTACACAGTTGCTAATCCCAGAACTGCTTCCTCATGTAGCCTGTTCAGTCTGTTGCATCTCTCTAAGTCTCACCTCCTAAATAGCAACAATTAGCCTAGATGACCTACGTACTACTAGTATTAACACTGGCATTTCAGTTTGGCAAATATTAATGGTGTTTCCATCATGTGCTAAATCTTGCTGCATGGGACATTTTGTGTGTATTAATGAACAGATTTGTTCTTTCTTTTGTGGAACTTAGGCCATGGTGGGAGAGGATGGCAGTATATAAGAGATACATACGTTGTGTAGTATATTCAAAAGAACATGCACTGGGGAGGCAATGGGAGGATTCAGAAGACCAGGGGACCAGAGTCTGTAGGCTGCGGTTTAAAAAGTGCAGTCCAGGTGAGCCACCTCGAAGAAGATGGTTTAGCAGCTAAAGAAATGGATGGACTTATCCTTGAAGACATCTGGGGAATATCATTGCAGACAAGATCTCAGGCCACGTAGGAATGTGCTTGACATTTAAAGAATTGAGACCAGTGTAGCAAGAGAGTGAAAGTAAGTGATGGAGTCCGAAGTAACTGGAGGGGCAGCACATAGAGGCTGTGGATCACAAGGACCTTGTTGTTCAGTCTTTAGTGGGGAGCCATGGGAACGCCATGAGTTTAGACTGAGGAGGTGAGAGAGCCAAGACAGTCAGTTCTTTTTTGAGGATTCCTGGGAATCCTCATGAAAGATGATAGGGGCTAGACCAAAGCAGCCATGGAAGTTGTGAAAAGAGATGAGTTGTGGGGAGGTTTTGCCAGCAAAACCCACAAGTGAATTTCCCAAAAATTGAGTATGGGAGATAACCACATATATGATGCTGTCATTTGGTGAGACCTGGCCTAGAGGACTGAGGATGTAGCCCAGTGGTAGAGCACTTGGCTAATGAATTTAAGGCCTGGCTTCCTTCCCACCCAAAAGTAAACTGGCTGAGCCTGGTAACACAGGCCTATATTCTCAATTGTTAGGGAGGCTGAGGCTGGACTATAACCAGTTCAAAATCTGCCTGAGCTACATAGTGAGTTCAAGGCCAGCCTGAGCAGCATAATAAGACATTGGTTCAAAATAAAAATTATAAAAATGGAGCTGGGTGTGGTGGCGCACGCCTTTAATCCCAGCACTCTGGAGGCAGAGGTAGGAGGATCACCATAAGGCCACCCTGAGACTACATAGTGAATTCCAGGTCAGCCTGGGCTAGAGTGAGACCTTACCTTGAAAAACCAAAAAAAAAAAAAAAAAAAAAAAAAAAAAGAGGGAGGGCAGAATCTGGATTATGAGAGAGACAGATGTTTGCCTTTTTCCAAGCTCTGTCCAAGTGACCCGCCTATCTTGAGGTCTGGGTCATCTGTCTTTCTCTTTGTTCTAGGTCCAAGTATGAGGAGGACAGGAGGTAAGTGGAGCATGCTGTGACTCATTTCAGGTTTCACGGTGGGAAGGAGTGGGGCTGAACTACTGTGCTTTCCATGTCTGCCGTCCCTGGGTCAGTTCTAGCATCGTAGGACATGAGTCTGCAGGCTCGGGTGATTGTAGCCATGACAGCAACAAGTGGCTGGTGAGGAACAGATCCTGGTGCTCTGGGATGTGGCTTGGCTCCTCAGTGTGACAGGCTACCTCCCTCCTGACATTCCCAGGCCTGTTTCTGCATCTCTACCCACATTAGAACTGGGTCTTGCTCCCCACATCTTTGCCTGAGACCACCTCCAGAAGCGATGATGGTGTCAGAACCCTTCTCTCTCTCTCTTCCGGTGGCCCTGCAAAGAAGGAAGCACCTTCTCTTGGCACATGCAGGGATTTTGTCCTTGCTTTTTGCATCCTGAGTATTAACTCATTGTTCATACTATCTTATGTTAAAATAAGGCTGTCGCATTCCCTGCATGCACACACTTCAGTAAGGGAGGAGATGGGTTAAAAGCTATTGAAGAGGCTATGCAGGCAGCTTTGAAGCTTTGTGTCTGTATTGACTCCACAGAGCAGATAATCTGTCTACTGAATTGTAGGCCAAATGCATTTTAAGCACAGAGCTCTGGACAGTTTCATTTGTGGCAACTGGAAACTCTCTGACAGCTGCTTTCCATCTCTTGCTCCTGCTCACGGGGATGTGAAGTTGGGGAAGGCAGTATGTGTTGGCAGAAACTGGTTAGCATTATTCACCCCTCCCTGCCCTGAACCTGCAGCATGTGTGCCTTGGCTACAGGCATAAGCAATCCCCTGGGTCTACCCAGTGACTGTCCATGCGGAGAATCACTGGCTTATATTCCCCATCCACTGACCTTTATTACTTCCTGGGGAAGAGTGCTGCTTAGGAAGTGAATAAGACCTCCCTTGGGAACTGTGGCACCCAAGACACTTGCTCAGCCTCCACCTGCTGTGACCTGATTATCCCAGATACCCCTTGGACTATGGGGACCCGAAACTCCTCTCCCACCTGCTGACAGGGACGCGACTGTTGCTTTCTGGTTGTGGCACTTGTTCTGTCTCGCAGTGCTCCCATGGACTTCGCCCTGCACACCTACATGAGCCATGCTGGAGTCCGGCTTCGGGAGGCACGGCCCTCCAGCACAGCAGAGAAAACCCAGTCTGCTCCTGACAAGGACAAGTGGCTGCCCTTCTTCCCCAAGACTAAAAAGGTGACAGCTGCCCTAGAGCAGAGGTTTCTCATAGCAGTCCTCAGCTGAGACAGACTGGGAGAGCCATCTTAGTGTTCTAGCCGTATCCTTCCTTCCACCTTAGCATGTGGAGTCAGTCAGAATCACCAGGCTCAAGCAGTCCTCACCTACATCCCGGCCTGGCTACAGGTGAACATGCTCATTGGGTACAGGCCTGAGTCCACTTTCCAGTAATTTCTATAGAGACAGTCTTGGGGGCAGGACAGAGTGATTAGTTGTTGTGTCTGGGTGTTGGGACCACCTCTAAACTGTAATGTCTTCTGTCTCAGCAGAGCAGCAATTCCAAGAAAGAAAAGGATGTTTTGGAGGACAAGAAGCGAAACCCCATTCTCAAGTACATTGGGAAGCCTAAAAGTTCTTCTCAGAGCAGTGAGTGTTTGGGAGAGCCTTGGTCTGTGAGCAGAGGCCTCAGCCTTTCGCCTACCCCTATGTTGATGGTGGGTGTCCTGTGTTTCTGGGAGCCAAACTTGGAATGCGTCCACTTCTTGGTAACTGCTGTGTCGTGCTCCTGTTGGATCTAGTACATGCTTTGGGAGGTGAGGGTGGATGTCTCAGTCAGGGCGGCCATGTTCACCCCTAGGTCTTAGTCTGGGAACTCAGCACCAGTTGTAGCTACTGGACAGCTCCGTTGATGATTTCCACCCTGGAAAAGATTACCCTGCTGACATGTAATTCCCCTCATTCATTCATACCTCAGGTTCACCTGCACGCCTGTGGTCTTGTGTTCTGGGGACAATAATGGGCCCTTGATGAATGGGTGGAGTGACTATTAAGTAGAACGAGTGTTTGGTGGAAAATCACCCTCAGTCCATCAGTAACCTACAACACTAGTGACCCGGTCATTGGTCTCTTGATGCCGCCCTCCCTGTTGGTACTTCTGTCTTGCGTCTCACTATGGATCTGTGGCCAGTGGAGTGGGCTTGCTGTCCTTTCTGAGCTGGTGGCATGGGGAAGGGAGAAGATAGGGGCTTTTCTAAAACTGCCTTGATTTTCCCACCACCTTTTCATTCTCCAGCTTGATACAGTTTTACTTTTCTCTTGAAGCATTAATTTGACTTTTCATGGTTTACTTTTGTTTTTGTTTTTTTCTTTTAGCATTTCATATCCCCTTGTCCCCTGTGGAAGGTAAAAGGACTATTTTCTTTGGGTTTGCTATCTCATTAGCATCAAGTTTCCATCTCAAATCTTGCTGTTCCTTTTCCATCTCATCTCTGCTTTCCTGTCGCTCTTTCCTCCTGCATTTCCTAGCTCTGTTTCTCTTACAAGGCCCTCCTTTCTATTAAAGCTTCTCTGTGTTCCAAAGCCCTGGGCCTCCTGTCCTTGTGCTGGCTGCCAGACCTTGCTGTCTAACCTGGTTAGAGGGCTGAGGACCATCCTCCCCCGACACAGCTTCCTGATGGCTATGGCAGAAACCAGCCTTCAAGGCAGAAGTTTCCCCTTGACGCAGAGCCTTTGGTCTTTAACTCTTTGAATTCTCCGTAGTCGGCTTGCTGTCACTGTAACAAAATGCCTGAAGATAAGCAACTTAAGATGAAAAGATGTTTATTTTTGCCCATGGTTCTTAGGTTCCAGTTGATGGTCACTTGGCCAGGCTTTTGGGCCCATGGTGAGGCCATGTTTCATGGAAGAAGTGTGTGGCAGGGGAAAGTTGCGCACCTCCTGCAGCCAGGAAGCCAAAAAGGGGCCAGGGTCCCAGTAGTCCATTCAGGGACAGCGCCCTTGTGCTAGGGTCCCAGTGGTCCATTCAGGGACAGCGCCCTTGTGCTAGGGTCCCAGTAGTCCATTCAGGGACAGCACCCTTGTGCTAGGGTCCCAGTGGTCCATTCAGGGACAGCACCCTTGTGCTAGGGTCCCAGTAGTCCACACAGAGACACTGCCCTCATGCTAGGGTCCCAGTAGTCCATTCAGGGACAACGCCCTCATGCTAGGGTCCCAGTAGTCCACACAGAGACACTGCCCTCGTGCTAGGGTCCCAGTAGTCCATTCAGGGACACTGCCCTCGTGCCAGGGTCCCAGTGTTCCATTCAGGGACAACGCCCTCGTGCTAGGGTCCCAGTAGTCCATTGAAGGACACCGCCCTTGCCATTTCCTTCCTCCAACAGGGCCCCACTTCCTGAAGCACCTATCACCTCCCAGTAGCACCATGGGGACTTGGAGTATACTCAAAAGACCAAAGGGTCTGCGTATATGAGGGAGCCCTGTAGACTGTGGTAGACTGCAGTGAGCTACATGAACTTTTCGGTACCCAGCACAGCAAACATAACAATGAACTAGCCAGGCATGGTGCTGCACCCCTTTAATCCCAGCACTTGAGAGGCAGAGGTAGGAAGATCACCGTGAGTTCAAGGCCACCCTGAGACTACATAGTGAATTCCAGGTCAGCCTGGGCTAGAGTGAAACCCTACCTTTGAAAACCAAAATAAGTAAATAGTATCTTCAAGCTGGCCATGGTGTGCACATTTTAATCCCAGCACTCAGGAGGCAGAGGTAAGAGGACCACTGTGAGTTTGAGGTCAGCCTGGAACTACTGAGTGAGTTCCAGGTCAGCCTGGGGCTGAGAAGACGGCTCATTGGTTAAAGGTACTTGTTTGCATAGCTTGCCAGTCCAAGTTTGATTCCCCAGCCACTCACATAAAGCCTGGCACAGAAAGTAGCACAAGGGTCTGTTGTTCCATTTGCAATGTCAAGACACCCTCTGTGCCCACACGTACATGTGTACAAATAAGTTTTTAAAAGTGACCTCAGAGTTATTTTGAAAGTTACTGGGCTGGAGAGATGGCTTAGCGGTTCAACGCTTGCCTGTGAAGCCTAAGGACCTCGGTCCAAGGCTCGATTCCCCAGGACCCACGTAAGCCAGATGCACAAGGGGGCGCACACATCTGGAATTCGTTTGCAGTGGCTGGAGGCCCTGGCGCGCCCAATCTCTGTCTCTCTCTCTCTACCTCTTTCTCTCTCTGTCTGTCGCTCTCAAATAAATAAACAAAAATAAAAAAAAAAGAAAGTTACTGAACTCCTCTAGTCATGCTATCTTAAGTAATAAACAATAATCTCGAAAACATATTTTTAAAACATTGAGGCAAAAATAATTGCTTCAAAATCCAGGACATCACACGTGCGAGGCAAGGACTCTAGCACATCCTAGCACCTGGCTCCTGGGAGGTGGCAGGTCACTTACCTGCCCTGTCAAGGAAGGTGCCAGGCAACAGCTGCAAGTAACTTAGCAAGTCCAGTGAAGCAGCTTGTGTGGTGCCAGCTTGAGGGGACAAGATAGCCCATGGTGGGTCCCAGGGTCCTCGTGTTCCCTAGCTCTGCTCTTACTGTGGTGATTGAATGGTTTGGTGCAGTTCTACAATCCCTAGAAACCACACAACTGTAGATCCATATCTGATAAGCAAACTCCCATTGCTTGGAAACCTCAGTTGAAATTTAGGATCATCAACGATCACCGTGTGTCTGGCATTGCTAATAACATAATTCACCCTTGTTTAGTTCCCTCATCATTCAGAGACTGGAGAAAGGGGAGCAAAGGCTAATGTAAAACTTTGCTCATTTAGAAAATGTGCTCCTTTCTGTCTGTCTCTCCTGTCACTCTGAGTCATTCACTCATATTGGATCCCAAGGCTACTCCTGCATTTTGCCATAGCCCGTGTATAACTAAACAGAATATATCTGAACATTTTTCAGGTAGTCTCTGAGAATAGAGCAATATACCGTGGGGGCCTTCAGTTACCTATGTATCCACGCTCCCACATTCTAACTCAGGTCCACTGGGCTGTACATCAGACCCTGGTATCTGTAGTGGCCTTAGAGCCAAGTGGACCTTCAGTCTGGGACAGGCAGGTCTGGTCCTAACTTCCAAATGGGAGTGGTGGTAACAGCTCCTGTTCTTAAAACATACACTCAGCCACTTACCTATTGGAGAGAAGTACTACCCTAGCCACTGCCTCAAGGGTGGGGTTGTAAATTAGAAGAGAGCAGACACGTGTGTTTTGTTCTCTCTGGCTTAGAATTTTCCCATGAGTCAGATGTTGCGGCAGGGCTGACTGCAGGCTGCACATACAGGCACCAGCGTCTATAGTCCAGTAGCTCACTCAGGCCCAGACTCTGCTGTCCTCTGCGTGTTCTCTGCTGTGACCTGTCAGGACTCGGTGCCATTTAGGCCTGAAAAGGAGCAGCTGCACATGCCCGAGTGTCCCCTTCTCATTTCCTGTGTTCCTCTTCCTCCTCCTGCCCCTGCCTGTCCTTGGACCAGGATGCTTCCCTATGATCTTAGCTGAAACTTTTGAATTACCAAGAGTAACCTCTCACCAGTTGTTTAATGATGGAGCCAAAAGCTGGGCAGAGTCAGGAAAATAAAGAGATGACTCAAGTTAAAGGCCCTTGCTTACACAGCCAGATGGCCCGGAGTTCAGTTCCCTAGTACCCACAGACCAGATGCGCAGAGTGGTGCATGTGCCTCGAGTATGTTTGCAGTGACTGGAGGCCCTGGCACACCCATCCTCTCTCTCTTCTTCTCTCACTCAAAAAAAAAAAAAAAGAAAAAAAAGAAAAAGAAAGCTCCAAAAGGAATACAGATCTGAAAACTGCCTGATATGATTTAGTGATTTCTCAACATGGCCACATTCCATGTAAATGTGCTTTTTTCTTAACTTCCCTGTGGCTTAGGAAAGAAACTTAGTTATGGTTTCCAGGCAGAGCTGTCATTGTAATGAAGGTGTGAGAGCTTTCTAAACCTTCACATTTTGTACAGGAGCAGAGAGTAGACTCAGAAAGTGGGAGTGTCCATCCAAGGCCACACAGTGTAACCAGAGCAGAGCGAAGACCAGGCCGGGTCGGCAGCTTCTTGTCCTGTGCTGTTCTCACCTGTGCTTGCGCATTGCTCTGTCTTCTGGGTGGAGGGAGGAAGGGCCCTGAGGACTCTCCCTGGGACAGAAAACATAGTACCCTTCATTTTCTTTCTGCCTGCAGTCAAGCCAGGCAGTGTGAGGAACATCATTCAGCACTTTGAGAACAGCCACCAGTATGAGGCCCCGGAACCGGGGACACAGCGACTCTCGACAGGAAGCTTTCCTGAGGACCTGCTGGAGAGTGACAGGTAGCCATGGCTGGATGGGGCTTGTGAGCTGCCCAAGGCATGGGACTTGGGCAGGCTTGGCACTAGGATTAATTCCAGCTGCCTTACTGCTTTCCACGAGACTGAGCTCCCACTGTAGAGCTCTCCTCCCTGCACTCAAGCTGCCAACCCAGTAGCTTTAGAAAATGCCACATGCATTAGTAACTAGTCAGTGGAAGAGCAAGCATGGCCCCGGCAAGGTCAGCATGCCAAAATTCCCTCAGACTCACCCCTGAGTCCTCAGCAGCCTCTATCCCATGTCGCACAGCAGCAAACCAGCAAGCCCTTAGTGACTAGGGTAAGCACTGCAGAGAGGGCAGAGGGACTTCCGGGAAAAAGACCCCGGCAAGAAAAAGAAAGTAAGCTGTACCTGTGGAGTGAGGCGTCTTCAGCAGAAGGGTTCAAACTAGACTGTTCCTCTTCAGTCAGAGATAAAAAGGGGCACATGCCTGCAATTCCAGCACTCAGGAGGCTGTGATACAGGAGAAATTGTGGGAGTTCAAGATCATATAAAAATAAATAAATTGAAACTTGGATCTCATTCTGAACCTGCTACATCAACAGCCAGACTCTAACAAGAATCTTTGCTATTAACATGCTATAGGATTTGGCATGACAGCAATGTCTAAAAGTCAACAGCCAACAGGAAAGTGAAGAGTTTCATGATCAGAAATATCCATGCACATTCCTCAAGTCACCCTCGAGGCCCTCACAGTCTTTGACATAGGAGAATAATCCCAGTGCA
Source organism: Dipus sagitta (assembly GCA_036346955.1). Classification (NCBI taxonomy): domain Eukaryota; kingdom Metazoa; phylum Chordata; class Mammalia; order Rodentia; family Dipodidae; genus Dipus; species Dipus sagitta. The sequence continues at coordinate 31,291,269 of CM070788.1, forward strand.
CAGTCAAGTGTGATCACCACTCAGCTGGAGCAGAGGTGGGCGCAGAAGCAAGTCCATGGGCAGCACTGTGGATACAGTAGCAGCCATTTTGTCTTTGAAATAATTATCAATGACAGGTCAGATGTTCCTCTTTGGATACTGTTAAATTTAGTACCCATAAAAAAAATTGTACCCATTAAAAAAAAATTGTCAGGGCCGGGCATGGTGGCGCACGCCTTTAATCCCAGCACTCGGTTGGCAAAGGTAGGATGATTGCCATGAGTTCAAGGCCACCCTGATATTATATAGTAAATTCTAGGTCAGCCTGAGCTAGAGTGAAACCCTACCTCGAAAAACCAAAAAAAAAAAAAAAAAAAAAAAAATTGTCAGGACTCAGTGAGTACAAGGACTTGCCACACAAGGATGACAACTGAGTTCATATCCCCCAAACCCACAGGAAGCTGGGCACAGTGGTGTGAGTGTTCCTAGACTAAGGAGAATGCCCAGAAACCTGCAGACAGCTAGCCTGTCATACATAGCTGCCAACAGCAAGAAACCCTGCCTCAAGGTGGAAGGCGAGGACTAATGCCTGAAGCTGTCTTCTGATCTCCACACATTTGCTGTCATAGTGCACCTGCACTTACACACACACACACACACACACACACGCATAGATTTTTTTTTTTTTTACAAAAGATTTTGTCATAGTGAGAATTGACCAAGATTTGGGAGTAGTAAACATTAGGTTTGCACTGAGGAGACACTGAGTTCTAATATTAGTGGGTGAGTTATACACAAATTATGTGATTGCTGTGATAGGCATGACAATTTCTATATATCAGATATTTTTAAGTTTACAAGATGTTGTCAGCACCTTGAGAAAACGTTTGAGACTTTGCAGATGTCCTCTTGGCCTTGCGGGTGAATTTGTTCTCCTAAGACATTCCCCAGAACCCTCAAGCTATTCAAAGCAGAAGCCTTAGGTTTGATGATAGGAAAGTCATCGGGAGAATGGTATGAGCAGGAAGGCTGGGGGGGGTGACGGGGGGGGTGGTGGACAGTAGATGCTCAGTGCGTGTAGAGTGCCTTGGGTCTAGAAGGCAGAACCCGAGGACTGTTTGTGCCTCATTTCTTGGTGGGAGCATTCCTCACTTCTGTGCTCTTTTAGAAAGTTGCAGCCCCATAACCCCACTGGGTGAAGTTTGTAGTGCTGACACGACCCATTAATGGCATAGGTGAAAAGTGTACAGAGTTGATCTGGGTTAGAATTGTTCTCACAGATTTCTGAGAGAGAAACTCAGTAGGGCCACAGTTGGCAGTATGCTTTCAAACCCTGCACACTCAGGCCCAGGAAGTGAGTTGTATCTCGTGCTTTGGAGAGACAAGAAATGGAGACTGAAGGCACCTGGCTCCCCTGCTGCAGCAGCCTGCTGTGCGTTGGAGCTCCGTAGACATCCCTGAGCCTTCTGTGGCGCCAGATGCACAGCAGGATGTAGGTTAGTAAGAAGTCAGCAAAGGACCAGCCCAGCAGAGCCAGAGCAGGGTGCGCTCAGGGGCAGCTAGGGGTCAGAGCTGCCCGCTGCCATGGGGCTGATGCACTGCAGGACTGAACAGAGAAGTGCTCAGTTGTCCACACCTCACCAAGCCTCAGAGGTGCCCTGTGGGCCAGCACAGCAGCTTCTGCCTGCCTGTAAGCAGACCCTCCCCAAGCACTGCTCCCTGGAGAGGACACAGGACTGTAGGAGGGCGCTTGGGAATAGGAGCCATCTGCATCACAGCAGAGGACAGGAGTCCTACAACATATAGCATCCTCTGACAGGCAGCTGGGAGTCCTGGAGCCAAGGGTTAGGGTCAGTGACCTGCCTCCTGGAAGAGCTGCACCTCAGGCATAGTCAGCGATGGGAGAGGCTGGTGCAGAGAGAAGCAAGGATCGGCAGTCACGGCATGGCGCCAGGGTCAGAGAGTGGAACCGGGTGAGGGACTATGATATCCATAGCTTTCCTGGAAGGAGCATGGTGTCTGGGGCATCTGGACACAGCAAGAGCTGATTCTCCAGCCCCAAGCTTCATCTTCCTCATAGCTCAAGATGGAGAGAAGAGACTGCCAAGCCAGTAGGAGAGAAGCGAGTCTCTCCTGTAGAGCAGCTGGAGTGCTTGGTCACTGAGCAGCTTGTGTCGCCACGTTGGGTTTTGCAGGGCAGGGTGGAGGACCTGCATGCCCATGAGGTGGTACAACAGGTCACAGCTGGCTAGCACCACACCCCAAATCTCCTATCCCTTCCTGGCAGTGCACGCTCAGAGATTCGCCTGGGCCGCTCTGAGAGCCTCAAGGGCCGGGAAGAAATGAAGCGCACCCGGAAGGCAGAGAACGTGCCTCGCTCTCGAAGTGACGTTGACATGGACGCTGCTGCAGAGGCCACTCGCCTCCACCAGTCAGCCTCGTCCTCTGCCTCCAGCCTCTCCACCAGGTAGGTGACCTCCAGGGGCCCCACTTTGCTCTCTGGGACTGGGATAGAATTCTGAAAGTTGACATTTCCTCCACAGGTCTCTTGAGAATCCAACCCCTCCCTTCACCCCCAAAATGGGCCGCAGGTCAGTGGTGACACAGTGATGTCTCTGTTTTATGTATCTGTGGCCTGCCAGTGCTCACCCACCCTCCTATCACTAGGGTCAGTTGGATATGTGTCAACTCTTCATGGGCCTAGAGAGGGAGGGGCCATCTTGCTTGAGTTCCTCCCTGCAAGAGAAGCTGAGAACCATCTGCTTTCCCAGGAGCATCGAGTCCCCCAGCCTGGGGTTCTGCACAGATGCCATCCTTCCCCACCTCCTGGAGGATGACCTGGGCCAACTGTCTGACCTGGAGCCAGAGCCAGATGTCCAAAACTGGCAGCATACAGTGGGCAAGGATGTGGTGACAGGGCTGACCCAGAGAGAGATTGACCGGCAAGAAGTCATAAATGGTGAGAACATGTCTTGTTCTCTCCCATTTCTACTCACCCTCGTGTAGGATAGGGAGAAGACCCAAGGCCACCTCAGTTGGGGCCTCAGTCAGAGGCAGAGAAACCAGCACCCCACTTCCCCCAAAAACAGTGATGTGGGGACCTGGTGGGCACTTGCTGATCTGTTTCCTCCCCATCTCCCTATCCCTCGTATATCACACCACTGCTCAAGAGCTGCTTGTGACGGAAGCGTCCCACTTGCGCACACTGCGGGTCCTGGACCTCGTCTTCTACCAGCGCATGAAGAAGGAGAAGCTGATGCCTCGGGAGGAGCTGGCTCGGCTCTTCCCGAACCTGCCTGAGCTCATAGAGATTCACAGTAAGAGCCCACGCCACTCTAGACCCCCACTTCAGCCTTCAGCTCACCATTCCGGTTTGATACCCACCATCTGTACCCCTGAACCAGTAACTCTAACCTCCACTAAACCCCTATTGAGAGAAGTTCACAGACAGCATGATGCCAGACCTTTAGGTCCCCCAAAGTAAACTCATCTCCAGACTTTCCTGCAGCACTCTGGTTAAAGACCCTCCCCACACCCACACAAGGGCCGGCAGTGCGGCCCAGCGCCAAGCATCTCTGCTGCTGCTTTCTTGACTGCAGATTCCTGGTTTGAATCCATGAGGAAGCTCCGAGAGGAAGGCCCCATTATCACAGACATCGGTGACCTCATGCTGGCTCGGGTATGGCAAGGAGGTTGGAGGCAGTGGGGTCCCGTCACCCAGGGCTAGAGGAGGTACTGATCCCTGGCAGGAGTATGCCAGCTGCTCTGGTGCCCATTCTGCCTCTTCAGTTTGACGGCCCTGCCCGAGAGGAGCTCCAGCAAGTAGCGGCGCAGTTCTGTTCCTACCAGTCAGCGGCCCTGGAGCTGATCAAGACCAAGCAGCGCAAGGAGAGCCGGTTCCAGCTCTTCATGCAGGTACCCTAGCTGCGCCCCAGCCCTCCTGTCCCCACCACTGACCTCCCTCCCCCAGCCTCAGCCTCTGCTCCCTGCCCAGGAGGACACCAGGAACACCCTCCACCTGCCAGGCACGGATGGCCTCTGCAGCTGGAGATGCCTTTGGTTGGAAAGGGTCCTGGATTAGCAGGCAGAAGGCCTGGCTCACATCCCAGCACTAGCGTGCACAGCAAATCTGTTTCGTTGCCTGTCATATGTGAATGATGACTGTCCTTCTCTTCCTGCCACCATCAGCCCTCCCTGGGTACATTGAAGGAGGATGCTGCCACCACTCCCAAATGACCCATCAGGGCTTGGAACCCAGTTGGCGGTTTTATACCCGTCTTAGCGCTGAGCCCTCCGGCCAGCTGTCTGACAATTCCTCTCTGCTTCCTGCTGTCTAGGAGGCCGAGAGCCACCCTCAGTGCCGGCGGCTGCAGCTCCGAGATCTCCTTATCTCCGAGATGCAGCGGCTCACCAAGTACCCACTGCTACTGGAGAACATCATCAAGCACACAGAAGGTAGGTAGGCATGTGGGGAGGCGGGCAGCACCAGGGGCAGCAGAGCTCCTTAGAGTCCCCTCTGGCACGCCTTCATGGTCTTAGCTACATACTAGGCTCTTGTTATTGTTTTGTTTTGTTTTTTTTGAGGTAGGGTCTCGCTTAGCCCCAGCTGACCTTCAGTTCACTATGGAGTGTCAGGGTGGCCTCAGACTCACAGTGATCCTCCTACCTGTGCCTCCCCAGTGCTGGGATTAAAGGTGTGTGCCACCACGCCTGGCTCTCACGAGACTGCTTTGACCTTCAGTGTCTTTATCCTTGGCCTGGTACACTGAGTCTCAGAGAAGAACATAACAGTGAACATGTTTTAGAAATGCATGATGTTGCACAGCCGGAAGCATTAGCCCTCCACTGGCCTGTGGGTCCTTCACGTGAATCAGGAAACATCCAGTGGGCCCACAGACTGTCCCTCAGGAGCACCCTGGGTCCAGTGAGCAGTCAGTCTCATGCCAAGGCTGTGCTGGATTTAGCCCCTGTGTATATCCCTATTGGACACTTCTGTGCAGTGTCCAGGACACAGCCATGTGTGGTACCACTAGAGGAGTAGAAAATGGGCTAAACAAGGGAGGTTAAACTGTCACTGTCCTTGAGAGTCTGAGCATCTTAAACTCCCTTGAACTTCACTCAGGGTAAAGAGGTGCTAGGAACTTCCACCTGACTGAGCAGGCATAACCCTGTCCTCGCCCATAGCAGAGCAGGCCATGGTACAGGCAGGAATGCTCAGAACTGTCCATGTCTTTACAGCAGCATCTGTAACCCAAGGATGCTCAGTAAAGTTAACCTTGCCACATGAGGTCCTCCAGGGGCAGAGGTGGCTTACGTACACCCCTGCCTGCTGCTTGGAGGCAGGCTGGTTACCTGGATTAGAGTAGGCTGGTAAGATCCAGCTCTATGATGCCTTCTCTGATAGAGCCCCTCAGCGTACCCTGTGTCTCTTGTTGGGTAGGCGGCACATCTGAGCATGAGAAGCTCTGCCGGGCCCGGGACCAGTGCCGGGAGATCCTCAGGTTTGTGAATGAAGCGGTGAAGCAGACCGAGAACCAGCACCGGCTGGAGGGCTACCAGAAGCGCCTGGATGCCTCGGCCCTGGAGAGAGCCAGCAACCCCCTGGCAGCAGAGTTCAAGGTGAGAGGCAAAGGGCACCTTTAGGAGCATAACTGCCCAGGGTCCAGAAAGTCTTGAAGGCAGGAAACCTAGGGTGTCATGGTGGGGCCCTGGGAAACACATCCCATTAGTGCTGCTCATCCCTAGGTAGATAAGAGCAGACCACCCCAGCCTGAGAGCAGGGACTGGAGTAGGACTGGAGGCAAAGGTGGAGACTATGTGGAGGGAACCAGGCAAAGCAGCGTGGTCCCCCGGGAGGGGGATGGCATGCCGTGGCTGAGGCGGGAAGCCCAGGACAGAAAGAACCATTGGGCATTGCCCAGAGTAGATGGGGCGTGGTTTCGTAGGGCCCTGTACCTCTCTGTCCTCAACAACAGCGTAAAGGTGGCAACAGTTCCACGCCCACTCATCCCCAGTACCTTTAGCATAATGTCCAAATGTAGTAGTTTCTTGCATACATGGGTGAGCGAGTGATGGCGTCTCTTTGCCAGAGCCTGGATCTTACAACCAGGAGGATGATCCACGAGGGGCCCCTGACGTGGAGGATCAGCAAGGATAAGACCCTGGGTGAGTGTCGTAGCTGAGAAGCAGAGGGGACCTGTGCCGGGCGGGCGTCGCCAAGACTCTTGCTTCATAGTATAAGCCTGGAAGCTGCTGCTCTAATGGGATGTGGGGTAGCTGGGGAGACACATGCAGCACAACCAGGATGGCAGCTCAGGGCTCTTTAAGCATAGTGTGGCGAGGGAGGAAGCAGAGAGAAGGAGTTGAAGTCACCAGACTCAGGGCTTCCCAGGTCCTGGGCACGGTTGTCCAAGAGCCTCTGTGCCCTCGTGCTAGTGAGGGTGGGTGGACAGCAGGACATGCCTCAATTCCCAGACCTCCAGGTGCTGCTGCTCGAAGACCTGCTAGTGCTGCTGCAGAGACAGGACGAGAGGCTTCTGCTTAAATGCCACAGCAAGACAGCCGTGGGCTCCTCCGACAGCAAGCAGACCTTCAGCCCTGTGCTCAAGCTCAATGCTGTACTCATCCGCTCCGTGGCCACAGGTACCCAGCCATGAGGAGGCGAGCCAGCGGTCCTCAGACTCTGGGGCGTGATCAGTGCCTGCCGTCCAGTGAGCACTGGTGATGCAGGGCCGTTGTGGGACCTTAGAAGACTTACTGTCTGCCTATGTTCCTTGTGGAGGCAGCCATGAAAGATATCTTTGGGGGATCCAGAATCACCCCTGTCTCTTTCGGTAGTGAGTTCCAGGTGTGCCCATGCTGTGCTCTTCAGCCGTGTTGAAGGCCCCGTCTGCCACCGCCGAAGCGCCTCTCACCTGCCTTTCCTCACACAGATAAACGAGCTTTCTTCATCATCTGCACCTCGGAGCTGGGCCCCCCCCAGATATATGAGCTGGTCGCATTGACGTCATCAGACAAGAACATGTGAGGCTTGAGAGGGAGTCCCATGTAACTTCTGTCTCTTTGGGACCAGGGTGGTGGTTGTGAGGCTGGACCCAGAGCAGTCCCTGGACAAGGAGTGAGTCAGGAGGAGACATGGGAGGAAGCATAGGCACCAAGAAGCCATGGGAGACCATCCTCCCAGCATATAACCAGGCACTGAGACAAGTGTATTAAATCCACGCGCTTTCCAGGCTCTGCCTTCTACTGGCCCTCCACTCCACCGCATTTTCCCTGACATCAGCCACCAGAGGTGGCATGGCACAACGGAAGGAGTCAGGTTAAGTCAGGCTGTTTCTTACCTCAAGGTTTTCATCTCTAGAATGGGGATAATGCTACTTCTTGGAGTTATTTTAAGAGAGAAAGCATAGAGAGCTTATCACAAAGTTTAACAGTTTAGTGCCTAGTAGTTGGCAGCTATATGTTCCTTTATAAGCCCAATGGGGCAGCCAGTGAGGGGTATGAAGGAGATGGGGCTGGCCAGGCAGAAAGTCCTAACGACAGGGTCTGGAGAGGGCTTTGAGACGTGAGCTGTGAGGTCAGCAAGAGACCAGGTGCACCTTGCCTGTTCTCACCATCAGTCCTCTCTGTTCCTGCCGAGCAACAGATGGATGGAGCTCTTAGAAGAGGCTGTGCGGACCGCCACCAGGCACCCCGGAGCTGCCCCCACATCCGTCCATCCCTCACCCCCAGGCTCCCATGAGCCTGTCTGCCAGAGCCCCACCCCTAGCAGGTGCAGTGCTTGGCCCCCATCCCCCTCCCATTCCCGTCCCAAGCTGTCTGTTTCCTGCTGCTTCTCAGCCCTCGGTGCTTGAGGTGGGCAGCCTCAGCCGGGAGGCTGCTAGCAGGAAACACAGCCTAAGCTCTGGCTCTCCCGCTTCTCTGCCTTCTGTCCCTGCCTGCGCCCCTCCCACCGCCCTGTGATGGAGCTTGAAGTAGGGTTAGTGTTGAGTGTGGCCAGAGAAGCTGAGCTAGCCCCTAACCTCTCTGCAGGTTGCCAGCCCAGGCAGTGATGAGACCCCACAGCTCCCTCCCTGCACCCTGGCTCTTCACTGCCTGGGAAAGACATGGAGAGTCAGGCTGGGCTTTCCGGTCAGTCTTGATCAGGCTGCAGAACCAGAACTGCTGCCGCCTGGTCTGCTAACTCGGTGGGCTTCTTCCTTCAGGTCAGGACTAGATGACTCGGAAGTGTGCCACAGTGAGCCAGAGCCCAAGGAGCTGCCTGCAGGTAAGGGTCTTGTGGGAGCCCATCCAGTCCACTGTTGGTAGGGATGGATCAGCTGGGGACATAGGTGGATGGTCAGAAGCAGGAGGTTTCTATTAAAATGAGAAGAAGCAAAACAGGGGCATGGGAGTGTGAGAGAAGAAAGTGACAACTGGAGACCATGTACAGCAGCTCGCTGACTCCGTCCACCCAGGCCACAGGGCTGGCAGTGGAGGGTGAAAGAAGCACTTAGTTGGTGTGCAAGGGTCCTGCTTTCTTCAGCCCGAGTCACTGCCACAGGGGAAGATGGACGCAGAGGCAGGAAGCACTGGGCTGTATGCGGAGTTCAAAGAGTTTAAGGTGGAATTATTGGGACGGAGTGGAAGGGGCAGTTTTCATATATTTCTCATTGAGAGTTTTTGTGTGAAATAACGTAGGATCTTGGGTTTGGAGAGAAATCTTGGGCTTCCCGGCCGTGTCACTGCTTTGTTTCCTTCCACTTAGAAAGCTTTCCCAACCTGGAGGGATGGCTTAGCAGTTAAGGCATTTGCCTGCAAAGCCAAAGGACCCAAGTTCACTTCCCCAGGACTCACTTTAGCCAGATGCACAAGGGGGCGCATGCGTCTGGAGTTCGTTTGCAGTGGCTGGAGGCCCTGGTGTGCCCATTTCTCCCCCCTCCCTCCCCCTTTCTCTGTCAAATAAACAAGTAGAAAGCTTTCCCTCTAACTCACACACCTCCCTCCCAGCTTTGTTCCAGTGGCACTTGCTTTATTTTTTCGTGTATAATAAGTACAGCCTTCAACATGATGCATGATTGTCCTTTTCTTGCAAGAGGGCTGGGGGAAGGGGCAGCTCGGATCTGGGTTCACTCTCCAGAACCATCTCCTAAAAAGAACAGTGGTGCTCTCCTTGATGATGCAGTGAATGTAACCAGCACTTCTGATGCCCTGGCCTTGCTGTCTTGTCTTCTTTCCCATAATACCATCTTCTATAACAAGTGGTATGACTTCCTTATTTATTCTTATGTTTCTATGTCCCTCCACTGAGACTTTAAGGTTCTCCGTCCTTGGCAGGGGTCTTTGTTTAGTGATGTGTGCCAAGAGCCTGGGACAGTGGCTGCCACAGGAGGTGCTCCATGGCTTTCCATCCAGCCTCTTTGTCCACAGGTGGACATGGCTCACCCCATATGTGCCCTCTGCTTTGACCTGACTTCATACTTTCCCTCATTGAAAGCAGGCACCGGGCCCCAGCAGAGAGTACAAGCGAAGCAGCTGGGACCACAAGAGGAGCTTGAACAGGAAGACCATGAGACAGGAGCGGAGCTGGGGGCCCTGCCTCGCCCTTCACCCTCCCCAGATCGAGACAGCAGGAGCACCAGGACAAAGGCCCTCGCCCACCTGGCCCTCCCAGACCCTCTGATCATGGGAGGTCTCGCGGATGCTGCCCTAGAGGATGGTAAGTGCCCTGAAGACTTAACCATCAGCCCCCAGCTCTCCAGGAGCATGGACAATGTGAACATCACTTCTATCTGCTCCAGGTTTCTCTTTAGTTGTGCTTGAGAGACATGGGTAGAAGCATCAGGTAGCTTGCCAGAGCACCCCAGCCCCCCCCCCCCCAATCCTTTGACTGCAGCAGATTGGACAGGAACAACAATGTCCCTGTCTCCTGTGAGCCTTCCCACCACCGCACTGAGCCACACGCCATCTTGTACTGGGAAGGCCAACACGCTGTCTCCCCTTCAGTGGAGAACTTGCGGCACTTGATCCAGTGGAGCCTGCAGCCCAGCCACACTGTGGAAGTGCCAGCTGCCGGCGAGCCTGAGGACGACCTGACACCTACTCCTTCTGTCATCAGTATCACCTCTCACCCTTGGGACCCAGGATCCCCTGGGCAAGCTCCCACCGTGGATGATAGGGATAACACACAGTTGCTAGGACCAGAGGGAGGCCATCTAGAAAATGAGGGTGTAGCTCTCTGCTCTCTGGCACACCTGCCCCCACGGACCAGGAATTCTGGGATCTGGGAGTCTCCAGAGCTGGATAGGAATCCAGCTGAAGAGGCTTCAAGTACAGCAAGAAGTTACAAAGTCGTAAGAAAAGGTAAACCACTTGGGAGTGTCCACTGGGAAGACAAGCTCCCACTTGTGCTGGGGTGGAGGCGAGTCTTGCCTGCAGGTACTTTTTCCCCATCTTTCTCCTGGTACTGTGTGAGCAGAGACTGGCCAGCTAGGTTCTAGAAAAAGGAGACATGCTGATATGCAAAGGCTGCAGGGTTAGGCAGGCGAGGCTCAAGGCCCTTGTTCACCACTTGATGTCTGTGTGACCTGAGATGAAATACAGATCATCCTTTACCTTCCTTTTGTAGTATAAAAGGACATTTCTGGCCAGCACAAATCAACTTCCACTTCTGTGTGTGTGTGTGTGTGTGTGTGTGTGTGTGTGTGTGTGTGTATGTGTTTCTAGGCAGGGTCTCACTCTAGCCCAGGCTGACCTGGAATTCACTATGTAGTCTCAGGCTGCCTTTGAACTCACAGCGATCCTACCTCTGCCTCCCATGCTGGGATTACAGGCGTTGCCACCACGCCCGGCGCTGTTCTTCACTGACTGTCTAGTCCTCAGGGAAAGATGGAGCTCTTCCCTCCAGAAGCCTCAGACTCGGGAAGACGAGGGCAGATACCTGCAGCCATGTGCTCTAGAGAGAGAGCAGCTGAGCATGAGGGGCCAGGGCAAAGCCGAGGAGCTGCTTGGAGAGTAAGGGAGGGTCTGGGAGTGAGCGCGCAGGGCAGAAGAGAGGGTGCCCTGAGTTGGGGAGTACTTTGGACAGCTCTGTGACAAGTCTAGTAGACACCGTTTGAGCAGACCAGTGAGGCTGAGGGGAGCTGCCCCGCACCGCGCAGAATAAGCTGCGGGAGGGAAGGCTAGCCCGAGCGTGTAGCCGAAAAGCTGAAGCAAAGCCTGGGCCACTGGAGGCTGGGGGCAGTGGGTTGTTGCAAGGGCTTCCTGTCTGCCCTCCGTGCCGTGCCGGGCCGTGCCGTGCCGGGCCGTGCTGTGCTGTGCTATGCCCCCCTGCCCCACCCCCACCCCCGTCGGCTGAGGGCTGCTCTGCTGGGCTGCTGGGCACTGACCCGCTTCTGCTCTCGTGGTTTGCTGCAGCCCCCTGGGGTGTGACCGTGAATGAACTGTGCTCATTAGTTCTTCCCTTCTTCCCTCATTCTCCTCCCCCACCACACCTCTTCCTTCGTCCTTTCCTTTGTACTTTCTCTCTCCCTTTCCTTCCCTTCCCTTGTCTCTCATTCTTTCCTCTGCCTGGTGGTGGTGTGTTGGTGCAGCCGAGGTGGCGGGCAGCAAGGTTGTCCCTGCACTACCAGAGAGTGGCCAGTCAGAGCCTGAGCCACCTGAAGTGGAAGGCGGAGCACAGGCTACGGGTAATCAACTTCTCCTTGGAGCCAAAGCCAGGCCAGGCTGGAGTGGGGGTCCCATGGGGCAGAATTGGGCCTTTGCTGTCAGCCCTGCCTGTCACCCACAAATGTCCTATGTGCACCCTCAGTTGTAGATGAGGTGGGTGGGGAGTGACAGTTGGGCCCAAAGATGAGAAGTAGACCCTGTGCCACTAGGTCTGACCTCTGACCTCCAGCTGTCAGAAACCACTTGTTGGGAGCTGTTATAGGATCTTTTCAGTAGCTAAGCAATCTGTGTTGAGTTCTAGGGTGAGATTAGGAAGCTTGGTCAGGGCCCAGCATCCTTAACCCGATGTCCTCGGCACCCCCTTCCTCCCCAACCCTGGCCACCACTCCAGTGCAGCTGTGGAAGCCGGCTTACATGGCCTCCCAGGTTCCTGGGAGTACCCCATGATACTGCCCTTGGAGCCCCTCACATCCTTCCTCTACCAGCAATCTCTGCCTTCCTCGGATGCACTGAGGTTTCTAGAGGATGTGGCGCGTGGCTGACGTTCATGGAAAAGGCTGTAGCCTGCTCCTTTCCAGAGTGGCCTTAGAGCAGCCCGAGCTTTCACCTTCCTTCATGAATGGGAGCCACTCTGTCCTCCTGGGTGTAACACCTCCACCCTGCCTCTTCTTCCTTCCTCCATGAAGCGTCTCCCCCTGGCAAGTGGCCACCCCCAGAAAAAACTGCCATTTAGAGAGAAGGGCTTCTAGGCACATGGTAGGTGGCTTGGGCCACACGTGCCAGGTTGTCTGCAGAAGCTTCCCCGACCTGTTCTGTGGGCCACCGAGGGAGTGGGAGAGTGACTTGGATGACTGCCTGCTTCCTAACCGCTCTCTCTTGCCATGGGGCAGGGAACTGCTTTTATGTCAGCATGCCAGCAGGACCTGTGGACTCCAGCATGGAGCCTGCAGGGACCCCCACGAGCACCTCACAGCCGGACAGCCTCCCTGGTTGGCAGGCAGAGCTTCGGCCCCAGCAAGAAGGCAGGGTAGACAGAAGAGGCTCCCGGTGCGCCCCCTCCAGGCTGGCCCTCAGTGACGTGGACAGGATCTTCCATACCATCGAGCAGCTCACCCTCAAGCTCAACAGGCTTAAGGTCAGGAGCACAGTCTCCAGGGCGGTCGAGGGAGGTGTCTTCGCTGGAGCCCTAGACCCTCCCTGCCTGAGCCTGCCCAACCATGCCCTGAGATCACAGCTCCGTCCCAGTGCCCAGCACAGATTCCTTCGCTCTGGGCCTTAAGACTAGAAGGACTTGGGGCTGGAGAGATGGCTTAGAGGTTAAAGGGGCTTGCTTGCAAAGCCTAATGGCCCCAAGGTTCTGTTCTCCAGTACCCACATAAAGTCAGATGCATAAAGTGGCATATGCACCTGGGGTTCTGTTTGCAGTGGTGGGAGACCTTGATGTGCCCATAATTTCTCCTTCCCTTCCGCCTCTCTGTCTCTCCTACTTTCTTTCTCTCTGTTTGCAAATACATAAAAATAAAAGGATAGAAGGACTCTAAGCATTCAGAAGACATGGGTTCAATCCCTAGCACCGCAGGGGAGCAAAAAATTGAAGGACTAGAGTAGATATTCCCCCTACAACTCTTCCAGGACATGGAGCTGGCCCACAAAGAGCTGCTCAGGTCCCTCGGAGGAGAGTCATCTGGTGGCACCACACCGGTGGGCAGTGTCCACACAGAGGCAGCCAGATGGACAGACCACTCCCTGTCACCTCCAGCCAAGGAAGCTCTGACCTCTGACTCCCAAAACAGCCTTGAACAGGGGTTTGGTCCTGAGGAAGGTGAGTGAAGCCAATTCCTCCTTTTGCCGCCATGAGGGAGGGAGAGGAGGCCGCCCCGAGGTCTCTCTCACCTTGAGTTACTAGCACGTTTCCTGCCCTTCAGGAAGAGACGTTTGTAGACAAGCTGTACAGAGGCTCCCCTCAATGAGAACTTGAATGGAACTCACTTTTTCCTCAGACAGTGGAGATAGTGCACCAGGGAACCAGGTTCCACCTTGACCCGTGGGTACTCAGTGCCTCAGACCTAGGTTAGGTAGGCCAGGGCCTGACTCGAAGTTGAAGCATATACCTGTTTTGGGGCTGTTCCAAGAGAAGTGGGCTTCATGGATCTGTCAAGTCTCTGCAGGAAAACGGGGTTTCTAAAGGAGAAAGCTGTCACAAGTGGATGGTGCTGAAAGGGGAACCCAGGGACTTTCTAGACCAAATGTAAGGGAGGTCACTTCAAGCATGGCCAGCTCCCAACCCTCACCCCCACGCCCATCTTCCCACAGGCTCTGAAGGCCCTCTGGAGTCCAGTGCCACAGACACATTTACTTCATCAGGACCGTAGTTATCCAGACCACTGGTCTGTCTCCTCTCCACAGGGTTGGCCTGAGCCGGAGCAGGGTGCTGGGAGACCAAAGCTCCCTTCACACGATGCTGCCGTGGCCTGGGGAGACCTGCATGTCGCCTGGTCAGCGCAGATTGGACAGTCCAGTGCTGTCCCATTTCTCTCTCCCTGTGGCCCAGCCTCTGCAGCCTCAGCCTCCTAAGTATGCTGCCACATCAGAAAGCCCCACAGTGCCTGCCCCTGGCCCACGTAGCTCCATAGTACCAGTGTGCAGAGTGTCCGGTGTGGGCAGCGCCCTCGGGCATGCAGGTAGAGGGAGGAGGCTTCTGTGTATGTGGAATCCATCCCTCCCTCCTCCCTAGGCCCGGGCAGAACTGGGCACCCTCCTCTTCCTCCTCCTTTGGTTTCTTGTATCTATGTGTGTCTTTGCTATTGTAAATAAGGTGGCCTTTTGTGTTTTCATCCCGGGAGTGCTTGGGCAGTCACAAAGGCCTGCTGAGGAATGAGAGCTCCACGCCATCCCCTGATCAACAGCTCAGCTCCAAGGCCCAAATGTCCTGTCCCTTGGGTGGGGAGGCTGTCACCCGCCAGCCCACAGAGCCCCAGGACACTCCTCTACCTGGGCCTGCAGGGAATTCTGCCCCCGCCTTGCACCCTTTCCCTGTGTACCCGTAGAAACCAGTGAGCCAGTGTAGCAGGTACGGAGCTGGAAACAGACCCTAGCAGGTGGACGGGTAGGGGTTGAGAGTGCTGGGTCCCTGAGTTAAGCCAGGGCCTTCCCAGGGGCCACCACATGTCCTCTCTCCACTCCCCACTGATGAACATACACACTGTGCTAGATGTATATATATATAAATATATATACATACTTATATATAAATATATATAATATATAAAATATAGATATGGAAATGACTGTTTCGCTGTTGAGATAATGTATACTCTTATTTTCTTCCTTTCATGTTAAGATTTTTTAAAGAAAAGTTGAATACTCTTCAGTTGTGGTTGTGTCTGTTGTTGTGAGACTGCTGGGATGCCGAACAGCAAAGCTGTTGCCTGTGGGACTGGTCCGAGTGGCAGGAGAGGCCGTGCCGCCTCAGCCAGGCTTCAGATAGGGTCTCTCTGAGCAGAGGCTGGGCAGGCGACCCAGTCAGGTAGAAATGCAGACCCTGAGCTCACTCCACGCATGAGAGAGCAAGACCCTCAAAGGGGAGGGTCACCTCTGACCTGGCCAGCTCCTCACTGACCTCACTTCTCCTTTCCACAGACACTGGCCGGCACTGGTGAGAAGTATGAGGATGAGTACAGGGCTCTAAAAGGTCACGGGAGCCTTAAGGGAGTGCGGGGATAAACCTCAGTGCGTGCCCTCAGGGTTGGGAACCGTCCCGGAGACATTGCTCTGCTGGTGCAGTGGCGGCTGGGGCGTGAGCCCAGGAGAGGCAGCGCTCTGGCAAGCAGAGGCGGTGAGGGAGGTGCCAGCCCATCTCAGCAGCTCCCAGAAGCCAGGCCCTGTGCTCAGCACTGTCGTCTTGTCACCTTAGTGGTGGCAGCATAGAAAGGCAGACTCGGTGTCCCCAATTTCAGGTTGCTGACCACCATGTTTAATGCTGCAGATGTGAATACAGCATCCTATCCAGGGGGCGTGCATCCTTTAAAAGCAGAACCCTGAGCCCCTCCAACCCAGGTAAACATGTGGCTAGAGCTAAGAAGCAGGTATGCTGGGGGTGGGCCTGGCCTCAGCTCTTCCCATGTCTGGGCTTCATACTCCCTTCCACAGTCGTGCCAGTCCATTCCTGTCTGCCACTCCCAGGCCCTTAAAGCCGTGTGCAGGCACTGGCCGGGAGTGTGACCTCTGGGAATACAGTGGGGCATGCTGTGGAACAGCACTGGCTCAGAGGGCCGCGCAGGTGCCCTGGCTCTGTTGCTTGCCAGGGGCTGAGATTGCCCCCCAACAGAACCATGAAGTGATTCACATGGCATCACTCTGCCAGCTCTGGCCATTTAACATGAACAGACTCAAGTCCAAGTGTTCTAAGTAATTCTGGAACAGTTTTCAAAAATACAGCTACAGTCTTTGTGAATTGTGCCCAGAGCTCCTCCAGTGAGGTGAGCCGACATGGGGACAGAGGGCTTCGGGGGGTGGGCTAAGTAGGGAAGGCCGCAGCCTCCTCCTCCCGGAGCTTGGACTTGACAGGGTCCCTTGGCAGCATCAGCTCTTGGATCATGGTGTGTGTTGGACACTGTGGGTCAAAGCAGTTTTTCTGAAAGAGAAAAAAAAAAAGCTGACAGCTAATGGGAATAAAGATTAGTCTTTAGGAGAAAATGCTCCTGGGCAAAGTGGATTAGGAGCTGGTGGAAGCAGGAAAGGCAGGGCCACTGACTGCACTGAGAATGTTGGCTACGTTGTCCAACAGAATTGTGGGAATGACAGACCTTCCTTGCAAAAGGGACACAGCAGCAGCTGCCTGCAGTAGCAGCCCACAGGGCTGGGAACTCACCGCCAGGGACAGCCATAACAGCCCTGAGGGGCCCTTGGACGAAGTCTTGGGCTTCGAGAGCTGCACCTGGTACTGCACCGCTGTAAGGAAGCCCTCCAGTCCCACCTCTGTAATTTCATTTCCTGAGGGAGGTGTGGTGCAGGTGATAGCCTCCAACACCACACCCTGGCTCCCGCAGCACCCCAAGTCCCATCTCAAGAGAGCATCTGGGGTTGCCTTTCCCTGATCAGCCCTCTTCCTCACTCTCCACTCTTCTTTCTCACTTCCCTTCAACTTTTTGCTGCCCCCCCCACCACCACTGAGCTCTCTTACCCATCAAGTGATCTCCTGGACCTCCCTCCCTGACCCAGCACTTCCCATCACCTCTGACCCCATGGATCTGATGTGATGCTCAACTATTGGGACAACGAGATGTGCCTCGTGAGGCTGGAGTGGGCACCTCTTGCTAGGATGGAGCCCAGGCAGCCTTGTGGCAAGGGCAAGGGAGATTGGCAAACATACGGAGGAGGTTGAGGTACAAGAGGACTTTGTTCCCAGGCATGAAAACCTTCCCATCTCGGTGCTCCACGGGCTCCAGGAGAGGGTTGACCGTCTCCATTGCTTCGACAACCAGCTGCTGAGTCAGATACTAATTGCAGCACAGGAGAAGGGGAGCTGGCCAACAGGCCATCCATCCATCCATCCATCCATCCATTCATTCAACATACAAGTTTTGAGTGCTGCCTGTAGCTTAGGCTCTGACCTAGGTGCTGGGGACACAGTAAATCAAGCCCACATGCTGAAGAAGTTCCTTGGGGTGGGGAAAAGCAAACAGGACTGGTCAGCTCAGTACAGACTTATGGGAGTACAGGGGGAACACCTAGTCCAGGCTGAGGATCAGGGAGCTCCTGAAGAGATGGCCTGGGAGCTGAAGTGTGAAGGTGTTTGGAAACTCTCAGATAAGAGGAGAGCAAAAAAGAACTTTGCAGGCACAAGGGCCCAGGAGCTTGGAGCCACCATGAGTCCGGCTCTACTAAGGAGCCCTCCCTCGCTCCTGGAGCAATGAGACAGCAGGGGTATGACGGGAAAACTGCCCAAGATCGGCAAAGACCAAGGTGAGAATAAAAGGACCTGTCCCTCCCTACACCTGACTTCTCTTCTGTCAGAGCCTGTGGTGGGTGCCAGTGAAGGCTCCTAAAAGGGAGCAAGGCCCTTCCCTCCCTGAAGTACGTGACAGAGTCACAGAGTCAGCAAGGACCGGATGAGGGGACTGGGGAGAGCTGGGGGTGAGGACTGAAGCCAGGACAGGCTGTCAGGAGGGTGGGGCAGCACAGGTCTGGAGAGGCCTGTGCCATGACTGAAAAGGTGTTGTCCTGGAGATCCCGGGAGGGGTGGAAGGGAGCTGTGTTTGTTCCCTAGTGTCTTTAGGAGACACAGGCCCAGTTAGGCAGTAGATCCAAAGAAGGGCCTACTGCCAGATAAGAAAAGGCGAGCGGAGCACCCACATCATCCCCAAGTGAAAGCAGGCCGCGGGGGCTCCCATGTTGGCTGGAGTGGCCATTTCTAGGGCTGGCCTTGGCTGAGGAGCCCCCCACACCTGTACCACTCACCTCAGACTCCAGAAGAGTGCTGCGTTTTTCTTTGTTTCCTGTCTTCATCCCTTTTCCCTTGCTTATCTTCTGCTCGGGGACGTTCACCTCTGGGCGGGAAGAGAAGCCAGAGTGCACAGGGCATTCCCTCAAAGGGCCCAGACTCCCCTGGGGGGTGTTAGTGAGGCCGAGGCTCCCTGAACTCCGTTTGGAGAGGAGCCAAGCAGCGGCCCTCTGCCAGGTGGTTGGGCTCCTTTTCTGAAGACAGGACTTTGGAGGGCTCCCCCCAAAGATGAATTGTGGCAGGGGTCGGGTTACAGTGTGTGGGCCAGGTGGAAGTTTCCACATGATCTCATGGTGAGAAACAAAGCCCAGGGAGAGACACAGGCGAGCTCCCCTCCCTCTCCCCCCCCCCCCACACATAGGCGTCCTTCACCCTGGCCGACATTCTTCCTCCACACGGGGAAGTTCCAGAGACTCTCGGCTGGCACTTACTCCCCTTGCTTGACTTCGCGATGTCTTCTTTCTTAGGGGTTCCTTGTATGGGTGACTGACTAGACCCTGACTTCTCCTCCCTCTTGACCACTTCCTGTGCAGGACAGGAGGAAACAGATGGAAGTCTTGCCTCCCAAGGGGAGGGTGTGCAAAGACCCTGGGCTGAGGGCACCTTGCAAAGGCCACGTGGCCCCCTTCCTCCCATGCCACTTAGGGAAGGGCCGCCTCTGTCCATCCAGGGCCGCCCTACCCGGCTCCCTTTCCCCCAGTTGCACCTACCGCTGACTTCTCCTTCTTCTTCCCTGGGCTCTTGGGCGTTTTCGTTGGCTGCATCTTTTCCTGCTTATCC
Organism: Dipus sagitta; assembly: GCA_036346955.1. Lineage (NCBI taxonomy): Eukaryota > Metazoa > Chordata > Mammalia > Rodentia > Dipodidae > Dipus > Dipus sagitta. Next base: position 31,310,176 of record CM070788.1, read on the forward strand.
ACCACCACAGAACTACTGATCCCCACAAGCTGAGACTTTTCACGATCCGTTTTAGAGTCCCCATGTCGAGAAGAGGAGGGCTGTGCTCAGAAATAGATGGGAGGGGGAGGGGAGCAGAGAGCGTCGTCCTTCAATGGGTGGCAGGGGCCGACATCGCCCACCACCAATCTCTCTCCCTTACCTACCTAAACGCTAAAGCAGCTGATGTGAGCACAAAAAGCTGTTGGCCATAGAGAGCCCAATGTGGATGAGTATGAGCTGGAGGCTCACACTTAAGGGGCAAAAGCGGCTCACTTTATTTTGTTGTACTGGCAGTCAAACTCAGGGCCTTGTACACAGTAGGCAAGCACTCTACCAACCCGTGTGTGTGTGTGTGTGTGTGTGTGTGTGTGTGTGTTTTAAGACCCAGGGTCTCCATATAGATTGCCCTGCTTCTGCTTCTGTATGATGGTATTTACACGCACAGCCACGGTGCCCAGCCAGCATGTTTGATTGATCTAAGTGCTCGACGTGCATCACTACCTCATTTAAACCTCAATTCAATGAGGAGAGTAACAACGCCCACTTTTAGTTGAGAGAAAACTGAGGCACAAAGGTTAGGTCACATGTGCAAGGCCACGAAGTACACTACGCATGGACCCAGTGCGCCCACCGCGTGGCTCTGCATCAGAGTTCCAACGGGGGGGGGGAGGGGGCTCGGCCAACGCAGGACTGGCACAAGGGGGGGTTCGGTCCAGCAGGGGCGGAAGTGCGGGGAGGCTCCCGGAAGCGGGCCGCTCACCGAGCGCTCCTGCGTGCCCTTCTCCAGCAGCAGGCGCCGGCGCTCCACCACCTCCGCGGGCGTCAGCTCGAAGGGACGCAGGACCTGCGGCGGCGGGCAGAGGGAGCCGCGTGGAGACCCACCCGCCGCCCCGCGCCCACCTCCGCCCCGCGCCCGCCGCTCCGCGCCCACCTCCGCCAGCCTCAGCGCGCCCTCGTCCCGGATGCGGTTGTGGGCCAGGGACAGCCAGAGCAACGAGCGGTTCAGCCGCAGGCCCTGCGGGTCAGGGTCCGGTGAGGGGCGGCGGGGCCGGGGAGCCGAGCCCGCCGTCCACCCGCACGCGCACGTACATCCGCGATGAAGCCCGCGCCCTTGTCCCCGATGTGGTTGAAGGCGAGGTTCAGCGACACCAGGGTCCGGTTGCAGCTGTGCAGCGTGGACAGCGCCTGGCCCAGGAGCTGCGCCCCGCGGTCGTCGATGTCGTTGTTCCGCAGGGACAAGTGCGTGATCCTGGGGCGGCGGGAGGACGACCGGGTGCGCCTGGGCCACCGCCACCGGGGGACCGGGGATGGGGACCCGCTGAGCTGAGGTGGGGCCTGCAGGTGACTTGGGGCGGGGAGCGAGGGCGGGCGGGGAGGCTCACGTGCTGTCCAGCCCCATGAGCTTGTGATAGGACTGTTCCTGTAGTGGGTTCCCCTCCAAGGACACCTTCCTGAGGGTGAGACGTGAGGACCCGAGGTGACTCCGAGACCAGGTTTGGGGGGAGGGTGGGCGGAGTCCTAAGGATGGCATGTGCGCGCGTGTGCGTGGTGCTCCCTCTCCCTCCCCAGGTTGGACGGTCCCCGGCGCTCCGTCCTCGCTCCCTGGACCCAGGTTAGGAAGGGTGTCGTGTCAGCCCCTGCGTTGGAGCCCGGGAACCCGGGCCATGGTCCCTGAGGAGGGAGGGGGAGAGAGGGTGGTGCCGGGACCGACGGGGGCTCGGGATGCCGGGGTGGGCTGGAGCCGGGCGCCCGGGCGGAACCCATCTGAGTCCTGGGCCCAAGATGCTCCCAACCCAGGCGCCCAGGGGCTGAGCTCTGCTGACCTGAGTGTGGATGAACACTGAGACAGGAGGGCGACAAAGGTGGCCAGGGTCTTATCCGTCAGCCCCACCTTCCACAGGCTGGCATTGGAAGCACAGAGATGAAACAGCTGGGGGGGGTCACTTCCTCCCGCCGCGACCCCTCCCCGCCTCTTCTGCCCCCGCCCTGCCCGCCCTCCCAAGCCTCTGCGGGCCGGGCTGTCCTCCGCTGCCCCTCACTTGATGGCCTGCAGCTGGCTGAGGGAGGGCAGACACTTGGAGAAGACAGTCAGCATCCTGTCGTCCACCTTCCAGCCTGCGGGGGACGGGAGCAAACGCTCAGACCCGAGGCCGGGGGGGGGGGGGGGGCGGGGGGAGGGGGGAGGGACGGGGGGAGGGCGCGCCCCAAGACCGGGTGGGGGTGGGGGGCGGCTCACCCCGGATGTGAATCTCCTTCACTAACTTGCTGTCGTCCTGCTCCAGCTCCACCTGGATGGTGGGCCGGAAGAACGCGTATTTGCTGTCCAAGCCGTTGAGGCTGTTGGACCCCGACAGCCGTCGCTCGTCTACAAGGCGGGGTGCGCGGAGGCCAGGGTGGGCGGGAGGCGGGGAGGAGCCTCTCTTGGGCGCGCCCCGGGCGGGGCTTGAGTCGGGCCTGGTGGACTCACCTTGAGAGGACTTTTCTGTCATGGAGGTCGACGGGGTGGTCTGGTGGGGACGAGGCCGGCTGACAACTCTGGGGAAGTCTGTGTATCCCGAGCGCGTGCAGAGCTCGGCGAAGTCCGTCTCCAGGACCCCGCAGCACTGGTACTCCTCTGCAGGGCAGCGGGGTGAGCGCGTGGCCCCAGCCCGGGCGGGTTCACAGAAAGGGGACTGAACCCAGACCCTGCCCGCGGCCTCTGTCCTGGCAGGGACTGCTGGAGTCACTCCGAGAAAGAACCCCTATCACCTCTCTCCTGCAGGCCCACCCAAGTCCAGCAGGACAGCCAGCACGTGTAACAAGCACTGGTGGGTGGGTGTGGGTGGCATTTGCTAGTGTTCCGCCTGTTCTAAAGTCTTTTAAAAAAATATTTATTTATGAGCTGGGCGTGGGGGCGCACGCCTTTAATCCCAGCACTCTGGAGGCAGAGGTAAGAGGATTTCCATGAGTTCGAGACCACCCTGAGACTACAGAATGTGCCAGAGCACCTCACCTTTCATTACCGTAGAGCCTCGCCACCCGGTGCTCTCCCCTCCACACTCAGCTTTCCCACCGCCACCCAGCCATCGCCCTGGCCACCACCTCGTCACTTCCACCTCCCAGGGGCCTAACCCACCCACCCACCCTTACTGCCCTATGCCGGTGACCGCAGTTCCTGGACTGGGCTGTTGGACGGGTCCTGTGGTCATTCACCCCACTCCCCTCACGCACAGCTGCAACCGGGCCTCTTTTCCTTCCTTCCTTTAGACAAGGTCTCTGTAGCCACCTGCCTTGGCACCCCAAATGGTGGGATCACAGGTGTGTGCCTACCACGTGCCCGGTGCACATCTCTCGTGGAAGATGCTTTTGTTCAGCTCTCCATAACCTCCCTGCCCCCAGCGACCAGCACTGACAGGGACGTGGCACCTTGGCAAGGAGGGACCATCAGAGCCTTTATCCAGGCTGTTGTACCCCCACTCCAGGCACAGCCCCTGGCCCTGTCTGATGGCAGAGCTCCAGAAGCCTTTGTACAACTCCCCCTTTGTGCTTGGTTGGTCACTTGTGACAACAGAGCCACCAGCTGTACTGGGAGTTTCATGGTTTTTTGTTTGTTTTTGTTTTTTCTTCCCCCATCGTGTAAACCCCGCGAAGGTAGACCCGCATCCACCTGGTTCTCCGTATTAGCCATGGCCACAAGGCAGACGCTCCAAAGGCCGTTGAGTAAATGAGCAGCTACAAGGTTCTGCTCAAGACCTCCCCTAACCCTAACCCTCCCACCACGACTGCCCGGGGCCCCCGCCTTCGTCCCACACTTCGGGTTCTAAGTGTCGCCATCCCCAGACAAGGCGGCCTCTTTAGATCAAACCCAGCTATCAAGCCGGGCCCTGCGGCGGAGGGGAGGGGGAACGGCCCGCGGCCACGGTACCGGGGTTTCGGAGCTCGTCCTCGCCCAGCGGCGGCAGGGCAGTCGCGGGCTTGTCCTTAGCCCCGCGGTCCCCCTTCTTGGTCACCAAGCCAGATGACTTCTGGGCCCCAGGACGCTGGGGCCTGGGCGATGTCCCCGGGGCACTAGGCTCGCTTGACATGCTGTTGGCCGTGAGATCCTAGGGCGGGGTCCACCACGTCCCCCCACCGGTTGGGGAAGTGACCAGCCAGCGGCCTAGGGACCTTCGCGTCCCTCTCCAAGGCGACCAACCGCGCCTGCCCGCGCGCGGCGTCCCCGCCCACCCGGGGCCAGGCTGCGGGGCGGGGCCAGACCGGGGGAGGAAGGGGCAGGGCGGCCGTCCGAGGACACGACGTGTGGGCACAGGTCCACGGTCTGGGGGTGCACCCACTTATCTAAAGAGAGAGCTTTAGGGCTCAGGCGCACGGCCCAGGGTGTGAGGCCGGATCTCTTCTCCACGCCATCTATTCAGAGCTGTTCAGGACAGCTGAGGCTCCTCTGCTAATGACTTCAAGTCCTAGCCCTAAGAATCTGGAATCCAAAGTTCCCGCCCTGCCGCTCCGCTGCGGCCTTTTCCGTTGCCTTCCGGCCTCCAGACTCACGCCCTGTTGAGTCCGGCCTCGTGGGCGGGTCCCAGCACCTCTATTCCTCGGGTGCTGCTCCCCTGCAAACAGCCTCCGGTGGAAAATCTCCAACCTAGGCTCTGAAGGGCCCTGTACCAAGAGTCAGCATTAACCACAGTATTCCCGGAGCTTTAATTCGCCCAGCTTTGGGGAGGATCATTTACTAAGCTGGCTGCGTGCCAAGGGGAAACAACAGTGAGCATAAACACAGTTCTGCCTTCAGGGAGCTTACAGTCTAGGGGGGAGGCGGAGCTTAACACAAGAACCAGCACATCTGGGTGCTGCTGACACACCTGACTTCTGCAGGTGCCTGGGAGCAGGAACACAGCTCCATCAGCTGTGAAGGATGGGGTGAGGAACCTAGGAGAGGGGACACAGCTCCATCAGCTATGAGGGATGGGGTGAGGAACCTAGGAGAGGAGACACAGCTCCATCAGCTGTGAGGGATGGGGTGGGGGACCTGGGAGAGGAGACACAGCTCCATCAGCTGTGAGGGATGGGGTGGGGGACCTGGGAGAGGAGACACAGCTCCATCAGCTGTGAGGGATGGGGTGGGGGACCTGGGAGAGGGGACACAGCTCCATCAGCTGTGAGGGATGGGGTGGGGGACCTGGGAGAGGGGACACAGCTCCATCAGCTGTGAGGGATGGGGTGGGGGACCTGGGAGAGGGGACACAGCTCCATCAGCTGTGAGGGATGGGGTGGGGGACCTGGGAGAGGGGACACAGCTCCATCAGCTGTGAGGGATGGGGTGGGGGACCTGGGAGAGGGGACACAGCTCCATCAGCTGTGAGGGATGGGGTGGGGGACCTGGGAGAGGAGACACAGCTCCATCAGCTATAAAGAATGGGGTGGGATTCCTGGGAGAGGGGACACAGCTCCATCAGCTATAAAGAATGGGGTGGGATTCCTGGGAGAGGGGACACAGCTCCATCAGCTATAAAGAATAGGGTGGGATTCCTGGGAGAGGGGACACAGCTCCATCAGTATGAAGGATGGGGTGGGGGACCTGGGAGAGGAGACACAGCTCCATCAGCTATAAAGGACATGGGCAGGTGGAGTGCTGTGTGAGAAGTTGTGTAAACTTTGAGCAAAAATCAGGTTTCTGGGGGAGGCTGAGCACTTCAGATGTGCCAGTACCTGGGGGATAGCAGAGAGCCACATCTTGTGGCTAGTGTGATGAACAGAGACACACAGCTTAAGGAGAAACTGAAGGTCCAGAAAGGCCAGGTGTCAGGGCCCACTGAGGCGCAGAAGATTGGACTGTGGCCCGGGAACAAAGGGGCACCAAGAAGATGGGCAGGAAGCGACCCAACATGCTCTAATTTTAAGATGACCACGCGAAGTGGGGCAGCCGGTGAGGGGCTTCTGCCAGAGCGAATTTGGCCTGGTTGCTTCCTGGCTAAAAGGTGGGTAGAGGGCAGAACCTTTGCCTGGCACCCTGCTGAAGCCAACCAGACCTACACAGCCCAGCTTGGGTATGCACAGGAAAGGTACCCAACACATATTTTAAAACTAAATCCGAAGCTTATCCAACAGCATTCAACCCAGCAGCTTATATACACCGGGCCCTGGGGGCCTTAGGAAACAGTGGGTTGGAGAAAGGGAGCCAGGTACCCTGCCCACCAGTTCTCTGCTGGAACATGGGAGTCCCTAAGGCTCCTCTCTTTGTCCACTTTCTTCATCACACGTGCCCATGCCCACGGCCTGCTGCTTCACTCCCTGCTCCTGGCAGGGCATACAGGCTCTGCCCCAGCCTTGGGCACCCGCCATACCCTCCTGGTTCCTCAGCGGTCCTGGTGCCGAGGTGGAGGTGACGGGGGATGTCGTACAGGAGGCAAGTCGTAGTGTCCAGGGATGTGGCTGTTCTTGGGAGAATCGTAGTGGCTGGGGGGTGGATCCGGAGGACAGGGAGACTGGGAGCCCCCAGACTCTCCATCTGGAAAGAGAGGAGACAAGATGGGAGGGAGATGGCTCCTTGACCACCGCCAACATGCCTCTCCCTCTGGCCTTTTGTGTCCAAGGAGAAATATGTAGCAATGCATGTGTAGCTCTCTCCTCCTCAGCTCTGCCAGGGGGACAGCACCTGCCCACCTCACGCGATATGAGGACGCCCTGTCCCCTGAGGTGGCCACTCCCACGTTTCTGGGCACCTCTCAAGGACTACACAACTTGAAGTCCTTGGCCTTCGGTAAGTCCATCGCTCTGTAGATGAGGAATAGGCTCCGAGGAGCAAGGAGACTTTGCCAACATGACAACTTCAAGCCCAAATCGCACTAAAAGGCCTCACTCTTGCTGCCACATGATGCCACCTCCTTGTTCTGTCCCTTCTCCCTTTCCACCTCCCTTGTCCCTGGGCTCCAGTCCGGGTGGGTGGAGGGAAGAGGGGGGGCGCACCGTGGCTTGGGACACTGGGCTGCTCGTAGGTTCCACTGTCTCTCTGGGGCTGGGGGTGCTGCCCACTGTCCCGAAGCCTAGGAGGCTGCCTACGCAGACATCCCGAAGTAGGGCCCTTCATTTCCATGTAGCCACTCTCCCAGGGACCCCCTGGCAGGCTGGGCAGGTCTCGGATGGTGGCATAGGGGTTCTCACTGCTCAGGGATGCCACACTGGCCCCCAGCCCCTCTTCAGACACAGGGCCTGAGGAACAAGGAAAGAAAGCAGGCTCCACGCATGAGGCGCTGGCTCCTGGCAGCTTAGCCCCCTTCTCCTTGCCCCCCCCCCCCACCATACCTGTGACTTTATTACAAAATAGGCCTGGGCCATTCCTGTGGCTATAGCTATAGCTGTGGCTTCGGTCCAGACGGCTGGTGCCTGAGGAGGGACAGGCAACTGGAGTCAGACCCCTGAGCTCCCCAGATTCCAGCCTCCTCTCGAATTGGCCCTCCCCCTCCCTACCCTACAGCAGGTGAGGTGGCAGGCACTCGTCCACCTCTTTGAGGCCTCCACCCCTGGGCACCCACCTCTGTCATGGGTCTCCCAGCGTCGTGTCCAGTCACTGGGCAGTGTGCTATGGTTATCATGCCCATGGGCTCCGCCTGGCCGCTCAGGCACCTAGAGGTTGGCACAGTGTTGACTGCCTGGAGCCTGAGAGGGGTGGAGCCTCGGAGAGAGTACTGGCACGCGTGGGGTTCTCCTGAGAAACAGGTCTACCCCCACCCACAGTGCACCCCCATCACACTGACCTTGTTGGGGGGCGGGGGGTTGGAGGAGCACTGAGACAGGGTGTGGTAGCTGGGGTTGGAGTAGTAGTGACTGTAGCTTGGAGGGACATCTGCCAGACACACACAGGAACAAGGTAGCTCAGAGCCAGGCTAGAGGCCTGAGACAGCTTTCCTGTCCCAGAGGAGCAGCAATGTGGCCTCCCTGACCCCCTTCCTCTCCCCACCTCCCACCTGCCCATGGGGCATGCTCCCTCCGCACACCCACTCACCTGGCATGATGTACTCAGAGCCATCCAGCCGCCCAGTGCTGTAGGCCACTGCCAAGTGCTGGTGTTCCTTGCCCTTCTGCCAGTGGCGGTAGCCAATGAACAGTGCCACCAGGGCCACCACAAGGGTCCCCAGCACTGCAATGCCCACCACTGCCCCAAGTGAATTATAGGCCACTGGAGAAGTGGGCATCATAGTGAAGGGCTCCTGGCTTCCTGTGTGAGAGGGGGTGGGCACAGAGAATGGCATCTTTTTGTTTGTTTGTTTTCGAGGTAGGGTCTCACTCTAGCCCAGGCTGACCTGGAATTCACTATGTAGTCTCAGGGTGGCCTCAAACTCACAGCGATCCTCCTACCTCTGCCTCCTGAGTGCTGGGATTAAAGGCATGTGCCACCACGCCCGGCTGAGAATGGCATCTTGACTCTACTGGCGAACCCAACTGGGTGCATGTGTGAGGGAGGCAGAGATGGCATGAGGGCCCTGGGGACAGTGGGGTTTGAGAGGTCCAAGAACTCACCAATCCTGCAGGGTATGCCACTGTACCCTGGGGGACACAGGCAGGCCCCAGTCTCTGGGTGGCACCTCTCTCCAGGACCACACTGGCACAGTTGAGAGCAGTTGGCACCAAACATCCCTAGTGGGCAGCCTGGGAAGAAAGCCAAGGATGCCAGCAAGGATCACAGGGGCCCACAAGCGATTACAGTCCTCTTTTGGGTCAAGGCTGTGTGTGGTACCTTCCAAGCAGTGGGGTCCAGTCCAGCCCGGGGGGCAGGTACAGCTCCCATCCTGGGGGTGGCAGGTTCCACCATGGTGACACTGGCAGGGGTGGGCACATTTGGCTCCCCAGTAGCCTAGGGGACATGCTAAAGAAGAAAGAAGGCCTGTCGCAGGGCAGGGCAGGGCAGGGCAGGGCAGGGCCATCCCCTCCTGGATGGACTCTCCGTCCCCAGTATCTCTGAAGCCTTCAGCTCACCCTCGTCTCCAGGGGACACTAAGGCTTTGGCCAGTGCCCACCCAGGGCGGGCTCACACGCGCTCAGCTGCAGCCCCGTCGTGACGCTGCACTGGGAAAAGTGTGCCCAGGGCCACTTAAATCTGGGCTTGTTTCCTGTTTGTTTTGGTTTTGTTTTCTGAGACAGGGTCTCAAGTAGGCCAAGCTGGCCTCAGGCTGGCTATGTAGTTCAGGCTGGTCTTGAACTCTTGACCTTCCTGCTTCCATCTCCCAAGTGTTTGGATTGCAGGGGTGTGCTACCACACCATGTTGGGAGGGCTTAACACAGTGTGTGTGTGTGTGTGCATGTGTATGTACGTGTGCATTATACATATGCATGCATGTGTGCATCTGTATGTGTGCACGTGTATGCATATGTGCATGTGTGTGAATGCATTGTGCACATGTATGTATATGTGTGCACATGTGAGTGTGTGTGCAGGCATGCACGTGTATGTTCGTGTGTTTATGCATGTGTGCACATGTATGTGTGTGTACAGGCATGCACGTGTATGTTCGTGTGTTTATGCATGTGTGCACATGTATGTGTGTGTACATGCGTACTGCCCGCTGGGAAGTTCAATCCAGCACTGTGGAGAAAACAGCCTCTTACCCTTTTCAAGATCTGCTTTACATGGGACTAGTCTTTTTCATGATCTTCTCCATATAGTCAAGAGGATAAGAGACTACACATAAATATATACAATGTAGGAAAGATGTAAAAAATATAGATCCAGAGCTGGAGAGATTGCTTAGCACTTAAAGCGCTTGCCTACAAAGCCATGTTCAACTTTCCAGATCCCACGTAAGTCAGATGCACAAAGGTGAGGCAAGTGCAAGGTCACACATGCCCACTAGATGGTGCAAGTGTCTCGAGTTTGGTTGCAGTGGCTGAGGCCCTGGAGTGCCAATTCATATTCATTCTCTCTCTCTCTCTCACCCCCCCACACACACACTTGCACAAAGGTAACTTCAGATTTCTGCTATTCCATGAGAATCTTGCTCTTCCTCTGCCAGAGGACAGGAGATCTCTTCCCTGCCCTGCTCATAGGGGCATCCTCAGCACCCAGCAGTGGGCATGAAAGTGACGCCCAGGACACGTTTTCCTCTTGTTCGTGATAGAGCCAGAGGCTTTAGGAGACAGAGACCGGGGCTCTCGTGCTCCGCTGCCTGCTCCCCGTGCACACCCACTCCCACATAAGCCACCACGCACCCTGGGAGCAGTTGGGGCCTGTCCAGCCAGCCAGGCAGTAGCAGGTCCCATCTGATGGGTGGCACGAGGAGTGGTTGTTGCACTTGCAGGGCACACAGCGTTTGCCATAGCGGCCAGGCTGGCAGGCTGGGGAAAGGGAAGCATGATGATTGGGGCCACAGGCCCTTCGCCACTGCCCCCCTTCCTGCTGCACTGTCTTGAAGACAGTGAGAGGAAGACAGTCAGATGGAGAGACCAAGGGGTAGAGGGGCCTCACGTCTTTGGCAGGAGGGGCCTCGGTACCCAGGTGCACACACACAGGCACCACTCTCAGGGACACAAGTGCCCCCATTCTTGCAGGTGCAGGGGTTGCTGCAGTTGGCTCCCCAGAAGCCCTCGGGGCAGGGCAGGTGGCAGCGGGTACCTGAGGGAGACAGTGGAAAGTGAGCCTGGGCTCCTCCTGCTCCGTGGGGCTCTCTGCACTCATTTGTGGGTTCAGCCAACTCCGTGGTAGGCCTGGCGCCCAGACACCCAGAATACTCACCCATCCAGCCGGCCTGGCATTGGCAGCGTCCATGGACAGGGTCACAGCCATCAGAGTGGTCACAATCACAGCGACTGGCACAACCTTCACCAAACTGCCCCTTCTTGGATAAAGCAGGCCAGTCAATTGTGGGTGCCAAGCCCTCCCCTCCCCAAGGCAGGCAGGTTTTGAACACTCACTGGGCACGGCAGCTGGCAGTGGGCCCCGTGCCATCCAGGGGTGCAGGTACAGACTCCAGTTTGGGGGCTGCAGACTCCGTCATGGGCACACTGGCAGCTGGCATTGCAACTGAAGCCCCAAGTGCCAGGTGGGCAGGGAACAGAGCAATTACCGCGCTGCCAACCTGCAGGGGGGTGAGCAAGCAGATACTGAGCTGTGCCAGCCTGTGCTATGTGAACTCTAGGTGTTGAACGGGCCCTACCTGGGCCATCTCTGTCTCTTACACACTACCTGAGCCTCTGCTGTGTTTGCTACAGAACCCAAGAGGCTGGCAGCAAACCCAAGCTCAGAGTCCCCATCGGATCATCCCTAAGCAAACGGAGTAGTGGGGATGGAGACTTGATGTTTGTGACATCTGACAGCACTGTATCAGCCCAAGCGTTGTCAACATGCCACCCTTGATAGACCATGGAGGCCCTTTCGGGGGCCCGTCGTGCTGTTTCTGTGGGACAGGGTGGGAAGTGCTCACAGCGAGACATTCTGCTCGGGGACCCTTTTAAGGGCAGGTGTGATTCTTGTGGTTAAATAAAAGCTAAGTGAGTGGGGCTCGGTGGCTCATGCCTGTGACCCCAGCACTTTGGAGGCTGAGGCAGGATGACAGCCTCTAGTTGGAGGCTATCCTGGGATATGTAGCCTAAAAGGAGGAAAAAAAAAAAAAAGCAAAATAAACAAAGGGGGAGGGAAGAGGACGTGATAGTCAAGGACACGTGACACGACATTCCAGGAAGGAATCAGCCCGGATCCTTTCCCACAGTCCAGGCGCTACTGAGCTCCGCCCACGTCCTGCGTCCTGCGCTGGGCTGGCAGTCGGTCCGTTCCCCCGAGAGACCCGAGACCCCCGGCTTCCCTTACCCTCCTTGCACACGCACGCGCCGTCTATGGGGGAGCAGGCGATGGCGTTTTCGCACGAGCAGCGGGAGGAGCAGTTGAGCCCGTAGGTGTCCGGGGGGCAGAGGCTGGCGCAGTGCGGCCCCTGGAAGCCGAGGGCGGGCTCGTGAAGGTGGGGCGCGCGGAGGACCCCCGCGCACCCCGGGCCCGCGCGCTCACCGTGTAGCCGGGCGCACACCGGCAGAGGCCGCTGTCGGCCAGGCAGACGCCGCCGTGCAGGCAGAGGCAGTGCTGCAGGCAGCCGGGCCCGTGCGTGTCCCGCGGGCAGCTCTCGTTGCAGTGCAGGCCCGCCCACCCCGGGCGGCACGAGCACTCGCCGTGCATCGGGTGGCAGCTGTGCGCGGGCGGGGGGGGGGTGGACGAGCTCGGGTGACCGGGCCGCTCCGCCCCGAGACTCCCGTGCCCCCCGCGGCCCCGGGCCCCGGACCCACCTGACGCTGTGCTCCGCGTCGCAGCTGCACGACGCCTGGCAGCCGAGGCCGTAGCGGCCGTCCGGGCACAGGCGCTCGGTGCAGCGGTCGCCCGTGAAGCCGTGCTCGCACAGACACGCGCCGTTGGCCGGGAAGCAGCGCGCGCCCGGGGCGCAGTCGCACGTCTCCGCACAGTCTTGCCCAAAGCGGCCCACCGGGCACTCCTCACGGCACCTGGGGGCCACGTTCAGTTAAGTCCACCTGCACCCACTTTCTCCTCGCCCACCGCTTGCTCCTCGCCCGCCGCTTGCTCCTCTCCCGCCACGCCCCCCCCAGCTCCCCGCGACCACTCACGATCCCCAGGACCACTCACGGCTCCCCAAGACTACTCACCCATCCCAAGACCACTCATCACTCTCCAAGACCACTCACCCATCCCAAGACCACTCACCACTCCCCAAGACCACTCACAGATCTCCAAGACCACTCACTGCTCCTCAAGACCACTCACCTGCTCCCCAAGACCACTCACCCATCCCAAGACCACTCACCGCTCCCCAAGATCACTCACCCATCCCAAGACCACTCACTGCTCCCCAAGACCACTCTCCGCTCCCCAAGACGACTCACCGCTCCCCAAAACCACTCACCACTCCCTAAGACCACTTACTACTCCGTAAGACCACTCACCACTCCCCAAGACGACTCACTGCTCCCCAAGACCACTCACTCATCCCCAAGACGACTCACCACTCCTCAAGACCACTCACTGATCCTCAAGACCACTTACCCATCCCCAAGACCACTCACCGCTCCCCCATATAGCCCGGAGCACAGTGGCACTGCCCAGTGAATCGGTCGCAGAGACCACCATTGTGGCAGCGACATTTCTGGGAACAGTTGGGTCCGTGGAAGCCCTCAGGACAGGGCAGGGAACAGATGGTCCCCTGTGGGGATGAGAAGCAGGTTTACCTCCTCTTGGTGGCCATGGGACACCCAGACATTTTACATTATGATCAAACCTCTCCTAGGTCCTCAGAACCCACCCCATAAAAGCATGGGTCCCAGACCGCTCTCAGGAGCCACAGTGGAAATCCTCTGAGACTCCCACCCCATGCCCACAGGCCCCACCGTTCATACCATCCAGCCTGGTGGGCAGCTGCAGGAGCCTTGGGAATCCTGAAAGATACCCCCGTTTTGGCAAGGATGGGTGCTGGGGCAAAAGAAGCCACCGGTGCCCTGTGGGCAGGATATGTCACAGCTGCCGGGGAGGGGGTGAGGTCAGAGCCGGGACAGGCCAAGTCTTCAGCTGCTCCCCTTTCCTTCAAGGCTGGTGACCTGCACAGAGGCAGGCCCAGCCCCACCCAACCTGCTCTGCCCATCCCACTTCCCTACTGGAGACCGGAGTCAGAAAGCCGAGGTCTCTCTCGGAATGGGAACCAGCAAGCGCACCTCTACACCAGCAGGTGGAGAGAGCAAGTCTGCTTCTCCCGCACCCCATGCACAGGCGCACCTAAGAGGTGCTGCTTTTTTGTTTGTCTGTTGTTGTTGTTGTTGTTTTAATCCTGGAGGACTCAGCCCTGGAAAGCTCTACAACACTGGGTCCTTGGTCCACACCTAGCTTCACCTCTTCCTCCGGTGGCTCCCCAGCTCCACCTCCACCCACCCTTGAAAGAGCACTGCCTGGCCCTTATCTCAAGCTCACTCTATGGCATGCTTTCGCACGCGTACAATCTGCTGTCGCACCAGCGCCGTCTAAGGAGACAGCTGTCCCCACTGCAGGAACGGGAAGCAGCTCATGAGCAGTCAGTGACGACTGAGGCGGCTTCACTGGCACCCAGAACAGCTCAGCTGGGACTAGGATCTGGGTCTCTCAAGTCCATCTTCATATTTGGGACCCTTACTGAAGACTGTCACCTCCCCACTTATGGCCCCGTGCCTGTGACACTTACCTGGGTCCTGTTTTCCCAGGAGGACAGAAGCAGGCTCCATCCTGGGGATCACAGGGCGCCCCATTGCAGTCACAGCTGTACTGACAGGCGGGACCATAGTGGCCCTGGAGGCAGGGCTGGAGGCAGTCTGGGGGCTGCAGGCCAGAGGAGCAAGAGCATGCCCCACTTTTGGGATCACAGGAGCTGCTGTTGCCACAGTGGCAGGCCTTGTCACACTGCGGCCCCCACATTCCCGGAGCACACTCTGTAGGACAGATAGAAGGGGTCACCGGGTGCCTAGCCCTTCCCCAGCCTACAGCTAGACCCTGTCTGTCTTACAGACTCATGCCCATCCCTTCTACCATATCTCCAGAAAAGACTGCCATGGGCTCTCGCTAATTCCCATGGGGTCCTAAGAACCTAAGAAGCTGTCCCTGGGTCACCAGCCACTCACCACTGGCGCAGTCATCACCCCGCCAGCCTGGCACACACTGGCACTGGTTGGGAGCCACACAGCGGCCATGGACACACTCCTGGACACAGAGCGCTGGGGCAGAGTTGGGGTGTGTGAGGACATGTGTCCATCCCAACTTTTTTTTTTTTTTTTTTTTTTTTTTTTTTGGTTTTTCAAGGTAGGGTCTCCCTCTAGTCCAAGCTGACCTGGAATTCACTATGTAGTCTCAGGCTGACCTTGAACTCACGGCGATCCTCCTACCTCTGCCTCCCCAGTGCTGGTATCAAAGGCGTGCGCCACCACACCCGCCCCCCACCTTTATTTCTGATGTGGAGACCAACTTCCTCCCACACCAGGGTCCCGCCCCCCCCTTTATTTCTGACGCAGAGACCATCTTCCTCCCACACTAGGGTCTCACAGTCCTCCAAGCACCAGCTATGTCCTGAGATGAAGACTGGCTGGAGGAGAGGTGGCAATCAGGGCCAGTCTGGACAGAAGCGGAGGCTCCCTGAGCCCGTCCTTTCATGTGATAGTTTCTAAGCATCTTGCTGAGAGAACAAGGGGGTCCTCGGGTGGGGGCTGGACAGATGCCGTCGGGGGGGGGAGGGCAGAGGCCGAGGAGAGTTGGGGCAGGTTGGGAAGGAGCATCTGCAGGGGCTGGTGACAGAAAGCGGGGGGGGGGGGCGAGAGACGCCGGACAAGGACAAGGACAAGGCAAGCCCAGCTTCCACTTCCAGCCCAACTGCTAGGTCCTGTCACCCCTGCTCTGGCTGCTAGCCAAGTGGGGAACCTCAAGGGGCAGAAGAGGAACCCCACCGAGCTGGGGCAGGGAGTGCTTCAGATGAATGAATGAATGGGCCCCTTCCCTTCCGCGCCGGCCCTGGCCTAATGGCGGACTCACGGACACAGGTGCCCCCACTCTCGTAGAAACCCTGGCAGCACTGCAGGCGCGGGCGGGAGTCTGTCTTCACCACCTGCCGGTACACGGTCCGGTAGACGACCCTAGGGTGGCCCAGAAGGTAGCCGTCAGTGCTCCCAGCCGAGGTCTGGGCTGCCACACCTCAGGTGGCACGGGAGGAAGGTCAGAGGATGGGTACTCCCTCCTGCCCCCTGCCAGCCACACACAAATGCAACGCACCACACACATCTCCATCTCCATCCCAGCCAGCACCCCCCCCCAAAAAAACCACATGGGCACCACTGCGGGAGGCTAGAGTGTCGGAGGAGAAGGGCCAGCGTGGACTGGTGCTCAGCCACCACCCACGGAGGGAAGGGTCACTCACGTGGGCCGAGGGCAGCTGTGCAGGCTCTCCCAGGGCCTGTCGCAGGGCTCTGTGGGCAGCAGGCTGAAGGGGCGGGAGTGGGACTCCTTGGTGGTGGTCGTGAAGCTGTGAGGTGGGAGCAGGGTCAGAGCCAAGGGAAGCTGGGGGCCAAAGCTGGCACAGCAGGGCGAGAGCCAAAGCCGACACAAGGTTTTGCCGTATGAGGAGCCAGCACCCCAGTATTTGGACTCCCTTCCCCTTAAGCGCAGTGTGGCCCTCCCTCAACATGACCCCCTCAAGCCTAGAGGCTCTTCCCAACGTTGGCATGTTGTGGGTCTCCTCCCGAGCGTCTTCATCCACCCCCCCCACGTGGGAAGATTGCACTAGGACTGCCTTCTGGGCCCACCTGGCCGCACAAGGTTGACACATTTCTGGCTAAATTCTGCCTGTCTCTCCCTTGCTCCCCCTGCCCTGCCCGGGGAGGCCCCCAGCAAGTCCCTCGGCTTGGTCTACAGTGGCTGCTCCCTGACACGGGGCCCCAGGGACAGGGATGGGGAAAGAATGGCAGGAGACACAGGAGGCTGAGACAGACAGGGGCAGAGGTAGGGAGAGAGGCAGGGGGCGCCCCTGGAGGAACGTAAGGGGACTAGAAATGGAACAGGTGGCCCAGGAGGAGGGCCCCCAGGGGACAAGCAGCAAGTCTCTCACCTTTCCCAGAAGGTGCAGGCGTTGGGGTCACTGGAAGTGAGTGTTCTGGCCAGCCCCAGGCCTAGGGCCAGGAGGAGGAGAGGACCCAGAGGCGGCAACATGGCAGAGGTCTGAAACAGGACACACAGCAGCTGAGTGGCTCTACGACCAGCCACCTGCAGGATTCAGTCAGAGAGCAGGCTTGCTGAAGAGACCAGCCTGCTGCCTCCTCCAGCCCTCTGGCCACCTGCCTGCGGGTCTCCATGTCCCCAGGTGGTACTTTGTAGAAACTTCTGTTCTTAGTCTGCTGGGATACCCGACCTCTCATTCTTCCTCCAGTTCTGTATCTCGGGCCTGGCCCAGGGGCCAACTCCACTTTCCTGTGCTTTTTCCTGACCAGCCACCGGCCCACCAACCCCTCCTGTTTCTTCTGGAGCTGCCTAGCACTATGCACTGCAGCCCACAGGTCTAGCACAGGGTCCCTGACCGTGACCGCCAGAGGCCTTCATCTCTGAAGCCCCAGCCCCCACTACAGGACACTTGGACATTTGGACAAAGGCATGAAGCTGGGATCAGTGAGAGAGTTTCTGAGGCCCTCAGTCAGCGAGAAGTTGTCAGTGTCAGCCACCTTTGACAGCAGCTCCCCTCACCGGACATAGGCTGGCAGTACCACAGCCAGGGATGAAGGGCAGTCGGGAGTGGGGGTGGGGGTCTGGGTGACCTCACAGCCACTGGGGACTGAAGCCAACTCTCAAGGGCAGTCGTGAGAAGTTCCTCCCAACTCCTGTGTTGGTTTAAAACAGCGGGGGTGTAGGAGGAACGGCAAACATATCCCATCCACCCGAACTCCCTATCACAGCTAGTTGTACAACCTGGGCCAGGGCTGGAGGGATGGCTTAGCGGCTAAGGCATTTGCCTGCAAAGCCAAAGGACCCCGGTTCTACTTCCCAGGAACCACGTAAGCCAGATGCACAAGGTGGCACATGCGTCTGGAGTTCATTTGCAGTGGCCAGAGGCCCTGGCATGCCCATTCTCTCTCTCTCCCTCTCTCTGACTCTTTCTCTCTCTCAAATAAATAAATAACACACACACACACACAGATATATATATACACACACATATATATATATAGGCCAGCAAGCCAACTGCACCCGGCTTTGGGTGCTATCACTCACAGAGGCCCCATCCGGGCCTCAGTGCTGGGAAGAGTGCCACATTCCTCCCACAACCCTCGGAAACAGGCCTGTCTCCATCTCCACACCCCGGCCTCACCCAGCGGGTAGGGAGAAGGTCAGGATCCCGGATGGGATGAATTTTTCTCTGGTCTCCTGGGCTCCACAGAAGCTAGGACGGCCATGTTTGGTGTTCCTGAAACTTGCCTGCCTCCTTCCTCTACCTCTCCAGAGGAGCCCACATCTGCTTGTAATTTTTCCAAGAGGAAGGTCACAATAGCTGGCCCCTGAAACCCTGGAGTATCTCTGGAATGCTCACTGCTCCTCCACTACTCGCCCCCCACCCACACACACTGGCAGATCCCGAGTCCACTTAGCTCCAGCCAGGCTTCCCCCCTTCCCTGCAGGTCTCAGTTTGACATAGGATCCCTAACCGAGCCCCAGCTCCCCCCTGTTGTCCACCTCCACTCATCCAGAGAGAGAGACCCCTTTGGCCCCAGTTTCTACCTCCTCAGTGTGAATACCCCATTCCAGAGCCACTGAGGCCCACACGTGCCCAGGGCCCAGCTACACCTCTAGTCTCCTTGGTCCTTCCACCCTCCCTCAGTGCCCAAGTAATTCACCAGTGGGGACCAGCACAGGCCTGGGAGACTGGAGTGTCCTGGGGGTCTCAGTGCTCAGGGTCTGCAGTCTAGAAATAGGAAACGGAGCTGGTTGAGGTGAGGCCGTGGAGTTCTTTCCTACCCCATGGCTGACTAGTGCGGGTGGGTTTGTGGAGCACTTCATTCTGGTGCCAGCTGAGTGTGGCAGGGTGGGGGAAATAACATGGCTGAGACTTGTGCCCAGGGAGCCAGGAAATATTCAGGGGTGCCCTTCAAATGTTCCTCACAATCTGGGCTGGAGAGATTGCTCAGTGGTTAAGGCACTTGCCTGCAAATCCTAATGACCCAGGTTTGATTCCCCAGTATCCACATAAAGCCAGATGCACAAGGTGGCACACGCGTCCGGAGTTCCTTTGCAGCAGCTAGAGGCTCCGGCCTGTCCATACTCACTCATATTCCCATTGCCTCTCTCTCTGCTTGCAAATAATATAAAAAATGTTCAGGGGCTTGAGAGTTGGCTTAGCAGTTAAGGCACTTGCCTGCAAACCCAAAGGATCCCGGCTTGACTCTCCAGTACCCATGTAAGCCAGATGCACAAGGGGGTGCATGCATCTGGAGTTCATTTGCAGTGGCTGGAGGCCCTGGCACACTCCCCTCCCTCTCTCTTTCTCTCTCTCCCTCCCTCCCTCCTTCCCTCTTTCTCTCTCTCAAATAAATAAATAAAATATATTTTAAAAATACTAAAAAAATGTTTGTCTCAATCTGACCCCATGTACCACCCCACATTGGTCCCACCCTTCCACAGTTTCTTCTCTCAAGTTTCCCAAGGTCTTTCCCCCACCCAGCCCTGCTCACAGTTCACCTGCAGGGCCGTTCTTACTGGTCCTAGCTAACCCTACTTCCCCAAGGTTGCCCAGTGGCCAGGGCTGAGCACAGGACCCAGAGCCCCCCACATCTCCACTTTACTTCCGATCTTCCCCTCAATCCACTCTTCCAGAACCTGGGGCTTGGGCCTGGCACTGGGCCTCTGGGTGGGTCTTATCCCTAACAGACCTACAGGGGCTCCCGAGGTTGGGCCTGCCTTGCCTATCCTATTAGGTTAGGGTTGGAGAAGATTGGCAGCTGACACCAGCCTGCCCTCACCCCAGACCCCACTAGGAGAGACAGTTCACCTGAGCCCTGGCACGGAGGGCACAAGAGTGTGGGGGATGACTAACTCCAAGATGCTGACTGCCAAGAAGCTAGCTGCCTGGAGGGGGGCTACCTTCCAAGGGTCCTCAGGGTGGGGCTGCACCGCGGAGGAGGCACCAGCTGCTCGGTCCAGGGCTGGAAGCCAAGGTGGTGTCGGGAGACCAGTGAGTGGGTGGACAGGAGGGAGGGGGATGGAACCACAGTCCATCTGAGGGGCCAGGGATCCTGGGGCCTGTCTGAGGGACTTGCAGCTCCCCTGAAGTTCCAGTTTGGGCCTCTGGGGTTATTGGCTCATCTGAAGAGACTTGGTTCTCAGTCCCGGCTCCCTGCCCTGGGGGGCCACAGTGTGCTCATTTCTTATGCACAGCCTTCTCTTCCCTTGCTCAATTCCCATCTTCCATTAAACCTCTGGTTGCTGTGGATGTTTTTTTTTTGGGGGGGGGGGAGGGAGGCCAAACACCTTCACTTATGGAGTAAGAATAAAAATGTTCAGAGCAGCCAGGCGTGGTGGCGCACACCTTTAATATCAGCACTCGGGAGGCAGAGGTAGGAGCATCGCCGTGAGTTCGAGGCCACCCTGAGACTACATAGTGAATTCTAGGTCAGCCTGGGCCAGAGTGAGATCCTACCTCGAAAAACCAAAAACAGAAAAAAAAGGGGGAGCTGCAACCTGTTAGATCTGAAGTTGGTTCTGTAAGTCCCCAACCTGGGGTGTTGGTGTTCTGACATCACTGTGATTCCCCTGTGTGGGGTGTCAGTGTCCTGCCATTGCTTCATAGCAGGAAGGACCCTGCTAACTCTCTTTCTTGGGAACTGGGATTCTGCAAGGGAGAGCGGCTAACTGCCCCTGCCCTCAGCATCCTGACTCCACCCAGCGTCCAGTCCACAGACCAGGGAGCAAGGAGAGGCACCCGCTCTGGGCCACAGCCAGGCACCGCAGAAGAGGGATCCGAACTCTGGCAGAGGCCTCTCAGTGGTTACAGTCTTTCTAGATGGGAAGCCCAAGGGTTTGGTGTCCCCTTAAAGGCCTCCATTATGGTGCCGGGCATGGTGGCACACGCCTTTAATCCCAGCACTCAGGAGGTAGAGGATCACCATGAGTTCGAGGCCACCCTGAGACTACATGGTGAATTCCAGGTCAGCCCGGGATAGAGCGAGACACTACCTCAACAACAACAACAAAAATCCTCAGTTATGGGAGTGGGGTTCTGGACAGAGGGGGGTTGACAGCTTGTAGAATAGATCAGAGGCATGGGACCGGCTCTGCCTCTGCCTGTAGTCCAAGGAGCAACTTCTCTCTCCCCACCTCCACATGCAATTCTCTGGGCTCCAGGCCAGCTGCTGCTTCCCTTCGAGCCGAGCAGAGCCGGCAGGGCTGGCCACATTCCTACCTCCCAGCCTCCCAGCCCTACACGGACAGGCCTGCCCCCTTCATCTGAAGTCCCTCAGCCCTCACAGCACCCGGCCCCTGGAGGGAGACAATGAGTCTAGAAGCTCACAGAGCTCCTAGGTGTCCGCCTCTGTAGAAAGGGCATCCACAGGCTCCCTCCCAGCCCCACCCCTAAGTGGTGTGGCATGGGATAACTCCAGCACTCTGCGCCCTCCGCCCCCTCCCATACCCCTCGACTCCGAGGTGGTGTGAGTCGCAGCTCCACAGAAAGGAAATGGTAACATCTCAAGGATGCCTTGCAGATTACACACGGAATTTGGAGCTCACCCACAGCAGGCACTACTCCACTCACACTGGCTGTCCCCAGCATCCACAGGGCCTCCCAATTCCTCTAGGCATCCATTCCAGGAAAAACTGGAATTTTTTTTTTTTCCTCTTTCTGAAGAACCCCCAGGATGATCCGGGAATGGGAACGAGGCTGGAAATGCTGACAAGAAGAAAGGAAGTAAGGATGGGAAGGGGAGCCAGGGTCCCCAGAGAACTCAATCCCCAGGCTGGTGGGCGGTCGGCCAGATGCAGCTTCAAGCCAGAGGCAGTGACAAGGCCGGATGCCTGGATTTTGCTCGTCAACCCCCAGCTCCAGCCCCTGCTCCCCCCTCTGACCCTTGCCTATCACAGTCCAGCTGGTCTAGTCCTGTCTGTCACATGCCGTGTGACTGTGGTTATGACACTTGTGCCCTCTGAGCCTCTATCTGCACACCTGTAAAATGGGAGGACTCTACTAGGACTGCTAGAAGGGCCTCAGATAGCTACTGCTTGATGCCTGCCCCTCCCTTCCAAGGTCTTGGTAGGTTTTCCAGGATAGCCTCAAATTTGAAACCCTCCCACCTCCGACTCCTGAACAGCTGAGACTACCTATACTGAGCAATTTTTAAATTTTTTATTTGTTTGTTTATTTATTTGAGAGAGAGAGAGAAAGAAAGAAAGAAAGAAAGAAAGAAAGAAAGAAAGAAAGAAAGAGGCAGAGAGAGGGACAGAGAAAGAGGGAGAGAGACAGAGAGAGGAAGGATATGGGCATGCCAGGGTCTCAAGCCTCTGCAAATGAACTCTAGATGCATGTGACACCTTGTGCATCTGGCTTATGTGGCTACTGGGGATTTTTGTTTTGTTTGTTTCAAGGTAGGGTCTCACTCTAGCTCAGGCTGACCTGGAATTCACTATGTAGTCTCAAGGTGGCCTCGAACTCATGGTGATCCTCCTACCTCTGCCTCCCGAGTGCTGGGATTAAAGGCGTGCTCTGCTCTTATTTTCTTCCTTTTTTTCTTTCCCTTTCTTTTTTTTATTTTTTAAATTTTTTAATTAACAACTTCCATGATTATAAACAATATCCCATGGAAATGCCCTCCCTCCCCCCAGCACTTTCCCTTTTGAAACTCCATTCTCCATCATATCCCCTCCTCCTCTCAATCAGTCGCTCTTTTATTTTGATGTCATGATCTTTTCCTCCTATTATGATGGTCTTGTGTTGGTAGTGTCAGGCACTGTGAGGTCATGGATACCCAGGCCATTTTGTGTCTGGAGGAGCACTTTTTTGTTGTTGTTGTTGTTCGTTTGTTTTGTTTTTTGTTTTTAAATAGGGTCTCACTCTAGTCCAGGCTGACCTGGAATTCACTATGTAGTCCCACGCTAGCCTTAAACTCACAGTGATCCTCCTACCTCTGCCTTCCCAGTGCTGAGATTAAAGGCATGTGCCTCTGTGCCTCCACGTCCAGCTTTCTTTCTTTCTTTCTTTTTTAAAAATATTTTATTTTTTGAGAGAAAAAGAGGCACAGACAGAAAGAGAACAAACTCCAGACACAGGAGTCAGCTTGTGCATCTGCCTTGCGTGGGTCCTGGGTAATCAAACCTGGGTCCTTTGGCTTTGCAGGCAAGTGCCTTAACCGCTGAGCCGCCGCTCCAGCCCCGCTCTTCCTGTCTCTCAGGCTGTCATATGCAGCTGTGCAATATGCTCCCTATACACGCTCATTCGCCTCCCAAAGGTGAGTGGAAGGATGAACGCCTACAGAGCCGTGTCTTCGTTTGGTCTTCTGAATCTCCTTCTGTTTCTCCTCATCTGCCTCCCTGTGCCCTTTCCTAACCTACCTTTGCCATGAGACAGACTCAAGTAGCTTCCCCCCGCCCCCGCCAGCAGTGTGATCCCTGCCCACAGACCCCTCCACGGCCTCCCTGCAGAGTAGCTCCACCAGCACCCTCAACTGCACGGCGCCACACACCACCATCTCCTCCTGTGCACACACGCGCACACACACACACAAGTGCAGGGCGCCTCCTACACCCAGCAAAGCCAAAGCACGCCAGGCATGTCTGCCAGAGAGGAACAGGAAGCCGAGAGAGTGGCCAGGCAGGGGCAGGGTAGGGGTGAGGGGCCAGCCGTGGTGCTGGCTCCGGAAACGGAGGCTGGGGTCTGCAGCTGGCCTGTTTACTCATCAGGAAATAGGGAACCAGCGGGGATTCTCACTGTGTCTGGGCCAGCCCCAGCCCTGGACACCACCTGGGACGGTTATCTGACTTCATGAGTGAGGCAGTGGAGGGTCTGCGTAAAATGATTTGCCTAAGGGCTGTCTGGCCACCAGCAGGGGACAGGACTGAAGAGCAGCTCCGGAGGTGGCCTGACCTGCTCACTACTGCCCCTGGCTTATCTTCAAAAATGGTGACTCATGGGCTGGAGAGGTAGGTGGCTTAGTGGTCAAGGTGCTTGCCTGCGAAGACTAAGGACACATGTTGGACTCTCCGGATCCCACGTAAGCCAGACGCACAGTAACACAAGCGTGCAAGGTGGCACATGTGCACAAGGCGGTGCACGTCTCTGGAGTTCGATGACAATGGCTAGAGGCCTGATGCACCAATTCTCTCTCTCTCACACACACACATAAAAAAGTCTTGCCTCAAGAAAAAAATATATACATACATATACACACACATACATACATACATATATATGGTGGTGGCTCACACTTGTAATCCCAACACGAGGCAGAAGGATCTGGGTCCAAGGCCAGTCTGGGCTATAGTGAGACCCTGTCTCAAACAAACAAGTCACACAGAATATAGCTCTGCTCTGCCCACTTCTCCATCGGGTGTCCAGCGTTGTAGTGTCCACCTGGGCTTCCATCACAGACAGGCAATGCCCCCCCCCCATGCCTCTCATACCCAGCCACCTCTGTTCAAGCCCACTCAGAATGCCCAGGTCTTTCCAGCCTTCGAGGCCAGCCTCCTCCAAGAAGCCTCTGGTGCTCAGGCCTCACCCTTCCCTCCCTGCTCTGCAGGCTCAGCAGCTACCACGGACTCCACGGCCCAGAGGAACGCTGGTTGTTCAGCCCAGCTCTGCCCGGAGGCTGGCTCTAAGGGGGCAGTTCCCTAATCGTGACTGACCCAAAGTCAGTACGGGGGAGGGGGGGGCCTCCCGGAGGCAAGGGGAACTGAGCCAGGCCAGTCCAGGGGCTGAGAGGCACACGCAGTGGTCTAGCGAGAGGTTGGAAGGCAAGCCACGGCGGCACCGCACCCGCCAGCCTGTGATGTCACCCCAGCACCAGCCCTCTGCAGCAACGTCCACTAGGCCGGGCTGACGGCTCCTTCCAGAGCTGACCCGGGCCTCCACGGGCTCCTTCACTGCTCGGGATAGCTTGCCAGCACCGGGGATGGAACCTAGGGCCTTGGGCATGTTACTAAGCCATACCCCAGTGTGCCCGTAGTGCATATCAAAGCCTGTCTGTCACTGTGCCTGGGAGGGTTCCTGTCAGCGTTGTGTCCAGCCCCAGCAGCAGGTGTGTGGCAGGAATGAGCGGACACTCACTCTGAGCTGAGTGTGCAGAGCACTGTGACCCTACTTCTGGGGACACAGGAGAGATTGGGGCACCCCCTCAGACCACCAGCACCCAAACAGGTCCCCCAAAGCCCTGAACACAATGTGATGTCACTAGTGAGGAGAGGGAAGGAGGAATGCAGAAAGAATTCCAACACCACAGGGCCAATCGCAGATCCGCCCTGCTGACCTGGAGCAGGAATTCCTCAGGGCTGTCCTCACAGTTCCTGAGGGACCAGGGGATGAGTGTGCAGCGGTGTAAGGCCCTGAGTCACTGGAGGTCCGGAGGTGTGACGCCAAGTGCCTCAGAGCAGGGACAGTGCCCCTTGCCATCCAGCCCACACAGCCTTCCAAACACAGGGAGGGGGCCCCAGTCGCACTGTAAAGGTGGGGAACCCACAGGAGGGCGAGGAAATTCTGCTGCTCCAGGCCGGGTGCAGGGGCTCTGACCCTCATCACAACTATGGGAAACGCACTGGTGTGGGCTCAATGGTTTCTCATTCTCTTGGCAACCCAGGAAGTCGGTGCTACTATACCCCCTATTTTTCCAAGCGAAGAATGTCTCAGAAAAGCCGAGTGATCTGCCCTATGCCACAGAGCCTGCCAGCGTAGATCGGGGGCCGTGGGCCGGCTGGACCTCGCAGCCTGTCCCGCCCGCAGGGCCTCTCCTCGGCCTCTGACCTTTGGGCTACATCTATGTCCGTCCACGTCTCTGGTCTGGTTCCCGCGTCCCCCACCCTTGCCCTGGGCCTTGTTTCACTGACTCGGTGCCTCTGTCCGTGTTTCCTTCTGTCTTAGTCTTCTCCCGCCACCACCCTGCCTTTTGCTGCCCTTCCTCATCGCTTTTTCCTACAGGGTAGCTGCGAGGTGCGACAGCTGGGGTGACGGCAGAAGGCCTCGCTCTCCAAAGGTTCCCCAGACAGGCTGTGGAGCCCTGCCTGGCCTCGTCCCTCTGTCACCTCTATCTCTCTCCAGCTCTCCCGCGGGTGGACAGGGCCGCCTGGCCTGGATGTTTCCTCTTCTGGGAAAGTCTGATAGGGGATGTTGGGGTGGGGTGGGGTGGAGAAGCAGATGCCAAGCCTCCAGCTGCGCCCCCGCCCCCCAGCGGAGAGAGAGAGGCAGGGCAGGGGCAGGACAGCAGGCTTTGGGAGGTGTCAGACAGTGGCGAGCAGCCAGTAAGAGCCACGGAAGGCGCGAGGACGGCCCACACCGGGCTCACGGGCACGCGCAGACGCGGGTTCTACACGAAGGCGCAGGGGAGGGTTTGGAGAAGAACCTCCCAACTCCCCAGGCGCAGCCTAGGCTGGGGGTTAATACCCGCCGAGGCTGAGCCTGGGAACCTCAGGCAGCCCGAGCTGTTCCCATCCCTGGGGACTGAGGTCACAGCCCAGGCAGGGAGAGGTCACTCCTAAAAGGCCAGAAGTCTTTGACTGGAGGCTGGAAACAGGGATGGGAGTTGAGGGGGGGGGACACATGGTCCACCCAAACAGTCTTCAAGCAAGTGCCTTCAACTAAGGCTGAACCACGTCCCCAGCCCACCCGCACGGAGCCTTCAGAGCTGCGGCTCACTGAGTACAGACCTGCAAAGCCCGGCCCCCTCCCTGCTGGGCAGAGAGGCGACATGACCACCCCAGCACGGCTCTGCTCCCCCCGACAGACGCGCCGTCACCCACCCAAGCCCCGAAGCCACGGGAGGAGGCAGGCACTGTATCATTATCCCCTCTGCAAAGGGGAAACTGAGGCACGAGGGTAACAAAGTTCACAATGGACTCTGGGCGACCTGGACGCCAGGGCCACCGTCCGCAGTGGGTGCACGGCCCCCCACCCCGGCCCGTCTCCCCGGCCTCCCTCCCGCTGCTCTGTCTGCGCGCAGGCCCGGGGCTGGGGTCCGCGGCGAGGGCCACTCACCTGCGCTGGGGCTCGGCGGGGTGGACGTCGGCCCGGGGCCGGCGGACAGGCGGGAGGGTCCGGGCGGCTGCGCAGCCCTCGGCGGGCGGGCGGGCGGAGGGGCAGGAAGGGGGTGGGGACTCGGCTCTCGCCCAGGCAGGAAGTTTGGACAAGGAAGCCTGGAGCCGGGGAGGGGACCCCGGGGTGTGTGTGTGTGTGTGTGTGTGTGTGTGTGTGTGTGTCGGGGGTGGGGTCACCATCAGCCGGGCGGAGCGCAGCGGACGGGGGCGGGCTGCTAGGGCAGCTGTCCTCGGCCTCGGCCTTCCCATCTGCAGAATGGGGACGCGCATGCATCGGTCTCTGGCGCTGTCCAACCTTGACCTCGTGAACGACCCTCTCTGGCCGTCGCGCGCCGCGGCCCCGAGGCACTCCTCCTCCTCCTCCCCGTCCTCTTCCTCCTCCTCTCCATCCTCTTCATCCTCCTCCTCCTCCACCTCGCCTCGTCTCGACTGCGCCCCGCGAAGAGGCTCCTCGCGTCCCCCCGCCCCGCCCCGCGCGGACCCCGGCAGCCCGCAGCTCGCCGCGCGCGCCTCCAGCCGTGGCGTCCCTGGCGTCCCGGGAAGAAGCGGGGATGCGGCAGCGCAGCCGATCTCGCACGTGAGCGGCGTCGGGGATGGTCCAAGCCCAGCCGCTCCCCGAGCAGCCCACCACAGTCGAGGTTCAGAGCAGAGGCAACTTGAGGTTGGGGTGTGACCCATGCTGGAGATCCCTCAACCCGGGGTGGGTGCAGACACCCTTCTCCAGGTGTGCTTGAGAACCAATGAAAATGCGCGCAGTTAAAGTGTAGTTTGAGCCGGGCGTGGTGGCGCACGCCTTTAATCTCAGCACGCAGGAGGCAGAGGAAGGAGGATCGCCGTGAGTTTGAGGCCAGCCTGACACTACATAGTGAATTCCAGGTCAGCCTGGGCTAGAGGGAGACCCTACCTCAAAATAAAAAATAAAATAAAATAAAATTTAAAAACGGGGCTGAAGAAATAGCTGAGCGGTTAAGGCATTTGCCTGCAAAGCCAAAGGACCTAGGTTCAATTCTCCAGTGCCCATGTAAGCCAGGTGCATAAGGTGGTGCATATATCTGGAGTTTGTTTGCAGTGGCTGGAAACCCTGACACACCCATTCTTTCTCTTTCCCCTCTTTCTCTGAAATAAATAAAAATAAATAAATAAATAAAACGGGCTGGAGAGATGGCTTAGCGGTTAAGGCGTTTGCCTGCAAAGCCAAAGGACCCACGTTCGGTTCCTCAGGGCCCACGTAAGCCAGATGCACAAGGGGGCGCATGTGGCTGGAGGCCCTGGCGCGCCCATTCTCTCTCTCCCTCTTTCTCTGTCAAATAAATAAAAAATAAAATATATTTTTAAAAAGTATAGTTTGATAAAAGTTGGTTTGGCTTTCATTGCGGCAAAATATACGTAATATGACATTTTTTTATTTTTGGTTTTTCAAGGTAGGGTTTCACTCTAGTCCAGGCTGACCTGGAATTCACTATATAGTCTAAGGGTGCCCTTGAACTCACGGTGATCTTCCTACCTCTGCCTCCCTAGTGCTGGGATTAAAAGCATGTGCCACCATGCCTGGCTAATTTTGTTTAATTTTTTTTTGTTGTTTATTTTTATTTATTTATTTGAGAGCGACAGACAGAGAGAGAAAGAGGCAGAGAGAGAGAGAGGAGAGTGGGCGCGCCAGGGCTTCTAGCCACTGCAAACGAACTCCAGACATGTGCCCCCTTGTGCATCTGGCTAACGTGGGTCCTGGGGAATCGAGCCTTGAACCGGGGTCCTTAGGCTTCACAGGCAAGCGCTTAACCGCTAAGCCATCTCTCCAGCCCATGCCTGGCTAATTTTTAAAAATATTTTATTTATTTATTTATTTATTTATTTATTTATTTCAGAGACAGAAAGAGGCAAAGAGAGAGAGAGAATGGGCGCACCAGGGCCTCCAGCCACTACAAACCAACTCCAGACGCATGTGTCACCTTGTACATCTGGTTTACATGGGTCCTGGGGAATTGAACTGAGGTCCCTTGGCTTTGCAGGCAAGTGCCTTAACCGCTAAGCCATCTCTGCAGACCTAAAAATATTTTTAAAGTTTTAAAAATATTTATTTGAGAAAGAGGCATATAGAGAATGGGTGCACTAGGGGCCTCAAGCCACTGTAAATGAACTCCAGACACATGCTCCACCTTGTGCATCTGGCTTTACATATGGGTACTAGGGAATCAAACCTGGGTCCTTTGGCTTTGCAGGCAAGTGACTTAAACACTTTCTAGCCCTAAGATATTTTTGTTTATTTATTTGCAAGGACAGAGAGAGAAATAGTAGGAAGGAGGGAGGGGGGCAGTAAGTATGGGGACACCAGGGCCTCTTGCTGTTGCAAACGAACTCCAGATGCATGTGCCACTTTGTGCCGCTGGCTTTACATGGGTACTTAGGATTTGAACCCCTGGTCACCAGGCTTGCATACAAGTGCCTTTAACCACTGAGACATCTCATCTCTCCAGCCCTATAAAATGTATAATTTTAACCTTTTTTGTTTTTCTTCAAGGCAGGGTCTCACTCTAGTCTAAGATGACCTGAGACTCACTCTGTAGCCCCAGGATGGCCTTGAACTCACAGTGATCCTCGTACCTTACCTCAGTCTCCTGTGTGCTGGGACTAAAGATGTGCATCCCAGTGTCCAGCTTAACCAACTTTAAGTATATGGTTCAGTGGCATTAAGTACATTACATGTGTGCAACCATTGATACTATCCATTTCCAGAACGTTTGTATCATCCCAAAGGGAAGCTCTCTTCCCTCCCCCTCCCCACCCCTAAGCATTGTGACTGGAATACCAGGTACCATAGCATAACTTGTCACTTGATAGTGGGTTTGGGTCACAGCGTGGTGTTCAGTTAGTTGTGACAAATGTGCTCATCTTCGTGATCACCATTCCAATAAAAGTATTTTGGGCTGGAGAAATGGCTTAGCAGTTAAGCGCTTGCCTGTGAAGCCTAAGGACCCCAGTTCGAGGCTTGATTCCCCAGGACCCACGTTAGCCAGATGCACAAGGGGGCACACGCATCTGGAGTTCGTTTGCAGTGGCTGGAGGCCCTAGCGTGCCCATTCTCTCTCTCTCTCTCTCTCTCTCTCTCTCTCTCCCTCTCTCTGCTCTCTGTCACTCTCAAATAAATAAATAGAACAAAAAATTAAGTATTTTGTTGTTGTTATTGTTATCTTTTTTTTCTGAGGTAGGGTCTCACTCTAGCTCAGGCTGACCTGGAGTTGTTATTTTGAGGTAGTCTCACTGTAGCCTAGGCTGGCATGGAATTCACTATGGAGTCTGAGGGTGACCTCGAACTCACGGCGATCCTCCTACCTCTGCCAAGGTGCTGGGATTAAAGGCGTGCGCCACCATGCCTGGCCAAGTAAAAGCATTTTTGAAAGTCCATCTCCTCTAAATTCTGCCTGTTCCCCTTTGTAATGATGCCCTCAAACTCCTTGCTCACCACCAAGCCCTAGGAGGCTGTGTCAGCGAGGGGTGGAATTCATGCATAGATGGGGGGGTCACAGGGCTGGTAGGTACTTGGTCCCTCACCACAATGCTTCCAGTTGCTCTGTGGTTTTCCTCACAGCAGGTGACGACACTGGGTCTGTCCTACTTGTGACGACAAGGAGACCAGCTGTGAACATGTGTGTAGGTCTGGCATGCCCTGCGCTTTCACTGATCTCCAGAATGGGATTGCTGGGTTCCAGATGTGTTGTGCTCCCAAGCCGTCTGCCTACAGTATGTACCGGATTCTGACAATCACCACCTTAGAGACAGCCAAGGGTTGGTATTTTATTATTTTATTTTATTATTTTATCTTATTTTATTATTTTTAAACTCTGAGGATGGGGGTAATGTAGCAGGTGGATTCAATCGCGAAGATGGCTCTGGACAGGAAAGGGTAGAGGCGAGGTTCAAGGTGGTTTTCAGGACTTCGGTGCCTCCCATACCAAAAGTGTCCAGCAGTGGGCAGCAGAAACCAGAGCATGGCTCAAGGGCCGGCCACCAAAGACCATAGAGTTGCATTATGTCTGAAGCCAGAGGGGACCTTGAAAGTCATGTGGTCCCGTACCTTCAAGGGACAAATGGGGGAAACTGAGGTACAGAGAGGATGGGAAGTTTGCACTCTTCACCTGTCTTCGTCTAGCTGACCGGTTCTCGTCCTTCCACGATCAGCTCACCCGCACTTTTTTTTTTTTCGAAGTAGGGTCTTGCTCTAGCCCAGACTGACCTGGAATTCACTAGGTAGTCTCAGAGTGGCCTTGAACTCACGGCGATCCTCCGACCTCTGCCTCCCGAGTGCTGGGATTCAAGGTGTGCGCCACCACACCCGGCTTCCACCTGCACTTTCACTGGGAGCCTCCTCTTGCCCTAAGCCCCATCCCATTCCTGCTTGCTCCTAGCCCCAGCCCCCCTCCACCCCAGACTCTTGAGTTCCTCCAGGACTGGGCCTGATGGGAATCATCTCTGTGCTCCGGGGCCTGACACTAAGTGCTCAGAGTGAACTACCCTACGCATCGCCTTTCCAGCTCCCGGGGCCCCAGCCCTGCTTTCTTGACCCCGTCTGCAACAAGAAGGATGGACAGACCCTGAGGACCACCAGTAAGGTAGAAGAGGGCCAAGGTCCCCATTCAGCCTCTTGTTCAACAAGCACCATTTTGGTTGCTTAGAACCTGAGACAGAGATGATGTGGTGGTGAAGTGATATTGAGAGCAGCCTACTCTTATCAAATGTCCACCTACGACCACATGCCATTATTTTATGACCTTTACACTTAGTAAGTTAATGACTTAAAATTTCCTGTCCTGAAAAAACTCATGCATAAGAAGGTGAGGGGGCTGGAGAGATGGCTTACCGGTTAAAGTGCTTGCCTGTGAAGCCTAAGGACCCATGTTCAGCTCTCCAGATCCCTCTTAAGCCAGATGCATAAAGGTGAGGCAAGTGCAAGGTTGCACATGCCCACTAGGTGGCGTAAGTGTCTGGAGTTCCATTGCCTTGGCTGAGGCAACAATTCTCTCTAACTTAAAAAAAAAAAAAAAGTAAAAAAGGTAACCTTGGGCTGGGGAGATGGCTCAGTAAAGATGCTTGCTTTGCTAGCAAAGCCTGCCGGCCAGGGTTCAATTCCCTAATACATAGGTAAAGCCCAGACACAAAAAGTGGCATATGGCCCATGGGTTATTGTCTATAATTATAGACGTTGTCAATAAAAAATTAATTAATTTAAAAAATTTTAAGTGGCACATGGCCTGGAGAGATGGCTTAGTGGATGCTTGCTTGTGAAGCCTAACAACCCAGGTTTAATTCCTCAGCACTCATGTAAGCCAGATGCACAAGGTGACACATACATCTGGAGTTATTTTGCAGTGGCTAGAGGCCCTGGCGCGTCCATTCTCTCCAACCCCTCCCCCTCTATCTGCCTCTCTCACACTCCCTGTTAAATAAATAAATAAAATATATTTTAAAGGACTGGAGAGATGGTTTAGCAGTTAAGGCCTTTGCTTGCAAAACCAAAGGATCCTGGTTCAATTCCCCAGGACCCATGCAAGTCAGATGAACAAGGGGGAGCATGCATCTGGAGCTCATTTGCAGTAGCTGGAGGCCCTGGCATGCCCAGTTTCTCTCTCTCAAATAATTAAACAAAATATATATTTTTAAAAATAGCTTAGGAAGAAGCCAGGTATGGTGGCACATGCCTTTAATCTCAACACTCGAGAGGCAGATGTAGCAGGAGGATTGCCGTGAGTTTGAGGCCACCCTGAGACTATGTAGTGAATTCCAGGTCAGCCTGGGCTAGAGTGAGACCCTACCTCAAAAAAAAAAGAAAAAAAAAAGGAAAAAAGAAAAAGAAAGAAAGAAAAAGTTTAGAAAGATTTTTTTTTAAAGTGGTACATGTGTCTGGAGTTTGGGGCAGCAATAAAATGTCCTGGAATGTCTATTCTCTCCCTCTCTGTGTCTCTCTGTCTCTCTTTTTCTCTCTCAATTAAATAAATAAGAATACTTTTAGAAGAAAAGAAAGAAAGGTCACCTCCAGCAAAGACCTCAATAAGGAAAAGGAGGAAGGCCTGCAGACATCTAGAAGAGCATTCTAGCTGGTGCACCAGCAAGTATGTGAACTCTGAGAGCAGAGTGTGCACCACTCGGGGTGGATGAGAGCTGTGCTGGCCCAGGATAAACACAAGATGCCCTGAGAAAAAATGTACAGAAGGTCAGGCTGCTGGAGATTACACGTGTGGTGAAGGGATGCTTCGAGCGGGGATCAGATCATGAGGCCTTGAAAGGGACATCACTGCCTTGAGAACAAGACGCAGCAGACAAGGAGAAACAACGAAGGCATAAAAAGGGGTGCAGGGGATGACAAGAGCTGACTGGTGGGACAGGCGTGGTGGCGCATGTCTTTAATCCCAGCACTTAAGAGGCAGAGGAAGGAGGATCGCCGTGAGTTCAAGGCCACCCTGATATTACATAGTAAATTCCAGGTCAGCCTGGGCTAGAGTGAAACCCTACCTTGTAAAACCAAAAAAAAAAAAAAAAAAGCTGATTAGTGCTGTCAGAGAATGATTGGTGCTGGCCCAGAGCAGGAGTGGAGGAGGAGGACTGGTGGGATGATCTAGGGCAGGAGAGGAGGAGGAGGACTGGTGGGATGATCTAGGGCAGGAGTGGAGGAGGAGGACTGGTGGGATGATCTAGGGCAGGAGTGGAGGAGGAGGACTGGTGGGATGATCTAGGGCAGGAGTGGAGGAGGAGGACTGGTGGGATGATCTAGAGCAGGAGTGGAGGAGGAGGACTGGTGGGATGATCTAGAGCAGGAGTGGAGGAGGAGGACTGGTGGGATGATCTAGAGCAGGAGTGGAGGAGGAGGACTGATGGGATGATCTAGGGCAGGAGTGGAGGAGGAGGAGGACTGGTGGGATGATCTAGAGCAGGAGAGGAGGAGGAGGACTGGTGGGATGATCTAGAGCAGGAGTGGAGGAGGAGGACTGGTGGGATGATCTAGGGCAGGAGTGGAGGAGGAGGACTGGTGGGATGATCTAGAGCAGGAGTGGAGGAGGAGGACTGGTGGGATGATCTAGGGCAGGAGTGGAGGAGGAGGACTGGTGGGATGATCTAGGGCAGGAGTGGAGGAGGAGGACTGGTGGGATGATCTAGAGCAGGAGTAGTGGAGGAGGACTGGTGGGATGATCTAGAGCAGGAGTGGAGGAGGAGGAGGACTGGTGGGATGATCTAGGGCAGGAGAGGAGGAGGAGGACTGGTGGGATGATCTAGAGCAGGAGTGGAGGAGGAGGACTGGTGGGATGATCTAGGGCAGGAGTGGAGGAGGAGGACTGGTGGGATGATCTAGAGCAGGAATAGTGGAGGAGGAGGACTGGTGGGATGATCTAGAGCAGGAATAGTGGAGGAGGAGGACTGGTGGGATGATCTAGAGCAGGAGTGGAGGAGGAGGACTGGTGGGATGATCTAGGGCAGGAGTGGAGGAGGAGGACTGGTGGGATGATCTAGAGCAGGAGTGGAGGAGGAGGACTGGTGGGATGATCTAGAGCAGGAGTGGAGGAGGAGGACTGGTGGGATGATCTAGAGCAGGAGTGGAGGAGGAGGACTGGTGGGATGATCTAGAGCAGGAGTGGAGGAGGAGGACTGGTGGGATGATCTAGAGCAGAGTGGAGGAGGAGGACTGGTGGATGATCTAGAGCAGGAGTGGAGGAGGAGGACTGGTGGGATGATCTAGAGCAGGAGTGGAGGAGGAGGACTGATGGGATGATCTAGGCAGGAGTGGAGGAGGAGGAGGACTGGTGGGATGATCTAGAGCAGGAGAGGAGGAGGAGACTGGTGGATGATCTAGAGCAGGAGTGAGGAGGACTGATGGGATGATCTAGGGCAGGAGTGGAGGAGGAGACTGGTGGGATGATCTAGGGCAGGAGTGGAGGAGGAGGACTGGTGGGATGATCTAGGGCAGGAGTGGAGGAGGAGGACTGGTGGGATGATCTAGAGCAGGAGTGGAGGAGGAGGACTGGTGGGATGATCTAGAGCAGGAGTGGAGGAGGAGGACTGGTGGGATGATCTAGGGCAGGAGTGGAGGAGGAGGACTGGTGGGATGATCTAGAGCAGGAGTGGAGGAGGAGGAGGACTGGTGGGATGATCTAGGGCAGGAGTGGAGGAGGAGGACTGGTGGGATGATCTAGAGCAGGAGTGGAGGAGGAGGACTGGTGGGATGATCTAGGAGCAGGAGTGGAGGAGGAGGACTGGTGGGATGATCTAGAGCAGGAGTGGGAGGAGGAGGACTGGTGGGATGATCTAGAGCAGGAGTGGAGGAGGAGGACTGGTGGGATGATCTAGAGCAGGAGTGGAGGAGGAGGACTGGTGGGATGATCTAGGAGCAGGAGTGGAGGAGGAGGACTGGTGGGATGATCTAGAGCAGGAGTGGAGGAGGAGGACTGGTGGGATGATCTAGAGCAGGAGTGGAGGAGGAGGACTGGTGGGATGATCTAGAGCAGGAGTGGAGGAGGAGGACTGGTGGGATGATCTAGGGCAGGAGTGGAGGAGGAGGACTGGTGGGATGATCTAGGGCAGGAGTGGAGGAGGAGGACTGGTGGGATGATCTAGAGGCAGGAGTGGAGGAGGAGGACTGGTGGGATGATCTAGAGCAGGAGTGGAGGAGGAGGACTGGTGGGATGATCTAGGGCAGGAGTGGAGGAGGAGGACTGGTGGGATGATCTAGGGCAGGAGTGTGGAGGAGGAGGACTGGTGGGATGATCTAGAGCAGGAGTGGAGGAGGAGGACTGGTGGGATGATCTAGAGCAGGAGTGGAGGAGGAGGACTGGTGGGATGATCTAGAGCAGGAGTGGAGGAGGAGGACTGGTGGGATGATCTAGGGCAGGAGTGGAGGAGGAGGACTGGTGGATGATCTAGAGCAGGAGTGGAGGAGGAGGACTGGTGGGATGATCTAGGGCAGGAGTGGAGGAGGAGGACTGGTGGGATGATCTAGAGCAGGAGTGGAGGAGGAGGACTGGTGGGATGATCTGGTGGGATGATCTAGGCAGGAGTGGAGGAGGAGGACTGGTGGGATGATCTAGAGCAGGAGTGGAGGAGGAGGACTGTGGGATGATCTAGAGCAGGAGTGGAGGAGGAGGACTGGTGGGATGATCTAGGCAGGAGTGGAGGAGGAGGACTGGTGGGATGATCTAGAGCAGGAGTGAGGAGGAGGAGGACTGGTGGGATGATCTAGAGCAGGAGTGGAGGAGGAGGACTGGTGGGATGATCTAGAGCAGGAGTGGTGGAGGAGGAGGACTGGTGGGATGATCTAGAGCAGGAGTGGAGGAGGAGAGGACTGGTGGGATGATCTAGGGCAGGAGTGGAGGAGGAGGAGGACTGGTGGGATGATCTAGGGCAGGAGTGGAGGAGGAGGACTGGTGGGATGATCTAGAGCAGGAGTGGAGGAGGAGGACTGGTGGGATGATCTAGAGCAGGAGTGGAGGAGGAGGACTGGTGGGATGATCTAGAGCAGGAGTGGAGGAGGAGGACTGGTGGGATGATCTAGGGCAGGAGTGGAGGAGGAGGACTGGTGGGATGATCTAGAGCAGGAGTGGAGGAGGAGGACTGGTGGGATGATCTAGAGCAGGAGTGGAGGAGGAGGACTGGTGGGATGATCTAGAGCAGGAGTAGTGGAGGAGGAGGACTGGTGGGATGATCTAGAGCAGGAGTAGTGGAGGAGGAGGACTGGTGGGATGATCTAGGGCAGGAGTGGAGGAGGAGGACTGGTGGGATGATCTAGAGCAGGAGTAGTGGAGGAGGAGGACTGGTGGGATGATCTAGAGCAGGAGTGGAGGAGGAGGAGGACTGGTGGGATGATCTAGAGCAGGAGTAGTGGAGGAGGAGGACTGGTGGGATGATCTACAACAGGAGTGGAGGAGGAGGACTGGTGGGAAGATCTAGAGCAGGAGTGGAGGAGGAGGACTGGTGGGATGATCTAGGGCAGGAGTGGAGGAGGAGGACTGGTGGGATGATCTAGAGCAGGAGTGGAGGAGGAGGACTGGTGGGATGATCTAGAGCAGGAGTAGTGGAGGAGGAGGACTGGTGGGATGATCTAGAGCAGGAGAGGAGGAGGAGGACTGGTGGGATGATCTAGAGCAGGAGTGGAGGAGGAGGACTGGTGGGATGATCTAGAGCAGGAGTAGTAGAGGAGGAGGACTGGTGGGATGATCTAGAGCAGGAGTGGAGGAGGAGGACTGATGGGATGATCTACAACAGGAGTGGAGGAGGAGGAGTTGGCCTAGAGAAAGTGCAGAAGAGGTGACTCTGGCCACCTATTAAGAGCAGCAATCTGTTCTGGAAGCTTCCATTCTGCCTGTAGGAATGGTCTTGGGAGGAATCATAGAGGCTACTTCCTTAAAGAAACTTGAGCAGACCACCCCAATTCTGTAGGAGGTCTCTCCAACACTGCCTGGTGAGGCTGCTGTGAGCAGATAGCTCTCTGCCCTCACTGCACTGGGCTGCGTGAGTTGGATGCCAACTTACCATGCAGCACACATCTCCTCGGTCCCCAGAGATGTGCTAGCTGACTCTCAGACAGATGGAAAGCCTCTGCCCCGCAACCAGATCTGGCTGGCACTGGCCAGCCGAGGCTACAAGGAGTGGGCAGGGCCTCTTGGGAAGCACCTTGGGGACAGAGCATGCTGGTTGCTCACAGGCCCCAGGTCGCCATGCTGTTGCAAGGAGCTCTGCTCTCACATAAGCAGGCTGAGGTGATGTCCTCCCTCCCCTCCCAGGAACACATGCCAGGCTCCCCAGCTGCCTACCTTCCAGCCTGCACCTACCCTCCCCGCATCTCTGGCTCCAGGTTCCTGCCTCCAGGATCGTCCTGGCCTGAACCTGTCCACTCGTCCCAGGCTTCCCCTGTGTTCCCACCACGCTTCTGCCGCCTGCCAGCCTGCTTGGCGCTCAGACTCACAGCCTCGCTCTCACACCGTAGCTTTAATCACAGCTCAGCCCATCCCGCCCTCCTGTTGGGGCCGATTTAGGGGCTATCACGGAAAGGGGGGGCTAATGGAGCTCATGGGGGCACCCTGGTGATGAGGGAAGTTGAGAGGCAATTAGCTGTGCTGGCAGGCTGGGAGCCACCTAATGTGCCTGCCGCGGAAAGGGCTAGCTGTGGGGGCTGTGGGGAGGGGGTGGCCTGCCCCACCCCCACATTCAGAGATGGACTTGAACTTAAATCTGTGTCACTCCTTCCAAGGAACTTGGAGGGTGCATCAGGAGGGACATCCTGAAAAATCATGGCAAGGGGCAAGGGGCAAGGGTAGGAGGGCTGGATGGGGCACACTGTGGAGAGGGAAGGAGGTTGAGAGAGGAGTCAAGAGTTCCTGGCCCCAAACACACACACACACACAGAGAGAGAGAGAGAGAGAGAGAAAGAGAGAGAGAGACTCAATTGAACCTGATCCCTCGCTGGGGACCCACTCCTGATTAATACTAACATTAGCAGTGAACACTCACCACCGGGCCCTTGTCATTAATTACCTCCTCTCCTCTCCCAGCCTAGCAGCGGGGGACGCAACTCCTCAGGGACAGAGAAGCCAGCATGTGACCCCTCTGCCCAAAGGGGCACCCGGCCCTCATCCTCCAAGGAAAATGGAGAGAGGAAGGGGGAGGAAAGTGGGCCTGGCTCACACTCCAAGTCCGGCTCCCTTTCCCAGCTTCCAGCACATACCCGCAGTGGGTAGGGGTGCTCCCCGGAAGTGGTGCACCCAGTCTCTGAGCCCTCCAACCCACACTCCTGCACGTCAGCGTGAGGACAGAGCCGTGCACAGGCCCAGGCAGAGACATAGAGGTGCACTGACCTTGCCGGGGTTATCTCATGTGCACAAGAAACCAGACACCCCAGCTTTACAGCTGTAGGGGGGCAGGTAAGGGATCCCAGGGCAGGCCAGGAACCCTCTTCACCTCCCACTAACCACGCATTCATCAGTGAAAGCAGGGTGTAGAAGAACAGATCCAAGTACATCCAGTCTGCCCCTAGCCGGGCACCACGTCTTGTCTCCTTTGCCATTCCCCAGAGCCCTCACCCCCCAAATTGTGCCTCTGGTGTCATCCTTTGAGCAGACCCTAGCAGGCCAGCTCCCATTCCAGGAGTAGGGAGTGGGGTGGGAGCTTTGCGGGATCTTCCTGGACCCTCCCAACACCCCTGTGCACCCCATTATAAGACCACGCAAGCCTGGAGACCCAGCAATCGATCTCCCTCAAAGATGAAAACGCTAATAACTTTACCCCTCTTGTCCTCCACCTCAGGCTTGCATTAGCCCTGACCACAGGCCCCAGGCAGCTGAGCCCTGCAGTGGGCAGACCTGCAGCTCAGTAACCCCTTCCCATCCAGGTGGGGAGCCTGGGGGAGATGACAGGAAGGACTTCCTGGCACCTGGGAATGGGAAGCCACAGAGCAAGTGAAGAAAAGTCCTGGAAGGAAGGACATTTTCCCATCCCAGATCAACTCTGTCAGAGACTTGACCCAAGTCAAGATTTGTATCAGTTACTTTTTTTTTTTTCCCCCAAGGTAGGGTCTCACTCTAGCCCAGGCTGACCTAGAATTCACTAGGTTATCTCAGGCTGGCCTTGAACTCACAGGCGGCGATCCTCCTACCTCTGCCTCCCAAATGCTGGGATTAAAGGTGTGCGCCACCACGCCCAGCTCAGTTACCTTTCTTGTTGCTGGGATAAACTACGGGACAAAAGTCATTTTAAGGGAAGAAGGATTTATTTCACCTTACACTTCCAGATTATGATCCATCATGGCAGAGAAGGGATAGTGGCAGGAGCTGGAGGCAGTTGGCCACATTGCACCCACAGAACAGAGTGATGACTACTGTCGGCGGTCACAGGGCCCTGCATATGCCTGATCTTGTAAGCTAAGCAGGGTCGGGCCTGGTGAGAACTTGGATGGGAGAGAGTGCTGAAAGCAGGTGCCCAGCCACCCATCTCCTTTCACCCAACCCAGGACTCCAGCCTGCGGAACGACGCTGCCCACAGTGAAGGCAAGCCTTCCCGCTTCAATTAACCTAATCGCAGCAATCCCTCACGGACATGCCCAGACACTTGTTTCCTAGGTGATTACAGGGCTAGTCAGCTTGATGGTCAACGCAGACCATCACAGCCTCCGTGACTGAACCTGTCTACAAGGTGTCAAGGTCCCTGTCCCATCCCCTAGGCTGCCCAGAGAGGTGAACCAGGAGGGACACACCCACCAGGAGAGCCAGGGGGTTGAAGAACTGGAGCTAAGGGGGCTTTGGTGGGTGGCATGGCCCTTCCCTCCCTGCAGCAACAGACAGCTTGCAGCCCCTCCCCACCTTACACCCTTTGCTCTGTAGGTAAAAGAGACAGTTGGGGTCAGGGAGCAGAAGCTTCCTAAGCTCTGACCCCTATAACATAACATCTATCCCTAAAACGAAGCAGAACCTGAGATTGGGGTACCCAATCTAGGCTAGAGAGGAGGGAAGGAGGGGAATAAAAACAGTGAGTTCAGCCAGGCATGGTGGCACACGCCTTTAATCCCAGCACTCGGGAGGCAGAGGTAGGAGGATCGCCATGAGTTTGAAGCCACCCTGAGACTACATAGTGAATTCCAGATCAGCCTGAGCTAGAGTGAAACCCTATCTCGAAAAAAAAAAAAAAAAAAAAACAGTGAGATTGGGGGCTGGAGAGATGGTCTAGTGGTTAAGGTGCTTGCCTACAAAGCCAAAGTACTCAGGTTCAATTCCCCAGGACCCACATACACATAACCCAGATGTACAAGGTGGCACATGTATCTGGAGTTCATTTGCAGTGGCTGGATGCCCTGGCGCGCCCATTCTCTCTTTCTCTCTCCATCAAATAAATAAATAAAAATAAATATATATATATTTTTTTAAAAAAACAGTGAGCTCTGCCAGGCACCAACTGAGGGTGGATCACATCAGAAGAGCTTTGCATGGGGAACTTGGCTAAACCTTCCAACCACCCTGTGAGTTTCCCGCTATTGTTAACCCCGCATTGCAGTGGGCGCCAAGGCACGGAAAGACTGAGGGACTTTGCCCAGCGTCATACAAGTAGTAAGAGGCTAACACAGGCTTCCTAGTCTGGAAGTTTACCTACCAGAGCCCGCAGCCCAGCAAGGAGAGGAAAAGGGCTCAGGTTAGTGGGAGATGGGGCAACAGAATCCTTCTGGCAGGAGTGGAATCAAGGCAGGGGACAGCAGGTTACCGTTGGGGTTCTGCACTGTCTCGGGCTGTACCCAATGCATACAGGTCACGGGGCTCCAGCCACCAGCTCTTTCCTTCCCTCCTGGCTTCTCCAGGGCCACTTCTGTAGCTAACCCTGGCCTGTCTTTCTCAGCTGTAGCCCTCTCCCTCCACCATACACACACACACACACACAC
Source organism: Dipus sagitta (assembly GCA_036346955.1). Lineage (NCBI taxonomy): Eukaryota > Metazoa > Chordata > Mammalia > Rodentia > Dipodidae > Dipus > Dipus sagitta. The sequence goes on from CM070788.1 coordinate 31,351,332, forward strand.
CAACCTTCTCTTCTGTCACAGCTGGTGAGCAGAGAGATCACTGTGCAGTGTGGGGGGCCATGAAGCCAGTATGTGCCCTGCTGAACTTGCCTAGATAGCCTGTCATCCCAGCAGGGCAGGAGGCTGGAAGCTAGGGTGCCTGGGTCCTGCCTCTTCTGGCCCTCACTGGGCAGCTGGTTGGAATGTTAGCCAGGTATGCTCACTCCACCTGACACTGGGAGTGCCCGAGCCTATGCTGCCTGCAATCCCCCTAGGACCTGTCTTGAGGCAAGGCCAGGATGGGGCACATGGCTACCCATGCCTGGAACCTGACAGCTGCCCCACCCCCTGTCTGGAAAGAGCTCTGTGGGATCAGGGCAGGAGAGACCAAGGAACCCCTCCCTCCCCCAGGGTTCCTCAGAGACCTGTCTTGGGGCTGGGGCCCTAGGGAGTCTCATTGTCTTGTGCAATACTGTGTGCCTCCCTATATATCTGGAACAGGCCCCTGGGCTTGCTCAGGAAGGGTGATTGGCTCCTCAGTCAATGCTGAGTGCGCCTCTGTTTTTTTTTTTTTTTCTGAGTCTCTCTTCCAGGCAACACAGCTGTTTCTGAGAAGGGAGAGCGGAGGTAGGGGCCCCATGCCCATCACAGGTTCCTATCCTGATCCCAAGACCCCCCCCCCACCAAGAGTCCTCGAGGCCCCATTCCATCTATCCCCCTGTAGCCATCCGTCTCAGCCTGCACTCAGCCCCTGGGGGACGTGGGGGGCAGCTAATGGACTTGGCACATGTAGGAGGTAATTAACTAGGAGGGGGTAAGAGCACCATGGAACAGGGACACTGCTAATGACAACGGGACCCCCGGCAATGGGAAAGGGCATGTGCATCCGTGGTGGAGAAGGAGACACTAGCTGACGGTGAAGTGAAGACCCTCGTTGCCCCCACACAAGGGCCCCCCCGCAACCATGCGCCCAGGGAACTGGTTCACACCTTTATGGGGAAGAATCAGGTTCCGTCTGCTGCGGTCTCCCCAAATTTTCCCTTTGCTCCAACTGCACTCCCAGAACCCCTTGCCTCTCTTGCTCAACTTCTCCAGCTTTCACCATCTGGGGCCCCAAAGTCAATATTGGAAATCTGAGGCACCACAGTCAATCTTGGAAATGCCCCTAGGCCCCAGCAGGGCCCTCAGCGACGGCCCAATCCTGCTCCCGCGGACCTCCTCCTCGGACCCTGGGCTCCTGGTCCAGAAGGGCCCCGCCTCGTCTTCAAGAAAGGTTAGAAAGGAGGTGACGGCGGGGACAGAGAGCAAGCCAGCAAAGGTCCTGGTAACTTTAGGGCACGTTCAGCTGCTGGCCGTCATGTGCCTGGCACAGGACTCCTCTGCCATTCTCTCTCCATCCACGCCCCTCTCTGTGTCTCTGTTTCCCTATCTTTGCACTTCCCTCTGCAGTCTCTTAACCACTGTGTCTGTAACCGTCCCTGCCAGATCTGGCCATTCCGCTCTGTCTCCACACCGGGGTGGTGTGGCACCACTCGCCCCAAGGCAGGAGAGGAGGGCCTGATAAGGTAGGCCCTAGGGAGCCGGCCCTCCACCCCCATCAATCAGCCACCGCCCTGGGCTAGCCCTCCATTAGCCAGGAACCAGCCTGGACAAGAGGCAGACATTGCAGGCTGGGCTCAGGGTGATAAGAGTAGATTAAATCATAGGGACAGGGCGAGGGACTGAACACCCGGGGACAGGAGACAGCTGCAATTAGCCCCAGGAGCTTTGGCAGCCAGCTTGCACTGTGTGGGAGCTGGGCAGGTGATTGGAAGTGATGCGCCAGCAGCCTCCAAGTTGCAGCTCCTGCCTGGGGTGGGAAGGAGGCGGAGCTCTAGGACCCCTGATGTGGGCCTAATAGAAACCCGAGGCCCCTTAGTTAGGGTCACTGGTGTTCCAAGGGTCACAGGGGCAGGGAGAACCCACCTGCCTGTAAGCAGCATGGGACACAGTGCCAGAGCTCTGTCCTCAGGAAGCAACCGCTCTGCTCACGGAGGGGGCTGAGGCGAGGAACAGGGGCCTGCTGCCTTCACTCTCAACCTCTCAGTGCTGAGGACGGGACCCAGGGCCTCCCACATGCCAGGCAAGTACTGCACTGAGCTATAGCCCCAGCCCGCTTTTTACTTTTGTTTTTCTTTTGTTTTTCCAGGTAGGGTCTCACTCTAACCCAGGCTGACCTGGAATTCACTATGTAGTCTCAGGGTGGCCTCGAACTCACGGTGATCATCCTACCTCTGCCTCCCGAGTGCTGGGATTAAAGGCAGGCGCCACCATGTCTGGCTCACTTTTCACTTTTAATTTGCAGGCAAGGTCTTGCTAAGTTGCCCAGGCTGGCTTTAAACTCACTTTGCACCCCAGACGGGCCTTGAACTTGAGATCCTCCTCTCTGAGCTGCCTGAGTAGCTGGGATTACAGGTATGCACTACCAAGCTAAACTTCCAGTCCTTAGCCATGCCCTGGCCTCATGTGTGTGTGTGTGTGTGTGTGTGTGCACTCGCGCATGCACACACACACACACACACACACACACAGTCTCTTTCATCCATTTGTTCAGCTGTGTACTTACTCTGCCCTGTAGACACCAAGACAGGGAGGATACATGAGCGTGCATACATGCACGCACGTGCGCACACACACACACACTGGCTGCCATCCTTTTCCCTAGAGCCCTAGTCTCCATCCCCAGCATCAACCTTTCTGAGCACAAAGTAAACACCACGAGGAGCTGGAGGTCCGGGAAGCCGTGTCACCAGTAGGTGACAGCTGCACAGAGCCAAGAGACTACTGAGGGGACCAGAATGAGGGCAGACCCTGGAGAGCACAGCCCCCCAAGGCCCTTCTCCCCAAGAACAGGAAGGAGACACGACAGTGGTTAATAAATATAATTGCTATGATGGACACTGGCAGAGAAGCATGACCACCCCCACTCCTGCCCAAATGGCGCCCTCCGCATGCTGAGGGCGAGAAGCACGAGGTTGCCTGGGGCTGCTGGGCACTGTGAGGGCCCGGGGTGGCCTGGCACCCTGGCTCCACCCCTAACCCAGGACGTCCAGGTAGCCAGGTGGCGCCTGTGCCAGGGCCTGGAGCCGGGCGTGCACATCCTTCATGCCGAGGCGCTGCTGCGGCTCACGCTGCCAGCAGCCACGCATGATGGCGTAGACGTCAGGGGGGCAGGCCCGGGGCCGCTCCAGCTCCCGGCCCTGCGTGATGCACTCGATTGCCTGCGGCCACGGGAAAGACAAGAGGAGAGACAGGAGAGTGCTCAGGAGTTAGGGGAGAGAGACCCATGCCCGAGGGGGCACTCCCAGGGATGAGTCCCAGCTGCCTGTGAGCTCCTGGGCAAAGTGGGAGCGATTAAGGCCTGACTCTGGGGAGTGTGGGAAGGAGCTTCCAGAAGGCTGGAGCCAGACCCAAAGAAGACTTGCCAGGTGGGGTGAGGAGGACAAGTCATCATTGCAAAGACCATCAGCCTCTGGCTGCTAGAGAAAGGAGGGGTGTCTCCCGGCACCAGGGAAAGGGGGGAGACAGAGCAGAATTGCAGCTACAGCCCTTGATAACTGGCTGGCTTCAGCCCTTTGGTGAGGAAACTGGGTTGGTGGGGAGACGTGGCTAGCTCCTCTGGAAATAAAAAACTGCAGTAACAGAGGCCAAAGTTAGACTCCAGGAAGGACTGCTATAGCAGCTAAGGGATCCAGTGAGGGAGGGATGGTGGCAGAGATGGTTGGAGAAGGCGCCTGAAACACTCCTCCCTCCTCCCCAGTAGAGGACGCAGGTTATAGGCACCACTAATTCCAGTCTTTCTCTCAGTGCTTGAGAAAATTAAAATCTATAACCCTCTCCCCCACCCCACCAGCCTCTGGGGAGCAGACTGCATTAGGAGGGGAAACGGGAACTGACAGCTGTGAGCCAAGGAGGAGGCTGGGGGAGCCGCTCGGGGAGACAGAACACCTGGGGCCTGCTCTGCCTGCAGGCGGTGGGGCGGTGGGGCGGGCACGGCAGGCCTGAGGTTAGATAATGCAAAGAGTGGGGGGCCTAGACTTGATCCACAATGTGATCGGAGGGGCCCCAGGAGCCTGCTGGGCCCAGGTTCAGGACTGTGAGTGAAGGAAGGACCAGGAGAAAAAGGAAGAGGGACACTGGATGCAGGGAGGGGCTAACCTCGGTGTTGGAGAGCTGGTACCAGGGCTGCTTGCCATAGGTGAATATCTCCCAGAGCACCACCCCGAAGCTCCACACGTCACTCTCGGTGCTGAACTTGCGGTAGAGGATGCTCTCGGGTGGCATCCAGCGGATGGGCAGCATGGTGCGGCCTCCCACCTGCCAGTGGCACTTCGTGTCACCTCCGGGGATTACCCGCCCAGGAGACCCCACCGTGTCATGAAAGGTAAGATGTGCTGAGGGAAGAGCAGAGGAGCCTGGGGACCACAGCGGAGAAGGGGACCAGAGGCCAGAGTCTCAGAGCCCACCCTCCCCAAAGGAAGAACAGGAGAGTGAGCTCGCAGCACTGGGTCTCAATGGGCTGGGGGACATGCACGGTTCGGGTGCTGGGTTGGAGCCTGGGAACACTTACGCGGTAATAGTCTGTGCTATAGATGTCCCTGCTCATGCCAAAGTCGCCGATCTTGACCACTAAGCCCTGACCCACCAGACAGTTGCGGGTGGCCAAGTCCCGGTGCACAAAGTGAAGGCTGGCCAGGTATACCATGCCCGCAGCCACCTGGCTAGCCACAGCCAACAGCTGCCCAAGACCCAGAGGGCCTGGAGCCACGTCCTCTCCGCCAGCCAGAAGCTTGGCATCAGGCCCATGGGACCTGAGGAGAAGGAGACGTAAGGCCTGAGAGGACAGAACCCCCTGAGGAAGGGATCCCCAGAATTAGATGTGACGGGAAAGAAGCTGGGGTCAGGAAAGAAGGAAGAGGGGAGCTGGGATGGGAGCAGAACAGAGGTGTCACGCCTTCCTCTGGGGCTCCTCCTGGAGCACCAACTCCATGTGTCTTCTCAGGAGCTCCCTAGAGCCTCCAGCTGCCCGTGCTGTCATCACAGCACCTGCCTACCTGAGCTCTGTTTCTTCCCCTAGCACGCCCAGCACCCCAAGAAGGGAGCCCTCCTCCCCCAGCTCCGAGCCCGCACCACACCCCAGGCCCTCCTTGAGCCTCCTGTCCTTTCTCTTCACCCGCTGTGCTCATGCAGTCTGTCGCTTGTCCTCCCCTGCACGCATGTCCAGGGCACCCTCTCCTCCTGCCACAGCCCCCGATCCAGGTCATCCAGACCACACAACCCCACTCCCCAACATCCATCTTGGCCTTTGGCTCAGCTGCTCGCTTTGCCAGCAATGCCCTTTGCTACTGGCTGGCTTCCCTGCTTCACTCATTCCGGGTGTCTGCGGCCCGGCACCAGAGTCACGGTGAGAGCAGGGTGTGGGTGAGTAGGTTGCACAGGACCATGTACAGGGCACCTGGGGGAGCTAAGGGTGGGCGATGGCAGGGAAGGCTTCCTGGATGGAACATCTGCACTGAGACTCAAGTTCTGACCTGGCCAGGAGGAAGCCCCGGCAGAGAGAGCAAAACCACAAGGCCGGGTCAGGAAGGAAGGCCTCTCCTGCTGGAAACCTTCCAGTCCACCTGAGACTCCCTCCCTTCCTCCAAAGGGCTCCATGCGGTGTTTGCTGCCATGCCTCCTACAGCCTGGGCCCCATTTGGTGGCATCTCCTGGCCTTCATCCCCCGAGACCAGCACTGAGCCTGGATCACACTGGTGAGAAAGGAGATGGGTGCCCCACGGCTCTCCCCCGGCCCTGGTTCCTGTCAGCCCTCTTCTGCACACCCCTGGGGCCGGCTCGTTTCTCCCTGATCTGAACTGTCAGTGGCTCTGTTCCTGGGGTGAGCTCCTACTTGGGGTCTCTCCGAGCTGAGCTCTTTAGCCTGACTGCACAGATGACCCCTCAGTGCCTCCCTTGGTGGGAAGCTGGTTGGGGACCAGATCATCAGCTACACGGTACTTTCTCACCCAGGACCACAGTCCACTGGCACCCCTCCTCCCGGCCAGGGAGGGCAGCTACCTGCCAGGCAAGGTTTGTTTAAGACATGGCGGCTGATTTCAGACCCTGGTTCCACCTGGTTCTCACAGGGCACGAGCTGACTTGAAGACTCAACTAAGCGAGCATGTGACCAAGTTTGAGGGTGGCGTTCTGAGGTAGCCTTGCACTTCCTGCTTCTCTTTGGGTGGATCTCACTACCCCCCAAGCCTTCTGTGCAACCATACAGTTCCCAAGGTGATTACAATTATCAGCAAAGACTTCTTCTGCCCATAGCCAAAAAAAAAAAAAAAGAATTTGTATAACTTTCTCCAAACGCAAAGTGCCGTATGTGCTTAGACAACATGGAAAATAAATATTTTTATCACTGTATAAGCATATGGAACCAGAGTATGGTGGTTTGATTCAGGTGTCCCCCATAAACTTAGGTGTTCTGAATGCTAGGGTCCCAGCTGATGGAGATTTGGGAATTAATGCCTCCTGGAGGGAGTGTATTGTTGGGGCGGGCTTATGGGTGTTATAGCCAGCTTCATCTTGCTAGTGTTTGGTACACTATCCTGCTGCTATTGTCCACCTTATGTGGGCCAGGGGGTGATGTCCACCCTCTGCTCATGCCATCATTTTCCCTGCCATCATGGAGCTTCTTCCTCAAGCCTGTAAGCCAAAGCAAACCTTTTTTTCCCCACAAACTGCTCTTGGTTGGGTGATTTCTACCAGCAATGCGAACATGACTGCAACAGTAAAGTGGTACTGAGAGTGGGGTTGCTGCTAGACACCTGACTGTGTGGCTTTGGCTTTTTGGAGCTGATTTTCAAGAGGAATGTGGAAGGATTTGAAACCTTGGCCTAAGAGACGCCTTGCAGTGCTTTAAGTACAGCTTGATGGACTATTCTGGTCATAATTGAAAGACCTGAATGTGGTAAGAGCTATGGACTGTGAGGTTTAGTTTATGAGGGTGAGAAAGAGCTTTGCTTAGACTGAGCTAGAGGCAGTTTGTGTGAGAAGCTTGCTCTTATGCCCATGTCCTGAGAAGTGTGCAGGGTTGCTTTGCACAGAAATGAACTGGTGTGAGCAGAGGGATATGGCACAGAAAGAATAATCTTTGGGTGAACTGTTGCCCATTCAACTGCAATTGAGAGATTACAACTTTTGAGATTGGGCCAGCTGACCTGCCCTGGGGCAACAGGAAGAATGTAGACTCTTTTGAAGGGGCTTGAGTGCTCAAGGAGTGTCCTATTCAAAGCCTGCTTTATTCCCCCCTGGACTAACAAATTGGCACCTTCCCTGATATTATGGAATATAAGAAATGCAGGAAAGAGAGGGTCATTGAGTTTGCAATGCAATCTTTTGTTTTGGAAATGGCCATGGGCAGTGTAGCAGGTTTGCTGGATGCCTGCATGGAGACCCCATGGGGCCATAAGGATGAACCACGGGTTGCAGTGGAGATGCCGGGACCACGAGATGACTGCCAAGGAGAACTGCCAGTCCCAGATGAAGTTTTCCAGGGCTGTGAGTAGCTTAGCTGGAGGGCTGGAATTGGAACTCCAGAGACTTGTTGCTGGTTAGAATTATCAGACTTAGAGACTTGTCACTAGCTAGAGTTGTTGGACTTGAAGCTACAGAGTTTGATGTTTGCCCTGGTTGTTTTAAATCTTGTATTCTTTGCTATGTCCAATGTCATCTTTTGCAGTGTGAATGTTTATTCTGTGCCATTATGGGTTTTGAGGGGATTTTTTGGTATTATCGCTCAGTTAAAAGATCTTGGGGAAAAAAAGATCTTGGACTATGGGGATGTATGAACATCACTGGAATTGATAAAAACTATGAGGACTTTTAAAGTTGTATGAATGCATTGCATTTTACATCACGTACGGTTATCAGTTTATGGGGGCCAGGAATGGAATGTGGTGGTTTGATTCAGGTGTCCCCCATAAACTTAGGTGTTCTGAATGCTAGGTTCCCAGGCTGATGGGGATTTGGGAATTAACGTCTCCTGGAGGCAGTGTATTGTTGGGGGCAGGCTTATGGGTATTACAGCCAGCTCTCCCTTGCTAGTGTTTGGCACATTCCCCTGTTGATACTGTCCACCTTATGCTGGCCAGGAGGTGATGCCCGCCCTCTGCTCATGCCATCATTTCCCCCTGCCATCATGGAGCTTCCCCTCGAGTCTGTAAGCCAAAATAAACCTCCTTTTTTCCCCACAAGCTGCTCTTGGTTGGGTGATTTCTACCAGCAACGCGAACCAGACTACAACAGAGAGTAAGGACAAACTGTAAAGTGCCACAGAAGGCGTCTGCTGGCCATTTGGGGTTGCTGACCTGTACACAGCACTCCAGGAGGCCTGGCCTCTGTGCGCGCACACTGCGGAACCCTGTTCCTGCCACCACCCCATGGGCACGCCCACATTCCCACAGCTGCCTCCTCTGCCTCTCTGGTGACCAGAACAGTGCCCTTCTGACCCTTCCTGACGTCCTCCCGCAAGGGTGCTCTTGCCCAGAAGCCAGGGGGCGCTGAGCCGGGGCTCATACCGGAGAAAGCGGTTGAGGTCCCCGTGGCGCATGTACTCGAAGACCATGAGCAGAGGGCCGCCCTCGGCGCAGACCCCGAAGAAGCGCACAATGTGCTGGTGCTGCAGCACGGTGAGCAGCTCCGCCTCCCGCTGGAAGTCCTGCCGGGCACTCTCGGACACGTCCTTCAGAGCCTGCGGCAGGGCAGGGACAGAACTGAGGGGGCCCTGAGCCGCTGCCATGCAGGCACCCCCAGTCTGGCATGTTGGTCGTCTGGGAGACCGGGAGCGCGGCGCCTGCAGGCGTCGGGGTCTCACCTTGACAGCCACCAGCATCTTGTCCTGCTCGCTCAGCAGGTTGTGGCACTCGGCCAGGAAAACCTTCCCAAAGGCGCCCTCGCCCAGCTCCCACTTGAGCACAATGTCCTGGCGCTTGATGTGATGGACACCTGAGAGGGGCTTGCAGGGTTAGAGGGACAGCCCCAGCTTGAGTGGGATGGGGCAGTGGTCAGGAAAAGGTTTGTCGCAGGGCTGTGTGCTACACATGAGTGCCTGGCCAAGGGACAGATGGAAACTGGGACCCACCCTCAGCCCTTCCCAAACCCAAGGTCCTGGTGGGGGGCAGCCTCTGCCTAGAGCTGAGCAGAGGTGGGAGCGGTTCTGGGTCACCACAAGTCATAGCCCAGGGGCTTCTTACCACACGAGCGTTTGAGCACACACGCATGCTCTCTCTCTCTCTCTCTCTGTCTGTCTCTCTCTCACACACACACACGCACACACACGCTCGCCTGCACAGCTCCTCACAAGTGTCACTGAAGTACTGTGGGTTCTCCATGATGTGGCCCTGGAGCCCGGAGCCTTTGCCCTCAGTAGGGGAAAGAGAGCTGCCACCCAATGTCATGAAATGCAGAGACATGGCCAGCCCATCTTCTGGAGCCAACACAGCAGGGCCTGGGGAAGAGACAGCCACGTGGAGTGTCACAGCCCAGGTACCGTCCTGACACTAGCCCAGGCTTGCATGGGGAGTGCCAGCACCTGCGTCCACGAACTCACGGAGTGCGGGGAGCAGCCGGGAAGCAGTCACGGAGAGGGGAGGCGCCGGAGCCTCTACATCCCATTGCTGGTCAGCCTCATGTGCACCAAAAAAATTTCCCCTGTAAGCCCCCTCCCCTCAAGTGCCAGACCTCCTGGATCCACTCAGTTTGACAACCCAGCCACCAACTAACAGCTGCTGCTTTGGGCAGGACCTCCCCCAGCCCAACATACACCCCTACTCCCAAGCCTCCAGCACATACACCCCAACCTCCGTGAGGACACAGGCAAACCCCACAGAGAAGCCAGAAGATTCAGAGCAGACAAAGCCCATGGACAGACAGACAGACAGACAGACACAAACACACACACACACAGCCCTCTGCTGTTCTCCACTCACGATTGATCCCAAACTTGCTTCTCTGTCCGCATTTGTTGAGCACAAGGAGCAAGGCAGAAAGGAAGAGGGTGGCAGAGATGGCCAGGCCCACGGCCACCGAGACCTGGAGGCAGGGTCAGGCCTGGAGGCTTCGGTGCCTCTGCACTCCCCAGAGTGCCATCCTGCAGGGGAGCCCAGGGCCAGGCCCCTAGCCCTGTCCCCTGCTCTCCTGGTGACCCCGCCTGGCTGGAAGGGCAGCCAACTGCGTTCAGGCCACACTGGACTGAGGACCCTCCCCCCAGCTCTAACAGAAAATGACACGCGGAGAGCCTGCGCCCAATCACCCGATCCCACACCCCCAGTCAGCCTGCGCACCCCACACTCACCCCAAGAGGCGTTTCATCCTTCTTCTCCACCGGGTCTCTGGACGTGCTGTTAGTGTCTGTGGGGACACAGAGCAGGAGGGGTGGGCTCCGGCACATGCCACCGCGTGTCCTCTGGCAGCTCCCGCCTTGGCCCAGAGCTGGCCGCTCGGGTGGCAGTCAGCTGTCCCCTCTGCCCCAGCCTCCGTTCTACAGACTTGCCCTGTGGGCCCTCCAGCCTGGGCGACTCACCCACTGGTGAGAAGGAAACTGCAGAGAGAGGAGGGGAAAGCGCTGTCAGGGGCGGGGGAGCTGGAAGCCCCTGCCCTCTGGGGTGTCCCTTCATCCGGAGGCAGGGCTGTGGACCTCAAGGGGGCATACACGTGTGACCCTTTCCAGTGAGGGTCTGGCTAACCCTGGCAACAGCCCATTTCTTCAGCCTGAATGGACAGACAGCTCAGGCCTGGCTTGTGGGTGGGGGCGACAGGGAGGTCAGTGGTGAGCTACGGCCAGCTCTGCCGTCCGGGACCAAGCACTCCAGCAATGGGGACTTAAAGGTCATGGCAGCGGGGGCCAGTCTTCCCTGGACACCCCAGATTTCCACCCAGGTGCTGCCCAGGACCAGGGACAAGGCTCAGAGTGGCTCTCGCACCAGGGATGGGGTCTTCAGGGTTGAACTCGAAAGGGTTGTCCATGAAGGCAACCATGATGAAGTCGGCAGCCTGGCCGTAGGAGTTGGTGGCCAGCAGCGTGTAGTTGCCGTTGTTGACGTGGGTGGGCTGGTTGAGGCGGAGGCAGCCGTGGCGCACGGTCTCGTTGGTCAGCGCCGACTCCAGGAACTGGGTGAAGATGAAACTGGTCTCATTGAGCAGGGAGCCGTTGAACAGCCAGCGCAGGGTGGGCGCAGGGTGCCCGTCCACGGAGAAAGGGATGCACCAGTGGTGCTGCTCCACGGCAGGGCTCAGGTGCACGCTGGCCGGGACTGCGGGCAGAGAGCGGGTGACAGGCAGGGGCCAGCCGGAGGGGGCCACCACCCAGCCACGAAGAAGGGTCTGGCCGGTGGTGCACTCCGGTGGGAACTACCGGCGGACAGCATGTGACAGGCAGGAGACAGGTGGCTGGAAGGACTCCAGGGAGGCCAGAGCCAGAAATGAAGGGCGGGCCTCAGGAAAACGGGTCAGTAGGCCTGAAGAAATTCCCCAGAAGCCACATTTGGGAGAAAGTTGATAGTACAACCTTAAATCTGGCAGCAGGCACAGAAAATTCAGAGACTTAAAGAACGTAAGTGAAGCTGGGCTTCGCAGTACAGGCCTGCAGACCCAGCTGCTCAGGAGACCAAGGCAGGAGCGTCACAAGTCCAAGGCTGCCTGGACTACAGAGAGAGTCCCAGGCCAGCCAGTTAACCTAGTCAGACCCTGTCTCAAAATCAGTAAGTGAATGAGGTAAATAAACAGGAAGTATTACAGCACTTGCCTAGAATGCACAAAGCCCTGGGTTCCAGCCCCAGTACTGAAAAAAAAGGCAAAAAAAGGGGGGGGGCTGGAGAGTTGGCTCAGTGGTTTAAACACTTGCTTGCAAAGCCTAAGGCCCAGGTTCAATCAGATGCACAGAGTGGCACATGCCACATGCATCTAGAGTTCGTTTGCAGTGGCAGGAAGCCTCGTGTGCCTATATTCTCCCTCTCTCTCCCCCCCCTCCTCCCTCCTTGCAAGTAAATAAAATTAAATAGGCTAAAAATATTTTTTTGTATAGAGATATGGCTCTGAAATAGACTTAACCTTGAAAACACAGTTTCCTTAATAATAGAAAAACAAGTATAAGCTGGGCGTGATGGCGCACACCTTTAATCCCAGCACTCGGGAGGCAGAGGTAGGACTGCTATGAGTTCGAGGTCATCCTGAGACTACGTAGTGAAGTCCAGGTCAGCCTGGGCTAGAGAGAAACCCTACCTCGAAAAACCAAAAAAAAATGTATAGATGTGTATAAACATACACAATTTTCACAACATTCATACAATGAAATATTCAGTAGTGCACGAGTGAACTATAGTAATTGTCATTAATATGGATGGATTTCACAAATATAATGTTGAGCAAAAAAATACTTGCACTAAGTTTCCATTTATAGACTATGTTAAATAGGCAAACTCTATGGATATGAAAGGATACATGTGAGGGTTTTTTTGCTTTGTTTTGTTTTGGTTTGGTTTTGGTTTTTCAAGGTAGGGTCTCGCTCTAGCCTAGGCTGACCTGGAGTTCACTATGTAGTCTCAGGTTGGCCTTGAACTCATAGTGATCCTCCCACCTCTGCCTCCCAAGTGCTGGGATTAAAGGCGTGCACCATTATGCTGGTTGAAAATTATTTTTAAAAGCAAGGAAGGGCTGGAGAGATAGCTTAACAGTTAAGGTGCTTGCCTGCAAAGCCTAAGGACCTGGGTTTGATTCCCCAGTAACCACGTAAAGCCAGATGCACAAGGTAGTGCACGAATCTGGAGTTCATTTGCAGTGGCTAGAGGCCCTGGCATGCCCATTCTCTATTTGTTTCTTTCTCTGTCTTTCTTTCTGCTTGCAAATAATTTTTTTTTGTAGAAAGCAAAGAAATGGTTAAAATAAAAGGATGAGGTAGCGAAGGGACAAGGTTGGGACTGAGGAGAGAAGAGGATCCTTTGAAGTGCGAGTAAGAGTAATTATTATCACAAGTGTGTACGTTAGCCAAGGCTGGTGGTGCAGACCTGCGCTTGGGAGGCTGAGGCAGGAGGATTAGGAGTCTCTAGCCTGCCTAACTTACATTGCTGCAAGATCCTGTCTATAAATAAATCAACAAACACTATGTATGTTGGATGTATGTATACTTACATACATAATTATATATGTATGTTTCACAATAAAATGAGGCCAGAACACAGAGTAAAGATACTTTGTTGGCGGAGCTGGAGAAACTAGGCAATAATATTGACTAAAGGAGAGCCCAGGAGTAGAATTCTCGTCTTTCACAACTAAGATGTTTCTCTACTGCCCTGAACACACCCGAGCTTGCCTAAAACTAGGATGTAGGTCTGGGCCTTCGGCTCCTCTCTCCAGATGTCCAGCCGCAGCTCACGGCATCAACAAATGCCAATGCTGGGCTGGCAGAGACTTGGCTCTAGCTTTAAGGCTGTGCTAAAATCCAAAATAAATAAAAATCAACCAATAAATAGAAAACTTAGGAAGTGGGGCAAAGGCCTTAAGGAGGGCAGCGTGAAGTGGCGCCGGAGAGCAAGCGGCGAGCTCAGCCTGCAGCTGGCGCCGAGGGCCTCAGGTAGCACAGCTCGGGCAGGGGGCCAGAAAGAAATCCATCTCCATCCCTCTGGCCTTGGGAAGCCCCCCCAGGACTCCCCTTGACAGATCAGGTTTTCATGGGAATCTGGAAACAGCTGGGAGAGAACAGCTGTGGAGACGCCCTCCACCCTCCCACTGGCCCCCACCCCACGCCCTCTTTTCAGAAAAGAGAAGTTGGATGGGGGGTTGGTACATCATGGGGACTCACAGGAGACGTTGACCTGGACAGAGACCTCAGCTCTGCCGGCATCATTCTCTGCCCAGCATGTCACATTCTTCCTGTTGAGGTCACTGGTGACATTGGCCAGGGTCAGCTCCAGGGACGGCAGACCCCCAGATTTCTGGATCAGGGAAGAGGGAAAAATCAGGGGCGGGAGGCAGGGGCTGGAGCTTATGTGTTTGGAGGCCTCAGATGGAAAAGGAAGAAGGGCTGGGGAAGGGAGAGGAGGGCGGTGGCAGAGAATAATGGCCTTTGCAGCTCCTGGACCAGAGACATCTCTCTAAAGCACAACTAATGGCCTCAGAAGAGGCAGATAAGGCTGGAGAGATGGCTTAGCAGTTAAGGCACTTGCCTGTGAAGCCTAAGGACCCAGGTACAACTCCCCAGAACCCAGCCAGATGCACAAGGTGGCATAGGCGTCTGGGGATTGTTCAAAGTGGCTAAGCCCCTAGCATGCCAATTCATTCTCCCTCTCTCTCTTTCTTTCTCTCATTAAAAAAAAAAAAAAAGAGAGAGAGAGGCAGGGTGTGGGGCGCGCACGCCTTTAATGCCAGCACTGGGGAGGCAGAAGTAGGAGGATCGCTGTGAGTTCAAGGCCACCCCGAGACTACATAGTGAATTCCAGATCAGCGTGGACTGGAGTGAGACCCTACCTCAAAAAAAAAAAAAAAAAAAAAAAAAAAAAAAAAAGAGGCAGATAGTTCTCCACGATGGAGGTCACAATCTGACTGGCCAGATAGTGGCCCCAATACCATTTTATTTCACTCTCTTTTTTTGTTTTCTTGGGCCCCAAGCACTGTATTCACATGTAGCCTCAGCTCCTGGTTCACACACAGCCCTAGCAAACAGCCTCAGCCCAGAGGTCAGAAACAAAAGGATGGCACTCCCGGTGGCAGCTGGATACAGCCAGGGGCAGCAGCATCCCCTCTGGCAGAGGAAGTGACCTTAGAAAGGTGAGGTAACTCCCCAACGAATCACCGACAGCGGTTTAAACCAAACTCAGATTCTTTTCCTAAGACCCATGGGCATACCAGATATAAATTATATGACCTTGTGACTTTTTTATTCTATTTTTTTATTTTTTGAGGCAGGGTCTCTAGCCAAGGCAGACCTGGAGCTGACTCTAGCCCCAGGATGGCCTTGAACTCATTGTAATCCTTCTTTCTCAGCCTCCTGAGTCTCTTTAGCTGAGGCCAAAGGCATGTGCCACCAAGCCTGGCTTCCTCGTAACAATTTTTAATCTTGCTGAACTCTGGATTTTTTTTTGTTGTTGTTGTTGCTGTTGATGTTGGTTTTGGGGGATTGAACTCAGGCAGTCTCCAAGTCCTCGTGCTTTTTGCAAACTCTCTTACCTGCTCAGCTCCCTGGACATTTTTTTTTTAATAAACTGAAGAAGTGAGCAAAAGAATCATCTGACACTTTCTTTGAAAGCTATGTTCATAAAATGGTGAAAATAAATGAGGTAGTGGACAAATCTCATTTGGGTTTCATAAAGGTAGGACCCTTGGGCTGGACAGATGGCTTAGCGGTTAAGGCGTTTACCTGCAAAGCCAAAGGATCCCAGCTCGATGCTCCAGGACCCACATAAGCCAGATGCACAAGGGGTGTATGCATCTGCAGTTTGTTTAGAGTGGCTGGAGACCCTGAAGTGCCCATTCTCTCTTTCTCTCTCTTTGCCTCTTTCTCTCTTTCAAATAAATAAAATATACATTTTTTTTAAAAGGTAGGACCCTTGAACATACACATGAGCAGGTATGAGCCCCTGGTTTCTGTGGAACCGACTGCACAGAGGTCCTAGGCTGTTGCCTTAGGCTCCCTTCACAGCCTCTCTCTTCCAAACACACTGGGTGGGGTCTGAAGCCCAACTGCTCTCCCCCCTCAAGCTGTTTGCCCATCCCTTGCTCTCTTAGGCTAGTGGGACCAGTCTCTTGGCTCTTCCATTACAGCCCAGTTAATGTGTGACTTGGCCTTGAACTCATGGCAATCCTCCTACCTCTGCCTCCCCAGTGCTGGGATTAAAGGCGGGCGCCACCACGCCCACGCCAGGCTCAGTGTGTGACTTTTCTATGTAAGTTCTCAGGAAACACGAGTTCTAGCAAACACGTACATTCCACGAAGAGAAATCAGAAACTGGAATTTCCCACAGCAGACAGCTGATCGGGAGTCTCCACTGTGGGCGTGGCCAGGCCCTTGCCTCTGCCTGGTCCCCTTTCCATCATCGGCTCTCAGCTGCCTGCACTCTGACTGGGGGAAGCCCCTTGGGGGCAATGGTGCTGCCACCAGGTCTGGGACCCCTGATCACTGTGCCAGGGGCTCCCTCTTCTACATGCCCCAGGAGTCCCCAGCAATTGAGACAAGTCCTCCTCCTAAACTGAGGGCCTCCAAAGTGAGCACCCTCATCCCACAGGCCCTCTCCCTGGCTCCTGTGTGTCCACTCCTTGGTGACCTTGTGAACAAGGCTTCCCAAGTGGGCTGTGGCTACTCTGGCCGTCTGTGGCCAGCCTGAGGACAGAGGCCCGGGAAGGTGCTCAGAGACCTGTCTGGATGAAAGAGACAGAGACCAGAGGATGCCCAGCGGCAGACAGGATGTCAGCGGGCCACCAGGGCCATCTCACTTTGCAGATAAGAAAACCAAAGTGCAGATTTTTCTGAGAGTCACTCCAAGAAATAATTAGTGAAAGAGCTGGAACACGGCGCCCCTTTCCTAATGTGTTCACTGCACACCCTAGAGAACGAACGCTGCTTCCAGGACTCTGCAGGGAGCGAGTCCAGGAGCCGGGAGAACCAGTCTTGGGTGTGGGACACTGAGACTGCCCTGTGCCCGGACCTCTGTTTGCTAAGCTAGAAATGACTTCTTGGGTCCCTCTCTTGCAGCCAGCACTGTGATCCCCGAGAGGGGCTCTGAGGCCCAGAGGGGTCAGCAGGCCTAGGATCCCAGCTTGGCCAGCAGCTGTACTGAGGATTTGCCAATGGCCCAGGTTGTCATTCCAGGGCTGATCCCTAAACTGTCTTCCCTCCTCCCTGTGTGTTTCTCCTTCCTTTTGTTGACTCTTTCCTTATCTTTGTCCGCAGGGAGGGGCTGAAGGGTTTCTCACCGTCACTGTCGCCGTTCCCTCGAGCTCGGTGAGGATCCAGCCAGCCTGCCGCAGGCCCTGCCCCTCCACCTGGCACTGCAGCAGGACGTCATCCCCCACTTCCACGGAGTCGTTGAGCACCCGGACCTTCAGCGTGGGCACACCTGGGCATCCAGGGTGCCAGAGGGCCCTTAGAGCTGGGTGTGGCCCCAAGAACCCCACCCTGTTCATGGCCCAAACTGTGCCCCAGACTCTGAGGTCCATAGCCTTTGCCAAAACCACCCCAGACCCCTCCAGGGCTTGCTCAGGGCCCTCCCCACCCTGGCAGCAGCACCTACCACAGCTGGAGTTGTGCCTTAGTGGAAGGAGCTGGTCCCCAGGCCCAATGCACTGCAACCTCTGTGCCTGCACACCGTTCAGCCCCTCCAGTTCCCAGCGCCCCAGCCAGTGCAAGGCGCAGGAGCAGCGCAGAGGGTTCCCCGACAGGACCCTGGAGGGTGGGGGCACCAAGAATTAGGGGAGCAAGCTGGGCGTGGTGGCACACGCCTTTAATCCCAGCCCTTAGGAGGCAGACAGAGGTAGGAGGATCGCTGTGAGTTCAAGGCCAGCCTGAGACTACGTAGTGAATTCCAGGTCAGCCTGAGCCAGAGTGAGACCCTACCTCAAAAAACCAAAAACAAAAAAAAAAAAAAAAAGGGTTAGGGGAGCAAGGGACAGTATGGGCCTGAGGGAACCTAAGGGGGGACCTAAGAGGAAGAGGAAGAGTTGAGGATGAGGCCTGTGGCCAACTCAGTAATAAGACTTCAGTTACTATAAGAAATAAGTACAGGGGGCTGGAGAGATGGTTCAGTGGTTAAGGCATTTGCATGCAAAGACAGAGGACCCGGGTTTGATTCCCCAGTACCCATGTAAAGCCAGAGGCACAAGGTGAGCGCATGCACCTGGAGTTTGTTTGCAGTGGCCAGAGGCCCTGGCATACCCTTTCTCTTTTATTTTATTTTATTTTATTTTATTTTATTTTTATTTATTTGCTACAGAGAAAGAGGCAGAGAGAGAGAAAGAGAGAAAGGGAGAATGGGCATGCCAGGGACTTCAGCCACTGTAAATGAACTCCAGATGTGTGCGCCCCCTTGTGCATCTGGCTTATGTGGGTCCTGGAAAATTAACCCAGGATCCTTTGGCTTTGCAGGCAAATGCCTTAACCCCTAAGCCATCTCTTCAGCCATGCCCTTTCTCTTTTCTCTTTCCCTCCCCCCCTCTCAAATAAATAAATAATTTTTTTTTTTAAGTTAGGCATGGTGGCACATGCCTTTAATCACAGCACTGGGGAGGCAGAGGTAGGAGGATCGTGAGTTTGAGATCACCCTGAGACTTCGTAGTGAACTCCAGGTCAGCCTGGGCAAGAGTGAAACCCTACCTAGAAGAAAGAAAGAAAGAAAGAAAGAAAGAAAGAAAGAAAGAAAGAAAGAAAGAAAAGAAGGAAAGAAAGAAGGAAAGAAACAAGCACAGGCTTGGCAAGATGGCTTTGTAACTAAAGGCTTGCATATTCTGCTGGCCAGGACTTGATTTCCCAGGACCCACATAAAGCCAGCTGCGCAAAGTGGCACATGTATCTGGAGTTTGTGTGCAGTGGCAGAAGGTCCTGGTGCACCCAATCCACTTTTTCCTTCTTTCTTTCTCTTTCTCTCTAAAACCAGTCAACAGATGCTTAAGAATAAAGAGCAGCAGACTGTTGAGGTACCAGCTGAGGCTGCATGAGCTGCACTTCCCTCAGCTCTACAGTGACAAGCCAGGCCACGTACCTCAACAGGGTGACAAGGAGGGAAGGACAGGACCTCTGCTGTGACCCACGAGCTTCAGGTGCCACCACAGCCTGCCCTTCCTGAGTCCCTCTCCTCCAGTGAGTGTTCACTGGGAATGGGGCCAGTGTGCCACGGGCATGCATGCGTCGGAGGCCTGTGGACTGCTCAGCAAGCTACCATGCCTCTGGGGACACACACAGTCCCCATCCAGGCTGACTCCCTACGCTGGCCCAGCCTTGCAGTGCCTACTTTAATGGGTAGGGGGACAGGCATGCACACGGTCCCCATACCAGCTCACACACAAGAGCTTCCAGACACCCTCCAGCCACCCTGTCCTGTTCCACACAGACAGAAATATACCCGGACCACACATCATACAGACTGGCCCCGTGTACCGGGTGTCCTGGGTGTCCTTGTACTCACAACTCCTGTAAGGAGAGGCCTTGGATAGCTTTCCAGGAGAGGGACTCCAGAGCATTGGAAGACAGGTTCCTGTGGGAAGACAGGCCCCTAAGCCAGTGATCTTACTCTGACCCCATCAGAAGGAGGAACAAGTGGGAGATCTCGTCTGATCCCCTCCCTAGTCCGAACAACTAGGACAGGCCCATAGCAGCTGTGCGAGTGGGGGTGTTGGAATGGGGGCAGGCAAGTGAGTCTGAGTCTGTTCTTCTCCCTGGGACGACAAGGGTTAACCCCACTTAACCCCTCCTTGATCCCTGGGATCGGAGGGAACAGCCGTTCCCCCTCCTCCACACCTCCAGCCCCAGCTGGCAAAGTGCTGAGGCCATAGCTGGGGGGGGAGGGGCTCCATCTGTGCTCCCCCACCCAGGAAAGACCCAGGGGCTCACACTCCACTGCTCCCTACTGGGCCACGAGTCAGGGGTGGCAAAGAACTCCTCAGGTCCCCTGTCCTCCTTCCTGTTACTCCAGAGACTAAGGAACTTCAAGCAGGGAAAACAAAACAAAAATAAAAACCAGGTACAGAGGTAGAGAGGGGGAACCCGGACTGGGCAGGGCTCTGCTGCTGACTCCCCAGGACACTGCGTAGGAGCTCAGGACACCGTGCCTGCCACTGTCAGGACCTTCACCCTAACTACTCTCCTCGCTCTGGAATCCGGGGCCCTGGACTGGAAAAGAACCATTCAGCAAGGACAGAAAAACTACTGCTGAGGGGCCAGGCAAGCGCACCTCATGGGCAGGGGCTGGAATTCTGGCCAGAACCCAGAAGTCCTGCTACCACCCCTCACTTCCTTTGGATCCCAGACAGACAGGCTGGACAAGCACCTATGAAACGTGTCCTTGAAGTATGCAGCACGGAAGTCAGTGACCGCCCAGAGTGCGGCTCTCCCGGAACCAGGGAGAAATATCCCAGGGATGAGACCAGGCTGGATCTTGCTCAGAACAGTTCCCCAGGGTGTACAAAGCCCATTAGCAGCCCAAGTCTGGGGGTCCTTCTCAGGGCCCTCTCCCCCCAACCCCCACCTAGCCCAGCTACTCACAGGCGACTGAGGCGAGGAGTGAAATGGAAGGCGTCTGGCGCCACAAAACGGAGTCCACTCTTCACAATGGTGCTAGAGAGGGTGCAAGAGGACTCTGAGCCCTCCCTCTGGTCACTCCAGGCGAGCTCCCCTTATGTAGTCCTGCACCCTTCCCTTCCCCTTAGTTTCCACAGCTACCTGGACCTCGGGACCTCTCCAAGCCCTTCGGGTCCTCCAAGACCCCAGGACACTGGATGCCCCCCACCTTGGCCCTGGCCCTGTTCCCAGCCCCACCCAGGCTCCTCACAGGCTTCTCAAGTTCTCCAGCCCCTGCAGGTCCCCAAGCTCCAGGCGCCTTAGATGCTGCTGGTTCTCCACGTAGCTGTGGGGAGACAGGTGGTCATCAAGGGTCAAGGCTGTAATGGAGTCCCCTCCCTTGCCCACCGTCTACCCATTCCCTCAGTCACGCATGCATAAGCACAAGCACCATTCACACGCGGAGGTGCAAACAACTGCACAGGGGTGCTGTTGCTCACACACACACAGTGCAAACATGCAGGAACACACGGGGGCACACTCACACATGGACACGCCTGAGCAAAGATCGCGCAGACCTCTTACATGCATGTGCACAGGTAACTTGTGAGCACGTGTTCATAAATACACGCCACCATTCTAGGCTTGGGGCTCAACTCTTTTTAGCCTCAGCAGTGATGGGGGGGAGGAGCTCAATGTCCCATGGTCATGCCAATGAGTGTTGCTAAACACATTGGCTCAGGGGCCACTACTAGGCTCAGCAAGTCCTGCTTGCTCCTCCACCCCAGGACAGAGCAAGCATGACACAGAGCTGTCAACAGGGGTCCCCTCCCCAGCCCCTTCCTGCTCCGTGAGGGACCCAGAAAGGGGAAGAGGACGGAGGGCATGGGCAGAAGGAGCAGCAGCAAAAGTGACACAGAGATTCCAAAAGAGAGAGACAGACAGGAAAAGACTGGCAGAGACACAGAGAGGCTGGGAGAGAGATAGATAAGGGAAGGGAAACCGAGAGTCAGAGATAAGGACAGAAGAGCGAGCAGCACCCAGGGGTGGTGAGGGCTGCTTAGCTTCTGGGCCTGGCTCCGGGGAGTACCTGAGAACCCACTCTCCTGCAGTGACATATCCCCCTGTGTTGCATCTCCCCACCCCTCACTGCCTGCTCTCAGAAGTCCCCTCCTGGGCCCCAGACTTCCCTGAGTAAGGCCAGGGCAGCAAGGGAAACAGGGCCATCCTTAGTTCCCAGCCCTGGCCCCGTAGGACATCTAGGTGTCCATCCTCGGGTGTCTCCCCCCGGCCCCGCCAGGCATACAGGAGTATAGCTGGGCAATTTAAGTTAGGCTCTGCTCCTAGGGTTCAAGCTGTAAGGACCCAGGGAGCCAGTAGGAACCCACAGCCAGCTGCATGTGCGCGAGCCGCCAGGCGGGTGCTGCCTCGTTCATTCCAATTCATAATCAATCTGTCTATTCAAGTGCATTAGCTCCTTGTTAGCTGTGTGGGTGAGGGAGGAGAGAGGGGCTGCTCAGGAGAAGGTGGGAGGGCCAAGCTACTGCCCCACCCGGGGGGGGGGGCAGCTCAGCTCACCACCCTGCCAGGCCCTCCTCTGCATCCCTGGCCCATCCACTGCTTCTGGCTGGACTCCTTTGGGGGCTTGAAAAGGCATTGGGCAATGAGAACACTGGTGGGGAACAGTCTAGAGACGGGGCCCAGGCTTGCATGAACACTCAAGCCCACTATGACAGCCTGGACTTCACACCCTCTCCCATCATGCAGGAGCCTAGGCCTAGACCACGACAAGGCATCTCTGCTCTTCCCGGTCTCCCTAGGGCCATTAGAGAGAGATTGAGTACCTCCGTTAATTACCACAAGATGCCCGAGTAACTCAGTGCCAATCATTGCAGGCTGCTGGCTCCACCAGCCACACAGAATACTCAAGTATTTTCCAGCCATCATGTGATGCTCGGACACCTCTAGGCCAATTATACTCCCATAGGTCTCACCAGCCGCTAAAAAAGTACTTGAGTATTTTGTAACCAATTCTTGCCCGATGTCAGAGTGCTTCAGACCTGGAGGTTTCTCCCAGGAAGCCAGGAGAGGCTGTCAGCAATAGCCTGACCCCCTGGTCCAACCAGAGAGCCGAGGGCGGAAGGGAAGATGGGAGCGGACGGGGCGCGTCCAAGAGGACCAGGTCCTGGGGAGAAGGTGTGAGTGGGGGTGGGGTGGGGGGAGAGTTCAGTGACTAAGCGGGCTGGCTCCTCACCACCTCCCACCAATTCCAGCTCCATTCAGCTGGGCTCCCCGGGTTTAACAAGGAAGGGGTGTGTGTGGGCACAACTGGCTTCGTCCTAGGAAAGAGGAAAGGCAGCAAAGGGTCCCACACCGAGCAGTTCTCCGCGGCTAAGCCACCAGTCCACGGGGCACAGCTTGGGGTCCTGGGCTGAGCCCCACAAAACGGTGTCCTGAACCTCCGGACGCTGAGTCCTGGCCCACTGAGATGCCTTCCTGCCCTGCCCCAGCTACCCCGAGCTGCAGGCGACATCAGCTAGGGTGGCAGCTGCACAGGGGAAGCCGCGGGGACCCCCCCCATCCCTCACCCACCCACCCGAGGCTGTGGGATGAGATGCACCCTCGGGACAGGACCTTACCCGCCTCTCCCCTCCCCTCCCCCGCCGCACACTCACAGCTCCGTGAGGTTCTCGGAGCCCCGCAGGCGGCCGAGGCTCGTCAGGGTGTCAGGCCGGGTGCAGCGCAACCCCGAGGGCCCCACGGGGCAGCAAGCATCGGGGCACGCCGCCGCCGCGCCCGCGGAGGCCAGCATCAGCCAGGCCAGCAGGCCGCCGGGCCCCGCAGCCCCGCGGTGCCGGTCCAGCCCGCGCCCGCGCCCGCGCCCGAGCCCCGGGCCTCGCAGCATCGCGGCGGCGCCCGCCTCGCTCGCCCGCCTGCCCGGGCCGTGCCGCGCCGCGCCGCGCTGCCGTCTGTGCGCCGCTGGCCGCCGGGCTCGAGCCCCACGTGCGCGGGGCGGTGTCAGCACCCGCCGGGGAGCGAGGGCGGCGCCGCCACGCCCCGCCACGCCCCGCCACGCCCTCCCGCCCTCCCCGTGGGGCTTGGGGGCAGCTCGCCCCTCTCCAGTGTCCCACTGACCATCCGCAGGAGACCCGGAAGGGCTGCCACCCATCGCCACCCAAAGTGTCTTCTGGCGCTGGGGAAACGGACAAGTGTTTGGTTGGTTGGTTGGTGGTTGGTTTGTTTGTTTGTTTGTTTTTTGGTTTTTCCAGGTAGGTCTCACTCTAGCCCAGGTAGTCCTGGAATTCACTAAGTAGTCTCAGGGTGGCCTCGAACTCATGGCGATCCTCCTACCTCTGCCTCTGCTGGGATTAAAGGCGTGCGCTACCACGCCCGATCAAGTTGATGCACTTTTTTTTTCTCTCCTGAAATCAAACATCTGCATTTTGAGATTTGGAGGTGTTGGGGGAGGGGTTGGCAAAGGGGTGAGACCGAGCCAGGGACAGGTCGCCGGCCAGGGCGCACTGGCCAGCGTCCACATGCACTTGTCTGAGAAATTGCAGCATTGTCATCTGGGATAAATGGGGCGCACACGCTCTGGACCCAGTAAGGAAAGACAGAAGGGCTCCCAACGGACCTGACGCCAGAACCCGGGAGGAAAAGAAAGAAAGGTCTGCACGGGAGCAGGGCGGCCACCCCTCGGTCCCGACCCGAAGAGACCACAGGGTGGCACTAGAAGCTCGCGCGCAGCCACATTCCGCCCTGGCCCGGGTCCCTAGGGCGGGGGCGCGGTCGGTCCACCGGCCCGCAACGCTGCACCCCGGGGCCTGAGGTCAGTCTCCGACCCCGACCCTGGCCGGCCAGCTGGGGCCCCAGAGTTGGGTAGAGCTAAGCTGGGCAGGGCTGCTGGAATCGATCGCCGTCCTGACAAGAGCATCGATTTCTGAGAGGAGAAATTAATAGATCCTCTCTTAGCTCTTCGGACGTGGGAGCTGCCCCCACGGGTAGAGTTTGGAACCTGCCGGCCCATAGAGGCCGCGCACCTGGAACGACCCCCCCCCCCCGCACCTAGGCCACCGAAGGGCAGGTCCCAGCCCCTCCCACCCAGGCCTATGAGGCTACCAGGGTCTGTAAGTCTCAAGCCAGGGAGAGGGAGGGCCGAGGGATGCTGGAGAAGGGACTCTTGAGAAGAGGTAGACAAGGACCCAGGGATGGGGTTAAGCACGTCTTCCGGGTGCAGCTAATTGCACAAAGGCCCCAGCATGGATGGTCCCCAAAGTGCCCAAAACGGGGGGACATATATAGACCCACCAAGCAACCTGAGTTCTGGCTGAGCCCCATGGAAGGATGACCCTTCTCACAGGGATCCAAGACAGAACCAAGGGACTTGGTGGGGGACAAGGGCCAGTGTCAAGGCAACCTCCACCAGGGTGTCAGGGGCTGAGAGAAGCGAAGGGCTTGACTCTTCAGGGGACACTGTCCACGACCACAAGTAGGGTCGAGTCTGCGGGGAGCTACCCCACAGGTGTGAAGGCACCTGTTGGCAGAATCTAGAACCAGCCGCTCCCCAGGAGACCAGGGTGCCCTAGGGCTCCAGCCAGATCTGCAGCGCGCCGGGCTGGGGCGGGGATGGAGAGACTCCGCAGCAAAGCCAGAGATTTCTGGAGCTCGGCTCTGGGCCTCCCACCCCCTCCTGTATTTCGACCTTATTTCCCCAACAGACCTTTTCTCCCTTCAGTTGACAGGCTAAATATTTTGACTTGTTGGGAGGGATGGAGAACGGAGAGGTCCCCGCGAACCAATCGGTTTGGGGAAAGGACCAGAGCTGGGCGCGGCCAGCGGTGTCCTCGCCCCAGAGCTCCCACCAGGGCCAGTGGGGGAGCGAGGGAGCCCTGGGGATCCGAAGAGCCTGGCGCGAGGGGCGGCGCGTCCTCGGACACCTCTGCCATCTCCGGGGGCGCTCTGCCCACCCACCCCCAGCTGTGCTTGTGCTCTGAGCTCTAGCTGCACCTCTGCCCCCATCTCTCTGGAGTTCGCAGGGACTCAACCTCCCCCCTGACTTTGTACAGGACTCCCGTCCGGGGGCCCTGTCCTCTCTGACACCGGAATCTGCAACCTCAGGGGACTGTCAGACCCTTCCCCCTGGAGCCACTTGGAGGACAGCCAGGACTGGACCTCGGCCAGGGCAGGGGACATGGCAGTGCCCACTCTGTGGCCCTGGGGAGTGTATCTGCTTATGAGCCTCCTGTCCTTAGGATCTGGTCTGGACACGATTGAGGGTGAGTCTCCAGCAAGGTTCTCCCTTCTCGCTCCGACAACACCTCTTCCTCTTGACTGTAATGTGAAGGCTAGGGTTAGCTCTGAAGGACTTCTCTGTTTTGCTGGCTGGCCACAGGAGGATATTTTTCTCTCCGTTCCCCGGAAGGTGAGAACTTGGAAGCAGGGTGACTAGACAGATGTCCTCTAATCCACTTCTGCTGCAGAGATTATGACCCTCCCAAGTTAATCAAAACGAGGCTGTGAGGATGTTAGAAGTGTGTGTGTGTGTGAGGAGGTTCTTGTCATTGGTTGTTTTGTTTTATTGTGTTTCTTCTCTGTGTGTGCTGTTGTTTGGTGTTTCTTTTTAATTTTTATTTATTTATTTACTTGAAAGAGAGAGGGAGAGAAAGAGAGAGAATGGGCGCACCAGGGCCTCCAGCCACTGTAAACGAACTCCAGGTGCATGCACCCCCTTGTGCATGTGGCTTACGTGGGTTCTGGGGGATGGAGCCAGGGTCCTTTGGCTTTGCAGGCAAACGCCTTAACCGCTAAGCCATCTCTGCAGCCCATGTTTGGTATTTTGAAGCGGGGTCACACTGTAGCCCAGATTGATCTGGAACTCACTCTGTAGCACCCTGCCAGCTTTGAACTCATGGCAATCCTCCTGCCTCAGCCTCCTGAGTGCTGGGACTGAGTGGACCACCATCTCCACCTTTGAGGCTGTTTCTAGAGTTGCTGCATGGGAGGGAGCATGCTGGGACCCCGTACAGCAGCCAGGCACAGTGAATAACCTGCACCCACTGTGCCAACAGGCAACCAGAGGCTCTGAGACTAGAGTGGTACAGCTACAGCTACAGCCGGTACTGAGATCCAGCCTTGTCCCACGTCCACTAGAGTGGCACAACTAGAACTGGTCCTGAGATCCAGCCTTGTCCCACGTCCACCTACCCGAGGACCCACTCACCGTGGGCAGAGGGCCTGTTCTGATGGAGGACTGCCTCTCCCCAGAGCCTCGCTGTTATTCTGCAGACACATATGTGCTGCAGGTCGCACTTGAGGAGCAGGGATGGGACAATGCAGAGCAAATGGCCTTCGTGCCGGCTCCGGGGGCTGAACAGGGAGAGGAGACAGCAGAAGGGGAATTGTAAGTGGTACTTGGCCTAATGCCCCCTTGCCCTCATCTAGAGGAGCTCAGGAATCCAGCACTGTGGGTCTGCCTGAGGTGCTCCCTTTTCTATAGAGACAGTGCAAATGCGCTGGGGTTGGAGGGTGCCCTAAAGAGGTCCAGTCACTGGGGGTTTGCAAAGCATGGCACCCCCGCCCTGACCCCTCGCCCCGTCCCATCTGCTGTGCCAGAACACTGCCCGGCAGATGCCAGGCCGGAGCACAGTCGCCAGGACAGAGCATGCCCACAGGGGAGTGTCATGTTTGGCAAGAGAGTCAGCTGCTCCTTCTCTGAGCAGCTTGTCCTGAGGAGAAGCAGGGGTTAATCTGCAAAGGTCTTAGATTTGTTTTTCCAGTGACTCTCATCGGGGGAGCCCTGGAGAGGCCAGGGCATGATGGGAAGTGGGCTTCTAAGGGAACCCCCCACCTGCCTCAAGGAGCCTGATTGGCCTTGAAGGAGGGGACAGAAGTGTTTTTCCTTCTCCCCCCTTGTGTGTGTGTACCTGCCTAGGCTTAGACAGGCAAACACACATCAGCATGTTTACAGCTGCCGGGCAATCAAAGCTGAGTGCGAAGTAAGCTCCAGAGAGCGGGGCTCACCTGCCTCCCCTCTGCCCCATCCGCCTTGACGAGCTGTGGGCCAGGGACCAGGCTGACCTGCGGGTGACAGGGTGTCTGTGTGGTACCATTGTGTGTGAGGTGTGGTGGTGAAGACAGAGGAGAGGGAGGGGCCTGAACGCGAGGCTAAAGACTTCAGACTGTGTTTTCTTTCCTTAAAGGGACCCACAAGGTCTTCTTAGGAGAAAATGAGGCCAGGCAACAGCCCTCTAGGCACCAAGGCCTTGGAGGGAACAGAAAGGCAAACGAGCCTCATCCCAACGGTCCATGTCCCCTCAGCCGGGTACCATGGGGGGATACAGAACATCCTGAGTTGCGGATATGTAGGCAGCAATTTTGTGTAACACCTCAGGTGTTCCTGTAACTTGCTGCAGGACCACATGTGCTTGTGACTGAGGAGGAAGTGACTAACACAGGGCCAGAGGGCTCTGGAAGGGGTGGGGGTGTCGCCTGAGGATTGCAGGACAAAGGCTCTAGGGACCCACTCCAAGTTTGAGACTGGAGAGATGAGTGGAGACCAGCTTATCTCTACCCTAGAATGTTCGGGCTGAGGAAGTGAAACTTGAACCTTAAGCAATGAGGAGACTTGGAGTGTCCCTTCAAGAGCAAAAAGATGGAGTCACTAGCGAGCTAGCTCCCTCAGGACAGGGATGGGTGTATGAAACAGTGCTCACTGTTTCCCAGACGCAGCATTTATTCATTTATCAAATATTTATCGAGCACCAGGGCTGGGGGTGGCTCGGCATGGAAGAGCTCTTGCTGCACAACGAGGATCTGAGCTCGGTCCCCAGAACCCATGTAACAAGAGGGGCATGTGGCACACGCCCCTAACCCCAGTGTGGAGAGGGGCGGAGAGTCACTGGAGTTCACTGGTCAGAGAGTCTGACTGAAAAACTGTGAGAGCCAGGCGTGGTAGCACACGCCTTTAATCACAGCCCTCAGGAGGCAGAGGTAGGAGGATCACCATGAGTTCGAGGCCACCTTGAGACTACATAGTGAATTCCAGGTCAGCCTGAGCTACAGTGAGACCCTACCTCAAAAAACAAAACAAACAACAACAACAAAACAACAGTGTGAGCTCTGGGTTTAGAGAGAGACTCTATCTCAAGGCCATGCTGCAGGAGAGTGACAGAAAGACACCTGACGTTCTCCTCTGGCTTTGCACACACTCATCCACACACTGTGCACACACGGTATACACACCACAACTACCACATGTACACACATGTGTGCGCACACACAAATATTTATTAGGCACCAAGTTTGTGCCAGTCATCATGCATGCACTAGGATTTATACAAAGATCACTGCCCTCTCATGCCTTGCCATAGCAAAATAATTTTTCTGTTTGTTTTTCAAGGTAGGTCTCGCTCTAGCCCAGGCTGACCTGAAATTCACTCTGTAGTCTCAGGGTGGCCTCTAACTCAAAGTACTCCTCCTACCTCTGCCTCCCAAGTGCTGGGATTAAAAGTGTGTACCACCATCCCTGGCAAATTATTTATTTATTTATTTGATAGAGAAAGAAGAAGATAGAGAAAGAGAGAATGGGTGTGTCAGGGCCTTCAGCCACTGCAGATGAACTCCAGACGCATGTGCCACCTTGTGCATCTGGCTTATGTGGGTCCTGGGGAATCAAGCCTGGATCTTTTGGCTTCACAGGCAAGCGCCTTAGCTGCTAAACCATCTCTCCAGCCCCCACAAAATACACTTTAAGTGAAGTATACACTAGCTAATGTTGAGCGAGATAGAGAAGCAGGGCATGGTGGCATGCGCGTGAGCCCAGCCCTCGGGAGGCAGAGGCAGGAGGATGGAGAGTCTCGATGGTAAAGTGCTTACGTAACAGGTGCAAGGCCCTGGGTTCTATCGCCAGTGTCCCCACCCCCAAAACAGACAGAGTTGTAGAGGAAAAGAGAGGGGGAGGTGCTTTTAAACAGGATGCTTGCAAGGGCTGGAGAGATGGCTTAGTGGTTAAGGCCTGTGAAGCCAAAAGACCCAGGTTTGATTCTCCAGGACCCACGTAAGTCAGATGCACAAGGGGGCGCATGTGTCTGGAGTTCGTTTGCAGTGGCTGGAGGCCCTGGTGCACCCATTATCCCTCTGTCTCCTCTCTATCTCTATCTCTTTCTCTGTCTGCTTGCAAATAAACTTTTTAAAAATTTAATTAAAATACAGAATGCTGGGCTGGAGAGATGGCTTAGCGGTTAAGCGCTTGCCTGTGAAGCCTAAGGACCCTGGTTCAAGGCTCCATTCCCCAGGACCCACGTTAGCCAGATGCACAAGGGGACGCACGTCTGAGTTCGTTTGGAGGCCCTGGCGTGCCCATTCTCAATCTCTCTCTGTCTCTTGCTCTCTCTGTCTGTCACTCTCAAATAAACAAATAAAAATAAACAAAAATAAATTTAAAAAAATACAGAATTCTTATAGAGGTCCTCACTGAGGTGACATACAAAGGTGAAGGAGGTGTAGGAAGAAGTGCTCTCCTTTCAGGAACAAAAGGCCCAAAAACCTTGAACCAGGAGTCTGGCTGGCTTGTTGGGGGGAGGGGGGCCATAAAGCAAAGAGGTCATAACAGCTGAAGACGAGAGAAAAGCGGAGAACTCAGAGGGGTTCCGGGGCCAAATCATGCCCTGTTTCCCAGGCTGCATAAGGGTGACCTCACCTGGA
Organism: Dipus sagitta; assembly: GCA_036346955.1. Taxonomy (NCBI): domain Eukaryota; kingdom Metazoa; phylum Chordata; class Mammalia; order Rodentia; family Dipodidae; genus Dipus; species Dipus sagitta. Next base: position 31,381,291 of record CM070788.1, read on the forward strand.
GAGAGATAGGGTGACATTTCAGGCCGAGGACAGACACAGGCAACTTTTTGTGTTTTGATGTCACTTTGACATGATGGTGCAGAACAGAGCATAGAGAGATGCATGGAGGGGGGGGGGGGGACAGAGGAAGCCGGTGGTGGAAGCAGAGAGGGATGCCACATCCGTCATGCTCTGGCGACATGTCAAAGACAGCCTTGGGGACACGAAAGACTGGAAGAGAGAGGAGCAAGCGGAGGGCGACTTCAGTTTGGGAGTCCACAATGAGGAAGCAGCTTATGAAATGGGCTCCAGGGAAATCACTTTGTTCGTGACCTCAGCAAGCTGTGGGTGAACCTTCCGAGGCCAGGGAAGGGGCTACCCTTCACGAGAGCATAGCCTGCCCCCCACTCCCGTCCTCCTGCCAGTGTGGTGCCCCGCCACCAGAGATGCCAGGACGGGGCGGGGTGTTTGGCCTGCGCTGAGCTCACTGCCTTCCGCTGTGTGTGCCCACAGTGTGCCCCAGCATGGACATCCGCTCCGAGGCGGCAGAGCTGAGGCGCCTGGAGAACTGCAGCGTGGTGGAGGGCCACCTGCAGATCCTGCTCATGTTCGCGGCCACTGGGGAAGACTTCCGGGGCCTCAGTTTTCCGCGCCTCACCCAGGTCACTGACTACCTGCTGCTGTACCGCGTCTACGGTCTGGACAGCCTGCGTGACCTCTTCCCCAACCTGGCCGTGATCCGAGGCGCGCGCCTCTTCCTGGGCTATGCACTGGTCATCTTTGAGATGCCACACCTGCGGGACGTGGGGCTGCCGACCCTGGGGGCGGTGCTGCGCGGGGCCGTGCGCGTGGAGAAGAACCAGGAGCTCTGCCACCTCTCCACCATCGACTGGGGACTACTACAGCCGGCGCCCAAGGCCAACCACATCGTGGGCAACAAGCTGGGGGAGGAGTGTGCTGACGTGTGCCCCGGCGTGCTGGGTGCTGCTGGCGAGCCCTGTGCCAGGACCACCTTCATGGGACACACTGACTACAGGTGCTGGACTTCCAGCCACTGCCAGAGAGGTGGGCACTGGGACAGAACATGACCTAGGGGCACTGGGGGTGGTGTGAGTCAGTACTCTACCACCTCCCTCTTTTGTCGCCCAGGCTGGCCTCAAACTCAGAATGCTCCTGAGGCTGACTTTGAACTCTTGTTCCTTCTGCCTCTACCTCCCAAGTTCTGGGGTTACAGGTTATGCTGGCTTGCCACCACTCTTTTTAAATCTTTACTTCTCTACAAGGCAGGTACCCTCATCATCCCAGTTATTTATTTATTTGTCTATTTATTTATTTATTTACAAACACAGAGAGAGGAAGAGAAAGGGAGAGAGAGAGAGAGAGGCAATGGGTGCACTAGGTTGTCTTGCCACTGCTAATGAACTCCAGATGCATATTCCACCTTGTACATCTGGCTACTGGGGATTTGAGCCCAAGCCATCAGGCTTTGTAAGAAAGTGCCTTTAACTACTAAGCCATCTCTCCAGCTCTCACTATGCTATTTTAAAAATATTTTAATTTATTTATTATTTATTTGAGAGAGAGAGAGAGAGAGAGAGAGAAAGAGGCAGCTAGAGAGAGAATGGGCACACCAGGGTTTCCAGTCACTGCAAATGAACTCCAGACTTATGCACCACCCTGTGCATCTGGCTTATGTGGGTCCTGGGGAATTGAACCTGGGTCCTTTGGCTTTGCAGGGAAGCACCTAAACTGCTAAGCCATCTCTCCAGCCCTTTATGCCATTTCTTAAAACAATTTTTTAGCCGGGCGTGGTGGCGCACGCCTTTAATCCCAGCACTCGGGAGGCAGAGGTAGGAGAATCGCCAAGAGTTTGAGGCCACCCTGAGACTACATAGTGAATTCCAGGTCAGCCTGAGCCAGAGTGAGACCCTACCTCAAAAAACCAAAAATAAAAAAAAAAAAATTTATTTATTTGCAAGCAGAGGGAGAAAGAAAGAGAATTGGCACACCAGAGCCTCTAGCCTCTCAAACAAATGTCATATGCTTTACATAGAAACTGAGGAGTTGAACCTGAGCTGGCAGGCTTTGCCAACAAGTGCCTTTAAGTGCTGAGCCATCTCCCCAGCCCCTCATTATCCCATTTTACAGAAAAGGAAACTGAGGGCTCAGGTATGGCAGCAAGCAGTCATGGAATACAAGTACAAGAGAGGGTCAAGGAAGATGGCGGGCATAAAAGAGCAGGGGCGGCCCAGGAGCAGTCCAGGGTGATGGCCAAGGACAGCCAGATGGCCGTGGTTTATCTCTGCTCAGTGTCTGTGCTCGCTCTCCACTTGTCTGTCCTCTGGCTGCGATGGGGAGGGAATGAGGTCCGCCATAGCAGCAGAGCAGATCCCACAGCCTGGTAACAGTGCTATGCTCCCGGGACGACGCTCCAGCCCAGCCCTGGGCAGAGTAACCAGACCCCCGCTGTATCTGCGGCTGGCGCACGGCCCGCTGCCCGCACTGTTGGCTGTAAACACAGCTGCTGCGAGTCAGCTCCCTCCGTGTACAGTGTCAACAGTCCCTGGCCGACCCCACCCCACACGTGCTTCCCACGGACAGCCAGCTGCCCTGCCACTGTGCAGTTTCCAGGCGAAGATGCCCTCAGCCCAAGCCTTCCCCACACACTTCAGCTGGGCATCCTCCCGCCCAGTGCCAGGAGCCGTGGACGGAGGCCGAATGGACAACTGTGGCTCCCAAGCCTACCTTGCCTTAGCCTAGCTGCTGAGGAGATGCCAGTCGGTTCTCCCTGCCACCACGCCAGTCACATGGTGGCACCAGACCTAGACAGGACAGCGGGTTAGAGAGCAGCAATCCTGACAGATAAGGTCACCTCTCCATCCTGAGCTCCTGGCACCTTCAAGGAGGCACCTTGAGTGGTAGCACACAGGAAGAGGCCACCATACTTGTCTTTTCTTTTAAATATCTTATCTTTATTTATTTATTTGAGAGAGAGAGATACACAGAAATAGGCAGGTAGAGAGAGAGAAAGAATAGGCACACCATGGCCTCCAGCCACTGCAAATGAACTCCAGATGCGTGCGCCCCCTTTTGCATCTGGCTTACGTGGGTCCTGAGGAGTCAAACTTGGGTCCTTTGGCTTTGCAGGCAAGCGCCTTAACTGCTAAGCCATCTCTCCAGCCCCACCATACTTGGCTTTAACCACCCCTGTCTGAGGGAAACAGAGTCAGCAACCAATGTCATCCTAGCCAGGGAGATCTGCTACAGACAGATTGAAAATGTCACCACAGTGACGGGGTGGGCCGAGATGGGAGAGGGGGCCTCACTGAGGGCAGGAAAGATCTAACAGCCCTCTGCCCACAGTGTGTCCGTGTCCCCGTGGGCTGGCCTGCACAGAGGGTGGCGAGTGCTGCCACGCTGAGTGTCTGGGGGGCTGCAGCCGGCCTGAAGACCCTGGAGCCTGCGTAGCCTGCCGCAACCTCTACTTCCAGGGAGTCTGCCACCAAGCCTGCCCTCTAGGCACCTACCAACATGAGTCGTGGCGCTGTGTCACAGCCGAGCACTGTGCCCGCCTACGCTCTGTGCCAGGCCATGCCTCTGCCTTTGGCATCTACCAGGGCAGCTGCCTGGAACAGTGCCCTCCAGGCTTCACCCGTAATAGCAGCAGGTGAGCAATGGGGGACAGCCTTGGGACAGTGGGGGGGGGGGCTGGGGAGCCTCACGGGTCCAAGGTTTGTGCCGTCTGCTTGTTCCACTAGCATTTTCTGCCACAAGTGTGAGGGGCTATGTCCCAAAGAGTGCAAGGTTGGAACGAAGACCATCGACTCCATCCAAACTGCACAGGATCTGGTGGGCTGCACCCACGTGGAGGGGAGCCTCATCCTCAACCTTCGCCAGGGCTGTCAGTACCGCCTCAGAAGGCACCCCTTCCTTCTGGCCACACCCCTCCTCCCAGCCACATTCCTTGCATGACACCCCTTATCCTCCCCCCCCACCCCCGTCCCAGTCCTTGAGGCTCACCTCCGGAGGCCTCCAGCCTCGCGCCCCGTGGGCCCAGCCCCTTCCCTTCTCCTGCTCCAGCCCTGTCTTCCTCGCCCCCAGACAACCTGGAGCCAGAGCTGCAGCGCAGCCTGGGGCTGGTGGAGACCATCACAGGCTTCCTCAAAATCAAGCACTCCTTTGCCCTCGTGTCCCTGGGCTTTCTCAAGAACCTCAAACTAATCCGGGGGGATGCCATGGTGGATGGGTAAGGGGTCAGAATCAGGCTGACCAGCCCCTTCCCCCGACAACCCCAGAGCGATGCTCCAGAAAACGGGCTTTGGAACATTCTGTGACTCTGGGTGGGCAACTCAGCTTGGCCGGTGCTGTTTCTCCATCTGAGGCTCATATGACACCACCTGCTTCCCAGAACCGTGACTATTATGTTGCTGTACATAAAGTGCTTAAAACAATTAGAAGGCAGTAGATAAGATAATAGCTTTTTGTTTTGTTTTGTTTTGTTTTGTTTTTTGAGGTAGGGTCTCACTCTAACCCAGGCTGACCTGGAATTCACTATGTAGTCTCAGGGTGGCCTTGAACTCACGGCCATCCTCCTACCTCTGCCTCCTGAGTGCTGGGATTAAAGATGTGTGTTACCACGCCCTACATAATAGTTTTATGTAACTCCGTAAGGATTGGTCATAATTGTCATCTGACCAACTCATCTGCAAGGCAAGCCTGGCTGCTTTTGAAAGTGTTCCTATCCCCAACCAGCCAAAGCCTGCCCACAAAGGGGCCAGTGTTGTTCAAAGTGAAAAAGACTTCACTGCCAGCAGCCAGGTGGCTCCCTGTGGCTTCCGTCTCCTGGCATGTTATCATGTTGCTGTAGGGATGCCCACACCCCAGCTAGACAGGCATAGGCTCGGGATGAGTACCATTTCTGTGTCGCCACGCCCAGCACCACCTGGCATATGTCAGGAGCTCAGTTAAGGTATGAAGGGGACAGGAAGCTGTTGATTCTTCCTCACTGAGGACAGCTTAGAGGACGGGGCACTCACCAGTCGTCACTCTCCTGCTCAGTGGCATAGAGGAGAGCATCTCCATGGGTGTGCATGGCAGGCAGAGTGACCCTGTGCTGGCACAGCCCCTCTGAGACGAGCCAGGCCACTGTTCAGACCCTCTCTTGTCCCCGCCCCTGCTACCTGGCCCCTCCAGGAACTACACGCTGTACGTGCTGGACAACCAGAACCTCCAACAGCTCGGGCCTTGGGTGGCCGCCGGGCTCTCCATTCCCGTGGGCAAGATCTACTTTGCCTTCAACCCACGCCTCTGCTTGGAGCACATCTACCGGCTGGAGGAGGTGACGGGCACCCGAGGCCGCCAAAGCAAGGCTGAGATAAACCCGCGCACCAACGGAGACCGGGCTGCCTGTGAGTGATGCTTGGCTGCCCCCTTGGATCATGAACAGGCAGTGAGATGCATGTGAAAACACACATGCACACACATACACATACACACACACACATATGACGCACACATACATATACGCATACACACGGCACACACATACACACACACATATATACACACATACACATATATATACACACATACATATACACATGCATACACACACGTATGACACACATACACACATACATATATATATATATATACACACATACACACATGGCACACACATATACACATATACACACATCCATACACACACACGTACACATACACACACGCACAGATATGCCAGAGTGGGCGGCTGTGGGGTGGCGCTCAGGATGGACAGGTGCCGGGCGCTCACGTCGCACCGCACGCAGGCCAGACCCGCACCCTGCGCTTCGTGTTCAACCTGACCCGGGCCGACCGCATCCTGCTGCGCTGGGAGCGCTTTGAGCCGCTGGAGGCCCGAGACCTGCTCAGCTTCATCGTGTATTACAAGGAGTCGTGAGTAGGCGGGAGGGGCGTGCTCCCTGCCGGCTGAGCCCCAAGTCCTCTTTTCTCTTCTTTTTGGGAGGGCGGGGTATTTTGAGACAGGGACTCACCACGTAGCCCAGGCTAGCCTCGGGTGCAGGGCAGACCCTCCGCTTCAGACCTCAGAGTCCGGGGATTCACCGGCCTGCATGTGCCACCGCACCAGGCACAGCCCAAGGTAGGCTAGGCCAGGGTCCTGTGGGGCTACGGAAAGCTTAGAGATGGGACCCCTGACTCTCGCCCCACCTGGCCCTGTCACCTCACCTTCTCTGTTCCCTCGTGCCTCAGTCTTCCCTCACCCAGTGAAAACTAGAGGACAGGCAGGGCTTCTGAGAGCCCAGGAAGTCCTTCCTCTGGGAAGCTTCGTCTAATTAAGCTTCAATTCGCACTCCATGCTGGCCACACGCTCCTGCCCAGCAGTGGTTTGGGGAGTGCCCACTTATTTAGCCACTTTTACAAGCAGCTCTGCCAACATTTCATTAAAGCCCGACGGAGGGAGGGAGCAAGGACTGCCAGGGACTGACTTCTTTTTCCTTTTTTATTTGCCTTCTTTTATTTATTTTCATTTATTTGTTTATTTAGTGATAGGACCTCATAAATCCAGGCTGGCCTCAAACTCACTGTGTAGCCCGTTAGGCCTTGAACTCCTGATCCTCCTGCCTCCGCTTCCTGAGAGCTGATATTACAGGCACGTACCCCCACTTGTGTTTCACGTGGTGCTGACAACTGAATCCAGGGCTTCTTGCATGCTAAGCAAGCGCTCTACCAACTGAGCTACATCCCCCTGGGACTGTGTTTTCTCTCTGGAGAGCATGGGCTGTCCTTAGCAGGGGGGATACCACACAAGGACTTCTCCCAAAACATGCCTGTAGGAATAAAGGAGAGGTCTTTCGGTCTTTCGGTGGGCCTGTAAACTTAGCAGTCAAAAGGCAGAAGCAGAAAAATCTCAAGTTCAAGGCCTACATGTGCTACAAGGCAAGTTCAAGACCATCCTGGGCAGCTTAGTGAGACCCTATTTCAAAAACCATAAAGCCAGCCGGGCGTGATGGCGTACACCTTTAATCCCAGCACTCGGGAGGCAGAGGTAGGAGGATCACCGTGAGTTCGAGGCCACCCTGAGACTCCATAGTGAATTCCAGGTCAGCCTGGGCTAGAGTGAGACCCTACCTCAGATAAAACAAAACAAACAAAAAAGAAAAATTGAAAAATTAGAAGAGGTGTTGCCTCGCATGTATGAGACAGTCCCTGAGTTCAGTCTCCAGAGGGCAGGAGGATCAGAACTTCAAGGTTATCTTCAGCAACGTCGTAAGTGTGAGGTCAGCCTGGGATACATGAGACCCTGTTTCAGAGACAGAGAGAGCAAGAGAAAGAGAGGCCTTAAGCTGAGTACCAGCCCAGGGCCTGACTGGGAAGGAAGAGGGGGCTCTTGATGGGAAGGTGCTGAAACACCCCAGGCTGTCCTAGGTTCCCATGGCAGAATAATGTCTGTATGGGGAGCTGGGGAGTGTGGGCCTCATCTTTATAGACTCGGAGTTGGTTAGTAACAGTTTCGGCCTGTTAACCTGAATTCCCAGCAAGCTCCTAGCTTCTACTCCCCCAACGATCTACTCCCACAAGCTGCTGGTTCGCGGAGCACACGTCCCTCAGCGGCGTGGCAGCAAACCCCATCCCCCGTTCATGCAGTTCACAGCCTGCACAACTGTGTTGAGCTGCCTTTGGGTTCTGAGGCAGAGGACCTGGGATCCTTCACGGAGCCCCTGGCATCGCTGCTTGACGTGCTTCTTCAGGGGCAGATACGGGCCCTGCACCGATGCTGGCTCTGAGAAATGCAGACCTACTTAACGTGTCATCCCCACAAGGCACCTGTCCTCACCGCACCCATTCTACAATCCCCACACCTACTCTGGGATAGGGTCGCCCTGCTTCTGACTTGCGGCAAGGGCAGGCACTTCCGGCTATCCTTCAAGCCTTCCTCCATCCTGCCTTGATCTCTCTCGGATGCTGTCCCTGAGTCGTCATGAATCCCTCCTTTCCACCTCTCACCGAAGAAACACATATCATGAACATGGGTGTGATGCCCCCCTAACTGACACCACCATCTTCCATGATCTCTCCTATGTGGGCTCCACTTTCACCTGCCCAGGGTCTGGCCTCCCTTCGATCCCTAAAGCTGGCGGTGCTTCTCCAAGTTCTACCTCTGCCCTGGCCCCCAGGCAGCCAACAAGGGCTGCTGTAGTTAATGGCCCTGAGGCAGTGGGTTTTGGCCTTTGGGGGTCTACTTTGGGACTTTGAATGCTGCTGAAAGCTAAAAACCTTCTCTCTAAAAAAAAGTCAGCAAGAGTAGCTGGGCATGGTGGCGCATGCCTTTAATCCCAGCACTCAGGAGGCAGAGGTAGGAGGATCACTGTGAGTTCGAGGCCACCCTGAGGTTACATAGTGAATTCCAGGTCAGCCTGGACTAGAGTGAGACACTACCTCGAAAAAAAAAAAAAAAAAAAAAAAGTCAGCAAGAGAGCTGTGCGTATAGTCTGGGAGACTCAGCTCAGAGACTCCAAAGAGTACAGATGAGCTTTAAGACTCTGTGGCAGGCATAATGGTACAGGCCTGTGATCAGAAGCCTGAGACAGGATCTGGGCTCCACTGAGAGACTGCCTAAGAGAAAGAGAGAGAGGGAGGAAAGAAAGGAAAAGAAAAGAAGAGAAAACTACCCTTGGGATGTGATCTGGTCCTGGCTCTCAGTGCTTGCTGCTTGCTGATCCTAGGGAGGGAACTCTCTTGCATCCACTTTCTAGTTTTATTTATACAATTTTTTCTTTCTTTCTTTCTTTCTTTTTTTTTCTTTTTTTTGCTATTCTTGAGACTAAAGTTCACTATTTCCTACTAAGGATCAAAACTTTGGTTGGCAGCAGAGATCACAGACCCACAGGGTCAATCCACTGGCATTCTCTCTGTCTCTCTCTCTCTCTCCCTTTCTCTCGTGCATAGTGCAGGAATGGCAATGCCGTTCCTGGGTGGCTCAGAGAGGAGGGCAGGGCTAGAGCTTGGAGCTGGAGCTGGAGATGGAGATGGACCTCTTCCTCAGCTCTGGGGAATGGTGTGTTCAGCCCATTCCAGAATGCCACGGAGCACGTGGGTCCGGATGCCTGTGGAACCCAGAGCTGGAACCTGCTGGATGTGGAACTGCCCCTCAGTCGTACCCAGGAGCCAGGGGTGACCCTCGCTCCCCTCAAGCCCTGGACACAGTACGCAGTGTTTGTACGCGCCATCACGCTGACCACCTCTGAGGACAGCCCCCACCAAGGAGCCCAGAGCCCCATTGTCTACCTGCGCACCCTACCTGCGGGTGAGCTGAGGCTGCCAGAGTGAGGTGCATCTTTAGTGAGGACGGGGGAACCCAGATGCCAGAACAGAGAAGCTGGGGCCTCAGAGGAAGGGAGGTCGGAGCCTTCAGTCCTAGCAAGGCATTCACTTGGGCCCCAAGGGAGGCTGGGGTTATCACTGGGTGGTGAGTAGCCAAGTGGACTCAAGAGTTTGTGAAAAGAGCAGAGTGCTGTGACCAGAGGGGGGCTGAAGGTGATGTATTCCTTGGGAGAAGGGTTGAACCCAGAGAGACAGGCTCATCACCTGTATTTGGAAGGCAGCCCAGGCCCTGAGTCACACAACGCTTACATCTGCAGCACCCACAGTGCCCCAAGACGTCACCTCCACCTCCAACTCCTCTTCCCACCTTCTGGTGCGCTGGAAGCCACCAAACCAGCGCAATGGAAACATCACCTACTACCTGGTACTGTGGCAGCGGCTAGCGGAGGATAGCGACCTCTACCTCAACGACTACTGCCACCGTGGTGAGCAGGGGGGCAGCACGAGCCTGGGGCACACAGTGGGCACGGTGTGGGCCACGGCTCTCATTATCTATTTCCCTGTGCTGGCTACAGGTCTCAGGCTGCCCACCAGCAGCCATGACGCCAGCTTGGACAGTGAAGACGGGGTGCCGGAAGCAGAGCCGGGCTGCTGCCCCTGCCACCACTCACCTCCTGGGCAGGTCCTGCCCCCGCTGGAGGCGCAGGAAGCCACGTTCCAGAAGAAGTTTGAAAACTTCCTGCACCACGCGATCACCATCCCGAAGTGCGATGCAGGGCATGGGGGCGCTGACGGGCGGGGTCTGGGAGGAGCGGGTCTGTGCGGGGAAAGGCGAGGCTTTGTGGTCAAGGCCTGTGTTTCTGTGGGTTTGGAGGGGGCGCACGGGGGCTGATAAGGCCCCCTGGCCTCCCCAGATCCCCTTGGAAAATGACGTCCATCAACAAGAGCCCCCAAAGGTGAGCCAGGATGGAAGCTGGGGTTAGGGTTGTAGGGACAGGGGCCATGGGTCTGACCTATGCCCTCTCCAGGGACTCAGGGCGACACCGCCGGGCCACTGGGCCCCTCAGACCAGGGAGCAACATCTCGGATTTTGAGATCCAAGAAGACAAGGTTCCTCGGGAGCGAGCGCTGCTGAGCGGCTTGCGGCATTTCACAGAATACCGGATCGACATCCACGCCTGCAACCACGCGGCGCACACCGTGGGCTGCAGTGCCGCCACCTTTGTCTTTGCCCGCACCATGCCACACAGTAGGTGCCCCCTCCTACCCCACCACTGATCCCAAGGGCAGCGCTCTGACTGGAGGGTTTGACCTTCCACTAACCCCAGAGCTCCCTTCCGGGTTCCCGTGACCCCAGAAATTTCCTCCCTCCCCCGAACCTCCCAGTCCAGCCCAGTTTGGCTCGGGTTTGAACGTAAATAGAAGGATGGTTCGTGGCCTGGCTGCCAGATGCCCCTCCTGCAGGAGAGGCCGATGGCATCCCAGGGACGGTGGCCTGGAAGGCGGCCGGCAGGAACAGTGTCGTCTTGCGCTGGCTTGAGCCGCCGGACCCCAACGGGCTCATCCTCAAGTATGAAATCAAGTACCGCCGCGTGGGAGAGGTAGGTGCCCGCGACAGCCACCGCCGCAGCCCCTCCCGTGCCCCCAGCCCCTTCCCAGCCCGCTGCCTGTGCCGCTGCCCTCAGGAGGCCACAGTGCTGTGTGTGTCCCGTCTTCGATATGCCAAAGTTGGTGGGGTCCAGCTGTCCATGCTGCCCCCCGGAAACTACTCTGCTAGAGTTCGGGCCACCTCACTGGCTGGCAATGGCTCCTGGACAGACAGCGTGGCCTTCCACATCCCTGGGCCAGGTAGGGAAGACTTGCATTCCCAAACCCCGCGCCTGGTCCGCACCCACCTTCCACCCCCCCATCCCAGCCCCGGCCCCTCCATCTCCCAGATTCCCGCCCTGACGGCGGATTCCTTCCACCCTCTGCCCCCTTTTGGTCCTGACTTCCGGCCACCAGAGGAAGAGGATGCTGGGGGGCTGCACGTCCTCCTCACTGTCACCCCCGTGGGGCTCACGCTGCTCGTCATGCTTGCTGCCCTGGGCTTCTTCTATGGCAAGAAAAGGTGATGACAGTGCCCTGTGTTCCTACCCCCGGCCCCCACTTCCCCCATAAAGGCACACAGTCAGAGCAGATGGCAGAAAAGCCTTCCTCAGCCTTCCTCAGGGGCAGTCACTGCCTGGACAGCCAGATGGCACGGAGGAAAAGCACCTCTTGGTGAGGTGTAACCTAGTTAGATTGGAAATTTCCTGCACCCTGGCAAACCCCTTGGGGCACAGCAGGACTGTTGGTCACCACACCTTTAGCCCAACCTGAGACACAAGAAGCCGCTCTCCCCAGGCCTGGTGGTGCACAGCTTTGACCCCAGCACTCAGGGGGCTGAGGTAGGAGAATGGCCGTGAGTTCGAGGCCAGCCTGAGATTAGTTCTGGCGCAGCCTGGGCTAGAGTGAGATCCTACCTTGAAAAACCAAAGAAGAAGGAAGAGGAGGAGGAGGAGCTGTCTTGCTGTGGCAGGCAGGGACGCAGGAGCCCTCAGATGTTCCCAGAGCACAGGACAGCAGGCTCTCCTGAAGCTTAGCACAAGAGTGCAGGGAGATCAGCATCTGGACCCACAGGGTCCTGGAGACCACCAAAGGGGGCAGGAGCCCCTCAACCCCTTGATCTTCCTAATCCCAACCTGTTGGACTGCAGGACCAGGACTTGGGGAGGTGCTTAGGGCTCCCCAGGAGTCACCCCAAGCAGGGCTGGGGGGCAGCACCATCCTGGCGTGTTCGTTCTTCCCCAACCCCTTGCCTCCCGTTACAGAAGCGGCACCTTGTACACCTCTGTGAACCCAGAGTACTTCAGCGCCTCTGACAGTAGGTCTGGGAGTACAGGTGGGGGCTCGGGGAGGTAAGAGCAGGTCTTGGGAACAGAATACTTTAAAAGAAGGGTCATGAGGCAGGCGAAGGTGTGGCAGAGCGTGGCACCCTCACCTCCTGAACCCCGTCTTCTCTCAGTGTACGTCCCCGATGAGTGGGAGGTGCCTCGGGAGCAAATCTCCATCATCCGGGAGCTGGGCCAAGGCTCTTTCGGGATGGTCTACGAGGGGCTGGTGCGAGGACTGGACGCTGGAGAGGGGTCCACGCCCGTGGCCCTGAAGACAGTGAACGAGCTGGCCAGCACGCGGGAACGCGTTGAGTTCCTCAGGGAGGCTTCTGTCATGAAGGCATTTAAGTGTCACCATGTGGTGAGGAGGGGCGGGCATCGCCCAGGTCATACCTAGGGAAAGGGCCATGTGGTAAGAAGGAAAGGGTCAAAAACGAGGTGAGGGCATGATCAAGTCAGGGTTAGGGTCTTCGTTGGGACAGTGGTCACGGTGGAGCCATATTTAGTGCTGAGATAAGTCATGTGAGGTTCAATGACTGGAAACAAAGTCAGAGTTGGGCCAAATTAACGATGGTGATGATAATGAGATATGATCAGGGGTAGGGTCAGGGTCAGGGTCACTGTCGGGGTCAGGGCTGCAGTCACGGAGGGTTGAGAGGTGTTGCAGTTTTGCCGCTGGGACAATCACCCAACCAGAAGCAGCCGCCCTGTGAGAGGAAAGGGTGTATTTCAGGCTAACATTCCAGGGGACCCTTCATCACAGTGGAAGAAACTGGCTCGCTTCCATAGATCCACAGCACAGAGACATGCCAACCAACAGCCAGCAAGCACGAACAGCCAGAGCTCAAACTGGCTCTGAAGACCTCTGAGGGCTGGACTACAGGATCCGCCCCCAGTGACACCTCTTCCCCAGCAGGCCTCTGCCCGCTGAAGACTCAAGTTGAAGTTGAACTCTCAATCTTTTTTTTTTTTTTTTTTTTGGTAACTTTTTTATGAGTGTGAGAAAGTGTGAAAGAGAGACAGTATTGGCACATCAGGGCCTCCAGCCACTGCAGTCGAATTCCAGATATGTGTGCCACCTTGTGCACATGTGCAACCTTGCCCTGGCACCACCTTGTGTGTCTTGTTTATGTGGGAACCTGGAGAGCCGAGCATGGGTCCTTAGGCTTCGCATGCAAGTGCCTTAACCACTAAGTCACCTCTCCAGCCCTAAAGCGCAATCTTAATCAAATGCCCAAGTTGAGGAGTGAAAACCTGCCTCAAAAAAAGGAAAGAAAAGAAAAGAAAAGAAAAGCCTGAGTTGCTGGGCAAGGTGGCACACGCCTTTAATTTCAGCACTCAGGATGCAAAGTTAGAAGGATCGCCATGAGATCAAGGCCACCCTGAGACTTTATAGTGAATTACAGGTCAGCCTGGACTAGAGTGAAACCCTACCTTGAAAAAACAAAAAACAAAAACAAAAATGCCCGAGTTGGGCTGGAGAGATGGCTTAGCCGTTAAGCACTTGCCTGTGAAACCTAAGGACCCCAGTTCGAGGCTCAATTCCCCAGGACCCACGTTAGCCATATGCACAAGGGGGCACATGTCTGGAGTTCGTTTGCAGTGGCTGGAGGCCCTGGTGTGCCCATTCTCTCTCTCTGCCTCTTTCTCTGTCTGCCACTCTTAAATAAATAAAGAAGGAAAGATGCCCGAGTCTGTGGGGCCATACATTCAAACCAGCACGAGGGGTTAGGAAGGGTGCATGAGTCAGGTTGCAGTTGCAGCCGTGGCAGGCTTGGGGCAGGGGGGAGATGGGTGGAACTACAGCAAGCTCTCTGTCCATCCCAGGTTCGTCTCCTAGGCGTGGTGTCTCAGGGTCAGCCAGCTCTGGTCATAATGGAGTTAATGACACGTGGGGACCTCAAAAGCCACCTCCGATCGCTGAGGCCTGAGGCAGAGGTGGGAACCAGGGAAACTGAGAGCCGCAAGGCGGAGGAGTTGGGAAGCCTTGGGCTCAGTGCAGGCCAAGAGCAGTCCTTGGGCACCAATCAGCTCCAGCTCCGAGCATCCTCCCCCATAAGCCACCCTCTTGCCTCTAGAACAACCCCGGGCTCCCACGGCCGGCACTCAGCGACATGATTCAGATGGCCGGTGAGATTGCGGATGGCATGGCCTACCTTGCTGCCAATAAGTTTGTGCACCGGGACCTGGCAGCTCGCAACTGCATGGTGTCGCAGGACTTCACCGTCAAAATCGGTGGTACAGAGGGTGCCAGGCAGATGAGGGCGGCCGGAAGGTAGACAGCCTCCCTTAAGCCAGGCCTAAGAGACCAGGCCCGTCCCCCAACTCATCCCTGAAAGACAAGTGTCCCATCCCTACGTCTCCTGGTCCAAGGGCAGCGGACTTTGGACAGGACACCCCCCAAATGTAACTTGAGCCCACACTTTCCAGGGACACTTAGAGATTGGAGGTAGAGAGGTTTGGGGAGCCATCTCTCTAGGGTGCTGGTGAGTGGCTCCCACACCCCCACTCTTATTTTCCAGACTTTGGGATGACTCGGGACGTGTACGAGACGGACTACTACCGCAAGGGTGGGAAGGGTCTGCTGCCCGTGCGCTGGATGGCCCCCGAGTCACTCAAGGATGGGGTCTTCACCACCCACTCGGACGTCTGGTGGGGCCTGGCAGGGGCAGAGGGCTCCAGGGATGTGGAAGTGGCATCTGGGGAGAGGGGCTGGGACACTTCTTCCCTTGGGGTGCTGAGCAGCCTGAGGGTGCTGGGCTCAAGCCCTCCTGCCTGTTGCCCAGGTCCTTCGGGGTTGTGCTCTGGGAGATCGTGACCTTGGCTGAGCAACCGTACCAGGGCCTGTCAAACGAGCAGGTGCTCAAATTCGTCATGGAAGGTGGGATACTGGAGGAACTGGAGGACTGTCCCCTTCAGCTGTGAGTCACGCTGCCGTCCCTCCTCGTCCCTGACCTCGCTCCCCATGGTTCTGACCCACCTCCTCCCATCCCAGCTCAGAACTCCCTACATTCCTTGCCTTACTCCCCACTGCCCCCCTCCTCCACTGGCTGATCCTCCCAGTGTGGGAGACAGGAGTACACCGGGGTCTAAGACCTCTGACCGTACCCTGTGCCCCCCGTGCCACACCAGGCAGGAGCTGATGAGCCGCTGCTGGCAGCAGAGCCCGCGCCTGCGCCCAGCCTTCACCCACATCCTAGACGGCATACAGAATGAGCTGCGGCCCTCCTTCCGCCACTGTTCCTTCTACTACAGCCCAGCGTGCAGGCGGGGCAGGGCCTCCCTGCTGTCCACTGACACAGAGCCCGACACTCCACCAACCTCAGAGGAGGCTCCAGACCACAGTCCCCAAAATGGGGGCCCAGGGCACTAAGGGACCCCCATTCCCCAGCTGACTGCCCCCCCCCCCATGGGCAGAGTGCAAAACCTCAGCCTCTGTGCTCTGACATGTAGACTTCTCAGTCCCAGTTCCACTCAGGAAGGGCAGGGAGGTGACCCAACGTGGGGCAGACAGCAAAAGCCCTCAAAGGGGGCTTCTGAACAGACTTACAGAGGGAGTCCATGGGAAGGCTACACTAGGAGGTAGGGGGGGGGTCCCCAGACCGTGGGAGGCCGCACCCTGCCCTCAAAGTGAGAGTCTGACAAGGCTACCTCCCCGGAATCAAGTTTCAACATTCCCACCACCCAGTTTGGGGCATCCATGGGCATCTAGAACCATCAACAGTTTGGAAGCAATAGTGACCTGAGCCATACATGGAACCATCTCACGCACTTGTGAATACGTTAGCGCTGGCCCTTCATTCCACGCATTCGCCTCCTCCCTCTACCCCACGCGTTCACCTCCTCCCTCTACCCCACGCGTTCACCTCCTCCCTCTACCCCACACACCAGGGCGAGGCAGGGAGCCAGGGCCCTGGGCAAGCAGGTTCCCAGCCTAGCCTCACGCCTTCTCTCTCTTTGCCCCACCCAGGGACCCCAAGCTTGGTGCTCCTCCCCCTCTTCCCCAGGGGCACCCCTCGGTGCATTGTCACCCCCTTTTCCAATTACGCCTTGGGTTTTCAGCCTTGGATATCAGAGCCTTAATAGCTTTGTCTCCTTCCACTCCCGCCCCCACCGCAGCCTCTCAGGGGAAGACTGGAGAAGGCACAATAAATGCTGAGGTCTGTTTGCACACTGGTCCCCAGCAGCCCATTATCTCTCCATCTATATGGCATTGACACTGGATGGACTTCCTCTGTCCCTCCTTGGGGACTTGAGGTGGTGACCCTTAGGCGGCCATACAAGATAAATACACTGTTGTCCAACACCACCTCTATGAGGAGCCCAGCAGGGGTCACTTGGCAGTGACACAGACAATCTTGCCATTATCTTGTGCTCAGGACCAGAAGTAGCCCAGGCCCACAGGGAGCCTCTGTATCTGACCTGCTGGCAGAACCGACCAGTCCCCCACACACGGTCTTCCTTTCGTCCCTTGCTCTGTCTGACCAATGAGTAGGCATTTCCTTCTGGGAAAGCGCAGGACAGACTTTCAGAGAACAAACTTGGGGTGGGGAGGCCCTGATCACACATGTCCCTGCTAGGTGCCCAGGTCAGGGGACACGTGACCGAGCAGGTCTCTGGTTATTCTGGGAGGGCAGTGTCAACTTCTGGCACATGAGCAGAGCTGCCTTTGAAAGATGAAGTTGCACAGGGAGTCAGCCCAGGTGGGTTTTTAAATTCATATTATTATTGTTATTAATATTAATATGCTTATTTTGGTCACAAACCAAATTTGAATGGGAAGAGGTGCAGAATGGTGTCAAACCTTGGAGAAGAGGCGGCAGGGGATGGGTCTGTTCATAGCTGAAGGCTTTTGGTGGGTAATGGAAGGAGAAAACCACTGTACCACACCGCCAGTCCCTCAGGATTTTTTAGCACCCTGCACTCGGGTCTTCACCATACACGGGATCACTCTGACAGCAGCCCGGGAAGCCACAGTGCCCTCAGGCAGGACCTGACAGGAGACAAAGCTACCCTGTCTCCTTGGCGGGGTCTGGGTGGGCTGCACGACCTCTCCCTCGGCCTTGCCCTGCATCGTGACTGGAGCAACACTGCCCTCTTATGGCTTCAATGAGAACTGCAGTCATGAGAATACTGGGGAGGGTGATAGATTCTCAGCCATTCCGGTCCACTATCCTTACTCTCTGACCTCTCTGAGAAGGAAAAAATGCAGGACCTAGCCAGGTGTGGTGGCTCACACCTGTAATCTTAGCGTTTGGGAACTTGAGGCAGAACGATTTCCAAATGAGCAAGACCCTGTCTCAAAAATAAACTATCACTGAGCGTGGTGGCACACGCCTTTAATCCCAGCACTCAGCAGGCAGAGGTAGGAGGATCACTGTGAGTTCCAGGCCAGTCTGAGACTACAGAGTGAATTCCGGGTCAGCCTGGACTACAGCAAGACCCTACCTCGAAAAAAAATTATTATTTAATTAACTACCAATTAAGTAACCAACCAGCCTGTCCCCAAAAACTGCCCACTCAGTGCACACAGGCATGCCTGCAGTCAGACACAAGTGGGGGTGCACAGCAAGGGGACCTGTCCCTCTTCTTCCATGTCACAACCTTCTGTGCTGGACATCACATACTCAAGAAGTGCTGGTCATCTGAATGTGACGGGGGTGCAGGAAGAGGGTGACAGTTGAAGGGAACTGCAGATCTGTTTTGCCTGGGCTCCATCTTTGTCGCCGAGAGGTGTGGCAGCTGGCCTGCAAGTGCTTCTTGGAGTGGGCTAAAGGCAGACACTGCAAGACAGTCTGCTGCCATCTGCGCCCCACAAAGATGCGAATTTAACAAGGTAGGAGTTGAGTTGCAGGTTGGACTTCAGAAAAGACTATCCAACTCTCCAGGAAACTTTGTGGAGGGAAGACATATCTTCTTCCTCAACAATAAGATGGATGCCTGCCAAGGGAAAGAAAGAGAGAGCAGGGTGTGGTGGCGCACGTCTTTAATCCCAGCACTTGGGAGGCAGAGGTAGGAGAATTTGCCGTGAGTTCGAGGTCACCCTGTGACTACATAGTGAACTCCAGGTCAGCCTGAGCTACAGTGAGACCCTACCTCAAAAAAAGCCATGCGTAGTGGCACACACCTTTATTCTCAGCACTTGGATCCCAGCACTTGGTAGGAGGATTGCCGTGAGTTCAAGGCCACCCTGTGACTACATTGTGAATTCCAGGCCAGCCTGGGCTAGAGTGAAACCCTACCTAGAAAAACCAATAAAAAAAAAGAAAAAAAGAAAAAAAATAATAAAGCCAGGCATGGTGGCGCACACCTTTAATCCCAGCACTCGGGAGGCAGAGGTAGGAGGGTTGTCATGAATTTGAGGCCACCCTGAAACTACATAGTGAATTCCAGGTCAGCCTTTCCTAGAGCGAGACCCTACCTCGGAAAACAAACAAAAAAAAGTAATAATAAAATAATAATAACAATGGCATCCCCTCTGGACTGTTTCTGTGCCCTGTGGCAGGTCTCTCACTTTTGCTTTTTTGTTTGTTTGTTTGTTTGTTTTTGTTTTTCAAGGTAGGGTCTCACTCTAGGCCAGCTTGACCTGCAATTCACTATGTAGTCTCAGGTTGGCCTTGAACTCATGGCGATTCTCCTACCTCTGCCTCCCAAGTGCTGGGATTAAAGGTGTGCGCCACCATGCCCAGCTAGATCTCCCTCTTTGGAAGAAGGGTGCTGGTCATGTGTCTTCGTAGAGCTAAGGAGAACAGGCTAGGGTCTCCTGGGACAGAGCCCAGTGACCTGGGAAAACAGCAGAGGGGCCTGAGCCTCAGTGGAGGCACCAAATAGGAGGCACATGAGTCCCTTCTCTGCCTACAGACAGGGCCTCAGCCAGTGGGGTTCTTGACTATCGAGGGAGGGGTGCATGAGAGAGCAGCATCCTGCCTGGTTCTTTTTCTAAAAACATCATTTATTTGAAAGAGGGGAAGGGAATGGGCACACCAGGGTCTCTTGTTTATTTGAGAGAAAGAGGATGGAGAGGGAGAGAATGGATGCACCAGGGCCTCCCACCACCGCAAACAAACTCCAGACACAGACTCCACCTTGTGCATCTGCTTTATGTGGGTACTGGGGAATCAAACCAGAACTGGCAGGCTTTGCAAGGAAGAGCTGAGTCAGCTCTTCAGCTCCCATCGTACCCTGTTCTAACATGTTCCCTCTACAGCCTGGGAGCCTGGAGGGCAGAACACCCCAGGAGACAATCCCTGAGGAACTGAATCCTTCCTTGGCCCAGGGTGGACATGAGAGGAACCTCCTGACCTGTCCTGGTGTACAGGCGTATTGTCTGCTCCAATTTATCATTGGGGGTTGAGGACAGGAATGACTGGCCCATGACCATCAACCCATAAACCACTGGTTCTCTGTTCTTTTTTTAAATATTTTATTATTTTAATATATTTTATTTATTTATTAAAGAGAGAGAGGAAAAGGTAGACAGAATGAGCATACCAAGACCTCCTCCATCCACTGCAAATGAACTCCAGACACATGTGCCACCTTGTGCATCTGGCCTAGGTGGATACTGGGAAGTCAAACCTGGGTTCTTAGGCTTCACAGGCAAGTGCCTTAACAGCTAAGCCATCTCTCCAACCCTCTTTATATATATATATACACATACATATATATATATATATATATATAATATTATATATATTATTTATTTATATATTATAATGTAATATATTATTATATATTACATATATCATATATATCACATTTATATATATATATATATATATATATATATATATATATATATATATATATATATGATTTATTTATTTAAGAGAGAGAAAGAGGCAGAGAGAGAGAGAAGAGAAAATGGGTGCACCAGGGCCTCCAGCCACTGCAAACTAACTCTAGACGCTTGTGCACCCTTGTACATCTGGCTAACATGGGTCCTGGAGAATTGAACTGGGATCCTTTGGCTTTGCAGGCAAACACCTTAACTGCTAAGCCATCTCTCCAGCCCCATCCCTGTATTTTTTTTTTAATTTTATTTATTTGCAAGCAGAGAGAGAGAGAGAGAAGAGAGACAGAGAGAATGGGCACTCCAGGGCCTCCAGCTGCTGCAAACAAACTCGACACATGACCACTTTGTGCATCTGGATTTACATGGGTCCTGGGGAATCGGACCTGGTTGTTAGGCTTTGCAGGCAAACGCCTTAACCACTGAGCCACCTCTCCAGCCAGCCCCACAGGTTCTTTTTTTTTTTTTTTTTTTTTTTTTTTTTTTTTTTTTAGTCTTTCGAGGTAGGGTCTCACTCTAGCCCAGGCTGACCTGGAATTCACTGTGGAGTCTCAGGGTGGCCTCAAACTCACAGCGATCCTCCTACCTCTGCCTCCCAGTGCTGGGATTAAAGGCGTGTGCCACCACGCCCGGCGTACCCCACAGGTTCTTATTACTAAGCAGGCACAGCATATGGGGAGCCCCAGGCACAGTCAGGGGACAGGGCCCTTGAGAAGCCTGAGGCACAGAGAAGACAGAGCGGTCTTGTCTCAAGGTTGGCAGGTGGAGCTGGAGTCCTCCCTGCAGCTGCCCTTGCTGTGCACAGACGCAGAGCTCTGCACAGAGGCCCCGGCAGCAAGAGCCCTGCTGGCCTTGCTGTGGCAGGGACGTGGTGAGGCGCTCCAGCCTGGACTCCCGTCACTTGGGCAGGTTTGCTGTGCTGGAAGATCCTGCCCAAGACCGCAGCTGACTGAGCAGACTTCCAGCCCCTGCTGCCACATGTCCCTCGTTCAGACCTCGGAGGTCAGGACTTCCAGAGAGCCCAACCTCCTCACGTCAGAGGTACAACCTCTCCAACTTGCTCTTAGAAAAGATGAGAGGAAGAGGAATAAGGGGAAAGTGCCAGGTCCTTGGATCTGCAGGGCGCACCCCTTCAACCCTAGCGCCCAGGAGGCAGAGGTAGGAGGATCCAGCCTGAGACTGCAGAGTGAATTCTAGCTCAACCTGGGCTAGAGTGAGACCCTACCTCAAAAAGAAAGAATTAAGATGGACCAGAGAGATGGCTTAGCAGTTAAGGTTAAAGAGCTTGCCTGCAAAGCCAAAAGACGCAGGTTCAATTCCCCAGGACCCAAGTAAAGCCGGATGCATGTGTGGTGCATGTGTCTGGAGTTCATCTGCAGTGGCTGGAGGCCCTGGGATGCCTATTCTCTCTCTCTCTCTCTCTCATAAATAAAATTTTAATTTTTTTTTTTTTTTTTTTTTTTTTTTTTGCTTTTTCTTTTTCAAGATAGGGTCTCATTCTAGCTCAGGCTGACCTCAGGGTGGCCTCGAACTCATGGTGATTCTCCTACCTCTGCCTCCCGAGTGCTGGGATGAAAGGCATGCACCACCATGCCCAGCAAAAATGGAAATATTTTTTGTTCATTTTTATTTATTTATTTGAGAGCGAGAGACATAGAGAGAAAGAGGAAGATAGAGAGAGAGAGAGAATGGGCGCGCCAGGGCCTCCAGCAGCTGCAAATGAATTCCAGATGCATGCGCCCCCTTGTGCATCTGGCTAAGGTGTGTCCTGGGGGAAAGAGCCTCGAACCGGGGTCCTTAGGCTTTACAGGCAAGCGCTTAACCGCTAAGCCATCTGTCCAGGCCGAAAATATTTTTAGAATAAAATAAAGAAAGAAGAAGTCCTGGGACCAAAGACCTGAAAGTGCAGCCCAAGGCACAGGGCATTGCTCCCTGCCTGGCCCCACCTTCTCCAGCTGCTCTCTAGCACAGGGCAGCTATCCAGGCATCAGAGGGACAGTGTGGGGAGGGGGGGGACACAGGTTGAGAGGAGAGGAAGGAGTCGAGGCCCAGGGACGCAGGGGAGCCTCTCTCCCACAGCGAAGAAGCCTGGGGACACGGGGCTGCCGACCTGCCCTGTCCTGTGAGCCGCAGGCTGTAGTCCGCAACACTGCTCACGGTAGAGAGGCCTTGCGCTTGCTCATTCCCAGAGGTGAAGGGGTCCCTTCCTGGGGGAGCAGAGGGCCCACCCAGCATCCTGTGTTCTCAGCTGTGCCGGGCTTGTGCCCTACTGTGGAAGGAGAGTCAGGGCAGAGGTGCAGGGGAAGAGGGAGAGAGACGGAGGGGTGAGGCCCAGAGGACAAGGATGGCAGCTGGGGAGCAATCCTGAAGCTATGAATAGGAAGAGGGAATGAGACAGAAAGCAGAGCTGAGCAAGGCGCAGACAGAGCGTGGAGCAGGCGAAGGCGCTCAGACAGCTTTGACATCCAGGTGTCCGTGTGACTGGACATGGACTGCTGCCGGACAGGAGGCCTGAAGGTGCGACTGCAGAGCGACTTCCGTGGGATGACACGGTGAGAGGGTGCCATGGCGCGCTGAGAAGACGGGTGCCGTGTGCTTTGGAAGCTCTGGAGCACTTTAAGGGCCACTGCCCTGGTGTTGTCTAAGTGGGACACCAATTGAATAGATGCTGCAGGAGGCCAGGCGTGGTGGCGCACACCTTTAATCCCTGCACTGGAGGGGGGAGGCAGAGGTAGGAGGATCACCGTGAGTTCAAGGCCAGCCTGAGACTGAGTAAATTCCAGGTCAGCCTGGCCTAGAGTGAGACCTTACCTTGGGAAAAAAAAAAAAAAAAAAAAAGACACCACAGGAGTGCGTACAAAGACATAGAAGACAGCGGTGATGAGCGGCGGGGTGAAAAGCTACAAATGACATCAGTTACGGTGAGATTTTACATGTATAAACTCAGAAGTGTCTGGGAGTCCAAATACAGGTCACAGTTATAGGATTGTGAGTGATCCGTATCTTCTTTTTGCTAACCTGCATTTTCTCTTTATGTATTTTCTTCTTTTTTTTTTAATGAGGGAAGGAATTGGCATGCCAGGGCCTCCAGCCGCTGCAGTTGAACTCCAGGCACATGTGTAACCTTGTGAGTCTGGTTTTTGTGGGATCTGGAGAGTTGAACTTGGGTCCTTAGGCCTCACAGGTAAGTGCATCTCTCCAGTCCTCTCTCTCTCCTTGTAAATAAATTTTTAAAATTTTAATAAAATTTATTTGGTTCATTATTAATTTTTATATGTGTATGGATTGGTCATTTCACCTCCTATAACCTCCTTTTGTCCCCTTCCACTTCCCACTGAACCCCTTCTTCTCCCAAACTAGTCCCACTTCTACTTTGACGTCACACACGTGTGTGTGTGTGCCACTGAGTTTAACTAGGCTTGCCTGCATGAGTGTGAGTATGAGCAGGCTGTTTACCAGAAGATACGCAAGTTAACAGTGGCTACAGAACTGTAGGAAATGCCTCGGTCCCCCAGCAGCCATTAACTACCAGTGAGTCCTGAGAGAGGGGCAGGGTCCTGTGAGCGTGTCCACCATCCCTGATAGAATGTTGATGGGACCAGTCTTGTGCCAGGGAGGTTGGCTCCTGAGTGCGATGCCCATGCTCCACCCCCACCCCTTGGCAACATTCCCCGAGCCTTGATGCCAACGTCTCATTTTCACACTGAGCACTCAGCCGTCTCTCACGACACTTTGATGAGTCCTGAGTCTCCCTAGTAGTCACCTCCTACTATGAAAAAAAAACTTCTCTGACCAAAGCCGAGAATAGCGTTAACCAAAGCCGAGAATGGCATTAATTATGGGCAGAAACACAGATATTTTCAGAGGGCACTTGGATGGACACAATAAATCCATTTAGCTAGACAATACTAGTAGCTTCCCTCCTCGGGCCTACGACCTCACCACCACGGGCTTGTGACCAGGTTTTCAGCACCCAGCTGGCTCGAATCTAATCCAAAAGCAGTAGGTTACCCACACAACAGTGACACCAGTTGCGCATCAGTAGGCACGTCTTGGTCAGGTGGTTGAGCTGTGTAGCACACAGGGCCCTCTGCTGGGTAAAACTAATTGACAACTTGCCTCCCTGGCAGCCTGCAAAGCACCTTCCGGCTCTAGGACCGCCAGCTAGGAGGGAGAAAGCTCCCAGCTCTGCTCCTGCCTGATTTCTCTGGGTTCCAAACCAGAGAACGTGGAGTCTTCAGGAATAGGGTGTTACCGTCTAGCTCTGGTGAGCTAGCAAGCGCCTTGACAATAGCCTGTGTTGTTTGGGGACTTAGGGGACCTTCTGACAATAACTCACTGGGAGGTATCTTTTCCTTGGCATTAGCAGTTTCCTTTAAAAACCAATGACTTCCGGGTCCAACATTATCCCCCCCCCATACAAGGTACTTCTGTTCGAACCCTTTTTTGTTTGTTTTTTTACAGTGCAGAGACGCAAACCCAGGGCCTCACACATGCTAAGCAAGTGCTCGGCCACTGAGCCACATCCCCAGCTCAAAATCTTTTAAAAGATATTTTATTTATTTGATAGAAAGAAAGAGAGAGACTGGGCGCACCAGGGCCTCCAGCCACTGCAAACGAACTCCAGACACATGTGCCACCTTGTACATCTGGCTTACGTGGGTCTTGAGATATGGAACAAACTTTTTTTAAGTCTTACTTGGGACTTCTGGCTAAGATGGAAAATAAGGGCTGGATAGATGGCTTAGTGGTTAAGGCACTTGCCTGCAAAGCCAAAGGACCCAGGTTCAATTCCCCAGGACCCACATAAGCCAGATGTACAAGGGGGAGCATGCATCTGGAGTTCATTTGCAGTGGATGGAGGTCCTGACATGCCCATTCTCTCTCTCTCTCTCTCCCTCTCTCTCCCTCCCTCCCTCCCTCTCTCTCACACACATAACTATATAAATTAAATATTTTTTAAAAGAAAAACATAGTGGGATAGGAGCCATGCCAAAGAAACCAGGGTAGAGAAGGAGGAGGAAAGATACCCCACAGTACACTCACACAAGACGTGCCCCATCTGCCAGGTCCCAGGAGACACTGCGGAGGAAGCAGTGACACTACTGCTCTCACTGCCAGCCTGAAATCCAGCTCCAGGGAAATGGTGACACACACTGTGGTCAATCAAAACCCATCAAAGCAAAAACACAGAGGGCCCAACACTAAATCGGACTGCTAATAGGCCCGCCTTGGCTCAAGGAACATTGCGGAAGAGGTGGTAGAAAGATTGTAAGAACCACAGAGTGGGTAGGATTGTCGTGAGGCACAGTCCCTCCACAGAGAATCACTGAGGCCTTCACGGCCCCACAGTGAATACCAACAACCCCACTGAGAAGGGCCCTCAGGGAAAGGGGAAAGAGAGTTTAATTTTTTATAAAAATTCAAATTGGGTGTGGTGGCGCACACCTCCAACACTTGGGAGGCAGAGGTAGGAGGATTGTCGTGAGTTCGAGGCCATCCTGAGACTACATAGTGAATTCCAGGCCAGCCTGAGCTATAGAGTGAGACCCTACCTTGAAAAGCAAACAAAAAAAGAAAAAGAAAGAAAGAAATAAAGAAAAAGAAAAAGAAGCCGGGCGTGGTGGTGCACACCTTTAATCCCAGCACTTGGAAGGCTGAGGTAGGAGGATAGCTGTGAGTTTGAGGCCACCCTGAGACTACATAGTGAATTCCAGGTTGGCCTGGGCTAGAACGAGACCCTACCCCAAAAAAACAAAAAATGAAAGATACATAAATAAAATAATGTTACTTGGAGCCAGGCGTGGTGGCACATGCCTTTAATCCCAGCTCTTGGGAGGCAGAGGTAGGAGGATTGCCGAGAGTTCAAGGCCACCCTGAGACTACATAGTGAATTCCAGGTCAGCCTGAGCTAGCATGAGACCCTACCTCGAAAAACAAACAAACAACAACAACAACAAAAAAAACTTACTTGGGACTACTATCTTGTTTACTTCAAGTTGTGTTATTTCTTTTTTACTTTTTTATATTTTATTCATTTATTTGAGAGAGAAAGCGTGGCAGAGAGAGAGAGAGAGAGAATGGGCGTGCTGGGGCCTCCAGCCACTGCAATCAAACTTCACACTCCACTTTGTGCACATGCGTCACCTTGTGTGTCTGGGTTACGTGGGTTTTGAGAAGTCAAACCTGGGTCCTTAGGCTTTGCAGGCAAGCACTGTAACCACTAAGCCATCTCTCTAGGCCCCCTTCTTTTTACTTTTTTTAACTTAATTTTTATTTATTTATTTGAGAGAGAGAGAGAGAAAGGCAGATGATTGATAGATAGATAGATAGATAGATAGATAGATAGATAGATAGATAGAGTGTGGTGGCGCACGCCTTTAATCCTAGCGCTTGGGAGGCAGAGGTAGGAGGATCGCCATGAGTTCAAGGCCACCCTGAGAATACAGGGTGAATTCTAGCCTGGGCTAGAGAGAGACCCTACCTCAAAAAATCAAAAACAAAACAAAAATTTAAAAATTTAAAAAGTTAAAAAATAGATAGAGAAAGAGAATGAGGGTGCCAGAGCCTCCAGCCACTGCATATGAACTCCAGACACATACACCACATTTTGCACCTGGCTTACACGGGTGCTGGGTAGTTGAACCTGTTGTCCTTTCGCTTTGCAGGCAAGTGCCTTAACCACTCGACCAATCCCCCAGCCCCTTTTTACTTTTTAGGAACTATTCATCTATTCATTCATTCACTTGGGGGTGTTGTGCATGCTCATTCACGTGTGAGTACAGTGCACACATGCCAGGCCACTCCTGTGTGCGAAGGTTAGAGGACTTTTGGGGTGGTCCTCACCTTCCACCTAGTTTAAGGCTAGGTCTCTCATCCACCACTCCCTTCGTGAGCCTCCGGGGACTTGTCCGTTTTCTGCCTCCCCTCCTGCTGTAGATGCACTGGGATTACCGAAGCCGGCCGCAGCCTCTGGTTTCTGTGAGGTGTCTGGGATCTGAACTCAAGCGCTCAGAGTGCTGAGGCAAGCACTTTATCCATGGAGCCGTCTCCCTAACCGTCTTTTTTTTTTTAATATACTTTATTTATTTATTTATTTGAGAGAGAAGAGAAAGAGGTAGAGAGAGAGTGGAAGACAGAGAGAGAGAGAGAATGGGTGTGCCAGGTCCTACAGCCACTGCAAATGAACTCCAGATGCATGTGCCTCCTTGTGCATCTGGCTTACATGGGTCCTGGGGAATTGAACCAGGGTCCTTTGGCTTTGCAGACAAATGCCTTAACCACTAAGGCATCTTCTCCAGCCTCCTAACTGTATTTTTTTTAATTTTTTTGTTTTATTTATTTATTTGAGAGCGACAGACAGAGAGAGAAAGAGGCAGAGAGAGAGAGAGAGAAAAAGAATGGGTGCGCCAGGGCCTCCAGCCACTGCAAACGAACTCCAGACGCATGCGCCCTCTTGTGCATCTGGCTAACGTGGGTCCTGGGGAATTGAGCCTCGAACCGGGGTCCTTAGGCTTCACAGGCAAGCGCTTAACCGCTAAACCATTTCTCCAGCCCCTAACTGTATTTTTTTAATTACATTTTTAATTAGCCAACAAAAAGCCATGGCTTTTTCATAATCTTTAATTTTGGTTAACCTTCTCCCACCCCCCTTTTCACCCATCCCTATCCACACTTAAACATTTCCACCCCCAGTATTCCATCCTGTGCTTTCATATTAATGTGCTCTACGATCCCCTTCCCTTCAGCCGCGCCGCCCCCCCATGGCCCCTTTCTAGCTTCCTTGACCTCTACTGACTCTCACGCTAACTCACAAGCAAATCCTAAACTTTGAAGTTAGGATCAACATATGCAGGACAATATGTGGCATTTGTTTTTCTGAGCTTGGATTTATGTTAGTACATTTTCCAGTTCCATTCATTTTCCTGCAAATTTCATGATTGCATTTTTCTTTTCAGCCGAATAAAACTCCACTGTGTATATGTGCCAGTTGTTGTCATCATTATCACTTGATGGGCATCTGGGCTGGCTCCATTTCGTAGCTGCTGTGACTAGAACAGCTATAAACGTGGGTGCACACGCATCTCCACAGTAAAGTGGAGAGTCTTTAGGGTACATGCCCAGGAGTGGTATCACTGGGTAATATGGCAATTCCACTTTTAGCATTTTGAGAAACCGCCACACTGAGTTCCGCGATGAATGCACCAGTCTGCGCTCCCACCTACAGTGAGCAAGGGCTCCCTTTGCTCCACATCCTCACCCACACTTGTTGTCAATTGATTTCTTAATGATAGCCATTCTGACCAGAACGAGATGTAATCTCAAAGTAGTTTTAATTTGCATTTCCCTAATGGCTGAAGATATTGAACACTTTCTAAAATATTTATTGGCCACTTGCACTTCTTCTTTTGAGAACTCTCAATTCAGTTCCATAGCCCTTTCTTATTTTTTTGCTTTTTTTTTTTTTTGGTTTTTCAAGGTAGGATTTCACTCTAACCTAGGCTGACCTGGAATTCACTATGGAGTCTCAGGGTGGCCTCGAACTCACAGCAATCCTCCTACCTCTGCCTCCCAGTGTTGTTTTTTTTTTTTTTTTTTGCAAGGCAGAGTGTCACTCTAGCTCAGACTGACCTGGAATTCACTCTAGCCCCAGGCTGGTCCCAAACTCACAGAGATCCTCCTACCTCAGCTGGGAACGGTATGTGCCATCATGCCCCACCCAGCAATAGTGCCCCCACCTTTTTTTTTTTTTTTTTTTTTTTTTGTTTTGTTTTGTTTTTCAAGGTAGGGTCTCACTCTGGCTCAGGCTGACCTGGAATTCACTATGTAGTCTCAGGGTGGCCTTGAACTCACAGTGATCCTCCTACCTCTGCCTCCTGAGTGCTGGGATTAAAGGCGTGTGCCACCACGCCCGGTTTACGTTTGCTTATTTCTACTGCTGTGAAGAATGGCATTGGAATTTTAATGGGTATTGCATGAAATCTGTAGATTGCTTTTGGTAAGAGTTTATCAACTTATCAGTTTTCTGGTAGATTCTTTAGGGTCTCAGTGTAGAATCATGTCATCTGCAAGGGAGAGTAATTTAACATCTTTTCCTATCTGTTTAACCTTTATTTGCTTCTCTTGTCTTATTGCTCTGTTTATAATTTCTGGAACATTACTGAACATTTTTCCCCATTTAGTATAATATTGGTTATCGGTTACTGCATCTAACCTTACTTGCATGGAGATATGTTCCTTCTATTGGCTGTTTCGGATGCCTTTTCTGCATCTATTGAGATGATCATGTGATTTTTGTCCTTGAGTCCATTTGTATATTGTATTATATTTACCAACTTGCATATGCTGACCCATCCCTGCATTTCTAGAATAAAACCAACTTAATTATGGTGATTTTTATGACCTTTCTTGTGTATTACTGTATTAATTTCACAAGTATTTACAAGTATTTGTTGATAATTTTGCATTTATGTTCACTGAATAAATAAGTTTATAATTTTATTTTATTTTTTTAATTCATTTATTTATTTGCATGGAGGCATAAATATGCCTTTCTTCTTTTTTGCTGCTACAAATAAGGACCAGATGTTTGTGCTACTGTTTACATCTGTCTTGCATGAGTGGTTTGGGAATTGAGCCCTGGCCGGCAGGATTTGCAAGCAAGTGCCTTTAACTGCTGAGCGCCTTCCCAGCACCCCTTCTTTCTTCCCTTTCTCCTCCTCCTCTTCTTCTCGCCTTTCTTTTTCCCCTTCCCCCTCACCCTTCTTTTCTTTCAAGGTAGGGTCTCCTGCTCTAGCCAAGGCTGACCTGGAATTCACTTAGCAGTCTCAGGCTGGCCTTAAACTCACAGTGATCCTCCTACCTCTGCCTCCCAAGTGTTGGGATTAAAGAAAGGCATGTTTCTGGCCCTAATTTTTTTCTTTGTCATGTCTTTATCTGGCTTTGGCATCAGAGTGATGCTGGCTTAGTTTTGCTAAAGGTTTATTAATCTTGTCTATCCTTTTAAGAATCAACTCTTTGTTTCATTGATTCTTTTGTGTGTGTGTGTGTGTGTGTGTGTGTGTGTGTGTGTGTTTGAAGTAGGGTTTCACTCTAGCCAAGGCTGACCTGGAATTCACTATATAGTCTCAGGGTGGCCTTGAACTCACCGCAATCCTTCTACCCTGCCTCCTGAGTGCTGGGATTAAAGGCATGCACCACCATGCCCAACTAATAAAAAAATTTAAAAAGGCCAGGCGTGGTGGTGCATGCCTTTAATCCCAGCACTCGGGAGGCAGAGGTAGGAGGTTCATCGTGAGTTCGAGGCCACCCTGAGACTACATAATGAATTCCAGGTCAGCCTAGACCAGAGTGAAACCCTACCTTGAAAAACAAAAACAAAAACAAAATTTAAAAAGAATTCAGTGATGTCAAACTGCCTGTCATGCTGTATATAAAATCTCTGACTCATCAGAGAGCAGTGCTGGCCCCATGTTGGTGTGATAATAAACATTCATCTTGATTCTCCACTCTGGTGCCAGTTCTGTGTGCCTCAGTTTCCCACAACACCAAGAGCAAGTGGCGCAGCCTGCCGGCCACAGTTCTCTTGGCTTCCTCTCTGGAGGCTCCTGCTTCATGTGGCCCAGAAGGCCAGGCTGCTCTTGGCCTCCCCGCCTTCATCACTGGCTCCTGAACGCTAGAACATCCTCATTTCTGCTTTCCTGCTTATCACAAGGGCCACCGCCCCTCCTTAAACCAGCTCTCTCCTCTGCCGCCTCCTCTACGAAGCCAGTCGTGACTTGTCACCCTCTGCCGATCTCGGTCTAGGGTCATCCTGCTTCCTACCTCTACTGCCCTGTCGCCATGCTTGCAGCTCGGCTAATGTACCAGCTACCGCATGACCCTCCCTGATAAAGAACGTGGCAGGCTTTCATCACATGCCTAAAGAACTAATGACAGCACACCACCTGGGGTAGAGAGTGCAGAAGGAAAGAAGAAAAAACTACCACCTTTCTAGCCAGACCGAAGCTGAGTCTTGCCCATGCTTTCCAGCCAGGCAATTCACGCCCCTGTTTATCATGATGGTCAAGTGGAAAGTCTATCCTACGTCTCAGACAGGTCACGTGGTCCAAGACACCTGCAGGGCTTCCTATTCCTTGAGTGTACGCATGCTCACGTACATGTGATGATCTCTGCCCAGGGCTGCAGCAGGAAGTGTGCAGTCCGATTAAAAAAAAAAAAAAAAAAAACCATCATGTATATGGGCTGGAGAGATGGCTTAGTGGTTAAGGCGCTTGCCAGCAAAGCCAAAGGACCTCGGTTCGATTCCCCAGGACCCATGGAAGCCAGATGCACAAGGTGGCTCATGTGTCTGGAGTTCATCTGCAGTGGCTGGATGCCCTGGAGCGCCCATTCTCTCTTTCTCTCTATCTGCCTCTTCCCCCTTCTCAAATAAATAAAAATAAAATATTTAAAAACAAAAAACCGTCATATATGTATGTATGTACACACACACACATATAGAGAATTTATTTAAGAGAGAGAATAGGCATGGCATGGCCTCCAGCCACTGCAAACTCCAGACACATGCACCACCTGTGCATCTGGCTTTACATGGGTCCTGGAGAATGGAACCTGGGTCCTTTGGCTTTGCCAGCAAGGGCCTTAACTGCCAAGTCATGTCTCCAGCCCCCATCACTGAGCTCTTTACACTATTGGTGGGTTAAACTTCTGGGTTATGTGACTGGGGACTACAGGTGGAAAATTCCAGAGGCTCAGGGGAGTTTGCCTACGGCTGCCTTAACCAGATCGCATGTGATAAGCAGGGTGTAGCTGCATAGCACTGGAGGAGGCTCGGGGTCACGCTGTCGCCCTGGTAAAGCCTGGCCCACTAGAAACCGCTGTACAGCGTCATCTGGGGCCGGTTCCCCTGTCGGCTGTATTCTGCCACACTTGGCCCTGGAGGCTGGGTGGCAGGTGGCCAGCTAGGGTGCCAGGCTCAATGTTCCACCCTCACTGGCTCCCTCTAGCAACACTCGGCTCCTGTACAGCACCACAGGACACAGGTGCTCTGTTAGGTGTCTACTATGGGCCTCCTCCCTGTCGACAGTGTCCCAGGACAGGGCTGCAGCTTGTCCTTGTGGCTCCTGCACTTCAGGAGCTGCTGTGAGTGGACGCTCAGCACAACACTGTGTTACTGGCTGTTTGTCGCTGAGGCCATATGTCACCATTCCTTCCCAAAAGAACTCATACCCACCCATCCCTGGAACACTCCAGGCCTATTATGGGGCACCTTGTAGGCAAGGTGATAGGGTGGGAAATGTGTATGCCTAATGACCCGAGTTCGATTCCCCAAAACCCATGTAAAGCCATGTGCACAAAGTGGCACATTTGTCTGGAATTTGCAGTGGCTAGAGGCCCTAGTGTGCCCATTCTCATTCTCTCTCTCTCTCTCTCTCTCTCTCTCAGGCATGGTGGTGCATGCCTTTAATCCTAGCACTTAGAAGGCTGAGGTAGAAAGATCACTGTGAGTTTAAAGCCAGCCTGGGAATACAGAGTGAATTCCAGGTCAGCCTGGGCCTACCTCAAAATAAATTGTTTTTCCCCTTTAATAAAATTTTATGTTATGCTGGACGTGGTGGCACACGCCTTTAATCCCAGCACTCGGGAGGCAGAGGTAGGAAGATCGCCATGAGTTCGAGGCCACCCTGAGACGACATAGTGAATTCCAGGTCAGCCTGGGCTAGAGAGAGACCCTACCTTGCAAAACCAAAAACTAAATAAGTAATAACTAAAATAAAATATAGCAGCACTGTTGCAGTCAGGTTCGCATTGCTGGCAGAAATCACCCGACCAAGAGCAGCTTTTGGGAAAAAAAGGGGTTTATTTTGGCTTACAGTCTCGAGGGGAAGCTCCACAATGGTAGGGGGAAACAATGGCATGAGCAGAGGGTGGGCATCACCCCCTGGCCAACATAAGGTGGACAATAGCAACAAGGGAGTGTGCCAAACACTGACAAGGGGGAGCTGCCTATAACACCCATAAGCCCGCCCCAAACAATACACCTCCTCCAGGAGGCGTTGATTCCCAAATCTCCATCAGCTGGGAACCTAGCATTCAGAACACCTGAGTTTATGGGGAACACCTGAATCAAACCACAAAAAAAAAAAAAAAAAAACTATTGTATTGTATTAGTTGCTGGGGAAGAATACCTGACAAAAACAATGAGGTTGATCTGAACCCCACTTGAGGGCACGGTGCATCATGACAGGGACCATGAGGTTGATCTGAACCCCACTTGAGGGCACGGTACATCATGACAGGGCCGTGAGGCAGCAGGAGCTTGAAGCGGCTGCTCACATTGTGTCCATGGTCAGGAAGCAGACAAGGAGGAATGCTGGTGCTCAGCTGACTGACTTCTGTTTTTCTTCTTTTTTTTTTTTTTTTTTTTTTTTGGTTTTTTGAGGTAAGGTTTCACTGTAGCCCAGGCTGACCTGGATTCTCAGAGTGGCCTCAAACTCACAACAATCCTCCTAACCTCTGCCTCCTGAGTGCTGGGATTAAAGGCATGTGCTACCATGCCCGGCTTTGCTTCCTTCTTTTATTCTTTTATTCTATCCAGGGCCCTAGCCCATGGGATTATCCCACCCACATTCAAGATGGGTCTTCCCTGCTCAGGTTAATCTTTCTGGAAACACCCTCACAAGTATACTCCGAAGCATGTTCCTACGTTGATTCTAAATGCACTCAAGTTGGCAATGCAGTTGAACTACCATAAACATCCAATAAATAAAATATCTTCAGATAATTTTTTTTTTAATTTCTTAGTTTGTTTCCATAAGTAGAGATTGAGTTGTCGTAGTGGATCCCAGAGCAGAGGCTGTAAAAGACCCAGATGCAAGTTCAGCCACAGCTTCTTCTGGTCTCTGCCTGTACTTCTCTCATAACTCCTGCTGTGGGGCTGGAGAGATGGCTTAGCGGTTAAGGTACTTGCCCACTAAAGCCAAAGGACCCAGGTTCGATTCCCCAGGACCCACGTAAGCCAGATGTACAAGGTGGGCCATGGCTGAAAGCCCTGGTACACCCTTTATCTGCCTCTCTCTCTTTCACACATAAAGAAATAATAAAATAAAAATTCTAAATAACTCCTGCTGTGTCCACTGGTTTTCAGATGACCGCATTTGCCACTGCTGTCTGCTTTCTCTCCTCTGAGAACCCTAAGTAAGGCTGTGCAACCATTCAACCTCCAGACGAGGTTCTGGACAGCCAGGAAAACCCTCTGATTGACACATGACTGTGCAGCCAGTGCAACAGAGGGACACAGAGCGTGTGTCCAGGGCTCTGTGATACTGACCCCACTGCACTCAGTTCCACGTGAAGGACCAGGAGCTCTCCCAAGGCTCCACGTGGATGTGCTGCTACCTGCATCAAGTTTTCTTTCTCTCCACTACAGAGGTGGTGGGAGGGGGACCCCTAGGATACAGGGGACCCCAGGAAGCAGGTTTGAATGTAGAATGTCCCCCATAGACTTGTGTTTGAACATTAAATTCTCAGTGCTGTTCAGGAAGCTTCAGGAGGTGGAGCCTTGCTGGAGGAAGTGTGTCACTGGTAGGTGGGCCTTGAGGTGTTGATCCAGGCCCCACGTCTCTCTCTCTCTGACGATGGTTTCCTACCCTTGCTCTGCTTTCCCCTCCATAATGGGCTTTCTTTTTTTATATTTTATTTTATTTATTTATTTATTTATTTCAAAGACAGAAAGAGAGAGAAAGGGTGTGCCAGGGCCTCTAGCCACTGCAAATGAACTCTGGACGCATGTGCCACCTTGTGCATCTGGCTGATGTAGGTCCTGGGGAATTGAACCTGGGTCCTTAGGCTTTGCAGACAAGCGCCTTAACCGCTGAGCCATCTCTTCATCCACCATAATGGACTTTCTCTCTAAACTGTAAGCTGAAGTTAAAACCCTTTCCTTCCACAAGCTGGTCATTATGTTGATGATTGTGCTGATCTGATCTGGGGAGATGGCGCAGTGGCTAAAGGTGCTTGATCAAGTGAGCAGGAGGTGGCACCTACTCTGCACTTGCCAGCCCAGCACTCAAGCATCAGGTGACAGGAAATACATTCAACCAAAATTCAAGGTCAGCCGGGCGTGGTGGTGCACACCTTTAATCCCAGCACTCGGGAGGCAGAGGTAGGAGGCTCACCATGAGTTTGAGGCCACCCTGAGACGACAGAGTGAATTCCAGGTCAGCCTGGGCTAGAGTGAGACCCTACCTCAAAAACAGGGAAATTTCTGAGTTAAGTGGTGTGGGGCACGCAGGGACATTCCTTCTGAGGTGGATAAGAGGTTGCACCTGGCCCCTCCTGCCACTCAGAAGCACAACGTCACAAGGTCCAATGGGAAGATTTGGATTTTGGAGGCAGCGCATTCCTCACGTGGTATTTAGTCCATCCCATACACCAAGTGACTCAAAAAGCTGCTGGTTTTCAGTGGGGCCCAGAACAAGAGAAGGCTCTTCAGCAGATCCAGGCTGCTCTGCAGGCTGATCTGCCACTTGGGCCGTATGATCCACTGGATCTGATGGTACTTGAGGTGTCGGTAGCAGATAGGGATGTGGTTTGGAACCTTTGGCAGGTCCCCTTCGGAGAATGACAGCAGAGGCCCTTGGGATTTAGGAACAAAGCCCTGCCATCACCTGCACACAATTATTGTCCCTTTGAGAGACGGCTCTTGGCCTGCTATTGGGCCTTGGTAGAAACTGACCGCTAGACAATGGATCACCAAGTTACCTTGTGACCTGAGCTGCCCATCTTGACCCACCAGGCCATCAAGCCAGACAGGTACAGCAGCAGTCTATTGTCGAGTGGAGGTGGAACGTATGTGTCAGACCCAAACAGGTCCTGAGGCACAAGTAAGCTATGGTTCCTAATCATTTTATAAACTTCTGTCCCAAGCATGCACCTATGGTCTCATGGGCTAAATTAGTTATTTTCTCTTTTTTAATTTATTTTATTATTATTTTTTTCTGAGGTAGGGTCTCACTGTAGCCAAGGCTGACCTGGAACTCACTATGTAGTCTCAAGGCGGCCTTGAACTCATGACAATCCTCCTACCTTTGCCTCCCGAGTGCTAGGATTAAAGGCGTGCGCCACCATGCCCAGCTGCTTTTCTTTTTTAGTATTTTATTTATTTAGTTATTTATTTATTTGCAAGCAGAGAGAGAGAGAGAATGGGCACACCAGGGTCTCTAGCCACTGCAAATGGAATTCCGGATGTATGCACTACTTTGTACATCTGGCTTTGTGTGGGTACTGGAGAACTGAACCCAGGTTGTTAGGCTTTGCAGGCAAGCACCTTACCACTGAGCCATCTCTCCAAGCCTGTTACTTTCCCTTTGCTGTGAACAAATACCTGACAAGAACTTAAGGAAGTTAAGCAACCTAAGGAAGAAAGTTTATTCTGGATTACAGCTGGAGGTTACTGTAAGGTTCGGGAGTGACCAAGACCACGGAGACCACTCTGAGGCAAAGACGGAAGCTTTTATTTGGCAGAAACATGAGCTGCCAGGACTGACACTCAAGAGCAGAGCACAGTCTACCTGAGATTCCAGATACTGGGCTATATAGAGCTCTTCAGTTGGGGGAAGGTGACAGTCCATATAAACCACCACATGGAGTTTGCCCTGTGATCAGCTGACCGAGGAAGAGACACTGGACGTTTACAGCTGGTTCTGCTTGCTATGCAGGCTCCTCAGAGAAGGGGACAGCTGCAGCATTCTGCTCCCTTTCTGGGGCAACCCTGAAAAACAGCAGTGAAGGGACATCTTCACGATGGGCAGATGGGTGGTAGATGTGGTTGTGCGTTGCTGAGAAGAAAAATGGCCAGATGTGCAAACAGATTCTGATTCATGGGCTGTGGCCAAGGGTTTGGCTGGATGGCCCAGGACTTGGAAGGATTAAAATGGGGAAATTGCAGCATGCTTCCAAGACCTGTAGCTGGTTGTGGCCATGGGCTCTCCAAATCATGCTAGAGCAGCCTGGAAAGACTTTGACAGCTCAGGTCAGGATAATACTTGCAACTGCCACTCACCTTCCATATATATATATTTTTTATTTTATTTTATTTTATTTTATTTTATTTTATTTTATTTTTTTGAGAAAGAGAATAGGCACTCCAGGGCCTTCAACTGCTGCGAACAAACTCCAGATGCATACGCCTCCTTGTGGCACATGTGCAACATTGCACACTAGCATCACTGCATCTGGCTACGTGGAACCTGGAGATTCAAACATGAGTTCTTGAGCTTTGCAGGCATGCACTTTAACAGCTAAGCCATCTCTCCAGCCCTTTTTATTTATTTATTTTATTTATTATTTATTTATTTATTTAGGTTTTTCAAGGTAGGGTTACACTTTAGCCCAGGCTGGCCAGGAATTCACTACAGAGCTTCAGGGTGGCCTTGAACTCACAGTGATCCTCCTACCTCTGCCTCCTGAGTGCTGGGATTAAAGGCATGCACCATGCCCAGCTCAACCCCCTTTTTAAAAATAGATTATTTTATTTTTATTTATTTTGAGAGAGAGAGAAAGAGAGGGAGAATTATGGCACACATCTTTAATCCCAGCACTTGGGAGGCAGAGGTAGGAAGATTCCTTGAGTTTGAGGCCAGCCTGAGACTACATAGTGGATCCCAGGTCAGCCTAGGCTAGACTGAGACCTACCTCAAAAAATAATAATAAATAAATAAATAAAAGTTAGGCTGGAGAGATGGCTCCAGGGTTAAGGCACTTGCCCTTAAAGCCTAACGGCTTCAAAGCCTACAGACTCAGGTTTGATTCTCTGAAATGACCTGCCCAGTAGAAACTTTCTCCTTTTTCTTCATCTCTGCCTCTGTGGGTCAGCCCACTGAGTCCACAAACCAATCATGTCTGATCCAGGAAAAGGAGGTTACACACATACCCAGGCATCTTTCTTCCTTTTGCCCTGTGACCTGGCCTGAACACCCACACTGAGTCAGTCTGTCCCTCCTTCACAACATGGCCTGGCTGGGAAGGGAATAATACCTTCGCTTTGGTATTTTTCTGCTTGCCTTCTGTGTCATGCTTGGGGGAACCTTCCCATTTTAATTATATGTAAGATTTGTCTTTGACCCCTGAGTCCTTCACTATTTCTTAGTCCTCTCTGGTCTGTGGGTTTTTCTTGTGATGTGTTTTGTTTTGGTTTGGTTTCTTGAGGTAGGGTCTTACTCTAGCCCAGGCTAACCTGGAATTCACTATGTAGTCTCAGGGTGGGGCAATCTTCCTACCTCTGCTTCCCTAGTGCTGGAATTAAAGGCATGTGCCACCACACCCCACTGGTCTGTTATTTGAAAGAATTTCCCTGTTTGGTTTTCCACATGTATATGGAACTGCTCCAGCCTTTTCCTAGATATTAATTTCCCCTAAATAAATCTCACAAATTATGAGATTTATTATGAGATCCCTAAATAAACTCAATAATTCAAAATTTATCTTTCTCAATTCTTTGTTAAAGTAAGATAAGGAGGGCTGGAGAGATTGCTTAGTGGTTAAGTCACTTGCCTGCAAAGCCAAAGGATCCAGGCTTGAGTCCCCAGGACCCACGTAAATCAGATACCCAAGGTGGCACATGCAATGGAGTTCGTTTGCAGCAGCTGAAGGCCCTGGCATGCCTATTCTCTCTCTGCCTCTCTGTCTCTCAAATAAAATAAATTTTAAAAATAAAATAGGTTAAGGATCCAAAATTGGGGTTTATATGTTTGGGAGACTCCTCCTGAACCCCAAAACCCTACATCACTACTTCTAGAAG
The DNA here is from genome assembly GCA_036346955.1 of Dipus sagitta. NCBI lineage: Eukaryota > Metazoa > Chordata > Mammalia > Rodentia > Dipodidae > Dipus > Dipus sagitta. The sequence continues at coordinate 31,420,102 of CM070788.1, forward strand.
ACAGACCCCACATCCTAATGGCCCCATAGTCTCCCCAAATGGGGTCACCAGCTGTCAAGCAAGCATTCGGGTCCTGAGCCTGGGGGGATTTCAGATTCAAGCCCTGATGACTTTCTGTGCCTGCATCGTGACCTGCTTACAGGAAGTGTTTCCCTCATCCACGATGTCCTGCTTGTGCCCTAGTCCAGCTGCATCTACTCTTCCTCCCTACCTCCTCTCAGTGATCTCACATGACCTCAAAAAGACCTTTCAGAAATCTGACTCATTTTCTTGCTTCCACCCTGTCCCCTCCCTCACGTACCCCTGAAAGCAAAATCCTGAGACTCATTCTCTCAGCTGCCCTGGCTATAGTATTTTCTTTTTATTTGTTTATTTGAGAAAGAGACGGGCAGATAGAGATAGAATGGGCACGCCAGGGCCTCCAGCTGCTGCAAATGAACTGCAGGTTCATGCACCACCTGTGCATCTGGCTTATGTGGGACCTGGAGAATTGAACCTGGGTTGTTTGGCTTTGCAGACAAGCACCTTAACTGCTAAGCCATCTCTCCAGCCTCAAATTTTAAAAAAGAAGGGCTGGAGGGATGGCTTAGCAGTTAAAGCATTTGCCTGCTAAGCCAAAGAACCCACGTTAGCTAGATGCACAAGGAGGCACATGCGTCTGGATTTCATTTGCAGTGGCTGGAGGCCCTGGTGTACCCATTCTCTCTCTTTCTCTCTGCCTCTTTCTCTCTCTCCCTTTCTCTGTTAAATAAATACATAAAATAAAATATCTTGAAAAAGAAGAAGGAGAAGAAGAAACCGGGCGTGGTGGTGCACGCCTTTAATCCCAGCATTTAGGAGGCAGAGGTAGGAGGATCACTGTGAGTTCAAGGCCTGAGACTGCCTAGTGAATTCCAGGTCAGCCTGGGCTAGAGGGAGACCCTACCTTGCAAAACCAAAAATAAAACAAAATAAATAGAGCCACTCCAGCCTGGGTTAGAGTAAGAGCCTACCTTGGGGGTGGGGGGAGAGTCACTGTGAGCCAGGTGTTGGGGGTGGGGGGATGGAGAGGCAGAGGAAAGGAAAAAATCCCACCAGCCCCTTTGTGCTAACAGTCCTGAACCTCCTCAATCTTCCCTATCTTGCAGCCCATGGATCTGACCCAGGACCTGCACCTGCTCCCCAAGCCCAGCACGCAGGCAGGATCTGAAGATCCAGGAAGCTCAGGCCAGCGACAGGGCAGCGCACATCGTGATGAGTCAGAGCACGCAGGGTACCAATGCCCCATCTGCTCCTATCCTCCCAAGGGTTGAGGACATGCATATGGACGCAGGTCACCAAGAAAGCGAGCCAGATGTTAATGTCTGGCTGTGGACAAGGCTGGGAGCAGATGGGGCAGGAGGTGGTGAGTGCCCAAGCAGGGATGCCCGCTCACCCCTCCCGCTCCTTGCCCCCCGGGGAAGCTCAGGCTCGGTTTGGTGGGTAATCAGGGCACCAAGCTCCAAATCCCAGATGCAGCCATCTGCGGGCCTGTGTGGGCACCTCCTGCCCAGTCTCCGTCACTCACTCACTCAGTCGGCCTGCAGGAACCTTCCCTGTGGTCAGCTCAGTCTCCCCAGCTCCTCCTACCTGAGGCAAGTCCCCAACCTGCCGACTCTCCATCCCGCAGGGCCTTGCGTGCTCCCCTCGGTCAGAAGCTCACTGCGGGTGGGGAAGGCACTGAAGCCAGCAGCCACCGGAAGTGCTTTCTGGGCAGTTCGACCTCACAATTCGTGCTGGGCGGGGGCTGGGTATGAGAAGGAAGGAGGAAGCCTGAAGTCAGGAGACGTCCACTAATCATGGCAGCCTCTCCCCCCAGCTCCAGCCCCCCAAGAACGCTGTCAGGGTAGAAGAGGAGCATGGGTCCGCACGCTCAGGCCCCCGGCTCCTCCACGGGGAGCTGCTCCTACTTGATTGCTGGGCTTCATCACCCGGAAGTGAGTCGCAGAGGAGGGAACCCCAGAGTTTACAGGGGCACTGGATCCTACTGCCAGCCAGGAGCTCGTGGGAGGTTCTGGAGGACTCCAGACCCCAGCGCCTGCAGTTCCTGGCCCAGCCCTCTTTGTGCCTCAGTTCCCCCTCTAGACTTCCTTATCCTAGTGGCTCTGCCCGCTAACCCTCTCTCCCCGGATATTTATTTATTTTTGGCTTTTCGAGGTAGGGTTTCACTCTAGCTCAGGCTGACCTGGAATTCACTATGTAGTCTCAGGGTGGCCTCGAACTCATGGCGATCCTCCTACCTCTGCTGGATTTTCATTTTTAAAGAGGCAGATAGAGAGAATGGATACGCTTCAGCTGCTACAAACAAACTCCAGACGCATGCGCCACCTTGTGCATCTGGCTTACGTGGGTCCTGGGAATAGAACATGGATCCCCTGGCTTTGCAGGCAAGTGTCTTAACCGCTAAGCCATCCCTCCCGCCCTCTCCCTGGATCTTTATCTCTGGCCCTCCGCAGCCCACTCCCTTTTCTTCCCATCCTCGCAGCTGCTCTGTACCCTCCATGCCTCAGCCCTACCCTCCTTATCCTTCCTCCTTCTCAGTGCAGCCTGGGACGTCTGAAATCCGTCCCTGCCCTCCGGGTCTGCCCTGCAGGATGAAGCCCAGGCCGGGGTGGAGCGGCCCTCATGAGAACCGGGCAGGCCAAAGGGGAGGCGGCAAGAGTCAGAACAGAGTCGCGCACCATTGTCACCCACAGGGAAGAGGAGGCTGTCGAAGTCCCAGCCTCAGGGCTGCTGCGAGGGCCTTGGCGCTGGTGTGGAGGGGCGGGGCTTCGCGTCGTCGAGGGGCGGGGCTACGTGGTGGCCCCGCCCCTCCCAGGAAGGCGCTGACCTCCGCTGGAACGCTGAGGAACAGGATACACCCTGACCAGGGGAGAAATGGCGAGTCTGACCCCAATTGACATTGTCCCCGGGGCCCGACTTACTGCCACCGCTTCCTCCAGGCCTCGCGCGGTTTGGGGCGAGTCCCCTTGGCCCTAGGGGAGGGACACTCATCAGCCATCTGCCCGCCAGCGGAGCCCAGACCCGGGACCTCAGGATCGAGACCAGGACGTCCCCCAGGCCACCCTTACCTGCCACACCCCTTCCAGAAAGATATGTTGAAATCCGGGGCCTGGAGAGATGGCTCAGCGATGAAAGGCGCTTGCTTTGCACAGCCCGTCATCCCGGGTTCGGTTCCCCAGCACCCACGTAAAGCCAGATGCACAAAGTGATGCTTCCATCTGAGGCTTTGGTATTGTGCCATTTCTCTCTATCCTTTCTTTCTCTCTCTCTCTTTCTGTCATAAATAAATAAATAAATAAATAAATAAAAAGAGGTAGGATGATCACTGTGAGCTCGAGGCCAAAATGAGACTACATAGTGAATTCCAGGTCAGTCTGAGGTAGAGCCAGACACCACCTCAAAAAAAGAAGAAGAAGAAGAAGAAGAAGAGGAGGAGGAGGAGGAGGAGGAGGAGAAGGAGGAGAAGGAGGAGAAGGAGGAGAAGGAGGAGAAGGAGGAGAAGAAGGAGAAGAAGAAGGAGAAGAAGAAGAAGAAGAAGAAGAAGAAGAAAAAGAAAAAGAAAAAGAAAGCCCAGTGTGGTGGTGCATGCCTTTAATCCCAGCACTCGGGAGGCAGAGGTAGGAGGATCACCGTGAGTTCAAGGCCACCCTGAGACTACATAGTGAATTCCAGGTTAGCCTGGGGCAGAGTGAGACTCTACCTCGAAAAAAAAATTAAATAAAATAAAAATTAAAAGGGGCAGGAGAGATGGCTTAGCGGTTAAGGCGCTTGCCTGTGAATCCTAAGGACCCAGGTTCGATTCCCCAGATGCACAAGGTGGTGCATGTGTCCAGAGTTCTTTAGCAGTGGCTAGAGGCCCTGGTGTGCCCATTCTCTCCTTCCCTCTCTATACCTCTCTCTCAAGTAAATAAGTAAATAAACTATTTACAATCAAACAAAAAGAATGAATGAATGTTTAAATTCCTCTACTGGAGGCCAAAGTCTGAAGACCAGAAGGCAGAGTGTAACGCAGGGCTCCCCTCTCTGCAGAAGCCATCCTAAGAGCTCTGTGGCTAGAAGAGGCCCTGCCCTGCCTGAGCAGCCACACCTCCCTGGAGGCACGCTGTCCCCCACAATCTTCCAGGCATGGCTCCCCCCAACCTCCTCAGGACGAGGTGAAGCTGAGCTGGGAGGGGCATAGTGTGGGACATCAATCCAGAGATACTCACACACTCCTGAGCACACCCCCAGCAATGCAGGTGGAACAAGTCATAGGTGAGCAAGCTGGGAAGGCCCTCAGCCCCATTTATTACAAGGATAGCAAAGACGTGTCATCCTGCGTGCCAACTCCCATCCGTTGGCTGTGCCGGCCTGGAGCGCGGCACTGGGGAAGATGCTGAGGTCACATCTGAGCTCAGCGGAAACAGCACCGCGTTGATTAGTGATGTGTCTGCTAGGAGGGCAAGAGGAAAGAGAAGCGGCAGGCACCTTGCCCATCCTTCCCAAGTCCCGTTTATTCCCTCACTGTGCACGTAGGAAACAAAGCCCGAGAGGGACAGTGACTAGGCCAGGGTCAAGGATTAGAGAACCCAGGCTTCCTGACCCCTGTTCAGTGTTCTGTTCCTTCCCTCACATCCTCTCACTTTTCCACAGGAAAAAGCAGACATTTCCTCACGTAGGAAGCCAGAGTCCTGCCACCCAGGGGCTCGAGCACTGCATCCCTTCTCAGCATCCCAGCTTGGCCTGTCCCCTTCACAGTGCTGTCCTGCCACCTCAAAGAGGCCTGGAGGTCAGAGGAGCAAGCGTTAGGTCAGTCTCCTCTTAGGTACACATGCACTGGCTCCCTGCTGACAGTCCCCAAGAACACAAGGGCTTGGTGCTGAGTGGTCCTCTAAGACTTCCAAGAAAGTGGGCTGGGGGGACTGGAGAGATGACTCAGCAGTTATGGTGCTTGCCTTGCAAAGCCTAACCATCTGGGTTCAATTCCCCAGTACCCATGTAAAACCAGATGCACAAAGTGGTGCATGCATCTGGAGTTCATTTGCAGCAGCTAGGGGCCCTGGCACACCCATTCTCTCTGTCTCTCTTCTCTCTCCTCTCTCTGCTTACAAATAAATAAATAAATATTTTTATTATTAAATTATTATATTTATTGAGGGAAGTACAGAGCCAAGGAAAGGCACCCTAAAGATCCCACGTGGAGGGCCTGGGGGAAAAAAGCATGGAAAGAAAAGAAAAAAAGAAAGTTCAAGGAGCTTCTGTCATGTGGAGAGCTGGAGGACATAAAGACCCATGCAGACAGAAGGGCTGGGGGCCTCCCGGCTGGGCCTGCGCCTGGGTCTGTGCCAAGCTGAGCCGAGCTGAGCTAGCCCAGGCCCAGCCGGGAAAACTCACCCACAGCTGGAAGTTCCCAAGTGGTCAGAGCAAATAAAAATATTTTTTAAAAAAAGAAAGAGCCAGGCATGGTGGCACACGCCTTTAATCCCAGCACTTGGGAAGCAGAGGTAGGAGGATCACCATGAGTTCAAGGCCACCCTGAGACTACATAGTGAATTCCAGGTCAGCCTGGGCCAGAGTGAGACCCTACCTCGAAAAAAAAAGAGAGAGAGAGAGGAAGGAAGAAGGAAGGAGGGAGGGAGGGAAGGAAGGAAGGAAGGGAGAAAGGAAAGAAGGAAAGAAGGAAGGAAGGAAGGAAGGAAGGAAGGAAGGAAGGAAGGAAGGGAGGGCGGGCGGGCTAGGAAGACTCTGCTCTCTCTCTCATGCCCTAGTTTTTTTCTCCTAAAGAAACTAGACTAAGGAGCCCGGCGTGGTGGCACACGCCTTTAATCCCAGCACTCAGGAGACAGAGGTAGGAGGATTGCTATGAGTTTGAGGCCACCCTGAGACTACAGAGTGAATTCCAGGTCAGCCTGGGCTAAAGCGAGACCCTACCTTGAAAAACCAAAAAAAGAAAAGAAAAAAGAACTTGAACTGTAGGAGGCCTTGGCTCTCTAAGCTTTTGTGTCTGGGCCCTAGTCCAATGCTGCTATTGTCTGAGGGATGGTTTGGTGAGAACAGATGTTAAAACTTGTTTGTTGATTCTTATCTGGCTAATAAATCATCACCAACAGCCTCCCTCCACATGGATCCAAGCCCTCCCAGCTCCTTCTGCCTCAGTCTCAAAATACCCACACCCGCATCGCGGTTGAACTGTCACTGTGGTTCGGCTGGGGGCAGGAAGACACAGAGCTCCCCTTGCCGTGCGCACCTTCCTTGTCTGCAGCTGGCTGAGTGGACAGCCACAGGCAGAGGTGGCTGTATCATCTGGGGGTGTCTCTCAAGAAAGACACAGGCTGGGCGTGGTGATGCACGCCTTTAATCCCAGCACTGGGGAGGCAGAGGTAGGAGGATCACCGTGAGTTCAAGGCCACCATGAGTCTACAGAGTGAATTCCAGGTCAGCCTGGAATTCCAAAGAGAGAGAGAGAAGGTGACAGAGAGTGGTTGAAGTGCTGGGTAGAGGGGAAGATGCTGTCCCTCTGCCAAGCTCATGACGGGGGGAGGAAGGTGGCCTTGTTGTAAATTTAAGTGTGAGCCCCTCAGGCAATGCTGAAACAACTCTAGAATGTCTTCCTAGCTTCTTGGGCTTAGGCCCTTTGCCTTGCTCAAGATTCATGCCTCAGGCTGGAGAAATAGCTTAGTGTTTAAGGCGTTTGCCTGCAAAGCCAAAGGACCCAGGTTCGATTGCCCAGGACCCATGTAAGCCAGATGCGCAAGAAGGCTCACTCATCTGGAGTTCCTTTGCAGTGGCTGGAGGCCCTGGTGCGCCCATTCTCTCTCTCTTTTTCCCTGCCTATTTCTCTCTCTCAAATAAATAAAGAAAAAAAGGGGGGGGGGCTAGAGAGATGGCTTAGTGGTTAAGGTGTTTGCCTGCAAAGCCAAAAGACCTCGGTTCAATTCCCCAGGACCTATATAAACCAGATGCACAAGGTGGTGTATGTGTCTGAAGTTTGTTTGCACTGGCTGGAGGCCCTGGCGTGCCCATTCTCTCTCTTTCTCTCTCCGCCTCTTTCTCTCTCTCAAATAAATAAATAAGTAAAATATATTTTTTTTAAAGTCTGAAAAAAAGCCATTCCTCTCCTGCTTCTCCCAGATGCTCTTTCCCTTCTCTGCCAGCCCCATGCCAGGGCCGTGCCAGGGCCAGCCTCCTGCTCTGAGCAAAGCCCACTCTGGGTTCTGGCCAGGGAGAAGTCTGCCTGGGTCCTGCTTTCATCTCACATTGGAGGCTCTCGGGGTGGGCTGCAGCCGCCCCAGCTCCCAGCACAGCTGGCCGGCTCCTCACACCTCGGGCACCTGGTCCTGCCAGGGCGCAGTCAGGACAGCTTGTGCCTGCCGAGGGGCTGTGTTCCTAGCTGAGGCAGGGCAAGCAGTCCCACAGGCGCTTGTCTCCAGCACACCGCCGCCGCCCAGCTGCAGTGAAGAGCAACTTCCCTCCTACACCGGGTGCTGAGTCAATGGTGCAGGGCTCTGCAGTCTGCCTGTCTGTCAGTCCACCTCCTTTGCGAGCAAGGAGGGAGTGGAAAGCAGATGGCCCACTGCAATCGGAAAGCTACAAGCACAGGAGGGATCTCACGAGAGACTGAGGCCATCGGCCACTTCACCAAAATGGGCATGCCAGGGCCTCTAGCCACCGCAAATGAATACCACACACATGCGCCCTTTGTGTATCTGGCTTACATGGATCCTGGGGAATTGAACCTGGGTCCTTTAGCTTCGCAGGCAAATGCCTTAAGCACTAAGCCATCTCTCCAGGCCACTTAGAGCTCCTTGAGGCAAAAAAACAAAAGCCAAGGTGGCATACTGTACAGACGGATAGGATCAGACAGTCGGCAAACAGGTGGGAGATGGCTCCGTCTGCTGTAAAACGCTTGCCATGCAAGCATGAAAGCCTGAGCTCTGATCCCGGCGCCCACAAGAAAGCCAACCATGGCGGTGTGCATCTGTGCTCCCAGGGCTGGGCGGGAGAGACAAGATCGCAGAAGCTTCCTGCCTAGCTAGTCTAGCCAGATCGATGAGCTCCAGGTTCAGTGAGTGACCTCGTCTCAAAAATATCACCCTAGGACCGGAGGGATGGCTTAGCAGTTGTCGTAGTCAAGTTCACATTTCTGGTAGAAATCACCCAACCAAGAGCAGCTTGTGGGGAAAAAAGTGGGGGGAGGGTTATTTTGGCTTACAGACTGGAGGGGAAGCTCCAAGATGTCAGGGAAAATGATAGCATGGGGGTGACATCACCCCCTGGCCAACATAAGGTGGACAATAGCATCAGGAGAGTGTACCAAACACTGGCATGGGGAAACTGGCTATAATACCCATAAGCCCGCCCCCAACAATACCCTGCCTCCAAGAGACGTTAATTCCCAAATGTCCATCAGCTGGGAACCTAGCATTCAGAGCACCTAAGTTTATGGGGAACACCTGAATCAAACCACCACACAAGTTAAAGCACTTGCCTGGGAAGCCAAAGGACCCAGATTTGATTCCCCAGGACCCATGTAAGCCAGATGCACAAGGGGGCACATGCGTCTAGAATTCATTTGCAGTGGCTGGAGGCCTTGGAACACCCATTCTCTCTCTGTCTGTCTCTCTTCTATCTCGTTTTCTCTCTTTCTGCTTGCAAATAAATAAATAAAATAAAATAAGTAAAAATAAAAATAAATCACCCTAAACAGGATGTGACGGTGCACACCTTTAATCCCAGCACCCAGGAGGCAGAGGTAGAGGATCACTGTGAATTCAAGGCCAGCCTGGGACTACAGAGTATGTTCCAGGTCAGTCTAGGCTAGAGTAACATTCTGCCTCAAAAATACACCCCTCCTTAAAAAAAAAAAAAAAAAAGAAGGCTGGAGAGATAGCTTAGCAGTTAAGGTGCTTGCTGGCAAAGCCAAAGGACCCAGGTATAATTCCTTAGTACCCACATAAGCCAGATGCAGTGACACAAGCATCTAGAGTTTATTTGTAACCCATTCTCTCCCTCTCTCTCTCCCAAATAAATAAATATTTTAAAATTATATCAAAAAAGGGCTGGAGAAATGACTTAGTGGTTAAGGCATTTGCCTGCAAAGCTAAAGGACCAAGGTTTGATTCCCCAGGACCCAGGTAAGCCAGATGCACAAGGGGGCACATGGGTCTGGAGTTCATTTACAGTGGCTGGAGGCCCTGGCGTGCCCATTCTGTCTCTCACTCTCTCTGTCTTATTCTCTCTCTCTCTCTCTCTCAAATAAATAAATAGAAATAAAGTTTTAAAAATATTTTAAAAATATCAAAAACGTGCTGGAAAGAAGTGACAGGAGTGCTCAGCACTCCAGACACATGTGGCCCCTTGTGCATCTGGTTTACGTGGGTACTAAGGAATTATACCTGGGTCCTTTGGCTTTGCCAGAAGCACCTTAACTGCTAAGCTATCTCTCCAGCCTTTTTTTATTTTTCTTTTTTTAAAGGAGGGGGGTATTTTTGAGGCAGATAGAGAATGGGCATGCCAGGGCCTCCAGCCACTGCAAACTAATTCAGCACTGCAATATCTCTATCACACCTTCCAAGGCTCAGGGTCCATTGCGGAAGAGGTGGCGGAAAGAATGTAAGAGCCAAAGGAAGGGTAGGACTCCTTACAACGTGCTCCCCCCAGATACAAAATGGCCTGGATATCCATGACCTCACAGTGCCTGACACTACCTACACAAGACCATCACAATAGGAGGAAAAGATGATGCCATCAAAATAAAAGAGAGACTGATTGAGAGGGGGAGGGGATATGAGGGAGAATGGAATTTCAAAGGGGAAAGTGGGGGGAAGGAGGGCATTACCATGGGATATTGTTTACAATCATAGAAGTTGTTAATAAAAATAAATAATTTTTTAATTGAAAAAAATACCAAGAAGGGGCTGGAGAGGTGGCTTAGTAGTTAAGTGCTTGCCTGTGAAGTCTAAGGACCCCGGTTCGCAGCTCAATTCCCCAGGACCCACGTAAGCCAGATGCACGAGGTGGTGTATGCATCTGGAGTTAGTTTGCAGTGGCTGGAGCCCTGGCACGCCCATTCTCTGTCTGCCTCTTTCTCTCTCTGTCTCTCTGTTGCTCTCAAATAAATAAATAAAACAAAAAAAAATTTAATACCAAAAGAGCTGGAAATATGCTTAGCAGTTAAGGTACTTGCTTAGTGAAGACTAAGGACCCAGGTTCAATTCCCCAGTACCCACATAAGGCAGATGCACAAGGTGGCACATATGTCTGGAGTTCATTTGCAGTGGTTGGAGACCCTAGCACGCCCATTCTCTACCTCTTTCTCTCTCTTTCTTTCAAATACATAAATTCACAAATAATAAATAAAATATTTTTTTCAGAACATGGAAGAAAGCTGAGCATGGTGATGCATGTCTTTAATCCCAGAACTCGTGAGCTCACTGGTCAGGCTCAATCTCAAGGAAATAAGGCAGGAGAGTTGTAGGCAAGGACTCCTTTACAGCCTCCTCTGGCCTGAGCACAAGGCATGAGCATCTCGACACGTGGGCACATGTGACCACACACACCACACATGCGACACACACACACCAAAACAAATGTGGCAAAGACTCCTTGAGAGCTAATGTTAAGAGGCAAGAGGACCCTGAGAAGTATGGAGCCTAATTTTATTCATTCCCAGAAGACTTGGTTCTCTCTCTCTACCTCCACATTCTGAGTAAAAGCCTAGGACACTTCCTGCTACATCATGGTGCTGCCTCTGAAGTGGCTACTGAATGCTGGATGGTGGCAACGCAGGTGAGCAACTAACACCTGCAGCAAGCTGGACCCAGGAAAGCAAGCACAAGGGGGTCTCAGAATCCTGGGCACACCTGACCCACACACCACCTGAGATACTCTTTGGGGACAGATCTCAGCCGTATATCCAGAGTCTGTGAACAGGAACAGTGTGGTCGGGCACATTTCCTTACAGAAGGCTGGCTGCATACACAGATTTGGACAACTATAGTCTCAGCATCCCTGTGGGATGCAGGAACCCTGTCTGGCTCCAACCCGAAGTAGGTCAGATTTCAGATAAGCGGGTGATTTTCCTGGAAGTGATGAGACCTTTCAATGTACTTAATCAGAAACAGACTCCTCAACTTACCCCGCACAAAAAATCAGAAGCAGTGAGATGATCCACTGCCCACACACATCCCTCATCCCCACCCTCCTCATCCTCTAGTCCCCACCTCCACCCTCCTCATCCTCTAGTCCCCACCTCCACCCTCCTCATCCTCTAGTCCCACCTCCACCCTCCTCATCCTCTAGTCCCACCTCCACCCTCCTCATCCTCTAGTCCACACCTCCACCCTCCTCATCCTCTAGTCCCCACCTCCACCCTCCTCATCCTCTAGTCCCCACCTCCACCCTCCTCATCCTCTAGTCCCACCTCCACCCTCCTCATCCTCTAGTCCCCACCTCCACCCTCCTCATCCTCTACTCCCACCTCCACCCTCCTCATCCTCTAGTCCCCACCTCCACCCTCCTCATCCTCTAGTCCCACCTCCACCCTCCTCATCCTCTAGTCCACACCTCCACCCTCCTCATCCTCTACTCCCACCTCCACCCTCCTCATCCTCTAGTCCCCACCTCCACCCTCCTCATCCTCTAGTCCCACCTCCACCCTCCTCATCCTCTAGTCCCACCCCACCCTCCTCATCCTCTAGTCCCCACCTCCACCTCCACATCCTCTAGTCCACACCCCACCCTCCTCATCCTCTAGTCCCCACCTCCACCCTCCTCATCCTCTAGTCCCACCCCCACCCTCCTCATCCTCTAGTCCCACCTCCACCCTCCTCATCCTCTAGTCCCACCTCCACCCTCCTCATCCTCTAGTCCCCACCCCCACCCTCCTCATCCTCTAGTCCCCACCTCCACCCTCCTCATCCTCTAGTCCCCACCTCCACCCTCCTCATCCTCTAGTCCCACCCCACCCTCCTCATCCTCTAGTCCCACCCCACCCTCCTCATCCTCTAGTCCCACCTCCACCCTCCTCATCCTCTAGTCCCACCTCCACCCTCCTCATCCTCTAGTCCACCTCCACCCTCCTCATCCTCTAGTCCCACCTCCACCCTCCTCATCCTCTAGTCCCACCTCCACCCTCCTCATCCTCTAGTCCCACCCCACCCTCCTCATCCTCTAGTCCACACCTCCACCCTCCTCATCCTCTAGTCCCCACCTCCACCCTCCTCATCCTCTAGTCCCACCTCCACCCTCCTCATCCTCTAGTCCCACCTCCACCCTCCTCATCCTCTAGTCCCACCTCCACCCTCCTCATCCTCTAGTCCACACCTCCACCCTCCTCATCCTCTAGTCCCACCTCCACCCTCCTCATCCTCTAGTCCCCACCTCCACCCTCCTCATCCTCTAGTCCCCACCTCCACCCTCCTCATCCTCTAGTCCCACCTCCACCCTCCTCATCCTCTAGTCCACACCCCACCCTCCTCATCCTCTAGTCCACACCCCACCCTCCTCATCCTCTAGTCCACACCTCCACCCTCCTCATCCTCTAGTCCCACCTCCACCCTCCTCATCCTCTAGTCCCCACCTCCACCCTCCTCATCCTCTAGTCCCCACCTCCACCCTCCTCATCCTCTAGTCCCACCTCCACCCTCCTCATCCTCTAGTCCCACCTCCACCCTCCTCATCCTCTAGTCCCCACCCCACCCTCCTCATCCTCTAGTCCCACCTCCACCCTCCTCATCCTCTAGTCCCACCTCCACCCTCCTCATCCTCTATCCCACCCCACCCTCCTCATCCTCTAGTCCCCACCTCCACCCTCCTCATCCTCTAGTCCCACCTCCACCCTCCTCATCCTCTAGTCCCACCTCCACCCTCCTCATCCTCTAGTCCCACCTCCACCCTCCTCATCCTCTAGTCCCACCTCCACCCTCCTCATCCTCTAGTCCCACCTCCACCCTCCTCATCCTCTAGTCCCACCTCCACCCTCCTCATCCTCTAGTCCCCACCCCCACCCTCCTCATCCTCTAGTCCCACCTCCACCCTCCTCATCCTCTACTCCCACCTCCACCCTCCTCATCCTCTAGTCCCACCTCCACCCTCCTCATCCTCTAGTCCCACCCCCCACCCTCCTCATCCTCTAGTCCCACCTCCACCCTCCTCATCCTCTACTCCCACCTCCACCCTCCTCATCCTCTAGTCCCCACCTCCACCCTCCTCATCCTCTAGTCCCACCCCACCCTCCTCATCCTCTAGTCCCCACCTCCACCCTCCTCATCCTCTACGTCCCACCTCCACCCTCCTCATCCTCTAGTCCCACCTCCACCCTCCTCATCCTCTAGTCCCCACCTCCACCCTCCTCATCCTCTAGTCCCCACCTCCACCCTCCTCATCCTCTAGTCCCACCTCCACCCTCCTCATCCTCTAGTCCCACCTCCACCCTCCTCATCCTCTAGCTCCCACCTCCACCCTCCTCATCCTCTAGTCCCACCTCCACCCTCCTCATCCTCTAGTCCCACCTCCACCCTCCTCATCCTCTAGTCCCCACCTCCACCCTCCTCATCCTCTAGTCCCACCCCACCCTCCTCATCTCTAGTCCCACCTCCACCCTCCTCATCTCTAGTCCCACCTCCACCCTCCTCATCCTCTAGTCCCACCTCCACCCTCCTCATCCTCTAGTCCCCACCCCCACCCTCCTCATCCTCTAGTCCCACCTCCACCCTCCTCATCCTCTAGTCCCCACCTCCACCCTCCTCATCCTCTAGTCCCACCTCCACCCTCCTCATCCTCTAGTCCCCACCTCCACCCTCCTCATCCTCTACTCCCACCTCCCACCCTCCTCATCCTCTAGTCCCACCTCCACCCTCCTCATCCTCTAGTCCCACCCCCACCCTCCTCATCCTCTAGTCCACACCTCCACCCTCCTCATCCTCTAGTCCCCACCTCCACCCTCCTCATCCTCTAGTCCCAGTCCCAGCCTCACCCTCCTCATCCTCTAGTCTCCACCTCCACCCTCCTCATCCTCTAGTCCCACCCCCACCCCTCCTCATCCTCTAGTCCCCACCTCCACCCTCCTCATCCTCTAGTCCCACCTCCACCCTCCTCATCCTCTAGTCCCACCTCCACCCTCCTCATCCTCTACTCCCACCTCCACCCTCCTCATCCTCTACTCCCCACCTCCACCCTCCTCATCCTCTAGTCCCACCTCCACCCTCCTCATCCTCTAGTCCACACCTCCACCCTCCTCATCCTCTAGTCCACACCTCCACCCTCCTCATCCTCTATCCCCACCTCCCACCCTCCTCATCCTCTACTCCCACCTCCACCCTCCTCATCCTCTAGTCCCCACCTCCACCCTCCTCATCCTCTAGTCCACACCTCCACCCTCCTCATCCTCTAGTCCCACCTCCACCCTCCTCATCCTCTAGTCCCACCTCCACCCTCCTCATCCTCTAGTCCCACCTCCACCCTCCTCATCCTCTACTCCCCACCTCCACCCTCCTCATCCTCTAGTCCCACCCCCACCCTCCTCATCCTCTAGTCCACACCTCCACCCTCCTCATCCTCTAGTCCCACCTCCACCCTCCTCATCCTCTAGTCCCACCTCCACCCTCCTCATCCTCTAGTCCCACCCCCACCCTCCTCATCCTCTAGTCCCACCTCCACCTCCTCATCCTCTAGTCCCACCCCACCCTCCTCATCCTCTAGTCCCCACCTCCACCCTCCTCATCCTCTAGTCCCACCGTCACCCTCCTCATCCTCACTTCCCTACCTCCACCCTCCTCATCCTCTAGTCCACACCTCCACCCTTCTCATCCTCTAGTCCCACCTCCACCCTCCTCATCCTCTATCCCACCTCCACCCTCCTCATCCTCTAGTCCCACCTCCACCCTCCTCATCCTCTAGCCCCACCTCCACCCTCCTCATCCTCTAGTCCCCACCCTCCACCCTCTCATCCTCTAGTCCCCACCTCCACCCTCCTCATCCTCTAACTCCCACCTCCGACCCTCCTCATCCTCTGTCCACACCTCCACCCTCCTCATCCCTCTACTCCCACCTCCACCCTCCTCATCCTCTAGTCCTCACCTCCACCCTCCACATCCTCTAGTCCCACACCTCCACCCTCCTCATCCTCTAGTCCCACCCCCACCCTCCTCATCCTCTAGTTCCTCACCTCCACCCTCCTCATCCTCTACTCCCACCTCCACCCTCCTCATCCTCTAGTCCCCACCTCCACCCTCCTCATCCTCTAGTCCCACCTCCACCCTCCTCATCCTCTAGTCCCACCTCCACCCGTCCTCATCCTCTGTCCCCACCTCCACCCTCCTCAATCCTCTAGTCCCACCTCCCACCCTCCTCATCCTCTAGTCCCCACCTCCACCCTCCTCATCCTCTACTCCCACCTCCACCCTCCTCATCCTCTACTCCCACCTCCACCCTCCTCATCCTCTACTCCCACCTCCACCCTCCTCATCCTCTAGTCCACCTCCACCCTCCTCATCCTCTAGTCCCACCTCCACCCTCCTCATCCTCTACTCCCACCTCCACCCTCCTCATCCTCTACTCCCACCTCCACCCTCCTCATCCTCTACTCCCACCTCCACCCTCCTCATCCTCTAGTCCCACCTCCACCCTCCTCATCCTCTAGTCCCACCTCCACCCTCCTCATCCTCTAGTCCCACCTCCACCCTCCTCATCCTCTACTCCCACCTCCACCCTCCTCATCCTCTACTCCCACCTCCACCCTCCTCATCCTCTACTCCCACCTCCACCCTCCTCATCCTCTACTCCCACCTCCACCCTCCTCATCCTCTAGTCCCACCCCCACCCTCCTCATCCTCTAGTCCACCTCCCACCCTCCTCATCCTCTAGTCCCCACTCCACCCTCCTCATCCTCTAGTCCCACTCCACCCTCCTCATCCTCTAGTCCCACCTCCACCCTCCTCATCCTCTAGTCCCACCTCCACCCTCCTCATCCTCTAGTCCCCACCTCCACCCTCCTCATCCTCTAGTCCACACCCCCACCCTCCTCATCCTCTAGTCCACACCCCACCCTCCTCATCCTCTAGTCCCACCTCCACCCTCCTCATCCTCTAGTCCCCACCTCCACCCTCCTCATCCTCTAGTCCCACCTCCACCCTCCTCATCCTCTAGTCCTCATCCTCTTGTCATCTACCCTCTTCAATTGGTTCCTCTGGAGGAACCTAGGAGCCTTGCTAGAAACAGGAGAGCTGAATACCACTCACCCCCATCCCGCACTTCCTTGCAACAGTGGTCTGAAGAATCTTTGCCCACAGATTTGCTGATGCTGGCTGGAGTCTCTTCAACACTCCACTCCTCAGACAGCACAGCCCCTCTGGGAATCCCGCCAGTTGATCCATGGTCCTGTGACCATGCCTATTTGGACCCTGCCCTGGAAGAATGCACTCTGGACCATTCCTTCTGAGCATCACAGTGCTCTGCAGCACATTATTGTCTACAGGCCACATCTCCTCCTTCATACAGCAATGGCCAGGGATTTGGAAATCTCCAGAAGCTCTATCTAGCCCCCAAGATCTGTGCCAAGTTTATAAACCAGCCCAGGCCAATGACCTTTGGAGACAGGTATTTTGCTATATCCTACTGGATATCATTTTCCATCTATCAAGGCCTTTCTTTTTCTTAATAGACAGGGTCTTGTCACACAGCCTAGGCTGGCCTTGCGTGTAAAATGCTTCTGCTGCAGCCTTCTGAGTACTAGAATCATAGACCATGAGCACCTGAAAAGGCTTTTGTGCCACAGAAAGACCCTCCAACATCACCCATCCTCAGAGACACCGGAAGTCAGCAATCTCCTCCATGTTTGGGATCAAGTGTCTTTTAAAACTCATCCAGTCCCTGGGGTATTCATGGGCCGTGGAGCCAGTATAAATGGTGGGCTGAGAGGAACAAAGCAGGTCAAGGCAGCGAATATTAGGGGGTGGGGTGGGGGTGGGGCGTCACCTAGCTGAACACAATCCAGACACGAGCAGACAACATCTTTCAGACCAAGTGTTTTATTTCAACAGACATCCCTGGTTAAAAAAAAAAAAAAAAAAAATGGTGAGGGAGAGTTCAATACCTCATCATACCCCACAGGGGGCGAAACTCCCAAGGAGAACTCAGAGCCCCCTGGAGGCATTACTTGAGTCTTTGCTAGCTCCAACACAGAAAGGAGCTAAATTTTCAAACTCATTATATAAGAAAATTCTATCAAATATGCTCCTTCTCACAGAGGCAAAGGCTGGGTCCTCAGGGAAGAGGTCCTGCACAGAGAGCAGCTGGAGTTCCGGAGGAGAAGCTGGGGGCCAGGCCGAGGTCCTGCGGCAGTGGAGCCTAGAAGCCGTACTTGGCTTGGGTCTGCCGCCGGCTGAGCTTGTTTCTCCGACCAGCTGCTCTTCAGCTCCAGCTCCCGCTCCTTGGCCTGCAGCAGGAGGGCAGGGGTCACATGGGGGGTTAATTCAACCAGTGCAGTGGTGGACTGGGGCGCACACCAGGGACCTGTACATGCTAGGTTTGCAGCGCACCACTGAGCTACACACCCACTCCCTAACCTCGAGTTCCCAACGGCATTTCCTCTTGCCTCTGTGGGTTTCCAATTTAAAATCATCCTCCCATCACACTGGTTCTCTAGAACACGAGGAGGCCTCCAGACAGCATCTGCCTGGGGAGGACAGACTCAAGGGGCCTGAGGCTTGCTCTGGTAGTTACAAAAGATAAGCTCAAGCAGACAGTGGACAAAGAGAATTAGAGGGGCGTTCGAAGGGAGACAAATCAGTGTCTTAGCTACCTGGCCAGAGGAGTGGGAGCCTCAGAGGCTTGACCAATAAGGCTGTGGAGACGAGAGGAGCTGGGCACTGACCCCTTCCTCACCACCCAGCTCTGGGGCCACAGGTGTGGGTGAGCATACCCGGCCTTGTTCTCTTTCTTACGTGAACACTACAGAGTGGGTTCAGGTCCTCACGCCTGCATGGCAAGCATTCTTACCCGCGGGACCATCACCATGTGCCTGGCAATTTATTTCATTAGTAGTAGTCGTGGGTGGTATCATCATCCTTTTTTTTTTTTTAATATTTTACTTTATTTATTTATTTATTTATTTATGAGAGGGAATGAGACAGAGTGAGTGAGAGAGAGGGAGAGAATGGGTACACCAGAGCCTCCAGCCACTGCAAACGAACTCCAGACACATGCGCCACCTTGTGCATCTGGCTTATGTGGGTCCTGGGGACTCGAACCGAGGTCCTTTAGCTTTGCAGGCAAATGTCCTATCCACTAAGCCATCTCTCCAGCCCATCCTTTTGGTTTTTTTTGAGGCAGAGTCTCACTCAAATCCAGGCTGACCTGGAACTCACTCTGTAGTCCCAGTTTGAGGCCAGCCCAAGACTACATACAACCTGGGCTAGACCAAGACCCTACCTCAAAACAAAAAGGGGGCTGGAGAGCTGGCTCAGTGGTTAAGGCAAAGCCTAACAGCACAGGTTCAATTCGCCAGTACCTACATAAAGCCAGATGGACAAAGTGGCCATCTGGAGTTTGTTTGCAGCAGCTGGAGTATTCATTCTCTCTACTTCTCTTTGCTTGCAAGTAAATAAATAAAAATATTTTCTTGTAAAAACAGAGAAGGGAGCCAGGCATGGTATCACACACCTTTAATCCCAACACTCGGAAGGCAGAGACTGGAGAACCAATGTGAATTCAAGGCTACCCTGAAACCACATAGTGAATTGCAGGTCAGCCTGGATTAGAGTGAGACCCTATCTCAGAAACCAAAAATAAGCCGGGCGTGTTGACACATATCTTTAATCCCAGAACTTGGGAGGCAGAGGTAGGAGGATCGCCATGAGTTTGAGGCCATCCTGAGACTTTGTAGTGAATTCCAGGTCAACCTCAGAAAACCAAAAAATAAATAAATAAGCATTAAGAATCATTTTAGGGGGCTGGAGAAATGGCTTAGCAGCTAAGGTGTTTGCCTGCAAAGTCAAAGGACCTCAGCTCGATTCCCCAGGACCCACGTAAGCCAGACGCACAAGGGGGCGCATGCATCTAGAGTTTGTTTGCAGTGACTGGAGGTCCTGGTGCGCCCTTTCTCTCTCCCTCTCTCTGCCTCTTTCTCTCTCTCAAATAAATAAATTAGAATAAAGTTTAAAAACTCATTTGAGAGCCAGGTGTGGTGGCACACGTCTTTAATCTCGGTACTCAGGAAGCAAAGGTAGAAGGATCACTGTGCGTTCAAGGCCAGCAGCCTTTGGGACTAGAGGGAGTAACAGGTCAGACTGGGCTAGAGTGGGACCCTACCTCAGAACAAAACGAAAAGAACACTATAATAAACCATGTCACACCCTTCTTAAATTATATCTTTTTGTACATGTGAATGTTCACTTAGCAGAGTTTAAGCACCTATTACCTGAGTCTTCCGTGTATGTAATAAGGTGCAGTGACATTGAAGGACATCTCCCCCTAGTGGTCACACGGAGAACATGCTTGCTGGCACTTGGGCTCTTTAGTCCAGAGCCCAGCCTCCCATCCAGCCCCAGATTTACAGGGACCCCGTGGGGCAGGCAGGCCCTGGGCCTCCTCACCTGATGAATCAGGTATGTGATCTGATGTTTCCGCCGCTGCTGACCTGTTGGTTGTTCGCCTTTCTTCTGTAAGGGAAGAAAACAAAGTCCTCAACCCACACAAGGAAGCAAAGTGTCTCATGTGCCAGGACAGCGTAAGGCCGCAGAACGCTTCGCAGCCCAAAGCCTGGGGGAGTGAACATACTTTTATGTCTGTACATGTACAATACAGATATGTTTTAAAAGCTATTGTGTTAGTCACCCAAGCTCACAATACTTGCAAAAATAGTCTGCTAAGTCTCCATCTGGCTGGAAATACTTCGAGGCCAGGACTGTCCTGTTTCTCTCATGACCCTACCTCCAGCACCAAGCTCCAGGCTCTGCCCACCACAGACATCACCTTCCGAAGGTCCAGGACAGCTGCCGTGCCAGGTGGTGTGGTCTTGTACCTCTCTCCAAGCCTCCTCATGAGCCCTACGCCCATGTGCCCTTATACCCTCTCCATCTCTGTCCCCTTCTCCCCAGGCAGGCCAGATGTCTAGCCTGACTCCTACCTAATGCTTACCATGCCCTCCCATCAGTCACCTTTGGCTGGAATCCTTCCTTTCCCATACTAGGGTCCCTGGAGTTGGAAAGTTCACAATCTCCCAGCCTCCATCCATAATTATATTGGACCCTTAACCAAAGTTTGATCCAAACGATTTTACTGTCAAAGTCTATATTGGTCTGGCCTCTCATTCTGTGGTTTCAGTCAGAACTGTCCCAGGCTAGCCGTTTCCTCGCCAGCCCCACCCACTCTCAGCACTTCTCTCCAGAGTCTCCTAAGCACTTATGTAATCAATGCGCTCTGCAGTAGTTTACACGCAAGTGTCCTTCAATCTCCACTTTACAAAGAAGCTGTCAACACCAAGGACAAGAACAATATCTCCTTCTCTTTTAAAAAGCAAGCTCAATACAATGAGGTGGGAAGAAAGCCTGGGAAAACAGAAGACTCTAATTACTGCTGCTACTGAACATCATTTAGTATGGCAGTAAAGATGCCATACGTAAAACACCCAGGGCCAGTCCACAGTGAAGACCGATAACGGCAGCTACCACCCCGTGATAGGAGCTTCCCCGCCCTGCCTCAGCACAGCCCTCTCTCCTAAGTGGCTCTTCCAGTAAACAGTGATGGATCTGTGCTCATCTAACCATAATCCTTCGCTTCGTCCTAGATGACCACCAGCATTCAGTTAAAACAAACAGCAGGGCACCTGGACAGCCATCTGTGACCACAGAACAAAGTAAACCAAATCCTTAACCTTGGCACTGTGGCGCTGGGCTCAAATCCAGAGCTCTTCCCCACCCAACCCTCATCCTGACAGCCTCATTAGTGTCTACACTTGCTGTACTCAGCTGCTAGGAGACATTCATCACACAGACTGAAGAAAACCAGCCCAGAGAAGGAAGGAATGAGGCAGGGGCCAGAGGAAGAAAAGCACTTGGAGAGACAAAAGCTGATAAGCAATGGGGAAAGAGGCAAGAGGAGCTGAAGTGCTGGAACCCAGGGACCCAGCACTTGTGAGGCTCTCGAAGATGGCTTGGGCTAGGTCCTGGGGTTAACAGCAGGGAGAGAGAGATGATTGAAGGAAGGGGCAGCAAAGGGCAGAGCCATCCACTGGGGACAGAACCACACATCAGAGGTCTTCCCAGCTGCAGTCTGAGAAACTCATTCTCTATAACTAAACTCCAATGCCAGCCAGACAGGTAAAGTTCTGCAAAGCTCTGGAAGAGGGGAGCTGTCCCTGTGAGACCTGGTGCATACTCTGGTACCATGGCAACAAGTGTTTGCTTTGCGGAGTGTGAGGTCAGTGGGAGCAAGACCAGACCACTGGCCACTCAACAGCCATTCATGCTTACTTTGCTGAAGGACTTCATGGTTTTCTCTTCTGTCAGTGACTTGGTCATCCATTGCTGGGCCCCACTGAGCTGGTCGTCACCTTTGATCTCCACAAAGTTGATTTCCTCCCTCCCTCGGTTCCTCTTGCCCTGTAGCCGCTTAAACTGGAAAAAAAAAAAAAAAAAGAAGAAGAAGAAGAAAAAACAAATCAGAAGGGTAGGAACTGGGAGTGGTGAGGGACAGGGAGAGCAGGAGATGTTGCTAAGGCCCAAGGTTCTAAAGAAACTCTAGCACTCCCCAGCCCACTGCCCTCCGTTCTTCTCTTCTTCTTCTTTTTTTTTTTTTTTTTTCGAGGTAGGGTCTCGCTCTAGCCCAGGCTGACCTGGAATTCACTATGGAGTCTCAGGGTGGCCTTGAACTCACGGTGATCCTCCTACCTCTGCCTCCCGAGTGCTGGGATTAAAGGCGTGCGCCACCACGCCCGGCCCGTTCCTCTCTTCAATACCTCCTTCCACCCTGCCTGCAACTCCCCAGCCCATTCCCTCCATTCCTCTCAATACCCCCTTCCACCCTGCCAGCTACCCAGCTCCTTGGTACCACGGCAAGGGCTACTTCTCAGGTCTTCTGGACCCAGGACAAGGGAGGTTGAAAGGAAGCCTAAACATGAGTGTGCACAGCCAGTACAGGCACGAATTCATGCTCCAACTACACATAAACTGTGTCTGCCTGAGGGAACTGCATAGAATTTTCTTCCCTTTTGCTTTTGCTTTTAAAGTATTTATTTATTTATTTGCAAGGGGGGCGGGGAGACAGACAGAATGGGCACGCCAGGGTGTCTAGCCACTCTGCCAATAAACTCCAGATGCATGTGCCACATGGGTACTTTATGTGGTTTCTAGAGAATCGAACCTGGGTGGTCAGACTCCTTAGGCCAAGGCCTAAACCCTAAGCCATTTCTCCAGCCCCCTTTTGCTTTTGAGACAGGCGCTCACTATGTAAGCCAAGTGGACCTCACACTCAAGATCCTCTTGCCTCAAGACCTGGGATTACAGTTTTCAAATTGGGAATTCAGGGCAGGGGTCCTGGGGAGGTGACTCTGGATAAAAGCACTTGCTGCCCAAGCATGAGGACCTGAGTTTGGATCCCCAGCACCCACACAAAAAGGCAGGTGTAGAGGCACATGCCTTTAATCCCAGCACTTGGGAGGCAGAGGTAGGAGGATGGCCGTGAGTTCGAGGCCAGCCTGAGACTACATAGTGAATTTCAAGTCAGCCTGAGCTAGAGCGAGACCCTACCTCAGGAAAAAAAACAAAACAAAACAAAACTGGGCATAGCCATGTACACCTATAACCCCACCACTGAGGGGGGCACAAACAGGAGGATTGCTGGGGCTTGCTGGCCAGCCATTTAACTGAAAAATGCTGAGTTCCAGGTTCACGAGAGATCCTATTTCAAGGAAGCAAGGCGGAGGAGCAACAGAGAAGGACGTTCAACATCCTCCTTGGCCTCTACACACAGGCACATGCGTGCACACACCACAAACATGCGTGCTCGCACACATACGCCATACACACAGGAGGTTCAGGATGGGCTGGGGAGGTGGCTCAGTCAGTAGAGTGCTTGCCTAGCATGCATGCAGCCTTGGATACTAACTATCCCCAGCACCACATAAAACCAGGCATGGTTAGTACAGGCCTGTAATCTCAGAACATGAGAGGTGGAGGCAGGAGGATCAGAAGTTTAAGGTCATGTTTTCCCACATAGGAAGTTCAAGGCCAGCCTGGTACACAAGACTCTGCATCAAACAAAAGGGGGGGAGTAATTCTGGGTGAACTGGATGTAACAGTGACCGCCTCTAGGCTCAGCTACTCAGGAGGCTGAGGCAGGAAGAATGAATGAATGACTCCTCCCTCAACATTGCTCCAAGATTTCTCCTCTAAAAATCACTTCTAGGGGCTGGAGAGATGGCTTAGTAGTTAAGGTGTATGCCTGCAAGGCCAAAGGACCTTGGTTCAATTCTCCAAGACCCATGTGAGCCAAATGCACAAGGTGGCACATGGGTCTGGAGTTTGTTTGCAGTGGCTGGTGGCCCTGGTGCGCCCATTCTCCTCTCTCTTCTCTCCTCCCCTCTCCTCCCCTCCCCTCCCCTCCCCTCCCCTCCCCTCCCCTCCCCTTCTCTCTCTCTCTCTCTCCTCTCTCCTCTCTCTCTCTCAAATAAATAAAAAATAAAAATAAAAATCCCTTCTCGGCAGCCGGGCGTGGTGGTGCACGCCTTTAATCCCAGCACTCGGGAGGCAGAGGTAGGAGGATCGCCATGAGTTCGAGGCCACCCTGAGACTCCATAGTGAATTCCAGGTCAGCCTGGGCTAGATTGAAACCCTATCTCGAAAAACAAACAAACAAACAAACAAACAAAAAAAAATCCCTTCTCAGAGCTGGGTGTGTTGGCACACACCTTTAATCCCAGCACTTGGGAGGCAGAGGTAGGAGGATCACCATGAGTTCAAGGCCACCCTGATACTACATAGTGAATTCCAGGTCAGCCTGGACTAGAATGAGACCCTACCTAGAGAATAACTACTTTTCATAAGAATGTCCATCCATCCGAACAGCCTTTAACTGCCCTGCAGATTGGACAATCTTTCATATCTCGATCTTGAGCTAGCAGCCCCAGGCCACGCTACTTCACACTGCTTTGTATAACAGTCACAAATGCAGGGTGACTGACAATGGGTGCTCAGTGTCTCCCAAAATCCACTTTTCCCTTCTTTTATTTTATTTTTTGAGGCAGGATCTCACTGCATAGCCCAGTCTGACCTAGAACTCATTGTGTAGACCAGGTTGACCTCAAAGTCAAACAGTGATCATTCTACCTCAGCTTCCCAAGTGCTGACATTAAAGGCTTATTGCCACCACACCCAACTCGATTGCCCCGTCTTTGTTGTAAATAAACTACAATTTAACTATGCTCAGCATGGTGGTGCACTCCTTTAATCCAGGGCAGCCTGAGACTACACAGTGAGTTCCAGGTCAGCCTGGGCTACAGTGAGACCCTACCTCAAAACAAATCAAAAAGGTCAAGAAAATCACTTTCTTCACTTTCTCTCGGCCCAGGTGTAGCTCTCATGGACCAGTAATGGCTGTAACGTGAGCTGCTGGCACGAGAACCAGGCCAGAGCCTACACACAGAGGGCCATGGCACAGGACAAGATCTGAGCATCTTGGGAAGCTGCCACATGGCTCACCTCAAGCTGTTTTTTAATGAGAAAAGTTTGAGCTTCTATTATACAAATCATTATTATTTAAATCTCTCAGTTTTATGTTGCCAAATATAATTCTAAGTGATACAATCAAAAATAAACTTCCTGGGCTACAGAGATAGATGGTTTATCTGTTAAGGCACTTGTCTGCAAAGCCAAAGGACCCAGGTTTGATTCCTCAGTACCCACATAAGCCAGATGCACAAGATGGCACATGCGTCTGGAGTTCATTTGCAGCAGCTGGAGGCCCTGGCACACCCATATTCTCATTCTCTCTCTCTCTCTCTCTCTCTCTCTGTATGTGTCTGCCTCTTTGCTCTCAAATAAATAAATAAAATCTTAAAAAAAAAAATAAACTTCCAGCCAGGATTAATGGTGTATGCCTTTAATCCCAGCACTCAGGAGGCAGAGTTGTAGAAGGATCACCATGAGTTCGAGGCCACCCTGAGACTACATAGTAAATTCCAGGTCAGCCTGGGCCAGAGCAAGACCCTACCTCAAAAAAAAAAAAAAAAAAGCAAACATACAAATAAAATAAACTTCCTGTAATCCCAGGGTCACATGTAGGGTTCAGGATATAGTAACGTACTTGTCCTGCATGCAGAAGGCCCTAAGTTTCATCTCCAGCCCTGAAAGAGAATAGAAGCTCATTTGTGCACTGTCAACTCACCGCTTCATCATCGATGAAGGACGCATCTGGAGCCATTTCCTGTGGGGGGACCAGCGCCAGGTCCTGTGCAGGATAGTAGCCACCACTGTAATAATCCTGTAGCCAGAGAGGAGCACACACACACACACACACAGAGCTGAGGGCACAATGGAGAGAGGGACAATGGCTGCTGAGAAAGAGCTGACCTCAGAAAGGCAGTGCAGAGCCACCTGCACCGCAGCCTCAGACCCGCAGACCGACCCTCCACTCACGACGGGCCCTGAAGCACTCATCTGTCTGCACACCCAGACAGAGGGGCTGGTTTTGGGTTTTTGGAGGTAGGGTTTCACTCTAGCCCAGGCTGACCTGGAAGTCACTATGTGGTCTCAGAGTGAGTAGCCTTGAACTCACAGCAATTCTCCTTCCTCTGCCCCCCAAGTGCTGGGATTAAAGGCGTGCACTACCATGCCCGGCCAGAGGGACATTTATGAGGGAAGGGTGGCAGTTGAAATTCTCTCCTGCTAGGCCCTGCTCCTCACTGCCCAGCATGCCCTCTGCCAGGCTCAGGCTCAGGCTCATCCAGCTCCCGGGGCTGGGCTGCGCTGCGAGCAGGGATGAGGGCAGGAACGGGCTCCGGTGGAAGCACTCTGGGCGCCAGCAGACTGTCTACAAGCAGTGCGGACACTGCGCCCTCTCATGTAAGACCAGCTGCTGCTACACAGCAGGGACCAATCAAGGTTGATCACATCTGCACTGCAGGAGTGAGGTGACTCCCCAGAGGAGCCGCTCACGCATGGTTACAGACCCCAGAGATTAGGGCAAGCCTCGTGCCTGTGTCCAGAACCCATTTCCTCCTTGCCTCCACGTGTACTCACTATGTGGCTCAGGCTAACCTCAAACTTATGATCCTCCTGCCTCAACTTCCTGAGTGCTGGGATGATAAGAGTAGATTACCATACCCAGGTTGTCTCTACTTATTTCCATAATTATTCCTTCCTTGTGCGAGACTCTAAGAAATGGCCCTGCGAGAACATCCATCTGATAGTGAGCTAAATGGGAAGCATGATTAACACTCACTATGCACAAACTCACAGTGAAGCTGGGAGTGGCATGGTACACACCGTAATCAGAGCACTCACGAGGCTGAGGCAGGAGTCCACACAGCAAGACTGCCTCAAGAGGAGGAGAGAGGAGGGGAGGGGAGGAGAAGGGAGAAGAAAGGGGAGGGGAGGGGAGAAGAGAAGAAAGGAAAGAGAAAAGGGGGAAAGAAAAAGTGAAAGAGAAGGGAAAGGAGGAAGAGAGGAAGGAGAAGGAAAGAAAAGAATCCAGAATCCAAGGTCTGAACTTTGTAACATAATATTCACAGTAAAATACATTTACATTTCTGGGGACACCCCCCCCCCAGTATATTTAAGGCGCTTTAATGTGCAAATGATGCATCAATGGTGTTTAACAACATACAGTCACAATGTGCTATTCAGAAACATCAGCAGTTTCTTAGACTTGGGATTTTCTTCTTGCTAGTGAGGTCAAACCACTGTGAATTGGCTACCTCTATCCTAACAGCCCTGGGGCTGTGGCGGGGGGGGGGGGGGAGGGGAACCACTGTCTCTGACTGGCCCACAGAACATGGTTTACCAACAGGATTTAGGAAACAACTGTGTTCAGTCTTTGGCCACGCCTGCTTCCCCATCCGTGCCTAGACTTAAGACCAGTGACCAGCGTCAAGTGGGTGAAAGGTGGAGACAAAAAGGGCAAAAAGAAAAAGCAAAATCCCTACGCCCTAACTGCTGGGAGCCCTAACTGCTGGGAGCCCTAACTGCTGGGAGCCCTAACTGCTGGGAGCCCTAACTGCTGGGAGCCCTAACTGCTGGGAGCCCGACTCAACAATTCATGAAGCCTTCGACAAACAGAGCCTGATGCAAAATGCCCCTGGCACCTCACCTTAAATGCCAGTCTCAGAAAAGACAATTAGGGTTATAAAATTTACTACTTCTTGGGCTGGAGAGATGGCTTAGCAGTTAAGGCATTTGCCTGCAAAGCCAAAGGATCCCGAGTCAGGACACACGTAATCCAGATGAACAAGGGGCGCATGCATCTGGAGTCTGCAGTGGCTGGAGGCCCTGGCATGCCCATTCTCCCCCCAACCACCTCTTTCTCTCTCTCAAATAAATAAATAAAATATTTTAAATTTTTTTAAGAATTTACTACTTCTTTTTAAAGGGTAAGTTATATGATTTGTTTTAGAGAGAGTTAAGGGTGAAAGTAAAGCCTGAAAACCTTTCTTGGAAGAGGGAGGAGACCAAAGAATTTCTCTCATGTGCTTCTGAGCAAGGGAAGAAGAGAGGAAGGGAAGAAGGAGGGAGAAGGGGAGAGGGTCAAAGAGGCTTCAACAGTTACTACTTAACAAGAAAGTGATACTAAGGTATCTGGGCATTGGTGGTGCATGACTGTAATCCCAGCAAGTGGTGACAGAGGCAAGAGGATCATGAGTTCAAAAACAGGTGGGTCGTGGTGGCGCACGCCTTTAATCCCAGCACTCAGGAGGCAGAGGTAGGAGGATTGCCATGAGTTCGAGCCCACCCTGAGACTCCATAGTGAATTCCAAGTCAGCCTGGGCTACAGTGAGACCCTACCTCGAAAAAAAGAAAGAAAGAAAGTGATGGCCAATCTTGGTAACACATGCTGTTAGTCCCAGCACTTGAGAGGCTGAGGTAGGAAGACTTCTGTGAGTTCGAGGCCAGCCCAGGACTACAGAGTGAGTTCCAGACTAGCCTGGGCTAGAGTGAGACTCAACCTTGAAAAAAAGAAAGCGAGCTTGCCCAGCTCTTGTATACTCATATAGATCCCATACAATGGCCAGGAGACAGGCAAGGTTAACTTCTCTTAATTGCTGTCTATGAAAGTCCCCCATTTCCTCTCAGGGGCACAATTCCTTCTCTCTAAGAATTTACCCAAGTGTATATTCTTTACTAAAACTGTTCTACTCAATTCTGGTCTGGTGACTACGTTTACCCCCATGCCTTGGGCTTCTCATTCCCTATATGACCAAGGGGACTAAGTGTTCCAACAACCCCAGGCTACCAGTAAGACCTGCAGTAGCTGCTGGGTCACGGCCAGCAGTGCCTCTTCTCAGCCACCTGAGACCCCCCCCCCAATGACCAGAAGCCCCTCCTTCAGACCCCAACTGCTGGGAAATCCTTTTTCCAACATACTTACCACCTAGCAGTCTATTCTTTTATTCTGAGGCCACATGAACACATCTAAATCTCTCTTCCAAATAATATTTGAATAAAACATGTGAATAAAAATTATTGTAACAACCACTTGTTAATCATTTATTATGTTCTAAACACCATCTAGAAAACTGTGGGAGGCTGCTATTAAAAATCTCATCCTACACAACATTATAGGCCATTGCCAAGGTCCTTGGTTTCCCAGCAGGAATAGATGGTAAGACCCTATTGCTGAAGACTACACATACTTGGGCTGCAAGGCCACTGAGAAATCCTGCTGGAACTGAGCTGATAACCACCTTCATGTAAACCAGCTGACAGAAAGCTGGAAGAAGCCATTCTGCATGCAGTTCAATGGGAGAGAGAGAAATCACCAGTGAAGATACTCAACAGTGGACACTGTAAGCCTTATATTTGGACAACCAGGCCAAATAAGCCAATGGGTGCAATAGTGGCATGTCTGTCATGGTGGAAACCAACTACCTTCTAATTGGACTGGAGGCCTGCTCCATGGGAGGGAATACATCCCTGATACTAAAAACTTAAAACAGGGGTAGTCATGAGCCCTAGGGGTGTAACATCTGCTGCTGTCTGGCTAAATGTATATACTATGTACACCAAACTGCCCGGTAAGCGCTGTTCTTAATGTTCATACCTATATATTAATGCTACTCTCACTTTTGGTAGGGAAGCTTCTCTTTTCAGATGGCAGTGACCTTGGGACGACTCAGAAGGTATCATGGTGCTGGAAAGAAGTGACCGGAGTGCTCAGTACTGTAATATCTCTATCACACCTTCCAAGGCTCAGGGTCTAATGCAGAAGAGGCGGCAGAAAGAATGTAAGAGCCAAAGGAAGGGTAGGACTCCTTACAACTTGCTCCCCCCAGACACAAAATGGCCTGGATATCCATGACCTCACAGTGCCTGACACTACCTACACAAGACCGTCATAAGAGGAGGAAAAGATCATGGCATCAAAATAAGAGAGACTGATTGAGATGGGGAGGGGATATGATGGACAATGGAGTTTCAAAGGGGAAAGTGGGGGGAGGGAGGGTATTACCATGGATATTTTTTATAATCATGGAAGTTGTTAATAAAAATTTGAAAAATAAAAAAGTTTGAAAAAAAAAATCTCATCCTACAGCTGAGGAATGGGACTTGAAGAGAGCCAGCTAGGCGTGCTGCCCAAACTCACACAGCATGGGGTCAAAACCCCCATGGCCCTCAGAAGCCACTCGCTGACCTCAATGTCCAACCCTTGATACCTGGGCCTTCTCTTACAGGCCCGCTCTCGGCCCGTCACCACCACTGGTCCTTGGCAACCACCTCTAGATTACCCCTTTCCTTCTCAGTCCCACCTCTCCCTCCACTGCCTACCTACAGAAGCTAACTGCTACATCAAATGTCCCTGTCCTCTTCCTCCATGTGTAAGGAAGCCCCTTGCATTTCTAACATCAGAGACCACCACCCTCTTACTTTCTCCCTGAGCCCCTCATAGCTCCTACAATAAGCTCGCTGTCGGAATGCTAGAATTTGTCCCCACAAAGATCCATGTGGTAAGGGCTTGGCCATCAGCCTGTGGCACTTACTGCTGGGAAGGACTGGGACCTTTAGGAGGCTGGGCGTACTGGAAGGACGTTAGGAAACTGAGGCTGTTCTCCTGAGAGTAATGTTGGGACACTAGCTCCCCACTACCTCTTAGCTTCACCCCCTCCCTCTGCACTGCCTGAAACCTCTGAACCCATGAGTCAGTCACCTCAGAAATGTCACTAGTGTGACTTGGGTAACTGAGTCCATAAGGTTCAGAAGACAGGTGGTGTGCTCTGAGATCTAGCAGGCACAGGAAAATCAAGACATGTCTCACCACAGCCACATCACTGGCTCAAGTTCTCCCTGAGCACCATGCTCCAAACCCCCTGCCTCCCTCCATGCCTCTACCCACCTGATAATAAGCACCAGCGGCATTGGCGTCGCCATATGTGGAAAACTGACTGTAGTTGTAGTCGTCCCCAGGCTTTGGCATCCAAGGGGCCCCACTTGAGCCTGCTGCCATCTTGAACTCAAGGGGGGCATTGGCTGCATCGTCCTGGAAAGCTGGCTCTGGTTCCATGCCTGGAGGGAGCTCTTCGGGGACAGTGGGAACAGGGTAGGAGTATGGCTCAACTCCAGGTGGCTCAGCCTTATCAGTGAGGGAGAAAAAGTTCTCCGGCGCCACTTCCTCATCGCTGTCATCGTCCTCCTGGGTGATCTGCTTCGTCACCTGCAGAGCAGCACTCTTGGCCGCAGCCTTGATGGCAGAGGGCGACGGAGTGGTGGTTGCAGTGCCCACAACAGGAGCAAGGGGGGAGGGCTTGGCCTTAGAAGCCAGTCTCAAGGGCTTGGCATCCGAGGAGACGCCTGAGGGTTTCCGGGAGAAGGCATGGGGCAGGAGCAGCCTGTTAGTCTCTTCCATAGTCAGATTTTTAGGTTGGGGAAGCAGGGCAGACAAACCAGTCCCTTCTCCAGATCCCTGGGGAGCCCAAGTTTGGAGTGGGAGGAAGAAAGGCGACAAGAGAGAGTTTGCATTATGTACCAGCAAAGCCAAAACACAAGAACCTCATTCTGCGCTCAGCCTACGACCTTCCGGCCCCTGCTGCCTCCTCAGAGCCTCCAGCCTGCCCTTGGCTTCTCCTGTCCCAGGCCCGGTGCAGCTGCTCTTACTTCCCACAGTGGCAGGGCATCCCTCTTCTAAGTCCTGTTCCAACAGCTCCATTATCCTGTACCTCAGACCCTTCCTCAACAGAGAGTCTTCAGCAAACACTCACCACCCTTTCCCTAAAACCAGGTCTCCCTCAAGCTCACTACTCAGCTTCTCCCCAGTACTGAGGGTCAATGGCCAGGTTTCTTCAAGAGAGACATTCATGCCGGGCATGATGGCGCACGCATTTAATCCCAGCACTCGGGAGGCAAAAGTGGAGAATCACCATGGGTTCAAGGCCACCCTGAGACTACAAAGTGAATTCCAAGTCAGCCTGGACTAGAGTGAAACCCTACCTCAAAAAAACAAAAAATAAAAATAAAAAGAGAGATGTCAGCTGCCATAGTCCCTTCCCCCAGACTCCCCAAAGAAAGCTATACACATTGGCTCATCACTTGCCAAACCAGAGCCAAACACTCAGCTTGTCTACCAACTTGTAAGCTAACTGGCTCCACTTATCCAGGGTCCCTATTTGCTCCTAAGAATATCTTAGATTCTGCTTTCTATATGCTGAAGGGCCAGTCTGGATGACTTGTAGGGAAGGAGGCACAATAAAAAAAGGAAAAGTACAGTTAGATGTGGTGGCGCACGCCTCTAACCTCAGCACTTGGAAGGCAGAGGCAGGAGGATCGCCATGAGTTCGAGGGCACCCTGAGACTACATAGTGAATTCCAGGTCAGCCTGAGCTAGGCCAAGGCCCTACCTTGAAACCCCCCCCCCCACACACACACACACAAAAAAAGAGGATGGTGGTAGTAGAGGAAGGTCACTGTGTCACTGTCCTGGTGTGCCAGGGTGTCCCAGGCTTTTCAGCCAAGAATAACTAGAATGAGTGAGCAGGACTTCTGAGGTGAGTAGGCAGGAGGGCAGCCCCTCTTCCTGCCATGTGAGAGCCAGGACTCTGGCTCACAGGATCAGAGTACGGTGCCGGGGAGGAGGGCGCTGCACGGGCTACCTGAAAAGTGCCTGGCTCTTCAACACCGTCCAGAATCATGGCTACAATCTGCCACCAGGGCCACATTCCCATTCTGCCTTTACAGCTCATTCCTTCCTACCACCCAGAAGATGGCTCCTCAGCTGTGTGGTACCTTCGAAGGCAGCCCAGCCTTCCTCCTCCAGGAAGCCATCCTGGAAGCATAACGCTAAGCTCATTCAGTCTCACCGTGCCGGCAAGCCGCTGCCCTCAGCGGCCTCTCCCAAGGCAGGCACCACACATGCTCCCAATCGTCCTTCTGACTTCTACCTGGCCCTGTTCTCCTACGACCCCCCAGAGGTGGAAGTGGCACCTTAGCAGAGGGAAAGGGGCAGCGTCTGCATCAGATATATGAACCCCAAGGCGGCTACCTTGTAAGGCACGCCCCTAAGACCTAAGACCAGCATGAGACCCAGTGTGTCAACCATCAAGCATGGGGACACGGGGAAGACACTTCAGAGGCCAGAGCACATGACAGGGGTCATTCGCTGGCCTCAAACTCATGGTGATCCTCCTACCTCTGCCTCCCGAGTGCTGGGATTAAAGGCATGTGCCAACATGCCCAGCTTTTGTTTTGTTTTGTTTGTCTGTTGGTTGACAGAGGGTCACTCTTGATCAGAGCAGCAGCGAAGGGCGGTAGTTGCTTGGATCTCTAGTCTTGGACTGTAGACTTTAAAATGTCTGACACAGCCTGTGTCTGTGATGGCACAGGCCTTTGATCCTAGCACTAGTGAGGCAGAAATAGAAGGATTGCTGTGAGTTCGAGGCTAGCCTGGGACTACAGAGTGAGTTCCAGGTCAGCCTGGGCTAGAGTATGACCTTACCTGAAAGGAAAAAAAAAAAAGCTTGATACAGCTATAACCCCTGTTCCACCCATGATGGTTAGCTGGCCTGGTGCCAATTTCCTCATATGTAAAGTGGGATGATAATAACCTGAGACTTAGGCCCTTAATGAGGTAAGAATCAGCTAGGGTCTGGTGAAGCACTTAGGACATGCATGATTATCAAGCAGATGCTGTTTAAGTGTTCATGTCCAAGTTAGAAATGAGACAGGGAAAGACAGAGGACTTTAAAATACAGATACTCAGCCAGACATGGTGGCACACGCCTTTAATCCCAGCTCTCGGGAGGCAGAGCTAGGAGGATCACCGTGAGTTCCAAGCCACCCTGAGACTAATTCCAGGTCAGCCTGGACTAGAGTAAAATCCTACCTTGAAAAACAAAACAAAACAAACAAACAAAATACAGATACTCTTCTGTAACATCATTTTGGCCCATTCACCCATCCCAAGTAATCCTTTTACCTGAGATGTAATGAAGTGAATTGAGTTTCAATCTCTAGCCCAGGCTGTGTCAACTCCAGTGTGCCAACACCAAGAAGCAGCAAGGAGAGAGGGAGAGAGAGCACACTCCCAGCCATAAGGGAAACCAAAGCCAGTCCAACCGCCTTCCAGTACTTGGCCTGTGCACAGACCCTAACTAAAAACTGCTGCATATCTTCCAGGAACAAGTGTGTGAGGAGGGAATGGCCGATGGCATCAAGCTTACCTGCACAACAGTTTTCTTCTTCGTGGGTTCATCTTCCTCGGAATCTGACTAAGAGAAAAGAGGTGGAATAAAGCATGACTGTTTTAGAGCAGTCCAAGAGACCCGTTCAGCGACACTGACGCAGGACTGGCGCAGAAACCCACTCAGCAACACGGACGCAGCATTGGCGCGGAGGCCACGGCCACCTCTGCGCAGGGGGGCAGCCACTTCCCGGGACTGCCAAGGCGTGCCTTGACTTCCTCCGTTACTAGCCCATTTTGTCCTTAGTGAAAGGAAAAAGCTACACCCATTCTTCCCTATAAATCTGTCCACTCCAAGATGAATAGGATTTGGCCAATAAATCTCATCTGATCTCAGCTTCACTTTAAAAACCACTCACACAGACTACATGACCACATGGCTGGGGAACTCCTGTGGGATTAAGCGGTGTGTTAACTACTCTTCAGAGGCATTAAAGGTCAAAGCCATTGGAGAAATCCATTCCCTTTCCAAGCATGATCTACTGTCTGCCAGACACCACTGCTCCTGTCTGGGAAGACGACAGACAAACGATGTATGGGAAGGCCTGGGCAAGCCGGTCTGCTGGTACTCGCCCTCAGACTCAGCAAGACACACCATGCTGAAAATAATTTTTATTAGCTCAGTACCAGATCTTTAGCATCTTCAAGTTGAGGAAGTATACAAGGCATATGAATAGTGACCTTTAATTTTTAAAAAGTGGGGGGCAGGTATGTTGACACACACCTTTAATCCCAGCACGCTTTTAATCCTAGCAGTCAGGAGGCAGCTGCAGGAGGATTGCTGAGTTCCAGGTCAGCCTGGCTAAAATGAGATCCTACCTCCAAAAAAACAAAAAAAAACAAAACAAAACAAAAAGAGGGGGATTGGAGAGATGCTCAGTAGTTAAAGGGGCTTGCATGCAAAGCCTGATGACCCAGGACCCACGTAAAGCTTGATGTACAAGATGGCACATTCATCTGGAGTTCATTTGTAGTAGCAGGAGGCCCTGGTACACTTATTCTCATTTCTCTCTCTTTTGCTCATTACAAACAAATAAATAAATAATATTTTTAAAACTATTTCCCAAGCCAGGCATGGTGGCACACGCCTTTAATCCCAGCACTCAGGAGGCAGAGGTAGAAGGACTGCTGTGAGTTCAAGGCAACCCTGAGACTACATAGTGAATTCCAGGTCAGCCTGAGCTAGAGTGAGACCCTACCTTGAAAAAAATTAAAAAAACAAAAAAATAATAAAATTACTTCCCAAGCCAGGAATGGTGGTGCACACCTTTAATCCCAGCATTTGGGAGGCAGAGGTAGGAGGATCACTGTGAGTTCCAGGCCACCCTGACACTACATAGTGAATTCCAGGTCAGCCTGGGCTAGAGTGAGACCCTACCTCGAAAAACAAAACAAAACAAACAAAAGAAAAAAAAAAGTACTTCCCAAACCAAGAACCTTGAAGATGAGCCGGTCATAGTGGCACACATGGGAGGCAGAGGTAGAAGGATCACTGTGAGTTCAAGCCCAGCCTGGGACTACAGAGTGAGTTCCAGGTCAGCCTGGGCTAGAGCAAGACCCCTCCTTGAAAAACAAAACACAACAACAACAAAACTTTAAAGTTTTCCATGGCCTTGTTTAGGCATCTACAGTACAGCTGAGTAGGCAGGAACTAAGACCGCATGCAAACTCTTTAAATTCAAATCCTCCGCCTGCATCTCTCAGTACTCTTGATCTCACTAGTTCCTGTGGAGTTTGTTTCAATCATGATGACTGACACTATACGCAAGACAACGTATCTAGTACTGAAGGTTTCCCACGAGTGTCATAGGCAGGGCTTGGCAGCTTAGAGTCCTGGACATTCATCTCAGATGGAGCCTGGACCGAGTTCTGTGTGTTATGACCTGCTCACAGAATGTGCAAGGTAATAAGCATGACAAGCGCTGAAAACCTCGGGTAGGAGGCGTAAAGTGGTCAGGAGTGGCTCCAGCACACTCTTGAGTTCCAGCACATCAATATGGAAAACGACGGCAGCTTTTCTTTCTATCATCGTCATCATCGTTGTTGTTGCTGTCCTGTGGTTGAGCCAAATCTTCCCATGGAGCCTTGGCTGTCCTGAATCCTCCTGCCTCTGGCTCCTGAGTACTGGGATTTCACCCATACACTCAAACACGGCAACAGAGGCTTCTCGTCAAACTAAAATTATGGGCTAAGGGTGGCACGAAGTGGTAGAGTCCACAGTAATATGTGTTTGGACCTGAGTTCAACTCCCAGCATGCGCACAGAAATAAAACCTAAAAAGAAACTTACCAACTATATATATGACCCAGCAATCCCACTGCTGGGTATTTGGCCCAGAGACTGGAAGTCCGTGTTGAAGAGATGTCTGCACACCCATGGTGAGCTGCAGTGGTACTGACACAGCCGAGTGGGTAAGAAAGTGTGGTCTATGTGCACGAGCTATGAGTCAGCCTCTAAAAGGGAGGGCTGCTCTCACCCTATATCCCTGCCTTTTCATTAGGACACCTACGAGCACCATATTTAAGGAGAGCCATGAAGATACGTGAGCCCATCCTTTTCCTCACTGACTCTGAGGTCAGATTTCCTACTGCATACCCTATTGCTGGCGTACTGAGGAGGAGAGAAGGAAGGGTGTCTGTTCTGTGAACAAAAGAGACATTAAACTTGCATCCAGGCTGGGGGGGGGGGGGGGCTGCAGCCTGCTGTGGTAGTGCATTCCTTTAATCCCAGCATTCAGAAGATTACCAACCCCAGCACTAGAAGGAGCTGGAGGCCAGCTTGGGGCTACAGAATGAATTCCAGGTCAGTCTAGGCTAGAGTGAGACTCTACCTCAGAAAAAAAGAAAGGAAAAGGAAAAGGAAAAGGAAAAGGAAAAGGAAAAGGAAAGGAAAGAGGACTGATAAGAATTTGCAGAGGCTCAGCCGGGCATGGTGGCGCATGCCTTTAATCCCAGCACTCGGGAGGCAGAGGTAGGGGGATCGCCGTGAGTTCGAGGCCACCCTGAGACTCCATAGTGAATTCCAGGTCAGCCTGAGCTAGAGTGAGACCCTACCTCGGAAAACCAAAAAAAAAAAAAAAAAAAAAAAAAAAAAGAATTTGCAGAGGCTTGCTGGTCAGTCAGTCTGACTGAAACAGCAGCTCCAAGTTCAGTGAGTGACTCTGTCTCAAGGAAACACATGAATGAGGACACCCAGTATCAACTCTGGCCTCCACACACGAACATATCTGCACACATATGCGCATACATCCCACATGTACATACATACCACACCAAAATATAATACAAAACAAACGACAAAAAAAATCCTCAACCAGTGAGCAAAAAATAATACAAAACAAACGATAAAAAAAAAATCCTCAACCAGTGAGCTAACTCCAGATGCACAAGTCCTCGTGCACAGACAAGTACCATGAAAAGCTAAGCCAAGACATCCCTGTGACAATCACCAGCTCCCTAGTAACAAACCTAAGTGACAGTGACTCAGGAGAAATTCCAGACAAAGATTTCAAAAGAATGATTGTACATATGTTTAAAAAGTTTAAGCAGGACATGAATAAACTCCTGAATGAATTCCAAGAGGACACAGGCAGCTGAATGAAATAAAGGAGTCAATTAAGGATATGAAACAGAATTAAAATAAAGAGATGCAAATACTGAAGAAAAACTCAACCGGAATGATGCTGAAAGTAAAAAATTAGATAAGGCCTGGAGAGAAGGCTTAATGGTTAAGGCACTTGACTGCAAAGTCAAAGGACACAGGCTCAATTCCCCAAGACTCACATAAGCCAGACACACAAGGTGGCACATGTGTCTGGAGATCATTTGCAGTGGTTGAAGGCCCTGGCACACCCATTCTCTGCCTCTATCTTCCTCTCTCTCATTAAAATAAATAAATTTAAAAATTAAAAAAGAAAAGAGGACTGAGAAGATTGCTAAGTGGTTATAAAGGGGCTTGCTTGCAAAGCCTGCCAGCCCAGGTTCAATTTCCAAGGCACACATGTAAACCAGATGCAAAAAGTGACACACACTAAATAAACAAACAAACAAATGAGAAAAAAAAAAAAAACGGAACAAAAAAGAGAAAGAAGCCGGGAGTGGTGGCGCAAGCCTTTAATTCCAGCACTCGGGAGGCAGAAGTAGGAGGATCGCCGTGAGTTCGAGGCCACTCTGAGACTCCATAGTGAATTCCAGGTCAGCCTGGGCTAGAGACGCTACCTCGAAATACAAAAACAAAAACAAAAACAAAAACAAAAAAAAAACCCTCCTTTCTCTGTTCAGATTTCCACATCTTCTTAGAGCCTTTTGTCTTCTGGTCCTGCACAGCTATGTTCTGCCCCACAAGGTTTTCTCAGTGCATATGTCAACCCATGGATACGCAGGGTTTTCATGCAGTTTCAGGTCATATTTAAAACCACAGGTATACAGTTTTTTCATAGTGTCTTGTGAATATTTAAAGCCACAGGCATAAATGCAGTCTCATCAGGGCTTTTTTTTTTTTTTTTTTTTTTGAGGTATGGTCTCGCTCTAGCCCAGGCTGACCTGGAATTCACTATGGAGTCTCAGGGTGGCCTCGAACTCATGGCGATCCTCCTACCTCTGCCTCCCAAGTGCTGGGATTAAAGGTGTGCGCCACCATGCCCGGTCATACTTAGATTATTTATTTATTTATTATTTTTGTTTGTTTTCGAGGTAGGGTGTAGCTCCAGTCCAGGCTGACCTGGAATTCACTATGTAGTCTCAGGGTGGCCTCGAACTCATGGTGATCATCCCACCTCTGCCTCCCGAGGGCTGGGATATTTCAAGCCATGGGCATATAGAGTTCTCATGGAGTCTGGGCATACTAAAGCCATGGGTATGCAGGGCTCTCCTACAGTCTCAGGGCATGTGGAAACTGCAGCAGACCACGCGCAGTGCTGACATTTTAGACTGTGACTGCTTTTTCTTCTTTTGGCTTGGTTGTTTGTCTTCTCAGCAGGATGGCACTCTCTAGTAAGGCTGGCCTCAAACTTGTGGCCATCCTCCTGCCTCAGCCTCCCCAGTACAGGCCTTAAAGGAGTGATTCACCATCCCTGGCTAAAACCATTAGATTTATAAAATTACATAAGCATTACCTTATTTTTCAGATCCTATGAAAAACCGTAACAACTGTGAGAGTGGAAGCAAAGTATCCTAAGGCTAATAGAATTGAAGGCCAGATCAGCTATGGAAAGAAAATTCAATTTCTCTTTAAATGTCACACCATGTTCTCATCAGAGTGAAAACCCAAGTCTAATGTTTAAAGCACAAAAACAAAAACACCCCTGTAGAAACACTTCAGGACACCCGGCTACTTCCAGGTCTGCGACTGCTGAACTTGCTTATGCTCGTCCCTCTCTGCACAACTTGTACAAACTTCTAAGAACCCTTTATGTCAGCCCAGGACAGACATCACTAGGACAGACTCCCTGAGACACAACATTAAAGAACCTCCAAAATGTGCTATGCTGTGCTGTGCTGGAGAGATGGCTTAGCAGTTAAGGTGCTTGTCCGCAAAGCCTAGGGACCCATGTTCGTTTGACTCCCCAGATCCCACATAAGCCAGACGTACCAGGTGACACATGCGCACAAGATGGCACATGTATCTGGAGTTTGATTACAGTGGCTGAAGGCCCTGGCATGCCCATTCTCTTCTCTATCTGCCTCTTTCTCTCTTTTTATCTCTCTCAAATAAATAAATAAGAAAGAAAGAAAAAAGGGGCATGATGGCAGCATGCCTTTAATCCCAGCACTCAGGAGGCAGAGATTGGAGGATGAATGTGAGCTCAAGGCCACCCTGATACTACATAGTGAATTCCAGGGAAGCCTCAAAAAACAAACAACAGCCGGGCGTGGTGACACACACCTTTAATCCCAGTACTCGGGAGGCAGAGGTAGGAAGCTCACCCTGAGTTTGAAGTCACCCTGAGTTTGAGGCCACCCTGAGACTACATAGTGAATTCCAGGTCAGCCTGGACTAGCATGAGCCCCTACCTCGGGGAAAAAAAAAAGAATAAGAGAGGGAACTGTTGGGCATGGAGGGATGGCTTAGCGGTTAAGACGTTTGCCTGCAAAGCCAAAGGACCCAGGTTCGATTCCCCAGGACCCACATTAGCCAGATGCACAAGGGGGTGCACGCATCTGGAGTTCATTTGCAGTGGCTGGAGGCCCTGGTGTGCCCATTCTTTCTCTCTTTCTCTCCCTCTTCTCCTCCCTCCCAAATCAATAAATAAAAACAAAATATTTTTTAAAAAGAGAGGGAACTGTAACTGTAATTACATTTCTTTTTTGGTCTCACAAGAACCTGAGCCTCAATGGGCACCGGTGCTGTTGCGAGCTGCCAAGAGTGACAAGCCCCCTCCCAAGACTGCAGAGCGGAAGCAGACATACTCCATTAAGTGAGGGCCAGTGGGATCTGGGCGCCTCGTTTCCATGGCAACCTCCTGCTTATCACCCAGGTCCTGCTTCTGAGTCTCCCTCTACAAACAGCAGTCACTAGCTGTCAAGACCAGAAGCCAAAGAGGAAACCAGGGTCCAAGACCATACGCCTGACCCCTCCAGGATCGACAGGGACCCCATCAGCCTCATTCATCAACTTTAACTCTTTGTCCTTGGATATCTTCTACTTTCACCCTTTGCTTAGGATTCCATTTTCTCTTTTATTTATTTATTTATTTTTATGTTTTGGTTTTTTTGAGGTAGAGTCTCACTCTAGCCCAGGCTGACCTGGAATTCACTATGTAGTCTCAGGCTGGCCTCGAACTCATGGCGATCCTCCTACCTCTGCCTCCTAAATGCTGGGATTAAAGGCGTGCGCCACCACGCCCGGCACATTTGTCTCTATTTTTGCACTCCTTGTTTGTACCACTTTCTGATTTCTAGCTGCCCATCGTTCTTATAGTAGGTACTAAGACAGAGGGGGAAAAAAAAACTGCCAGGTGTGGTGGTGCACGTCTTTAATCCCAGCACTTGGGAGGCAGAGGTAGGAGGATCGCTGTGAGTTCGAGGCCACCCTGAGACTCCATAGTGAATTCCAGGTCAGCCTGGGCTAGAGTGAGACCCTACCTCAAAAAAAAAAAAAAAAAAAAAAAAAAAAACAACAGCAACAACAAAAAAAAAACACCTAGTTTCAAATACAACCTCTGCCATTTTCAAACTATGTGACTTGGGCAAATCACTTGTGCTCTCTAAACCTGTTTCCATTTCAGCATCTTAGGAATAAGAGCCGAGCAATGAGCTGGCTATGGTGGCTCACATCCATAACTCTAGGCTCTGGGGAGGTGAAGGCAGAAGGATCAGGAGCTCAGGGTGGTTTTTCTTCCAAGACCAACCTGTGCTATGTGAGAGCCTGTAACAACAACAACCACAAAGCCAGGTAGTGGTGCATGCCTTTAATCCCAGCACCTGGAAGACAGATGCTCAAGGTGGCACATGCATCTGGAGTTCATGGCTGAAGGCCTTGGTGCACCCTTTCTCTCTCCCTCTCTATCTGCCTCTCTCTCTGTCTGTCTCAAATAAGTAATTTTTTTTTAAGCCAGATATGGTGGCATACACATTTAATCTCAGCACGCAGAAGGAAGAGGTAGAAGGATCACTGTGAGTTACAGGCCAGCCTGGGCTAAAGTGAAACCCTACCTTAAAAATAAATTGTAGGGGGCTGGAGAGATGGCTTAGCGGTTAAGTGTTTGCTTATGAAGCCTAAGGGCCCTGGTTAGAGGCTTGATTCCCCAGTACCCACATAAGCCAAATGCACAAAGTGGCGCATGTATCTGGAGTTCCTTTACAGTGACTGGAGACCCTGGCGCCCTCATTCTCTCTCTCTCTTCCTTTCTGTGTATATCACCCTCAAATAAATAAATAAAATATAAAATCTCTCTAAAAAATAATAAATTTTTAAAAAGATGGGCATGGTGGCACACACCTTTAATCCCAGCACTTGGGAAGCAGAGGTAGGAGGACTGTTATGAATTCGAGGCCACCCTGAAACTACATAGTAATTTCCAGGTCAGCTTGGGCTAGAGTCAAACCCTACCTTGAAACCCCCCCCCAAAAAATAAACAACACAAAAAAAGCCACTCATGGTGACTCACTACTTTAATCCCAGACTTGAGAGGCAGATGTAGGAGGATTCCTATTGAGTTCAAGGCCAGCCTGAGACTACATAGTAAATTAAATTCCAGGTCAGCCTGGGCTAAAGGGAGATCCTACCTCGAAAAATCAAAACAAACAAATAAATAAAATAAATAAGTAACTGAAAAAATGTTAGGATTGTCCAGATTAGTATTACTACTGTGTTCGGACTATATAGGTACTAGTGAAAAATCTAAAACTCTAAGCCTATTTCACCAATTTTGTCATCACACCAGGCTTTTTAATTTTTTTTTTTAACATTTCTTTTATGTCTTTTCTTTTTGCCACATTGAAGGTGGAAGCCAGATCCTAGAACATGTCAGGCAAGCACTCTACCACAACACACCCATGCCTAACCCTAAAAATTTCTAAACTGGGCTGGAGGATGGCTTAGCGGTTAAGGCATTTGCCTGCAAAGCCAAAGGACCCAGGTTCGATTCCCCAGGACCCATTTAGCCAGATGCACAAGGGGTGCACAAGTTCTTGGAGTTCATTTGCAGTGGCTGGAGCCCTGGTCGCCCATTCTTCTCTCTTTCTCTCCCTCTTCTCCTCTCCAAATCAATAAATAAAAACAAAATATTTTTTAAAAAGAGAGGGGAAATGTAACTGTAATTACATTTCTTTTTTGGTCTCACAAGAACCTGAGCCTCAATGGGCACCGGTGCTGTTGCGAGCTGCCAAGAGTGACAAGCCCCCTCCCAAGACTGCAGAGCGGAAGCAGACATACTCCATTAAGTGAGGGCCAGTGGGATCTGGGCGCCTCGTTTCCATGGCAACCTCCTGCTTATCACCCAGGTCCTGCTTCTGAGTCTCCCTCTACAAACAGCAGTCACTAGCTGTCAAGACCAGAAGCCAAAGAGGAAACCAGGGTCCAAGACCATACGCCTGACCCCTCCAGGATCGACAGGGACCCCATCAGCCTCATTCATCAACTTTAACTCTTTGTCCTTGGATATCTTCTACTTTCACCCTTTGCTTAGGATTCCATTTTCTCTTTTATTTATTTATTTATTTTTATGTTTTGGTTTTTTTTGAGGTAGAGTCTCACTCTAGCCCAGGCTGACCTGGAATTCACTATGTAGTCTCAGGCTGGCCTCGAACTCATGGCGATCCTCCTACCTCTGCCTCCTAAATGCTGGGATTAAAGGCGTGCGCCACCACGCCCGGCACATTTGTCTCTATTTTTGCACTCCTTGTTTGTACCACTTTCTGATTTCTAGCTGCCCATCGTTCTTATAGTAGGTACTAAGACAGAGGGGGAAAAAAAAACTGCCAGGTGTGGTGGTGCACGTCTTTAATCCCAGCACTTGGGAGGCAGAGGTAGGAGGATCGCTGTGAGTTCGAGGCCACCCTGAGACTCCATAGTGAATTCCAGGTCAGCCTGGGCTAGAGTGAGACCCTACCTCAAAAAAAAAAAAAAAAAAAAAAACAACAACAACAGCAACAACAAAAAAAAAACACCTAGTTTCAAATACAACCTCTGCCATTTTCAAACTATGTGACTTGGGCAAATCACTTGTGCTCTCTAAACCTGTTTCCATTTCAGCATCTTAGGAATAAGAGCCGAGCAATGAGCTGGCTATGGTGGCTCACATCCATAACTCTAGGCTCTGGGGAGGTGAAGGCAGAAGGATCAGGAGCTCAGGGTGGTTTTTCTTCCAAGACCAACCTGTGCTATGTGAGAGCCTGTAACAACAACAACCACAAAGCCAGGTAGTGGTGCATGCCTTTAATCCCAGCACCTGGAAGACAGATGCTCAAGGTGGCACATGCATCTGGAGTTCATGGCTGAAGGCCTTGGTGCACCCTTTCTCTCTCCCTCTCTATCTGCCTCTCTCTCTGTCTGTCTCAAATAAGTAATTTTTTTTTAAGCCAGATATGGTGGCATACACATTTAATCTCAGCA
Organism: Dipus sagitta; assembly: GCA_036346955.1. NCBI lineage: Eukaryota > Metazoa > Chordata > Mammalia > Rodentia > Dipodidae > Dipus > Dipus sagitta. Next base: position 31,464,031 of record CM070788.1, read on the forward strand.
CGCAGAAGGAAGAGGTAGAAGGATCACTGTGAGTTACAGGCCAGCCTGGGCTAAAGTGAAACCCTACCTTAAAAATAAATTGTAGGGGGCTGGAGAGATGGCTTAGCGGTTAAGTGTTTGCTTATGAAGCCTAAGGGCCCTGGTTAGAGGCTTGATTCCCCAGTACCCACATAAGCCAAATGCACAAAGTGGCGCATGTATCTGGAGTTCCTTTACAGTGACTGGAGACCCTGGCGCCCTCATTCTCTCTCTCTCTTCCTTTCTGTGTATATCACCCTCAAATAAATAAATAAAATATAAAATCTCTCTAAAAAATAATAAATTTTTAAAAAGATGGGCATGGTGGCACACACCTTTAATCCCAGCACTTGGGAAGCAGAGGTAGGAGGACTGTTATGAATTCGAGGCCACCCTGAAACTACATAGTAATTTCCAGGTCAGCTTGGGCTAGAGTCAAACCCTACCTTGAAACCCCCCCCCAAAAAATAAACAACACAAAAAAAGCCACTCATGGTGACTCACTACTTTAATCCCAGACTTGAGAGGCAGATGTAGGAGGATTCCTATTGAGTTCAAGGCCAGCCTGAGACTACATAGTAAATTAAATTCCAGGTCAGCCTGGGCTAAAGGGAGATCCTACCTCGAAAAATCAAAACAAACAAATAAATAAAATAAATAAGTAACTGAAAAAATGTTAGGATTGTCCAGATTAGTATTACTACTGTGTTCGGACTATATAGGTACTAGTGAAAAATCTAAAACTCTAAGCCTATTTCACCAATTTTTGTCATCACACCAGGCTTTTTAATTTTTTTTTTTAACATTTCTTTTATGTCTTTTCTTTTTGCCACATTGAAGGTGGAAGCCAGATCCTAGAACATGTCAGGCAAGCACTCTACCACAACACACCCATGCCTAACCCTAAAAATTTCTAAACTGGGCTGGAGGGATGGCTTAGCGGTTAAGGCATTTGCCTGCAAAGCCAAAGGACCCAGGTTCGATTCCCCAGGACCCATGTTAGCCAGATGCACAAGGGGGCACAAGTGTTTGGAGTTCATTTGCAGTGGCTGGAAGCCCTGGCACGCCCATTCTCTCTCTTTCTCCCCCTTTCTCTGTCAAATAAATAAATAAACAGAAATAAAATATTAAAAAAAAATTCTAAACTGTATTGGAATGCACATTATTTGAAAGAAAACTCAGAGTAGACTTGCTCTCTGAACTTTATGTTTTGTTTTGTTTTTGCTTGTTTTTTCGAGGTAGGGTCTTACTATAGCCCAGGCTGACCTGAAATTGACTATGGAGTCTCAGGGTGGCCTCGAACTCACGGTGATCCTCCTACCTCTGCCTCCCAAGTGCTGGGATTAAATGTGTGCACCACCACGCCCGGCTAGATGAACTTTATGTTTTGTATACTGATTTCAGAAAACTACATCCCTGTGCCTATGAAACCAACATGTAGTTTGAGTCAGAGAAGAAAGAGCGAGAGGAAAAGGAGGGACAACTGACTACAGATGAGTGTGTGGGCACCTGTCCATAATAAGGAAGGAGGGAAAGAGAGAGGGAGGGAGAAGAAAAGCTAACTCACGTTGATTCTGGATGCATCTAAAAGGAGAATTTGGTACAACCCTTACTGTAGACCCAAATCAAATTCTCTCCTCTGAAAAATTAGAATAGGGACTAATTATAGTTCAGTCTGGGCTGATCTATAAAGGGGAGGAAATAGAAACTAAAGAAGTGTAGGATGCAGAGACATTTAGCTTACCCCTAACTGTGGGCTAACTCCACAATGCATGACCCGTATACCTCAACAAGGAGGGGCCAAGGGGAAGGGGTAGGTCACGGATGAGCCTAATAATGGTACCAAACTGACTGTATTTGCTGAATACAAAAACTAACTAATAAAGAAAAAGAAAAAAAAAGAAAAAAAGAAGTGTAGGTGGCTGTCTTTCACCAGTAAAGTAGTGTAGGTAACAAGCAGAATAAAGTGGTCTGCAGAGAGAGTGTCAAGAGCAAGCAGCCGTGTGGACCCCGCACGCCCCAGTTCCTGACTCCTCACCCATCCTGGGAAGCACCATGTCTTCACGAGCAGCTGTGTGGACCCCACACCCCCGGTTCCTGACTCCACACCCATCCTGGGAAGCACAATGTCTTCACGAGCAGCTGTGTGGACCCCACACCCCCGGTTCCTGACTCCACACCTTTCCTGGAAACCACAATGTCTTCACGAGCAGCTATGTGGACCCCGCACACCCCCGGTTCCTGACTCCACACCCATCCTGGGAACCACAATGTCTTCACCAGCAGCCGTGTGGACCCCACACACCCCAGTTCCTGACACCACACCTTTCCTGGGAACCACAATGTCTTCAGGAGCAGCCATGTGGACCCCGCATCCCGGTTCCTGACTCCACACCTTTCCTGGGAACCACAATGTCTTCACGAGCAGCTATGTGGACCCCGCACACCCCCGGTTCCTGACTCCACACCCTTCCTGGTAACCACAATGTCTTCACGAGCATCTGTGTGGACCCCGCATCCCGGTTCCTGACTCCACACCTTTCCTGGGAACCACAATGTCTTCATGAGCAGCTGTGTGGACCCTGCACCCCCGGTTCCTGACTCCACACCCTTCCTGGGTACCACAATGTCTTCATCATGCTGTAGCATTTAAGCTGACACTGACTCCAAGTTGGCTTCACCACTTCACAACCAATGAACTCTATCTGCCACCTGCTTGGCCGCTCTCCCTTCTGCCTAGGTCAAAGGCACACAGGTCACCTTGACTCCTCTCCCTCAGTGAGGACACCCAGTCAGTCCTCCAACCTCTGAATACTTCCCAGTCTTCCTAGGGTCCCCTCCTTCAGGCCGCAGCCCTGCTCCCAGTGGACCTAGCCTTGGGGACAAAGGAGATCAGCCTTTCCAGACTCCTCAGTGGCGCAGAACACATGGCAAAGACCTCAGCACACATCCAAGGTCCAGTGTGGTTTCCACCTGCAGCTCACCACTGCCTCCCCCCCCCCCACCGGAGTGCTCCCCCAAGCATCTGTTGCTTCCCCAGCCATGTGCACTCTTACCTCTGCACAGTTCCCTCCTCTGCCTCCGGCTCACCTGCCTGAGGTCTGACTTCTTCACACCCTGGACCGGACCAGAGCCTGCAAGGGCTACTCCCAGGACACCAGCTCCATCATGGGAAAATCTACAGCTTTATATGTCTCCCTAAAGCCTTAGGCTACTTTGGGGCGGAGCCTTCCATGTTCCCCACTAGGTACAAAGCAGCACAAGAGGACTGAATGAGAGATGAGAGGTCAGCTTTAGCACCAAACTTTCCATGGCCATTCTTTTCTTTTTCTTATTTTTCTTTTTTTTTCTTTTTTCTTTTTTTTTTTTTTTGGTTTTTCAAGGTAAAGTCTCATTCTGGTCCAGGCTGACCTGGAATTAACTATGTAGTCTCAAGGTGGCCTCGAACTCAGCAATCCTCCCACTTCTGCCTCCCAAGTCCTGGGAATAAAGGCGTTCGCCACCACACCCGGCTTTTTCTTGGATTTTTGGGTAGGGTCTCACTCTAGCCCAGGCTGACCTAGAATTCTATTGGTAGTCTCAGGGTGGCCTTCAACTCATGGCAATCCTCCTACCTCTGCCTACCAAATTCTCTTCTTAGGCTGCCTTTCCTCAAGAAATATGTTCAGAGACCAATTAACTACCAACTTGAACAGAATAAAACTGGAAACAACCACGGAAGGCTGGGTCTCAACTGGCTACATCACCCCGTACCTCAGAACTTGATACAGTATAGTTACAAGGGTAAGAGTTAACAGTCTTGTTTTTGGCCACTTCTGCCACCTAAATGAAGACCCTTCAGCCTCTACCATAAAGTTTTCCTTTCCTTTCTTTTTTACTTTTTCCTTATTTGAGCCCTGCTGGCTATGTACACCAGGCGGGCTTTGAACTCGGGGCAATCATGCCTCAGCCTCTCAAATGCCTGGATTACAGCGTGTGCCAACATGTTTGGCCCATCGACCTTTTCTAATGCTGCCTTCAGAGAGCTAGAAATGAGCAGTCACTGTGGAGGGAGACACACTAGCTTAAAGTGCCACCATTCCCATTCAACCCCAAACATCACAACAGGCTGAAATAAAGTCTGGGGTCAGGGAGAAAAGGAAAGAAAGCAGGAGGCCAAGGAAATGCATGATTTTCCTGTTGCATCCATGGACCACTGGAGCAACAGAGGGCTTTTTGGGATTCAAGTCCAAGAAATGACAGGCTCAGGGAGGAGATAATTAATCTAGAAGAAAGTTTGGGAGGCTGGGGCGATGGCTCAAGGCACTTGTTTGTAAAGCCTGCTAACCCAAGTTTGATTCCCCAGCAACCACTTAAAGCCAGACACAAAGTGGTACATGTATCTGGCCTTCATTCGCAGTGACCCTCGTCTACCCACACACACACACACGCGCGCGCGTGCGTATACATGCATGCAAATAAGTTTTTTTTAATAACTGTCAAAGTGCTAGAAAGTGCTATGCAGCCTGCTGGGGTCCTAACTAGCAGTGGGCCCTGCATGCTACACAACTGGTCAGACAGGCAAGATGTGCCCACTTGTAAAATAGTGGTATGTCTGTTATGGTAGTACCCAACAGCTCTCTGATTAGATCTGAGGTCAACTCCATGGGAGGGAATTCATACCTAGTACTGAAAACCTAGTCAAAAGTCTATGACTGGGAAGGTCACAAGCCCTGTGGGGAAAACTACTACTGCTGTTTAGCTAAATGGATATATTATGCCCACCAAAATGTCCTCTAAATATTCATGTTTATGCCCAAATATTAATGGTACTCTTGCTTTAGGTTGGAGAAGCTTCTCTTTTTAGATGGTGGTGACCACTGGGGAGACTCAAAACTCATCAAACGGCTAAGAAGTGACAGATGACTGGTTAGCACTAAGTAAGACATCTATATCACACCCTCCAAGGCTCAAGGACCACTGTGGAAGAGGTGATGGGAAGAATGTAAGAACAAAAGGATGGCGAGGACTGTTTCAGAATGCTGTCTTCCAGACACAAAGTGGCTGTTGCATGCATGACCTCACAGTGGCTGTCACTCTCTGCACAAGACCTGCATAATGGGAGGGGGGAAAGACATCAAAATAGAAGAGGGCCTGACAATGGATATACAAACCTTCCCTCCAGCACTTGGGAGGCAGAGACAGGAGGATGACTGTAAATTTGAGGGCAGCTTTGGACTACAGGTCAGCTTGGGCTAGAGACCCTAACTTGAAAAAAACAAACAAAAAATGTAGGAGGGACTAGTTAGAAAGAAGCATGAGTTCCGTGGAGGGGGTTAGGAAGGAGGGATGAATGAGACCCTAAACAACTGTTTACTCACAACCTTCACTCGTATATACAATGTGCCATGATCAGAGGCTGCAGCGACAGCTTAGCAGTTAAAGCCCAGGCTGACCTGGAATTCACTATGGAGTCTCAGGGTGGCCTTGAACTCATGGCGATCCTACCTCTGCCTCCTGAGTGCTGGGATTAAAGGCGTGCACCACCACACCCAGGTTTTTCCTCTTTAACATACTGAAACAACATGAGTTTGGCTGCTTCCTCTAGAAATAGCACCCAAATGTTCACTTAAGTTTAACCAAGCCTAAATGAAAACTGAAGTTCATACAGACTAGGATCTTTTTGTTTGTTTGTTTTTCAAGATAGGGTCTCACTCTAGCCCAGGCTGACCTGGAGTTCATTATGTAGTCTCAGGATGGCCTCCAGGTCATCCTGGGCTACAGTGAGACACTGCCTCAAAAACAAAGGCTGTATGATGATTGGACTTCTGTGTGAGAAGGAAAAAACTCAGTAGCAGAGGCCAATAAGTTGAAAAGGAGATATAAAGGGAAGAGAAAGGAAGGGAGGAGGGTACCTAATAGGTTGATATTGTATATATGTAAGTAGAAGAATAGATTAACGGGGGTGAAAAGGCCCAAAGTGAGGTCAGGGGAAGAGATTGAGTAAAGGAAAGGTGGAGGGAGGGCTAATCAAAATCTAAGAGGATGCAAATAAATCATATGGAATCCTCCGGTTTTGGACAATGGAACACTCAGGAGTCATAGATCACTGTTAGAAAATTTTCAGTGCCAGGATGGGATACCTCCAGTGAGTTGTTGGCCAGGGAGGTCCCTGATGCCCCCAAAACATTATAGGCCATTGCCAAGGCCCTTGGTTTCCCACCAGGAATAGATGGTAAGACCCTATTGCTGAAGACTCCACATACTTGGGTGGCAAGGCCACTGAGAAATTCTACTGGAACTGAGCTGATAACCTCCTCCATGTAGACCAGCTGAGAGAAAGCTGGAAGAAGCCATTCTACATTTAGTTCAATGGGAGAAAGAGATACCACCAGTGAAGATACTCAACAGTGGACACTGCAAGCCTTATAATTGGCCAGCCAGGCCAAATGAGCCAACGGGTGCAATAGTGGCACGTCTGTCATGGTGGAAACCAACTGCCCTCGAACTGGACTGGAGGCCCGCTCCATGGGGGGAATACATCCCTGATACTGAAAAGTTAAAACAGGGGTAGTCATGAGCCCTAGGGGTGTAACATCTGCTGATATCTGGAAAAATGTATATACTATGCTTATCAAACTGCCCAGTAAGCACTTTTCTTAATATTTATACCCTTATATTAATGCTACTCTCACTTTGGGTAGAGAATCTTCTCTTTTCAGATGGCAGTGACCTTGGGATGACTCAGAAGGTATCATAGTGCTGGAAAGAAGTGACTGGAGTACTGAGTAACATCTTGATCACACCTTCCAAGGCTCAGGGTCTAATGCGGAAGAGGTGGCAGAAAGAATGTAAGAGCCAAAGGAAGGGTAGGGCTCCTTACAATGTCCTCCCTCCAGACATAAAATGGCCTGGATATCCATGACTTCATAGTGCCTGACACTACCTACACAAGACCATCATAAGAGGAGGAAAAGATCATAACATCAAAATGAAAGAGAGACTGATTGAGATGGGAAGGGGATATAATGGAGAATGGAATTTCAAAGGGGAAAGTGGGGGGAGGGAGGGTAGTACCATAGGATATTTTTTATAATCATGGAAAAATGTTAATAAAAATTAAGAAAAATAAATAAATAAATTCAATATATCCAAAAAAAAAAAAAAAACTCCTTCAAAAAAAAAAAAAAAGGCTGTATGTGGGGTTGTAGCTCAGTTGGTGGAGCATTTGCCTGGCATGCACAAAGGCCAAGCTGGGGAGATGGCTCGGCTTTTGAAAGGTGCTTGTTTGCAAAGTCTACTGTCCCAGGGTTCAATTCCCTAGTACCCACTGAAAGACAGATGCACAAAATGGTGTATGCATCTAAAGATCACTTGCAGTGACAGGAGGCTCTGGCATGCCCAGTCTTTCTCCCTTCCTCTCTCTGAGGTAAACAAATAAAATGTTTAGGGCTGGACAGATGGTTGAGCGGTTAAGGCACTTGCCTGGGAAGCCTAAGGACCCAGGTTCGACTCCCCAGGACCCACTTAAGCCAGATGCACAAGGTGGTGTGTGTGTCTGTAGTGGCAGACCCATCCTTTCTGTCTGCCTATTTCTTTCTCCCTCTCTCTCTCAAATAAATAATAAATAAAATATTAAAAATATAAAACAGGGCTGGAGAAGGTGTTTGCCTGCAAAGCCAAAGGACCCAGGTTCAATTCCCCAAGACCCACGTAAGCCAGATGCACAAGGGGGTGCAAGCGTCTGTGTACGTTTGCAGTGGCTGGAAGCCCTGGCGTGCCGATTCTCTCTCTCTCTCTCTTTCTGTATCTCTCTCTCTGTGTCAAATAAATAAATAAAATATATTTTTTTAAAAAAATACATAAAATAGCCGGGCCTGGTGGCGCACGCCTTTAATCCCAGTACTCGGGAGGCAGAGGTAGGAGGATCGCCGTGAGTTCGAGGCCACCCTGAGACTCCATAGTGAATTCCAGGTCAGCCTGGGCTAGAGTGAGACCCTACCTCGAAAAACCAAAAAAAAAAAAAAAACATAAAATAGCCGGGCATGGCAGCACATGCCTTTAATCCCGGCACTCGGGAGGCAGTGGTAGGAGGATTGCCATGAGTTTGAGGCCACCCTGAGACTATACAATGAATTCCAGGTCAGTCTGAGCTAGAGTGAGACCCTACCTCGGAAAACCAAAAAAAATAAATAAATAAATAAAATAAAATGTTAAAAAAAAAAAGATACTCATGACACTTTGTCTCCAAAAACAAAGAAAGACAGGCATGGTGGTGCAAGACTCTTATCCCAGCACTTGTGAGGCAGAAGTAAAAGGATCGCAGTGAGTTTGAGGCCCCCTGAGACTACATAGTGAATTCCAGGTCAGCCTAAACTAGATCAAGACCCTACCTCAAAAAAGAGAGAGAGAGAAGAGAAGAGAAGAGAAGAGAAGGAAAAAGAAAGTAGGACTGGAGAGATGGCTCAGTGCTTGCTGCAAAAGCATGAGAATCTGAGTTTGGACACCCAACATTCATGTAAAATGCCAAGCATGTTGGTGCATACCTGTACTCCTACACTGGGGAGACCACACAAGAACTCCTGCAGCTCCCAAGCTGGCCAGTGTAGCCACTTGGTGAGCTCTAGGTTAGAATGAATAAAGTCTAGTGTGATTGACGAAGACATCCAACATCCACATTTAGCCTCCACACGCATGCACACACACATCCACCTCTAGCTTTCACACGCATGCACACACATCCACCTCTAATCTCCACACGCATGCACACACATCCACCTCTAACCTCCACACGCATGCACACACATCCACCTCTAGTCTCCACATGCATGCACACACATCCACCTCTAACCTCCACACGCATGCACGCACACATCCACCTCTAACCTCCACACGCATGCACACACATCCACCTCTAACCTCCACACACATGCACACACATCCACCTCTAGTCTCCACACGTATGCACGCACACATCCACCTCTAACCTCCACACGCATGCACACACATCCACCTCTAGCCTCCACACGTATGCACACATCCACCTCTAACCTCCACATGCATGCACGCACACATCCACCTCTAGTCTCCACACGCACGCACACACACATCCACCTCTAACCTCCACATGCATGCACGCACACATCCACCTCTAGTCTCCACACGCACGCACACACATCCACCTCTAACCTCCACACGCATGCACGCACACATCCACCTCTAGTCTCCACATGGATGCACACACATCCACCTCTAGTCTCCACACGTATGCACGCACACATCCACCTCTAACCTCCACACGCATGCACACACATCCACCTCTAGCCTCCACACGTATGCACACATCCACCTCTAACCTCCACATGCATGCACGCACACATCCACCTCTAGTCTCCACACGCACGCACACACACATCCACCTCTAGTCTCCACATGGATGCACACACATCCACCTCTAACCTCCACATGCATGCACGCACACATCCACCTCTAGTCTCCACACGCACGCACACACACATCCACCTCTAGTCTCCACATGGATGCACACACATCCACCTCTAGTCTCCACATGTATGCACACACATCCACCTCTAGTCTCCACACGTATGCACGCACACATCCACCTCTAGTCTCCACACGCACGCACACACACATCCACCTCTAGTCTCCACATGGATGCACACACATCCACCTCTAACCTCCACATGCATGCACGCACACATCCACCTCTAGTCTCCACACGCACGCACACACACATCCACCTCTAGCCTCCACACGTATGCACACATCCACCTCTAACCTCCACACGCATGCACACACACATCCACCTCTAACCTCCACACGCATGCACACACATCCACCTCTAACCTCCACACGCATGCACACACATCCACCTCTAACCTCCACACGCATGCACACACATCCACCTCTAACCTCCACACACATGCACACACACATCCACCTCTAATCTCCACACGCATGCACACACATCCACCTCTAGTCTCCACATGTATGCACACACATCCACCTCTAGTCTCCACACGCATGCACACACATCCACCTCTAACCTCCACACGTATGCACACATCCACCTCTAACCTCCACACGCATGCACGCACACATCCACCTCTAGTCTCCACACGCACGCACGCACACACACATCCACCTCTAACCTCCACACGTATACACACACATCCACCTCTAGTCTCCACATGGATGCACACACATCCACCTCTAACCTCCACAAGCATGCACGCACACATCAACCTCTAACCTCCACACGCATGCACACACATCCACCTCTAACCTCCACAAGCATGCACACACACATCCACCTCTAGCCTCCACACGCATGCACACACATCCACCTCTAGTCTCCACAGGCATGCACACACACATCCACCTCTAGCCTCCACACGCATGCACACACATCTAGAAAAAAAAACAAAAACAGAATCCAAGAACTCTATCCTTTTAAAATCTTCTCTAGATAGGCCCTGATGATTTTAGAGGCAAGGGTAAACAAAGATGATCCTGGACTCCAGTGACAGCCCAAGGGTCTTGACAACTGTCATTTCTCCAGGTGCCACCTTTCATCCTGTTCTCGGTATGGGAAGAGGGGAGGAAGAGACCTGCACAGCTGAGGAGGAGGAGCAAGTGTCTCTAAGCAAGGACCTGTCCGTTCCAGGACTGACATGAGAAACACGCATGGCCAATACCCTAACTCCCCAAAGTTGACAACATCAACTGAATTAATCGCACTGTAAGAGGATTCCAGAGGCCTTCAATCAGCCGGTGCATTTACAAGGAGCCCCGTAATCGCCCCAAGTCCCTCCAACAGCTGCATGCAAACCCGATGTGGTTTGGGAGTGCCCTCCACGGATACTCACATCCCCCTCGTGCAGCTCGGGCGCCGCGATCTTCACGGGCTCGGTCCTCTTCTTTGGCTTGGGAAGCCCCAGGGGGGGTCCAGCACCGCCCACGGCGGGGGGTAGATTGAGGCCAGGGCCTCGGGGCGACGGCAGCCCCAGCCCCTCCCCAACTCCCGCCGCTTCAGCCGGGCTCATGCCTGGAGGTGGGGGAAAGCCCCCCAGGCCGAAGGGCAAGGGCGGAGGAGGCTGGAGCCTGGGGTCCACGGTGGGCGGAGGCAGCAGCAGCGGCGGGGGAAAGGCAGGGGCGAGCATCTGGGGGGGCGGGGGCAGCAAGGCCGGACCCTTAGGTGCGGGGAGGGAAGAGAACAAGCCCCCTAAAGTGGGTCCAGGCGTCGGGGTCGCCATCTCCCCTTCCTCGGGCTCCGGCTCATCCGGCTCACTCTCATCGCTGCTGGCGTAAGCAACCAGCGACATGGCGCCTCCCGCCTTTAGAGAGTCCTGGCCGGCCGCCTAGGCCTACTTGGGACCGGGGATGTCCGGAGGCCTAGTTAGACCCCGCCAACTGGGCAGGGCGGGAAACCGAAAAGCCCGTCTTCTCGGTACCCTAGGTTTATCTGCGGCAGGAGTCCGTGGCCATGGTTGATTTCCACCGAGGAAAGACTTCCTTCTTCACTTCAGCTCCGGAGTCCCGGGCAACTACACACAGCTAATGGCCGCCGAGACACTCCGCCTCCTACTCGGATCACAAATACAGGAACTACAACTCCCAGGATACACTTCGGCCAGAACTCCTTTTTCCGCCGCAGGTATGTCAGCGCAAAGCATGACGGGAGATGGAGTCCCAGGGAGGGGAGCAAGCTACGAGCAGAAAGGTAGAAGGGAAATCCAACGCTGTAGCACAGGGATTCCTGGGATACTTTTTAATTTTTTTATATTTTTTGTATTTTTTTTTGCAGTCCTCTGACAAGGCCTTCGTTACTACAAGCCCCATGAATCAGCTTGGCGGTCACGGAACCAGGCAGGAGGGCATTTCGGTACTTGAAGTTTCCCAGGGTAGCCTCTGGAGCGCTAAGATTTGTGGGAGATGTGGTGCGTGCTTAGAAACCGCAAGTGATGTCGGGAAAGGGAGGGCGGGCCACTGGGAAGGTGTCAAAGGGTGGGTGGGGGGAGACGTTTTAAAGGGACAGTTGTCTGTAAGTGAACTGATGCAACGTGCCTAATCGGCTGGACCTGGGAAGTTAGAACAAAGCACCGCAAAATGAGTCGTGTCCCGAGTGACATGTACGAAATTGTCGGCAAAATCAGAAAGAAAGCGAGGTCTAACCAAGAACTGAAGTTAACTATGACCATAAGTGGGCGGAAGCCATCTCCTTTGCCATGACCACGGTGCACATCCAGAAACACACCTCCTGGGCTCGTTCAGCAGCAGCGAGCGAGAAGGAAAGGCAGAGCCCTGGTGTCTGGGGTTCCTCTTGCCTTCCTTTCATGTTCGCTCTTGCCTCTGTGAAGGCAGACTAGGACCGAGGCCCCTTACAGTTTTGAGGAGCCCCTCACCTGCCTCTGCACGTGTCCTTTGCATTCCTTTATGTTTATTTATTCATTAATTTCAGAGACAGAGAAAAGGCAGATACAGAGAATGGGCGCCCCAGGGCCTCCAGCCATTGCAAAGGAACTCCAGACGCATGCACCTCCATGTGCATCTGGCTTACGTGGGTCCTGGGGAATCGCAGGCAAGTGCCTTAACACCTAATCCATCTCTCTAGCCCGACTTCTGGCTTTATAGAAAATGTTTCATTTGAGCCAGGCATGTTAATCCCTGCACTCAGGAGGCAGAGGTGGCAGGTTGCTGTGAGTTCAACGGCAGCCTGAAACTACATATTGAATTCCAGGTCAGTCTGAGCAAGAGCAAAACCCTACCCGGGGTGGGGGTGGGGGATTTCCCACTTGATCAGTTGGTTGTACACATACAGAGAACCACCCTGAGAAACTAGGCCATCAAGTCCTAAGTCTCAGAGGGTCTTACTGTGCTGCAGGCTGACCTGTAACTCACCCTGCAGCCCAGGTTGGCCTCAAACTCAGTGATCTGCCTACCAGTCTCCCAAGGCTGGAATTACAGGCTCCTTTTCTTTCTTGGAATTGTTTTGTTTTGTTTTTTCAAGGTAGGGTGTTACTCTAGCCCAGTCTGACTTGGAATTCACTGTGTAGTTAGTCTCAGGGTGGCCTCATACTCACAGCCATCCTCCTACCTCTGCCTCCCAAGTGCAATGATTGAAGGTGTATGCCAGCACGCCCAGCTAGCAAGCACTTTTTAGTCAAGCATTTTACAAACTGAGCTATTTCCCCAGCATCCCACAATATTTTTAACCCCTTTGTGTTCCTCAGTTTACTCTCCGGTAATTTCAGGCAGTTTCTTTTCTCTCATTTTCTTCCCTCAATTTTTGTTTTTTGAGACACTATGTAGTCTAGGATGATCCTAAACTCACAATTATCCTCCTTGCCTTTGCCTCACCAATTTTACAGGTGTCCGCCATCCGCCACTGCACCTAGTTTATGCAGTGCTGGGGTTCAGACTCAGGGCTCCGTGCATGCTAGACAAGCAGTCTACCCACTGAGCGACATCCCAGCCTCACTAAAGATAATGTGAAGACTTGAGTCCACAAATGAGGCATGGCAAGGAGGACACATCGTGGATGGGGATGCAGAAGCCTCCGTGATTACCAGATATGGCCAAGATACACCTCCAGGAGAACGAGGACGGCCTTGGGGTTCCTGAGGGTCACCCGGACCAATACTATAGAAGCATTCTGATACTCAAACATGAGGGCTCCAAGTCCATGGAAGGGACTAAGGAGAGGAGCAAAATGCTGTTTAAGAAAGAATGAAGGCCGGGCATGGTGGCGCACGCCTTTAATCCTTTAATCCCAGCACTTGGGAGGCAGAAGTAGTAGGAGGATTGCCGTGAGTTCAAGGCCACCCTGAGACTAACGGGCGAATTCCAGGTCAGCCTGGGCTAAAGTGAGCCCTACCTCAAAAAAACAAAAGAAAAAAAAAGAAGAAGAAGAAGAAAGAATGAATGAATGAGCCGGGCATAGTGGCACACACCTTTAATCCCAGCACTCAGGAGGCAGAGATAGGAGGATCACCATGAGTTCGAGCTCACCCTGAGACTACATAATGAATTCCAGGTCAGCCTGGCCTAGAGTGAAAGCCTACCACAAAAAAAAAAAAAAAAAAAAAAAAAAAAAAAAAAAAGAATATCCGGGGGTTGTGGTACACGCCTTTAATCCCAGCACTCAGGAGGCAGAGGTAGGAGGATTGCCATGAGTTCAAGGTCACCCTGAGACTACAGAGTGATTTCCAGGTCAGCCTGAGCTAGAGTGAGACCCTACCTCGAAGAAAAAAAAAAAAAAAAAAACAGAATGAGGGGCTGGAGAGATGGTTTAGCAGTTAAGGCGCTTGCCTGCAAAGCCAAAGGACTCAGGTTCAATTAAACCAGATGCACAAAGTGGCACGTGTGTCTTGTGCCCATTCTATCTGCCTCGTTCCATCCCTCCCTCTTTCTCTCTCCAGCAAATAGAGAAAAAAAGAAAGAATGAGGTCTTAGTATCCCCCCATACATCATGCTCGTATAAGAGCACCTCTCCTAACTCTAGAAGTACAGGAGAAGGTCTTTTTGTTTTGTTTTGTTTTTTGAGGTAGGCTTTTGCTCTCGCCAAGGTAGTCTTAGGCTGGCCTCCAACTCACAGCGATCCTCCTATCTCTGCCTCCTGAGTGCTGGGGAATTAAACCTGGGTCCTTTGGCTTTGCCAGCAAGCGCCTTGACCACTAAGCCATCTCTCCAGCCCTGTTTCCATTTTCTAGTAACACCAGTAATGCCCTGTGTGAACAAGACTGTGCATTTTCTCTCACTTAGGACCGAACTTGCCTAGCACTGTTCTCTCCACTTGACAAGACAGAAATGGCACAAGGCCATCTAGCATCACCACTTACAGGATTTTGCTGACAAGCAGGACAGGATGTAGCCTTGCAGTGTATGGTCCAGGGCACAGTATGGTATATTGAAACTCACCACATTCATCACAAACTCCAGCTTTCTCAGCCTTCCCCACGGTCTCTGGAGATTAAAATAATGAGGTCTGAAGCCAGAGTCAGGTGGCAGATGGCTCTGACATGTCTGGACACACCCTTCAGCTGTTGCCAAGTGTGTTGCTTCAGAGATACTGGGGACCAGAGGCCAGGTGGGGAGGGGCCAGATCCCCTTTTTATAAAAAAATTGTTTTTGTTGTTGTTTATTTTTATTTATTTATTTGAGAGCGACAGACAGAGAGAAGGAGGCAGAGAGAGAGAGGGAGAGAGAGAGAGAGAGAGAATGGGTGCCCCAGGGCTTCCAGCGAACTCCAGACGCATACACCCCCTTGTGCATCTGGCTAATGTGGGTCCTGGGGAATCCAGCCTTGAACCGGGGTCCTTAGGCTTCACAAGCAAGTGCTTAACCGCTAAGCCATCTCTCCAGCCCCAGATCCCCTTTTGTGGGCTGATAAGATTGAGCTCTGATGCGCTTTCTGTCCTCCCTCTCAGAAGACAGACAGCTTCCCCCATATCAGGCAGGAGGCCTGGCTGTAGGTCTGGCCTTGCTGGAGGAGGCTGACTGGTTTCTGTTGAGAACAGCTGGCAGTGGTGGGTAGTGAAAGGCCATTTATGCCACCACATCGTCTGTAGGCTCAGGGCTTTATTTATCCAGCTGGTCATCCATTTATTCCACCCACCCCAAATAAAAATTATCAGTCACTGCTAGGGGGCAGGCCTGAGTGGGTGCTGGAGCATGGAATTCCTGTAAAAATTAAAGGGACTGGGGCTGGAGAGATGGCTTAGCAGTTAAGGTATTTGCCTGCAAAGCCTAAGAACCCCGGTTCGATTCCATGGTACCCACATAAAGCCGATTGCACAAAGTGGTACATGCGTTTGGAGTTCGTTTGCAGTGGCTAGAGGCCCTGATACACCATTCTCTCTCTCTCATAAATAAATATTTATATGGGAAAAAATGAAAAGGACCGGTAGCTTCCAGGACTGTAAAGAGCCCCATCCATAAACAAACAAGCCTTCAGCTTGGTCCTGCCAGGCACCAGGCACCCTCTCGCTGTGCCCTGATTCTGGCGAGCCAGTTTGGAGGCTTCTCACTCTTTCTCTAGCCCAAGCTGGCTTCGAACTCAGAGCAATCCTTCTATCTCAGCCTCTATAGTGTATGGATTATAGGGGTGAACCACTATGCCCAGCTTCCCTAGATATATTTTTACTTTACTTCTGTATTATTTAGTTTTAGGTTACAGGGCATGGATCCCAGGGCCTTGCAGCATTAAGCAGGTGCCATCCACACCACTGAGCCACAGCCTGAATCTGTTTTGTTTTTTTGTTTGTTTGTTTTTTTCTTTACTTCAAGGTAGGGTTTTGCTCTAACCCAGGCTGGCCTGGAATTCACTATGTAGTCTCAAGATGGCCTCGAACCCACAGTGATCCTCCTACCTCAGCCTCCCAAGTGCTAGAATTAAAGGCGTGCACCACCATACCCAGGCTCTGAGTCTGTTTTGTTTTTTGTTTTAATTTTGGTTATTTATTTATTTATTTAAGAGCGACAGACAGAAAGAAAAAGAGGCAGAAAGAGAGAGAACGGGTGTATCAGGCCTCCAGCCACTGCAAAGGAACTCCAGACACATGTGCCCCCATGGCTTATGTTGGGTACTGGGGAATTGAGCTTCGAACCTGGATCCTTGGGCTTCACAGGCAAGTGCTTAACCACTAAGCCATCTCTCCAGCCCTCTGAGTGTGTTTTGATGATCTGTTTGTCTGGGTTCATGTGTGCACATGCATGTAGAAGCCAGAGGACAACTTTTGGTGTCATACCTCAAGCACTGTCCTGTAAGGCCATTTCAACAATAACAGCAAAAGAGAAAAAGAGCCAAAGGACAGGACTCCATACAACATGCTCCCTCCAGACACAAAATGGCCTGGATATCCATGGCCTCACAGTGCCTGACACTACCTGCATAAGACCATCATAAGAGGAGGAAAAGATCAAGACATCAAAAGTAAAAGAGAAAGCTGGGCGTGGTGGCGCACGCCTTTAATCCCAGCATTCGAGAGGCAGAGGTAGGAGGATCGCCGTGAGTTCGAGGCCACCCTGAGACTCCATAGTGAATTCCAGGTCAGGTTGGGCTAAAGTGAGACCCTACCTCGAAAAACAAAAACAAAAACAAAAACAAAAACAAAAAAAATAGTAAAAGAGAGACTGATTGAGATGGGGAGGGGGTATGATGGAGAGTGGAGTTTCAAAGGGGTAAGAGTTTCAAAGGGGGGAGGGAGGGTATTACTATGGGGTATTTTTTATAATCATGGAAGTTGTTAATAAAAAATTTAAAAATTTTTTAAAAAGAGAGAAAGTCACATGTGTGCATGGTTTGAGTAGGCAGAGTTCTGTAAAATTTTAATGAAAATTCCTTTATTTTTTCTCCCCAGAAGTGGCACTTGACATTCAAATAATTTCAAACTTATTCTTGGAGTTCACTTGCAGAAGCAAGAAGTCCTATCCCCAACACAGCACATTTGTATAAATAAATAAACCAACAAAATGTGTTTTTTTTTTTTTTTGGTTTTGTTTGTTTGTTTGTTTGCTTTTTATTTTCGAGGTAGGGTTCCACTGCAGCACAGGCTGACCTGGAATTCACTATGTAGTCTCAGAGTGGCCTTGTACTCATGGCGATCCTCCTATCCTACCTCTGCCTCCTAAATGCTGCTATTAAAAGCGTGTGCCACCACACCTGGAAAAATATTTTATAAAACAACAAAAAATCAGCCAGACAAAAAGATGAGGCAAGCGTAAGGTCCCATATCCCCACTAGGTTGGGCAAGTGTCTGGAGTTCCACTGCAGTGGCTGAGGTCGTGCTACACCAATTCTCTTTCACTCACTCAAAAAACAAACAAACAAACAAATACGGTTGGCCTGGCGTGGTGGGTGGTGGTGCACGCCTTTAATCCCAGCACTCGGGAGGCAGAGGTGGGAGGATCACTGTGAGTAACAGTGTGTGGTGGTTTATGCCTGTAATCCTAGCACCAGGGGTGGTGGGGACAGAGGTAGAATTGCTTTGAGCTCAAGGCCACTCTGATATTACAGAGTGAATTTGAGGTGAACCTGGACTACAGTCAGACCCTACCTTGAGAAACAAAAAAAAAAAAAGGAGCTAAATTAATATATAAAGGACTTTTGTGTACTTCTGTCAATGGAGAGGGGACTGAGATGTCATGGCTCCACACTATCCCCCTCAGCAACTTGAAGAGTTCCCCGAGACTTTTAGGGACTCCACCTCAGGCTAAACTCAGAACTCAGGAAAAATTACAGGAAGAGCTGGCATGAGGCAGAGTTGGCAATTTTATTAAGGATTCTTTAATAGGCTGAAGAGATGGCTTAGCAGTTGAGGTGCTTGCCTGCAAAGCCAAAGGACCCAGATTCAGTTCCCCAGGACCCATGTAAACCAGATGCACAAGGTGGATTATGCATCTGGAGTTTGTTTGTAGTGGCCGGATGCTCTGGTGTGCCCATTCTCTCTCTCTCTCTCCTTCTCTCTTCCTCTTTCTCTCTCTCCCTCTTTCTCTTTCTCTTTCTCTCTTAAATAAATAAATATTTTAAAGACAGGCATGGTGGCTCACACCTTTAATCCCAGCACTTGGGAGGCAGACGTAGGAGGAGGATTGCAGTGAGTTCAAGACCATCCTGAGACTACATAGTAAATTCCAAGTCAACCTGGGCTAGAGCGCTGCTGTACCTCAACCCTCCCCCCAATCACCACCAAAAAAAAAAAAAAAAAAGATACTTTAATATCACCGTAAGCACAAGAGTTAGGATAAAGAAGGAAGGGGTGCTCAGAGAATGAGAGCAACACCTCAGAGCATGGCTGTGGGCTCTTCTATGGGAGAGTCACTCATGGAAAGAATTCGATATACCCAGGTGTGGGTGTGGGTGTCTCAAGGGACAGTCCCCTTCTGGTGTCCAGGTGGTGACTGTACATAGGTGTCTAGAAGCCCTTTGGAATTCTATTGTCCCATGGTCTCCAAGGCAACCCTCCCCACTCTATCTCCCTTTCTCTCTTTGATAATTGAGATTATAAAGTGGCTCAGAGGTGGCACAATCTGATAAAATAAAACCAGGAGACCTGGGTGTGGTGGCTCAAGTCATTAATCCCAACACTCTGCAGGCTGAGGTAGGAGGATCACCATAAATTCTAGGTCAAACTTAGGTTAGAGTAAGACCCTGCCTTTAAAAAAAAGGTTTGCATAGGGATGTAGGGCACGGTTTTTACTGTAAATGAGGTTTTCAGTGAGATTACTGGAAAATTGTAGGGTCACAGCTGAGAATAGAAGCAAGTCTTTAATAAGCAGTTGTTAATTGTGCTAGAATTCGAGCTTCTGGTCTGGTGAGAGGTTCCAAGCAGACTTGTGAGTGCGGCTCCCTTCTTATGGCCCCAAAATGTTCCCTGCCTCTCTGTGCCACCTCAGTTCTGTGTAACAATGCTGATTTATTTTTTATTTTTTATTTTGTTTTTTGAGGTAGGGTCTCCCTAGCCCAGGCTGACCTGGAATTCACCGAGTAGTATCAGGGTGGCCTCAAACTCATGGTGATCCTCCAACCTCTGCCTCCTGAGTGCTGAGATTAAAGGTGTGTGCCACCAGGCCCAGCTATGATGCTAATTATTGCTCTTTTCTGTGCCTTTATGCCTCTTGTGTTATACAAGCCTTTTAAGACGCCAAGATTAGAAGAACACTTCGCCAAGCTGGTGTCCTCTGAAGGAGAATTTAGTGGTATCACTCTTCCCCATGTCTGTGTTAGTGTGTTTCTAATCATGTCATCACTTAATTATGATATCACTGCTCTCTCCTAAGCAAAGATAGTCAATCATGCCCTAAGACTGTGCACTCCAAGCAATGTCTCCTGATAATTAAAAGATATTGGATATTGGTCACCTAATTTTAAGCAAATAAGTACTTAATTTTCGAACTAGCTTTCATGAAAATATTTGCTCTTAGGCCAGGCATAGTGGTGCATGCCTTTAATCCCAGCACTCAGGAGGCAGAGGCAGGAGGATCACAGTGAGTTCGAGGCCACCCTGAGACTACATAGTGACTTCCAGGTCAGCCTGGGCTAAAGCAAGACCCTACCTTGCAAAACCAAAATAAATAAATAAATAAACAAATAAATAAAGCCAGGGGGCTGGAGAGATGGCTTAGCAGTTAAGGCACTTGCCCGTGAAGCCTAAGGACCCAGGTTCGATTCTCCAGGTCCCACATAAGCCAGATGCACATAGTGGCACATGCGTCTGGAGTTCATTTGCAATGGCTGGAGGCCCTGGCATATCCATTTGTTCTCCTCTCTCTGTGTGTCTCTAATAAATAAATAAATAAAATATTTTAAAAAATAAAAATAAAGCTGGGCGTGGTGGTGCACATCTTTAATCCCAGCACTCAGGAGGCAGAGGAAGGAAGATCACCGAGAGTTCAAGGCCACCCTTAGACTACATCGTGAATTCCAGATCAACCTGAGCTAGAGTGAGACCCTATCTCGAAAAGCCAAAATAAATAAATAAAAAATAAATGCCCACATTCCAAGTGATTTGTTGACACATTAAAGTCTGCAGAACACAGAGGAAGACCTGAGTCCCCTAAGAAAACAGGCTTCTCCCTGTGTAACTGACCCTCTGAGGCTTTTGGCTTGGTTGTTAGCAGCAGCTGATGTTTAAGGACAACTGGGATATTAAATTGCAACCAAGACCTAAGAGGTTATTGCAACAAAAGGAACTTGCTTGTATTACTGCCATGGTGTACTTGTGGCGGGCTGAAGGAGAGGCCCCAAAGGTTTGATGTATCAAGAAGTTTTCTTCTTTCTTTCTTCCTTCCTTCTTTCTTTTCTTTTCTTTTCTTTTTGTTTTTGTTTTTTGAGGTAGGGTCTCACTCTAGCCCAGGCTGATCTGAAATTCACTATGTAGTCTCAGGGTGGCCCAAACACACGGCGATCCTCCTACCTCTGCCTCCCAAGTGCTGGGATTAAAGGCGTGAGCCACCATGCCTGGCCTCTCTCTCTCTTTCTTCTTTCTTTTTTTTTTTAACAATTTTTGTTTATTTTTATTTATCCATTTGAGAACAGCAGTCAGAGAGAGAAAGAAGCAGATAGAGAGAGAGAGAGAGAATGGGCGCGCCAGGGCCTCCAGCCACTGCAAATGAGCTCCAGATGCAAGCGCCCCCTTGTGTATCTGGCTAACGTGGGTCCTGGGGAACCCAGTCTCGAACCAGAGTCCTTAGGCTTCACAGGCAAGCGTCCAACTGCTAAGCCATCCCTCCAGCCCTCTTTCTTTCTTTCTTTCTTTCTTTCTTTTTTTTTTTTCTGAGGTAGGGTTTCACTCTAGCTCAGGCTGACCTATAATTCACTATGTAGTCTCAGGGTGGCCTCGAACTCATGGTGATCCTCCTACCTCTGCCTCCCAAGTGTCCCGAGTGCTAGGATTAAAGGCGTGTGCCACCACGCCCAGCTTTCTTTCTTTATTTTTTAATTTTATTTATTTATTTGAGAGCGACAGAGAGAGCGAGAGAAAGAGGCAGACAGAGAGAGAGAGAAAGAGGCAGATAGAGAGAGAGAGACAGAGATTGGGCGCGCCAGGGCCTCCAGCCGCTGCAAACGAACTCCAGACGCATGCGCCCCCTTGTGCATCTGGCTAACGTGGGTCCTGGGGAATCGAGCCTCGAACCGGGGTCCTTAGGCTTCACAGGCAAGCGCTTAACCGCTAAGCCATCTCTCCAAGCCCTCTTTCTCTCTCCCTTTTTTTTTTTTTTTTTTTTTTGGTTTTTTAAGGTAGGGTCTCACTCTAACCCAGGCTGACCTGGAACTCTGTAATCTCGAACTAGTCTTGAACTCACAATGATCCTGTTACCTCTGCCTCTGGAATGCTGAGATTAAAGGTGTGTGCCACCATGACCAGACCTTCCCTCTTTCTCTTTCTTTTCTTTTTTTCTTTCTCTTTTTTTTGGGGGGGGGGGTTTCGAGATAGGGTCCCACTCTAGCTCAGGTTGAGTGACCTGGAATTCATTCTGTATTCTCAGGGTGGCCTGGAACTCACGGCAATCCTCCTACCTTTGCCTCCCGAGTGCTGGGATTAAAGGCGTGCATCACTATGCCTGGCTTCTTTTTTTCTTATTTATTTATTTATTCATTGGTTTTTCAAGGTAGGGTCTCACTCTAGCTGACCTGGAATTCACTATGTAGTCTCAGGGAGGCCTTGAACTCCCAGTGATCCTCCTACCTTTGCCTCTAGAGTGCTGGGATTAAAGGGCTGTACCACCATGGTGGCCTTGCCTTGTTCTCCTCCCCCCTCCTCTCCCCTCCCCCGTGCTGGGAACCAAAGCAGGACCTCTTCCATGATAGCGAGTGTTCACCAGTGAGCTGCATTCCCAATCCTGCAAGTCTAGAACCCTTACTGACACCTTCATAGTGGGGAAACCAGCAACACCCTTGGTCTTCACTAAACTGGGGTGAGCATAAATGGAAAAGTTTGAAAACATGTACAACTATTGCAGCACTGACCTAGACACTCAAGGACAGTTGTGACACTAGATTTACCGTTGAGACATCTTTGAGAACTATGAGCCGCATGTGGGGGCTGACACAGGAGGAGCATCATCACGGGCTCTGGAGGTGAAGGCTAGCCTGGGCTAAACAGTGAGCTTGAGACCAACCTGCACTATAGTGCAAAAGAGAAGACAGAAGGAGGAGGAGAGAAAAAACTCTGACAAGATTTTCTTCTACAATCATGGGGACTAGGACAGCTCAACACTCCAGCCTCCCTCCCCCACAGCGGCCTTCCAGCGGTAGCGCACTGCTGCAGACACCAGCTGGACTCTAGCTGCTCTGTTGCAACAAATTTGGATTTGCTATAGAAGTAGATGAGTGTGTGGCCAAAGGCTTGCGTGGCTCCTTTATTGCAACAACACCTTGCACTGTACTAACACACCTGATATTCCTGTGAGCAGGACCAGACTGCTCACCAGAGGCCAGCGTTTTACAGAAAGCTTGGGACATGCACTGCCCAGGACCGGGGACAGCCAACAGTTAGTATTGCAGAAGTCCACTAGTGAGAAATGGCTATTCTGTGCCTCTGGGAGAGGAGACTGAAGCTCAGAGAAGTTCAAGTTGTTGCCCAAATTCTCATGCTTGTGAACAGCGGGGAGAATGTGGACACAGGCCTTTGGTCTTTTGGCCACACCCCAGCAACTGCTTGCAGGGAGGGTTTGCATAAACTTTGAAACAGGATCAGGAAACTTGTGGAGAAAAACCTGCATATTTTATCTACTCAAATCTAGCATAATCGGCTGCAAAAATTTAAGGATATGGATATAACTGAAATGTCATATTTCTAAGAGTACTGGTGTCTAGAATTTGGGTAAATACATCGACAGGAAATTACATCTGGTCGTGGTGGTTCACTCCTGTAATCCCAACCTTGGGGGAGGGTGAGGCAAGAGGATATAATTTGAATCCAGCCTGAGTTCCAGCCTGTACTACCTGGCCAGCCAGTCTCAAAAAAAAAAAAAAAAAAAAAAAAAGATTGAGCACCCGGGCATGGTGGCGCATGCCTTTGATCCCAGCACTCTGGTAGGCAGAGGTAGGACTGCTGAGAGTTCAAGGCCAGGCGGAGACTACAGAGTGAATTCCAGGTCAGTCTGGGCTACAGCGAGACCCTACCTCGAAAAACAAAAACAAAAAAACTAGATTGAGGGCTGGAGAGATGGTTTAGTGGTCAAGGTGCTTGTCTGCGAAGCATTAAGGACCTAGGTTTGACACTCCAGTACCATGTAAGCCAGATGGACATGGTGGCACATGCATCTGGAGTTTAAAAAAACAAACAAGACTGAGTTGGGCTTGGTGGCTCAGCCCGTAATCCCAGCACTCAGGAGTCAGAGGTAGGAAGATCGCTGTGAGTTCGAGGCCACTCTTGCGACTACATAGTGAAGTCCAGATCAGCTTGGTCTAGGAGGAGACTCTTACCTCGAAAATAATAATAATAATAATAAACCCCAAGATTGTAGGTTGGAGAGATGGATCAGCACAAAGGTACTTGTTTGCAAAGTCTGACAGCCTGGGTTTGATCCCTAGTACTCATATAAAGCCAGATGCACAAAGTAGTGCATGTGTCTGAAGTTTGCAGTGATAGGAGGCCTTGACACGTCCATATTCTTTCTGTTTGTCTTTCTGAAGCAAATAAATTTTTTCAAATAAATAAAAATATTTAACAGCAACAAGACAACAACAAAAAAGACGTTAGCAGGGCATGGAGACACATGCCTTTCATCCCAGCACAGAGGAGGCAGAGGTTGGAGGACTGCAGTGGGTTCGAGACCACACTGGGGTTTCAGAGTGAGCTCCAGGCCAGTCTGGGCTAGAGTGAAGCCCCTACAATGAAAAAAAAAAAAAATCAGGGCTGGAGAGATGGCTTAGTGGTTAAGGTGCTTGCTTGCCTGCAAAGCCAAAGGACCCAGATTCGACTCCCCAGGACCCATATAAGCCAGATGCACAAAGGGGCGCATGCCATCTGGAGTTCGTTTGCAGTGGTTGGATGCCCTGGTGCACCCATTCTCTCTCTCTCTCACTCTCTCTGCCTATTTCTGTATCTCTCTCTCAAATAAATAAATAAAAATAAAAAAATATATATATATAAAAAGAAAGCCGGGCGTGGTGGCGCAGGGTTTTAATCCCAGCACTTGGGAGGCAGAGGTAGGTGGAGCACCATAAGTTCGAGCCCACCCTGAGACTACATAGTGAATTCCAGGTCAGCCTGAGCTAGAGTGAGACCCTACCTAGAGTGAGATCCTACCTCGAAAAACCAAACAAACAAAAAAAAGCAAGACTGCAAACAAAGGTGTAAGTACAATTTACAATAAAGTTTTATGGGCTCGATAAGAAGGGGTATGGTTGCAAATCTGGGGCCTGTACTCCTTAGTAAACACTTAGGCTAAAACACACCCATTCTTCAGGTCACTACTGGTGAAGTCCACTCTCAGATCCCCGGCCCCCCTGGAACTGGGCTCCCACCCTGGCGAGGCTGGCTGGTGGGCCTCCAGCTCTGTGGCTGGGCACGGGCACAGAGAACCGAGCTGTAATGCACCCTCAAAGCGGCCGCGACTCCTGGGTTCGGGTGGGCGTCACTCAGCCCGCGACCCACCCACACAACCCCCTCCCGGGTACACAAAGCCCGCTCGGCGAGCTCGGCGCTCGGCTGCTCCGGCCTGTGCCGCCACGCGCCGCCAGGGCGGCCGCGAGCATCGAACGGCCGCGGGAGGGGGGAAGGAGGAGGAGGAGGGAGGAGCGGGGCCGCGGGGGGAGGAGGACGAGGAGGAGGAAGAGGCCTGGAGCCGAGGAGGGAGCAATTGAATTTCAAACACAAACAACCGCACGAGCGGCGCAGCTCCGCGCCCCGCGTCGCCGCCTCCCCTCCCTCCCTCCCTCCCGAGACGCCGCGGCCGCGCCGGAGCTCGGGCCCGGGGCCACCACCGCCGACGCGGGGGACGCGCGACGGCCGGAGCGGAGCGGAGCGGGGGGAGTCCCCCGCAAACCGTCGCGCGCGCCAACAACTTGCGCGATCGCGCTTCGCGGCCCCGGCGCGGAGCCCGGGGCGCCGGCAACCCCGCCATGTCACGATCCAACCGGCAGAAGGAGTACAAATGCGGGGACCTGGTGTTCGCCAAGATGAAGGGTTACCCGCACTGGCCGGCCCGGGTGAGCAGCGCGGACCCGCCGTCCCGTCCCGAGCCCCGGGCGTAGGGAGGGCAAGCTGGGGGGTTGCACGGTGCCCGCGAGGGCGGGCGGACGAAGGGGCGCCGGGGACCCGGGCTCGCTCGCTCGCTCGCACGCGCGCACGCCGGTTACATAACGGAGGCGGGCGGCGGGAGGGGCGCAGCCCCCGGCGGGCGGCGTGGAGACCCGTCGGCGCGCTAGGTTCCGCCTCACCGCCCCCCACCGAGGCTCCGGGCGCACGGGACCCCCATCGTCCACCGCCAGCTTCTCCATCCATCCAGTGTGGCTCCCCACGTCCCCCATCCGGTTCCGATGCCTCCAAGTGAACAGTCACGAAGGGTCGCAGCCCTGGGAGAGGGGGTAGATGGAGGCGGAGTTGCTCCCTGCAAAACTTTGTGCGTCTGGCTTACGTGGGTCCGGCAGCGGGGGAGAGGGGAATCGAACCTGGTTCCTTTGGCTTTGCAACAAGCGCCTTAAAACCGCTAAGCCATCTGTCCGCACAAAACTTGTTTCTGGACATCTGTGAGAGGGCTGGAAGTTAGAAGGGTCGATGCATGATTGGTGGCGGCCAGAGAAGGGATCGACCTAGCTGGGGCCACTCTGCCACACACTGTCAGCCCCTCAATTACACACACACACAAAAAAAAAAAAAAAAAAAAAAAGAAGAAGAAAGAAAAATTCTCCACGTGCCGCCAACTACTCCAGAGATTAGGGGTTGGGGGGGAGGCCTGCGTGGTCGTTGTCCCCACCCCCAACGGTGACCGTCTCCCAGCGGAGGGACCGTGCCAGCCTTGTGGCCATGTGGTTGATCTGCCCGCCAACAGAAGGGCCTCCCCACCCACCTAATCTCCAGGGTAGCACCTGGCCAGGTGGGAAGGTGGGGCTCCAAAAAGCCAGCCTAAGGTATTGATGGCTATTCCCTGAAGGACCCAGAGATTGGCAGAGGGGGAGGATAGGTTGGGTCGGGGTGGCGGCAGTGCCCGGGCAATGTTTCAAAGTTGGTGTGGAGGGGGCCTTCGGTACTGGGTGAGGGGTGAGGGCATGACTCAGCCCCCTAGGGCGTGGGACTCCCGTTGAGTGAAATCCCAGGGCCCAAAGAAAGGCCTGGAGGGGAGGGGTCAAGAGCTGAAGGATCGACTTTTTCTTTTTCAGCTAGGGTGGCAGTTGTTCTAAGCCCAGGAAGTTTCCCCCTTGCTCCCCTGGGTCCTATTCAGGGTGTCAGGCCAACTTGACCACTGAGAAAAATCCTAGTGGCCCTTCGAACTCTACCCTCTCCCAAGGAGTGTGCCCGAGCTCACGTGCCTGAGCTCGCTGCCCCCTGGAACTTTCAGATGGATTAAACAAGGCCTGGGCCTGAGTGCAGAGAGAACCGGGGCTCCGTTTCTTCCAGAGCTCCAAGGGCCCGAGCCTTCAGTGTGAGAAAGCAGCTGTCCCTAGCCTGTGTGCTTATGTGTCTGTAGCATGTGAATGCTCGTGTACTTTACCCCCTGATCCAACTGGCTTCTTGGCCAGGTGGGCAGGGCAAGAACTGAATCCAGGTCTTTCTTCTCCCTGCTGGGGTGAGACAAAGTCCAGAGGCTGGGCTACACTGGGGAGAGGAGTTAGGAAGGTGAGTTTTAGGGAACCCCTTTTGGATTAGGTCAGAGAGAACAGGTAGGGAACCATTGTGGCATTTCTAGGAAGTCCCTGTGGTTTCGGGTGTCTTTGGACGGAGGGCAGTCCTTGGAGATGGAAATGCCATCTATTTCTTCTCTTCACTGTGGTCACCTCTGTCTCCAGGACACGGAGGCAGTTTCTTCCTCTGGTTAGCGCGGGATCTTTGAAGTTGACAGAGTGGGCTTCAAAGGGATAGCTCCCCCATATTTTGACTCGGTTGTGACAGTAATGGGGATGGTTACACCCAAGGCTGTTACTTCTCAAAGGCACCACTCCCCAAAGAGTCAAAGTTGAGATCCCCCCTCCCAATTCCTTGGAGCCTGGCTCAGTTTCTTTTCCCTTCAAGTAGGGTTTCATTCTAGCCCATGCTGGCCTGGAGTTCCCTCTGTAGTCTCAGGGTGGCTTTGAACTCATGGCGATAGTCCAACCTCTGCCTCCCAAGTGCTGGTATTAAAGGTGTGCGCTGCCACGCCTGGCTTTGTTTATTTATTTATTTTGGTTTTTCGAGGTAAGGTCTCTAGTCCAGGCTGACCTGGAATTCACTCTGTAGTCTCAGGGTGGCCTGGAACTCGTGGTGATCCTACCTCTGCCACCTCTGCCTCCCGGGGTGCTGGGATTACTGGCTCAGTCTTTGAATGGCAGAACCTGAGGATCTCGCCCTTCCTATGTGGGGGAGGAGGGAGGGAGCGAACCTGATGGCTGCCTCCCCCCTGGGGCCAGCCAAGAGTCCTCAGCTGGGATGCAGACCACCACTTGGCACCTTGCTGCCCTCTAGGTGACTGGGAGAGACCCAAAGGACCCAGAGCCAGAGATGGAAACCACAGGGGCCACGTGGTGCCAGGACCTGCCTGGAAGGATGGCATGACTTCATCTTAACTTTCTCCATTCCTTTTCCTCCCACCTCACTTCTGAGGAATCTCCTGGCACTTGACAGTTAGCCTCCCAGGTTCAGGGATTTTTCTCCAAGGTGCCTCCCTTCTTTTCCAGGCGCCCCTCCCCCGCCCTCTCCTCTGCCCTTGGGCTTGCCACACTGCCTGCCCGAGTCTGAAGTGCCTGCTGCCCCGGATCTTCTGGTTCCTGGGTCAGGCCGCCCTGGCTGTGGGCGTGCCGGCCCGGGGTGTGGTGGCCTGAACCCGGCCAGTAGTCTTCCCTGTGCCTGCAGAGGTGCCTGGTGACTGGGGCCTGCTGGGGCCCCGAGACTGGGGGTGCAGCAGGCCTGCCTTATGGGGGCAGATAAATTCAGGGTGTGGGGCCTCAGCCTGGGTCCTGCAGTGGCTAAGAAGTCTCATGGTCCTCCATTTGGCTAGAGAGGAGGCTGCAAGGGGGTTCTCGGCACTTCTGGCCCCACCCTGACCTACTTTGCCTCGACTACCGGGCCAGTCATAACCTGGGTATAAAGACAGGGACACCTGAGAGGTAGACAGCTGGAGTACCAGGCTGCCCTGGACCCCGTCCTCCCCTTCCAGGAGGACCTGCCCAGGAAGGGCAGGCAGAACCTCGTAGCTTTGACAGGACTTTCTTCCTTTTTCGAGGGGCTGAAATGGCTCTGAGCGCAAACCTCCCTCTGGCCCTTACTTCCACGGGGAGGTGAAGAGACCCATGTGCCCAGGTTGCCAACATTTCTCTACCCCCAGCCTTAACGTGGCCCGGCTGTCGCAGGCTGGTGTGTATCGTTCCCGTTTTAATTCTACCCCCTCCCTTGGGCTAGGCAGCTGGTGGCCTCCTGGGTTCCCCGCCACCCTGGGCACAGCTGCTTGTTCGCCTTGGGAAGCTGGGGTGGCCAGGTGTGGCTCCTGCTGGAGAGGGCGGGCCTCAAGCTTCTCTCCCCTTGCACCGTGGTATGGAGCGCACAGGAATGTCCTGGCTCCGGAGAGGGGCGCTCGGGCCTCGAACCACAGGTGCGCCCCCCCCCCCAGGGGCCCGTGTCCTTGGCTGTCTCCTGGGACCCCAAATCCTGGAGGGCTCCATTTTGTTTGTCCTTCCCCTGAGGAGGAGCTGCCTTTTAGTGTCCCCAGCATCCCCCCTCACTGGGGACTCAGGTGCCAGGCTTCAGGCTTGGGGGTGGGGTGTGAGTGGCCTGCCCATCCCAGTCCCCAGGCCTGATAGCGGCCTTGGGGGAAGGGCAGTCACATTCCTGGTTGCTGAGTGGCCCCGGGGGCGGGGTTGTGTTGTCATGGCGATGAGGATCCTGTTTGTGGGGGGAACTGCATGCCTTTCCACCTTCTGTTCCCACACCCCAGCTTCTCTGGGTTGTTGGAGAGGGCCCAGTTCGTTCTGCGCCATCCTGGGTGGGGGATGGGCTGGACCTCTGTCCCCAGAGGCCACAGGGCAAGGGGTGGTGTCCAGAAGCCCGAAGACTTCCAAGTCTGGGGAAAGATGTCCCTCACATTCATACCCACTCCACTCCTGGGTGTGTCACAGATCCTTTGTCCACCCTGGGCTCCCCAGTTGCCCCCCTTCCGCAATCACCACCTTGGCTTGTCTTTCTCCCGTTTGGGTCTGGGGCCCCAGTCATCATGGCCACCTGGCCTCTGTCCTGCAGGAAGCCAGGCTTCTGGGGCTGTTGCAAGTGTTGCTGGGAGTTGTAGTCCTCCCTCAACCCTCAGCCAGCATGGTGGGGCCTGGGCTTCCAGAGAGGTTGGCAAAGTTGCTGTCTCCTGTTTCCCGACCTCAGCACCTCCCACCTTCCCCACAGGGGCACTCTTTGGCCACTGGACAAAGGACCACTTCAAGAAATTAGGCCAAGATCTGTCCCCACTGGAACTTGACATGTTAGCTTGGGCAGTCTTGTTTCTCTGAGCCGGGTTTCCTCATCCCTAAGATGGAAGGACTGGACTACTTTGGTAGCGTTCAGGGTTCCATAGAAGCCTGTTGCGGCCCCTCTGAGAGCCAGGAATTGATAGGCAGCATTTGACACCACCCCTTCCACCTCTGCCAGAGCTGCCACCCTTCATGTTCTGTAACTATGTCCAAAGATTAAGAGTCATTCTGCAGTGTTTTTTTTTCTACACTAGGGGATTGAACTAAGGGCCTCACAAATGCCAAGCACTCACTCACTAGTGAGCTATATATCCCCCACCGACCTCTTTACAGTTATTTATTCTTAACAATATTTTATTCATTTACTTGAGAAGGAGAATGAGTGTGCCAGGGCCTCTAGCCACTGCAACCGAATTCCAGACGCATGTGCCACCTTGTTCATCTGGCTTATGTGGGTGCTAGGAAATTGAACCTGGGTCTTTAGGCATAGGCAAGTTCCTTAACCGCTAAGCCATCTCTCCAGCCTTTTTTTTTTTTTGGCTGTCCCGGAATTCACTATGTAGTCTCAGGGTGGCCTTGAACTCATGGTGATCCTACCTCTGCCTCCCAAGTGCTGGGATTAAAGGCGTGTGCCACCACCCCCAGCCTCTTCAGCCTTTTTATTTTTATGTATTTATTTTTGGTTTTTCAAGGTAGGGTGTTTTTAAAAAATATTTTTATGTGTTGGGCTAGAGAGATGGCTTAGTGGTTAAGGTGCTTGCCTGTGAAGCCTAAAGACCCATGTTCTACTCTCCAGATCCCACATAAGCCAGACACACAAAGGTGAGGCAAGCGCAAGTTCGCACATAACTAGGTGGCACAAGCATCTGGAATTCGATTTAGTAGCCGAGGCCCTGGCACGCCAAATTTCTCTCCTTTCTCTAAAAATAAAGATTAGACCGGGCGTGGTGGTGCACGCCTTTAATCACAGCCCTTGGGAGGCAGAGATAGGAAGATCGCTGTAAGTTCAAGGCCAGCCTGAGAATACAGAGTGAATTCCAGGTCAGTCTGGACTAGAGTGAGACCCTGCCTCAAAAAACCAAAAAAATAATTTAAAAAAATAATGATTAAAAAATGTTTTATGTAGTTAATTGCAAGAAGAGAGACAGAGAGCAAATGGGCACAACAGGACCTCTTGCCACTACAAATGAATGCCAGATATGTGCACACCCCTTTTGTGCATCTGGCTTTACATGGGTACTGGGGAATCAAACTCTAGTCATTAGGCTTTGAAGGCAAGTGTTTTAACTGCTGATCCATCTCTCCAACCCTCAAGGTAGGGTCTTACTGTAGCCAGGGCTGACGTGGAATTAGTCTGATGCTGGCCTTGATCCTCCTACTTTTGCCTCCCAAGTGTGTGCATCACCATGCCTGGCATATATATATATATATATATATATATATATATATGTATATGTATATGTATATGTATATATATATATATATATATATATTTTTTTTTTTGAGACAGTTTAAGTTCCCCAGGTTGGCATTGAACTAACTGTGTAGCCCTGGCAGGTCTTGACCTTATGATCTCTAAGAAGGAGCATGAGTTCTAGGTTGGCCTGGGCTATATATGAGACCTTGTCACGAAACAACGCAAGAACACTCTGACCTTTGGATATATAGTCCAGGTAATCACATAAACTACAGGCACATAAAATGATGACTTTGGAATTGGACCTGTGAGGGAAGGTGCTAGGAGACTGTTCCTGTGGGGCCTGCTGGACTGAGGGTTTCTGAGAATGGTGGTGGGCTGCAATTGGATACTGGTCAGCATTGGTGAGCATGAAAGCCTGAAGAGAGAGTATGGCTGGAATAGAAGGCCAGTGTCCTGGGAAGGGTGGATTAAGGATGATTGCATGGCAGCTGGTGGTCAGTTAGCATTCTCAACCCCGTGGTTTACATGTTGGGACTCCCTCTTACGGACAGGCAGTGCTGTTCCTCCAGGTCAGCCATTAATTGTGGTAGAGTAGAGCTTCAGACCATACCTGGACAGGGGAAGATACTTTGCTTGGTGAAGGAGAGGATGGGAGTCCTGGCTTCCTGTTGGACTGTCCTGTCAATTTTTTTAAACCTGTCCGCTTTATAATTATTTCATCTGAAAGAATGTAAAAATTAGTCAGTTGCTTTTATTATGTCACCATGAAATATCAATTTTGACTGCCTCCAATAAAGCACCAATATTTTTATTATTTACAAGGAGAGAGAATGGGTGCGCCAGTATTTCTAGCAGCTGCAAATGAGCTCCAGATGCATGTGCCACTTTGTGCATCTGGCTTTATGTGGGTCCTAGGGAATCGAATCTGGGTCCTTAGTCTTTGCAAGTAAGCGCCTTAACTGCTAAGCCATTGCTCTTCCCTCCAGCCCTTTGTGTATGTGTGTGTTTTTTTCAAGGTAAGGTCTCACTGTACTCCAGGCTGGAATTGGAATTCACTATGTAGTCTTGGGGTGGCCTCCTACCCCTCCCGAGTGCCACCACACCTGGCTTTTTTTTTTTTTTTGAGGTAGGGTCTCACTCTAGCCCAGGCTGACCTGGAATTCACTCTGTAGACCCAGGTTGGCCTCAAACACACAGCAGTCCTCCTCATCATGAGTGCTGGGATTAAAGGCATGTGCCATCATGCCTGGCTATTTTGTCTTTAATATTTTTATTTAATTATTTGAGAGAAAGGTAAGGAGGGAAAGGGATCAAGGGAGGGAGGGAAAATGTGTGTGCCAGGGCCTCTTGCCACCACACAGGAACTCCGGAAACATGCACCACTTTGTGCATCTGGCTTTACATGGGTCTGGGGAATTGAACCACTGAGCCATCTCTCCAAGCAGCAAATTGATTTTATACTGTGGGTCTATACAAATAAAACCCAAGGGCTGGAGAGGTGGCTTAGCGGTTAAGGTGTTTGTCTGCGAAACCGAAGGACCCCAGTTTGATTTCCCAGGACCAACGTAAGCCAGATGCACAAGAGGGCGCCTGTGTCTGGATTTCATTTGCACTGGCTAGAGATCC
The DNA here is from genome assembly GCA_036346955.1 of Dipus sagitta. Classification (NCBI taxonomy): domain Eukaryota; kingdom Metazoa; phylum Chordata; class Mammalia; order Rodentia; family Dipodidae; genus Dipus; species Dipus sagitta. The sequence continues at coordinate 31,497,186 of CM070788.1, forward strand.
TGGCATACCCATTCTCTCTCTCTCTGTCTCTTTCTCTCTCAAATAAATAAAATTTTTTTAAAAACAACCTTTTTGTTCCTGTATGTATGCTTAAACTTTCTTGCACATACAACAAAATGTTCATGTCCTTTATTTCAATATAATGAACTTGGAAAAAGACTGAAAAGAGTGTATAATCAACTCCCAAGTTTTATGCTTATTTTTCCTATCTTTATCAATTTTCTGACATTTAACTTAAGCAGGAAAACCATTTCAGTCAGTTAAGCATGCCGTTCTACAAATGTCTTAAAGAACTCTGTAGGGCACACGTATCACGTTGCTCTTGGTTTTCTCTCTCTCTGTTACTTTCAGCCTCCATCCGTGCTGGTTTCTTTTTGCCAGCAGCCCGTGAGCTTTCAGCCTCTCTCTGGCTCTAGCACGCTGTGGCAGGCTCGTCATTGCTCTCCAGTAGCTGTGTGGCTACTGCGCTCGCCAGCCTCTCCTTGTCCACAGGCCTGTCTGTCATCTTTTCCAGACCTGGCTTGTCCATGTCGTTCTGTTTAACCAGGGTTTGTATCCATCACTGGCTCTGAAATGCTGAGAAATAACTCCTTCCCCTGGGTTTCATCTGCGGTCTGCTCACCATGAGATTCTTTTCCATCCTTCAATTTATCTTTTCTGAAGCATTTTCTCTTTTTCCCTCTGAATCTTGACACTCAGATTTTTCTGTTGAGAATGTTTTTTCTGCACGTCTTAAAATTTATTGCTCATATCTAAGGGGACACTTCGTAGGCATTTTCACTGGCCTTGTTCAGTTTTTGGCCCAGTCTTCTGGGAACTCAGATTTATGACTTCCTAATGGGTCCAGCCTCTTTTATCTTCCTGTAAATTAACATCTGAGTTCTAATGACTTCATCTTCAGAATTCGAGTCCACCACTTTTCACTTAGGCCACGAGGCAGCAACCTAGTCCTCTTTTCTTTGGTCAGGAAGTGCCGCCTAGGACAATCTGAGAACCCTGTCCATATTGTACCTTCTATCCAATTTAATTTGAACAAACTACTCCTAAAAATGGTGTGCAGATGGGTGATCTCTGGGGTCCTACTTTGTTTGGCATTACACAGTGACTGTGTGTGCCTGAGAAGTGGTCAGACTGCCCCAGGTTGAAGGCCTCGGGGGCCCTGCCTCATGCCCACTCTCCCTTCTTGCCCCAGATTGACGAGATGCCTGAGGCAGCCGTGAAATCCACAGCCAACAAATACCAAGTCTTTTTTTTTGGGACCCATGAGACGTGAGTGAGGGATCAATGGGATGCCTCTTTGGGAAGAGGGAGGTGACAGTGCCCGCATGTGTTGGGCTGTGTGGCTCAGGGGCAGCATAGTCTTCTGTCTCTCACCAGGGCATTCCTGGGCCCCAAAGACCTCTTCCCTTACGAGGAGTCCAAGGAGAAGTTTGGCAAGCCCAACAAGAGGAAAGGGTTCAGCGAGGGGCTGTGGGAGATCGAGAACAACCCTACAGTCAAGGCCTCCTCTGGTTACCAGGTGAGCTGTCCGCTGCCCCAAAGACCCCAGGAAAGCAGGTGTGGCATGGGTTCTGGTATCCTAGGCCCACACTTGAAGCTTAGTCTTTAGACTATCAGAGCCTTGGGGTGGAGAGAAGGGGATTCTTGTAAGAGGGGCTGGGGTAGAGGGGGTGACTTGTAGCTGTGGTCAGGAGCTGGGGCCACTCTCACACAGTGGCTGGGGCCAGCACAGGATGCAGGCGGTAAGTGGGGATGGGCTTTTATTAGGCCCTGTGTGGAGTACGCGCGGCCTGCTAGGAGGAGGTGCTCGTGAGCCGGGCAGGGCAGGACAAGGCGGGAGGGTGGGGGGCGGGGGGCGCCGGGAAAGGGTCCCAGCTCCCTTTGGGAGAAGTTGACCCGAGGTTTTGCCTCCTGCTCCAGCCCTCCCCCCTCCTGCACAGAGCCCTGCCTGCCCGGCCTGTGGGTTTACCCCGGGGCTAATCCAACAGAGGTGGGTCTCAAATTACTTGTGAGACTGGGCACCTGGGCGGGGGGTGGGGGAGAGGCGGGCAAAAGGAAGAGTGAGTGACCGAGGGGGTGGCTGGGGAGGGGAGTCCCTGGTGCCACTCAGCCTCTTCTGTCTCCACTGCAGTCTTCCCAGAAAAAGAGCAGTGTGGAAGAGCCGGAGCCAGAGCCGGAGCCGGAAGCCCCCGAGGGTGATGGCGATAAGAAGGGCAATACCGAGGGCAGCAGTGACGAAGAAGGGAAGCTGGTCATCGACGAGCCAGCCAAGGAGAAGAATGAGAAGGGGGCGCTGAAGAGGAGAGCAGGGGACCTGTTGGAGGTAACTGCCAGGCCACCCTGGAGCCTAGTCTGTGGGCATCCCCACGGGGCAGCAGGCTCTGCCTTGCGGCACTGGGTCTTAGGGAGTCTGGCTGGAAATGGCACAGAAGGCATTCCAGTTCGTCAAGGGCAGAGGAAAGACAGTCAGTGGGTATCACCCAGGAATGAGCCCCTGGAGAGGGGAGGGGTCTGGGCACAGGGAAGTGCCTGAGGATCCCCATCTAGTCCCAATCTGTGTCCTTTCTCCTATCCATCTGTCTAGGACTCCCCAAAACGTCCCAAGGAGTCAGAAGACCCTGAAGGAGAGGATAAGGAAGTGGCCACCTTGGAGGGTGAGAGACCCCTTCCTGTGGAGGTAGAGAAGAATAGCACCCCCTCTGACCCCGGTCTCTGGCCGGGGGCCTCTGGAGGAAGAGGAAGAGGAGGAAGAGGCTGAGGCACCTGGCGTCAGAGATCATGAGAGGTGAGCAGCTGTCTTGGCAGTGGCTGGGAGGGCCCAGCCCCCCATGGAGAGGAGGAGGAGACGTGTCTTCATGGTCAGCCTCTCTGGAGGCCGGGTGGGCTCTCCCAGAAGACCGGCACTGGCTGGGGTGAGGCCAGGCCAAGGCTACACCATTAACCCTTCTCCCCTCCAACCCTCCCCCTGCAGCCTGTAGCCACCAATGTTTCAAGAGGAGCCCCTGCCCCGTTCCTGCTGCTGTCTGGGTGCTACTGGGGAAACTGGCCATGGCCTGCAAACTGGGAAATCTTTTCCCACCCAACCCGCTCTTCTCCACTCACTTCCCTGTCTAGCCTAGCCCCAGTTATTGACCTACCCTCACCCTCAGGTCCCTCTTCTACCCCACGATCCGAGTCAGGGCCATGCCTTTTGTGCCCTGAGATGAGATGAGGCCATTGTGTCTCCTGCTTAGACTTGTCTCCCAGGGCTTCTGTTGGGGGTCTGGGCTCCTATTTCCATTTCCTGACAGCTCTCCCGTCCCACACAGGCATTCTGTGCTTTGGGCTGGGTTGGACCAGGAGTGGAAGTGACTGACTGTCAACTCCAGTGTGGGAGGGCCAGGTGGTATCTCCTCAGCTCCTGCCCCCTGTTCCCATAACTATTGTCCCGTCTACCTAGATTCAGGAAAAAAGGGGACGGGTGTGGGAAAGGGCCTCTCTTCTATAAATTCTTAATGATTGACAACTCCCATTCTTCTTTTGCTGACCCCAGGAGTTCTGGGAGTAGTTTGTCATCAGAAGACTTTGAGGCTTCCAAGTTGTTAGGGCCAAGGACCTGGAGAGAGCTGACACCTGAAGGGCTGACTCACCTATTCTGTGGGAGCTTTGAACATCTAACCCTCTTGAGGTGGGGTGACCTAGGGAGGGAGGCCCCTGCTGCCCTCTTCCTTCTTCCCACAGTGCTCAAGGCCAGCCTGCAGTCAGATAGATCACCCAGACATAAAGACACATTTTTTTAGGAAATGTTTTTAATAAAAGAAAATTACAAAAAAAAAATTTAACCCCCAGCCCGCTGTGTGCTCCCCTGCTCTGCCCCCTTCTGCTCCTTCCTCCACCGTAGCCCCAGGTGCTGGGAGGCTCCCCTTCTGTTCTGTTCGGGGCTCAATGGCTTTCTTCTCCAAGCTGAGCTGGGGCCTTGCCTCCATGCTCCTTCCTCGCTGGCAGGCTGCCCTGCTGTCTGGAGCTTGACGACTTTCTCCTCTCTGGGGCTTCGATGCTCCTCCAGAGTCACCCCCACACTTGGTCCCCTTGGTGTTGTCTCCCATCCAGTTTGTAGCTCACTGAGAGGAAGAGGGAAAGTGCCCCTGCCAGCCTCTTCCTGGTGGCTCAGACACACTCTTCATCTTGTCTCTTGCTCCTGCCCCTCCCTTGGGCTCTGAAGAAAAGTGCTGACTAGCTTTGGACGTTTAGCTCTGAGAACCGTAGACAGTTTCAGTTTCAGTAGGAAAATAAAACCTGTTGATTACTATTACTGGATTCTGACTGATTCTTGTGTGTTTGGGGGGGGGGTTAACTGAAGAAGGGGAGAAGGGAAAGGATATGCAAATCCAATGATTTCCAAATCACCTCATACTGAGGGAAGCCTGTCAACTTCCTCCATCCCTAGGCTGGTTGAAATCCACAATAATGCACACCATCCATTCTACCTCCTGCCCAATAAGCATTTACCAGCTTCCCTCACCAACATCTGAGAGGGAGATAAAGCCTTTTTTTTTTTTCTTCTGGCTGGGTGTGGTGGTGGCACACATCTTTAATCCTAGCACTTGGGAGGCAGAGAGGTAGGAGGATTACTGTGAGTTAAAGGCCAGCCTCAGACTTCATAGTAAATTCCAGGTCAGCCTATGCTAGAGTGAGATCCTACCTCAACCCCTCCCCCCCAAAAAAAAACACCTTTTTGAGGGCTGGGGAGATAGCTCAGGTTGGCTTTTAGCACCTGAATGAATTCCCAGAACCTGTGTACAGCCAGGTGCTGTGGTCATCCTCACACCTACTTGTGAGCAGTGGTGAGCAATGAGAGGGGCCGGCGTGCTTGCCCACACATCACCCCCTATGTCAAAATACATAGATAAATGAATAAAAAATGGCCAGGTGTGGTGGTACACACCTTTAGTCCTAGTACTTGGGAGGCAGAGGTGGGATAATCTCCATGAGTTCGAGGCCACTCTGAGACTACATTGTAAATTTCTAAGTCAGTCTGGCCTAGAGTGAGACCCTACCTCAATTAAAAAAAAAAAAAAAAAAAAAAACTGAGCCAGATGTGACCATATATGTCTGTATTCCCAGTACTGGGAAGGCAGGGGGATGAGTTTAAAGCCAGCCTGGGCTATGTAGTTCCTGGGCTTTACCTATGTCCTCAATATAAGATCCCCTTCCCAGCAAAAACTTGCATTCAGTGGGAGGTGTAAGGCTGGGGATGTGTTTCGGTAGAGTACTTGCAAGGAAGGTACCTTTGAAAAGCCAGTTAAGCCGGGTGTGATGGTGCACGCCTTTAATCCCAACAATTGGGAGGCAGAGGTATGAGGTTCGAGGCCACCCTGAGAATACATAGTGAATTCCAGGTCAGTCTGAGCTAGAGCAAGACCCTACCTTGGAAAAAAAAGAAGAAAGAGAGAAAAAAAGAAAAGCCAGTTAAGATGGAGAACTCTGGTTCCAAGTTCATGGCAGGCGAGTCATAGGATCTGGGTGATGGGAGAGGACTACAGTGCACATCTAATCCCTAAGCCTCCAAAGATGCTTTCCTAGAACAAAGATCAGGATTTCTCCCAGCTATTCTAGTCTGTTCATGACTTTTCCCACTAATCAGGTTCCTGAAGTGGCACAATGAGCAGGCTGGAGGGGTAGCTGTCTCCAGGCCCTCCCAGTGACCGCCAGACTCAGCACACATTTGACCTGAATATCATGCTCTACAGGAGTTTGCCACTCTAGTGGGAGCGGGACGGGGGGGGGGGGTATGCTCAGCACTGCCCAAGTTACTGGATTAATTAGATCATCTTTGAGACATGACATTTTCTTACTAATTTATCTATCAATATTAGGATAGCATTAGAAGGGCTGTGGGTTCTTTTTTTTTTCCCCCAGGCTGACCTTGCACTCACTCTGTAATTCAGCGATCCTCCTACCTCTGCCTCCAGAGTGCTGGGGACATGACACCCAACTTTTCCCTTTTTTTGGGGGGGGGGTGTTTATTTATTTTCAAGGTAGGGCCTAGAATTCACTATGTAGACTCAGGGTGGCCTCGAACTCATGGCGATCCTCTTACCTCTGCCTCCCGAGTGCTGGGATGAAAGGCGTGCGCCACCACGCGCCCCCCCCCCCCCCCCCCGTTTTCTGTCTTCAGTTGTTTGAGAGAGACAAGAGAGGAAGACAGAATGGGCATGCCAGGGCTTCCAGGGGCTGCAAATGAACTCCAGACCATGTGCCTCCTTAACGTGGGTCCTGGGGAATCAAACCCGGGTCCTTTGGCTTTGCAGGCAAGCACCTGGGTCATCAGCTGAGACAGGCAAGGGTAACAACTGGCTCGCCTGGGCAGGGAGGCCCTTGGCTCTGAGCAGTAGGTCACAACCACCTAGAAAATGGAGCCATGGTCTCTGGGAACTACACTTCCCAGAAGCTACGTGCCGGGTGAGGCGGCCTGTCCTTTACCTTCAGTTCCCGACATGCTTCTCACACTGGATTTCCTACTCAGCCTGCCTCAATCTCTCTCTCTCTCTCTCTCTCTCTCTCTATCATCTATCTATCTATCTATCTATCCATCTAATCTATCTATCCATCTAATCTATCTATCCATCTAATCTATCTATCTATCTATCTATCTATCTATCTATCTATCTATCTATCTATCTATCTATCTATCTATCTATCTATCTATCTATCTATCTATCTATCTATCAATCATCTATTATTTATTTGGTAGCGAGGGACTACAACTCCCAGCATGCTCAGAGGCTAACTTCGTTCTCGAGCTAACTCTCTGAGATTAGACTACATGTCCCAGAAGTCTGATGGGCAGCGACGCCGGGGTCGAGTGCCGCGCGCAGGCAGGCTGGAGGCCGACCGCTCCGCGAGGGTGAGCCAAGGCAGCCCCGGGACGTCGGGGGCCGGTGGGGCAGGGACGTCTCTCCCTGGCTGGGGTTCAGTCGCTGCCCCGGGCTTCTTTGCAGTGCAGAGGTTTGGGGAGCGGACCAAGAATGCTTGGGATTTAGGAGTCCCGTGAAGCGCTCACACCGGTAGCGTGTGCCTGAACGCAGTTTTGCTGCTGTGAAACTGTGAACTACCCGGGCGTGGTGGCGCACGCCGCTAATCCCAGCACTCGGGAGGCCTAGAGGTAGGAGGTTCGCCGTGAGTTCGAGGCCACCCCGAGAATACATAGTGAATTCCAGGTCAGCCTGGGCTAGAGTGAGACCCTACCTGGACAAACCAAACAACAAACAAAAAAAAACTATGTGATGTGAACTAGGAGCGGCCTGGTAGTTGGATCCTTGGGGCCCCTTAGGTACTTACTGACCTGGACTTCACTCTAGTCCCAGGCTGGCCTCAAACTCATAGCAGTCCTCCTGAGTGCTGGGATTAAAGGCGTGTGCCACCATACCCAGAGAAAGAGAATAGGCATTCCAGGTCCTCCTACCTCTACAGATGATCTCCAAATGCATGCACCACTTTGTGCATCTGGCTGTGTGTGTGTACTGGGGAATCAAATCTGGGCCTTCAGGCTTTATGTAAACAAGTACCTTTAACCACTGAGCCATCTCTGCAGCCCCTCAATGAATTTTTTTTTTTATTTGCGTGTGTGTGTGTGTGTGTGTGTGTGTGTGCACGTGTGTATGTATGGACATGCCAGAGTCTCCTACTACAAATAAATACCAGACACTTGTGCCACCTTTTGTGTCTGCTTTAAGTGGGTGGTTTGGGAATTGAATGTAAGCAAGCCCTTTTAACTGCTGAGCCATCTACCCAACCCCACCAATGAATTTTTGTTCTTTTTCTTCTCTTTTTCCCCACATAGTAATTTTGTGACCAGACGTAAGTTATTTAGCCTGTTTCCTCATGTAGAGTGAAGATAGTATCTTTTAAGAGGAGACAATAAGATGAAGTGCACTGAATGAGAGTCAGTGCTTTAAATATTTTATTTCTCATTTGAGAGAAAGACAATGAATGGGCCTGCCAGGGCCTCCAGCCGCTGTAAACACTCAAGATGCCTGCATCCCCTAGTGCAACTGGCTTACGTGGAGACTGGGGAATTGAACCTGGGTCCTTTGCAAGGACCTTAACCACTAAGCCATTTCTTCAGCCCCGAGAGTCAGTGCTTTAACGCTGCTCCTCCCCTTACACATTTGTCTTGTTTTTTCACCCCAAAGCTCAGAGAAGTTTGAGCCTGTCGCTGGTGAGGGAGTTTCTCGCAGCCTCTAGCCATGCGTCTCTCCGCTCTGCTGGCCTTCGCATCAAAAGCCACACTGTCTCCCCACTACCGCTATGGGATGAGCCGCCCAGGTTCCCTGGCAGACAAGAGGAAGAACCCTCCGTGGAGCAGGCGGCGCCCAGTGTTGGTGGAGCCCATCTCTGATGAAGACTGGCACTTCTTCTGTGGGGACATGGTGAGAGCCTTAGGACAGTGAGAGAGGGGCTCAGGATCGGGGACCTCAGCTCCATCAGCTCACTCCTATCTTTGTTCAGGTGGAAATCCTGGAAGGCAAGGACTCTGGGAAGCAGGGCAGAGTGGTTCAAGTTATCCGGCAGCGAAACTGGGTTGTCCTGGAAGGGCTGAACACGGTAAGTGGAGAGGGATGGAGACCTTCAGGAAGCTTGTCCTCAGCTGTCTCTCACCATCAAGAGCAGCATGGGGTGGCAGGAGACGGGCTGAGGGGGCTAGTTGTACAACGGATCCTTCTGCTGTTCAGCTTGGGCTCAATGTGCTTAGCAGTGGTGGGCAAACTCCTTGTCCCCTTGTTTTCTTTCTTATTATTTTTCTTTTTTTAGAGGTAGGGTCTCACTCTCACTCTAGCTCAGGATGACCTGGAACTCACTATATAGTCTCAGGGTGGCCTTGAACTCATGGCAATCCTCCTACCTCTACCTCCCAAGTGATGGGATTAAAGGCATGCGCCACCATGCCCAGCTTAAAGATTTATTTTTGTTTATTTATTTATTTATTTATTTATTAGAGGCAGAAGCTGACAGAGACAGAGAGATAGAGAAAGGGTGCGCCAGGGCCTGTAGCCACTGCAAACGAACCCCAGATGCATGTGCCATCATGTACTTATCTGGCTTATGTGGGACCTGGAGAATCAAACCTGGGTCCTTAGGTTTTGCAGATATGCACCTTAACCACTAAACCAACTCTCCAGCCCTCTTTTTTTTTTTTTTTACATTCATTTATTTGAGGTTATATATATATGTCTCATATATATATAGAAAGAGGCTGATAAGAGAATGGCCCTTCAATGGCCTCTAGCCACTGCAAACAAACTCCAGACGCATGCGGCACTTTATGCATCTAGGTTACATAAGTACTGGGGACTTGAACATGGGTCCTTAGGCTTTGCAGGCAAGTGCCTTAACCATTAAGCCATCTCTCTTGCCCTTTCTTTCTTTCTTTCTTTTTTTTTTAAGATTTCTTTTTATTTATTAGAGACAGAGGGATGGAGAGAGAGAGAGAGATTGAGACTGGGCACACCAGGGAGGGCCTCTAGCCACTGCAAACGAACTCCAGACACATGTGCATCTAGCTTATGTGGGACCTGGAGAATCAAACCTGGGTCCTTAGGGTTCGCAGGCATGTATCTTAACTGCTAAGCCATCTCTCCAGCACCCCCTTGTTTTCTAATATGCTCTCTCCCTTTTTAAAAAAAAAATTTGGTGTTATGTGCACATAGTGTAGGCATATGTGTACAAATGTGTGTTCTCCATGCATTTGTGGAGGCCAGAAGCACATGTCAGGGGCCCTATCACTCTTCTGTCTTACTTCCTTGAGGCAGATTCTCTCACTGAAGCTGGGGCTCACCAGTTTTCAGTTAGACTTGCTGACCAGGGAACCCCAGCAACTCTGTTGGTCTCCACCCCCTCAACACTGGGGTTACAGGCATGAGTGGCCAGTCCCAGCTTTTTCTTGGGTGTTGGGGATTGAACTCAAGTCCTCATGTTTGCATAGTAAATGCTCTTACCCACTGAGCCATCTCCCCAGCCCTGTAGTAACCCCCCTCTGTTGGACAGCATTACCGTTATGTTGGAAAGACCAAGTATCACCGTGGGACCATGATCCCTAGCGAAGCCCCCTTGCTCCATAACCAGGTCAAGCTAGTGGACCCTGTGGACAGGTAAGTACATGGGGCTCTGCTCAGGGGTTTCTCACCCTGAGCCCACAACAGAATTGGCCATTTATTCAGTGGAAATGGTGGGTTGGATGCTCTTGAAGTGTCCACCTCCTGGACATGATACCGTGAAAGAAAGAAAATAAGGGGGCTGGAGAGATAGATGGCTTAGCAGTTTAAGGCATTTGCCTGCAAAGCCAAAGGACCTCGGTTCAATTCTCCAGGACCCACATAAGCCAGACACACAAGGGGGTGCGTGTGTCTGGATTCGTTTGCAGTGGTTGGAAGCCCTGGCATGCCCATTCTCTTTCTTTCCGTCTCTCTTTGCCTCTTTCCCTCTCTCAAATAAATAAACATAAAATATATATTTTTAATTTTTTGTTTATTTTTATTTATTTGAGAGCAGCAGACAGAGGGAGAAAGAGGCAGATAGATAGAGAGTGAAAAATGGGCGCGCCAGGGCCTCCAGCCACTGCAAATGAACTCCAGACGCGTGCACCCCCTTGTGCATCTGGCTAATGTGGGTCCTGGGGAATCGAGCCTCAAACCGGGGTCCTTAGGCTTCATAGGCAAGTGTTTAACCACTAAGCAATTTCTCCAGCCCACATAAAATATTTTTTTTTAAAAGAAAGAAAGCTGGGCATGGTGGCACATGCTCCTTTAATCCCAGCACTAGGGAAGCTGAGGTAGGAGCATTGCCTGAGACTACATAGTGAATTCTAGGTCAGCGAATTCTAGAGAGAGACCCTACCACAGAAAATAAAGACGAATGAAACAAGCCCTTGCAGAGGTTGAGAAACTTTTTTTTTTTTTTTTAACTTATTTGTGTGTGTGGACCTCTTGTCACTGTAAACAAATGCAGATGCTTGTAGTACTGTCTGGTTTATGTGGGCAGCTTGGGAATTGCACCTGGGCTGGCAGGTTTTGTAAGCAAGCACCTTTATCCACTGACCCCTGTCTCCAGCTCACCCATGGAGTTTTCTTTTTCGGTTTTTCGAGGTAGGGTTTCACTCTAGTCCAAGCTGACCTGGAATTTACTATGTAATCTCAGGATGGCCTCGAACTCATGGCAATCCTCCTACCCCTGCCTCCCAAGTGCTGGGATTAAAGGCCTGTGTCACTACACCCAGCTCCCACAGTGTTTTCAATCACTGCCCTCACTTCTGAGTTGTATGGGGACCTGGGGACCAAATCCAGACTCACACTATTCATCTACTAGGAAACCCACTGACATCGAGTGGAGATTTACTGAGGCAGGAGAAAGGGTTCGCGTCTCTATGAGATCAGGAAGAATCATCCCCAAGCCTGAGTTTCCCAGAAGTGACGGCATTGTCCCTGAAACGTGGACCGGTGAGACTGGACAGCAGGAGGGTGGGGAGGGGAAGAAATGTTAAGTTGGCAGGGCTGGAATTAAAGCTCAGTGGAGCCTTAGGCAAGAAGGAAAGACATGTTGCTAAACCCTCTCATCTCCTTTCCACTGACTCAACAGATGGCCCCAAGGACACATCAGTGGAAGATGCTCTAGAAAGAACGTATGTGCCCAGGCTGAAGACACTGGAGGAAGAGGTGATGGAGGCAATGGGGATTCAGGAGACCCGGAGACACAGAAAAGTCTACTGGTATTGAGCCTGAACGTGCAGCCTTGAGGGTTGAGTTCCCTATTTTTCAGACACCAATAAAGAGTTCTGAGTCCTGTGCGTAGCTGCTGTCCACGCCGCACTCCGCCTACTTCCCCGTGCACTGATTCTTGGAACCTAGCCAAGGCACATCTTTCCTCACAGCCCTGGGTGGCTCAGCAAGGAAGGCAGTAGGTGCTACCTGTCCTTGTCTGACTGACAGAAGCAGAGGTCAAGTCTTGTTCCAGGTTTTAATAAAACAACACGAGGGAGGGAAGGGGGGATGAATCTGAAGTTCCAGGTTTTAATAAAACCACATGACACGAGGAAGGGAAGGGGAATGGGTCTGAAGTTTGCAGGGAGCCAGGGTGTTGGTGGATCATGAAACACGCCTGGCCACGCTGGCACGAGCTGGTTCAGGTGGGATGAGGTGCGCCCTTCCTGTCAGCTGTCTTCAGTTTCCAAAACAGAGAAGGCCTGACCCAGAGGTGTCTTAGTGGCCACGAGAACCAGATTTCTGGGTGAGAGTTGAGGGCTGAAGATGGGCAGGAGCTCAGCATAGAAGCCTGGGAGCAAGGCAGGGTTGTCAGAAGTAAAGTGAGCCAAACTCCAGCCTCCTCCTGTCCCACCTGTTGCAGGCCCCTTCCCGTGGGAGAGGCCACAGAGGGACCAAGGAGACCCTTTTCTCTCGGACATGGGATGCCTGGGCACTGGCTTCAAACAGTCCTTGTGCTCCAGGTTCCTAGTGCCCAGGGTGTTTAAAGCCCCCCTCAGGGAGGCACTGCAGGTGGTAGGAATTGGCATGTCACCCAATTCCTACTCCATCAGGTGACTGACAACACGTAGCAGACAAGGCTGGGACAAGCCCCAGAGCTTCTGCCCTTACCTTGTTCCTGGAGATACAGTAGCCGGTCCAACAGAATCAGTGTCTCTACCAGGGGGGCCAGCAGGAGAGCTAGGCTGAAGAAGGCCACCACGCGGTTCCCCTGGGCCTGGTGAGCCCGCAGTGCGGGCACATTCAGCGGCAGCTGGGGGTCCAGCCCCACTCGCCGTAACCCCTGCTGCACATACCTAAGGAATCACCCGGCAAGCATTCCACTTAGTCTCAGGAACCTCCCCTCCCACTTAAACTGCCTGCCTGCAGTTTGATTCCAACCTTGCTGCCCTAATATGCACTTAAAACTATTTTTTTTGGGGGGGGGGTAGGGTTCAAGGTAGGGTCTCGCACTAGCCCAGGCTGACCTGGAATTCACTATGTAGTCTCAGGGTGGCCTTGAACTCTCTGTGATCCTCCTGCCTCAGCCTCCTGAGTGCTGGAATTAAAGGCAGAGTGCGCCACCACACCCGGCTCTATTTAACACTCCTGGGTACAAGTGAGCCTCCTGTTTCAGCTCCCCAAGTAGTTGTAACTACAGGTACAGACGACAGCCTGGCCTAATTCTTTTGTCTTTGTTCTGCTTTGTACTGTGTGAGCAGGGTCTGTTGCTATGGAGCAAAGTGGAAGTGATCTTGTTGCCCTAACCCCACAGCCCAAGTGCTAAAATTACAGACATGGTCACCACACCCACTTTAATATTTTCTGTTTTTGGTGTTTTCAAGACAGGGTCTCACTCCAGCCTAGGCTGACCTGGAACTCACTCTGTGTAGCTCAGGCTGACCTCAAACTCAAGTGTTCCTACTATCGATCCTTCTACGTCAGCCTCCAGAGTGCTGGGACTAAAAGGCATGTGCCACCATGCCCAGTTTAATACTTGCGTTTAAATGATTCTTGGGCTGTGAACTATCTGTTCAATAGCAAAATATCTTAAAAATTTTACACAATTATTTAGCTGTATCTTTAGCATTTGGTGAGAGATAGGGTCTCATGTAGCCCAGGCTGGCCTCAAACTACGTATCTCTACCTCCTGAGTGCTAGGATTATGTAAGTACAGCCCCCACATTCTCTTTAGACAGTGCTGGGGATTGAACTCAGGACTTCATGTATACAAGGTAAACACTCTTCCAACTGAGCTACATGCCCAGCCCCAGACAGACAACTTCTAGAGAAGTTGCCCTGGTCAGTGAGAACTCAACGCCACTTCTTTGGGCACAGAGAATTTCTTGGGATGTGCTAACAAGTGGAGGTGGGCAGGAAGCCTCCCCTGAACCTTACTCTTGGATCTGGAGCTCATGGGCTCTGGGGATCCCCTGCACACCGGGCCTGCGGAGCTCAGGGCAGGCATGTCGGATGACCGTCTCCAGCGCTGCACGGAAGCAGTGGCTTTGCAAGGCAGGTCCTGCTTTCTGTAGCCGCTCAGCATAGTCCTCCAGGGCATGGCACGCCCCCTCTCGGAGCCTGTAGGGCAGTTCATGGCCAGGTAGCCTAGCGACCCACTGACTCAGTGGGTAGCTGCCAGGGTCACTGAGCTTCATGTAGCAGCAGCCCACCGAGGCCAGGGCCACCACCTCAGGGCAGCAGCAGAAGTGCCGGAGCAGGGCAACACTCAGATCCCCACAGGCATGGAGGCCTGTGAGCAGGAGGCGGGTGCCAGCCCGTCCCGGTTGCTCCAGGGGAAGCAGCAGCTCCTCACACAGGGCTGTGGGGTCCACCCACTGAGCCACATGGTGTGGGGGATGGCGAGGGCCTGTCCGGGCCTCCTATGGGGAAGGGAAAGGCAAATTGGCATTCTGGTTGCTGCCCTGGGCCATGAAGGGATCTGTCCTCAATTACACGGCAGAGAAGCTAGGCAAGGAGAGCTGGCTGGACAGTGTCAGTCTTCTCATCTCTTCCATCATTCTCCTTCTGCGTTTTTTTTTTTCCCCTTGTTGTGGTGGTGGTGGTGGTGGGGGAGGTAGAGCCTTACAGTGTATACTAGGCTGGCCTCAAAACCTGTGGTAGTCCTTTCTCTCTGCCTCCCAAATGTTGGGGTTACAGGCCTGAGGTATGATGCCAGGCTCTGTTTTCCCTTTTCTTTTGGTGGTGTTGGGATGGTTGGCCCTACAACGGAGCTACATTCCCAGCTCTCCCAGATTTTGTATTGGTAAAGGGTCTAATAACTGACTGAGGGCTAAGGATGTAGTTCAATGGCAGAGTGCCTGCCTGGCACGTGCAAGGCCCTGGGTTCCATCCCCTGCATGGCTAATACGGCCACATCATAGTCTATTGAAAACACAATGGCGCGGAAAGCACTTTAAACCAGCAAGTGCCTTTGAGGTGCAGGGACTCTTGAGGAAGGGGACCCTTGGGCACAACACAGCAGAAACAGGCACCGTCTCAAGCTGACAAGCTTGGATGTGGGTGGTCAGCCTTGGTGCCCAGTTCTAGGGTGCAGGTAGAATGGCTTACCCTCGGGCGCCTCTTCTCCATTTTGTCCAGAGCTTGCAGGAGCTCCTGGTCCAGGCACTGTGCTCTCTCCACCAATCTCGGATCCCCTTCCAGGCTCTTCACCATCAGTCCCAGCCCCAGAGACATGAAGCGGGAGAGATGGCCCTGGAGTCACGAGGGAAGACACAGCGTTGTTCAGTGACCTACCCTCCGTCATCTTGCCAGTGACCTGGACACCTGGGTCCTCCTAGGCTCCACAAAGGCTTCATTTCTACCCTGCACAGTTCTACCAGTTCACAGCACCTGCCTCCCCAAGCCTGAGGCCCTGTAACCTGTCCTTCCAATTGGTTTAGCTGGAGAGATTACTCAGTGGCTGCAGGCACTTGCTTGCAAAGCCTGAGGCCCAAGTAAGTCCCCAATAGTTCTATCCTCATGGCTCAAAGAAGACAGTACATCAGGATTCTCACCTGGCCTGAGCCTACATCCACAACCTGGGTGCAGCCAGTGAGGTCACTCAGCTTCTTTACCAACTGTAGGAGGAGAGAGGAAAGAGCAGGTCGGTGTGGAGAAGGTGGAGGAGCTCAGATGCCAGGAAAACACGGAGGGCACCAAGACAGATGTGGCAGCCAGAGTGGAGGTGCAGGGGAGCACTTAGCCCAGGACACTCTCAAGTCAGTGACTCAAGAACAAGGGTCCTGAAGCCATGCTTGCTGTGGACTGAGAACTGGAAAAGACAGTGCCGCACATGAAGCCACCAAGCAACCCAGCCAGAGGATGAGAAGCCCACCAGCACAGGCACAGAATGTCTGCCAGGGAAGGAAATTCTTGCAGGTATGTCTAACCTGCGGCCCAGGATAGCTATCGATGTAGCTCAACACAAAACTAAACTTTATTATTACTGTTGGTTTTTCAAGGTAGAGTCTCACTCAAGCCCAGGCTGACCTGGAATTCACTATGTAGTCTCAGGGTGGCCTTGAACTCACAGCAGTCCTCCCACCTCTGTCTCCCGAGTGCTGGGATTAAAAATATGTGCCATCATACCTGGCTTACTTTATATTTTTTTAATTTAAATATTTTTATTTAGTTATATGCAAGGGAGGGGGAGAATGGGTACACCAGGGCTTCTAGTCATTGCAAACAAACTCTAGACACTTGTGCCACCTTGTACATCTGGTGGGTCCTGGGGAATCAAACCTGGGTCCTTCGGATTTGCCAGCAAGCACCTTTACTGCTAAGCCTTATCTCCAGCCCTACACTTTGTTTTTAACTCAATTGCTGGGTTCTTAATCAAGTGTGAACCGTGTAGGGAACAATGTCATGTTGCAATGTCAGAAGGTTGGACATACCTGTAGGGCTTCTGATCTGGCATGTGAGCTAAGGGCCACACACCTCTGTAACTCCCAGACTTGTCCGTCTGGCCTCCAGTCTCCTTACCTCTCCCAGCCTCCGGATCTCATGCTGCTTCTTAGGCTTGACATGTTTACGAAAAGGAGCCGTCAGTCGGGAGCTCTGGCTGGGGTTCTCCAGGAACTCTGACGGGGTCTGAAAGCCAGGTGTCCGGGTAAAGGCGAGGGCATAGGCTGTGGACTTCAGGGCCAGCAGTGTAAGTGGCCAAACTGACCTGTACCTGAGATAGTCCAGCCCAGGCTGCCAGTGAGTAGTCCAATCACATCCTGAGTGTGCCAGCTACACCCTGGGGCCCAGAAGACCTTGGGCGACTAAGCACAGGCTGGATGCAAAGCTAAACACCTGAGTTCCCCAGCACAAAGGCCCCACTATTCCATACCTGACCACCTCCCCTTCCCTGGGCATCCCCAACAGCAGGGTGGCCAGCTGTGGGGGGCTCAGTCCATCCAGTGCTTCTTGCCACGAACAGGGAAGAATGCCCCACAGACTGTCTGTAAAAAATTCCTGTAGGAAGAGAGAGGAACCAGTTAGCGTCAGTCCTGCTTCCCAGCTCCAGCCACTGCCTGGCTCTTTCCAGCAGCACTGCTGTCCCACAAGACCACCTCCCGCTCACCTGTGTTACCTCTCGAGCCTGCCCCAGTACCCGGCTGGTGCTGACTACATGCTGGACACACCTCTCATGTTCACGATTTCCCCATTTATTTGCGTCTGTTCTTTCAACTCAACTTCTTACATAAGGAACTGTTTTCTTCACATCTCTATCCCTAATGCTATCACAATGATTGGTACACAGTACTTAGCACATTACCATTAGCACATTACCATTTAGTAATCTGTTACTGTATGTGCCAGATACTTGTGTAGTTGTGTGTGCAAATGCACACACACGTCAATGCGTGCATGTGGTGACTGGTGAGTCTCAGGCGATTCCTCAGGTGCTCCCTCAACCTCTTTTTGAGGGCCTTGTTGGTCTGGAAGCTCACCAATTAGGCTTGACTGGCTGCCCAGCAAGCTCCAGGCATCCTCCTGTCGTTGCCTCCTAACTTAGTGGGATTAGACTCCAGCAACCATGCCTGCAATTTTTACATGGATTCTGGGGATCAAATGCAGGTCCTGAGGCCTCCAAAGCAAGCGCAACTGAGCTATTTCCTCAGCTCACTTTCATATTATTATTATCATCATCATTATTATTTTAAGTTGGGTTTTTTTTGAGGTAGGGTTTCACTATAGTTCAGGCTGAGCTGAAATTTACTATGTAGTCTCAGGGTACTTTTGAACTCACTGTGACCCTACCTCTACTTTTCAAGTGCTGGGATTAAAGGTGTGTGCTACCACACTTGGCTTTTTTTTTTTTTAATTTAATTTATCCATTAGAGAGAGAGAGAGAGAGAGACTGATTTGGAGGTACAGAGAGAATGGCATGCCAGGGCCTCCAACCACTGCAAATAAACTTGATACATGTGCCACCTTGTGCATCTGGTTTATGTGGGTACTGGGGAAATCCAACCTGGGTCCTTAGGCTGTGAGGCAAGTGTCTTAACCACTAAGCCATCTCTCTAAACCTCTTTTGGTTTTTGAGGTAGGCTCTCACTCTAGCTCAGGCTGACCTGGAACTCATTCTGTGCCCAGACTGGTCTTGACTCTGTATCTCAGCTGACTGCTAGGACTATAGGTGTGAGTCACCATTCCCAGACTACACTGGTGTGTTTCATTTTATTTTGCTTTCTTGAGGTAGGATCTTACTACAGCCCAGGCTGACCGGGAATTCACTATGTAGTCTCAGGGTGGCTTCAGACACATGGCCATCCTCTTATTTCTGGTTCCAAGCACTGGGATTAAAGGCATGCAACACCATGCCCAGCTGACTCGTGTATTTTATTTTATTTTATTGGTTTTTTGAGGTAGGGTTTCACTCTAGCCCAGGCTGACCTGAATTCACTATGTACTCTCAGGGTGGCCTCGAACTCATGGCGATCCTCCTCCCTCTGCCTCCCGAGTGCGGGGATTAAAGGCATGTCCACCATGACTGGCTCCACTTCTGTATTTTTACTCATGCATTTGTTCATCATAAATTCCAGAGCTGAGCTTTAGTAACACACTAAGCTCTAGCCTAAGCTCAAGGAATGTGATAATGAACCAGAGAGACAGGAGTCTTGTTAAAAAAAAAAAAAAAAAAAAAAAGTTTCTGGGCAGGAGATGTAGCTCATGGTAGAGTTCTTACTTAGCATGCATGACATCTGGGTTCCATCTCCAGCACTATAAACATAATAAAATATACAAAAATAGGGGCTGGTGAGATGGCTTAGTGGGTAAGGCATTTGCCTACAAAGCCAAAGGATCCTGGTTCGACTCTCCAGGACCAATATAAGCCAGTTGCACAAGGAGGCGCATGCTTCTGGAGTTTCTCTGCAGTGGCTAGAGGCCCTGGAGCGCTCATTCTCTCTCTCTCTTTCTCTCAAACAGATAAAATATATTTTAAAAGAATAACAAAAATATTTCAGCAGTTGGGCTGGAGAGATGGCTTAGCAGTTAAGACACTTGCCTATGAAGCCTAAGGAGCAATGTTTAATTCCCAAGATCCCACAAAGTGATGCATGTGTAAGGTTGTACATGAGCACAAGGTGGTGCATGTGTCTGAAGTTTGATTATAGTGGCCAGAGGCCCTGGCACACCCATTCTCTCTCTCAAATAAGTAAATAAATAAACAAACAAATAAATAAAATATATTAAAAAAAAAGAAAAGAAATGTCTGGGTGTGGTGGCACATGCCTTTAATCCTAGCACTTGAGAGGCAGAGGTAGGAGGATTGCAGTGAGTTTGAGGCCATCCTGAGATGACATAGTGAATTCCAGGTCAGCCTGGGCTAGAGTGAGACCCTACTTAAAAAAGGGGGAGACTGGAGAGATGGCTTAGCGTTAAAGGTGCTTGTCTGCAAAGCCTAAGGACCCATGTTCAACTCTCCAGGTCCCACATAAGCCAGATACACAGGACACAAGTGCACAAAGTCACACACATGCACAAAGTGACACATGCGTCTGGAGTGTAGCTGTAGTGGCTAGAGGCCCTGGCATGCCAATTCTCTTTCTCTCTCTCACTCTCACATTAAAAAAGGCCAGCCTGAGACTAATTCTGGTCAGCCTGGGCTACAGCAAGACCTACCTCGAAAAACAAAAAGAAAAGAAAATACAAGCTAGTGCCAGGTGTGGTAGTGCACACCTTTAATTCTAGTACTTGGTGGTGGTGGTGCAGGAGATAGACAACTGAGAATCTCCTTGAGTTCAAGGCCAGACTGGCCTACTTAGTGAGTTCCAAGTCAGCCTGCGCTAGAGACCCTGTTTTTAAAAATGGAAAATGATGGTCTGGTGAGATGGCTTGGGGGTTAAGCGCTTGCCTGCGAAGCCTAAGGACCCCGGTTCAAGGCTCAATTCCCCAGGACCTGCGTAAGCCAGATGCACAAGGTGGTGCATGCATCTGGAGTTCACTTGGAGTGGCTGGAGGCCCTGGCGCGCCCATTCTCTATCTGTGTGCCTCTTTGTCTGTCTGTCGCTCTCAAATAAATAAAAATAAACAAAATAAAATGGAAAAAGGGAAAAGAAAATACATGCAATAGCAAACACTCATGTTTTCTACAGGCACCACTGTAACATTTGACATGTCTCAATGCACTTAACAAAAACTCTATGATACAGGTACTCTCTTTTTTGTCATTGTTTTTCAATGCTTGGTATTGAACCCAAGGCCTCATAAGTAATGATTTTTACCACAGTTACATCCCCCCATATCCAGCCCTTTAGGGTCTCACACTGTAGTCCAGGCTGGCCTGGAGCTCATGGCAATGCAAATGCTAGGATTACAAGCATGCATCACTACACCTGGCCTTCCTTTCTTTCTTTCTTCTGTTTCCCCCCCCCCCCCTCAAGTTAGGGTCTCACTCTAGCTCAGGCTGACCTGGAATTCACTATGCAGTCTCAGGGTGGCCTTGAACTCATGGCCCTCTGCCTCCAAAGTGCTGGGATTAAAGGGATGTGCCACCATGCCTGGCTCACCTGGCCTTTTTTAAGAAAAAGATTTATGTGAGGAGAAAAAGAGAAAAAAAGAGAGGGAGAGAGAATGGGCACACTAGGGTCCCTAGCTGCTGCAAACAAACCCCAGGCACATGCACCACTTGGTGCATCTGGCTTTACATGGGTACTGGGGAATAGAACTTGGGTCACTGGGCTTTCCAGACAATAGCCTTAACAGCTGAGCTCAGCCATCTCTCCAGCCTCACTTTTTTTTTTCCTCCAGCCCTATTTATTTACATTTATGAGACAGAGAGAGAGAGAGAGAATTGGCACTGGGCCTTAGCCACTGAACACGAACTCCAAATGCGTGCGCCACCTTGTGCACATATGTCATCTTGCACACATGCATCACCTTGTACATCTGGCTTATGTGGGTTTTGGGGAGCAGAACCTGGGTCCTTAGCCTTTG
Organism: Dipus sagitta; assembly: GCA_036346955.1. Taxonomy (NCBI): domain Eukaryota; kingdom Metazoa; phylum Chordata; class Mammalia; order Rodentia; family Dipodidae; genus Dipus; species Dipus sagitta. Next base: position 31,518,110 of record CM070788.1, read on the forward strand.
TGGGCAAGTGCCTTAACTGCTAAGTCATCTCTCCAGCCCCTTTTTATTTTTATTTATTTATTTATTTTGGTTTTTTGAGGTAGGGTCTTGCTCTAGCCCAGGCTGGCCTTGAATTCACTAGGCAGTCTCAGGCTGGCCTTGAACTCTCAGCGATCTGCCTACCTCTGCCTCCCAAGTGCTTGGATTAAAGGTGTGGGCCACCATGCGCGGCCACCCCCTTTTTATTTTTAATTAATTTTTAATTTTTATTTATTTATTTGAGAGTGACAGACAGACAGAGAAAGAGGCAGATAGGTAGAGAGAATGAGCGCGCCAGGGCCTCCAGCCACTGCAAACGAACTCCAGATGTGTGTGCCCCCTTGTGCGTCTGGCTAACGTGGGTCCTGGGGAGTCGAGCCTCGAACCGGGGTCCTCAGGCTTCACAGGCAAGCGCTTAACGGCTAAGCTACCTCTCCAGCCCCCTATTTTTTTTTTTAAAGAGACACAGTCTCATGTTGCCCAGGCTGACCTGAAACTTGCAATATAGCCCCGGATAACACTGGACTCCCGTGGAGTGGCAGAAGTAAGTACAGAGAAAGCAGTAAGGAAGTCGTTCAGGAGAGAAAAGATGGTGGTCTGGCCCAGGGTGGTGGCAACAGAGATAAAAACAGGAAATGTGGTATGTGTTCTGAAGGTAGAGTCAAGAGTACCTGTGGACAGACCGAATAAAAGATCCGAATCGGGATGGCTTCTGGTGGTGTTACTGACCGTTTATCTCATTCATTCTTCACAGTGATCCTCCAGATAGGGATCCATTTATGGTCAAGGAAATTGGGATGGGAGCGAATAGGTTACAGCAGAGGAGACAAGATTCCAAAGCTCAGCAGTCCATTATACTACAAGAAGATGAATTTATACCACAAGACCAGTAATTTATTGAAAGACCGAACATCCCTGCTGTTGGAACACCCGGTATATGGCTAGAATAGCTCAACGCAATTTCACACGGCTCAAAAGGCCATACCTTTTTTTTTAAAGAGATTATTTTTATTTATTTATTTGATAGAGGATGAATATGGGAGCGCCAGTGCCTCCAGCCACTGCAAACGAACTCCAGACGTGTGTGCCACCTTGTGCATCTGCCTTACGTGGGAGGTGGGGAATCGAACTTTGTTTCTGCAGTGAAGCGCCTTAACCGCTAAGCCATCTCTCCAGCCCCCAAAGACCACACATTCTATTACACCGGCTTTGGGGGAAGGATAGAAGAGCAAAGGAGTGTTAGAAGAGAAGGAGAGAAGGAACGACCCTAGTCTGAAGCTGTTCCGGTGACAGAAGCAACAAGGGCTGGGTCTCCAGGCTCTCCGCGGTGGGCTCCCGGCCCCGCCCCGCCCCGCCCCGTCGTAGCCCCCGGGCCTTACGATGATGTAGGCGTCCAGGATGGAGCGGTAGAGCGCCAGCACCCGGGTGACGTTCACAGCCAGCTGCCTCCTCTCTTCCTGGGAGAGGCCCCGGGTGGACACGCCCGGCATCCCAGGAGAACGCGGAGAGCGGAGACGCAGGTTCGAGACCGCGCGGGGCCGCGGCGGCGACTCGGGAAGGAGCGACTCGCAACCGACTCGCCCGTCCACCTTCGCGGAAACCACGGCGCGCATGGGAAGCCGACCAGCTACGCGCCCGCTCCCCGCTCCTCCCCCTGACGTCACCAGGCGCGACGTCCCGCACAGGCAAGGGCTCTGCGCCCGGGCGGGTGACGTCACAGACGCGCACCCGGACTGTAGACGTCACAGATGCGCGTCTGCGGACGTCACAGACGCGCGCCGCCGCGGCCTCCGGCTCGCTCAGTCTTCCGCGCACGGCCCGCGCCTTCCCGGAAGTTGGGGTCGCGGTTCCGGTGCGCGACGCTTCCGCTGTGGCGCGGCGTATCCCCGTCTTCGCGTTGTACCTGCACGGGGCCCGGGGTGCCGGGGAGCGCATCCCGCCGCCGCCGCCCCTGCCGCCCCCGCCGCCGCCCTCGCACCCCGGGTCGCTGACCTCGCTGCCCGAGGCCGGGGCGCGCGCGCGGAGACCCCCGACGCGGTCCCGCCGGCCCCGGCTGCTGCGGCGGCGCGCGCCGCTCACCACGTCCGGCTCCGCACGCCTGCGATCGTAGCGCGGCCCTAGCCGGAGGTAGGTAGGTAGGTGTGTGCGGCGTGTAGGGGTGCCCTCCCTCCGTCCCGCCCTCCCTCCCTCCTTCCATCGTCAACAACCCTCTGATTCTGGAGGCTGCCTGTTCCCCTGGCACGTGGTGTCAGACGTCCTTACTTACTATTTTATTCATTTGAGAGAGAGAGAGAGAATGGGCGTGCCAGGGCTTCCAGCCACTGCAGACGAACTCCAGACCCATGCGCATCTGGCTTCCGTGGGCCCTGAGGAATCGAACCTGGGTCCTTTGACTTTACAGGCAAACGCCTTAACTGCTAAGCCATTTCTTCAGCCCAAAGGTCCTTACTTGGGGGGGGGGGACTGGTGAGGTGCATGTGAATAGTACCCTCCTCGCCCCCACGTGGAAGAATTTGTTTTTATTCCTGGGTGTGCGCTGTGGATTCCTGGCTAATCCGAAGTCTTCGCCCACCTCTCATGCCGTGGAACATACGTAAATGACCCCTTTCTGTGCCGATTACCGGGCTCACCCGTTCTGCCTGCTTAGACCTTGCAGAATTGGAGCTCAATGGGACCTCCAGCCTTTGTTTTACAAATGATACTAAGGCCCAGAGAATTGTGGGACTTCACTAGAATTCAGACCTCCAGCTTGCACCAGTATGCCAGTATCCTTACCATACAGTTTTGTTTCCTGTCTGGGAGCAATTCTGATGTCCTTCTCCTTTAAGTCTTCCAGAAATTGGTCTGACCTTGTTTCTTTCCCCAGGCCTATGGGTGCAGGTGCCAGGATCACTCTTGTCCCCAAGGCTTACTGCGGACCTCCACATGTTGGACTGAGGGATTCCACAGAGAATGAGTCCCTCGTTCTTTTACCACTCATAACTCAATTTTCTCTGCTGCTATCCTGTCGCCCACCGCCCTTATGTCTACCATACTTCTGAACCTGGATTTTGGGGCACCTCCCAAAAAGACATTCGAAGGAAATGCCAAGCATCAACGTTTTGTCAAGAGGCGACGATTCCTGGAACAGAAGGGTCTTCTAAATAAGAAAAACCAGCCCCCTAGCAAGGTGCCGAAGTTGCATTCAGAACCTTCCAAGAAAGTGGAGACGCCCAAGGTGAATGGCACTTGTAAGATCTCTTCCCAGCCACCAAAGAAGAAGGCATCTGCTTCTGTCGCATCCGAGCAGTCTGTGGCCAAGAAAGCAGCAGTGACTTGGCTGACCCCTGCCCCTTTACAGAAGACGGATTCTGTTGTAGCTAAAATCGATTTGCTGAGCGAGTTTCAGAGTGCTCTTCCAAAGATGAAGCACCACCCTCCCCGCCCCAAGAAGAAGCCCCCTGAGAAGAGTGCCACCCAGAGCTCCACCCAAACTCATTCTGAGAGCAAGCGCTCCAAAGCGCCCCAGAACTTGCCAGGGAAGATGGTGGCAATTGACTGTGAGATGGTGGGCACAGGACCCAAGGGGCGGGTTAGTTCTTTGGCTAGGTGCAGTATTGTCAACTACAGTGGTGATGTGCTTTACGATGAGTACATCCGCCCCCCCTGCCATATCGTAGACTACCGGACCAGATGGAGTGGCATTCGCAAGTGCCACATGGTGAATGCTACACCCTTTAAGACTGCTCGGGTCCAGGTGAGGAGCATGGGACATGGTAGTGGCCAAGAGGTGGGTGGTGACAGGTTTGAGACCTTTCTCAACTCTGGGCAGGTGCCACAGGACTGGAGGGAGGGAGAAGAATGTCAGATGACCCAAGTGGCCTCCTGTTGGGGGAGGAGTTGTATTACGTGCTTTCCCCTTTGTAACAAAGTACTTAAAAGCAGTGTAAGGAATGGTCTCTCGGCTCACAGTGAGGCTGTACTCGCCACGATAGCCAGAGCTCTGGACTAGCTGGTCACAGCGAGGCGGCAGTCAGGAAACAGAATGCTCTGCTTGCCTTCTTATTCAGTGTGGGACGTGAGTCCATGGAATGGTGTGATGCGCGCATTTCACATGGGGTTTCCTGTCTCATTTAAAGTAGTCTGGAAACTCCTTCACAGGTATGCCAAAAGGTATGTCTCCTAGGTGACCCTAGATCCTGTCAAGATAATGGTCAAGATTAATCATCACAGGCTGGGGAGATGGCTCAACAGCTAAAAGGTGCTTACTTGTACAGTTGGCTGGTCCAGGTTCAGTTCCCCAGTACTCATTGAAATACAGATGCACAAGGTGGCATATGTACCTAGAGTTTGTTTGCAGAGGCAAGAGGTCCTGGTGCACCTGTATAAACTCTCTTAAAAAATTAAACAACAATCAAGAGCTGGAGAAATGACTTAGTGGTTAAGGTGCTTGCCTGCAAAGCCTAAGGACCCAGGTTCAATTCTCCAATACCCATGGAAGCCAGAGATACACAAGGTGGCACATACGTCTGGAGTTCATTTGCAGTGGCTAGAGGCCCAGATATGTCCATTCTCTATATCTTCTCTCCATCTCTCAAATAAATATATTTAGGATGTGAGGGCCCATTGATTGCCAGGGTTGATTCGGCTGATCTGGCTGGCTAGATGGATGTGCCCTTCCTCCCTCACCGTTCCATGAGTCCCTCCAAAGCTGCATGCTTGGTCGAAAACGATGACCTTCCCTTCCCCGAATAGAGGAGGACCCATGTTCGGTCAAGGGTATATGTACAAATAGCTGTGCTCCCCTGCTAGAACCTCCAAACAAGCTCTCAAATAAATATATTTAAACAATGACCAATCATCCCAAGTGCACCCCACAAAATAACCACTCTTTCAGAAGTTCCTTGAGCTTTAACAGACCCAGCATTGTTCTGAAGGGCAAAGCCAGTCTCCTGAGATTCAGTTCATCTCTTAACCACGAGGCCTTATAAAACTCCAAAACTGTGGCACTGTATTAACATTCCCATCCCAGAAGGGGAGGGTGCGGCACAAGAAGGAAAGATCAGACCAAAGCAAGACCGAAACCCAGCAGGGCAAACACCAGGCCTGCAGCTCCATGCCTGGTACTTGGGGCCGTGTGGAATATTTGGTGGCATTGCCCCTCCATCTCTGCTCTGTTTCCTTTGTGGTTTGAATGTCAGATGCTCGCCCCCATAGGCTCATATGTTTGAGTACTTGCTCCCCAGCTGGTGGCCCTGCTTGGGAAGGTTGTGGAACCTTTGAGGGAAGTAGGGCACTGAGGGGCAGGCTTTAAGGTTTTTGTGTCTGTTCATACTCTGCTTCATTCCTGACAATATGATCAGCTCTGTTCTCGCTCTTACCACCTTTACTTCCCCACAAAACTATGAGCTGAATTGAACCCTTTCTTTCCCTAAGTTGCTTCTGGTCGGGAATTTGTTCAAAGCAATGAGAAAGGAGCTGGTGCTGCTGCTCTTGGACTGATCCACTTCATTCCTGCAGACTCCTTTGATACACTCCTGATGCTGGTATGTCCAGTATCCCAGGGTTTCCATAGCAACTTCGGTTTTACCTTTACAGCTTCTTGGGGCCTCCTTGAAGGGACTCCAACCCTGCCACGTGTGCCTGACCTCAGCAGCCTTCAGAAACCTTGATACAAGCTTCCATGACCACCTTACTCTTAACTCTGTCATGCCCTGAAAACCGTTGTGCATGGACCGTGTTGCAGACCTCTACTGTCATCAGGAAATGTGTCCTTGACCCCTTTGGTCACAGCTGCAGTTGTGTGCTTTGTAGCTGCCTCTGTGTGCTTTGTGGCAGATCCTAGGTCGTTTTCAAGCAGGGAAACCCAGTCCAGTTATCAGTTCCCAATTTCTCAAGTGATCTTGCCCTTGGGACATCTTTCCTATTGTCCCAGTGCATAGCAGTAGATTTCTCTGTAATGGTACTCATCCCTTCAACAATTACAGGTGCTTTTACACCCACCTAATCTGCAACATTCAACCTACTTAACACTCCTTGCCATGCCAACCTGTACTGGAGAATTGACTCAAGGCACCTGCTTGCAAAGTTTGCAAGCCTAAATGCAATTCCCTGGCACCCCACATAAAGCCAGATGCACAAAATGACACATGCACCTGGAGTTCGTTTGCAGTTTTAGGAGGCCCTGCTATGCCCATTCATTCATATTCATTCCCCGCCCCCAGTAGCAAATAAATAAAATAAAATTTTTATGTGTGTTTGGGTGTGCCAGGGGCTTTTGCCACTGTAAAGGAACACCATATGCTTGTGTCATGTTTTATGTCCAGTTTTATGTGAGTGGCTTGGGAATTGAACCCCGACCCAGCGGGTTTTACAAGCAAGAGCTTTAACTGCTGAACCATCCTCAAGCCCCGCATATCCTTCTGCCCACTTGTTTTCTCTCACTGTATACCTAGCCTAAATGCTAACCAGCCTTGAGATTTCCTCTGTCCAAACAGAACTTTAAAGATTTTTGTTGTTGTTTTGTTTTTTGAGGTAGGGTCTCACTCTAGCCCAGGCTGACCTAGAATTCACTATATAGTCTCAGGATGGCCTCGGACTCCATAATTCTTCTATCTCTGCCTCCTGAGTGCTGGGATTAAAGGTGTGCGCCACCACACCCAGTAATTTTTTTTCTTAATATTTATTTGAGAAAGAGGCAGAGAGAGAGAGAGAGAGAATGGGAACACCAGGGCCTCTAGCCACTGCAGACGCATGCACCATCTTGTGCATCTGACTTACATGGGTACTGAAGAATCAAACCTGGGTCCTTATGCTTTGCAGGTAAGTGAACTGCCAAGCCACCTCTCCATTCCTTAATATATATATATATATATATTTTTTTTTTAACTTTATTTGCAAGCAGAGAGACAGAGAGAATGGGTGCACCAGACCTTCCAGCTGCTGCAAACGAACTCCAGACATCTGGCTTTACATGGGTAAAACTCACAGAACCCATGTAAAAAGCTAGTCATGGCCACACATGTCTGTAAACCTAGTCGGCTAGGGTAGGGGGCCAGAGAGTCCCAGCAGCTCAGGTTGAGGGAAGAAACCTGGCTCAAATGCACAGATAAGTGACATGAGGACATGTGACATTCTCCTCTCACACCGAAAATAGTAATAAATAGGGACAGAGCCACAGATACCAGAGTAGCCTGGAGCAAAAGTCAAAAGTGTTGGTGGTAGGAAAGGGCAGAAAGTTGATAGAAGGAGCCGAGGCAAGCTGGCTGTGCTGGCTCATATGCCTGTAATTCCAATTTATGGGAGAATGGAGGAAGGAGGGTCAAAAGTTGCAAACCATAGTGTGGTGTGGTGGCGCACACCTTAAATCTCAGCACTCAGGAGACTGGGATAGGAGGATTACTGTCAGTTTGAGGCCACCTGAAACTACATAGTGAATTCTCGGGCAGCCTAGGCTAGAACGAAACCCTGCCTCGAAAAACTAAAAAAAAAATAAAAAGAAAAGAAAAGTTGTAGCTGGGGTGGTGGCGCATGCCTTTAATCCCAGCACTCGGGAGGCAGAGGTAGGAGGATCACCATGAGTTCAAGGCCACCCTGAGATGACATAGTGAATTCCAGGTCAGCCTGGGCTAGAGTGAGACCCTACCTTGAAAAACCAAAAAAGAAAAAAAAGTTGAGACTAGCCTGAGCTACATGAGACCTTGACTGCCACCACACCCTGCACAAAGGAATTGGAGCATGGTTGCCTAAAGCACATCAGTAGGTGAGGTAGCCTGTAGTAAAAGGCATAAACTGACACAGGGCCTGTAAGTGGGTTCTCATTCATTGAGCAAACCTACCACTCATGCTAGCCCTGTGCAGGATTTGAGTGTCCAGCTAATGAACACGGAAGAAGGGAAGGTGAGAGACAGATGAAAGGGAGAGACGAGCCAGCTGGCCTTGGCCACCAGGGGGCAGCCTTTGTCCAAGTCTTTGTAATTTCTGTGTGATGTCCTTTACTTCCTCTTGCAGTATATGTATTTAATAAACTACCCTTTTTTTTTCTTCAAGGTAGGGTCTCACTCTAGCCCAGGCTGACCTGGAATTCATTATGCAGTCTCAGGGTGGCCTTGAACTCACAGCAATCCTCCTACTTCTGCCTCCTGAGTGCTGGGATTAAAGGCGTGCACCACCACCCAGATTTTAATAAAAACTTTTATTTGTAACTGTTTTATTTATTTGTTTGAGAGAGGGGGATAGGGAGAGAGAATGGGCACACCAGAGCCTCTAGCCACTGCAAACAAACTCCAGATGCACGCACCACATGCCACTTTGCATCTGGCTTACATGGGTACTGGGGAATTGAACTTGGGTCCCTAGGCTTTGCAGGCAAACATCTTAACTGCTAGGCCATCTCTCCAGCTCCAACTATTCCTATTTTAAAAAAAAAGTCCTGAACTGCTTTTGGTTTATTGGTTTTATTTATTTGTTTATCAGAGAGGGAGAGTCAGAGAGTGAGTATGAGTATGCCAGGACCTTCTGCCATTGCAAACAGATTCCAGACACATGTGACACTTTGTGCATCTGGCTTTATGTGAGTACTGGGGAATCAAACCCAGGCCATCAGGCTTTGCAAGCAAGCACTGTAAGATGGGGTCTCAATGTAGCTCTGGCAGAGCTAGAATTTGCAGTTCAGACTCAGCTTCCCATGTGCTGGGATGTGTGTGCAGCCTCACCCAGCTATCTTATTTATTTATTTGAGGGGGAGAGGAAGAAGCAGATAGAAGAATGGATGCACCAGGGGCTCTAGCCACTGCAAACGAACTCCAGACACTGTGCCACCTTGTGCATCTGGCTTAGTAGTACTGGGGAATTGAACCTGGATCTTTAGGCTTCACAGGCAAGTGCCTTAACCACTAAGCCATCTCTCCAACCCTTGCCCAGCTATTCTTAATCTTTTATGGCCTTTAGTCTTTTGAGAGTGTGATGCAAACCAGACATTCTTCCCTCAAAAGTACTTCACATTTTTGCATTTAATTTTGGTGTCTATTGCCTCCCTGGAGCCCAGTCTTAGACTTTATGGCTCTTAGCTGTGTATCTTAAGTCAGCATAACAGTACAGTAAGGGACTTGAAGTAGCAGGTCCCAGCTGAATGGTTATGTGAGCATTTTTAAGTCTGTTTTCCATTGAAGACTGAAGGAAGGGGCTCAGTGGTGGAGCTCTTGCCTAGCATGCATACGGCCCTGAGTTCTGTTCCTAGCACTGTGGAAAGGAGATAATCTACCATGGGGTGAAAGTTAGTAAGAATGTCAGGAGTGGGCTGGAGATGGCTCAGTGGTTAAAGATGTTTGCTTGCAATATCTGATGGCCTGGGTTTGATTCCCCATTACCCTCATAAAGCTAGAGGCACAAAGTGGCACATGCATCTGGAGTAATTTCAGCAGCAGGAGTCCCAGGGTCACCCGTCCTCTTCCTCTCTCCCTCTCTTTTTTGTTTTGTTTTGTTTATCAAGGTAGGGTCTCACTCTAGCCCAGGCTGACCTGGAATTCACTGTGTAGTCTCAGGGTGGCCTTTAACCCATACTGATCCTCCTACCTCTGCCCACTGAGTGCTGAGATTGAAAGTGTGCACCACCACACCTGGCTTCTCTGCCTTAAATAAATTTTTAAATATTTTTTATGAGAGAGAATTAGCACACCAGGGCCTCCAGCAACCTTGTGCATCTGGCTTATGTGGGATCTGGGGAGTTCAACATGGGTCCTTAGACTTTGTAGGCAAGTGCCTTAACTGCTATGCCATCTCTCCAGCCCAATAAAAATATTTTTTTAATTTAAATTAATCTTGCTGGGCATGATGGTGCACATCTTTAATCCCAGCACTCGGGAGGCAGAGGTAGGAGGATCTCCATGAGTTCAAGACCACCCTGAGACTACACAGTGAATTCCAGGTCAGCCTGAGCTAGTGAGACCCTACCTCAAAAAAACAAAAAAAAGCCGGGCGTGGTGGTGCACGCCATTAATCCCAGCACTCAGGAGGCAGAGGTAGGAGGATCACCGTGAGTTTGAGGCCACCCTGAGACTCCATAGTGAATTCCAAGTCAGCCTGGGCTAGAGTGAGACCCTACATTGAAAAAACCAAAGCCGGGCATGGTGGCGCACGCCTTTAATCCCAGCACTCAGGAGGCAGAGGTAGGAGGATCGCCATGAGTTCAAGGCCACCCTGAGACGACAGAGTTAATTCCAGGTCAGCCTGGACCAGAGTGAGACCCTACCTCGAAAAACCAAAAAAATAAATAAATAAATAAAGAAGGAAAGAAAAAGAGGGCCTGGAGAAATGGCTTAGTGGTTAAGGCGCTTGCCTGCAAAGCCAAAGGACCTAGTTTTAATTCCCCAGGACCCATGTAAGTCAGATACACAAAGGGGCCTACGTGTCTGGAGTTTATTTGCAGCGGCTGGAGGCCCTGGTGCACTCATTCTCTCTGTCTCTCTCAAATAAATAAAGAAAAATAAAATATTAAAAAGAAAAAAACGGGAATATCCTGGGCATGGTGATACACACCTTTAATCCCAGCACTTGGGAGGCAGAGTTAGGCATATTACCATGAGTTCGAGGCCACCTGGAGACTGTGTAGAAAGTTCCAGGTCAGCCTGGGCTAGAGTGAAGCCCTACCTTGAAAAACCAAATAGAGAGAGAGAGAGAATGTAAGGTGCCACTGATGATGGAGATCTAAATAGTTTACACATGGACATTGGGGGAGAGAGGGTGAATTTTAGGAGAAAGAAAATATGTAGGAGAGGGTATTTTAGTGATGGAGTTGGTTAAAAGAAGCCAGAGGGACCAGTAGCTGTGTTGGCCTTTGGGATAAAGGAGCTCTGCCCTTGAGTCCCCTTCTCACGGCCTCCTTTCACACCTGTGCAGATCTTGAAGATACTCTCGGGGAAGGTAGTGGTGGGGCATGCCATCCACAATGACTTCAAAGCCCTGCAGTACTTCCACCCCAAGTCTCTCACCCGAGACACCTCCCGAATCCCCCTCCTCAACCGGAAGGCCGACTGCCCAGAGAACGCCACCATGTCACTGAAGCATCTCACCAAGAAGTTGCTGGACCGGGACATCCAGGTACCTCTCCTAAACGCCCCCAGCCCCCCAACACACCCACAGGCTCTCTGTCTGTCTGTCTCTCACATCCAGGTACCTCTCCTAAGCGCCCCCAGTCCCCCAACACACCCACAGGCTCTCTGTCTGTCTCTCACATCCAGGTACCTCTCCTAAGTGCCCCCAACACACACACAGTCTCTCTGTCTGTTTCTCACATCCAGGTAACCTCTCCTAAGTGCCCCCAACCCCCCAACACACACCCACAGTCTCTCTCTCTCTCTCTCTCTCTCTCTCTCTCACATCCAGGTAACCTCTCTTTATGTGCCCTTTGAACTCCTCAATACACGTACTCTCTCCCTAAGTGCCCCTCCAACTTCGTCCAATACACACTCTCTGTCTCTCTCTCTTTCTCACTCACTCACTCACTCACTTAGTTTGAGCCTGCTGGAGAGTTTTGGCCTAGGGCCTAGTAGCCGGTCAGTCTGCATAGAGGAGCAGTAATTCCTGTGCTGTACCCCACACCCTGACCATTGGTGCTATGGGAAAGGCAAAAGCTTAAGGTAGATTTGCAACTGCTTCAGAGGAGGAGAGCAGTAGCAGTGGCTTGAAAGATGCAGGAACCATTTCATGTGCTTCTCATTTGCAGTGGTGAATACATGCCACTTAGAAGAGTGAAACTGAGCTGCAGGGGCCTGGGGAGATGGCTCAGGGGCTAAAGACCCTACTTTGAAAGCCTACCAGCCCGTTTAATTTCCCAGTACCCACATGAAAAGTGGTGCGTGTGTCTGAAGTTTGTTTGCAGAGTGGCAAGAGGCCCTGGTACTCATTCCCTTTCTCTCTGTTGTAAATAAATGAATTTATTTGTTAGCAGAGAGAGGAGAGAGAATGGGCCAGAACCTCCCACCAGTGCAAACAAACTCCAGATGCATGTGCCACTGTGCATCCGGCTTTTTTTTTTTGACCTTTTATTTTATTTTTTATTTTTTATTTTTTTTAATTGACAACTTCCATAATTGTAAACAATATCCCATGGTAATTCCCTCCCTCCCCCCACTTTGCATCTGGCTTTTTGTGGGTACTAGGGAATTAAACCTGGGTTGTTAGGCTTTGCAGGCAAGCACCTTAACCGCTGAGCCATCACTCCAGCCCTGTAGAACTTGGAATAATACGGCATGGCAGCCTGCCACAGAAAGCAGTAAGCTGCACGACTTGCTAGGAGCTGAGCCTGCGAGGTGGTCTAAAGTGTAGAACTCCAGCGGAGCTTTGAGTGGGCAGCGTCTAAACTGCAGAAGAGATGGCGCTGGCTTAGCCAGGGAGGGAGTCCAGTGTTGGCTGGGAAAGAAAGAAACAGTGCTTGTACCTTCGTGCCCTTTTCTTCCTTCCTCTCTAGGCTGGAAAAAGTGGCCATTCCTCTGTGGAAGATGCCCAAGCCACCATGGAGCTGTACAAAGTGGTTGAAGTCGAGTGGGAGAAGCATCTGGCCCAGAATCTCCCCAAAAACTAGCAGCCTAAGAGACGGCGGCGGCAGAGCAGTGCACAGGCCTGCCAGCTTCGGCCTCCGGAGCTAGGCTTGCTGGGGGAGAGGCTGACCTCAGACGTAATACCCATTGAAGTTTCATCTTTGCCATCGCGTTTCCTGTCTGGTTAAATGTCCCATGGAACTGGGAAGCCTTCATGTCAGCCCAGCCGTAGGCCAGCCTGTGGCACAGACTAAATCCCAGATACTGAATAATGGAGTGGTTGAGTAGGAGGTCCCAAGTTCAAGGCCTGCTTGGGCCACAGAATGAGTTCAAAGCCAGTGGGTCCTGTTTGAAATAAAATGTAGAGTTAGGGTGGGGAGTGCAGTTCAGTGGTGGGATGCTTTCCTCGCAGGAGGAAGCCCCTGGGTTCAGCCCCTTGACAAGAGGCTGGGGAGACCCTATCCTTAGACAGTTGACTTTACTTACTTCCTAAATGGTGCTCGCCACAGGTCCTTGGGTGCTTTGTGCCAGTCAAGCTTTTTGACTTTCAAAGTGAAGGACATGCCAGGAGATGTAATTCCCCACACTGCCTTACCACTAGGGTGGTTGTATGCCTCTTTTTTGGGGGGGAGGGTGGTCGAGATAGGGTCTCACTCTAGCCCAGGCTGACCTGGAATTCACTCTGTAGTCTCAGGGTGGCCTTGAACTCATGAAGATCCTCCTACCTCTGCCTCCCAAGTGCTGGGATTTAATGCATGCACCACCATGCCCAGCATGTGTGCCTCTCTTTTAGGTGCACAGAGGGGCCCTGTGTGGTCAGGGCTGGCCTTAAACTCCTGAGCTCAAGCAGTTCTTCCTCGGCCTGCTGAGTAGCTGGCACTAGAGGTGTGTGCCACTGTGCCTGGTTGGTCTCATTTTGGTTTTTGGTCTTGGTTTAAGCCAGTTGTGGTGGTCCAGGTCTGAAGCCCTATCTCCAAAAAGAAAGAAAAGAAAAGAGGAGAAAGAAAAAGAGAGCCGGGCATGGTGGTGCACGCCTTTAATCCCAGCACTCGGGAGGCAGAGGTAGGAGGATCGCTGAGAGTTTGAGGCCACCCTGAGACTCCATAGTGAATTCCAGGTCAGCCTGAGCCAAAGTGAGACCCTATCTCGAAAAACCAAAAAGAAAGAGAAAGAGAATGGGTACTGAGCTGTGTGCTCACATTACATATCATTTTTTTGGCTCAATCTGCCTTGGCTGTTGGGGTAGGCAGTTGGGGTGTCTTACTGCCTGCTGCCTTTCAGGGGAGGAGGCTTAGATCTCTTTAGGGTTATAAAGCAGTTAAGAGTAGAGCTTGGAAATAACTTTTCTGGCTCAAAAGCTGTCTCTTACCTAGAGTAATGGAGGATTTACTTAAGTTCTACTTGGTAGGATTAAATGGAATTTAAAGTTTTAAATTGCTTTAATACTCTTACCTTGTTGAGCCAATCCTCATAAAAACCTCAAGTGATTCTTTTGATAAATTTTTATAATAGGGAACAACTGTGTGGTTTCTTTTTGGCTCCGTATAAAAGGCATCACAAGGTATGGAAGGGCTGTGGAGCTCTGTAGTGCGTTCCCGGGGTCTGCATGGCTCTCGCCAGGGCCTTGCTGGCTGGAGGTCATCATCAGCTCTGACCAAGCGTTGTTACACAAATGGTGCTTTGTTCTCCCTGTCACAGATCAACAAGCACACCTAAAACGACACCCCAAGCCATGCCAACACCCTGGCGTAGAAGGTGTGTGACCAAGAGAGTGAGATGGAGTGAATCAGTGGGCATGAGGGAGGGACTGAGTGGGGGAGGAAGGTGCTGGGTGACGCCAGTCTGGTGGCTGGTGCCAGCTCTTCCTCAGTGGCACACACCTTCGTCTCAGGAAGGTGAGTCATGGGTCTGTCTGGAATTACTGTTCCCTCGGAGAGAAGAGAAGGAAGAGCATACGTACACCATGATGTGTGCCCTCTTGAGAGGGGTCTGGTCACAGCCATGGCTGCCCACAGCAGGGGGTTTCCTGCAGCATGAGATATGGCCCGGCCTTGTGTCTTGTAGTAACTGTGTGCTTCTACAGGAGCTGGGAGCACCAAGCATGTTCCTGTCGTACTCCACATGTAATATGCACAACTACTCCCGTGTAAAGGACTCACACTTCCAGTGGTACTAATCCAGGAAGGCCACACCAAAAATGGAATAAACAGAAGCAGGTCTTAATACATTGGGATTGGCAGACTGGAAGAGAACTGGGAAATTGTAATTCTAGTTCCGTCTTGGGGTTCTTAGCTGAAAAAAAGGACAACGTATCTCTCTAAAGTAGCAGCTGGCTGGGCTGGAGTTAAAGGCACTTGTTTGCAAAGCCTAGTGGCTTGGGTTCCAGTATCCACATAAAGCCAGATGCACAGTGACACATTTGGCAGGAAAACGGTGTGCCCATTCTCCCTCTCTGCAAGTGTGTACTAAAGTGGCAGCTGGCTTTTGTGCCCTTCCCCCACCCCATGTTTACAAATGCACCAATTCTCTGGGTTTTCTTTATATGTGTGTGAGAGAGAGAATGGGCGCGCCAGGGCCTCTAGCCACTGCAAATGTACTCCAGGTGCATGTGCCACCTTGTGCATCTGGCTTATGTGGGTCCTGGGGAATTGAATAGGGGTCCTTTAGCTTTGCAGGCAAACTCCTTAACTGCTAAGCCATCTCTCCAGCCCAAGCGCTCAGTTCTTAACTAAACCTGGAAGGCAACAGAACCTCTCAGATGTTCAACTTGGAAATCAACTTTTCTAAGAAAAAGTCTCAAGCCGTACATGGTGGCACATGCCTTTAATCCTAACACTTGGGAGGCAGACAAAGGGTTGTCATGAGTTCAAGGCCACCTTGAGACTATGTGGTGAATTCCAGGTCAGCCTGGGCTAGAGTGAGACCCTACCTCAAAAAATGAAAAACAGTCTCTTACCTAGAGTAATGGTGGATTTATGTAATTTAGGTTCTGCTTGGTAGGTGTTTAAAAAGAATTCACGCTGGGTGTGGTGGCACATACCTTTAGTTGCAGCCAGCACTTGGGAGGTAGGGGTAGGAGGATCACTGTGAGTTCCAAACCGCGACCCCCTCCCAATAAATAAATTCATATTGGCTCTCACTCGGGTCTTTGCTGGTTGGGATTGGGCAAGAAGCTCTGACCCGGCATGAAGAGGTTTTCTAATACAAAGAAACGCTCTGCTGCAATTGCAAAGGAGAAAAGTCTGTGAGGATTATGTCAAACATTTTTCTAAAACCTTTAGGAGATTTCTCAAGAGGGTCAGGAGACAAGCATTCTGGGATCATGTTGCCTTATGAACCTCAAGACCCTGGTGCCAAGGCTCCAGGTCATCACTTGACTCGGTGGCAGGGATTGGAGCTGGCAACAGAAAGGAAATACTGTACTGGAATTAAGACCCTGACCCAAGTTGAAATTCAGAGAGACAGGCATCTGTGAATGCCAGGTGTAATGCATCCCTGCTGGCAGCTAAGCTCCCTTTTGTCACTTGTGACAAGCCGACTTTGCTTCTTGGAATCTCCATGATTCTGGTATCAAAATGTGGGGTCATTTTTGAACTGCAACGTTTTATTTATTTAAGAGCGACAGACAGAGAAAGAAGGGGGGGGGTAGGGAGAGAGAGAGAAAATGGGCGCGCCAGGGGCTCCAGCCACTGCAAACCAACTCCAGACGCGTGCGCCCCCTTGTGCATCCGGCTAACGTGGGTCCTGGGGAATAGAGCCTCGAACCGGGGTGCTTAGGCTTCACAGGCAAGAGCTTAACCGCTAAGCCATCTCTCCAGCCCTCGAACTGCAACGTCTTTAACTGGTGGTTCCTGTAGTGGTAACGGCTGCAAGGTCCCTCTGTCAAGTGCTTCTGTGTGCCCAGCGCTGCTAAGCCTCTGCATACGTGCTCGCTGATGAATTGTTTCTGGGACTGGGCTGCCCTGTGACATGGGTTCAAACACAGTTTACCCTGTTTATGATTGTGACATCCGGACAAAGCTTGTCTCAAAGCACACAGTTCTTTTTTCCAAACTGAGAAATACTTTACTCCAAGGAATATTCACTGTGATCCTCTGAAGGTTCACTTGGAGTGTTCCGCATCTCAGAAGACAGTATGGCGCACAGCAGTTTATGCTGATGATGAAATAAGATGGGGAACTGGGGAGATGTCTCAGTTTACTTGCAAAGCCTGACCACCAGGATTTAATTCCCCACTACCCACGTAAGGCCAGATGCACAGTGGCACATGTGTTTGGAATTCATCTGCAGTGGCAGTAGGCCCTGGCATACTCTCAAATAAATAAAATGGTTTTATTTGGGCTGGAGAGATGGCATAGCAGTTAAGTGCTTGCCTGTGAAGCCTAAGGACCCCAGTTCAAGGCTCTAATTCCCAGGACCTGCGTTAGCCAGATGCACAAGGAGGCATCTGGAGTTTGATTGCAGAGGCTGGAAGACCTGATGTGCCCATTCTTTCTCTGTGTTGCTCTCAAACAAACAAATAAATAATAAATTTAGGGCTGGAGTGATGGCTTAGTGGTTAAGGCACTTGCCTACAAAGCCTAAGGACCCCGGTTCAATTCTCCAGGTCCCACATAGGCCAGATACACATGGTGGCACATGCATCTGGAGTTCGTTTGCAGTGGCTAGAGGCTCTGGCGTGCCCATTCTCTCTCTCGCTTGCTCTGTCTCTCATAAATAAATAAAAATAAAACATAAAAAAAATAAATTTAGAGCCAGGTGTGGTGGCGCATGCCTTTAATCCCAGCACTCAGGAAGCAGAGGTAGGAGGATCGCCGTGAGTTCGAGGCCGCCCTGAGACTCCATAGTGAATTCCAGGTCAGCCTGGGCTAGAGTGAGACCCTACCTCGAAAAACCAAATAAATTTAAAAAATGGTTTTATTTATTTGCACGTGTATATGCAAAGGGGCATGCTAGGCCACTCTTCCAGAGTGCCATGGCTTACATGGGTGGCCTGGGAATTGAACCTGGGCCAGCAGACTTTGCAAGCAAATGCCCTTAACCACTGAACCATCCTCAGCATCCCAAAAATTGTTTTTTAATATTTTTATTTATTTTCAGAGAAAGAACAGGCATACCAAGGCCTCTTGCCACTGCAAATGAACTCCAGATGCATGTGCCACTTTGTGCATGTGGCTTTATAAGGGTACTGAGGAATCAAACCCAGGAAGTCAGGCTTTGCAACCAAACACCTTTAGCCACTGAGCCATCTCTCCAGCTGCCAAATATATTTTTTTGTTGATGTTTTTTTGACATAGGGTCTCACTCTAGCCCAGGCTGACCTGGAATTCATCATGTAATCTCAGGCTGGGTAGACCAGATAACTGCTCAACAGAGTGAAGAGACCTGGGGCTAGAAACTAAGGCTCATAGATAACAGTGGGAGACCAGGCAATGGTGGTGCACATGAGTAATCCCAGCACTCAGGAGGTAGAGGCAGGAGGATATCCTCAAGTTCAAGGCCAGTTTGAGCTATATGGCAAGTTCTAGACCAGCTAGCACTGCATAGTTAGTCGCTGTCTTGAAAAGCTGGGCATGGTGGTGCACGCCTTTAATCCCAGCACTCAGGAGGCAGAGGTAGGAGGATCCCTGAGTTCAAGGCCACCCTGAGACTACATAGTGAATTCCAGGCCAGCCTGAGCTAGAGTGAGACCCTACCTCGGGGTGGGGGTGGGGGCAGAGAAGGGCTGGAGAGATGGCTCAGTGGTTAAGGTGTTTGTCTGCCTAAGGACCTAGGTTCTATTCCCCAGTACCTACATAAAGTAAGATAATACAAAGTGACACAGGCATCTGGATTTTGTTTGCAGTGGCTGGAGGCCTTGGCACACCCATTCTCTTTGTCTCTCTTCTATCTCTGCTTGCAAATAAATAAAAGTCCACAAAAAGAAAAGACAAGGGGCTGGAGAGGTGGCTTCATGGCTAATTGTATGAGAATCTGAAGGGCCTGAAAGCACTTGAGTTCCATTTCCTCGTACCACATAAACAACTGGGCATGGCCAGTAGCCCCAATCCTGTGGGGAGCAGAGACCAGAGAACCACTGGGGCTTGTGGAAAATATAGCAGGGGAGCATCCAGTGGCGGCGCATGCCTATAATCCCAGCATTTGAGGTAGGATCGCCATGAGTTTGAGGCCAGCCTGGGCTACGTAGTGAGATCCAGGTAAGTTTGCCTCAAAAAGAAGAAAGAAGTTGGGTTGGGCATGGTGGCGCACGCCTTTAATCACAGCACTTGGGAGGCAGAGGTAGGAGGACTGCCGTGAGTTCAAGCCCACCCTGAGACTACATAGTGAATACCAGGTCAGCCTGGGCTAGAACAAGATCCTACCTTGGAAAAAAAAAAAAAAAAGTCTCGGGCTGGAGTGGAGAGATGGGTTAGCAGTTAAGGCATTTGCCTGCAAAGCCAAAGGACCTCAGTTCGACTCTCCAGGACTCATGTAAGCCAGATGCACAAGGTGGCACCTGCATCTGGAGTTCTTTTGCAGTGGCTGGAGGCCCTGGTGCGCCCATTTTCTCTCTGTCTTTCTTGGAAAAAAGAAAGAAAGAAAGAAAGAAAGAAAGAAAGAAAGAAAGAAAGAAAGAAAGAGGGAGGGAGGGAGGGAGGGAGGGAGGGAGGGAGGAGGAAGGAAGGAAGGAAGGAAGGAAGAAAGAAAGGAAGAAAGAAAGAGAGAGAGAGAAAGCCGAGTGTGGTAGCACATACCATTAATTCCAGCACTTGGGAGGCAGAGGTAGGAGGATCACCTTAAATTGAAGGCCACCCTGAGACTACATAGTGAATTCCAAGTCAGCCTGAGCTACCGTGAAACCCTACCTCAAAAAAACAAAAACAACAACAACAAAAGAAAGTGTGTTGGTTATAGTAATTAGGTGCCCCTCCTCTGGGGACTCTATGATGCTCAAACTGCAAATACTTAGCTAAATTGGGTTGGAGAATAAACTGAAGGTACCAGCATTGATGGCACAAACTTGTAATCGTAGCTATTCAGGAGGCAGAGGCAGGAGGTTTAGCAAGTTCAAGGGCTACATTGGCTGGGGAGGGGGACAGGGTTGTAAATCGGAGGGGAGGAAGAAATTGGAATGTAGACTTTCTTAGTTGAGGATCACTTCCCAGAGGAGTAGATGAGTGTCACTACTGTTGTGAGAGATCTGAAGATGCCTAGAGGTGTGAAGGGGGCATAAGAAGCCATAGATTGTTACTAGAAAAATTTCAGTGCCAGGGATGAGATACCTTCCAGTGGGTTGTTGGCCAGGGAGGTCCCTGATGCCTCCAAAACATTCCCCCGGAAAAAAAGTGGTAAGACCCTATTGCTGAAGACTCTACATTCCTGAGCTGCAAGGTCACTGAGAAATAAAGCTGGAGCTGAGCTGAAAACCTCCTCCCTGTGGACCAGCTGACAGAAAGCTGGAGGAAGCTACACTGCATGCAGCCCTGTGGCAGAGAGAAGTCATCAGCAAAGATAAACCAAAGTGGACACTGTAAGCCTTAAGATTGGTGCAATAGCTGGGCATGGTGGCACATGCCTTTAGTCCCAGTACTCAGGAGGCAGAAGTAGGAAGATCACTGTGAGTTTGAGACCACCCTGAGACTACATAGTGAATCCCAGGTCAGCCTGGCCTAGAGAGCAAAACTCTACCTAAAAAAAAAAAAAAAAAAAAAAAAAAAAGCCGGGCATGGTGGTGCATGCCTTTAATCCCAACACTCAGGAGGCAGAGGTAAGAGGACTGCTGTGAGTTCGAGGCCACCCTGAGAATACAGAGTGAATTTCAGGCCAGCCTGGGCTAGAGTGAGACCTTACCTTGAAAAAACAAACAACAACAAAAAGATTGGTACAATAGTGGCAATGTCAGTTGTGGAGAAACCAACCACTCTCTAATTGGACTGGAGTCCTGCCCCACAGGAGGGAATACACACCTGGTACTAAAAACCTAGTCAAAAGCCTATGGCAGGGGAGGTCATGAGCCCTAGGGGAGTCCTACTGTTGTCTGGCTAAATGTATATACTATGCTCACCAAACTTCCCAGTAAACACTTTTCTTAATGTTCATACCCATATATTAATGCTACTCTCACTTTTGGTTAGAGAAGCTTCTCTTTTCAGATGGTGGTGACCACTAGGATGACCCAAAAGGCACCATAGTGTTGAGAAGAAGTGACAGTGGAGTGTTTAGCACTGAAACACCTGTATCACACCTTCCAAGACTCAGAGTCTATTGCAGAAGAGGTGGTGGAAAGAATGTAAGAAGCAGCCTGACCTAGAGTGAAACCCTACCTCAAAAATAAAATAAAATAAGATAAAATCTAGGCCAGAGTGAGACCCTACCTCGAAAAACCAAAATAAATAAATAAATAAATAATAAATAAATAAATAAACAAAATGTAAGAACCAAAGGAAGGGTAGGACTGCTTACAATGCACTCTTTCAGATACAAAATGGCCTGGATATCCATTACCTCACAGTGCCTGGCACTACCTACACAAGACCCTCATAACAGAAGGAAAAGATGATGACATCAAAATTAAAGAGAAGCTAGGCATGGTGGTGCACGCCTTTAATCCCAGCACTCAGGAGGCACCGGTAGGAGGGCCACTGTGAGTTCGAGGCCAGCCTGAGACCACAGAGTGAATTCTGGATCAGCTTGGGGTACAGTGAAACCCTATCTTGGAAAAAAAAAAATGAGGGCTGGAGGGATGGCTTAACAGTTAAGGCACTTGGCTGCAAAGCCAAAGGACTCAGGTTTGATTCCCCAGGACCCACGTTAGCCAGATGCACAAAGGGGTGCACGCATTTGGAGTTTGTTTGCAGTGGCTGGAAGACCTAGCACACCCATTCTCTCTCTCTCTCCCTCTCTCTATCTCTATCTCTATCTCTGTTACTCTCAAATAAATAAAAATGAACAAAAAAATTAAAGACAGTCTAATTGAGAGAGGGAGGGGATATGATGGAGGGTGATTTGTGAAGGGGGAAGTGAAGGAGGGGAAGGGATTATCATGGTTTATTATCTATAATTATGGAACCTGTCAAGAAAAATGTTGCTTTTTGTTTGTGTTTTGTTTTTCAAGATAGTGTCTCACTCTAGCCCAGGCTGACCTGGAATTCACTATGTAGTCCAGGGTGACCTCAAACTCACTGTGATTCTCCTACTTCTGCCTTCCAAGTGCTGGGATTGAAGGCATGCACCACCTTGCCCGGATTTAAGAAAAAAGTCTTAAAGGGCTGCAGAGATGGCTTAGCAGTTAAGGTGCTTGCCTCTGTAGCCTGAGGACTCATGTTCAAGTTTCCAGGTCCCCTATAACCCAGACGCACAACTGATGCAAGGACGCAAGGTCTCACATGTGCACAAGGGGGCGCACGTGTCTAGAGTTCGATTTCAGTGGCTGGAGGCCCTGGTGTGCCAATTCATTCTCTCTAACTAAAAAAAAAAAAATAAAGGTAGGAGGAGCCAGGTGTGGAGACATGCCTTTAATCCCAGCACTTGGGAGGCAGAGGTAGGAGGATGTCATGAGTTTGAGGCCACCCTGAGACTCCATAGTGAATTGCAGGTCAGCCTGGGCAAGAGTGAAACCCTACCTCAAAAAAAAAAAAAAAAAAAAAAAAAAATGGTAGCAGGATCACCGTGAATTTGAGGCCATCTTGAGACTACATAGTGTGAATTCCAGGTCAGCAAGACCCTGCATAAAAAAAACAAAAATAATAAAAGTTTTCAAAAAGGGGGAATACATGCACATACACCCCCCCCATATAATATTGCATGGGCTGTCTACACAAACCTCTTTAAGGAGATGCGCTTAAGCAGAGACCTGAAAGACGTGAGGACTTCTGCAGACACATGAGTGGTGCTTGGGAGGGTAAGAGCCTTCCGTGCGAGTCCTCATAGGATTTGGGATTTTAGCCAGGTGTGGTGGCACATGCCTTTAATCCCAGCACCAGGGAGGCAGAGGTAGGAGGATCGCTGGGAGTTGGAGGCCACCCTGAGATGACATAATGAATTCCAGGTCAGCCTGGGACCCTACCTCAAAAAAAAAAAAAAAAAAAAAAAGGAAAAAGAAAAACAAAAGTCTTTCTCTTCTAGGACAGTGCTTGTGAGCCTGGCTTGACATGTCAGGACACCCAGTGAGCATAACGCATACTCCAAGGCCCTGTACTTCCTTGCACCCTATGGAATCCTGCTGGGTCACTCTTTGGAAAGAGTCCCTGAGAAGGTTCCAGATCATAGCTGAAGAGGGAGAAGAGAGACTGTTCTATCCTGGTTGCTGAGGAGGGAACTGGAGCCCATACCCAGAGAATCCAGCCTGATTACCCCAGACTTGGCTGGTGGCAGAGTGGCTAACTCTTGAGAAGGGCCTCTGAAGGGTGGGCAGGCAGTGCTGGGGGAGACAAAAGGCTAGGGTGCCCATCCCATCCTGGAAAGGTTTTGCTATTGGTACATGCGTACTTTCCACTCTTTGGAACTGCCTTCTCTCAATTGGGAACCAGAGAACCAATTCCCTGGGAAGCTTGGGGGCTAGGGACTTTATAAGGCAGCATGGCCCACATAGACCACAAGTGCCTCCAAGCAGCTGGAAAGGCGCTCTGGGAGTCCTGGCCCGGGTCAGCTCTGGGAGGAGGAAAAGTGTCCACTGGACCCAGACCTTCAGGAAACCTGGTTAGGCTTCCAGGTCCCAAGCACTGAGCTTTGGTCATGGGGCAGATGTGACAGCCAGGAACTGCTGGCCTCCTTGGTCCCCCAGGGACACGTTTCTGCCATTCCCCACGTTCCGAAGCTCCCACCTAGATTTGGTCCAGGATGGTAGAGGAGTGGCAGGTGGGGGAGAAGTTCAGGGCTTTGTCTGGGCAGTATGCATTCTCAGTTCACAGGCCGCAGTTCTGTGCCCTCTGATGCCCAGGCAGGCTGGAAGCCCTGGGAGACAATAGAATAGTCTAGGGGTGGTGGGTGGCATTGGGGGCTGGAGTTTGCTCAGTTTCTTTCCTTTGACAACTTAACATTTTCCAGAGATGGTGGTACCCACAAAGGAAGGAAATCCAAGCTTCCCACCTCACACATCTTTTCCCCATTCCAGTCATGCTACCCAGAGCAAGCCTTCGTGTCTAGTCAGTCTTCCTTCGCTCCCCCTCCCACCTGCCCACCCATCAGCTCTTTAGTCCTGCTAGAAGGAGTGGTGGGAGTGGGGGTCATGGGAAGGACAAGGCCTTGGGTGGCTAAGGGATCAGATTCTGAACTCTGCTATCTGTGCATACCTCTGCCAGTTCTAGATGAAATCTGGGCCCCTGGGACCCTCCCTCCCTCTGCTCAAATTCCCCTGCCCTTCACACCTCTCTGGAGAGTCTGCCCACTGGCCCCAAGGCAAAACCTGCCAGGGCCTGCTCCGCGGCACCAAGACCCCTGCTAGGGGAAGCTGGTCCTGACTATTTGACTCCTGGGACTCCAGGGCAACTGAATTCACTGGCTCTCTGTGAGCCAACTTGGGTGGGAAACAAAGCTACTGGGTCTATTGTCCAAAGACACTACCTATATTTGGGGTCTTAAGAGAAAGTGGAGGGCTGGGGTATGTAGCTCAGTGATGGGATGCCTGCCTAGTGGGCACAAGATCTTGGGTGTGATCTCAGTACCAGCAAAAAAAAAAAAAAAAAAAAAAAAGAATAACAGCACTGGAGAGGCAGACGTAGGAGGATCGCCATGAGTTCAAGGACACCCTGAGACTACACAGTGAGTTCCAGGTCAGCTTGGGCTAATGTGAGACCCTACCCTGAAAACTTAGGGGGAATGCCAGCAATCCCACTGAGGAGGACCCTCAGTGGAATGGAGGCAGGGGGGATAGAAATGATGGTACTAACATGATGTATCCATACACCTTTCTACTTAAAAAAAAGCCAGGTGTGATGGTACACGCCTTTGATCCCAGCACTTGGGAGACAGAGGTAGGAGGATCACTGTGAGCTGGAGGCCACCTCAGACTACATAATAAATTCCAGGTCAGCCTGAGCTGAGCTAGAGTGAGTGAGACCCTACCTTGGAAAAAAAAAGAGAGAGAGAGATAGAAGAGAGAGAATAGAAGAGGGGAGTTGGGTGGGGAGGGGAGCATGGGTCTACCAAGGAGCCCAGGGAGGAAGATTCTGCCCAAGCTGGCCCATCATCTCCTCTTGCCGTGCTCCCCCAGGAACCCCTTTGGGTCTCCCTGTCTCTGGAAATTTCCCTTTCTCTACTCTTTCCTGTCAATTCCAGAATCTGGTTTTCTGGCCTGATGTTCACCAGCCTGCAGCCAATCTTCCATCTCTTCTTCCTCTACAAATCAGTTAATCTCAGTGACATGGGGGAGGGTCCCAGACCCCAGCTCTTCTATTTCTCACACTCAGAGAGCGGGACAGACGGTGCGCGGGAGACTGGCATGCTTCAGGCTCAGTGCCCAGTCAGGGTTTGAGCCTGCGCTATTGAGAGCTCTGTGTCTTTTCCACAGCTGGCCACTTTCCCCAGGTCCCATGAAACCCTGCTAAGCCTGCCCTGGCTAGACCTTGCCCCTCCTGCTCTGGTTTCTGGGGTGAGAGACCAGTACAAGGCAGGGGTGGTAGAGGTAGAAGGGTCCAGCCTGAAGAATCTGACTATAAAGCCAAGCCGAGTTTAACTGCAGGTCACTCTGCATGCAGGGGACTGAGACTCTGGTCGGGACATGTCCTCAGCCAGAGCATCCCCACCCCGCCGCCCTAACGCCTTCCTGGCTCAACCAGCCCAGCCCTGCCCAGCCCTGAGGAGAGCGTTGGCAGCTGGGACTGGGAAAGAGGTGGCAGAGCCAAGAACAACAGAGGCACCGCCTGGGTGCTGCGCGGACCCTCTCGGGGCCTCCCTTTGTCAGACCCAGCCAGGTACCTGCAGGTCAGTGGGGAGAAGAGAGCACGTTGACTCGGGGCAGAACTTGCCCTTTCCTTGGCTCCCTCGGGGTCTTGTTCCCTCCCTAGTTCTTAGGGTGTCCCCTCTGTACCCAAATATTCCTGGGGAGCGGGTTGCTTCCTTCCTCGGTCTCTGACCCTGTCTCCCAGCTTACTCTTCCCATTGCTAGGCTTTTTGGGGGAGGGGTCTTACTCCTTTCCTCCCCCCAGTCCTGCTGCGGTGATAGTTTTTTTTCAGGGCAAATCTGAACCTGGCCTTGGCATGTTTCAAAAGGCTGGGCACCTGAGCTATCAAGACAAACAAGGGTGCCCAAATGCCCTCTGTGTGCAGGATCCCAGCGGTGGACCTGGACGGGAGGGGAGGCAGGATGCTGGGTCCAGGGCTGGGCTGCGGGCAGAGTGGATACTGAGGTTCAGGAGATCGAGCCTCACCAGCCCCTCTTCCAGTCGCAGACCTCCCACCTTCCCAGGAAGCGGCCAGCCCCACCTGGATGGCTTTCCCCGCGTAGTCTGAGTCAACAAACCCGCTGACCCAGCGAGGCAGGCGGTAACACTTCTGGGTGAGGAGTTCCACCAGCGCTGACCTTGGCAGAGAATCTTCCCGTCCCGGTTGGGGATGAGGGTGGAGACTTCCTTCGTGGCGCTCCCACTCGTCCCCAGCGCCGGGCTGTGTGCTCTCTTCTCTCCCAGCCACGCTGCATCGGGGAGGGATGGAGAGGGCAGGAGTGTCTCCTCTCCCCAACCCCACACAGCAGCCCCTTGATGTGCGCCCATCTACCCCGTGCCCCTGCTGCCATCCCAGCACATCTCCACGCCTGCCCCTCAAAGCCACATTGCAATGGGACAACACTCCAGAATGCCCCCCCCACCCCGACTTCCTTTCCTCCCCTATTTGGCACCCTCCCCCCCCTTTTGAGCCTCTGCATTCCTAGAGGACTCCCAAGAGGGGTATAATCCAGGCCTTGAGAGAAGGGAAGGGGTCGCCCGGAGCAGATCTGCAGCTGATTTGGTAATAATGAAAAGGCCAAAGGCACCAGGAAATTCCTCTCCTTATTGATCCCAGCGGGAAATTAAAGCCAGTCGTGGGGCGCTGTGTGGCTTGCTGGATGCAGCCCCTCCCCACCAGCTGGCTCCAGGGCTTTAGCCACTGCCTCTTCGCCCCTAGACTCCTCCATCCATCTCTGCTAGCCCCCTCTCCCAGGCTCCCCCAGCCCTGTTATCTTCTCTCCCTCAGTTTCCCATCTTCCCCCAGCATCTCGCCTAAACGACTCCCTGCTTGCTGCTGCTCTGGGGCAGAGGCCGAGACCTGCGGGCCGCAGCCAGTCAGCACCCGGCTGACACTTACCCCTCCCGCGTGAGTCCGCAGGGGTTCAGGGACTGGAGCTCTGGCCCTGCGCTGCCAAACCGCAGACACATCTGGAAAGAATTCCCTCCCAGCCCCACTTCCCTTTGTCTTGCTTAGGTTTGTTTGGGAATCCTGGCCAGTTGCTGGTGAGGGAGTGGAGGGTGAAAGGAGGGGAGTGGGCCTAGGCCTCCCGACACCCACCCCAGGGAACCCCCTCCTGGGCTCCATCCTCTGTGGAGCGAGTGGTCCCCCCTGCTCCCCAGATGGCCTCCCTCCTCATCCCCATAATTCATCCCTGATGTAAGGTGCTAACACCCTTCCTCTTGGCTCAGACTGGTGGGGGAGAGACAGGACTTGCCCTTTTCTTTTTTATTTCTTTCTCTCTCTCTCTCTGTGTATGTGTGTGTGTGTGTGTGTGTGTGTGTGTGTCTTGTCACCGCAAATGAATGTCTGGCTTTACGTGTGGCTGGGGAATTGAACCCTGGCGGCAGGCTTTGCAGGCCAGGGTCTTGAACCGCTGAGCCATCTCCCCAGCCCCCTGCCCTTTTCTTTTGCAGGAGGTGTGTGTGGGGGGGGATGCCACCTGAGCAAGAGACTGGGCTGTTCTGCGGGGTTGGGACGTGGGGGGGGGGCGGTGGAGGGAGCTCCAGGGGCCTGGGGTGGGCTGGAGATGGACACGGAGGCCTGGGGGGAG
Source organism: Dipus sagitta (assembly GCA_036346955.1). Lineage (NCBI taxonomy): Eukaryota > Metazoa > Chordata > Mammalia > Rodentia > Dipodidae > Dipus > Dipus sagitta. The sequence goes on from CM070788.1 coordinate 31,545,596, forward strand.
AGGTGAGGGCGTCGGGGAAAGAAAGAAAGAAAGCAGAGGCTGGTTTCCGCCTAGCTCCCTCCTCCCACCTCTAACTCATCCCTCTGTCGTCCCGGAGCCGGATTGCAGAGAACCTAATCCCTCCCTGTACCTACAGCGACGCCGGGGAGGAGTCGGGAGCGCAGCAGCTCGGGTGGGGGGAAGCTCCTCTGCTCCCCACCTTGGCGTTGTTTGCAGGGGAGCCCTGTTTCCCAGGTCCCCACGCCCCAAGTTCAGCTCCCACGCTGAAACTGTCTTCCTAGAGCCTGGGCCGAAGCGTGGGGCGGCTCTGGAAGCCCTTTCACTTTTGTTTTATTCCCTGTTCGCTCAGGCCCGGACTCCCCTGGCCTCGGGGTACCCCGCAGCCCCTCTCCTCCACTCCATCCTCCCAGCGATGGAGGGATGCCAAAGGCCGCCGGACCGTCCCGGGTCCCCAGGGTCGGAGCCAGGCAGGGACCTGGATAGGGACCTTGTGGGGGGCTTCTTGTCCCCACCCCACTCCGAAGGCGCTGGGGGGGGGCGGGTTTCCAGCGGCGTGGGGAGCGGGCGCCCGCGCAGAGCCCCGGGGCACTCCCGCGCCGTGGGGCGTGACTTCTGGCCTCTGGCCCCCCCCCACTCCGCGCATCTCCACGGGCCTCCCCCCGGTTCCTTCTGCGCCTCCATCTCCCAGGCCTTCCCACTCGGGGAGCCCTCCCGGAATGCCGGGCGCCACCCCTTCCTTAGATCTCCTGCTAAGGGGCCTCCTCTCCTTCCAGCGGGGTGACAACTCAAGACGGGGACACCTGAGACCCTGCTCCACCCCCTTCCCGCGCACCCCGCCTGCCTCGACCCAGGTGGCAGCGCGGCGCGCCCGGGCGCGGCTTCTGCGGTCGCCTCCCTCACCCCGCCCCCTCTCCGGGGCCCCGGGAGTCTAGCCACCGCAAAAGAGTCGTGTCAAGTGACTGGCTGTGACCCCTGCCCCTCCAGCCTCATGCCTGGGGCTCCCGCTTAACCCCTCAATGTCCACCCGGTGCCCGGACAGGAACGAGTTGCTTTGCGTTCACATCTGTCACCATCCGCACGCACGACTCGAGCCCAGAGCCTGGCCACAGCGGGATCCCAGGGTGGGGGACGCGACGCCTTGGCCTTAGTCTCTGCCATTCATTCTAGAAGGGGGCTCTGTGGCCTCCCGAGAGAGAGCGAGAGCGAGAGAGAGAGAGAGAGAGAGAGAGAGCGAGAGCGAGCACGTCACGGTGCCGCTGGATCCAGTGCAATACAGTGAGGACCCACTGGGCTGCCCGTTTCTCATCCCCAGCTCCTGCTCGACATCTGGGGGTGGGGTGGGGGTTTACTCTCGCCTTGGGTTGCGTGGTGAACTGAGTCTGGACCACTGAGTAGGGAACTGATGGAACGTGACCCTGTGGCTCCCGCCAGGGTTACCTCCCCGTCCACCTACAGGCTAGGGAGGATGCTATCTTGGCGACCCCCTCCCAGAACCCTCGATCCACCCGCTGGACTAGGAACAGCTGGGTGGGGCCCGGGGTGGTGGGGTGGCCCCAGAGTCTCAGGGACCCCAGGTGGGGTGGAGGGAGGGCCGGGGGCGGAGCGGGGCCCGCCTCTCTCCCGGGGCAGGGGCGGGCTGGGCCGCCTATAAAAGCGCCTCTTTCTGGCGCCCCGCCACTTTGCGCTTGCCTCCGACTCGCTTAGGTTTCCAAGTAGCAGGATCCCACAAAGGCGGCAGCCGGGTGGCTTTGGAGCAGACGACTAGGCATCCAGTGCTCTAGCGGAGGACCTGACCGGGTCGCCACCCTCGCCGCCAACATGCCCAACTTTTCTGGCAACTGGAAGATCATCCGATCGGAAAACTTCGAGGACTTGCTCAAAGAGCTGGGTAAGGAGGTTTGGAGCGCCCGGGAGGGGCAGGAGGGACCCTGTAGTTCTTGGAGGTACGGAGGGAGGTTAGGATGAGGAAGAAAAGGAGGCATGCAAGCCGGGCGTGGTGGCGCACTCCTTTCACGGATCGCCGTGAGTTCGAGGCCACCCTGAGACTACATAGTGAGTTCCAGGTCAGCTCTGAGCTAGACTGAGACCCTACCTCGGAAAACAGACAAACAAACAAAACACAAACAAACAAAAAAAGGCGTAGGAGCCCGGGAGCCTATATCCAAGAAAAAAAGGGGGGGCGCGTGCTGGGCACCTGGGTCCCGGGACACTGGGCTTGGACGCCCATATCGTGCTTTCCTCCGCGGGGTCCCCACCAATGCCAGCTCCAGCCGTGACTCAGAGCCCGTGAATCAAGGAGAAGCCACAGGCACGAGGTTGGTCTCGAGAACGCGTGGCTGGGCCATGCGCCTGGACTCCTGACCAGGGCACCTGGCCGGCACGCTAGCCAGCATCCAGGCAGGGAGCCCCTAGGAGGCATTCCAAGCTCCCTCGCGGAGCCCCGCCAGTAACCCAATCCCGGCCTAGGGGAGAGGTCCGTTACCCTCCACTACTGGCTCCGCCCACCAGGTGGTCCAGCGCCCTACACCCCTTCGGCACTATCCACTCAGTCCTCCCCGTCCCACCCTCACTTGTGAAGCAAATATTTTCCTACAGCAAATGGCTCCAGAGTCCTAAAATCGTTCTGGGTAATTATCACTTTCTTAGATTTCAACAAATGTCTTCGTGTGAAACTCCTTTCCTGAAAGTCTGAAGTTTCTCCCTCCTAGCCAGAGACCAGCTGCTGTGCAGCTGGGTGTGTTAATCAAGGGTGGGGGACACGGAATCCACCCAGGCGGCCCATTTTTCCCTGCCCATTTTTTGCTGCCCTCCTGGTGTGGGACTGGGCTAGATAGAGGATCTGGGGAATGGAAGAAAGCCAGGACTTGATGCCTGGAGAGAGATCCTGGGGTAGGTGGAGATTAAAGACTCACTCCAGCGAGGGCTGGAGAGATGGCTTAGCAGTTAGGGCGCTTGCCTGCAAAGCCAAAGAACCCAGGTTCGATTCCCCAGTACCCATGTGAAGCCAGAAGGTGCTGCATGAGGCTGGAGTTTGTTTGCAGTGGCTAGAGACCCTGGTGGGCTCATTCAAATAAAAGAGACACAGAGAGAGAAATTTTTAAAAAAGGAAAAAAAGACTCGAGCGAGTGAAAAAGTCCCAAAGCAAAAGGCTCAGCATGCCTTTCATTTCTTGACTAGGCCATAGGTGGGCTGGAGGACAGGGGGCTTTGAAGAGCTAGGGGCGACAGAGTGTTGTGAGAGCAGCAGGGACCCCTATCTTCCCTTACTGTTCGTTCTTCCTGCCATCTAACTGCAATACATATACGACTGCAATGTATGCTTGAGACAGGTTCTCAAGTAGCTCAGGGAGACCTCCAACTCCGTCTGTGATCTTGAACTGATCCTCCTGCCTCCACCTGCCGAGGGCCGGGATTATAGTAGTGTGCGTGGCCAGTGCCATGCCTGACTTTATGCGGAGCTGGGGATTGAACCGGAGCTTCCCGAATGCCAGGCAAGCCCTCTGCTATGTGAGTCTGCAGCGCTCATTCTCTCCCACTCTGCCCTCGCTGGAGAAGTCAAGATCAAAGGACACAAAGTTTCCCTTCAGACAATCTACAGCCTCCTCTACCTCAGCTTACCCTCTGTCAGCTCTGGATCCTGGCTCCCCTCCTTGGTGGGTGAGGTGGTGGCCTCACACCACCCCCAAACCCCAGCGGGAAAAGAATGAGCTTACAGGGCTGTCTGTCTTCGGGCTGTTTTTCTTGCTTGCAGGGTCTCTCAGAGCCACGTGCCCTCCTCAGGCCCTGCTAGGAGCAAATTGAAAACAGACGGGTTATACAAACACTGCCCTGAGTCAGCCAAGGTTGGCTGAGCCTCGCCGTGCCATCAGCTCCAGGGGCTGGCTGAGGGGAGGGGTCCTCAGCCCCTGCAGACCCCTTAGCACCTCCAGGAGAGTCCATCTGGTTGGGGAGGCTTAGGTCCCACCCATAACATTCAGGGCCCACACAACAGGCCCTTCTGTTGGAAGTGGATGAGTCAGTTTTGGGACTCAAGGCAGTGACATTCACTTCCCAGGAACCCAGGGAGGGGTTGGGGTGAGGGCTGTCCTTGACAGCTTGACCCCCTGTCTCTTGTTGCACCCCTGAAAGGCTCTCTTCTACCCAGCTGGGCCAGAGGAGGCATGGGTGGAGTCTAGTCATGGCCCACCCAGGGGTGCTCCCACCTGCAGGGCCTCCTGTCCTGGCGGAGGGTTTCTCTCAGCGGTCTCCCCACCTCTCCGTGACTGGGGAGCAGAGAAAGATGGGGATAAGGGGGTACAGAGACGCTGAGGCCACAGGGGCGGAGAAGGCCTGGAGGATTCTGGGGCAGGGCACATGGTTCCTTTTCCTCAGGACAGGAGGGGATTCCCTGGAGAGGACTATGGGAGCCTTTCAGGAGCACCAGTGAGCAGGAGTCTGATCGCAGGAAACTGGTCAAGCCCCAGTTCCAGTTCTGGCTTTTTTTTCTTTTCTTTTCTTTTCTTGTCTTTTCCTTTCTTTTCTTTTCTTTTCACCAGCATATATTGTATATAAAAAAATAATAGGGCTGGAGAGATGGCTTAGCGGTTAAGGTGCTTGCCTGTGAAGCTTAAGGACCCAGATTTGATTCTCTAGGTCCCATGTAAGCCAGATGCACATGGTGGCACATGCGTCTGGAGTTCAGTTGCAGTGGCTGGAGGCCCTGGCACGCCCATTCTCTCTCTCTCATCTGTTTCTTTCTCTCCTTCCCCCTCTCTCTGTCTCTAATAAATAAATAAAAATAAATCTTAAAAAAAATAATAAAGCCGGGCATGGTGGCACACACCTTTAATCCCAGCACTCAGGAGGCAGAAGCAGGAGTATCACTGTGAGTTCAAGGCCACTCTGAGGCTAGTGAATTCCAAGTTAGCCTGAGCTACAGTGAGACCCTACCACCTTATAAACCTCCCCCCCACCAAAAAAAAATTTCATTAATCTCTGCCTTTTGGGTGAGGAGGCTTCTTTTGTCCGCATATGGAATACCATTTCTGGAAAAAGTTAAGTGTGCCTGGCATTGCGTATTCTAGATCCAACTGATAGCTTTGAAGCTACCATTTCCAGTTTGACAGAGGAGTCAGGCTCAGAGAGGTTGAGCCATTTGCCCAGGGTCACCCAGCCTGAAGGCCGGGTGGGCAGGAGGAAGATAGCAGCTCCTGTTCTCCTGTTGGGAATCTGCTCGTCGCGTGTGGGAGGGGCAGAGGGAGCACGTGGCCTGCCTGGCAGGGACGGAAGGGGCAGAGGCAGGTGGCCCCTGTTTGCCAGGTGTGCCCTTGCAGGTGGGCCCCAGCAGATGGGTCTCAACCTAGGGTGGGTGAGGGGCCACAGTGCAGGGCACAGAGCCACCAGGACGCTTGCTGGGTGGCAGCATGGGGGAAGTGAATTGCTGGGACTTGGCGAACCCTGTGGACAGCTGACTCAACAAGGCCGGGCCGCGGCCTGGGTCTCTCCTCGCCTTCCAGGGCCCCGCGTGGCCCCCTCGAGGCGCGGGTGGGCCGCTGCAGCTGGGGGGCAGGGAGTGACGGGACCCCCTCCCTGCAGGGGTGAATGTGATGTTACGGAAGATTGCGGTGGCCGCTGCCTCCAAACCCGCGGTGGAGATCAAGCAGGAGGGAGCCAGTTTCTACATCAAGACCTCCACCACCGTGCGCACCACGGAGATTAACTTTAAGATCGGGGAGGAGTTTGAAGAACAGACTGTAGACGGGAGACCCTGTAAGGTAGGGGGACCCCTACCCCCACTCCAGGTTGTCCCGCCCCCCCCACTACCCAGATAGATTCCCCAATGTCCTCACCCCCTCCCAAGCAGGCTGGAGAGGGCTCGGTGCCTTCTCCCCTCACTCCATGGCCCCTGGGTGGGCTTGGCTCACGCGGTCTCCGGTCCTTTCCAGAGCCTGGTGAAATGGGAGAGCGAGAACAAGATGGTGTGTGAACAGAAGCTTCTGAAGGGGGAGGGCCCCAAGACCTCCTGGACCAGAGAACTGACCAATGATGGAGAGCTGATCCTGGTGAGCCCTCCTGCCCCCCCCCCCATAGACCCCGCAGGCTCCAAGGCTTCTCTGCCAGGCCCCAAGAAGCAGCAAGTTCAAGAGCACCTCCCGCCCTTCTGATGGAGTTGCTTAGAAATGGCGTCCCTTGCCAGGGGCGTGGTGGCTCACGCCTTTAATCTCGGCACTTGGGAGGCAGAGGTAGGAGGATCACCATGAGTTCGAGGACACCCTGAGACTACATAGTGAATTCCAGGTTAGCCTGGGCTAGAGTGAGAGCCTACCTTGAAAAAACAAAAAAGAAAAGAAAGAAAAGAAATGGTTTTCCTTCTTCTGTGTGCAACAGATGTACATGAAGGGGCCCACAGGTCTCCAGGAGGTTCTCCCTGGCTCAGGGCCGAAGCAGGCTTCTGCTTGATGCCATCAATGCCTGGGTACTCTGTAGCCCCCTCCTGCCAGTTTGGACCAGGAAGGCCTTAGTTTACATCCATTCAACCCTCCTCCTCCTCCTCCAAAACCAAGGTGTCCAGGCACCTCACTGGCTTACAACTGCTTCTGTCCTTCCAGACCATGACTGCGGATGACGTTGTGTGCACCAGAGTCTACGTCCGGGAGTGAGTCCAAGGGCCACCGGATGACTTCTCCCGCGGCCCGCAGGCCAGCGACCTCTCCCGCCCTCCTGTAGGCTAGCTCGCTCGTCCCCCGCCCCAGCACTCCGAGGGTCTCTGCCTCCTTTGCCTCTTCTGTGCACACAGAGAGGGATGGACTACAAGACCCCTTCCTCCACCACCACTGCCCCTCCCCAGGCCAGCAGTCCCAGCCCCACACTAGGGTCCCTCCTTGAGACACAGCCAGTCTCTTTGGTCTCTCCTCTTTGTTCCTGTATCCCGTATGGCTTAGAATATTTATTTGTTAATTTTATAAAACGTTTTAAAAAGCGGATGCGTTCTGTGGCTGCGTGAGTAGATGAGTGGCTGGAGCTGAGCACTGGGAGAAGCGCAGCTGACCCCCCGCCAGCTCGGACCACCACACCTCCCTTGTGCTCAGTCCATGAGCCGTCCCTCCATTCTCTCCTCCAGCTTTGGTCCCCCAAGCTGGCCCCTAGGTTTGAGGCCACCCTGAGACTACATAGTGAGTTCCAGGTCAGCCTGGACTAGAGGCTGACCTCTAGGCTCTGGAGAGTTTACTCCCACCTCTGCCTGTCTCTCTGGTGACACAGCTTCTTCCAATGGTCCCCTCCCTAACCTCATTCTGTGGGCTGTGGCCTCCCACATGTTTCATGATAAACCCATCAACCCCCACGGGCTGGCCTTGCTTTCTACCTGGGTCTCTTGGGGAAAGGTCTCTTGTTGGTCAGCACCCGTATCTGCCACCGTCCATCCTTCCTTCCACCTCCAGAACTGCCACACGCCCTTCCAGCGCCTGGCTCCCCTGGCTCCCAGTCCTGCAGCCTCACACTCAGTTGTACCAAGACTTCCCAAGCTCCACCTCTCCTCTGCCCCAGGCCACTGGCCTAGATCACCCCTTAGCACTCACCTGCTTTCACACAGCTTCTAACTGGTTTGCCAGTCCAGCTGTCCCACTGTGAGGGCAAGATAATGAGATGAGCACAGGTGAGGGACCAGGGTTCAAATCCCAGTTCTGCCAGTGACAAGTTCTGTGACTTAGCATATCTGAGCCTTACTTTTTAAAAATTATTTATTTATTTGCAAGCAGAGAGAGACAATGGGCGCACCAGGGCCTCTAGTCACTGCAAATGAACTCCAGACACATGTGCCACTTTGTGCATATGACTTATGTGGGTCCTGGAGAATCGAACCTGGCTCCTTTGGCTTTGCTGGCAAGCACCTCAACAGCTGAGCCATCTCTGTAGCCCACTTATTTTCTTTATAAAACACAAAATTAGCCGGGCATGATGATGACCCATGCCTTTAGTCCAGCACTCAGAGTTTATGGCCAGCCTGGATCTACAAAGTGAGTTCCAGGTCAGTTTGGGCTACAGTGAGACTTTGCCTTGAAACAAACAAAACCCACACAAAATTGTTGCCAAGCATGGTGGCTCATGTTTGTAATCCTAGCACTTGGGAGGTGGAGGCAAGAAGATTAGTACGAGTTCCAGGCAAGCCTGGGCTACAGAGTGAGTTCTGGGCCAGCCTGGCTGCAACATGAGCTGTTGTTTCAAAATACCAAAAACAAGGCCTGGGAGGTAGTTGAGTCAGTAAAGTGCTTGCCTTGCAAGCAAGAGGACCTGAGTTTGAGTCCCTATATTCACCATGGAAAAATCCAGGTGTGGAAGTGTCTGTTTGTAATCCCAGCACTGGGGAGGAAGAGACAGACAGAGGACCCCTAGGGCTTACCAGCCAGATGCCTTGCTGCTCAGCAAGTTCCAGGCCATGAGACACACATATACAAAAAGGGTAGCTGGAGGGATGGCTTAGCAGTTAAGGCATTTGCCTGCAAAGCCAAAGGACTCAGATTTGATTCCCCAGGACCCACGTTAGCCAGATGCAGAAGGGGGTGCATGTGTCTGGAATTTGTTTGCAGTGGCTGGAGGCCCTGGCGTGCCCATTCTTTCTCTCCCCCACCCTCTCTCTCTATCAAATAAATAAATAAAAATAAAATATTTTAAAAGTAGCACTTACACTGAGCATGGTGGCACACACCTTTAATCCCAGCACTTGGGAGGCAGAGGTAGGAGGATTGCCATGAGTTTGAGGCCACCCTGAGACTACATAGTGAATTCCAGGCCAGCCTGGGCTGGAGTGAGACCCTACCTCAGAAAAAAAAAAAAAAAAAAAAAGATAAAATAACAAAACAGAAATTCACCTTGGCTACCTCTTCAGGTCCAGAATGCAGTCTCAACTGCATCAACATATTAGGGACACGAAGGACCTTCCTGCACTTATCTCCTTCCAGAATGCTTGCCACCTTCACCCAGAGCTCTGCACAACTGCAGTAGCTTCTCCCTCCACCAGTACCACCAAGCGGAGGTGGTGTGTCAGCGCATGAGTCTGCGGAACACAGGGGCCCTGGGGCCAGGGCCACCTGCTTCAGCCTCATGACAGGTCACAGATTTCAAAAGGCAGAAGGCCAGAGGGAACGCCTTCGGGAGGTCAGTCCCCTCCCTGAGCATGGGATGTGGACTGTGGAGGTGAGGGGACCTCCACTGACAAGAGTGTTTCCAGGGTTCTGGGCACCTGGCTAGGTCCTGGGAACACAGAAACCAGTCATGTAAAAGCCAGGCGTGCTGGCCCATTTGAATTCCTTGGTTTGACTTGGGGGGTTCTCTGAAGGCAATTCTCCCTGAGAGCAGAGCACGAGCCCTGTCCTTCTCTCTTCCCCTTGCGCTCCACTTCTCCAGGACTATCCTGATCTGGCTGGGATGACAGGGAAGCTGCAATCATGAACTGGAGATTAAATAAGGGCCCAAGCATGAGAAAGTGACTCCAGCTACCAGAAGGCCCTTTCCTCTCTCTGCTCACTCAGCACAGCTGCTGGGAGAATGACCCAGAGGCTATACTGTGGGCCTCCCCTTCTCTTCTTTGAAGCACAAACTTCTCTGAACTGACCCCCAGGAGAGGCCACACCTCTTGGGCAGTAGAGGAGCCTGAGTACCCTTCTTTGGGCTGGAGAGATGCCTAAGCAGTTAAGGCACTTGCCTGCAAAGCCTAATGACCCAGGTTCACTCCCCCAGTACGTACTTAAAGCCAGATGCACAAAGTGGTGCATGCATCTGGAATTCCTTTGCAGTGGCCAGAGGCCCTGGCGTATCTATTCTCTGTCTCCCTCCTTGCAAATAAATTAATTAAAAAAACATATTTTTTTGAGGCAAGCCAAACAGAGTGCCCTTTCTTTTTAGTTTTTTAATTAATTAATTAATTAATTTGACAGAGAAAGAGGGAGAGAGAGAGAATGGGCACACCAGGGCCTCCAGCCACTGTAAATGAACTCCAGACACATGCACCCCCTTTGCATCTGGCCAATGTGGGTCCTGGGGAATCAAACCTGGGTCCTTTGGTTTTGCAGGCAAGTGCCTTGAGTGCTAAGCCATCCCTCCAGTCCCCCCTTTTTAAAAAAAAATGTTATTTTTATTTATTTGAGAGTGATAGACAGAGAAAGAGAGAGAGAGAATGGGCATGCCAGGGCTTCTAGCCACTGCAAACGAACTCCAGATGAGTGCACCCCCTTGTGCATCTGGTTAACGTGGGTCCTGGGGAATCGAGCCTCGAACCGGGGTCCTTAGGCTTCACAGGCTTAACCGCTAAGCCATGTCTCCAGCCCCCCTTTTTTTAATGCAAGAGAGCAGGAGAGAGAGTTGGCTCACCAGGGGCTCCAGTCACTGCAATGGAACTCCAGACACGTGTGCCCCCCCTTGTGTGCATGTGTGACCTTGCACACTTGTGTTGCTTTGTGCATTTGGCTTATGTGAGATCTGGAGAGTTGAACATGAGTCCTTAGGCTTCGCAGGCAAGTGCCTTAACCACTAAGCCATCTAACCAGCCAATAAAAAAGTAGTTTTTTTTTTTTTTTTTTTAAGAAAAGAGCTGGGCATGGTGGCACATGCTTTTAATTTTAATCCCAGCACTTGGGAGGCAGAGGTAAGAGGATCACCTTGAGTTCGAGGCCACTCTGAGACTAGTTGAGTTCCAGGTCAGCCTGGGCTAGAGCTAGCCCTACCTCCAAAAAAAAAAAAAAAAAAAAAAAGAAAAGAAAGAAAGCCAGCATCCAGGAGGCCAGAGAGAGTGGGAGGGCAGACACAAGGAAGGGGCATGTGTGAAGAGAAGCTAGCCGGGCATGGTGGTGCATGTCTTTAATCCCAGCACTGGGGAGGCAGAGGTAGGAGGATCCACGTGAGTTCGCGGCCACCCTGAGATTACATAGTGAATTCCAGGTCAGCCTGGGCTAGAGCGAGACCCTACCTTGAAAAAGCGAAAAAGAAGAAGAAGGAGGAGGAGGAGGAGGAGAAGGCGGCAGGTACTTGGGACACACTATACTAACATCTTAGGGAAACTGAGACAGAGACAACCTCTCTTCACCCTGCCCTCCAAGCTGAAAGAAATGCCTGTTAGTGATGAAGACCAGAGACCTTAGCCGGGACCACAGAGTACTACGCCAAAGCTCCTTTGACCTCTGAGATCCCTAGCAGACAGGTGACATTCCAATCAAAGCCACATATGGCAGGAAGGCAGAGGGAGAGGAGCCCATGTGGAAGGGAACTCACAGAAACAGGGAGAGAGACAGAGAGGGGGAGAGAGAGAGAGAGAGAGAGAGAGAGAGAGAGAGAGAGAAGAGAGACAGAGAGGGGGAGAGAGAGGAGAGAGGAGGAGAGAGAATGAGAGGGAAGACTGGTGGGGGTGGGGAGGGGCTGAGGAGCGTGACCCAAGAGAAAACGGAGTGAGGCAGAGCTCCCTGGAGGGCGGGAGAGGGAAGAAAGGGCCTGGGGAGGGCAGCGGGGGTCAGAGGACGGGGAACATGCTGGCCCGGCCCTCTGACCCTAGGTCCCAATAAAAAGATGCTTCAGGGCTACTGCAGGCCAAGATGGATGGGACTGGGGCACCAGGCCCTTTGTAGTGGGGATGAAAGGAAGCCGCTCTGAGGACAGTTACCAGGGTCCCCTACTCTTCCTTTCCCTGAGGCGACCTCGGGAATCTTGGGGCGGGGGGGGGGGCTGGGGAGGGGCGGGTTTCCCCTGGCTGGCTGCTGTGTACCCCACCTGAGCTGGGGGCGCGGTGGCAGCGAGGGGCCTCCGGAGCGGGCATGGAGGGGGTCGGTCAGTCATTGTCAAAGAAGGGCGCACTCCAGGCTGGAGGGCTGGGGGAGAGGCGGCTGAGGATGTTCCGGGGAGCAGCAAGGCTGCTCTGGGGAGGAAGGTCTTCCCACTTCTCACTTCGGGACTGGCAGTGCCCTCCTGACCTCCTGGCTTTCTCTTGCCCTGTCCCCTTTGTGCTGCCAGTTGAGAAACCAGTTCTGCTCCGGCTCGGGATAAGGATCTCATCTGGGCAGGGCTCTTCCCAGGCCACTGAAGAAACCTGGCAGACCAACCCAGGCGCCCCGCCCCGCCCCCGTGGAGCCCTCCCAGCGGGCCCAGGGCCAGGCGGGTCCTAATCCACCTGCAGTGGCGCGGTCCCACCTGTCTCCAAGCACAGCGGTGTGGTCCTGGTTCCCCTGCTTGGGGGGAGGCTCCGTTCTCTAACGCCATCCCCCAGAAGAAAGTGCTTCCAAGTGTCCAACCAGGTCTTTTCCTAGCACCGAGCCCTGAATTTTTAAAAATATTTTATTTATTTATTTAACAGAATGAGAGAATGGGCACGCCAGAGCCTCTAGCCACTGCAAACTCCAGATACATGCACCACCTTGTGCATCTGGCTTACATGGGTCCCAGGGAATCGAACCTGGGTCCTTAGGCTTCGCAGGCAAGCGCTTTAACTGCTAAGCCATCTGTCCAGCCCCAGCCCTGAATCTTATAGGTGATCCTCCTTGGAGAGACTAGTGGTGGCAGGTCTCTCCCTTGGCTTACAAGGAGAAGCTGCCCCTTCCCTATTCTCCATCAGTAGCTCCTTCCTCAGCTCCCCCAAGCTCTGTTCAATGGCTCCCCACAGCAGGTGGGCCCCGTGCCCAGTCACTGGCCCTGAAGGGCTGACCCCACTTAACCCCAGACCCTGGTCTCCCCTTTAGTCATCACTCATTTCTCGTGACACTCTGGCCTCTTCCTTACCCTTTGGAACTGTGGATCCCCATTTTTCACGGAAAAGGCTGTGAAAGGTCAGCTCCATTCTTCCCCCTCCTCATCCAGTATCTGCCTGACTTCCCCGTACCCTGAAATTTCAGGCCCCTCCTTGTTTCTGTCCCAGCCAACTACAGGGTCAGCAGGCTGCTCCCAACCTCTCCTAGGGATCTGGCCAGTCATAGGGGTGTGGTGAGACCCACAGCAGACAGACTTTCTAGAAGCACGTGGTGAGGGGCGGTGTTGGTGCTGAGTAGTGACTGACTGGCATGCTTCCTGCCCCTTGAGGTGAGCCTGTATGTCAAGCCAGGCTGGGACTCAAGTGACTCAAGTCCCAGCAGCCTACAGCTACAGAGTCGTGGGCTTGATGCCTCCCTTCCTTAGGCCACATGGGGTGCGGGGGGAGTGTAGAACCGAGGAAAGAACCTCGGATTGTACTTCTCAATGGGATATGGCCAGCATGAGGAGGGGGTCACATAGGAAGGACCACATGGGTTCATTACAAAACCAGTGTGAGCCGGCGGTGGTGGCGCACACCTTCAATCCCACTCCAGAGGCAGAGTAGGAGAATTGCCGTGAGTTCAAGCCCACCCTGAGACTACGTAGTGAATTTTGGGTCAGCCTGCGCTAGAGTGAGACTCTACCTCGAGAAAAAAAAAAAACAAGTGTGAAACAGTGTGTGGTGGCGCATGCCTTTAATCCCAGCACTCAGAAGGCAGAGGTAGGAGGATCGCCGTGAGTTCGAGGCCACCCTGAGACTACAGAGTGACTTTCAGGTCAGCGTGAGCTACAGCGAGACCCTACCCCAAAAAACAAAAACAACAAACAAACAACAAAACAGGCCGAAGAAAACCCCAGCTTGACCCCAAAGTCATTAGCAGTCCCATCATGCCCTCTTTTCTTCTTTCTTCAGCAGGGGAGGGCTCCTCAGGGCGTAGCTCCTGCTGTCAGCCTGCAGACTACGGCCTGGAGCCAAGGACACCAGACCCACCAGCAAGGGCGCTCTGGGCCCAGGCATGGACCGAGCCTTCAGAGAGTCTGAGGCCGGGCATCCTGGGTCAGTCGTGAGCTGCTGGGGCACAAAAGCTACACTCCCCGGGCTCTGCCTGGGCAGGAGGGTCCCAGAAGATGCCTCAGAGTTCTGACCCAGCATGTTCCTTCTTCCAAGTGCCTGAGTATCAGGAGCCCCGAGGGGAGCCTCGGTGGGGCAGCTGCACCCACCCATGGCCTGGACAAAGCCGCACAATGGCCTCCGCGGTCCTGCGAAGGGCACACACAGGGTCCCCTCCCTTCCCCCAGGGCCAGGTGGCCTTCAGGGCCGGCAGTCTGGGGCTGGTACCCAAGAGAGCTCTCTGTTTGCCGCAGCAACCCTCTGCGAGGCTCAGGCTGCCTAGTTATCCCAGGCACGCCCGATGCCCGCCCCGGCCCGTGGCTCACAGCCGTGCACCGAGGCTCAACCTGGCGGTGCAGCCTCCCCGCCACCGTCCCGTCTGTCGACACTGCCCCAGACCCTGCTCACGGCAGAAAGGTGAGGTCATGGTGTCTGGGGTGAGAACAAGTCCCACGGCCTCGCGGATGCCCAGGGAGCGTCCACGTGCCACAGCGCGCTCTCGGACTCACTCCTTCCCCGAGTGGGAGCGTGTCAAGCCCTCCCGAAGCGCCCCGTGGCAGCTCGGCCGCAGGGCTTGGGGCCTGGGCGGGCAGGGCGCGCCGGCCTCCGGGTGGGGAAGCTTTCTCCACCGCCACGGCTTTCTTTGTTTCTTCTCCTTTTCCATCCTCACCTTAATCCCCCATTCAACGCTCCACTCCTGGCAGGAAGCCAGCATTGTTCCCGCCCACTGCCCTCCGCCTTCCCTCCCTGGCACCTCCCCAGCCTGTGGGGCGCTGGGCTGCCCAGTCCCCGACCAGCAGAGACCCCGGCTGACCAGGCCAGGCTGGCCCGGGGGTCCCTCCCGCTCTCCCCTTGGCCCACCTCCCCACCCCGGAGCCACTGATGGCCCTGCCGCGGCCTGGCAGGCTGCGAGTTTGGGTTCCTCGGCGTCATCGTACCATCAGCTTCAGGAGGTGACTAGAGTGCCCCAGCCTGGCCGCCACCGAGCGCGTGCCCACGCGGGCTTCACGCTCCTGGGCTCGCCGGCCCCGCTGCCCAGCCAGCCCCGCAAGGCGCGCGCGGAGGAGCCCGGGCAGCGCCGCCAAGCGGTGGCCGCGGGAACTGCCTGCGGGGCGGCGCTGCGGCCCCCGTTGGAGTCCTGGGATGCGCGGCCGCGTCCCTCGAGAGCCCGTCCGCAGACGAAGCGCTCCGCCCTCTAGTGGCCTCAGCTCGCTGCAGCACCCAAGCGGCTCTTGGGCCCCTGTATCATCTGAGCGGACACTCCATGCCCGGCCATGCTGTGGCTCCAGCCCCTTCCACAGCCTCGCCTGCTGAACCCACAAAAGACAGGTCTTGGGGCTGGAGAGATGGCTTAGCGGTTAAGGCGCTTGCTTGTGAAACCTAGGGAACTAGGTTCTATTCTTCAGTACCCACATAAGCCAGATGCGGGGGGGCGGGGGTGTATGTCTGGAGTTTCTGTTTGCAGTGGCTGGAGGCCCTGGTGTGCCCATTCTCTCTGCAATTTCTTTCTTTCTTTCTTTTCTTTCTTTCTTTTTTTTTTTTTTTTTTTTTTTTTTTTTTTTTTTTTTTGGTTTTTCGAGGTAGGGTCTCACTCTAGCCCAGGCTGACCTGGAATTCACTAGTCTCAGGGTGGCCTCGAACTCACGGCGATCCTCCTACCTCTGCCTCCCGAGTGCTGGGATTAAAGGCGTGCCCCACCACGCCCGGCTTTTTTTTTTTTTTTTTTTTTTTTTTTTTTTGTTTTTTCGAGGTAAGGTCTCACTCTAGCTTAGGCTGACCTGGAATTCACTATGTAGTCTCAGGGTGGCCTCGAACTCACAGTGATCCTCCTACCTCTGCCTCTCAAGTGCTGGGATTAAAGGCATGCACCAGCACGCCCGGCTTCTAATTTTTTTTAAGTTTGTATATATATATATATATAAAGGCAGGTCCCACGAGCTCTCCCTATTTAGAGGCTTGAGATGACCCTGCCATGCCACCTTCATTTACTTTGAAACATTTCAGTACTCTACCAGCGGGGATTATGTTACAAACAAGACCACCTCTCCCCTCCCTTCCCTTTCTGTCTGTCACACACATGCATACTTACATGTAGATTTCTCTGGATATCACTGCCTGGCTTTGTGATTTTGTATAAACAGCATGTATTTTACTGCACTTGATTTTTCTTCAATATGTCGATCATGAGTTCCATCCACCTTATGTAGCCCCACAGTTGTGTATTGAAGGAGTATGGCTCACAATCGTGAACAGTTAAAAGACCACAGGCTGGAGAGATGGCTTAGTGGTTAAAGTGTTTGCCTGCATAGCCTAAGGACCCAGGTTCCATTCTCCAGGTCCCACATAAAGCCAGATATGCAAGGAGGTACATGCATGTGGAGTTCATTTGCAGTGGCTGGAGGCCCTGGCACACCCATTCTCTCTCTATCTGCCTTTCTATCCCCCCCCCAATAAATGAATAAAATATTTTTTAACAAAAGACCTCGCAGTGAGCTGGGGAGACGGGCCAGCAGGTAAGAGCAGCCAGCACGCATGTGAAAGGCTGGGCCTGGCTGCACCAGCTTGAAACTCCAGTGCACTGTCTTGCGGAAGACCCGGCAGCTCCAGGGTCAATGTGCCAAGGAAACTGGACAAAAGAGTAATCAAGAAGGACATCCAACATCCTCTGACCTCCACACGGGCCTCTGCATGTGTGCTGTCATGGCATACACATCAGCGCACACGCAGGCAGGTCCCCCCCCCACACACATACTACACACACTAAAAAAGACCTCACAAGGCTGGAGAGATGGCTCAGCAGTTAAGGTGCTTCCCTGTAGAACCTAAGAACCCGAGTTCAATTCCCCAGGACCACATAAAGCCAGAGGCACAGGGCGGTGCATGCATCTGGAGTCTTCTGGTTGCTTTCCTTCCAAGGCCAGCACTGTGCTCACATCAGGGTGGTGCCAGGACAGGGAAGCTGGGACACAGAAGGGTGTCTCCGGACCTGCCTGGCGACACTGCCTCTCAGTCACTTCTCCTCTCAAGGGCTCCATGCGGTGGGGGACCCTTCTTCAGTGGAGTGTTAGAGGCAAACTCAGCCCTGGATGGGGGTCAGGCCAGCACGGGACTGTACATCACCAGACTGGACAACTCGGGACTGGACAGTATGAGGCCAGCATGGGACTGGACAGTCAGGGTGTTGGATGCTGCCAAACAGACCCCCCTTTTGCTCCTCCTCTGCTCTCACTACCCAGATGGCCTCAGTTCCCTCTGCCCCCTTCCACCAGCACTTAGGCCAGTGGGGTGTGGTGGGTGAGAAGACTGGATTTTAACCAGGAAGGGATCTGAGTTCTGAGTTGTCACTTCTTGGTGAGGTGACAGGAAAACCATGAAGGAGGCTGATTACAAAGTTCCTCTCCACCTCACTGTCCTTCGTCTTTTACTCCTCGGAGTGAGCAGGCTGAGTCAGAGCTCTGAGCTCACACTCTAGCTGTGTGATCTTTGCTAGGTTACTTCACTTTTCTCAGTTGACTCTGCGATAGGAAACCATGGATAATGAGATGATAAGGCAGTTAATTAATAAGGCAGTTAAGATGATTGGAAGTTAATTGGTAGAGTGCTTGCACAGCATTCATAAAACCACAAGTTTGAACTCCACCACCACACAAACCAGATGTAGCTGGCAATGGTGGCTCATGCCTGTAACACCAGAACTGAGGAAGCTGAGGTGGCAGGAGGATCACCATGAGTTCAAGACCAACCTGGTCTGTATAGAGAGTTCAGGACTGCCTGGGTTCCAGAGTGAGACCCTGTTTCAAAATCAAACTAGGCAGCCTGGCGTGGTGGCGCACGCCTTTAATCCCAGCACTTGGGAGGCAGAGGTAGGAGGATTGCCGTGAGTTCGAGGCCACCCTGAGACTACCTAGTGAATTTCAGGTCAGCCTGGGCTACAGTGAGACCCTATCTTGAAAACCCAAAAAATAAAAAAATCAAGCCAGGCATGGTGGTGGTACATGCTTCTAATCCCAGCACTGGGGAGGTGGAAGCAGGGGGATCAGAAGTTTAAGGCCAGTCTGAGCTATAGCAGACCTTCATTCAAAAAACAAACGAACAACAACAACAACAACAACAAAAAACAGAGAGATGGTCTGGAGAGATGGCTTAGCAGCTAAGACACTTGCCTGCAAAGCCAAACGACCCAGGTTTGATTCCCCAGGACCCACATAAGCCAGATGCACAAGATGATGCAGGCATCTGCATTCATTTGCAGTGGCTGGAGACCCTGGCATGCCAATTTTTTATCTGCCTCTTTCTCTTTCTTTATCTCTCTCTCTCTCTCTCTCTGCCTCTTTCAAATAAATAAATACAATTAAAATTAAAAAGGGATGGAGAGATGGCTTACTGGTTAAGGTGCTTGCCTGCAAAGCCAAAGGACCCAGGTTTAATTCCTCAGGACCCACGTAAGCCAGACGCACAAGGAGGCACATGCATCTGGAGTTTGTTTGCAGTGACTGAAGGCCCTGGCAGAGCAATTCTCTCTCTCTATTTCTCTCTCTCTCTCTCTCTCTCTCAAATAAATAAAGGGGAAAAATGATTTTGAGATTCCAACTCACTACAAGTTAGAATGTCCATCATCAAAAATAAAAAACAAAACAAAACAAAAAACCCACAACCATGGGCTGAAGAGATGGCTTAGCAGTTAAGGCACTTGCCTTCGAGGCCAAAGGACCCAGGTTTGATTCCCCAGGACCCATGTAAATTAGATGCACATGGTAGCGCATGCCTCTGGAGTTTGTTTTCAGCAGCTGAAGGACCTGGCATGCCCATTCTCTCTCCCTCACTCTGAAACAAATAAATAAAAACAAAATATTTTTTAAAAATCCAGTGACAACAAGTGCTCATGGGGTGTGAGGAGAGAGGAGCCCTCGTCCACTGCTGGCAGGAATGCGAACTTGTACAGCCACTGTGGAAATCACTATGGAGGCTCCTCAAAAATCTGAAAAAAATCCAGGCAAGGTGGCACATGCCCTTAATCCCAGCACTTGGTAAGCAGAGGTAGGAGAATTGCCATGAGTTCAAGGCCACCCTGAGACTACATTGTAAAACCCTACCTTGAAAAAAACAAAACAAAACAAAATCTCTTCAGATGCTTAGCAGTTAAGAAACTTACCTGCAAAGCCTAAGGACCCAGGTTTGATTCCCCAGAACCCACATAAGCCAGATGCATATGGTGGTGCATGCATCTGGAGTCCATTTGATGCAGCTATACCACTGCTGGGCATATGGGCATATGCCCTGAAGACTTACCATTGAAATATTTGCTCAGCCATGTTTGTTGCAGCTGTATTCACAATAGCTAGGAACTGGAAACAGGCCAGAACTCTGTTAAATGATCCACATACACCACCTTAGAAAGACAAATTAAAAAAAATCAGTTATCCAGGGACAATTGTTTTTGTTTTGTTTTGTTTTGTTTTTTGTTTTTCAAGGTAGGGTCTCACTTTAGCCCAGGCTGACCTGGAATTCACTATGGAGTCTCAGGGTAGCCTCGAACTCACGGCAATCCTCCACCCTCTGCCTCCCGAGTGCTGGGATTAAAGGCGCGCACCACCACACCCGGCATAATTGTAGTTTTTAAGGCAATTGCGGCTCCTTATGGCCACATTCCATAGCCAGCCTCTGCAGGGTAGAAAGACTGAACAAGGGCAGCCAGGCGTGTTGGTGCACTCCTTTAATCCCAGCACTCGGGAGGCAGAGGTAGGATACCTGTGAGTTCAAGGCCACCCAAGACTACATAGTGAATTCCATGTTAGCCGGGGCTTTAGCGGAAAAATAAAAAAGGCAAAACAAGGAAGGGGCCAGGTGGGTTCCTTCAAATTGCCCATCACACAGTCGTACCTGCCACTTAGGAAGCAGTTAGCCAAGCTCAAGGTAAATTTAAGCTACAGAATGAGTTCAAGGTCAACCTGGAGAGCTTAATGAGACCTTAGCCCAAAATGCAAAGTAGGGCCAAAGTGATGACTCAGTGGTTAAGCAGCTTGCCTGAAATACTTAATGACCCCTGGTTCTATTCCCCAGTACCCAAGATTTTTTTTTAGATTTTATTTTTATTTATTTATGAGAGAGAGAGAGACAGACAGACAGAGAGGGAGGGAGGGAGAGAGAGGGAGGGAGGGAGGGAGAGAGAGGGAGGGAGGGAGGGAGAGAGAGAGAGAGAGAGAGAGAGAATGAGCCTGCCAGGGCCTCTAGCCACTGCAAAGGAACTCCAGATGCATGTGCCACCATGTGCATCTGGCTTACGTGGGGCCTGGAGAATCGAACCTGGGTCCTTAGGCTTAGCAGCCATGCGCCTTAACCTCTAAGCCATCTCTCCAGCCCCCAAGAAGATTTTTTTAAAAAGTCTTTATTTTATTGTATTATTTTTGAGAGAGCAACAGAGGCAGAGAGAGAGAGAATGGGTGTGCCAGGGCCTTTCAGCTGATGTGAACCAACTCCAGATGTGTGCGCCCCCTTGTGTACAAGTGTGACATTGCACGATTGCATCACTGTGGGCTGGCTACGTGGGACCTGGAGATTGTTGGAACATGCATCCTTAGGCTTCACAGACAAACACTTTAACCGCTAAGCCATCTCTCCAGCACCCAAGAAGATTTTTTATTTATTTATTGGAGTGAGAGAAAGAGGCAGACAGGATGGGCGCACCACGGTCTCTAGCCACTGCAAACAAACTCCAGACACAGGTGCCACCTTATGCATCTGGCTTGCGTGGATTCTGGAATCTGGGTCCTTAGGTTTCACAGGTGAACGTCTTAACTACTAAGCCATCTATCCCCCCACCCTCTGCTTGAAAATAAACAAATTAATTAATCAATTAATTAATTAACAAAAGTGTGAAGTAGAAAGCAAGCCGGGGATGGGAGGACTTCCAGTTAAGGTGGCAGAACAGGATGCTTCGCCAAAGAAACCCGGGGTGAGAAAGAGGCAAGATAACATGCAATAGGCAGCCCCCCCCCTTTGGCCGAAATCAAGCTCTGTGGACAGCTGATGAATGCAGCTGAGAACCCCGCAGAAAAGCAGCAGGGAGCCGCTGTTAAGCTTATGGCTCTGGCTGCAGCCCGCAAGAGCCTTGGAAACGACCGCGACGGGGCTCTCCCCACTCACAGCAGCCCTGCAGAATCCAGAGAAGCTGAAGAGGCCCACGGGGACCAGCCGAGCAGCTACAGGGAGCCTCCAACAGCATCTCACAAACTCCCCTCCCCCACATGCCAGCGCCCAGAACAGCAAAGGGATCCCACTCGCCCCTACTCCATCCCAGCCACTGCCGGCCTAACCAGCTGAGACAAGGCCCTAAGGTGCCTAAAAGTGGAGGAGATTAGGAGAAAGCTAGTTTTTTTTTTTTTTTTAAGATTTTTATTTATTTATTTGAGAGTGACAGAGAGAGAAAGAGGCAGATAGAGAGTGAGAGAGAGAATGGGCGCGCCAGGGCTTCCAGCCTCTGCAGACGAACTCCAGACGCGTGCGCCCCCTTGTGCATCTGGCTAATGTGGGTCCTGGGGAATCAAGCCTCGAACCGGGGTCCTTAGGCTTCACAGGCAAGCGCTTAACCGCTACGCCATCTCTCCAGCCCAGAAAGCTAGTTTTTTAAAGGTAGTTTTAGGGCTGGAGAGATGGATTAATGGTTAAGGCGCTTGCCTGTGAAGTTAAAGGAACCAGGTTCCATTCCGCAGGACCCACGTAAGGCAGATGCACTAGGGAGCGCATGCATCTGGAGTTCGTTTGCAGTGGCTGGAGGCCCTGGCGCGCTCATCTTCCCTCCCTCCTCCCTCCCCTCCCTCTCTCTTTTTCTCTCTGCTTCTTTCTCAAATAAATAACTAAAATATATTTTAAATAATAATAATAAGGGCTGGAGAGATGGCTTAACCGTTAAGGCGCTTGCCTGCGAAGCCTAACTCTATCTCTCTCTCCCTCTCCCTGCCTCTTTCTCTCTCAAATAAATAAAAATAAAGGCAGTTTTACTTAGAGATTGAGGCCCAAAGAGAGAACCAGGAGATGCCACCCCACATGCCATCTCGCCCTGACGCAAGAATGGAACTCTTGGCGGAAATCAAACTCGCGTCTGATGGAGACTGACCTACAGCGCCCTCTGCTGCCCAGTCTAGCACACCACCTAGACAGACGGCCCAGGGATCCGCCCACCAAGCCCACCAAGCAATCGCGGTCTTCCCCTTGCCTATACGGGCTCCTGCCTCCCTGTCGCTCACGCCTCCCTACTCTGCTCCGCTCCCTGTTTTTCTGGCTCTGCCCTGCCAGGCTGTCTTTTCTTCCCTTGGGCCGCAGGGACACACAAGAGTCTGGGGTCCCCCTCCCCGGCTGGGTGGCTTGCGAGGGTACAACATAATATTGTTTGTTGGGTTGGATGGTCTTTCTGCTTGCCTCTGCTTTATAGTTTAATCATATACATGATTTTCCTCTGGTGCCTGGTCCACCACATGGATGCCTTTTCTAGACTCTAGGGGCTGGAGAGATGGCCTAGTGGTTAAGGCATTTGCCTGCGAAACCTGAGGACTCATGTTCAACTCTCCAGATCCCGCGTGAGTCACCACGCAAGCTCAGGTGAGGTCACACATGGGCACGTGCTGGCACATGCATCTGGAGCTCAATTATAGCAGCTGGAGGCCCTGGCACGCCAATTCTCTCTCACACTCGCTCACTCTCTCGCATTAAAAAAAAAAAAGCCAGTCTGTTGGACTTGCCTCAAAAATAAATGAATAAACAAACAAACAAACAAACTCTAGGCCTGCTACCTGTGTAGTTTCCTTAAACTTGGGTAACCATGAGCTCTCTTCGTTACTCATTTCTCCTCTGAATTTCTTGGTTTCTGCTTTAATATTTTCCCTCTTATCTTTCCTTGAAAGCCTCAGTTTAACTCCTTCCATGTGCTTTCAGCTTCACTCAGTTTTTTTTCCCAAAAACCTCAATTTCTCTTAAACGAACCTTATAAACTATGCAGTGTCTCCAAATGAGAGTGTTTCCTAAGCCCCACAATTTGTGACTTCTCCCTTAAATAAGCCCCCAGATTTGTGTTTTCTCCCTAAATAAACTTAATAATTTATCCTTTTTCCTTTTCTTTGCCTTTGCCACGCAGACTGTGTCCCTTCCGTCCAGCTCCCCCGAGGAGAGCAGGAGCCATCATCACCGGCGGGTGGCCATGGCAGCAGCGCTCAGGTCGGAGCCCACGCCTGCTGCTCGTGCTTTCCCGCACTCGGCGCACTCACAGAGACTTCTCCACTAACGAACTATGGAAATGATCCCTGAAAGCACAGTCTTCATTTATCCTTCCTGAGTCCACCTTTACCAATTCTTTGTGAGGGCTGGAGGGATGGCTTAGCGGTTAAGGCATTTGCCTGCAAAGCCAAAGGACCCAGTTTTGTTTCTCTAGGACCCACGTAAGCCAGATGCACAAGTTTGCAGAGGCTGGAGGCCCTGGTGTGCCCACATTCTCTGTCTCTCCCTCTTTCTCTGTCAAATAAATGAATAAATAAAAATAAAATTCTTTGTTAAAGATAGGACAGAACCCAAACTTAGGGTTCATACATTGGGCAACTGACCCCTCCTGAACCCCCAAATCCTGCATCACAAGTGTCACAACTCAATGTAGAGGTGAGGCAGAAACTCACCCCCAAAGGTAACTGGGCTGATTGATACTGGGCAAAACATACCCCAAATCTGGGTCTGTATCTGAGTTTGAATTGGAATTGCTGATAGCACCTTCCATATCAGGACACGCTGTGAACAAGATATCCCAGGGAGAGAAAGAGTTTAAAACTCATCCCACCAAGGCACAAATACTGACTTGTTAGATCTGAGGTATGTTTAATATACTTGGCCATTTAAAAAAATTGTTTTAGCCGGGAGGCAGAGGTAGGAGGATTGCCGTGAGTTCAAGGCCGCCCTGAGACTTCATAGTGAATTCCAGATCAGCCTGGGTTGGAGTGAGACCCTTCCTCGGAAAACCAAAAAAATATATATTTGACAGAGGGTGGCGGGGGGGGGGGGAGAGGGCAGGCCAGGGCCACTAGCCACTGCAAAGGAACTCCAGATGCATGCACCACCTTGTACATCTGGCTTTATGTGGGTCCTGGGGTATCCAACCTGGGTCCTTTGGCTTTGCTGGTGAGCACCTTAACTGCTAAGCCATCTCTCCAGCCCCAGAATGATCATTTTTTTAAATAAAGTGTCAGATTCCATTCATTCCACCAGGAAGGAAACTCAAAATGAACATTTCAGTACTTGGCTAACATTTTAGTCAGGCCTGCCTGAGGTAGAGTTCTGTATAACCAGTTTTCTTTTTAGTCTTCGAATTCTACAATTACCTGTTAAATTCTTGCTTTTTAGCTAATCTCTTTTTCAAAGAAAGAGGAGGAAATAAGCAACAGCTCCCTCATATTAATGTAGTTCAAAAGGCATGCCCCCAAAACACTCACATTCAAACACATAAACCCATTTTAAATTTAGGTAGGCTAAGAATAGCAATTTCAGTACGCAACGAGCTCAAAATAAAGACATGCAACAATGAAGTGGCCACAGGTTTGTCACCAAGTTATTTTCAGGAACACTAAAGGCAATTGAGTTTTTTCTGATGCTGTTGGAAACCAGCACGAATCTGCAAAAGACTGACTAGCCTGAAGTCTCCACGTGCGGTTGGTTTGAGAGTGAAGCGTCCCCCATAGCCTCTGTATCTGGATACTTGGTCCCGGGCTGGCGTCAGTTTGGGAGGTGGAGTCTTTCTGGGGGAGGGGCGTCACTGGGAACAGACCTTGGTTGGTTAGTCCAGCCCCACTGGGGATTAGCCATCTAGTTCACACTGGCTGGGACCTCCCAGGCCATGTGACGAGATGCAACAGCCTGCTTGTGTTCCGCCATGTCATGATGACACTGCCCCTCAAGAGGGTAAATCAGAGTAAATCCTTTCCTTTTGTGGAGGTTTGAACCAGATGACCCCTGTGGTAGCTTGAATGCGAATATATGTCACCCACAGCCTCAGGCCAGGTAATGAAGCTTCCTGCTTAAGTCTCCAGCACTGGGGGCAGATCTGGATTCCAGCTGAAAGGTGGGGCTTGTAATCTTTGGAACTGACTTGTGGGAGGAATGTGAAAGTTTCTGAAATCTTGGACTAAGAAACGCTTTGCAGGCGGGGCTGGAAAGACTGCTCAGCAGTTAAGGCACTTGCTTACAAAACCTAATGTTCTGAGTTTGATTCCCTAGTACCCACATAAAGCCAGATGCACAATGTAGTGCACGTGTCTATAGTTCGCATGTCTGGAGGCCCTGGCATGCCCATTCTCTTCTGTCATTATCTCTGTCTCTCTCTACTTTAAAAATATAAATAAATTAAAATAAATAAATAATAAAAAAAAAAGACTTGGAGCCGGTTGTAGTGGTGCACACATTTAATACCAGCACTCAGAAAGCAGAGATAGGAGGATCACAATGACTTTGAGGATACCGTGGACTACATAGTGAATTCCAGGTCAGCCTGAGCTAGAGTGAAACCCTACCACAAAAAAAAAAAAAAAAAAAAACCCACAAAAAAACCCAAACAAACAAAAAAACCCACACCAAAAAAAGACTCAGAAGGAAATGTATTCATTAAAATAATCAAAGGCAGGGCTGGAGAAATGGCTCAGCAGTTAAGGTGCTTGCCTGCAGAGCCTAAGGACCTGAGTTTGATTCTTCAGTTTCCATGTAAAGCCAGATGTACAAGGTGGCGCATGTGTCTGGAGTTCATTCACAGTGGCTAGAGACCCTGGTGGCCCATTCTCTCTTTCTTTCTCTCAAATAAATAAATAAAATGATAATAATAAAACCCAGCCGGGCTTGGTGGTGCACGCCTTTAATCCCAGCAGTCAAGGACACAGAGACAGCAAGATTGCCATGAGTTCAAGGCCACCCTGAGATTACATAGTGAATTTCAGGTCAACCTTGTCTACAGCGAGACTCTACCTTGAAAAAAACAAAAATAAATAAAATAAAATAAGCCAGGCATGGTGGTACACACTTTTAATCCCAGCACTTGGGAGGCAGAAGTAGGAGAATTGCTGCGAGTTTCAGGTCAGCCTGGGCTAGCATGAGACCCTACCTGGAATAAAATCCCAACAAAGCTAAAGAGTTATTCAATTTGCAGCGTGGTTTATTTTTTTGGAAATGGCCACTGCATGATGTGAGGCAGGGTTGTCATGGTCCCTGTGTGAAGGTCCCATGGAGCCATGAGGATGACCCAAGGGCTGCAGTAGAGACCCCAGGATAATGGCACTGCCAGGACTATGGGACAGCTGCCAAGGAGAGCTGCTGGCCTGGAATGGGTTGTTCCTTGGGCTGTAGGAAGCCCAGCTGGAGAGGCAGAATTGGAAGCCCAGAGACGTCATCACTGGCTTCAGATGTCAGACTGGAGTTACAGGATTTGGCATTTGCCTGTTTGCTTTAGAGCTTGCATTGGTTCTTTCTTTGCAATGCCATCTGTTGCAGTGTGAATGTACTCTGTGCCATTATGTGTTGAAGATTTATTTTTATTAATTTATTTATTAGAGAGAGGAAGAGTGAGAGAGAGTGAGAATGGGCATGCCAGGTCCTCTAACCACTGCAAACAAACTCCAGAAGCATGTGCCACCATGTGCATTTGGCTTATGTGGGACCTGGAGAATCAAAGCTGGGTCCTTAGGCTTCACAGGTAAGTGCCTTAGCTGCTAAGCCATCTCTCCAGGTCCCATTATGTGTTTGTTTGTTTTACAGGCTCATTGTTAAGCGACTTTGAACTACAGAGATGTTTCAACAGTGTTGGGAATGATTTAAAAAAAAAACTATAGAGAATTTTAAAGTTGGACTGAATCCATTTTCACATCATGGTTGGTCATCCATTTGGGGAGCCAGGGGCAGGATGAGGTGGTTCGATTCAGCTGTCCTCCATGAGCTCATGTGTTTCGAATGCTTGGTTCCCAGCTGGAGGCAATTTGGGAAGTGGAACCTTGTTGAAGGAAGTGTCTGGCTGAGGGTGGCATGGGGATATTACTCACTTAAATAGACCTATAATAAGTATGTAGATCCAAGCAGTTATCAAAAATCTCCCAACTAAAAAACGGCCAGGCCCAGATGGATTCACTGGTGAATTTTACCAGACCTTCAGGGAAGAACTAACACCATTGTTTCTCAAACTTTACCATAAAATAGGAAAGGAAGAAATCTTACCAACTCCTTCTACGAAGCCAACATCACCCTGATACCAAAACCGAAGATAGTACAAAAAAAGAAAATTACAGACCAACCTCCCTTGTGAACATAGATGCAAAAATTCTCAACAAAATATTGGCAAACAGAATACAAGAATATATCAGAAAGATCATTCACCATGACCAAATAGGCTTTATCCCAGAGATGCAGGGATGGTTCAACATATGCAAGTTGATAAATGTAATACATTATATAAATGGACTAAAGGACAAAAATCACATGATCATCTCATTAGATGCAGAAAAAAGCGTTTGACAAAATCTAACATCCCTTCATGATAAAAGTCCTACAGAGACTGGGAATAGAAGGAACATATCTCAATATAATAAAGGCTATTTATGACAAACCTACAGCCAACATAATACTAAATGGAGAAAAACTGGAAGCTTTTCCACTAAAATCAGAGATAAGACAAAGGGTGTCCACTGTCCTCACTTTTATTTGATGTAGTTCTGGAAGTCTTAGCCATAGCAATAAGGCAAGAGACACACATAAAAGGGATACAAATTGGAAAGAAGGAGTCGAGTCATTATTATCTGCAGATGACATGATTCTATACATAAAGAACCCTAAAGATGCTACCAGCAAACTGTTAGAGCTGATAAACACCTATAGCCATGTAGCAGGATACAAAATAAATACACAGAAATCAGTAGCCTTCCTATATGCTAACAACAAACACACAGAGGATGAAATCAGAGAATCACTCCCACTCACAATTGCATAAAAAAAATAAAGTACCTTGGAATAAGCCTAACCAAGGAAGTGAAGGATCTCTACAATAAAAACTTTAAAAACACTCACGCGAGAAATTGCAGAAGACACTAGGAAATGGAAAGACATCCCTTGTGTTCGTGTTGGAAGAATCAATATTGTGAAAATACCTATCTTAACAAAAGCAATCTACACATTTAATGCAATCCCCAACAAAATTCCAATGGCATTCTTCACAGAAATAGAAAAAACATCCAAAAATTCATTTGGAAGCACAAAAAACCCCTCAAATATCTAAAACAATTTTGAGCAACAAAAATAAGGCTGGTGGTATCACCATACCAGATTTTAACCTATATTATAGAGCCACAGTAACAAAACAGCATGGTACTGGCACAAAAACATACATGTAGATCAATGGAACAGGAGAGAGGACCCAGATATAAGTCCAAGTAGCTGTAGCCACCTGATCTTCAACAAAAATACTCATTACTATGCAGCAAATGGTGCTGGGAAAACTGGATATGTATCTGTAGAAGAATGAAAATTGATCCTCATCTCTCTCCATGCACAAGAATTAAGTTCAGATGGCTGGGCATGGTGGTGCACATCTTTAATCCCTGCACTCGGAAAACAGAGATAGGAGGATCACCGTGAGTTCGAGGCCACCCTGAGACTACATAGTGAATTCCAGGTCAGCCTGAGCTACAATGAAACCCTACCTCGAAAAACAACAACAACAAAATAATTAAGTCCAAATGGATCAAAGACCTTAATATCAAACCTGAAACTCTGAAACTGCTAGAGGAAAAACTAGGGGAAACCCTTCAACAAATTGGTCTTGGCAAAGACTTTCTGAATATAACCCCAATTGCTCAGGAAATAAAAATCACAGATTAACTGCTGGGACCTCATGAAATTACAAAGCTTTTGTACAGCAAAGGACACTGTGATAGAGTAGAGAGGCAACCTACAGAATGGGAGAAAATATTTGCCAGCTATACATCTGATAGAGGATTAATATCTAGGATATACAAAGAACTCAAAAAAACTAATAAGAAATCAAACAACCCAATTAGAAAATGGGCTATGCAATGAAATACAGAGTTCTCAAAAGAAGAAATACAGATGGCATATAAATATCTAAAAAAATGTTCTAGCTGGGTGTGGTGGCACATGCCTTTAATCCCAGCACTTGGGACGCAGAGGTAGGAGGATCACTGTGAGTTCAAGGCCACCCTGAGACCACACAGTGAATTCCAGGTCAGCCTGGACTAGAGTGAAACCCTACCTCAAAACAACAACAAAAATAATAATAAATAATAAAATAAAGTTATATATCCCTAGCCATCAGGGAAATGCAGATTAAAACTACGTTGAGATTCCATCTCACTCCTGTCAGATTGGCTACCATCATGAGAACAAATGACCATAAATGCTGACCAGGGTGCAGAAATAGAGGAACCCTTCTACACTGTTGGTGGGACTGCAATCTGGTCTAGCCATTGTGGAAATCAGTGTGGAGGTTCCTGAGATAGCTAAAAATAGATCTACCATATGACCCAGCTATACCTGGGCATATATTCTAAGGACTCGTCTCACTACCTTAGAGATACTTGCTCAACCATGTTTATTGCTGCTCTATTCATAATAGCTAGGAAATGGAACCAGCCTAGATGTCCCTCAACTGATGGGTGGATAATGAAGGTGTGGCACACTTACACAATGGAGTTCTATGCAGCAGTAAAGAAAAATGAAGTTGGGCTGGGGAGATGGTTTAACATTTAAGGCGCTTTGCCTGCAAAGCCAAAGGACCTCAGTTCGATTCCCCAGTACCCATGTAAGCCAGATGCACAAGGTGGCGCAGGTATGGAGTTCATTTGCAGTGGCTGGAAGCCCTGGCACACCCATTCTCTCTCTTTCTCTCTTCCTCTTTCCATCTCTCAAATAAATAAATAAAATTAAAATTTTTTAAAAAAGAAAAATGAAGTTATGAAATTTGCAGGAAAATGGATGGATCTGGAAAGGATTATACTAAGTGAGGTAACCCAGGCTCAGAAAGCCAAACATCACACGTTGTCTCTCATATGTGGGTCCTAGCTACAAATGATTGGACTTCTGTGTGAGTAGGAATAACACTCAGTAGCAGAGGCCAGTAAGCTAGAAAAGAGATATAAAGGGAAGAGAAAGGAAGGGAGGGGGAACTTAATAGGATGATATTGTATATATGTAAGTAGAAGAATAGATTAATGGGGGTGAAAAGGCCAAAAGTGAGGTCAGGGAAAGAGATTGAGTAAAGGAAAGGTGGAGGGAGGGCTAATCAAAATCTAAGAGGATATAAATAACTCATATGGAAACCTACGTTTTTGGACAATGGAACACTCAGGAGCCATAGATTGTTGCTAGAAAATTTCCAGTGCCAGGGATGGGATACCTTCCAGTGAGATGTTGGTCAGGGAGGACCCCGATGCCCCCCAAACATTATAGGCCATTGGCGAGGCCCTTGGTTTCCCACCAGGAATAGATGGTAAGACCCTATTCCTGAAGACTCCACATACTTGGGCTGCAAGGCCACTGAGAAATTCTGCTGGAACTGAGTTGAGAACCTCCTCCATGTAGACCAACTGACAGAAAGCTGGAAGAAGACATTCTGCATGCAGTTCAATGGGAGAGAGAGAAATCACCAGTGAAGATACTCAACAGTGGAAACTGCAAGCCTTATATTTGGCCAGCCAGGCCAAATGAGCCAATGGGTGCCATAGTGGCATGTCTGTCATGGTAGAAACCAACTGCCTTCTAATTGGACTTGAGGCCTGCTCCATGGGAGGGAATACATCCCTGATACTGAAAACTTAAAACAGGGGTAGTCATGAGCCCTAGGGGTGTAACGTCTGCTGCTGTCTGGCTAAGTGTACATACTATGCTCATCAAACTACCCAGTAAACACTTCTCATAATGTTCACACTCATATACTAATGCTACTCTCACTTTTGGTAGAGAATCTTCTCTTTTTAGATGGCAGTGACCTTGGGATGACTCAGAAGGCACCATGGTGCTGAGAAGAAGTGACTGGAGTGCCCAGCACTGCAATATCTCTATCACATCTTCCAAGGCTCAGGGTCTATTGCGGAAGAGGAGGCGGAAAGAATGTAAGAGCCAAAGAAAGGGTAGGACTCCTTACAATGTGCTCCCCCCAGACACAAAATGGCCTGGCTATCCATAACCTCACAGTGCCCGACAATATCTACACAAGACCATCATAAGAGGAGGAAAAGATCATGACATCAAAATAAAAGAGACTGATTGAGAGGGGGAGGGGATATGATGGAGAATGGAGTTTCAAAGGGGAAAGTGGGGGGGAGGGAGAGTATTACCATGGGATATTTTTATAATCATGGAAGTTGTTAATAAAAATTTTGTTTTGTTTTGTTTTTTCGAGGTAGGGTCTTACTCTAGCCCAGGCTGACCTGGAATTTACTATGGAGTCTCAGGGTGGCCTTGAACTCACGGTGATCCTCCTACCTCTGCCTCCCGAGTGCTGGGATTAAAGGCGTGCGCCACCACGCCCAGCTAAAAAAAATTTTGAAAAGGAAAAAAAATACATTTTTTTTTCTCTAAACCTCACCCTCTATGGCTTGTAGATTTCATGAGGTAAGAACTTGGAGGCCATTGACCCAGTGGAAGTTTTGAGTGTGAGTGTTTGGCATCATAACTCCTGAATTAAAAATTCGCCAAGAGCCCCAGCATTCGGGAGGTAGAGGTAGGAGGATCGCCATGAGTTCAAGGCCACCCTGAGAATACACAGTGAATTCCAGGTCAGCCTGGACTAGAGGGAAACCCTACAACAAAAAGTAAATAAATAAAAAATAAAAAAAAAAGTTCACCAAGATCTGAGAAATGGTCCACCACTCTCAAAGACACCCCATATTCCTGCGTCAGGTCCACAAATCACTGTCGAGATCTTCTCAACACCCTCATTTCTCTGTCTCACGTGGTTCAAAAGAACCCCAAAGGCTCAACAGGGCCCCAAAGACCAGCACATTTCAACCTTCCCTGTTCTTCAGCAGGGGCACTTTCAGCACTTGATTGTTAACAGATCTCCAAATCTGTTCAGAAGAGCTTCCAAGTCAACAAAGCCGGGCCCAGAACTGGAACAACAGCTCACCCAAATGGCTCCATGTTGTACACAGGCAGACATTAGCAAGGGTGCAAAACCATTATGAATGTACCATTATACCATTATCTATCTATCTATACAACATTATATATCTACCATATAGATCTTTATAAACC
Source organism: Dipus sagitta (assembly GCA_036346955.1). NCBI lineage: Eukaryota > Metazoa > Chordata > Mammalia > Rodentia > Dipodidae > Dipus > Dipus sagitta. The sequence continues at coordinate 31,577,723 of CM070788.1, forward strand.
ATCATATATCTCTACTTACGTAAGTGCGACAATTTTGTATGTATCGTAAGAACGTTGCAACTCACAACATAATAGTTTTTTTGTTGTTGTTGTTGTTTTTTGTTTTTTCGAGGTAGAGTCTCGCTTTAGCCCAGGCTGACTTGGAATTCACTATGTAGTTTCAGGGTGGCCTCGAACTTATGGCGATCCTCCTACCCCTGCCTCCTGAGTGCTGGGATTAAAGGCATGCCCACCACGCCCGGCTACAACATGCTAGTTTTGAGTGGAAGCAAGGCCTTTCAGGCAGCAGTCACTGGTGTTGCGTAATAGCTTGTGCAGTGCCTGCTGCAGACACTGTGTCCAGAACCAAGACTGCAGTGAATTTGCTGATGTGGTACCAGTGAGCTGCTGCCATAACCACTTTGGATTCATCATCCATTTCATTTTGAAATAATTTTAGGTCATTAAGTGTTCAGAAAATGCTTACTGTTGTCAAAATTTTCATGACACCCCCCCCCCACGTTGTTAGGCAATCCTCTATGGGGTCTCCAGCCACGGTTTATGAAGCTAAATCACATTTCTGTGAGCAGAAGTTCCTTCCCTAAATATTCCCACCAAAGCCTTTCTCCTTTACAAACCCCAGATCCCACGGGCTCCTTACCACCCAGCTCAGGGCCTGCCCCCTCCAAAGTGCCAAGTACTCCCACATGACGGAAACTTCTTTGCTTCCTGAACTATACAGAGCCATCCCTTGTCCCTTTTAGTCCTACTCTCTCTCTCACTCTTTCCTCTCCCACTCTCTCTTTCTTTGATTTTTCTCTCTTTTTTTAAATATTTATTTTCAAGCAGACAGAGAGATACAGAGAAAACAGACAGACACACAGAGAGAATGGGCATGCCTGGGCCTCCAGCCGCTGCAAATGAACTCCAGATGTGTGTGCCACTTTGTGCATCTGGCTTTATGTGGGTATTGGGGAACTGAACTCCAGTCCCTAGGCTTTGCAGGCAAATGTCTTAACTGTTGAGCCATCCCTCCAGTCCCTCCTTCCCTTCCTTCCTTCTTTTTGTTTTTTGGTTTTCCTTTCCTTTTCTTTCTTTCTTTCTTTCCTTTTTTTTTTTTTTTTTTTTTTCGCTGTAGCTCAGGCTGACCTGGAATTCACTATGTAGTCTCAGGGCGGCCTCAAACTCACAGCGATCCTCCTACCTCAGCCTCCAGAGTGCTGGGATTAAAGGTGTGCGTCACCACACCCGGTTTGTTGTTTGGTTTTTCAAGGTAGGGTCTCTCACTTTAGCCCAGGCTGACTTGGAATTCATATGTACTCTCAGGGTGGCCTCGAACTCCCCTCTGCCTCCCAAGTGCTGGGATTAAAGGCATGCATCACCATGCTGGGCAATTAATTAATTAATTAATTAATTTTAGTTTTTCGAGGTAGGGTCTCACTATACCCAGGCTGACCTGGAACTCACTACGTAGTCTCAGGGTGGCCTCGAACTCCCAGCGATCCTCCTACCTCTGCCTCCAGAGTGCTAGGATTAAAGGCGTGTACCACCATGCTAGGCTTAATTATTTATTTATGGGGAGGGGGGAGAATGGGTGTACTAGGGTCTCTAGCCACTGAAAATGAACTCCAGACGCATGAGCCACCTTGTATATCTGGCTTACATGGGTACTGGGGAATCGAACACAGGTCCTTAGGCTTTGTAGGCATGCGCCTTAACACTAAGCCATCTTTCCAGCCATTTATTTATTTATTTATTTATTTATTTATTTATGACAGAATCTTGCTATGTAGCCCAGGCTGGCCTGGATGTTGCGATCCTCCCAGATCAGGGGTCACCAGCTGACGCCGCAGCGCTGCGTTTACAACCAGCTTTGGTGCATCATAAAGGGTGATAATTTGGGGCTAGTTGTATTCGAAAGTTTTATTCATCCGCTCCCTCTAGGGTTTTGATCTGATAGCCACCAGGTGGCGCCTTCTGCCCCAATATTCCCAACAAGGAACAAGGATGGGGTGCACACCCACCGAGAGCCGCTAAATTTCCTAAACTAGCATATGACATTCAGTAGTGATATGGAAGAGTCGTAGGAAGGATGAAGAAGGAAGGGGAAACGTTCTCAGCTTAAGCCCACGACGCCCCTTGCCCTGGCCTCTCCTTTTCCTGATGCAGGAGGAGGCAATAGGGTGGACGTGTGCACTTGAGTTGACTCCTGATAGTATCAGTATCAACTTTTATTTACTCATTTGTTTGTTTGTTTTTAAGTTTTTATTTGAAACAGGGTCTGGCTTTGTGACCCAGGCTGGCCTCGAACTCGTGGCAATCTTACCGCATCTTCCTCCCACACGCTAAAACGCTTCTCCCAATATTGGGTTTTGGTTCTTCTCGTTTCCAGGCACAGTGTCTCCAGCTCTGCACAAAGCGGCCTCCCTCCAGGGCGAGCCTTCCCTGTCTGCAGAAAATGTGGCCCCAGCCGTCCTTTCAACAGCCCATGTGGGGACCCATCACTACCCCATGTTATGGATGGGATCCTGGGTCTCAGAGGACCTTGGTCAGGGACAGCTCTCCAATCAAGACTTGAGGGCTGGAGAAACAGCATAGCGGTTAAAGCATTTGCTTTCCAAGCGAAAGAACCCAGGTTCGATTCGCCGGGACCCACTATAACGCAGATGTACAAGGTGGCGCATGCATGTGGAGTTCATTTGCAGCGGCTGGAGGCCCTGGAGCGCCCATTGTGTCTGTCTGCCTGTCTCCCCCTCTCTCAAAAATTAAAAGAAATTCAAAGACTCGCATTCCTTCCAGTTCTGTGCATCCTCTGCTTTTTGAGGGGGGGCTGGCCCTGCCTCACGCCTCCTCCTTCAGAAAGCCATCACCACGGGCTAGGATCTCCCCCAGGGCTTGGCCTCTCCTGGGGCACCGTGCCCACACAGGCTGCGCGTTGGGCTGAGCCCTAAAGGGTTAAGGGCGCGGGTGCCGCCCCTTCCCCGCCCGGCCGGCTGGCGGGAGTATGAATAGCCTGGCTCCCACTCCCAAGTCTCAGTCGCTCCGGTCGCTCCCTCCCAGCCCCGTCCCGCCCCGTCCCGTCTCGTCCTTGTCGGTTCCTTCTTTTTCTTTTCTGGGTCTCCAGGCCAGGAGGATGGAGGGGTGCGTCGGGGAGGAATCCTTCCAGATGTGGGAGCTCAATCGCCGTCTGGAGGCCTACCTGGCCCGGGTGAAGGCCCTGGAGGAGCAGAACGAGGGGCTGAGCGTGGAGCTGGGGGGCCTGCGGGCGCGGGCCGGGGACGAGGCCTCGTGGCGGGCGCGCGCCGACGGCGAGCTGGCGGCGCTGCGGGCGCTGGTGGAGCAGCGCTGGCGCGAGAAGCACGCGGCCGAGCTGGAGCGCGACCGCCTGGCGGCCGAGCTGGAGGGCGTGGCGGGCCGCTGCGAGCGGCTGCGGACGGCCCGGGCGCGCACGGCCGACGAGGTGGCCCGCAGCCGGCGCCAGGCCGAGGCCGAGACGTGCGCTCGGGACTGGCTGGGGAGCCGCGCCGCCGCGCTGGAGCGCGAGCTGGACGCCCTGCGCGCCGCGCACGAGGAGGAGCGCGCCGACCTCCACGCTCAGGCCGCCCGCGCGCCCCGCCGAAGCCCCGCGCCGCCGCCCTGCCGGAGCCCCGCGCCCGCCCCCGACCTGGACCAACTCGCCCGACGGCTGGGCGACGCCTGGCGCGGGGCGGTGCTCGGGTACCAGGAGCGTGTGGCGCACCTGGAGACGTCGTTGGCCCAGGCCAGAGAGAGGCTGGCCGGAGCCGTGCAGGGCGCCCGCGAGGGCCGGCTGGAGGTGCAGCAGCTCGGGGCCGAGCGCGACGGCCTCCGGGAGCGCAGGGCCGCCCTGGAACAGAGGTTGGAAGGCTGCTGGCAGGAGCGGCTGCAGGCCACCGAAAAGTTCCAGGTGAGGAGGTTCCAGGAGAGACTTTCAGAGAGCGCGAGCGGGGTGGTGCCTCCCCACAGCAAGCACGGGCCTAGATTATTTATTTATTTAAGAAGGAGAGGGAGAATGGGCACGCAGGGGCTTCTCGCCACTGCAAACGAACTCCAGATGCATGCATCTCCTTGTGCATCTGGCTTACGTGGGTTCTGGGGAATTGAACCTGAGTCCTTAGGCTTCACAGGCAAGCGCTTTAACCGCTAAGTTATCTCTTCAGGCCTGAAGGGCTAGACTTTTACAGCACGTTCAGGCTGGCGGCTGTGAGAACAGGATGCAGGGCCCTCCTGGACACAGCCCTTGAAAAGTCCCCCACTGCAACGGCCCCTAACTCTGTGAGACCTTCACGATGGCCTCTGGGCCCTACACTCGGAAGGTGCCCAACCCATCCTTCCTCAGCACTGAGTCTGAGGGCCTGGCCACTCCGAATGCCCAAATTTCTAGCAGCTGTCCTCCCGCTGGGGAGAGAGTGGCCTCCAGCCCTATTCGGGGCCATGGAACACATTCCAGGGGCCTGGGACAGCTGCTCCCCACTCACACTGCACACATGTGAGCGACAGCTGAGAAAACAGCCTTTTGCCTCCCCAGACAGAACGTCTCCCCACGGTCACCTCCCACTCCTCACAGAGCAGAGAAAGATTCCAGAACATGTGGGAAATGGAGGGACTGGGCCTGATGTGAGGATCTGGGGACAGTGATGGGCTCAGCTGCTTGGCTCTTGATCAGTGCCATGTTTCCTTCTGTTTCTGCCTTCCCGCCTCTCCTCTGTAACTCTTCTCCCTTGCCTCCCTGTATCCTGCGGGAGCACAAAATCTCAACAACACCTGCCACCATTAATCTGCACCCCCATGTGGAGCCTCGCATGGGAGAAGACTGAGGGACCCCCGTCCCAGTGCTCATCTGGGACCCCTAGCAGGGTGCTCTGGGCTGGGAAGAGAGAGGGCAGAATGGGGCTTCTCCTCCACTGGGAAGTCTGCAGGGACCGGAAGGGGGAGGCTCAGCAGTGAGAGCCCTGCGCCGCCTCCGCTGACCACCTGGGCTGGGGCTTGCTCCGCAGTTGGCTGTGGAGTCCCTGGAGCAGGAGAAGCAGGGCCTGCAGAACCAGATCGCCCAGGTCTTGGAAGGTCGGCAGCAGCTGGCACACCTCAAGATGTCCCTCAGCCTGGAGGTGGCTACGTACAGGTACCCATATGCGTGCGCAACGGGCAGGCTCTTTGGCCGAAGGGCCCAGGAACCTGCTTTGCTTCTGGGTTCTATGACTCAGGTGGTCACTTTCACATCAAGGCATCGCCTACCTAAGCCCACCTGTTCCCCCTTAACGTTAGGGCCAGAGCCCCCTGTGCTCTGGAACCCCCCCCCCCCCACAATTCCCACTTTCCCACATACCTCCCAGGAGAGGTGATATTGCTGACCGGGACAACCTTCCTCTTCTGGGAAGACTGGAAGGCTGCAGCCATCTTCATTCAGACCCTTCCCCCGAGGGTTGGAAATCTGTAGTCTCTGTGAGCCATGGGCACATCCCAGGGACATCACTGGGGACTCTCAGAAAGGAGATCTTGCAGGTGTGTGTGTGAGCACATCTGACCACCTCTAGGGTAAGAGCTGGGCTGCTCCTAGCCTGAAAGTCCCAGGGCGTACCTCCTACTCAAGCCCTAGTACCACTAGCCCTGCCCAGCTCTTCCTCATCATTTTGCCTGTTGCCTCCGGAAAGGCTGAATGAAGTGCCGCCTTCTCCCTGACTGGCAAAGTCGGCTCTGCGCGTGTGTCGGCTGGGAAAAGAGCGCAGCTGGCTGAGCATCAGTGATGGCTGATGGCGCCTGCGGAAGGGAGCGCCCCCCCCCCCCCCCCCCCCCGCCGGGTGATAGCACCCCACAGGGTGGGACCCAAAGAAGAAAGGCCAGTGGAAATGAAGGGAGACTGCCTGTGCGGACCGAGCAAGAAGCTGCTCTGAGAACCAAGCTGACTCCGAGGTGGCGGAGATGTGCCCAGAGTGCCTTGCTGAATTGATTGGTCCTCCTCCTCAGCCGCCAATCAGCGTCATGGGGCAGGGGCATGGACCCAAAGACTTCTGGCGCTCTGACCTGACCTTAGCGATCCCAAGACCGGGGTCTTGACCTCTGAGAGGAGGGGTCCGGCAGATCCTCAGGAATGTAGCCACTGGTTTTTGAGGCATGAAAAGGATTTGGAGAGAGGGAGCTGAATTCATTTGCTTTTGTGCCTCACCAGATTGGGGGGGGGGGCAGAGGCAGAGGAAGGAGTCCATCCCATGGAAACAGCCTAAGAATTTCCACTTCCCCTGAGGAGCCCCCCTCCCCACCCCCACCCCACTCACCCTGCAGATGGCTGTGTGGACAAAGGCAGTAATTAGCATGAGAATCGGCCCCCTACCCCAGAGGATGAGGTCATCAGGGAGGCCCAGGCTGGTCGTAGCCATACAGCGGTGCAGATGGTGCTGACTTTGTGGGAATCTGCTTGTGCGTGCGTGTAAGGTCCCCCATGTGTCCCAAATACGGGTGGGTGTGACCAAGTATGTGATGTCTGCAGGTGTCTGACCATGTGACTTCACCCTGCGGGGGCTTTAGTGTGACAGTCAGTGGTCATGGTGACAAGGGAGTCTGCAGTGCTAGGGACACACAGGATCAGCCAGGGCACAAGACTGATCCAGCTTCTCCCCCCTCCCCCCTCCCCCCAGGACCCTGCTGGAGGCTGAGAACTCCCGACTGCAGACACCCATTGGCTGCTCCCAGGCTTCCCTCGGCCTCCAGGGTAAGCCTGCTGCTCTCTGAAGCTGCAGCCTTCTTTACTCCACTTGTCCTGACACACCTTTCGTGAAAGCACCAGGCTCAGTCTCCACCCCCTGGCCCCGTAGTGCTGCCAATACTTTCAGCCTAGCCCAAGGGGGCCAGATACAAGGCCAGTATAGTCTGGCCAGCAATGAGGGCAAGGACCAGGATGTACTGACCTGTTTCTTCCTCTGCTTTTCCAGACCCCAAGCTGCAGCTGCATTTCCCTGGGACCCCAGAGGGCCGTCGCCTGGGACCTGTGCTCCCTGTCCTCAGCCCAACACCCCTCCCCTCTCCCTTGCCGAATACCCTTGAGACCCCCGTGCCAGCCTTTCTGAAGAGCCAGGAATTCCTCCAGGCCCAACCTCCCACCTTGGCCAGCACCCCCATGTCACCCACACCTCAGGATTCCTGTCCTGCTACCAATGCAGAGCTCAGAGCTCAAGGTGCTTCTCTCTTCCTACTCCAGACACAGGGTGGTGGAAGGCAACTGGCTTTGGAGCCACCATTAGCTGAGGCCAAGGTAGCTGTTTCTGACATTGTCCTCCCAGGACTAAAGGAGCCCAGGGGTAAGCAGCCTGAGGCCAGCACAGGCCAGTTCCCTGAGAACCAAGCCTCCTTGGCCTCACCCCTCAACCCTGACCACCCTGCTTTAGAGGCTACAGATGGAATACCTGGTGGGCCTAGAGTGTCTAGCATATTCCAGGAGGAAAGTGAAGGCCTACTCTTGGGACCAGTAGAGAAAGAAGCAGCCATAGAGGTCAAAGTAGCAAACAGCCTAGGGCAGGAAACACGACAGACAGGGAGGCTGGACGTGGAAGAAACCCAGGCCTCCCAGGGTCCTTTGGGAAAGGACATCCTGAAGGCTGTGGCAGAAGAGAGTCAGGAGCCACCAGTGTGTCTGGAAACCCAGACCCAGGAGACAGTGGGGAGGACAAATCACAAGTCTCCAAGCCCTTTAGAAAGTGAGAACTTGGATATACTAAGCAGTCTAGAAAAAGAAAAGAAATGCCAATGAGGTCTTCAGCAGGAAGGGGTGTGGAGGAGGGAGAGAGGCCTCCAGGCAGAGAAGCTCCTGGACTACCGGCGTCCATGGGCAGAGACCACCCTCAAGCCTTACCGCTCTTAGAAAAGGACAGCGAGCAGTTATTGCTGTCTCCTGAGACAGTTTCATTTCTGGGAAAGGAAAATCAAGAAGTAGAGAGGTCAACAGAAGAGCCACCAGGAGCTCTGGAAAAGGAGAACCAACGGCAGCTGAGGTCTCTAGAAGCAGGGGATGAGGAGACGTGGAGATCTCTACCAGAAGAGAATCAGGAGTTCTTGACAACTCTTGAAGATGAGAACCAGAAGACCTTTAAACCTCCAGAGAACAAGAACCAGGAGCCACCAAAGTCTCTACAAGAGGACCAGAGGACTGAGAAAACACCAGAAAGAGAGGATCAAGACTCTCCGAGATCTCCAGAAGAAGAGATGAATTTGGAGTCGCTAAGGTCTCTCAAAGAACAGGGCCAGACAATTGAGAGACCTTTAGGAAAAGAGGATCAGGACTCCCAGAGGCCTGCACAAGAAGATGAGATGATTGAGGGAGTGCTAGAAAAAGACAATTTGGAGTCCCTAAGGTCTCTCAAAGAAGACCAGAGGATTGAGAGACCACTGGAAAAAGAGGATCAGGAGTCCCTCAGTTCTCTAGAAGATGAGATTGAGGGACTGTCAGAAAAAGAGAATTTGGAATCACTAAGATCTCTTAAAGAAGAGGACCAGAGGATTGAGAGAACACTGGAAAAGGAGAACCAACAGTCCCTGACATCTGTAGAAGAGGGCCGGGCAAGTGACAGAGCTCTAGAAGACAGCGATAAGGACTCCCTGAGGTCTCTGGAGGATGAGATGAATTTGGAGACTCTAAGGTCTCTCAAAGAAGAGGGCCAGGCTAGTGAGAGACCTCTAGAAGACAGTGATAAGGACTCCCTGAGGTCTCTAGAAGATGAGATGAATTTGGAGACTCTAAGGTCTCTCAAAGAAGATGGCCAGACTAGTGAGAGACCTCTAGAAGACAGCGATAAGGACTCCCTGAGGTCTCTAGAAGATGAGGTGAATTTGGAGTCATTAAGTTCTCTCAAAGAAGAGGACAAGACAAGTGAGAGACCTCTAGGAAAAGAGGATCAGACCTCCCTGAAGTCTCCAGAAGAAGAGAATGAGATGATTGAGGGACTGCTACAGAGAGAAAATTTGGAATCACTAAGATCTCTTAAAGAAGAGGACCAGAGGATTGAGAGACCACTGGAAAAGGAGTGCCAGGGGTCCCCGAAGTCTCTAGAAGAGGGCCAGAGGACAGTGAAACTGCTAGAACCTGAGACTCAGGAGTCACTGAGGTCTCTAGATGAAGAGGACCAAGAGCTACAGAGATCTCCGGAACAAGAGGCTCCACAGCCACTGATGGCTACCAAGGAAGAAGGCTGGGTAGCATCGAGACCACTGCAAGAGCGGAATTCAGAGCCGCTGAAGTCTCATGGAAAGGACCAGGAGATGATTAAATTGCTTGGAAAGGAGAATCAAGAAGAGAGTGTAGAGGCAGTGAGGTCGTTAGAAACAGAAAACCTAGAGCCACTGAAAACTGGGGGAGAAGAGACCCTAGCACTACTGAAAGGTCTAGAAGTTCGGGAGCCACTGTGGTCTCTTGAAGAAATGAATAAAGGGACAGTGAAGCCTCTAGAAGGTGAAATTCAAGAACCACTGGGGTCTGAGACTGACAACCACGAGATGTTGGGACCCCCAGGAAAGGAGACTCAAGACCTGAGATCTCTGGACAAGTGGAACATAGAGATGGCACAATCTCCAGAAAGGCCAGAGAAGGAGCAGGGTCAGAATGTGGGGGTGGAAGAGAGGAGAGAGAGCCAAGAGTCACTGGGGTCTCTGGAAGAGGAGGGACAGGAGCCATCTCAGTATGCAAATCAGCTGAGGTGGGATGGCCAAGAAGCGGCTGAGAACCCGCCCCTGGGGAGGGCTGGGGAAGGCAAGGACCTGGCAGAGCTGGACGATGGGAGCAGACGGGGTGGGAAGGTGGAGGCGACGCAGCAGGGAGAGCAATGGCCAGATGCTCTGGGGGAGGCCTGGAGCCTGGGGGACACTGAGTCCAAAGAGCATAGGGTCTTAGCTGAGGAAGCCAGTGGGATAGGGGATGCTGAGGGGCAACCGAAGCAGGTGGAGACCCCAGGTCTCCAAACTGCCCAGGGAGTGCCAGAGGTGGTAGAGCCCCCGTTGGAAGATGAAGATGCAATGAGAGGGGGTGACCAAGTCTCCCTAGAGGTCACCTTGAGGTCAGAGGTAGCTAGAGATCAGTCTGTGCTAGGAGCTGGGCTGAGATTGGACCAGGAGGTGGTAGAGCTGAGGGAGCCAGGGCACTCAGCCAGAGGGGAGGTGATGCAGCACCCTCCAGAGGAAGAAAATTTGCAGGCAGAGATTGCCAAGGGTGTGGAAGGGCCTGGAAGGGAGCCAGAGGGGACAGGTGCCCCAGAGGCAGGACTCTCTGAACTGCCCAGGACCAGTGCTGACCCCCTGGAGCTTCCTAAGGAATGGGAGGAGCCAAGGCCTGAAGCTCCCTGGGGAACAGAGGAGCTACTCTCAGTGGAGACCCCAGGCCATGAGAGCAGTGAGGCTGCTCAGTCCAGGGCCCCAGGGTCAGAGGACAAGGAAGACGCACATTTAGTACTGGGACCCACAGGCCCCAGGCCCATAGAACCCTGCTCAGCCACCCCAGTCCTGGAGTCCCAGCCTCAGGCTGAGGGGGGTCAGGAGGCTGGCTGGGGCCTGGAAGGCAGAGCCGAAGCCCTGGGGAGGGTGGAGAGTGAGCAGAAGTTTGGTCCAGTGGCGATCTCGGAGGGCGTCCAGGAGGAGGAGGAGAGCAGAGAAGAGAGTGAGGTTGATGACCTGGGGGAGACCCTCCCTGACTCCACTCCCCTGGGCCTCTATCTCAGATCCCCTGTGTCCTCCAAGGGTGACCTGGCTGGGGATCAGAGGTCTCCCACTCAAGGGGAGGCTGAGAAGGAAGGCTGGGATCCTGCCGTCCCGGCTTCCCAAAACCTCAGAACCCCACCCTCAGAAGAGGACGAGGATGGGGAGGCGGAGGTGGATCCTGCTTCTGGCCTCTTGGAGGAATTTGAGGACTTGGAAAATGAGTCCTCTCTTCTTCCAGAGGTTCCCAGGGAAGTGGCACCTCTGGGCCAGTTGCCCCCACAGTTGGAGCCTGCAGGCTGGGATAGGGACGGGGAATCTGATGGGTTTGCTGACGAGGAAGAGAGTGGAGAAGAGGCAGAGGAAGAAGATGAGGAAGAGCCAAGAGGTCAGTGGTGGGGACCAAGACCCTCTGGGAGTAGTCTCCAGGCCCTGGATAGCTCTCAGACAGGGGACTTCCTGGAGCCTGAGGCAGTGGCGGTCAGTGGCCCCTGGAATGATGGGTTAAAGGACACCGCGGCCGACATCGCTGTGGCTGCCCTGGGTACCAGGACCCAGGACAGTGCTGGGCCTTCAGGCTCAGAGGACGAGTCTGACTCTGTGTCCGTGGACAGAGAGGATCAAGTCCTTGACCCTTTGGATACCCCCATGGGGGCAGGGGACACCTGTGGTCTCAGTGGCCAGGGCCCCAACTTGGCAGAGTCAGGGTGTGTAAACGGGAGAGTGGTAAATGGACTGGAGCAGGCGGATGGTGTAGGGCAGGGTGTGACCCTGGGGACCCTAGGTGAGGACCTGGGCCAAGGGCTCCCCTCTCAGGACGAGGAGGGAGCTGCCCTGAAGACCCCTTGGGTAGGCTCTGCTGTGCACCTGGGCCAGGCCCAGTTCCTGAAGTTCACCCCCAGGGCAGCAGATGGAGACTCCTGGTCCTCGGGGGAAGACTAGAAGAAGCCCCTCTGGCACCAAGGACTTAGTGGGGACTGTCCTTCCGTGCTCGGGGCTAGCAGCCTTCAACTTTGATAGCATGGCCCCTGGTCTCTGTTCAGGAGAGGCCAAGGGCGGCAGGGTGTGGTTCAGAGCGGGCAGGTTCAGGCGCCGCCAGGCCCATCCTGCTTGTACCATCCCTGAGGCTAAGTCAGCTGAGCTCCTGTCATCCTCTGGCCTCCTGCTCCTCTGCACCCCATCTGCTGTGCAAGGCCTGGGTCCCCAGCTCCATCCTGAGGGAACGGCTCTGCTCACCTGCACCAACTGTCTGGGCAGGTCTGGCCTGAGGAGATGAGGGCTGTGTCTGTTACTGACCCCCTTCCCTGCTTGAATAAAGTTGTATCCCACCTAGCAAATCTGCCTCTCTATCTTCTCACCTTCAAGGGGTCCTCGGTTGAGGGGAAGAGGAGGGGACTGAGGATGGGGGGGATCAAGAGGAATTCATGCTAGGAGGGGCTGCCTCCTGGGGCAGGGAGGCACCCTGAGGGAGGCCAGGTCTTCATCACCCCTGCCCGGAGTACTGATTACAGCCCCCGCAGGCCCTTTCCACTAGCTCCTCAGTGCCGCCAGCATAATTAGTCCCCTGTCCCCAAACCCAAACAGTTGTCTGGCCTGTGATGACTGGTCACATTAAAGTCGGGGGGTGGGGTGGGGGAGAGAAAGGCCCAGTCTGCCTTAGACTGGCTGTGTGTCATCTCTGTGAACCTCAGACCTAGCCGCACATGAGAGGCGCTGGGCCTCATGGCTTGGGTGGCCTCCTGGGGCAGGGAGAGCTGGCAAGAAGTCCGGGGACGCTCCTGCCATCTCCAGCTCAGTGTCAGTGGGACTGGCCTCATGGGCGTGGGGGTAAGGGGGCAGGAAGGAAGCTGTTGGGGTGAAAGCTGGAGTGTGCAGTGACGGGGCTGCACTCAGCGGGCTGGGCTCCAGGCCTGCCAGCCAGGCTCCCCCAATAGTCCCCACTCCCAGTTCTCTGTGCAGGATGGGGATCCCTGTGTTAGACAGACACTCTAGGGCCTAGAAGGATATGCAAGGAGGAACGTTCCTTCCTCAGGGAGGCTCGCAGGAAGATGGGCACCCAGCTGCTCCCACTGGTAGGGCTGGGGTGCTGCCCAGCGCTCTTCTCTTCGTATGGAGGCCTCTGCTGCCCATTCCTCAACTTGGGTCCAAGGCCAAGGGCTGGGGAACAGAGATGAAGTCTGTTGCAGTCAGGTTTGCATTGCTGGTAGAAATCACCCAACCAAGAGCAGCTTGTGGGGGGGGAAAAAGGTTTATTTTGGCTTACAGGCTCAGGGGAAGTTCCATGATGGCAGGGGGAAACGACGACATGAGCACAGGGTGGACATCACCCCCTGGCCAATATAAGGTGGACAATAACAACAGGAAAGTGTGTCAAAGACTGGTGAGGGGAAACTGGTTATAACACCCATAAACTCGCCCCCAACAATACACTCCTTCCAGGAAGCATTAATGTTAAAGTTTATGAGGGACACCTGAATCAAACCGCCACAAAGTCCCAGTCCCTCATCCAAGGAAGTTGCATAGGACCACCTTGGCCAACTGGTACTGCGGGACACTGTGCATGCCCTCCCCTGCCATCTAGACTCTTGGCACATAGGCCATTTCTATCACACCCCTGCCCTCAGGACCTTGCTTCTCCTACTCCACCCTTCTGGCAGCCCAAGCCTCCGATCCCTCCTTCCTGTGCCCATTAACAAGGTCCTGTGTGATCTGCCGCCTGCCAGGCCTGGGGCCAGGGTATCGGCATCAGGCAGACGAGACCTCTCCCTGCCTGTTAGATGGGACGAGACACTCTGTACTTCACCTCCCCAGGCCCTGGGGCACCTCTGCTTGGGTGAGTGCCGAGGATAGAGACCCAGCCAAGCCGTCCTGCCCTATGCTGGGTACCATCCTGCACACACACACCCCAACAGACCTATGGTTCCCTATAGTCACCCCACCGGCCATTGATGCCAATAATCTTACACAAGGTGCAGGATATAAGTTAGAAGCGAGGACTTCTGGGCTGGAGAGATGGCATGGCAGTTAAGGCACTTGCCACAAAAGCCAAAGGACCCAGGTTTGATTCCCCAGGACCCATGTAAGCCAGATGCACAAGGTGGTGCATGCGTCTGAAGTTCATTTGCATTTAAAAAAACAAGTGAGGGGCTGGAGAGATGGCTTAATGGTTAAGGCACTTGACTGCAAAGCCAAAAGGACCAAGGTTCGATTCCCCAGGACCCACATAAGCCAGATGCACAAGGGGGCACATGCATCTGGAGTTCATTTGCAATGGCCTGAGGCCCTGATGTGCCCATTCTCTCTGTGCCTGTCCTCTCTCTCTCTCTCTCTCTCCTTGCAAGTAAAAAAAAAAAAAAAAAAAAAAAAAAAAAAAAAAAAAAAAAAAAAAAAAGAAGTGAGGACTTCCTTTAAGGGGCTGTGCAGTGGGGTATAAGAAGTCAGGACTTCCTTTAAGGGGCTGTGCAGGGGGGTATAAGAAGTGAGGACTTCCTTTAAGGAGCTGTGCAGGGGGGTATAAGAAGTCAGGACTTCCTTTAAGGGGCTGTGCAGGGGGGTATAAGAAGTCAGGACTTCTCTTAAGGAGCTGTGCAGTGGGGTATAAGAAGTCAGGACTTCCTTTAAGGGGCTGTGCAGGGGGGTATAAGAAGTGAGGACTTCCTTTAAGGAGCTGTGCAGTGGGGCATAAGAAGTCAGGACTTCTCTTAAGGAGCTGTGCAGGGGGAGGCATGGTGTCTATGAACGAGCTCTTGTGCCCAAGCAGTAAGAGACGTGAGCACTGGACAGTGACAGGGACATTCCTGGTTGTGACATGGGCATGGCTGTCATTTCATTGTCACCTACTGTGCATCATGCGCACACGGGCTCTGGGGACCCCGTGACAAGTCACAGTATGGCTCTGCCCAGGAAGCTTTACCATCTAACAGCAATGGCTGCTGAGTGGGAGTCAGATAGAAACCGCCTGCGTTCTGGGAGCGCGGAGCTGGGCTGGGAGGTTGGGAGGGACCGTCAGGGCAGGCTGCCCTGGGGACTGTGGAGAAGCTGGTGGGGCAAACAGCAGTACTGAGAGCCGGGAGAATGGAGGACGGAAGGCAGGGTGGGCGGCAGGAAGGGGGAGAGCGAGGAGGCCGCTCTTGGTGGGGTCAAGCAGAGCCTGGCCACGGGCAGAGGCCTCGTCAGGAAGCGCTGGCTTCTTCCTCAGAGAAGTGGGAGCCTTTGAAGCGTCACAGAAGTTGGTTTCCTGAGCCAGGCGTGGTGGTGCACACCTTTAATCCCAGCACTTGGGATCGCTGTGAGTTCGAGGCTACCCTGAGACTGCATAGTGAATTCCAGGTCAGCCTGAGCTAGAGTGAGACCCTACCTCAGAAGAAGAAGAAGGAGGAGGAGGAGGAGGAGGAGGAGAAGGAAGAAGAAGAAGGAGGAGGAGGAGGAGAAGTTGGTTTCCTGCCTGAGACAGGGCTGAGAAGAAGCAAGCTGGAGGCTGCACAAGGCTGCCCTGGTGGTCCAGGCTGAGGTGGCAGTGGGAACAGAGAGGAGATGGGGAAGGGAAGCAGGGCTCCGGGGCTTGGGCACAGACAAAGGGGCACAGGTTAGCAGCTGGACAAGCTGGTGCCATCTTCGGAGCCGGGGAATCCAGCAGGAGACCATGGTCTCTGGGAGCAGCAGCCCAGGCAGGGGAAGAGCAGGGGTGGGAACCCCCCTCCTGCACCCCGGGGCTCAGGAGAGAGGGCCAGGTTGGGGACGGGGGTCAGAGTGAAGAGAGGCCGGCCCAGAGCCTGGAGCCCCCAGGGCAGAGGGGATGACTGAGGGGCCCAAGAGGATGAGGAGAGCTTCCACAGCCCCTCAGAGGCCCTTTGTCCAGCTAAGGCTCAGAGCCTGGGAGCAGCGCGAACGTGGAGAATGAATGAGCAACACTTGGGAGGGGAGACTCCCCAGGGGAGGGAATGAGGAAGGAGCGAGGGGGAGCAGCACCCCCCCCCCAACATGCACACAGCATGAGACAAGTGGGAGGTTATTCTCGGGCTGCCTGTGGTAAATAAATATAGCCTCTGAGCTAGAGGGGGTAGGATGGGGGGGGGCACCCGGAGGTGGCTTCCTCGATTTGTTTGGGGCGTTTCCTTATAAGGCAGTTGAGACGGAGGCGCCTTGGAGGGTGAGGTCAGGGGCCCGGCTCCCTCCAGCTAGCCCAGCCTGATGCTGTCCCTGTCACGGCCACCATTGCCAGAGTCTCAAAGGAAATCAAAGCCTAGGCTTTGGGCTGTGGCCAAGGGCGCTCTGAGTGTGGCCTCTTAAAGGGCCCTCTCAGCCAGCCTTCCTGCCTGGGGGTGCCTGGGCTAGCTAGGTGACCCTGGGGCCTCTTGCTCCCCCAGACTGGGCAGGCTGGATCAGCCCTGGAGGCTCCACACTCTGACACAGCCTGGGGATCAAAGGGAGGCCCCACCCCTCAGCTGCCTGCGGCCCCCAGCCGGGCCCCTGCGCAGGGACCCAGCAGCTGCCACTTGACCCTGTGCTGCGGCAGCTGCTTCAGTCATGCCATCCTCTTCGGCGGTGGGGATGGAGGAATGTGATTTCATTTCATCTGGAATGTGCCCTCCCTCTGGGCTGCCCATAGAAGGGGAGCCCCCCCCCCCGCCCTCCCGCCTAGGAAACTCAACACAGCTCTGGCTTGCGGACTGGTCCTGAGGTTCCGGTTGAACCCCGCTGCACCCCCACAGGGGAGGGTTAAGTTCCAGGATGGAAGTTAGACTTGAGTCTTGACAGGAGTGAGAGGGGCAAATTCTCCACGAAGGCAGGGGAAGAAGGAACGTCCCCCGCGGATGGCCCTGGGCACATGGGTCACTTCAGGAAGACAGACGTGGATGTGGGAGGCTGGCACGGCCTGGTTCAGGGGCAGCCGAACAGCCAGCCAGTCTCAGGTGAGCCCCACACAGTCCACTCTGGCTCTGGGAGGTACTTCCTCTTAGCTGCCTCCCTCCCTCCTCCCCTCTTTCCAGCCCCTGCACATACACACAAGCTGAGCCTCTGGAGAGTAGCACTGCATCCTGCCCCAGCCTTTTCCAGCCTTGCCCAGCCCTGGTGATCCAGGGCTCCGCTGAAGAAACCCCTCCTGTAATGTAACTGCTGGCTCCAAAAATGCTGAGTCCAGCTGTCTGAATCCCAGGTCCTGGACCCCTTCCCCCAGCCTCTCCCCATCTCCCCATTCGGTTCTGACCTTCTTTCCCCAGCCCAGTCCTCTCTCCCCACCCCCATGACTCAGCTGTGACTCCAGAAATAAACTGAGGCAGGTGCCAGAGAGACCCCTGTTGAGGACCCCCTCCTGCAGCTGTGGGCTCAGCTGCTTGTGAGACCTGCCCCTGGGCCTCAGGGAGGAAGGGCCCCTCCCCAGGAGACTTGGCTTGGCCCTGGGCCCCTCCTGGGTTCTCCAGGTCCCCGCTAAGAGGAGACACCCTTGGTGTCAGGCTCACTTGCCTCTGGGGATCTCTTCTGCCACTCACCTGCTGCCCCTCCTTCCCAGCCCCTCCCTGGACCCCTTGGTTTCTCCAGGATTGCAGTTACTTCAGATAAACCTTCAGCTGACTTTGATGGGGAAACCGAGGCAGAGAGTGACGTCCCTTGCCAATGATACTGGAGTCCCCAGATGCCTCTTGAGGTCTACAGACCATGGGTCAGAAGGCTGTGGCCTGCCCCACGTTTAATACTAAGTACTAATATTTAGTATTTAACTCCATCCCCAAAGGGTTAGCAGCCTTCCCTCTGTAAACAATCAACAAAGCACTGAGAAAGAAGCCAGACATGACGGCTCATACTTTTAATCCCAGCAGTACTCAGGAGGCTGAGGTAGGAGGATTCGAGGAGTTTGAGGCCAGCCTGGGTTAGAGTGAGACCCTGCCTCAAAAAAGGGCTGGGAGCCAGGCGTGGTGGCACACATCTTTAATCCCAGCATTTGGGAGGCAGAGGTAGGAGGATCACCATGAATTTGAGGTCACTCTGAGACTACACAGTGAATTCCAGGTCAGCCTGGGCTAGAGTGAGACCCCACCTCAAAAAAGGGGGGGCTGGGGAAGACTGGAGAGATAGCTAAGCAGTTAAGGTGCTTGCCTGCAAAGCCTAATGACCCTGGTTCAATTCCCTAATACCCACATAAAGTTGTATGCACAATGTGGCACATGTGTCTGAAGTTCCTTTGCAGCAGCTAGAGGCCCTGCTGTGCCTATTCTCCCGCCCCCTGTCTCCATCTCCTTGCATATAAATAAAATATATATTTTTAAAAAGGCAGGAGGCCTGAAGAGATGGCTTAGTGGTTAAGGTGCTTGCCTGAGAAGCCTAAGGACCCATGTTTGACTCCTCAGATCCCACATAAACCAAACGCACAAGGTGACGCATGTGCAAGGTCGCACATGTGCACAAGGTGGCACAAGCATCTGGAGTTCAAGTTCAGTGGCTGAGGCCCTGGTGCACCAATTCTCTCTCTCTCTCTTTCTCTCTGTCACTCTAAAAATAAATAAATAAATAAATGTTTTAAATTTATTTGTGTGTGTGACAGAGTGTATGGGTACACCAGGTCTTCATGCCACTGCAAACAAACTCTAGATACACGTGTTACTTTGTGCATCTGGTTTTACTAAGCCATCTCTCCAACCCCATAGTATAGTTATTTATTTATTTAGGTTTTTCGAGGTAAGGTCTCACTCTAGCTCAGGCTGACCTGGAATTCACTCTGTAGTCTCAGGGTGGCCTTGAACTCACTGTGATCCTCCTACCTCTGCCTCCCAAGTGCTGAGATTAAAGGCATGCGCCACCACACCCGGCTTTATTTTTTATTTATTTATTTTTAAAAGAATATTTTATTTTTATTTATTTAATTGAGAGAGAGAGAGAGAGAGAGAGAGAGAGATAGAATGGGCATGCCAGGGCCTCCAGCCACTGCAAACGAACTCCAGACACCTGTGCCCCCTTGTGCATCTGGCTTACATGGGACCTGGAGAATTGAACCTGGGTCCTAAGGCTTTGCAGGCAAGTGCCTTAACGGCTATGTCATCTCGCCAGCCCTATTTCATATTTTTTAAATATTTATTTATTTGGGGATGGAGAGATGGCTTAGCGGTTAAGGCACATGCCTGTGAAGCCTAAGGACCTCGGTTCGATTCTCCAGGTCCCAAGTAAGACAGATGCACATGGTGGCGCATGCATCTGGAGTTCGTTTGCAGTGGCTGGAGGCCCTGGCATGCCATTCTCTTTCCCTCTCTCTCTCTCCTTCTCTCTGTCTCTAATAAATAAATAAAAATAAAATCTTTAAAAATATTTTTTTATTTGCAAGCAGAGAGAGGAAGCAAGGAAGAGAGAGAGAATGAGCATGCCAGAGCCTCTTGCCACTGCAAACAATTCCAGATGCATGTGCCATCTTTGTGCATCTGGCTTTGTGTGGGTACTGGGAAATCAAACTCAGGCCATCAGGTTTTTCAAGCAAACACCTTTAACCACTGAGCCATCTCCCAACCCCATAACACTATTTTTTTTGGCAGGGGGAGAGAATTGGCATGCCAGGGCCTCAGCCACTGAAATCAAACTCCAGATGCTTGCACCACCTAGTGGGCATGTGTGACTTTGTGCTTGCCTCACCTTTATGCATCTGGTTTACCTGGGATCTGGAGAGCCGAGCATGGGTCCTTGGACTTCGCAGGCAAACACCTTAATGGCTAAGTCATCTCTCCAGCCCAGTTGTTTTTTTCAAGGAAGGGTCTCACTCTGGCCCAGGCTGACCTGGAATTCACTCTGTAGTTTCAAGGTGGCCTGGAACTCATGGCAATCCTCCTACCTCTGCCTCCCAAGTGCTGGGATCAAAGGTGTGCGCCACCATACCCAGCTTTTTAATTTTTTTTTTTTTGGCCAAGATTTTTTTTAAAAAAGAAAAGAAAAGCAGACATGGTGGCACACGTCTTTAGTCCTAGCACTCGGCAGGCAGAGGTAGGAGGATTGTCATGTGTTTGAGGCCACCTTGAGACTACAGAGTGAATTCCAGGTCAGCCTGGGCTAGAATGAGACTCTACCTCATGAGAGAGAGAGAAAGAGAGAGAGAAAGAGAGAGAGAGAGAGAGAGAGAGAGAGAGAGAAGAAAAACCCACTGAGGCATAACCAGAGGCTCAGGGTCTGCCAGTCAAGAACCGCCCCCCCCCCCATCTTCTGTCTTCCCTTTCCAGACTTTTCTCCTGCTGCTCCAGCACCTTTCTGTTCTGTCCGCCCAGGAGGAAGTCAGCTGCTTCACAGCAGGCCGGACGGGAGTTAGACCTCAGGAAGGACCTCTGTGTGGGAAAGACAGGGCCTCTCACAGGCGCTCTGGGCCTAGACATGACTGGAGGCCCTGGGCAAGTTCTGTCACCTGTGGGAGTCTGCCGGGCGGGCAAGCATTTTTGGAAGTCTCTGGGAGCTGCTGAGCCGCTGCTGACCACCAGGACAATGGAACCCTTTCTCTGCCTGTGCAGGAGACAGGCCCACAGACAGAGTCTCGGGGCTGGGACAAAGGCCCCAGTGAGATCAGAGCAGTGCTGTGGGAGGCAGCAGGGACCTGATGGAAGGCCATGTCACATGCTCTCCAGCCCCCTACATGTCACCCAGCCTGGGTCTCTTCTGTCCATATCACCCATTCCCAGGTGTCAGGACACCTAGTAGGGAACCCCGCTCTAGACACATGTGAAGGCGACTGTAAGCTCAATCACACAGCCAGGCCCCTGGCAGGTGGCCACGTGTTCAGTTCTGCCCTGTACCTGGACAGAGAGGTGTCTCCAGATGTGGCCCCTACTCAGTCTCACCAGAAAGGTATGACTGGCATCTCATCAGTCAGTTCTGAGGTCCTGGGCTGCCCACCAGCAGGGCTAGGGTTGGAGTTTTGTGCAGGGCGCTGCTGAGTCACTCCCGGACATCTCCCCCTCCTTCCCCAGGAAGCCCAACAAAGCCAGGAGAAGGCTTCCGTTTCCAGCCCTGCCAGGGACCTAGAAGGTGTGTGTGTGTGTGTGTGTGTGTGCGATTCCAGTTCCACCCTCCACCTACCTCTAGGCTCCTTCTCATCCACTTGGCGGATGGTGGACCTGGATCCCGGAGACTTGACACCTGGTGAGGCCAGCAAACCCGAGGCTCCAGGTGCAACACACGCTCCAAACTCCATCTCAGTGAAGACAGGGCCCCAGGGACAGACACTGCTCCCTCTCCAGCCTTCCCCTCGTCCAGCTAAATGCCTGTGACACTGCTAAATGGCACTGAGTGGACAATCACAGGATAAAGTGGGGGTGCATTCTGTCCAGCACCACCCTGTGGGCAGAAGACCCAGCAGGTGAGCCCAGACCAGGAGGGGAAGGGCAGTGGTGCAGGGGGCGGGGCCTGCGAATTCAGAGCTGCAGACCAACGGTCTGGGGTTTAGATACAGGACGGGAAAGGGTCAGAACCGGGTTGGGGTGGCTTGGAAGGACCCCCCCCCCCGGGGTCCACCCTCCTGAGTCTGTGGGTGTCAGTCACCTTGCTCTCCCCAGGACTCTGATCTTTCAGCGTTTTGCTCCTCTAAATCGGTCTTCTTCCCTCTTGGTTTTCCTGGGCTTACATTTTTTTTTTTTTTTTTTTTTAAGAAAAGGACTGAGAGGGCTGGAGAGATGACTTAGTGGTTAAGGAGCTTGCCTGTGAAGCTGAAGGACACAGGTTCGATTCCCCAGTACCCAGGTGACACATGCATCTGGAGTTCTTTTGTAGTGGCTAGAGGCCCGAGAGAGAGAGAGAGAGAGAGAGAGAGAGAGAGAGAGAGGGGGGGGGGGAGGGAGAGAGGGAGGGAGGTGGCGCATGCCTTTAATCCCAGTGCTCGGGAGGCAGAGGTGGGAGGATCAATGAGTTCGAGGCCACCCTGAGACTACAGTCAGCCTGGGCTAGAGTGAGACCCTACCTCGGAAAAACAACAACAACAACAAAAAAACGAAATAGAAAAGGACTGAGAATTATCCATGTCGGTAAATGGGCACGAGCCAGAGTGTGTGCCTACGACAGTGTGCACACGCGTGTGCATGGGACTGTGTGCGACGATGTGCAGCCAGGGTCTGCCCCACCCCATTGGGAGACACAAGCTTCAGCAAAAGGCGAGACTGGGGCTGGAGAGATGGCTTAGCGGTTAAGAGCTTGCTTGTGAAGCCTAAGAACCCCGGTTCGAGACTCGATTCCCCAGGACCCACGTTAGCCAGATGCACAAGGGGGTCTGGAGTGCGTTTGCAGTGGCTGGAGGGCCTGGTGTGCCCATTCTCTATCTGCCTCTGTCTCTCTCAAGTAAATAAATGAAAATAAACAAAAAAATTAAAAATATATATATTGTTTAAAAAAAGGAAAGACTGTGCCCCAGGACTGCCGCGGGCAGAGGCCCATCCTCCCTTATTCTCCCTAGGCTCCCAGTGACCTCATCACCCCAGCTTCCGCTGACTCAGCCGCAGCTGCCGGCCGGAAGTCCTCTCCCCTGGGTGCCCGACACCCGGCGGCCCGGCGCAAGCGAGGCGCCCGCGCCCCCTGGCGGCCGCCGGCTCCCTCCGCGCCCGGGGCAGCACCGCAGCTCCCTCTGCTGGTCACCGCGGAGCACTGCAGGGTGTCACCTTCCTGTCAACTCAGAACCAGCCCTCTCCGGGAACTCGGGACCCCGACACCAGGAGCCCTCTAGGACTGCACCCCTTCTCCATCCTCGTACTGGACTCTAAGGTGGGGGTGCCTGACCAGGCCACTGACACTGTCCCCATCTGCTGCTGGTGTCCTCAGTACTCACTGGGCAGTTGTTCCATGCCAGCCACTGGCATTCTAGGGGCTTCTCTGAGCGCTGACAGCTGATAATCACAGAAGCTGCACTTACACGTGAGTGTAAGTCCAACTGACCCCCCTGTCAACACTGACTCTTCCCCTCCTCTTCCTCCTCCCCCCCCAGTAACAAACATGTTTGGGTTAAAAAATGTTTATTTTTCAGCTGGCTTTGCTGACACTCCATTCTCCTTTTGAGATGAGTGGCAGAGTGTCCTCTAGAGAAACGAGGAACAACGTGATGGCTGGCAGGAGAGGGCAATCGAGGCACTTAGGGACTTATCCATTGCCCTGAGGGTAAAACCTGAGGCACAGGTAGGGGGAAGAGGGCCCCTGGTCTGGGTGGGACCACCCAGGTGTTTCCCAGAAGCCCCTGTAGGCACTGTCTGCTGGACTCCAGCTGTACACCTCTCATGGTGTCACCCCGTTGTGGCTAGCACACAGGGCGTGAGGGGCCAGCGGGCAGTGCTGGGGACAGCAGGGTTTCTGCTCTTGTTCTCTAGGAGCTGGAAGGAGGTGTCAACAGCTCCTTCCATCGCTCCAGGAGATGTCCCCGACGTCCTCTTGGGGTCTCCACTGGGCGCAGAGCTCGGGTCTGAGGAAGAAACACATGTTTACTTCCCTGGGCTCCTCCTCTTGCCGTCTCAGCACCTACCTCCCTCTGCGGGCCTTGCTCCTTGCCCCCTGACCGCATGGACACGCTGCCCCTGACTCCACCCTTCGGGCCCAGGGAGTGGCTGCATGTTTTCGCCATCAGCACTTAAGAACTTGAGTCCACTCCACAGGGATTACTCCAAGTTCACATAGCCAGGGAACGACAGGAAGAGCTGAATCTGAAACCCAGGGCTTCCGGTGGTCAGCGGTCCCCACCTGTCTCCTCCTGGCACTCACAGGCCTTTGGGGCACACAGGAAATCTGAGGAGGCTCCCACAGACCGTTCTCTTGGCAGCGGATCAGCGGCAGGTTGCGCTGGGCCAGGCCCTCTCGGCACCGGTACCGGAGCACACTGTCCACCTCGTAGCGCATCCGGGGCCGACCGAATACTTGAGCCAGGGGCAGCTCCGGCGGGGGCCCACAGGACACTGCAAGGGGCATACTGTTAGCCACTGGGAGCCTGACATGGGTGATGGTTCCCAGGAACTCCACAGGGACGAGAGGAATGACGGCAACGACAACAAAAAAGGGCATGTCAGGGGTTCCATGCAGACTCTAACCCGTGTGCCCTCCCCGCCTCGCCTGCCCTCCTCACCCAGCCCCATCTTGCAAGTGTAGGACAGGTGGTAGTTGCACGGTACGTCACTCCACTGTCCCTGGTCATGCCACACCATGACCACGCAGTTCTCCCCAGACAGGAAGTAGCTGTCAGGCTGCCCCGGGTTCCAGTTCTCGTAGAGCTGGGGAGTGGGGGAAGGGAGGAGGAGCTGGTGAGGAGCCCCAGGCCCATAAGCACTCGGGGAGTGACCTTAGCGACTGGAGAGGGGACTGGGAGGGACTCCAGGAGGTGGGAAGGCGATACGGGGATTGAGACACCCAGGCAGAGGAAATGAGAGGACATGGGGCTTTGGGAGAAGGAAATGGGCGCTCGAGAGAGGAAATGGGGGCTTTAAGAAAGGGAGGTCCAAGAAGAAGGGGGAAAGAGGTCCAGGGAGCTAAAGCGGCCAGAAAAGGAGGGTGAGCCAGGCTCACTGCTGGTGGAGGGCGGAATGGCTTCGAGAGAGTGACCTGCGCGGCGTGAGGGCTCTCACCAGAGGGACGCCGTCTGACCACAGGAAGTCTCCTTCTATGGTCCTGTCGTTGAGCCCTATCCACTGGTACTCCCGGTATCGATCTGGTGGGAGACAAAGCTGCAGTAAACATTGTGGCCAGCAGAGGGCAGCCACCGCCTGGTTCCCCAGCCAGTGGGTGACCTTGGGGAGTCCTTCCCAAAATCCAAGCCCACTCCCTGGGTCTGCTGGGTTTGTGGAACAGAGCTTCTGCAGCAGGGTAGAACTACCACCTCTGATCCAAGCAGCCTGCATATCCTCCCTATTCACTTTCTGTCTTTTTTTCCTTTTTCAAGGTAGGGTCTCACTCTAACGCCGGCTGACCTAGAATCCCCTCTGTAGCTCAGGCTGACCATGAACTCACTGTGATCCCACTACTTCAGCCCTTTAAGTGCTGAGATTACAGGCACGAGCCACCACACCTGCCTCTCCCTATTTTCTTACACGACTTCTCCTCCCAGAGCATGGCCGAGGAGAATCGCCCTTGGCAGGAGAGCAGCCACTAGGAAGAGCAGACCTTTCTACCACCGAGCTGGCAGATGCAGCTCGGGGAGGGGGCATAATCATAGCCTGGGAAGCCCTGCAAGTAGAAGGGCTCAGGGGACCCCGTGCCCCCTCCCTCCCCAGCCTGAACTAGACGGCACAAGAGAGGAAGAGGGCGAGAGAGTGACTAAGAGAGTGGGGAATGAGGAGAAGTGAGGACTGAGGGAGTAGGAGATGAGCGATGAGTGAGCACGAGGCGCTCTCTCCCGGTCACCGTGCCCACCATTGACGAAGTCCTGCTCCTCCGGTGTGCAGATGCTGGCCAGATGTGCCCCGTGCATCCGACACTGGCTCTCTGCCTCCTCCCAGCTCCTTCGAGTAGAAAAGTGCTTGTAGCAGGCGCCCTGGAAGGTGTCCCAGCCAGGGCTGCAGAAGCGAAGGCCTAGGGCACACAGGGCAGGCGTTTCAAGCCCAAGGGCGGTGGGGCTCACGGTGGGGCGGGCAGGACCATCAGTCACTCTAGGACAGCCAGGCACCCGTCTTGGGCAGTGTCCTAGAGGTAAGTTGGCACTCCGGCCCGCAGCTCTTCATCCTTGAGGAGAGGCTCGCTCCCTCCCTGCTCAGGAGAGGGAAGAGTACCCGTGGACCCCGCCCCCCCCCCCCCGAGTGCCAGCTTGTCTGAGTTCCAGCTGCCATTCTGGCACCAAAGTGACCGAGACCTTGAGTAAGGCTTGGAGAAGTTGTGTAACTTTCCAGAAGTGATGATTCACTCATGACAAGGCCCAAACTAGTGACCTCCCTTCCCCTCCAAAGCTAGCATATTGGACCAAGGCCCTGCCTCTAGACTTGTCCCCGCCCTGTGCCCCTCCACACACTCACCAACATCGCACAGGTGCCCCCCATAGCCAGGCAAACATAGGCAGCGGAAGCCCTCCTCCTCTTCCAAGCATGTCCCACCATTGCGGCAGGGGCTGGGAATGCAGTCACCTGAGAGAGAGAAGTGACAAGTGACGTGGGGGAGCATCTGAAGCCAGCTCTAAGGGCTGACAGTTCTGCCTGGACTACAGCCTGCTCCGGCCAAAGCCCAGCTCTGAGTTCTAGGCCCCTTTCCTCACCTCACTCCCCCCACCATTTCTCTTTGGCTCCTCCTTGTGCAAGGACCCCACCAGTGAGAGCCTAGTGCGACAGGGGCTGGTAGGAAGGGGCCAGGAAAGTCTCTCATTTGCCCCCACTAAAGGGTCGGAAAGATACGACAGTGGGGTCACGAGCTCTGGACTCTTGTTGGTCCCCGGATCTTCTGATCCTCTAGGTGACCCTGAGCAGGTCACTTTAACCCTTCTGGAGTTTAGTCCCCTACACTCTTGTCTTTGTGCCAGGTCTCAGCACGGTTCTGTGTTGGGCAGGAGGACGAGAATTGTCCTAGCAACTGGGGCTGTGGCTTCTCTGCGCTGTTCCTGGGAGCTGTGAGGTCCAGGGGCCAAGCATGTGCCTTGCTGAGGCCTGGCAGGCTCCACTCCATCCTGCCTATTCTTCGGGCTCAGGAGGGAAGCTGCAGTGGCCCTCGTCCTGCAGACTGGCCCTTCACACCCATCCTTCTATCGCCCAACCTGTTGGCCGCCCCTCTTCTCTCACCCAGACTCCCCTTACCCTCCCCCTTCACGGTGGGCCTCCAGTTCCCAAGTGCTCCAGAGCAAACCCACCTCCCTTCCCCCTTAGCTCCGTCTCCACACGCTGCTACTCAGAAAGCCTGCCAGCGTCGCCTGGCTCAGCTGCCTGTGGCTAGCTCACTTGCCTTCTCCAACCTTCTCTCTGGACTTGCCCGAGTGCTGAAGGAACTGCTGGTGTCCTGCTCCGTCCTGGTCCACATGACCAGGAGAAACGATTCCTCCAACCAACAGGGCTGGCTCCCAGTCACACCGGGTAAGACCACCCTGGGGCAGGACCCTTCAGAGACCCCTGTCCCCCCACCCCTCCGCCCACCGTAGCTGAGGCCAAGGTCCTCAGTGCCTCATGCTTGCCTGACTTGCTGGGTTCCGAGCAGGGGAGAGGGAAGGAGAAAGGAGTTGATTCAAAGAATTTGCTATTTTAGGTAAAACTAGTCAATTCGCCTTTCCAAAACTATTCCATCACCTCCCCAGCCCCAGCAGGTGGCTCTGCCCCCCCCCCACCACCAGGTGATTCATTTAGCGTTAAGGCCCAGGAGAGGGCGAGAGTCCTGAGCCCCGCTGTTCTTCACAGTTCCCCGCTCAGACTGGGTCCTCTCCTGCCTGGGCAGCCCTCCAAGCTCAGGCTCAGGAAGTGGAGACTCTGTATGTAGTCTGAGGCTGGCTTTGAACTCATGGTGATCCTCCTGCCTCTGCCTCCTGAGTGCTGGGTTTAAAGGCGTGCGCCACCACGCCTGGCTTGGAAATGGAGACTTTCAGACTCACTTCTTGCCTTTCCCCCACCCCTGAGTCATAAGTCCCACCCCTGCTGTGGGCTGCACGACCTGAGCTCAGGGTGGGCAGTGTGAAGGAGCCAGTCCTCCTCCAGGTGGACCAAGACACTGCAGTGACCTCCAGGGCTGCCCCTTGTCCCTGCACACTTACAAGGCCTGGGGGCAGAGAGCCACCAATTGAGGTGGCTGAGTTGGCAGTGATGCGGGTGCCCCTGAGCTACCTGGGCTATCTAGGAGGGGACCCTGGGCTTCCCCAGGGGCCTGCATTGGGAATCTTAATGTGTGCATCCAAAGGGGCTTCTCCCCGACCCCAGAAGCTGACTTCTCACTGCTGCTCCCTCCCTCCTCCCCCTTCTCAGGCACTGGTCATCCATCCTTTGGGTTGGGGAGGGCAAAGCCATCCCTCCTAGGGCAGGGGTGCTCATTAGTACAGATGTTAGAGCAGGAGGGGGACCTGGTGCACAGGGGTGACCGTCCTGCAGAGAAGTGGGGAGGAGGAGGAGGCGCTGGGGTGCCGGATCCATTCTGCAAGACTATTCCAGTCACTACTCTGTGCTAGAGCCATCGCAGTGGGACACACACCCCACTGCCGCCAAGCTGTGGGCTCCTTCCTTGAGGAGGGACTACAGCACACAGCCTCCTGCAGCAGACAGATGAGGACTCCCCTGGGGACGTGTACAGACAAACCCGGGGTCTCTGCATTCAGATGGGTGTGAGGAGGAGGCAGAGGGGATGGCAAGGGAATGCCACCCTGCTGGGACAGCAAGGGAGTTGGCTGTAGGTGAAAAAGAGTGGCAAGCGAGGAGACATGGAGAGAGGGAGACACGGAGCCAAAGGGACGCTGAGACTGTCGACAGGGACCAAGCAGAGAGGGCGGTAGGCAGCTGGAGATGAACAGGGTGAGTGTCAAAGGCTGGTTACAAAGCAGCTTAACAGAGATTTATTTCCAAGGCTTGTTTTCCATGAAACGGTCGCACTCACACGCACAAAAATTACTTCACAGAAGTAGTGGCTTAAGGCTCTGTGGGGTGAGGGCTCTCCTGGATCCTAGACATGAGGGACAAGGATGGTCTCTCAGGCTTCCCTGAGGTCAGTGGGCGGTCAGGGTGGCTGAAGGGATGGCAAACAGGGTAGAGGGAGTGAGCAGCAGTAGATGGGCCTGGCCCAAAGAGCGCAGCATGTGACATGGGGACCCTGAAGAGACATGACGGCATTCTGTGGGGCCAGGGAGATGTGCGCTCTAGGCAGGTGTTCTGAGAGCAGGAAGGGTCACCAGGGTCAGTGGCGAGGCTGGGGTCATAGGGCAAGGAACCGACAGGGCTGGTATGAAGTCACAAGGCGGGCTCTCCAAGTCTGGAAACCCACAGGAAGAGTCAGTAAGCAAATGAAGGTCAAGGACCAGGGGGTCTGGGCAATGGCAGGTTAAAGGCCTACAGGTCAGGTGACCCAGAGCTGAAGGAGGAGAAAAAGAAGGAAGGGGGACACTGAGGCCTGGGCAGAATTACCTGATGAGGGGGCCACAGCCACTCCGCCTCGGCTGGCGCTGTCAGTGGGCAGCACCGGCTGGGCCTGCACTGACGCCCCCGCAGGGTCAGTTCTTCCAGAATTCTCTTCTGAGGAAGCCTCCAGTTCCCTGGCACCCTCAGGGGCCCGTGTGACTGGAAGCAGGGAAGTGCCATCCTCAGAGCTTCCCGTCTCCTCACTCTCTCCTAGAGGACCCCCAGAGAGCTCAGGGCCCCCAGTTTTCTCCCCAACCTCTCTTGTCCCATCTGGAGTGGAGGCCAGGGACAGAGTCTCTGTAGGTGGTCCATGAACCCCTGGAGGTCTGGGGGCTTCCGAGCCTCCATTGGGAGGAGGTGATGCACCCAGTTGCAGGACTGGCCCGGCTTGTGGGGAGAGCAGCTGCTCCGTGGGAAGAGGGCTGCTGAGCTCGCTGGGCAGTGCCCACGGGCCCTCCTCCTCCACGGTTTCCTCCTCTCGGGCCTCTTCTTCATCCTTGTCACTCTCTTCTTCCTCTGGTGCCAGGCTTTCCTCTTCTGAGGACCCGGTGGGCAGTACAATGGGTTGCGTTTCCAATTCTGGGCAAAGCACATGCGGTTCAGCACCAGGGACAGCGCTCCCCAGAGGCCGCCCTGCCCTTGGAGAGGGGCTCCTGCCTGCGGGAGGACTTGAACCTGAGCTGAACAGCCGGAAGACTTCGAGCTGCCCTTAGCTCTGTCAGATAAGAGCGTGGTGCCCCCTTCTCTAGTCTATCTGGGGTAGGGGACACAGAGGAGACTCCAAAGGAGGGAGGACATCTTTCCTTCTCAGGTAGCAGCCCCCCTGAATCCAAGTGTCTCCAGCCCCAGGAAATTGGGGGTAGAATTTACTAGAAAGACCAAGTTTGGGAGAGAGAGGAGCAGCCAGGGTGCACTGTGGCACTGCTGGGAGAGGGAAGAGGGTCGTGGCAGCCACCTGGGATCACCCTCCCACCCATAGCACCACAGGTGGTGAGGACCCCGGGGCGGGGCTTGGTGTTACCTAGGCGGGTCCGAGGGGCCTCTGCTGGGTCCTCCGGGGTGGAGCCGCCTCCTCCCTCCTCCACCATGGGAATGGAGTAGATGGCCCCGCGGGACTCGCTCTCCACAGGCTCTTGCAGAAGCTGCAGTTCCCGCAGTTTTTCTGTCACAGTGACAATGGCCTCCAGAGCGTCAGAGGCGGTGTCGGGGCCTGGGCTGGAGGCCTCTGGGGCGACAGAGGGGCTGGGAGAATCTGTAGCAGGAGGAAAAAGGGGGCGTGGGGAGAGGATGACTAGACAGCTGAGCTTTTGAGGTCACTGGACTGCATGTGTGGGCTCGGGTTAGCCTGCCAAAGGCCCTGGAATGCTCTGGAGTCTCCCTCAGTTTTTCAGGGAGCACCCCGGAATGAACTCCATCACCCCTCTCCTTTCCTCTCCACTCCTTCTTGAGCGTTGCTGGAGTGCCTGGTAGTGTCGCGCCAAGCATCCTCTGGGCACTGAGGGCACCGTGCAGAGTAAACCTTCAGATTCCTACCCTCAGGGAAATCTTGAGCCCAAAGACAGATAATAAATACAGGGCTGGTGAGATGGCCTGGCAGGTAAGATGCTTGCCTGAGAGGCCAAAGAACCCAGGCGTGACTCTCCAGGACCCACATATTCCCACACACATGGAGTTCATTTTCTGCCGCTGAAGGCCCTGGCATGCCCATTCTCTCTCTGTCTCTTTCTGTCTTTTTCTCTCCTCTTCTCAAATAACTAAAAAAATTTTAAAAGAATTTAAAAAAATGAGAGAGACATTCTGATGCTACAATAGGAAGATAATTGGAAAGTTGGAAGACACACACAGGGGATGTTGTCCTTCAGAGACGCAGAGAATGCTGGGTGCGGGGAGAATGGCTCCCTGAGGTGAGAGGACTCGGGAATGGAGAGAGAAGCCATTGCATCGTGGACATTTGGACTTGACCAAAAAGGAGATGGTCTTCACACACCCCCCTCCCCGGGAGCTGAAGGGTGAATGGGTCACCCTCTAAGGTCAGTTGGAAGAACAAAGGAAGGGCCACCTCCTTGGGGTCCTCTCAGGGTTTCAGGATGGTTATCCTGCCCTCTCTGGAGGAAACCCAGAGCAGAAAACCCAATGGTTCCTCTAGTGGAATTGAGCTCAGAGCCCTGAGAATGTCTGTGCCCAGACAGGCCAGAGAGAACAGGGTGTCTTCCCCCTGTGACCTGTTCCAGTGAGCATTGCTCCACCCAGCCAGACAACCTGTGTCCACTGTCCCAGACCCTGCCCTCCCCACTGTCCTCAGTGTGACCTCCCTGCCCTCCCCACTGTCCTCACTGTCACCTCCCTGCCCTCCCCACTGTCCTCACTGTCACCTCCCTGTCCTCCCCACTGTCCTCACTGTCACCTCCCTGTCCTCCCCACTGTCCTCACTGTCACCTCCCTGCCCTCCTCACTGTCCTCACTGTCACCTCCCTGTCCTCCCCACTGTCCTCACTGTCACCTCCCTGCCCTCCTCACTGTCCTCACTGTCACCTCCCTGTCCTCCCCACTGTCCTCACTGTCACACTGTCCTCACTGTCACCTCCCTGCCCTCCCCACTGTCCTCACTGTCACCTCCCTGTCCTCCCCACTGTCCTCACTGTCACCTCCCTGCCCTCCCCACTGTCCTCACTGTCACCTCCCTGTCCCTCCCCACTGTCCTCACTGTCACCTCCCTGCCCTCCCCACTGTCCTCACTGTCACCTCCCTGCCCTCCCCACTGTCCTCACTGTCACCTCCCTGTCCTCCCCACTGTCCTCACTGTCACCTCCCTGCCCTCCCCACTGTCCTCACTGTCACCTCCCTGTCCTCCCCACTGTCCTCACTGTCACCTCCCTGCCCTCCCCACTGTCCTCACCTCCCTGTCCTCCCACTGTCCTCACTGTCACCTCCCTGTCCTCCCCACTGTCCTCACTGTCACCTCCTGTCCTCCCCACTGTCCTCACTGTCACCTCCCTGTCCCTCCCCACTGTCCTCACTGTCACCTCCCTGTCCTCCCCACTGTCCTCACTGTCACCTCCCTGTCCTCCCCACTGTCCTCACTGTCACCTCCCTGCCCTCCCCACTGTCCTCACTGTCACCTCCCTGCCCTCCCCACTGTCCTCACTGTCACCTCCCTGTCCTCCCCACTGTCCTCACTGTCACCTCCCTGCCCTCCCCACTGTCCTCACTGTCACCTCCCTGCCCTCCCCACTGTCCTCACTGTCACCTCCCTGTCCCTCCCACTGTCCTCACTGTCACCTCCCTGCCCTCCCCACTGTCCTCACTGTCACCTCCCTGCCCTCCCCACTGTCCTCACTGTCACCTCCCTGCCCTCCCCACTGTCCTCACTGTCACCTCCCTGTCCTCCCCACTGTCCTCACTGTCACCTCCCTGCCCTCCCCACTGTCCTCACATCACCTCCCTGTCCTCCCCACTGTCCTCACTGTCACCTCCCTGTCCCTCCCCACTGTCCTCACTGTCACCTCCCTGCCCTCCCCACTGTCCTCACTGTCACCTCCCTGTCCTCCCCACTGTCCTCACTGTCACCTCCCTGTCCTCCCCACTGTCCTCACTGTCACCTCCCTGTCCTCCCCACTGTCCTCACTGTCACCTCCCTGCCCTCCCCACTGTCCTCACTGTCACCTCCCTGCCCTCCCCACTGTCCTCACTGTCACCTCCCTGTCCTCCCCACTGTCCTCACTGTCACCTCCCTGCCCCGTCACCTCCCTGCCCTCCCCTGTCCTCACATCACTCCCTGTCCCTCCCCACTGTCCTCACTGTCACTCCCTGACCTCCCCACTGTCCTCACTGTCACCTCCCTGCCCTTCCCACTGTCCTCACTGTCACCTCCCTGCCCTCCCCACTGTCCTCACTGTCACCTCCCTGCCCTCCCCACTGTCCTCACTGTCCCCTCCCTGCCCTCCCCACTGTCCTCACTGTCACCTCCCTGTCCTCCCACTGTCCTCACTGTCACCTCCCTGCCCTCCCCACTGTCCTCACATCACCTCCCTGCCCCTTTCATAGCATTGCCTTCTCCCACTTGGCTTGGGCCCAGCACCAGCATTCGCTGAGGTGCTGGGGAACAGTGTCCGTCCGTCTGTCTGGTGGTTAAAGGTGTGGCACTGGCAGTGCATTTCTGAGGAACAGCAGCTTGCTATTAATGGGGTGTCAGTTATCTGTGCTCTGCCAATAGTGGGCAGGACACAGGAATGCGACAGCCTCTTCTGGAGAGGCCGCTTTGAAACTGGCAGACTGACAGGGACTCCTCTTGGGGAGGCCTGTGGGGTGATACAGAGGCCACACCGCTGAGACACCCAGCCGGGGCGCATGCCCGGACTCAGAGCGCCGAGCAGGACACCGCCAACCCCCTCTCCTGCCAATACCGAAGCAGGTGAGAGCTGAGCCGGACTTTAAGTCTGGCGGCGCCTGGGGCTCACCTTGGAAGCAGTAGACGTTGAAGCGGCTGTGCTTGTTAGGGAAGCCGGTCTGGTTGGGGAAGAGGAAGAGCGTCTTGACTCCGGGCAGGCCCCCTCCACAGCGCTGGCTGGGCGTGACTATGGGGTAGCGCACGCTGCCGTCAGCCAGCCAGCCTGGGCTACAGCGGTCCAGACCGCTGTCCCAGGCTGCGTACAGCTGACCCGTGCTGGCAATCTGTGCCCCTCGCTCCTGGCAGTAGGCCCGGGCCTCCTCCCACGTCAGCTTGTCTGGAGGGGCGCCTAGGAACAGTTCTCCTGTGTAAGAGAGAGCTGGGTCACAGGCAGCTCAGCCCTCCCTTCCACCCTGGACTCCCACAGGCAATTAACAAGCTCCTCCTCGCCCTCCTCCTCCTCCTCCTTCTTTTTTTCTTTTTTGTTTGTTTTTCAAGGTAGGGTCTCACTCTAGCCCAGGCTGACCTGGAATTCACTATGGAGTCTCAGGGTGGCCTCGAACTCAGGCAGTCCCCCTACGTCTGCCCCCCGAGTGCTGGGATTAGAGGCGTGCGCCACCACGCCCGGCAACAAGCTCCTTCTTTATGACATGGGACGTGGGGGTCACCTCGTCTACCGAAGTGTCCCAGAAGCAGAGACGAGGAGGCCTGGACACTTGCTCTCTCTGCAGTCGTGCTCACTGAGCAGCAGGGAGCGTAGACCACAGCTCGCCATCAGGCTGCTGCCACCTGTCGGCTTGGCCTCTGGGGCACTGTCTGGAGGGGGACAGTGACTGCCTGCCTATGCCGCCTGTGTCTTTAAGCACTCAAGAGCCAGGTGTGCTGGTGCACGCCTTTAATCCCAGGCAGAGGTAGGAGGATCACCGTGAGTTCGAAGCCAACCTGAGACTACATAGTGAATTCCAGGTCAGCACGGGTTAGAGTGAGACCGTACCTTAAAACATCAAAATTAATTAAATAAATAAAAGCTCCAGGGACTGCAAGGCTCCGTGGAGGCCCTGGGGGCCAAGAGGCAGTGCTAGAGAAGGTTTTTTTTTTTTTTTTTTTTTTTTTTGTTTGTTTTTGGTCAAGCCCAATCACCATTTAGCTCCTCTGCATAACAGTAGACATCATAGAGGTCCCCGGGGTCCACTACTCCATAGTTCCGGACGCCGGGGTAGCCGTCCATATCCCCATAGCAGGCCTCTCTCGGAGTCTGTATGGGATACCTGGGGAGGGAGGACAGAGGTTCAGTACCAGTGTCATGCTCAGATGACTGTCCCTTGTTGACCCTACTGGTCACACTGGCTGCAGGCAGCCCAGCCCACTGCAATCGGGGCTGCCGGCTCTACAGGACCCCCTTACCCTCCTCCAGCCTTCCCAGAGGCAGGGAGCCCCCAGGGGCGTTGGCCAGAGGCAGCAAGCACCCGGACGTGACAAGAAAGAAGACGCAGCGACTTGAGAGCAGCAGAGGCCCCTGGCCCCCAGCCCCGCCCACCTCACTGTTTGGTCGGACAGCCAGCCAGCATCACACTGCTCGTAGCCCCCAAGGTAGGCGGCGTAGAGCTGCTCAGGCGTGGCAATGCGGGCTCCGATGCGTGCGCAGGCTTCCTGGGCCCCAGCGAAGGAGAAAGCGTAGCGGGCGGAGCCCTCCCGGTAGAGAAAGACGACCCCTGAGAGGGCAGAGAGGACCCCTGAGCCTGGGGGTCAACCCAGCACATCATCTCCCCTCCCCTCCTTGTTATTCTCCTGTTTGGGGTGGGGGGGAAGAACGTCCAAATTGCAGGACGTGGTGGCGCACGCCTTTCATCCCAGCACTGGGGAGGCAGAGGCAGGAGGATCGCTTTGAGTTCGAGGCCACCCTGAGACTATATAGTGAATTCCAGGTCAGCCTGGGCTACAGCGAGACCCTGTCTCATAAAAAAAAAAAAAGTCCAAATTGTTACACTAGACAGCATGAAGCAGTAAAGTCCGAATCGCGGGGGCTAGAATTTCCTCCACTTGAAGACAGAGTGGCGTCTGTCGTGGTCCTCCTCCTCCTCCCAACTCCCTCTGCCTGGGGCGAGGTGTGCCCCCACCGCGCCCCCTCCCCGACTGGGGTCCTCGGGGACGGGCGTCCTCCCACCCTCCTCTCGGAGCCCCGCGCCCCCCCGCACCTTTGACCTTGACCTCCACGGCGTCGCTGCTGTCGTCGATGCCCTGCTGGACCTCGCAGCGGTAGACGCCGGAGTCATTGGGCCGCAGCTCGCTCAACACCAACGACACGTCGGTGAGAGACGCGGGGTAGGCGGGCAGCGCCACGCGGAACCGGTAGGCCTCGCTCACCTTGACGCGCAGTCCACGCGCCACCAGGACCTCCGCTTCCCGCCCCGCCGACAGGAAGGTCCACTTGACGCGCGGAGAGCCCGGCGAGGCCCGGCGGCCCGCGGGCGGCCGCAGGTAGTGCACGTGGCACGGGATGGCCAGGGCGCCGCCCAGCACGCCGCGCAGCTGCCTGGCGCCGATGCGCACGCGGAAGGCGCGGTCCTCTGCGGGCAGGAGGCGCCGTGCAGGTGGGCGTCGGCTTGCAGCCTGGGGCCACCTCTCCAGGCCTGGTCACTGGGCTTGTGACCTCGCCCCAGGCCTGAACAGGTCCTGCCAAGATACTATGCCACACCCAGGGTTCTAAGCCCCACCCAGGGTCCTAACTTTGGTCCTCCACCCTAGCAAGGGTCCTCTGACCCCCGCGGCTCTGACCTCAAAATCCCCTGTCTAGGAGAGGTCTCCAACTCAACCCTATTTATCCTACAGTGGGGCAAAGCCGTTCCGCACAATGCTACTGCTTCCTCTCCTCCCTGGCCTCCAGACTGGGACTAACCAGAGACTCCCCGCTGCTGTGGGGGCACGCAGCCCTGAGACTGACTGAGGCCCTCAAAAGGGCTTACCTGAGCTGTCCCCTTCCTGGTCATCAGCTAAGGTTGCAGAGGCCTGGGTCAGGGCCAGGGCTGCCAACAGAGACAGAAGTAGTGGGGCCATGCCACAAGCTGATGGAGAGATTTGAGGAAGAAAGATGAAAATGTGGTTAGAGTCCTTCCTCTGGCTCCTTGCCACACCACATGGATTACACACTCATGTCCCAGTCCTGGGAGCTCCCTGAAACACCACATGAATTACACACTCATGTCCTAGTCCTGGGAGCTCCCTGACACACCACATGGATTACACACTCATGTCCTAGTCCTGGGAGCTCCCTGACACACCACATTGATTATGCACTTATGTCCCAGCCTGGGAGCTCCCTGACACACCACATGAATTACACACTCATGTCCTAGTCCTGGGAGCTCCCTGACACACCACATGGATTACACACTCATGTCCTAGTCCTGGGAGCTCCCTGACACACCACATTGATTATGCACTTATGTCCCAGCCTGGGAGCTCCCTGACACACCACATGAATTACACACTCATGTCCTAGTCCTGGGAGCTCCCTGACACACGACATGGATTACACACTCATGTCCTAGTCCTGGGAGCTCCCTGACACACCACATAAATTACACACTCATGTCCCAGCCTGGGAGCTCCCTGCCACACCACATGAATTACACACTCATGTCCTAGCCCTGGGAGCTCCTGGCCCCATTTCAGCATGGATTTTGCTTATGACCTGTCTCCTGGGAGACAAGACCTGTGGTCTTAGTCAACTTGCTGTGTGATCCAAGCCAATGTCCTTAGCATCTGCGGGCCCTTATAAAACAGCCCCCATCATTACACCTCAGGCAACAAGGAAACACCCTGTTTGCACATGTCCAGCATCAGGCACACAATAGGCGCTCAGTAAATGCTGCGGCACCAGTAAATTGTGGGCAGTACAATTCAGTCAGCTCTCTGTAGGCTTGGGTTCCACAGCTCTGTATTCAGTCCACTGCCCATCAGAATATTCAGAAAAACATTATGACTATACAAACACACGCAGACTAAACAGCACGTTCCCTGAGCAGCAGGGTACTAACTATTAACACAGCATGTGCGCACACAGTCCATTCTAAATAATATAATCTTTAGTCTAGTCTAAATAATATAATCTTTTTTTTTTTCTAGTTAGGCTCTCGCTCTAGTCCAGGCTGACCTGGAACTCACTATATAGTCTCAGGCTAGCCTCAAACTCACTGTAATCCTCCTACCTCTGCCTCCTGAGTGCTGAGATTAAAGGCATGTGTCACCAAGCCTGGTTTAAATAATCATGAAATGAGCTGGGTGTGAGACCCTACCTCGAAAAAACGACAACAAAGAATAATCTTGAGATGGGTTCAGGTGCACAAAAGATAGGCACAGGTGGTGAGTGAGGGGGGATGTGAGTTTTTGCAGATCTAGGCAGCCATGGGCAGGGTGAGGGGTCCTTATGCAAGCCCACAGACACTGAGGGCCAAGAGTGCTTAGATTTCCGCATGCCCTCTGGTGTCAACCCAGCTTGCTCCCCCCCCCCCCCCCCGCCTGATGTTGTAGCCTTCTCTGCCCAGCCTTTCCTCCCTGAGCCAAGGCAGCACTCTCTCCTCCCACCACGGCTTGTAAGGAACTTTCTCTTGGAAGCCAGCATCCTCCACTTCACCCCCCCTCCCTCCTTGCTCCCAGCAATTCCCTTCTGCCTGGCACAGGCTTTCCCACCGGATCTCCTGGCTCAGAAGCCAGCTAGGACAAAGCCCCTGTCTCTGCCATTCTGGCCTCCACCCAGCTGTCCTTCCCCCTCCCACCTTTTCTGAAAGCCCCAGGCTGGGGGTGCACTGGGGAAGTAAGAATAAAAGGGGGCAGCCTCCTCTTGCCCCTGGCTACCAGCTCCCCACAACCAAGGTATCTTTCTGCAGACTTCAGGGCACTTACACTCCCCTGAGAGATACAGTGTGTGACACTGAGTAATGAAGATGGACCCCCATGGAGGGATAGGGCTGACCCTGGACCACTGGCACAGATGCCAGGCCAAGGTACTCTCAGCAGGCATGGCTGCAGAAATAGTGCCCAGCATCATTCTAAGGGCAGGGCCAGGCTGGCCTTGAAAGAAGGCAGGCCCAGCGCTGCGTGGAATAGCTCAGTGGCAGTGGGAGGAATGAAAGTTCAAGTTCAACTGCACGCAAGGCTTTCTCTGACCGAGACCGGGCTTCTCTCCGGCGCCCCTCCCACCGCAGGCCCTCCTAGGCTGGGAGCCAAGCTCGCGAGCCCAGTCCCCTGTTGCTTAAACCTGAGCCTGAGTGATAGGAAACTCAACCCTTCCCCCAGGTCAAGATCCCCTCCTGCCCAGCGAGGCAGGCTCCGTCCAGGCTGGGTTGTGAGGGCCAGCTGCTGAAGTCTGTGGTGAGCAGGGAGGGAGCCAGGGCCTCTGGGCACTCTCTGACCCTTGGCAGGAAGAAGTGGCCAAGCCTGGACGACTGTGTGATGATGGCCCCTCATAGCCGGGGTGGGGGGGGGGGGGTAGGGGGCTTGCTGAGTTTCTAGGCTGGGCCAGGCACCTCTCTGGGTGGGAGCGACAACTGCTCCCAGGCCAGGGTTGAGGGAACCGGCCAGAGATCAGGGAGGACCTAGCCGCCGGAGCTCCAGCGCCCTGGGGCCTGGCCCTTGCCATAGAAAAGTCACCTCACAGATGGGAACCCAGGGTTCCAGGCCAAGCCACCCACTCACCCGGCTTCTGCCCGGCACAGCGGGACACAGTAAAGGACCAGTCCTCGCCCAGGGTGTCCCCTCGCTGCACAGAGCCTTGCTGACCCGACGCCGGGTGCAAGAGCGGGGGGGGGGGGTCCCCGAGAGGTTCTCAGCTGTGCATAGCTGCGGTGCCCTCCTGCGCCCCTCACCGGGATGGCGAGCTGCTGGAAGTGGGTGTGGGGAGGGTCGCGGGTTCTCGGGCCGCTACGGGACCTCCGGGGACATGCCGCCGCCCTCCGGGGCCCGTGGGTACTCCGGGGAGAGTCGGAGGGGGAGCCCCGCAGGGCTCCACGCGCGCACGAGGGTCGCCTGCCCTCCTCCCACGGGGCAGAGACATCGGGCTCCCCCCCCCCCCCCGAGAGATCAGGGAACTTGTCCAAGGTCATCCAGCAAGTGAGTGGCGGAGCTGGGTGCAGAAGCTGTCCAGCGGCCACCGCGAGGTCCCGGACCGGGTCCGGCCGGCTGGCCGCACTCACCTTGCGAGGTCCCCGTGGGCGCACCGCGCGTCCCGCAGCCGCGGCGGAGACTGCGGCGCACTGCGCGGGCGCGAGCCCAGGCCCGACGCGCAGGACCGGGCGAGGGCGCCGCGGGGCGCCGCACAAAACCCCCTTTCTTCCCGCGCCCGCCCCACCTTCCCCCTGC
The DNA here is from genome assembly GCA_036346955.1 of Dipus sagitta. NCBI lineage: Eukaryota > Metazoa > Chordata > Mammalia > Rodentia > Dipodidae > Dipus > Dipus sagitta. The sequence continues at coordinate 31,617,122 of CM070788.1, forward strand.
GCCCCAGGCCTCCGCCCTCAGGGTCGCCGCCGGGGTGGGGGGGAGGGCGGGGAGGAGGGAGGGAAGCCGGCGCGGTCACGGGACCCGCGGCCTTTTCTGCACCGGTTCCCCGCGGCAGTGGCGACAGCAAGGACGGGCGAAGTAGGACAGAAGGATGGGGACCTGAAGAGGGAAGGAAGGGAGGGCAGGAAGGAGGGGATGGAGCTCGGGAGGGTGACGCTCCAGCTGGAAGGATGGGAATTAGACTACTGGAGGGACTTCCCGCGGATGAGCGTTGAGGAGGAAGAGGGGGGGAATGAAACTTAGGAGGGCCGAGGATGAAGGGATAATGGGAGGCTTTGTCCCTGGAAAGAACAACACTCCCCAGAAAAAATGGAAGGGACCCTATTTTTTTTTTCTTTGAGTCTAGGATGGACGCGCCTCTGGAGGAGGCTCGGGCTGGCTTGGTCTTCCCGCTGCTCCCACTCTCTGCAGGGGAGGAGCTGACTTTGCAGCAGGACGTTAGGCACAGGAATCGTGGGCTGCGAAAACAAGTCAAGAACTCTAGGGCCACGAATGTGCCAGAGGCGCCGAGGAGCAGACAGCGACGGGTCGTGCAAACCAACGCGCAAGACCCCCGGGTTGCTGGGAGCCCAGAGCCGGCTAGCCCGGCCTGCAGCGGCTCCAAGTGCACTTTGGTGCCAAAGGGTGGGCCGGGAGCGCCGCCGGCCGCCGCGGGGAATGCCAATGAGGCCCCGCTCTAGGTTTTCCCAGGCTCGCTCCGCTTTTTGCCTCTCTCCCCGCCCCCACCCTCTTTCCCTGACTTCGCCTGCGCGCGCTCGCGGGCACCAGCCACCTGCCAGCCTGGGCGGAGGGGGGGGGCGGGGGGGATGCAGCCAGCCCAGATGGGGGGCGCGGTTTTGATCTCCATAATCTCCAGCAGCAACCCCAAACACCTCCCACCTGGGTTTCACCCTAAGGCCCTCCTTGGGAATTCTAGACTGTTTCTTACATTAGCCCAACCTCCTCCACCACTGCCCTGCTGTGGATTTAGTCCCCAAAAGCTTTCAGAAACGAAGAAGAAGAAGAGAAGAAGAAGGAGAAGAAGAAGAGGAGGAGGAGGAGGAAGAAGAAGGAAAAAAAAAGTATACACACACACACACACACACACACACACACACACACACACACAGCCCTCCTCGCCAACCCTTGAGGACTAAAAGGGAAGGTTCTGGGCCCAGCCTCTGCTTCATCTGTAAACACTCAGGGTGGGCTGAGTGAGATCCTTCAGCACGACAAATGCCAGGCTGGGACACCAGAAGAGGGGACAACCACGTCCTGGAGAAGCTGGCCAGACCTGTTTCTGCATTCCTTAAGCCATCTGTGGACCAGCTGCTATTTGGGGTTGTACAACTGGGGTCCCCGGTCCTCTGTGGCAAGGGGGTCTGAGGCCTTTGCCAGGAGGTCTGAGAAATACCTGTGTTGCCCTAGGACCTCTCTGCTCACCTAAGACTTGCATCTGGTAGCTGAAAAAGACGCCCCCCCACCACACAAGACAGCCTCAACATGCATGAGGTGTCCCTGTGTCCCCCTGTGTCCCCACTCAGACTCCACAGGGCTTCGGGACCCCCAGGCTGAACCAGGTAACCAAGGCTCCGAAATTCAACCCCACTGACAGTGGCTCACATTTGACAGAGTTCTTACTTCAGGAAACCTAGTTGTGACCAAAGACAGAGAGTTACCTTCCTTTGGTGACAAGGGTAGTCCAGAAACACCAGGGTCAGGACAGCCTGGGACCAGCCTGCGTGTTCCGAGAGGTGGACTCCAGGGTCTAGTGGGGCAGCTGCTGACCTGGAGCAGAACTCTGGCCCTCTCGGCCTCTTCTGCCAGCCTGGGGCTGAGTACCCGCCACCCCTGCAGGGGCCTGGGAAGCCCCAGGAAGGTCTTCCTTTCATTCCTCCCTCTCAGGCATGTCTTCAGATATCCTCCAGGTTGGCCAGGGGCTCAGAAGTCCCTTGGAGTCCGTGGAGGACTGGAACTTTGGGAGAAAGCCATCCAGGAGGAAGTGAACACTCTCCCTGATGCCAGCTGGGACATTTACCCTGAGTTCTGACTGCACCTGGGCAGCCATTGCTGATGGAGGGTCTTTCCCCAGTTATAAAGCCTGGCATCGTGACTATTCCCATTTCTTTCTGGGTGCGTGAACAGATCATGTTCACACGTGTGCAGGTAGGTGCATGTGCATGCGCATGCATGTGGAGGCCAGAGGACAACCTCGGTGTCACTTTGTTGTTTAACATTTTTATTTTTTTCAAGGTGGGGTCTCACTGTAGCCCAAACAGACCTGGAATTCACTGTGTAGTCCCAGGCTGGCCCTGAACTTACGGCAGTCCTCCTATCCCTGCCTCCCAAGTCCTGGGATTAAAGATGTGCACCACCATGTCTGGCTCATTTTTAAAATTTATTTTTTATTTATTTATTTTCACAGAGAGAGGGGGAGAGAGAGAGAGAGAATGGGCGCACCAGGTCCTCTAGCCACTGCGAACAAACTCCAGATGCATGCACCACTTTGTGCATCTGGCTTTATGTGGGTACTGGGGAATCGAACCAGGGTCGTTAGGTTTTGCATACAAGTGCCTTAACCACTCAGCAATCTCTCCAGCCTTATTTATTTCATTTTGGTTTTTCGAGGTAGGCCTTTACTCTAGCCAAGGTTGACCTGGAAATCACTATGTAGTCTCAGGCTGGCCTTGAACGCACAGTGATCCTCTTACCTTTGCCTTCCGAGTGCGGAGATTAAAGGCGTGCACCACCACTCCCAGCTATTTTTTTAATTTATTTATTTGACAGAGAAAGAGAGAGAGAGAGAGAATGGGCCCACCAGGGCCTCCAGACACTGCAAACAAACTCCAGACACGTGCGCCCCCTTGCACATCTGGCTAACGTGGGTCCTGGGGAATCGAACCTGGGTTCTTTGGCTTTTCAGGCAAATGCCTTAATGGCTAAGCCATCCCTCCAGCCCATTCCCAGCTATTTTTTAAAAACATATTTTATTTGAAAGAGAGAGAAAGTATGGGCATGCCAGGGCCTCCTGTCACTGCAAACAAACTCCAGATACATGTGCCACTTTGTGTGTCTGGCTTACTTGGGTACTGGGGAATCCAACCCAGGTTGTTAGGCTCGGCAAACAAGAGCCTTAACCACTGAACCATCTCTCCAGGCCCGAAAGCCAGCTTTTTAGCAGAGCCTCTGTCTCAGAGAAAGGTGATGGCGGCTCAGATAGGGTCTTCTGGATGAGGAAGTGTGCCTAGAGAGGTAAGGTGGTGCGCACATTGTGGCACTGGCCGAGCCAGGAGTGACCTGTCTCCATCGGCACAGCCAGCACCTTGCCAGCCTCTAGCCACGCTGGGGGGGGGGGCAGCCACTCTCCCCCCTGTTCCTCCCACCGCACAGCTGGTCGCCTCTCAGCCGGGCCCCATGGCCTTTCCCAGGCTCTCGGGATAAGCAGCAGAGCCATCTCCACTCACCCTCTGAGAGTCCCCACGCAGGCCAGAGCGACGGGCATGGCTGGATCCGCTCCGAGACTCTGCCTCCAATGGGCTGTGCTCGCTGCCCCCCGCCCCCGTGGTGGCATTGAGAGGCCCATCCTTCCCACTCTTGTTCCCTTTCCTGCACTGCTGCATGGGTGGGGGCAGGGAGCCAAGCGCCTCTGTAAAGCCTGGGTGACCATCCAGGCACCTGGGTCCCATACCATGGGCCACGTGTGGGGCTGAGCGTTGGCACAGCTGCACTCGGAGAATGGGGGCTTTGATGGCCTGTGAAAGGGGCCAGGAAGCACAGAACCCTACTTAGCTAGGGATGTAGAAATGCCAGGGTGGAACTCTGAGGGCTCTTACAGGTGGGGGGGGGGTGCAGCTGAGCACTGGGGGAGACCCTTGCTGTATCAGCAGGAACCAGCTGTCCTGAGCTGCTCAGACCCTGGCCAGTGGATTCGGGCTCACGTGCTCAGAGGAGACATCACCCATGGGTAACTGAGTATATATACACCCTCTCTTCCTGAGAAGACTTTCCCACATTTCCCCACCTCCTTCTCTGTGAGGCTGGGCACGCCTCTCTAAGCTGCGAGTTCCTCACAGAAGATGGTGCAAATAATTTGTTGAGTGCTTTTTTTAATATATATATATATATTAATTTATTTATTTGAGAGCGACAGACAGAAAGAGGCAGATAGAGAGAGAGAGAGAATGGGCACGCCAGGGCCTCCAGCCACTGCAAACAAACTCCAGACGCGTGTGCCCCCTTGTGCATCTGGCTAATGTGGGTCCTGGGGAATTAAGCCTTGAACCAGGGTGCTTAGGTTTCACAGGCAAGCGCTTAACTGCTAAGCCATCTGTCCAGCCCTGTTGAGTGCTCTTGATGTTGGAAATGGACATGTTTTTTTTTAATCACTAAGATACAAATTTTAATTAGAAAGAATTAAATTTACAAAAAGAAGCCAGGTGTGGTGGTGCACAGGTCTTTAATCCCAGCATTCGGGAGGCAGAGGTAGGAGGATTGTGGTGAGTTCAAGGCCACCCCGAGACTACATAGTGAATTCCAGGTTTCCAGGTCAGCCTGGGCTAGTGTGAGACCCCACCTCAAAAAACTAAAAAAAAAAAAAAAAGAAGAAGAAGAAGAAGAAAAGGAAAGAAGAAGAAAAGAAAAGAAGAAGGAAAGAAAAGAAGGGGTGCTGAGACCAGACTTAGGTGAGGAAAGCCTGGTGCAGGGTGAGTGTGAACTGCAGTCCCCCCCCACCTGCAGGAGCAAGTGAAAGTGGCTGGGAACCTCCCAGAAGGGGCCTTCGAGCTGCTGTGTCAGTTCCATAGTGCCAGCAGTGGCCTGAGTTCTGTGGGGACATGGGCCCACTCCCCAGCAGTACCATGGTCTGGCTGGTTGGCAGAGCCAGGAGGAGCAAGCGTGCAGGTTTGGAGGCTGGGGAGGCCGAGGCAGGCGCTGTGGTGGGGTGGGGCAGGCGTACAGGTCAGCACCACTGCAGGGCAGTCCCCACAGAAGGGAGAGGGACAGCGAGGCAGCCGTCGTCCCCTCCGTGCCAAGATATGCCCACCGGTGGAGTCACCATGGCAATGGCTCCCCAGCCCTCTGCCCACAGCTTTCAAGCCTTGGTCCTCAACACCAGTGCCAGCCCTGAAGATGGCCAACCAGGCTTGAGGCATGTTAGTTGCCATGGGTCTTTTGTGATCTAGGGAGGAACCAGCACCCTCTCACTGGGGCATATTCTGGGTACAGATTTGTTTGCACTGATTGAGTGCCTTGGTCAGCACCAATATTCAAAGCACAAAGGAAATGGCGTGCCCTCATGAGCTTCCTTAAGATCACCTCCAAGCGAGGGGGAGCCCTTCACAGTGGAGGAAAAGTGACATGGGCACCTGCTCACGGGGTCCACTGACTCTGCAGAACACTGTCACCTGGAGTTGTGAGCCGATGGCACACTCAGACCTCCCTCCCTCTCTCTCTCCCTTCCTTCTTTCCTTCCTTCCAGAGTGCATGATTACAGGTATGAACCCTATGCCTGGTTGGTATCTCTCTCTTTTTTAAAAAGAATAACTTTTTAAACAATATTTATTTAGCTAGTTATGAGAGAGAAGGAAAAGAAAAGAGAGTGAGAGAGAATGAGTGCGCCAGGGCCTCCTGCTGCTGCAGATGAACTCCAGTCACATGCACCACTATGTGTCTCTGGCTTTATATGGGTACTGGGAACTAGAACCTGGGCCAGCAGACTTTGCAAACAAGTACCTTTAACCCCTAAGCAATCTCTCCAGCCTCCTATAACTTTTTTTTTTTTTTTTTTTTGAGGTAGGGTCACTCTAGCCCAGGTTGACCTGGAATTCACTATGTAATCTCAGGGTGGCCTTGAACTCACAGCAGTCCTCCTACCTCTGCCTCCCAGGTGCTGGGATTAAAGGTCTGTGCCACCCTCCCTAGCCTTTTCTTTTTCTTTTTAAAAGATTTTTTTTTTCGGGCTGGAGAGATGGCTTAGTGGTTAAGGCGCTTGCCTGCGAAGCCTAAGGACCCATGTTTGATTCTCCAGATCCCACATAAGACAGAATCACAAAGGTGAGGCAAGTGCAAGATCGCACATGCCCACTAGGTGGCGCAAGCGACTGGAGTTCAATATCAGTGGCTGAGGTCCTGGCGCCAATTCTCCCTCTTCCTCTCTCTCTCACTCTAAAGTAAATAAAGGAAAAAATAAATTAGAGCTGGGCGTGGTGGTACATACCTTTAATCCCAGCGCTGGGGAGGCAGAGGTAGGAGAATCATTGTGAGTTCAAGGACACCCTGAGACTACACATTGAATTCCAGGTCAGCCTAGGCTAGAGTGAGACTCTATCTCAAAAAACAAACAAAAAATTAATTAATTAGTTAAATTTAAAAGTTTTTAAAAATATTTTTAGCCAGGTGTGGTGGTGCATGCCTTTAATCCCAGCTCTCAGGAGGCAGAGGTGAGTTTGAGGCTACCCTGAGACTACATAGTGAATTCCAGGTCAGCCTGGGCTAGAGTGAGACTTTACCTAAAAAAAAAAAAAAAAAAAAAGTTTTTTAATTTATTTGCAAGGGAAGAGAGAAAGAGAGAGGAGAGAATGGATACACTAGGGCCTCTAGCCACTGCAAACGAACTCCAGATGGGCTACTTTACACATCCAACTCTATGTGGGTACTGGGGGTTTGAACGTGGGTCATTAGGCTTTGCCAAAAAGTGCCTTAACCTCTGAGCTATCTCTCCATCACCCCCTCCCCCCAGAACTTTTTAATTGACAGGTTTTATACATCTGTATAATGGACTGTGATCATAATCCTCTCCCATTATCTTTTTAAAACATTTTCTTTTATTTGAGATAGAGGCAGACAGATATATATAGAGAGAGAATGGGCGCACCAAGGCCTCCAACCACTGCAAACGAATTCCATCCTTGTACATCTGCCTTACATGGGTACTAGGGAATTGAACCTGGGTCCTTAGGCTTTGCAGGCAAATGACTTAAGTGCTGAGCCATCTCTCCAACCCATCTCCCATTATGTTTTATTTTCCATCCCCATCCTCCTCCCAATGAACTCATCTTCTTCCCAATTACTTTTTTTTTTTCTTTGAAAGAGAAAATTGGCATGCTAGGGCCTCAGCCACTGAAATCAAACTCCAGATGCTTGGGCCACCTAGTGGGCATGTGTGACCTTGCGCTTGCCTTACCTTTGTGCGTCTGGCTTATGTGGGATCTGGAGAGTCAAATCTGGGTCCTTAGGCTTCACAGGCAAGTGTCTTAACCATTGAGCCATCTCTCCAGCCATTATTTCTTTTTTTATGTGTGTGCGCATGTGTGTGTGTGTCACCCACTGAGTTTTTTTTCTTCCAGGTAGGGTCTTGCTCTAGTCTAGGCTTACCTGGAATTCCCTATGTCGTCTCAGGGTGGCCTCAAACTCACAGTGATCCTCCTACCTGTGCCTCCTGAGTGCTGTGATTAAAGGCATGCGTCACCACACCCAGCTGTCACCCACTGAGTTTAACTGGGGTTGCCTTTGTGAACATGTGTGGGGATTATTTACCAGAGCATGTGAAATTCATTAGTCGCCACAACACTGAAAAAAATGTTTCCTGCTCCCCCAGCAACCATTAACTGTCACTAATTCCTCGAGGAGGGATGGGGGCCTCATGCCCTTCTCCCTCATCCATGATGGGGTGCTGATGGGCCCGATTCTGTGCAGGTCCCATGCAGGTAGTAATAGTGGCTGTGAGGTCATGGATACATGGACGTGCCGTGTCCCGGTCATGTCCAGGAGACAGCATTCCTCCCCATTCACTGGCTTTTTCATTCTCCCTCCTCTTCCACACTGTTCCCTGAGCTCTGGCGGGGGTGACACAGGTGTCTTATTTAACACTGAGCATTCTGTAGTCGCTTATTCTCAGCTCTTTGAGCTTTGAGTCTCCCCAGTCGTCACTGCCAGCTGCAAAAGGAAGCTTCTGTGATCAAGGTGAGAGCAGGTTACTAACGTATGGGCACGCAGGTAAATGGAGGGTGATTTGATGGGCTTAACACAGCCACTTAGCCAAACAGTAGAGGTTTCCCTCCAAGGCCTATGACTTCCCCAGCCACAGGTTATTTATTTATTCATTTAAGAGAGAGAGAGAGAGAGAGAGAGGGAGAGAGGCAGGCAGGCAGAGAGGGAATGGGTGTGCCAGGGCCTCTAGCCACTACAAACAAAAGATCTCCAGATACATGTGCCACCATACGCATCTGGCTTACACAGGTACTAGAGAATTAAACCTGGGTCCTTAAGCTTCACAGGCAAGCATCTTAACCACTAAGTTATCTCTCCAGCCCAGCCACAGTTTTTTTTTTTTCAGCCACAGTTTTTTGATCAGGTTTTTAGTACCAGGCACGGATTCCCTCCCAAAAATCCAATCAGAGAGCAGTTGGTTACCCCCGTAATAGTCATGGCATGATTTTTTAAAATATATTTTATTTATTTATTTGAGAGAAAGAGGCAGGGAGAAAGAGAAAGAGAATGGGCACACCGGGGCCTGCAGCCACTGCAAACAAACTCTAGATGCACGTGCCCCCTTGTGCATCTGGCTTACGTGGGTCCTGGAGAACCAGGATCCTTCGGCTTTGCAGGCAAATGCCTTAATCATTAAGCCATCTCTCCAGCCCTTTCTTGGTTTTTTGAGGTAAGGTCTCGCTCTAGCTCAGGCTGACCTGGAATTAACTATGTAGTCTCAGGGTGGCCTCGAACTCACGGCGATCCTCCTACCTCTGCCTCCTGAGTGCTGGGGTTAAAGGAGTGCGCCACCATGCCCAGCTTATGCATGATGTTTTTATAACACAAGTGAAACCAGCTGACTTTCAAACTACAGAAAATATATTAAATTTTTTTTTGTTGTTGTTGTTTTGAGATACAGTCTCACTCTAGCCCAAGCTGGCCTGGAATTCACTATGTAGTCTCAGGTTGGCCTCGAACTCATGGTGATCCTCCTAACTCTGTTTCCTAAATGTTGGGATTAAAGGTGTGTGCCACCACTCCTGGTTTATTTTTTTATTTTTTATTTTTATTTTTGGTTTTTCGAGGTAGGGTCTCACTCTGGTCCAGGCTGACCTGGAGTTAACTATGTAGTCTCAGGCTGGCCTCGAACTCACAGCGATCCTCCTAACTCTGCTTCCCAAATGTTGGGATTAAAGGCATGTGCCACCACTCCTGGTTTATATTTAATTTTTTTTTTTTTTTTGAGGTAGGGTCTCACTCTGGTCCTGGCTGACCTGGAGTTAACTATGTAGTCTCAGGGTGGCCTCAAACTCACTGTGATCCTCCTACCTCTGCCTCCCGAGTGCTGGGATTAAAGGCATGCGCCACCACGCCCAGCTGCTATATTTAATTTTTAAAGTATTTATCTGTTTGCATGAGAGAAAGAGGCAGATAGAAAGAGAAAGGGCACTCCAGGGCCTCTAGCCGCTTCAAATGAATTTCAGAAGCACACATTCCTCTATGCATCTGGCTTTATGTGGGTGCTGGGGATCGAACCCCAGTTGTTAGGCTGTACAGGCAAGTGCCTTAACTGCTGAACCATCTCTCTAGCCCCAGAATATATTCTGAGCCACTGGCCATTATACGGTGCTGTACCTCAGAGAGCTAGTTCTGGGGAACACTGTCCTCCAAGGACAATAGCCATTACATCTTGGCTATAGCAGTTGTGACTACCTGCAAGAGACCTTTGCCAAGGCCAGGCTGGCTGACAGTCCCTGGTAGAAGGAGGGCGTGGAGAGGGTGCCCTGAGGTTGCAGCCGCTCCCGACCTTCTGCTGAAGTTAGTTCTGCCCCAGCTACATATGGCCTTGGGAGGTGCTGGAGTTCATAGTGGGTAGAAGAGGTGACTCCATCTTTTCAGCTATGGGAGAGCTTGTTATACATGTTGGGGTGAAATTGTTTTGTTGTTGTTGCTGTGACTGGGGTTGCTCATGCTTCTGGAAATAGCCCCAGTAAACCCAGCCCACAGTGCTCGGGTGGAATGGCTTCTTTGTCCTGTCTTTGGTGCTTTCTCTGGTGTGAAGAGACATTTGGTCATGTCTCCCAGAAAAAGTTAATGCTACAGCTAGGTACTATAGGCTTGGGAGCAAGGCGTGGAGATGGCCACAGCTGCCCGGCTGTTAGCATTAGTGGCCTGCAGGTTAGTGTGGGTAACCAGTGCCTCCGGCCTTGCAGGGTCAGGAGCCTTGGTTCCTGGGACAGAGGTTCATCTGTGAATTTCCTTGAGATGAGTCTCTTCTCTCTCTCTTTCTGTGTGTGTGTGTGTTTCTCAGATCAGAACTGCCGTGTTTAGTAGTGAGCCCCAGCTATTCTCTGGTGTGCTGAGTAATTCTCAAGTCGTGCTCACGCAACAAGTGCTCTCACTGCTGTGCCATCTCCCTAGACATCTTACACTCTTTTATTATTTTTTGAATATTTTAAAATTTTTTTTGTTATTTTTATTATTATTTTTATTTATTTATTTAAGAGCGACAGACAGAGAGAGAAAGAGGCAGATAGAGAGAGAGAGAGAGAATGGGTGCGCCAGGGCCTCCAGCCACTGCAAACGAACTCCAGACGCGTGCGCCCCCTTGTGCATCTGGCTAACGTGGGTCCTGGGGAATCGAGCCTCAAACCGGGGTCCTTAGGCTTCACAGGCAAGCGCTTAACCATTAAGCCATCTCTCCAGCCCATTATTTATTTTTTTCAAAGCAGAGTTTCACTCTGGAACTCACTCTGTAGCTCCAGGCTGGCCTCGAACTCACTGCAATCCTCCTACATCCTACATCAGAGTGCTAGGATTAAAGGCATGCACCACCATGCCCAGCTTTTACTTAAAAAAAAAAAAAACAAACAAACTTATTTGGGCTCGAAAGATGGATTAGCAGTTAAAGCGCTTGCCTGCAGAGCCAAAGGACTCAGACTCACTTGCCCAGGACCCACGAAAACAAGATGCACAAGGTGGCGCATGCGTCTGGAGTTCATTTGCAGTGCTTGGAGGCTCTGGAGTACCAATTCTCTCTCTCTCAAATAAAAATAAATATTTTTTAAAATTACTTTTGGCTGGGCACAGTGGTGCATGCCTTTAATCCCAATACTTGGGAGGCACAGGTAGGATGATGGCCATGAGTTCGAGGCCACCCTGAGACTACATAGTAAACTCCAGGTTAGCCTGGGCTGGAGCCAGACCCTACTTCCAAAAAATTTTTTTTATTTTTATTTTTTTGTGTGTATATATGGATGGATGTCTGTGACAGCATCTCTTGCCACTGCAAGTTAATTACCAGACATATGTGCCACTTTTTGCATTTGGCTTTATGTGGGTGCTGGAGTCAAACCTAGGCAAGCAGGCTTTGTAAGTATTTTTAGCCGCTGACCTAAGCTATCTTACCTATCCCCTCCCCCTTTCTTTTGAAGCAGGGTCTCACTCTTGCCACTCCCCAGTCTGACTTTGAACTCATTGTGACCTTCATACCTCAGCTTCTTGAGTGCTGGGATTAAAGAAATGAACCAACTCAGAAGGCACCATGGTGCTGAGAAGTGACAGAGGAGTGCTCAGCACTGAAACATGTCTATCACACCTTCCAAGGCTTGGGGTCCACTGCGGAAGAGGTGGCGGAAAGAATGTAAGGGCCAAAGGAAGGGTAGGACTCCTTACAACGTGCTCCTCCAGACACAAGATGGCCTGGGTGTCCATGACCTCGCAGTGCCCGACACTCCCTACACAAGACCATCATAATAGGAGGGAAAGGTCATTTTGCACTGTTTTTGTGCTAGGGAATGAACCTGGGTCCTTGTGTGTGCTAGGCAAGCAGTGTACCACTGAGCTACATCCCCAGACCCCATTCTGCACTATTAATGGATGATGCATCTAGACCTCAGACATCAGCACCGTCACCTAAGAAGTGGTAGGTGTAGTGGGGGATGATGGTCCTATGCCAATCCCTGGAACCTGCGACTTGCTTGATAGAGGGATCTCTGGTGTAATTTCTGACACAAACACATGCTTTTTATATTTTTATTTGAGAAAGAAATAGAAAGAGGCAGAGAGAGAGAGAGAGAGAGAGAGAGAGAGAGAGAGAGAGAGAGAGAATGGGTGTACCAGGGTCACTAGCCACCGCAAATAAACTCCAGACACATGAACCACTTTATGCACCTGGCTTATGTGGGTCTTGGGGAACCGAACCCTGGGTCCTTTGGCTTTGCAGGCAAGTGCTTTAACCACTAAGCCATCTTTCCAGCTCAACACATCCCCCCCCCCCGTTTTTTTCATTTTTCAATGTAGGGTCTCATTCTAGCCAGAATTCACTATGTAGTCTCAGGGTGGCCTCGAACTCAGTGATCCTCCTACCTCTGCCTTCTGAGTGCTGGGATTAAAGGCATGCGCCACCATGCCTGGTCACATTCCCTTTACAAAAAATTACTTACTTATTTTGAGGGAGAGAGAAAGACAGAGAGGCAGATAGAAAGAATGGGTGCACCAGGGCCTCCTGACCACTGCAAACAAACTCCAGATGGGTGCACCACCTTGTGCATATGGCTTACATGGGTACTGGGGAATTGAACCTGGGTCCCTAGGCTTCTCGGGCAAGTGCCTTAACTGCTAAGCTATCTTTCCAGCCTTCATATAAACATATTCTTTCTTTTTTTTGGGGGGGGGGGTCCAAGGTAGAGTCTCTCTCTATCACAGGCTGGAACTCACTAGTGTAGTCTCAGGGTGGCCTTGAACTCACAGTGTTCCTCCTACCTCTGCCTCCTAAGCGGTAGGATTGATTAAAGGCGTGTGCCAGACCATCCTGGATTAACCAAGTGGGTGAATGCAAGGCTTCATCCTTCTGAGAGTCAGGAGAGGAGACATGGTCACATACAGGGGAGGTGGAGGCATGGTGACCATGAGGCAGCGATGGGAGATGGGAAGTTTAGGAGCCCCAACAGCTACTGGGAGCTGCAGGAGGCAAGGTAGCTCCAGGGTTACAGTCAGCTCACAGCTTGAGGCTAGCTTCTGCCCTTAAAGCCAAGTTTGTGGCGATTTGTCTGAGGAGACGCAGGAAACAAACACAGTGGGGAAATGCATAAGGACTGGGTCAGGCTGGCCTTACAAATGTGCTGGTCCACCTTAGCGTCCCTGAAGCAGAACCTCTAGTCACAGTGTGCCTCCTGCTGTGACAAGGAAGTTTACAGTGTCATTTATGGACTGTTCCTGGGGAAAAAGCAAATGGAATTTAATCAAACTTCTAAATATAGTTACAGAAGATAGAGGAACATGTGAAATGACATTGCAAGGAGACTCAGCCAAATCCAGAATGTGGGAAGTTGGCAAGAAACAAATGACCCAGTTTTGTTTTGTTTTCTTTTCTCTTCTCCTCCCTCCCTCCTTCCCGCCTGCCCTCTCTCTTTTTTGAATTTATTTATGTATTTATTTATGTATTTATGTATTTATGTATTTATTTATTTATTTATGAGGAGAGAGAGTGAGGGTACACCAGGGCCTCTTACTGCTGCAAATGAACTCCAGATGCATATGCCACTTTGTTTATCTGGTTTTACGTGGGTACTTGGGATTTAAACCTGGGCCAACAGGCTTTGCAAGCAAGCACCTTTAACCACTGAGTCATCTCCCCAGTGTCCCCCCTCTCTCTTTTTGTTAAAAATATTTTTATTTACTTATTTGTGAGGACAGAGAGAGTATGAATATGGGTGTGCCAGAGCCTCTTGCTGTTACAGATGAATTCCAGATGCGTTCATTACTTTGTGCTTCTGACTCTGCGTGGGCACAGGGGAACACAGCCCAGCCATTGGACTTTGCAAGCAAGCATCTTTAACCAACAAGCCGTCTCCTCAGCCCTTCCCCACCTTCCTTCATATTTTTTTCTGAGTTAATTTTTTTAATTAAAAAATTTATTTATTTAGCTTGCAAGAGATAGAATATGGGCTTGCCAGGGCCTCTAGCCACTGAAAATGAACTCCACATGCAAGTACCACCATGTGCATCTGGCTCACGTGGGTCCTGGGGAATCCAACCTGGGTCCTTTGGCTTTGCAGGCAAGCACCGTAACCACTAAGCCATCTCTCCAGCCCTAAAAGTTTTTTTTCTGGGGGGGGGGACAGAGAAAGAGGGACAGAGAGAGAATGGGAGTGCCATGGCCTCCATCCAGTGCAAATGAACTCTAGATGCATGAGCTCCCTTGTGCATCTGGCTAACGTGGGTGCTGGAGAATCAAACCTGGGTCCTTTGGCTTTGCAGGCAAATACCTTGACCACTAAGCCATCCATCCAGCCCCCTAAAAGTTTTTTACATTTAAAAATTGTTTATTAGGTGTGTGTGTGTTTGTGCATGCATGGGTATGCATGTTCAGGAACACATATGCCATGGCTTCCAGTTGTTTTTTTTTTTTGTGGGGGGAGAATCTCAATTCATGCACAGTAGTCACTTTGTGCACTGAATTATCTCCCTTGCTCTGTATTTTCTTAATTAATTAATTAATTAATTTATGAGAGAGGCAGATAGAGGAGAGAGAGAATGGGCATGCCAGGGCCTCTAACCCCTGCAAATGAACTCCAGATGCATGCACCACCTTGTGCATCTGGCTTTACATGAGTACTGGAGAACTGAACCTGGGTCCTTTGGCTTTGTCCGCAAGTATTTTAACTGCTAAGCCATCTCTCCAGCCCTCTATTTATATTCTGACAATTTCATACATGTATATAATGTATTTTGATCATATCCATCCCCTTATTCTCTTTCCTCTTCCAATGAACCCCTGCTTCCCAAGAAGTCTCCCTCCTATTTTCATGTCTTTTTTTTAAAGTATTTTATTTTATTTATTTATTTGAGAGACAAAGAGGGAGAGAGACAGAATAGGCACACCAGGGCCATCAGCCGCTGCAAACAAACTCTAGATGTATGTGCTGCCTTGTTCATCTGGCCTACATAGGTCCTAGAGAATAGAACCTAGGTCCTTTGGATTTGCAGGCAAGTGCCTTAATGGCTAAGCCATCTCTCCTGTCTGATCCACTGAGGGAGGTTAACTAGGGTTGCTCGCATGAGCATGGATGGGATGTTATTTACTGGAGCACAGGAAACTGAAACTTACCAGCGGCTATACCACTGAATTGAATGACTCTCCCTCCCCCAGTGCTAGTTTTTTTTTGTTTTGTTTTGGTTTGTTTTTGCTTTGTTTTCTGAGGTAAGGTCTCGCTCTATCGCAGGCTGACCTGGAATTCACTATGTAGTCTCAGGCTGTCTTTGAACTCACAACAGTCCTACCTCTGCCTCCTAAGTACTGGGATTAAAGACCTGCGCCACCACACTGCCCCCCCCGCCCCGGGTGTTTTTTGTCTGTTTTTGAGATGGGGTTTCCCAGCCTGGCCTGGAAATTACTGTGTAGCTGAGGATGACCTTGAGCTTCCGATTCTCCCGCCTCCACCTCTCAAGTGCCGGAATGGCAGACATGAGCCCCCATGCCCAGCTTGAGGTGGTCTCTTGGCCAAGACTGTTGAGGTCATACTGAAAAACACCTGCCTTCCTGCTGCTTGATCCGAGGCGTCCAGGATCTTGGGTTTCCAGGGCTGTAGCTTCATCATATGCCAGAACTTAGGAAACCCGGGAATGGTGGAGAGGGCTGTCAGTGTGCCCCAGGATCTGGACTGCCCTTCCTAGTGCTTGAGGTCAGCCTTCCTGCGGGCACCGGCTGCCAGGTAGTTCTATCCAGCTTCCAGGCTAAAGCAGGACTGCTGTCTGCTGCCCCCTGCTGGCCCGGACAGTCTTCTGAGACAGTCTCCACTGGAACCCAGGACGGCCTCCAACTCCCGGCCTTCCTCAGCCTCGGGAATGCGGAGATCATCCTGTGAGCCACCGCACCAGCAGGGACAGCATTTGAGACTTGAGATGATGGCTGCTCCAGCAAAGGACTTGTGAGAAGCACCCCCTTGTTCACACAGAGGCCAACCTCTGGGGACTTGAGAGTGCCGGTCTAGCCTATACTGCAGAGCATCGGCCACAACCTGCACAGTGATTGTTTTCAGGTTCTGAAAGAGAATGATGGCTGCTAAGTTATCTCCAGTAGTTATTATCACAAGTACCTTATTAAGTGCCTCCTGTGGGTACCAGCCTTGTACTACCCAGTACTATGCCAGTCTTCATAACAAGCCCAGGAGACAGACATTATTATGATTAACCATGGCCAACCCGGGAAAGCCGGCGTGTAGCATCTGGCACAAATGTCCTCTGTGCTTTATGACGGTTTGAGAAGCTGCTGTCCATCCCACCACTCCCTGTCGCTCCCAGGGTGTCCCTGGGAAGCAAGTTTACCACCCGCACCAGGCACCATCAGAACACCCTCGCTCCACTCCTCTGTAACGTAGCGCCATCGCTCGACCAGTGAATACAATCACGGGTGGCATAACGTGGCCATCAGTGACAGGCCATATACACATTATGCTCTCATAAGACTGTATGGAAGGGGCTGGGAAAATGGCTTACCAGTTAAGGTGTCTGCCTGCAAAGCCTAAGGACCCCAGTTCGATTCCCCAGGACCCACATAAGCCAGATGCACAAGGGGGCGCATGCGTCTGGAGTTCGTTTGCGGTGGCTGGAGGCCCTGGCGCGCCTATTCTGTCGTTCTCTCTGCCTCTTCCTCTCTCTCTCTCAAACAAATAAATAAAATATATATATTTAAAAAAAAGACTGTATGGGAGTCGGGCATGGTGGCACACGCCTTTAATCCCAGCACTTGGGAGGCAGAGGTAGGAGGATCGCCATGAGCTCAAGGCCACCCTGAGACTACATAGTGAAGTCCAGGTCAGCTTGGGCTAGAGCGAGACCCTACCTTGAAACAACAACAACAACAAAAAAGGACTGCATGGGTCCACAGCGTGCGCAGGAGTATCCTGAGGCATTGCGTGCCCCCCCCCCCAGTCTGGCATAATTTCATGAGGAATACCAGCAACTCCACTGGGAGGACCCTTAGTGCAGTGGGGGTGAAGAAGAGGAGATAAAAGGGGAGGTGGGAGCACCACATAATTTGCTCGTACGGTAAAGTGCCTACTTAATTAAGTCCGTGTTGCCTGGTGACCACATGGCTGAGGAAAGAAATGAGGAGAGGAAGCTGCAAAAAGGAGGGTCCCCAGGAAACCCAGCGAGCATCTGAGCAGAAGATGTTCTGCTCGCCTCAGTCACCTGACCACGGCTGGGTGGGGGGCTCCTGCTTGCTTTTTCTAAAAAATATTTTTTATGGGCTGGAGACGGCTTAGCGGTTAAGCGCTCTCCTGTGAGGCCTAAGGACCCCAGTTCGAGGCTCGATTCCCCAGGACCCACGTTAGCCAGATGCACAAGGGGGCGCACGCGTCTGGAGTTTGTTTGCAGTGGCTGGAGGCCCTGGCACGCCCATTCTCTCTCTCTCTCTCTGCGTCCTTCTCTCTGTGTCGCTCTCAAATAAATAAACAAAAATAAGTCTTTAAAAATATATTTTTTATTAATTATTTGAGAGAGAAAGAGAGAGGGAGGGAGGGAGAGAATATAGGTGTGCTGGAGCCTCCAGCCGCTGGAAACAAAAACTCCAGATACATGTGCCACCTTGTGAATCTGGCTTACGTGGGTCCTCGGGAGTTGAACCTAGGTCCTTTGGCTTTGCGGGCAAGTATCTTAACCACTAAGCCATCTCTCCAGCTCCTGTCTTCTTCTTTTTTTAAAAAAATATTTATTTATTTGAGAGAGAGGCAGATATAGAACTGACTTTAAATTAAAAAAATTTTTTTAAATTTATTTGAGACAGAGAGAGAGAAAGAGAGAGAGAGGGAGAGAATGGGTGCACTAGAGCCTCCAGACACTGCAAATGAACTCCAGACACATGCTGCACCTTGTGCATCTGGCTTACATGGGTCCTGGGAAATTGAACCTGGATCCTTGGGCTTTGCAGGCACATGCCTTAACCACTAGGGCTTAACACTTTAAATTAAAAAATAATAAATCAGGGGCTAGAAAGATGGCTTAGCAGTTAAAGCACTTGCCTGCAAAGCCTAAGGACCCAGGTTCAATTCTCCAGCATCCATGTAAGCCAGATGCACAAGTGGGGGTACGCATCTGGAGTTTGTTTGTAGAGGCTGAAGGCCTTGACATGCCCATTTTTTCTCTCTCTCATAAATAAAATAAAATAATAAATCAGCCAGGCATGGTGGCACATGCCTTTAATCCCAACACGTGGGAGTCAGAAGTAGGAGGATTGCTGTGAGTTGGAAGCTGCCCTGAGACTACATAGTAAATTCCAAGTCAGACTGGGCTAGAGTGAAACCCTACCTCTAAAAACCAAATAACAACAACAATAATAAATCATTTATGTAAACCCAGTGGCTACAGGTACAGTGTCACACAGTGTCCCAACTTCGTAGTTCCTCTTTACTCACTCACTGCCTTACCCGGGGTGCGCTTCACATCCTGAGCTCCACTCATGGTGACTGTCCTATCTCTCTCTCTCTTCATTTTTATCCTGAGGCAGGTTCTCACTCTAGCCCAGGCTTATCAGGAACTTATTCTGTAGCCCATGCGGACTTTGAACTCACAGCAATCCTCTTATCTCAGCCTCCCAAGAGGTGGGATTAAAGGTGTGTGCCACCATCCCCAGCTCCATTTTTATCTTTTGTGTCATATTTTCACTATCGCATTCGTTTCTCTTTTAATATTTCATTTTTATTTATATGACAGACAGAGAGAGAGAGAGAGAGAGAGAGAGAGAGAGAGAGAGAGAGAGAGAGAGAGAGAATGGGTGCGCCTGAGCCTCCAGTCACTGCAAATGAACTCCAGACGCATGCGCCTCATTGTGCATCTGGCTAACATGGGTCCTGGGGAATCGAAGCTGGGTCCTTTGGCTTTGCAGGCAAGCGCCTTAACAACTGCTAACCCATCTCTCCAGCCCCTCATTTCTCTTTTAGAGCCAAATGCCACCCTATTCCCATAGCCTGCAGTATTCAGTACTCCTGTTTTGGGTTGATTGATTGTCTCGGCTTTCTGCACGTTAATTTCCTGTCAATTGTGATACCATATCACATTCCTTTTGTGTGTATGTGTAGCGTGTGTGATGTACTCAAGTGTGTAGATGCCACGTACCCATACGTGCACAGGCCAGAGGTGGACACCATTTATCTTCTGCCTTATTCCCTTGAAATAAGATCTCACAGAGCCCGGAAACTGCTGCTGTTTTAGTTTAACTGGCTCACCATGGGTCCCCGTTTAGAGCATGTTCAGCCACACCACGTAAACCTGGGTGCTGCGGATGAAACTCGGGTCCTCTCGCTTGCATAGCAAGCTCTCTTTTCCACTGAGCCACCCCCCAGGCCCTCCCCCGCCTTTTGAGA
Source organism: Dipus sagitta (assembly GCA_036346955.1). Taxonomy (NCBI): domain Eukaryota; kingdom Metazoa; phylum Chordata; class Mammalia; order Rodentia; family Dipodidae; genus Dipus; species Dipus sagitta. Next base: position 31,636,498 of record CM070788.1, read on the forward strand.
CGGGGTCTTGCTAGGCTGCCACGGCCTGGAACTCTCCGTGCAGATTAGGCTGGTTTGGGTTTGCAGCAGTTCTCCCGCCTCAGCCTCCGGATTGCTGGGATTGCACTCCTGCTTCGGCTTTCAAATCTTTATTTTTATTTTTTGAGGTAGGGTCTCACTCTAGCCCAGGCTGACCTGGAATTCACTCTGTAGTCTCAGGGTGTCCTTGAACTCACGGCGCTCCTCCTACCTCTACCTCCCAAGTGCTGGGATTAAAGGCGAGGACCACCACACCCGGCGGTTGGCTTTCCGATCTTTAATAGTGGGCCTTGAAGCGGGGAAGACTGATTAGACACAAGCCCACTTCAAGGAATGCTTAGCTCCACTGCATATTTGTTCTGCGGGGCCCAAAGGGTAGAGCGGGCAGTCCTGCGTACATCTGGCACATCTGGACTAGGGTAATCGTGTGTGGCCGTGGGAAGGCCAGGGGCGACAGCAGCCCAGGTTCTCGTGCCACAGGCCGCTGGGCAGGCAACAGTTCCCCTGTCCTCGCCTCCTTTTTCTAGGTGACTTCTCATCGAAACCCCTATATTCTGCTGACCCCACCGTAGATCCTAAGCATGCGGTGGGCGCTCTGGGTTCAGGGTCAGCGACCCCCCCCCCCGCACACCAAGCCCGAGAGCCTCATCAGACACAGGAGACCCTCACGTTATTTTATTGGTTAGTTAACACGCCGGATGCCTCTTCGCCGCCTTTTCTGCCATCCGCCGGTCCCAGGGTCACGTGCGCGCTGACCGCCAGGGGCGCCAGCTCCCCAGCTCTGGGCCAGCCGCAGCTCTGCTCGGGTGAGGCAGGTCTGGGGGACCCGGTCCCTCCTCGTGTGGGTGAGAGGAGCCCCGCCACCGCCCGCAGACTTTGTCCCGCGCTGGAGGGGCGTCAGGCCACGACGGTTTCGGCGTAGCAGTAGGTCCCGTAGGCCGCCTGCTGGGGCCTGGGGAAGCCGAAGCTGCGCACCCCGGGATCGGGGAGGCCCCCGCAGCGCGGCCGCGGCGTGGTGATGGGGAAGCGCACGCTGCCGTCCGCCAGCCAGCCGCCGTCGCACCGGTCCAGTCCCGAGAACTTCCAGGCGGCGTACAGGTGGCCGACCTTGGCCACCACGGCTCCGCGCCGCCGGCACGCCACGTGCGCCTCGGACAGCGTCAGCCGCCCAGGCACGAAAAACACGTGGCCTGCGGAACGGAGCGGAGCCCGTCACCGGGGGAGACGGTGGGACCGAGCTGGACAGACGAGACCCGCCCCTGACATCAGGACACGCCTCTGCCCATAGACACCGCCCATGACCACAGGCCACGCCTCTACACGTAGACCCCGCCCTGACCTCAGGACCCTCCTCTGTCCATAGACCCCGCCCTGACCTCAGGACCCTCCTCTGTCCATAGACCCCGCCCTGACCTCAGGACCCTCCTCTGTCCATAGACCCCGCCCTGACCTCAGGCTCCTCCTCTGTCCATAGGCCCCGCCCTGACCTCAGGCTCCTCCTCTGTCCATAGACCCCGCCCTGACCTCAGGACCCTCCTCTGTCCATAGGCCCCGCCCTGACCTCAGGCTCCTCCTCTGTCCATAGGCCCCGCCCTGACCTCAGGACCCTCCTCTGTCCATAGGCCCCGCCCTGACCTCAGAACCCTCCTCTGTCCATAGGCCCCGCCCTGACCTCAGGACCCTCCTCTGTCCATAGACCCCGCCCTGACCTCAGGCTCCTCCTCTGTCCATAGGCCCCGCCCTGACCTCAGGCTCCTCCTCTGTCCATAGACCCCGCCCTGACCTCAGGACCCTCCTCTGTCCATAGGCCCCGCCCTGACCTCAGGCTCCTCCTCTGTCCATAGACCGCGCCCTGACCTCAAAACCCTCCTCTGTCCATAGACCCCACCCTGACCTCAGGACACTCCTCTGTCCATAGGCCCCGCCCTGACCTCAGGACCCTCCTCTGTCCATAGGCCCCGCCCTGACCTCAGGACCCTCCTCTGTCCATAGGCCCCGCCCTGACCTCAGGACCCTCCTCTGTCCATATTTCCCGCCCTGACCTCAGGACCCTCCTCTGTCCTTAGACCCCGCCCTGACCTCAGGACCCGCCTCTCACCCGGTAGCGCAGAGGTGAAGCAGAAGGCGTCGTAGCGGTCGCGCCAGCGGTCCCGCGGTCCGTAGCTGCGGATGCCGGGTCGGCCTGGGCCTCCGCAGGCGGCGCGCGCGCTGAGCACCGGGTAGCGCACGGAGCCCTCGAGCAGCCAGCCGGCGTTACACCAGTCCAGGCCCTCGGTCCATGCTAGCGGGGGAGGCGAGCGTGTCACGGGCGGGGAGGCACGCAGCGCAGAGCCCCGTCGGGCCCGGGTCCGCCCCGCCCGCCCGCGCACCTTGGTAGAGCTGGCGGTCAGTGGCCAGGCGTCCGTCCTGCTCCTCGCACGCCTGCTTCGCCTCGAAGTAGTTGAACTGGTACCTGCCGCGGCTCGGTTGGTACGGAAACACCACCCCTGTGGCGGGGCACGAAGATGCGGCGGCGCCCGGGAGACGGACAGACCGACCCACCGACCGACGGGCAGACAGACAGACCGACCCTGCAGCTCAGGGGCCTCACCTTCCAGATACAGCGTCAGCGTCACGCTCTCGTCGTCCACGCCGTGGATGAGCTGGCAGCGGTAGCGGCCCTCGTCGTCCAGGCGCACGTCGGCGATGACCAGGGAGGCGTCCAGCCGGTGCCCCCGCCGCAGGCTGCCGCGCGTGCCCAGGGGCCCGTAGCCGCGCGCGTACGCCCCGTGCGTGATGAGCACCGTCGTGTCCCGGAGCTGCCCCGGCTCCACCTTGCTCCAGCGCACCTTGTAGTTGGGAGGAGGCGAGGCGCCCAGGACGCAAGGCAGCGTGACCGTGGCCCCGCGACGAGAGTGAACGACGTCGTGGATGGGGGGCAGGAGGTAGTGGGGGCCCGGGTGGGGTGCTGAGCAGAGGGGCCACAGTGGCAGGGACCTTCTGATCCTCACCGCCCTAAGCACCCACTCAGACCCTGTCTCCGGAGGCCTTGTGCAGGGACCCTGACACGTCACCGCCCTTTACACGGACTCCTCGCTCCCGGCTCCCCGCCACTTCTTTTGTTGTTTGTTTGTTTGTTTTCGTTTCTGAGTTAGGGTCTCGCTCTAGCCCAGGCTGACCTGGAATTCACTGTGTCGTCTCAGGGTGGCCTCGAACTCACGGCGATCCTCCTTCCTCTGCCTCCCCAGTGCTGGGATTAAAGGTGTGTGCCCCCACTCCGGGCGCTCCCCCCTACTTCTAACCGCTGTCCCACCCCGGAAGCCTCTCCCCACTCCAGCTTTGAAGCTGGGCTGGGGTCTTACCTGAGTTCCCCAGGGATTTGTGGAAGATGAAGGTCCAAGGGAGGAGGAGGTGGCACAGTGCAGGGAGGGTGATTCTGCCTGGCATTGTGGAGTCAGCTATAGACTGCAGGACGCAAAGGGTGGGCACTCCTTAGCATGAGGGAAAGGGTAGAGGAGGGCATGAGTGACCATATCTGGAGGAATCGGACTCTCTGGAAGCCAAGAAGGGGGGGAGGGGGGAAGGGGCTGGCAACAAAAGGAAAGTAATTGGGGGCAGTGAAAACTTTTCCCACCTTCTTCACATCACCTCAGCCAGCATTCTTTTATTTATTTATTTATTTATTTATTTATTTATTTATTTTATTTTATTTTTAGTATTTTTGAGACAGGGTCTCACTCTAGCCCAGGCTGACCTAGAATTCACTCTGTAGTCCCAGGCTGGCCTCGAACTCAGTGATCCTCCTACCTCTGCCTCCCTAGTGCTGGGATTAAAGGCATGAACCACCACACCCAGCACTTTATTGTTTTTTTAAGCCAATATTCTTTTATAAATTATTTATTTATTTGCAAGCAGAGAGATAGAAGAGAGACAGAGAATGGCACACCAGGGCCTGTAGCCACTGCAAATAAACTCCAGAGACACCAGTGCCCCTTGTGCATGTGGCTTAAGTGGGTCCTGGGGAACTGGGGAATCGAACTGGGTCCTTTGGCTTCACAAGCAAATGCCTTAACCTTTAGCCAGTATTCTTGGTTTAGTATCTCCTCTCCTGCTCCCCTTTCATTCCGGCTACTTCTTGGGCCTGCTGTCAGGATTGTGAAGCTCAGTCTTGATCTCCCAACATCACTTTTCCATCCCAAAGTCACAGTAAATATGAACTTGTTACTCTCCCACCTTAAAAGACTGCCGAAGAAGATGTGGAGCCTCCTAAGGGCTCAGTGACCCAGCTGCCCCTGCACTGCCAGCATAGCCTCATGCTGGCCTTCGCCATACCCTTGAACAGTCCAGGCTCAAGCTCACCTACTTCTCACGGGCCTCCCTGCTGAGAAACCTCTCATCCGCCATGTGTGTCACTGTGGAGCACTGTCCTCTGGGACTGAATGGGGATTTTTTTTTTTTTTTTTTTTTACTTACAAAAACTTCAGTACCTAAACTAACCTTGGATTTGAAAGTGGTAAAAGTGTGCACAGATGGACTGCAACACTAGAGGTTTCCAGGAATTACAGCACATAAAATAATAAAGCTGGGCTGGAGAGATGGCTCAGCGGTTAAAGCGCTTGCCTGTGAAGCCTAAGGACCCAGGTTCGATTCCCCAGTACCCACGTAAAGCCAGATGCACAAGGTCTCACATGCATCTGGAGTTCTTTTGCAGTGGCTGAAGGCTCTGGCACACCTGTTCTATCTGCCTTTTATTTTCTCTCTCTTTCTCAAATAAAATATTAAAAGTAGTAAAGTTATAGAAAAGATTTCAAATGCAATGATCTGTTTTGGCTGTATCTTTTCTTTATTATATCTATTCTTATCACCTTGAGGGTTTTTTTTTTTTTTTTCTTTTCCAGGTAGGCTTTCAGTCTAACTCAGGCTGACCTGGAATTTACTATGTAGTCTCAGGCTGTCCTTGAACTCATGGTGATCCTCCTACCTCTGCCTCCCAAGTGCTGGGACTAAAGGTGTGCACCACCACGCCCGGCTAATTTTTATTTTTTGAAGATTTAAAAAAATATTTATTGCAGCCGGGTGTGCCAGGGCCTGTACCCGCTGCAAACAAACTCCAGACACGTGCCACCTTGTCCATCTGGTGGCTTTACGTGGGTACTGGGCAATCCAACCTTGTGTCCTTAGGCTCTGCAGTCAAGCGCCTTAACTGCTAAGCGATCTCTCCAGCCTGAGATTTTGTTTTTGTTAAAACTTATCTCCCGGCCCTGCTGCTGGAGCTAAGTTGAGGTAATCGTGAACTGTGACTCAGTCTGTGGATAATGGTTGCTGCCTGAGGTGACCGGTCTTCACTCCCAGCCTGAGGGAACTGAGATAGACCTAGGAGGCTGTGAGGCATCTGGGTGAGTCTGTGGGGTTGTTTCTAGACAGGATTAAGTTGGGGGAGACTCACCTTGACTGTGGGCAGCACTGTCTCACGGGCTGGGACTGAACAAGGGGAAGGGGGAAAGTTGGCTAAGCTCTAGTCATTTTCTACACTCCCTGGCCCACCCTGATGAGAACTGCTCTGTCCCGCCCGCCCTCCCGCCCTCCCCACGGCGAGGGACTGATCCTCTGAGCCCAAATAAATCTATCACGTATTAGGTCACAAAATGACAAGCATAACTAACACACTATCCCACAGAGTAACTGCAAGAATCAGGTAGATTAATAACACATGTAAAAAGGTTAAAACAGTGCTCAGTGGGTTATAAGAGCTGTGGGCATATTAGCTCTTGTCTGGTTACTGGCATTGTTTCTGTTCAAGTGCTAGGAGCCAGCATGTGCTGACATTGTTAGAAGATAAGTCACATTAAATCATGATGAGAAGAGATATAGCATTGGAATGATGAGGCAACGAGATTCCCGAAGAGAAGCCAGAAATCTAAAGAGCTGGAGAGATGGCATAGTGGTTAAGGTGCTTGCCTGCAAAGCCAAAGGAGTCAGGTTCTATTCCCCAGGACCCACGTAAGCCAGATGCACAAGGTGACACATGTGTCTGGAGTTCATTTTCAGTGGCTGGAGACCCTGGCATGCCTGTTCTCTCTCTCTGTCTCTCAAATAATAAATAAGAATACCAAAAGAAAACAACAGACAAAAGCAGAGCATGGTGGCACGTGCCTTTAAAAAAAAAAAGCTGAGCTCCAAAGGCCTCAGGAGAAACAATTAGATACAGCAAGAATTTTCACCAGCTGTGGTGACACACACCATAGGAAATTGCTGAAGAAGTGAAGGCAAGAGAATCAGGAGTTTGAGGCCAGCCTGAGCTGCACATTTGCTGGGTGTGGTGACACATGCCCTTTAATCCCAGCATTCAGGAGACATTGGCAGGGTTCAAGGCCAGCCTGAGAAGACATAGTGAATTCCATGTCAGTCTGGGATAGAAGGAGACCTTACCTCAAGAAACTCAAAATAATTTTCCAGTGGTAAAATGTAAAAGGCACCTCTCACCTCCTGACATGACACTTACAAGACAACCTGGCAAATAAGAGTGATCGTGGGACAGAGGCTGGAAAGCTAGTATTAAAGGCTGGGGAGATGGCTCAGCTGTTAAAGGCACTTGCTTGCAAAGCCAGGTTCAGTTTCCCAGTATGCCACATAAATCCAGATGCACAAAGTGGCACATGCATCCACAATTCAATTGCAGTGGCAAGAGGCCCTTGAGTGCCCATTCTGCCTCCTTCTCTTCCTCCTTCCCTCTCCTCCCCTTTCCCCCCTTACTTCCTCCCTCTCTTTTGCTCTCTCCCTCTCTCTCTCTGGTGTGCCCGACTGACTTAGGAGCTTTCATGTTCCTAAGTAATAAACCCCACAGGTGTACACGTGTAGTCATGCAACCACAGCTGTAAAAGGAGGGCTTGGGTGGATTTGAGTCCTGATCTGCTGGGCTCAAGCTCTTTGTCTGTATTTCAAAACAAGTGCACACACATACCATCTTCATAACCCTTGCAGAAAATACCACAGTAGCCAGCAGCCCATTGCCTACCCGTAAGAAGCTGGTGCCTTCCCAGAGACCAAGACAACGGTACTTAGCAGCTGTCTGTCCTTAGGGAAGATGTTCCAGTGAAGGATGTCAGGGCTCCTGGCAAGTCTGAGCACCTTGAAGCTGCAGGGCTTGAACACCTGATGGATGCTGCTGCTCCTTCGACACCTTTCTGGAAAGGTTTCTTTCCCGTGATCAAAGGAGAAGCCAAGGCGCTGGGAAGGCTGACAGCCCATCCGTCCACTAAACCAGTCCTGAGATTGGATCTGTGGTGCTGGCTGGCCTGGGCTTGTGACGTCAGCAGATGGAATGAAGCGGCGGCCCAGGATGACCACCTACAAGACTACAGACAGCGGGCACGGCTGCGTCTCATGCTTGCACAAGGGACGTTGATGGGTGAGTATGAGGGTTTTGCACCATTGGGCTTGGAAAGAGCCCCAGATATGGCTCCAGCTCTGTCCGCATGAGCAAGGCAGCACCTCTCCCCTCCTCCACCAAAGTCCTCACCTCTGCCCTCCAGTTCCTGAGCACACATTGCCTTTGGAAAGAGGATGTCAAGGTGGAAATCAGACTTCCAGGATGTCCAGCGGCTTCAAGGACCCTGACCCCTTCTCTACAGCCCCTCATCTGTCTGGCTGTTCTTTCCCCTCTGCCCCACCCCATTGGAAACAATTTCCCATTGTCTCTGTCTTTCCCCCTATTGTTGAGTAACAGGGCCCCTTTCTTCATCCTGTGGATAATGGCATCAAAATGCCAACAGCTGGGACGTGGGATGCAGAACCGGCTGGCACATACCACCGGAAAAGGAGCCCGAATGGGTAGTGGGCTCAGGGTGAGAGCTGACATCCAAGGAGAATAGGGTGGGGAAAGGTTGAAATGGGGTCCCCTCAGTACTCCAAGCCCAAGTATTCTAAAGAGATTGCATACGATGGTTGGTCCATGGAGGACAGGGAGCAGCCTGAATATCTGTTGGAGAGGTGGAAATTTAAAAAGGACTTCTCTGTTCCCAAGGGACTAGGATGCCTTTAAAACACAGGCCATGTTTTCCCCAGTTTCCCCTTCTTCCTTCAGCACAGGTGGGCAATCTCAAGAGACTAGTGTGGTGGCTCATGCCTGTAACCCCAGCACGTGCAAGGCTGAGGCAGGAGGATTGCCATGAGTTTGAGACCAGCCTGAATTGCAGGATGTAATACTTCTCAAAAGTAAATAAATAGTTCTCAGGAGAAGATGAAATTTACTTTCTGCTGCTTAAAATCAAAATCAAAATCAAAATCAAAGCCTTCTTTTTTTTTTTTGGTTTTTCAAGGTAGGGTTTCACTCTAGCTCAGGCTGACCTGGAACTCAATATGTAGTCTCAGCGTGGCCTAGAACTCATCATGATCCTCCTACCTCTGCCTCCAGAGTGCTGGGATTAAAGGTGTGCACCACCACGCCTGGCAAAGCCCTTTTTTACTTTTACGCTCTAGCCCAGGCTGACCTGGAATTCACTATGGAGTCTCAGAGTGGCCTTGAACTCATGGTGATACTCCTACCTCTGCCTCCCAAGTGCTGGGAAAAAGGCGTGTGCCACCATGGCTGGCTTTCAAAGCCCATTTAGAATTCTTCATTTTAAACAGTACATATGCACAGCACTTCACTCTACAGCTCAACAAATTCTTACCTTGTGTGTACATAGTCTCAGGTTTGGGGTTTGAAATAGAGGATCACGACAGTTTCCTGGGCCCACAGCTTTATTTACTGCCAGGCGAGAGATTGGTAAGATTCAGACCAAGGAGGAAAGGGGACTCTGAAGCAGGTAATAGAAGGAGTCATGCACGTTTCAGAAAAGTGGGACACCTCATCATCACCAGGGATAAGGGTAAGTGAGCAGTCCCTGGAAGTAGACTCAGATGTTCTCCACGATTTTCAAATGTCTGAATGTTTGATATGTGAGGCAGCCTCTCCTGGTCTGTCACCTGGCCCAGCACTAATGGAGGCCCTCCTCCTTCAGCCAATTAAAGGATACTTTCTGGAGCTCTCTTATTCCCAGAGAAACACACCCTCCGGGCCCTGCTCCCTCACATTTCAGACATCCCCATTCCAGTAGGCTCAACACTTGTACGTGAGGAGGTGAACCTGAAAAAAGTGCTCAATGTGAACAAGAAAGACTCGGGCAGGCATATGGCCGTGCCTCAGCCGCCTTTGTGGATGGGATAAAACTGACCCTTTTTCTGAAGAGAGCCGATTCCCTAACCTAGGGTGACAGCTTCGCTCTCACCCTAGGTTAGGGAATCGGAGTGTTTTGGACTGAGAGAATGCCACGACCATGCAGGAAATCTCTGTGTGCTACAGAAAGGAGGCCCCTGACACACACGTGACTTAAGTGGTCACATGCGCATGGGACATGCAGACTTACAGGTGAAGTGAGACTCTCCCAATGAGTCCTGAGCCCCTTTCTATCCAGAGGACTGATGTCTGTTTGAGGCAGCAGACACACAGAAGTGTCCCAAGTTAGAGAGGGGAAACCAAATATGAGTAAAACCCTCATGCAAGTATCGGCATTCTTCATGCCTTATAGGCCCAGTGCAAAGTTGCTGAAGCCTGGCCAGAAAGACTTAGGAGTGTCGGGTTCCAAACGTGTACTCTGAGGGTTTGGTGCTCCTCACAATCATGAGGAATTCCCATGTGACATGGAAGAAAAAAGCAGGCATGACTATGCTTTATGGAGACAGTGTAGACGACACTGCACCCAGCGTCTCCACTTTTCCAAAGAGGTTCTTGTATACTGCACTGGAATGATATCTTTACTTGCCAGAAAATGATAGCTATGTCTATGGGTGAAATGGAAGTCATATACATATTTCATTCTAGGGTATCCCTGTTGAAGGACAAACCTTTAGGCCTGTTTGTGACCTTTGACCCATCTTGCAGCGTTTTCATCTGATCTCTGATTCTCAATGATCAGAGCAGTTCAGCATCATCAACACAGGGAGCTTGAAGTCATGGCAGGCACCTTTACTGGCAGCAAAGATAAGAGGATGAGCATGACATCGCAGCCACCCTGTGGCTACATCGTGAATTGCAGGTCAGCCGGTACCAGACCTGAAGCCTAGCAGGAAAAAGCAAGGGAAACAAGACCAGGCACAGGAGTTGTGGGAACTGGGAGATGACCTGGGGGTTAGAACCTTTTACTGTGAAGCCAAAGGACCCCGGTTCGAATTCCCGGGATGCATGGGGGCGCTCGTGTGGGGTAGGGCACCTGGTGTACCCGTTCCCTGTATCTGTCCCTTTCTCTTCCATATCTCTCTCTTTCTCTCTCACATTTAAATAAGTAACATACTTTTTTTTTCCTTGTGGGGTAGGGGGAATGAAAATGAGCTCAACACAGGTTTCTGAAGAGTGACGGCCTCCTTGGCCCGCACCTGTAATGTGCACCTAGGAATTTTATTCTGATAGAAGGGAAGCAAACCAATTCTTAGTCAAAACAGATCAAGAAGGAGTTAAAGAACCTATGCGAGTGGCGTTCCACCCAGAAGCAAGAGTCCTGCCACCTCTGACATTGGGTGGAAGCAAAGCACCGCTCCTTAGAAGTCCTGGAGTTGTCAGCCTCTCTCTCAAGAAACCTGGACCAGCATCCCTGCACGTTTCAGAAAAGGGGACACCTCATCATCACCAGGGACATGGGTAGGTGGGCAGTCCATGCAAGCGGACTCAGGCGTTCTCGATGATTTTAAAATGTCTGAATGTTTGATGTGTGAGGCAGCCTCACCTGGTCTGTCAGCTGGCCCAGCACCCATGGAGGCCCTCCTGCTTCAGCCAATGAAAGGTTACTTTCTGGAGCTCTCTTATTCCCAGAGAAACACACCCTCTGGGTCCTGCTCCCTCACATGTCAGACATCCCCATTCCAGTAGGATCAACACTTGTACGTGAGGGGGTGAACCAGAAAAAATTGATCAATTTGAACAAGAACGACTCGGGCAGGCACATGGCCATGCCTCAGCCATCTTTGTGGATGGGATAAACTGACCCATTTTCTGAAGAGAGCCGATTCCCTAACCTAGGGTGATATCTTTGCTCTCACCCTAGGTTAAGGAATCAGAGCTTTTCGGACTGAGAGAATGCCATGACGATGCATGGAATCTCTGTGTGCTAGGGAAAGGAGGCCCCTCACACACACATAACTTAAGTGGTCACATGCGCATGGGTCAAGCAGAGCTTACAAGTGAAGTGAGACACTACCAATGAGTCCTGAGCCCCTTTCTAGCCAGAGGACTGACGTCTGTTTGAGGCAGTAGACACACAGAAGTGTCCCAAGTTTGAGAGGGCAAACAAAATATGCGTAAAACCCATATGCAAGTATGGACATTCTTCATGCCTTATAGGACCAGGGCAAAATTGCTGAAGCCAGGCCAGGAAGACTTAGGACTGTCGGGTTCCAAACGTGTACTCTGAGGGTTTGTGCACGCATTCGCAGGCTCTGGAGAACCATCGTGACCCAAGAGTGGGTACAGGTGGAATGAAGGACCAGAAGGGTAAGTATTGGAAAATCAGGGACCTGCCCCTGGTTCATTGAGTAATGTTCACAGACATCAAGGAAAATACGGTAAGTACGTAACACACGGTCCACTGCAAACACAGTTAGACTTGGTTGGGGCCTCATTTGCTCCTCACAATCATGACAAATTCAGGCTACGTCCTGAATTCCAGTTCAGCCGCTACTGGAGCTCAGGAATAGCTGGAAAAAGCAAAGGAAAGAAGACCAGGCACGGGCACTGTGGGAACCGGAAGATGGCCTGGGGGTTAGAGCTCTTTACTGTGAAGGTAAAGCGACCTGGTTAGAATAGCCAGGACGCATGCAAGCCTGATGCACAAGGGGGCGCTCATGTGGGGTAGGGCACCTGGTGTGCAATTTCCCTCTATCTCTCCCTTTCTCTTCCCTATTTCTGTCTGTTTCTCTCTGACATTGAAATAAGTGAAATACTTTCTTTTCCTTGTAGGGGAGGGAGGTTAATGTGCTCAACACTGGTTTCTGAAGAGTGAGGGCCTCTTTGGCCAGCACCTGTCATGTGTACCTAGGAATTTTAGTCTGATAGAAGGTAAGCAAATCAATCCTACTCAAGACACACCAGGAAGGAATTAAAGAACCTATAAGAGTGGCATCCCAAAAAAAGCAAGAGTCCCACCGCCTCTGTCATTGGGTGGAAGCAAAGCACCGCTCCTTAGAAGTCCTGGAGTTGTCACCCTCTCTCTCAAGAAACCTGGATCAGAATCCCTGCATGCTTCAGAAAAGGGGACACCTCATCATCACCAGGAACAGGGGTAAGAGGAAAGTCCACACAAGTGGACTCAGGTGTTCTCGACAATTTTCAAATGTGTGAATGTTTGATGTGTGAGGCAGTCTCTCCCAGTCGGTCAGCTGGCCTGAAACTCGTGGTGGCCCTTCTCCTTCAGCCAATTAAAGGATACTTTTGGGAGCTCTCTTATTCCCAGGGAAACACACCCTCCGGGCCCTGCTACCTCACATTTCAGACATCCCCATTCCAGTAGTCTCAACACTGGTAAGAGAGGGGGTGAACCCAAAAAATTGCTCAATTTGAACAATAACGACTCGGGCAGGCATATGGCCGTGCTTCAGTAGTCTTTGTGGATGGGATAAAACTGACCCATTTTCTGAAGAGAGGCGATTCCCTTAACTAGGGTGATAGCTTAACTCTCACCCTAGGTTAAGGAATCAGGAGAATTATGCACCGACAGAATGCCACGACCATGCAGGGAATCTCTGTGCGCTAGGGAAAGGAGGCCCCTGACACACGTGACTTAAGGGGTCACATGCGCATGGGACACGCAGAGCTTACAGGTGAAGTGAGACACTACCTATGAGTCCTGAGCCCCTTTCTAGCCAGAGGACTGACGTCTGTTAGAGGCAGCAGACACACAGAAGTGTCCCAATTTCGAGAGGGCAAACAGAATGTGAGTAAAACCCGTATGCAAGTATGCACGTTCTTCATGCCTTATAGGCCCAGGGCAAAATTGCTGAAGCCAGGCCACGAAGACGTAGGAGTGTCGGGTTCCCAACGTGTACTCTGAGGGTTTGCTCACGCATTCGCAGGCTCTCGAGAGCCATCGTGACCCGACAGTGGGTGCAGGTGGAATGAAGGACCAAAAGGGTAAGTATAGGAAAATCACGGACATGCCCCTGGTTCACTGAGCAACGTTCACACACATCATGGAAAATATGGTAAGTACGTAACACAGGCTCCAATTGGAACACAGTTATACTTTGCTGTGGCCTCACTTGCTCCTCACAATGATGACAAATTCAGGCTACGTCCTGAATTCCAGTTCAGCCGCTACTGGAGCTCAGGAATAGCTGGGAAAAGCAAGGGAAGGAAGACCAGGCACCGGCACTGTGGGAACCGGGAGATGGCCTGGCGGTTAGAGCTTTTTGCTGGGAAGCCAAAGGAACACGGTTCGAATCCCCGGGACGCATGCGAGCCCGATGCACAAGGGGGGGCTCATGTGCGGTAGGGCACCCGGTGTGCCAGTTCCCTCTATCTCTCCCTTTCTCCTCCCTATCTCTGTCTGTTTTTCTCTCACATTTAAAGAAGTAAAATACTTTCTTTCCCTTGTGGGGGCGGGGGTACGTCAATGTGCTCAACACAGGTTACTGAAGAGTGACGGCCTCCTTGCCCAGCACCTGTCATGTGTACCTAGGAATTTTATTCTGATTCAAATCCTATTCCAAACACGTCCAGAAGGAATTGAAGAACCTATGTGAGTGGCGTTCCACCCAGAAGCAAGACTCCTGCCGCCTGTGTCATTGGGTGGAAGCAAAGCACCGCTCCTTAGAAGTCCTGGAGTTGTCAGCCTCTGTCTCAAGAAAGCTGGACCAGCATCCCTGCACGGTTTAGAAAAGGGGACACCTCATCATCACCAGGGACAGGGGAAAGTGGGCAGTCCACGCGAGTGGACTCAGGCGTTCTTGATGATTTTCAAATGTCCGAATGTTTGATGTGTGAGGCAGCCTCACCTGCTCTGTCAGCTGGCCCGGGACTC